>CM042684.1:302971253-307771253 GCA_023614405.1 Avena insularis
TTCCTCTCATAGACCACACATGGATCCACCGGTGTCATCGCATGTCTGCTCTTTTCATGAACCAAAGTTAGAGTCATTGCATGTGTGTTCTCCTCATGAACCATAGCTAGAGTCATTGCATGTGTTTTCTTCTCACAAACCATATCATGAACCACACCTAGTGTCATTGCATGTGTGTTCTTCTCATTAACCACACATGGATCCACGAGTGTCATTGCATGTCTGCTCTTTAAATGAACCACAGTTAGAGTCATTGCATGTCTGTTCCTTTCATAAACCACATATTGCCAGTGTCATTGCATGTGTGTTCTTGTCACAGACCACACATGGATCCACCAGTGTCATTGCATGTGTGTTCTTCCCATGAACCACATATGGATCCACCAGTGTCATTGCATGTGTGTCTCACAAACCACATATGGATCCACCAGTGTCATTGCATGTGTGTTCTTCCCACAGAACACACATGGATCCACCAGTGTCATTGCATGTGTGTTATTCCCAATAACCACACATGGATCCACCAGTGTCATTACATGTGTGTCCTTTTCACAGACCACATATGGATCCACAAGTGTCATTGCATGTGTGTTCTTCTCATAGACCACGTAAGGATCCACCGGTGTCATTGCATCTGTGTTCCTCTCATAGACCACACATGGATCCACCGGTGTCATCGCATGTCTACTCTTTTCATGAACCACAGTTAGAGTCATTACATGTTTGTTCTTCTCATGAACCACAACTAGAGTCATTTCATGTGAGTTCTTCTCACAAACCATATCATGAACCACACCCAGTGTCATTGCATGTGTGTTCTTCTCATTAACCACACATGGATCCACCAGTGTCATTGCATGTCTACTCTTTTCATGAACCACAGTTAGAGTCATTGCATGTCTGTTCTTTTTACAAACCACATATCACAAGTGTCATTGCATGTGTGTTCTTCCCACATACCATACATGGATCCACCAGTGTCATTGCATGTGTGTCCTTCTCACAAACCACATATGGATCCACCAGTGTCATTGCATGTCTGTTCTTCCCACATACCACACATGGATCCACCAGTGTCATTGCATATGTGTTTTTTTTCTTAGACCACGTAAGGATCCGCCGGTGTCATTGAATGTGTGTTCCTCTCATAGACCATGCATGGATCTACCGGTGTCATCGCATGTCTGCTCTTTTCATGAACCACAGTTAGAGTCATTGCATGTGTGTTCCTCTCATAGACCACACATGGATCCACCGGTGTCATCGCATGTCTGCTCTTTTCATGAAGCATAGTTAGAGTCATTGCATGTGTGTTCTTCTCATGACCAACAGCTAGAGTCATTGCATGTGTGTTTTTCTCACAAACCATATCATGTACCACACCCAGTGTTATTGCATATGTCTTCTTATCATTAACCACACATGGATCCACCTGTGTAATTGCATGTCTGCTCTTTTCATGAACCATAGTTAGAGTCATTGCATGTCTGTTCCTTTCATGAACCACAGCTAGAGTCATTGCATGTGTGTTCTTCTCAGAAACCATATCATGAAACACACCCAGTGTCATTGCATGTGTGTTCTTCTCATTAACCACACATGGACCCACCAGTGTCATTGCATGTCTGCTCTTTTCTTGAACCACAGTTAGAGTCATTGCATGTCTGTTCTTTACACAAACCACATACCACCAGTGTAATTCCATGCGTGTTCTTCTTAGAGACCACACATGGATCCACCAGTGTCATTGCATGTGTGTCCTTCTCACAAACCACATATGGATTCACCAGTGTCATTGCATGTGTGTTCTTCCCATAGACCACACATGGATCCACTAGGGTCATTGCATGTATGTTCTTTTCACAGACCACATAAGGATCCACCAGTGTCATTGCATGTGTGTTCCTCTCATAGACCACACATGGATCCACCAGTGTCATTGCATGTCTACTATTTTCATGAACCACAGTGAGAGTCATTGCATGTGTGTTCCACTCATAGACCACACATGGATCCACCAGTGTCATCGCATGTCTGCTTTTTTCATGAACCACAGTTAGAGTCATTCCATGCGTGTTCTTCTCATGAACCACAACTAGAGTCATTGCATGTGTGTTCTTCTCACAAACATATCATGTACCACACCCAGTGTTATTGCATGTCTGTTCTTGTCATTAACCACGCATGGATCAACCAGTGTCATTGCATGTCTGCTCTTTTCATGAACCATAGTTAGAGTCATTGCATGTCCGTTCCTTTCACAAAACACATATCACAAGTGTCATTGCATGTGTGTTCTTCCCACAGACCACACATGGATCCACCAGTGTCATTGCACGTGTGTCCTTCCCATGAACCACACATGGATTCACCAGTGTCATTGCATGTGTGTCCTTCTCACAAACCACATATGGATCCACTAGTGTCATTGCATGTCGGATCTTCTCACAAACCACATACGGATCCACCTGTGTCATTGCATGTGTGTTCCTCTCATAGACCACACATGGATCCACCGGTGTCATCGCATGTTTGCTCTTTTCATGAACCAAAGTTAGAGTCATTGCATGTGTGTTCTTCTCACTAACCACAGCTAGAGTCATTGCATGTGTGTTCTTCTAACAAACCATATCATGAACCACACCCAGTGTCATTGCATGTGTGTTCTTCTCATTAACCACACATGGATCCACCAGTGTCATTGCATGTCTGCTCTTTTCATGAACCACAGTTAGAGTCATTGCATGTCTTTTCCTTTCACAAAACACATATCACCAGTGTCATTGCATGTGTGTTCTTCCCACAGACCACACATGGATCCACCAGTGTCATTGCATGTGTGTCCTTCCCATGAAACACACATGGATCCACCAGTGTCATTGCATGTGTGTCCTTCTCACAAACCACATATGGATCCACTAGTGTCATTGCATGTGTGTTCTTCTCACAGACCACATAAGGATCCACCGGTGTCATTGCATGTGTGTTCCTCTCATAGACCACACATGGATCCACTGGTGTCATCGCATGTCTGCTCTTTTCATGAACCACAGTTAGAGTCATTGCATGTGTGTTCTTCTCATGAACCACAGCTAGAGTCATTGCATGTGTGTTCTTCTCACAAACCATATCATTAACCACACCCAGTGTTATTGCATGTGTGTTCCTCTCATTAACCACACATGGATCCACCAGTGTCATTGCATGTCTGCTCTTTTCATGAACCATAGTTAGAGTCATTGCATATCTGTCTGTTCCTTTCACAAAACACATATCACCAGTGTCATTGCATGTGTGTTCTTCCCACAGACCACACATGGATCCACCAGTGTCATTGCATGTGTGTCCTTCCCATGAACCACACATGGATCCACCAATGTCATTACATGTGTGTCCTTCTCACAAACCACATATGGATCCACTAGTGTCATTGCATGTGTGTTCTTCTCACAGACCACGTAAGGATCCACCAATGTCATTGCATGGTGTGGTCCTCTCATAGACCACACATAGATCCACCGGTGTCATCACATGTCTGCTCTTTTCATGAACCAAAGTTAGAGTCATTGCATGTGCGTTCTTCTCATGAACCACAACTAGAGTCATTGCATGTGTGTTCTTCTCACAAACCATATCATGAACCACACCTAGTATCATTGCATGTGTGTTCTTCTCATTAACCACACATGGATCCACTAGTGTCATTGCATGTCTGCTCTTTAAATGAACCATAGTTAGAGTCATTGCATGTCCGTTCCTTTCATAAACCACATATTGCCAGTGTCATTGCATGTGTGTTCTTGTCACAGACCACACATGGATCCACCAGTGTCATTGCATGTGTGTTCTTCCCATGAACCACATATGGATCCACCAGTGTCATTGCATGTGTGTCTCACAAACCACATATGGATCCACCAGTGTCATTGCATGTGTGTTCTTCCCACAGAACACACATGGATCCACCAGTGTCATTGCATGTGTGTTCTTCCCAAGAACCACACATGGATCCACCAGTGTCATTGCATGTGTGTCCTTTTCAGAGACCACATATGGATCCACAAGTGTCATTGCATGTGTGTTCTTCTCACAGACCATGTAAGGATCCACCGGTGTCATTGCATCTATGTTCCTCTCATAGACCACACATGGATCCACCGGTGTCATCGCATGTCTACTCTTTTCATGAACCACAGTTAGAGTCATTACATGTTTGTTCTTCTCATGAACCACAACTAGAGTCATTACATGTGAGTTCTTCTCACAAACCGTATCATGAACCACACCCAGTGTCATTGCATGTGTGTTCTTCTCATTAACCACACATGGATCCACCAGTGTCATTGCATGTCTACTCTTTTCATGAACCACAGTTAGAGTCATTGCATGTCTGTTCTTTACACAAACCACATATCACCAGTGTCATTCCATGCGTGTTCTTCTTAGAGACCACACATGGATCCACCAGTGTCATTGCATGTGTGTCCTTCTCACAAACCACATATGGATTCACCAGTGTCATTGCATGTGTGTTCTTCCCATAGACCACACATGGATCCACTAGTGTCATTGCATGTATGTTCTTTTCACAGACCACGTAAGGATCCACCGGTGTCATTGCATGTGTGTTCCTCTCATAGACCACACATGGATCCACCAGTGTCATTGCATGTCTACTGTTTTCATGAACCACAGTTAGAGTCATTGCATGTGTGTTCCTCTCATAGACCACACATGGATCCACCAGTCTCATCGCATGTCTGCTCTTTTCATGAACCACATTTAGAGTCATTGCATGTGTGTTCTTCTCATGAACCACAACTAGAGTCATTGCATGTGTGTTCTTCTCACAAACCATATCATGTACCACACCCAGTGTCATTGCATGTGTGTTCTTCTCATTAACCACATATGGATCTACCAGTGTCATTTCATGTCTCTTCTTTTCATGAACCACAGTTAGAGTCATTGCATGTCTGTTCCTTTCACAAAACACATATCACCAGTGTCATTGCATGTGCGTTCTTCCCACAGACCACACATGGATCCACCAATGTCATTGCATGTGTGTCCTTCCCATGAACCACACATGGATCCACCAGTGTCATTGCATGTGTGTCCTTCTCACAAACCACATATGGATCCACTAGTGTCATTGCATGTGTGTCTCACAAACCACATATGGATCCACCACTGTCATTGCATGTGTGTTCTTCCCACAGAACACACATGGATCCACCAGTGTCATTGCATGTGTGTTCTTCTCAAGAACCACAAATGGATCCACCAGTGTCATTGCATGTGTGTCTTTTTCACAGACCACATATGGATCCACAAGTGTCATTGCATGTGTGTTCTTCTCACAGACCACGTAAGGATCCACCGGTGTCATTGCATCTGTGTTCCTCTCATAGACCACACATGGATCCACCGGTGTCATCGCATGTCTACTCTTTTCATGAACCACAGTTAGAGTCATTACATGTTTGTTCTTCTCATGAACCACAGCTAGAGTCATTGCATGTGTGTTCTTCTCACAAACCATATCATGAACCACACCCAGTGTCATTGCATGTGTGTTCTTCTCATTAACCACACATGGATCCACCAGTGTCATTGCATGTCTACTCTTTTCATGAACCACAGTTAGAGTCATTGCATGTCTGTTCTTTTCACAAACCACATATCACCAGTGTCATTGCATGTGTGTTCTTCCCACATACCATACATGGATCCACCAGTGTCATTGCATGTGTGTCCTTCTCACAAACCACATATGGATCCACCAGTGTCATTGCATGTCTGTTCTTCCCACATACCACACATGGATCCATCAGTGTCATTGCATGTGTGTTCTTTTCTCAGACCACGTAAGGATCCACCAGTGTCATTGAATGTGTGTTCCTCTCATAGACCATGCATGGATCCACCGGTGTCATCGCATGTCTGCTCTTTTCATGAACCACAGTTAGAGTCATTGCATGTGTGTTCCTCTCGTAGACCACACATGGATCCACCGGTGTCATCGCATGTCTGCTCTTTTCATGAAGCACAGTTAGAGTCATTGCATGTGTGTTCTTCTCATGACCAACAGCTAGAGTCATTGCATGTGTGTTCTTATCATTAACCACACATGGATCCACTAGTGTCATTGCATGTCTGCTCTTTTCATGAACCACAGTTAGAGTCATTGCATGTCTGTCTGTTCCTTTCACAAAACACATATCACCAGTGTCATTGCATGTGTGTTCTTCCCACAGACCACACATGGATCCACCAGTGTCATTGCATGTGTGTCCTTCCCATGAACCACACATGGATCCACCAATGTCATTACATGTGTGTCCTTCTCACAAACCACATATGGATCCACTAGTGTCATTGCATGTGTGTTCTTCTCATGCATCATGTAAGGATCCACCAATGTCATTGCATGTGTGTTCCTCTCATAGACCACACATGGATCCACCGGTGTCATCGCATGTCTGCTCTTTTCATGAACCAAAGTTAGAGTCATTGCATATGTGTTCTTCTCATGAACCACAGCTAGAGTCATTGCATGTGTGTTCTTCTCACAAACCATATCATGAAGCACACCTAGTGTCATTGCATGTGTGTTATTCTCATTAACCACACATGGATCCACAAGTGTCATTGCATGTCTGCTCTTTAAATGAACCACAGTTAGAGTCATTGCATGTCTGTTCCTTTCATAAACCACATATTGCCAGTGTCATTGCATGTGTGTTCTTGTCACAGACCACACATGGATCCACCAGTGTCATTGCATGTGTGTTCTTCCCATGAACCACATATGGATCCACCAGTATCATTGCATGTGTGTCTCACAAACCACATATGGATCCACCAGTGTCATTGCATGTGTGTTCTTCCCACAGAACACACATGGATCCACCAGTGTAATTGCATGTGTGTTCTTCCCAAGAACCACACATCGATCCACCAGTGTCATTGCATGTGTGTCCTTTTCACAGACCACATATGGATCCACAAGTGTCATTGCGTGTGTGTTCTTCTCACAGACCACGTAAGGATCCACCGGTGTCATTGCATCTGTGTTCCTCTCATAGACCACACATGGATCCACCGGTGTCATCGCATGTCTACTCTTTTCATGAACCACAGTTAGAGTCATTACATATTTGTTCTTCTCATGAACCACAACTAGAGTCATTTCATGTGCGTTCTTCTCACAAACCATATCATGAACCACACCAAGTGTCATTGCATGTGTGTTCTTCTCATTAACCACACATGGATCCACCAGTGTCATTGCATGTCTACTCTTTTCATGAACCACAGTTAGAGTCATTGCATGTCTGTTCTTTTTACAAACCACATATCACCAGTGTCATTGCATGTGTGTTCTTCCCACATACCATACATGGATCCACAAGTGTCATTGCATGTGTGTCCTTCTCACAAACCACATATGGATCCACTAGTGTCATTGCATGTCTGTTCTTCCCACATACCACACATGGATCCACCAGTGTCATTGCATGTGTGTTCTTTTCTTAGACCACGTAAGGATCCGCCGGTGTCATTGAATGTGTGTTCCTCTCATAGACCATGCATGGATCTACCGGTGTCATCGCATGTCTGCTCTTTTCATGAACCACTGTTAGAGTCATTGCATGTGTGTTCCTCTCATAGACCACACATGGATCCACCGGTGTCATCGCATGTCTGCTCTTTTCATGAAGCATAGTTAGAGTCATTGCATGTGTGTTCTTCTCATGACCAACAGCTAGAGTCATTGCATGTGTGTTTTTCTCACAAACCATATCATGTACCACACCCAGTGTTATTGCATATGTGTTCTTATCATTAACCACACATGGATCCACCTGTGTCATTGGATGTCTGCTCTTTTCATGAACCATAGTTAGAGTCATTTGCATGTCTGTTCCTTTCATGAACCACAGCTAGAGTCATTGCATGTGTGTTCTTCTCAGAAACCATATCATGAAACACACCCAGTGTCATTGCATGTGTGTTCTTCTCATTAACCACACATGGATCCACCAGTGTCATTGCATGTCTACTCTTTTCATGAACCACAGTTAGAGTCATTGCATGTATGTTCTTTTCACAAACCACATATCACCAGTGTCATTCCATGCGTGTTCTTCTTAGAGACCACACATGGATCCACCAGTGTCATTGTATGTGTGTCCTTCTCACAAACCACATATGGATTCACCAGTGTCATTGCATGTGTGTTCTTTTCATAGACCACACATGGATCCACTAGTGTCATTGCATGTATGTTCTTTTCACAGACCACGTAAGGATCCACCGGTGTCATTGCATGTGTGTTCCTCTCATAGACCACACATGGATCCACCAGTGTCATTGCATCTCTACTGTTTTCATGAACCAAAGTTAGAGTCATTGCATGTGTGCTCCTCTCATAGACCACACATGGATCCACCAGTGTCATCGCATGTCTGCTCTTTTCATGAACCACAGTTAGAGTCATTGCATGTGTGTTCTTCTCATGAACCACAACTAGAGTCATTGCATGTGTGTTCTTCTCACAAACCATATCATGTACCACACCCAGTGTCATTGCATGTGTGTTCTTCTCATTAACCACATATGGATCTACTAGTGTCATTTCATGTCTCTTCTTTTCATGAACCACAGTTAGAGTCATTGCATGTCTGTTCCTTTCACAAAACACATATCACCAGTGTCATTGCATGTGCGTTCTTCCCACAGACCACACATGGATCCACCAATGTCATTGCATGGGTGTCCTTCCCATGAACCACACATGGATCCACCAGTGTCATTGCATGTGTGTTCTTCTCACAAACCACGTAAGGATCCACCGGTGTCATTGCATGTGTGTTCCTCTCATAGCCCACACATGGATCCACCGGTGTCATCGCATGTCTGCTCTTTTCATGAACCACTGTTAGAGTCATTGCATGTGTGTTCTTCTCATGAACCACAACTAGAGTCATTACACGTGTGTTCTTCTCACAAACCATATCATGAACCACACCCACTGTCATTGCATGTGTGTTCTTGTCATTAACCACGAATGGATCAACCAGTGTCATTGCATGTCTGCTCTTTTCATGAACCATAGTTAGAGTCATTGGATGTCCGTTCCTTTCACAAAACACATATCACAAGTGTCATTGCATGTGTGTTCTTCCCACAGACCACACATGGATCCACCAGTGTCATTGCACGTGTGTCCTTCCCATGAACCACACATGGATCCACCAGTGTCATTGCATGTGTGTCCTTCTCACAAACCACATATGGATCCACTAGTGTCATTGCATGTCGGATCTTCTCACAAACCACATAAGGATCCACCGGTGTCATTGCATGTGTGTTCCTCTCATAGACCACACATGGATCCACCGGTGTCATCGCATGTTTGCTCTTTTCATGAACCAAAGTTAGAGTCAATGCATGTGTGTTCTTCTCATGAACCACAACTAGAGTCATTGCATGTGTGTTCTTCTCGCAAACTATATCATGAACCACACCCAGTGTCATTTCATGTGTGTTCTTCTCATTAACCACACATGGATCCACCAGTGTCATTGCATGTCTACTCTTTTCATGAACCACAGTTAGAGTCATTGCATGTCTGTTCCTTTCACAAAACACATATTACCAGTGTCATTGCATGTGTGTTCTTCCCACAGACCACACATGGATCCACCAGTGTCATTGCATGTGTGTCCTTCCCATGAACCACACATGGATCCACCAGTGTCATTGCATGTGTGTCCTTCTCCCAAACCACATATGGATCCACTAGTGTCATTGCATGTGTGTTCTTCTCACAGACCACATAAGGATCCACCGGTGTCATTGCATCTGTGTTCCTCTCATACACCACACATGGATCCACCGGTGTCATCGCATGTCTACTCTTTTCACGAACCACAGTTAGAGTCATTACATGTGTGTTCTTCTCATGAACCACAGCTAGAGTCATTGCATGTGTGTTCTTCTCACAAACCATATCATGAACCACACCCAGTGTTATTGCATGTGTGTTCCTCTCATTAACCACACATGGATCCACCAGTGTCATTGCATGTCTGCTCTTTTCATGAATCACAGTTAGAGTCATTGCATGTCTGTCTGTTCCGTTCACAAAACACATATCACCAGTGTCATTGCATGTGTGTTCTTCCCACAGACCACACATGGATCCACCAGTGTCATTGCATGTGTGTCCTTCCCATGAACCACACATGGATCCACCAATGTCATTACATGCGTGTCCTTCTCACAAACCACATATGGATCCACTAGTGTCATTGCATGTGTGTTTTTCTCATAGACCACGTAAGGATCCACCAATGTCATTGCATGTGTGTTCCTCTCATAGACCACACATGGATCCACCGGTGTCATCGCATGTCTGCTCTTTTCATGAACCAAAGTTAGAGTCATTGCATGTGTGTTCCTCTCATAGACCACAGCTAGAGTCATTGCATGTGTGTTCTTCTCACAAACCATATCATGAACCACACCTAGTGTCATTGCATGTGTGTTCTTCTCATTAACCACACATGGATCCACTAGTGTCATTGCATGTCTGCTCTTTAAATGAACCACAGTTAGAGTCATTGCATGTGTGTTCCTTTCATAAACCACATATTGCCAGTGTCATTGCATGTGTGTTCTTGTCACAGACCACACATGGATCCACCAGTGTCATTGCATGTGTGTTCTTCCCATGAACCACATATGGATCCACCAGTGTCATTGCATGTGTGTCTCACAAACCACATATGGATCCACCAGTGTCATTGCATGTGTGTTCTTCCCACAGAACACACATAGGTCCACCAGTGTCATTGCATGTGTGTTCTTCCCAAGAACCACACATGGATCCACCAGTGTCATTGCATGTGTGTCCTTTCCACAGACCACATATGGATCCACAAGTGTCATTGCATGTGTGTTCTTCTCACAGACCACGTAAGGATCCACCAGTGTCATTGCATCTGTGTTCCTCTCATAGACCACACATGGATCCACCGGTGTCATCGCATGTCTACTCTTTTCATGAACCACAGTTAGAGTCATTACATGTTTGTTCTTCTCATGAACCACAACTAGAGTCATTGCATGTGTGTTCTTCTCACAAACCATATCATGAACCACACCAAGTGTCATTGCATGTGTGTTCTTCTCATTAACCACACATGGATCCACCAGTGTCATTGCATGTCTACTCTTTTCATGAACCACAGTTAGAGTCATTGCATGTTTGTTCTTTTTACAAACCACATATCACAAGTGTCATTGCATGTGTGTTCTTCCCACATACCATACATGGATCCACCAGTGTCATTGCATGTGTGTCCTTCTCACAAACCACATATGGATCCACCAGTGTCATTGCATGTCTGTTCTTCCCACATACCACACATGGATCCACCAGTGTCATTGCATGTGTGTTCTTTTCTCAGACCACGTAAGGATCCACCGGTGTCATTGAATGTGTGTTCCTCTCATAGACCATGCATGGATCTACCGGTGTCATCGCATGTCTGCTCTTTTCATGAACCACAGTTAGAGTCATTGCATGTGTGTTCCTCTCATAGACCACACATGGATCCACCGGTGTCATCGCATGTCTGCTCTTTTCGTGAAGCATAGTTAGAGTCATTGCATGTGTGTTCTTCTCATGACCAACAGCTAGAGTCATTGCATGTGTGTTTTTCTCACAAACCATATCATGTACCACACCCAGTGTTATTGCATATGTGTTCTTATCATTAACCACACATGGATCCACCTGTGTCATTGCATGTCTGCTCTTTTCATGTACCATAGTTAGAGTCATTGCATGTCTGTTCCTTTCATGAACCACAACTAGAGTCATTGCATGTGTGTTCTTCTAACAAACCATATCATGAAACACACCTAGTGTCATTGCACGTGTGTCCTTCCCATGAACCACACATGGATCCACCAGTGTCATTGCATGTGTGTCCTTCTCACAAACCACATATGGATCCACTAGTGTCATTGCATGTCGGATCTTCTCACAAACCACATAAGGATCCACCGGTGTCATTGCATGTGTGTTCCTCTCATAGACCACAGATGGATCCACTGGTGTCATCGCATGTTTGCTCTTTTCATGAACCAAAGTTAGAGTCATTGCATGTGTGTTCTTCTCATGAAGCACAACTAGAGTCATTGCATGTCTGTTCTTCTCACAAACCATATCATGAACCACACCCAGTGTCATTGCATGTGTGTTCTTCTCATTAACCACACATGGATCCACCAGTGTCATTGCATGTCTGCTCTTTTCATTAACCACAGTTAGAGTCATTGCATGTCTGTTCCTTTCACAAAACACATATCACCAGTGTCATTGCATGTGTGTCCTTCCCATGAACCACACATGGATCCACCAGTGTCATTGCATGTGTGTCCTTCTCACAAACCACATATGGATCCACTAGTGTCATTGCATGTGTGTTCTTCTCACAGACCACATAAGGATCCACCGGTGTCATTGCATGTGTGTTCCTCTCATAGACCACACATGGATCCACCGATGTCATCGCATGTCTGCTCTTTTCATGAACCACAGTTAGAGTCATTGCATGTGTGTTCTTCTCATGAACCACAGCTAGAGTCATTGCATGTGTGTTCTTCTCACAAACCATATCATGAACCACACACAGTGTTATTGCATGTGTGTTCTTCTCATTAACCACACATGGATCCACCAGTGTCATTGCATGTCTGCTCTTTTCATGAACCACAGTTAGAGTCATTGCATGTCTGTCTGTTCCTTTCACAAAACACATATCACCAGTGTCATTGCATGTGTGTTCTTCCCACAGACCACACATGGATCCACCAGTGTCATTGCATGTGTGTCCTTCCCAAGAACCACACATGGATCCACCAGTGTCATTACAAGTGTGTCCTTTTCACAGACCACATATGGATCCACTAGTGTCATTGCATGTGTGTTCTTCTCACAGACCACGTAAGGATCCACCAATGTCATTGCATGTGTGTTCCTCTCATAGACCACACATGGATCCACCGGTGTCATCGCATGTCTGCTCTTTTCATGAACCAAAGTTAGAGTCATTGCATGTGTGTTCTTCTCATGAACCACAGCTAGAGTCATTGCATGTGTTTTGTTCTCACAAACCATATCATGAACCACACCTAGTGTCATTGCATGTCTGTTCTTCTCATTAACCACACATGGATCCACCAGTGTCATTGCATGTCTACTCTTTTCATGAACCACAGTTAGAGTCATTGCATGTCTGTTCTTTTCACAAACCACATATCACCAGTGTCATTGCATGTGTGTTCTTCGCACATACCATACATGGATCCACCAGTGTCATTGCATGTGTGTCCTTCTCACAAACCACATATGGATCCACCAGTGTCATTGCATGTCTGTTCTTCCCACATACCACACATGGATCCACCAGTGTCATTGCATGTGTGTTCTTTTCTCAGACCACGTAAGGATCCACCGGTGTCATTGAATGTGTGTTCCTCTCATAGACCATGCATGGATCTACCGGTGTCATCGCATGTATGCTCTTTTCATGAACCATAGTTAGAGTCATTGCATGTGTGTTCCTCTCATAGACCACACATGGATCCACCGGTGTCATCGCATGTCTGCTCTTTTCATGAAGCATAGTTAGAGTCATTGCATGTGTGTTCTTCTCATGACCAACAGCTAGAGTCATTGCATGTGTGTTTTTCTCACAAACCATATCATGTACCACACCCAGTGTGATTGCATATGTGTTCTTATCATTAACCACACATGGATCCACCTGTGTCATTGCATGTCTGCTCTTTTCATGTACCATAGTTAGAGTCATTGCATGTCTGTTCCTTTCATGAACCACAGTTAGAGTCATTGCATGTGTGTTCTTCTCACAAACCATATCATGAAACACACCCAGTGTCATTGCATGTGTGTTCTTCTCATTAACAACACATGGATCCACCAGTGTAATTGCATGTCTGCTCTTTTCATGAACCACAATTAGAGTCATTGCATGTCTGTTCTTTACACAAACCACATATCACCAGTGTCATTCCATGCGTGTTCTTCTTAGAGACCACACATGGATCCACCAGTGTCAGTGCATGTGTGTCCTTCTCACAAACCACATATGGATTCACCAGTGTCATTGCATGTGTGTTCTTCCTATAGACCACACATGGATCCACTAGTGTGATTGCATGTATGTTCTTTTCACAGACCATGTAAGGATCCACCGGTGTCATTGCATGTGTGTTCCTCTCATAGACCACACATGGATCCACCAGTGTCATGGCATGCCTACTGTTTTCATGAACCACAGTTAGAGTCATTGCATGTGTGTTCCTCTCATAGACCACACATGGATCCACCAGTGTCATCGCATGTCTGCTCTTTTCACGAACCATAGTTAGAGTGATTACATGTGTGTTCTTCTCATGAACCACAGCTAGATTCATTGCATGTGTGTTCTTCTCACAAACCATATCATGTACCACACCCAGTGTCATTGCATGTGTGTTCTTCTCATTAACCACATATGGATCTACCAGTGTCATTTCATGTCTCCTGTTTTCATGAACCATTGCATGTCTGTTCCTTTCACGAAACACATATCACCAGTGTCATTGCATGTGCGTTCTTCCCACAGACCACACATGGATCCACCAATGTCATTGCATGTGTGTCCTTCCCATGAACCACACATGGATCCACCAGTGTCATTGCATGTGTGTCCTTCCCATGAAACACACATGGATCCACCAGTGTCATTGCATGTGTGTCCTTCTCACAAACCACATATGGATCCACTACTGTCATTGCATGTGTGTTCTTATCACAGACCACATAAGGATCCACCGGTGTCATTGCATGTGTGTTCTTTTCTCAGACCACGTAAGGATCCACCGATGTCATTGAATGTGTGTTCCTCTCATAGACCATGCATGGATCTACCGGTGTCATCGCATGTCTGCTCTTTTCATGAACCATAGTTAGAGTCATTGCATGTGTGTTCCTCTCATAGACCACACATGGATCCACCGGTGTCATCGCATGTCTGCTCTTTTCATGAAGCATAGTTAGAGTCATTGCATGTGTGTTCTTCTCATGACCAACAGCTAGAGTCATTGCATGTGTGTTTTTCTCACAAACCATATCATGTACCACACCCAGTGTGATTGCATATGTGTTCTTATCATTAACCACACATGGATCCACCTGTGTCATTGCATGTCTGCTCTTTTCATGTACCATAGTTAGAGTCATTGCATGTCTGTTCCTTTCATGAACCACAGTTAGAGTCATTGCATGTGTGTTCTTCTCACAAACCATATCATGAAACACACCCAGTGTCATTGCATGTGTGTTCTTCTCATTAACAACACATGGATCCACCAGTGTCATTGCATGTCTGCTCTTTTCATGAACCACAGTTAGAGTCATTGCATGTCTGTTCTTTACACAAAGCACATATCACCAGTGTCATTCCATGCGTGTTCTTCTTAGAGACCACACATGGATCCACCAGTGTCAGTGCATGTGTGTCCTTCTCACAAACCACATATGGATTCACCAGTGTCATTGCATGTGTGTTCTTCCTATAGACCACACATGGATCCACTAGTGTGATTGCATGTATGTTCTTTTCACAGACCACGTAAGGATCCACCGGTGTCATTGCATGTGTGTTCCTCTCATAGACCACACATGGATCCACCAATGTCATGGCATGCCTACTGTTTTCATGAACCACAGTTAGAGTCATTGCATGTGTGTTCCTCTCATAGACCACACATGGATCCACCAGTGTCATCGCATGTCTGCTCTTTTCACGAACCATAGTTAGAGTGATTGCATGTGTTTTCTTCTCATGAACCACAGCTAGATTCATTGCATGTGTGTTCTTCTCACAAACCATATCATGTACCACACCCAGTGTCATTGCATGTGTGTTCTTCTCATTAACCACATATGGATCTACCAGTGTCATTTCATATCTCCTCTTTTCATGAACCATTGCATGTCTGTTCCTTTCACGAAACACATATCACCAGTGTCATTGCATGTGCGTTCTTCCCACAGACCACACATGGATCCACCAATGTCATTGCATGTGTGTCCTTCCCATGAACCACACATGGATCCACCAGTGTCCTTGCATGTGTGTTCTTCTCACAAACCACGTAAGGATCCACCGGTGTCATTGCATGTGTGTTCCTCTCGTAGCCCACACATGGATCCACCGGTGCCATCGCATGTCTGCTCTTTTCATGAACCACAGTTAGAGTCATTGCATGTGTGTTCTTCTTACAAACCATATCATGAACCGAACCCACTGTCATTGCATGTGTGTTCTTGTCATTAACCACGCATGGATCCACCAGTGTCATTGCATGTCTGCTCTTTTCATGAACCATAGTTAGAGTCATTGCATGTCCGTTCCTTTCACAAAACACATATCACCAGTGTCATTGCATGTGTGTTCTTCCCACAGACCACACATGGATCCACCGGTGTCATTGCATGTGTGTCCTTCCCATGAACCACACATGGATCCACTAGTGTCATTGCATGTGTGTCCTTCTCATAAACCACATATGGATCCACCAGTGTCATTGCATGTCGGATCTTCTCACAAACCACATAAGGATCCACCGGTGTCATCGCATGTTTGCTCTTTTGATGAACCAAAGTTAGTCACTGGATGTGTGTTCTTCTCATGAACCACAACTAGAGTCACTGCATGTGTGTTCTTCTCACAAACCATATCATGAACCACACCCAGTGTCATTGCATGTGTGTTCTTCTCATTAACCACACATGGATCCACCAGTGTCATTGCATGTCTGATCTTTTCATGAACCACAGTTAGAGTCATTGCATGTCTATTCCTTTCACAAAACACATATCACCAGTGTCATTGCATGTGTGTTCTTCCCACAGACCACACATGGATCCACCAATGTCATTGCATGTGTGTCCTTCCCATGAACCACACATGGATCCACCAGTGTCATTGCATGTGTGTCCTTCTCACAAACCATATATGGATCCACTAGTGTCATTGCATGTGTGTTCTTCCAACAGACCACATAAGGATCCACCGGTGTAATTGCATGTGTGTTCCTCTCATAGACCACACATGGATCCACCCATGTCATCACATGTTTGCTCTTTTCATGAACCACAGTTAGAGTCATTGCATGTGTGTTCTTCTCATGCACCACAGCTAGAGTCATTGCATGTGTGTTCTTCTCACAAACCATATCATGAACCACACACAGTGTTATTGCATGTGTGTTCTTCTCATTAACCACACATGGATCCACCAGTGTCATTGCATGTCTGCTCTTTTCATGAACCACAGTTAGAGTCATTGCATGTATGTCTGTTCCTTTCACAAAACACATATCACCAGTGTCATTGCATGTGTGTTCTTCCCACAGACCACACATGGATCCACCAGTGTCATTGCATGTGTGTCCTTCCCATGAACCACACATGGATCCACCAATGTCATTACATGTGTGTCCTTCTCACAAACCACATATGGATCCACTAGTGTCATTGCATGTGTGTTCTTCTCACATACCATGTAAGGATCCACCAATGTCATTGCATGTGTGTTCCTCTCATAGACCACACATGGATCCACCGGTGTCATCGCATGTCTGCTCTTTTCATGAACCAAAGTTAGAATCATTGCATGTGTGTTCTTCTCATGAACCACAACTAGAGTCATTGCATGTGTGTTCTTCTCACAAACCATATCATGAACCACACCTAGTGTTATTGCATGTGTGTTCTTCTCATTAACCACACATGGATCCACTAGTGTCATTGCATGTCTGCTCTTTTCATGAACCACAGTTAGAGTCATTTCATGTCTGTTCCTTTCACAAACCACATACACCAGTGTCATTGCATGTGTGTTCTTCCCACAGACCACACATGGATCCACCAGTGTCATTGCATGTGTGTACTTCTCATTAACCACACATGGATCCACCAGTGTCATTGAATGTTTGCTCTTTTCATGAACCATAGTTAGAGTCATTGCATGTCTGTTATTTTAAGAAACCACATATCACTAGTGTCATTGCATGTGTGTTCTTCCCACAGACCACACATGGATCCACCAGTGTCATTGCATGTGTGTTCTTCCCATGAACCACACATGGATCCACCAGTGTCATTGCATGTGTGTTCTTTTCACAGACCACACATGGATCCACCAGTGTCATTGCATGTGTGTTCTTCTCACAGACCACATAAGGATCCACCAGTGTCATTGCATGTGTGTTCCTCTCATAGACCACACATGGATCCACCGGTGTCATCGCATGTCTGCTTTTTTTATGAACCACAGTTAGAGTCATTGCATGTGTGTTCTTCTCATGAACCACAGCTAGAGTCATTGCATGTGTGTTCTTCTCACAAACCATATCATGAACCACACCCAGTGTCATTGCATGTGTGTTCTTCTCATTAACCACACATGGATCCACTAGTGTCATTGCATGTCTGCTCTTTTCATGAACCACAGTTAGAGTCATTGCATGTGCATGCATTCCTTTCACCAAACACATATCACTAGTGTCATTGCATGTGTGTTCTTCCCACAGACCACACATGGATCCACCAGTGTCATTGCATGTGTGTCCTTCCCATGAACCACACATGGATCCACCAGTGTCATTGCATGTGTGTTCTTTTCACAAACCACACATGGATCCACTAGTGTCATTGCATGTGTGTTCTTCTCACAGACCACGTAAGGATCCACCAATGTCATTGCATGTGTGTTCCTCTCATAGACCACACATGGATCCACCGGTGTCATCGCATGTCTGCTCTTTTCATGAACCACGGTTAGAGTCATTGCATGTGTGTTCTTGTCATGAACCACAGCTAGAGTCATTGCATGTGTGTTCTTCTCACAAACCATATCATGAACCACACCTAGTGTCATTGCATGTGTGTTCTTCTCATTAACAACACATGGATCCACTAGTGTCATTGCATGTCTGCTCTTTTCAAGAATCACAGTTAGAGTCATTGCATGTCTGTTCCTTTCACAAACCACATATCACCAGTGTCATTGCATGTGTGTTCTTCTCACAAACCACACATGGATCCACTAGTGTCATTGCATGTGTGTCCTTCCCATGAACCACACATGGATCCACCAGTGTCATTGCATGTGTGGCCTTCTCACAAACCACTTATGGTTCCTATTTAACCTTAGGAGAGCCCTAACCTTAGCGTTAGACCGAGTCTTGTAGAAGGCATGCCCTAACACAGTTGTTCTGCTTGACGATTGTTACATACCGTTCGACGGGGGCGCTTGGACGATTGGGATGGTTTTCGTAAGATCGATCCGCGAGTAGTCGGTTCTAAGGTATGATTGGCCACGCTTGCTCTGGACAAACTGGCAACACCGGGGGCTCCCCTGTTGCGAGTGTCACGACTCACGAGTTGAGTGTGACATATCCCAGTGTTACGCCCCATTACTTCTCTTCCTCCCCGTACTTCTCTTCCTTCCCCTCGAAGCCACTTTCCCCACTTCACTCCCATCCTGCCATAGCCGCAAGCCGACAACGCCTCCATCCAATCCCCTCTCTGGCAGCCACCCTCTCCCCTCTCACAATGGGTTCAAGGGGAGACGGCAAGGAAACGCGTCGTGACAACATGGACGGTGATTTCGATGTGAGTCGTCTCATCTCTATCTCTATCATCCATGGCCAGTTATCTATTTTTTGAGCCAGATCTACTCCGTTTACTCATGCGCGTGTGATGTGTTAGGCCAACCAGACGATGTATGACGCTGACTATCACGGTTTAGCGGATGAAGACAGTCCTCTGGTATGTAAACATGGATATGTTCCTGCTAAATTTGTAGCGTTCGAAGGACGAAACACAGGCAAGAGGTTTCTATGGTGTCAAGGAAATCGTGCAATGATGCGAGGCGGAAGTTGTGGTGTTGTCAAATGGGTAGATCCAGAGTGGCCCAAATCGATGCAGAAAATGCTGGACAAACTATGGGAAAGATGAAGAGAAACAATTAACGCTGTGCAAGGAAGATGCTAAAAGGAAGGAGCAGACGATTCGATCCTTGCTCTCGCAGGAAGATGCGCATCGGGCTAAGATTAGGAAGATCAAGGAGATGTGTGATAACTAGTTATATTTAGCTTAAGCTCCGTGCCTTTTTTAAGTTGTAATAGTTGTACTTGTTGACCTAGCGGTTTGAACTATTGGCCCCGGAGTCCTGGGAGTAAAAAAATTGGTCGCCCGTTAATCTGTCTTAACCCTGCATTACTTCCTTTTGTCTGACCAATGCCCCTTGGATATTCCGCCCGTCGCTTCGTCATCCTCGTGTACAAATAGGAGGCGCGACAACGTGTCGCTTCGTCGCCCATCCCCTCGCCCTCTCCAATCTCCACCGTGCCGTCACTTCGTCGTCCACCCCCTCGCTCCCTCTCCAATCTCCACCGCGCCGCCATGGAGATGCCCTCGCTGAACTTCTATGAGGCGGTGATGTTCGCGCACTTCGACATCCTCGCACCGCCGGCCGCGACGGTGCCCCACGGATGGCGCATCAGCTATGCGGGGGTGCCGGTGGCTCCGCTCCTCGTCCCCGGCGGAGCCATGATGGAGAGCGAAATCGCGGCGTGCCGCCGCCAGATGCCCGCGTGGAAGAGGGCGCTGCCCTGGTTCGCGGCGGCCAGCCCGTACTGGCCAGCGCTGTTCAAGAAGGAGCAAAAGGCCAAGATTGACAACCGCATCGTTTACGGGCGCGTGGTGCACCAGGATCTCCACAACCGAGAAGGGCGGGAGAGGTTCTGGTCCGTCCCTAGATGGACCAAGTTCACCGTCATCGCCGCCGCATGTCGCGAAGAGGTGCTTCGTCTCACGAACAATGCGGACATCGTGGAGGTTCTGTCCAACGACGATGAGGAAGCCGGCGGCTCGGAGGACAGCGACAGCGGAAGTGAAATTGTTGACTAGTGGTTGAATTAATGTAGGATGTGAAATCGCACCTTTGTTTAGAAGAATTTGTGGTTGAATTAATGAAATGCCTCGATTTAGATCTCTGTCTAGATTAATTTGTGGAAGAATTTGTGATTTAGATCAATTTCTGCCTCGATTTAGATCTCTGTCCCGGATTGGGAACGTGACTATCGACCAAAGACCCCTTTTCTACTAGTGTATTCTGACATTGCTGGTTTGTTTAAATGTAATCTACGTGGATTTGGCCGCATGCAAATGGCACAACCACAATTTATAAAGTGGAAGCATGTACACCCGGTTACTAGAGATCCAGGAGCTTCGCCAGATGCAGGGGATGCAGGAGCAGGGATGCGGTGAGGTAGATGGGCTCAAGATTAGGCCAGAAAGTGGTACCGATTTCCTCCTCATATGGGCATTATCGGTGAGAACATTGTTGTTTATGTTGCCACGTCGTTGTGCAGCATCTGAAATAAGTTGCTACTTCGTGGAGTGTGGCAGCTTAAATAATTTATTTCTATGCCACTTACATTCCGTCGTATTTGGAGACCTCTTTCCCCTCAGCAATCATGGAACCGGTGGATCCTTGTTTTCAGATAGCAGTGGCACAATCACAATTTCGGATTTAACTACTGACTTGGGCGTTTCCAAACCCTAAGTCGCGGTACATTTTACTCAGAGAACGTGGGTAGATTGTTTCGCCCAGCAACGTGCCACACACAGAGCTCCAGAATTTAACAGAATTACATATATAGGTTCAAGTTCAACACATTACTATGCATCTTCATTGCCAGCAGCCTTCTTCCGCAGCCTGGGTGCCAAGCCTTCACGTCCACTGGCTTCTTCATTTCCTGCCTTCTTCCTCTTCCTCGGTGCCAATTTTCTTAGCTTCACGTACTCTGCATCGCCGGGACAATGGGCACTAGAATCGTGTCCAGCATCATCTTTCCACTCATTTTTAATTTCTTCGGGCAGCAAAATGACTGACCCGGTAGTCATGTTTCTAACCTTGCGGCGCTTCCTGTCAAAGAAACAAGACTGTTGCATAACTGCCCAATATCTACAGAGTAAATAAAACAAAAATTACAATTCAGCACAAACATGCGAACCCCAAGCGACCTTTGCTTACTAGGAGCTAATTGGGTTTGAGCAACCACCCTGTCCAAGAATAGAAGGGCGACTCCCAGTTGCAGCAGCTTCCACATCCAGTACATCACATTTCAGGTCAAACATGGTAGCCGAAGCATACCTTTTCATCAACCCAATTAGCTGACTGTCACACATTATAGGAACCATGATGCCACGTTCATCCATGAAGCTGAACTTTGCTGTCTGCTTCAGCCATAATTCAACATGATTACGCAGAGCACAAACCATACCAGATATAGTGCAGATCTGCGCAGGCGCTTCTTCCATCGTGAAACAATGGCTTCCATACCACTTGCCCTTAGAGTCGTACCTATAGAGGACTACCGTAACCAGGTAAGGGGGTCCACGCAGATCCCACTTGACAGAAAACTGTGGACAAAATATGTTTGTCAGCGTTGGGCTAACAAACAATTTGAGATTCAGTAGCCAGCTAGCAGTTATAATTAGTGCAAATAGCAAAGAGAAGGGTAGCTCACCCGCTTGTAGCCAGAACTTCTTCTTCCTTGATAGTAGGATCTGTCATCCTCCGAACTGCTCGGCTCGTCGGCGGCGGAGGCCGGCTAGAGCCTCGCAACGGCGGCTACGGCATGTGCCATTGGAGCTCGGGATCAGCGACTGGGCGCAGCAACTAGGCGCAGCAACTTGGCACCGGAAGTCAAATGTCCGAAGGGATCGTCTTGCCTGGAGGGTGGATTCCGACGCCGCCGGTGCTAGGGGAAAGCTAGGAATGGATTTGTGAAATTGGTCAACGCATACAATCCACTTAGCTACTTGATTTGCCTAAGAGGTTGCCGCGTTGGCGCTCGCGTCACGGACAGATGACCGACATGGGGGTCCCGACCGTCTACTTCAGGAGGCAGTTTAACGAAATGTTTGAATATGGCAGGGGTGAGATGAGTTTTCCTCGACATGGCCCCTCTCAGTAGTTGGCGGCCCAACTTTTCGAAACACGGTAATTTCAGGCAAGTTAGGTACCGCCATGCGCTGGCCTGCGAACTTTGGTACCGCAGACGAACATGCCCTGAGGAGCGGCCCTCGTACTCAAGGGACATGAGATTTCCAGTTTATAGTCTGTCAAGCATATAACTCAGATTGGACCTCACTTTCACCTTAACCATACTAAAGATGCTTATGATAGGGGCAATGAGAGCTCAAAGCTAATGCGTACCATACTTTCAGCATTTGGAAGCCTTTCAAACTTTTCAAAACCTTTTCATTTTCTTGTTGAGTCACCACATATTATATGAGCACTTTCTTGAGAGCATAGTTGTCATTCTTAGTGTAATGTGCTTGTCTCAAAACTTCATTAATTGTGTTATGATTTTGATACCCGTATCTTTGATATCTTTACTTCTAGTCTTCACCTGAACTTCAGAGGTGCCTTGGCATTCACAATCAAAGGCAAGCGAGATACCACTCTATCATACCTTCTTATGAGCATTGCAATGTTGCTTGTGTTTATGTTTCATGCTACTTATTATTTTTGAGTTGGAGTCTTTTCATAGCTTGCAATGACTATTGAGTGACCTTATTTACATTCTCCTTATTATGAATTGTCTAAGTAGTTGATCACATGCTGAGAATATATACATCATATTTACCATGGGAAAATTGTGCTTTTTCTCTCTTTCCTCTTTTCTCATTTTTTTCTCAATCTCCATCTCTTTTTTATAAGAAGAATGCTTCATAGATTGCTCACTATGGCGATGCTGCAAGTTTCCACCATGATTAGGCATGGCTTAGGCTAGCGGCCCAGGCGTTTCTCTAACACACATACAGAACTCCATGGACTTACAAGCTCCCCTTTCATTTCACACCGACGACATCCATAAACAAAAGAGCATGATATCAACTGGGTACAATGTACAAGTGCAATGTTGAAAGCGTTCCCCATGACAACATGGTTCTGCTAATCCCAACATATAAGTGCAAGCATATACAACATAGATGAAACAATGGTTCAAGTTTATTAGGGGCACGAAAAATAAAGTGTACCATCAAGTTCGTGAGAGCTTTAATCACTAATTTTCACATAACAAGTTTAATTAGGAAGGTAGATAAAAACATGAATATACTTGGAATAGAAAATGCTTAATAGGTAGGTATGGTGGACTGTTTGGAATAACTTGGTTTTATTTGGAGTTGGATGCATGAGTGGAACTCATACTTGGTATGGGGGCTAGCAAAAGACTGGGAGCGACCAACTAAGAGAGCAATAATGGCCATAATCATGCAAAGCGACAAAACATTATTAATTAAAGCATAAAGTGATATTACAAGTCAAAAACTAAATGATCATAGAGGCTATGGTGACTTGGTATAGTCTTAACATGGTGTGAGCATGTTCTCAAGTTAACCCAAATAAAGCATTAAAGGAGAATACCACAATGCTATGCTTTAATATGCTAAAACAACGCATGATTCTTCCAAGGCACATTAAGCAATCTCAATTATTTGTAACAAGTCATGCTACAGCAAAAATCACTAAGCATAAAGCCAAAACAATATCAAGCATGACATGATAAAGTCTAAGTCACAGTCAAAAACAAGCTCCTTTTATACCACTTAAGCATGAACTTTCCTACTCTTTTCCAATCCAAATCAACTTTATTTGAAAACTAATGCATGAATGAGGGGGTCCAACCAATTTATTCAAGCAAACTAAGCAAACAAAAACTAAAACGAAAATGAAGACGCTCCAAGAACAACACAACTGTGCATGAAATAATAAAAATGAAGTGTTTGGAAGAAAGCGGATGTTTTTATTGATGAAGAAGGGGATGCCCTGGGCATCCCTAAACTTTGACGCTTGTACTTCTTGAATATTTCTTGAGGTGACACCGGTGGCATCCCCAAGCTATATCTTTTGTCCATACTTCATCTTATCACATTACTCTTCCCTACACTTTAAAATCTCCTTCATACAAAACTTCACACAATCTTCATTAGCAACATTAGTGTACTCAAGATAATAAGTCTTTTGGTTCAGTTTCAACACAAGTAAAACTCCCATTAAAACACAAGATACTGTAGCACATCATTTAAAAAGTTCAAATGATCAAAGAGAACTCAAAGAGAAAGAGATTAAGAGGGAAATGCAAATAATGGCAGAAATCTGTCAAAACAGACCAGCAGGTAAAAGCCATTTTTTTCGAAGACCTTCTGTTACTCAAATCGAAAAGTTTTGAACTAACGAAAGTTGGATAACAACCTGGGGCCGAAGCACAAGAAATTACAGCTCAAACCGACATACAGAGAGTTTTCACGAATTTTTACAGCGAAGCACAAAAATCTGTTTCGGGACAGCAACCTTCCAAATCTTACTTCTCTCTCATTAGAGGTTACTCTTGGCACAAAAACGACACAAAAATGATAAGGAGCGGTTATTATAGAGGTAATAACTTCCAAGACTCAACAAAAGATTCCTAACGAAATTTGGGTTATCTCCCAATACGTGCTTTTCTTTAATGCCTTTGAGCTAGGCATAAGAATCAAGAAAAGAATCAAGTATTCTCAAATAAAGAAGCATTAAGAGCAAATTTTGTCTTAATAGGAGAGGCAAAAGGAATCTTCTCTCTCTTCTTAGGGAAGTGTTCTATACCTTTCTTGAGTGGAAATTGATATTTAATGGTGCCTTCTTTCATATCAATAATGGCACCAACAGTTCTAAGAAAAGGTCCTCCCAAAGTAATAGGACAAGAAGCATTGCATTCAACATCCAAAACATAGAAATTAACGGGCACATAGGCATTGTTAACCATACTAAGAACATCATTAATACTCCCCATGAGTTTGTTTTTAGCATTATCATCAAGTGGGACATTTAAATAACAATCTTCCAATAGTGGCAAATCAAGCATTTCATAAATCTTTCTAGGCATAATAGAAACACTACTATCAAGATCACATGAAGCTTTGAGATCAAAATAATTCACTTTCATATTAATGATGGGTTCCCAACCATCTTCTAATTTCATAGGAATAGAAGCTTTATGTTTCATCTTTTCTTCTTTATTTTTATGAGAGCATCAGTAATGTGTTTTGTAAATGCCATGTTCATAGCACTAGCATTAGAACTTTTAGCAAGATTTTGTAGGAACATAATTACTTCAGAGATATTGCAACCATCAAGAAATCATAATTATCATCTAAAGTAGTAGATCTATTGTTTCCCATATTTCGAAGAATTTCAGCATTTTTATTAGAAAAGGTTCCATTGGGTTTACTAGCTTCAACATTAGTGGTAGTGATAGTAGAAGTACTAATATTTCTAGCAATTTCATCTTCTCTTTCCCACTTAGAATGCAGTTCAGCTAACAGTCTAACATTTTCATCAATTATAACTTGTATGGCATTAGTAGCAGCAAAGGGATTTTCAATGGTTTCAGTTTAGCAGCCATTCTATTCAAAGAAGATTGTGCTTCAGACAATGATGCTATATTCCTTTCAGCATTAGAGAGTTTTTCCTCAATAGTTTTATTGAAGGCAGTTTGTTTACTAATAAAATCTTTAAGCATGACTTCAAGTTCAGAGGGTGCACTTCTATTATTGTTGTAGGAATTTCCATAAGCATTACCATTATTGGGAAGATATGTCCTATAATTATTATTACCAAAATTATTCATGTAGGCACTGTTGCTAAAATTATTGTTTCTAATAAAGTTCACATCAACTTGCTCTTCTTGACCAACCAAAGAGGCTAAGGGAACATGATTTGGATCAATATGAGCTTTCCCATTAACAAGCATAGACATAATAACATCAATTTTATCACTCAAGGAGGAGGTTTCTTCAACATAATTTACCTTCTTACCTTGTGAAGCTCTCTCAGTGTGCCATTCAGAATAGTTAACCATCATATTATCCAGAAGCTTTGTTGCAGCACCCAAAGTAATGGTCATAAAGTTACCTCTAGCAGCAGAATCCAGTAGATTTTTTGAAGAATAATTCAATCCTGCATAAAAGGTTTGGATAATCATCCAAGCAGTCAGTCCATGAGTGGGACAATTCTTTACCAAAGATTTCATTCTTTCCCAAGCTTGAGCAACATGTTCATTATCAGATTGTTTAAATTTCATTATTTCACTTCTCATAGATATAATCTTAGCAGGAGGATAGTATTTTCCAATGAAAGCATCTTTGCATTTAGTCCAAGAATCAATACTATTTCTAGTTAGGGATTGCAACCATTCTTTAGCTTTTCCTCTAAAAGAGAAAGGAAACAATTTAAGCTTAATAATATCTCCATCTATATCCCTATGTTTTTGCATCTCACAAATTTCAACAAAGTTATTAAGATGAGGAGCAACATCTTCAGTACCAATACCAGAAAATTGTTCTCTCATAACAAGATTGAGTAAAGCAGGTTTAATTTCAAAGAAAGTAGCTTCAGGAACAGGTGGAGCAATAGGTGTGCACATGAAATCATTGTTTTTGGTGCTAGTGAAATCACACAACTTAGTGTTTTCAACAGTAGTCATTTTTTTGTGTTTTTAATATAAAGAAGCAAACTAGTACAACTAATTTTTGTGTGTTTTTGATAAAGAAACAAGAAAAGAAAGAAGAAATAAACTAAGCAAAACGAAAACAACAAAGTAAAGAGATTGGTTATGAGGGACTCCCCTTGATAAGATGTCCTTGACTCCCCAACAACGGTGCCAGAAAAAGCCTTGATGATCGGACTCAACACGTCGATCTCGTTGGGGAACCCCAAGAGGAAGGTATGGTGAGCACATCAACAAGTTTTCCATCAGTTATGAAACCAAGGTTATCGAACCAGTAGGAGCAAGGAAACACCTCCAAGGTGTTGTTTCCAACTTGGAATCCTGCACAACACAACCACAGAACTTTGCCCCAACTTACAGTGAGGTTGTCAATCTCACTAGTTTTGCTGAAAACAAAGGATTAAATGTATTGTGTGGAAGATAGTAATTGCTTGCAGAAAGTAAACAGAAAACAGTAAATAGTAGATTGTAGATTGATGGTAAAAGAATGGACCGGGGTCCATAGTTCACTAGAGATGATTCTCCTTAAGATAGATGACATGTTGGGTGAACAAATTACAGCGGGGAAATTGACAAACACTGAGAAAGCATACATGCATATACTAATCATCTTGACTCCTATGAGATTTGATTGGGCATTACAACATTATACATAGACCGTAATCCAACTGCATCTATGACTAATAATCCACCTTCAGGTTATCATCCGAACCCCCTCCAATATTAAGTTGCAAGCAACAGATAATTGCATTAAGCAAAGTGTGTAAAGTAAACAATACGATTGTTCTAAGAACAAAGGATTCTTGTTTTCTCCCTAGTAGCAACAGCACATCTAGTACCTTAGAGATTTCTATCACTTCCCAAGATTCCTAGAGGCATGAACCCACTATCGAGCATAAATACTCCCTCTTGGAGTTGCTAGCATCTACTCGGCCAAAATAGCTACTAACAACGGAAAGCATGCAAGATCACAAATAACATAGACATGATAGAATCAATAATCAATCTGAAATAGCATCTCAATATCCATCGAATCCCCGCAAACACAACATGTATGATTACAAATAGATGATCTTGATCATGAATGGAGCTCACAAGATCTAGACATGGTAGCACAAAGGAGAAGAACCAACCATCTAGCTACTACATGGACCCGTAGTCCAGGGATGAACTACTCACGCATCACACCGGAGGCAGTCATGGTGATGAAGAAGGCTTCCAGGGTGATCTCTCCCCTCTAGCAGGGTGCCAGGAAGAGCTTCAGATCCCTCTCGATCTAGGGATGGAAATGGCGGCGACTACATACTCTTTCATGGAATTTTGATCGGGTACTTAGGGTTTTTGTCTTGGAGGCAATATATAGGCGAAGGGGCAAGGTCGGTGGAGTACCAGGGGGCCCACACCCCTGGTGGCGCGGCTAGGGCTGGCCGCGCAACCACTAGGTGTGGCCACCCTGTCTCCCCTCTTCGTCTCCCCTTCGGACTGCGTATTCCTTCTGGTGAAATATTGACTTGAGCTTTTGTCCAGTCCATTTCCGAGAATATTTCCTTACTAGCTTTTCTGAAACCAAAAATAGCAGAAAACAGGCAACTGGCGCTGTGGCATCTTGTTAATAGGTTAGTTCCAGAAAATGTGTAAAATTACTCCAAATATGGACAAAACATAAGAAAGTAGATATAAAACAAGCATGGAACATCAAAAATTATAGATACATTTGCAACGTATCACGGCTCCGTGTCTTTGTCTGGCGTGTTCATTAGCTGCGTTGGTGGGAACCATTTTGGTCCTTACAATAGAGTAGCGGTTCAAACTTTCCCGGTTTCGAAATTTTCACTTCCTTCACAAACATCCAGGGGGAAGGATATTCAATAGATCGCCATTCGTAGTACTACTAGTACTACAAGGTACAGTGAGTAGTACCAAAAGAAACTTTTTTTGACGAGTAGTACAGATAGAAACTTCATTCAACCATTAACATAACATACGCATTTACATATATAGGACTCGCTGCTGAACTAGTGCAGGTCTGGCGCCTCCTAGCACCTAGTTCGTGCTGCTAGCGGCAGCTCGTGACATCGGCACCAACGACACCTCAAGAGACATAGCCGGCTCCTGACTCATCGGCATCTCCGGATAAGTCGGCAGCACCTCCTGAGCCATCAGCGGCACCTCCGGATTATGAGGCAGCACCTCTGGAGCCATCGGTAGCTCCAGGAGAACATCATGGATGAAGTTGCCGTTGTTTGGGAACCGGTACCAGTAGTTGGTGAAAATGTTGGCGCCGGTGAACACCACCATCTCGCAGCCGCAGTGGAAGGCCTGGCCATAGAGGAGATGGGCGTCCCTGAAGTTGATGAACTTGACCTTCAACGTCCTGTCTAGATTGTCGTATAGGCAGTACATCTGGTACTTGCGGTGACTGTACCCAGCGTCAAGGAAGGTGAACGCCAGCTGCAACTTTGTTCTCCGCGGGGAGAAAGCCCAAATGTTGTCCTCCTATGCGGAGATGTCGGGGTCTTTGCGCTCCGGTACGGCGGGAAGCAGCCGGAAGGTGGCCATGGATGACAGACGAGGACGGAGATGGTTGCTAGAAGCGGGGGATTAGAGATGGTTTGGTATGGGGAAGGGAAGAGATTAAATAGGAAGGAGGTGGTCCGAGATTAATGTGGCAGATTACTGAAGCGAGGGGACAATCAATGTCGCCGATGAAGCCGTTGCGTGTGGCAAATATCGATGACGATGACTAGGGTAAGCGATTGGACGTAATGCTAACTCTGCTTCCCGCACTCGATGGCCCAGTCATAATTTTGTGGTGCCTCCAAGGCGACCGCGGCCTCCACAATCTGTGGGCCCTACGTGGATGGCTGAGTTGATGGGTGAAAACAAATTGATAATGATAAAGTGGTACGAAATGTGATTTAACAAACATTAAGTTGTTATTAACCAATATTCATGTTATAGAAAAAAATGCATACATTAAGTCTATTAGTAATAACTATCTACCCATATTGAGAATACATCCTATTATGCTATGAAATTTTGGGGGTGGTGAAATGATGGTTCTAGAACATGTTGGAGTTTGCTCTAGGTACTATTCAACACGAATCCAGCTGCTCTGAACCATTGGATCTAACAGCCCAATGGTCAGAATTGGTGCTATGGATCCAATTCAAAAGTGCTCCATTATAGTAGTAGAGAAAAGTACCACCACCCGGTAGAATGGAAAAAATAAGATCCAACGGCTAGCATTGTTGAGATTCGTGAGTCTTGATCCAACGGTCAATACTCAAAGTTATTCATACATTATATAGTGGTAAGACAAGATAACAAAGACTATCAATAGTATCTTCTAGATGATGGAATGGATTAGAGGATCCAATAACTAGCAGCAATGTTGGGATTCACGGGTCATGAATCAGCGGTCAATATTCAAAGTTGTTCGCACACTATATATAAAAAATAGTGGTAAGATAAGAAAAGAAACACTATCAATAGTATCTTCCCAATGCTAAAATGGAAATGAAGATCCACCATCTGACAATGTTGGGATTCGCATCTTGATCCAACGGTCAATATTCAAAGTTATTCGTACACTATATAGTGCTGAGAAAAAAATGAGAAACATGTGTTTTGACACCTTTGAATACAAAAAATGCTATTACTTCTTCATAATGTGTATTGGCCTACGGTGTATGTACACTCCTGTCTTTGACCCAAACAGCCAAAGTCATGACCATATTGACATGATATCTCTACTACTATATAATGGAGCAGTTTTGAATTGGATCCATAGCACCAATCCTGACCGTTTGGCTGTTAGATCTAATGGTTCAAAGCAGCTCGATTCGTATTGAATAGTACCTACAGCAAACTCCGCCATGTTCTAGAACCATCATGTCACCACCCCCAAAATTTCATAGCATAGTAGGTTGTATTCTCAATATGTGTAGATAGTTATTATTAATAGACTTAATTTATGCATTTTGGAGGTGGTGACATGATGGTTCTAGAACATGGTGGAGTTTTCTCTAGGTACATACTATTCACTACGAATCTAGTTGCTCTGAACCATTAGATCTAATAGCCCAATGGTCGGGATTGGTGCTATGGATCTAATTCAAAACTACTCCACTATAGTAGTAGAGAGAATACAACCTACTGTGCTATGAAATTTTGGGGGTGGTGATATGATGGTTCTAGACCATGCATGGTGGAGTTTGCTCTAGGTACTATTCAACACGAATCCATCTTCTCTGAACGATTGGATCTAACAGCCCAACGGTCAGGATTGGTGCTATGGATCCAATTCAAAACTGCTCCATTATAGTAGTAGACATATCTTACCACTATATAGTGTATGAATAACTTTGAATATTGACCGTTGGATCAAGACTCGCGAATCCCAACATTATTTCTAGCTGTTGGATCTTCTTTTCCATTCTAGCATATGGAAGATTCTATTGATAGTCTTTAGGATAATGAATGCTATGCACAAACCTCAAAACCAACTTCTCCATCATACTAGAATCTTCTCCCTCGTAGCTAATAATCGTTGACTTCTATATGATCTTATCTTACCACTATATAGTGTACGAATAACTTTAAATGTTGACCGTTGGATCAAGACTCGCGAATCCCAGCATTTCTAGTCGTTGGATCTTCTTTTCCATTCTAGCATGTGGAAGATTCTATTGATATAGTCTTCGGCATAATGAATGCTATGAAAAAAACCTCAATACACACTTCTCCATCATACTAGAATCTTCTCCCTTGTTTATCTAGACAATGTTATCAAGAATTTCATGTGTTAGGTAGCTAATAATCTTTGACTTCTACATGATGATACAAAGTACGAGGACCAAATATACACCCATACTTTATAGATGTTGATCAAATTTATAAATTATTGTACTTTACCAATTATAATTTTGTATAGTGATGATGATATGTCATACGTCTACTATTTGAGTCTCACGTGCAAGGCACGTGCAACTTGCTAGTATACTTTATGATACAGTTCTTGTGTCTGGTAGATTCGTGCATCTTCTTCAACATGATCCGCTGAAAGTGAGGAGTGCGCTGTTTCTTTTGTTAAGCAAGTACTAGTCTTACCATTACCACTATATTAACACTATATGGTGTACGAAAACTTTGAATATTAATTATTGGATCAAGACTCACGAATCCCAACATTTCTAGCCGTTGGATCTTCTTTTCCATTCTAACTTCTAGAAGATTCTATTGATAGTCTTCATCACAATGAAATTCTATATGCACAAACCTCAAAACACACTTCTCCATCGTTCTTGAATATCCCCCTCGTTTCTACAGACCATGTTAGCAAAATTTTCAAGTATTTGATTTTAGGGTCTTTTGTGCCAAATGTATGAACTTGGATGTATTTTTCATTTTTTGAGGTCTTTGGTGTAACATGTACACATCCACTTACAGTGTTAATTAATTGAATAATCTCGCTCCCTCGGGAGATATACCTTATTATTAAAAAAAAGTACCACCACCCGGTAGAATGGACAAAAGAAGATCTAATGGCTAGCAGTGTTGGGATTCGCGAGTCTTGATCCAACGGTCAATACTCAAAGTTATTCGTACATTATATAGTGGTAAGATAAGTATCTCATAGATGATGGAATAGATTAGAGGATCCAATAACTAGCAGCAATGTTGGGATTCACGGGTCATGAATCAGCGGTCAATAATATTCAATGTTGTTTGCACACTATATATATACTAGTAAGTTGCACGTGCCCTGCACGTGAGACTGAGATAATAGACGTCTGACATATCATCACTATAAAAAATTGTAATAGGTCAAGCAGAAAAAATATAAATTTGATCAACATCTATAAAGTATGGGTGTATATTTCGTTCTTGTACTTTTTAAATCATATAGAAGTCAACGATTATTAGTTATATAAAACTTGAAAATTTTGGTAACATGGTCTAGAGAAACAAGGGAGAAGATTCTAGAATGATGGAGAAGTGTGTTTTGAGTGTTGTGCATAACATTTATTGTGATGAAGACTATCAATAGAATCTTCTAGATGCTAGAATGGAAAAGAAGATCCAACGGTTGGAAATGTCGGGATTCACGAGTCTTGATCCAACAATCAATATTTCAAAGTTATTCGTACACTATATCTCTACTACTATAATGGAGCAGTTTTGAATAGGATCCATAACACCAATCCTGACCGTTGGGCTATTAGATCCAATGGTTCAGAGTAGCTGGATTCGTGTTGAATAGTACCTAGAGCAAACTCCACCATGCATGTTCTAGAACCATCATGTAACCACCCCAAAAATTTCATAGCACATTAGGTTGTATTCTCAATATGTATAGATAGTTATTATTAATAAACTTCATGTATGCATTTTTCTCTAACAAGACTTAAAGTATGATGGTTCGAGAACATGGTGGAGTTTTCTCTAGGTACTATTCAACACGAAACTAGCTGCTCTGAACCATTGGATCTTATAGCCAAATAGTCAGGATTGGTGCTATGTATCCAATTCAAAACTACTCCATTATAATAGTTAGGGATAATGAAGCAGTTTTGAATTGGATCCATAGCACCAATCTTGACTGTTGGGCTGTTAGATCTAATGGTTCAGAGCAGCTGGATTCGTGTTGAATAGTACCTAGATAAAACTCGACCATGTTCTTGAACCATCATGTCACCACCCCCAAAATTTCATAGCATAGTAGGTTGTATTCTTAATATGTGTAGATATATTATTAATAGACTTAATGTATGCATTTTCTATCTAACAAGACTATTGGTTAATATCAACTTAATGTTTATTAAATCACATTTCATACAGTATATACGTGTGTGGCACGTGCCTTTTACTAGTAGTGGTAAGATAAGAAAAGAAAGACTATCAATAGTATCTTATCGATGCTAAAATGGAAATAATGAAGATCGAATGTATGACAATGTTGGGATTCGTGTCTTGATCCAATGATCAATATTCAAATTTATTCGTACACTATATAGTGCTAAGAAAAAAAGAGAAACATGTGTTTTGACACCTTTGAATACAAAAAAATGCTCTCGCTGCTTCACAATGTGTATTGGCCTATGGTGTATGAACATTCCTGGTTTCGACCCGAATAGCCAAGGTCATGACCATATTGACATCATATAGAGTTTATGATACAGTACCTACATCTGGTAGATTCGTGCATCTGCTTCAACAAGATCTGCTGAAAATGAGAAGTGCACTATTTTCTTTTGTTAAGCAAGTACTAGTCTTACGATTACCACTATCTTTACACTATATGGTGTACAAAAAACTTTGAATATTAATTGTTGGATCAAGACTCACGAACCCCAACATTTCTAGCTGTTGGATCTTCTTTTCCATTCTAGCATCTAGAAGATTCTATTGATAATCTTCATCACAATGAAATGCTATGCACAAACCTCAAAACACACTTCTCCATCATTCTAGAATCTTCCCCCTTGTTTCTATAGACCATGTTACCAAACTTTTCAAGCACTTCATTTTAGTGTCCTTTGTGCTAATTGTATGGACTTGGATGTACTTTTTTGTTTTTTTGAGGTCCTTGGTGTAACATGTACACATCCACTTACCGTGTTAACTAATTGAAGAATCTCGCTCCCTCGGGACATACCTTAGTAAAAAAAGTACCACCATCCGGTTTTCAGAAAAAGTGGGGACCATATTTTCTTACAATTCCCTAGTCTTAGCATATTTCAAGATTCCCTAGTGAACCGTGTCCACTTAAGTAACTTTATGTTGATTTAAAGAAATTAGGTCAAATTTGAACTACAAGTATGCATGGTAGATTCCTCTTGAATTTTCCTAACGTCGTCTAAAGGGACCCACGATGTCTATATATCAAGACATAAGTTCCAGGATGGAGTACTAAACACTAGTATTACCTGCATCCAAGGCTCAAGGCCTATTTTTTTTGAAAAGTCAAACTATGCAAAGTTTGACCAAGTTTGTAGAAAAATATATTAATATTTACAATATGAAATACATACCCTTTGATACATCATGAAACATATATTCGCATGGTGTCTACTAATATCATACAATAGTTCTTGATATAATTTTTAGAAGTTTGGTCAAACTTTTCGTAGCTTGACTTATAAAAAAAGCCTTAAGCTTTGGGACGGAGGTACTAGTGAGATGAGGGAAAAAACCGAAGAGAAAGAGGATCTTAGAGAATAAAAGGGAGGCAGGGCGGGAGGGCAGCGTGACAGGGCACTTGAAGGCGGTGAGATGTCAAAGCAGAATTATGATGGGTTCCTGACATGAGGTACTACAACCTTTACAGTGTACACACTCTAGTAAATTTTAGCACTTATGTGCACTCAAAACAAAACAAATTTATTTTTTCGCTCTCAATCGCTGCCTCACCATCCATCTCAACACTCCCTCGTCCACAGCGTTGCGCATGTGTTTCTTGGTACGACGGCTCAGCTGTGTCTCCGGCATGTGCGTTGGTGTACATAGGAAGGAACCGGGTATTGGCGGCAAAAATTAGTAGAATTCAAACTTTCGAATTTTTCTCTTCCTTTCCAAGCATCGGGAATGAAGGTTATTCAAAGGATGACCATATCGACATCATATCTCTATCTCTACTATTGTAATGGAGAAGTTTTCAATTGGATCCTTAGCACCAATCCTGACCATTGGGCTATTAGATCCAATGGTTTAGAGCACCTGGATTCATGTTGAATAGTACCTAGAGAAAACTCCATCATGTTCTAGAACCATCATGTCACCACCCCCAAAATTTCATAGCATAGCAGGTTGTATTCTCTCTACTACTACAATGGAGCAGTTTTGAATTGGATCCATATCACCAATCCTGACTGTTGGGCTATTAGATCCAATGGTTGAGAGCAGCTGGATTCATGTTGAATAGTACCTACAGCAAACTCCAACATGTTCTAGAACCATCATTTCACCACCCCCAAAATTTCATAGCACGGTAGGATGTATTCTCAATATGGGTAGATAGTTATTACTAATAGACTTAATGTATGCATTTTTTCTCTAACAAGAATATTGGTTAATAACAACTTAATGTTTGTTAAATCACATTTCATACTGTATATACGTGTGTGGCACATCCCTTTTGATCAACACGTGAGACTCAGATAATAGACGTCTGACATATCATCAGTATATAAATTTTTAATAGGTAAAGCATACAAAAATATAAATTTGATCAATATCTAGAAAGTATGGGTGTATATTTGGTTCTTGTACTTTGTATTTCATTTAGAACTCAATGATTATTAGCTATCTAAAACTTGAAAATTCTGGTAACATGGTCTAGAGAAACGAGGGAGAAGATTCTAGAATGATGGAGAAGTGTGTTTTGAGTTTTGTGTATACCATTCATTGTGATAAAGACTATCAATAAAATCTTGTAGATGCTAAAATGGAAAAGAAGATCCAACAGCTAGAAATGTTGGGATTCACGAGTCTTGATCCAACGGTCAATATTCAAAGTTATTCATACACTATATAGTGGTAAGATAAGATAAGATAAGATAAGATATATATGTAAAAAAACGTCAAAACACACTTATCCATCATTGTAGAATCTTCTGGATTGTTTCTCTAGACCATGGTTCTAAAAATTTCAATTATTAGGTAGCTAATAAACGTTTATTTCTACATGATATAAAGTGCAAGAACCAAATATACACTCATACTTTAGAAACGTGGCTCAAATTCATAGATATTTCAAGCTTTATCTATTACAATGTTATATACTAATGACATGTCATGCTTCTATATATTATGTGAGTTTCACGTGCAAGGCATGTGTAGCTTACTGGTACTACTACGAAGAGCATGGTTCAGCTCCGTGATGGAGGTGCAGGACCCGACTACTAATTTTAATTGCTTGATTATAGCATCCTTTGTGTTAAATGTATGGACTTGGATGCAGTTTTCACCTTTTAAGGTCCTTGGTGTAACATGTACACACGCACTAGCTATGTTAATTATTGAAGCATCTCACTCCTTCGGGATATACCCTAGTGTAAAAAAAATGCAACCACCCGATTTTCAGAAAACGCGGACATGTTTTGTTACAATTCCCTAGTCTTAGAATGTTTCAAGCTTCCCTATATATTAGCTAACTACACCCATGCACTCAAATAACTTTATGTCAATTTAAAGAAAGTAGGTCAAATTTGAACTACAAGTAAGCACGATAGGTTCTTTCTTGAATTTGCAAGAGATCCAACAATTAGTAATGTTGGAATCTGTCAATCTATATTTGATGATCAATGTTCAAAGTTATCTATGTTATATATCTTATTAGTAAGTTGCACATGCCTTGCACGTGACAATCAGATAGTAGAAGTATATGCCATATCATTTTTTTTCTACTACTATACAGGAGCAGTTTTGAATTGGATCCATAGTACCAATCCTGACTGTTGGGATGTTAGGTCCAATGATTCAAAGCAGATGGATTCATGTTGAGTACTACCTAGAGCAAACTCCACCATGTTCTAGAACCATCATGTCACCCCCCCCAAATCATAGCATAGTAGGCTATATTCTCAATATGTGTAGATAGTTATTATTAATAGACTTAATGTATCCATTTTTCTCAAACAAGACTATTGGTTTATAACAACTTAATGTTTGTTAAATCATATTTCATACAGTATATACATGTGTGGCACATGCCTTTTACTATTTTATATAAAATTATAATAGGTGAAGCCCAAAAATAATTATAATTTCGAGCTACGTCCATAAAGTACCGTTGGATCTTAATTCTATCCATTCTAGCATCTAGAAGATACTATTGATAGTGTTTAGCATACTAAAAGATATGCACAAACCTCAAAACACACATCTCAATAATTCTAGAATGTTCTTCGTCATTTCTCTAGAGTATGGCAAGTACTATTAGTTAGCTAGGAGGTTGATTACTATTACATGATATAAAGTATAAGAACCAAATATACAACGGATATTCTATGGACGTAGCTCAAAATTATAATTATTGTTTGAGCTTCACCTATTATTATAGTTTTTTAGTAGTCCTATTTATCAGAGTTGGGCGAGCTGGCTTGAGGATTGACGTCCTTTTATTTTGGCATGTGGGTTCAAATCCTTCACATGCTAGAAAAGCGATTCTATGGTGCACGCTATCTAGCAGGGAGGGGAGAAATGTGGGTTCATGTCCTTTCCTAAAACACAGTCTACGTGATGAGATGATACAATACTGAGACATGACGTGACAACTTGCTAGTCTAGCACTCTAGTTATAACTTCAGCAGGCGTCCTTGATCCACTACAGAAGACCGACGAGGGAACACGCAAAATTAACACCCCTCGTTCAAAGAGTCCCATCTTCCACATCTCCAGCGATCCCCATTCGCTAACGCTGGCTAGCCGCATTTGGATCCTCTCGAGCGCCGCACTTTCTAAATTTTCCTAGCCATTTCTCGCCCGCTGCATCGGTTCTTGCAGGCCTCCATCAGTCTCCTCCAAGAAACTCCAACAATCATATTTGAATCCGCCCTCGCCCCTAGTCAATTCGGATGCAATGACGGATTCGATGCACACTATTCAGTACAGTGACTAGAGCAAGGTCAGCGACGATGCCTTCGGAGAAATCGCTATGCGTATGGACACTACCAGCGCTGTCCGACTGGCTGCATGCTCCAAGGAGTTATGCCGCCAAGTTTTCGGCGGAAAAGGTAGCAGATGCCCCAATGACAACCGTGGGACATTGGTCGCCTTCCACGACTTCCTCAACCACAAGTTGGCGTGCCCGCACGGCTCGTGCAACTGCACTGAGCCTGGCTACGAGTTCGCCGCCCTGCCCATAGCGCTCCTCGCTCACCTCGAAAAATCCCACTCAATTGAAGTGCAGAGTTTCCACTACGGCAAGGAACACAGGTATATCTCTTAGGATTTGCTGGCACCTGGCTCATGGAGAGTAGAGATCGTGGTATCCGGGGACAACGGTACATTGTTCGCTGTGCGATTTGACATGCTCGACTATGGCCTCGCCGTATCCATCCAGTGCGTCAGGTAGGCGGCGTGCTTGTTTCCACGGTACGTGGTGGAGTTGGACTTTTATAAACCTTCAATGATTGGAGAGGACCTGGAGGAGTTCGCTGAAGATAGCCTGTTTTTCGAGCCGAAGAGCAGCGCGTCGGCGGCCTCCGCCAGGATTACTGAAGATTACCGTAATTTCCTGATTAAGAAACATGATAGGTTCACACTAGATTACTCATTTTGCATCCACAATGTGAGAGATGGCAAATATGACCATCATGATTCTGATGCTGATCTTCCGTTCAAGTGTGTTTAGATCAAACACTGGAGATGATCTAGCATTTCCTTTGAAACATGGCTCTGTATTTTTTCTTGGGAGTGCCTAGATCTCATGCACCTGAGAACTTATTATATATATATTTAGCATGCTGCAATTTAGTCCGCTGATTCTTACTTCCTTTAGAAATCCCAGGTTCATCTCCTAGCCGCTATTGGCACCGCGCTCGTCAAGACTAGAGAACATCGGATCTGGGGATGATGGTATGGTATACGCTGTGCTATTTGACATGCTCGAGTGGGGCGACATCAGCGTATCCGTCGTGTGCGTCAGGCCTTGTACCATGTGCAATTCACCGTCTATCTCCCGTCACCAGAGGCTGGGTTTTGGGATGGTGCAGTGCGCAATTCCTTCACTCCTGGGAGCAGGGCAGTGCCTGGCATAATGCAGAAGGAAAAGCATTCCATGGTGGTGTACCTTCAAACTTCTCAGACCCAGAGCCTGTATTACTCAATATGCATCAATCACGAGGGAGAATTCCAAATTGACCCTTCTACTACCTCAGTTTTTTATCCCACTTTTACTACATACCACGGACGTACGTGTACTGGAGGTTGGATTTTGGATGCAGAGTAGTACTAGTATAGCACTAGTTCTTGTAATTCGGACTATTTTGTACTACTATATACTGGTACTGGTAGTACTTGTTTAGGCCAAGGACAGGAGATGGTCTTGCTTTTCCTTTATTCTGTCGTTTCTATTACTAAAATATTTTTTTAACTAATAGTGATGTACTGTTACTTGTTTAGATCAAGTGCAGCAGTTTGTCTTGCTTTTCTTTTGAAAGTTAGCATTGTCACAATTATCTAGATGAGTCTTGGGCATTTTGGGTTGCATATGGGGGGTCACACAGGCATTGTCACTTGATTGTCAGTTTTGCCTACTCCAATGACCGAGTCTGTTTTTTGAGCTAGAATAAGAACTAATTCTCTCTGTACTGCTATTGAATTTCAAGCAGGAAAGCTACTGAATCACTCAAATGTTCTATCGTTTCTATTACTAAAACATTTTGTGGAACTGATACTGATGTAATGTACTTGTTTAAATCAAGGGCACTAGATAGTCTTTCTTTTCTTTTGAAACATGGCCTTGTCGCAATCTAGATGAGACTTGGGAATTTTGGGTTCCATATGGGGGTCACACAAGCATTGATCGTCAGTTTATCATGCTCCAATGGTCGAGCATTTCCTTTCAAACATGGCTCTCTGTACTGGGAGCTAGCACTACTTGCTTAGATCAAGTAGCTTTTCCTTTAAAACAATGGCCTTGCACATGTACTCCGTATCTACTTCATCCGTTTCAAAATATATAAAGATGTTTTAGCTTTTGTGAAATGAGTTTATCTAGCCTCTTTTTTGTGTCTAGTTCAAAGTGAACCCATATACTAAAAGGGGTCTAGATACACTCGTTTCACAAAAGCTAAAACATCTTATATTTGAAATAGAGGGAGTACTACATATGTTTTATCATAGTCAGGTTACTCATATTTACTTTATCATTTTTTTATTATAATATTTAGCATGCTGTAATTTAGTTCGCTGAATCTTACTTCCTTTAGAAACTCTAGGTACATCTCTCAGCCGCTGTTGGCACCACGCTCATCGAGAGTAGAGAAGATCAGATCAGGGGATGATGGTACGGTGTTTGCTCTGCTATTCAACATGCGTGAGTCGGGCGACTTCAGCAGATCCATCGTGTGCGTCAGGACGGACGCATGCTCGTCGCCCTTGTACAATGTGTTGATCACTGCCTATTACCCGACAATAGAGCTGGGGTTTTGGGCCCATACAATCTGCAGCTCCTCCACGCCTGGGAGCTGGGAGGTGATGGGAATCATCCAGAGGAAAAACATTCCTTTATGTTCTGCAGTGAACCATCTCATATTACCGGCCTGCATTACTCAATATGCATGAATCGTGGGGGAGAATCCCCAATTGACACAATATTTATTTGACCCGCTTAGGGATCTCTGTGTGTTGGAGGGTGGATTTTGGATGCATAGTAGTACTAGTATAGTACTAGTTTTTGTACTACGGAGTACTTTGTACTACTATATACTGGTAGTACTTGTTTAGGTCAAGGGCAGGAGATGGTCTTGCTTTGCCTTTGTTCTGTCGTTGCTATTACCAAAGTATTTCATTGAACTAATAGTGATGTACTGTTACTTGTTTAGATCAAGTGCAGTAGATTGTCTTACTTTTCTTTTGAAACCTAGCATTGTCACAATTATCTAGATGAGTCTTGGGCATTTTGGGTTACATATGGTGGGTCACACAGGCATTGAAGAAATGAGGTGGTATTCGCACATAAGAAGACATGATCATCAATTTTGCTTGCTCCTATGATCGAGCCTATTCGGAGAATAGGGCAAACTGATCGTGCGCCAAGGTTTTTTGAGATGGAACAAGAACTTATTATCTCTGTACTTCTATTGAATTTCAAGCAGAAAAGCTACTGAATCTCTCAAATGTTCTGTGATTACTATTACTAAAGAATTTTGTGGAACTAATACTGATGTACTGGTACTTGTTTAAATCAAGGGCAGTAGATAGTCTTGCTTTTCTTTTGAAACATGGTTGTGTCACAATCTAGATGAGACTTGGGCATTTTGGGGTTGCATACGGGGGTCATACAGGCATTGGTGCGAGAAGAAGGTACTCAAAGCAGACTTGATCGTCAGTTTTGCGCTCCAATGGTCGAGTGTGTTTGGTGAAAAGGACAAACTAATGGCGCGACAAGGTTCTTAGAGCTGAAACAAAAACTGGTATTCTCTATACTTCTATTGTATTTCATTTTCTGTATTGATGAATTGGTCACTTTTGAAATGCTATTGAATTGGTCAAGTGCTCCTGAATATGAACTTCGAATCTGTTGATAATTTTTCTACCTTATTTTGTACTGCTGACTTTTGACATGAATAGCTGCCAAAAAGAATTATAGCTTTTCCCCTCCCTCTCTGAGGTCTTTGTTTTGAATATGGACGAGCACATCACAATGCAATTTTTATTAACTAGGAGAAGAAATCTAGTAGCTCATTCGACCCCTCTTTAGCCCAGAACATTTTTATTCGGTCTTTTCGGGGTCAGGGGACTGCTGACCATAGCCTAGTGAAATTTGAGAAAGGAGCCCATGGAGAATAGCCGAGAACATATTAATTCGGCCTTTTAGGGGTCAGGGGACTGCTGAGCACAACCCACTAAATTTTGAGAATGAAGCTCATGGAGCATAGCCTACGGAGTATAACCCATGTAGAGCACCCTATGTAGAATAGCCAAACTCGTTTTAATTCGGCCTTTTGGGCATTTCCCCCCACCTCTCAAAATAAAAAAACACTGCCTACCCATGTTTTTAAGAAAATACTCCATTATGTGGCATTTTATAAATTGAGATGCTAGGAGCGCTGCCTTTTTATATATTAAAAGAGATAAACATAGACACACAAAATATTTTTAAAAAGACTAATACATAAATTGTAGTACTAATAAAAGTTTAATGATATTTATTATATAAATATATTTGTTGTAGTGGCAATGCACTCAGTTTACATTTATTTGATTTGAAGGTCTTTTGTTCGAATCATATCTTGGGTTTACATTTTTTTCTATCAATATCGCATTATGGAGAGGCTGACATCACGGACCCACCAGCATGCAGCGTCCCTGGAATTTGTTTTGAGGGTGGGTTCAAAAAAAGTTTAAATACTTGTACAGAGAGGCTTGGATCAGGGACCCACCAGATAGAACATACTAGGCTGCATCGGGGACCCACAAGCCAGAACATGCCAGAGAGGCTGACATAAGGGTCCTAGCAGTAAGACCATACACGGCTACCACGGTGAAAATAGCGGACGCGGCCGAAAAAAAGTCCATCATACACACGTTGCACTTATAGAGAAGCTAAGATGTTGGACCCAGCAAGCCCAAGCATAGCCCATGAAATTAGCTTATCAGCCCCAAACATAGCTAAATACCTTCTAATTCGGCCTTTTCGTGGTCTTGTGGCCACCGACCATAGTCCATTCAATTTAGAAGTGAGCCCATGGAATATAAGCCATGACGAATAGGGCATCCATCCCGAGTTAGCCCAGAATCTTTTTAATTCGGCATTTATGAGCATTTTTTGTACTCTGAGGCTAACATTTGGGACCCGAAAAAATATTCCAACATACACACGTTTCTTTCAAATAGAGGCTATCAGCTGGGACCCAACATAGACACGTTTCCTGCACAGGGGTGGTTGACATCTGGGACCCAACAAGTTTCCAAGGTCAAAACAGCGGATATGGCCAAAAAAAGTCCATCATATGTACGTTTCATTTATAGAGAGGCTGATATGTGGGACCCAACAGCACGACCTTATACAGATGCTGCATCGAGCAACGTAGCCAGTTCGAAACAGGGAGGCGCGAGCGAGAAAAAAGGTTAGCATGTACACGTTTCTTGTAATGAGAGGCTAGAATGGGGGACCTAGCAGCATGAGCAAATGGAAGATTCATCGAGCATGGCTATCTAGTTCGGAACAGGGCAGCGCTAGAGAAGAAAAAAATTCCATCATACCCACGGTTCTTCTAATGTGAGGCTGACATAAGGGACCCACCAGCCTGAATAAATGGCTGATGTAGCGAGCAACGCTATCAAGTTCGGAACACGAAGGCGCGACAAAGGGTAAAAAAATCCATCATACACACGTTTCTTCTAATGAGAGGATGACATGTGGGGCCCAGCAGCGTGATTAAACGGTAGATGCATCGAACACCACTATCAAGTTCAGAACATGGTAGCGCGAGCGAAGGAATTTTTTTATCACACACACGTTTCTTCTAATGAGAGGATGACATGTGGGGCTCAGGAGGTTGGTTAAAGGGTAGATGCACCAAGCAGCGCTATCAACTTTGGAATGGGGTAGCGTCATCAAAGCAAAAAATTCCATCATACACACATTTCTTCTAATGAGAGGATGACATGTGGGTCTCAGAAGGTTGATTAAACGGTAGATGCATCGAGCAGCGCTATCAACTTCGGAACAGGGTAGCGCGAGTGAAGGAAAAAAATTCCATCATACACACACGATCCTTGTAATGAGAGGCTGACACGTGGGACCTAGCATCCTGACTAAACGGCAGACGCATCGAGCAACGTTATCGAGTTCAAATGAGGGAGACATGACCTAAAAGTATGGTCCTCTAGAGACACCAATGTCCGGGACCCACACGCCTCAAATGACTTCGGCGAGTCAACATCGCGCGAGGAAACAGAAATCTTGCTTATGCCACGAGCTGGCCGAGCTTCCTCCATGTTTTTAGCAGATCTGTCGTAGTAGAGGGCCATGAAACCGGAAAAAAGTTTTCCATCAGCCACGGCCGGGCCGAGAATTTCGCCACAAAAGACGCGCCTTCTACGACGACCGTCGCGCCAAGTCATTGCGGAAGGAAACTTTTCTTGTAGTGTCAGGCTAAATAGAACCTATTTTTTGAAAGAAAAAAAATGACATTTCAAAGTTTAAAAAGAATCTGAGTAATCCAAGATGTACACAATGATGTACTCTACTTGTGCAGTGCAAAATTCTTTATATTCTAGGTCAGGAAAATATGACAAAATTGTCGATCTGAATAGTGAATAGTACAAATTTTCAAACCTTCATATATTTTAAGATTTCGTCCTTTCTGTGTAAGAATACTATTTATTTCACATTTAGATTTTGCAAGTTCCTAAAACACATTATTGTCTACATCTATGGCTTTTTAAAACTTTAAAATGTCATATTGGAATTTTAAAAGAAAACGGCCTCCATACAACCTGGTCTCCATTTTAGGTTTCCGTATGTTCCATATTTTTGTGGGTTCCAGAGCGTCATAGTATGGTGTAAATCAATTGGACCTATCACGTGTCATTTTTAGGGCTCGTTCTGCCTAGGCCCCAGGGGTCTATCCAGGCAAAAACGGTCTTTGGGCCATCTTTAGCATTTAGTTTGGTTGTCTGTCCAGCCTTCTCTTAGCCGGGGTGAGATATATGTGGTGGCTATTTGGTTGCATGCTTTGTAGTCCAGGGAGCAAGCCAAAAACAGACAAGGATGTTCGATTGTCTCCAAAACAGCTGCTACGGTAACCTCTTCTCATTAGTGGTGAGGTTACCATACACTCTTCAGTAGATAAGCAGTTTAACAAGAGACGATGACACTTCAAGATCAATTACCCAAATAGGTGATGCACCGCAAGGTAAACACAAATAAAAACTCATAATGCATCACAAGTTCATCATTAGAGGGGTTAATATATACCACTTCCCACAATATTACAAACCATGGATCAGTTTTCATCAAGAACTAGCTAACAGAGGGACATGAGGCCACCTCCCAAAGTATACATGACCGCATAAACAGATCATGAGCAAGATTTCCAGCAACAACGCAGATGCCCTAATCGAAGTGGTTGCATAGTCAGGCCCTCCTCTCACCTAGACCCATGTTAGCATAGGCATCAACCTCCTCCTTTGTTGTTCACAAGGAAGTCTATGGCCTGCATCATCAACTTTGGATCCCATAGTTGTCTCTTGTCCACAAATCTGTGCATGAAAATCGTCTTTATCTGAGCATAGTTAGTTATGGGCGTCTGCACCAACTCAAGAAGCTTCGAATAGACCTACGATTCAGAAGAGTGTATTAGTGCACATCAATTTATAGGTTACGAACAAGTGAAACATAAGGTAGTCTCTCACGCCATCTTACCACTAGCATCTGCTTTAGCATGTCATCATCATCGACCATGAAGATAGTGCTATCCACACACCATCGGATGCCCTTCCAGTGTCAAAGCTTGACTATTAGGTTCCATTTGGTTCTCCACTTCCTCATGTGGTTGTACAACTGAAGAGTGGTCACTTGGATCCTTGGCAACCTTCTGCATGTCCCTCACTCTAAATCTGTTGGCATAGTTTGCTCTGGTGTTCACGAGATCAACCATCCTATTCATGATGAACTCTGATAAAGCATGTTCCCAAAATATTGCAGGTTTAGGGACACACTTACTTAACACTTTGGTAGGCTCCATCCATCCCATGTCAAATTTTCGCACATAGGGAGCAAACAAGTCAGGGGAGCCAGTACACATGGTGTTCTATAGTCATCTAAGTATGGTAGAGATGAGAACAATGGTAAGAACCTTTATTAAATCCTACCCCGCTAGCAAGAACACCGATAATCATGATACAATGGCTATCGCAGATGGAGAAACAAACACACAATATAGCTACAACATGAAGAGGTAGAGGTTTTTCTTACAACAAGAGGAGTAGACTTCGCACAGAGGTTGGGGTAGGGGGAAGCCGGCAGGACCACCATCGACGTGCTCGAGGGTGAAGCCGGTAGGACCACCACCGACATGCTCAAGGGAGATGGCGGAATGACCTACAACCAAGCAGGACGAACATCAATGGTTGAAGATCCATTCATTTAGACACATCTAGCGTATTCTTAAATATCTAAGCTAGATCAAGGGTTCGAGATTCTTATAACAAGTGGAACAACATCTAGCACACATGTCAGGGATGACGAGGATTCTAGGAGGCAGTCAACGGCCTCCATTGCCGCGCTCGAGGTCCAAACTCCTTCCATGGCCAGAGAAATCATAGGAGGAAGGAGCGAGGAAGGGAGGAAGTGGAGGATTTGATTACAACGGTGGCCATTGACGGATAAATAGGGGCGCTCGGAAGGAGGGAAGTGGAGGATTTGATTGCGGTGGGTGGTGAAAAAAATCGGTCACCACCCGCCAGAATTTTGCAGTAGCGCACGAGCTCGTGCGCCCTCCCGCCATCTCCGATGCTCGGATTAGTAGGTACACCGTGTTCCCGTTTTTGGCTGTAGCAAGGGTGGCTCACTTAAAATGGCCGAATTGATAGTTCCTAGAGGGCCTGACTCAAGGTGCTTTAATCATCATGCATGCCACAACATGGAGTGCGGGTAGACATCTAGTCATCCTGATTTCATTGCCCTACAGCCTAGACAAATATCACGCAACCTACCAAATGCACCTTCGGTCTCGCCCATCCGTCGGGACAACTGGTACGTGCTCCAAGGCTGCTTCTTGTTCATCTTTGAGTTGTTAGAGGACCTCCGCTAGCATTCCTAGGAGGGCCTTCCTAGGCTGATTTTTTCATCCGGATGGCAAAATTATGCCCACTCGTGTTCCTGGGACCCATTTTTTCACCGGATTTGGCCGAACTTTCATCTGACGTTCCCGGGCTAAACCCAATATGCTAGGTGTCGCCTGGGAACACCAGATGAAACAGAAACAACGGGAAAAAGCTTGCGCTGGTGGCCCTGACCTGTCAGCGAGAGAACGATGTTCTCATCCTCATCGCCTTAGCTCCCGCATCACACCAGCGGACAGATCAATGGCCTGTCCAATCGCCCATGCGGCAGCGTAGTGGCGCGCCACTGGCCATCCATCTTCCCGCCTTAAAACGACTACACCCCTCCCGACCTCGCTGCTACACCCCTCCTGCCCTTGTCGTGTTTTCCCCAAATGGCTATAAATGGTGGCCATCCTCTCCATCTTCGGAGCACACACCTTCACCTCCATTTACCCTAATCTTTAAAGTTCTAGGCAAAGAAAAGCTCGACGGAAGCAATGGAAGAGAGGTACCCCGGCGACCCTACGGCGGCGAACGGCTTTGGCTGTCGGTCGCTCCAACTGTGGGAGGCGTGGCTTCTCCACAAGTCCGGCTACTCAAGAATACCAGATTTCCGGTGCCCACTTATCTAGCAGCTCAGCATGGTTGGCGTACCCGTGTAGCTTGCGCCTAAAGGCGATGAAAAAATCGACGAGATCTAGATTTCCCTCGCTAACATGGATGAGGAGGAGCGAGAGCACCCGAGCCGCCACCTCGACAACACGGTAGCCATGGACGAGTACTTATGCGAGTGCCTCGAGTGCTGGATGGCCAACCACGAGGGAATATGCCCGCCACAGGCACGACACAATGCCACCGGTCGGTGTTGCTAGTGGAGTGCGCTCGACCGCACCCTCAATGCCGTCTTATAGCATACCACGACCGACAACAACCTATGGCTGGCGTATACGCACTAGTACAAACGCGTTACCTAGAGTCGGTTATTGGCCATAGGCTTCAACCTGTTTCTCGTTCTGGCTCAAGCACATAGCCTCTAAGAGAACACCACCTGATCCAGTTTTCCTTTGCGACTCTAAGACACACGAACTCAAGCAGTTCCGAAATGTAAACGTCTCTAAGGAGTAAGACATGGATATGGTTATTAATCTTGACCATTTGGAAGAACTCCTCACCCTTAGACGGCTTCCAATAGGGAACGCCTCCAAGAGTAAGGGACCCGGAGTCAGATTAAAATAAAGACCGTCTCCAAAACAAGGATGCCTCGAAGTAGTTATTCATGTCCGCCTCGAACAATACTGCTAATTCAAAGTCAATCATAGCAAACATGATGCATAATCATGATTCAACAGCCAGAAAAATGATAGAGACAGATTATTATATATAGCTCAAGTACTTATTAACAATTATCCCTAGCTAGGGGAAATCCATAGAAATTTAGCCATTATGTTATGGTAGTACATACAAAGTGGAGTCTGTACATCAAACAACTAGCATAATTAGTACTCTCTAACAAACCAACATTGCATTTATAATGGACCGTCCGGTGGAAGTTGTTGAACCAAAATATGTACCTATCCATTATCCTTTTCGTCAAAACAAAAAAGGACAATGTTATGCTGCTTCAAGTTGAAACTTGTCACAACCTTCTCACATCCAGTTGTCAAGAGTGCATTTGATCCAGCTCCCATCTTTATCCTAATCATCTTTGTCTTCTTGCTATTCATTTGCCAAACATGGACATCAGTAGGTTTGCCAAGGAAATTATTTAGGTATTTTCTTGTGAACTCGGCTCCAAATGTCGGCGCAAGTACAAAGTAGTGAAAAATTAGCATGCTTGTGTTTACTGAAAGTAATTAAATATCACAAGCTAGCGTGTTGATCACATGTTCAAGAATATATCATTTTACCTGCTTGCACTTCTTTTTCATGACAAATAAATAGGGAAACCTGTAGACATAGTACTTGATTTTTGGTGGAAATCCAGGTTCACACCAGCCTTAGAGGAAGTCTACATGAACTTATTTTAGATACATGTAGTTTCCAAAAAGGCACTGCTTATCAAAGTCAGTGTCCCTCTTGTGTTGAAGCCCTAATGCAACAACACATAAAAAATTCAATGCGGTGGAATATTCATGTCTACCGTCTAAACAGGGCATACAAAACATATGACTGCGATTCTGATATTCTTTGATATCTCTAAACCCAATCCTCTCAATGGGCTCTTCATCTGATGACTGAAATTCAAAACTTCCAAAGCTAATGCGAAAACTATCATCGCTAGAGAGCATTATTGCATCATCACTACAAGTCCCATCTATTAAATAGATATAGACAGAGAGCATCTTAATACAATCAAGATGCAAGAAGACTAATGAAGTGACAATTAAAATAGATATAGACTAATGAAATGACAATTAAATCGATCTAATGCTAGAAGGGCAACAAACAATGAGGAATCAATAAAAAATTACAGATTTTGAAATTTATACAAGGGGAAAGAGCTGGGATGCGGCTGGGGAAGGATATCCCGACAGAGCTGTCAGGTCTTTGTAGCTTGGTAACCATGAAGCTTAAATTCAAGAAGCAAAATGGCAAAGTACATGCCAAAATTCCTAAATCGAACATTAGGGTTTAGGGGTTTGGTTTTCACGCATACTTACCTAGATGACGAAGGGGTCCTCGGATGCGAGAGAGAGCGTCCGCACTGCAGGGTACCGGAGGTAGCGGCGAGGAGAGGGAAGAGACCACAGGAGGCGGTGGTGGAGGGCGACGGTGGACAGTGGTCTGGACGGGTGGGGAAGAAAAAATGTTCCACAGATCTAAAATATTTATCCAAATATTTTCAGATCTTTGCTACCAGGTACTAGCCTCAGACGGCTGCAAATTTAAAACGTGTCTAAGAATGTACGTTGTCCAAATATTTCATATTTTTCCACCAAGTACTTCCCTAACTAATAAGACAACTATAAATTTGAAAAAAACTAATATACGGAAGTCCGGATATATTTGGAACTCTAAAGTTTACTTATCCTAAAATTTGAGAATTATTCAAAATTCAAAGGCGAAGGAAGGTGCTATACATGATTGCTAGTTTGAAATTGAGTTCCCTAAGACAAAATGAGGTTCATACATTGAAGAAAATAATTGGCGTAGTACAAATCTTGGATCTTACCCTAAAAGGCATGATGACTCCTAGTGTTCATGTGCTTGCTACAGAGCAATGAGGTGCAAGTGTTTTGAATTTGACTAATTCAAATGTTTAATTATGAAGTGAGATCATTTGGTTACTTAAATATGATTTTTTCACGAATATAACCTTTTTTCATGTATTCTTTGAAGAAAGTCTTGTTGAGTGAATATTCGGAACTCCAGATTTTGTTAATCCTAAATTTTGAGATTTATTCATAATTTAAAGGCAAAGGAAGGTGTTTACACATGCTTGGTTGGGTGAAATTGAGTCCTAAGAGTAAATAAGGTGCAAGTGTTTTGAATTTGACTAATTCAAATGTTTAATGACGATGTGAGATCATTTGGTTACTTAAATATGATTTTTCCAGAAATTTGAACTCTTTTATTTCATGTATTTCCTTGACAATTTATGTAGTGTGTATAATCATGATTAGTACTAATATAATCGAACACTAGAAAATTAAAAGAAACTCCATGTAAAGGAGTAGATTAATAAGCGAGATACTTAGTAGTTCAACCACCATAGAGTGTGGATATATGTATATTGTCTTACATGTAACACCAGAGGTAATAATTAACTTTAAAAAAATAATCAGGGGCAACAACGCAATAGCAGGAGAAGGGGCAGCAGCAGGACCATCAACCTACTTGAGGGGAAATAGGATAGTCCTCATATATTCCTAGAGGAATTTGTCATAGGTTGCGTGCTTCACCATGGTCTTCGGCTGGTGCCTACAGCCGCGGCCACGACCAACATCCACCGAGTGATGGATCATGCTTTCGAGGTCCTGGTCGATGACTCTTCCACAGAATGGGCAAAACAATCTCCCCTTATGGTGGAAGGGAATTTTCCAACTCCGTAACCGCCTTAGCACGTATCGGCTGTTGCAGTCCCTAGAGTACTTGGCAGCATCGACGTCATCAGATTCTTCCTGTCGATTTTTAAGTACATAACTAGAACTTATACCAATGATTGAATTGTATTAAAACTCAAGAATCGACAACATATGTAAGTCAATCTTAAATTGATATCAAAGAGAATTTATCTCAGCAATAGTTTGATCAGTTCATATATCATTTCATGTATCCAAACAAACTGATAAGTAATTGGATCAACATTAGTTGATAATTTATATTATCATACATATCATCATTATTAGTTCATAAAGTAAATTTTCATGGATAGTGTAACACAAAAAACAAACAAATAGATTCAGATACATATAACACAAAAATCAAATAAGAGATTCAAATACATGTAGAGCAAATCTGGGGCCTCATAAGTTTCTTCAGAGATGTCATAAGCCAACCAAGTACCAACTGAATAACCTATTGTTCTTGTACATTTCCTCAGGTTCACTAACCCATCCTAAAAAATTTTGACACCAATGTGTATACCTTGCACTCTTTTGGGGCCAATTTGAATCATTGGCCATAGTAAGAAATTGAAATATAATCCTTCTTATACACCATGAAGCATATGTTTCCTAAATATTGTAATTATAATAACAAAAAACCAAAAAATATTCATAGGTACATCAAGAAACAACTGATGATCAAACTATGCATATACATGCATCATTGGCCACGATAAGAAATTTGAACTAGGTCCTCATAAGTTTCTCCAGATATGGTGTAAGCGAACCAAGTACCAATTGAACAACCTGTTCTTGTACATTACCCCAGGTTTGCCAACCCATTCCTAAAAAAATGTGACACCATCAAATGTGTCTCCCCTTGCACTCTTTTTAGGAAAATTTAAACCATTTGCCTCAGTGAGATTATAAATGTAATTCTTATACACTATGAATGCATGTGTATTTCCTAAATGTTGTACGGTCAAACCATGCATAGGTACGTACCAACAACTTATGATCAAACAATGTTTCATAGGTACATGTAATAACAACGAATTATGATCAAACCATGCATCATATGGATCATTTTTTCCTTGGATATATAGTGTAATTAAATAATCACAAGAATCAAACAAGAGAGTCATATACATGTAATAAATTCAACGTATGATCACAATTGGTGTACTAGCAGAAACAATTCAAAGATCATAATTCCATATATATATGAATGTAGAATAAATCTGGGACCTCATAAGTTTTTTCAGAGATGGAGTTAGCAAACCAAAATATCAAGCACAACCTATATTGTTCATGTACATTGCCTCAGGTTCACTGTAACACTACAATACTGAAAAGACTATAGTTTCTATGCAACATATCAATCCCTGGATCGGTTCATTGACTTACATAGAACATAGATGAATAACAAAGTAATAATCCATGCATCATAATAACGAAAGATCCAGAATATTCAATTTATTACAATATTCGCTTAGCTCGAAGGCTAGCTCAAATTATTCAAGTAGCAACATAAATAAAGATAACTACTCCATCTTGAAATTGCTCACAAGGGAACAAGTGTCGAGTGGAGTACCGTGACCTATTTCGATCACTCAGAATTGGAACAACCTGCAACATGAAACGTAACAGCCCCAAAGGGTCAATACATGGAATGTATGGCAAGTAGAACTAAGTAAGGAGACAATAAGACTAGCAACTACATGCTTATTTGGCCAAGTGGGGCTTTGGCTAGCTTGCATTTTCAAAAGCATTTGTCCTACTTTCATAATCAGTTTTAGATTTTCTTTGAAAAGATCCCAATTAAGTAAGCCATCAATATTAAAACAATTAGGAAATTGGGATGAACGAAAATATGTCATAACCTCAATATTAAGCAACTCAATTATCCATAACCGGAGACATGGCTAAGTACTTAGATTAGACACCCTGCAGGGGTTTTGTATACTTTACCCATGAGACCTAGACAACCCAGCTCATACCATAACACTCATATTGTGTTATGATAGGAAGAAGTCTAAGAAGAGACCATTCGGGAAGTAGCTCCCCAAACCCGACATGCACCATACCAACCTAACAAAATTCTATATCCGTGGCTACGTGGGTTCGAGTCGTCACAACCTACTAAGTCCAACCAGCCATCCATTTCTTACTGGCACATGGTTTCACACGTAAGCTACCAAATAAAGAAGCCAATCATTTTTTCTAGATACCTGGGTGCGTTTCCGCATTGATACCACCAAAAATATCAATCCCATCACACCCAGGAGTTTTATTGATTAAGTTGTTTTTTAGTTTTCGCAAACCAATACTTTACAAACAACTTTTAAATGATGTAACCCAGCCCTCGTTCATCATAGCACGACTAAGCACATCTACCAACGGTAGTTCAACTACAGAAGATTCCTACCACATAGTATAGGACATAACATAGAAGTAGTAGAGCCTATTCATGCATCTACAAAATATACAACATATGCAAGGAAAATAGTAGGACAATATCATGAACAAAATAGCATCTACTTGCCTTGGTTGCAGCGGTCGAAAGAACAATCCTCACACGAGCAAGCGTTGCACTCGTCACAATCTATACGGTACAGTTGCAACACGTAAACAATCCATACACAATCATAAACAAGTACACAAATGCATGCATGACAAGTTAAACAAGAATCCAGTAGTGATTGTATGTTCTCTGATCATTGTGACTACTGATGACATGCATGGAAAACCTTTGATGCATTAAAACCATTTAGCAAGAATTGTTGATCCAATTTAATAGGTTTATAAGAAAATATTGAGCCCAGGTCGTGTATATTGTCATAAAATCTGGGAAAAACACTACTTTGAAGGCAATCCAATTTAGAGCCAGGGGCAACTGGAATCACGCAAAAAGGAGTTACGGATATTTTTCTATAATTTTTATAGTGCAATATGACTTTAATTAAACACAAATTTATTTGTACAGTAAACTTGCAATTTTAATTCAGAAACAGGTTCTAGACTTTGTTGTTATTCCATAGACATATTATTTGCAATTCTTTGAAAAGTAGTTATTTTCTTATAAATTCATTACTCCAAAAAGTGTATTAATCTATTTAATTAACTACGGCAAAACGTTACAGTACTTGCCTGAAACAAAGGTCTTACAATAAGCTAGAAGAAATTAGCTTTCTGTCGGTATATTATTTTCTATTTTTGGCCAAGTAAATCTTTTCGTACAATTTTTTGAAGTTTGAATACTTTCTGCATTTTATTTAATCTCTTAGAATCTAGGGGGAATATTCCCGCTCACCAGCGGGCTCAAGCTGATGTGGCGCTGACTAGTCAGCGGTCCGTCAGTGATGGTCAACGAGTGATGCCGGCCGTCCGTATTGGATCCAAAGGCGGAGATCGCGGCGCCTGATGCTCACCTCGCTCGTCGGTGACAGGCAGCGGCGGTGGGTCAGTGATGTGGCGAGGCGGAGCTCCGGTGATCCATGACGATGGCGAGGGGGTCGATGGGGTGAGGCAGCGAGTGGCGATCCCAGGGCGGTCTCGAGGGGGCTTTCTGCTCCTCCTCACAGCGGTCACGGCGGCTGGAGCTCCTTCGCTTCTGGCGGACTCCAACGGTGACGGGAGGTTGCTCGGGTGCTCTACGGCAAAGGGAAAAGGTCAAAAAGGAGCGGCGTGGCGCTGCGGAGCTTTGGTTAGAAAAGGGGCACAGAAAAATTGAGCTAGGGGCTCTTACCGACGGCAATGGCGGTGGCAGTGGCGGCAAACTTTAGCGAGAAATTCGGAGGCGTCGGGGGCACGAGCACTAAGGCTAAGAGGGGGGAAAACGGCGGCGATGAGTACTATATAGGAGGGTACAAGGGGTGCGAGGGGAGTGGCCGAACTCGCGCGGAAAATGGAGATCGATCTGGTGGCGGTTGCGGCTCGGGCTGAGGCGCGGTTGCTGGGCCGGTCGTGGCGGATGCGCTTGCTGGCCGTGCGCGCGCAGCGTGCTGCTGCGGTCGCCGCTCCCGCTGGCGGACCCTAGATGGGCCGCTGTGGCTGGCTGGCCTGCCCGGTCACGGTGGGCTGCATCGTTGTCCTTTTTTCTTCTTATTTTCTTTATTCTTTTCCCTAAACTGTTAACTAAATCCCTATCTGAACTTTATCTGAATTTATCTACAGTTTCTGAATTTTGGCCATAACTTTAGATTTAGAGCTACAAATTAAGTGAAACAAAATCCTACGGTTTTGTAATTGTATCCTCTATGTACCTATGCATCCGGAATGTTTATATAATGCCATTCTAGAAGATGCAAGGTAAAAATCCTACTAGTCACCTATATATGATGGACAAGCATTTGTGTGGTGTTTTAGCAAAAGGCTTTTACAACTGAAATTTTGCAAAGATGATCATGATGCAATGCCATGAATGATATGCAGTACCAATTCTAATAATTGTGATGTGACAAGACTAACCCCATGAAGATCAATCTCGTCCCCGAGATTTGCCGTGGCTAGCAAATAGGTGTGGATGGTCTTCTCGGAGGTCATCTTCTCGCTCCCAAGTGGTTTCCTCTTGTGTGTGATGGCTCCATTGTACCTTGCAAAACCTGATTGTCTTGCTGTGTGTAAACCTCTCCGCTGTTTCCAAGATCTTGACCGACTTCTCCTCATAAGTCAAGTCGTTCTCCAGCTGAACCTCATCTAGTGACACGGTGTCTCTCAATGGTGTGTCCATCATCTCCGGATGGCACTTCTTCAGCTGGGATACATGGAACACATCATGAATACCGGAAAGAGCCTCTAGCATCTCCAACTGATACGCAACCTCTCCTTTGCGTGCTACGATCTTGTATGGTCCTATAAACCGAGGTGCCAGCTTGCCCTTAATTCCAAATCGCTTAATTCCACGCAGAGGTGAAACTCAGAGGTAGGCTCGATCCCTAATCTCATACACCACTTCCTTGCGCTTAGCATCAACATAGCTCTTCTTCCTTGATTGTGCTACTGACATGGGCATACCTTATAGGTACTCGAGTTTGGTATATACGTTCCAATCTGGCAGAAGCCCATGGCGTTACCATGGCCCAATCAAAGATTCAGATGACCGAAGGAGACTCCGACTGCTTGCGGCACACGACAAGCTCAAAGATACAAAGTTTAAAGGGACAAACCCTAACTTGTAACCGACTCGACCTGCTACCCGAGACCTATCCTATCTATATAAAGGTTAGGCGGGGGTGGCGAGGAGGAAAATCACAACCCTAGTTTCCACAACATCTCCAGATTGCATCTGCGCACCCCCTGTAACTTTCGACTCCCTCGATAATTCCAAGAGCAGACAAGCAGGAGTAGGGTCCTTTACAAGGCCTGAACCTGGGTAAACCTTGCGTCCATGTCTACTTCTTTGCTAGCCGATTGATGCCTCTAGCGCTCCCTCCTTATCAAAAACCCAAGTCCATAACAATGGGTAATGATGAGTTTAAACCTCGTCAATTGGCGCTGTTTGTGGGAATTGGGAGTGCTGATGTTGCGGCTTCCTTGGCCCCGTCAACTGCGATCTACAACTCTGCAACAACGAAGATTCGCCTCCTTTTCGGTGCCTTCGACTTCACCGTGCACACGCCGGCCACTCGCCTGGATTTCGAGTCCGTGGGCGATGGGATCGGCCTGGCGATCGGGAGCCTACGCTTCCAAGTTGGCCAGCTGGGCATGCTTCGCCTCCCTGACTAGCCAAAGGTTCCCACGATTGCTCTAGCATCGTGGTTCCCACTGCTGATCGACACCCTGAGCAAACTCAACACCTTGACAACGGTCGGGAATACGGTCAGCGACAGCAGTCGCAAATTTGATCTGGGCGATCTTGCCATGGAGGATGGAGCCTACGGCTCCGGATCTAAAGCTGCGGAAGCAATAGCTTTCCCAAACACTACATGTGCGCCGTCGTCAACACTGGCGAGAACAACGACACTCGGGATAACACCGCTACCAGCGGTGGTATCCCAATCGCGAACGGTGGTCCCCCCAACGGAGCACCCACCAACAACGAGACGGAAGGTCCTCCGCATATCACTACAAATGAACATACCGAAGAGCACGTGCTGATCAAGCTCAATGACGCCGAGTGGGCTCGCTGTCGAGAAGCCCTGTGGGGCAATCCCCTGCCACCAAACTCATCGCAAGAAATGCTGATGGGCTACCACTGGCTGCTCAAGGAAGAATTCAAGCACCAGCAACAAGTGATCGCCCAGCTCGATGAGCACAGAAGGGCGGCGGTGAGTCGAGCCTACGGTGAGCTCAACTTTCCTCCATGAAAGGATCCTCCTCCAAGGGTAACGATCATGTAGCTACCAAGAGATGCTCTCGACTGGATCATCTCACCAATAAGGAGCGAGAAGAGGCAACACGAGTCCTCGACTTCTCATCCATGACGGTGGATACGCGGGGCAATGTGCTCCCGAAGACACCGCAGGCAGCAGTGATAGCAGCCACCATGTACCTGCTCGACAACCAGCTACCGGCTGGGGACCCACGGGCCGCCATGCACCAATCTACAATCACGGGCTTGGGGCTAGTCGAAGCTGCCCTCATCAAGGATCCAATGCCGGAGGCAAAGAAAAACAAGGCTCTGGCCAAACGCTACTCTTCACCCTCTTCCAGCGATGATAGCCACGACTTGTCGCGGTGACGCTGCTCATGGCGGCACGACTACGACGCGCGTGATGACATCACGCATCACAAGGTTGACAAGATGCGCGCGAGGTGTGCTCGTTCGACTGACTTAGAAGATGATAGGATAGAGCTCTGTGGCGCCAGCTGCTTGAGCAGGGCCATCATGCAGAAGCGAAGGCCAAAGGGGTTTAAACTCCCATTGGAGAACCTGAAATTCGATGGCCTGCAGGACCGAAAGATCTGGCTGGAGGATCACATTTCCTCCATCAGGCTGCACGGCAGAACCACAAGCACGGCAATGCAATGCCTCTAGCTACAACTACAAGGTTCTGCCCGTGCGTGGCTCAACAACCTCCCACGTGGATCAATTCACAGCTGGGAAGAGATAGTCTACAGCTTCGTGCGAAACTTGAAGGGCACTTACAAAAGGCCCGCACCAATTGAAGAATTATGAGGATGCTACCAGAAGACTGGAGATTCACTACGCTCGTACATCCAGAGATGGTCCATCATAAAAAAAATTGTGGAAGACATCTCTGAGGATCGCGCAATCGACGCGTTCAACGGCGGCGTGCGCTGAAGAGAGCTCAAGGAGGAGATGGGCCACTCGAAGCCCAAGATAATCGACCACCTGATGGAGATCGTGAATAAGTGGGATGATGGAGAGGACTCGGTAAAAAACCGTGTCCACTCCGATGATGACGATGACCTCGGCCACATGCGCGATCGCCGAGGAAAACGTCGAATGCGCGGTTACAAGGACCACGAAGAGGTCGACATGGTCACGGATGGCTACGCCGACAAACGTGACTATAACCGCAATAGCGGATACCGTAGCCGTGGATACCGCGGCAGTGGAAAAACCACGCAAGTGTGGCAACGCTGCACTCGCGATGAGGCACCTAGAACATCTATCCAGGACAAATTGTCCGGACCGTGCAACGTACAGTTCTACATCGACAAGAATGACAACAAGAAAAAGTCCAGCCATCTTCTAAAGGACTGTCACGAGTTCCTCAAGCTCCACGAAGGCCTGGCCCAGATGAATCACGACACGATAAACCAAGGCTATGGAGTTGCCCCGAGCGTCGTGGCTCATGGAGCACCTCCACCACCACCCGGGCCACCACCACCTACAGCTGCACTAGTCCAGAACCATGGAGGTGAGCCATACCAAGAGCGGTGGGAAACATGGGGATGATCCAAAAAGGTCACCCCTCAACTCGAGGGCAAAAATTGATCACTCACCAAGTCAATCTGGCAATGAAATCTCCGCCCTCCACCACTGAGTACCTCAGTGGAAGCGAGTCCTGCATCACCTTCAACAACCACGATCATCCGCGCCAAGTACCTCACCCATGCCACTGTCTTCTGGTGCTCGAGGCACAAATTGGAGGCTTCGAGATGAGTCACGTCTTCATGGATGGAGGAAGCAGCATAAATCTCATGTTCACAAGCACCTTGCGCGCCATGCGAATCCCTCTATCATGTCTGGAAGTTTCATACAGAACATTCCACGGCATCGTCCCAGGGAAGGGCATATACCCCCTGGGTAAGATCATCCTCGACGTCATCTTCGACATGCCGGTAAACTTTCAACGTGAGCGCATTGAATTCGAAGTCATCGACTGGCCCTCACAATACCACTTCATCCTCAGCCGTGTCGCATTCGTGAGGTTCATGGCGGTGCCACATTACGCCTACCTGCAGATGAAGATGCCGGGCCCAAACGACATTATCACAATCAACAGAAGCTTCGAGAGATCCGACAGCTACGATAGGGAATTCAACAGAATTTCCTAGTCTTTCGGCATGCAAGAGGAATTGGCGAGGTTGAAGGAGTCAACAGACAACATTATGCCTCCCCCGAGCAAGCCAAGCTCACCTGACCAATCCTTCGACACATCGGTGCACACCAAGAAAGTCCAGGTCCACCCAACGGACCCGACCAAGACGGCCCTCGTCGCCAACAACTTGAGTCCCGCATAGAAACTCACGCTCGTCAAATTCCTCCGTGAGCATTGGGAAATCTTCACCTGGTGTGCAGCGGACATGCCAAGAGTTCCTAGGGAATTCACCGAGCACTCACTCAAAGTAAATCCGGAAGCAAGGCCAGTCAAACAAACAATACAGCGACTGTCTGAACCAAGGGCAAAAGCGGTCAGTATGGAAGTCAACAGACTCCTCGACGCTAATTTCATACGCGAGATCAAGGAAAGCACCTGGGTACCAAACCCTGTGCTTGTCCCTAAAAAAGACACGGATATCCTACGGATGTGTGTGGACTTCACCTCCTTAAACAAGCACTTCCCGAAGGACCATTTCCGATTGCCATGGATCGATCAAATAATTGACTCCACCGTAGGATGCGATCGCCTCTATTTTCTCGACACCTACTCAGGCTATCATCAAATTCGAATGAAGGAGGACCAGGAGAAAACAACGTTCATCACGCCCTTTGGTGTCTTCTGCTACACAATGATGCCCTTCGGGCTGAAAAACACAGGAGTCACCTACCATCGGTGTATGCAGGCCTGCCTCAAGAGTCAGCTTGGTCGTAACATCCAAGTCTATGTCGACGACATTGTCGTTAAAACCAAGGAGGAAGCCTCGTTACTCGAAGATATCCACGAGACCTTCGATAACCTCGACCGCTACCAGATAAAGCTGAATCTGGACAAATGCGCCTTCGGCGTACCATCTGGGCAACTGCTCGGGTACCTCATCTCCGCAAGAGGGATCGAGGCCAACCCGAAGAAAATAAAGGCCATACTGGCCATGGAGAAGCCGAAGAACGTAAAAGGTGTCCAACAGCTAGCTGAGTGAATCGCGGCGCACAGTCGATTCATTAGTCGAATGGGCGAAAAGGCACTGCCTTTCTACCAACTTTTCCATAAGGCTAACAAATTCGAGTGGACAGACGAAGCACAAGAAGCATTTGAAGACCTCAAGCGTCTAGTGTCCACCTCGCCGGTGTTGGTAACACCTCGCGAAAAGGAGCCGCTACTGCTATATATCTCCGCCACCCAATAGGTGGTTAGCACCGTGCTCGTAGTGGAACGAGCCAAACAAAATAAAGTCCACGGGGTACAACGCCCAGTCTACTACCTCGGCGAGGTGCTCACACCAACAAAACAGCGGTACCCGCATTACCAGAAGCTGGCGTACAACGTCTTCATTATAGCTAGGCAACTGCGCCACTACTTCCAGGAGCACCCAATTATTGTGGCGAATGACGTCCCTCTAGGGCACATACTCAACAACCCCGACGCCACTGGACGAGTCGCGCTCTGGGGGATAGAATTGTCTCCATGAGACATCACATACGAGAAGCGGGACGCGATCAAGTCGCAAGTTCTCCCGGACTTCCTCGTGCATTGGATGGAAAACCAGCTCCTCGACAAGCCAGAGATGTCCTATCTATGGACAATGCACTTCGATGGGTCCAGGCGCAAGGAGGGAGCTGGCGCAGGCGTCATACTGACGTCGCTGCAAGGTGACAAGATGAGGTATGTTCTGCGAATGCAGTTCACCGCCTCCAACAATGAAGCTGAATACGAAGCCCTACTCCATGGGATGTGTATGGGAAAAGCCTGCGGCGCAAAGCGACATGTAATCTACGGCGACTCCAAACTGGTGGGCAACCAAACAATGAACGAGTGCGATGCTATGAGCGCCAACATGATCACCTACCGTGACCTCTACGACACACTCGAGGGGGACTTTGATGGCTGCGAGCTGCGGCACGTCGGCCGCGAGAGCAACAAGGAAGCAGACATACTCACCAACATCGGATCCACTTGTGCTTAGGTGCCACCCAGAGTATTTCTAGAGCGCATCTGCAAGCCCTCCATCAAGCCAAAAGCTCCAGATCATAAAACCAGCACACCAAAGGACTCGGGGGCTACGCCACCCAACGAGCCAATGACACTCGATGACATGGAGCTAGACACATGACTCGAAGGACCCATGGAGGTGATGATGATCAAGCCATTCTGGATGCAACCATACATCACATACTTGCCCAAAAAAAGGTTGCTAGATGACCCGACAGATGCGCGTCATATAGCGCAACGATCCAAGGAATTCGCCCTCATCAATGGCGAATTGTACAAGCACAACATCACAGGAGTCCTGCAACGGTGCATCTCCAACGGGGACGAAAGAGCCATCCTCCTCGACATACACGAAGGAACTTGCGGGCACGACGCCGGCAGTCGCACTCTCGATGCCAAAGCTCTACGAGCTGGATTCTACTGGCCAACGGCAATGCACGACGCCAAGGACATCGTCCAATGTTGCAACGCCTGCCAGCGATTCACGGATAAGCCGCACGCACCTAGTGCAGAGCTCAGGCCAATACCTGTGGTCTGGCCCTTCATGCAATGGGGACTCGACATGGTCGGCAAACTCTAGAAGTCTTCACTTGGAGGATACGTCTACCTCCTCGTCGCAGTCGACAAATTCACCAAGTGGATTGAAGCCATGCCAGTGACAAACCAATCATGTGCTAGCGCCGTTAAATTCTTCGAGTCCATCGTCTTCTGGTTCGGGGTGCCACTCAACATCATCACGGACAACAGAACAAACTTCACCTCGAACGAATTTTAGGGTTTCTGCGAAAAACTAGGAATCAACATCAGCTACGCATCCGTAGCGCACCCTCAGACCAATGGTCAAGTCGAAAAGGCCAATGGCCTCGTCTGCCACGGAACAAGAAAAGGCTCCTCCGGCCACTCGAAAGAGTTGTTGGGTGCTGGCCCGACGAGCTGTAATCAATACTATGGAGCCTGCGCACAACTCCAAACAGCGCTATAGGATACACTCCGTTCTTCATGGTACATGGTGTCGAGGCGGTACTACCCACAGAAGTGTGCTAGAAAGCCCCGCGGGTGGTAGCATACAGCGAGGCAGAATCAACCCTCGCACTCGAAGACTCCATCGACCTCCTCAATGAAGCACGCGAGATTGCAGCGGAGAGATCCACGATCTACCAGCAGATCCTCCGCAAGTACCACAGCGGAAGGCTACACCCCAGATCCTTTGTCGAAGGAGACCTGGTCCTGCGATTGAAGCAGCAAGTGCACCTAAAATTCGAGTCCCCTTGGGAAGGACCTTACGTGATTATCGAAGTAATCCCAGGTGGTGCCTACCGCCTTAAAGATCCAGAAAGCGGAGTCGCATACTCCAACCCTTGGAACGTCATGCAGCTGCGTCGTTTCTACCCTTAAATGTTTTACTTTACAAATAAGGCTATTCAGCCAGGCTACTTAGCCATACATTGTACCTCGTGATATTCTGCGAATAAATAAAGCTAAGTGCCCTCAACTTTGTGTTTTTTCTATTTTTTGCAATTACATCACTCGGGGGCTGCGCCACCCTCTACACCTCGTTACACGAATAACGTAGTATCCTGAGTAGCTGACACACTAGCAATCAAACCCTTGGTAAATTCAGCCAAGCTACAACGCACCTGATAGGTTGAGAAGGTTCTGAGATGAATATACGTCAGGCTAACAAAAAGGAACTACAGGTTACAACACACTCGAAAAACATAAAAGCTAGCAAGATTTTTACACATTAACGGGTATCAACAATGCCCGACACAATTATATGAACTTTACAACACCTATACATCCATGTGCGGGTCCATACTACACTATTGCCGCAAAAGGAGAACATTTGTCTGTTGTTCGAAGACGTCAATGATATCTTCGGCTGGCTGATCAACCGCCTGGTAATGTGGCACCATGTTTCATGTCATCCCCTCTGGTGGGGGCGGTGGCCCAACGGCAATAGCTGTGAAGTCCTTATCTGGCCGGTGCAGGCGAACAAGCGCCAACGTAGCCTTGGCACCCACGACCAACTATTGGCGCACACACTTGCGGACCGTGCTGATATCCTGAAACTTCGATAGCAAAGCTAGCAAGCTTGAAGGCACCACATCTAGGGGAAACATCGCCTGAAAAAATATGCTTAAGGCATGACTGCGCCTTCTTCAAACACTACAGCACTCGCGACGCACGATATTGCAGCGTCGCCAACGCGACTGTATGATCGTGGTCCACCCAAAAATATCCAATAGCTTGCAGCTGCTCCTGGGTCAAGTCGTTCAGTCGAATGGCAACTTGATCCCTCTCATCCTGTGGGTGACGAGTGCTAACAACTACAAGAGGCAGAGCAAAGCATAAAAGGCAAAGCGCCGCTGCGAATGTCTAAAGAAAGGATAATAAGCTAGAGAGCTAACACTTAAATTGCTCATTCAATTGAGCAACTTCCCCTAGGAGGTACTTCTCGCGCGCACCGGCCTTTTCAGCTTTCGACTTCCACACATCCGCGTTACCACTGATCATGGTCATCTCTCGCTCCAACTGCTTGATGCGGTCGTGCAGTCGCGAGAGCAGCGACAACTCCTCCACTTTTGAATGTGGCCGTGCCACAGTTTCATTGGTGGGAGGAGAGTCAGGCGGACCACTCGAAGGACCCTATTACAGCCAAAGAAAAGAGGCAAATAAGACTAACCAGTCATCAATAAATAAGAGGAACGCATCCAAGATTTAGCGAGTCTCAAAAGGGATACTCCCACATAGCACAGTTCAACAAGGAAAGCTAGACTATTACAAAAGGCAGCTAGGAAATGCTCTACGGCTTCACCTTCGACCTCGGGGGCTTCCTCGAATCTGTAGCAGTCTCTGATGCCACAGACTTCCCAGCTATAGCTCCAGACGCCGCAGTTTTTACCATCTTCAATCGCCACAGCTCCACCAAATAATTAGCGACTATTTCAATGAGCCTAGGCCCATATTTACTACAACTAGTTGTGAAAGGACCAAACACTACCTGCTGGCCATCCGTGGTGACCGGCATTGCCTCGGAGATTTTGCTGGGGTCCAGTTCCACGCCATGAGCTTGTGCCATTGCGAGTCCCATGGTCGCTCCAACTGCCCGCTGCGCATTCTTGAAGTCCATCGGCACGCCCTCCGTGAAGGATTCCACCAGGCCATCAAGATTTTCGATCATCTTAGCCTTGGGCCCCATCTCCTCCTGAAGGTGGCTCAGCACGCCCTTGGCCTTTCAGAGTGCGTCCTAGACAGAGACGTTGTAGTCTTCGACTACAGCCACGACGCCGGCCAAGGCAACTGCGCGGGTCAAAGCCTGGGCGTCAAAGTCCACGCCGGCAACATCTGCAGAATATACATATGAACACAACAACATGTAGGCAAAATGCATGGAAAATTCAAGTGAGGCAGTATCATACCTGAGAGCAATTTCACGATAGAGAAGAGCTGTTCTACGAACAACTTTTCTATTTCAGCGGCGGAAGAACACAAGTTCTCCTCACGCCTTTTTGACTCTTCAAGAGCCTCGAGTGCCTCGTCGCGTTTATTCTCCGCTGTGACAAGTCCCTTCTGGAGGGAGTCGACGCGATGAAGAAGATCATTATGATCATCTACAAAGGATAAAATTGCAAAATTTGAGTTTACCAACTCTTGCACAAGAAAAATGAAGACAAAATCTCAATTCACCTTCGAAGGCACGGTAACATGTTTCTAGCGAAGCATGCTGGTGACCCAAGGACATGATCTGTTTAGCGAGGAGAGCAGATTCCTTCAAGAAAGGCTACAAAAAAGAACAAGTGTGAGCATCAACCAAAATTCGACTGCCAATGTCAAGAAACACTTACATGTTCCTCCAGGGACTCCGAAGTTTCCTTCTGAGTTGACATCCGGGCAACCATCTGGTGCCCCCAGTGTGGGGGGAACTCGAAGAATTGGCACCGGAGTGGGTCGCCACCGGAGGAGAAGGAGATTGTGGCGCCACTTCCTTGACTTTGGAGTCCATGACTCTGGTCTCCTTGACAAATTGACAGTTGTCGGAAGACGGCGATGCTGTTTGACTGCCAAATATCCAACACTACTTTAGAAGGAATGATTTTGGAAGGACGAGACGAACTCGCAAGAATATAGACACTTACCCGTCAAAATTTTCAAGGTCAAAGGAATCCCCAGACGACTCCTTCGGCAACCTCAACTTCTTTCACGAAGGAGGAGCCATAGGGCGCACAGGCACAATAGGGATTGGCTCCTCTGCCACGGTGGGAGGACCCTCTGGCGTCATCAGCAAAGAGGCACCTGAGTCCTTTCTTTGGGAGTGCTTGCGAGTCCTGTGCCCGCTGGACTCGGGGGCTTCTTGCTCCTCCCCAACAGGGATGGTGGAGCCCGACTCATCCTCCTCTTCCGCTTCGCGCGGAATTATTCCCTCGGGCTAAGGAGGCAAGTTGGCGGCCACCTTCTAGTCCTGAAACCAGAACCAAGCATCAGTATAAGCTACAATGAGCAAGCAATCGAAAAATATGAAGAACATTCAAAAGAAATCCAGCTCAGGCAGAGGATGGCTTGCACAGAAGGGAGGCACGACTGAGTCACCCGGGAGATCCTCCTTGGAGGTGTACTTGGTCAGCAGTCGAAACCTCCTGTCTACTTTGCCAGAAGAAATGCCCTCTGAGGATATGCGAGTTACATCACCAACACCAGTCCAGCAGCACATGGGGTGCACCCTGGCCTACAACGGCTGCACTCAACGGTGCATCGAACTACGAATGAGATCAATGCCGCCTATCTCCTTGCTTATGCGATGCTCGAGGTCACAGACACGCTGGTAGAGAGTCTCTGTTTCCTCGGCTTTGCCGGGCATCACAATGTTCTTCCACGACCTCCTCCTCTTGCAGGCCACCACCGGATCAAAGGGAGCGAGTCCGAAGTGCTCTTTGTCAACCTTCTAGTCGCGAATGTAGAACCACTTCTCCCTCCACCCTTGAACAGATGAAGTGAGGTTTATGGAAAAATAGGTGACATTGGAGTCGACATGGATACCACAGCCTCCTATATCGTAGACTACGGATCTAGAGCCCGACTGGTGTTTGAGTTTGAAAAGCTTTTTAAAGAGGCCAAAGTGTGGCTCGATTCTGAGCTAGCACTCGTAGAGGGTAATGAAGCAGGCAATGTGGAGGATAGAATTCAGGGTCAGCTGGTGCAGCTGGAGCCCTTAGAAACAAAGCAAACCCCTCACAAACAGGTGAAGGGGGAGAGAAAGACCGTGAATAACGAATGCGAGGAACATCACTCGAAACCCCATGGGAGGACTAGGGATTACCTCAATGCCGGGGATGCGGCAGTCATCTTCCGTGACATAAAGCGCCCCATCTTGGCACTGAGTGAAGAGATCTGAAGGCTTGATGGTGGATGGATGCCACGACCCATTGGTGATGTGGGTTCCTAGGCCCTTCTTCTTCCCAGCCACGGCGGCAGTGCTAGTGCCTGTGGTGGTGATGCTTTTCTTCTTGGCCGCAGCAGCGGCAGCCGCAGATCTAGCGGTGGAGGTTCCCTTCTTCTTTCCCATCTGGCGCTAGCGGTGAGAGTGCAGGAAGTAGCTCAGGAAAGTGCGAAGCTGGTCCGGCGCCACAAAGAGGGTGAGAGCAATGGAGCAGCAAGAAGAAGCAATGGAGGCTGTGCGCGAGGAGGAAGATGAGATGTGGAGAATTACCACACAGAGGGTCTCTACTTAACCTCATCGACGATGCCATCCAACAGCCAGGAGAAAATCAGCTAGACACGTGGCACAAATCAGTGTCGACACGTGGCAGAGTAAACCACGAACCGTCGCTCCACTCCTCCCACTATGCGCGAGAATCAAGAAGACACAGTTAAAACCAAAGATTACGCACGCCTGGTCAAGTGCAAGTCTGAAAATGGGACCCACTACTCGTCACGTCCTATCAAAACCGCTCACGCACCTGAGGAACTTTGTAAGATATCCGAGCATTATGACAACGTATTTTCTCTCAAAAACCCTTCACTCGAATCAACGATTTGATTGTGGACTCTGGGTTACTCCCATAGGGAGCGCTGAAAGCACATTCGACTAAAACAAGCAAAAGACGACAGCATTCGCAAAATATTTATAGTCCCCACTCGAGTCTACGATTCGAATAGGCCCTCGAGGGCTACTCCCATAAGGAGCGCTGGCCATGTACCCTATGATTTTTCTTATACATAACTGTGTATTGACTACGTACACACTCGGATGCTTTGGCGGCTCCGCCTCACACTTTCCCTGCAAAGAGACTCCATCTCTTGGGCCACCCGAATCATTTCCGCGATGACAAATTTCGGATGCCACGCTTACAGCGTGAAGATAAGACCTGAAGAAGGCTTGGCAACACACCTGCTGCGCTCTATCAGAAATAATCCGTGCCTGCAGGTATGGTGAAATAAGCCTTAACGGACGCGTCGAGTGCTCACACTTATACACTGGGATTCGACTCTATAAGACCTCCGTGGCTTGAGTCAAATTATGCCAGCACTTTTCTGAATTCGAGTCCGGGGACTTGAGTTTGAGTAGAATGCGTTGTTTTTTCTAAGGCAATTAACTGATCCCGATACATCGAATAAATCAGGCACGTATATCAACAATCCCTATGATACAAATTGGAGCACTTGAAAATATGCTCAGTTGTGCACTTGAAAACTTCATAAGTCTCCACTCAAATCTGCAATTCAACCGGACACTCGGGGGCTACTGACATAGGCATACCTTATAGGTACTTGAGTTTGATATATACGTTCCAATCTGGCAGGAACCCACGGCCTTACCAGGGCCCAATCAAAGATTCGGATGACCGAAGGAGACTCCGACTGCTTGCGGCACACGACAATCTCAAAGATAGAAAGTTTAAAGGGACAAACCATAACTTGTAACTGACTCGACCTGCTACCCAAGACCTAGCCTATCTATATAAAAGTTAGGAGGGTGCGGCGAGGAGGACAATCACAACCCTAGTTTCCATAACATCGCCAGATTGCATCTACACACACCCTATAACTTTCGACTCCCTCGATAATTCCAAGAGCAGATAAGAAGGAGTAGGGTCCTTTACGAGGCCTGAACCTGGGTAAACCTTGCGTCCCTGTGTGCTTGTTTGCTAGCTGATTGATGCCTCCAGCGCTCCCTCCTTCTCCAAAACACAAGTCCATAACAATGTACATTGATGAGTTTAAACCTCGTTAGCTACCTTCAGCCTATCCTGAATCAAACTGGCCTTCTCCTCAGCATCCTTGATCAAATCAAGTCCAAACAACTGACGCTCGCTCACCTACACCATCCCAGAACAGGGGTGTTTTACATCTCTTACCATATAGCACATCGAATGGCGAAGTCTTGATGCTAGACTGGTAGCTGTTGTTGTACGAAAACTCAACATAAGGAAACACCTCATCCCAACTAGAGCCATGAGCTAAGGAAAAAGCTCTCAACATATCCTCCAGAATCTGATTTACTCGCTCTGTCTAACCATCTGTCTGAGGGTGGAAAGCTGTACTGAACTCCAACCTAGTTCCCAACGACTCATGCAACTGGCGCCAAAAGTGAGAGGTAAATTGGGTGCCTCTATCTGACACAATACTCCTGGGAACTCCATGCAGGCACACAATTTTGTCCATGTAAATCTTGGCTAGTCTAGCACTAGTGTAGGTGGTCTTCACAGGTATAAAGTGAGCTACCTTGGTAAAATGATCGACCACCTCCCAAATAGAATCATAACCAGACCTGGTCCTGGGCAACCCTATAATAAAATCCATTCCAACTCTATTCCACTTCCAATCAGGTGCTGGCAATGGCTGTAGCAATCATGCTTAGCCTTCACTCTGCTGCAGACATCACATAAAGCGATATACTCCACGATATCTCCCTTCATATTAACCCACCAAAATCTTTCCTTCAAATCCATCTACATCTTTGTGTTACTAGGGTGTATGGAGTACGGCGAGTCATGGGCTTCCTGAAGAATCAACTTCCTAATTTCCTAATCATTGGGCACACAAACGATCTCCATACCACAGGGTTCCTTGCTCATCTTCGTGAAATCCCTTTGCTTTACCCTCGGGTATGTTCGCTCTTATTCCTTTCGTGTCGCTATCTTTCTTTTGAGCCTCCCTGATCATGTCCAGAAGCGTTGGTTTGACTTCTAGTGTTGCCAAATATCCCTCAGATACTACCTCCAACCTGAGATCCTTGAATTGTTCACACAAATCCTTGGGTAATTCCCCTATAGTCAAACCATTTGCATAGACCTTCCGACTTAGTGCATCAGCTACAACATTGGCCTTTCCAGGGTGATATTGCAGGTTTAGATCATAGTCCTTGATAAGTTCTAACCATCTCCTTTGCCTCATGTTCAGATCCTTCTGGGTGAATATGTACTTCAAACTCTTATGGTCCGTGTATATATCACAATGCTTCCCCATCAGATAGTGTCTCCACACCTTGAGTGCATGCACAACTGACGCTAACTCCAGGTCATGCGTGGGATAATTCCACTCATGGTGTTTAAGTTGGCGTGAAGCGTAGGATACCACTCTTCCATCTTGCATCAACACACTTCCAAGTCCTTGACGAGATGCATCGTAGTACACTTGGAAATCCTTCTGAATATCAGACACACACAAGATAGGCACGGTCACTAAGTGTTGCTTTAGTTCCTGGAAACTAGCTTCACACTCATCGGTACACTCAAACTTCTTATCCTTTTTCAGTAGCCCAGTCATTGGTTTAGCAATCTTGGATAAATTCTCTATGAACTTCCTATAATATCCAGCAAGTCCCAAGAAACCCTGAATATCCCCCACATTTTTGGGAGACTCCCATTCCATAACTGACAATACTTTGCTTGGATCCACTACAACTCCTTCACCTGACACTATGTGTCCAAGAAAACCAACAGTGTTCAACCAAAACTCGCACTTGCTGAACTTAGCATATAGCTTATGCTCTCTCAACTTCTCCATAATTAAACGCAAATGCTTCTCATGCTCATTGTCATCCTTTGAATAGATCAGTATATCATCAATGAACACCACTACGAACTTATCCAAGTACTCCATGAATACCTTGTTCATCATGGTCATAAAATATGCTAGTGCATTTGTTAGTCTGAATGATATAACCGTATACTCATATAAACCAAACCTAGTGGTGAAGGCGGTCTTGAAGGAAATATGCCCTGAGAGGCAATAATAAAGTTGTTATTATGTATTCCTTATATATGATAGATGTTTATTTTGCATGCTAGAATTGTATTGATCAGAAACATCAATACATGTGTGTTTAATAAACAAAAAGGGTTCCTAGTTATGCCTCTCTTATAGACTAGCTTGTTGATTAACAAGATGATCAAGGTTTCCTGATCATGGACATTGGATGTTGTTAATAACAAGGTCACACCATTGGTGGAATGATGTGATGAACATTCATCCGAAGTATAGCATTATGATCAAGTCATTATGTTTATATTGCTATAACATCATATGAAGTAATCTTTATCCTTAGACCATGAGATCATGTTAATTGCTAACACCGGAAGAGTGTCTTGATAACATCAAACGTCACACCGTAACAAGGTGACTATAAAGATGGGTTCAGTACTACGAAGGTGTTATGTTGAGGCTCATGGATCAAGAGTGGAATTTTTCAATCCCGATGACAGATAGATATACTCTGGGCCCTCTCGGTGATATCACATTGAGATAGCTTGCAAGCAAGTGATGTGATCACTAGAATGTTATATCACGGGAACAAGAAAAGAGTGCATGTCGGTAACGAGATCAAACTAGGTATGGAGATACCGATGATCGAATCTCGGATATGTAATATATCATGAGACAAAGGGATTTAGTTACAAGCGTTAAAGGTTCTCACGATCACAGAAGTCATCGTCGAATGTGTAGGAGTCAGTACGGATCTCCAGGTCCCGCTGCTGATTATTGATCGGAGAAGGGTGTCGATCATGTCTGCATTATTCGCGAACCGTAGGGTGAAACACTTAAGAGTTACCGGACACCATTTTGGAGCACATATGTTTCAGACGAAAGAATTACAAAGCGTAGGAATTGTTTCAATAAAAACTGGAAATTGTTTCGGGTGAAATTGCAAAAAGTGGTTCTGCATGTGATATTGAAATATTGCAAGGGGATATATGTGAATGTTTGTTAATTAAAGTAACTAACAAAATTCTGAATAAATTTAATAAAAGAGTTTTATTAAATGAGAGAGCATTAAACTTGGAGAATTTTAATGCATTTAAAGTGGAGACTTTAAAAGGGAATGTGAAGAGGCATTTTAATATGGAGGGGTTACCACCACATGAATGGGGGAGGTGAGGGGTCACCCCCCATGCGCCGGCCATGGAGAGGAGGGGCACCCCCCTCCTCCTATAAAAGGCCACCCATTCCCTCCTTCATCCTCACACCTCCTTGTGAAGGATCTCTCTCCCCCTCTAGAATTATTCCCCCATGGTCTCGGATTAGCGAGATACATGTTCCCGGTGGCATTTAAATGCGGAAGGAGTTGCTCACTGGATCGCTGGAGCGAGGAGGTGGAGGTTTTCCGGTGGCTTGAACATGTGTGCGAGTATGAATGCGCTGCCGAGTTGCGGCGCTCGGACTTCCTCACGATCTTGAGATTGGCAAGTGTACGACTACATCAACCACGAGTTCCTACTCGTTAACAAAACTCGTTGTCTTCGAGGGTAAGTTCTCGTTGGATGTATGTCCACCCGTTGCTTTGTACCTAGTAGATAGATCTTGGCGTGTAGTTCACACCGTAGGAATTTTTTTGTTTTCTATGCTGCAGACCCAACAGGTCTTCGGTATGTCTGACCCACGGATCTTCAACTGGAAATACCCGGATCTTAGATCAATCTTGGAAAATACCTTTGCTCCCTTCAACTAATCAAATGAATCATTTATATTGGGCAGAGGATAGTTATTCTTGATGGTAACTTCATTAAGTGAGCGATAGTCAACCACCAATCACTTACTACTATCCTTCTTCTCCAATAACAGAACAGGTGCACCCCAAGATGAAGAACTTGGCTAAATAAATCCCTTGTCCAATTTCTCCCTCAGTTTCTTATTCAACTCCTTCAGCTCATCGACATCCATCTTGTACGGCCTCTTGGCTATAGGTCCAATTCTCGGCATCAAGTCAATGAGAAACTCCACATCACGTTCAGGTGGCATTCCTGGTATCTCCTTCGGAAACACATAAGGTTAGTCCCTTACTATAGGTACGGTGTCCATGCTAACCCCCTTAAGAGAATTTAACTTGTACCTTCCCACTCGTTCAGACGACTTGAACCTAATCCTTTTTCCTCCCGGGGTTTTGAGTGAGACAGCTCGCTGTGCACAATCTATGTGTCCCTCATGCATAGACATCCAATCCATGCCCAGTATTACATCTAGGTCCTGTGACTCCAATATAACCAAATGTGCAATGAACTCATGTGCCCCAATCCTTACGGTCAGATTGCAGCATCCCACACTAGCTAACAAATCACTCCTGGCGAGCTTACCCTAATAGACCCTCTAAGAGACTTAGTAGGTACCTTATTCTTATCCACAAATGCCATTGATATGAATGAATGTGATGCACCAGTATCCAAAAGATTAAGTTCTGGGTGGGAGTTGATCGGAAACTTACCAATCACGAGATCTGACTCATCAGGGACTTCCTCCACATTCATGTGGTTCACTGTAGCCTTCTGGTTGGCGCCTGGCTTGGCTCCTACTCCCTTATTTTCTAGGCAATTGTCAGCATAATGTCCCTTCTGGTTGCACTTGAAGCACAAAACTTCACTCAAATCCTTCCTCGCATAGTGGCGATCCTGGTTGTGGTTATGGCCATTGTGTCCTCCAGAATGGTGAGTGTTTCCTCCCCTGTGGCTGTGGTTGTTGCTCCTGTGACTGTCATGACGGTGTCCACTGCCTCCGTGGTTATGGTGGTCATTTCTCCCATGACGGCCATGATGATTTCCTCCATGCCTTGAATATCCAGAATGTCCATCATAGGAAGTGCGAGCATGGTGGTGCGATCCTGAGGAGTGATTGATATGCTTCCTTTTGTGTCTCTCCACTTGCTGGTGTTTCCCCTCCAAGATCCTAGCCTTGTCCATCAGTTCCTGAAATGTCGGGCAATAAACCACAGATAGCTGAAGTGAAAGCTCATCACTGCAACCATCCATGAGCCTCTCCCTCCTCTTGGCATCAGTGTCCACATCTTCAGGGGCATAGTGGGACAAGTTGTTGAATTCTTCGATGTAATCTACCATAGTGCGGTTGGTTTGGCGCAGATTGTGGAACTCATTCCTCTTCAAGCTCATGGTCCCTGCATAGACGTGGTTGGTCCTGAACCCTTCCTCAAATATGTCCCAAGTAACTGTGTCCAGTGGGTGGGTGATCTGGAAAGCATCCCACCAGGAAGCAGTTGGTCCTTCCAGTAAGTGAGCAGCAAACCTCACCTTTTCAGCATTAGTGTATCCGACAGTTACCAAGTCCTTGTTCACAGAACGTAGCCAATCGAGAGCAATCATGGGCGCATGTGCAGAAGAGAACTTAGCAGGCCTCAGCCTCAGGAACCTTGTAAGACCATCTCCCTGGGGATGATTGTTTCTGTTGTTGTTATTGTTGTTCTGATTTGCCATGAATTGCGTCATCACCTGGGTCAACTGTGTCTGAACAGCCATAAGCTGAGCCATCTCATCAGTTACTCGGCGAGGAGGCATCTGCGGTTTAGCACATGTAAGCTTAGAAAGAAAGCATCTAAAGAAATAATTTCTACCCATAACTATATGAAGCAAACAATAGGCACACAAGCAAACAATCATCACAAACAACACTCAAGCCAAAATAGTTTTGTTCATGTTCCAGAAGTTTTGTTTTAGTGGCATACCATCCATAAAATAGTTTTTGTTTGATTAAAATTCGTTTGGGGGTGATCCTATAGTCTTGAAAGTAATTGACAGAATCTGTCCAAAAACTATAGCAGTGTTCACAAATTTTTCTAGGCACTTAAACTCATCAGGAATTATAGCCAATTTTTCTGTTTATACTGTAGCAAATTACGAACGAGATCGTAAAATATGAGCTTAATTCGAATTACCAGTAAGAAATGAACAATCGTGTGGTACAACAGGTTAGGCAGAAAACTACAGCGAAATTATCACGAATTTTTAATCAAAACCTTCATTAACATATCATGAAATCTCTAAAAATTATTCTGGAACCTTGGGTATCAAATAGCACAACCTAAACACAATAAACCAACTATCACACAAGTTCTTGCATCGATCGATTACTAGATCTAAACGAAATCATATCAAATCTATACGGTGGTCATCATCTAACTATTCTTTAATCTCGCGCTTTTTTTGCACGAGTGTTCATCTACAAGTTTGAACAAGCTGAGATTGGAAAAGAAGGATCAAGAATTAGAAGAATTCTAATAAGTACAAAATTATGCATTCCTCCATAGCAAGGGTCTTCTTTCTATGTTTTTAAAGGGAAATAGTATGGGAATGGAAGTGGTAAGAAGATACTAGATAGAAGTGTACGAAGAGAATAGATAGAATGAAATAGGGTTTATATTCCTATGGTTTTCCTATTCCAATCCTAGGTCACGATCCTACAGTCAACACATGACTCTGATACCATCAGTAACACTATAGTACTGAAAAGACTGTAACTTCTGTGCAACATGTCAATCCCTGGATCGGTTCATTGACTTACATAGAACATAGATGAATAACAAAGTAATAATCCGTGCATCATAATAACGAAAGATCCAGAATATTCAATTTATTACAATATTCTCTTAGCTCGAAGGCTAGCTCAAATTATTCAAGTAGAAACATAAACAAAGATAACTACTCCATCTTCAAGTTGCCCACAAGGGAACAAGTGTCGAGTGGAGTACCGCGACCTATTTCGATCACTCGAAATCGGAACAACCTGCAACATGAAACGTGCAGCCCCGAAGGGTCAATACATGAAATGTATGGTAAGTAGAGCTAAGTAAGGAGACAATAAGACTAGCAACTACATGCTTATTTGGCCAAGTGGGGCTTTGGCTAGCTTGTATTTTCAAAAGCATTTGTCCTACTTTCATAATCAGTTTTATATTTTCTTTGAAAAGATCCCAATTAAGTAACCCATCAATATTAAAACAATTAGGAAATTGGGCTGAACGAGAAACATGTCATAACCTCAATATTAAGCAACTCAATTGTCCATAACCGGGGACACGACCAAGTACTTAGATTAGAGACCCTACAGGGGTCTTTGTATAATTTACCCATGAGACCTGGATAGCCCAGGTCGTACCATAACACTCATATTGTGTTACGATAGGGAGAAGTCCAAGACGAGACCATTTGGGAATTAGCTCCCCAAACCCGACACGCACCGTATCAACCTACCAAAATTTTACATCTCTGGCTACCTGGGTTCAAGTCGCCACAACCTACTAAGTCCCGCCAGCCACCCATTTCTTACTGGCACATGATTGCACATGTAAGCTACCAAATAAAGAAGCCAATCATTTTGTCTAGATACCTGGGTGCCTTTCCACACTGATACCACTAAAAAATGTTAATCCCATCACACCCAGGAGTTTCATTGATTAAGTTGTTTTTTAGTTTTCGCAAACCAACACGTTACAAACAACTTTCAAATGATGTAACCCAACCCTTGTCCATCATATCACGGCTAAGCACATCTACCAATGGTGGTTTAACTATAGGAGATTCGTACCACATAGTATAGGACATAGCATAACAGTAGTAGATCCTATTCATGCATCTACAAAATATACAACATATGCAAGGAAAATAGTAGGACAACATCATGAATAAAATAGCATCTACTTGCCTTGGCTGCAGTGGTCGAAAGAACAATCCTCACACGAGCAAACATTGCACTCGTCACAATCTACACGGTATAGTTGCAACACATAAACAATCCATACACAATCATAAACAGGTGTACAAATGTATGCATGACAAGTTAAACAAGAATTCAGTAGTGATTGTATGTTCTCTGATCATTGTGACTACTGATAACATGCATGGAAAACCTTTGATGCATTAAAACCATTTAGCAAGAATTGTTGATCCAGTTTAATAGGTTTTTAATAAAATATTAAGCTAGGTCATGTACATTGTTATAAAATATGGGAAAAAATACTACTTTGAAGGCAATCAAATTTAGATCCAGGAGCAACTTGAATCACAGAAAAAGGAGTTATGGATTTTTTTCGTGTAATATGACTTTAATTAAACACAAATTTATTCATATAGTAAACTTGCAATTTTAATTCCGAAACAGGTTCTACACTTTGTTGTGATTCCATAGACATATCATTTGCAATTTTCTGAATAGTATTTATTTTCTTATAAATTTATTACTCCAAAAGGGTATTAATCTATTTAAATTCTATGGCAAAACCTTACAGTACTTGCCTGAAATAAAGGCATTACAATAAGCTACAAGAAATTAGCTTTACATCGGTATATTATTTTTCTATTTTTGGCCAAGTAAAACTTTTCCTACAAATTTTGAAGTTTTAATACTTTCTGCATTTTATTTAATATCTTAGAATCTTGGGGGAATATTCCCGCTGACCAGCGGGCTCAAGAAGACATGGCACTGACTAGTCAGCGGTCCATCGGTGACAGTCAACGGGTGATGTCGGTCGTTCGTATTGGATCCAAAGGCAGATATCATAGCGCCTGATGCTCACTTCGCGCGTCGGTGACAGGCGGCGGCGGCTCGGTGATGTGGTGAGGCGGAGCCCCGGTAATCCTTGACGACAGTGAGGGAGTCAACAGGGTGAGGCAGCAAGCGGCAATCCCGGTGGGGCGATGTGGAGGGGGGCTTTCCACTCCTCCTCGTGGCGGTCACGACGGCTGGAGCTCCTCTGCTTCCGGTGGACTCCGACGTTGACGTGGGGGGGGGGGAGGGGGGACGGCTGTGGTGAGTACTATATAGGAGGGGGTACAAGGGGTGCAAGGGGAGTGGCCGAACTCGCGTGGAAAATAGAGATCGATCCGGCGGAGGTTGCGGTATCCGGGGCGGAGACGGCGGCCTAATAGGCGGGTCCCACCTATTGGGGACACGGCAAGGTGGTTGCTTTGGGCTGGGCGTGGCGCGTGTCGCCGCTCTCATTGGCGAGACCCAGATGGGCCGCTGTGGCTGGCTGGCCCGCCCGGTCATGGTGGGTTGCGTCGTTATCCTTTTTTCTTCTTCTTTTCTTTATTCTTTTCCCTAAACTATCAACTGAATCTCTATCTGAATTTTGTCTGAATTTTTCTGCAGCTTCTGAATTTTGGCCATAACTTCAGATTTAGAGCTTCAAATTAAGTGAAACAGAATCCTACGGTTTTGTAATTGTATCCTCTATGTACCTATGCATCCCGAATGTTTATATAATGCCATTCTAGCAGATGTAAGGTAAAAATCCTACTAGTTACCTATATATGATGAACAAGCATTTGTGTGGTGTTTTAGCAAAAGGCTTTTTAAAACTGAAATTTTGCAAAGATGATCATGATGCAATGACATGAATGATATGTAATACCAATTCTAACAATTGGGATGTGACATTCACTAACCCATCCCTAAAAAATCTGACACCATCAAATGTGTCTCCCCCTTAGACTCTTTTGGGGAAATTTTGAATCATTGGCCTTAGTGAGAAATAGAAATGTAGTATACACTATGTAACATGCATATATACATGTTATGTATTGAAGTCAACACTCTAGTAACAATAATCCCTAAAACTCCTAAAATCAAATATGTTATAGATCGATTAAATCTACAACACAAGAAGAACCATATGAAGAACAATAGGGAAATGTAAATTTACTAGATGGTAGATGAGCATATCTAATCAAATCTCCAAAACAATTGACCGACTTAACCATATATATATCCTAATATGCCTACAACAAGAAGGCGACAGAGCAAAATAACCTATAGATTGATTAAATCCTATGTATGAACAGTGAAATCTGTGATTAGAGAAGCAAAGTAGTATATAGTACCTCAGATGCCTCATGTTAGACCTCCTCCTCGATCTCATCCATATCCTCCATTGTTTTGAGGATTTGATCGTTGAGGATGGGGTCATTGATGATCATGACAGCGGGGTTGCCTCCGCCTGCATGCCCCTCATTCAGATCTGCTGCTGGCACCATGACGTTGTCGTTGACCTGCTTATCGATGGTGATGGCGACTGGCTGGACAGAGCCCGAAGCATCGACGACGCGACAACGAGTGGCATGTGTGCCTAGAGAAGCCGCCTCCGCCTGCTCGGCGACAACTGAGCAATCTGCTGCGCCTCCAACTAGCTTCACCTCTAGCTTGTCTCTATGGGTACGCTTATGGCGCACCTAAGGGGAGAGTGGTGCTATGGAAGGAGATTCTACGTGCGGAAGGTGTAGATTGAGGTTTTGTGACTAGATAGATTGGGAGAAAGGACGGTAGCTCCTGGAAGACGAAGCACGAGCGAGTTTATATACGTGTGGATAGTTGATCGTCCTCGAGTGGACACGTCTGGGTGTGGACGCGTGGGTGGTGGACGTGTGCATGATCTCCACTTTCTAATTGCATTAACAACATGCGCATGCTACCGTAGGAACATGCACGAAGCCAGTTTTTTAGACAGGCGGTATAATGGTCTGCCTCAGTAGACCCCTAAATGCGGTTAATATTTCTGACGGTTGTGGTTAAGTGATCTAGGGAGACGATCAGTATTATCGTTCGTCTCAAGTACATGTTAGAGGCATTTTTTAAAGACCGGCTGAGGGGGAAGTAGTACTAGAGACGGTGATAGTTCACAACCGTCTGAGGTTACAGTTATAGGCGGTCACAGTATTACGACCTCCTGAGTTTGATGAACACAATCGGTTATTTGTATTTTAGGGGTAAATCGCCTCTAGGCACAGTCTCTAAGTAACGAGTTTGTACTAGTGACGCCCGCACTCATCTCCATCCTTCTCGCGGGTTCAGGGGAAGTCCTGGATGCTGAGGAGGATGGTCGGTGTTGAAGGAGATATGCCCTAAAGGCCAATAATAAAGATGTTTTATTGTCATATCACATTAATTTGTAATAGTTTTGTATCATTATATAACTGTATTAAATGGAAACATTAAAATAGGTGTGATATATAAACAAACGAGGTTCCTAGTATCGTCTTGACAAGTTCATTGGGAAGCTGATGGTCGAGGTTTCCCAATCATGGACTTTACCACAACAACTGATAACGAGGTCACTTCTTTAAGATGAATAAAGTGATGGACACACATCGACCCTAGTATTACAATGTGATCCAATCACAAAGTTGAACATTGCGATATCTAGTAAAACGTAGTAACTTATTCCTTTGACCGTGAGATCATGTTTAACCGCGAGGTTGCTTTGACTGCATCAACCATCACAACATAAAATCATGACCGTAAAGGTGTATGTTGGGTATTCTAGAAGGGTATGTTGGGGAGTATGCAGCAAGATCAGGATTTGCACATCCAAGTGATAGATAGATACACTGGGCCCACTTGCTGAGATTACATCTACTAGTTTGTAAGCATGTGACTAGGTCACGTGGATGTAATATCACGGGAACGATTAAATGTGTTTGTTGGTAACAAGATCGAACTAGGTATGGCAATACCAAAGATCAGGTGTTGGACAAACTAGGTACCTTAGAGAAAAGGGAATGAGACTCAGTGTTAAAGGTTCAAGTGATCAAGTTATTCATGGAATGCATCGGGTCCATCATGAGTTTATAGACACCTCTGTTGGTCACTGATTCGAGAGGAGTCTCGATCATGTCTATGTATTCCCGAACTATAGGGTATCACACTTAAGTGTAGATGATGCTTAGGGATTGATTTGAGATCATATGATAAAAGAGAGATAACACTGGAATTGTTCCTGAGAGATATCATAATTGTTTTGGAGATATCCGATGACGATTGGAGGGGTCCGAAAGGTGTTTCGAAGTGATAGGTATTAAATAATATGTATTTAATATTAATTAAATGAATTAATATTAAAAATACATTTTTTAATTGAATTTATGGGACATCCCACCTAATAGGCCTCGCCGGAGGAGACCCAAGAGAGGGTCGTGCCCTCGGAAGGGCCTAAGGGGGGACGACGACCCTACTGGGCTCTCCCAATATGTGGGGAACAAGTTGGGGCTAGCCGGCAGTGCCTCCCTACCTCCTCCCTCTTGAATAGTCCCACTCAGGAATTTGAGGGAGGCGATGCCTCCCTTCCACCTATATAAAGAGGGGAGCCTCTCCCCTCAAAATCACTTCATGAATTGGATTTTGATATTCTCTCTCTCCCTCACGTGTGGTTCCCAAGATTGGAACTGCATAGGGGGGTAGAGATTTCTCCACCATACGCACACTGTCGTGCTGCTAGAATCTCGGTCCGGAATCTTCTTCCTCTATGTTTCTAGACCGGAGCCCGAGAGACGTCGCTACACCGGATGCATGTATATCCACGAGGCACCGCAATTTGTGGTGCTAGTCGCTTAAAGATTGGACGTCTACAAGACCTTGAGGTTGTCTACGTCATTCGACTACATCATACACATTTCTCCTAAATGTTAACCGCTTTCAATCTTTAAAGGTATGAACAATTAATCCCTCTCGTTACTTTACATCTACATAGATAGATCTTGGCTATGGTGTTCTCGTTGTTAGGATTTTTCATTTTCTTCCATGAACCCCTTCAGTGGTATCAGAGCCAGGTTTATACGTAGATGTGATAGTACGAGTAGAACACATAGAAATATGTGGCATTGATGTTCTAGTTGTTACCGTCCCACATGTACTTGTTCATATCGCGTCAATATTTGATGAAGTGGCTCGAACCGACCTTATGCATAATAAATTCATATGCATCTTATTTTGCTTGTATTAGACTACGATGGTAGTATTATAAGATGATCCCTCAAAATAATTCCAATGTTCGTGTTCTCCCATTAGTGTGCACCACCAAGAAAGTCCATCATTATGAACCGAACCGCGACGATCGGGTGCTAGACATATCGATATTTGCATATAGTGGGTGCAAGCCATGTATGCATTGCAAAACACTAATGGTCAAATTTGGTGATTATCATGTACAAACATAGCCTCGAAACACAGATGACTGAAATATTAAGCATGTGTCACATTGTGATGTGATTGATATGTTATATCTACCTTGGTAGCTATATCAAAGGCCGTGACAATCGGGGATGATATAGTGTAAAGGGATCCTGCAATCACTAAACAAACATTGGGGATGTTCGTTTAAGTGGGAGTTATTATTGAACTCATATTATGAACTAAACAATCTAAGTTAAGTTGCATAGTTGTTTTAGTTGACATTCGCTCGACTACATTGTGCTTAGTTATAATCCAGATAATAGATCTATGATATTCTAGATACTTACTTTACGAACAAGTACCGTATTGTTTGAGTGTTGAATTGAAAGGTAAAAGTCCTAAAGAAAACTTTCAAATAAACCTCACTTGCTCCATAAAGGTTTAATAAGTGTATTAATCCTAGAGTAACTGATTCCAAAGTTAGTGTCTAAAATATCATGTTTGCCTGCATGATACTTGATATTAGAAAGAAAGTTTTTAGTATCAAGATTATCTGGGAGCTGAAAGATTCATTTCAGAAATCATCTTGCGTAAACCATATACTGATATCCGAAACACTATTTGATTGCAATATGATAAAGTACAATTTAGTCAGAAATAGATTCTCATATTGGATGAACATTTGTGAATGATGGTGATGCTTGGCGTACCTATCACCTAATAGGTCTGGGAGCTAAAGTTATACAAACATTCATCCTTGAGAGCTATAATAATTCATCATGAAAGTTGTCATGATAGGATGAATAAAAGGTATAGGTAAAATGTTTACCATACTAAAGATCATTAAAATATAACACGGAGAACACGAATTATGTGATGATTGTGATCCACTTCAAAGTGTAAGTTTAAGCGTGTTAGTATTGGACTAATACACTTGGACCAAGTACCATATGGTTCGTGCCACTATTTACGTTGGTTAATCCTTCTAAAAGAGAGGAAAACATTGAAAAAGAATCTATAAATTTAATTAGCAAAAAATAATGGATTGGAATTGTCGAGTTTAGGTATATAGAATATCTACATGTTATGAATATATTTTTTGCTTGTTAAACCAATGTAATTCTACGACATTGAATGTTGGATTGGTTAGTATGATGTATCATACAAAACGACACAATATAAAAAATACAATGGTTCAAGAAACTAGCAAGAGAATTCGGTAATGATGTTGATCGGTAAACAAAAAAATGTTATTATGTTTGTCATCTACATCAAAGACCAAGCTATCAAGATTTATTCTGATATTATTCTCTAGTTCCAGTATTATGAGTGCAAAGTTATTGTTCAAACAATTACTGTATTCCATAAATGATGGATGAACCATTATAAATCTTGTTGGTGAAATAACATTCATAAGACAAAATGCTAAAACATCGCATGCCGAAATGATTGGAATTTCACTTAAGTGTGACACCACTATTTGAGTTATATTGGAAATAAAGACATGAAGAAACTCCATGTTAGTGGAATTTTGGAGTCAAGTTGTTTTCAAATGAATTGACGCTTGTAAGACTTTCATGTGGATAATTAAAACTGTGTTCGCATGCAATAGTTGAACAAACAGCTAACTTAGTGGAACTAATACATATTGATGTATGTGATCCATTATGTAAAATTGTGTGTGTGGATTATTCTACTTCATATACTTTGACCAAGGACCTGAATAGATATATAAGTATATCTATTTAATGAGGAAGAAGTATAAGACATTTGAAACATGTTTGAAGGTTTTATCATGAAGTAGAAATCACCCTAACAAGAAAATCAAGAGTTTGTGATTGGATCACAAAGGAAGATTTTTGGTTTATAAGTTTAGCAAACATATGAAAGTTGAGAAATTGTTTCAAAAACTTGGAATTTCTCAAACACCATAGTAGTATGGAATGTTTGAGAATATAATTGAAACCTAGTTTTACTTGGTAAGTTAAATATAAGACTGCCATTATAATTAAAAAGATTATGCTATAGTGGCATACTACTTTTACACTAAAAAGAGCAACATAATGATCCATTGAAATGACAAGGCGTAAAATCTAGTTTGTATTTTATTAAAATTTGGTATGCAAGGAATGTGTAAAATGTTTACAAAATCAAAGTCAAATATGCACACGTTTATAGGTTATCCCAATGCAATTTTTTGGAATTACTCCACCTTAACACTAAAAGACAAAAGTGTTTGTCGCTGAAACGACGAGTTCTTTGAGAAATAATTATCATGAAAAGTTGAGCGGAAGGACAATAGAAATTTTGATGAGGTTATTTGAACCTAAGTGACATGATCAGAGTAGCACAATGCTAGAAAGTATTTTGGAGGCTGCTACAAAGCTCATGGCTATCGTTTCTATAAACATTGTAGTTCCGGAAATCTAAGTTCCTATTGAACCATGAGGATCAGTTAATAATGAAATAACAAAATTTGAGGACAAAGTCATTGTTGGACAATGATATAACAATTACATGCAAATAAGCGATGATGAACATGTACTCTATTAAATGGTTGGACTCCATAAGAATTCGTGATAGTATCCATATATGAAATCAAGTTAGGAACTTGGTAGAACCTTAGGATTGCGTGAAGCTTTTTAAGGTGTAAGAGGATCTATAAAGAAATAGACATGGATGTTTACAAATGTGAAATAATCGACATGTTGGAAATAAGTTTACGACATAGTTCAAAAGTTGACTATTTAATCTTCCGCAGTGATATTCAGTCTATACGGATTATTGTAGCAACCACTATATATTGAGATATGGTAATTGAATAAACAAAACAACGTTCTTCTAATATAATGGTAATCTAGGATGTGTACATGACACTGCCCAAAGGGTATTGTTAATTCGAAAGGTGCTAAAATATATGCAAATTTCAATGGTTGAAATAAACATAGCGGAGTTGGAATATTCACCATGATGAAATTATTAGAGAGTTTAAGTTCATCAGAACGAATGAAGATGCTTGTGTTTACAATAAAGTAAGTGGGAGTGTTAAGACATATTTCTAATGCTTTATGTGAAATACATTATGTTAATTGCAAATGATGTATCTTCTATGAGACATGAATTAAGAATTTCATTAAATTGGATTTTGATGAAAGACTTAGGCAAAACCAGAATGTTAGGCATCAAAGTCTATAAAGATAGATTGAAATGCTAATATGGTCATTCCAAAGTATATAGATGGATTGAATTAGTTTAATATGGTGGCATGTTTGAGTGGGAGCTGTGTGACTTTCCTAGTCAATGTTTGACAAGAAAAGTTCTTGCCACATGATAGCAAGATCAATTTTATTGACAATTGGTAAGTGAAACCTCATGATCAATTAATCAAAAATGCCATGATATGTATATATCTAGATGAGTCCTATTCTCTAAGTGTTAGGATCATATACCTGAGTGATTCATAAGATGATCATTGGACAATAGTAATGGTAATATTGTGTACTTTAGAAGAACTAAGAATATGTGATGTATGCAGAAGTGACAAAATAATTCAATGAAATGTGTTACATTGATGCAAGATTTGTCACATATACAAATGAACTAAGAAGACTTAATTTATACAATCTGATCTCATTCGAGAATGAGTGATGCGTAGTGATACACAGACATGCAAATACACAGAGCTGAAAGTGTCAATTCTGAATATTGGCTTTACCATAAGAAACATGTGTGGATAACACCATAATGCCTTAGGTGTTAAAATATGTGAAGCAATAACTAGATTATTTACTCAAGTGCAAGTGGGAGACTGAAGGAGATATGTCGTAGAGGCTAATAATAAAGATGTTTTATTGACATATGTCATTAGTTTGTAATAGTTTTGTATCATGCTATAAGTGGAAACATTAATACATGTGTGATATATAAACAAACAGGTCCCTAGTATCCTCTAGACTACTTCATTGGGCAGCTGATGATCAAGGTTTCCCGATCATGGACTTTACCATAGTAACTGAGAACAAGATCAATTCATTAAGATGAATGAGTTGATGGACACACACCCAACCCTAGTATTGCAATGTGATCCATTCACAAAGTTCAACATTGTGATATTTAGTAAAGCATAGTAACTTATTCCTTTGATTGTGAGCTCATGTTTAACCACTACCACCCGAGGCTGCTTTGACTGCATCAACCGTCACACCATAACAGGGTGAGAATAAAGGTTTATGTTGGGTATTCCATAGTTGTATGTTAGGGTGTATACATCAAGATCAGGATTTGCACACCCGACTGATAGATAGATACCCTGGGCCCACTCGATGAGATTACATCTACAAGTTTGCAAACATGTTACTAGGTCATGGGGATGTAATATCAAAAGAATGAGTAGATGTGTTTATCGATAACATGATGGAACTAGGTATGGCAATACCAAAGATCAGGTGTTGGACAAACTAGGTATTGTAGATCAAAGGGAATGAGACCCGGCATTCAAGGTTCAAGCGATCAAGATGTTCATGGAATCATGGGTTTCCATACACCGATGTTGGTCATTGATCTAAGAGGAGACTCAATCATTTATGTGTATTCCTGAACCATAGGGTGTTATGCTTAATGGTAGATAACACTTAGGGATTGATTCGAGATCGTAAGAGAAAAGAGAGATAACACCATAATTGTTCCGGGGAGATATCGAAAGTGTTCTAGAGATATCTGATGATCGTCAGAGGGGCCCGAAAGGTCTTTTAGAGTGATAGGTATTAAATAATATGTATTTTATATTAATTAAATGAATTAATATTAAATTTTTTTATTGAATTTATGGGGCTGCCCACCTAATGGGCCTCACCGTAGGAAGGACCAAAGGGGGGCCGATGACCCTAGTAGGATCTCCCACCACGTGGGGACCATGTGGAGGCTGGCCGGCAACACATCCCCACCTCCTCCCTCTTGAATAGTCCCACCTTGGGACTCTGAGGGAGGTGGTGCCTCCCTTCCACCTATATAAAGAGGGGAGCCCCTCCCCTCAATATCACTTCATCAATTGGCTTTGCCTATTCTCTCTCCCTCTCTCTCTCTCCCTCACCCGTGGTTCCTGATGGAGATATGACCTAGAGTCCAATAACTAAAGTGTTTTTATTGTTATATCTCTAATTGTTTATAATAGTTTTGTATCATGCTATAACTATATGCAAAATATCTAGGTACTCACGGGTATAGTTGTGCATATGCAGCTGGCCGTTGGTTATATACAAAGACCACAAGGATAGGCAGATGCAAAACTAATGCTGTTATATAGAGAGCACGTTCTGCCAACAAAAGGCCACCCACCCCTATTTATACGAAAAGCTCCATGGAACCAGGTTTTAGAGGCTTTTTCTCCTTTATGGGTTAAAGTCCTATTGCTTGCTTTTTGTGCTATGGCGGATGGTTTGTTTCTTCACCCACGAATATACCAAATGGGACTTTGTACATGTTTGTGCTATGGTGGATGGCTAGGCCAAACGAAAGGCCACCACCCACCCCTACTTTACATGCAATAGGTTTTACATGCTTATTCTTTATTCATTGGGGGTGAGAACGATTGCTTATACCCAATATTGTAGACTATTTCTTGGTCCAACATGCAAACAAAATGAAATATTATATCCAATGGTAGTAAGTTCTGCATGCAAAAAAGGCAACCATCCACATTAGCATGTAAAAAGGCTAACCATCCACATTAGCATGCAAAAATGTTGCCATCCACATTTACATGCAAAAGGGGTATCTCGCATGGATGCATGCTTCGCAAACGGCGATGGTGTGATGTGCCATTACACTACTATCATGTTCAAAAGTCTTTCATCGCATGCGGGGAAGCATCTGATCTCTATATCCAATGGCTGGCTGTGTATCCGCAGCTATAGCCATGAGTAGCGAATCCGCGTTGATAACTGTATTAAGCAGAAACATTAATTCATGTGTGGTATAAACAACCAGGTCCCTAGTATCCTCTAGGGCAGATGATTATTGAGGTTTCCCAAGCATGGACTTGACATAAAATAGTCACCTGCTAGTTAGGTCACTTAATGAAGTGATGGACGCACCCTACCATAGAATTGCAATGAGATCCAGTCAGAAAGTTCAAAGTTGCGATATCAAGCAAAGCATAGTGACTTAATCCTTCGACTGTGAGATCATGTTTAATTACTATCTCCTGGGGCTCCTTTGATCACATCAACCATCATGACCATAATTGGGTGACCATAAAGGTGTGTTTCAGGTATTCCAAAGGAATGGTTGAGGTGTATGATCAAGATCAGGATTTTCCTATCCGAGTGACGGATAGATACTCTGGGCCCACTCGGTGAGACCACATCAATGAAGCTTGCAAGCATGTGACTACATCACATGGATGTGATATCATGGGAATGAGTAAACGCGCTTGTCGGTAATAAGATTGAACTATATGGGATACATGATATCAGGTCTTGGACAAACTAGGTATCGTTTTGCAAATGGAATGAGACTCAACGTTTAGAAGGTTCAAGGGAAAAATAGAATTTCGTGGAATGAGAAGGGATCATCATGTGTTTCCAGATACCACTGATGATCATTGATCGGGGAGAGATCCCCTTCATACCTGAACATTCCTGAACCTTATGGGTATCACACTTAAAGGTAATCGACATTGTGGGTTGATTTACTACCGATAGAGAAATTGGCAGAGAGAACTAGAAGTGTTCCAGAGAGAATAACAAAGTGTTCGGAGTCCATTCAAAAGGTGTTTTGAACAAGGAGGAATAAAATTATGTATTTAATATTTAATTATGAATTAATATTAAATATGGAAATTATTTAAATAAAAGGAAAAAGAAAAACCCCACATGGGCCTTCCCTAGGAGGGAGAAAGGGCCCAAGAAGGGGATGCAAAAGGGCCACAAGGGCAAAGTGGCTAGGGTGGGAGTGCTCTCACCCCACCAGCCCCTTGGTGGGCTTGGGCGGGTGGGTGGGGCCCATCCCCACCGCCGACCGGTCTTCTCCCACCCTCTCAAGGGTTTAGTCACACCCTGGGACTTGGAGGGTGGGAGTGCCCCAGTTTTTCCTATATATAGGGAAGGAATTCACCCTAATTTCCTCATACCATTGATCAATTGGTAATAGCCATTCTCTCTCCCTCTCTCCCTCTCAACGTGTTCCTAAGTTAGGAACATGCTACACGAGGTAGAAGTTTCTCCATGCAGTGCATTCCATCGTGCTGCTAAAATCGTTCTGGATCTTCTTCTTCCGCTGCCTTGCTGGACCGGGGCTCGGGAGACGTCGTTTACACCGCGCATGTAAAGCTCGACGAGGCACCACCACTAGTGGTGCCAGACGCTTGAAGCCTTCTAGACCTCGAGGTCCACGACACTCGACTTCATCAACAATGTTTGTGTGGGAATGTAATCCCGCTTTTCAGTCTTCAAAGGTATGATCAGCATATCCCGCTCATCACTGTAATTCTCCATAGATAGATCTTGGGTTGGTGCATTCTTGTAGTAGGATTTTTTTGTTTTCTGCCATGGAACCCCTTTAGTGGTATCAGAGCGATCTATGCGTATATGTATAAGTACGAGTAGAACACACGTAGATTGTGTGGGCATTGATTTTGTAATTGCTACCCTCCCACTTGTACTTTCTACTATCTTGGTAATGTAGGATGAAGCGGCCCAAACCAACCTTACGCGAGACCGGTTCCACGACTAACATATGGCTTGTATTATATAAGTGGCTGGCGGGTGTTCGTCTCTCCAACATTAGTTGATATGGAACTTACAAAGGACGACCCTGAAAAGGGATTAAAAGCGGCAACTAGTTAATCCATGTTGTGGTCGGCTTCATAGGTAAGAAGCAGTTCTTGTGCGAAAGCCCAAACAACCACGTAAAAATTGCAAACAAAATGTAGAAGCGTCTAACTTTGTATTGCAGGAGGGCAAGTGATATGTGTGGTTTAGGTAAGTGTTTATGGGATAGATAGCCAAAGGTAAGGTGGCATCATGAACCAGGTGCAAATACCGACGCTCTCAATGGAGATCAAGACGTGACAAACCACTACATATCACACATACATAACTATTTTCATTAGATGTTAGTTGTTGTGTTATCTTGTTGTGCTAGAACTAAACATACAACAGTAGAATAATAAAATAATCCCTCATATTATAATTCCAATATTCGTGTTCTCCCACACATGTTCACGACTAAGAAAGTTTGCAATTATGAAGCATGGAATGATGATCGGGTACTATACATCTTTCTGATTGCATACGGTGGGTGTAAGCCATGTATGCACAACAATACACTATGGTTAAAGTTGGTGAGCCTAGCATGTATATACATGGCCCCAGAACACAGATGACCGAAAGGTCAAGCATGAGTCGCATGGAGATGTGATTGATATGATGATATCTACCCTGACAGGTGCATCAAAGGCCACGATGATCAGGGATGATGTGGTGTAAAGGGATCATGTAGTCACCAAACGAATGTTGGGGATGTTCATTTGAGTGGGAGTTCTGGTATTTTAGTAGGACTAAATAAGAACCCATATTATGAACATTTAAGTTTAACTATTGTATAAATAATATTGTAGATGTCTCGTGCTACATTTAACCTTGGCCCCTTCCTTGAGAAAGAAAAGCTGAAACTGATGGGTCAAACTTGACCGCCTGGTCCCGCAACTTAAGGATTCTCATCATTCCCCAGAAGATGTCCTATATACTTGAGGCCACTATAGGTGACCAGCCCAATGCTACCACCTCTTAGGCTGATAAAAAAAATTATCGGCAAAAGGAAGATGATAATGCATGTGTCTAGAGTGGCATGCTCTACGCCATGGAGGCCGACCTACAGAAGTGCTTTGAGAACAAGAGCACCTTTGAGATCATCACTAATCTCAATGCCATCTTTGCACCCTAGGCCCGGTCTGAGAGGTATGAGGTTTTGAACCTCTTCTTCTTAGCTAAAATGGAGGAGCACAGCGGCTTGAGAGAGCATGTAGTCAAAATGGCTAGCTACGTTCAACACCTAAACCATCAAGATTGCAAAATCAATGATGAGTTGGCGATCGATAGGGTGTTGTGGTCTCTTCCCCTACCTACAAGAGCTTCGTGTTGAACTACAACATGCATGGTATGACCAAAACCCTATCTGAGTTGTTCGCCATGCTCAAGCACGCTGAGGTAGAAATCAGGAAGGAGCACATAACCTTGATGGTCAAGAAGACCGTTGACTTCATGAAATCTTCCAAGAAGGGCAAGGACAAAAAGGTAAACCCAAGAGGTACATAAAAACTGTTGCCTCTTCCTCCAAGGGCCAAAGTCAAATCCTAGCACTATGCGCTTCTACTGGAAGGGTGAGGGTCACTAGAAGCACAACTGCCCCAAGTACCTAGATGATAGGAAGGCTGACAAGGTCGTTGCCAAAGAGAAAGGTATATATGATATACATGTTATTGATGTTTTCCTCACTTGTGCTAGGAGCAACACCTAGGTATTTGATACCGTTCTGTTGCTCAGATATGTAACTCCCAATAGGAGTTGCGGAATAAGAGGCATCTGGTGAAGGATGAGGTGACGATGCGCGTCAGCAATGGCAATTGAGTTGAAGTCATGGATGTTGGCACCCTCCCTCCGTGTCTCCCTTCGGGATTAGTTTTAAATTTTAATAATTGTTACTATGTACTAGCTTTGAGCATGAATATTGTCACTAGGTCTTGCTTGTTACAAGATAGTTATTCATTTAAATCAAAGACAAGTGGTTGTTCTATTTACATGAATAATGTATTTTCTGCTCATGCACGGCAAAGTAAATGTTTATTCTTATTGAATCTTGATTGTGATGATACACACATCCATAACATATATGCCAAGCGATGAAACCATGATAGCAATAATTCCATGTACATGTGGCATTGCCGTCTCGGTCATATCGGTGTAAAACACATGAAGCAACTCCATTCTGATGGACTTTTAGAATCATTGGATTTCGAATCCATTGATACATGCGAACCGTGCCTCATGGGAAAAATCACCAAGACGGTGTTCAAGAGAATGATGGAACATGTTGCAGACCATACATTCGAATGTATGCGGACCAATGAGCGTCTCCACGTGCAATGGTTATCATTATTTTGTCACCTTCACTAACAATTTGAGTAGATACGGGTATCTATACTTAATGAAGCACAAGTCTGAATCCTTTGAAAAGTTCAAAGAATTTCAAAGTGAAATTGAGAATCAACTCGATAAGAAAATCAAGCACCTTCGTACTGATCGAGGGGGCGAGTATTTTAGTTATGAGTTTGGCACACATATTAAGGCTTGTGGCATTGTACCACAACTTATGTCGACTGGAAAACAAAACGTAATAGTGTGTCCGAGCGACGTAAACAGACCCTATGGGATATCATATGGTCTATGATGTCTCTTATCGACTTATTTGTATCCATTTGGGGATATGGCCTTGAGACTGCTGCATTCATTTTAAATAGAGCGCCATCCAAGTCCATGAAAATAATTCCATATGAGTTATGGCATGGCATAAAGCCGAAGTTGTCTTTCCTAAAGGTTTGGGGATATGAAGCTTATGTTAAGAAACTACATCCAGACAAGATCGAACCTAAAGCGGAAAAATACATCTTTGTAGGATATCCAAAGGAGACTATTGGATATGCCTTCTACAACCAAGCTAAAGGCAAAACATTTGTCGCAAAAATGGTACCTTCCTCAAGAAAGAGGTTCTCACGAAAGGTGTGAGTGGAAGAAGATAGAACTCGATGAGATTATCGACCTTGATCTTCAAATGCTGAGTGTTGCAACAGAAGCTGTTTCGGAGCCACTCTTATCAATTACATTGGGAGCGAATGATGATGATCATGAACCTCATGAGAAAATAGCTATTGAACCCTGCAGGTCAATAAAAAAACGTGTTGCCCCTGAATGGTATAGTTCTCTTGTAAACATGGTCATGACTATGGAACATGATGAACATGCAACCTACACAGAAGCAATGGAAGGCCCTGAACCCGAGAAGTTTCATATAGCCATGGAATCCGAAATGAAGTCCATGTATGTCAACCAGGTATGGACCTTGGTAGATATTCCCGAAGGCCGTTGAGAATAAATGGATCTTCAAGAAGACGACAGACACTGATAGAAACATCATTTTTACAAAGCTCGACTTGTCGCAAAAGGTTTCCGGGAAATCAAGGAATTGACTATGAAGAGACATTCTCTCCCATAGCGAAGCTAAAGTCTCTTCGGGTTCTACTAGCAGTTGCTGCATATTTTGATTATGAAATATGGCAGATGGATGTAAAAACCTCTTTCCTAAACGACAACATTGGGGAAGATTTGTATATGATACAATCAAAAGGTTTTGTTAATCCAAAGGATGCTGGTAAAGTATGGAAGCATCAAAGGTCCATTTATGGACTGAATCAAGCATCTCAGAGCTAGAATCTTCGATTTGATGAAGTCATCAATTTTTTTGGATTTGTCTAGAAAGCAGAAGAAGCCTGCATATATAAGAAAGTGAATGAGAGTTCAGTGGCATTCTTAGTACTATATGTGGACGACATATTGTTGATAGGGAATGACGTGAATCTTTTGAATAACGTGAAAGAGTATTTAAACAGTAAATTCTCTATGAAGGACATGGGTGAACCTTCCTACATATTAGGCATTAAGATCTATAGAGATAGATCAAAGCGTTTGCTGGCTCTTGGTCAAATCACCTACATAGAAAAAATTCTAAAGCGGTTTAGAATGCATCTGTGAAAGAAAGGTTCTTTGCAATCATAAAAGGTGATAAGTTGAGTGTGACTCATTGCACGGTAATGAAACATGAAAAGGAAGCAATGAGAGGTGTTCCATATGCCTCTGCTATTGGATCCATCATGTATGCCATGTTGAGCACTAGACTAGATGTAGCCTTGGCTCTTAGCTTGACAAGTCGTTTCCAAAGAAACCCTAGGACGGTTCATTGGAATGCAGTTAAGAACATTCTTAAGTACTTGAGAAGAACTAAGGATATTCTTTTAATCTTTGGAGGATGTGAAAAAGAATTTGTCGTAACAGGTTACATGGATGCAAGATTCTCCACTGATCTAGATGGCAGGAAATCTCAAACAGGGTACGTGTTCATGGTTAATGGCGGCGTGGTGAGATGGAGGAGCGGGAAGCAAGGCTCAGCGGCTCAATCTACAATGGAGTCAGAGTACATGGATGCCGCAGATGCAGCCAATGAAGCTGTATGGATGAGGAATTTCATTATTGAACTTGGAGTGTTCCCAAGCGCGCAAGACCCTGTGTGCATCTATTGCAAAAACACGGGGGGGGGGGGCATTGCAAATGCAAAGGACCAGAGGTTCCACTTCACGGCCAAGCACATTGACCGACGTTATCATGTAATAAGAGAGTTTGTTGGTAAAGGCAACATCAGAATTTGTAAAGTACATACTGATGTGAATGTAGATGATCCATTCACTAAGCCTCTTCCACAAGCAAAGCATGATCAACACCGGGATGCTATTGGTGTTAGATTATTTCCTATTGTAAACTATTGTAATTGTACTATAGTGTAAGTGGGAGACTGAAGTAGATATGCCCTAGAGGCCGGTAAATAAAGTGGTTTTATTGTTATATCTCTAAAGGTTCATAATAGTTTTGTATCATGCTATAACTGTATTAAGCAGAAACATTAATACATGTGTGGTATATAAAAAACCAGGTCCCTAGTATCCTCTAGTACTAGTTCGTTGGGCAGATGATGATCGAGGTTTCCCAATCATGGACTTCACTACAAGACGGAGCTCGTGCCCTGACGCTTATAGACACTGAGGCACGACCTTAATCGTCGTGCTCATGCTGGCGAGGAAAGAAACCCATCACGGATAACTATTGGGCCACACAAAGATAAACAAAACCTTTTCCCCTACGCGGGTTGCCCAAGATCCAGCTCAGGTTATAGGCCACGAGATTACCGCTAGAAGCGCAGATGCGGAAGTAGATGTAGCGCGTCAAAGTAGTGCCGAACGTTCCCATGAACAGATCCTCCGGATCCCACAAACTCCTTTAGCAGATCCCCACGATCTTCTCTGTCTCCAGTGCCGCACGTGCAACTCCTCTACCGATATTCACACATACATGAAGGATCTTTAGACAGAGGATTGCTAGATCTTGTGTAGCCCGAAATGGAAGTGGGGAGAGTGACGGCTAGGTCAGGAACTATCCCTTGTCACTCCACTTATATACTCTCCTAGTTGGGCTCAACTCTTGAGACCCATCTAGGTCGTATCCCAATCTCCACATGGATCTAATTCACATGGGCTCCTTTCCCTTAAGTGTGTGACCTTGTAGGTTCAAGTACACCTGGCGACATGAGATACTCCTCCAAGTATCTCGTCATGGCTTTGAGTCCAACTCACTCCCATGAACACTCGGTCTCAAGTCAATACATGGTAGCAGCCTCTAGCAAGACGTGTCAACTCCCAAGTGCCGTAAAGTTAGAAGACGAACCTTCAATGTGACTTTCGTCCAAGTCCATTTGCCACACGACATACATGTTAAGCTATAGGTGAGCAGTTGTCATCCCTTTAATAGCTTAACTATCTTCTCGTTCTGTGATATGTGATTCACTGGACTGACACTTAATCCGACTCCTCAGTTAACAATTAACTGATTAGCGCATGGCCATGCTTCTGAATCATATCACACGAGAGGGCCCAAAGAATATCTCTCCATCAAATCCCATCTTGGTAATCCATGTCACGCAGCTTGCTTCACAACCAACCTGAACTCTACCTTTCTAACTGCCATTTACGGAACATAGTTTGATAGAACCTAAGTTGGCGATCCACAACTCGGATCATGCAATCATCTCAGGTCAAAGGATTCCATTGCTTGAGACTTCAAATGACAACATGCTTGTAGCATCTCAACTGTGGGTTAGTCCGACTCGCTAAACTCTTTAGACGAATCAGTGTAAGTCAGAATAGCATCACCATGCCCATGACAAGTGGAACCGTTTCATCGGCCAACTTCCGCATTGGTCTAATTTGGGTGTCCAGCACAACCTCAACGACCAAGGACAATCTAGTATGCATGATCATGAATATATAGTTCCACAACTGAATAACGTATTGAATGATATATATGTGATGGTCATACAAGGACAACCTTATTACTTTATGAATACTTTGGAGAATATCATGAACCATGACTGCCTCTAGGGCATATTCCCAACAGTCTCCCACTTGTACTAGAGTCAATCTTCCCGACATCACATGCCCATGGCTCTTACGTGCGCCTCATGATTAGGCTGTGGAAGCGGCTTTGTCAATAGGTCCGCAATGTTTGCATCCATGTGTTTCTTGCATAACTTGATATCACCATGATCCACGAACTGGCGAATCAGGTGGTATCGCATGAGTATATGTTTGTTCTTCTTGTGGATTTCTCCAGGGTCAGCCTGGTATCTTCTCACAACACTTAGAGCATAGGAAACATCTGGCCTGGTACAAATCATGGCATACATGATGGATTTGACTGCCAAAGCATACGAAATCACACTCATCCGACTTCGCTCACTAGTGGTCGAAGGACACTGAGTCTTGCTAAGTTTTACACCATGGGACATCGGTAAGAACCCCTTCTTAGAAGATTCCATGTTGAACATCTTCAACACTTTTTCCAAATATGTACTCTAACTCAATCCAATGAGCCGTGTTGATCTATCTCTATAAATCCGGATTCCTAGTATGTAAGTTGCCTCACCCAAGTCTTTCATTGAGAAACTCCTTTCCAATGATTCCTTGGTTTCTTGCAAAATTTGGACATAATTTCCAATCAGTAATATGTCATCCACATATAAGATCAGAAATTTTACTTTGCTCCCACTAAACTTCTTGTATAAAAAGAATCATGATCACTCTTGATGAAGCCAAACGATTTGACTACATCATCAAAGCGAATGTTCCAACTTCGAGATGCTTGCTTCAACCCATAAATGGATTTCTGAAGCTTGCAAACCTTGTCAGCATTAGCCGGATCGACAAAATCCTCGAGCTATATCATATACACGTCCTTGGTTAATATTCCATTGAGGAAAGCCGTATTGACATCCAGCTGCCATATCTCATAGTCGAAATAGGCTGCTATAGCTAACATGATCCAAACTGACTTAAGCATCGCTACTGGTGAGAAAGTCTCATTGTAGTAAACTCCTTGAACTTGCCGGAACCCCATTGCTACATGCCATGCTTTATAGACAGAAATATTTCCATCCATATCAGTTTTCTTCTTAAAGAACCATTTGTACTCGATGGGTCTTGCACCGTCTAGCAGATCAACCAAGTTCCAAACTTGATGTTCATCCATGGACTTTAACTTGGATATCATGGCTCCAAGACATGACTCGGAATCAGAACCCATCACCGCTTCTGAATAAGTTGCCGGCTCATCACTGTCCAACAGTAACACATCGCGAACACTTCGTAATCTGGCCTACCTTTGCAGTACATGTGCAGTTGCGGCTCAGCCACCACGACAAGAACAACCTCCAAGGCTTTTGAAGATTCACTACTGACCGGTTCCTCTTGAATTTCTTCGAGCTGCACCGTGCTTCCACTGAATCCTCGACTGAGAAAGTCTTTCTCAAGGAAGACACCGTTCCGAGCGGCAAACACTTGGCCCTCTTCTCGGTTGTAGAAGTAGTAACCCAAGGCTTCCCTCGGATACCCCATGAAAATACACTTATCCGACTTGGTCGTGAGCTTGTCCGACTGAAGTCGCTTGACAAATGCTTCAAAACCCCAAATCTTAAGAAAAGACAAATTCGGCTTCTTTCCAGTCCACATCTCATGCAGTGTCTTCTCTACCGATTTTGATAGTACTTTGTTAGTGTGAACACTGTCATTTCTAGACAGTAACCCCGAAATGATAAAGGTAGAAATGTCTTACTCATCATTGATCGTACCATGTCCAATAGGGTAAGATTCTGCCATTCTGACACACCGTTCCTCTATGATGTACCCGACGGAGTCAGCTGAGGAACTATTCCACAACTCTTCAGACGGTTATCAGACTCGTCGCTCATGTACTCGCCTCCTCGGTCTGACCGAAGAAACTTTATTTTCTTGTCGATTTGATTCTATACTTCATTCTAGAATTCTTTGAACTTTTCAAAGGCTTCCGACTCATGTTTCATCAAGTAGATATATCCATATCTACTCAAATCATCAGTGAAGGTAATGAAGTACTCATAACCACCCCTAGCTGTCACGCTCATTGGACCACATACATCAGTATGCACTAGTCCCAACAAGTCAGACGCCCTTTCACAACTCTTTGTAAAAGGTGTCTTGGTCATCTTGCCAAGAAGGCATGATTCACATGTCTCGAACGACTCCAAGTCGAACGAAGTTAGGAGTCCATCATCACGGAGATTCTTCATGTTTTTCCAACTTATATGACCTAGCCGACAGTGCCAAAAGTAAGTCATATTCAGATCATTTGGTTTAAACTTTTTCACATTTATGTTATATACCGACCCACCATCAAGATTCAAAATAAATAACCTGTTCTAAATGGGTGCAAAGCCGTGAAACATATCAAATATAAAGAACAACCATTGTTCTTAATATTAGACTCATAGCCTTGTCTCATCAAACATGAGGCAAAAATGATGTTTCAACTAAACAATGGTGAAATGGATCGTATAGGCACCTAGTGGGGGGGTGAACATGTGCTGCTTCAAATTTTAATGCTTTTTCAATTTGAGGATTGACACAAAAGGTAAATTCTATAGATATGCAACTACGAAAATTTTCTCTATATGCAAACCTAACTATTAGCGAGTAAAGGCGAGTAAGAGTGAGGAACGAGGAAACCATAGTGGAGCACATGGAGACACGTGATTTGTTTTACCGTAGTTCCTTCCTTGTTAAGGGAAGTACATCTGCGTTGGAGGGTGGGCGGTACTAAGACCACCACGCCATAATAGGCCTCACCTTGTTCTCTGATGGATCTCGCCACCAAAGGCATGATCCACTTTTCCACTATTGGTTTTCCACTGGCCCCTTCGAGGTGGGAACTGTTGCCTTTACACAACTAGCAGGGCACAACTCCACAACCGAATTGGAGGATCCCGTAATGACAACAAGCTGCCAGAAGAACAAATATTATCAAAACCGAAACACAAGATCTAGATATTAACAAGAATACTAGATCGAGAAATCTCCAAGTGAATGGAGAGGAAGTGAAGCACTTGATTTGTGATGTCGATTAATGAAGTCTCCTCCTTCGATTCCCCAAAGATCGGAGCCTTCGGGTGGTTGAAGTGGGAGACCTTGAATGAGAGCTTTTGCAACAGACCGGTACTTTTTCGAATAAATTAAGAGATCTGATAGGAGGGGTGATTGGGGCTTTTATACCCCCCGTACAAATATAGCCGTTGGTGAAGTCTGGGCCAGATTATCCGGCCCAAGCGAAGGCCGGATTATCCGGCCGGGGGTAAACTCCGCCCTAGCCTCGGATTGTCCAGGGGATATTCCTCCCCCACACAGAAGGTCGTGTCGTGGCTCCCTTAGTAAACTCCTCTGGGGTGGATTATCCGGCCCAGGCAAAAACTCTGGCCCTGGCCGGACAATCTGAAGGAAAGTTTGCCCCTTCTCTAAGCGACGCGCATGGAAACTTCTTGGGGTGCGGCGGATTATTCGGCCCTGTAGGGGCAGATTATCCGGCCCGGGCAAACTCTCCAGCCCTGGCCGGACAATTCGAGGGATTACCGCCCCCCCACAGAGACACATGCCGCGTCCATCTTTGGCAAAAGGGTCAGGCCGGATTATCTGGTCCTTGATTGGGGAAGATTATTCAGCCCCCCAACAATAGGTTTTCCATCTTTTCATGTGAACACTTATCTGCAGCACTTAGCACACATGAGATACTCCATGGTATTGTTATCTAACACACAAAACACTAGAGATCATGAAATGTTCTTTCAATCTCGCCCTTTTTGTTGTTAGATGACAATACTAGGATTTACAAGATAGCTCTACTATCAAAGACACAAATATGAAGTAGACTCCGCCTAAATGTGTGCATAGTAGAAACATTTGCATTTGAATACAAATGCACACAAGTAGGTACAAGTCTATTTCATACGGAAGGAGTTTTTCACACACATGAAAAGTAGCACCAAACCTCATACGATTGTGAGATAGAAGACCACAATATAATGCAAAGATAGCCAATATGATAACCATTATTGAGGCCTTCCACAAAGAGAGGGATAACCAATCGCCAATGAGATAGATGAATCCATAATCACGATAGTAAATCCATAGGATAATTCCAGAGCCACACATCAACATAGTCTCATACAAAGCAAACCATGAATAAAGTTTCAACGCTAAATGGGCACAAGTGAGAAAAAGACCGAAACGGTAGAGTGCAAATGCTTGCTCCCGACCCATCCAAATCCACGGAGACCTAATAGAACTACTTCTCCCCCTTTGGCATCAAAACGCCAAAAAGGAAGAAGAGCGATGCTAGCGCCCCAAGAGAGCACTCGTAGTCCTCATCATCGTCCTCGTCCCCGTCCTCATCATCATACTCCTCTGTATCTTCCTCTTCCTCATAAGATGGTGGAGTGGGATCCCTCGCCGGAGCAGGGAACAAGTGACGCTCTAGCTCGCCATAGTTGAGTCCAGAAGAGTGCCACTGAGCATATGGAGTGGGAGCGGTAGGAGCAGGAGTAGTGCCTGGCGCCCCAGACACATGGTGGAGAATGAGTTGTTGGGTATGGGCCATCTCGTGGCGCTGCTTGTACACTGCATACTGCGCCTTGTGAGTATCCACCCCATGCACAATATGTTTTGCTAAAACCAATTCATCTGCTTCACCTCATGAGCAACATGAGGCACTAGGGGCCTACGAGCACTCGCACGAGCATCCCTCATAAAACCCTCAGGAGCAGAAGATGGATGAGAGGTCTTCCTTGACTTGTTGTAGATCTTCTTCACACTATGCTCAACATCAAAGTGAAATTCTCCAGTGGGAAGCAAGTGCTTGATCAGCATCATAATATAAGGAGCATAGGGAATCGAGAGCCTATTGAACATGGCATCAGTCAACCCATGATAGATGAATTCCATCACATCCAGCTTGTAGTCCACAGACTCATCCTCACTGGAGGCCACCTCGATGGAGAAAGCAAGCAGCTGGACCAAGTGTCCCCAAATACTGTCATTGTTGCCCCCACTAGGTGTGATGGAGTCACAGAAAATGCCAACCAAGCTAGCATAAAGAGGGGAGAGTCCAGCAAGAGTACCCACAATACCATGGTCAGCCGTGCAAGGAGAAATAGTAGTATCTTTGTTGGACTTGAGTTGAGTAATGATACGATGTCCACTAGCATGGTCCCTGCCACAGAACGGATATCCAAGCACCCCAACAAAGGTCCTAAAATCAGATTGCATCATAGTGTCACGGGTCATCCACTTCATGGTGTGGTTCTCATCGCCACAAATTACCAAAGTGGAGAAGAATTGCTTCACCACCTCGGAGTCATAGGAGTACTAAAGGGCCATAAGAGGATGCATCCCCATCCGCTCAGTCACCTCCATAGCATCAGCAAGTTGAGGCTTCTCCATAGCCTCAGTAATATTCATGGGATGCATAGGACGAATCTTAAGTGACGCATAAACATCTTCATAGATGGAGTTTTTGTCAGCACACCAAAAGCGGGAGTCACCAAGCTGTGTATCGTGCTCAGATTCTTCAAACAGATCACGGTGACGAATCGAAGAATAAGTGATGGGATCCATTTTCTTATAGTCAACCTTTGGTGCCTTCCCCTTTCTCTTGGACACACCCTTCCTTCCCTTTTCTTTCCTTGCTTGTTCAGCCATACTGGAAGCCTCTCTTTTCCTCCTTCTTAGTTCAACCTCGTCCACGAGACCACCTTCACCGTCGTCCCGGATGTAGAGGCCACGGGGATGGCGCTTGTAGGTTTTGGGAACACTAGAACCACCTGTGAAATGAATAAGATGGATAACATGGGGATAAGTACACACAAAAGTCCAGGAGGAAAGTAGAAAAGGTAGACCAACAAGCCTCAGCCCAAAAATGCATTATGCAACAATCTAAGGAAATCTGAACCAGAGATGAGTCTGCCAGGCCGGATAATGTGGCCATGCTAGGGGCGGATAATCCGGCCCAGGCAAATTTTTTTAGATTCGGCCTAGATTGGGTGCAATAACATAGATCAGACACAAGAATTGCAAGACTATGAATTCTAAGAGAAATAAGAACCACAAGGAAACTCCTAGTCCATGTTACATCAACAAGTAACACATCAACACAAAAGATGGGAGGGAGGGAGTTACCGTCACTCATTGAAGGAAGAATGCAGAGGAGGAGGTATCGGGATGCGTGGGGGAGAAGATCTAGGGGAGGCCCGAAGAATCCGGTGGCCGGAACGGCTCCGAGAAGGGTTGGGGAGGCAGGTGGCGGCTTGGGAGAGAGAGAGGTCGGGGGAGAAGAACTACTCTGTTTGAGCTCTTTCCCCCGACGCCTAGCCCTTAAAGGACAGAAGCTGCCAGGCCAGATTTTCCGGCCTCCACTTGGGGCGGATAATCTAGCCTGATGTCTGAAGTTCTGTTGTACACAGATTCAGGCCCGCGCACCACCAAACGAAACCCCCACAAGTTTAAACAATGGACTTGTGTGCAAGAAAATATGGCTCAGGGATAGGAAAAGACTTGGGATTAGACAACCAAACTTGAGTGTGGTTTCATAAAAACATAAAATAAGCAATAAAAACCAAAAAGATCCACATAGTAGCAACTCTTGTCATGGAAGAGGGCGGTAGCCGAGGCCACCTTATTGGAGTGCATGGTATGACACCGCAAAGATATATCTTGGGTTCATGACCAATACTCATCAATAAGCTCACATATCACAAAATGATATTAAGAGAAATGATTTTACTTGCTTCCAACATTATGGGGGAGCGTTAGCCCAATTAATCAGGACCAGACTCCCCCTATTTCCATGCCCACACCTAAACCAAATAAGGAGGAGGATATAAGAGTGTGCATGGGTAATAAAGACAAACTCCTTGAATCAATGATATTTAGCTCATTCCTCAAGTAACAATATCTTGCTTCATGAAGTGGCTTCATGAAAATATCAGCAAGTTGGTTCTTCGTGCTCACAAAAGATAGATCAATATCACCACGAGCAACATGGTCCTGAATAAAATGATTCCGAATCTCAATATGCTTTGTCCTTGTATGTTGCACTGGATTGTACGCAATTTCAATTGCACTTTCATTATCACATAAAAGAGGCACTTTGTCACAATTGACACCGTATTCCTTTAAATTTTGCCTCATCCATAATAATTGAGTACATGCACTTGCAACAACTACATATTCAGCCTCGGCGGTGGAGAGAGATATACAATTCTATTTTTTAGAAGACCAACATACCAAGGACCTTCCCAAGAATTGACAAGTTCCAGAAGTTGATTTCCTATCATCCTTGTCACTAGCCCAATCTAAATCAGTATAACTACATAGAGAGAAATTGCAGCCCTTGAGATACCATAAACAAAAATTAGGGGAATGAACCAAATATCGGAAGATTCTCTTGACCGCCACTAAGTGGCTTTATTTAGGAGCTGCTTGATACCTTGCACACACACCTACACTCAACACAATATCGGGTCTAGATGCACAAAGGTAAAGAAGAGAGCCGATCATGGATCGGTATACCTTTTGGCCACATCTTTACCATTTGGATTAAGTTCAAGATGGCATTTAGTTTGCATCGGTGTGGCGACGCGATTAAGATCCGTCATCTTGAACCTCTTGAGCATGTCTTGGATGTATTTTGCTTGATTTATGAAGGTTTCTTCTGTATGTTGTTTGATCTCAAATCCTAGAAAGAACCGTAATTCCCCCATCATAGACATCTCAAACCTATCAGTCATAAGCTTTGAAAATTCATCATTAAAAGCTTTATTAGTAGAGCCAAATATAATATCGTCTACATATAGTTGGCATACGAAGAGCTCCCCCTTAACCTTCTTAGTAAAAAGAGTGGGATTGATTTGCCCAACTTCGAAGCCACCGTCTAGCAAAAGCTCTTTAAGGTGCTCATACCACACATGTGGGGCTTGTTTAAGGCCATAGAGTGCCTTATCGAGTTTGTAGACATGGTTCGGAAAGTTAGGATCCTCAAATACCGGCGGTTGCTTGACATATACCAACTCATGTAGATGGACATTAAGAAAATCACACTTAATGTCCATTTGCTGTAATTTAAAACTATTATGAGCTACATAAGCAAGAAGGATACAGATGGACTCAAGACGAGCCACAGGAGCATAAGTCTCGCCGAAGTCTATGCCTTCAACTTGGGAATAGCCTTGTGCCACGAGTCTTGCCTTGTTCCTTACAATAATGCCATTCTCATCTTGCTTGTTCTTGAATATCCACTTAGTGCTGATAACATTGCGGCAATCCTTTGGCTTCTCTACTAATTTCTAGACTCTGTTGCGCTCGAAATTATTTAATTCTTCATGCATAGCAGCAACCTAGTCTGGATCTTCAAGAGCTTCAAACACTTTCTTGGGTTCCACCATGGATATGTGAGCTTGATGCTCACCAAAGCTTGCTAGCCCCCTTCTTGTGGAAACCCTCCGTTTGAGATCACCTACAACCTTACCAAGAGTGTGACCTCTCAATTCAAGATTCCTTTCTACACGAGCTTTGCGGCGAAGTTCAATAAACTTATTGTTTCTTGGAGGAATCTCTTCATCATTTGAGTCTCTATTGGGACTACTAGCTTGACCTTGTTCTTCAGCATGATCAGCAAGAATAGGAGATGAAGCACCTTGCCCTTGATGTTGATCAGCAGCCATAACAGGAGGCCGGATAATCCAACAGAGGGAGTGGCTAGATAATCTGTCCTGGGAGTACTTGGTTCTTCTGTCTATTTTGGATGCTTGTGCCACGAGTTGGAGAGGGGCCGGATAATCCGGTGTCTCCTGAAAATCTGGCTAGGGAGGTGCATCAATTTCTTCGTTGATATGTTCTATATGTGCATTCGATGTAGCATGACCGGATAATCTGGTGTCCACTGGATAATCCGTCCTGGAGCTTGCTGGAGCAGACAAAGGTTGATGTTCAACAGTTGGAGATGTTGGTGTAGAATTTTCTCCATCTATTGGAGCATGTTGAGCTTGTGTCGATGAGGGCTCTACTTGAGTAGATCATTGTACTTCCCGATCTGCCACAAGGGGTTCCTCAATGGGGCGGAAAATCCCACGCCCATTCTTCTTATGGCATCTTGGGGTATTTCAACATCTGCATCACAAACGTCAACTTGTCTCGCACGGGAGGCATCATTTTCCTCGAATACCACACTACAAGATTCTACAATAGTTCCAGAGAGCTTATTGTAGACTATATAAGTGTGGGATTCAGCACTGACGTGGGCATACCTTACAGGTACTCGGGTTTGGTATATACGGCCTGATCTAGCAGAAGCCCATGGCGTTACCAGGGCCCAATTCAGGATTCAGGTGACCCACGGAAACTCCGACTGCTTGTGGCCCAAGGCAAGCTTAAGATAGAAAGTTTAAAGGGACAAACCCTAAGTTGTAACCGACTTGACCTGCACCCCAGACCTAGCCTATCTATATAAAGGCTCGGAGGGGGCGGCGAGGAGGACAATCACAACCCTAGTTTCCACAACCTCGCCAGATTGCATCTGCGCACCCTTTGTAACTTTCGACTCCCTCGATAATTCCAAGAGCAGACAAGCAGGAGTAGGGACCTCTACGAGGCCTGAACCTGGGTAAACCTTGCATCCCAGTGTGCTTGTTTTGCTAGCCGATTGATGTCTCCAGCACTCCGTCCTTCTCCAAAACCCAAGTCCATAACAATGGGCATTGATGAGTCCAACCCTCGTCAATTGGCGCTGTCTATAGGAATTGGGAGTGCTGATGTCGCGGCTTCTTCGGCCCCGTCAACCATGATCTACAACTCTGCAACAGCAGAGATTCGCCTCCTTTTCGGTGCCTTCAACTTCACCGTCCACACACCGACCACTTGCCCGGCTTTCGAGTCTGTAGGCGAGGGGATCAGCCTGGCGATCGGGAGCTTATGCTTCCAAGTTGGTGAGCTGGGCACACTTCGCCTCCCTGACTAGCCCACAGTTTCCGCGATTGCTCCAGCATCGTGGTTTCCACCGCCGATCGGCACCCTGTGCGAACTCAGTGCCCCGAAAACTGTCAGGAACGCGACCAGCGACAGCAGTTGCGGATCCGATCTGGGCGATCTAGCCACTGAAGACGGAGCCTATGGATCTAGATCTAAAATTGGCGGAAGCAACAACTTCCCCAATCACTACATGTGCGCCGTCATCAACGCATGCGACACCAGCACTAGTCACGAAAACACCAGCACTGGTCCGACCAACGGCAGCATCCTAGTCGCAAACAGTGGTCTCGTCAACAACGCGCCCACCAACAACGGGACAGGAGGAGACCCGCATCTCACGGCGAATGAGCACACCGAGGAGTGTGTGTTGATCAAGCTCAACGACAACGAGTGGGCTCGCTGCTGTGAAGCTCTGCAGGGTAATCCCCTGCCCCTGAACTCATCGCAAGACATGTTGATAGGTTCCCACTAACTTCTCAAGGAAGAATACAAGCGCCAACTGCAAGTAATCACGCAACTCGATGCGTGCATAAAGGCGACGCATGAGTCGAGCCTCCGGCAGGCTCAGCTCTCTTCCATGGGAGGATCCTCCTCCAAGGGCAACGACAACGTGGCAGCTAAGAGACGCTCTCGACTGGCCTACCTCACCGACCAGGAGTGAGAAGAGGCCGTGTGAGTCCTCGACTTCTCATCCATGACGGTGGACACACGGGAAACGTGCTCTCGAAGAAGCCACAGGCGGCGGTGACTGCAGCCACCATGTACCTCCTCAATAACCAGCCTCTGGCTGGAGATCCACGGGTTGCCATGCACCAATCTACGATCGCAGGCTTGGGGCTAATCGAAGCTGCCCTCATCAAGGATCTGACGCTGGAGACGAAGAAAAACAAGGCCGTGGCCAAATGCTACTTTTCGTCCTCCGCCAGCGATGATAGCCATGACCTATCTCTACGTCGCTGCTCACGGCGGCATGACTGCGACTATGACTTGCGTGATGACATTACACAGCGCAAGGTCGACAAGATGTGTGCAGGGCGTGCCCGTTCGACTGACTCAAAGGACGACAGGATCGAGCTCTGCGGTGCCAGATGCTTCAGTAGAGCCATCAGGTAGAAGCGAATGCCTAAGGGGTTCAAACTTCCATCGGAGAACCCGAAATTCGGCGACCTGTAGGACCCAAAGATATGGCTGGAGGATCACATATCCTTCGTCGGGCTACATGGTAGAACCACAAGCACGGCGATGCAATGCCTCCAGCTACAGCTGCAAGGTGTCGCCCGTGCGTGGCTCCACAATCTCCCGCGTGGATCCATTCGCAGCTGGGAAGAGCTGGTTTACAGCTTCGTGCACAACTTCAAGGGTACCTACAAAAGGCCCGCATCAATTGAAGAATTGCGCGGCTTCTACCAAAATACGAGCGAATCACTACGCTCGTACATACAGAGATGGTCCATCATAAAAATTCTGCGGAAGACATCTATGAGGATCACGCAATCGACGCGTTCAACGACAGTGTACGCCACAAAGAGCTCAGGGAGGAGCTAGGCCGCTCGAAGCCCAAGACAATCGACCACCTGATGGAGATCGCGAATAGGTAGGCCGATGGAGAGGACATGGTGAAAAACCATGTCCACTCCGATGATGATGACGACCTCGTTCACAGACGTGATCGTCGAGGAAAATGTCTAATGTGTGGTTACGAGGACCGCGAAGAGGTCGACATGGTCGTAGCCGGCTATACCGACAAACGCGACAACAACCGCAACAACGGATACCGCAGTGGTGGATACTGTGATAGCAGAAAGACCAAGTGTGGCAGTGTCGCACTCGCGATGAGGCACCCGCAACATCCATCCTGGATAAACTGTCCGGACCATGCAACACGCACTTCTACATAGACAAGCACGAAGGCAAGAAAAGTCCAGCCACCTCCTAAAGGATTGCCGCGAGTTCCTCAAGCTCCAGGAAGGCCTGGCCTAGATGAATCGCGACGCGATCAATCAAGGCTATAGAGCTTCCCCAGGCGCCGTGGTAGATGGAGCTCCTCCACCGCCACCAGGTCCACCACCACCACCTGCGGCTGCACCAGTCTAGAATCAGGGAGGCGAGCCATATCCCCGAGTGCTGGGGAACATGGGGATGATCCAAAATGGTCACCCTCAAATCGAGTGTAGAAATTGATCACTCGCCAAGTCAATTTGGCGATGAATTATCTGCCCTCCACCCCTGAGTACCTTAGTGGAAGCGAGTCCTGCATCATTTTCGACAAGAGAAATCACCCGCAGCAAGTTCCTCGCCTAGGCCACTGTCCCCTGGTGCTCGAGGCACAGATTGGAGGCTTCGAGATGAGTCGCGTCTTCATGGGCGGCGGAAGCGGCATCAACCTCATGTTTGCGAGTATGTTGCGTGCAATGAGCATCCCTTCGACATGTCTAGAAGTTTCAGACATGACGTTCCATGGCATTGTTCCAGAGAAGGGCGTGTACCCCCTGGGCAGGATCAACCTCGACGTCATCTTTGGCACACCGCAAAACTTTTGGCGAGAGCGCATCGACTTTGAAGTTGTCGATTGGACCTCACAATACCACTGCATCCTCGGACGTGTCATGTTCACAAGGTTCATGGCAGTGCCACACTACGCCTATCTGCAGATGAAGATGTCGGGCCCAAACGATACTATCACAATAAAAGGAAGCTTCGACAGGTCTGACAGCTGTGACATGGAATTTAACAGAATCTCCCAGTCCTTCGGCATGCAAGAGGAACTCGCGAGGTTGATGGAGTCGACAGACAACAGTCTGCCTCCCCTGAGCAAGCCAAGCTCACCCGACCAATCCTTTGACACATCGGTGCACACCAAGAAAGTCCAGGTCCACCCAACAGACCTGACCAAGACGGCCCTGATCACCAACAACTTGAGTCCCACATAGGAACTCATGCTCGCGAATTCCTCCATGAGCGCTGGGAAATCTTTGCCTGGTGTCCAACGGACATGCTAGGAGTTCCCAGAGAATTCGCCGAGCACTCACTCAACGTGAACCCTGACGCAAGGCTAGTCAAGAAAACAGTACGACGACTGTCTGAACCAAGAGCAAAAGCGGTCGGTATGGAAGTCAATAGACTCCTCGACACAAAATTCATACACGAGATCAAAGAAAGCACCTGACTAGCAAATCCATTGCTCGTGCCTAAAAAGGACACGGATATCCTACGGATGTGCGTGGACTTCACCTCCTTGAACAAGCACTGCCCAAAAGATCACTTCTCGTTGCCACGGATCGATCAAATAATCGACTCCACTACGGGATGCGAGCGCCTCTGCTTCCTCAATGCCTACTTAGGCTATAACCAGATTCGACTGAAGGAGGAAGACCAAGAGAAAATAGCATTCACAACACCCTTTGGTGTGTTCTGCTACACAACGATGCCCTTCAGGCTAAAAAATGCATGAGCCACCTATCAACGGTGTATGCAGGCCTGCCTCAAGAACCAACTTGGTCGCAATATCCAAGTCTATGTCGATGACACCGTCGTCAAAACCAAAGAGGAAGCCACGTTACTCGACGATCTCCACGACACGTTCGATAACCTCGATCGCTACCGGATCAAGCTCAATCCAGACAAATGCGCCTTCAGCATACCATCTGGGCAACTTCTCGGGTATCTCATCTCTGCGAGGGAGATCGAGGCAAACCCAAAGAAAATAAAGGCCATACTGTCCATGGAGAAGCCGAAGAACGTAAAAGGTGTCCAGCAGCTGGCTAGGCGAATCACGGTGCTCAGTCGATTCATCAGTCACATGGGCGAAAAGGCGCTGCCCTTCTGATGACTGCAAGAGCATAGATCGTTTGTAGCTAGTTTTGAAATAAAGATATCGATCCCATAGGGAGCAGGAGTCTGAAGTCTAATAACTCTTGAAATAAATATTACGATAGAAATGCTAGGTAAAGTTCTAAGTGACAAGATAAAATGCGAGTTTTTTGTAAAAGGTGTTTTTGGGTTTTGGGTATAAGAGCAATAAAGTAAAGTAAAATAACTGAGTACAGAAAGTAAGTATCGCGTATGTAAGAGAGATTGGAACTACGGTAGGGAAAAAGGTGTTCTCAGGGAGTAGCGGATACACCACTAGTATTGTAAAGGTCTAAGATAAAAAAATTCATCATGAACATTCTCAACTATGTATGTGTGGGAGGAACTCTGTATTTCGACGATTAGCCAGCAACCCCTCTGCACATCATCCTCATAACCATAGCAGTCTGCAATCGACATCAATCGAATTACTGTGCTATTAAGGGACGTAATCCCATAGGACATATCCCATGGCATGGACAGTGTTCCGCGAGTTTCCTCAGTTTCCCAAGTTGATACGTGAGGGGTGCCAACAGGTTTATAGTCACTGTAAGTGCTATCACGCCTCTGTCTACCAACAAGTAGTTTACTCCATCAAGTCCCCACAAGAGGCAAATATTGAGAGGTCAACTTCTCTCAACATCAAGATGTAGAAAATCTAACACATGGTCACAGTGTTGAATATCATAATAGACTTTATCTTATTTCAATCTCGTACTAGGGTTTCTCCATCTCCCCAAGAACTAAAGATCTAGTCAGACATGGAGGCAATCAACATCATGGCAATGGTAATGGAAACAATCATAGAAGAATAGTACTTGTATAAATCCACAATGAGTATAGGAATTACAACAAGATCTAGACAAGATGTAGATGCGATGGATGGAGATAGTGGTGATGCAGCGGTGGACGATGAAGATCGATGCCTTAGCCTCCTGGATCTGCGCAGGGCGAAGATGGATCCTCGGTGGATGAGTTCCCCCTCCAGATGCCTTCCAGAGGTGAGGTTTGTATGATTTCTGGGTTTCTATATGTCGTCTCCTCGAACCAATTGCACGGGGTGAAACTATTTGACGAGGCGGAAGCGGCGCCAGCTATACGGCCAGAGCTATATGGCGGGAAAAATTGCTCCGCTCGTATAGTTAGTCTTTGCGCCTTCTGTCTCCCTCCTTCTGTTCTGGTTTTCTTCTGGTATTATTAATATTTCCCAAATAAGCAATTTACGTTGTTTTTGACTCCTTTTCTCCATAGTACAACTGCTTCAAGAATTGTGTCCATTGGATCCATCATCTGGCCTGATCCTGGTGAAAACAGACATAAAATGGGTACGTGAACACCATAAAATACCAAGATCCTACATCTACAATGCAAAATAATAATATAAAACATGATGGAAATATGCACTCATCAACTTCCCCAAGCTTAGACTTTTGCTTGTCCCGAGCAAGCTCTAGCTTAATGGATGTGATCCTCATATTCATGAAGCTGAGTCAATAAAATAAATGAGGCAATTGCAGCATGTGTTTATCATGTACGATACATAGGAATAAGTTCATGAATAGTAACTTACTCAAACCATCGGAACAATATTAGAAGGCTTCCACACCTTAGTGATCAATAGTTCATAAAAAGATGAATCTCAACATAATGTAAAAGAATCCGGTTCAATCAAATGAGTTAACGAGGTAGTCCCAAGTGTTTTAGGATCAGCGTATTCACTTGGGATTTAGAATCTCAAAAGTATTTCTTTGTCATACTACAACTCGGTGGTATATGCCTACTTGCTCTTTGCACATTCGCTCTTTTTATTCTTCCTTTTCTTTTCTTTTGTATATATGTTCTCACACTTTTGTTTAAGTGCTGTGCAAAGGAGCTAGACATATATTCTACTTCATGTAGGAATTAAAAGTTTAACAATCTCAATTAACAAATTCCAACTGTATATGAAGTATTCTTATGACTTGAAGATTCTACCTTGACTTGTTCCCACTCTATTTTGATAGCACTTTATTTTCCTTTGTTCAAGGTTTCTCCTTTCTCAGTTGTGTAGATATTTTTTCTTTGTAAATCAAACCATAGACTTCCAACATATTGACTGAATTATCTTTAGGTGTTCTATTAATACCAGTGGTGTGGAAGACTCCTACTGCTATCATCAAGTGCAAGTAAAATTATATTCAAGTCATTCATATATCAATAAAGAAAACACAAACTCAATATTGCTCCATATATAATAATAAACTCGGAATTTCGTAAATGATGCAAACTTTATATATAGTTTGAACTAATGGGAAAATAGTAATAAAACCTATAACATAGATTACAAGGTCTTAAAGATCTCCCCAAGCTTGGAATCAAGCAGGCAGGATCAAATAATCCCTTGCGATTATTTGATACCGTGATTGTTGTAGATCAACGTGGCGCCATGGCAAGTGGTATCTTCTCCTCGTGGGCCAGCCTGAGGCAGAGGGATTGGTTGACAGCTTCTAATTCTTTAACATGCAATATGTAGAAAAGATTGTTCCTCTCCAGCACCTTCACTTGTTCCTTAATGAACTCATTATTATCCTGAAGTGTTTGTAGCACCTTAAGACTCATGGAAAAACCTTCTTCGGTTGTCCACTTGATATCTTCATCTAGTTTATCAAGATAAAGTCGTGCCAATCGAAGGTGTTTGGGTGTCCCTACCTTTTCCTTGTCCAACTCTTCAATCCTCTGCTCCAGAGTCTTCAAATCCCTCTTCCGACACCCATGTTCAGTGTCGAGGAACTCTATAGGGATGGTATTGATCTCCTTCCCTTGCTCGATATTGCTCCCAGTCTCCATGGGAGCCTTTCTTCTTGACTTTTATCCCTTGGTTGAGAGTCCTTTTTCGTAAACAAGAAGTAGATCTGTTTCTGGAGATTATGATTATAGAGAGAGACAATGGCAGTATATAAGGGGGTCAGAGGTCGGTAAAACTCACGAGAAACACCAAATTGTCGCCCAAGAAAAGAATCCGAACAAAACAGGAAAATAAATCACGGATTTGGAAGTTCCCTGCCGTGTAACGACTAACTATATGGGCACGGCTCGTATAGCTCCAGCTTATAGTTGGTTCTAGGCAGAGATTTCCAAATATCTCGAGTCCAGGTCCATTAAATCATGACTCAGAACCAACAATAATGTTTTTTAGATTAATAAACAAAAGATCGCACGAAAAGTGTCTGAGAGTTTAACGACCAACTATACAGCTGGAATTTTTGGTTCCGGTCGTATAGTTGCGACCGTATAGATACAAACATCAAAACCAAAAGTGTCTAAGAGTTTAACGACCAACTATACGGCCGGAATTTTTGCTCCGGTCATATAGTTGTGACCGTATGGATACAGACACCTAAAGCAAAACCATCTAAGAGTTTAACGACCAACTATACGGCCGGAATTTTTGGTTCCGGTCGTATATTTGCGACCGTATAGGTTCAGATAGCAAAAAAAAATTCAAGAAAGTGATACAGAGAGTTTAACGACCAACTATACGGCGGGAGCTTCCTCTCCAGTCGTATAGCTCCGCCCGTATAGTTGGGAAAACCCCTCTAAAGCTTTAGAAAAATACAAGGAATTCAAAGGCAGAATTTTTAAACATAAGAATTGTGAAAATAAATCACTTATTTGGGTAAGAACACTTGCCTTGTACTTACCATTGATTATTCGGGGAGGGAAAATTCCTCCCATAACAAATACTTTTTTCACTTTCGGAGGAATTGACCTTAGTTCATCGAATAATCCCCGTAAACGAAAATTTCCAGGACTAAAGTTCCTCTCAATAAGATTGATGTCTTGTGGGGCAATCATGGACACTGCATCTAGCATTTTTATTTCCTACCTCTGCATAATCGGTAGCTCACATTCTTGAAGTGAAAGAATCCAACCAATCAGCCTTGGCTTATGTTCTTTCCTTTCAAGGAGTTCTTTTAAGCCATCACGATCTGTGTGAACTCTTACCTTTGCATCAACTATATAGGAACGGAATTTATCACAAGAGAAAAACACAGCAAATAGTTCCTTTTCTTCCTTAGGGTAGTTCTTTTGAGCACCATTGAGAGTTCTACTAGCATGATGTATAATATTAAATATATGACCAATATGTTGTCCTAGAGTTACTCCTACAACATCATCACTAGCTTCGCATATTAAATCAAAGGTTGTATCCTAGATAGGTGGTTTAATAATAGGAGCGCAAGATAAAGCATTTTTAAGTTTATCAAAGGCTTCAAGACACTTATCATCAAAATTAAATCTAATTCCCTTTTGAAAGAGGTTTGTCAAAGGTTTAGATATTCTAGAGAAATTTCTAATGAACCTTCTATAAAAGCCCACATGACCAAGAAAACTTCTTATACCTTTAATATCCCTTGGTGGTGGCATGCTCTCTATTGCTTCAACCTTAGCTCTATCAACTTCAATTCCCCTACCTGATACCTAGTGTCCAAGGACTATACCTTCTTTGACCATAAAATGGCACTTTCCCAGTTTAGGACAAGATTAGTTTCTTCACAACGCTATAAAACTCTTTTGAGATTATCTAAACAACTAGTAAACGAAGTTCCATAGACAGAAAAGTCATCCATAAATACTTCCATTATGAGTTCTATAAAATCAGCAAAAATAGCAGTCATGCATCTTTGAAAAGTAGTTGGAGCATTACATAAACCAAAGGGCATACGTCGGAAAGCATGTAAACTGTAAGGACTTACAAAAGTTGTTTTAAGTTGGTCATCCGGATGAACAGCTATTTGAGAGAAACCAGAGTATTTGTCCAAGTAACAAAAATGAGTATGGTTTGCTAACCTTTCTAAAGTTTGATCTATGAATGGTAATGGATAGTGATCTTTCCTAGTTTTTTTGTTTAATTTCCTAAAGTCTATGCACATCCTATGCCCAACAATAGTTCTAGTAGGTATCAATTCATTGTTTTCATTAGGGACAACAGTAAAACCGCCCTTCGTAGGAACACAATGAACAGGACTTACCCATTAACTTTCTTTAACATGATATATTATACCTGCATCCAATAGGCGTACAATTTCCTTTCTTACCACTTCTTTCATTTTAGGCTTCAGTCTTCTATTGAATTCTGCAACTGTTTTAGCACCTTCTTCCATGAATATTCGATGGACGGCTATCATGGGATTAATGCCTTCAAGTCATCCATTGAGTACCCAAAGGCATGGTGATGCTCCTTAAGTATCTTCATGAGTTGTTGTTCTTCTTCTTCTCCTGAAAGTGTAGCACTAATAATAATAGGGAATTTATTAGTATCACCTAAAAATCTATATTTAAGATTTTATGGTAGAGTCTTCAACTCTGGGGGTGGTAATTCCTCATCCCCTTCTCTTTTCTGACTCTTCAAAAGCCTCGTCAGTTGGTGGTACCAAAACGGGTAGTGAATCGAATTCATTTTCTAATTATCCTAGGGACTTGTCCTCTATAATTATTTCTTCATAATTTGGATCTTCATCTATTTCTTCTTCATGATTACCTAAGAAAAGAACCGCCATTTCCTCAATAGTTCCCTCTTCCTCTTGTATGGGTGGAGGCCTGCCTTTAAATTTGGAGAAATGGAACTTGTTTTCTGTTCCCCAAGCTTAAGAGACACAATCTCCTTCTTGAAGTTAATATAGGCACCTATATCACCCAAAAAGTTCCTTCCAAATATAATTGGGCAAAGAGTGTCAGCTGGCATATCGAAAACTATAAAATCAATAGGAAAATCTTTATTGCTAATTGTGACAGTTGCATTATCAACTACTCCCATTGGAATTCTCAGGTTTTTATTAGCTAACATAATTGTTATATCAGTATTTTCAATTGTAGCCGGTTCTATTTCTTCTTTTATTTCTAAGTAAAAATCGTAAGATATAACATTAACTTCGGTGCCAAGATCACATAAACCGTAATGAGAGGTTTCTTTAAATATTCAGGGAAGAATAGGCTTACCCACATCTTTTATCTTTGTTTTACGTTCAACCAATATGAAAGTTTCTTCATCAAGTTCAACTATGTTACAGTGTGAGTACATAGCCATAATTGCTTCCTTGGTTACCTCTTCATCTTTGGTTTCTTCCAGATGTTCCCCGACTTATGGGATGCTTTCCTCTTCCCTTTTTTCCTGTACTACTTTGACCTACTCATATTCAAGAATATGCTTTTGTGCAGTGTTAGGGAAAGGCACTTCATAAATTGGTCCTACGGAGGCCAGTGTTGCTTCATCTTCTGTTTTCTTTTCTAGTTCGGGTGGTGGATCATACTTGACTGGACCCTCCTTTGGAGCTTTAATATGTTCTGTAAAAGCTTTAACAACTTGCAACACAAGATCAAAATCTAAATAAAGTTCTTTAGATAGTTCTTTAACATGGCCGTTTTATTATAATCATGAATACAACCATGCTCTATTTCTACGCCTCCTTCACTTCCTAGACCAAAATTCCATGAAACTCTATGATCACGAATTCTATTAAGTAAAGACCAAGCTTTAGGTATAGGAAGATTCATAAAGGCTCGTTCAGCGAAAGAGTCTAGTTCAATTTTATTAGGTTCAATTAAACCGCCATAAAAGATATGTAGTAAATACCATTCAGGCAAAGCATGATGACGACATAATCTTAGTAAATCTTTAAATCTAATATAGGCCCTTACTAGTCCTACATTAGCACAATTCTTCCAAGTCATTATAAGATGCCTAATTCCAAAAGATTTTGACAATGGATAATATTTTGATAGAAATTCACAAGCTAGATTATCCCAAGTAGTAGTGGCTTCAGGGGTAGAGATCTATACCATGAGAGAGCTGTACTTGTCAAAGTTTGACTAAAAAGTTTAACCCTTACCTCATCAGCGGTATATCCCGTCAATAGAAAAGTTCCACATATCTCTTTAAAACACGCAATATGCTCATATGGATCAGGATCTTCTTCATCTCCTATAAATTGCTTCTTATGTAGAATGCTAAGTAGTAGAGGATTTATTTCGAACCCCTTTGTCTTCTCATTGGAGTTGTCTCTTTTATAAATATCATAGGGCTTCCCAAAGTGGTTGAGTGGGTTAGCACTAGTCATATGCTCAAACTCCATCATGTTGGTGGATACCTATAACTCAAAACAAGATTTAGTAAGACAAAAATAAATAAGCAAAAACTAAAAGACCTACAACGCTTAGCTCCCCAGCAACGGCGCCAGAAGATAGCTTGATGACTGTAAGAGCATAGATTGTTTGTAGCTAGTTTCGAAATAAAGATGTCGATCCCATAGGGAACAGGAGTCTGAAGTCTAATAACTCTTAAAATAAATATTACGATAGAAATGCTAGATAAAGTTCTAAGTGACAAGATAAAATGAGAGTATTGTGTAAAAAGGTGTTTTGGGGTTTGGGGTATAAGAGTAATAAAGTAAAGTAAAATAACTGAGTACAGAATGTAAGTATCGTGTATGTAAGAGAGATTGGAACTGCAGTAGGGAAAATGGCGTTCTCAGGGAGTATCGGATACACCACTAGTATTGTAAAGATCCAAGGTAAAGATTATCATCATGAACATTCTCAATTATATATGTGTGGGAGGAACTCTGTATTTGGACGATTAGCCAGCAACCGCTGCGCACATCATCCTCATAACCACAGTAGTCAACAATCGACATCAATTGAATTATTGCGCTATTAAAGGACGTAATACCGTAGGACGTATCCCATGGCATGGATAGTGTTCCGTGAGTTTCCTCGGTTTCCCAAGTTGATACGTAAGGGGTGCCAACAGCTTTATAGTCACTTTAAGTGCTAGCACGTCTCTGTCTACCAACAGGAAGTTTCCTCCATCAAGTCCCCACAAGAGGCAAATATTGAGAGGTCGACTTCTCTCAACATCAAGATGTAGAAATCTAACACATGGTCACAACGTTGAATATCATAATAGACTTTATCTTATTTCAATCTCGTACTAGGGTTTCTCCATCTCTCCAAGAACTAAAGATCTACTCAGACATGGAGGCACTCAACATCATGACAATGGTAGTTGAAACAATCATAGATGAATAGTACTTGTATAAATCCACAATGAGTATAGGAATTACAACAAGATCTAGACAAGATGTAGATGGGATGGATGGAGATGGTGGTGATGCAGCGGTGGACGATGAAGATCAATGCTTAGCCTCCTGGATCTGCGCAGGGTGAAGATGGATCCCCGGTGGATGAGTTCCCCCTACAGATGCCTTCCGGCGGTGAGGTTTCTATGATTTTTGGTGTTCTGTATGTCGTCTCCTTGATCCAATTGCACGGGGTGAAACTATTTGATGAGGCGGAGGCGGCGGCAGCTATACGGCGGGAAAAGATCGCTCTGCATGTATAGTTGGTCGTTGCACCCTCTGTCTCCCTTGTTCGCTTCTGGTTTTCTTCTGGTATTATTAATATTTCCCAAATAAGCGACTTACTTTGTTTTTGGCTCCTTTTCTCCACAGTACAACTTCTTCAAGAATTGTGTCCATTGGACCCATCATTTGTCCTGATCATGTTGAAAATAGACATAAAATGTGTGCATGAACACTGTAAAATACCAAGATCCTACATCTACAATGCAAAATAATAATATAGAACATGATGCAAATATACACTCATCACCTTCTACCAACTTCTCCACAAAGCTGACAAATTCGAGTGGACAGATGATGCACAAGAAGCATTCAAAGACCTCAAGCGTCTACTGTCCACCTCGCCACTATTGGTAACGCCTCGCGAAAAGGAGCCGTTGTTGCTCTATAGCTCTGCCACCAACCAGGTGGTCAGCACTATGGTCATGGTGGAACGAGCCGAAGAAAATAAAGTCCACGGGGTACAACGCCCAGTCTACTACCTCAACAAGGTGCTCACGAGAACAAAACAGTGGTACCCGCACTACCAGAAGCTGGTGTACGGTGTCTTCATGATCGCCAAGCGACTGCGCCACTACTTCCAGGAGCACCCAATCATAGTGGTGAACGATGCCCCGCTTGCGCTCATACTTAACAATCCCGACGCCACCGTAAACATCACATACAAGAAGCGCGACGCGATCAAATCGCAAGTTGTCCCGGACATCCTCGTGCACTGGATGGAGAACCAGCTTCCCGGCAAGCCATGCATGTCCTACCTATGGATAATGCACTTCGACGGGTCCAAGCGCAAGGAAGGAGCTGGCGCAGGTGTCATACTGACATCACCCCAAGGTGACAAGATGAGGTACGTCCTGCGAATGCAGTTCACAACCTCCAACAATGAAGCCGAATATGAAGCCTTGCTCCACGGGATGTGAATGGAAAAAGCCTGCGGCACCAAGCGACTCGTCATCTACGGCGATTCCAAATTGGCGGTCAACCAAACAATGAATGAGTGCAATGCTCTGAGAGACAACATGATCGCCTATCACGACCTCTACGATGCACTCAAAGGGGACTTCGACGGCTGCAAGATGCAATACGGTGGCCGTGAAAGCAATGAGGAGGCAGACATACTCGCCAACATTGGCTCCACCTGTGCCCAAGTGCCACCTGGAGTATTTCTAGAGCGCATCTGCGAGCGCTCCATCAAGCCAAAGGCTACAGAGCCTAAAGCCAGCACGCCAAAGGACTCGGGGGCTATGCCACCAAGCGAGCCCATGGCACTCGATAACATGGTACTTGACACAGGACTCGAAGGCCCCATGGAGGTCATGATGATCGAGCCATCCTGGACACAGCCATACATTACATACCTGCTCAGCAAAAGGCTGCCAGATGACCCGACTGATGCGCGTCACATAGCACGACGATCCAAGGTATTCGCCGTCATCAACGGTGACCTGTACAAGCGTAGCATCACAGGATTCCTTCAGCGATGCGTCTCCAACAGGGATAGAAGAGCCATCCTCCTTGACATACACGAAGGCACTTGCGGGCACCACGCCGGCAGTCACGCCCTCATCACCAAAGCTCTACGAGCTGGATTCTACTGGCCAACTGCCATGCACGATGCCAAGGACATCGTGCAACGTTGCAACGCCTATCAGCGATTCGCGGACAAACCGCACGCACCTGGCGCGTAGCTCAGGCCAATACATGTGGCTTGGCCCTTTGTGCAATGGGGACTCGACATGGTCGGCAAGTTCTAGTAGTCCTCACCTGGACGTCGCGGTCGACAAGTTCACTGAGTGGATTGAGGCCATGCTAGTGAGAAACCAGTCAGGAGCTAGTGCCGTCAAATTGTTTGAGTCCATTGTCTTTCGGTTCGGGGTGCCACACATCATCATCACGGACAATGGGACAAACTTCACCTCGAAGGAATTCCAGAGTTTCTACAAAAAGCTTGGGATCAACATCGGCTATGCCTCTGTGGCGCACTCGCAGACCAACGGTCAAGTCAAAAAGGCCAACGACCTCGTCTACAGTGGAATCAAGAAAAGGCTCCTTCGACCGCTCGAAAGAGCTGCAGGGTGCTGGCCCGACGAGCTGCAATCAGTATTATGGAGCCTGCGCACAACTCCAAACAGCTCCACAGGCTACACTCCGTTCTTCATGGTACACGGCACCGAAGCGGTGCTACCCGCAGCAGTGCGCTACAAAGCCCCGCGGGTGGTAGCATACAGCAAGACGGAATCAACTCTCGCACTGAAAGACTCCGTCGACCTCCTCTATGAGGCGCGCGAGATTGCAGCGGAGAGATCCATGATCTACCAACAGTACCTCCACAACAACCACAGTAGACGGCTACGCCCCAGATCCTCGGTCGAAGGAGACATGGTCCTGCGACTGAAACAGCAAGGGCACCCCAAACTCGAGTCCCCTTGGGAAGGACCTTACGTGATTACCGAAGTAATCCCAGGTGGCGCCTATCGCCTTGAAGACTTAAAGAGCGGAGTCGCATACTCCAATCCCTGGAACGTCGCGCAGCTGCGCCATTTCTACCCTTAGATGTTTTTACATTACAAATAAGGCTATTTAGCCAGGATACTTAGCCACACATTGTACCTCGTGATATTCTACGAATAAATAAATCTAAGTGCCCCAAACCTTATGTTCTTCTTGTTTTACTTACAATTATATCACTCAGGGGCTGCGCCACCCTTTACACTCTCGTTGTACGAACAAACGCAGTATCCTGAGTAGACGACACACTACCAATCGAACCCTTGATAACACCAACCCAGCTGCAACGCACTTGACAGGTTGGCAAGGTGCTGAGATAAACACACGTGAGACTAACGAAAAGGAACTGCAGAGTACAATACACTCGAAAAAATATATACAAGGTAGCAAGATCTCTACATTAACGTGTATCAAACACACCCGGCACAATTGTATGAATTTTACAACACTTATACATCTATGTGCAGGCCTATCTTACACTACTGCCGCAAAAGGAGCACATTTGTTTGTTCTTCGAAGAAGTCGACAATATCCTCAGCTCGCCGGTCAACCGCCTGATAGTGCTGCACCATATTCCAAGTCATCCCTTCCGGCGGTGGCGGTGGTCCAGCGGCAACAGCCGCGATATCCACATCTGGCTGATGCAGTCGAACCAGCGACAATGCAGCCTTGGCACCCACGACCAGCTATTGGATCATGCACTCGCGGACCATGCTGATATCCTAAAACTTTGCCAGAAGAGCCAACGGGCTTGAGGGCAGAACGTCTAGCAGAAACATCATCTGAAAAATATACCTCAGGTATGACTGCGCCTTCTTCAAGCACTAAAGCACCCGCGACGCATGTCCTATAACGTCATCAACATGACTGCACGATCATGGTCCACCCAGAAGTACCCACTAGCATGTAGTTGCTCCTGGGTTAAGTCATTCATTCGAATAGCAACCCGGTCCCTCTCATCCTGTGGGTGACGAGTGCTAACAACTACAAAAAGCAAGACCAAAGCATAAGAGAAGGCATTGCCGCGAATGGCTAAAGAAAAGGATAAGGAGATAGAGAGCTAACATTTAAATTTCTCGTTCAACTGTGCAACTTCATCCAGGAGATACTTCTCGCGAGCAGTTGCCTTCTCAGCCTTCAACTTCCACACATCCGCGTTACCGTGGATCATGGGTAACTCTCGCTCCAACTTCTTTATGTGATCGCGCCGACAGCTCCTCCACCTTTGAATGCGGTCGCGCCGCAGTTCCATCAGTTGGAGGAGAGTCAGGAGGACCACTCGAAGGACCCTATTACAACCAAACAAGGGGCAAAAATAAGACCAACTATACATTGATAAAAGGACGAAGTGCATTCAATCTTGGCAAAGTATCAACAAGGGGTACCCCCACAAAGTATGGTTTAGCAAAAAGAAAGCTATAGTATTACATATGGAAGCTAAGGCATGCTCTGCTTTTTCGACTTCAACTTCGACTTCGACTTCAGGGGATTCCTCGAATCCGTGGCAGTCTCTGACGCCATAGACTTGCCAGTGGTAGCCCCAGACACCGCAACCTTCACTGCCTTCACTCGCCATAGTTCCGCAGAATATTTGGCAACTGTATCGATGAGCTGATGCTCATACTTACTGAAACTACCAGCGAAGGGAGCGAACACTACCTGCTGGCCATCCGCATCGACAGGCATTGCCTCGGAGATCACGTTGGGGTCCAGCTCCACACCATGGGCTTGCGCCATCACGAGTGCCATTGTGGTGCCGACAGACCGCTGCGCATTCTTGAAGTCCATTGGGATGCCTTCAGCGCAGGACTCCACCAAGCCATCAAGATTGTCAATTAAGCTGGCCTTGGGAACTATATCCTCTTGGAGACGGCTCATCACGCCCTTGGCCTTCCCAAGCGTGTATTGGAGGGAGGCACTACGGCCTTCGACTGCAACCATGACGCCAGCCAAGGCATCCGCGTGGGTCAAGGCCTGGGCGTCGAAGCTCATGCCAGAAGCATCTGAAAAATACACGTATCAGTACAGTAACATGAATACGAAAACAGGGGAAAATGCAAGAGAAACAACATAATACCTGAGAGCACTTTCATGATAGAGAAAATCTATTCTGCGAACAACTTTTCCCTCTTAGTAGTGGAAGCACGCAGATCCTCCTATCATTTTTGTGACTCCTCTAGAGCCGCGACTGCCTCAGCGTGTTTCTTCTCCGATGTGGCAAGTCCCTTCTCAAGGGAAGTGACGTGATGGAGAAGCTCATTATGCTCACCCTACAAGGGGCAGAATATGACAAGACCCGAGTTTACAAATCTCTACACAAGAAGAGCGAAAAGATAAGTTTAACACAAACCTTCGACTGCACGGTGGCGGTTGTCCAGCATGGCATGCTGCCGACCCAAGGACATAATTTGTTCGGCGAGGCGAGAAGAATTCTTCAAAATAGGCTACACCAAAAGAAAAGAAGCATCATCGTTAGCAAAACTGAACAAGTGTGAACATCAATCAAAATTTGATTGCCAGTGGCAAGAGATGCTTACATGCTCCTCCAGGGACTCCAAAGGTTCCTGTCAAGTGGGTGTCCATGCAACCATATGGTGCCCCCAGTGTGGGGGGAACTCGAAGAGTTGGCGCCTGACGAGGGGTAACCTCGGCAATGTCCATGGTGATGGACTTGGGGTTTTGTGGAAATAAGAATGCTAGGGATTTCGTCGGATGTCAGGGAAACAACAGAATCAAAGTCACCTAAATATTGAGTAATTGCACTATTACAAGTTGTCTTCTAGATTTTGGTACCCTCGCTTGGGATTCTCCTGTCCTATATATAATATGCCGGGTCTCAAATCTGTATGCGGATAAGTTTCATACTTGCATGATTACAACACCAACACAATGTCGGTTCATAGTTCCTTTCCTAATACAATCAAAGCCTTTGTCGGTTGCTTCCTTGGGCTATCATCTAGAATCTTCATGGGTCGCAAGCCTTTTACCCAATATAGGGTAGCGAATCATAAGCATCTGAGTAATCATACCCATGTTAGTATCCCCCGAGACTCTACCTAAACTGCAGTTTCAGGTTGAGTCTCAAAGTTTCTTTTTTCCTTTTTCCTCCTTCCTCTTCCTTGATTTTTATTTCTGTAGGGATTTTGGTACAACGAGTCTAATGCTTCCGATAGATCAGGAATCAGTTAATTGATCCTGGGCAAAAACAAGGTTGTCCTACATCAAATTCAAGTCCCCAGGCTTGAATCTAGAATTTGCTACTGGCGTAATTCAGTTCGAGCCGCTGAGGTCTTACCGAATACTGAACTCTAGTTTCTATTTTATCGGGTACCCAACGCGTCCGTCGGGATTTTTCATCGTATCGTTGATACGGATAATTTACTGGCATAGCGCATTCTTGTGCGATTACTAGGCCACACATGACGAATCCTGGGGTCTTACCTTCATGTTTCTGAACACGGCATTCAGATTTTTTGTCGCGTCTGAGCGTGATCTGAGTTTTTTGGCTATATTGGAGGTTGGCCTACTGGGCCACCAATGTTTTCTTATTTTATCAGTTAGATTTAATGTTTTATACCATTTCCCGATGGGAGGTTTATCTTTTTGAGGATACACTAGTGTAAAACTCACAGGTGTTTGCAACCATGAATATAATTTAGGCACAACTGGATTTCTATCGGGTGCGCACCAGCGCTTCGGTGGGAGTAGCCCCCGAGGCTATGTTTGGATGCCTGTATCTGGACATAGGCTCATAGTTGCTGTTAGCTTGATGGAAAGCACTGATCTTTTGAACAATAAAAAGATTTAAGGTACGAATAACTTATCTCTTTATACACAAGGCAAAAAATTCATGATACATTATTGTTTTTGAGCGGATGGCCTCTAGCCTTTGGCCTGGATATTCTGGCTTAATAAGCTGAGATGTAACTCTAATCATATTGTAAGTAATCTTATGTGTAAAAGCATCATAGCTATGCTACGTTCCATGGATTTAAGTAATTTACTCCCGTCTTCTTGTCTTGTAGTCGATATGCTCCTCTAGGAATAACTTATGTGACGATGTATGGTCCTTCCCACGGCGATTCTAACTTTTTGTGGCCATCTTGCTTGAGGTGAAGAACTAAGTCCCCTACTGCAAAGGACCAAGGCTGCAATATTCTTTTGTGGTAATTGCATAGGTCTTGTGGGTACATAGTTTCTCTTTGGAGGGCTTCATCTCGAGCTTCATCAAGCGCATCCATATCATCTTCAAGTTCTTCTCTTGATTCCTCTTCATCATATGCAGCTACTCTTGGGGATTCATGTGACACCTCAACAGGAAGCATGGCTTCCGCACCGTGGACCAAAAAGAAAGGCGTCTCTTGCATTGAATTATTTGGAGTTGTACGTAAACTCCATAACACGGACGGCAAGTCATCCACCCATGCTCCTTTTGATCTGTCAAGTGGTGCTAGTAATCGTTTCTTGAGTCCAGCGGTAACTAGTCCATTGGCCTTTTCTATCTGTCCATTTGTTTGCGGGTGAGCTACCGAGGCGTAGCTTATTTTGATGCCCATCTCCTAGCAGTACTCCTTGAACTCATTTGAAGTGAAGTTGGTCCCGTTGTCCGTGATGATTATGTTCGGTACGCCAAACCGAAATACTATGGATTTCATAAAATTCACAGCCGAAGTTTCGTCTTGGGTTGTGACAGGCATTGCTTCAATCCATTTAGTAAATTTGCCGACTGCTACTAGCAGAAAGACGTGTCCTCCTGGCAATGATTTGTGAAGTTTTCCCACCATATCGAGCCCCCACTGAGCAAACGGCCAGGCCAGAGGTATATGATTCAAGTCAGCAGCGGGCGCTCCAGGCTTTGTTGCGAATCGTTGACATGCCTCACATGTTCTGACAATGTCTTTTGCATCTTGAACTGCAGTGAGCGAGTAAAATCCCGCTCTGAATGCTTTTGCAGCAATTGCTCGGCTACTAGCATGGTGACCACAAACTCCTTCGTGTATATCTTTGAGTATGATTTTTCCTTCTTCGGGTGTTACGCAATGCTGCAACACGCCCGAAATACTTCTCTTGTATAGTTCCCCTTTGATTATCCCGAAGGCCTTCGATCGTCGGGTGATTTGCCGGGCTTCTATCACATCTTCTGGTAGCTCTCCCTTAGTCATATATGCTATATACGGTTGTATCCAGGTGAGCTCAATTAGCATGACCTCTTTAATTTCTTGTTCTTCTTCTTCTATGGTTTCTTCTATGTTCTTAGCTTCTGAAGGAGCCCTCGAGTCTTTCTATGGATGTTTCTTTTTCCCTATTTTTGGTGCTACAACCTCGGAAACTCTTTTTGTTTTGATCGATCGCTCTGTTATTTCTTCCCAAAAAACTCTGGGTGGTATTGGTAAGCACAAGGATCCGATGTTTGCTAGATTGTCGGCTTCCTCATTGCTTTCTCTTCCTATATGTGATACTTCACACCCATCAAATTGAGCTTCCATAACGCCTTATAGATCGCGATAAGCAACCATGTTTTTGCTGACGGTGTCGCACTTGTTCATTGCTTGTTGTGCCACAAGATTAGAATCTCCGAAGATTTTGAGGCGAGTTGCACCACAAGCTTTGGCCATTCGCATGCTATGCAATAGGGCCTCGTATTCCGCTTCGTTATTGGATGCATTCGCAAAGCTCATCCGAAGTATATAGCGCATTTTTTAGCCTTGAGGTGATATTAGTATGACTCCTGCTCCTTCTCCTTCCGTTCTTTTTGATCCATCAAAGTACATTGTCCAGGCACTAGAAAGGTCTGGTGGACCCGCACAAAGCAACTCTGTCCACTCTATGATGAAATCCGGCAGAACTTGTGACTTAATTGCTTTGCCCTTCTCATACATAATATCCCAAGGGGATAATTTGATGCCCCATAGAGAGACACGTCCAGTTGCTTCTGGATTGTTGAGGATGCTTGACAAAGGCGCCTCGTTGACCACTATGATTGGATGCTCTGAAAAATAGTGGTGTAGTTTTCGTGTTGTCATAAATACCTTGTATGCTAGTTTCTGGTAGTGTGGGTACCTTTGTTTGGATGGCGATAGAACCTCGCTCAGGAAGTAAACTGGCCTCTGCACACCGTGGGTCTTCCCTTCTTTGGGTTGCTCTACCAACAAGACCGTGCTGACCACCTGATTTGTGACAGCGATATAAAGTAGGAAAGGCTCTTTCTCTTTTGGCGACACGACGACAGGAGATGTCGAAAGTGTCCTTTTAAGATCTTCAAAGGCGTGCTGAGCTTCTTCCGTCCACTAGAATTTTTCTGATTTTCTCATGAGGGCGTAGAATGGTAGCGCTTTTTCTCCTAACCTTGCAATAAAACAACTGAGTGCTGCTACTCGCCCTACCAGTTGCTGTATGCCACACAGATTTGTTGGCTTCTTCATTGTTAGGATTTCTTGTATTTTTCAGGATTAGCCTCGATTCCTATAGCTGATACCAAATATCTGAGGAGTTGCCCTACCGGGACTCCAAAGGAACATTTCTTCGGGTTCAGTTTGATGCTAAACTTGTCGAGATTTTTAATGTTTCTTCGAGGTCCTTAATCAACGCAGATACTTTACTTGTTGTAACTATGACGGCATCGATATATACTTGTACATTTGTGCCTATTTGGCTTCCTAGACACTTTTGCATCATCTGCTGATATGTTGCTATGGCGTTCTTGAGGCCAAAAGGCATTGTTGTGTAGCAGCATACACTATAAGGCATGATAAACACCGTTTTCTCCTGATGTTCTTCCTTCATCCTAATCTGGTGGTATCCTGAGTAAGCGTCCAAGAAAGAAAGACGTCCGCATCCCGCAGTTGCATTGATTATTTGGTCGATTCGTGGCAATGGGAAGTGATCTTTTGGGCAATGCTTGTTCAGTGCAGTAAAGTCGATGCACATCCGAAGTTCTGTAGTGTTTTTCTTTGGAACACATACTGGGTTTGCGAGCCACTCTGATTTTGTTCGTTCTTTGATAAAATTGGCATCAATGAGGCGATGGAGCTCCTTTCCAATGGCCTTGCGCTTTGGCTCTATGAAGTGACGAAGCGACTGATTTACTAGCTTCGCCTTTGGATCTAGATTCAATGCGTGCTCAGCAAGTTCCCTGGGAATTCCCGGCATGTCAGAAGGTAGCCATGAAAAAATCTCCTAGTGCTCACGGGGGAAGTCGATGAGCGTGCTTTCCTATGCGGGATCAAGGTTAGAAGCCAAGAATGTTGTTTTCGTTGGGTCGACAAGATGGATCTATACTTATTTTGTGTATTTTGTTGTGTTAAAAGCCTGATCGGGATTGAGACGCGCTACTTCTAGAGGTTGTGCGTTTGCTGAAGTTTTGAGTTGTTCAAACTCCGTTGCCATCCCGAGAGATTCAGAAATTTTGTTGGACTCCCGATCGCAGTTGTCGGCACGTGTGAAGCTTCCTTTTACGGTGATAATTCCCTTTGGTGCTGGCATTTTCATCACTAAGTATGCATAATGAGGCACTCCCATAAACCGTGCAAAGACTAGTTGTCCCAGGATTGTATGATATTGTGATGGCCAATCCATGACTTCAAATTCAAGCTTTTCTCGCCTGAAATTTATCTTGGAACCAAAAACAACGTCAAGAAATACTTTGCCTAAAGGGATTTCGTCTTTACCCGGTACTATTCCGTGGAAAGATGTTTCTGTTTGCGCGAGATTGTCTAGGGGGTAGCCTATTGTTCTTAGTGTTTTTGCGTAGATCGGATTTATGCTACTTCCTACGTCCATGAAGACCTTTCTCATGTCGAACCCACCAATTTGTACTTCGATTATCAAGGCCGAGTGACCCGGTCGTGGGACCCATAGCGGGTGATCGGCTCTGCTGAATGTGATTTCTTGCTCTGACCAGTGGAGATATTCAGGTGTAGTTGATGTTGTAGTTTCTGCCATATTGATTTGTCTTGTGATGAGCTTTTGAATTCTGTTGGATGGACGCCCTTTCAGAATCATGGACATTGCTCCCTTTGACCTAGGCTACTCGTTGTTTTGATCATTGATGTTTTGTGGTGGTGTCGTTGGTGGTGGTGGTGAACCGATGGCTAATGTACCAGGCGTGTATGTGTATCCTCGATTTGCCGCTTTGGTTGCCTTTGCATTACATATCTCCTGCATCTTCAGGAATGTTCGGCAGTCTTTCATGAGATGGTTGGATTGTCGCCTGCCTACTGAGTCAATGTAAAAATGCATATTACAGGTGAAAGAGAAATGGACGTCGCCTAGAGGGGGGGTGAATAGGCGATTTAAAAATATTACGGTTTAGGCTCTAATAAATGCAGAATAAAACTTAACGTTTAATTTATCAAGCCAAAACCTATATCCACTAGGTTCACTAAGTGCACCAACAACCTATGCTAAGCAAGACAAGCAACAAGGTGATAGCAATATATAATACTTCAAGCACGATGGATATCATAATGTAAATTGCATAAGTAAAGGGCTCGGTTGAGAGATAACCGATGGACGCGGAGACGATGATTTGTTTCCCGAAGTTCACTTCCAAAGAAGCTACGTCTCTGTTGGAGAGGTGCAGGGGCGCAATGTACTTCGAGCGACACAAGTGACTCACCTCGAAGTGTGGTGGCTCAATGCTCACCCAACGCCACACAAGGCCTCACCCCAAGATGCAAAGGCACGCAACCTACCGACGCCACAAAAGGCTCACCCTATTCTCCCGTGAGCTCGCCACAAAGGCCTACTCACGTTCCACTATGGGACACTTGAGGGCGGTCACCGAACCTGTACAAGGTTGGGGCAATCTCCACAACTCAACTGGAGGCTCCTAACAACAAAGCCACAAAGGCAACAAGGCCACAAAAGGCAACAATGCCACAAAAGGCTACAAGACCACAAAAGGTCAACAATCCAACCACACAACCGTCTAGGGTTCCAAGAACCCAAGAGAAACAAGCCCAAGGGCTTGAACTCGCCGAATCTCCGAGGAGAACTCAAACCTATGCACCAAATGCAAGAGGCAAGTCCTTCACTCCCAAATTCCACCAAAGCTACAAAAGATATTGGGGGAATAATAGAGGAAGAATACAAGAGGAGAACACAATACTCTCCAAGATCTAGATCCCAAGGATTCCTTCACAAAGAAGGGATTTGGTTTGGTGGGGCTTGTAGATTTAGATCTCCTCTCTCAAATCCCTAAAAAAGATGCAAGAATCATAGGAGGGAGAAGGGGAGAGGGTAAGCTCTTCAAGGTCAACAATGGAGGAGAGAGAAAGCCAAAAACCAAGAAAGAGCAATTTAGGCCCGAAGGGGAAAGGGGAGTTCCTTTTAAAGGGCTCCCCGATCTGCCCGTTACTCACAGATCCGTGTACGGCCGGTAGTACCGGTGGGTGGCCAGTACTACCGGTGGCACTCAGCCAACGGTCCAAAAATGGCGATGCGAACGAACACAAAATGAGTATGGCCGGTAGTACCGCCTGTCCACCGGAACTTCCGGCGGGGTCGGTACTACCGCCCAAAATACCGATCCAAGTTCCGTCAAATACGCGCACCAAGACAGAGAGGTTACTGAACCGAAAATGGGGTTACTGGAATTTGGGCCGGAATTAACACCAGTACTACCGGCGGCAAAATACCCTAGCGGTAATACAGGTGGCCCACCGGAACTACTGGTCAAGCAAAAACTCTAGAACCAGAACCGCCACAACTTTTGCATCCGAACTCGAAACGAGATGAAACCAATTTTGTTGGAAAGATAACAACATGTAGAATCCCAAGGTGTGGAAAGATAATTTTGTTGGAAATATTGGGTATCACCAAGGGAGAAAATACCATGAACATATATGTGAGATACCTCCCAAGGTGTGGAGCCGGAAAGATCCACAAGATCAAAAACACAATAAGATATGCAAGGGAAATCCGTTTTTGATGAACTAGAGCTTGTTAAGAAGATAACCACAAGCTCTAGATCCTCACATGGACAAGAACCAAACATTAACCAAGAAATATGATGCTATGTATGCAAAGGTTTGAGCTCTCTCCGAAAGATACGAACGAGTCACCCACTCGAGAGCCCATCTTGATAGTACGGCTATCTATCCTAAACCCGGTCTCCCAACACTACAAGAGACTAGTAAAATAGAAAACCTATCAAGATCATACCTTTGCCTTGAGCATCCCACTTGAGCTTGATGTAGACGATCTTGCCACCTTCAAGATGGAACACCTTTCTTGATTGCACTTGCTTGATGAAGTCTTGAGAAATGTTCCCCCATACTCCATGGGGAATACACTTCTTCGAACTTGTCTTCATCATTCCATGATTGCCCAGGATGGCAAGCCTCAAGCATGAGATCTTCTAGAAATGAAGCATCTTGAGCTTGCACTTTAATTCTTTTAGTCTACGGAAAAGTGCACGTAGAATAACAAAAGGATGTCTTGAAGATAGCCATGAGGAACTCCATCTTCTTCTTCTTCTTCTTCTTCTTGAAGACATGCTTCATCTTCTTCTTATACTTGATTCCAATAGGCACAAAACCCTTGGATGATGCTTCTTCTTTTTCATCCTTGAAACCAACACATGGTCCAAGCGATGCCAATGTACAAACCTTGAAACGAACACATGGTCCAAGCGATGCCAATGGACAAACCTACAAGTGAAAATTTGCACATTAGTCCATAGAGATTGTCATTAATTACCAAAACCACACATGGGGGCATATATGCCCTTTCAACAGGGTCATTCCAACATTTGCATTGCAGACATGGGTCTCGTTCTCTTGGCTGGTACCGCTGCGTGGACTGGCTTCCTACGATGTCATCCCTGTTCTGGCGGTATCCGCTGTTGTTGTCATTGCTTCTGTTGTTACCTTCTCCTAAAAAACTGCTGCGACGTAACTTGGTCCCTGATGACCCACAAGTATAGGGGGTGTATCGTAGTATTTTCGATAAGTAAGAGTGTCGAACCCAACGAGGAGCAGAAGGTGCTGGCTAGTGGTATGGAATAGGAATTCTCTACAAATACTTAGCAAACGGATTTTTAGGGGTTTTTGATAAAGCAAGTAAACAAAGTACGAGTAAATAAAAGACAGTAGGAATAAATGCAGCAGGTGGCCCAATCCTTTATGCAGCAAAGGACAAGCCGGTTGTATTACTTAAGATGACCAAACTTTTTCGAGGACACATGGGAAGACTGTCACGTGCTTTCGCTTCATATAGTTGATAAATCTTCTCTAGCTTGCTAAGTGTTGTGTGGGTGAACCTGTGCTAATGTACCGCCCCATCCAAGACTAATACATACTTGTGATTATACCCCTTGCAAACATCCGTAAGTACAAGAAAGTAATTAAGGTAGAAACCTAACCATAGCTTTAAACTCTAAGACCCTTACGTCCCTTGTGCAATGGTTTCCTGACGGGGGTTCAAGTTTCTGTCACTCCGGCAACCCCTACGATTAGTAGCCAAATACACAATGCATTCCCCTAGGCCCATATAGGTGAAGTGTCATGTAGTCAACGTTCACATGACACCACTAGAAGAAGTACACCACAACTTAAATAACAATCTATTGAATCTTTCTCAACAAAACTCCACTACTAAGAACAAGACTTCTCCCATGTCCTCAAGAACAAAACGAACTACTCACAAGACATCATATGGATCAAGATCAGAGATGGAATAATGATGTATAACAATCTAAACATAAACAATAATTCAATGGATCACTCGATAGCATCAACTACAAAGAGTAATCAACACCGGGAAAGTTTCCCCTATGAACTATGCAAGATTCAACGCAATTGTTACAGCAATATGGATATGGTGATGAGGGTGCTGATGATGATGATGGTGGTGATGATGATCCCGATGAAGTCCAGCTTGATGGTGGTGTTGATGGTGATGATCTCCCCTCTCCGGGAAGGAATTCCCCCCGGCAGAAATCTGTCTGCCGGAGAGATCTTTCTCTCTCGGTGTTTTCCGCCCCGTAGAGGCGCCGGAATCTTTCTGTGGCCGCTCCCCGGGTCTTAGGGTTTCACGAGGATGATATACGCCAGAGGGGAGAGGCTGGAGTGGGCCAGGGTGGCCACACCACCTCCTGGCGCGGCCTAGGCCTGCCCGCGCCATGGGGTGGTGTGGGCCCCCTGTGGCCCATCTCCACTCCATCTTCTGGCATCCTTAGTCTTCTGGAAAAATAGGGATTTCCGTATATTTTCCCGGATTTTCTGATCTTCGCGAATTTTGCCTCCAAATAACACCTTTTCCATCAGAATCCTGACTGCAACGGTCCATGCTCCAAAAGTCATCAACCATGCAAAAACAGATGAAATAACATAAGTATCACCTCTCACTATGAAATATATCAATGAATAATAGTGAATTAAGACATAGAATAGTGATGCAAAATGGACGTATCAACTCCCCCCAAGTTTAGACTTCGCTTGTCCCCAAGCGAAACTGATCTCAATAAACATGGCCTCAGGTTTATGGAGTGAAGAGTCGATAAAAGAATACGGACAAGAAGCATCACATTCATCAAATACATAGAACATAATAGAAGACAACTCACTATTATATAACTCAACTTGTAATAAGTAAAGGAAACACAATAAAGATACATAAAGTGAATCATAATTGGTAATGGCAAACTTAGCTCTTGGTCGAAGAATAATTGATAACTTGCTGGAGTTCACAACTAACTGGTTTTTCAATGAAAGCTTTCAAAGTAGTAAACATCAGGATAAGAGCAATGTGCAAAACAAGGAACATAAGACATGATTGCATAAATCATCATATGAATGAATGAAACACAACAACACAAAATACTTGCTGAGCTAGAAGGGAGTAGGTTTACTGACTCAACTACAAAGTAAAAGAAAGGCCCTTCAAAGAGGGAAGCAGGGATTGCAAGTTTCATAAAGAGCTCCCAAAAAATATGATACTTACTAGCTTTCAGCTCTCATTGCCCCTATCATAGGCATCTTTAGGTGATTAAGGTTAAAGTGATCAAAAATGAGGATATGCATTGACAAGTTGTAAGTTGAGAATCTCATGTCCCTTGAATATGAGGGCCGCTCCTCATGCTACTCAAGTTTAGTCACCGGTAAGTTCTTGTCATCGTAAGCATATGTGTATCATAGAGAACCGCCAACGGGGTACCCCTTGCCCGATGATACGGAAGAATACCCATATCAAAATGACAAGGCAATCATACAACAAGTATCTCAGCAATCTTCTTATTTACCATGGGAATATGGTGCTTTTTTCTCTCTTTCCTCTTTTCATAACTTCTTTTTTCTTTTCTCTTTTTCTCAATCTCTATCTCTTTTTTAATAAGAATAATGCTTCATAGATACTCGTTATGGTTATACTGTAGGTTTCCACCATGTCAGCATGGATTAGACCAGTGGCCCAAGTGTTTCTCTAACACACATGCATAACTCCATGGAATTACAAGCTCCCCTTTCATTTCACACCGACGACATCCATAGACAAAAGAACATGATATCAACTTGGTACAAAGTACCAGTGCAATGTTGAAATCATTCCCCATGACAGCATGGTTCTGCTAATTCACAACTTACAAAGCGCAAGCATATACGCAACATAGGTGAGCACAATGGTTCAAGTTTATTAAGTGTAAGAAAGTAAAGTGTGCCATCAAGTTCGTGAGAGCTTTAATCACTAATTTTCACATAACAAGTTTAATTTGGGAGGTTGATAAAACAAGAATTTACTTGGAATAGCAATAATGCTACTAGGTAGGTATGGTGGACACAAATGGCAAAGGTTTTGGTTTAAAGGAGGTGGATGCACGAGAAGAATACCCTCTCAGTACAGGTTTTTTGCTAGCAAGGATGGGTAGCAAGTATAAGAGTTGAAGGAAACAAACAAACATACAAGTGATAAAGACAAACATGTAATCTTCCTTGGAAGCATAAAAGATCTTAACTAGAGAATACTAGACTTATGAGCAAATCAAGAAAGAAAGATGATGAAATTATTTTTCTCTAGAGTACTTTTATCTTTTTCATTCAACTCTCAAAAATAGTGTTGCTACTGACCGAGCCACGTTTGCCAAAACCAACTAAATTAATTCAATGATCCCAAAGTGATACCAATACTAACAACAAGATCAATCATATAACCACGAATTGAAAACTAATATAAGCTATGCAAAAGAGTGAATGATAGAACTTCTCATTAATATTCCATAACGGCAACTCACACCAAGGGATACATATCTAACGAGAGAGGGGACACTTCCATAATCCAAACCATACTACAAAATAACTCCTCTATTCATGATATGACTCTACTAAAAAGGTAAAAAGATAGAAGATAATGATGTGATACCGCGGCACTCCCCCAAGCTTGGAACAAACCAAGGGGATGCCAAACCTGATGACGAATTACTCCTTAGGTGGTGGTGGTATCATGCTCTTAGTTGACGTGAGGAAATCTTCCAACATCTTACGAAGCCTATCATTCTCCCGTTGAAGCATGTCCAACTTCCTCTTCAAGTCTCGGTACTTATTGCAGAATTCTTTAGTGACTCGTAGGGCTTCCGTTGATGCAGCGCAAGTGACTGAAGGTACCAGCCCTTGCTTGGGGTCTCGGAGGTCTTCCTCCATAGGCTCCTTCCCTTTCTCCTTGGCGGACACCATTGTGCTTCTAAGCCTTCAAAGAGTATGTCCTGGCAGAAACAGATCGAAACAAAAACATGACGAAAAAACAATATACGGACCTCGGGGGATCCGGGGGGTTATATATTACGAAGTTTTGTATCAAAAGGAAGGTACTAGAAGAAAACGAGTCGGAGGCGGAGTCTTGGGTGGCCTCACCACCTGGTGGCGCGGCCAGGGGTGGGCCCGCGCCATGGGGTGGTGTGGGCCACCTCGGCTCTGTTTCCGTCCCTTTTTCGTAACTTTCCTTATTGACTGAAAACTTCAAAAATATAGTTGGATAGTATTTTCGCGGAACTTTTCTTACCAGAACTATTACCTAGTGGAAAACAGACTCTGCAGGTCTCTGAATTTGGTATCTAGTAGATTCTTCCGGAGTCATCTCTTGAATATCATCAATATCTTCATCTTCATACACTTATTACTTGAGTCGTAAAACCTTTCTCTTCCTTGTTACACCATTATCTCCACTACCTGGAAATTTCTTTCACACAAAACTTCACACAGTTCTCATTAGCAACATTAGTATAAGTGAAGTGATAAAACCTTTTGAGTCCAACTTCAACTGAAAACCATTAAAACAAAATCTACTGAAGTAACTCCTTCAGAAAACCCAAAAATAATTCAAAAAGGAGATCGAATAAAGAAGCAGATGCAACAGTGGCAGAATCTGTCAAAACAGACCAGAAGGTAAAGATCAATTTTTTCGAAAATCTTCTGTTGCTCAAATCAAAAAGCAAAACTAACGCAAGTTAAATAACAACCTGGGGCAGAAGCACAAAAAATTACAGCTCAATCCGACATAGAGAGATCTCTCACGAATTTTTACGGTGAAGCACAAAAAATCTGTTTCGGGACAGCAACTTCCCAGATATTACTTCTCTCTCATTAGAGGTTGATCTTGATACAAAAACCAAACAAAACGGATAAGGAGCGGTTATTACCGAAGTAATAACTTCCAAGACTCAAAGAAACAAAAACAAACTGAAAGCAAAAACAAATTGGGTTGTCTCCCATAAAGCTCTTTCTTTATAGCCTTTAAGATGGGCATGATAATTTTGAAGAAGCTCTCATAGGGATATGTATTGAAGTGAAAGAGAGCATTAAGAAGCAAAAACACACACGCATTTAAGTCTAACCCACTTCCTATGCAAGGGATTTTTGTAAACAAACAAGTTATTGAAACCAGAGGCAACTTGCATAAGAAGGCAAAAGAAGTGCAACATAAAAACTTTCAGCATAAAACGAGGAAACTTGATATTATTGAGATACGTAAGAACACTTTTCCCTCTCTCATAGTAGCTTTCAGTATCATGCATAAACTTAACAATATAGCTATCACAAGGACCATCATAGCAATGATCGCTTATTCTAACAGAAAACACAGGAATACTATCTCTCATAACACTACTTTGTGAAACAATATTAGACATATCCTTACAAAGGATAGTGTGTCCCTCTTTTTCATATTTAGTAACAAAGTCTTTCACATTTGCTATTATAGGTTCATCAACCATCTGTCTATCAAGTTCAACAACTTTATTCATACTTTCATTAACCATACAAGCTATCATAGAATGTTCCTTCATCTTAACCGGGAAAGGAATTTTCTCAATATAAGGTTTAGGTAAAACATGATTAGCAGTATAAACTTCAGTATTTCTTGCAGGAACACTCTTAACAACATCTTTATAAGGTTCATGATACTTATTCCACTTCTTTTTAGGCACTTCAATGTAGGAAGCAAAAGCCTTAAAATAAGAAGTAATAGCTTGAGAGTCTAGACCATAAGCATTTTTAATATTTTGAAAGTCATCAGTTCCCATAAAAGATTCAATGCATTCATAACCATAATTTATACCTGACTTTCTACCTTTGTCATTCTCCCAAGCTTCAACATTGTCTTGAATACGGTCCAGAAGATCCCATTTAGCTTCTTCTTCCATGCGAGTGAATGATCCAGCACAAGAAGCATCCAATAAATCCTTGTCATGTAGAGGGAGCCCTGCATAAAAGTTATTGATAATAATATTGTTGGGGAGCTCATGAATGGGACATTTGAGCATTAGTAACTTCAATCTCCCCCAAGCTTGAGTTGTACTCTCTCCATCAAGAGGCCAAAAGTTGTATATTTGATTCCGATCTTTATAAATCTCACTAGGAGGATAAAACTTTGAATAAAAGAGAGGCACAATTTCCTCCCATTCCATAGCTTGACCATTCTTCCGCAGCTTATACCATTCCTCAGCTCTTCCTTTCAGTGATAATGAGAATAACTTCTTCTTAACTTGATCTGTAGTAATACCTGCACACTTGAACAACCCGTATAATTCGTGTATAAAAAGCAAATGATCACCGGGATGGACAGTTCCATCCCCAACATAGTAGTTATCCATAACACGATCAATAATTCTTGTAGGTATTTTAAAAACATCATTCTCAGCAGGTGGTGGCTTATCTACTACCTTAGCAGTGGTAGTAGCATTACCAAATAAGAAACTCAGCGAATTATCCATAACAAAAATAAAGCAAATAGCAGAAGTAAACAATACTCACAGTAGAAGTTTCCTTTACCAGTTCCGCTCTCCAATAGCGCTTAACTCTCCGGCAACGGTGCCGGAAAATAGTCTTGATGACCCACAAGTATAGGGGGTGTATCGCAGTATTTTCGACAAGTAAGAGTGTCGAACCCAACGAGGAGCAGAAGGTGATGGCTAGTGGTATGGATCAGGAATTCTCTACAAATACTTAGCAAACGGATTTTTAGGGGTTTTTGATAAAGCAAGTAAACAAAGTACGAGTAAATAAAAGACAGTAGGAATAAATGCAGCAGGTGGCCCAATCCTTTATGCAGCAAAGGACAAGCCGGTTATATTACTTAAGATGACCAAACGTTTTCGAGGACACATGGGAAGACTGTCAGGTGCTTTTGCTTCATATAGTTGATTAATCTTCTCTAGCTTGCTAAGTGTTGTGTGGGTGAACCTGTGCTAATGTACCGCCCCATCCAAGACTAATACATACTTGTGATTATACCCCTTGCAAACATCCATAAGTACAAGAAAGTAATTAAGGTAGAAACCTAACCATAGCTTTAAACTCTAAGACCCTTACGTCCCTTGTGCAATGGTTTCCTGACGGGGGTTCAAGTTTCTGTCACTCCGGCAACCCCTACGATTAGTAGCCAAATACACAATGCATTCCCCTAGGCCCATATAGGTGAAGTGTCATGTAGTCTACGTTCACATGACACCACTAGAAGAAGTACACCACAACTTAAATAACAATCTATTGAATCTTTCTCAACACAACTCCACTACTAACAACAAGACTTCTCCCATGTCCTCAAGAACAAAACGAACTACTCACAAGACATCATATGGATCATGATCAGAGATGGAATAATGATGTATAATAATCTGAACATAAACAATAATTTAATGCTTCACTCAATAGAATCAACTACAAAGAGTAATCAACACCGGGAACGTTTCCCCTATGAACTATGCAAGATTCAACGCAATTGTTACAGCAATATAGAGATGGTGATGAGGGTGCTGATGGTGATGATGGTGGTGATGATGATGATGATGATGATCCCGATGAAGTCCAGCTTGATGGTGGTGTTGATGGCGACGATCTCCCCTCTCCGGGAAGGAATTCCCCCGGCAGAATCATCTGCGGAGAGATCTTCTCTCTCGGTGTTTTCCGCCCGAGGCGGCAGAATCTTCGTGGTCGCTCCCGGGTCTTAGGGTTTCAGGAGGATGATATCGCCCGGAGGAGAGGCTGGAGTGGGCAGGTGGCCACCACCTCCTGGCGCGGCCTAGGCCTACCCGCGCCATGGGGTGGTGTGGGCCCCCTGTGGCCCATCTCCACTCCATCTTCTGGCATCCTTAGTCTTCTGGAAAAATAGGATTTTCCGTATATTTTCCTGGATTTTCTGATCTTCGCGAATTTTGCCTCCAAACAACACCTTTTCCATCAGAATCCTGACTGCAACGGTCCATGATCCAAAACTCATCAATGTAATGCCTGGGAAAATATCCCCAAGCAGACTTACGTGTTTATTTTTATTTTTTGCATCATCATGACATCATACATATTTTTCTTGCATTTTTCTGAGCATAAGGTTTATTTTATTAAACACCTTATTTTGTTTGCTAAATTATTCATACGGTTTGCTATACATAAAGCCATCCTCCTTTTTTCTTAATTCAAAACTAAACAAAATAATATTACCAGTCGTTATAAGACTGTAAAAGACTTTTTCTTATTTTACTAATAATAAAAGTAGACAAAAGCCCGTCTAAAGTTTTAGCCCAAAACTAGTCTCATCTAGTTTACTTTGGACTAGATAAATAGTCCAATCCCCTTCTTTGTCCTTTCCAAACCCTAGCCCAATATCTACCTAAATCCAGATCTAAGATATCCCAAAAATTCCCCACCCCAGTTGGGCGTGCTCCTCCATTTTTCTCTGCAGCGGCCGCCGTTTTGTGCTATGAGCGAGCCGCCACAAGTAAGTCTCCACCAGATTCCAATCTCATTGATATTATTTTTCAAGCCACGGACCCGATTGAATCCAACTGCTTCCTTTTGCTGGATGTGTGCGAGTGTGTTGCAGCCTAGATTAAATCGATGCACTTCCTGAGCTACTCCAGTTCTACTGCTTTCCCTCTGCAGATCCTTGGTTCCCGTGCACCTTGCACGCGGAGCAGCACAAGTGCCGCACGCCTGAAGTTTTTCTAATGGCCGATAGCTCCTGGCCTCCCTTGCTCAACGTCATGCCACACCGGTCTCGTTTGTCGCGTGCGCCAACCATCAGGTCGCGAGGCCTGCTCGTGTACAACTTCCTGCCTCCACCCAGCTGCGCATGTGCCGTACATCGCTAGGCCAGATCCGTGTCAACAGCAGGAAGTCGACTCCATCCTCGCCTTGTTCCCTGCATCAGGACATAATTTCTCCTTGGTCTCCGCCGCAGTAGCGAATCGCTCTGTATCTCTTTCGTGCGATAATGGCGTACTGTTTATTAACCCGTCCTCTCTCTGGACTTTGTCTTGATCTGTTCCACCGTCCTACCAGAGTCAAGAGTCCCTCTATGCAGATGCATGCCTTCATATGCTCATGGTTTGGCCGTTGTTCTGCCGGATCCAATTCACCGGGCGCTTCGTCAAATTCTGCTTTGTTGCCTGGCACGTGTTCGACGAATTTCCCACAACACTATCGGGTTGCTTTTCTACCCATCTTCGTCAACCCAACACTTTCTTCGTCTTCATCGATCAACATGTATATCTCATCATACACCACATTGGAGTTCACCTCGCGATACCACTTCCCCTCAAACAAGATCGGCGTCCTAGCATTCCCTACATCCACTACTTCGACTACGAGAACATCAAGATGGCGGTGATGTGACTACTTTCATCACTTCGTCTACTACCCCTACTCTAACAACAACCCGAAGACCATCTCTCTGACTCCGATCTGAACCGTGAGACCCCAAACCTACCCTTATTTTGTACAAATATAATATAACTTGTTGCATATTTAAATCATCATGTTTGCATACATGTCCTCTTGTGGATTGGGTTAAATAATCGATTCATGTAAATTAAATATGAGACCATATGTGGACTATTCTCGTCTTATATTGGCCTTATTTAAATTTGTGTAGCGAACCGATGCCATGTTTTGCCTTGTTAATCGAACATTTAATTTGCAGGGTAGCGAAATAACTTGAACCATGTTATTAATCGCCGGGATTCCGATTCCGCTTAATATTGCTAAGATAGACCGCATATTGCCATGCCATGCATCATATCATAAACATGCCATATCTTCTGCTGTAGTATTAAATATTGCATCGTTGCCTCTTCTAGTGTTTTGCTTCTTCACCAGATAGGACGATGAGTGCATGCGAGTTGCGACAAGCCTTTGGTCATCGACTTTGTCTCACAGGCGAGCATTCTCCCCCTTTCTACCTATTTTGCATTTATAGTCTTTACTTCCTCCTGTTGATATATTGCTATTCGTATTGCGATGCTTTAGTTTCCGTGCACCCTTTTATATTCCTTGCAGCCTCTATATTGCCTTGGACACATCCTTTTGCCTATAGTTTGATAGATAGTTGGCCTTGCGAGTCGTAGATGCTTGCTCAGGTGCTGCTTCGCGTTGTTGACGCTCCACCGTTGTTGGAAGGTTGGCACATGTTTAATGGTGGAGATGATCATGTCCTTAAATACAACTTGATTAAAATGCTAGGAATAGCTATAACTAATGCAGAGGCATCGGTGGGCAATAGCAAATATTTGGTTTTTAACCGCTCACTTGTGTCCCGTGGGACCCCGAGTACTTGATACCTGTTCCTTGACTATCGCACTATCCGCATGTGGGACCATGAATCCCCTTAGCCAGAGCTTGATTCATTTCTTATTTCTTGGGGCCACAAAGTAGTTTGGGGCTTTATTACTATCCTGTACTTATGCCATGCTTTACTTCTTTATTTACGATTGTGCATGGAGCACATGTACTGTTTTGGAACGTGGAATGTTTTCACGGTATCGACAATCCCAGTCACACTTTCGGGTTCCCAGTCGTTTACAGCCATTGACACAAACCCTGGGTTCGTCTCGGAGCCGGCCAACTTCATTGCGGGTAGCTTAGTGGGGTGGCCCCCTGAAATCTTTTATGAATCTTGTGATTGCTTTGTCATGAAAGCCTCGTTGGGTTTTGATTTGGTTTTTCCGAGGTTGATCGTGTGTGTGTTGCTATTTGTGCACCCCTGCAGGGTAAATCTTTCTGAAAGCCGTGTCTGCGGTTATGGACGACTTGGAGCACAGTATCTCGATCATAGACAAGCATAACTAAAGTAGGTGCTATAAATTTGACTTAATATGTGACTAGTAATCAACTTCACTACAATGGAACGGATAATAAAAGTGCCAACAACTGGTGCAACTAGGGTGTATCGTGTCATGTTATACATGCCTAGTAAGTATCGCAACTCCAATGGAATTAAACAAAAGTGCCAACAACTGTTGGGTTTGGGATGTCACATGCTAATTGAATCTGACTAGTAAGTACTGCAACTACAACTGAATGGTTAACTAAAACTGCCCAATACTTATGCTATCAGGATGACTCGTAAGTGCTTCAACTATAATGGAATGAATAAAACTGCCAACTATGTGAGTTCCTCGGTTTGACTTCCTCGTTTGGTCTCGAGGGGGAATACCAGGATGGGTATGATTGGTGTTAGTATCAGGTTGGTCCCGAATAGGTCTTTCTTATCCCTCTCTAACAGCCGACAGTGGTCTCGAGTCTCTATAGGTTGTTTAGTGCATGCTGTGCTGCCGCTTCAGTCCACCATACCTATGTAGGCGAGAGCCGCCGAATTCTAGCCTCGCAGGCGTCTTGGCCTCGATCTTGGCGCTCTCTCTTTTTCCTTTGCCCTTTGTCGGCACCCCTTTTGTTTTAGCAGGTTTGAGATCGATGTCGTTAGCAGGGTTACCCTTCCGGCTTGGCCTGGGCAGGGTTATGGACGCCATTGGTTATTCTTCAGGGCTCTTAGCCCCATTTGCATCTTATACGTACTCGGATGTTGTATCGTTTCAAGGTGATTTGGATCTTTGTACTGTATATCTGTATTCTTGACTCAATGAGTCGATGTTGTATATATATGTGTTGTGGGTTCCATCGTGAACTATTGTGTAATGGTATTACTTCGTTTTCCACCCGCACGCAAGTGCCTGGTGGGCATCCTTGAATCATTTGTATGCGGGTTTGGCGGGAAGCACTGAAATCTGCATAGGGCCGATTTGAGGGTGTTACAATCAACCATGCAAAAACAGATGAAATAACATAAGTATCACCTCTCACTATGAAATATATCAATGAATAATAGTGAATTAAGACATAGAATAGTGATGCAAAATGGACAGATCAGTCCCGTGTTTCCATCGTTATTCCTTCTTCTTCTATCAGTTCCGTGCTGATCCCTGTCTTTTTCGGGTGATCGCGCCCGTTTATTATGAAGCGCATCCTCCCCATCAGCCCAGCAATTTGCTATTTCCATTAGCTGGGAAATTGTTTTGGGTTTGACCTGTCCTAGTTCTTCTATGAATTCTCGGCGATGGAGGCCGTCGTTGAAGGCGTCGATGGATCTTTCGTCGGATATGGACTTAGCTGAGTTTTTAATGATATTCCATCGTTGGACTCTTATGGATTCCCCAGATCTTTGTTTGCACGCTCACAACTGCCCCAAGGATGCTGGTCGCTTAAACGTGGATTGGAAGAGCTGAATGAAATTGTCTTCCAGGTTGTTCCAGCTACCGATGGAATCTTCGGGTAACTTCCTAAGCCACGATCTTGCGGCGCTGGTGAGATGTAGTTGTAGGCTTTGCATTTCGGTAGTTGTGGGACCGCCCTGTAATTTGACAGTAGCCAAATAATCTGCTAGCCAAGCTTCGGGTTCCTGGAGCCCATCGTACTTGTGGCGGTCATGTGGAAGTTTGAAGTCTTTTGGTACTAATGTTTTGCGAATCTGCTATGTGAAACAGCTGGTCCCGCATAGCTTGCGATCGTGTTTGTCGTATTCATCATGATATCATCGGCTGTGATTTTCATCCCTTGATCCATCGCCCCTATGTTGCGTGTTGTTGTTTCTTCTGTTACTTCGTGGCTCGGACCCTACGAGATGCACCTGGTGTGGCGATCGAGATCGTCGGGTGTGCCCCACTTGTCGAGGATTGTTGTGGCGGCGTGGGGATCTATCAGGTTGTCTTGTGACTCCTTGCTCTGCTTCAACAAGGGAGGCTCCCACCATGCCAAGGTTCATCAGAGCGGAGCGGTGGAGGGGTGGACACGGATCGTCAGGCACGGGTTGAGTGGTGATCAGATATGTTTGTGCGGCCACAATGGATGCCTGAGCTATTTTTGCCTTGATGTTTCCTGCTTGGTCAATTGACATGAAAGATAGGTCGAGACCTTGGATGATTCCACTTCTTTTCTGCTTCGGGGATATTCTATAGTCGAGATGTTGCCCTTCTTTGCGGTGCTTCTCCTGTTACACTCCTTGATCCTCGAGTAGAGCTTAATTGTGCCCGTCATAAGCTGGATTCATCGGCTAATCATTTTATTTCATCAAGTTGCCTTTGCATCCTAAGTAGGTCTCTCTTATTGTGGTGGAGCAAATATTAGTATGCTAATAGATCCTCACATGAAGCATCTGCTGTCATCGGGACTGCTCCTGAAATTGCCTCCCTTGCTTTTTGCCATGCTGCGCTGGTAGCTGAAGTCCTTGTCTCTCTCATGCGTGTGTTTGTCCACCTCTTATTTGGACTATGAAATTATCTGCTATTCCTCCTCCGTTTCCATGTTCTCCTTAATTGTCGTGGTTTTCTGCATGATCATCTGATAGACTATCATCGGGGTTGAGGATAGGTTACCGTTTTCATCGCGTGGTGTTGAGGTATCTCTGTTGATCATGCACACTTGGTGGAATGTTATGCATGGCATAATGGCATCATCTTCTGCTCGTGCGGATGTTCCGATGGTATTCCGAGATCGTAGTTCTAGATAGATCTTCGCCATCCTTTCTTCGAAGTCGACGTTCTCGCTGCTTTCTTCGGGTTCCAAGTTTGTCGGGTTTGCTGGCTGATGATCGGACCCGAGGGAGAGGTTACCATGAAGGCCATCAAGATCCCCTAGACCCATCTTGATTTGCTTGCCTTCTTCGCTTGTTTCGATCTACGCCATGACATCCATGGAGGATCTGACGGAAGATGCCAGTGCTGCTAAGGGCGCCAATTTTTGTACCAACGGTCCTGATGTGATCAGGGCCGAAGGGTGCGATTCCTGCGGGTCGTCAATATGGAAGTGGAAGCTTCCGATGATTAGATCAAATTCGCCGTTAAAATTGGTGGGTACTAATATAGGCGTGGGAGGGCGTGGATCTTCTTCTATTGAGTTGGTTCTTGGTGGAGAGCGATCTGTCGAATCCATGGTTCTAGCGTTTAGGTTTCCCATAGACAGCGCCAATTGACGAGGGGTAAGCTCGGCAATGTCCATGGTGATGGACTTGGGGTTTTGTAGAAAACAGAATGTTGGGGATTTTGTCGGATGTCAGGGAAACAATGGAATCAAAGTCGCATGAATATTGAGTAATTGCACTATTACAAGTTGTCTTCTAGATTTCCGTACCCTCGCTTGGGCTTCTCCCGTCATATATTTAATAGGCCGGGTCTCAAAGCTGTATGCGGATAAGTTTCATACACGCGTGATTAGAACACCAACACAATGTCGGTTCATAGTTCCTTTCCTAATACAATCAAAGCCTTTGTCGGTTGCTTCCTTGGGCTATCGTCTAGAATCTTCATGGCCCGCAAGCCTTTAACCCAATATAGGGTAGCAAATCATAAGCATCCGATTAATCATACCCATGTTAGTGCCGGAGTGGGCCGCCACTGGAGGAGAAGGAGATGGTACTGCCACTTCTTCATCTCTGGAGTCGTAGACTCCAGAATCCTTGACAATTTGGCAGTCGTCAGAGGACGACGACGCCGTTTGACTATCAAAATCCAACATCCAACTCAAAAGGAGAAGACTTTGAGAAATACAAGTCAAACTCGCAAGGATATAAAATTTACCGGTCAAATTTGTCGAGGTCGAATGAATCTCCTGACAATTTCTTCGGCAACCTCAGCTTCTTCCGAGTGGGAGGAGCCATGGTGCGTACAGGCATGGTAGGGATTAGCTCCTCTGCAGCGGTAGGAGGACCCTCCGGCATCGTCGGCGAGGAGGCATCCGAATCCTCACTACGAGAGCGCTTGCGAGTCCCGTGATCGCTGGACTCAGGGGCTTCCTCATCTTCCCCAATAGGGATGGTGGAGCCTGACTCGTCCTCTTCATCCACCTCGCGAGGAATAATCCCTTTAGGCTGAGGAGGCAAGTTGGCGGCCATGGAAAAGTCCTAACAATAGGAAAAGCATCTGTATAGAAAAGCACCTATAGGCAATCAAAAAAATCAAGAAACTTCGAAGCTAAATCCACCTCAGGCGGAGGGTTGCTGGCGCAGAATGGAGGCACGACTGAGTCACCCGGGAGATCCTCCTTGGTGGTGTACTTTGTCAGCAGTCGAAACCTCCTGTATACCTCACTAGAAGATATGCCCTCTGCAGAGATACGAGTGACATCGCCAGTACCGGTCTAGCGGAATATTGGGTGTACCCTAGCCTGCAGAGGCTGCACATGGCGACGCATCCAAGTGCGAATGAGCTCTGCACCGCCTACTTCTTTGCCTATGCGCTTTTCGAGGTCGTAGACATGCTGATAGAGGGCCTCTATCTCTTCGACTTCGGCAGGCATCACAACATTCTTCCAGGACCTCCTCCATTTGCAGGGCGCCACTGGATCAACGGGTGCGAGTCCGTAGTGCTCTCCATCAGCTTTCTGGTCGCTGATGTAGAACTACTTCTTCCTCCACCTTGGACAGACGCAGTGAGATTGATCACGAAGTAGGTGATGTTGGAATCGACGTGGATACCGCAACCTCCTATGTCGTAGACTACTGAACCTAACGCCGATTGACGTTTGAGATTGAAGAGCTTCTTGAAGAGGCCGAAGTGTGGCTCGATTCCGAACCAGCACTCACAAAGAGTGATGAAGCAGGCAATGTGGAGGATAGAATTGGGGGTTAGCTAATGAAGCTGGAGCCCATAGAAGCAAAGAAGACCCCTAACAAACGGAAGCAGGGGGAGAGAAAGACCACGAATGATGAACGCAAGGAACATCACTCGAAAACCCGCAGGAGGACTGGAGATTACCTTATTGCCGGGAACGCGTGAGTCGTCCTCTGTGGCAGAAAGCGCACCGTCCTAGCGCTGGGTGAACAACTCCGACGGGTTGATGATGGATGGGCACCATGACCCACTGGTGACACGATTTCACGTGCCCTTCTTCTTCCTAGCTCTGGCAGCGCTGGTGCTCATGGCGGCGGTGCGCTTCTTCTTGGCTGCGATGGCAACAACCGTAGATCTAGCGGTGGAACCTCCCTTCTTCTTGGCCATCTTGCGCTCGCGATGTGAGCGTAGGAAGTAGCTGGGGAAGGTACGGAGTTGGTCCAGTGTCAGGGAGGAGATGTGAGAAATGGAACAGCAAGACCAACAATGGTGGAAGTGCGCGAGCAAGAAGAATATGTGGGGAAATTACCGCACCGCGAGCCTCTATTTAACCTCCTCGTAGACGCCATCCAACAGCCAGGAGGAAGTCTACCAGATGCGTGGCACACATCAACGTCGACCCATGCCGAGGGTAAACCACGAACCATCGCGCCACTCCGCCCATTACGCGCGAGAATCGAGGAGACACAGTTAAACCAGAAGATTACGCATGCCTGGTCAAGTCCAAGTCAAAAGGTGGGACGCACTACTCGTCACGTCCCGTCAAAGCCGCTCACGCGGGCAACTGAGGTCATCTCATTGTTAGCACGGACATCATCAATTCCAGCATGAGCACATTTTTGAGTACTTTAGTCCTTACTCGAGTCTTCGACTCAACCAAGCACTTGGGGGCTACTCCTAACAGGAGCACTAGCCGCGCACCCAAAAGAAATTGGTAAAGATATCCAAGCATCATGAAAAACCCTTCACTCAAATCTACGATTCGATTGTGGACTCCGGGTTACTCCCATAGGGAGCGCTCAAAGCACATTCGACTAAAACAAGCAAAAAGACGATAGCAGTCGCAAATTATTATAGTCCCCACTCGAGTCTATGACTCGAATAGGCACTCGGGGGCTACTCCCATAGGGAGCGCCGGCCATGCACCCTATGATTTTTCTTATACATTACACTATGTGTTGATAACATCCACACTCGAAAACTATGGCGACTCTGCTTTCATACTTTCCCTTCAAAGAGACTACGTCTCCTAGGTCACCCGATTCATCTCCCCGATGACAAAAATTCAGATGTCACGCTTACAACGTGAAGATAAGACCTAAATAAGTCCTGGCAACACATCTGTTGTGCTCTACCAGAAATAATCCATACCTGCAGGTATGATGAATAAGCCTTGACGGACACGTCGAGTGCTCACACTTACACATTGGGATTCGACTCCTGTAAGACCTCCGCGGCCTGAGTCGAATTACACCAGCACTTTTCCGAATTCAAGTCTGAGGACTCGAGTTTGAGTAGATTGCATTGTTTTGCCCTAACGCAGTTAACTGATCCCGATACATTGAATAAATCATGCACGCATATCAACAATCTCTATGATACAAAACAGAGCACTCGTAAATATGCTCAAATACGCACTCGAAAGACTTCATAAAGTCTCCACTTGAATCTCGATTCCACTGGACACTCAGGTGCTACTGACGTGGGCATACCTTACAGGTACTCGAGTTTGCTATATACGGCCTGATCTGGAAGAAGCCCACTGCGTTACCAGGAACCAATCTAGGATTCGGGTGACCCACGAAAACTCTGACTGCTTGTGGCTCAAGTCAAGCTTAAGATAGAAAGTTTAAAGAGACAAACCCTAACTTGTAACCGACTCGACCTGGTACCCGAGACCTATCCTATCTATATAAAGGCTTGGAGGGACAGCGAGGAGGACAATCACAAACATAGTTTCCACAACCTCGCCAGATTGCATCTGCCTACCCCCTGTAACTTTCGACTCCCTCGATAATTCCAAAAGCAGACAAGCAGGAGTAGGGACCTCTACGAGGCCTGAACCTGGGTAAACCTTGCGTCCCTGTGTGCTTATTTTGCTAGCCGATTGATGCCGCCAGCACTCCCTCCTTCTCCAAAACCCAAGTCCATAACAATGGGCATTGATGAGTCCAACCCTCGTCAGGCACCGTAACCAACGAAAATACCTTCTAAACCTTAGACTCAAATTTAGATAAACGAAATCCTTTGATGAGAAAGAAACACGTACAACCAAATACCCAGAAATAGGAGATGTTGGGCTTGTTACCTGTAAGTATTTCATACGGTGTCTTGTCCAATATTTTGAAAAGATAGAGCCGGTTGGATGAGTTACATGTGGTGGAAATGGCTTCAGCCCAGAAGTTATAAGGTGACTTAAATTCAGCCAACATAGATCTTGCCATATCCATTAAAGTCCGGTTCTTCCTATCAGCTACACCATTTTGTTGAGGGGTGTACCCAGCGGAATATTGGTGTCTTATCCCCTCTTCACCTAGGAATTCATTCAGAGTGTAGTTCTTGAACTCAGAGCCATTATCGCTTCTAATTTCCAATATAGGGACATTGTGTTGATGGTGGATCTTGTTGGCGAAATCAATGACCGTTTGTTGAGTCTCGCTCTTCAGCTTGAAGAAATAAACCCATGTATATCTTGAATAATCGTCAATGATTACGAGGCAATATTTCTTCCCACCGAGGCTTGCATGAGATGGAGGACCAAAAAGGTCCATATGAAGAAGCTACAAGATCCTCTTTGATGAAATAATTGTCTTCCTTTGATGGGGGAGAGTCATGCATTTTCCCTTCAACACAAGCCCTGCAAACACGATCTTTAGCAAAGGAAACATTTTCTTTTAGTCCAAGGATGTGGCCACCCTTGTGGAGACTTTGCAAAGTTCTCATATTGACATGGGCTAGATGGCGATGCCAAAGCCAACCCCCATCGACCTTTCTGAAAAGACACATCGGGCCTATAGTGGTTTTCCCTGAAAAGTCCACCACATACAGGTCATTTTCGACATATCCCACAAAAGCGACCTTTAGAGACTTGCTCCATAAGAGTACCACCAAATCACCATCAATAAAAACTTCAAAACCCATCTTACCAAGGGCACGAACAGAAAGTAAATTGTAACCGAGGGTCTCAACAATCATGACGTCCATGAGAGAGATATCGTGGGCAACCACAACTTTGCCAAGACCCATTACCTCATATTTTGACTTATCACCATAGGAGACGGTTATATGATCATGGTTTGGACGCATCTCCGAGATGATCTCCTTGCTTCCCGTCATATGACTCGTGCACCCGCTATTGAGTACCCATTTGGACCCACCGAAAGCATAACCCGACAAGAAAGTTACTTCTTGGTTTTAGGTACCCATTTCTCAATGGGTCCTCTCATGTTAGTGACAAGGGTCTTGGGAACCCAAATAAACCAAGAAATGTAACTATCAAATGGACCAACATAACTAGCATATACATCACCATAGTAATCACAAAATAATTCATAATTAGGATTATTAGCCCCTGTAAAACAGATATAGTTAGTCTTGTCATTAGTTGTGGTGCTTGTCTTTGCTTGAGTATTTTTGCTCCTCTTCTTCTTCTTCTTCTTCTTCTTATCCTTCTTGTTCTTGGGAACATAGCCAAGTCCCTATTTTCCATTGCTTGTCCTTTGCTTACTAAGAATATCATCAAGGACCTCCTTACCTTTGGGTTGAGATCCCTTGTCAAGTTTCTCCATCAACCTAGCATTTTCTTCAATGAGATCTTCATTTCCACATGATGGAGTAGAGGTGCTAGGCATATCATAATTGTTCAATTGAGTTTGGAGCTGATCGAGAGACTCATTTAGAGTAGTGTTCACTCTCCAATGCCTTGTAGGCAATGCCAAGTTTCTCTAATTCCTCGGAGAGTCTAGCGTGAGCAGCCCCAAAGTCAATCTTCTCCCTTTTTAGTTTCTTTACCTTGGCAAGAGCATTATCACATTCCTTTATGAGCTAGGCTACAACTTCGTCGTGTGACTTCTCAATTAACTCAAGCCTCTCCTCTAGGGAGACTTGGGTCTCTTCTTCCTCTTCTAGAGCGTTCTTCAAGGATGCAATCTCCATGGCATGCTCTCTTTCAATTCTGCCCTTTTCTTCGAGGAGCTCCTCAAAGTGAGCAAGTTGGCTCATTAGGGCCTCAAAATGAAGTTTGTGCTCACCCTGCAAGTTAGTGATAAAATGGTCCAAGGCAATAACTTCTTCCTTTACTCTAAGACTTGTATGATCATCCATATCAACATTCATAGTAGTCTTAGGAAAAGAAGAGATAGAAGATGATACCTCGAAACCTCTTTCCATAAGGCAAGTGACGTTGTTGTTGATGGCGTGGGAGAGTCGAAGAGAGATGTGGGGATAGATGTGGTGGCTATAGCAGCCACCTCTCAAGAGCTATCTTCATCATCTTCATCTTTAGTTACGGTAGAATATTCCTCTTATGCCACCAAGACAATCTTGGGTTGCTTCTTGTAGGGAACATTTTTCTTGACGAATGGCTTCTTTCGAGGTGCCTTAGACTTTTCTTTGAGAATGAGCCTGCCCCCATTGTCTTCTCTACTTTGATAGGGACAGTCAACCACAAAGTGCAAACGGTCTCCACAATTGTAGCAAGTTCTTAGTTTGGGCCACTCTCCTTTCGCCCACTTGACCCATTATTGCGCTCAAGTTCAGATTTAGCCTTAGTTGGGTCCTTCCAAAAGTTTCTTGCGTAGAAGGCCATGTACTCACCATAAGCACGATTGAGCTCCCCGGGACAGCTCATGGAGACAACATCGTACCCTCTATCATCCTCATCTTGTTCAACAACATTTCCCTTTAGTGCAACATTAAATCATTTTTTGCATCCCAATTGCCCGAGCGCGAGCATCTTCGACGTTCTTAGCTGCTACCTTGAAGGCCGCCATTTCTTGCATGACTTCATTGGAAGTCATTTGGTGGTAGTTGTGTCTACCTTGCAAACTCTTCAAGTCCGTAGGCTCAAATCGCATGAGTGCACTCACATATTTCCTTTATATCCATACATCATCAATATGAGTGGCACCATGCTTTATAAATGTTGTTTCAATGCTCTTGAGTCTTCTATACATTTCTTCATGGTCCTCACCAACCAACATGTAGAATCCTTCAACTTCATTACTTAGAGCATCTTACCTATTTATTCTCATGCTTTCATTGCCGATGAACAAGCTGGTGAGAGCATCCCAAGCTTCTTTGGCGGTGTTAAAGTGCTCAATATGGGGCATGTCCTTGGGACCCACGCCAAGTTGAATCATGTGAAGAGCCGTTGCATTTAGTTGAATTTCCACCACTTCTCTTCTTGTCAAGTTGGTGGACTGTCCAATATGAAGGCCATCTTCAATGATCCTCCGAATCTCAATTGACAAACTGCACACATGAGATTTCATTAAGAATTGTCATTGATTAAATGAAGATGCGGTAAACTTGGGTGGATCACCCCTATTGTTTATATCAGGATGAGGGATAGGTGGGTCGGGAGAATATAGGTAAGAAACCTCACTATAATCCTCCTTACCACTTCCCTTCTTGGAAGAGGAACCATTATTTTTCTCACCCACCACCTCATCTTCCTTGGAGTCAGCATTAGATTTATCCTTGGATAGAGGAGTGGTAGCCTCAGAGGTAGATGGAGGTGGGGCTGTATATGAGGTGAGGCGAGCAATCATTTGCTGCATCTCTTCCATTTTGGTCTCAAAGGATTTCAACAAGGTTGTTTCCAATGTCTTGATGTGATCCATTGTGACCTTGTCCACGGCCTCACTCCCATTTTCCTTATTAGTACCCATACTTCTCTTAGGTTGTTAAGCCCGAATAAAGAGCCGAGGCTCTGGTACCAATTGAAATGGATCGTATGGGAACCTAGAGGGGGTGAATAGTTGCTAGTTCAAATTTTAATGCTTTTTCAGTTTTAGGCTTGACACAACAGGTAAATTATCTAGATATGCAACTACGAAGAATTTCCCTATATGCAAACCTAACTACTAGCGAGTAAAGGCGAGTAAGAGTGATGAACGAGGAAACCGTAGGGGAGCACACGGAGACACATGATTTGTTTTACCATAGTTCCTTCCTTGTTAAGGGAAGTACATCTGCGTTCGAGGGGTGGGTGGTACTAAGACCACCACGCCACAATAGGCCTCATCCTGTTCTCCGATGAATCTCACCACCAAAGGCCTGATCCACTTTTCCACTATTGGTACCCTTCAAGGTGGGAACCGATGCCTTTACACAACTAGTGGGGCACAACTCCACAACCGAATTGGAGGCTCCCATAATGACAACAAGCTGCCACAAGAACAAATATTATCAAAACCTTAACACAGGATCTAGATATTAACAAGAATACTAGATCGAGAAATCTCCAAGTGAATGGAGAGGAAGTGAAGCGCTTGATTCGTGATATCGATGAATGAAGTCTCCTCCTTCGATTCCCCAAAGATCAGAGCATTCGGGTGGTTGAAGTGGGAAACCTTGAAAGAGAGATTTTGCAACAGACCAGTACTTTTTCTAATGAATCAAGAGATCTGACAGGAGGGGTGATTGGGGATTTTATACCCCCTATCCAAACATAACCGTTGGTGAAGTCTAGGGCCAGATTATCCGGCCCAAGTGAAGGCCGGAGTATCCAACCGGGGGTAACTCCGCCCCAGCCTTGGATCATCCGGGGGATATTCTGCCCCCCACACAGAAGGTCGCGCTGTGGCTCCCTTAGCAAATCCCTCTAGGGGCGGATTATCTGGTCCCCTTTTGGGGGCGGATTATCCGGGCCAGGCAAACACTCTGGCCCTGGACGGATAATCCGAAGTAAAGTCCGCCCTCTCTCTGAGCGATGCGCATGGCAACTTCTTGGAGAGGGGCGGATTATCTGGCCCGGGCAAACTCTCTAGCCCTTGTCGGATAATCCGAGGGATTAATCGCCCCCCATAGAGACACATGACATGTCCATGTTTGGAAAAAGGGTCAGGCTGGATTATTCGGTCCTTGATAGGGGTGGATTATCTGGCCCCCAATAATAGGTTTTCTAGCTATTCATGTGAACACTTATCTACAACACTTAGCACACATGAGATACTCCATGGTATTGTTATCTAACACACGAAACACTAGAGATCATGAAATGTTCTTTCAACCGGAACATATTAACAATTATTTATCTCCATTAAGAATCCTAAAGGTAAATGAAGTTCCATCGTGACGACTTCCAATGCAGCGACTCTCGCTTTGTTACTGACTCGAATGTCAACCTCACCTCTTTCCACACTCCTAGTTCTTACCAGTCCCTACAATGAGTTGCAAATGTGAATGATCCGGTATCATATAACCAAGAACTATAAGGTGTATCAGCAAGATAAAGGTCTATAACTTTGCAAACAAGTGTAACTGAGTTGGAAGACACACCTCCACTCTTGGCTTTATCCGTCAAATACTTGTTGCAATTCCTCTTCTAATGGCCTTCCGCTTTGCAATAGAAGCAACTGAATCCGGCTGAAGGACATGACTTGGTCCCTGAGGAAATGCTTGGGATCTCATCCTGAGCATTACCACCAACAACACTTAGCTTTCGTCTTCTTAGTCCAAGAAATCTTCTTAAACTTAGCCTTATTTTGTACCACCAACACTTGGCCGGTACCTTTCTTGAGATCAACTCTGCGTGCTTAAGCATCCCATGCAATTCAGTGAGCTTCTTATCCATACCATGCATGTGGTAGTTCGATATGAACTGACCATACACACTAGGAAGAGAGTTCAGAATTATATCCGTAGTGAACTCTTCGCTAATGGGGTAGCCAAGCCTTTCCATAGACTACACATAACCAACCATCTTGATTACATGCGGACTCAGTGGATCGTTATCCTTAAGCTTACAACTCAGCAAAGCTTGAGAGACTTGATACCTCTCAGTCTTTGCCTGAGCTTGCAACATACTTTTGAGACTTTTGATCATATCATAGGCCTCAACATTTTTGAACTGCTGCTGCAAGTCTGGTTCCATGTGAGAAAGCATAAGACAACTAATCTCTGTAGACTCATCACATGTTCTATGATAGGAATTGGTGACTGCAACATTCGCATTCTCACTTGGCTCATTTGGAAGTGGGTTGTCTAGAACATGGTCCCTCTTTTATTGTTTGAGAACAATTCTCAGATTACGATACTAGTTGGTGAAATTAGTTCCATTAAGTTTATCTTTCTCTAGGATGGTCCTCAATGCAAAACTGGATAACTGAGGGAGACTGCTACTAGGTTCCATTATCTACAACAGAAATATGCAAAACACTTATGACATGTATTCATAAAAGAGCAATCGTATTAAAATTACAATACTTATGCTCCCACTAGAAACAACACCCCTCCGATGGTTGCTTAGTGATTCAGGATTCTAAATAAGCAAGCCGACTAGTGAGATTTAGCATCACCGCTAGCCATCAAGTGATCTAGATAGGCAACACCTTGCCAATCGCATCTCATGCGACTCCTATTGGTCGGGTGGCATCACATGCCCTGTCTCCCGACCGACCTCTCCCTAAGTCCCACAACCGTTGTGATAGACTCGTCTAGCTTACCAAGTGCTTCCGCTGTAAGAGTCTGACTCGAACCCACCTACTCGAAAAGAATTGATAGCACCTCAATTTTATCAGCCCACTAACAAAAATGTCCGACTTGTGATGGTGCACCACTGGCGGGGAGACCGACTAGATCTTCTTTGAGGGATTAAAGTTTACCAACTATCTTATAGAGGTAAAACTAGAGACATAACCGTAACACAAATAATCCAATTATAATGTGAAATGGTATGGCTCTTTTCACGGCGATCTCCATCTCCATGAACCTATTTGTTATGCCTCTGGCTGCCATGTCCTTCAAATCCTCCAAACATGCTACACTAGCACTAAGTAACATATAAGAAGATGGCATCTCATGCCGACACGTAGGTCCTTATACAATAGTAGTGACAACACTTTGGCTCCAGATGGCTGACAAACCCATGATACGCAGATCACACATATGGATTACACACTCACACACACATAAGCCATACTATTCACAACTTCCTACAAAAACAAATTAAGCATAGATACAATATCTACCGGCGTTGTGAACATCGCAACAACATCTAATGCGCTATGATAGGGCGAAGCAGGAGGTCCCGACGATTTTTCCGAAATCACAAATCTAATCTGCATTTCAAACCATTGATTCTTTCATTGGATAAAACACTTTTATCCAAATCCGATCCCTGTGCAGATCTGACCAATCTCATTGATCATTCGCACCTGATCTTCCATGGACCCCCAAGTGCGATTGATCCAATCAATCTTGCACAAAACCGATCTATCTCATAGATCGACCACCGAAACCCTAAGTGGATCCAATCCACAATCTCATGCATATCACATATGCATAGATATAGAGCCTAAAACCAGAAGCTTTCACTCTGATACCACTATTGGGCCATGCAGAGATAAACAAAACTTTTCCCCTACACGGGTTGCCCAAGATCCAGCTTAGGTTATAGGCCAAGAGATTACCGCTAGATGCGTAGATGCGGAAGTAGATGTAGCGCGTCAAAGCAGTGCCGAACGATCCCACAAACAGCTCCTCCAAATCCCACGAACTCATTCGGTATATCCCCACGAGCTTCCCTATCTCCAGCGCCGCACGTGCAATGCCTCTACCGATATTCACACATACAGGAAGGAGCTTCGAACAGAGGATTGCTAGATCATGTCTAGCCCGAAATGGAAGTGGAGAGAGTGATGGCTAGGTTAGGGACTATCCCTTGTCACTCCACTTATATACACTCCTAGTTAGGCTCAACTCTTTAGGCCCATCTAGGCCGTAACCGAATCTCCACGTGGATCTAATTCACATGGGCTCCTTTCCCTTAAGTGTGTGACCCTGTAGGTTTACGTACACATGGACACGACATGAGATACTCCTCCAAGTATCCCGTCATGGCTTTGAGTCCAACTCACTCCCATGAACACTCAGTGGAATAGCATCACCATGCCCATGACAAGTGGAACCGTGTCATTAGCCAACTTTCACATTGGTCTAAGTTGTGTGTCCATCACAATCTCAACGACCAAGGACAATCTAGTATGAACGATCATGAATATATAGTTCCATAACTGAATTACATATTGAATGATATATATATGATGTTCATACAAGGAAAACCTTATTAATTTATGAATACTTTGGAGAATGTCATCAACCATGATTGCCTCTAGGGCATATTCCCAACAATAATTGCGTCGGGGATTCTGCAACATCGACGGATTTTTTGGCGTGGCACAATGTGAGCCGCCGAGCTAGATCTTCCGCGTCAACAAAGAGTTTACGTTGTGGCCCATGTAGGGAGGCACTACGTACATGTTGTGGCAGTTGTGAGATGACAACACAATTCGGTGTTGTCCTACATACCGGTGCACGACATAATATTTAGTGCCCCCAATGATGATTCTAGGCGCATCAATTAGCCAACAATTTATATATTTAGCTTTACATTAGCTTAATTAATAGAAATCACAGATAATCATAATAAGCATCACACATGATGCTTCAAATCTCATCACAAGTTCACAACATGTACGAATATGACATAGATAGCAATCAGTTCCACAATACTACATAAACCTGAACATAATAGAACATGACTTAACAAATATAATCCTCTGAAGAGATCCCAAATTCTTCCCATAATAAAGTAGCATGGTCACGCTTGTAAGGGTTGTCCTTGTCTTCATAATTGTATGACTCAAGGTCAAAGTCATTTTCTCTAGGATCAGGCTTGTACGAGCATGTGTAACGATCTTGCATTCCAGTAAGGCTCTCATCTTCTTGTATAGCCGATTGCGGAAGTTCTTCATCTTGTGCATCTATCTGTGACAACATCATGTTGATATCCCTGCCATCAACATCAGCTGCCTCTAGGATGAATTGCCCATACACAAACTTTTGGAGTTCACTAGCAGCATCAAAGGCCACTGAAATTTGTGTTATTCCATCTTGCAGTCAACTGACTAATACGCAAAGAGGATGTGGCCACTCTCTCTTTAAGTTGCATTATTTCTCCCTCTTGATGTTTTAGTGTGTCCCAGAGATGCCTTATAGTCTTGTCCTGAGATTTATCTTTGTCTTGGAGATGCATATGGTAGCCAACATGGCTAGGAAGATGTCTCTTGCTTCCTGAGAGATCAGAAAGACTTTGATACTGTAAATTGTAGCTAAGTTAGCCGGCAAGCATAGTTCAAAAACCAACACATATAACTAGATATTGTGAACCCAGCTACATACATCAGCGCAAGTGTTGAGCAATTGGGATGATTCTTATGCGTTCCTAAACTATGTAACTATGGACGGATCTGATTGAGATAGATATTGCAAATGCAATGCAACACAGTAAATCGATAAGCATATCTTAACAATTAGAACAACATAAACAAAGGTGAATTTAGCTATGTACATCATGTTGGGTTCGCAGCATAGAAAACAAAAAAATTCCTACGATGTGAACTACTAAGCACCAAGATCTATCTACCTTGATACAATCAACGTGTGGATATACATCCATAGAGAACATTCCCTTGAAGAGTGACAAAGTGTAACGAGGTTGGACTCGTTGGTGATGTAGTCATTCGCTTGCCAATCTCAAGATCGTGAGGAAGTCCACCACTGCAACCCAGTGATGATATATCACACACACGTCTGGTCCTCCAACAACCTCTGCGTCCTTGCTCCAGCGATGTAGCGGAAGCAGCAACTCCTTTCAAACAAAGCCACCGAGAACATGTATCTCGCTAATATGAGACCATGGGGGAATAATTCTAGAGGGGGAGAGAGATCCTTCACGAGTAGGTGTAAGATGAGAGGAGGAGAGGGGGCAGCCCCCTCCCGTGGCTGGTGGCCATGGAGGTGCCCCCACCTCTTCCATCATTCATGCGGGTGGAGGTCCCACTCACATAAACATGCCTCCACTCAAAAGTCCACTCACCACCATTAAATTTCCACCAAATTTAATGCAAAATCTCATTTAATAAAATTCTTGTATTTATTTTATTCAGAATTTTGTTAATTATTTTAAATAAAATACATTCACATAAAACCCCTGCAACATTTCAATATCACATGTAGAACCAGTTTCTGCAATTTCACCTGAAACAATTCTGGTTTCCATCGTAATGATTCTAGCGCTTTCTTAATCTTTATATGAAACATATTTGCTCCAAATGGTGCCGGTATACCTTAAGTGTGTCACCCTATGGTTCGCAAATAACGCAAACATGATCGAGACCCCTCTCCGATCAATAATCAACAGCGGGACCTAGAGATCCGTACTGACTCCCACACATTCAACGATGACTCCCATGATCGTGTGAACCTTTAACATTTGTAACTAAATCCCTTTGTCTCGCGATATATTACATGTGCGAGATTCGATCATCGATATCTCCATACCTAGTTTGATCTTGTTACGGACAAGTACTCTTTTCTCGTTCTCGTGATATAACATTCTAGTGATCTTATCACTTGCTTGCAAGCTACATCAATGTGATATCACCGAGAGGGCCTAGAGTATATCTCTCTATCATCGGGATGGAAAAATCCCACTATTGATCCATGAGCCTCTACATAACACCTTTGGAGTATCTGAACCCACCTTTATTGTCACCCTGTTACGTTGTGACATTTGATGTTATGAAGTTACTCTTCCAATGTTAGTGATTGACATGATCTCATGGTTTAAGGACTGATGTTACTTCATATGATGTTATAGAAATTTAAACACAATGAATTTGATCGTATTGCTATACTTCAGATGAATGTTCATCACACCATTCAACCAATGTTGTGACCTCGTTATAAACAACATCAATGTCCATGATCAGGAAACCTTGACCATCTTGTTAATCAACAAGCTAGTTTATATGAGAGGCATAACTAGGAACCCTTTTATTTGTTTCTTGAACACCCATGTATTAACATTTCCATTTAATACAAGGGATTTCTATTTTCGTGCCCTCGTTCGCTAGTTGTACTCATTTTCCCTAGCCGCTTAACTTTTCCTCACTTTCCCCTCCCTCTATTCTGAAACCCTCACAGGCGCTCGGACGGAGGGATGCCGTCAGGTCAAAGGCTTGAACATTATATGCTGACCGGTGGGACCGCGTTGGCGTGGGTCATGCATTGAGCGTTATATTACATGGCCTCGACCGTTACATATTGACGGGTGGGGCCGCATTGGGACCGGTCTTGAGTACATGGTGAAGGGTGGGGTCGTGTTGGGATGGGTCTTGCATACGTGGCGAAGGGTGGGGCCGCATGGAGACACGTCGGACTGGCCATTCTCGCTCACCCAAAGCATTTGCTTCCCTCGAGCTTGGAATAGCTCCCATACCGCCCCTCCGCTCCCCCACCATCGTGCCTCCTACCTTATGTCGTCCTCGGCCGCCGAGCCGCCCTACCCCTAGCCGCGGATCCCACTCCACCTCCGGATCCGCTCCCGCCCCCACTAGATTTACCCCTTTCGTAGAACAGTATGCAATGCTATCTGGTCTACCGGTCCTTCCCGTTGAGCGCGGAGAAGATTGGGTGGAATCAGAGGGAGCTAACGCATGGATTTCATCTGGGTAAGCATCGTTTCCCATTGTGGATTTATTATAGACATTAATTGAGCGCGAATCACTGGTGCTCAACTAACTGCCTTGCTTTTTCAATAGGATTGATCCAGTGCTGGCATTTTTTCTGGCGGTTAAACTGGATACTATCGTAATTCAAGGTTGTGAACATTATCTCTTTGGATTTTACTTCCTAATGGTGGTTGCAACCTTCATAACTCTTAGAATTTGAAAGATAAAATCTATTCTAAATTACCCTAGAGCAATGGCGATTCAGTTGATTTGCAATATTTCAACATCAGCGAGCAAATATTGCTCCCACTAACTTGCGAAGCTGATCTGGTAATACTTTTATCTTTGAATGGTGTCGAACGTTTTGGTCAAATTCGTCTCCATGTGCAACCTAAAGTTGAACCCACGGGAAAGAGGGTTAAAGCATCATATGGTGGTCAGGCATCATCGGGTGGTCGGGCATCATGTGTATCTGCTATCTGTGCTAATAGTGTGCTCCCCCGCGCTCCTTGTAGGTCCACAGAAGTACCATCTAGTTGCACTGTGAGTGTAAGACAAATCGCTCGTGCTGCCGATGTGGAGGACGAAGCAGAGCCCGACGAGGGAGCGCCTCCACTAGATGATGAGGATGAGTTGATGTTTCCTGAACTGGTAGATAGATTCAGTAAACAGGCACTAGAGGATCAATCCATGGAGGAAATGGCCCACTGTGCCAGATTTGATGATACTGATGACAAAGAGAATGAGGAGAACAATGATAGTCTCGTTTTAGCCAAGTACGATGGTGAGGACTTGACAGTAATTGAGTGGGACAGGAACGATCCTAAGATTTTAGAAGGCACCATATTTGAAACGATGCGGGACTGTCATAACGCCCTTACTACATATTTCATCCACACCAATAATGATTATGATGTTATTAAGAGTGATCCATCAAGGTTAACAGTGAAGTGCCCATACAAGAGGTGTAGGTGGAGGATGCATGCATCTACTATGCTCAGGAGTAGTTTGGTTCAGGTATTAGAACCAGTTGTGTATTTTAGATCATTGTGTAGAGTTTGTTAACTGTGCCTGAAATTTTCATTATGTTTTTGATAAAAAGTAACCGGTTCGAACATTCTTGTCCACCTCAAGGGGGACAGCCAAAGGACAAAACCAAACTAGCAAAGACTAGGTGGTTGGCATATGTAATCATGGATTGGATAAGAGCGAACCCATCACTTGGTGCAACAACGCTCATAAAAGAAGTTTCTCAAAAGTTGAATATTATAGTACCTTACATGAGGATGTTTGATGAGTGCATATTTGCATCATGTTTTACATTATTATTTTGCATTGTAGATGTAGGATCTTGGTATTTTACAGCGTTCGCGCGCACATTTTATTTCTATTTTTACCAGGGTCAGGACAGATGATGGATCCAGTGGATACAATTGTTGGAGCAGTTGTACTGTGGAGAAAAGGAGGCAAAAACAACATAAATCGCTTATTTGGGAAATATTAATAATACCAGAAGAAAACCAGAAGCGAACAAGGAAGGTAGAGAGTCCAACGACCAATTATACGACCGGAGCAATTTTTTCGGCCATATAGCTCCGGCCGTAGAGTTGGTCCCGCCTCCGCCTCGTCAAATAGTTTCACCCCGTGCAATTGGTTCGAGGAGATGACATACAGAACACCCAAAAATTGCAGAAACCTCACCTCCGAAAGGCATCTGGAGGGGCAAATCATCCACCGGGGATGCAACTTCGCCCTGCGCAGATCCGGGAGGCTAAGGCATCAATATTCATCATCCATCGCTGCATCATCACCATCCATCCCATCTACATCTTGTCTAGATCTTGTTGTAATTCCTATACTTGTTGTGGATTTATGCAAGTGCTATTCATCTATGATTGTTTCCATTACCATTGCCATGATGTTGATTGCCTCCATGTTTGAGTAGATCATTAGTTCTTGGGGAGATGGTGAAACCCTAGTATGAGATTGAAATAAGATAAAGTCTATTATGATATTCATCACTGTGACCATGTGTTAGATTTTCTACATCTTGATGTTGTGAGAAGTCGACCTCTCAATATTTGCCTTTCGTTGGGACTTGATGGAGGAAACTACTTGTTGGTAGGCGGAGACATGCTAGCACTTATAGTGACTACAAAGCTGTTGGCACCCCTTATGTATCAACTTGGGAAACCGAGGAAACTAACGGAATACTATCCATGTCATGGGATACGTCCTTCGGGATTACGTCCCTTAATAGCACAGTGATTCGATTAATGTTGATTGCTGACTGTTGTGGTTATGAGGATGATGTGAGCAGCAATTGCTGCCTATTTGTCCAAATACAGAGTTCCTCCCACACATACATAGTTGAGAATGTTCATGGTGATAATCTTTATCTTAGATCTTTACAATACTAGTGGTGTATCCGCTACTCCCTGAGAACGCTTTTTCCCTACTGTAGTTCCAATCTCTATGACATACGCGATACTTACTTTCGATACTCAGTTGTTTTACTTTACTTTATTGCTCTTATACCCAAAACCCAAAAACACCTTTTTACATAATACTCGCATTTTTATCTTGTCACTTAGAACTTTATCTAGCATTTCTATCGTAATATTTATTTCAAGAGTTATTAGACTTCAGACTCCTACTCCCTATGGGATCGATATCTTTATTTCAAAACTAGCTACAAACAATCTATGCACTTGCAGTCATCAAGCTTTTTTTTGGCACCATTGCCGGGGAGCTAAGCACTGTAGGTCTTTTAGTTTTTGCTTATTTATTTTTGTCTTGCTAAATTTTGTTTTGAGTTACAGATTTCCACCAACATGATGGAGTTTGAGCATATGACTAGTGCTAACCCACTCAACCACTTTGGGAAGCCCTATGATATTTATAAAAGAGACAACTCCTATGAGAAGACAAGGGGGTTTGAAATAAATCCTCTACTACTTAGTATTCTACATAAGAAGAATTTTACTAGAGATGAAGAAGATCCTGATCCATATGAGCATATTGCATGTTTTAAAGATATATGTGGCACTTTTCTATTACGGGCTATATCGCTCATGAGATAAGGGTTATACTTTTTAGTCAAACTTTGACAAGTACATCTCTCTCATGGTATAGATCTCTACCCCCTAAATCCACTACTACTTGGGATAATCTAGCCTGTGAATTTCTATCAAAATATTATCCATTATCAAAATCTTTTGGAATCAGGTGTCTTATAATGACTTGGAATAATCGTTCTAATGAAGGACTAGTAAGAGCTTATATTAAATTTAAAGATTTACTACGACTATGTCCTCATCATGATTTGCCTGAATGGTATTTACTACATATCTTTTATGGCGGTTTAATTGAACCTAATAAAATTAAACTAGACTCTTTCGCGGAAGGAGCCTTTATGAATCTTCCTATACCTAAAGCTTGGGCTTTACTTAATAGAATTCGTGGTCATAGAGTTTCATCGATTTTTGGTCTACGAAGTGAAGGAGGCATAGAAATAGAGCATGCTTATTTTCATGACTATAATAAATAAGGCCATGTTAAAGAACTATCTAAAGAACTTTATTTGGATTCAGACCTTATGTTGCAAGTTGTTAAAGCTTTTACAGAACATATTAAAGATCCAAAGGAGGTTCCAGTCAAGTATGATCCACCACCCAAAGCAGAAAAGAAAAGAGAAGATAAAGCAAGACTGGCCTCCGTAGAACCAATATATGAAGTGCCTTTCCCTAACACTGCACAAAAGCATATTTTTGAATATGAATAGGTCAAAGCAGTACAAGAAAATAAGGAAGACGAAAGCATGCCAGGAGTCACAAAACACCTGGAAGAAACCAAAGATGAAGAGGTTACCAAGGAAGAAATTTGGCTATGTACTCACACTGTAACATAGTTGAACTTGATGAAGAGACTTTCGTATTGGTTGAAGGTAAAACAAAGGTAAAAGATGTGGGTAAGCCTATTCTTCCCTGCATATTTAAAGAAACCTCTTCTTATGGTTTATGTGATCTTGGCACCGGAGTTAATATTATATCTTATGATTTCTACCTAGAAATAAAAGAATAAATAGAACCGTCTACAATTGAAAATACTGATATAACAATTATGTTAGCCAATAAAAACCTTAGAATTCCAATGGGAGTAGTTGATGATGCAACTGTCACAATTGGCAACAAAAACTTTCCTATCGATTTTGTAGTTGTTGATATGCCAACTGACACTCTTTACCCAATTATATTTGGAAGGAAATTTTTAGGTGATATAGGTGCCTATGTTAACTTCAAGAAGGAGATTATGTCTCTTAAGCTTGGGGGAACAGAAAATAAATTCCATTTTTTCCAAATTTAAAGACAGGCCTACACAAATATAAGAAGAAGAAGAAGAGAGAACTATTGAGGAAATAGCGGCTCTTTTATTTAGTAATCAAGAAGAAGAAATAGATGAAGATCCAAATTATGAAGAAATAGTTATGGAGGATAAGTTCCTGGGAGAACTAGAAAATGAATTTGATTCACTTCCTGTTTTGGGACCTCCAACTAATGAGGCTTTTGAAGAGCCAGAAAACAAAGGGAGCGAGGAATTACCACCCCCAGAGTTGAAGACTCTACTAGAAAATCTTAAATACAGGTTTTTAGATGATACCAATAAATTCCCTGTTATTATTAGTGCTAAACTTTCAGGAGAAGAAGAAGAAGAACTCATGAGTATACTTAAGGAGCACCGCCAGGCCTTTGGGTACTCGATGGATGACTTGGAGGGCATTAGTCCCATGATAGCCGTCCATCGAATATTCATGGAAGAAGGTGCTAAACCTGTTGCAAAATGTAATTGACGATTAAAGCCTAAAATGAAAGAAATTGTAAGAAAAGAAATTGTATGCCTACTGGACGCACGTATAATTTATCCTGTTAAAGAAAGTGAATGGGTAAGTCTTGTTCATTGTGTCCCTAAGAAGGGCGGTCTTACTGTTGTTCCTAATGAAAACAATGAACTGATACCTACTAGAACTATTGTTGGGCACAAGATGTGCATAGACTTCAGGAAATTAAATAAAGAGACTAGGAAAGATCACTATCCATTATTGTTCATAGATCAAACTTTAGAAAGGTTAGCACACCGTAGTCATTTTTGTTACTTGGACGGATACTCTGGTTTCTCTCAAATAGTTGTTCATCCAAACGACCAACTTAAAACTACTTTCATTAGTCCTTACGGTTTACATGCTTACCGACGTATGTCTTTTGGTCTATGTAATGCTCCAGCTACTTTTCAACGATGTATGACTGCTATTTTTGCAGATTTTATAGAACTTATAATGGAAGTATTTATGGATGACTTTTCTGTCTATGGAACTTCATTTACTAGTTGCTTGGATAATCTCAAAAGAGTTTTGCATTGTTGTGAAGAAACTACTCTTGTTCTAAACTAGGAGAAGTGCCACTTTATGGTCAAAGAAGATATAGTCCTTGGACACAAGGTGACGTGGGCATACCTTACAGGTACTCGAGTTTGGTATATACGACCTGATGTGGCAGAAGCCCATGATGTTACCAGGGCCCAATCTACGATTCGGCTGACTTACTGAGACTCCGACTACTTGCGACACACGGCAAGTTCAAAGATAGAAAGTTTAAAGGGAAAACCCAAACTTGTAACCAAGTCGACCTGCTACCCGAGACCTAGCCTATCTATATAAAGGCTAGGAGGGGGCGGAGAGGAGGATAATCACAACCCTAGTTTCCCCAACCTCGCCAGATTACATCTACGCACCCCCTGTAACTTTCGACTCCCTCGATAATTCCAAGAGAAGATAAGCAGGAGTAGGGACCTCTACGAGGCCTAAACCTGGATAAACCTTGCGTCCTTGTGTGCTTGTTTTCTAGACGATTGATGCCTCTAGTGCTCCCTCCTTCTCCAAAACCCAAGTCCATAACAATGGGCATTGATGAGTTCAACCCTCATCAATGGGCGCCGTCTGTGGGAACTGGGAGTGCTGATGTTGCGGCTTCTTCGGCCCCATCAACCGCGATCTACAACTCTGCAACAATAGAGATTCACCTCCTCTTCGGCACCTTCGACTTCACCGTCCACACGCCGGCCACTCGCCCAGCTTTCGAGTTTGTGGGTGAAGGGATCAGCCAAGCGATCGGGACCTTACTCTTCCAAGTTGATCAGATGGGCACACTACACCTCCCTAACCAGCCCACGCTTTCCGCGATTGCTCCAGCATCGTGGTTTCCACCGCTGATCAGTACCCTGAGCGAACTCGACGCCCCGACAATAGTCGGGAACACGATCAGCGACAGCAGTTGCGGATCTGACCTAGGCGATCTAGCCACTGAAGACGGAGCCTACGGCTCTAGATCTGAAAGTTGCGGAAGCAACAGATTCCCTAATCATTACATGTGTGTCGTCATCAACGCATGCGACACTGGCGTCAATCGTGAAAACACCAGCACTGGTCCGTCTAATGGCGGCATCCTAGTCGCGAACGGTGGTCCCGCCAATGGTGCACCCACCAATAATGGAACGGAGGGCAACCCGCATCTTACAGCGAATGAGCGTACTAAAGAGCGAGTGCTGATCAAGCTCAATGATGCCAAGTGGGCTTGCGGTCGCGAGGCCTGCGGGGCAATCCCCTGCCACCAAACTCATCGCAAGACAGGCTTATGGGTTATCACTGGCTGCTCAAGGAGGAGTACAAATGCCAGCAACAAGTGATCGCCTAGCTCGACGCGCGCAGAAGGTTGGCAGACGAGTCGAGCCTCCGGCGAGGTCAACTCTCCTCCATGAAAGGATCCTCCTCCAAGGGCAACGATCATGTGGCCGCCAAGAAACGCTCTCGACTAGCCCACCTCACCGACAAGGAGCGAGAAGAGGCCGCGCTAGTCCTCGAATTCTCGTCTATGATAGTGGATATGCGGGGAAATGTGCTTCCGGAGACACCACAGGCGGCGGTAACTATAGCCACCATGTACCTCCTCAACAACCAGCCTCCGGCTGGGGATCCGCGAGCTGCCATGCACCGATCTACGATCACAAGCTTGGGGCTAGTCGAAGCTGCCCTCATCAAGGATCCGACGCTGAAGCCGAAGAAGAACAAAGCTATGGCCAAACTCTACTCTTCGCCCTCCTCAAGCGATGATAGCCACGACTTTTCGCAACATTGTCACACATGGCGGCACGACCGTGACTACGACGCACGTGATGACATCACACAACACAAGGTCGACAAGATGCGTGCAAGGCATGCCCATTCGATTGATTCAGAAGACGACGGGATGGACCTCTACAGCGCCAGCTGCTTCAGCAGAGCCATCAGGCAGAAAAGAATGCCAAAAGGGTTTAATCTCCCATCAGAGAACCCGAAATTCGACAACCTGAAGGACCTGAAGATCTAGCTGGAGGATCACATCTCCACCGTCAGGCTACACGGCAGAACCACTAGCATGATGATGCAATGCCTCCAGTTGCAGCTGCAAGGTGTTGCTCGTGCGTGGATCAACAATCTCCCGCGCGAATCCATTCGCAACTGGGAAGAGCTGGTTTATAGCCTTGTGCGAAACTTCAAGGGCACTTACAGGAGGCCCACATCAATCGAAGAATTGCATGGCTGCTACCAGAACACGTGCGAGCCACTACGCTTGTATATCCAGAGGTGGTCCATCATAAAAAACTCTGTGGAGGACATCTCTGAGGACCGCGCAATCGACGTGTTCAATAACGGTGTACGCCGAAGAGAGCTCAGGGAGGATCAGGGCCGCTCGAAGCCCAAGACAATCGACCACCTGATGGCGATCATGAATAGGTGGGCCGATGGAGAGGACTCGGTGAAAAACCGTGTCCATTCCAATGATGACAACGACCTTGGCCGCAGGCATGACCGCCGAGGAAAACGTCGAATGCATGGCTACGAGGACCATGAAGAGGTCGACATGGTCATGGCTGGCTACACCAACAAACGCAACGACAACCAAAACATCGGATACCGCAGCGGTGGATACCGCGACAGCAGAAAGACCATGCAAGTGTGGCAGCACCACACTCACGATGAGGCACCCGCAACATCCATCTAGGACAAACTGTCCAGACCGTGCAACATGCACTTCTACATCGACAAGCATGACGACAATAAAAAGTCCAGCCACCTCCTAAAGGATTGCCGTGAGTTCCTCAAACTCCACGAAGGCCTGGTCCAGATGAATCGTGACACGATCAACCAAGGCTATGGAGCTGTACTTGGCATTGTGGCTCATGGAGCTCCTCCACCACAACCACCTGCGGCTGCACCAGTCCAAAACCATGGAGGCTAGCCATACCACCGACCACTAGGGAACATGGGGATGATCCAAAAAGGTTGCCCCTCAAATCGAGTGCAGAAATCAATAACTTGCCAAGTCAATCTGGTGATGAACTCTCCGTCCTCCATCCCTGAGTACCTCAGTGGAAGTGAGTCATGCATCACCTTCGACAAGAGCGATCGCTTGCGCCAAGTTCGTCGCCCAGGCCACTGTGCCCTCGTGCTCGAGGCACATATTGGAGGCTTCGAGATGAGTCGCGTCTTCATGGACGGCGGAAGCGGCATCAACCTAATGTTTGCAAGTACCTTGCGTGCAATGAGGATCCCTCTGACATGTCTGGAAGTTTCAGAAATGATGTTCCATGGCATCGTCCCAGGGAAGGGCGTGTACCCCTAGGCAAGATCAACCTCGACGTCATCTTCAGCACGCCCCTAAACTTTCGGTGAGAGCGCATCGACTTTGAAGTTGTCGATTGGCCCTCACAGTACCACTGCATCCTCGGACGTGTCGTGTTCACGAGGTTCATGGCAGTGCCACACTACGCCTACTTGCAGATGAAGATGCCGGGCCCAAACGACATTATCACTATCAATAGATGCTTTGAAAGATCCGATAGCTACGATAGGGAATTCAACAGAATCTCCCAATCTTTCGGCATGCAAGAGGAACTTGCGAGGTTTTAGGAGTCGACAGATGACAGTCTGCCTCTCCCGAGCAAACCAAGGTCACCCGACCAATCCTTCGACATGTTGGTACACACCGAGAAAGTCCAGGTCCACCCAACGGACCCAACCAAGACGGCCCTCATCGCCAACAACTTGAGTCCCGCATAGGAAGCCGCGCTCGTCGAATTCCTCCGTGAGCGCTGGGAAATCTTTTCCTGGTGTCCAGTGGACATGCCAGGAGTTCCCAGGGAATTCACCGAGCACTCACTCAACGTGAATCCTGACGCAAGGCCAGTCAAACAAACAATACGGCGACTGTCTGAACCAAGGGCAAAAGCGGTCGGTATGGAAGTCAACAGACTCCTCACGCAAAATTCATACGTGAGATCAATGAAAGCACCTGGCTCGCAAATCCAGTGCTTGTGCCTAAAAAGGACACAGATATCCTGCAGATGTGCGTGGACTTCACCTCCTTGAACAAGCATTGCCCGAAAGATCACTTCTTGTTGCCACGGATCGATCAAATAATTGACTCCACTACAGGATGCGAGCTCTTCTTCTTCCTCGACTCCTACTTAGGCTATAATCAGATTCGAATGAAGGAGGAAGACCAGGAGAAAACAACGTTCATAACAATCGGTGTGCTCTGCTACACAATGATGCCCTTTGGGCTAAAAAACACAGGAGCCACCTATCAGCGGTGTATGTAGGTCTGCCTCAAGAGCCAGCTTGGTCGCAATATCCAAGTCTACGTCGATGACATCATCATCAAAACCAAATAGGAAGCTGTGATCTCCACGAGACCTTTGATAACCTCGACCGCTATAGGATCAAGCTCAATTTGGACAAATGCGCCTTCGGCGTACCATCTGGGCAACTCCTCGGGTACCTCATCTCCGCGAGAGGGATCGAGGCAAACCCGAAGAAACTAAAGGCCATACTGGCCATGGAGAAGACGAAGAACGTAAAAGGCGTGCAGCAGCTGGCTAGGCGAATCGTGGCACTCAGTCGATTCATCAGTCGAATGGGCGAGAAGGAACTAGCCTTCTACCAACTTCTCCGCAAAGCTGACAAATTGGAGTGGACAGATGAAGCACAAGAAGCATTCGAAGACCTCAAGAGTCTACTGTCCACCTCGCCAGTGTTGGTAACACCTCGCGAAAAGTAGCCGCTGTTGCTATACATCTCTGCCACCAATCAGGTGGTTAGCACTATGCTCGTGGTGGAGCGAGCCAAACAAAAGAAAGTCCTTGGGGTACAATGCCCAGTATACTACCTCAGCGAGGTGCTCACCCCAACAAGTTCTCTAGGGAATAGAGTTGTCTCGACGAGACATGACATATGAGAAGTGCGACAAGATCAAGTCGCAAGTTCTGCCGTACTTCCTCATACACTGGATGGAAAATCAGCTCCCCAACAAGCCAGACATGTCCTATCTATGGACAATGCACTTCGATGGGTCCAAGAGCAAGGAGGGAGCTGGTGCGGGCATCATCCCAACGTCTCCGCAAGGTGATAATATGAGGTACGTTCTGCGAATGCAGTTCACCGCCTCCAACAATGAAGCTGAATATGAATCCTTGCTCCACGAGATGCGTATGGCAAAAGCCTGCGGTGCAAAACGCGTCGTCATCTACGGCGACTCCAAACTGGTGGTGAACGAAACAATGAACGAGTGTGACGCTGTGAGCGACAATATGATCGCCTACCGCGACCTATACGACGCACTCGAGGGGGACTTCGACGGCTGCGAGCTATGACACGTCAGCCGCGAGAGCAATGAGGAGGTAGACATACTCACCAACATAGGATCCACCCGCGCCCAAGTGCCACTTGGAGTATTTCTAGAGCACATCTACGAGCGCTCCATCAAGCTAAAGGCTCCAGAGCCTAAAGCTAGCACGACAAAGGACTCGGGGGCTACACCAACCATTGAGCCAATAGCAATCGACAACATGGAGCCAGACACAGGACTCGAAGGCCCCATGGAGGTCATGATGATCGAGCCATCCTGGACACAGGCATACATCACATACTTGCTCAGCAAAAGGCTGCCAGATGACCCGAATGATGCGTGTCATATAGCGCGACGATCCAAGGCATTCGCCCTTATCAATGGCGAACTGTACAAGTGTAGCATCACAGGAGTCCTTCAGCGGTGCGTCTCCAACAGGGACGGAAGAGCCATCCTCCTCGACATACACGAAGGCACTTGCGGGCACCACGCCGGTAGTCACGCCCTCATCGCCAAAGCTCTACGAGCTGGATTGTACTGGCCAACAGCAATGCGCGACTCCAAGGACATCGTCCAGCATTGCAACGCCTGCCAGCGATTCGCGGACAAGCTGCATGCACCTGGCGTGGAGCTCAGGCCAATACCTATGGCCTGGCCCTTTATGCAATGGGGACTCGACATGGTCGGCAAGCTCCAGAAGTCCTCACCTGGAGGATACGTGTACCTCCTCGTCATAGTCGAGAAGTTCACCAAGTGGATTGAGGCCATGCCGGTGAAAAACCAGTCAGGAGCCAGCGCCATTAAGTTCTTTGAGTCCATCGTATTTCGGTTCGGGGTGCCACACAGCATCATCACGGATAACAGGACAAACTTCACCTCGAAGGAATTCCAAGGTTTCTGCGAAAAGCTGGGGATTAACATCAGCTTAGCCTCCGTGGCGCACCCTCAGACCAACGGTCAAGTCGAAAAGGCCAACAACCTAGTCTGCAGCAGAATCAAGAAAAGGCTCCTTTGGCCACTCGAAAGAGCTGCAGGGTGCTGGCCTGACGAGCTACAATCAGTACTATGGAGCCTGCGCACAACTCCAAATAGCACCACAGGCTACACTCCGTTCTGCATGGTGCATGACGCTGAAGTGGTGCTACTCGTAGTAGTATGCTACAAAGCCTCGCGGGTGGTCGCATACAGCGAGACAGAATCAACTCTCGCACTCGAAGACTCCGTCGACCTCCTCGATAAGGCACGCAAGATTGCAGCGGAGAGATCCATGATCTAGCAGCAGAATCTCCACAGTTATCATAGCAGAAGGCTACGCCCCAGATCCTTCGTCGAAGGAGACTTGGTCCTGCGACTGAAGCAGCAAGGGCACCTCAAACTCGAGTCCCCTTGGAAAGGACCCTACGTGATTACGGAAGTAATCCTAGGTGGCGCCTATCACCTTAAAGAGTAGGGTCGCATACTCCAATTCCTGGAACGTTGCGCAGCTGCGCCGTTTCTACCCTTAGATGTTTTTACTTTACAAATAAGGCTATTCAGCCAGGCTACTTAGCCACACATTGTACCTCGTGATATTCTGTGAATAAATAAAGCTAAGTGCCCCAAACCTTGTGTTCTTTCTGTTTTACTCACAATTATATCACTCGGGGGCTGCACCACCCTTTACACTCCGTTCTACGAACAACGCAGTATCTTGAGTAGCCGATGCACTACCAATCGAACCCTTGATAAAACCAACCCTGCTGCAACGCACCTGACTGGTTGGCAAGGTGCTGAGATAAATACATGTCAGGCTAACGAAAAGGAACTGCATATTAACATACACCCGAAAAAAACATACAAGCTAGCAAACTCTTTACACATTAACGGGTATCAAACACAACCGGCACAATTGTATGAATTTTACAACACTTGTACATCTATGTGCAGGTCTACATTACACTACTGCCGCAAAAGGAGAACATGTGTTTGCTCTTCAAAGAAATCTACAATATCCTTGGCTGGCCGGTCAACCGCCTGATAGTGCGGCACCATATTCCAGGTCATCCCTTCTGGCGGCGGCGATGGTTCAGCGGCAACAGCCACGATGTCCACATATGGCTGATGCAATCGAACAAGCGCCAATGCAGCCTTGGCACGTGCAATCAGCTGTTGGCGCACGCACTCACGGACCGCGCTGATATCTTGAAACTTCACCAGCATAGCTAACAAGCTTGAAGGCACCACGTCCAGGGGAAACATCGCCTGAAAAATATACTTAAGGCACGACATCGCCTTCTTCAAACACTAAAGCACCCACGGTGCATGATCCTACAATGTCACCAGCGCGACTGCACGATCGTGGTCCACAAGAAGTACCCACTAGCCTGCAGCTGCTCCTGGGTCAGGTCATTCATTCTAATGGCAACCTCATACCTCTCATCCTGCGGATGACGAGCGCTAATAACTACAAGAAGCAAGACTAGAGCAGAAGACAAAGCATAAGACAGTGCATCGCCGCAAATGGCTAAAGAAAAAGATAAGGAGATAGAGAGCTAACACTTAAATTGCTCGTGCAACTGTGCAACTTCGTCTAGGAGATACCACGAGCACTGGCCTTCTCAGCCTTCGACTTCCACACGTCCGCGTTACCGCGGATCATGGGCAATTCTCGCTCCAACTGCTTTATGCGATCGCACAGTCGTGCAAGCAGCGACAGCTCCTCCACCTTTGAATGTGGTCGCGCCGCAGTTTCATCGGTGGGATGAGAGTCAGGAGGACCACTCGAAGGACCCTATTACAGCCAAACAAGAGGCAAATAAGACCAACTATACATCGATAAAAGGATGGAGTGCATTCAAATTCAGCAAAGTATCAACAGGGGTACCCCCACATAATATGGTTCAGCAAAACTAAACTATTACATAAGGCAGCTAAGGCATGCTCTGCGTTTTTGAATTCGACTTCGACTTCGGGGGCTTCCTCGAATCTGTGGTAGTCTCTGACGCCACAGATTTTCTAGTTGTAGCCCCTGATGCCGCAGCCTTCGCCACCTTCACTCGCCGCAGCTCCACAGAATATTTGGCGACTATTTCAATGAGCCGAGGCCCATACTTACTGCAACTGTAACATCCCAATTACAGCAACCCTGACTAGTTGCCTAGAATGCAAAAATTAGGGGGAACAAAAACTTTTCTTGTTTAGTGCTGAAGTGTTTGCTTGTTATTGAGTATGCTTATGCATATGAATAGGTATTAGATGATGCTCCTTACCTCACCATCAGTTGACAAAAGCTATTTAACAAAACTATCCTGGCTCATTTTACATATTCTCAAATGTTCTAGCATTTCAAAACCTGAGCTAAGAAGCCTTTGCAAACCAACTATTTTAGTAGCTTCTATTTATCAAACTATGGAGAGCTATATAACATAATCTCCTTATGTTCTCAACACAGAACCTTCTACTACTCTTAGCTCTAGATTTAACAAAACCTTTTATGAAGTATTTGAATTCTACCCTTGGTAGAGATACCAAGAGACCCTCATCTTATTACAAACTACAACCTATTCAAAATACCCTTCCTTACCTCAATCTAACATTGATGGTAACCCTAGTAGTAGTTGATTTGTTTGTAAGATGAGTTGCCTTGATCTGCTGTTTGAATTGTCTGCTTAGGAGATAGTATGAGCTACTCTAGGAGCTCATCACTAGGATCATGAGGTTTCCAAATCACCACACCCTAAACTAGAATGCAAAGCAAGATCAAATCTCCAGCTACTAGAAATCATCTGAAACCCTTAACCAGTTCCATTCTGAAGATATTCCTTCTAGAAGTTTACAAGTCAATGAAGACCAATATCAAGCAAGGATACTTCTACTCAATCTACACTTCAAAATCAACCACTTGATGATGCTTTGGGTACTTTGCAACCCATCAAAATCATATCCACCAACATTCTAGTCAAAAACCCTAATTCTGCCAAATTTGGCTAAGTCTGAAAATCCGTTTCCAACATCACCTTTTTGGATGCCTCCCTTTATCAACCCTTGTGCATTTTTGGTAATGCACTTGAACCATATTGTTAACCATCCTAAGTACTACCAATTCCCACTCTTGCCCTTGGTTAGATCATCCTTCAACCCACTAGTTCTTGATGGTTGTGCAGGCAGGTTGTGTTCCACTCATATAGGTCTATCATTAACTACTTCACTTGTTCCAATTGGATCCTTGAGCTGTTTACACCCACAAGGTTTTGAAGGCTACTTGATAATCTGCTTGGCAGGCTTATTTTTTTCAAAGTTTGAAAGCTTGTCCTGGTGAGATCAAGTAGGATCAAGCTCAAACCTCTGTACCATGTTGATGTATATCACTTGGTATATCCATCCATCTACCCCATGCCCCAAGGGGAGATCTGAACTCCAAGATACAACCATGTTTTGATGGTATGAAATTAACTTCACCCTAGATCCTTAATCTAGGGTATTCCACCAAAATCAACTTGGATTCTCCCATCTCAAGGTTGCAAATGCTTGCTAAACCTTGTCTACATCATCTACCTTGATCATTAAGATTTATCAAATATTATCCATAATTATTATGGCTCCAAACCTAATTAATTTCTTTATTAGTCAAAATCTCCAAAACTCCTCTCATAAAGGATAATTTGGTTTTTACCAAAGAACTTCCCCAACTCTTGGCTCAATTGAGATCCACATATCCTACCGCATCTTCCCACTTCAAAAATAAATATTTTTGAAGAGCTTTATTATTTCTTGTTGCCCATTTTCTTAAATGGTTGAATTGGAATAATAATTGTTTTAAATACCTTTAAGCCCCAATAAATCTTGGGAAAATTCCGCTAAGTGTGTATTCACAATTGGGACCTTCTCACATCAAAAACTCCACTTGTCCAATGTAAAATTAACAAATGATCTTCTAGAAACTACTTCTGCGGTTTTAGAATAAATGGATTTAAGTGGAATTTAAATCTTTAGAAAAATCCCAAATAATTCTTGGAGATCAACCTTGACCCCATCTACCTACAAGTACCTTTTCCCAAGATGGTCCAATGCAAGTTTTGGACTTCCTTCATAACCCCCTATTTGATCAAAATTGCTAACTAATCAAATCCACTACTCAAACCCACTCCAGTCCTCATCAAAAGCTTGACCAGCACCTCTCTCCAGCACCCACCTCACTCCTGGTCGAAACCCCAGTAGTACACCCCTCTCACTTGCCCCATGTGCTTAAGAGAAAGAGAGAGAGAGAGAGAGAGAGAGAGAGAGAGAGAGAGAGAGAGAAGTGGGACCAAATGTGTGCAACAGCTTCCACCACCCCCTCCCTATCTCCCTGTCCGACCAAATGCCCCTCTTACCCCTCCTCACCGCTCCCTGAGCCAATCCCAGGCTAGCACCACCCTCCCCCATGTCCAAAGAAGACAATTGCACCATATACTCCTCCCCCTTGGTATAAATAGCCCGAGGCTACGCCGGCGCCTCCCATTGACCTCATTTGATCCCTCCCACTCCTGCCCACCTACCCCGAGTACAACTCCCTCCCCCTGCCCTCCCCTGCCTGTGAGAGAATAGAGAAGGAGCCTCGGCCATTTTCAATATCTAGCCAGCTTATCCTCTCCCGAGCTTCCCTCTCTCTGCATGTCACCCTGCCATGATCCCCCACTCCCCTACAGCTAATCCCCCTCTCCTTTTTGCCTAGGGACGGCTCCTGATGCATCGCCACCGAGCTCTGATGAGAACCTCTCGGTCGCTGCCATGCGAGGTACCTCCAGACCCGAAGCCGTGACTCCCGCCCCTCGCCGGACTCGTCAGGAGCTGCCGCGTCGTCTCCGACCATTCCCGACGCCTCTCTGCGCCTCAGGTGAGCTCCCTCGCACCCGCCACACCCCCAGCTAGGGTTTTCTCTCGTCAAGGTGCCCAGAGGAAGAGGATAAAGCGGAGCCGTCGGATCCGCCTCTAATCCTATGGCTGGTGTCACCCGATACCTCTTCGGGGCCTCACCTCACTGACAGCGGGCCCCACCTGCCGGATTTTGAACAATTCTCCCGCCCGCAACCGCGGTGGTGGTTGGGCCGGCCCACTAGCACCCGCTTGAACCAGCCCAGTTTCGACCAGCCTTTTTTCCCTTTTTCTTTCCTAATATTCCAAATCTGAAAAATTGATGTTGCTTTAATTCAAATTAAAATGGAAATTACCTTATTCTACCCAGATCTAAATTTTATTAAGCACATGGATGTTTTCCCTAACACCTAGTACCCTTGGTTAGCTCAATATATGAATGGATTAATTATATTAAATCCATTGCCTAGAAGTGTTTAAAACCCTCTTTAAATCCCTCAGGGAGATTCACATCTCCAATTGGAGTAAAACCAATTGCCCTGGTAGGTATTACCTATGCCTATCTCATGGACTTGGTCCCAGGCCAAGGTGAACAGTAGTTTACCCTTGGTAAAAATAGCAAAATCCCTTCTGTTCTGACTTTAGAACATTCCCTAGACCAAATAATGAGTCCAATTGACCAAAGTCCAATTATCCTAGATGTGGCACACTAAGGCCTATCCAAATCCAAGAGCTCATGATTTATTGAGCCTTGGATATTTTTCTATGAATTAAACTATTATGTGCATGGTTTATTCACCTCTTAATTCACTACAGTAGTTCTACTAATCCAAAAATGTTTATTCCAATTTCTAAAGAAAGGTATTGGAAGTACCTACCATGTGTCCTTGGAATCAAATCAAAAGCTACTGTAGATGTAATGTGGTGAAAAAGACAAAAACCCCATAGAACTGCCTTTGGGATTTTCTTGAGGGCATTCTAGTAATTATCTTGACTTGATTCCAACTCTCAGTGAACAAGTACATCACGCCGTACCTAACCACCCAAGGAAATAATTTCTGGGGCTCTAGAACTTCTCTGGTGAATTATTTCCTAGAACTAGAGCCTTTTTCACTATAAAAATCACTATAAATCTTTGGTAATTGATAAAATAGTGAAACCACTTTTGTTGGTTTCATCTTATCAATACCTACCTGTTGGTATCATGTTTTTACAATGTTACCCTACAGAATATGGTCTTGATCCAAAATTCATTTCTTAGGTAGTTTCTAGACTAGAAATCCTAAGGGATTTTCATCCCCTTCTCCAAGGCCATCTCAAGCTCCTAAATCCAATCCTCTCAAAACCTAATGAATTGAGTAATGAGTGGTATGTTTGTCTATTGTATTGCATTGATGCTTGCCTTGCTTTATGTTGATTGTGGCCTTGGTTTGCTTGCATGTGTTGTTGGGACGACGATAGTTGCGATGAAATCGGAGAGCAGAAGAAGTGGTATTTATTATTGATATCTATGGTATTCTTGGTTATCTAAAGAAGAAGCCCAGGGACATATTGCCATATTGCTGATCGTCAGGCAAGCCACCTTCTTGCTCATAAGCCTCGTCCTACTGTTTTTACTTATGCATGTTTTACTTATTGTTTTATGAAAACTGCATTGTTTTACTTTATGTTGGCGTATATGTATATATGGTAGTGGTTTGGCTCCTCCAAACCATTATACCTTTGTAATATTAAGTACAGCCCCCCCTTGGTGACACCTACCTGTCCCTGGTAGAATAGATGGTGCATATCCACCATACCCCTTTGGAGACCCTGATTTAGCCGAAGCAAAAGCTAGAGGATGGGAAGACCCTGGAAAAAGTTTTACTAAATGTTTATGATAAAACCTTGGTGAGGTGGGACCTCCCAAGAGATGTTGAGAAAGAAAAAGGTTTTGGTTTTACAAAATGCTGGAGGAAAACCAGAGGAAAAAGGTTTACAAAAACACACCTGGTTCTCTGCAGTTTTGCTAGAACAATTACCCCGTGCAACCACACTACTCCTATATGGGAAGGGGCTTGACCCGAAAGTGGTTCTCTCTGATACCGGTGCCTCGCAACTACTACAGGGGATCGGGGATCCCTGGAGGGTGGGCCTTCTTCGATAAAGGTGGGACCTGGAGAAGGAACGTAGGGTCGGCAGGCCTCCACGCGTTACTATGGGCCCCTCATTGAAAGTGCACACTCTCGAGGAGTGGAAAAGGCGCTCCGGTTGGTCCTCACCCGACGTCCCGGTTTTGAGGGGAATAACACCCATAGGGTAGGTGCTGGTGTTAAGTGGGGATTATCCAGAAGGTCTTGTCCGGTTATGCAAAGCCCGCATACTGATGTATGACGATCCGTGACAGTTCACGGCGGATGTATCAGATCTTGTGGGTAAAGTGTACAACCTCTGTAGAGTGTAAATCTATTCGAATAGCCGTGTCCGCGGTCATGGACGTTGGGAAGGTTGATGTAGAGTGGTGCTGGTTTTGCTTTCAAAAAGAATTTCGGAAAAGAAATGCTTTGGGGAATGTTTTGACCATGGGAGGGTCGAACGGGATACCTGCCTTGACCATGGGATGGTCAGATAGGTATGGAAGGAGTTTGGTCGTGGGACGACCGGGAGAAGGAAACAAATGGGTGACCCAGTCCTAATGTTTTCAAAACTTTTCAAAAAGGTTTCCAAAATGTTTACAAAATTTTTCAACAAAGATATGTAGATGCTATATCTACAAGAGAAACTATTTGAGAAAAGAACCCCTTTTGGAGCCCTCCTATTACCATAGCCATATTGCATATCCTTTTTATTTTATTATTTCCCTAAGGTGGTTTGCGAGTACATTCAATGTACTCTCTGACATTGTCCCTGGCTATTAACTTGGTCAGGTATCAAGAAGAAGGTGAAGAGGACGATTATGCGAACTAGAACGTTCTCCCAGTCAGCTGCCAATAGGTTAAGGCATGGATCGGGCTCCGCGCTTGATGAAGTTCCGCTGCTGATTATTGATATAGCCATAATGGCATTCCTGTAAGTCTTGTATTTCGGTACATTATTGGATGTTTACTTTGATACTTGTCGGTTATGTGCCACGACTTACTGATCATGGGATCGTGGTTGTATGCATAACAGGGATTCTCGGAGGATTAATCCGGGGTCCCACAGCAACTACCGGCGAAGGGATCAAACACTACCGGCTGGCCATCCGGGTCGACCGACATCGCCTTAGAGATCACGCCGGGGTCCAGCTCCACACCGTGGGCTTGCGCCATCGCGAGTTCCATTGTCGCGCTGATAGACCGTTGTGCATTCTTGACGTCCATTGGGACGCCTTCTACGAAGGATTCCACCAAGCCATCAAGATTTTCGATTAGGCTGGCCTTGGGAACCATATCCTCTCGAAGGCGGCTCAGTACACCCTTGGCTTTCCCAAGCTTGTCTTGGAGGGAGACATTGTGGTCTTCGACTGCAGCCACGGCGCCAGCCAAGGCATATGTGTGAGTCAAGGCCTGGGCATCGACGCTCACGCCGATATCATCTGAAGAACACACGTATTAGAACAACGACATGAATACAAAAAGCAAGGAAAAATGCACGTGAAGCAGCGTAATACCTGAGAGCGTTTTCGCGATAGAGAAAAGCTGTTCTACGAACATCTTCTCCCTCTCAGTAGTGGAAGAACACACATCTTCCTCGCGTTTTTGTGACCCTTCCAGCGCCTCAACTGACTCGATGCGTTTCTTCTCCGCTGCGGCAAGTCCCTTCTCCAGGGAAGTGACGCGACGAAGAAGCTCATTATGCTCACCTACAAGGGACAGAAAATGGAACACTTGTGTTTACCAACCTCTACACAAGAAAAGTGGAGAGACAAGTTTAACACTAACCTTCGAATGCACGATGGAGGTTGTCCAGCATGGCATGCTGCCGACCCAGGGAAACGATCTGCTCGGCGAGGCGAGCAGAATTCTTCAAGATAGGCTACATCAAAGAAAAAGAAGCATCAGCATTGGCAAAATTTGACTGCCAGCGGCAAGAGAGACACTTACATGCTCCTCCAGGGACTTCAAAGGTTCCTGTCAAGTGGGCGTCCGTGCAACCATCTGGTGCCCCCAGTGTGGGGGGAACTCGAAGAGTTGGCATCGGAGTGGGCCGCCACCAGAGGAGGAGATTGTGCTACCACTTCTTCATCTTTGGAGTCTGCGACTTCAGAATCCTTGACAATTTGGTAGTCGTCAGAGGATGATGACGTTGTCTGACTATCAAAATCCAACACCAACTCAGAAAGAGAAGACTTTGAGAAATACAAGACGAACTCGCAAGGATATAAAAACTTACCCATCAAAATTTTTGAGGCCGAAGGAATCTCCCGACGACTCCTTCGGCAACCTCAGCTTCTTCCGAGAGGGAGGAGCCATGGCGCGTACAGGCACGGCGGGGATTGGCTCCTCTGTAGCAGTAGGAGGACCCTCTGGTGTTGTCGGTGAGGAGGCATCTGAATCCTTGCTACCGGAGTGCTTACGAGTCCCACGACCGCTGGACTCGGGGGCTTCCCGATCTTCCCCAACAGGGACGGTGGAGCCCGACTATCCTCTTCTTCCACCTTGTGAGGAATAATTCCTTCGGGCTGAGGAGGCAAGTTGGCGGTCATGGTCCAGTCCTAACAACAGAAAAGGCATCAGTATACAAAAACAAAACACCTAACAGGCAATCAAAAATCAAGAAAATTCAAAGAGACATCTACCTCAAGCGAAGGATTGCTGGCGCAGAATGGAGGCACGACTGGGTCACCCGAGAGATCCTCCTTAGTGGTGTACTTGGTCAGCAGTCGAAACCTCCTGTCTACCTCACCAGAAGAAATGCCCTCTGCAGAGATACGAGTGACATCACCAGTACTAATCCAGCTGAAGATTGGGTGTACCCTGGCCTGCAGAGGCTGTACTCGGCGACGCATCCAAGTGCAAATGAGCTCTGTGCCGCCTACTTCTTTGCCTATGCAGTGTTTGAGGTCGCAGGCACGCTGATACAGGGTCTCTGTTTCCTTGACTTTGGCGGGCATCACAACATTCTTCTAGGACCTTCTCCTCTTGTAGGCCGCCACTGGATCAAAGGGTGCGAGTCCGTAGTGCTCTCCATCAGCCTTCTGGCCACAGATGTAGAACCACTTGTCCCTCCATCCTTGGACAAACGTAGTGAGTTTGATGGAGAAGTAAGTGATGTTGGATTCGATGTGGATCCCGCAGCCTCCTATATCATAGACTACCGAACCCGACGCTGACTGATGTTTGAGCTTAAAGAGTTTTTTGAAGAGGCCGAAATGTGGCTCGATTCCGAGCCAGCACTAGCAAAGGGTGATGAAACAGGCGATGTGGAGGATAGAGTTTGTGGTCAGCTGGTGCAGCTGGAGCCCATAGAAACAAAGAAGACCCCTAATAAACGGATGAAGGGGGAGAGAAAGACCGCGAATGATGAATGCAAAGAACATCACTCGAAAACGCGCAGGAGGACTGGGGATTACCTCGTCGCCCAGAATGCGAGAGTTATCCTCCGCGGTAGAGAATGCCCCATCCTGGCACTGGGTGAACAACTCAGAAGGCTTGATGATGGATGGGCGCCATGACCCATTGGTGACGCGAGTCCATGCGCCCTTCTTCTTCCCAACTCCAGCGGCGCTGGTGCCCGTGGTGGCCGTGCCCTTCTTCTTGGCTGCCATAGTGGTAGCTGCAGATCCAGCGGTGGAGGCTCCCTTCTTCTTGCCCATCTTGCGCTGGTGGTGCGAGCACATGAAGTAGCTGGGAATGATACGGAGTTGGTCCAGTGCCACAAAGGGAGATGTGAGCAATGGAACAACAAGAACAGCAATGGCAGAGGAGAGCGAGCAAGAAGAAAGATGTGGGGAAATTACCACACGACGAGCCTCTACTTAAGCTCCTCACAGATGCCATCCAATGGCCAGGAGAAAACCTACCAGATGCATGGCACGCATCGACGATGACGCGTGGCAAGGGTAAACCACGAACCGTTGTCCTACTCCTCCCATTACACGTGAGAATCAAGGAGACACAGTTAAACCATAAGATTACACATCCCTGGTCAAGTCCAAGTCAGAAAGTAGGACCCACTACTCGTCATGTCCCGTCAAAGCCGCTCACGCGGGCAACTGAGGTCATCTCACCGTCAGCACTGACATCATCAACTCCAGCAGGAGCACATTTTGACTACTTTAGTCCTTACTCGAGTCTTCGACTCGACCAAGCACTCGGGGGCTACTCCTAATAGGAGCGATGGCCGCGCAGCTAAAGAACTTTGTAAAAATGTCCAAGCATTACGATAAACCCTTGACTCGAATTTACGATTCGATTGTGGACTTCACGTTAATCCCATAGGGAGAGCTGGAAGCACATTCGACTGAAACAAGCAAAAGACGACAACAGTCACAAAATACTTATAGTCCCTACTCGAGTCTACGACTCGAATAGGCACTCGGGGGATGCTCCCATAGGGAGTGCTGGCCATGCACCCTATGATTTTTTATTATACATAAAACTGTGTGTTGACTATGTCCACATTCGATAATTTTGGCGACTTCGCCTCATATTTTACCTACAAAGAGACCATGTCTCCTGGGTCATCCAAATCATCTCTGCGATGACAAAATTTGGATGTCGTGCTTATAGCATGAAGATAAGACCTGAATAAGGCCTGTCAATGCATCTGCTGCGCTATACTAGAAACAATCCATACCTACAGGTGCGATGAATAATCCTTGATGGATGCGTCGAGTGTTCACACTTATACACTGGGATTCAACTCTATAAGACCTCCGTGGCCTGAGTCGAATTACACCAATACTTTTCCAAATTCGAGTCTAGGGACTCGAGTTTGAGTAGATTGCGTTGTTTTGCCCTAAGGCAGTTAACTGATCCCGATGCATCGGATAAATCAGGCATGTATATCAACAATACCTATGACACAATTTAAAGCACTCGAAAATATGCTCAGCTATGCACTCGAAAGACTTCATAAAGTCTCCACTCGAATCTGCGATTCAACTGGACACTCGGGGACTACTGACTTGGGCATACCTTACAGGTACTCGAGTTTTGTATATACGGCCTGATCTGGAAGAAGCCCACAACGTTACCAGGGCCCAATCTAGGATTCGGCTGACCTACGGAGACTCCGACTGCTTGCAACACACGGCAAGTTCAAAGATAGAAAGTTTAAAGGGAAAACACTAACTTATAACCGACTCGACCTACTACCCGAGACCTAGCCTATATATATAAAGTTTGGGAGGGGCGGCGAGGAGGACAATCACAACCCTAGTTTCCTCAACCTTGCCAGATTGCATCTGCGCACCCCCTGTAACTTTCGACTCCCTTGATAATTCCAAGAGTAGACAAGCAGCAGTAGGGACCTCTACGAGGAGAATATCATTTTGCGTCCCAAAAGTTGAGGTGCCTCGGCAACGCGGTACCGAAGTTTCCTGTAATCAGCCGCGATGACTATAGTTGGCGTGAAAAATACTCAGAGGGTATTTTTCGGCATGAATTCAACTTTACGTTTCAATACAAAATATCATGCTAACGGCCGTCAAGTTGGGCCCTCCTATCAGTTTTCGCTGTTATGTCGCTCTCGTCGTGACTGCCATGTAGGCTTGCAGCGTTGGCGCCTGCATCCATTACACGTCTTCTTCTTCCCTAAAGCAGCAATTCGTGGTGGCGTTGCGGCTATGGCGCGGAGCTGGGACATGGACAAACCTTCTTGGCCCCGCTCTCCTCCCTCTAGGCTTGTAGCGTTGGCACATGCATCCATTACGCATCTTTTTCTTCCCTGGAGCGGCAATCTGTGGTCGCGGCCATGTCGCCATGGCGCGGAGCTCGGGCGTGGAGGAACCTGCTCGGCCCCGCTCTCCTCCCCATCCCGAGTCAGAGCTTGGCCTCACCATGGCTGCACCCATGGCACGGCGCGGGGACGAGAATTGGCTACCGGTAAGATCTATCACCGTGTCGACCATGCTCGGTCCTATTTTCCTCCTCCAGAATCTGAGCCCGTCGTCGCCATGGTTGCACCCGCGCCATCCATGGCACCTTCCTCTCTGAATCCCAAAGCCACATCCACCCAGTTCGGCACAACGCCAACAAGGTGAAAATGCATTGAGTTTTCTTCTTATGATTGTAGAAAAACATGTATGTACCATGTCCGTATCATACTCTAACAATGTGAACATATGTTGCTTACTAGATTTTCATTTGAAATTAGTAGCTCCGTGATGATGAAACATAGAGAACCTAAATGGAATGACGATGAAGACCATGTTTCGTACTTAGCATTGCACAACAAGTGCTCGCTGACGAAGCATGTTACCAAGAGAGTGGAGTTCATCAGCCATTGCCAAAAATATGTGAACAATTCAATGAGTGATTCAATGCAAATACAGGCAGAAAAGCTAGATCCATGTCATCAATCATCAATAGGTGGCACATTCTAGTGATGCGTTCAAATGTGTACACCATGTATCTTTTACTTGAAGTGGTTGTTATCCTAAGTAAAATGCCTAGTATGCACATTACCTCTATCTGTTTTATGCTGCAATTCTGATGTTATGGGCATGAAAAGAAAAGCTAGGCTTCACTGGATATTATGCAGTTGGGCCTAACTTAGTCTTACACAAATAAGAACAGCTTTGTCTTTACACAAATAAGCGTAACTAAAGATAAAGATAAAGACAAATGGTTCATCGGATCTGCTAGTATGAGCACTAGGTCCTTGGAGCTGGTGGTATCATTGGAATGAACCAGAATGCTGCGTTTGGCCGTCTGTCATTCTCCATCAAATCATATGACCCCACTAATGAGCCAATTGTAGGCCCCCTCCCCCCGGCATGGATTCGGCTCCAGGTCGGATCTGGAGTGTCAACATGATAGGCGCGTGAGTGTGCAGCAAACACATAGTCTGCTATCAACACTAGAAGTGATAGCACCTCAGCAACAACACCAGCATGTTCTTCCTGGACTCCGATAGCAGCCTCAACAAGTATTTCATCAGCTTCACCAGCAGCAGCCTCAGCAGGTATTTCGTCAGCTTCACCAGCAGCAGCATTAACAAGTATTTCATCAGCTTCACCAGCAGCAGCATCAACAAGTATTTCGTCAGCTTCACCAGCAGCAGCCTCAATAGGTATTTCGTCAGCTCTACCACCAGCAGCAGCAGCATCAGGAGCCAGGGTTGCCTGAGCAATTACAGGTTCAACAGCTCCAGGGGCTCCAACAAAGAAAGGGTAGTTGATCCCAATAAACATAGATTGTCCCTTCAGATTGTTGACTCTGCTCCAGACTTGCTCTACTGGGCCTTTGGATGTGCATGCGGACCTCGAAAAAATGTGACACCGCAACGATGGGTATGAATAAAGTTGTGTCCCCATATGTTCTATTGTATCACTAATGTTGTTTAGTGCTCCCCTGATATGAATCCACATGAGTTCAGCATCCTGTTTCGTGTTGCCTCCGAGAGGTCCCAGGAACCAGCATCGTGATCCAAGTTTAGCATTTGCTACTGCATCTTCGATCACCGGAGCTGGAATGACGCGCGGGGCTGGATGGGTACCTGCGTGTTACTTACAGTTAGTAAGCAGAAATTTGAATGGGATTTTACATGCTATATGACACCATGACGTACCATAGATGAACGGCTCCTAAACACGCACGTGGCCGCTAGGTTGAGTGACCGCATAATTGCGTTGCGGTTTGTTGGAATGGTAGATGGAGGTGAAGACAGCGTTGACATACTTCTCCGGCCGCAGGAAGTTGTTGCGCACGACTGTCCATTCCTTGTCTTCTGGGCATCTAATGAATGTGATTGCCTTGTCGAACACCTCTAAGAGGTCGTACTCCCAGGTCTTCCACATCTCTCGCACTCTATGTGGGAGTTGTACCTTCAGGAGCTCAAGTTCTGCCATGTTGAAGCTGTACGCGAATTTGAAAATGGGCGGCGGCCACCCGTTGTTGAATGCAGTAATGCCGACACCCTCCGAAGATGGCAATGTAAATCTCAACTATCTGTAGCCATTTTTTCGAGTCCAAGTACTCCCATCCTAGGATAAAAGGACCAGCCACTCGCCGTTGCCACCCACCCAGTTATGGTCATCTTCCATTTCCATCTCTTCTTCTTCCTTGATATTCACCACTACTGATTCCGACCACTTATCCAGCAGCATCATTTTTGCATGAATATTTTGCAGAGTTTGTTGTCAGTTGGTAGAATCACCTAGCATGGATTCCATTGCAAATACAATTTGACAACTGGACCTTCAGATTATCGCCTAAATACGAGTGTTTCCTCAGATCGCCTAAATTGTGCATGTGTCACTACGAAAATACCCAAAATATGGAGTAGGAGCAGAGCTCCCCCCGAACAAACTCCTGATGATGATCATAAATAGCTAGAGGCATAATAGCCTTAAATCATCTAATCTGTTTATATTTTTTAGGAAACATAATATCACCTAGCAGGCATTCCATTGCAAATCAAAATTGACAACTCGTCTATCACCTAAATTAAGACTGTGTCACTACAAAAATACCAGAATATCAGGTATGAGCAGAGCTTCCGCTGTACATAAAAGTCTTAAATGGTTCAATTTGTTCAAACCGTGTGTGCACAAAACATGTTTGACGAAAGGAACATAGGATTCCGATGAGTGTTCAGCACATATGAATCAACGATACGACTGAACCAATAAGGAAGATACTAGAACTTACGTGGCCATCGCAGTCGTTCGGCCATTTGCTGCTATCGGTTTAAAGAAGGCATGGCATGCTGAACGGTTGTTTGTCCATGTCCCGCATCGTGAAGCGGTAGCCAAGGATGGAGCAAGTGAGGCGACCGGTAAAGATGATGTCCAACCCCGTGGCGATCCTGTGCACGTTCGTGGCGCTGAGGTTCGTCCATCACCAATCCTCGTGTTGGCGGTCGCCCTGGCCATCCGTGTTGTCATCGCCTACCTTTCGCTTCAGCTTGCTGCTACCCCAAGCTCTACCCATAGCGTCAAATGGAGTCTGGAATCCGGTAGATTAATGGAGGCATTGTGATAAGGAGGCGGATGGATTCGAGAGCGGATGGAATCAGGGAGGGGGGCAGTTGTTCGAGTAGGGAGTGACCCAGTGAGGAACCGCCGCTGCCGCCGTCAGTTCTCGTCTGCATAGAAGACAAGGAAGGTGCGTAATTATTAAGTGCGCGCACTGGAACCGTCTAGAGGAAGTGAAAAAATAAATCGTAAGAGAGAAAATTGTGGGGCCGACACGTGCAAACATGACTATGTTTGACTTGGATCATGCATGGCAGACCTCGATTCCACTGCATGCAAGTGGCGCAGAACAAATTTTAGGCAGCGCTGGCGTGGGCGTGTAAAACCGTCGTTTTTCTCCACCTACATCCTACTATGAACGGTCGTGCACCATTCCAGATATCAGTAAGGGCGGTTCCAATCTTGCAGTAAGCAGTTTCACTTCTCTGTCTCATTTGCTTCTCCACGGCCTCGTCGTCTTTCTCCTCCACGGCCTCATCCAATTCCTCCGCCACGGCATCACCATCTTCCTCTGTATCCTTTTCCTCTTGCCTGTAGTCATGGACTTGTTGGATGTACGAAACTACGACATGCAAGGGACTATGTACTTCGACATAGAAGTACATGGCAGGAAGAAGATCGATGTCATCTACACCACCGACCCTCGGACGGTGAGGAACACCCTTCATAATTACATGAGTTGGCTGCGGTTCGAAGAAAACAGGTTTGTAGGTCTCGACCTCAAGTACAGCCGCGATCACCGTAGGATCTCCATGGTGCAACTCTCCATGAAGGGGAACGTCCTCGTATACCAGCCTTTTTGCGAGATGGGGACTGATGGGAACAAGTAGACTTTGTTGTCTTTTGGTTGCTAAACCATCTATTTGCAAAATTTATTGCTATATTATTTGTCTGGATCCATTTTCATGTAGGTGGGGTTAAAGGATTAGGTTGCTGTTTCATGACTTTCTCGTGAACCAGCAGATAACAATTACTAGTGTTGACATCACGAATGACACTAGACTGCTTGAAAGCCCGGCTATCAACATTAAAATCCCAAAGGAGTGCAGAGTGGACATCCAGAAAATTTACTGGATCCCAGGGACGAAGGGCAGCAGGACCGGGATGGCTGATCTTGCCGCCGAACTCATCGACCCATGGTACGCTGACATGAAGGGCAAATTGTTGAGCTGTTGGTGGAGGCGTTGAGGGCACGATTACTGGGAGGATAAGCCACTTTTTGAACCTAATCTGAAGTACGCTGCAATTGACGGGTATGTTAGCCATGAGCTGTACCGCCAGATTGTAAATTTTTGTTCCAGGCATCGCACCATTGAACCACCACCAAGCCAAGTTGTTTGCTCCAGATGCCGGAGTGTAGATGACGAGGGTTTAACTCGTCAATGCCCATTGTTATGGACTTGGGTTTTGGAGAAGGAGGGAGCGCTGGAGGCATCAATCGGCTAGCAAACAAGCACATAGGGATGCAAGGTTTACCCAGTTTCAGGCCTTGTAGAGGTCCCTACTCCTTCTTGTCCGCTCTTGGAATTATTGAGGGAGTCGAAAGTTATAGGGGTGCGCAGATGCAATCTGGCGATGGTTGTGGAAACTAGGGTTGTGTTTGTCCTCCTCGCCGCACCCTCATAGCCTTTATATAGATAGGCTAGGTCTCAGGTAGCAGGTCGAGTTGGTTATAGGTTAGGGTTCGTCCCTTTAAACTTTATATCCTAAGCCTCTTCTTGTGCTGCAAGCAATCAGATTTTCTGTGAGTCACTCGAGTCCTGTATTCGGCCTTGGCAACACTGTGGGCTTCTGCAGTATCTGGACCGTATATGCCAAACTTGAGTACCTGTAGGGTATACCCACGTTAGTAGATGAATCTACAAGCCAGGGCAAGCGACCGAAGGCATCCTGGGATCGATTGCCTTCTCCAATAGGCTAGGATGTAGACTTTTAGTGCATGGTTGTTGTGTTTGTATGGGGCTTGTTATGTTTATGAAAACATGTTATTTCAGAAGTACACTATGTGAGCAATTATGAACTGTTGTGTATTAACTTTGTCCAACTATAATCTGGGTTTGGTTATGACTGTATCCTTCGCTATAATCTGGGTTTGGTTATGACTTATGACTGTATCCCACATTATGCATGTCAGTCCTAGATTCTACCGCATGCAAAGGGCACAGACATAATTTGTAAGTATGAATGTTGAGCATACAAAAGGGGGAAATGTAATTCATACAGGTTAACTACCTAATAGCACACGGATCATACGATCTCAGTTCTTACACACAGAATGCTTAGAAAATACATGCGAGATAAAATACAGGTGAGATAAAACTAGGAACGGAATGCGAAACTAGTAGTGGTAAATAGCACACTCACCCACCCGCCAGATCCTGTTGAGCATCTCGTAGCACACCTGCACGTCCCTAGCTGCATACTTGATCAGATTGTAATTCAGGTGCCTCCACTCCCATCGCTCGTGCAGGTGCTTCGGGAATTCGACCTTCATGCCGGCGTACTCGCAGTCGATGATGTCGGCAGCGAGTCTAGCCATGTCGGCTTTCCCCGTATCGTCATCCGGGTACCTCCACCAACGTTGGAGATCGACGTGATTGACGACATGAACGAGGAGATCCCACTCTAGCTTCGAGTGTCGTTCTTGATGTCGACACTGGCGAAGTAGATCTCCATCTTGTGAAGGAACTCGCGAAGCTCCGGGCATACAGATTTGGCCCTGCATACGTGGTATAGGAGGCAGTGGTGGCGCATGGACAGCTGCAAAAGCGTCGCCCTCTTCCTATCTCTAGTATACTCGAGGTTAAGGCCGACGTTCTTGTACCCGTCCATCGGCTCCTGTAGCCACCGCCCGTACCTTGCAATGACCTTGGTGACCTCCGCTGACGCATTTTTGTGGACGAACATCATCTTGGCGGTTCCATGGGCGGTGACGGTGTACTCGTCGGTGAAGTCGCTCCCGTCGCCGAACACACCATACTCTGCATCCATGGCAGCAGATAATGCAGCGGCGGTGGCCTAGGGTCGGTAGCGGTGGTTGGGACTGTGCGTGGGGGTGTAGTGTTCTATTGCGGTGGTATGGCCCGACGGAGGCGGTGCCTGCAGCAGCATTGATGGTTCTTGCAGTGGCTATGATGGCGGCGGTAGAAGGAGTTGGGGATTTTTGCACAGTGTTGTGCTGTGGAGATGGAAGGCGATGCTTAAATTGCGTTTACCAATATTCCGGTCATAACCAAGCGGAATCAAGTTTGACCGGGCCAGCACCGTTGGTTTCCAATCCTAGCGATTAAATTCGGTGGCTGTGCCTAGTAGGCGATGGGATGGGTGTGCGGCATGGCTTTGGCATGGCAGAGACCGGTCACGGAGACCACCGTCCCGTTGCCGATCCGTAGCGGGTGCGTGGTGCTGACACGACGTAACGTGACAGGATAGAAGGAAGTGTACAACTATTTGTGATTATTATTCACAGCAAGTTTAAGAAGTGTAAGCATAGATAGGGACCTAGCATCCTTGCACCCCGGGGCAGCCACTCAGGCCTACCGATTGCGCAAAACTTTCAATTTCCTTTCTTTAGTTTGCTGGAATTTGCCAAATTGAAGCTTGTTTGCCCATGCTTCTATAAGTTTCTGGGTAGGCCACTGGTGTAAGCATGCAAGATCAAGTAACTTTGCAACAAATGTGTTGGTGGAAAAGCATGAGGTTGATGTCTTGGTGTTGATGTGGAGCTCGTTGGGGAACCCCAAGAGGAAGGTATCATGAGCACAGCAGTAAGTTTCCCACAGTTATGAAACCAAGGTTTAATCGAACCAGTAGGAGCAAGGAAACACCCCAAAGGTGTTGCTAGCTGAACCTTGGCAGGGCGCTACCGGTGCTAGTAGCAACGTGGAGACCCGCACAACACAACCACAGAACTTTGCCCCCAACTTGCGATGAGGTTGTCAGTCTCGTCGGTTTTGCTGAAAACAAAGGATTAAACATATCGAATGGAAGGAAGTAATAGTTTGCAGAAAGTAAACAAAAATCAGTAAACAGTTTGTAGATTGTATGTAAAAGAAAGGACCGGGGTCCATAGTTCACTAGAGGTGGTTCTCCTTAAGATAGATAACATGCCGGGTGAACAAATTACACCAGGGCAATTGACAAACATCGAGAAAGCAATACATGCATATACTAATCATCTTAACTCCTTTGGAACTTGATTGGGCATTACAACATTATACATAGACCGCCATCGAACTGCATCTATGACTAATAATCCACCTTCAGGTTATCATCCGACCCCCCTCCAGTATTAAGTTGCAAGCAACAGATTATTGCTTTACGAATTGCTTGTAATGTAAACAATACGATTGTTCTATGAACAAAGGATTGTTGTTTTCTCCCTAGTAGCAACAACACACCTAGTACCTTAGAGATTTCTGTCACTTCCCTAGATTACCAGAGGCATGAACCCACTATCGAGCATAAATACTAACTCTTGGAGTTGCTAGCATCTACTTGGCCAAGATAGCTACTAACAACAGAAAGCATGCAAGATCACAAATAACAAAGACATGATAGAAACAATAATCAATATGAAATAGCATCTCAATATCCATCGGATCCCTGCAAACACAACATGCAAAATTACAAATAGATGATCTTGATCATGAACGGAGCTCACAAGATCTAGACATGAAAGCACAAAGGAGGAGAACCAGCCATCTAGCTACTACATGGACCCGTAGTCCAGAGATGAACTACTCACGCATCACACCAGAGGCTTGCATGATGATGAAGAAGGCCTCTAGGGTTAATTCCCCTCTCTGTCAGGGTGCCGGGAAGAGCTTCATATCCCTCCCGATCTAGGGATGGAGATGACGGCGGCTACAGACTCTTTCGTAGATTTTTGATTGGGTACTTAGGGTTTTGGTCCCGAGGGCATCTTATAGGTCGAGGGTGCTGGTGGCCGGACCACCTGGCCTTGGTCAGGCCTGGCCGCGCGGCCAAGTGGTGTGGCCAGCCCCTAGCCCTTCTCCGTCTCGTATTCTAGCATTTGATGACTTCCGAAAAATAGGCACTTTGGCTTTTGTCCCGTCCAATTCCGAGAATATTCATTTTCTAACTTTCCTGGAACCAAAAATAGCAGAAAATAGGCAGCTCGCACTGTGGCTCTTGTTAATAGGTTAGTCCAAGAAATCTTATGAAAAGTGCTCCAAAGTGTGGACAAAACACAAGAAAGTGGATAAAACGAAGCATGAAACATCAAAAATTATAGATACATTTGCAATGTATCACTCCCCCAGCCTCCAAAGTCACACCATTCGACTCCCCTCTCTCCCAAAACCACCCCTGACCATTCCCCAGAGCAAGGCGAGCACCACATTGCCAGAATTACACCGGAGCCCGCCGCTGCAGTGAAGGAAAGGAGCCATTGATTGGAGCCACCCAGGAGCTGCCGCGACCGCCATTCGACTCGCCATCATCTATCAGCCCATTCGCCGCCTTCACCGGACCTAGCTAGAGCCCTGGTAAGCCCCAGTAACCCCTGACGTCGAATTACGTTTAAAAAACCCCGCGCTCACTATGACAGAGACAACGATGCTCAACCGTCGATCTCATTGTAATCACGTGGCCCAGATTCGCAGATACCATTTCGCTTAGATACTGCCGCTAACGTGTGCGACTAGCCTGAGAGCAGCCCGCTGCTTGCACGCCGCGTAGTTGGGCTGGCCCATGTTTGTTCCCGTGCATAGCCCAGAGATTCAAATAGATATTTTCCATTTAGTTTAAAATACTATTCTATCAATGACTTCAAAATTGAATTCAAAGAGATTTAGTGAACCAATTTGCATGACTCCAATTTTGTTTATAAAGATATTGAAAATATCTACACACTACCGTTGGATTCAAACTATTTGAAATTATATATCACCTATAGTGGAAATAACAAGATAGAGACTTTTCCAACTTCAAACATTTTTCTAAAATCAACCATAAATTCTTTTGAGTTGATGCCAACTCTCAAAAATCACATTTGCTATGCTCTATCTGAATATATAAAAAGATGTAGCTTTACATGCAGTAATCCTGGACTAGGAATAAAATAATGCTATTTAGGCATTACTAGTCACTTTAATATTATTAAATAGCAATATTAAACATGGTAATATATGTCAACCCCTTTAAATCACATTCCCAAGTATTGGAATATGTGGTGATGACATGTGTCAACATGATCCCATATTTTAATTGGAGGATATTAAATCTTAGGTATTTTTCAATGAGTAGAAAGTACTTTTCCAAAATAAGATAAATAAGAATATGCCAATATTTCATGTGATGATTGAGATGATGCTAGATCATCTAGTGTGAGCCCTTGTGTGATAGATAGAAGTAGTTAAGTATTTTTTGGTGATTGTGTACCTCGTATTTATTTATAGACGCTAGGACCGACCCGGGGTACGAAGAGGATGAGTACTCCGAAGAAGAAGAGAACTTCAACAACTACACCAACCAAGGCAAGCTTAACTATGCAAGCCATCCATGCAAGCTAACCTATGCAAGATGCACTAGGCATGCTTAGTTATGCAATCTTGATTATACCAATCCCAAGTTTTAATTGCTAGCTTTATTCTTTTACCTCTATCAAAGTTTCTTATCTAGTTAATTAATTGTGGTTAGTGGGAAATAGGACGGATACCATCAAGATCATAGAACTAGTCTTGGGTAGTTACACTTGATTAACACCCTTCAAGTAGTGATACTCCCATTAATAGTGGCTAGTGCTAAACTAAACATGATCACTTTAGATGGGAACACTAGGAGAAAATGATTATGAAAATCTTGGAATGAGGAGTCATTCTATTGAAATGTTTTGCCATGTGTTGTGGAACACAATGATTTGGAGATGATACTGAATGATGCATGTGCCTTGACATTGATAAAAACTGATAGTTGGGTTCGGATGCGATACCATTCTAATTTTACCGCACATCCCCAATACCTCAGTTGGGTAGGTCTTAACTGGAAGTTTATATGTCTTAGTATGGGCTCCCTTGCGAAAAGAGGTGAAGCTGAGGCTACCTCGTAAATATGAATGTCCACCTATGCAGTTCCCAGGATGGAAGCTGGCCATAGCTGGGAGGCCAAGCTCATAGGGGAGGTGCCTATACTAGGGTGTGTAATTGAAAGGTTAGGATGTATTATCCGCATACCAAGTATGATGATTCAGGGTTATCCTTGACGGATGTATCGAATTTTGTGGTGAAAGCGTACCACCTCTGTAGAGTGTCAAACTATTCGAATAGCCGCATCCGCGTTTATGGACAGTTGGAGTGGCCATACTGTTCCGTTTTCAGATGTTTTCAAAACGACTTGTGACTTGAACTATGACTTTGACTTGACCACAATAAGGTTGTGGGCATGAAAACTAGGTTTCCACTTGAGTAATCTAGAGAACTAAAATAGGCTTTACTATTAAGTACTTATGAAATAAAATTGGCTTGTTGCAAACAAGACTAGATCTTAGGATTCCTACTAGTATTACCTTACTTGTGTTAGTGATAGTTTGCGAGTACTTAAAGAGTACTCATGGTTTGTCCCTGGCTATTCCCATGGCCAAAATATGAGGAGGACTACCCAGAGGATGGACAACAGGAGGTCTACGATAACTAGGATCATCTCCCATCTTCAGCATTGCCTGTGACAATGAAGATGGAGTCTACTACGTGTATTTCCGCTGCTTTGATATGTATTAATACTTGATCATGAGATCAACTATTTGTAAGACTATTATGGTTTGTAATGGATGATGTACTGTGGTACCAATTCTGTTATGTCTCGCAAAAATGGTAATCCTAGGATTGTGATGTACGACATAACAGGCATCTGGACTTAAAAATCCGGGTGTTGACAAGTTGGTATCAGAGCCATCCTGACCATAGGAGACCCTAGTTAGAATGGATGTCTGAAAAACTTAGTTTCAAAACAAAGAAAGTGAGTATTTACGAAAACCTATTATCACTCTTATCCTTGAGATTCTTTCAAAAAAGAGTTCACATGTTCCTCAAAAATTCTTGCAATCCTACCTAAAATTTGACACACTTGATGACCTCACTAACTTCCTCATCCTAATTTCTTATAGATGGAAGTAAAGTATAGCAAGTTATACCAGTTGGGCAATGGAGGAGAGCTCGTCTTCAAGAGGGACCTAAGCTAGCTAGCAGAGCTTCTGGAATGCCCGCACCCCTAGTTCTTTGGAGTGCAGCTCAATGATCAGCATGGAGGAGAACTACAGTGGTTGATCGTTGCATATCTGAGAGGCAAGATGGATCCACCCACCTCTGAGAAGATACAGTTCAGATTGAGGGAGAACAACTGGCTGGATGGACTAGCTAGGGCAATGTAGGAGGCACTTGCTCATCTGTGTGCGCAGAACATCAACTAGATCAATGGCACCCGCTTCACCCACTATGCAAGACGTGACTCTATGGGACAACCCTTGTCCATGCCAGGACATCCGGAGCTGAGGCACGAGAACCAGAAGGAGTTGGACAACACCTGTGCCTATGCCAACCAGAATCACGTTGTTGTAGTCGAGAGGAAACAAACCCTCGCCATCCTCGCTAAGGAGCGTAAGTCACTTCATCGCCAGCGTGACAAGAAGGACCGCATCATTGCTCGTATGCGCAGAAGGTGGCCACCCTTGAGGAAACTATCCATGACCAGGAGATCCAGCTGGAGGAGAAGGAAGAGGAAGGTGAAGATATTCATGGGGATATACACTCTTACCTTAGTGATGATGATGACTATCTGGAGGACGTCGCCACGGAGTTCCACGCGGACGAGGATGAAACCGACTTCATAGATGATGAAGAAACCCCCGGTTCTGATGATGAGTAGTCGCACCTGAGCACTATCGTAGGTGTGAGTTTCTATCTGGTCCCATTGTATCGTAGCTTGACAGAATGGTTCTTACTACCATCTTCTTAGTAGTTGTGGTATGTGTTTGTAATGTGTTCTTGGAATGAATGAATGAAAATGAGTTGTGGTTTTCAAACCTTAGCAATGCTCAATGTTTAAAGCTTTTTGAAACATACCCATAAACCATAGAAATTTCCCTCTTGTCTTACGATCCATCTCAATCTTCAGATGACCCGCGGAAACCCCAGTGGTAGCAGCTCATCCTAGGATCCAATGCTTTAGATTCTGCAGATGCTAGTTTTAGATCGTGAAGCTGGTAGAGCCGAGCGTCAAGCCAATCTAGCCACTCATCAATAGATCACCTAGATGGCACACAACAACCAAGGCCATGGAAACCAAGATCACCATGGATCCATTCTCAAGAACTTCCAAAACACCAATCCTCATATGTTTAGCAAATCAGAAGATCCCTTAGATGCCGATGACTCGCTGTAAACCATGGAGAACAACCTAGAAGTTGCAAGAGTAGATGCTATAGAGAAAGTACTGTTTGCCACCCACTATCTGGCAGGTTATGCAAGATCATGGTGGAATAACACCCATACCATGAACAGAGGATAGATGATGACTTGGGAGGAATTTAAGCTCAAGTTCAGCAGGACCTATGTGCCCCCAGGTTTTATCAAGAGGATGAGGGATGAATTTAGGGAGCTGAAGCAGGGAAGAATGACGGTGGTGGAATACCATGACAAATTTTTGTCTCTAGCTAGGTATGCCCCTGATGAGATTGGCACTAAAGCAAAGAAGAAGGAGAGATTCCTGAATGGCCTGCATGATGAGATGCAGATAGTGTTAGTCAACATTCCCTTTGATGACCTAGAAGCTCTAGTAGATTCTGCTATCTAGATGGAAGGAAAGATCAACCAAACCAGTTCTTGAACTAACAGTTGTAGTTTTAGCCTTGAAGACATGGCATCATTACCTCATGGGTAACCGCTGAGAGATTTATTCAGATCACAAGAGTTTGAGGTATATTTTCACCCAGAAGGACCTAAATATGAGGCAAAGGAGATGGATAGAGTTAATCAAGGATTATGACCTTGACATTCACTATCACCCCGGCAAGGCCAATGTGGTAGCGGATGCTCTTAGTAGATTGCCGTGTAGATTAAACACCATGATTAAGGAAGACCAACCAAGTTTGCATGAAGAGTTGGAGAATTTTAGAATGGTGCTAGTTAGCGAAGGATTTCTAGCCAGTATTGAACTTCAACCCACTTTGATCAATCAGATAAAGGAAGCCCAGAAAGGAAACGCAAGTATCGATGGAATTAAGCGTCGTATCGGTACTGGGAAGGTACCCGGATTGACAGAAGATGAAGAAGGAGTTCTGTGGTATAACAGACGTATCTGTGTGCCAGCAGATTCAGAGTTGAAACAAGTCATTATGTAGGAAGCCCATGATACTCTTTATTTTATTCACCCGGGAGGAATGAAGATGTATCAGGATTTGAAGGAGCAATTTTGGTGGCATAAAATGAAGAGAGAAGTCGGAAGCTATATAGCCAAGTGTGATATCTGTCAGAGAGTCAAAGCGGAACATCAGCGACCCGTAGGACATTTGAAACTATAGCAGATTCTAGAATGGAAGTGGGATTCTGTTGGAATGGATTTCATCACAGATTTTCCCACATCTAGTAGGGGAAATGACTCTATTTGGGTCATAGTAGATGGACTGTCCAAAGTAGCTCATTTCATACCTGTCAAGACCACCTATCAAAGCTTGAAGCTAGAAGAGTTGTACATTGCTAGAATAGTCAGTCTGCATGGAACCCCCAAGACAATTGTGTCAGATCGAGGAACCCAGTTACCTCAAGGTTTTGGAAGAAAGTCCAAGAAGGATTAGGAACCAAACTGAATTTCAGCACAGCTTATCACCCACAGACCGACGGACAAATAGAAAGAGTAAACCAGATATTAGAAGATATGCTGAGAGCATGTGTGTTAGAATATGGATATAAATGGGAAGATTTTCTGCCTTTCGCAGAATTCTCATACAACAATAGTTATCAAGCTAGTTTGCAAATGGCCCCCTTTGAGTTTTTTGTATGGAAGGAAGTGTCGTACCCTCTGAATTGGTCGCAAGTAGGAGAGAGTTATATATTCGGACCAGACATCCTACGAGAAGCCAAAGAGAAGGTTCACAGGGCCCATGGACACCTCAAGACCTCCCAATCTAGACGGAAGAGTTACACTGACAAAAGATGTCGAGACCTGACCTTCAATGTCAGATATTTTATGTATCTCAAGGTCTCACCCTTGAAAGGAATGCAGCATTTTCAACTAAAAGGGAAGCTTGCCCCCAGATATATTGGACCCTTCAAGATTTTAAGTCGCCGAGGAGAAGTATCCTATCAGCTAGACCTGCCTGAAGAGATGTTCGCCGTACATGATGTGTTTCCTATCTCGTTACTTAGGAAATGCCTAGAAGTTCCGGAGAAGACCAAAGTTTTCAAGAACATCGATCATAGAGCCATAGATATCAACAAGGATCTAACGTATCATGAAGTCCACATTCGTATTTTGGAAGAAGCCTTCAGAACCACCCAGACCAGAAGTATCAAGTTTCTAAAGATCGAGTGGAGTAACCATACCGAAGAAGAATCCACCTGGGAGCGAGAAGATTATATTAGGACAGAGTTTCCCAATCTCTTTAGTTCCTAGGTTTTCTTGAATCTCGAGATGAGATTCTATTTAAGGAGGGAAGGTTTGTAACATCTCAAAAATATCGAACAAGATTATCAAGTTCTAATCACCCAAGTTTAGGTTAACAAATTTTTTTTATTCTTAAACACATATGAATGCATGTGTGATTGTTATTAATGCATGAATGCTTGATATGACATGTTTGATTGTTATATATGTGGAGAAATAGTTTAAAGATCAAAATAATATCATCTAGGTCAAAACCAAACAAAAACAAATCAAAAGAAAATCAATATATGAAGCATATGACCTAATGGTCATTTTGGCCAAAGTTAACCACTATCCCACTTTGGGCATCTCTAGTAAATGTTTTCCAATAGAAACAATTCTACTTCTTTCACCCCTTGCTTGACCAAGTGAAAATGAACACAAGGAAACTTTACAAACTTACGGAAACCAATTTCAAATCTATTTGAGAGACATTTCAAAATTGAATCAAGTGCAGGTATCTAGATCACCATTTTGCAAAAACCATCTCTACTTGACAAATCCTAGCAACCAGAGAGACTCAAGCATGTGACCAACACACCCACCAAAGATAATTTGAAAATTCAAATCTTTAGTTCATGCGGCCATCTAGTCAAACACTTAACAAGCAGAGTACAAGTCTACCAACTATCTACTGTTTTGATCAATCAATTGCTCACCATTGTACCAAATTCGGCCTCAGTTACTCACCCATGATCACCCCCAGTACCAGCCGTGCAGCTAGCACCCCTCACTCGCCATTTGCACCAGTGCCAGCCCGTACCCGAGCGTGCCATGCCGGTCGAGCATGGACAAGACGCCACAAGCCGCGCCACCCTCTACCATGACCACGACGAGGTAGGTGTGACCTCACCGCACCCTTCAGTCCATGCATCGACCAAAGCCAAATAGTGGAGAAGCCAGTAGCGCCCGCCCATTTAACTCGATGCCATGCTGAGCACACGCCAGAGCACCAAGCCATTCCCACGTAGCCATGCCGCGCCTCACTCTCTCTGCGCGTAGCTGCACTCGCCGCATCACCAGCAACCTCCTAGACATGACCATTCGCCGCAACGCGCCCCTTGACAACCGTACGCCATGACGAACACCGCGGTACCCGCACAGAGCACGGACGTCTCCCGACCGATTAAGATCGTGCCTCGCCGTGCCATTATGCGCATGACGATCACCGCAGACCACAACGTCGACCTATCCCCTCCACCATGCCTATAGTGCCCTATAACAATGTCGCCGACTAGCCCGAGCCATGTCGCGCTTCTCCTCTCGCTGGTGTATAAATAGGACCCTTCCCCAGCCTCCAAAGGCACACCATTTGACTTCCCTCCTCCCAAAACCACCCCTGACCATTCCCCAGAGCAAGGCAAGCACCACATCGCTGGAATTTCACCAGAGCCCACCGCTGCAGTGAAGGAAAGGAGTCGTTGATTAGAGCCACCCCAGGAGCTACCAGGACCACCATTCGACTCGCTGTCATTTACCAGCCCATTCGCCCCCATCACCGGACCTAGCTGGAGCCCTGGTAAGCCCCCAGCGACCCCCCGTCAAATTAGTTTAGCATCCCCCATGCTCACTGCGACGGAGACGACAACACTCAACCGTCGCTCGTTCTAATCGCGTGGCCGAGATTCATAGATACCGTTTCGCTTAGATATTGCCGCTGACATGTGGGACGAGCCTAAGAGCAGCCCGCAGCGCGCGCCGCGTAGTTTGGCTGGCCCATGTTTGTTCCCGCGCATAGCCCACTGATTCAAATAGAGATTTTCCATTTAGTTTAAAATCCTATTCTATCAGTGACTTCAAAATTGAATTCAAGAAGATTTACGAAACCAAATTGCATGATTCCAATTTTGTTAGAAAGATACTGAAAATATCTATACACTCCCTTTGGATTCAAACCATTTGAAATTATAGATCACCTATAGTGAAAATAACAAGAAAGAGACTTTTCCAACTTTAAACTTTTTCTAAAATCAACCATAAATGATTTTGAGTTGATTCCAACTCTCAAAAATCACATTTGCCATGCTCTATCAGAATATGTAAAAAGATGTAGCATTACATGCAGTAATCATGGACTAGGAATAAAAGAATGCTATTTAGGCATTTCTAGTCACTTTAATATTATTAAATAGAAATATTAAACTTGGCAATATATGTCAACCCCTTTAAATCACATTCCCAAGTATTGGAATATGTGGTGATGACATGTGTCAACATGATCCCATATTATAATTGGAGGATATTATATCTTAGGTATTTTTCAATGAGTAGAAAGTACTTTTCCAAAATAAGTTAAATAAGAACATGTCAATATTTCATGTGATGATTGAGATGATGCTAGATCATCTAGTGTGAGCCATTGTGTGCTAGATAGAAGTAGTTAAGTATTATTTGGTGATTTTGTGCCTCGTATTTATTTATAGATGCTATTACCAACCTGGGGTATGAACAGGAGGAGTACTACGAAGAAGAAGAGAACTTCAACAACTGCACCAACCAAGGCAAGCTTAAATATGCAAGCCATCCATGCTAGTTAACCTATGCAAGATGCACTAGGCATGCTTTGTTATGCAATCTTGATTATACCAATCCTAAGTTTTACTGGCAAGCTTTATTCTTTTACCTCTATCAAAGTTTCTTATCTAGTTAATTAATTTTGGTTAGTGGAAAATAGGATGGATACCATCAAGATCATAGAAGTAGTCTTGGGTAGTTACACTTGATTACAACCCCTCAAGTAGTGATACTCTCATTAATAGTGTCTAGTGCTAAACTAAACTTGATCGCTTTAGATGGGAACACTAGGAGAAAATGATTATGAAAACCTTGGAATGAGGAGTCATTCTATTGAAATGTTTTGCCATCTATTGTGGAACACAATGATTTGGAGATGATACTGAATGAGACATGTGCCTTGAATTTGATAAAACCTGATAGTTGGGTTCGGATGCGATACCATTCCAATTTTACTGTACAGCCACCATACCTGAGTTGGGTAGGGCTTAACTGGAAGTTTATATGTCTTAGTATGGATTCCCTTGAGGAAAGAGGTGAAGCTGAGGCTACCTCATAAATATGAATGTCCACCTATGTAGTTCCCAGGATGGCAGTTGGCCTTGGCTGGGAGGCCAAGCTCATAAGGGAGGTGCCTATACTAGGGTGTGTAATTGAAAGGTTAGGATTTATTATCCGCATACCAAGTATGATGATTCAGGGTTATTCTGACGGATGTAATGAATTTTGTGGTGAAAGTGTACCACCTCTGCAGAGTGTCAAACTATTCGAATAGTCGCATCCGCGGTTATGGACAGTTGGAGTGGCCATGCAGTTCCGTTGTCATATGTTTTCAAAATGACTTGTGACTTGAACTATGACTTTGACTTGACCACAATAAGGTTGTAGACATGAAAACTAGGTTTCCACTTGAGTAATCTAGAGAACTAAAATAGGCTTTACTATTAAGTACTTATGAAATAAAATTGGCTTGTTGCAAACAAGACTAGAGTACTCATGGCTTTGTTCCTGGCTATTCCCATGGCCAGACTATGAGGAGGACTACCCGGAGGATGGACAACAGGAGGTCTATGATAACTAGGATCATCTCCCATTATCAGCATTGCTTGTGACAATGAAGATGGAGTCTACTACGTTTATTTCTGGTGCTTTGATATGTATTAAGACTTGATCATGAGATCAACTATTTGTAAGACTATTATGGTTTTTAATGGATGATGTATTGTGGTACCAATTATGTTATGTCTTGCAAAAATGGTAATCCTGGGATTGCGATGTATGGCATAACAGGCATCTGGACTTAGAAATCCGAGCGTTGACACGTACTTTCAGCTAGTCGTAGTCTGTCGGATAGTAGGAGTTCTATACACTCTTGAAACAGAAGTGTCGAGCAGCTGGCGGCTCACGCAATGAGTCTGGTCAATTCTTGGAGTATGTACTCCAGTATACATTAGTATACTTACTAGTAGTAATAAGTTGCACATGCCTTGCACGTGAGACTCATATAATAGAACTATAAAAGTATGTCATATTATCAGTATATAAAAAAATTCCCAAAAAATAATTATAATTTTATGCCCAAAAAATATATGTTCGCTATTGTTCGAGGTCTCGCTCATATCCATAAACTATTGGGTGTATATTTGATTCTTGTACTTTATATCATATACAAATAAGCCTTTACTATAGCTACCTAATACTCGATGTTTTTGTAACATGCTCTAGAGAAATGACTGAAGGTTCTAGAATGGCGGATACGTGTGTTTTGAGGTTTGTGCATGTCACTCATTGTGCTAAAGACTATCAATACAATCTTTAAGATGCTGAAATGGAAAGGAAGATCCAACAGTTATCAATGTTGGGATTTGTTATTCTTGATTCAATGGTGAATGTTCAAAGTTATTCACACACTATATAGTGGTAAGATAAGATAGGATAGGAGATAACACTATTAAATCTTGATAATTGTTAAGTGGTCTGAATAGTGGCTCACGACAAATCACTGAGCCACTTGCACTATTTTCTAGAACCATCATGTCTTCCATATTGAAAAAATAACATGCCTACATTACATATGTTTTTAGCTAAAGAAAATTACAGATGGCCTTCAAATGTTAATACATGCATTGCACATATATATACCAATGTAGTGTGCAATAACCTTTGAACATTGACCGCTAGCAGATCAAGACTAGCAAATCCCAGTATTGCTAACCATTGGATCTTCTTTGCCATTATAGTGTGTAGAAGATTCTATTGGTAGTCTTAGCATGATGAACGCTATGCACAAACCTCAAAACACACTTATCCATAATTTCTCTAGAGCATGTTACCAAAAAACAAAGTATTAGGTAGCTAGTAAAGGTTGATTTCTACATGATATAAAGTACAAGAACCAAATATACACTCGATACTTTATGGATATATTGTGGCTCAAAATTATAATTATTTTTCGAGCTTTACCTATTACATTTTTATGATATGTCCTACACCTATTATATTAGTCTCACAAGCAAGGCAGATGCAACTTAATACTAGTACTCAGTATTGGCATTTAACGCAAATAAAAAACACGAAAAGTCATCTCTCGTGTCCCCTTCTGGAAAATTCAAGAGAAACCACATGCTTAAAAGTATGGCATACCAATTCAATTTCTTACTAGGAAAATCCATGCTGAAAATTTGATCACCTTTGAAACAATTCAACGAAAAACAATTTCCCCAAAAAATGCTAAACATTAATTTGAAAAACATTGAAAAAACTAGTTTAATAGTTTGCCTTAGCATGCGCAAACATTCTTGTGTTTCAAGCCAAATGACCAAGGGTATGCCCATATGTCCACAACATCATAGTTTGTGGATCTACAAGTAGTCCCACGAAACCAGGGCCAACGTCTCGTTATATCTGGTGACTAGGATAAATGTTAGAGTAGATAACTAATTTCTGGTAGGGTAACATATATAGGTGAAAATTGTATTCACGATAGGTGTACACCGACTGAAATCATTCCATATCTAGCTAGTAGATGATGGCGCATCTTGATATGTTAACTAAACAATGTTGGTTCTAGCAGTTTCCAACTTTTATGAACATAACATTTTTTTTAATTTCATCCTCTTAAACGACTTTATGTCAATTTAACAAAATCTTGATCTACAAGTGTGTGATAGCTTCCTTCTAACTTTTCCGAAAACCATTTTTATTTACCCGAGCAGTCAATCTATCTAGAACCTCTGAAGTTTTATAGATTTCAACTTCTTGCTAGGATTTTTCATGCTGGCAAATTTGTCCTTGTTTTGGAAAAATAAATAAAACAATTAAACAAATAATTTTTGGGGGAAAACTAGCACGTGGTGTTATCTTACATGTATCAGTTCCATGAAAACTTCTTGACATGAATTTTGCATTGTTTTTGAAAACAATGCTTCAAAGTATGTCCCTGTTAACTTCTTGCTAGGAATATACATGCTGGGAAATTTGACACCCTCTTTAAAAATTCAAGCAAAATCTTATCTTGCCACTATATAGTGTACGAATAACTTTAAATACTGATTGTTGGTTCAAGACTCATGAATCCCAATATCGCTAGCTATTGGATCTTCTATTCCGTTCAAGCATCTAGAAGATACTATTGATATTCTTTAGCACAATGTATGCTATGCACAAACATCAAACACACTTCTCCATCATTATAGAATCTCTCCTCCATCGTTTTGCTAGACCATGTTACCAAAAAATCAAGCATTAGGTATATCTAATAAATGTGACTTATGCATGATACAAAGTACAACAACCAAATATACACTCATACATTATAGATTCTGATCATATTTATAGTTTTTGAGCTTTACCTATTATATAATCTTACCACACTATATTGTGTACGTAGTACTATGAACTTTAAAAAATCGATCAAGACTGGAAAATCCCAACATTGCAAACCGCTGGACCTTGTGCCCATGCTAGCATATAGAATATTCCATTGATAGTCTTTAGCAAAGTGAATGCTATGCACAAACCTCAAAATGCACTTCTCAATAATTCTAGAATCTTCTTCATCATTTCTCTAAAGAATATCGAGTAATGGATAGATAATAGTAGTAGGTTGATTTCTACATGAGACAAGGTACACGAACCAACTATACACCTGATACTTTATGGATGTGGCTCGAAATTATAATTATTTTTCAGCATCGCCTATTATAGTTTTATATAAATAAAAGATGATATGTCATATGATACTTCTATTACTATCTAATTCTCATGTGGAAGGCATGTGCAACTTACTATAGTCCTAGTACTCCGTGCAAGGTACGCACTACTCCATCCCGGAGTACTCCCTCTGTTTTTGATTATAAGGCCAAAGACCTTTTTAAAATTGCTTGAGATTACAAGCTATATCTCATTAATTGTTGTCTCTTCACCAATAATGCATTTCTTCCTTTTTCTCTCTCTTCTATGATGCAAGTGAAACTATTTGTGCACGAGGCAATAATGAGGTAGAGTAATTAACTTTCTTGGTTTTATTAACTTAGCTCTATGGCCTATAAGGCTGCTCATAGGCGGGTGTAACTTAGAGTGGTAACATATTACTACTCTAAGTTACTACCTTCATACTAGTGGGTAGTGTGATAAGTGTAGTAACATAAGTAGCAAACCTTATTTATTATTTTGTAGACACATTTCGCATTAGAAAGTGTGATGTGATGGTAACATATTACTTATGTTACTCTATTTGCTTCTCTCTTTATTAATTGCTTACCACATCATGTTTTTTGCGTAGGTGGCATCTATGTTACCATTAATATTACTCCCACTATGACTAGCCTAAGACTAGTCACAATGGAGAGTATGATACACTAGTATCATGTACTACTCCCTCCGTCCAGAAATAACTCAATTACATTTGTCTAGATTCAAATGTATCTAGACATGTTTTAGTGTGTAGATACATTCAAATCTAGAAAAATCCAAGTCAGTTATTTCTAGACGGAGGAGTATATGATACTAGTATGTGATACCATCTCCACAATGCATAGTACTACTATCATTTACTGTATAGTACTTAGTACTAGTAGTATCATAGTCTTAGTGTATTTATTGTTTTGTAATCTCAATATTTGAGATTATTTTTTCTATGATTCCGTATCTCCCTATGATACCAACACAATATCTTTCATCATTAACTTCCGTGACACATAAACATTTTCCATGCATGTAATAATGCATGATGCGTACCACTTGATACCCCCATTGCGGCTAGTTTGATCCCAAATAGAGGTAGATTAGTACTAGTACCTCCATCCCGGAGTAGTAATGGAGTACAGTATTTAGTCTTCCATGTATCCCTAGGTCATCAAAGCGACGTGTACACCGGGCCAGAGGGAGTTAATTACTCGGAGAACACAACGCTTCCCTAGTTTTCTCCTCGTTAGTCTCTTGCCAAAGAGATAAGGTATCGGCTCATGGCCGTTGAATTTGGATGGACGGACAATATTGCCTAGAGTGATATGAGGAGTCTAATACTCCTAGTATTTAACTATAGTACAAGTCTCTCTTGCTCGCTCTCATCAACTCTCTCAGATCTGCACTCCTCTCTCTGTTCTCTCGCTCGGTCTCAAAATCCCTCCTAGATCCTCCGCAGTTGAAGAAGGCGGCTCTATGGTGGACGAGTGGTTTGAAGCTACGATTGACATGAGTGCAATGAGGTAGGTCTTCAGCTACAGGCTGTTTTCTCAAATTATTCGTCGTCCCGCATACAGGGTTATTACTTCTTTCTTCAGGATGTTTTCCACACTGGTTTGATACAACTCTAGTTTTTGGGCTAAATCTCTTTTCCTTGCACGAGCAGTGCTTTGACAAGGCCGCGGTGCACATTGCATGCGCACAATGTGTTGCAAAATTATCCGATGACCAGTGCCCAGGATGTGAGTACAGAGGCATCTTCAAACCAACCACTACCATGGATCGGATGTCCATGGGAATGAGGCTCAAGTGCAGCAACAAAGGGTTCGACATGGCTGACAGCTTCTCCGAGTTCATCAAAGACCAGACAGCAATCCTGCACGGGCAGAGGGCGGCATAAGTTCTTGAAAAAAAGAACCCTTATGATATCCGGGTGTCTATGTGTGTGTTGATTCTATCTAGAGTATGGTTTAGTTTCTACCGTGGTTGTGGAGTACCTATACTAGTTATGTTAGTACTATAAATAAGTTAAATCATCATCACATCCACATAGTTTCTCTCTTTTACCGATACTAAGGGGAAGTACCACCAACCTGTGCATCCTCATAGTTGCTCTCTTTTACCTAAAAAGCTTGAAAATCCATAGAACTTGGGTGGATCTCCACAGCGTATGAAAATGTCGGTGCCCAAACCACTTCTCATCCACCCGTCACTGGTGCCTACGCTGCACAGGCGATGCCACACAAAAAAAATTCAAGGAACCAGAGCAGCTACTTGCTCCGATGCCCAAACTCAGCGTATGTTAAAATATTGGTCTTCCCTGTGTGGCTCAGCAACCCTTCCTCTATTTAATGCAGAGACAACATCCATTCCTCTGGTCCGATTAAGCTAAATCATTTTTTATCAATGTGGGGTCTCTTTCTTTTTTTAAAGCGGTGCCCTCCATTGTGGAGACGGTGCCACAAAAACATTACTATTTGGCATCAAATCAAAATAGACCAGGATGGGTAAGTTTGGAGATCCAAGTTCAAGGATTTTGTGTTGGAGTTCGATTTACCTTTTCTCTAAAAATTCAAGGTTTATTTTAGACTTTCCCTAAATAGAACCATGAAGGGAGGACGAGTCATGGCTTATGTTGGGGAGTGACGAGCTAGCGCGGCCTCGCCATCGAGCAGTCCACTCTCACCCATTTCCCCTGGCCTCTTCCCCCTCATCCAGGATAGCACCATCGACTAGCCCCCGCCCCACCCCTCCCCTCCCCTTCCCCACCCCCCCAAAAAAAATCATCAATTGGCGGCACCGCTAGAACTAGAGCGCTCCTCACAGTAGTGCATCATCGAGTCTGGCCCCCATGTCTTCCACATGCCTGCCGCGTTTCCACAGCCACAACCGACTTCTTCATCGTCGAGCCGCAGTTAGTTGACAAGGCGATGCCATACACAATAACACTAAAGATATTCTTCTCGAGGACGTACAAGCTCAGGAAGATGCCTGGCTCCATCACAGCCCCTCTGTAGGAGGACGGTGTCGCGACCACACCCTATGAAGAGGAGGTGTTGAATCTCATCTTGCCTTCCAACAAGCTGCGAAGAGTGAGCAAGGTCGTGGGAACTATGCGCAAGGTTCTTGGCCGTGTATGACTGCTGAAGAATCTGCAACTCACGATGGAGGAGTGGGACATCATTATGCCGTACGACATTCTGCACCATCTCTGGCATGAGGTATGTATGTGGGTTGATGGGTTCCACTTCAACCTAACCCTCAGCATGGATCTCTGGCTCATCGTTAACCTACCGGCGCTTCAAGACAGTTGGTACCTGTTTGATTAAGAGGATGGCCACTACATCATATGTATGCAGCCGCTGTCGAAGCGCACAATGGTGCATCTCCGGGGATTCAACCATCCATACCACCGCAAGTGCATCTTCACTTGGTTTGAGACCAATGCCAGCTACCCTATCTGCCGAGACAATGTGCTCGCCGATCTCTACTAACACGAGGTGCATATTCCCCCTTCTGTATGAAACCTGGTCCCGTGGTTGCTAATTAATTAATGTACTGAACCAATGTATCTGTTGCACGCCAAGTTAACCTATTCTACATATGTTTGTACTTGTTGAATTATGCTTAATCCAATTTAGACAGGGAAAACAATTAGTCTAGGATTACAATCCAATAGCAAATTGTCATCATGTCTCATACATTTTACAAAGAGAAAACCAATACGAATCACTATTCATCATCTCATTGCATAATATGAAACAACAGTCTAATCATTGTCACCATCATCGCTTTCAGCACTACCACGTTCTAGATCCACATATTCCGACTGGGTTGGATCTTCTTCCCCTTGCCATTTATCATACATGTCCTGAGATTCATCAGATAGAACCAGTTTATTCCTATCTTTGTCGACTACACTAACCTCGACAGTGAAATCTACTTGTCCATCATGCGTAGAGCTGCCTCTGGCAATCAAATTTTCATCGAGGTCAGCCAGTTCAGTTACCATACAACCACTAGGATCATCTTGGTGGGAAACATCTATGGTGTCTGGCTCATCATACTCATTCACATCATAGGTGCTCCTTGCCTCAAAATTTTACACATATTGCTAGGCATTATTATCTTTGTCATCCAATAATATTACCTTGGAAGCTTTCGTTACCAAAATATAAGGTTCCTCCTTGTACAACTCAGTAGTAGTATTGATCGATATGAAATTTCCATCATTTTGGGGCCTCTTTTCTTGTTCGGATCTCGGTCATACCAATAACACTTGAATAGAACCACAGATCAACCACCGGTCTTGTCATTATAGTTTAACTCAATAACCTCATTTATGCGACCATAATGATCAAAGTCATCCAACTTCTTCATTTTGGCTGTCAAGTGCTCTCCACTGGTCGTGATGCCACTATTTTGTCTCTTCAGATGTTTCTCACGCTCATAAGTGTTGTAGTGGATACCATCATCATTGAAAGCTGAAGCTGTTTGCACCCTCTTTGTTGAACCACGTGATAGGGCATAGAGACCATCACTAACATCACCCGGATTCTCTTCGCGCAGCTTCGTGATATGCGGTTATACAAAATAATCAAGAGGTCATCTCATGTGCACAATTCGTACGAAATTCAAAGTTCAATTGAACATCTTACATGATTCCTAAACCATTCTTGAAACCCACCCCCACATACTGGGGCAAAATAATATTTTCCTTTGGTTGCTTTAAATAACCTACAGAAATTATACTCAAGTAAGACATCTGAACATATCTTGCTACAAGTTTCATTTCATATATGTGAGGATATGTATGAATAATACTCACGCAACAAAGTTTTCAGCCTCATCAGCATTATTCAGGACATACCAAGTAAGTTGGTCATATTCTTGCTGCATAATGTTCCATGTTCCTTCTTTCCTACTAGGTGAACACCATGGTAAAAAGCAGTTTTTTCAACTTCTTCAATTCTGCCTCCTAGATTGGATCTCGTTTTACGACCAGGAATGTATCTTGAGCAAAATGCAAATGCTTCAGCAGCAATATATGCCTCTGCAATGTAAGCCTCTTCTCTAGCCTTGTTCCTAATAGTACCCTTGAAAGTGCAAAGTCGACGTTCTATAGGGTACATCCATCCATAATGTACGGGACCTCTATAAAGTGCATCTTCAGTCAGATGAACAACCAAATGCACCATCACATAAAAGAAGGCTGGTGAATATATCAGCTCAAGATTGCACATGATTTCTGCTATGTTTGTTTGAAGACATGCTACAACTCTTCTGTATAGAGTTTTTCTATAGATTTCCCTAAATAACTTTCCCAAATCTACAAGCACATTGTAAAAAATCCTTGTTCACTAAACCTTTAATGCCAAGAGCTAAAAGCCTTTGTAGTAGGATGTGGCAATCATGCAACCCTAGGAGTTTGTTCCCATCTGCACTAATACAATTTGCAATGTTGGAAGAAAATCTGGATGGGAACTTCACACCTCGGAGGAAGTCACAAAATAGTACCCTTTTATTCATCGGCCAGGTAAATTCTGCACCTCGAAATTTGTAATTTTTTCACCACCCTTATCAACCGTATCTTCAGGATGCAACTTTAAGTTGTTGTTAACGCTGAGTTTTTCGTGGCCAAGCCGAGAATTATTGTTGGGTCCGCAGCATAGAAAACAAAAAATTTCCTACGATGAGAACTACACGCCAAGATCTATCTACTAGGTACAGAGCAACGAGTGGACATACATCCATCGAGAACTTACCCTCGAAGACAACGAGTTTTGTTAACGAGCAGGAACTCGTGGTTAATGTAGTTGTACACTTGCCGATCTCAAGATCGTGAGGAAGTCCGAGCGCCGCAACTCAGCTGTGCATCCATACTCGCACACACGTTCAAGCCACCGGACAACCTCCACCTCCTCGCTCCAGCGATCCAGCGGAAGTAGCAACTCCTTCCAGAGGAAATGCCACCGGGAACATGTATCTCGCTAATCCGAGACCATGGGGGAATAATTCTAGAGGGGGAGAGAGATCCTTCACAAGGATGTGTGAGGAAGAAGGAGGAACAGGGTGGCCTTTTATAGGAGTAGCGGGGGTGCCCCTCCTTCATGGCCGGCGCATGGGGGGGTGACTCCTCACCTCCCCCATTCATGTGGTGATAACCCCTCCACATTAAAATGCCTCTTCACATTCCCCTTTAAAGTCCCTACTTTAAATGCATTAAAATTCTCCAAGTTTAATGCTCTCTCATTTAATAAAACTCTTTTATTAAATTTATTCAGAATTTTGTTAATTACTTTAATTAACAAACATTCACATATAACCCCTAGCAATATTTCAATATCACATGCAGAACCACTTTCTGCAATTTCACTCGAAACAATTTCTGGTTTCTATCGAAACAATTCTTGCGCTTTGCCATTTTTTCGTCTGAAACATATGTGCTCCAAAACGGTGTCCTGTAACTCTTAAGTGTGTCACCCTACGGTTCACAAATAATGCAGACATGATCGAGACCCCTCTCTGATCAATAATCAGCAGCGGGACCTGGAGATCCGTACTGACTCCTACACATTCAACGATGACTTCTGTGATCGTGAGAACCTTTAACGCTAGTAACTAAATCCCTTTGTCTTGCGATATATTACATTTCCGAGATTCGATCATCGGTATCTCCATACCTAGTTTGATCTCGTTGCCGACATGCACTCTTTTCTCGTTCCCGTGATATAACATTCTAGTGATCACGTCACTTGCTTGCAAGCTATTTCAATGTGATATCACCGAGAGGGCCCAGAGTATATCTATCTGTCATCGGGATTGACAAATTCCACTCTTGATCCATGAGCCTCAACATAACACCTTCGTAGCACTGAACCCATCTTTATAGTCACCCTGTTACAGTGTGACGTTTGATGTTATCAAGATACTCTTCCAGCGTCAGCAATTAACATGATCTCATGGTCTAAGCATAAAGATTACTTCATATGATGTTATAGCAATATAAACATAATGACTTTGATCGTAATGCTATACTTCGGATGAATGTTCATCACATCATTCAACTAATGTTGTGACCTTGTTATTAACAACATCCAATGTATATGATCAGGAAACCTTGATCATCTTGTTAATCAACAAGCTAGTCTAAAAGAGAGGCATAACTAGGAACCCTTTTTGTTTATTAAACACGCATGTATTGATGTTTCCGATCAATACAATTATAGCATGAAAAATAAACATTTATCATAAACATGGAATAAGTTAATAACCACTTTATTATTGCCTCTCGGGCATATTCCCTTGAGTCTCCCACTTGCACTAGAGTCAATAATCTAGTTTGAAAACTTTGCGTATTGAACACCTATGGCTTTCTGGTGGTGCATATACGCGATTGCTAGTGGTTAACATAATCTCCGGATATGACAGTTTCAGGTCCGTGTGTATTTGCATGTCTTTGCGTCTCTACGCATCACTCATTCTCAAATGAGATGGCATTGTATAAATTTGGTCCTTTGGTGAGACCTTTAGTTCGCTCGGGTTAAAATATGTTGATATTATTGTCACACAATATATCTTCATAGTATTAGCCCACTTTGAACCACACCTAGTTTGATAACAAACTACTTAACACAAATGCCCTCCTTTGCTGCTACTATAGCAGTTATATACTTAGCCTTTTGTTGTAGTATCCGTCACAATGTCTCAACTTTGGAACTCATCCAAATACATCATGGAACATCCTTTCCATTACATTGTGCCACCCATAGTATAAATTGAGATAAATTTAATTTGTATCTTGTGACAAAAATAGTATCAATGTAACACTTTACAATGAACTACCTTTAACTATTTGTCACTTATACATGATATATTCTTAGTTCTTCCAAAGCTCATAAGAATATCTTTACTATTGTCCAATGATCTTATTATGAATCATCCTGGTATGTGCTCATAACACTTAGAGCATAGGACATTTTGGATATATACATATCACGGTATAATCGATCGGAATCTTCATGTGATTTTACTCACCAAGTGTTGAAACACTTGAATCTTGATACAATTCTTTCCATGTAGCAAGAACCTTTCTTGTTGTTTCCATATTGAACCCTTTCAATATCTCATATATGTATGTCTGGCACAACCATATTAGCGCCTTAATCTATCCATATAGATATTGATGCCAAATATTCTGGGTTTGCCCAAGTCTTTCATTGAAATCTTATTTTAATGAAATTCTTAACTTGTGTCAATACAAGATACATCATTTCCAATCAACAATATTTCCTCTACATAATGTATTAGAAATATGTCTCAGCGCTCCCACTTAATTTCTTGCAAATGCAAGCATCTTCATCATCTCCGATGAATTTAAACTCTTTTAACAACTTCGTCATGGTGAAGATTCCAACTCCGCTATGCTTACGTCAACTATTGAAGTTTGCATGCCCTTTTAGCACCCTTTGAATTAACAAAACCCTTCGGACCATGTCTTGTACACGTCCTAGGTAACCATTCTATTAGAAGAACATTGTCTTGTTTGTTCAACTACCATACATAAAATTATATTAGTGGTTGCTACATTAATCCGTCAAGACTAAATATCGCTATGAAAGATCAAATCTTGTCATAGTCAACTCCTTGAACATTGTCGTAAACTTCTTTCCGACATGTCGACTATTTCATAGATGTTAAGCATCCATGTTTATTTCTTTTTAGATCCAAACACGGCCGATAGGCTTCACGCCTTTCCAGAGGGTCTTCCAAGTTTAGAAACTTGATTTCTTGTGTATGGATACTATCACGGATTCTATGACTTCTAGTCATTTTATGGAGTTAGGGCCCATCATCGCTTCTTTGCATGTAGTTGGTTCATCATTGTCAAAATAATAATGATTTGCTTATCAAATCACACTATTTGATTCTTACCGAGCCACACGGTTTAATAGGAACTCTAATCTTCGAGATCACACCCTTTGTAATCACGGGAGCCATGAGCATTGTGGCCGCCACCACGACACTTTCCGGCGCTGCGCTACTTAGCACATATAGCTAAGGTTCAACAACCTTATCAAAGTTCTATTGTCCTCCCACTTAACTTTTCACGAAAAATTCCTTCTCAAGAAACTTGACGTTCCTAGTAACAAACTCTTTTGTCCTCAGTGTTATGGAGGAATTCCCAACAAATTCTTTGGGATAACCTACAAAGACGTGCTTATCCGACTTTGGTTGTAAACATTTTACTTATGCATAGCATACCAAAATTTGAGAAAAGACAATTCGGGTTTTATCCCAAACCATAATTCATATGGTGTCATTTCAAAAGATCACGATGGAGCTCTTTTCAGTGTAAAAGCAATAGTCTCTAAAGCTTCAATCCTTAAAACATAATGGAAGTTTTATAAATGACACCTTTGATCTTATCTTGTCAAACATGGTTTGATTTCATCTCTCGAATATGCCATACTACTATGGTTTATGGGGAAACACAAATCATGGAACAATTCCTCAAGTCTTAGGTGTTTTTGCTAAACATGTAACTCAAATATCTTCCTTTATGATCGAATCATAAACTCTTTATTTTCTTGTTACAATTATTTTCCACTTCATCTTGAAAGTCTTTGAACAATTTTCAAATGTTTCATACTTCTTCCTTATTAAGTAAATATATAGATATATTCACTCAAATTTCTGGAGAAAGCATATGAAGCAAAAAGATCCATCGCATGTGACTACACATAATGGACTATATACATCAACATGCATAATATCCAATAAGTTAGTCATCCGTTCCTCTTTGGCCTATGGACGGAGTTTCAATTATCTCGAGGAAAGTTTCACAAGCGTTAATTGATCAAAATCAAAGACTCCAAAAATCCATCAACATGGAGTTTCTTCATGTTTTCTTTCCAATATAATTTAAACAACGATGTCACTCCATAAGTGATCTTTCAATCATTTGTCTTGCGACATTTTAGCAATAGTGTTTATGGATGTGATTTCTCCTACTAGACTTGTAAAAGTTCATCCATCCATTATGGAATACGATAATTATTTGAACAACCATTGTTCTCATAATACCAAAACAAAATAACAATTATTAAAACAAATCTTGAAGGCTAGGTTTGACGACAATGAAAAACACAATAACACTTTATTTGTTTTCGATGAACATCATCACTTATTCTCTTGCTAGTTACTTTGGACATTGTAGTTCATGAATTGCGTTGTCCTGTATGACACTTCATACCAACCAATTCGGTATCCAATACCGGTATCCAATACCTCAGAACCACATTGTTTAACAAGCAAGGAATACAACCATAACATGTATATCTTCTATATACCTAAGCATTCATCGAGGTTTTCATAATCCTCCCAGAACAGTGCACAATTATTTGGACAAAAATGGATCTTCTCATATGATAGTCCAAGTACCTTGATGTACTGTTTCATCTCATAAAATGATTTTGGCAGTCTTTCTTAGGGATCGACTCGCTATACACCTTAATCTCTAAATTGAAAGCTTTATCTCTTGTTGGACGACTTATCCTTTAGTAATTTCATTACCAGTTCGAATCTTGAGATACCAGAATCAGGGTCCACTAGACACTTGGCATCTTCTATCAAGTCAGAGAAAAGAGATATTTTAAGAGAAGAAGCGCCTTTTTTACTACAGTGGGGTACAAGTCTCTTAACAAACCACAAAGGTCCTCATCCTTTATCCGATGAGCTTCAGGAGGATTAGCATCAGCTAGAGGATCAAGAACAGGCTGATCATATGGTTCACGATGTTTAGTCCACCTAATATATGTGCGTTGCATCCCATTAAGGAATATATGGTCTACGACTATGCTCTAACTCAGCTTTTTATAATTAAGGCATTTTTGGCATGGGAAAAACACATCTGAGTCACTGTTATGCTTTCTAACAAACTTAATAAAGTCATTAACACCTTCCCAATATGAAGGTGTTGCTTTTCTCCATTCAGTATCCAATATCTGTCCATCTGTTGAGGATAGAGATTGTCAGAAGCTTTCAAGATATTTCATCGAACATGTTGATTATAGATCTAATTAAGCCAAGATATCTGAGCAACCTGATTAAATATAGAACTATAAATGCCACATAATTTTAGCCTATTCCAAAAATTGAGTGCAGAACAAAGTTACATATTTGAGAGAATAGATCGACCGAGCGCAAAATACAAACCAATTCAAACAAACAGATTAAGTGTAGAACAATGTCAAATGAACAGATCGAGTATAGAACAACTTCTACGGAATGATTCGAGTGAACTAAAGAAATTTTAAGCATACCGTGGGGATCGACCAGCTGACCACTGGCATGTGTGCATATCGAAAAGAATGGCACCACTAGCAATGGTGTCATGCCGCCCGGCTGGTAGACAGAGTGTGAATGTTTTGGTGCGCGGCTTGTGGTTTTGACCGCCTGTGTGCATCTCGAGAAGAATGGTGCAAAGAGAGTAGCTGGCTGCTGTAGTGAGGGCGGGAACGAGTAGGAAGGCGTGAGTAGGAAAGTTTTGGTGTGCGCGGGATATGTGTCCTGGTTGTCAACAATTTTCTCGCGAAATATCTGCCAAAATTTTATCCCTTGTTTTTTCTTCCTTATTGAGGTCTAGAATCTTTATTAATGAGCCCATAAAATTAAGCTATCAGGCCCAAGCATAGCCCAAAACCTTCCAATTCAGCCTTTTCATTGTCTTGTGGCTGCCGACCATAGCGCATTCAATTTTGGAGTGAGCCCATGGAATATAGCCCATGAAGAATAGGGCATCCGCCCCAAGTAATATTTTTAATTCAGCCTTTATGGGCATTACTCCCTTCCCCAACTCCCCAAAAAATCTCCACCTACATATGTTTTTGTGTAGAAACTACTCCATTACTAGTAAGTTCCACGTATCCTGCATGTGAGACCCAGATAATAGACGTATGCGATGTCATCATTATATAAATTTATAATAGATAATGCTCCAAAAATTATAAATTTGATCGACATCTATAAAGTATGGGTGTATATTTGTTCTTTTACTTTGTATCATATTGATAAGTCAATGTTTATTAGCTACATAACACTTGAAAATAGTTGGATTCGCAGCATAGAAAACAATTTTTTTTCCTATGATGGGAACTATTATACGCCAAGATCTATCTACTAGATAGAAGCAACGGGTGGATATACATCCATAGAAAACATACCCTCAAAGACCGACAAAGTATAACGAGATTGAACTCTTGGATGATGTAGTCGAACGATTGCCGATATCAATATCGTGTAGAAGTCCTAGTGCCACAAATCAGCAGGGCATCTGTCCTCGCACACACATTCAAGCCACCGAACAACCTCACCTCCTCGCTCCAGCGATGTAGCGGAAGCAGCAACTCCTTCCAGATGAAATTCCACCGGGAACATGTATCTCGCTAATCTGAGACCATGGGGGAATAATTCTAGAGGGGGAGAGATATCCTTCATCAGGAGGTGTGCTTTGAGATGGAGGAGAGGGGGGCATTTTATAGGAGGGGGGATGCCCCCCTCCCATGGCCGGTGCCCATGGGGGGTGCCCCCACCTCTTCCTCATTCATGTGGTGGAAGCTCCACTCCCATCAATTTTGGCTCCACTCAAAATCCCACTCACATGCATTAAATTTCCACCAAATTTACTGCAACTCTCATTTAATATAAACTCTTTTATTTATTTATTCAGAATTTTGTTTATTACTTTAATTAACAAACATTCACATAAAACCCCCTGCAACATTTCAATATCACATGCAGAACCAATTTTAGCAATTTCACCCGGAACAATTTTGGTGTCTATTAAAATAATTCCAGCGCTTTGTAATTCTTTCATCTAGAACATATTTGCTCCAAATGGTTTTGGCAACCCTTAAGTGTGTCACCCTACGGTTCGTGAATAATGCAGACATGATCGAGACCCTTCCTGGATCAATAATCAGAAGAAGGACCTGGAGATCCATACTAACTCCTACACATTCAACGATGACTTCTGTGATCGTGAGAACTTTTAACACGAGTAACTTAATCCCTTTGTATCGCTATATATTACATGTCCGAGATTCGATCATAGGTATCCCAATACCTAGTTTGATCTTGTTACCGACATGCACTCTTTTCTCGTTCCCGTGATATAACATTCTAGTGAGCACATCACTTGCTTGCAAGCTATCTTAAAGTGATATCACCGAGAGGGCCTAGAGTATGAGAATGTCATTTTGCGGCCCGAAAGTTGGGGTGTCCAGGCAACGCGGTACCCAAGTTTCTTACAATTAGCTGTGTTGCCCAAAGTTGGCATGCCAAATACTTAGAGGGTCTTTTTCGGCATGAATTCAACTTTCCGTTTCAATATAAAATATCAGGCTAATGGCTATCAAGTTGGCCCCCCTTGTCAGTTCTCGTTGTTATATCGCTCCCGTCGCTTAAGCGGGGTGTCTATCACGTAGGCTTGCAGCGCTGGTGAAGGAAATATGCCCTAGAGGCAATCATAGAGATGATTGTATTTCATGTGTATCCATGAGTTATTATAATATTCCTTGAATATCCATATACCAGGCAACTTGTATTGATTGGCAATTATGTGAATTGTTTGTGAAACTCTTTACTTGTATGGTTATCTAATAATTGTCCCTAGTCGGAGTTCATGTGAGGACACACGTGAATATTAGACTAGCACATCGATTGGTTGATGACTATGTTTTGCAAGTCATAGACATAGAGATGTCAAACCAATGATGTGGACACATGTTATGAACATGGGGTTGGACTGACCCAACTTGAGACTAGCAATAATACTTGCAGCTCTCTTTACACATCGTGTACGTTTTGTCCTTAGACCTAAGATTGTCACATGTGCTTGAGATGTGGATCGACCTACTTTGGGGCTATCAAACACTACTCCATAGCTAGGTAGTTATAAAGGTAGCTTTCGGGTTTGTCCTGATACATGCTGTAAGGCATCGGTCAATCAAGATGGGATTTGCTCCTCTCTACTTGAGATAGATATCTCTGGGCCCCTCAAGTGATCGGATCCAGAAATGCATGGTCGTGCTACATATGGTTAAGAGTTAACCTAGTAAAGAGATTCTGAATCACAGTATCGAGAAAGAGAGGTCAGCTTGGAGCTAGACCAAATATTATGAGGCAAAGGGAAATACATGTACTCAACCTTGTGATGGTTCGTTCGAATGATCTTTATATGCGTTTAGGAGTTGGCACGTCTTGCTAGAGGCCGCTACCAACTATTGACGGAGTAAGTGTACTCGTGTCATGACTATACGTGTATGAACCTATAGGGTCACAAACTTTAGGGGCTGGAAGCCTAATGAGGATTGGATCCGAATTAGACCAGGCTTAGGTTGCTAATGGGCTGCTAATGTAGAAGCCCACTAGGGATGCCTATATAAGAGAGAGTGAGGCGAGCTGAATAGGGTTGAGCATTCCACCCAGCCGCCACTCCTCTTCCGCCTATGTTGCACGTGCAGACCTAGCAGTCTGGCGTGTGACGGCTTCCACTTCGGACATGTGGATACCTCGGAGGTGCTGCACCTGTAGCACTTGGACAAGCCGCGCAAAGGGGAGCCGTGATCTATGACAATAGTATTCCTGGCTGACGCGGTAGAAAATTTTGATTTTACGCTAGTGTATCCTACCCGTTTCCCTACAGTGGTATCAGAGCCGATGTTGTTCGGTCATAGGTTCGGGAAGTTTGCATATGGTGATATGTAGATTGATATGGATGATTTGATCGTCTGTATGGAGGTGGTTCTAGATTGATCTATGATCTTACTTTCCATGATCGTGATTCTAAGGTCGTCGAACGACTTACCCCTACCGGTCGGTTTCCGCCATCGGGGTAGACAGTGACACATAAATCCTTTTGAATCACGCGAAGATCAATATGATTGATCGAATCGGGAATTAGATCTGAATTGACGTACCGTAACCAAAGGAGTTTGGTCGAATCGGAACTATGGTCGGTTTATGGTAAATTTGATTTGCCGATCAAAATCCTTAAAGAAAATTGTATAGATACCACGAGGGGCGCTGCCCCTTCGAACCCCGCAGGGGGAGACCCCTAAACCCCCCTTAATCGCAGCCCCCTTTTTGGTATCACGTTAAGGTTCATAGGTGCTACGATTTCACATGATCCGGTAGAATGCGATTCTATGCACAACTTGTTTTTGCAGGATTTATGTGATCGGTATGGTCTAAAAATGTATGTGATGCATGTATGTGTTTTTCATGACCTGCGTGTCGTGAGTAGGGCAACACGACTGGAGCCATATGTGTTGTCAATTATTGTAATGGCATGCGTGCCAACTTGTGATGATCCCAATACCATGTAATTTTGATTACTAGCTGTTAGGAGTAATAGCTTGTATTAGTTCTTGGATAACTCATCACTTGGAGGATGGCTCGCATAGAGCATGAAGATGGAGATCATCATGGTGGACAGGTTCTATGGCGATGGAGATCACCATGAGAAAAATGGGCCATACTGTATCACATCTATGTGAATGCTATTCTTATACGTTTTACTACTATGCATGCCCTTAGATGATAGAAGTAGAACGATCCCTCACAAAGTTTAAGTTAAACCATGCCCTCCCAACCAAACCTTGCACCATCCTATGCCCTGTACAATCGTTGGTGGGTCTATGAAATTAGGGTGCCGCGGTTTTCCCTGGCTGGATGGGTTTGTATCGGATACCTGCACGCATAAGGGTTGGTGAGCTTAACAAGGTCATCTTAACTGTTAAGGACCTTGGGGCATAAAGGTTGGGCGCCTAGTTTTGACATAGAGATCTCACCCAACAACAAGAGTCATATGTGATATGATTAGCAAAGGTTGCTTACCGATTTACCTTGTCTTCTAGCAGTGATGCTAAAGCTCACTAGTCGACTTGTTAATTGTGGATCTTGAATCACTTAGTATCAATAGAGGGATGTTTATTTAAGTGGGAGTATATGCTATTAAATTGTTTAATATGTTTTACTCTTTCATGGTTACATGGCTTAGTATTTTGCATACTTTTGTTGTAGATCAATGGCACCGAACAATTCATCACCTTTTGCTTTGCATTCAATTCTTGAAAAGGATAAAGTAAATGGAACAAACTATTCGGACTAGGTCCATAACCTGAGAATTGTTCTCAGGGCTGAGAAAAAGGAAATTGTTCTGGTTTCCCCAATCCTGGATGAACCTGCTGATAATGCAACTGCTGCCCTTAAGAATGCCTACAAGAAAGCATGTGATGAATCTCTTGAGGTTATTTGTCTTATGCTTGCATGCATGGAACCTAATCTTCAAAAGCAGTTTGAGATCAGGAAGCGTACAATATGATCATTGCGCTTAAGGACATGTTCCAGACTCAGGCTAGGACTGAGAGGTACAATGTCGCTAAGTCCTTTGTGGAATGCAAGCTGGCAGAGGGAGCAGCTGTAGGCCCCAATGTGATCAAAATGGTTGGTTCTGATGACTTTGGAAAAGCTTGGTTTTCCATTAGGCCAAGAGTTGGCCACTGATTTCATTTTGGCATCTCTTCCATCTAGATATGGGCATTTCATTTCGAACTACCATATGCATGGTGTGGAGAGGGGCCTTAATGAATTATGTGGGATGCTGAAAACAACAGAATGTGACATTAAGAAGTGTGCAGGGCATAGCCATGTGATGGCTGTGCAGAACAAGCCTAGCTTCAAGAAAAAGGGCACTTCTTGGCAGAAGAAGAAGGGCAAGGCTAAGGATATGATCCCTAAGCCAAACCCTACACCCAAGAAAAAGGCTGGACCTGCAGGAGACACTGAGTGTTTCTTTTGTCATGAATATGGTCACAGGAAGAGAAACTGTAGCAAGTACCAGGCTTCTTTGAAGAAGGGTGGAAGTAAGAGTACTTCCCACTCAGGTACGCTTGTTGTAAATGTTGTAGACATTTTTCTCGCAGGTTCTTATGTTAACTCTTGGGTATTTGATACCGGATCGGTTGCTCATATTTGCAATTTGATGTAGGGGCTAATAAGGACTAGAGAAGTGTAGAAAGGCGAAGTAGATTTTCGCATCAGAAATAAAGCAAGGGTTTCTGCATTGTTTGTCGGTGTCATGCAGCTTCACCTTCCGTCAGGATTTATCATGGAATTGAATAATTGTTATTACATTCCTAGTATGGGTCGAAACATTTTATCACCTTCATGTTTGATGAGGGATGGTTATTCATTTGCGAGTACAAACAATGGTTGTGTAATCTCTAAGAATGTTATGTTTGTGGCTGATGCTCCTATTGTGAATGGGTTATTTATTTTAAATCTTGATAATGCATGTGTTTACAATGTTAGTGCTAAAAGGCTTCGGCCAAATGATTTGAGTCCTACCTATTTATGGCATTGTCGTTTGGGGCATATAAGTGAAAAGCGCATGAAGAAGCTCCATGGTGATGGTCTTCTAACTTCGTTTGATTTTGAATCATACAAGACATGTCAAGCTTGTCTACTTGGAAAGATGACCAAGACGACTTTTACGGGGTTTCCCGAGAGAGCGACAAACTTGTTGGAACTCATACATACTGATGTATGTGGACCAATGAGCACGATAGCTAGAGGAGGATATCACTACTTCATTACTTTCACTGGTGATTTCAGTAGATATGGCTATGTCTACTTGATGAAGCATAAGTCTGAAACTTTTGAAAAGTTCAAAGAGTTTCAGAATGAGGTAGCGAATCAACGTGGCAAGAAAATAAAGGCCTTGCGATCTAATCGCGGAGGTGAATATTTGAGTCACGAGTTTAGCAATCATCTTAAGAGTTGTGGAATTTTTCCACGGCTCACGCCGCCCGGAATGCCTCAAAGAAACTAGGTCTCTGAACGGCGTAATCAAACTTTGTTGGACATGGTTCGATCAATGATGAGCCAGTCAGATTTACCATTATCATTTTGGGGTTACGCGCTAGAAACAGCAGCTTCGCGTGACTAAGCAGGTAATCCGCCTAAATCCGTAGTGAAGACACCATATGAGATGTGGACTGGAAAGAATCCTAGTTTGTCTTTTCTAAAGATTTGGGGTTGTGATGCATTTGTCAAGCGACTTCAGTCAGACAAGCTAACACCCAAATCGTATAAGTGCATTTTTGTGGGATACCCAAGGGAAACCTTAGGGTATTACTTCTACAACCGAGAAGAGGGAAAAGTGTTTGTCACTCGTAGCGGTGTTTTCCTAGAGAAAGAGTTTCTCACAAAGGGAACGAGTGGAAGGTCGGTGCGACTTGAAGAAGTTCAAGATGAGCCAGTCGGGGATGCTTCGATGAGTGATGCTATTGTAGTACAACAAGTTGAGGAATCCGTGGCAATAGAAGCACCATAGCCACGAAGGTCGGCGAGGCTCCGCGAAGCGCGAGAATTATTATTGTTAGACAATGATGAGCCTGCGACCTATGCAGAAGTGATGGTGGACCCAGACTCTGAGAAATGGCTGATTGCCATTAGATCCAAGATAGAGTCCATGGGAGACAATCAAGTTTGGAACTTGGTTGACCTGCCTGATGGTTTTAAAGCCATCGAGTGCAAGTGGATCTATAAGACGAAGATTGATATGGATGCAAATGTTCACATCCATAAAGCTCGACTTGTTGCAAAAGGTTTTTGACAAGTTCAAGGAGTTGACTACGACGAGACTTTCTCGCCCGTAGCGATGCTTAAATCTATACGGATCATTCTAGCCATTGCTGCATATTTCGATTATGAGATATGGCAGATGGACATCAAGACGGCTTTCTTAAATGGAATCCTTACTAAGGACATGTATATGATGCAGTCCGAAGGTTTTGTCGATCCAAACAATGCTAGAAAGGTATGCAAACTTCAAAAGTCGATTTATGGGCTGAAGCAAGCATCTCGGAGTTAGAACACTCGATTTGATGAAGTTGTAAAGGAGTTTGGCTTCACCAAAAACGAACAAGAACCTTGTGTGTATAAGAAAAAAATGGGAATCACTTGTGTTTCTAATCTTATATGTGGATGACATATTACTGATTGGAAATGACATTCCTATGCTTGAGTCTGTTAAGACCTCATTGAAAACTAGTTTTTCTATGAAGGACTTAGTAGAAGCGGCATATATTCTGGGCATCAAGATCTATAGAGATAGATCAAGGAGGCTAATTGGATTAAGCCAGAGTACGTACATTAACAAAGTGTTGAAACGGTTCAGCATGGAAGAGGCTAAGAAGGGGTTCTTGCCCATGTCTCACGGCATTAAACTTAGCAAGACTCAGTGTCCTTCGACCACTGATGAGCGAGTGTGCATGAGTAGGGTTCCATATGCTTCGGCTATTGGATCCATCATGTATGTGATGACATGTACTCGCCTAGATGTTTCCTATGCTCTAAGTGTTACAAGCAGATACCAGGCTGATCTAGGTGAGAGTTACTGGACAGCGGTAAAGAATATCCTAAAGTACTTGAGAAGGACTAAGGATATGTTCCTAGTTTATGGAGGTGAGGTCAAACTCAGTGTAAAGGGTTACACAGATGCGAGTTACCTTAATGACTCAGATGACTCGAAATTGCAATCAGGTTATGTGTTTTTCATGAATGGTGGTGCTGTGAGCTGGAAAAGTTCCAAGCAAGATACAATGGCCTCCTCTTTAACAGAAGCTGAATATATTGCTGCCTCAGAGGTTGCAAAGGAAGCTGTTTGGATTAGGAATTTCCTGATCGCTCTTGGTGTGGTTCAGGGATCGTCCAATCCCTTGGATGTTTATTGTGACAACAATGGTTCTATTGCACAAGCCAAGGAACCTAGACAACACCAGAAGAACAAACATATTCGCATGCGTTACCATCTGATTCGTGAGTTCATTGATGATGGTAGTGTCATGTTATGCAAAATACATACAGACTCAAATGTTGCTGATCCCTTGACTAAGCCACTCCCGCAGCCTGCGCATGAAGCGCACACAAGAGCAATAGGTATTAGATACTATCTAGATTGACTCTAGTGCAAGTGGGAGACTAAAGGAAATATGCCCTAGAGGCAATCATAGAGATGAATGTATTTCATGTGTACCCATGAGTTATTATAATGTTCCTTGAATATCCATATACCAGGCAACTTGTATTGATTGGAAATTATGTGAATTGTTTGTGAAACTCTTCACTTGTATGGCTATCTAATAATTGTCCCTAGTCAGAGTTCATCTGAGGATACATGTAAATATTAGACTAGCACATCGATTGGTTGATGTCGCAAGTCATAGACATAGAGATGTCAAACCAATGATGTGGACACATGTTATGAAATGGGGTTGGACTGACCCAACTTGAGACTAGCAATAATACTTGTAGCTCTCTCTAGACATCGTGTATGTTTTGTCCTTAGACCTGAGATTGACACATGTGCTTGAGATGTGGATCAACCTACTTTGGGGCTATCAAACACTACTCCGTAGCTGGGTATTTATAAAGGTAGCTTTCGGGTTTGTCCTGATACATGCTGCAAGGCATCAGTCAATAAAGATGGGATTTGCTCCTCTCTACTTGAAAGAGATATCTCTGGGCCCCTCGAGTGATCGGATCCAAAAATGCATGGCCGTGCTACATATGGTTAAGAGTTAACCTAGTAAAGGGATTCCGAATCACAGTATCGAGAAAGAGAGGTCAGCTTGGAGCTAGACCAAATATCGTGAGGCAAAGGGAAAGACATGTACTCAACCTTGTGATGGTTCGTCCGAATGATCTTTATATGCGTTTAGGAGTTGTCACGTCTTGCTAGAGGCCGCTACCAACTATTGATGGAGTAAGTGTACTCGTGTCATGACTATACGTGTATGAACCTATAGGGTCACACACTTTAGGGGCTGGAAGCCTAATGAGGATTGGATACGAATTAGACCAGGCTTAGGCTGCTAATGGGCTGCTAATGTAGAAGCCCACCAGGGATGCCTATATAAGAGAGAGTGAGGCGATCTGAATAGGGTTGAGCATTCCACCCAGCCGCCACTCCTCTTCCTCCTGTGTTGCACGTGCAGACCTAGCAGTCTGGCGTGTGACGGCTTCCACTCCGGACGTGTGGATACCTCGGAGGTGCTGCACCTGTAGCACTTCGACGAGCCGCGCAAAGGGGAGCTGCTCGTGGGACGAGGACGAGGAGGAGACGTAGAACATCCACACTGCCCTGACGTGCTTCATCGAGTTCCGCAACTGTGCATCTAGTGGTAATCCCGTGATCTATGACAATAGTATTCATGGTTGACGTGGTAGAAAATTTTGATTTTACGCTAGTGTAGCCTACCTGTTTCCCTACAGCTGGCATAATGGATAGGACAACACCCCCTTCCCAGTGTATTGACGTGACAAAATAGGGCACATCTATCACCATTATAATTATTTTTTGTTTACTCAGAAGCTAGAACGACCACCGCCACACGTCTCTCCTTGGACTTCCGTCCCCGTCGTTAACCACTACCTTAAAAGCGCATTGATGGTTCCACCGTTCCCCTGCCTCGCAGAAACCACTCTTCTTCTTCCTGTCATCTGTCTTCTTCCCGTCTCCTTCTCTTTGCCGCCATGGAAGGTCGGCACACTCTAGAGACAAGCTTCACTACCCATGACAATAAGAAGATAGATGTTGTCTACACTAACTAGGAGGAGATAGTGGTGCGAGTCCTGAGGATGTATGAGGGTTGGCTTGAGAAAGACGAGGAAAAGTTTGTGGGATTGGACCTCGAGTACACCCCGGAGGACCCATATGAAGGGAGTGATGTCTCCGTCGTTCAACTGGCCATGAGGAAACACGTCCTCGTCTACCACCTCTCCGGGTTTGTAGATCTGTTCTCTGTAGCTAACCGCTTTTAGGGTTTTCTCCTATTGTTCTTTATCCATTTTCTCATCTTGCAACTACTGGATTTTATTTAGGACCAAATAAATTATGACAAGACAATGTTGAGAGTCTTGATCTTGCATTTACTAAACTTTTCAAAATTATATTCAGATGATGATTTTGCATTGACAAAATATTTGTAGTTACAAATTTTGGTGATGACAAACTACATACTTTCAAGACTGATAGGAATTGTCCGGCGCTGCGCCAGTTCCTTGTAGAAAAGGGAATTGTTTTCTGCACTGTCGACAATACAACTGATTTTTCGGTCGTTTATCGAGAGAGAATTATAATTCCTGCGCACAACTGGATCGATATTCAGAGTCTTTTCAAGATCCTAGGGGGCTCGAGGAAGGATGGAATGGCATCACTCGCAACTAGAATCCTCGATGAGTTGTATGACAGAATGAAGGCAGATTTCCCTACAGATAGGCACGATTTCTAGGACGAGTGGCCGTTGTCTGATATAAACCCGAAGTATGTAGCCATAGATGCTTACGTGACCTACCAGCTGTACAAGAAGATCCATTTTTTTCTACGTTACCTCGTGTTTTGCCCTATTTGCAAGAGGGAAGACGAGCTTAGGGGAGCCCTTTGTAGAAAATGCAGAATAGCTACGTTTGAAGCTACATATGCAAAGGAAATGGCTGCATCTGAAGCAGCTAACAGAGAGGCTGCAAAAGCAGCTGAAAGAGAGCTTGCAGCTGAAGCAGAAGCAGCTGACAGAGAGGCTGTAGCTGAAGCAGCAAACAGTGAGGCAACATCTTCTAGGGGCAACAATTAGGTATGTGATGCACCGCTAATTGTGTCATAGGACGCTGAAGATAGGGAAGGAAAGTCAGATCCCAGGTGGGACAAAGCATTTCGTGAGTTATGGAGTGCCAATAATATAAGATCCACCTGGAATGATCGCAGTTGGTCGCCTAGGAACGATGGCAAGCGCCTCAAGTGGGCTGATGAGAAGTGAATTAAATTTTACTTATCAGTGTTATGTTTCTATTTTGTGGTACTCATTTATCTTATCAAGATGTCTAGCGCCTCAAGTGAGAGTAGTAAAATAAATTTAACTCTCTTTGTGTTATGCTTATGTATGTGTCTTGTAGCTTGTCAAGATGGTACCTCGTTAACGGGAAGTTTGAAAGAGTACCCTTTTCCTCTCTCACTAAACAGATATGTTTCATTTTCCCCAAATTGGTAGCAAATCTAGAGAAGATTCTCTCTTTGATAATTTGTTCCCTTTTGGACCTCTTTTTGCCTTTGATCAGGTAGCAAATCTAGAGCAGCAAATCACACCAGGCAGAATACATTCATTCAGAAAACAAAACAAATGTAGATATAATTGTGCGCAGCTAAATAGGATATAGCGATAGAAAGTAGGTTGCTTAACGAGGTTCGATGCATTCAGCCAGAAATAAGATGCAAGCAAAATATAGAAAATCAAAAGAAGCTGGTTAGCAGTAGCAGCCGCTGCAGCAGCAGGCACATTCAAGGCCTTCAAGCGCTCGCGCCTCTGCCTCCTCCCTCCAGCGCTTCCTCCACTTCTTGCTACCCAGTCCCTTGATCTTGCGGGCCTTGGGCCTGATTGGAGGCATGCAACCCTCTTTGATGGCCACCCGCTGGAGGTTTCAGAGGTGAATGCAGAGAGCCCGGTGTTCAGCGATGTAGGCGTTGATGTTCACAGTCTTGTGCTCGCCGCCTTTGTGGATGCCGGAGCCCGGGGCCTCTGCATGCTTCAGTAAGGAGTTGAAGTCGGTGCCAGCGAGACTCACCGAGCAGAAGGGGCAGCGCCAAGGGCTTTTGAAGAAGGCATCGTCTTGGCGGCCCAGCCTCCTCGGACTGACGAGTCTTGGTGTGCATGGACTCGTCATCGCTACAAACGTTGCTGCTGGAAACCTATTGGAAGAAAATGAAAATGGGGGAGTAGATGATGTAAGAAGATCAAACAATCGAAATGCAAACAAGCGAATTCTAATAAACCAAGATCTAACATTCAACGATGGGAACGGTAGAAGAACCATGGGAGGGGAGCAAACACTAGTTACCTCCGACCATGGGTCGTCAATGCCGGTGTCATAGGGGTTCAACGGAGTGATGTACTTATCTGGATTGTAGGTGCCCGAGAAGTGCTTGATCTACTTGTGACCGGCGGGGGCCTCCTCGCCGGTGGGGGGCTCCTCTTCAGCGGCTCCATTGGTAGCGGGGACGGGGTCCTGGACGGGAACGACGACTATCATCGATGCCTCGACTGGGGCCTGGACAGGGACGGCGGCTACTTTCAACGCGTCGAGGGGGACCCGCGAGGAGACGGGGGCCTCCTTGCCAGCATCCTCGGAGGCGACGATGGCCACCTTATCCTCCTCCGCCATCGCCGATGCGGAAGGGGTATTCTCGGAAGTTTGCGGATGCTGGTGGGATAGTGGAGAGGGTTGCGTGGGGAGAGTGAGCAAGAGTGAGAGTGGGTGTGCAGAGAGGGGCTCTATAGTTAAGGTGGATGGAAGCAAGGCACGTTTTGTTGCACCAACGAGTGCACCGCGCCGTGCAGTCTACTGCACCATGCACCACGACACGCGCACGGTACGCCACGTTTTTTTCTGGGCCATGCATGGCAGTTCTGTATTGAGCCGCATGCAAAGGGCGCATACAAAATTTCTACGTACGAAGTTTGACACGGCCCTAAAATTGGTGATAGTTAAAATTGGAAATGTAGAGGGGAAGGTAGGTGGCTGTACAGCGAGATTTGTGGGGTTGTGCTAGATCAGGTAGAGAGATGTGTTGATGACTGCGAGTGACTCGATGAAGGCGGAGACATTAGGTCTTGTCGATCTCAGCTCTTCAGCCTCCGGCTAGTGCGTGCAAGTTTCTTACGGTCGGGCCCAGTTGGAAGTGAGATTGAGAGCCGCTGCGTAAAAATGGGATATGTCTTATTAAAATCAACTGGCAATAAATTGCATTTGTCCATCAACGACCGTGCACTCGAGGACGCATGCGTTGTGGCGTAGTAGTAGAAGTAGTAGGCTTTTCAGACTTGATTAAACATGGCATGACCGCTCAACGACATTTTCCATGGACGGCATCATGTTCCTTCTTGTAGAAGTCTCGCTGAAGGAGACATCCGTGCTGTCTCACGCTGTACGGTGAAGGGCACGACGTGTGCAACGATCATCGTTGGATCGCACAGAATCAACAGTTGGTGTGCACGATCCGCGTGACAACTGTGACAGCCAATCAGGGAGTAGTAGACAGGGTGAGCACAGGTTTGGACTTCTACGAAAGATAGAGATAGGGGGGCAAAACTGAGTAGTATCAAAAAACCAAGGGAAAAATTGAGTAGTATAAAAATGGAAAGTGAGTGTCTTGTACAATGAAATACATCGTGGCATACATCAAATTATGCCAAGATAGATCCACTAGAGTTCATTGGATGTGTGTTCTTCTCATAAACCACATGGACCCACTAGAGTTCATTGCATGTGTGTTCTTCTCACACACCACACATGGATCCACCGGTCTCATCGCATGTCTGTTCTTTTCATAAACCACATGTTGAAACCATAAATGGATCCACCGGTGTCATTGGATGTGTGTTCTTTTCATGAACCACACCTAGTGTTATTGGATGTGTGTTCTTCTCACAAACCACACATGGATCCACCAGTGTCATTGCATGTCTGTTCTTTTCATGAACCACACATGGATCCACCTAGTGTGATTGCATGTTAGTTCTTATCACAAACCACATAAGGATCCACCAGTATCATTGCATGTTTGTTCTTTTCATGAACCACACCCAGTGTCATTGCATGTCTATTCTTCTCACAACCCACATAAGGATCCACCAGTGTCATTGGATGTGTGTTCTTTTCATGAACCACACACAGTGTCATTGGATGTATGTTCTTCACACAAACCACATAAGGATCCACCAGTGTCATTGCATGTCTGTACTTTTCATGAACCACACCCAGTGTCATTGCATGTATGTTCCTCTAAACAAACCACACAAGGATCCACCAGTGCCATTGCATGTGTGTTCTTCTAAACAAACCACACATGAATCCACCAGTATCATTGCATGTCTATCCTTTTCATGAACCACACCTAGTGTCATTGCATGTATGTTGTTCTCACAAACCACATAAGGATACACCAGTGTCATTGCATGTCTGTTCTTCTCATGAACCACATCCAGAGTCATCACATGTCTGTTCTTCTCACAAACCACATAAGGATACACCAGTGTCATTGCATACCTGTTCTTCTCATGAACCACATCTAGAGTCATTGCATGTCCGTTCTTCTCACAAACCACATAAGGATCCACCAGTGTCATTAGATGTGTTTTATTTTCATGAACCACACCCAGTGTCATTGCATGTGTGTTCTTCTCACAAACCACACATGGATCCACCAGTGACATTGGACGTGTGTTCTTCTCATGAACCACACATGGATCCACCTAGTGTGATTGCATGTCAGTTCTTCTCACAAACCACATAAGGGTCCACCAGTGTCTTTGCATGTATGTTCTTATCACGAAACACATCCAGAGTCATTGCATGTGTGTTCTTCTCACAAACCACACATGGATCCACTAGTGACATTGCATGTGGTAATTGCATGTGTGTTCTTCTAAATAAACCACACATGGATCCACCAGTACCATTGCATGTGTGTTCTTTTCAATTAACCACACCCAGTGTCATTACATGTCTGTTCTTCTCACAAACCACACAAGGATACACCAGTGTCATTGCATGTCTGCTCTTCTCATGAACCACATCAGAGTTATCACATGTTTGTTCTTCTCACAAACCACATAAGGATACACTAGTGTCATTGCATGTCTATTCTTCTCATGAACCACATCTAGAGTCATTGCATATATGTTCTTCTCACAAACCACATAAGGATCCACTAGTGTCATTGGATGTGTGTTCTTTTCATGAACCACAAAGGTCATTGGATGTCATTCTTTTCAGAACCACATCAGATCCACTAGTGGTATTGGATGTGTGTTCTTTTCATGAACCACACCAGTGTCATTGCATGTGTGTTCTTCTCACAAACCACATGGATCCACCAAGTGTCATTGGATGTGTGTTATTTTCATGAACCACACATGGATCCACCCAATGTGATTGCATGCCAGTTCTTCTCACAAACCACATAAGGATCCACCACTGTCATAGCATGCCTGTTCTTTTCATGAACCGCACCCAGTGTTATTGCATGTCTATTCCTCTGAACAAACCACATAAGGATACACTAGTGTCATTGCATGTGTGTTCTTCTAAACAAACCACACATGGATCCACTAGTGTCATTGGATGTGTGTTCTTTTCATGAACCACACACAGTGTCAACTGATGTCTGTTCTTGTCACAAACCACATAAGGATCCACCAGTGTCATTGGATGTGTGTTCCTCTCATGAACCACACCCAATGTCATTGGATGTGTGTTCTTCTCACAAACCACACATGGATCCACCAGTGTCATTGCATGTGTGTTCTTTTCATGAACCACACATGGATCCACCTAGTCTGATTGCATGTCAGTTCTTCTCACAAACCACATAAGGATCCACCAGTGTCATTGCATGTTTGTTCTTTTCATGAACCACAGCCAGTGCCATTGCATGTCTATTCCTATAAAAAAACACATAACGATACACCAGTGTCATTACATGTGTGTTCTTTTCATAAACCACATAAGGATCCACCAGTGTCATTGGATGTGTTTTGTTTTCACAAACCACACATGGATCCACCAGTATAATTTCATGTCTGTTCTTTTCATGAACCACACATGGATCCACACAGTGTCAACTGATGTCTGTTCTTCTCACAAACAACATAAGGATCCACCAGTGTCATTGGATGTGTGTTCTTCTCATGAACCACACCTAGTGTCATTGGATGTGTGTTATTCTCATGAACCACATCCAGTGTCATTGGATGTGTCTTCTTCTCACAAACCACACATGGATCCACCAGTGTCACTGCATGTGTGTTCTTTTCATGAACGACATATGCATCCACCCTGTGTTATTACATGTCAGTTCTTCTCACAAACCACATAAGGATTCACCAGTGTCATTGCATGTCTGTTCTTTTCATGAACCACACCCAGTGTCATTGCATGTCTGTTCCTCTAAACAAACTAAACGTGGATCCACCAGTGTCATTGCATGTGGTCATTACATGTGTGTTCTTCTAAACAAACCACACATAAGGATCCACCAGTGTCGTTGGATGTGTGTTCTTTTCATGAACCACACCCACTGTCATTGCATGTGTGTTCTTCTCACAAACCACACATGGATCCACTAGTGTCATTGGATGTGTGTTCTTTTCATGAACCACACATGGATCCACCCAGTGTGATTGCATGTCAGTTCTTCTCACAAACCACATAAGGATCCACTAGTGTCATTGCATGTCTGTACTTCTCATGAACCACACCCAATGTCATTGCATGTCTGTTACTCTAAACAAACCACACATGGATCCACTAGTGTCATTGCATGTGGTCATTACATGTGTGTTCTTCTAGACAAACCACACATGGATCCACCAGTATCATTGCATGCCTATTCTTTTCATGAACCACACCCAGTGTCATTGCATGTATGTTCTTCTCACAAACCACATAGGGATTCACCAGTGTAATTGCATGTCTATTCTTCTCATGAACCACATCAAGAGTCATCACATGTCTGATCTTCTCACGAACCACATAAGGATACACTAGTGTCATTGGATGTCTGTTCTTCTCATGAACCACATCCAGAGTCATTGCATGTCTGTTCTTCTCAGAAACCACATAAGGATCCACCAGTGACATTGGATGTGTGTTCTTTTCATGAACCACACAGTGTCATTGGATGTTTGTTCTTTTCATAAACCACATAAGGATCCACCAGTGTCATTGGATGTGTGTTCTTTTCATCAACCACACCCAGTGTCATTGCATGTGTGTTCTTCTCGCAAACCACACATGGAACCACCAATGTCATTGGATGTGTGTTCTTTTCATGAACCACACATGGATCCACCTAGTGTCATTGCATGTCTATTATTCTCACAAACCACATAGGGATACACTAGTGTCATTGCATGTCTATTCTTCTCATGAACCACATCTAGAGTCATCGCATGTCTGTTCTTCTCACAAAACACATAAGGACACACCAGTGTCATTGCATGTCTGTTCTTCTCATGAACCACATCTAGAGCCATTGCATGTCTATTCTTCTCACAAACAACATAAGGATCCACTAGTGTCATTGGATGTGTGTTCTTTTCATGAACCACACATAGTGTCAACTGATGTTTGTTCTTTTCATAAACCACATAAGGATCCACCAGTGTCATTGGATGTGTGTTCTTTTCATGAACCACACCCAGTGTCATTGCATGTGTGTTCTTCTCACAAACCACGCATGGATCCATCGGTGTCATTGGATGTGTGTTATTTTCACAAACCACACATGGATCCACCCAATGCGATTGCATGTTAGTTCTTCTCACAAACCACACATGGATCCACTAGTGTCATTGCATCTGTGTTCTTTTCATGAAACACACCCAGTGTCATTGCATGTCTATTCTTCTAAACAAACCACACATGGATCCACCAGTGTCATTGGATGTGTGTTCTTTTACTGAACCACACACCGTGTCAACTCATGCTGTTCTTCTCACAAACCAAAAAAGCATCCACAAGTGACATTGGATGTGGGTTCTTCTCATGAACGACACCCAGTGTGATTGCATGTGTGTTCTTCTAAACAAACCACACATGGATCCACCAGTGTCATTGCATGTCTGTTCTTTTCATGAACCACACATGGATCCACCTAGTCTGATTGCATGTGTGTTCTTCTCACAAATCACATAAGGATCCACCGGTGTCATTGCATGTCTGTTCTTTTCATGAACGACACCCAGCGTCATTGCATGTTTGTTCCTCTAAACAAACCACACATGGATCCACCAGTGTCATTGCATGTGGTCATTGCATGTGTGTTCTTATTCAATGTAGTCATTGGATGTGTGTTCTTCTAAACAAACCACACATGGATCCACCAATATCATTGCATGCCTGTTCTTTTCATGAACCACATCCAGTGTCATTGCATGTATGTTCTTCTCACAAACCACATAGGGATACACCATTGTCATTGCATGTCTGTTCTTCTCGTGAACCACATCCAAAGTCATCGCATGTCCGTTCTTCTCGCAAACCACATAAGGATGCACCATTGTCATTGGATGTGTGTTCTTTTCATGAACGACACACAGTGTCATTGAATGTCTGTTCTTTTCATAAACCACATAAGGATCCACTAGTGTCATTGAATGTGTGCTCTTTTGATGAACCACACCCACTGTCATTGCATGTGTGTTCTTATCACAAACCACACATGGATCCACCAGTGTCATTGGATGTGTGTTATTTTCATGAACCACACATGGATCCACCCAGTGTGATTGCATGTCAGTTCTTCTCACAAACCACATAAGGATCCACCAGAGTCATTGCATGTCTGTTCTTTTAATGAATCACACCCAATGTCATTGTATGTTTGTTCCTCTAAACAAACCACATAAGGATACACCAGTGTCATTGCATGTGTGTTCTTATAAACAAACCACACATGGATCCACCAGTGTCATTGGATGTGTGTTCTTTTCATGAACCAGACACAGTTTCAACTGATGTCTATTCTTCTCACAAACCACATAAGGATCCACCAGTGTCATTGGGATGTGTGTTCTTCTCATGAACCACACCCAGTGTCATTGGATGTGTGTTCTTATCACAAACCACACATGGATCCACCAGTGTCATTGGATGTGTGTTCTTATCACAAACCACACATGGATCCACCAGTGTCATTGCATGTCTGTTCTTTTCATGAACCACACATGGATCCACCCAGTATGATTGCATGTCAGTTCTTATCACAAATCACATAAGGATCCACCAGTGTCATTGCATGTCTGTTCTTTTCATGAACCACACCCAGTGTCATTGCATGTATGTTCCACTAAACAAACCACACATGGATCCACCAGTGTCATTGCATGTGGTCATTGCATGTGTGTTCTTCTAAACAAACCACACATGGATCCACTAGTGTCACTGCATGTCTGTTCTTTTCATGAACAACACCTAGTGTCATTGCATGTCTGTTCCTCTAAACAAACCACATAAGGATACACCAGTGTCATTGGATGTGTGTTCTTTTCACGAACCACACCTAGTGTTATTGGATGTGTGTTCTTCTCACAAACCACACATGGATCCACCAGTGTCATTGCATGTCTGTTCTTTTCATGAACCACACATGGATCCACCTAGTGTGATTGCATGTTAGTTCTTATCACAAACCACATAAGGATCCACCAGTATCATTGCATGTTTGTTCTTTTCATGAACCACACCCAGTGTCATTGCATGTCTATTCTTCTCACAACCCACATAAGGATCCACCAGTGTCATTGGATGTGTGTTCTTTTCATGAACCACACACAGTGTCATTGGATGTATGTTCTTCACACAAACCACATAAGGATCCACCAGTGTCATTGCATGTCTGTACTTTTCATGAACCACACCCAGTGTCATTGCATGTATGTTCCTCTAAACAAACCACACAAGGATCCACCAGTGCCATTGCATGTGTGTTCTTCTAAACAAACCACACATGAATCCACCAGTATCATTGCATGTCTATCCTTTTCATGAACCACACCTAGTGTCATTGCATGTATGTTGTTCTCACAAACCACATAAGGATACACCAGTGTCATTGCATGTCTGTTCTTCTCATGAACCACATCCAGAGTCATCACATGTCTGTTCTTCTCACAAACCACATAAGGATACACCAGTGTCATTGCATACCTGTTCTTCTCACGAACCACATCTAGAGTCATTGCATGTCCGTTCTTCTCACAAACCACATAAGGATCCACCAGTGTCATTAGATGTGTTTTATTTTCATGAACCACACCCAGTGTCATTGCATGTGTGTTCTTCTCACAAACCACACATGGATCCACCAGTGACATTGGACGTGTGTTCTTCTCATGAACCACACATGGATCCACCTAGTGTGATTGCATGTCAGTTCTTCTCACAAACCACATAAGGGTCCACCAGTGTCTTTGCATGTATGTTCTTATCACGAAACACATCCAGAGTCATTGCATGTGTGTTCTTCTCACAAACCACACATGGATCCACTAGTGACATTGCATGTGGTAATTGCATGTGTGTTCTTCTAAATAAACCACACATGGATCCACCAGTACCATTGCATGTGTGTTCTTTTCAATTAACCACACCCAGTGTCATTACATGTCTGTTCTTCTCACAAACCACACAAGGATACACCAGTGTCATTGCATGTCTGCTCTTCTCATGAACCACATCAGAGTTATCACATGTTTGTTCTTCTCACAAACCACATAAGGATACACTAGTGTCATTGCATGTCTATTCTTCTCATGAACCACATCTAGAGTCATTGCATATATGTTCTTCTCACAAACCACATAAGGATCCACTAGTGTCATTGGATGTGTGTTCTTTTCATGAAGCACAAACAGTGTCATTGGATGTCTGTTCTTTTCATGAACCACATCAGGATCCACTAGTGGTATTGGATGTGTGTTCTTTTCATGAACCACACCCAGTGTCATTGCATGTGTGTTCTTCTCACAAACCACACATGGATCCACCAGTGTCATTGGATGTGTGTTATTTTCATGAACCACACATGGATCCACCCAATGTGATTGCATGCCAGTTCTTCTCACAAACCACATAAGGATCCACCACTGTCATAGCATGCCTGTTCTTTTCATGAACCGCACCCAGTGTTATTGCATGTCTATTCCTCTGAACAAACCACATAAGGATACACTAGTGTCATTGCATGTGTGTTCTTCTAAACAAACCACACATGGATCCACTAGTGTCATTGGATGTGTGTTCTTTTCATGAACCACACACAGTGTCAACTGATGTCTGTTCTTGTCACAAACCACATAAGGATCCACCAGTGTCATTGGATGTGTGTTCCTCTCATGAACCACACCCAATGTATGTGTGTTCTTCTCACAAACCACACATGGATCCACTAGTGTCATTGCATGTGTGTTCTTTTCATGAACCACACATGGATCCACCTAGTCTGATTGCATGTCAGTTCTTCTCACAAACCACATAAGGATCCACCAGTGTCATTGCATGTTTGTTCTTTTCATGAACCACAGCCAGTGTCATTGCATGTCTATTCCTATAAAAAAACACATAACAATACACCAGTGTCATTACATGTGTGTTCTTTTCATAAACCACATAAGGATCCACCAGTGTCATTGGATGTGTTTTGTTTTCACAAACCACACATGGATCCACCAGTATAATTTCATGTCTGTTCTTTTCATGAACCACACATGGATCCACACAGTGTCAACTTATGTCTGTTCTTCTCACAAACAACATAAGGATCCACCAGTGTCATTGGATGTGTGTTCTTCTCATGAACCACACCTAGTGTCATTGGATGTGTGTTATTCTCATGAACCACATCCAGTGTCATTGGATGTGTCTTCTTCTCACAAACCACACATGGATCCACCAGTGTCACTGCATGTGTGTTCTTTTCATGAACGACATATGCATACACCCTGTGTGATTACATGTCAGTTCTTCTCACAAACCACATAAGGATTCACCAGTGTCATTGCATGTCTGTTCTTTTCATGAACCACACCCAGTGTCATTGCATGTATGTTCCTCTAAACAAACTAAACATGGATCCACCAGTGTCATTGCATGTGGTCATTACATGTGTGTTCTTCTAAACAAACCACACATAAGGATCCACCAGTGTCATTGGATGTGTGTTCTTTTCATAAACCACACCCACTGTCATTGCATGTGTGTTCTTCTCACAAACCACACATGGATCCACTAGTGTCATTGGATGTGTGTTCTTTTCATGAACCACACATGGATCCACCCAGTGTGATTGCATGTCAGTTCTTCTCACAAACCACATAAGGATCCACTAGTGTCATTGCATGTCTGTACTTCTCATGAACCACACCCAGTGTCATTGCATGTCTGTTACTCTAAACAAACCACACATGGATCCACTAGTGTCATTGCATGTGGTCATTACATGTGTGTTCTTCTAGACAAACCTCACATGGATCCACCAGTATCATTGCATGCCTATTCTTTTCATGAACCACACCCAGTGTCATTGCATGTATGTTCTTCTCACAAACCACATAGGGATTCACCAGTGTAATTGCATGTCTATTCTTCTCATGAACCACATCAAGAGTCATCACATGTCTGATCTTCTCACAAACCACATAAGGATACACTAGTGTCATTGGATGTCTGTTCTTCTCATGAACCACATCCAGAGTCATTGCATGTCTGTTCTTCTCAGAAACCACATAAGGATCCACCAGTGACATTGGATGTGTGTTCTTTTCATGAACCACACAGTGTCATTGGATGTTTGTTCTTTTCATAAACCACATAAGGATCCACCAGTGTCATTGGATGTGTGTTCTTTTCATCAACCACACCCAGTGTCATTGCATGTGTGTTCTTCTCGCAAACCACACATGGAACCACCAATGTCATTGGATGTGTGTTCTTTTCATGAACCACACATGGATCCACCTAGTGGCATTGCATGTCTATTCTTCTCACAAACCACATAGGGATACACTAGTGTCATTGCATGTCTATTCTTCTCATGAACCACATCTAGAGTCATCGCATGTCTGTTCTTCTCACAAAACACATAAGGACACACCAGTGTCATTGCATGTCTGTTCTTCTCATGAACCACATCTAGAGCCATTGCATGTCTATTCTTCTCACAAACAACATAAGGATCCACTAGTGTCATTGGATGTGTGTTCTTTTCATGAACCACACATAGTGTCAACTGATGTTTGTTCTTTTCATAAACCACATAAGGATCCACCAGTGTCATTGGATGTGTGTTCTTTTCATGAACCACACCCAGTGTCATTGCATGTGTGTTCTTCTCACAAACTACGCATGGATCCATCGGTGTCATTGGATGTGTGTTCTTTTCACAAACCACACATGGATCCACCCAATGCGATTGCATGTTAGTTCTTCTCACAAACCACACATGGATCCACTAGTGTCATTGCATCTGTGTTCTTTTCATGAAACACACCCAGTGTCATTGCATGTCTATTCTTCTAAACAAACCACACATGGATCCACCAGTGTCATTGGATGTGTGTTCTTTTACTGAACCACACACAGTGTCAACTCATGCCTGTTCTTCTCACAAACCACATAAGGATCCACCAGTGACATTGGATGTGTGTTCTTCTCATGAACGACACCCAGTGTGATTGCATGTGTGTTCTTCTAAACAAACCACACATGGATCCACCAGTGTCATTGCATGTCTGTTCTTTTCATGAACCACACATGGATCCACCTAGTCTGATTGCATGTGTGTTCTTCTCACAAACCACATAAGGATCCACCGGTGTCATTGCATGTCTGTTCTTTTCATGAACGACACCCAGCGTCATTGCATGTTTGTTCCTCTAAACAAACCACACATGGATCCACCAGTGTCATTGCATGTGGTCATTGCATGTGTGTTCTTATTCAATGTAGTCATTGGATGTGTGTTCTTCTAAACAAACCACACATGGATCCACCAATATCATTGCATGCCTGTTCTTTTCATGAACCACATCCAGTGTCATTGCATGTATGTTCTTCTCACAAACCACATAGGGATACACCATTGTCATTGCATGTCTGTTCTTCTCGTGAACCACATCCAAAGTCATCGCATGTCCGTTCTTCTCGCAAACCACATAAGGATACACAAGTGTCATTGCATGTCTGTTCTTCTCATGTACCACATCTAGAGTCATTGCATGTCTGTTCTTCTCACAAACCACATAAGGATCCACCAGTGTCATTGGATGTGTGTTCTTTTCATGAACCACACACATTGTCATTGGATGTCTATTCTTTTCATAAACCACATAAGGATCCACAAGTGTCATTGGATGTGTGTTCTTTTCATGAACGACACCCAGTGCCATTGCATGTGTGTTCTTCTCACAAACCACACATGGATCCACCAGTGTCATTGGATGTGTGTTCTTTTCATGAACCACACATGGATCCACCCAGTGTCATTGCATGTCTGTTCTTCTCAGAAACCACATAGGGATACACAGGTGTCATTGCATGTCTATTATTCTCATGAACCACATCCAGAGTCATTGCATGTCTGTTCTTCTCAAAAACCACATAAGGATACAAAGTGTCATTGCATGTCTGTTCTTCTCATGAACCACATCTAGAGTCATTACATGTCTGTTCTTCTCACAAACCACATAAGGATCCACCATTGTCATTGGATGTGTGTTCTTTTCATGAACGACACACAGTGTCATTGAATGTCTGTTCTTTTCATAAACCACATAAGGATCCACTAGTGTCATTGAATGTGTGCTCTTTTGATGAACCACACCCACTGTCATTTCATGTGTGTTCTTATCACAAACCACACATGGATCCACCAGTGTCATTGGATGTGTGTTATTTTCATGAACCACACATGGATCCACCCAGTGTGATTGCATGTCAGTTCTTCTCACAAACCACATAAGGATCCACCAGAGTCATTGCATGTCTGTTCTTTTAATGAATCACACCCAATGTCATTGTATGTTTGTTCCTCTAAACAAACCACATAAGGATACACCAGTGTCATTGCATGTGTGTTCTTATAAACAAACCACACATGGATCCACCAGTGTCATTGGATGTGTGTTCTTTTCATGAACCAGACACAGTTTCAACTGATGTCTATTCTTCTCACAAACCACATAAGGATCCACCAGTGTCATTGGATGTGTGTTCTTCTCATGAACCACACCCACTGTCATTGGATGTGTGTTCTTATCACAAACCACACATGGATCCACCAGTGTCATTGGATGTGTGTTCTTATCACAAACCACACATGGATCCACCAGTGTCATTGCATGTCTGTTCTTTTCATGAACCACACATGGATCCACCCAGTGTGATTGCATGTCAGTTCTTATCACAAACCACATAAGGATCCACCAGTGTCATTGCATGTCTGTTCTTTTCATGAACCACACCCAGTGTCATTGCATGTATGTTCCACTAAATAAACCACACATGGATCCACCAGTGTCATTGCATGTGGTCATTGCATGTGTGTTCTTCTAAACAAACCACACATGGATCCACCAGTGTCATTGCATGTCTGTTCTTTTCATGAACAACACCTAGTGTCATTGCATGTCTGTTCCTCTAAACAAACCACATAAGGATACACCAGTGTCATTGGATGTGTGTTCTTTTAATGAACCACACACAGTGTCAACTCATGTCTGTTCTTCTCACAAACCACATAAGGATCCACCAGTGACATTGGATGTGTGTTCTTCTCATGAACGATACCCAGTGTGATTGCATGTGTGTTCTTCTAAACAAACCACACATGGATCCACCAGTGTAATTGCATGTATGTTCTTTTCATTAACCACACATGGATCCACCTAGTGTGATTGCATGTGTGTTCTTCTTATAAATCACATAAGGATCCACCGGTGTCATTGCATGTCTGTTCTTTTCATGAACGACACCCAGCGTCATTGCATGTTTGTTCCTCTAAACAAACCACACATGGATCCACCAGTGTCATTGCATGTGTTTTCTTATTCAATGTGGTCATTGGATGTGTGTTCTTCTAAACAAACCACACATGGATCCACCAATACCATTGCATACCTGTTCTTTTCATGAACCACACCCAGTGTCATTGCATGTATGTTCTTCTCACAAACCACATAGGGATTCACCAGTGTAATTGCATGTCTATTCTTCTCATGAACCACATCAAGAGTCATCACATGTCTGATCTTCTCACAAACCACATAAGGATACACTAGTGTCATTGGATGTGTCTTCTTCTCACAAACCACACATGGATCCACCAGTGTCACTGCATGTGTGTTCTTTTCATGAACGACATATGCATACACCCTGTGTGATTACATGTCAGTTCTTCTCACAAACCACATAAGGATTCACCAGTGTCATTGCATGTCTGTTCTTTTCATGAACCACACCCAGTGTCATTGCATGTCTGTTCCTCTAAACAAACTAAACATGGATCCACCAGTGTCATTGCATGTGGTCATTACATGTGTGTTCTTCTAAACAAACCACACATAAGGATCCACCAGTGTCATTGGATGTGTGTTCTTTTCATAAACCACACCCACTGTCATTGCATGTGTGTTCTTCTCACAAACCACACATGGATCCACTAGTGTCATTGGATGTGTGTTCTTTTCATGAACCACACATGGATCCACCCAGTGTGATTGCATGTCAGTTCTTCTCACAAACCACATAAGGATCCACTAGTGTCATTGCATGTCTGTACTTCTCATGAACCACACCCAGTGTCATTGCATGTCTGTTACTCTAAACAAACCACACATGGATCCACTAGTGTCATTGCATGTGGTCATTACATGTGTGTTCTTCTAGACAAACCTCACATGGATCCACCAGTATCATTGCATGCCTATTCTTTTCATGAACCACACCCAGTGTCATTGCATGTATGTTCTTCTCACAAACCACATAGGGATTCACCAGTGTAATTGCATGTCTATTCTTCTCATGAACCACATCAAGAGTCATCACATGTCTGATCTTCTCACAAACCACATAAGGATACACTAGTGTCATTGGATGTCTGTTCTTCTCATGAACCACATCCAGAGTCATTGCATGTCTGTTCTTCTCAGAAACCACATAAGGATCCACCAGTGACATTGGATGTGTGTTCTTTTCATGAACCACACAGTGTCATTGGATGTTTGTTCTTTTCATAAACCACATAAGGATCCACCAGTGTCATTGGATGTGTGTTCTTTTCATCAACCACACCCAGTGTCATTGCATGTGTGTTCTTCTCGCAAACCACACATGGAACCACCAATGTCATTGGATGTGTGTTCTTTTCATGAACCACACATGGATCCACCTAGTGGCATTGCATGTCTATTCTTCTCACAAACCACATAGGGATACACTAGTGTCATTGCATGTCTATTCTTCTCATGAACCACATCTAGAGTCATCGCATGTCTGTTCTTCTCACAAAACACATAAGGACACACCAGTGTCATTGCATGTCTGTTCTTCTCATGAACCACATCTAGAGCCATTGCATGTCTATTCTTCTCACAAACAACATAAGGATCCACTAGTGTCATTGGATGTGTGTTCTTTTCATGAACCACACATAGTGTCAACTGATGTTTGTTCTTTTCATAAACCACATAAGGATCCACCAGTGTCATTGGATGTGTGTTCTTTTCATGAACCACACCCAGTGTCATTGCATGTGTGTTCTTCTCACAAACTACGCATGGATCCATCGGTGTCATTGGATGTGTGTTCTTTTCACAAACCACACATGGATCCACCCAATGCGATTGCATGTTAGTTCTTCTCACAAACCACACATGGATCCACTAGTGTCATTGCATCTGTGTTCTTTTCATGAAACACACCCAGTGTCATTGCATGTCTATTCTTCTAAACAAACCACACATGGATCCACCAGTGTCATTGGATGTGTGTTCTTTTACTGAACCACACACAGTGTCAACTCATGCCTGTTCTTCTCACAAACCACATAAGGATCCAGCAGTGACATTGGATGTGTGTTCTTCTCATGAACGACACCCAGTGTGATTGCATGTGTGTTCTTCTAAACAAACCACACATGGATCCACCAGTGTCATTGCATGTCTGTTCTTTTCATGAACCACACATGGATCCACCTAGTCTAATTGCATGTGTGTTCTTCTCACAAACCACATAAGGATCCACCGGTGTCATTGCATGTCTGTTCTTTTCATGAACGACACCCAGCGTCATTGCATGTTTGTTCCTCTAAACAAACCACACATGGATCCACCAGTGTCATTGCATGTGGTCATTGCATGTGTGTTCTTATTCAATGTAGTCATTGGATGTGTGTTCTTCTAAACAAACCACACATGGATCCACCAATATCATTGCATGCCTGTTCTTTTCATGAACCACATCCAGTGTCATTGCATGTATGTTCTTCTCACAAACCACATAGGGATACACCATTGTCATTGCATGTCTGTTCTTCTCGTGAACCACATCCAAAGTCATCGCATGTCCGTTCTTCTCGCAAACCACATAAGGATACACAAGTGTCATTGCATGTCTGTTCTTCTCATGTACCACATCTAGAGTCATTGCATGTCTGTTCTTCTCACAAACCACATAAGGATCCACCAGTGTCATTGGATGTGTGTTCTTTTCATGAACCACACACATTGTCATTGGATGTCTATTCTTTTCATAAACCACATAAGGATCCACAAGTGTCATTGGATGTGTGTTCTTTTCATGAACGACACCCAGTGCCATTGCATGTGTGTTCTTCTCACAAACCACACATGGATCCACCAGTGTCATTGGATGTGTGTTCTTTTCATGAACCACACATGGATCCACCCAGTGTCATTGCAGGTCAGTTCTCAGAAACCACATAGGGATACACAGGTGTCATTGCATGTCTATTATTCTCATGAACCACATCCAGAGTCATTGCATGTCTGTTCTTCTCAAAAACCACATAAGGATACAAAGTGTCATTGCATGTCTGTTCTTCTCATGAACCACATCTAGAGTCATTACATGTCTGTTCTTCTCACAAACCACATAAGGATCCACCATTGTCATTGGATGTGTGTTCTTTTCATGAACGACACACAGTGTCATTGAATGTCTGTTCTTTTCATAAACCACATAAGGATCCACTAGTGTCATTGAATGTGTGCTCTTTTGATGAACCACACCCACTGTCATTGCATGTGTGTTCTTATCACAAACCACACATGGATCCACCAGTGTCATTGGATGTGTGTTATTTTCATGAACCACACATGGATCCACCCAGTGTGATTGCATGTCAGTTCTTCTCACAAACCACATAAGGATCCACCAGAGTCATTGCATGTCTGTTCTTTTAATGAATCACACCCAATGTCATTGTATGTTTGTTCCTCTAAACAAACCACATAAGGATACACCAGTGTCATTGCATGTGTGTTCTTATAAACAAACCACACATGGATCCACCAGTGTCATTGGATGTGTGTTCTTTTCATGAACCAGACACAGTTTCAACTGATGTCTATTCTTCTCACAAACCACATAAGGATCCACCAGTGTCATTGGATGTGTGTTCTTCTCATGAACCACACCCACTGTCATTGGATGTGTGTTCTTATCACAAACCACACATGGATCCACCAGTGTCATTGGATGTGTGTTCTTATCACAAACCACACATGGATCCACCAGTGTCATTGCATGTCTGTTCTTTTCATGAACCACACATGGATCCACCCAGTGTGATTGCATGTCAGTTCTTATCACAAACCACATAAGGATCCACCAGTGTCATTGCATGTCTGTTCTTTTCATGAACCACACCCAGTGTCATTGCATGTATGTTCCACTAAATAAACCACACATGGATCCACCAGTGTCATTGCATGTGGTCATTGCATGTGTGTTCTTCTAAACAAACCACACATGGATCCACCAGTGTCATTGCATGTCTGTTCTTTTCATGAACAACACCTAGTGTCATTGCATGTCTGTTCCTCTAAACAAACCACATAAGGATACACCAGTGTCATTGGATGTGTGTTCTTTTAATGAACCACACACAGTGTCAACTCATGTCTGTTCTTCTCACAAACCACATAAGGATCCACCAGTGACATTGGATGTGTGTTCTTCTCATGAACGATACCCAGTGTGATTGCATGTGTGTTCTTCTAAACAAACCACACATGGATCCACCAGTGTAATTGCATGTATGTTCTTTTCATTAACCACACATGGATCCACCTAGTGTGATTGCATGTGTGTTCTTCTTATAAACCACATAAGGATCCACCGGTGTCATTGCATGTCTGTTCTTTTCATGAACGACACCCAGCGTCATTGCATGTTTGTTCCTCTAAACAAACCACACATGGATCCACCAGTGTCATTGCATGTGTTTTCTTATTCAATGTGGTCATTGGATGTGTGTTCTTCTAAACAAACCACACATGGATCCACCAATACCATTGCATACCTGTTCTTTTCATGAACCACATCCAGTGTCATTGCATGTATGTTCTTCTCACAAACCACATAGGGATACACCATTGTCATTGCATGTCTGTTCTTCTCGTGAACCACATCCAGAGTCATCGCATGTCTGTTCTTCTCGCAAACCACATAAGGATACACAAGTGTCATTGCATGTCTGTTCTTATCATGTACCACATCTAGAGTCATTGCATGTATGTTCTTCTCATGTACCACATCTAGAGTCATTGCATGTCTGTTCTTCTCACAAACCACATAAGGATCCACCAGTGTCATTGGATGTGTGTTCTTTTCATGAACCACACACAGTGTCATTGCATCTGTGTTCTTCTCACAAACCACACATGGCTCCACCAGTGTCATTGGATGTGTGTTCTTTTCATGGACCACACATGGATCCACCCAGTGTTATTGCACGTCAGTTCTTCTCAACCACATAAGGATCCACCAGTGTCATTGCATGTCTCTTCTTTTCATGAACCACACCTAGTGTTATTGCATGTATGTTCCTCTAAATAAACCGCATAAGGATACACCAGTGTCATTGCATGTGTCTTCGTCTAAACAAACCACACATAGATCCACCAGTGTCATTGGATGTGTGTTCCTTTGATTGACCACACACAGTGTCAACTGATGTTTGTTATGCTCACAAACCACATAAGGATTGACCAGTGTCATTGGATGTGTGTTCTTCTCATGAAACACACACAGTGTGATTGCATGTCAGTTCTTCTCACAAACCACATAAGGATCCACCAGTGTCATTGCATGTCTCTTGTTTTCATGAACCACACATGGATCCACCCAGTGTGATTGCATGTCAGTTCTTCTCACAAACCACATAAGGATCCACCAGTGTCATTGCATGTCTCTTCTTTTCATTAACCACACCAAGTGTCATTGCATATCTGTTCTTCTAACAAACCACATAAGGATCCACCAGTGTCATTGGATGTGTGTTGTTTTCATGAACCACACAAAGTGTGATTGCATGTCAGTTCTTCTCACAAACCACATAAGGATCCACCAGTGTCATTGCATGTCTGTACTTCTCATGAACCACACCCAGTGTCATTGCATGTTTGTTCCTCTAAACAAACCACACATGGATCCACCAGTGTCATTGCATGTGTGTTCTTCTAAACAAACCACACATGGACCCACCAGTATCATTGCATGCCTGATATTTTCATGAACCACACCCAGTTTCATTGCATGTCTATTCATCTCACAAACCACATAGGGATACACTAGTGTCATTGCATGTCTGTTCTTATCATGAACCACATCCAGAGTCATTGCATGCCTGTTCTTCTCACAAACCACATAAGGATACTCCAGTGTCATTGAATGTCTGTTCTTCTCATGAACCACATCTAGAGTCATTGCATGTCTGTTCTTCTCACAACCCACATAAGGATCCACCAGTGTCATTGGATTTGTGTTCTTTTCATGAACCACACAGTGTTAACTGAAGTCTGTTCTTTTCATAAACCACATAAGGATCCACCAGTGTCATGGGATGTGTGTCCTTTCATGAACCACACCAAGTGTCATTGGATGTGTGTTCTTCTCACAAACCACACATGGATCCACCAGTGTCATTGGATGTGTGTTCTTTTCATGAACCACACATGGATCCACCCAGTGTGATTGCATATCAGTTCTTCTCACAAACCCCACATGGATCCACCAGTGTCATTGCATGTCTGTTCTTTTCATGAACCACACCAAGTGTCATTGCATGTTTGTTCCTCTAAACAAACCACATAAGGATACACCAGTGTCATTGCATGTGTGTTCTTCTAAACAAACCACACATGGATCCACCAGTGTCATTGGATGTGTGTTCTTTTCATGAACCACACACATTGTCAACTGATGTTTGTTTTTCTCACAAACCACATAAGGATCCACCAGTGCCATTGGATGTGTGTTCTTCTCATGAACCACACCCAGTGTGATTGCATGTGTGTTCTTATAAACAAACCACACATGGATCCACCAGTGTCATTGCATGTCTGTTATTTTCATGAACCACACATGGATCCACCAAGTGTGATTGCATGTCAGTTCTTCTCACAAACCACATAAGGATCCACCAGTGTCATTGCATGTCTATTCTTTTCATGAACCACACCTAGTGTCATTGCATGTATGTTCCTCTAAACAATCCACACATGGATCCACAGTGTAATTGCATGTGGTCATTGCATGTGTGTTCTTCTAAACAAACCACACATGGATCCACCAGTGTCATTGCATGTATGTTCTTTTCATGAACCACACCCAGTGTCATTGCATGTCTGTTCCTCTAAACAAACCACATAAGGATACACAAGTGTCATTGCATGTGTGTTCTTCTAAACAAACCACACATGGATCCACCAGTATCATTGCATGCCTATTCTTTTCATGAACCACACCTAGTGTCATTGCATGTCTGTTCTTCTCACAAACCACATAGGGATACACTAGTGTCATTACATGTCTGTTCTTCTCATGAACCACATCCAGAGTCATTGCATGTCTGTTCTTCTCACAAACCACATAAGGAGACACCAGTGTCATTGCATGTTTGTTCTTCTCATGAACCACATCTATAGTCATTGCATGTCTGTTCTTCTAACAAACCACATAAAGATCCACCAGTGTCATTGGATGTGTGTTATTTTCATGAACCACACACAGTGTCATTGGATGTCTGTTCTTTTCGTAAACCACATAAGGATCCACCGGTGTCATTGTATGTGTGTTCTTTTCATGAACCACACTGAACCACACCTAGTGTGATTGCATAAGTGTTCTTCTCACAAACCACACATGGATCCACTAATGTCATTGCATGTCTGTTCTTTTCATGAACCACATATGGATCCACCCAGTGTGATTGCATGTGTGGTCTTCTCATGAACCACAGCTAGAGTCATCGCATGTCTGTTCTTCTCACAAACCACATAAGGATCTACCGGTGTCATTGGATGTGTTTTCTTTTCATGAACCAGACCCAGTGTCATTGGATGTGTGTTCTTCTCACAAACCACACATGGATCCATCAGTGTCATTGCATGTCTGTTCTTTTCATGAACCATACATGGATCCACCCAGTGTGATTGCATGTTAGTTCCTCTAAACAGTGGCCATTAGACCGAGTGTTCTAGAAGGCACGCCCTAACACAGTTGTTCTGCTTGACGATTGTTACATCCCGTTCGATCGGGGCGCTTGGACGATTGGGATGGTCTTCGTGAGAGCGATCCGTGAGTAGGCTGTTCTGCGTCATGATTGGCCATGCTTGCTCTGGAGAAACTGGCAACACCGGGCGCTCCCCTGTTGCGAGTGTCACGACTCACGAGTTCAGTTGGCCATATCCTAGTGTCATGTCCCCATTACTTCTCTTCCTCCCCGTACTTCTCTTCCTTCCCCTCGAAGCCACTTTCCCCACTTCACTCCCATCCCGCCGTAGCCACAAGCCAACGGCGCCTCCATCCCAATCCCCTCTCCGGTAGCCACCCCCTCCCCTCTCGCCATGGGTTCAAGGGGAGGCGGCAAGGAAACTCGTCGTGACGACTGGGACGGTGATTTCGATGTGAGTCATGTCATCTCTATCTCTATCATCTGTGGCCAGATATCTATTTTTTGAGCTAGATCTACTCTATTTACTCATGCGCGTATGATGTGTTAGGCCAACCAGACGATGTATGACTCCGACTATCACGGTTTAGCGGATGAAGATAGTCCTCTTCTATGTAAACATGGATATGTGCCCGCTAAATTTGTAGCATTGGAAGGACGAAACACAGGCAGGAGGTTTCTACGGTGTCAAGGACATCGTGCAATGATGCAAGGCGGACGTTGCGGTGTTGTCAAATGGGTAGATCCAGAGTGGCCCAAATCGATGCAGAAAACGCTGGACAAACTATGGGATATGACTATTGAGTTGAAAGAATCCATAGTCAGCTCACTTCTTGACAGTGTTGAGATGAAGCTATGGGACCTAGTTGACACGACCAAGCTTAAGCGAGATCTCCAGAGGGTGCAAGACAAGGTTAGCAAATTCGAGAAGGAGAGGGACGCGGCGTTGGACCTAAAGGCTAAAGCAGAGCAAGAACTGACTCAAGCAAGGAATGGTCTTCACCAGGCCAAAGTACTGCAGTTCACAACTACGAGTATTGACAAGTGCATGAGGAAAAATGTAGAAAAACAATTGAAGATGTGCAAGGAAGTTGCTAAAAGGAAGGAGCAGACGATTCGATCCTTGCTCTCACAGGAAGATGCGCATCAGGCTAAGATTAGGAAGATCAAGGAGATGTGTGATAACTAGTTCTATTTATCTTGAGCTTCGTGCCTTTTTAAGTTGTAATAGTAGTACTTGTTGACCTAGCGGTCTAAACTAGTGGTCCCGGATTCCTGGGAGGAAAAAAATGGTCTCCTGTTAGTCTGTCTTAACCCTGCATTACTTCCTTTTGTCTGATCATGGTGGTATTCTGACATTGGTGGTTTGGTTAAACGTAATCTACTTGGATTGTGCCGCATGCAAATGGCATAGCCACAATTTATAAAGTGGAAGCATGTACACCCGGTTAATGGAGATCTGGGAGCTTCGTTAGACGCAGGGGATGCAGGAGTACGGAGGCGGTGAGATAGACGGGCTCAAGCATCTGGGTATTATCGGTTGCAATTGTTGTTTATGTTGCCACGTCGTTGTGCAGCATCTGAAATAAGTTGCTGCTTTGTGCAGTGTGGCAGCTTAAATAATTTATTTCTGTGCCACTTACATTCCATCGAATTTGGATACCTCCTGCCCCTCAGCAATCGTGGAACCGTTGCTGCGTGTTTTCAGATAGCAGTGGAACAATCACAATTTCAGATTCAACTACTGACTCGGGCGTTTCCAAACCCTAAGTCGCGGTACATTTTACTTAGAGAATGTGGGTAGATTGTTTCGCCCAGCAAAGTACCACACACAGAGCTCCAAAATTTAACCGAACTACATATATAGGTTCAAGTTCAACACATTACTATGCATATTCATTGCGAGTAGCCTTCTTCCGTAGCCTGGGTACAAGCCTTCACGTCCACTAGCTTCTTCATTTCATGCCTTCTTCCTCTTCCTCGGTGCCAATTTTCTTATCTTCAAGTACTCTGCATCGCTCGGAGAATGGGCACCAGAATTGTGTCCAACATCATCTTTCCACTCGTTTTTAATTTCTTTGGGCAGCAAAATGACTGACCCGACAGTTATGTTTCTAACCTTGCGGCGCTTCTTGTCAAAGAAATAAGATTATTGCATAACTGCCCAATATCTATAGAGTAAATAAAAAAATTACAATTCAGCACAAACATGTGAACCCCAAGAGACTTTTGCTTACCAGGAGCTAATTGGGTTCGAGCAACCACCCTGTCCAAGAATAGAAGGGTGACTCCCAGTTGCAGCAGCTTCCACATCCAGTACATCACAATTCAGCTCAAACATGCAAGCCGAGGCATACCTTTCCATCAACCCAATTAGCTGACTGTCACACGTTAAAGGAACCATGATACCACGTTCATCCATGAAGCTGAACTTTGCAGTCTGCTTCGGCCATAATTTATCATGATTATGCAGAGCAACAACCATACCAGATATAGTACAAATCTGTGCAGGCGCTTCTTCCATTGTGATACAATGATGTCCATACCACTTGCCCTTAGAGTCGTACCTGAAGAGGAGTACCGTAACCACGTAAGGGTGGTCCGCGAAGATTCCACTTGACAGAAAACTATGGACAAAATATGTTTGTCAGCGTTGGGCTAACAAACAATTTTAGGTTCAGTAGCCAGCTAGCAGTTGTAATTAGTGAGAATAGCAAAGAGAAGGGTAGCTCACCTGCTTGTAGCCAGAACTTTTTCTTCCTTGGTAGAAGGATCTGCCATCCTCCGAGCTGCTTGGCTCGTCGGCGGTGGAGGCGGGCTAGAGCCTCGCAACGGCGGCTACGGCATGCGCCATTGGAGCTCGGGATCAACGACTGGGCGCAGCAACTTGGCGCCAGAAGTGAAATGTCCGAAGGGATCGTCCTGCCTGGAGGGTGGATTCCGACGCTGTCGGTGCTAGGGGAAAGGTAGGAATAGATTTGTGAAATTGGTCCACGCATCCAATCCACTTAGTTCCTAGATTTTCCTAAGAGGTTGCCGCGTTGGCGCTCGCGTCACGGATAGATGCCCGACATGAGGGTCCCGACCGTCTACTTCACGGTGCAGTTTCACGGAATGTTTGAATTTGGCAGGGGTGAGATGAGTTTGCATCGAAATGGCCCCTCTCGGTAGTTGGTGGCCCAACATTTCGAAACACGGCAATTTCAGGCAACCTAGGTACCGCCATGCACTCGCCCAGGAACTTCGGTACCTCAGGTGAACATGCCACTAGAGTATATCTATCCGTCATCGGGATGGACACATTCCACTCTTAATCCATGAGCCTCAACATAATACCTTCGGAGTATCTGAACCCACCCTTATAGTCACCCTTTTACGGTGTGACGTTTGATGTTATCAAGTCACTCTTTCGGTCTTAGCAATTAACATGATCTCATGGTCTAAGGACTAAGATTACTTCGTATGATGTTATAGCAATATAAACACAATGACTTTGATCGTAATGCTATACTTCAGATGAATGTTCATCACATCATTCACCAATGTTGTGACCTTGTTATTAACAACATCTAATGTCCATGATCAGGAAACCTTGATCATCTTGTTAATCAACGAGATAGTTTATAGAGAGGCATAACTAGGAACTTTCTATTTGTTTATTAAACACACATGTATTAAGGTTTCCATATTAATACAATTATAGCATGCAAAATAAACATTTATAATATACTTGGAATACGATAATAACAACTTTATTATTGCCTCTCAAGGCATATTCCCTTCAAAAAAATTGTTAACATGGTCTAGAGAAATGATGGAGAAGATTCTAGAATGATGGAGAAGTGTGATTTGAGATTTATGCATAGAGAAATGATGGAGAAGATTCTACAGACTATCAAAAGAATCTTCTAGATGCTATAATAGAAAAGAAGATCCAACGGCTAGAAATGTTGTGATTCACGACTCTTGGTCCAACGGTCGATATTCAAATTTATTCATACACCATATAGTGGTAAGATAAGATGTAGTAGCGCCGCCTTATTATTTGAAGGGATATAAACATGGACAAAGAAAGTCTTTTTAAGGAGACAAATTCGTAAGTTATAGTAATACTTTTTAACGTCTCTAGGGCATGAAGTGTTTCTTGCGTAGTAGCAAGGAATGCCGTTGACCTCTTCCGAGGTCTCAACTTCGAATCCTAGGCAAGCTCTTTGTCTTCTTATAGATTAATATTTTTTATACTCTGAGGCTGACATCTGGGACCCAGTAAACACCTGCTACACCTAGCAATGTAGCCAAGGTCAAAACGGCTGACTTGACCTGAAAAAACAGTCCAACATACACACGCCTCTTTCAAATAGAGGCTGATATCTAGGACCCAACATAGACACGTTTCCTACATAGGGTAGGCTGACATCTGGGACCCAACAACAAAACAATGTCAAAATAGCGGACGCGGCTGAAAAAAAGTCATCACATGCATGCTTCATTTACTGAGAGGTTGACACATGGGACCCCGCAGAGTGACCTTATAGAGATGTTGCATTGAGCAACATTGCAAAGTTCGAAACAGGGAGGCGCGAGCGAGAAAAATTCTAGCGTGCACACGTTTCTTCTGATGAGAGGCTAACATGGAGGACCCAACAACCTGAATAAATGGCTGATGCAGCGAGCAAGGTTATCAAGTTCGACCCGAAAAAATAGTCCAACATACACATGCCTTTTCAGGGTCAGTGAACTGTTTTTTTAAGTGGAGGGTCAGGGAACCACTAAGAACGGGCTAGTAAAATTTGAGAAAGGATCCCATGGATCATACGTAAGAACATTTCAATTCGGCCTTTTCAGGGTCAAGGGACCGCTTAGCACAACCAAATGAAATTTAAGAAAGGTGCCCATAGAATATAGTGCATGTAGATGGACCATGTAGAATAACCCAAAATATTTTTAATTCGTCCTTTTGAGCACTGTCCTCCACCTCTTAATAAAAAATCCGCCACCACCTCTTAAAAAACTCCGCCTACCCATATTTTAAAGAAACTAGTCCATTATGTGGCATTAATAAAAATTTAAATGACAGGAGCGCTTCCCTTTTATATTAAAAATATAAACATGGACACACAAAGTCTTTTTTAAAAGATTAATACATAACTTTTTTTGAGATCGATTAATACATAACTTGAAGGTACTAAGGAATGTTTATTAATATATTTTCTATAAATATCTTTGGAGCAGTGGCAACGCACACAATTTAAATATATCGTATGTCTTGAGTTACATTTTTATTCTACTATTGCATTACGGAGAGACTGACATCACAGACGCATCAGCCTACAGCATCCCTTGAGTTGATTGGTCGGGTTTGAAAAAAATTTAAATACTTGTATAAAGAGGCTGGCATCAGGGACCCACCTGGCAGAACATACAAGGCAGCATTAGGGACCCACAAGCCATAACATATCAGAGAGGATGACATGGGGGCCCGAGTAGCAAGACCATACACGGCTACCGCATCAGCAACGATGCAAATATCAAAACTTCGGACGCCGCCAAAAAAAGGTCCATCATACACACATTTCATTTAAAGATAGACCGACATGTGAGTCCCACCAGCGTGACCTTATATAGGTGCTATATCGAGTAACGTTGCCATGTTCGAAATAGGGAGGCACGAGCAAGAAAAAAGTCCATCATGCACACATTTTTTCTAATGATAGGCTGACATCGGGGGACCCAGTAGGCTGAAAACGGTTGATGAAGCGAGCAACGCTATCAAGTTCGAAACACAAAGGCGCAAGTGAAGAAAAAGTCATCATACAACCGATCCTTCTAATGGGAGGCTATCATGTGGGACCTAGATGTGTGACCACGGCAGATTCATCGAGCAACACTATCTAGTTCGAAACAGGGTAGCACTAGAGAAGAAAAAAATCTATCATACCCACGATTCTTCTAATTCTTCTAATGTGAGGCAGACATAAGGAACCCACCAGCACAACTGATGCAGCGAGCAACACTATCAAGTTTGGAACACGGAGGTGCAACCGAGGGGAAAAATTCCATCATACACATGTTTCTTCTAATAAGAGGAGGACATGTGGGGTCCAGCACCGTGATTAAACAATAGATGCATTGAGCAGCGCTAGCAAGTTCAGAACAGGCAAGGGAAATAATTCCATCATACACATGATTCTTCTAATGAGAGGCAAACATGTGGGACCCAGCAGCCTGACAAAATGGCAGACACATCGAGCAACGTTATCGAGTTCAAATCAGGGAGGGTTGACCGAAAAGTAAGGCCCACTAGAGACACTAACATTTGGGACCCATATGCCTCAAAAGACTTCAGCGAGCCAACATTGCGCGAGGAAACTAAAATCTTTCTTCTGCCACGCGCCAGCCGAGCTTCCTCCACATTTTTAGTGGTTTCGTCGTAGTAGAAGGCCGCGAAACCGGAAAAAAGTTTTCCATCAGCCACGGTAGAGCCCAGAAATTCATCGCGGAAGACGCGCCTTCTATGATGACCGTCGGGCCAAGTCGTTGCGTAAGGAAACATTTCTTGTAGTGTAGGAAGATATGACAAGGAAAAAAGATTGCAGTTGAGTACATGACTATGCTGCAGTATGAAACATTGCCTACTACAGATGAGTGGGACTTTGTTGCTGAGGTTGTACCTCGGCTAAGGTTGTTCTATGAGATAACTACCTTGTTCTCAGACACCAATTCTGTCACTGCTAATGTGTACTTTTCTAAGATATGTGAAATCAAGATGAAAATTAGGCAGTGGGCAACCTTTAGTGATTTGGTTATCCAAGAAATGAGCAATAACATGACAGAAAAATTTGATAAATACTAGAAAGATATCCAAGGGTTGATTGGCATAGCTACACTACTTGACACGATATATAAGAGGCAAATGTTGGTTGCATGTTTTGCAATGCTCCATGGCCTTGAGCCATCCTCTTATGAATGTTTTGAAAAGGTTGATTGTGTAGTTGCTAATCTCCATCGGTTGATTGAGGAGTATGAAGTGGAAGGAGATGGATATCAACCAGCTGGAGAATGTTCCTTATCTTCAATGCCCGCTCCTGCCATTATGACATTCTTCCATGATATTGTACCACAACAAAGGCCCACAACAACTATATTTCAAGGTGGAATTGATCATTACTTGTCTGATGACTTAGTTCCGTACACTGAAAAGTTTAGTGTGTTGGATTGGTGGAAAGTGGCTGGCACGAGGTACCCAACACTAACAAAGGTAGCAAGAGATATATTTTCCATTCCAGTCACAACTATTGCTTCAGAATTTTCATTTAGTACAAGTGGCAGATTAGTGAATGAACATAGGATCCTCCTCGCTTCTCACATGATTGAGGTACTGATGTGCTATCAAGATTGCCTTAGAAACAAGTGCAAAGGTGAAAAAATCATGCATTAGGAGTAAATGATAGCACTAGGTTATTTTGGCTCAAACTACTATCCACGTCATCTCGATTCTTTTCGGTCATGGGATAGACACTGAGGAGGACATGCAGCGACGTCGTGAATTTTCCAATATCCAAGTGCGGCACCTCGCGGGCGCAAAGAGAAGTCTTGTTTTCTTAATTTTTTATCTCTTATGTCTCTTCTTACTTATTCTTGTGATATTATGTTCTTATATGTGCAAAATTCATTTCTAGATGCTCATATTGGTGAAGGCAACTTTTGTCTTTAATAAAAACAAGAAGAGAATGATGTTAGTATGATTGTGCTTATTTCTACAATATTTCTGTGATTGTTGCTGCAATGAAAAATTCTAACTCTGGCAATGTATAATGTTACTAGGATTCATGTTTGCCCTCCATGTGAGATGTCCTACTTGTTGCAACTATAGCTAGGAGTTGGAGCTTGGAGCTTGGATGGATGAATATCTTTGGTGTTCTTGTTGTCCTGTGGACCGCGGTTGTGAAATTTGTGATTTGTGAACTTAACAACTTGTTGTGTGCCTATTTGTTGTTGTAAGAACTCATACTCTTACAGTTGTTATTGCCATGTGAACAGGAGTTCTTAGACTATATTTATTATTCCTGTTTGGTGCTTGCCATGATTCATGAACTTTTGATTGTAAACATGTGTAAGGTTGTGAGTTGTCATTATCATGTGATTTATTCTTGTCTATTTTCTATCATAATTTTTGAAATCATGTCTATTTCATGTCTATTTGTTGTCATAATGCTTGAAAATAGTCTATTTGATGTCAAAATGCTGCTATCATTTAGCTTCTCGGGTACCCGTCGGGTCCCGGGTACCTGGCGGGGGTTGGGTTTAGTGGTAAACTAGACCCGATGACAGGTTCAGGGGCGGGTCGCGGGGACGGGGAGGAGGGTCGGGTGCGGGTATGGGGGTCCAAACCCGGCTCCAAACCTGACGGGTGCCATCCGGACTCCTCCCTGCGTACGTTCTTCTCTCTCTATTGGAAACTTGGAATCGTCTTTGTTCGCGGCCTCGAATAATGGAATTTAATATGTTTTTTTGGCCCAATTAACCATCTTTTTGTAGATAACAGTTTCCCTCTGGCGATCACGGGCTGAGGAATCGCCTGTACCAGACTTGGAGGAATTTACGGCCTAGGCCGATATTCTCAGCGTGCAAGCAGCCCACTATTGTGGCCTAGTAGATAGCGAGCTGTTGCACCTTGTCAAATGGGCACGGGGTGGTGATGCTAAAAAAACTTCTCAAATGTGTACGGGGTACCATTAGAAAAAATGATCCAAAAGTTAGCCCGCACGAGCAAACAAGCGAGGATGCGCAACCCAGTGTGAGAAGAAGTTACGCTGATCGGATACTCAAACTGCTGATGTGTTGCTACTTGCTACCCACATATAAAAGTGGGACTTGGTTCCCTTCTAATCTTTGGGTAAGTTAACCTAACCTAAAAAGGAGCCCAATGGTCTTATGGTTAACCTTCAATTCCCAGATGGTTCACTACAAGCATCTGGGCGGTTTATGACGATCTGATATCATCGTGGATGAGGGTCAAAATGTCATAGATTGCCATCCGCAACGTATTCTGCGATGAAAAAATAGGTCATGGACCTCACGTCATAATTGAATCCTTGACGTTTTCTCTGTCTGAAATGTCACGCCACCCGTGACGTTTCTCCAATTTCTTCGCGACAAACTAGACCGGCCCGGCCTAGGCCCGGTCTGTCATGATGTTTTTACTTTGTCATGAACGATGCCACGTGGCAGACGGCACCACAAACTGCCGTCAGCGACATTTGCTAACGTCATTGTTGTCGTTTGTGATAGCATCCCTATCGGGACGTTTATTTTTCGTCATGACTTGATTCCGTAACCACCGCTTCCTTATGTCATCACATCGTCTATGACGTCATGTCAGACATGACTAATTTTGTTTCGTCGCTACCGGCGGCCGACAGGTAGACACGTGATCCATTCAAATGATAACACGTGGGTCAATTGTGGGATAAGACACGGACCAATCAGTGCCAGACACGTATTGTCTCCAAGAAATGATGATGTAATCAGTCTCGTGACGTTACTAACCTTGACAGAAATATTTCATAAAGAAACACTCAAGACGTTTATAGGATTACAATACATAATTTAATAGAAAATTCCAAGACAAATGTTTCACTCTCGAGAAATGAATACCAGACTCAAATAAGATATAAGAAGGTTCAACTCATGCTAGACACATTTCCACAGATTCAACATATTGCCTGTTGTGGTTCGGACAAGTGAGCTAACACTTGTTGTATTAATGCATTTGCCTCTTCTTGTTTCTTCCTCAGGTTTTCTTGTTTCTTCCACATTGCTTGTAGGTCTTCCAAATACTTCAGCCTCTCTGCCTCGCCAGATTCGTTGACCTGCCACAACTCCTCAATGGCACATCGTAGTTCCACATTACCTGCTTTATAAGCCTAGAGTTGAGCTTCTAGCTGCGACTTGGTTGGTTTCGAAGTACTTGCAAAGATGATGATGTTCTTCAGGACAATTGGTTTTGTCTTGTTCTAAGATAGCACAAAGTGCACAACATCGGTGGACGGAATTGCTTCAACCTCTGTGCCATCTTCTGGAGTATATGACACCAACTTGATTTCCATGACTGCCTACAAGTTTTAGGAATAAAATAGAATATGAGAAACCTAGCGAGCAAATAATAAACACATCGTACATGTGAGGGAAGAAAAGGTCATTGAATTTGATGAAGCTGTAAAGTATTATAGAGGACTTACAGTTGTTTCTTGCATATTGTCAGTCAAGCCATTTTTGAGCAGTTCAATGGAGCCTTCCTCCATGTCGCACAAAACCTTGTAGCTGTGAGCACTAGTGGCATGAGGATACTTCACGAGATGTCTGTTGTTCTTATTTTTTTCCACATAGAGCCTAAACAAACAGGGAGCATATAGTTAGTCCAGCTTAAACAATTCAAACAGGAGAAGTTTAGTAAACAAGACATGACCTTGTTTCTAGGGTCGGACCAAAAATCGACAAGCCTGCACCACTCCTGATTGCTCATGTTTTCCACAGGAGATATCCTTGTAACTTCATTCACTGGGAAATTGTCAAAAAACTGTTTCTTCAGAGTATGCCGTTGATTTCATGCGTGCCTCATTAAATGCTTGTTACAAGCAAACTTCACATTAGGTAGAGAGGGGTCCATGACAAACTTTTCCTGAAATAAAACAAAGATTATCAGATTTCGCATTAACAACAAAGGAAGAAAGGGACAACTGAGTGTTATGGAATATACATAAACTTTTCCATAGAAGTCTGCTCTGACATCCGGCCTCTCCCTATACTCTTTTCACTAGGGGAAGATAGGCATCTCAGTTCTGACTGTTACCGCACACTCAGTGGCAAACTTGGTAGCAATCACTAGTGAAACTGGTCTAGTTCTTCCTGGAGGAATGACAAGTTCAAGTCTTTTTGTGGGCATGTTGTCAACCACCAGCTAAGGATCATCATGCATAACAGTGTCTCCAGAATGATTATGCCCAAATTCATCTACAAGAATATACTGGGTATGAGTTAGTGTTCTATAATAGTAAATGCAATGAGTATGATTTACACAATATAATGTTAATCGGTTACTGTAGATCAAGCAATTTGTTCAACATGTTACCTTCTTGATCCCAGTCAAAACGGTCAAATAACCATCCATCACGTTTCACATCAGGACCCTCGCCTTTGGTAGCTGAACCCTCAGATGCACGGTCCCTTTGGAGAGGTGCACAGTCCCATTGGAGAGTGTCAACACCCGGATTTTTAAGTCCAGATGCCTGTTATGCCGTACATCACAATCCTAGGATTACCATTTTTGCGAGACATAACAGAATTGGTACCATAGTACATCATCCATTACAAACCATAATAGTCTTACAAATAGTTGATCTCATCATCAAGGATTAATATAAACCAGAGCAGCGGAAATAAACGTAGTAGACTCCATCTTCATGGTCACATGCAATACTAACGATGGGAGATGATCCTAGTTAGCATAGACATCCTGATGTCCGTCTTCGGGATAGTCCTCCCCATAGTCTGGCCATGGGAATAGCCAGGGACAAATCCATGAGTACTCTTAAAGTACTCGCAAACTATCACTAACATAAGTAAGGTAATACTAGTAGGAATCCTAATCTCTAGTCTTGTTTGCAACAAGAAAATTTTATTTCGTAATTACTCCATAGTAAAGACTATTTTAGTTCTCTGGAGTACTTAAGTGGGAACCTAGTTTTCATGTCCACAATCCTGTTTTGGTCAAGTCAATAGTTCAAGTCACAAGTCATTTTGAAAACATCTGACAACGGAATAGTATGGCCACCCCAACTGTCCATAACCACGGACGCGGCTATTCGAAGAGTTTGACACTCTGTAGAGGTGGTAGACTTTCACCACAAGATTCGATACATCCATCAGGGATAACCCTGAATCATCATACTTGGTATGCGGATAATCAATCCTAACCTTTCAATTACACAACTTAGTATAGGCACCTCCCCTATGAGTTTGGCCTCCCAGCCCTAGCCAACTGCCATCTCGGGAACTACATAGGTGGACATTCATATTCGCGAGGTAGCCTCAGCTCATCCTCTTCCGCGAGGGAGCCCATACTAGGACATATAAACTTCCAGTTAAGCCCTACCCAACTCAGGTATTATGGTTGTATGGTAAAATTGGAATGGTATCGCATCCGAACCCAACCATTAGTTTTTTATCAAGTCTAGGCTTATGCCTCATTTAGTTTCATCCTTAAATGATTGTGTTTCATAACCCATGTCAAAACATTTCAATAGAATGACTCATCATTCCAAGGTATTCATAATCATTTTCTCCAAGTGTTCCCATCTAAAGTGATCAAGTTTAGCTTAGCACTAGCCACTAGTAATGAGGGTATCACTATTGAGGGGTGCTAATTAAGTATAAGTACCCAAGACAAGTTCTATGATCTTGATGGTATCCATCCTATTTTCCACTAATCACAATTCATTAACTAGGTAAGAAACTTTAGTAAAGGGAAAAGTAAAGCTTGGAATAAAACTTGGAATTGGTAAAGTTGCATCTCAATAGTTTGGGTATTTGCACAAGTCAGCTTGCATAGCTAAGCTTGCATAGTGGGCTTGCCTTGAGTAGTGCAATTGTTGAAGTTCTCTTCCTCTTCCTCGAAGTACTCCTCCTTGTCAAACCCCGGGTTGGTACTAGCGTCTATAAATACATACGAGGTACACAATCACCAAACAACATTTAACTTCTTCTATTTAGCACACATGGGCTCACACTAGATGATCTAGCATCATGTCAATCATCACATGAAATATTTACACATTCTTATTTATCTTATTTTGGAAAAGTAATTTCTCCTCAGTAAAAATACTTAAGGTTTATTATCCTCCAATTAAAATATGGGATCATGATGACACATGCCATCACCACATATTCCAATACTTGGGAATGCGATTTAAAAGGGTTTGGCATATATTACAAGTTTTAATATTGCTATTTAATATTTAAAGTGACTAGAAATGCCTATATAGCATTCTTTTATACTAGTCCATGATCAATGCATGTAAAACTAAATCTTTTTACATATTCTTATAGAGCATGGCAAATGTTTTGAGAGTTGGAATCAACTCAAAAGCATTTATGGTTGATTTTATAAAATGTTTGAAGTTGTAAAAAGTCTTTGTCTTGTTATTTTTACTATAGGTGATCCATAATTTCAAATGGTTTGAATCCAACAGGAGTGGGTAGATATTTTCAATACCTTTCTAAAAAAAGTAGAATAATGCATTTTGGTTAAGTAAAATCTCTTAATTCAATTTTGAATCTACTGACAGAATAGGGTTTTGATTTAAATGGAAAATCCATATTTGAATTTATGAGCTACGCGCAGGAACGAACATGGGCCATGTCGTTGTATTGGGAACGACAGTACCTAAGCATGTTAGATAGAGGTGTGGGGACTAGAAGGGAAGCTATCGATGGCGTCCGCAGGCGGGATTGGATACAAGCAAGCGTAGCGGGACGCAAGAAGTACCCAGGTTCGGGTCCCTCGTGATGAGGTAAAGCCCCTACTCCTGCCGGATCTGACTATGGGGAATACCCGAACTACAAGTGCTCCTCGAGCTGTATGTGCTAGCTACTCCCTTAAATGCTGTATGACCAACCGACTGTCTGTTTATCTGTCTCTGTATGAGAGAGCTAGATACCTGAGTGAGCTAGTGATCGATCACCAAAAATACTAGTGAGTGGGAGTGAGCTGATCGATGGATGTGGAGTACGTGAGCGTGTGTCTGTGAGAAGGAGGCCCTCCCTTCATGCCTTATATTGAGGCCCATGGGACAAAGGTGGGACCCGCTGCCTAACTAGTACTATTGCCTATGTCATCTGATAAAGTATACATGGTGTCATACATAGTGTCTACTATTGCATAGGTAAGCAGCATGGCGGTAGTGTCTTCGGTCTTGTTGATGTCTGTCTGCTTGTCCTCCTTATCTCGTACTTGTCTTTAGTCTTGATCAATAGCAGCAGCAGGAGGGAGCTGCCCGACGCCTGGGAGAGGACCAGCTGCTGGGATCGATCGTTCCCAGCGAGCCGATAGAGCCAGGCGTAGCGATCCGACTGGGGAGGCCCAGCCGGGGAGATGGTAGCGATGGGAGATGGGCGAGCCGGGTGGGCCGGCCTGGGGCGGCCCAACCGGGAGAGGTAGCGGTGTGCTCCGGGTGGAGCCAGTCGGGTGATGAGGAGGAGCGGCCCAACCGGGCGAGCTGGAGCCGGCAGCTGGTCAGCCGGGTGGGCTAGTCGGCCTAGGAGCGAGGCGGACAACCCACGCAGGGCTGATCCATCCGGAAGGAGGTGGAGCAGCAGTAGCGTGGTGGTGGGCCGGCTGGGGAGCTCCAGTCGGCCCAGAACTTGCTTATTGTCGTTTTTCCTTATTTCTCCTGCCCTTTTTTCCTTTTTTATTCGTCTTGAGCGCGTCTTTGGGGTACCCGGGGATAATCTCCCCGACACTAGCCCCCGAGCGCGTGCTGATTTCACCCGGAGGGGGAAATTCGCACGAGCTCCACAAAACTTGCCGTTGTCATTGTAGATGAAGTACTTGACTGGCGTCCGGCTGGACACCTCCGGCCCGGAGGCAACACAACTACCGCTGGGGCGCGCGAGCGCACCCGCGGGGTGTAGCCCCCGAGATTCGGAGTAGCTGACGGAGACAGCTGTTGCGAATCTTCTATATCTTGCCCTTTTCGACACCTCGAACTTGCTATCCGGCTGAACGCCTTCAGCCGGATCGGAGCACTTGATTACACCGGGCGGCCGCATCCGGTGGTGTGTAACCGAGATTCAAGGCTGGCGCCAGGTGCTTTGAATCTTTAAATGTCCTTGAAATCCGACTCGATGCAGTCGTGCCAAAACAAACAAACAGAATTGATTGTCAGTACATCAATATAAAGTACACATGCTATCAACCGGATAACTGTTCTATTTTTCAAAAACTAGCTCGTGCTTCTCTAAACACTTAGTCACTTTCTGGTGTGCTCTGCTGTTTACGTTGTGTCCTTGCCAGCCAGCCGGGTTATGGTCTGGAGCCGGAACCAAAGGGGGAGCTGACAGTACATTGCACACGGTACTAGGGGCTGAGCAGCCGAAAAATACCAACTAGTCACAAGGCCGGAATGTCCGATCTGTCGCACCCTTCTTCGTTTTTCATGTGGGATGCCTCGGACTTTTGCTCTTGCTAGCCGGACAGCCGGGTTGCGGTCTGTAGATGAGACGAAGAGTGGGCCTCCGACATCATCGCACACTACTCAATCGGTTTATAGGTTTAGCAGGCTGGGCCAACCGTCGAGCCCCCGGGTAGGGGTTGCCGGCGCCGGAAAACTGAAAGCAGGAAGGGAAACAACATCTGGCGAGACCTCGAGGGTTGCTCGAGGTTGGAAAAACACTCACATTGTAGCCGCGGCAGCAGGTGAAGCGCGATTCCGTGGGCCGCGACTGCTGAACGTCCAGCTGGCGTTCTAGCCGGATAGCAGCTTCAGCCGGACATGCAACCAAGCAGGCGTGGCCGATTCGATCCCACGGCCAGGGAACCAAGCGCCAGGCGCTGAGCCAGAGCTAGCCCGTAGCGGGTCCAGGTGGCGAACCGGCAACCAAACGGGACGAAATCGTGCAGAGTTAGTCCGAGTCAGCCAGAACGGGTCCGAACCGACCGAATCGGACAGACAGAACGCGTAGTCGGACGGATGTAGCCGGATCTAAAAAATTTCTCTGTTTTCTTTCTCCGGCCGGATTTTTTCCTTGCCTTTTTTCTCTCAGCCAGATTTCTCTTTACCGGATTTTCTCTTCTCACTTTTTTTTCTTTTTCTAACTGACGCATCCAACCGGCCGTGCACCATCTCCTCTTTTTTTCTAACTTTTTTCCTCTCACTTATTCTTTCTCCAACCGACTACTGGTCTTTCTTTTTCTTCCCCTTTTTTCTTTTTCTCAACCGGCTATGCACTACCTTCCCCAGCCAGTCCTACTTCCTTGCATTTTTTTTCATAACCGGCTACTACTCCCCAATCGGACCACTCCCCCAGCCGGCCCCACCACCCTTCTCCACTTCCTTTCCTCTTTCTTTCTTTTCTTTCTCCAGCAGCAGGGGAGGGCTCGCACACGCGCAGTCGGAGCGGCGCGGGCGTGTGGGAGCCGGTGAGGCCGCTAGCCGGACGAGGCGCGGGGAGTACGCACGCGCGAGGCGGGACGCGCAGAGCCGGTGGGGCAGCGAGTCGGACGAGGCGCGAGGCAGGGCGGGCGCAGCACAATCTTGCGGAGGCGGATGCGGGCGCGCATGCGGCCGTCGAGGCGTCGGCGCGCAGTCGGCGAAGCTGGCGGGGCGCAGCTGACGCGCGAGACGGGCGAGCATGCGCGGACGTTGCGTTGATATGACGCCAGTGCGCAGTATGTACATATGCGTGTACGTATACATACGGTGCTTATACTAGAGTGCTGCTTCTATCTGGTTAGCATGCACGCACGATTGAGCTGGTTGTAGCTAGCTGATGAGCTGCTTCTGTGCTCGCCTAGCTAGGAATCGATCGGGCGTCTGTATGCTTAGCTTGCGCGCGTGCGGCCGTCGCTTGGTCTGCTGCGAGCGCTGCTCTTGCTGTTGGCTGGTACTCACTGCGCGCGCGCTGCCGGCGTGGAAAATGGTGAGGACGACGGAGCCGGTGGCGGCGAGGAAGCCACGCTTCAGCCCGCGAAATTTTGGCGCGGAGGTGGTGGCCGGCCGGCCGTCCGGGAGGACGAACCGAACGACGTGGGCGTGCAGCCGGGAGCACCGCTGCAGCAGCGGACGGGCGCATGCGAGCTCGCGCGGGGGACCGCGGTGGCACCGGCATGCCGAGGCGCGGTGGCGACGCTTGATGATGACGCGGACATGCAGTTGCGGACGATGGCGAGCCCCCACGAGCCTCGACGAAGCGGAGGCGACGACGACGACGGCGCGACGTCGGCGGAGAGCTCCCGGGCCTTACGGCGAGATGACAACGGCGACGGAGCGGAGGTGATGGCGAGCCCATGAGCCTCAGGGCGAAGGGGGTGCGGTGGCGGCGAGCCCCCGAGAAACTCGGCGAAGTAGAGTCGGTGATGACGGCACGGAGGCGACAAGCCCCCGAGCAACTCGAGATGGCGTCGATGCCGATGAAGACGAAGAAAATCGGTCCCGTGTGGAACGGAACTCCGGCCGAAGCTATATTTTGCCCCACGGTGGGCGCCAACTGTCGTTGTATTGGGAACGGCAATATCTAAGCAAGTTAGATAGAGGTGTGGGGACTAGCAGGGAAGCTATCGACAGCGTCCTCAGGCGGGATTGGATACAAGCAAGCGTAGCGGGACGCAAGAAATACCCAGGTTTGGGGCCCTCGTGGTGAGGTAAAGCCCCTACTCCTGCCAGATCTGACTATGGGGAATACCCGAACTACAAGTGCTCCTCGAGCTGTATGTGCTAGCTACTGCCTTAAATGTTGTATGACCAACCGACTGTCTGTCTATCTGTCTCTGTATGAGAGAGCTAGCTACCTGAGTGAGCTAGTGATCGATCACCAAAAATACTAGTAGGTGGGAGTGAGCTGATCGATGGATGTGGAGTACATGAGCGTGTGTATGTGAGAAGGAGGCCCTCCCTTGGTGCCTTATATTGAGGAGGTGGTGGCGATGGGAGCTGGGCGAGCCAGGTGGGCCGGCCTGGGGCGGCCCAACCGGGAGAGGCAGCGGTGTGCTCCGGGTGGAGCCAGGCAGGTGATGAGGAGGAGCGGCCAGGCGGGCCGGGAAGCGGCCCAACCGGGCGAGCTGGAGCCGGCAGCTGGTCAGCCGGGTGGGCTAGTCGGCCCAGGAGCGAGCCGAACAGCCCAGGCGGGGCTGATCCATCCGGAAGGAGATGGAGCAGCAGTGGCGTGGTGGTGGGCCGGCTGGGGAGCTCCAGTCGGCCCAGAACTTGCTTATTGTCGTTTTTCCTTATTTCTCCTGCCCTTTTTCCCTTATTTATTCGTCTTGAGCGCGTCTTTGGGGTACCCGGGGATAATCCCCCCGACAGGCCGGCCCAACTGCACAGCGCACACGTAGCGGGCTACTTACAAGCTGGTCCCACACGACAGCGACAGATTCAACACGAAACGGTATTTTCTAATATCAGCCCAACGATTAGAGATCAAATCGACGACTCTGGTTCATCGTCTATGTCGCAGGGGGCACGCGAGATTCTAAACCTAGCTCGACGGTCAGGGTCGTTGGAGGTTTACTAGGGCTCCAGCTAGATCTGGCGATGGGGGCAAACGAGCTGGTAGACGACGGCGAGTCGAATGGTGGTCGCGGCGGCTCCTAGGGTGGATCCAATCAATGGCCCCCTTCATTCACTGGAGCGGCGGGTTCTGACGAAATTCCGGTGACGTGGGGCTCGCCTTGCTCCGGGAAAGGGTCAGGGGTGTTTCTGAGGGAGAGGAGAGTCGAATGGTGTGCCGTTGAGGCTAGGGAGGGTCCTATTTATACAGCAGTGAGTGAGGCAGCGCAACATGGCTTGGGCTCGTCGGTGACATTGCTACAGGTCGCTATAGGCATGGCGGAGTGCATTGGTCGACGCGGTGGTCTGTGGCGATAATGGCACCGCTAGGCGCGGTCTTAAACGGTCGGGTGACATTCGTGCTCTGTGTGGGTATGACGGTGTTCGTCATGGCGTACGGTGGTCACGGGGCACGCGGCGGCGAATGGTCGTGTCTGGGAGGTTGCTGGTGATGCGGTGAGTGCAGTTATACGCGGAGAGAGCAAGGTGCGGCGTGGTTACGCAGGAGTGGCTTGGCGCTCTGGCGTGCGCTCGACATGGTGGACAGATGGGAGTGGCATGGCTGTGCTGGCTTCTCCGCTGCTTGTCGTTGGTTGAGGGGTGGACGGGCGAGTGCGGTGAGGTCACGCCTACCTCCTCGGGGTCGTGGGAGAGGGCGGTGCGGCGTGTGGCATCGTGTCCATGATCGACCGGCATGACATGCTCGGGTATGAGCAAGCACTTGTGCAAACGGTGAGTGAGGGGTGCTAGTTGCACGACTGGGTACTGGGAGTGATCGTGGGTGAGTAGTGGAGATGAATTGGGTACAAATGGTGAACAATTGATTGACCAAAACAGTGAATAGTTGTTGGACTTGTACTCTGCCTGTTAAGTGCTCGATCAAATTGCCGCATGAACTAAACCTTTGAATTTTCAAATGATTTTTGGTGGGTGTGCTGGTCACATGCTGGGGTGTCTCTGGTTGCTAGGATGTGTCAAGTGGTGCTAGTTTGAGTGGTTTTTGCAAAACGGTGATCTAGGTACCTACACTTGATTCAATTTTGAAATGTCTCTCAAATAGATTTGAAATTGGTTTTTGTAAGTTCGTAAAGTTTGCTTGACTTCATTTTCACTTGGTCTAGCAAGGGGGAAAAGAAGTAAAATTTTTTCTGTTGGAAAACATTTGCTAGAGATGCCCAAAGTGGTCTAGTGGTTAACTTTGGCCAAAATGACTATTTGATCGTATGCCTCTTATTTGATTTACTTTTTATTTAATTTTTTTTGGAATTGACCTAGATGATGTGGTGTTCATCTTTAAACTAATCTCAAACATGGCATAGCAAGCATCATGCATTAATATTAAACACACATGCATTCATATGGTCTTAAGAATAAAACTTTTTGTTAACCCTAAACTTGGGTGATTAGAACTTGATAATCTTATTTAATATTTTTAAGATGTTACAAACCTTCCCTCCTTAAACAGAATCTCGTCCCGAGATTCAAGAAAAACTAGGAACTAAAGAGATTGGGAAACTCGGTCCTAATATAATCTTCTCGCTCCCAAGTGGCCTCTTCTTCGGTATGGTTACTCCACTAGATCTTTAGAAACTTGATACTTCTGGTTCGGGTGGTTCTGAAGACTTCTTCCATGATACGAATCGGCACTTCACGATAAGTCAGATCCTTGTTGATATCTATGGCTCTGTGATCGATGTTCTTGAAAACTTCGGTCTTTTCCGGAACTTCTAGGCATTTCCTAAGTAATGAGATATGGAACACATCATGTACGGCTAACATCTCTTCAGGCAGTTCCAGCTGATAGGATACTTCTCCTCGGCGACTTAAAATCTTGAAAGGTCCAATATATCTTGGGGCAAGCTTCCCTTTCAGTTGAAAATGCTGCATTCCTTTCAAGTGTGATACTTTGAGATACACAAACTCTCCGACATTAAAGGTCAGGTCTCGACGTCTATTATCAGCGTAATTCTTCTGTCTAGATTGGGCGGCCTTGAGGTGTTCACGGACCTTGTGAACCTTCTCTTCGGCTTCTCATAGGATATCTGGTCCGAATATCTGACTTTCTCCTACTTGCGACCAATTCAGGCGGGTACGGCACTTCCTTCCATACAAAAACTCAAATGGGGCCATTTGTAAACTGGCTTGATAACTATTGTTGTATGAGAATTCTGTGAAAGGAGACAGTCTTCCCAGTTAGATCCATATTCTAAAACACAAGCTCTTAGCATATCTTCTAGTATTTGGTTTACTCTTTCTGTTTGTTCGTCGATTTGCGGGTGATAGGTTGTGCTGAACTTTAGTTTGGTTACCAATCCTTCTTGGACTTTCTTCTAGAACCTTGAGGTAAACTGGGTTCCTCGTTCTGACACAATGGTCTTGGGGGTTCCATGCAGACTGACTATTCTAGCAATGTACAACTCTGCTAGCCTCGAGCTTTGATAGGTGGTCTTGACGGGTATGAAATGAGCTACTTTGGACAGACTATGTACTATGACCCAAATATAATCATTTCCCCTACTAGATGTAGGCAAACCTATGATGAAATCTATTCCAACAGAATCCCACTCCCATTCCAGAATCTGTAATGGTTGCAAAAGTCCTGTGAGTCGCTGATGTTCCGCCTTGACTCTCTGACAGATATCACACTTGGCTATATAGCTTCCGACTTCACTCTTCATTTTGTGCCACCAAAATTGCTCCTTCAAGTCTTGATACATCTTGGTTCCTCCCGGGTGAATAGAATAAAGGGTATCATGGGCTTCCTGCATAATGACTTGTTTCAACTCTGGATCTGCTGGCACACATATACGTCCTTTATACCACAGAACTCCTTCTTCATCTTCTGTGAATCCGGGTACTTTCTCTGTATCGATACGATGCTTAATTCCATTAGTAATGGCATTTCCTTTCTAAGCTTCCTTTATCTGACTGATCAAAGTGGGTTGAAGTTCTGTAATGGCTAGAAATCCTTCGCTAACTAGCTCCATTCTAAAATTTTCCAACCCCTCATACAAACTTGGCTGGTCTTCTTAATCATGGTGTTTAGCCTACACAGTAGTGGACTAAGAGCATCCGCTACCACATTGGCCTTGCCGGGGTGATAGTGAATGTCAATGTCATAATCCTTGATTGACTCTATCCATCTCTTTTGCCTCATATTCAGCTCCTTCTGGGTGAAAATATACTTCAAACTCTTGTGATCCGAATAAATCTCACAGCGGTTACCCATGAGGTAATGACACCATGTCTTCAAGGCTAAAACTACGGCTGCCAGTTCTAAGTCATGGGTAGGATAGTTCTACTCATGTTGCTTCAGTTGTCGAGATAGATAAGATATTACTTTGCCTTCTTGCATCAACACACATCTGAGACCAATCTTGGATGCATCACAGTATACATCAAAAGGCTTCGCAATATCGGGCATGATCAAAATCGGGGCTGAAATCAATCTCTTCTTGAGCTCTTGAAAGCTTTCTTCACATTTGTCCGTCCATTCAAACTTCTTATCTTTCTTCAATAGTTGTGTCATCAGCCTTGCGATGCTCAAAAATTCTTCCACAAACTTGCAAAAATATCTAGCTAATCCTAGAAATGCACGGACTTCAGTCTGAGTGGTTGGGGCTTTCCATTCTTCAACATCCTTAATCTTGGCAGGATCGATAGAAACTCTGCCTGCGGACAAGATATGTCCTAGGAATCCTACTTCCTTTAACCAGATCTCACATTTGCTAAACTTGGCATACAGCTGATGTTCTCTAAGAGTTTCAAGAATGGTTCTTAGGTGTTGTTCATGGTCTTCTTCTGACTTGGAGTAGATCAGAATGTCATCGATAAAAACAATGACAAACTTATCCAAGAAGTTAATAAAAATCTTATTCATGAGGTTCATGAAATAAGCGGGGGCATTAGTTAATGCAAAGGACATGACATTATACTCATACAATCCATATCGGGTGGTGAAGGCAGTCTTTGGAATATTTGTTGCACGAATCTTCAATTGATGATAACCAGTTCTAAGATCAATCTTAGAAAACACTCTGGCACTAGTCAGTTGGTCAAACAGATCTTCTATCTTCGGCAGTGGGTACTTGTTCTTGATGGTGACGTCATTCAGCTTCCGGTAATCCGTACACAAACGGTTGGCACCATCCTTCTTATCCACAAATAAAATAGGTGATCTCCACGGTGATGCACTTGGTTGTATTAGACCTTTTCCCAACATATCATCAAGTTGCTTATTTAGCTCCACTAATTCAGATGGGTTCATACTATAGGGTCTCTGAGCTATGGGTCCATTTCTAGGGACTAGTTCAATGATATACTCGATATCCCGATCTAGGGGCATACCGGGTAATTCATTTGGGAACACATCAGGGTATTCACAAACTACTCTGACTTGCTCTGTGGTTGATTTGACTAGACTCTTGTTGCATTTGAATTGTTAGGGTAGCATCTCAGATACATGCTCTACTGATACTCCGGTGCTACTGGTCATGGTTATGGCTTTCTTGGCATAGTCGATTAATCCTTGATGTTTATACATCCAATCCATCTATAGTACTACTGCCAAACCTTTGGTTCCAAGTACTATTAGATTGGCATAAAAATCTATTCCATGTATTCTAATAGGCACGGCCTTGCAATTTTTTCTAGCTTTGGTGGTTGAACCAGGTATTTGAGCTATCATAACATGCTTCAAATTTGTTGGTTGAATCTTACTAGTGCATGCAAATTCTTCTATAACAATCGAGTGTGATGCTCTAGAATCAAACAACACTCTTGCAAGTACCGAGTTAACAGAAAACATACCCAACATGACATCTGGCGCTTCCTGGGCTTCTTCATCATTCATGTGGAAGAGACGGCCAGTACGGTTGGGCGGGTTTCCTGGGGCAAACCTCTTTCCAGGCTGGACACGACGCTGCTGCTGGGAAGGTGCAATGACATTGGTTGCTGCAGCAAGCTTCTTGGGGAACTCGTTGGAGTAGTGACCCGTGACTCCACATTCAAAGCAAGTTATCATTGACTTGTCTTTCCCTGCGACAAGCACAATATTGCTTCCAGTCCTTGGGACAGTATTGTTGTTGGACCTTGGTGGTGCACGGTTGAAGTTATTGGGATTGCCGGGGTTGTTGTTGTGGTGGCATCCGGGCCTCGGGTTTCCTCCGCCACGATTGGGATAGTTCGGACGGGTCATAGGGGGTTTGTTGTTTCTTGGTGCAAATCCTACAGATGGATTGGGGTGATACTTCGTGGTATGGTGGGGTCCAGGTTGGTGCATCATACGACGCTTACGGTTCTCACTGGCTTGGTTGATCTTTCCTTCCATCTAGATAGCAGAATCCACTACAGCTTCTAGGTCATCAAAGGGAATGTTGACTAACACCATCTGCATCTCATCATGCGTGCCATTCAAGAATCTCTCCTTCTTCTTTGCTTCAGTGTCAATCTCATCAGGGGCATACCTAGCTAGAGACAGAAATTTCTCACGGTATTCTACCACCATCATTCTTCCCTACTTCAGCTCCCTAAATTCATCCCTCATCCTCTTGATCAAACCTGGGGGCACATGGGTCCTGCTGAACTTGATCTTGAATTCCTCCTAAGTCATCATCTGTCCTCCGTTCATGGTACGGGTGTTGTTCCACCATGACCTTGCATAACCTGCCAGATAGTGGGTGGCAAACAGTATCTTCTCATTGTCATCTACTCCTACCACTTCTAAGTTGTTTTCCATGGTTTGCAGCCAGTCATCCGCATCTAAGGGCTCTTCCGATTTGCTAAACATAGGAGGATTGGTATTTTGGAAGATCTTGAGTTTGGATCCATGATGATCTTGGTTTTCATGGCCTTGGTTGTTGTGAGCCATGTGGGCTATTTGTTGAAGAGTGGCTAGATTGGCTTGACGTTCAGCTCTACCGGCTTTACGATCTGAAGCTAACATCTATAGAATCTGAAGCATTGGATCCTGGGATGAGCTGCTTCCACTAGGGTTTCCACGAGTCATCTGAAGATTTTGATAGATCATAAGACAAGAGGGAAATTTTCTATGGTTTATGGGTATGGTTCAAAAAGCTTTTAAACTTTGAGTATGACTAAGGTTAGAAGACTAACAAATTCTTCTCATTCATTCATTCCAAGAGCACAATACAAAAACACACCACAACTACGGAAGCAGATGGTTTTAAGAACCATTCTGTCAAGCTACGATATAATGGGACCGGATACACTCACACCTACGATAGTGCTCAGGTGCGACTACTCATCATCGGGACTATCGGGCTCCTCGTCATCAATGAAGTCGGCGTCATCGTTGTCAGTGTGGAACTCCGTGGCGACGTCCTCTAGATAGTCATCATCATCACTAAGGTAAGAGTGGATATCACCACGGATATCTTCACCTTCCTCCTCCTTCTCCGCCAGCTGGATCTCCTGGTCATGGATGGTCACTTGAAGGGTTGCCACCTTCTGGTGAAGACGAGCAATGATGCGGTCCTTCTTGTCACGCTGGTGACGAAGTGACTTGCGCTCCTTGGCGAGGATGGTGAGGGTTTGTTTCCTCTCAGTGGCTTCCGCATGATTCTGATTGGCATAGACACGGGCATTGTCCAACTCCTTCTGAGTCTCGTGTAGCATGAAGTCCAGGTAGTCCACGTGATGCCTCAGCTACGGATGTGATGGCATGGCCAAAGGCCGTCCCATAGAGTCATGTCTTGCATAGTGGGTAAAGCGGGTTCCATTAATCTAGTTGATGTTTTGTCCACATAGACGTGCAAGAGCCTCCTGCATTGCCCTGGGTAGTCCGTCTAGCCAATTGTTCTCCCTCAAGCTGAACTGAATCTTCTCCGAAAGAGGTGGCTCCATTTTGTCTCTCAGATCCGCAACTATCAACCACTATAGTCCCCCTCCGGGCTGGTCATTGAGCTGTGCTCCAAAGAACTCCGGGTGCGGGTGTTCTAGAAGCTGTGCTAGCTGGCTTAGGTCCCTCTCGAAGACGAGCTCCCCTCCATTGCCCAACTGGTAGAATTTGCTATATTTTACCTCCATCTATAAGCAATTAGGATGAGTAAGTTAGTGAGGTGATCCATGCAAAAAAAAGTTAGTGAGGTGATCAATTTTGTCAAATTTATTGTAGAATTGTAAGAATTTTGAGGAACATGTGAACTCCTTTTTGAAAGAATCTCAAGGGTAAGAGTGAGAATAGGTTTTCATAAATACTCAATTAATTTGTTTTGAAACTAGGTTTTTCAGACGTCCATTCTAACTAGGTGTCGTGGTATTGACCACGGCAGATGCTACAGGGTAGCTTACGTAGAGGAAAGGGCAAGGCAACGTAGGAGAATCCGGGAGCAATATTGGCACACGATGTATCCAGGTTCACGTCCCCTCGATGGAGGATCGCTATGTCCTGCTGTCATTCTAGTATATGATCATAGATTGGTTTACATGGGGTCACCGTAGGCGGAGGGAGAGACTATATCTAATATGTTGTGGAGAGATGGATCTGTCTAATGAGATCTAATATGATGTGCCCCCCGTGCGGGTGCCCCTGGTGGCTTTATATATGCAGCTAGTTAGGGTTTACAAGTGCACTAATTGGATTTGCATTGGCGTCGCCATATTGGGCCTTCAGTCGGCGTGTCGTCTAGGTCCAGTTTGCGCCAGTCGCTGTATTGGGCGAGTCGACCCGCTTTGTGCTTGGCTTCAGTCGTCTCGATCGAACTGGTGACTCCGCTTCATGGGTACACCCCGATTGGTATTCCCCCATCAGTAGTCCCCAAGCGCGTCAGGGACTCGGTGATGACTTCAAGCCGTCGAATCGGCATAGGCGGTTCCAGGGTGGAGTCGATGTCGAGTCGTTGGCGAGCTCCTGAAACAGGGAAATAGCTCATGAAGTAGCCCAATCTCCAAGGCGAGTCGACGCATCAGGCGAGTCGTCATTGGACGGAATCGCCCCTTGGAGAAGTTTGGTCGGCGCCTTGTTAACTTGCTGTCGTATAGGACGTGGAGGACACCAAATCATTGATGGTGAAGTCGCCAAGTCGGTGCTAGGGAATACGCGAGGGCGAGTCCGCGGTGACGAGTCCCCGAGCGTGGCGAGTACGCGACGGCGAGTCCACAGTGGCGAGTCCCCGAGCGTGTTGAGTATGTGAGGGCGAGTCCGCGGTGGCGATTCCCCGAGCATGGCGAAATCTGTGAGGAGAGTCCACGATGGCGAAGTCTGAGCATGGCGAAATGCAAAGAGTCCGTGGTGGCGAGTCCCAGCGTGGCGAAATGCGTGAGGGGAGTCCATGTGGCGAGTCCGGCGTGGCAATCTGTGAGAGTCCTGATGGCGAGTCGAGCATGGCAATCTGTGAGGCGAGTCCGTGGTGGCGAGTCCCGAGGTGGCGAGTCGGCGTGTTAGTATCGAGGTGAGTCCAGTGGCGAGTCCTCGGCGATGCGAGTACGATGGCAAGTGCCCGGCGTGTTGAGTCTGGCGGCGATCGCCCGGCGTAGCGAGCGGTTGTGGAACCACATGCACACGCAGTATGCCTAGGAGTAGTCCCCGAGGCAGGAATGGGATTGTAGAGGCGACTTGAGGCTCTTTAGAGATGCATATTCTGAAAATAGTAGTGGTTGTGGCCGAGCATGGCGAGTCCGCATGCGGAGAGTTCGCGGTTAGCGAGCCCGCGAGGGGAGAGTCTCCGAGTGTGGCGAATCCGTGATGATTCTGAGTCCGCGAGGGGAGAGTCCCCGAGTATCGCGAGTCCGCAATGATTGCGAGTCCCCGAGGGGAGGGTCCCGGAGTGTGGCGAGTCCACGAGGGGAGAGTCCCCGAGTGTGGCGAGTCCGCGATGATTGCGAGTCCACGAGGGAAGAGTCCCCGAGTGTGGCGAGTCTGCGATAATTGCGATTCCATGAGGGAAGAGTCCCCGAGTATGGCGAGTCCGCGATGATTGCGAGTCCACGAGGGGAGAGTCCCCGAGTGTGGCGAGTCCGCGATGATTCCGACTCCGCGATGGGAGAGTCCTCGAGTGTGGCGAGTCCGCGATGATTGCGAGTCCGCGAGGGGAGAGTCCCCGAGTGTGGCGAGTCTGTGATGATTGCGAGTCTACGAGGGGAGAGTCCCCGAGTGTGGCGAGTCCGCGATGATGGCGAGTCCGCGAGGGGAGAGTCCCCGAGTCTGGCGAGTCCGCGATGATTGCGATTCCGTGAGGGGAGAGTCCTCGAGTGTGGCGAGTCCGTGATGATTGCGAGTCCGTGAGGGGAGAGTCTCCGAGTGTGGCGAGTCCGTGATGATTGCGAGTCTACGATGACGTTGATTTTGCTGTTTTTGTTAGTGAGTCTCTCCTCTTGGCCTGGGGGGCCAGTCGCATGGCGACTCCAAAGATGGCTCTCGGCTTAGCATTCTTCCTGGATGATCCGAGGCTCGGTTTCCGAGTCCTTATCCGTAGTACTTGGTCATGCGATTCGCACTGTCTAAGGTTGAGGAGTACATGGTGCTGTTTGTCTAGCATTGCCATTTTTCTTGACCCGGAAGGCCAGTCGCGCAAGGCGACTCCAATGATGGCTCTCGGTTAGAGTTTTTCGTGGACGATCCGAGGCTCGGTTTGCGAGTCCTCGTCCGCACTACTTGGCCATTGCGAGTCGCTCTTTCAAAGGTTGACAAAGGCGAATTGATTTTCTCCGGGGAGGAGAGACGCCCAGTGGTGAGTCCATGCAGCGTGGCATGCGACCCTCTCTGGCGACTCAGACGATGAAGGTCCCTTATTAGGCGCGATGTACGCATTCGACGTAGCCGGAAAGGGTTGATGCGGCGGAAGTATGGTCGCGCTTTGGCGAAGTCGAGGCGGCGGACACAGGGTCGACGCGGCGGAGGTCACGCTTTGGCGAAGTCGACGCGGCGGACACAGGATCGACGCGACGGACGTATGGTCGTGCTTTGGTGAAGTCGGCGGACGCGGCGGTGAGTCGGCGACATGCGAGTCATCGAACGTGGCGAGTCCATGGCAAGTACGCGACGGTGGAGCCGTGTGGCATTGAGCCGGTAGTATGGAGATTCCGCGGCGGGCGAATCGCCGAACGTGGCGAGTTGGTGATGGAGGAGAGTCCGCGATGAGCGAGCGTACATCCGTAGACAGCTAGTCCGCGAAGGACGAACCCGCGATAGGCGAGGCGATTCCCCGAGTGTGAAGAGTCCGCAGATGGCGAGGCGAGTCGCAAGAGGTGAGTCCATGGCAGAAGTAAACCAGCAGGTCGTCTTGTCCCCATGGATTAATTCTCCGTGGTATGCACAGGAAAAACCACATAGGAAAGATTAGTCTAGTTTAACGAGCGATACTTATTTAGATTGAATAAAGACACTCGTGGACGCATGACCATATACGTCCTCTTTTCCAATGTGTGCAGGTCATCGCTTCGTGTGCTTGCTGACATGATGACGCTGTCGCCGCTTTAGCTATGTTATTCCAAACTAATTGGATTGCCTCTGGACTGGATCACTGAAACTTGCTTGCCTTTCTCTTAGGCCGACTAGTATAGCACGAGATGGTTTCAACTGATCTGTGTAGAAAAAAATCCTTAGCGATTGTGGAGTCGCGTTTCCTCTCTTGTCGTTCAGTAAACAGAGATGATTAGTAAAATATAATAATCAATAAGCAAGGTAATGAGAGAGATCGGTCATGAGTCGGTGGCTCAGATCGCCGCCATGAAATCGTCCATGGAGCAGATCGTGTCTGATATAGACAGTTTTGACAGATGCAATCTGACCATCGGCGACGGTGAAGGATCCCGTCCGGATCATCACCTCCAAGCATCGCTTGCCCTACGGTGGGCGCCAACTGTCGTGGTATTGACCATGACAGATGCTACAGGGTAGCTTACGTACAAGAAAAGGCAAGGCGACGTAGAAGAATCCTGGAGCGAGATTGACACACGATGTACCCAGGTTCATGTCCTCTCGATGGAGGATCGCTATGTCCTGCTGTCAATCCAGTATATGATCATAGATTGGTTTACATGGGGTCGCCGTAGGAGGAGGGAGAGACTAGATCTAATCTGTTGTGGAGAGATGGATCTGTCTAATAAGATCTAATATGATGTGCCCCCCGTGCGGGTGCCCCTAGTGGCTTTATATATGCCGCCAGTTAGGGTTTACAAGTGCACTAATGGGCTTTGCATTGGAGTCGCCGTCTTGGGCCTTCAGTCGGCGTGTCGTTTGGGTCCAGTTTGTGCCAGTCGCTGTATTTGGTGAGTCGATCCGCTTTGTGCTTGGCTTCAGTCGGCTCGATCCAGCTGGTTACTCCGCTTCATGGGTATACCTTGATTGGTATTCCCCCATCACTATGGTCTGCTATGGTCAGGATGGCTCTGATACCAAGTTGTCAACACCCGGATTTTTAAGTCCAGATGCCTGTTATGCCGTACATCGCAATCTCAGGATTACCATTTTTGCGAGACATAACAGAATTGGTACCATAATACATCATCCATTACAAACCATAATAGTATTACAAATATTTGATCTCATGATCAAGTCTTAATATAAATCAGAGCAGCGGAAATAAACGTAGTATACTCCATCTTCATGGTCACAGGAAATGCTGACGATGGGAGATGATCCTAGTTATCATAGACCTCCTGATGTCTGTCTTCGGGATAGTCCTCCTCATAGTCTGGCCATGGGAATAGCCAGGTACAAAGCCATGAGTACTCTTAAAGTACTCGCAAACTATCACTAACATAACTAAGGTAATACTAGTAGGAATCCTAATCTCTAGTCTTGTTTGCAACAAGCCAATTTTATTTCGTAAGTACTCCATAGTAAAGCCTATTTTAGTTCTCTAGTTACTTAAGTGGGAACCTAGTTTTCATGTCCACAATCCTATTATGGTCAAGTCAAAGTCATAGTTCAAGTCATAAGTCATTTTGAAAACATCTGACAACGGAACAGTAGGGCCACTCCAACTGTCCATAACCGCGGACATGGCTATTCGAATAGTTTGACACTCTGTAGAGGTGGTACACTTTCACCACAAGATTTGATACATCCAAAAGGGATAACCCTGAATCATCATACTTGGTATGCGGATAATCAATCCTAACCTTTCAATTACACACCCTAGTATATGCACGTCCCCTATGATTATGGCCTCCCAGCCATGGCCAACTGCCATCCCGGGAACTGCATAGGTGGACATTCATATCTGCGAGGTAGCCTCAGCTCATCTTCTTCCACAAGGGAACCCATACTAAGACATATAAACTTCCAGTTAAGCCCTACCCAACTCAGGTATTGTGGTTGTATGGTAAAATTGGAATGGTATCACATCTGAACCCAACCAGCAGTTTTTTTATCAAGTCCAGGCTTATGCCTCATTATGTTTCATCCTTAAATCATTGTGTTTCATAACCCATGTCAAAACATTTCAGTAGAATGACTCATCATTCCAAAGTTTTCATAAGCATTTTCTCCAAGTGTTCCCATCTAAAGTGATCAAGTTTAGCTTAGCACTAGCCACTAGTAATGAGGGTATCACTATTGAGCGGTGCGAATGAAGTATAAGTACCCAAGAACAGTTCTATGATCTTGAAGGTATCCATCCTATTTTCCACTAATCACAATTCATTAACTAGGTAAGAAACTTTAGTAAAGGGAAAAGTAAAGCTTGGAATAAAACTGGGAATTGGTAAAGTTGCATCTCAACAGTTTGCATAGGGTATCTGCACAAATAAGCTTGCATAGCTAAGGTTGCAGGGGTAGCTTGCATAGTGGGATTGCCTTGAGTATTGCAGCTGTTGAAGTTCTCTTCCTCTTCCTCGTCGTACCCCGGGTCGGTACTAGCGTCTATAAATATATACGAGGTACACAATCAGGAATCAACACTTAACTACTTCTATTTAGCACACATGGGCTCACACTAGATGATCTATCATCATCTCAATCATCACATGAAATATTTACACATTCTTATTTATCTTATTTTTGGAAAAGTAATTTCTACTCATTAAAAATACTTAAGGTTAAATATTCTTCAATTAAAATATGGGATCATGTTGACACATGCCATCATCCACATATTCCAATACCTGGCAATGTGATTTAAAAGGGTTTAGCATATATTACAAGTTTTAGTATTGCTATTTAATAATATTAAAGTGACTAGAAATGCCTATATAGCATTCTTTTAATACTAGTCCATGATCAATGCAGGTAAAACTAAATCTTTTTACATACTCATATAGAGCATGGCAAATGTGAATGTTGAGAGTTGGAATCAACTCAAAAGCATTTATGGTTGATTTTATAAAAATGTTTGAAGTTGTAAAAAGTCTTTGTCTTGTTATTTTTACTATAGGTGATCCATAATTTCAAATGGTTTGAATCCAATGGGAGTGGGTAGATATTTTCAATACCTTTCTAAAAAAATTGGCATCATGCATTTTGGTTAAGTAAATTTCTCTGAATTAAGTTTTGAATCTACTGACAGAATAGGGTTTTGATTTAAATGGAATATAAATATTTGAATTTCTAGGCTACGCGCGGGAACGAACATGGTCCAGCCCAACTGCACAGCGCATGTGCAGCGGGCTACTTACAGGCTAGTCCCACGCGTCAGCGATAGATCCAACACGAAGCGGTATCTGCTAATATCAGCCCTACGATTAGAGATCAAATCGACGGCTCTGGTTCATCGTCTACGTCGCAGAGGTCGCACGAGATTCTAAACCTAGCTCGATGGTGTTGGTCATCGAAGGCTTACCAGGGCTCCAGCTAGGTCCGGTGATGGGGGCGAATGAGCTGGTAGATGACGGCGAGTCGAATGGTGGTCGCGGCAGCTCCTGGTTTGGCTCCAATCAACGACGCCCTTCCTTCACTGCAGCGGCGGGCTCAGGCAAAATTCCGGCGACGTGGTGCTCGCCTTTCTCTGGGAAAGGGTCAGGGGTGTTTCTGAGGGAGAGGAGAGTCGAATGGTGTTCTGTTTGAGGCTAGGGAAGGGTCCTATTTATACACCGGTGAGAGAGGCAGCATGACATGGCTCGGGCTCGTCAGTGACATTGCTACAGGTCGCTATAGGCATGGCGGATGGCATAGGTCAACGCGATGGTCTGCGGCTATCGCCATGCGCATAGTGGCACAACGAGGCACGGTCTTAAATGGTCGGGTGACGTTCATGCTCTGCGCGGGTACGGCGGTGTTCGTCATGGCGTACCGTGGTCACGGGGTGCACGGCGGCGAATGGTCGTGTCTGGGAGGTTGTTGGTGATGCGGTGACTGTAGTTACGTGCGGAGAGAGCGAGGCGCGGCATGGCTATGCGGGAGTGGCTTGGCGCTCTAGCGTGCACTCGGCATGGTGGACAGAGGAGAGTGGCATGGCTGTGCGGGCTTCTCCGCTGCTTGTCATTGGTCGAGGGATGGACGGGCGAGTGTGGTGAGGTCACGCCTACCTCCTGGGGGTCGTTGGAGAGGGCGGTGCGGCGTGTGGCCTCGTGTCCATGATCGACCGGCATGACATGCTCGGGTATGAGCGAGCACTTGTGCAAACGGTGAGTGAGGGGTGCTAGCTGCATGGCTGGGTACTGGGAGTGATCGTGGGTGAGTAGTGGAGATGAATTGGGTACAAATGGTGAGCAATTGATTAACCAAAACAGTGAATAGTTGTTGGACTTGTACTCTGCCTGTTAAGTGCTCGATCAAATTGCCGCATGAACTAAACCTTTGAATTTTCAAATGATTTTTGGTGGGTGTGCTAGTCACATGCTGGGGTGTCTCTGGTTGCTAGGATTTGTCAAGTGGTGCTAGTTTGAGTGGTTTTTGCAAAACGGTGATCTAGGTACCTACACTTGATTCAATTTTGAAATGTCTCTCAAATAGATCTGAAATTGGTTTCTATAAGTTTGTAAAGTTTGCTTGAGTTCATTTTCACTTGGTCTAGCACAGGGCGAAAAGAAGTAGAATTGTTTCTATTGGAAAACATTTGCTAGAGATTCCCAAAGTGGGCTAGTGGTTAACTTTGGCCAAAATGACCATTTGATCATATGCCTCTTATTTGATTTTGTTTGGAATTGACCTAGATGATGTGGTGTTCATCTTTAAACTAATCCTTATAATTTATAGCAATCAAATATGGCATAGAAAGCATTCATGCATTAATATTAAAAACACATGCATTCATTTGGGATTAAGAATAAAAGTTTTTGTTAACCCTAAACTTGGATGATTAGAAGTTGATAATCTTATTTAAGTTTTTGAGATGTTACAGAGAGGCGTCCATGCATGGCTAGGCGAGGGCTACTGCTTTCCCTGGGGACGTGCACAGTAGATTTGGAGAGGCGCCCGTGCATGGCCAGGTAGGGGCTGCTTCTTGCCTTGGGGAGGTGCCCGCGGACGTTAGGCAGCGGGCTGCTGGCCTAGGGGAGGTGCCCACGGACACCAGGGATATGGCTGCTGGCCTTGAGGAGGTGTGTCCTCGGCTTGGGAAGCTTCCCAGCCACCTTGGTCAACTGGTTGCTTCCCCTTGGACCTGGTTTTTCTGGAAGTTTCTGTGCTTGCACCTTGGCCCGTCAAGAGGTGCCTCCGAGCAAATGCTAGACCAGCAGGGGCAAACGATGTCCTAACGGTAGCTGTCTTGTTGCATTTCCTCTTCCGTGGCTAGGAATTCCATCTGTACTGGTCAATTGGGGATAATAAAGAAGGAATAGATATATGTCAAAATCAGTAAGCAAACAATTCAACACAGCATGAGTAAGAAGGTAAGGGGTTGACCTACGACTCATTCTCCTCACTAACATCATCTAGGTCTCCTTCAATGATATCTTCCTCCTCTTCAGGATCATAGTCAGATCCAGAGCAGTCATTTCTTGTCTTTTTAGGAGAGAATACAGTTGGAGATGCGAAAAGACTTGCAAAGGGCCTAACACCTAGTTGTTGCAAGTGCTCATTGTTTCTAAGGATGTTTTTTAGCCGACTTTCTTCCATGGGATGCATTTGAGGATCTAACACTAATAAATAAATCCAAGTCAGATACAAATTAAATAGGCAATTAAACAAAATATAACGTATGGTGTTGATTGCCTTATAGCAAACATGAGAAGGAAAATGAACATATTGCCTCTCTCAAACTAGCAATTTCACAGGCATGGAAAATGAAACACATGAACATCGAGCAGGGTTAAAAGAGCAGAAAAAATTAGGCAAGGAGGTTGTTTACTTGCCTACAGGCTCTACGGCATTTTTCTTTTTGTGCTTCTTGCCGGGAACCTTGCTGGCCTTCCTTGTCGGCGAGGAGGACGACAATCTAGCGTGCCTTGATGACATTGTGGACGACGAGGTCGACAGCGAGGAGACAAGCATTGTTGGTGGGGTGGATCACGAGGTAGCAAACCTTGACGCCGAGGTTCACGGAGATGGGGAGGACCTTGTTGGCGAGATGGCAGATGGGGAGGACGGCTAGATGGCATGGCTCGACTACGAGGTGGTAGATATGCGAGCTGAATGGCTTGGTCGAAAAATGGGAAGATGAGGACGGGTTAGGGTTTGGGCTAGGTTGACGATTAGATGATTACTAGGGCGGACGATGGTGGGCGAGGGTACAACAACGACCGTGTTGCGACGGGCGGGCGGCGACTTGGGTGGGCGGCGACTTGGGTGGGCGTAGGAGATTTGGATCTGTCTCCTTTTGGTGGGGGGATAAAGAAGGGTTTCCAATAGATTATGTAAATGCCCTCTGCGCCAACACATTGGTTACGCTATGCGGATGGGCTGAACCATAATATCAGCGCGTGATAGTTTTAGCGTGCGAGAATTTGGGTGCCCGAAATTATGGATCGGCAGGAGGACCGAACCCGAAATTTTGGATGTGCGGGATGACGGAACCACAGATTATTGGCCGTTGGATGAGTGATGTGTGGCTGAAATAAATCAACATTAAGTTTCAAACGTTAGGCTCCTTAAGCTAGGTGACCAGTCTTGACAATCTCTTACTGGATCTTAGAATAAATGTCTTTGTTTTGTACCTAGAAATGATTTATAAAAAAATGGGGTGAAGCATCCTGGAGTGTGTGTGGTCATGTGTATCATCAAGGTGTGGTTTTGAGAATAACACATGCATTGATCTCTAGGGACTCCATTTAAGTCAAATAACCATGGTGGTCAGAAAGCCCAGAGAGCCCCTAGAATATGCAACTGCCACATGGAGATGGTGAACCAGTGTGATAGAAGTAGTTGCATCACCACATCGGCCAACTGGAGTGTGTGTGGGTCATCAAGGTGTGGTTTTGAGAATATATAAGACATGCATTGATCTACAGGGACTCCATTTGTGTCAAACAACCATGGTGGTCAGAAAGCCCAAAGTGCCCCTAGAGTATGCAACTGCCACATGGAGATGGTGAACCAGTGTGACAGAAGCAGTTGCATCACCACACCGGCCACTGGACTGTGTGTGGATCATCAAGGTGTGGTTTTGAGAATATATAACACATGCATTGATCTCTAGGGACTCCATTTGTGTCAAACAACCATGGTGGATAGAAAGCCCAAAGAGCCCCTAAATATGCAACTGCCACATGTGGAGATGCTGAACCAGTGTGACAGAAGCAGTTGCATCACCACACCGGCCAACTGGAGTGTGTGTTTGGTCATGTGGATCATCAAAGTGTGGTTTTGAGAATATATAACACATGCATTGAACTCTATGGACTCCATTTGTGTTAACCAACCATGGTGGTCAGAAAACCCAAAGACCCATAGAATATGCAACTGGCACATGGAGATGGTGAACCAGTGTGATAGAAGCAGTTGCATCACCACACCGACCGATTAGAGTGTGCGTGGATCATCAAGGTGTGGTTTTCAGAATATATAACACATGCATTGATCTATAGGGACTCCATTTGTGTCAAACAACCATGGTGGACAGAAAGCCCAAATAGCCCCTGGAATATGCAACTGCCAAATGGAGATGGTGAACCAGTGTGACAGAAGCAGTTGCATCACCACACCCAACTAGAGTGTGTGTGTGGTCATGTGGATCAGCAAGGTGAGGTTTTGAGAATATATAACACATGCATTGATCTCTAGGGAATCCATTTGTGTCAAACAACCATGGTGGTCATAAAGCCTAGAGAGCACCTAGAATATGCAACTGCCACATGGAGATGGTGAACCAGTGTGACAGAAGCAGTTGCATCACCACACCGGCCAACTGGAGTGTGTGTGGGTCATCAAGGTGTGGTTTTGAGAATATATAATACATGCATTGATCTATAGGGAATCCATTTGTGTCAAACAACCATGGTGGTCAGAAAGCCCAAAGAGCCCCTAGAATATGCAACTGCCACATGGAGATGGTGAACTAGTGTGACAGAAGCAGTTTCATCACCACACCGGCCACTGGACTGTGTGTGGATCATCAAATTTTGGTTTTGAGAATATATAACACATGCATTGATCTCTAGGGACTCCATTTGTGTCAAATAACCATGGTGGTCAGAAAGCCCAAAGACCCCTAGAATATGGAACTGGCACATGGAGATAGTGAACTAGTGTGACAGAAACAGTTGCATCACCACACCGACCAACTGGAGTGTGTGTGGATCATCAAGGTGTGGATTTTGAGAATATATAACACATGCATTGATATATAGGGACACCATTTGTGCCAAACAACCATGGTGGTCAGAAAGCCCAAAGAGCCCCTAGAATATGCAACTGCCACATGGAGATGGTGAACCAGTGTGACAGAAGCAGTTGCATCACCACAAAGGCGAACTGGAGTGTGTGTGGATCATCAAGGTGTGGTTTTCAGAATATATAACACATCATTGATATCCAGGGACTCCAAGTTGTTTCAAAGAACCATGGTGGAAAGAATGCCCAAAGAGCTAGCCCGTAGAATATGCAACTACCATATGGAGATGGTGAACTAGTGTGGCAGAAGCAGTTGCATCACCACACCGGCCAACTAGTATCTGTGTGTGGATTATCAAGGTGTGGTTTGAGAATATATAACACATGCATTGATCTATAGGGGCTCCATTTGTGTCAAACAACCATGGTGGACAGAAAGCTGAAATAGCCCCTGGAATACGCAACTACCACATGGAGATGGTGAACCAGTGTGACAGAAGCAGTTGCACCACCACACCCAACTAGAGTGTGTGTGTGGTCATGTGGATCATCAAGGTATGGTTTTAAGAATATATAACACATGCGTTGATCTCTAGGTACTCCATTTGTGTCAAACAACCATGATGGTCAGTAAACCCAGAGAGCCCCTAGAATATGCAACTTCCACATGGAGATGGTGAAACGAGTGTGACAGAAGCAGTTGCATCACCACACCAGCCAAATAGAGTGTGTGTGGGTCATCAAGGTGTGGTTTTGCGAATATATAACACATGCATTAATCTATAGGGACTCCATTTGTGTCAAACAACCATGGTGGTTAGAAATCCCAAAGAACCCCTAGAATATGAAACTGCCACATGGAGATGGCGAACCAGTGTGACAGAAGCAGTTGCATCACCACACCGGCCAACTGGAGTGTGTGGATCATCAAGGTGTGGTTTTGAGAATATATAACACATGCATTGATATATAGGGACTCCATCTGTGTCAAATAACCATGGTGGACAGAAAGCCCAAATAGCCCATGGAATATGCAACTTCCACATGTGGTGATGGTGAACCAGTGTGACAGAAGCAGTTGCATCACCACACCCAACTGGAGTGTGTGTTTGGTCATGTGGATCATCAAGGTGTGGTTTTGAGAATATATAACACATGCATTGATCTCTAGGGACTCCATTTGTGTCAAACAACCATGGTGGATAGAAAGCCCAAAGAGCCCCTGAATATGCAACTGCCACATGTGGAGATGGTGAACCAGTGTGACAGAAGCAGTTGCATCACCACATCGGCCAACTGGAGTGTGTGTTTGGTCATGTGGATCATCAAAGTGTGGTTTTGAGAATATATAACACATGCATTGAACTCTATGGACTCCATTTGTGTTAAACAACCATGGTGATCAGAAAGCCCAAAGACCCATAGAATATGCAACTGGCACATGGAGATGCTGAACCAGTGTGATAGAAGTAGTTGCATCACCACACCGACTGACTAGAGTGTGCGTGGATCATCAAGGTGTGGTTTTCAGAATATATAACACATGCATTGATCTATAGGGACTCCATTTGTGTCAAACAACCAGGGTGGATAGAAAGCCCAAATAGCCCCTGGAATATGCAACTGCCAAATGGAGATGGTGAACCAGTGTGACAGAAGCAGTTGCATCACCACACCCAACTGGAGTGTGTGTGTGGTCATGTGGATCAGCAAGGTGAGGTTTTGAGAATATATAACACATGCATTGATCTCTAGGGAATCCATTTTTGTCAAACAACCATGGTGGTCATAAAGCCTAGAGAGCACCTAGAATATGCAACTGCCACATGGAGATGGTGAACCAGTGTGACAGAAGCAGTTGCATCACCACACCGGCCAACTGGAGTGTGTGTGGGTCATCAAGGTGTGGTTTTGAGAATATATAATACATGCATTGATCTATAGGGAATCCATTTGTGTCAAACAACCATGGTGGATAGAAAGCCCAAAGAGCCCCTAGAATATGCAACTGCCACATGGAGATGGTGAACCAGTGTGACAGAAGCAGTTGCATCACCACACCGGCCACTGGACTGTGTGTGTGGATCATCAAGGTGTGGTTTTGAGAATATATAACTCATGCATTTATCTCTAGGGACTCCTTTTGTGTCAAACAACAATGGTGGATAGAAAGCCCAAAGAGCCCCTGGAATATGCAACTACCACTTGTGGAGATGGTGAATCAGTGTGACAGAAGCAGTTGCATCACCACACCGGCCAACTGGAGTGTGTGTTTGGTCATGTGGATCATCAAAGTGTGGTTTTGAGAATATATAACTCATGCATTTATCTCTAGGGACTCCTTTTGTGTCAAACAACAATGGTGGATAGAAAGCCCAAAGAGCCCCTGGAATATGCAACTGCCACATGTGGAGATGGTGAATCAGTGTGACAGAAGCAGTTGCATCACCACACCGGCCAACTGGAGTGTGTGTTTGGTCATGTGGATCATCAAAGTGTGGTTTTGAGAATATATAACTCATGCATTGATCTCTAGGGACTCCATTTGTGTCAAATAACCATGGTGGTCAGAAAGCCCAAAGACCCCTAGAATATGGAACTGGCACATGGAGATGGTGAACTAGTGTGACAGAAACAGTTGCATCACCACACCGACCAGCTGGAGTGTGTGTGGATCATCAAGGTGTGGATTTTGAGAATATATAACACATGCATTGATATATAGGGACACCATTTGTGCCAAACAACCATGGTGGTCAGAAAGCCCAAAGAGCCCCTAGAATATGCAACTGGCACATGGAGATGGTGAACCAGTGTGACAGAAGCAGTTGCATCACCACAAAGGCGAACTGGAGTGTGTGTGGATCATCAAGGTGTGGTTTTCAGAATATATAACACATCATTGATATCCAGGGACTCCAAGTTGTGTCAAACAACCATGGTGGAAAGAATGCCCAAAGAGCTAGCCCGTAGAATATGCAACTACCATATGGAGATGGTGAACTAGTGTGGCAGAAGCAGTTGCATCACCACACCGGCCAACTAGTGTGTGTGTGTGGATTATCAAGGTGTGGTTTGAGAATATATAACACATGCATTGATCTATAGGGGATCCATTTGTGTCAAACAACCATGCTGGACAGAAAGCTGAAATAGCCCCTGGAATACGCAACTACCACATGGAGATGGTGAACCAGTGTGACAGAAGCAGTTGCACCAGCACACCCAACTAGAGTGTGTGTGTGGTCATGTGGATCATCAAGGTATGGTTTTGAGAATATATAACACATGCGTTGATCTCTAGGTACTCCATTTGTGTCAAACAACCATGATGGTCAGAAAACCCAGAGAGCCCCTAGAATATGCAACTTCCACATGGAGATGGTGAAACCAGTGTGACAGAAGCAGTTGCATCACCACACCAGCCAAATAGAGTGTGTGTGGGTCATCAAGGTGTGGTTTTGCGAATATATAACACATGCATTAATCTATAGGGACTCCATTTGTGTCAAACAACCATGGTGGTCAGAAATCCCAAAGAACCCCTAGAATATGAAACTGCCACATGGAGATGGCGAACCAGTGTGACAGAAGCAGTTGCATCACCACACCGGCCAACTAGAGTGTGTGGATCATCAAGGTGTGGTTTTGAGAATATATAACACATGCATTGCTATATAGGGACTCCATCTGTGTCAAATAACCATGGTGGACAGAAAGCCCAAATAGACCATGGAATATGCAACTTCCACATGTGGAGATGGTGAACCAGTTTGACAGAAGCAGTTGCATCACCACACCCAACTAGAGTGTGTGTTTGGTCATGTGGATCATCAAGGTGTGGTTTTGAGAATATATAACACATGCATTGATCTCTAGGGACTCCATTTGTGTCAAACAACCATGGTGGATAGAAATCCCAAAGAGCCCCTGAATATGCAACTGCCACATGTGGAGATGGTGAACCAGTGTGACAGAAGCAGTTGCATCACCACACCGGCCAACTGGAGTGTGTGTTTGGTCATGTGGATCATCAAAGTGTGGTTTTGAGAATATATAACACATGCATTGAACTCTATGGACTCCATTTGTGTAAAACAACCATGGTGATCAGAAAGCCCAAAGACCCATAGAATATGCAACTGGCACATGGAGATGGTGAACCAGTGTGATAGAAGTAGTTGCATCACCACACCGACTGACTAGAGTGTGCGTGGATCATCAAGGTGTGGTTTTCAGAATATATAACACATGCATTGATCTATAGGGACTCCATTTGTGTCAAACAACCATGGTGGACAGAAAGCCCAAATAGCCCCTGGAATATGCAACTGCCAAATGGAGATGGTGAATCAGTGTGACAGAAGCAGTTGCATCACCACACCCAACTGGAGTGTGTGTGTGGTCATGTGGATCACCAAGGTGAGGTTTTGAGAATATATAACACATGGATTGATCTCTAGGGAATCCATTTGTGTCAAACAACCATGGTGGTCATAAATCCTAGAGAGCACCTAGAATATGCAACTGCCACATGGAGATGGTGAACCAGTGTGACAGAAGCAGTTGCATCACCACACCGGCCAACTGGAGTGTGTGTGGGTAATCAAGGTGTGGTTTTGAGAATATATAATACATGCATTGATCTATAGGGAATCCATTTGTGTCAAACAACCATGGTGGTCAGAAAGCCCAGAGAGCCCCTAGAATATGCAACTTCCACATGGAGATGGTGAAACCAGTGTGATAGAAGCAGTTGCATCACCACACTAGCCAACTAGAGTGTGTGTGGGTCATCAAGGTGTGGTTTTGCGAATATATAACACATGCATTGATATATAGGGACTCCATCTGTGTCAAATAACCATGGTGGACATAAAGCCCAAATAGCCCATGGAATATGCAACTTCCACATGTGGAGATGGTAAACCATTGTGACAGAAGCAGTTGCATCACCACACCCAACTGGAGTGTGTGTTTGGTCATGTGGATCATCAAGGTGTGGTTTTGAGAATATATAACACATGCATTGATCTCTAGGGACTCCATTTGTGTCAAACAACCATGGTGGACAAAAAGCCCAAATAGCCCCTAGAATATGCAACTGCCACATGTGGAGATGGTGAACCAGTGTGACAGAAGCAGTTGCATCACCACACTGGCCAACTGGAGTGTGTGTGGATCATCAAGGTGTGGTTTTCAGAATATATAGCACATGCATTGATCTCTAGGGACTCCATTTGTGTCAAATAACCATGGTGGACAAAAAGCCCAAATAGCCCCTGGAATATGCAACTGCCACATGTGGAGATGGTGAACAAGTGTGAGAGAAGCAGTTGCATCACCACACCCAACTGGAGTGTGTGTGTGGTCATGTGGATCATCAAGGTTTCGTTTTCAGAATATATAACACATGCATTAATCCTAGGGACTCAATTTGTGTCAAAGAACTATGGTGGACAGAAAGCCCAAATAGCCCCTGGAATATGCAACTACCACATGTGGAGATGGTGAACCTGTGTGTCAGAAGTAGTTGCACCACCACATCGGCCAACTGGAGTGTGTGTGGATCATAAAGTTGTGGGTTTTGAGAATATATAACACATGCATTGATCTATAGGGAAACCATTTCTGTCAAACAACCATGGTGGTCAGAAAGCCCAAAGAGCCCCTAGAATATGCAACTGGCACATGGAGATGGTGAACCAGTGTGATAGAAGCAGTTGCATCACCACACCGACCGACCGACTAGAGTGTGCGTGGATCATCAAGGTGTGGTTTTCAGAATATATAACACATGCATTGATCTATAGGGGCTCCATTTGTGTCAAACAACCATGGTGGACAGAAAGCCCAAATAGCCCCTGGAATATGCAACTACCAAATGGAGATGGTGAACCAGTGTGACAGAAGCAATTGCATCACCACACCCAACTGGAGTGTGTGTGTGGTCATGTGGATCACCAAGGTGAGGTATTGAGAATATATAACACATGCATTGATCTCTAGGGAATCCACTTGTGTCAAACAACCATGGTGGTCAGAAAGCGTAGAGAGCACCTAGAATATGCAACTGCCACATGGAGATGGTGAACCAGTGTGACCGAAGCAGTTGCATCACCACACCGGCCAACTGGAGTGTGTGTGGGTCATCAAGGTGTGGTTTTGAGAATATATAATACATGCATTGATCTATAGGGAATCCATTTGTGTTAAACAACCATGGCGGTCAGAAAGCCGAAAGAGCCCCTAGAATATGCAACTGCCACATGGAGATGGTGAACCAGTGTGACAGAAGCAGTTGCATCACCACACTGGCCACTGGACTATGTGTGGATCATCAAGGTGTGGTTTTGAGAATATATAACTCATGCATTTATATCTAGGGACTCCTTTTGTGTCAAACAACCATGGTGGATAGAAAGCCCAAAGAGCCCCTGGAATATGCAACTGCCACATGTGGAGATGGTGAATCAGTGTGACAGAAGCAGTTGCATCACCACACCGGCCAACTGGAGTGTGTGTTTGGTCATGTGGATCATCAAAGTGTGGTTTTGAGAATATATAACACATGCATTGATCTCTAGGGACTCCATTTGTGTCAAATAACCATGGTGGTCAGAAAGCCCAAAGACCCCTAGAATATGGAACTGGCACATGGAGATGGTGAACTAGTGTGATAGAAACAGTTGCATCACCACACCGACCAACTAGAGTGTGTGTGGATCATCAAGGTGTGGATTTTGAGAATATATAACACATGCATTGATATATAGGGACACCATTTGTGCCAAACAACCATGGTGGTCAGAAAGCCCAAAGAGCCCCTAGAATATGCAACTGCCACATGGAGATGGTGAACCAGTGTGACAGAAGCAGTTGCATCACACAAAGGTGAACTGGAGTGTGTGTGGATCATCAAGGTGTGGTTTTCAGAATATATAAAACATCATTGATATCCAGGGACTCCAAGTTGTGTCAAACAACCAAGGTGGAAAGAAAGCCCAAAGGGCTAGCCGTAGAATATGCAACTACCATATGGAGATGGTGAACTAGTGTGGCAGAAGCAGTTGCATCACCACACCGGCCAACTAGTGTGTGTGGATTATCAAGGTGTGGTTTGAGAATATATAACACATGCATTGATCTATAGGGGCTCCATTTGTGTCAAACAACCATGGTGGACAGAAAGCTGAAATAGCCCCTGGAATACGCAACTACCACATGGAGATGGTGAACCAGTGTGACAGAAGTAGTTGCACCACCACACCCAACTAGAGTGTGTGTGTGGTCATGTGGATCAACAAGGTATGGTTTTGAGAATATATAACACATGCGTTGATCTCTAGGTACTCCATTTGTGTCAAACAACCATGATGGTCCGAAAGCCCAGAGAGCCCCTAGAATATGCAACTTCCACATGGAGATGGTGAAACCAGTGTGACAGAAGCAGTTGCATCACCACACCAGCCAACTATAGTGTGTGTGGGTCATCAAGGTGTGGTTTTGCGAATATATAACAAATGCATTAATCTATACGGACTCCATTTGTGTCAAACAACCATGGTGGTCAGAAATCCCAAAGAACCCCTAGAATATGAAACTGCCACATGGAGATGGCGAACCAGTGTGACAGAAGCATTTGCATCACCACACCGACCAACTGGAGTGTGTGGATCATCAAGGTGTGGTTTTGAGAATATATAACACATGCATTGATATATAGGGACTCCATCTTTGTCAAATAACCATGGTGGACAGAAAGCCCAAATAGCCCATGGAATATGCAACTTCCACATGTGGAGATGGTGAACGAGTGTGACAGAAGCAGTTGCATCACCACACCCAACTGGAGTGTGTGTTTGGTCATGTGGATCATCAAGGTGTGGTTTTGAGAATATATAACACATGCATTGATCTCTAGGGACTCCATTTGTGTCAAACAACCATGGTGGACAAAAAGCCCAAATAGCCCCTGGAATATGCAATTGCCACATGTGGAGATGGTGAACCAGTGTGACAGAAGCAGTTGCATCACCACACCGGCCAACTGGAGTGTGTGTGGATCATCAAGGTGTGGTTTTCAGAATATATAACACATGCATTGATCTCTAGGGACTCCATTTGTGTCAAATAACCATGGTGGACAAAAAGCCCAAATAGCCCCTGGAATATGCAACTGCCACATGTGGAGATGGTGAACAAGTGTGAGAGAAGCAGTTGCATCACCACACCCAACTGGAGTGTGTGTGTGGTCATGTGGATCATCAAGGTTTCATTTTGAGAATATATAACACATGCATTAATCCTAGGGACTCAATTTGTGTCAAAGAACTATGGTGGACAGAAAGCCCAAATAGCCCCTGGAATATGCAACTACCACATGTGGAGATGGTGAACCTGTGTGTCAGAAGTAGTTGCATCACCACATCGGCCAACTGGAGTGTGTGTGGATCATCAAGGTGTGGGTTTTGAGAATATATAACACATGCATTGATCTATAGGGAAACTTATTTCTGTCAAACAACCATTGTGGTCAGAAAGCCCAAAGAGCCCCTAGAATATGCAACTGCCACATGGAGATGGTGAACCATTGTGACAGAAGCAGTTGCATCACCACACCGGCCAAATGGAGTGCGTGTGGATCATCAAGGTGTGGTTTTGAGAATATATAACATATGCATTGATATCTAGGGAATCCAATTTGTGTCAAACAACCATGGTGGACAAAAATCCCAAATAGCCCATGGAATATGCAACTGCCAAATGGAGATGGTGAACCAGTGTGACAGAAGCAGTTGCATCACCACACCCAACTGGAGTGTGTGTGTGGTCATGTGGATCACCAAGGTGAGGTTTTGAGAATATATAACACATGCATTGATCTCTAGGGAATCAATTTGTGTCAAACAACCATGGTGGTCAGAAAGCCTAGAGAGCCCCTAGAATATGCAACTGCCACATGGAGATGGTGAACCAGTGTGACAGAAGCAGTTGCATCACCACACCGGCCACTGGACTGTGTGTGGATCATCAAGGTGTGGTTTTGAGAATATATAACTCATGCATTTATCTCTAGGGACTCCTTTTGTGTCAAACAACCATGGTGGATAGAAAGCCCAAAGAGCCCCTGGAATATGCAACTGCCACATGTGGAGATGGTGAATCAGTGACAAAGCGGTTGCATCATCACACCGGCCAACTGGAGTGTGTGTTTGGTCATGTGGATCATCAAAGTGTGGTTTTGAGAATATATAACACATGCATTGATCTCTAGGGACTCCATTTGTGTCAAATAACCATGGTGGACAAAAAGCCCAAATAGCCCCTGGAATATGGAACTGGCACATGGAGATGGTGAACTAGTGTGACAGAAACAGTTGCATCACCACACCGACCAACTGGAGTGTCTGTGGATCATGAAGGTGTGGATTTTGAGAATATATAACACATGCATTGATATATAGGGACACCATTTGTGCCAAACAACCATGGTGGTCAGAAAGCCCAAAGAGCCCCTAGAATATGCAACTGCCACATGGAGATGGTGAACTAGTGTGACAGAAGCAGTTGCATCACCACAAAGGCGAACTGGAGTGTGTGTGGATCATCAAGGTGTGGTTTTCAGAATATATAACACATCATTGATATCCAGGGACTCCAAGTTGTGTCAAACAACCAAGGTGGAAAGAAAGCCCAAAGAGCTAGCCCGTAGAATATGCAACCACCATATGGGGATGGTGAACTAGTGTGGCAGAAGCAGTTGCATCACCACACCGACCAACTAGTGTGTGTGTTTGGATTATCAAGGTGTGGTTTGAGAATATATAACACATGCATTGATCTACAGGGGCTCCATTTGTGTCAAACAACCATGGAGGACAGAAAGCTGAAATAGCCCCTGGAATACGCAACTACCACATGGAGATGGTGAACTAGTGTGATAGAAGCAGTTGCACCACCACACCCAACTAGAGAGTGTGCGTGGTCATGTGGATCATCAAGGTATGGTTTTGAGAATATATAACACATGCATTGATCTCTAGGTACTCCATTTGTGTCAAACAACCATGATGGTCAGAAAGCCCAGAGAGGCCCTAGAATATGCAACTTCCACATGGAGATGGTGAAACCAGTGTGACAGAAGAAGTTGCATCACCACACCAGCCAACTAGAGTGTGTGTGGGTCATCAAGGTGTGGTTTTGCGAATATATAACAAATGCATTAATCTATAGGGACTCCATTTGTGTCAAACAACCATGGTGGTCAGAAATCCCAAAGAACCCCTAGAATATGAAACTGCCACATGGAGATGGCGAACCAGTGTGACAGAAGCAGTTGCATCACCACACCGGCCAACTGGAGTGTGTGGATCATCAAGGTGTGGTTTTGAGAATATATAACACATGCGTTGATATATAGGGACTCCATCTGTGTCAAATAACCATGGTGGACAGAAAGCCCAAATAGCCCATGGAATATGCAACTTCCACATGTGGAGATGGTGAACCAGTGTGACAGAAGTAGTTGCATCAGCACACCCAATTGGAGTGTGTGTTTGGTCATGTGGATCATCAAGGTGTGGTTTTGAGAATATATAACACATGCATTGATCTCTAGGGACTCCATTTGTGTCAAACAACCATGGTGGACAAAAAGCCCAAATAGCCCCTGGAATATGCAATTGCCACATGTGGAGATGGTGAACCAGTGTGACAGAAGCAGTTGCATCACCACGCCGGCCAACTGGAGTGTGTGTGGATCATCAAGGTGTGGTTTTCAGAATATATAACACATGCATTGATCTCTAGGGACTCCATTTGTGTCAAATAACCGTGGTGGACAAAAAGCCCAAATAGCCCCTGGAATATGCAACTGCCAAATGTGGAGATGGTGAACAAGTGTGAGAGAAGCAGTTGCATCACCACACCCAACTGGAGTGTGTGTGTGGTCATGTGGATCATCAAGGTTTCGTTTTGATAATACATAACACATGCATTAATCCTAGGGACTCAATTTGTGTCAAAGAACTATGGTGGACAGAAAGCCCAAATAGCCCCTGGAATATGCAACGACCACATGTGGAGATGGTGAACCTGTGTGTCAGAAGTAGTTGCATCACCACATCGGCCAACTGGAGTGTGTGTGGATCATCAAGGTGTGGGTTTTGAGAATATATAACACATGCATTGATCTATAGGGAAACCATTTCTGTTAAACAACCATTGTGGTCAGAAAGCCCAAAGAGCCCCTAGAATATGCAACTGCCACATGGAGATGGTGAACCATTGTGACAGAAGCAGTTGCATCACCACACCGGCCAAATGGAGTGTGTGTGGATCATCAAGGTGTGGTTTTGAGAATATATAACATATGCATTGATATGTAGGGACTCCAATTTGTGTCAAACAACCATGGTGGACAAAAAGCCCAAATAGCCCCTGGAATATGCAACTGCCAAATGGAGATGGTGAACCAGTGTGACAGAAGCAGATGCATCACCACAACCAACTGGAGTCTGTGTGTGGTCATGTGGATCACCAAGGTGAGGTTTTGAGAATATATAACACATGCATTGATCTCTAGGGTATCCATTTGTGTCAAACAAGCATGGCGTTCATAAAGCTTAGAGAGCACCTAGATTATGCAACTTCCACATGGAGATGGTGAACCGGTGTGACAGAAGCAGTTGCATCACCACACCGGCCAACTGGAGTGTGTGTGGGTCATCAAGGTGTGGTTTTGAGTATATATAATACATGGATTGATCTATAGGGAATCCATTTGTGTCAAACAACCATGGTGGTCAGAAACCCAAAGAGCCCCTAGAATATGCAACTGCCACATGGAGATGGTGAACGAGTGTGACATAAGCAGTTGCATCACCACACCGGCCACTGGACTGTGTGTGGATCATCAAGGTGTGGTTTTGAGAATATATAACTCATGCATTTATATATAGGGACTCCTTTTGTGTCAAACAACCATGGTGGATAGAAATCCCAAAGAGCCCTTGGAATATGCAACTGCCACATGTGGAGATGGTGAATCAGTGTGACAGAAGCAGTTGCATCACCACACCGGCCAACTAGAGTGTGTGTTTGGTCATGTGGATCATCAAAGTGTGGTTTTGAGAATATATAACACATGTATTGATCTCTAGGGACTCCATTTGTGTCAAATAACCATGGTGGTCAGAAAGCCCAAAGACCCCTAGAATATGGAACTGGCACATGGAGATGGTGAACTAGTGTGACAGAAATAGTTGCATCACCACACCGACCAACTGGAGTGTGTGTGGATCATCAAGGTGTGGATTTTGAGAATATATAACACATGCATTGATATATAGGGACACCATTTGTGCCAAACAACCATGGTGGTCAGAAAGCCCAAAGAGCCCCTAGAATATGCAACTGCCACATGGAGATGGTGAACCAGTGTGACAGAAGCAGTTGCATCACCACAAAGGCGAACTGGAGTGTGTGTGGATCATCAAGGTGTGGTTTTCAGAATATATAACACAACATTGATATCCAGGGACTCCAAGTTGTGTCAAACAACCAAGGTGGAAAGAAAGCCCAAAGAGCTAGCCCGTAGAATATGCAACTACCATATGGAGATGGTGAACTAGTGTGGCAGAAGCAGTTGCATCACCACACCGGCCAACTAGTGTCTGTGTGTGGATTATCAAGGTGCGGTTTGAGAATATATAACACATGCATTGATCTATAGGGGCTCCATTTGTGTCAAACAACCATGGTGGAGAGAAAGCTGAAATAGCCCCTGGAATACGCAACTACCACATGGAGATGGTGAACCAGTGTGACAGAAGCAGTTGCACCACCACACCCAACTAGAGTGTGTGTGTGGTCATGTGGATCATCAAGGTATGGATTTGAGATTATATAATACATGCGTTGATCTCTAGGTACTCCATTTGTGTCAAACAACCATGATGGCCAGAAAGCCCAGAGAGCCCCTAGAATATGCAACTTCCACATCGAGATGGTGAAACCAGTGTGATAGAAGCAGTTGCATCACCACACCAGCCAACTAGAGTGTGTGTGGGTCATCAAGGTGTGGTTTTGTGAATATATAACACATGCATTAATCTATAGGGACTCCATTTGTGTCAAACAACCATGGTGGTCATAAATCCCAAAGAACCCCTAGAATATGAAACTCCCACATGGAGATGGCGAACCAGTGTGATAGAAGCAATTGCATCACCACACCGGCCAACTGGAGTGTGTGGATCATCAAGGTGTGGTTTTGAGAATATATAACACATGCATTGATATATAGGGACTCCATCTGTGTCAAATAACCATGGTGGACAGAAAGCCCAAATAGCCCATGGAATATGCAACTTCCACATGTGGAGATGGTGAACCAGTGTGACAGAAGCAGTTGCATCACCACACCCAACTGGAGTGTGTGTTTGGTCATCTGGATCATCAAGGTGTGGTTTTGAGAATATATAACACATGCATTGATCTCTAGGGACTCCATTTGTGTCAAACAACCATGGTGGACAAAAAGCCCAAATAGCCCCTGGAATATGCAACTGCCACATGTGGAGATGGTGAACCAGTGTGACAGAAGCAGTTGCATCACCACACCGGACAACTGGAGTGTGTGTGGATCATCAAGGTGTGGTTTTCAGAATATATAACACATGCATTGATCTCTAGGGACTCCATTTGTGTCAAATAACCATGGTGGACAAAAAGCCCAAATAGCCCCTGGAATATGCAACTGCCACATGTGGAGATGGTGAACAAGTGTGAGAGAAGCAGTTGCATCACCACACCCAACTAGAGTGTGTGTGTGGTCATGTGGATCATCAAGGTTTCGTTTTGAGAATATATAACACATGCATTAATCCTAGGGACTCAATTTGTGTCAAAGAACTATGTTGGACAGAAAGCCCAAATAGCCCCTGGAATATGCAACTACCACATGTGGAGATGGTGAACCTGTGTGTCAGAAGTAGTTGCATCACCACATCGGCCAACTGGAGTGTGTGTGGATCATCAAGGTGTGGGTTTTGAGAATATATAACACATGCATTGATCTATAGCGAAACCATTTCTGTCAAACAACCATTATGGTCAGAAAGCCCAAAGAGCCCCAAGAATATGCAACTGCCACATGGAGATGGTGAACCATTGAGACAGAAGCAGTTGCATCACCACACCGGCCAAATGGAGTGTGTGTGGATCATCAAGGTGTGGTTTTGACAATATATAACATATGCATTGATATCTAGGGACTCCAATTTGTGTCAAACAACCATGGTGGACAAAAATCCCAAATAGCCCCTGGAATATGCAACTGCCAAATGGAGATGGTGAACCAGTGTGACAGAAGCAGTTGCATCACCACACCCAACTGGAGTGTGTGTGTGGTCATGTGGATCACCAAGGTGAGGTTTTGAGAATATATAACACATGCATTGATCTCTAGGGAATCCATTTGTGTCAAACAACCATGGTGGTCAGAAAGCCTAGAGAGCACCTAGAATATGCAACTGCCACATGGAGATGGTGAACCAGTGTGACAGAAGAAGTTGCATCACCACACCGGCCAACTGGAGTGTGTGTGGGTCATCAAGGTGTGGTTTTGAGAATATATAATACATGCATTGATCAATAGGGAATCCATTTGTGTCAAACAACCATGGTGGTAGAAAGCCCAAAGAGCCCCTAGAATATGCAACTGCCACATGGAGATGGTGAACCACTGTGACAGAAGCAGTTGCATCACCACACCGGCCAAATGGAGTGTGTGTGGATAATCAAGGTGTGGTTTTGACAATATATAACATATGCATTGATATCTAGGGACTCCAATTTGTGTCAAACAACCATGGTGGACAAAAAGCCCAAATAGCCCCTGGAATATGCAACTGCCAAATGGAGATGGTGAACCAGTGTGACAAAAGCAGTTGCATCACCACACCCAACTGGAGTGTGTGTGTGGTCATGTGGATCACCAAGGTGAGGTTTTGAGAATATATAACACATGCATTGATCTCTAGGGAATACATTTGTGTCAAACAACCATGGTGGTCAGAAAGCCTAGAGAGCACCTAGAATATGCAACTGCCACATGGAGATGGTGAACCAGTGTGACAGAAGAAGTTGCATCACCACACCGGCCAACTGGAGTGTGTGTGGGTCATCAAGGTGTGGTTTTGAGAATATATAATACCTGCATTGATCTATAGGGAATCCATTTGTGTCAAACAACCATGGTGGTCAGAAAGCCCAAAGAGCCCCTAGAATATGCAACTGCCACATGGAGATGGTGAACCAGTGTGACAGAAGCAGTTGCATCACCACACCGGCCACTGGACTGTGTGTGGATCATCAAGGTGTGGTTTTGAGAATATATAACTCATGCATTTATCTCTAGGGACTCCTTTTGTGTCAAACAACCATGGTGGATAGAAAGCCCAAAGAGCCCTTGGAATATGCAACTGCCACATGTGGAGATGGTGAATCAGTGTGACAAAAGCAGTTGCATCACCACACCGGCCAACTAGAGTGTGTGTTTGGTCATGTGGATCATCAAAGTGTGGTTTTGAGAATATATAACACATGCATTGATCTCTAGGGACTCCATTTGTGTCAAATAACCATGGTGGTCAGAAAGCCCAAAGACCCCTAGAATATGGAACTAGCACATGGAGATGGTGAACTAGTGTGACAGAAACAGTTGCATCACCACACCGACCAACTGGAGTGTGTGTGGATCATCAAGGTGTGGATTTTGAGAATATAAAACACATGCATTGATATATAGGGACACCATTTGTGCCAAACAACCATGGTGGTCAGAAAGCCCAAAGAGCCCCTAGAATATGCAACTGCCACATGGAGATGGTGAACCAGTGTGATAGAAGCAGTTGCATCACCACAAAGGCGAACTAGAGTGTGTGTGGATCATCAAGGTGTGGTTTTCAGAATATATAACACATCATTGATATCCAGGGACTCCAAGTTGTGTAAAACAACCAAGGTGGAAAGAAAGCCCAAAGAACTAGACCGTAGAATATGCAACTACCATATGGAGATGGTGAACTAGTGTGGCAGAAGCAGTTGCATCACCACACCGGCCAACTAGTGTGTGTGTGTGGATTATCAAGGTGTGGTTTGAGAATATATAACACATGCATTGATATATAGGGGCTCCATTTGTGTCAAACAACCATGGTGGACAGAAAGCTGAAATAGCCCCTGGAATACGCAACTACCACATGGAGATGGTGAACCAGTGTGACAGAAGCAGTTGCACCACCACACCCAACTAGAGTGTGTGTGTGGTCATGTGGATCATCAAGGTATGGTTTTGAGAATATATAACACATGCGTTGATCTCTAGGTACTCCATTTGTTTCAAACAACCATGATGGTCAGAAAGCCCAGAGAGCCCCTAGAATATGCAATTTCCACATGGAGATGGTGAAACCAGTGTGACAGAAGCAGTTGCATCACCACACCAGCCAACTGGAGTGTGTGTGGATCATCAAGGTGTGGGTTTTGAGAATATATAACACATGCATTGATCTATAGCGAAACCATTTCTGTCAAACAACCATTGTGGTCAGAAAGCCCAAAGAGCCCCAATAATATGCAACTGCCACATGGAGATGGTGAACCATTGTGACAGAAGCAGTTGCATCACCACACCGGCCAAATGGAGTGCGTGTGGATCATCAAGGTGTGGTTTTGACAATATATAACATATGCATTGATATCTAGGGACTCCAATTTGTGTCAAACAACCATGGTGGACAAAAAGCCCAAATAGCCCCTGGAATATGCAACTGCCAAATGGAGATGGTGAACCAGTGTGACAGAAGCAGTTGCATCACCACACCCAACTGGAGTGTGTGTGGTCATGTGGATCACCAAGGTGAGGTTTTGAGAATATATAACACATGCATTGATCTCTAGGGAATACATTTGTGTCAAACAACCATGGTGGTCAGAAAGCCTAGAGAGCACCTAGAATATGCAACTGCCACATGGAGATGGTGAACCAGTGTGACAGAAGAAGTTGCATCACCACACCGGCCAACTGGAGTGTGTGTGGGTCATCAAGGTGTGGTTTTGAGAATATATAATACATGCATTGATCTATAGGGAATCCATTTGTGTCAAACAACCATGGTGGTCAGAAAGCCCAAAGAGCCCCTAGAATATGCAACTGCCACATGGAGATGGTGAACCACTGTGACAGAAGTAGTTGCATCACCACACCGGCCACTGGACTGTGTGTGGATCATCAAGGTGTGGTTTTGAGAATATATAACTCATGCATTTATCTCTAGGGACTCCTTTTGTGTCAAACAACCATGGTGGATAGAAAGCCCAAGAGCCCCTGGAATATGCAACTGCCACATGTGGAGATGGTGAATCAGTGTGATAGAAGCAGTTGCATCACCACACCGGCCAACTGGAGTGTGTGTTTAGTCATGTGGATCATCAAAGTGTGGTTTTGAGAATATATAACACATGCATTGATCTCTAGGGACTCCATTTCTGTCAAATAACCATGGTGGTCAGAAAGCCCAAAGACCCCTAGAATATGGAACTAGCACATGGAGATGGTGAACTAGTGTGACAGAAACAGTTGCATCACCACACCGACCAACTGGAGTGTGTGTGGATTATCAAGGTGTGGATTTTGAGAATATATAACACATGCATTGATATATAGGGACACCATTTGTGCCAAACAACCATGGTGGTCAGAAAGCCCAAAGAGCCCCTAGAATATGCAACTGCCACATGGAGATGGTGAACCGGTGTGATAGAAGCAGTTGCATCACAACAAAGGCGAACTAGAGTGTGTGTGGATCATCAAGGTGTGGTTTTCAGAATATATAACACATCATTGATATCCAGGGACTCCAAGTTGTGTCAAACAACCAAGGTGGAAAGAAAGCCCAAAGAACTAGCCCGTAGAATATGCAACTACCATATGGAGATGGTGAACTAGTGTGGCAGAAGCAGTTGCATCACCACACCGGCCAACTAGTATGTGTGTGTGGATTATCAAGCTGTGGTTTGAGAATATATAACACATGCATTGATCTATAGGAGCTCCATTTGTGTCAAACAACCATGGTGGACAGAAAGCTGAAATAGCCCCTGGAATACGCAACTACCACATGGAGATGGTGAACCAGTGTGACAGAAGCAGTTGCACCACCACACCCAACTAGAGTGTGTGTGTGGTCATGTGGATCATCAAGGTATGGTTTTGAGAATATATAACACATGCGTTAATCTCTAGGTACTCCATTTGTTTCAAACAACCATGATGGTCAGAAAGCCCAGAGAGCCCCTAGAATATGCAACTTCCACATGGAGATGGTGAAACCAGTGTGACAGAAGCAGTTGCATCACCACACCAGCCAACTAGAGTGTGTGTGGGTCATCAAGGTGTGGTTTTGCGAATATATAACACATGCATTAATATATAGGGACTCTATTTGTGTCAAACAACCATGGTGGTCAGAAATCCCAAAGAACCCCTAGAATATGAAACTGCCACATGGAGATGGCGAACCAGTGTGACAGAAGCAGTTGCATCACCACACCGGCCAACTGGAGTGTGTGGATCATCAAGGTGTGGTTTTGAGAATATATAACACATGCATTGATATATAGGGACTCCATCTGTGTCAAATAACCATGGTGGACAGAAAGCCCAAATAGCCCATGGAATATGCAACTTCCACATGTGGAGATGGTGAACCAGTGTGATAGAAGCAGTTGCATCACCACACCCAACTGGAGTGTGTGTTTGGTCATGTGGATCATCAAGGTGTGGTTTTGAGAATATATAACACATGCATTGATCTCTAGGGACTCCATTTGTGTCAAACAACCATGGTGGACAAAAAGCCCAAATAGCCCCTGGAATATGCAACTGCCACATGTGGAGATGGTGAACCAGTGTGACAGAAGCAGTTGCATCACCACACCAGCCAACTGGAGTGTGTGTGGATCATCAAGGTGTGGTTTTCAGAATATATAACACATGCATTGATCTCTAGGGACTCCATTTGTGTCAAATAACCATGGTGGACAAAATGCCCAAATAGCCCCTGGAATATGCAACTGCCACATGTGGAGATGGTGAACAAGTGTGAGAGAAGCAGTTGCATCACCACACCCAACTAGGGTGTGTGTGTGGTCATGTGGATCATCAAGGTTTCGTTTTGAGAATCTATAACACATGCATTAATCCTAGGGACTCAATTTGTGTCAAAGAACTATGGTGGACAGAAAGCCCAAATAGCCCCTGGAATATGCAACTACCACATGTGGAGATGGTGAACCTGTGTGTCAGAAGTAGTTGCATCACCACATCGGCCAACTGGAGTGTGTGTGGATCATCAAGGTGTGGGATTCGAGAATATATAACACATGCATTGATCTATAGGGAAACCATTTCTGTCAAACAACCATGGTGGTCAGAAAGCCCAAAGAGCCCCTAGAATATGCAACTGCCACATGGAGATTGTGAACCATTGTGACAGAAGCAGTTGCATCACCACACCGGCCAAATGGAGTGTGTGTGGATCATCAAGGTGTGGTTTTGAGAATATATAACATATGCATTGATATCTAGGGACTCCAATTTGTGTCAAACAACCGTGGTGGACAAAAAGCCCAACGAGCTAGTCGCTAGAATATGCAACTGCCAGATGGACATGGTGAACCAGTGTGACAGAAGCAGTTGCATCACCACACCAGCCAACTTGTGTGTGTGTGGATCATCAAGGTGTGGTTTTGAGAATATATAACACATGCATTGATCTATAGGGACTCCATTTGTGTCAAGCAACCATGGTGGATAGAAATCCCAAATAGCCCCCAGAATATGCAACTATCACATGGAGTTGGTGAACCAGTGCGATAGAAGTAGTTGCATCACCACACCCAACTGGAGCGTGTGTGTGGTCATGTGGATCACCAAATTGTGGTAGTGAGAATATATAAGACATGCATTGATCTCTAGGGACTCCATTTGTGTCAAACAACCATGGTGGTCAGAAAGCTTAGAGAGCCTCTAGAATATGCAACTGCCACATGGAGATGGTAAACTAGTGTGACAGAAGTAGTTGCATCACCACACCCAACTGGAGTGTGTGCGGGTCATCAAGGTGTGGTTTTGAGAATATATAACACCTGGATTGATCTATAGGGACTCCATTTGTGCCAAACAACCATGGTGGACAGAAAGCCCAAAGAGCCCCTGGAATATGCAACTTCCACATGAGGAGATGGTGAACCAGTGTGACAGAAGCAGTTGCATCACCATACCCAACTGGAGTGTGTGTGCATGGTCATGTGGATCATTGATACATTGCAAATGTATGTATAATTTTTTATGTTCCATGCTTGGTTTTATCCACTTTCTTGTGTTTTGTTCCAACTTTGGAGTACTTTTCATATGATTTCTTGGACTAACCTATTAACAAGAGCCACAGTGCCAGCTGCCCGTTTTCTGCTGTTTTTGGTTCTAGGAAAGTCAAAAAATGAATATTCTCAGAATTGGACGGGACAAAAGCCAAAGTGCCTATTTTTCCGAAAGGGATCAAGTGCCAGAATACGAGATGGAGAAGGGCCAGAGGGCGGCCACACCACCTGGCCGTGCGGCCAGGCCTGGCCCGCGTCAGGGGGTGGTGTGGCCGCTCCCAGCACCCCCTCGGCCTCTCCTTCCACCTATATATTGCCCTCGGGACGAAAACCCTAAGTATCCGATCAAAAAATCCATGAAAGAGTCTGTATCCACCATCATCTCCATCCCTAGATCGGGAGGGATCTGAAGCTCTTCCTGGCACCCTGCCGGAGAGGGGAATTCACCTTGGAGGCCTTCTTCATCACCATGCAAGCCTCCGGTGTGATGCGTGAGTAGTTCATCCTTGGACTACGGATCCATGTAGTAGCTAGATGGCTGGTTTCTCCTCCTTTGTGCTTTCATGTTTAGATCTTGTGAGCTTCATTCATGATCAAGATCATCTATTTGTAATTCATACATGTTGTGTTTGAGAGGATCCGATGAATATTGAGATGCTATTTTAGATTGATTATTGATTCTATCATGTCTTTGTTATTTGTGATCTTGCATGCTTTCCGTTGTTAGTAGCTATCTTGGCCAAGTAGATGCTAGCAACTTCAAGAGTTAGTATTTATGCTTGATAGTGGGTTCATGCCTCTGGTAATCTGGGGAAGTGACAGAAATCTCTAAGGTACTAGATGTGATGTTGCTACTAGGGAGAAAACAACAATCCTTTGTTCATAGAACAATCGTATTGTTTACTTTACACACAGTTCGTAAAGCAATAATCTATTGCTTGCAACTTAATACTGGAGGGGGTTCGGATGATAACCTGAAGGTGGATTATTAGTCATAGATGCAGTTGGATGACGGTCTATGTATTATGTTGTAATGCCCAATCAAGTCTCAAAGGAGTCAAGATGATTAGTATATGCATGTATTGCTTTCTCGGTATTTGTCAATTGCCCCGCTGTAATTTGTTCACCCAGCATGTTATCTATCTTAAGGAGAGCCACCTCTAGTGAACTATGGATCCCGGTCCTTGTCTTTTACATACAATCTACAAACCGTTACTTCTTTGTGTTTACTTTCTGCAAACTTTTACTTCTTTCCATTCGATACATTTAATCCTTTGTTTTTACACAAAACACGGTGAGATTGACAACCTCATCGCAAGTTGGGGACAAAGTTCTGTGGTTGTGTTGTGCAGGTCTCCATGTTGCTACTAGCATTGGTAGTGCGCCCTGCCAAAACTTAGCTAGTAACACCTTTGGGGTGTTTCCTTGCTCCTACTAGTTCGTTTAAACCTTGGTTTCATAACTGAGGGAAACTTGCTGCTGTGCTCATCATACCTTCCTCTTGGGGTTCCCAACGAGCTCTACATCAAGCACGCACCAAGCACTTTTCTGGGCGCCGTGCATTGAGCCATCAAGCGATTTTCTGGCGCCGTTGCTGCGGAGTCAAGGACATCTTCACAAGGGGAGTCCCTCATAACCAATCTCTTTACTTTGTTGTTTTTGTTTTGCTTAGTTTTCTTGTTTTGTTCTTCAAAAACACAAAAAAATTAGTTTTACAAGTTTGCTTTCTTATTTGAAAAACATAAAAAAATTAGTTCCTATCTCATTATGTCTAGCCTTGCTCTAGTCACTATGTCACCCGAGGAAATGATTTTCACTTTTAAACAAGGAATTGAGGAAAGTTTTAAGGAAGCTTGGTCTAGAATCTCTGATCTACATGAAAAACTGAGCCTAAAATGACTCAAAGCTTGTTCCTTAGCAGTTTTTACCTTGGGATTGCTCTTTGCTATAGATATGCTTTAGATGCTGTTGTGGGAGGATATTTCCTCCAATGTAATGAGGATGATGCTATTAATGCTATAAAGAAATTGATCCTCACTGACAACATGCCTAGCCAAACTGATATTTCTTTCGCAAAAATATTTGCTAGGTTGAACACTCTTGAGGCTAGCACTACTAGCTTAGAAAGTTTCTATAATATGCTTAAGGAGCATCACAATTATGTTCCAATAAATTCTGAACCATCAAAGTGGCTCCCTACAGTAAAGATTGAGATAAACACTGAAACTTTTCAAGCCCACTGTGATATCATGTCTGAATTTTGTCTTATGCCCAAAGATATTTATGAATGTTTGAATATTTGGGGGCTTACTGAAGGAGGAAAAGAAATATCTCTTGCTAATAATGCTACCTTATTTCCTATTGGAATAGCTAAATGAGTGTTTACAAAGATCATTGGGAAAATGATTTCTACTGATTATCTTGTTATTGAATGTGCAGGAAAAGGACAAATTACACTTGGAAGATCCCTATTAGAACTCCTTGGAACAATAATAGATGTGGGAAAGGGGACCATGCACCTTTCTTCTCCACCAAACAATCACATTTTCCCAAAGGTTAAGAATAAAAATAAGAGAGTTAAGGGCAAGAAAGTTGGTTTTAATGCTTCTTCATTTGACAATACTTGATTCTTTCTTTGCTTCTTATGCCTAACTTAAAAGGCGTTAAAGAAAAGCACTTGTTGGGAGATAACCCAAGAGTTTTAGATGAGTCTTGAAAGTTATTACTTCAGTAATAACCGCTCATTATCATTTTTATTTGCTTTTTGTGCCAAGAGTAACCTCCAATGAGAGTGAAGTAATGATTGGGAAAGTTGCTGTCCCGAAACCGATTTTTGTGCTTCACCGTAAAAATTCCTGAGAGACCTCTGTATGTCGGATTGAGCTGTAATGTTTTGTGATTCTGACCAAGGTTGTTATCTAACTTTCGTTAGTTCAATACTTTTTGATTTGAGCAACACAAAGTCTTCGAAAAAATTCGTCTTTACCTTCTGGTCTGTTTTGACAGATTTCTGCCATTTTCTGCATTTGCTTCTTGTTGGTTCCTTCTTGAGTTCTTTTGGGGAATTTAGCTTTTTGAGGGAAGTGCTACAGTAGCTAGTGTTCTAATGGAAGTTTATTTGGTGTTAGAACTGAACCTTGAGACTTATTTATCTTAAGTGCACTAATGTTGCTAATGAGATTGTGTGAAGTTTTGTATGAAGGAAAATTATCAGGTGTATGGAAGGAATGAGTAATAAGATGAAGGATGGACTAAAGCTCAAAATTGGGGATGCCACACGTGTCACCCCAAGAAATATCCAAGAAGTACAAGCATCAAAGCTTGGGGATGCCCAAGGCATCCCCTTCTTCATCAATAAAAATCCCAGGTTTCTTCCAAACGCTTCATTTTTATTGTTTCATGCACAGTTGTGTTTTTCTTGGAGCGTCTTCTTTTTCGTTTTCGTGTTGGTTTTAGTTTGCTTGGTTTGCTTAGTTTTCTGAATAAATTGGTTGTACCCCCTCTTTCTTACATTGGTTTTCAAATAGTTTGGTTTGGTTTGGTTTGGAAAAGAGTAGGAAAGTTCATGCTTATGTGGTAAAAAAGAGCTTGTTTTTGACTATGTCCTATGCTTTGTCATGCCATGCTCGATATTGTTTTGGCTTTATGCTTAGTATTCTTTGCTGTAGCATGACTTGTTATAAACAATTGAGATTGCTTAATATGCCTTAGATGAATCATGCGTTGTTTTAGCATAGTAAAGCATAGTATAGTGGTATTCTCCTTTGATGCTTTATTTGGGTTGACTTGGCACATGCTCACATCATGTTATGACTATCACAAGTCACCATAGCCTTTATGATCCTTTAGTTTTTAACTTGTAGTATCACTTTATGCTTTGATCAATGATGTTTTGTCACTCTGCATCATTATGGCCATTATTGCTCTCTTAGTTTGTCGCTCCCAGTCTTTTGCTAGCCTCCACAAGAAAGTATGAGTTCCACTCATGCATCCAACTCCCTAAACCAAGTTATTCCAAAGAGTCCACCATACCTACCTACTAGCTTATGCTATTCCAAGTATATTCATGCTTTTGTTTACCTTCCTCTTGTTATGAGAAAACCAGTGATTAAAGCTCTCACGAACTTGATGGCACACTTTACTTTACTTGCCCTTAATAAACTTGAACCATTGTGTCTTCTATGTTGTATATCCTTGCACTTATTTGTTGGGAATTAGCAGAACCATGCTTTCATGGGGAACGCTTTCAACATTGCACTTGGTACTTGTACCTAGTTGATATCATGCTCTTTTTTATATGGATGTCGTCGGTGTGAAATGAAAGGGGAGCTTGTTAGTCCATGGAGTTATGTATCTGTGTTAGAGAAACGCCTGGGCCGCTGGTCTAATCCATGCTGACATGGTGGAAACCTGCAGCATAACCATAATGAGCTGTCTATGAAGCATTCTTCTTATAAAAAAAGAGTCCTATATTGAGAAAAAAAGAGAAAAAAAAAGAGATACTATGAAAAGAGGAAAGAGAGAGAAAAGCACCATATTCCCATGGTAAATAAGAAGAATGCTGAGATGCTCGTTGTCTGCTTGCCTTGTCATTTTGATATGGGGATTCTTCCGTATCATCGGGCAAGGGGTACCCCGTTGGCAGTTCTCAATGATGCACATGTACTTACGATGACAAGAACTTACCGGTGACTAAACTTGAGTAGCATGAGGAGCGGCCCTCGTATACAAGGGACATGAGATTTCTGACTTATACTTCGTCAAGCATGTACGCCATAGTTTGTTCACTTTAACCTTAATCACTTCAAGATGCTTATGATAGGGGCAATGAGAGCCGAAAGCTATAAGTACCATAATTTTTGGAAGCTCTTTATGAGACTTGAATCCCTACTTCCTTTTACAAAAGGCCTTTCTTCCACCATTATATTGAGTCTCCACCTTCTATCTTTATGCACCTACTTTGAGAGCATAGTGGCCATTCTTAGTTCTATGTGCATTGTCCCAAGACTAGTTGATTGATGCATAACTTGATATTGCTTGTTTTAAACTATTGTATCTAGTCACTCTTATGAACTTTGAAGGTGTCCTATGCATTTATATTTTCTACTCTATGAGGGACAAGCTGAATACTATTATGCTATGTTTTCATTATGTGAAACAAACAAATGTCTTGCAAAGCATTGTTATTCATGACTCTTTTGTTTGTGCCTTTTCATGTTGCATCATAGTTTCTTTGCTTATTGCTAGAACTTTGTCTTCCATGTTATGATTGAAGTACTATGATCCCAGATTTGAATGTTTTGCAAATACTTTGATCAAGTCTTTGATGGTGCATCTCACCTCAAAAATTATTTCTTTTTATCACTTACCTACTCGAGGACGAGCAGGAGTTAAGCTTGGGGATGTTGATACATTGCAAATGTATCTATAATTTTTGATGTTCCATGCTTGGTTTTATCCACTTTCTTGTGTTTTGTTCCAACTTTGGAGTACTTTTCATATGGTTTCTTGGACTAACCTATTAACAAGAGCCACAGTGCCAGCTGCCTGTTTTCTGCTGTTTTTGGTTCCAGGAAAGTCAGAAATTGAATATTCTCGGAATTGGACGGGACAAAAGCCAAAGTGCCTATTTTTACGGAAGGGGTCAAGTGCCAGAATACGAGACGGAGAAGGGCCCCCTCGGCCTCTCCTTCCGCCTATATATTGCCCTCGGGACGAAAACCCTAAGTACCCGATCAAAAAATCCACGAAAGAGTCTGTAGCCGCCTTCATCTCCATCCCTAGATCGGGAGGGATCTGAAGCTCTTCCCGGCACCCTGCCAGAGAGGGGAATTCACCCTGGAGGCCTTCTTCATCACCATGCAAGCCTCTGGTGTGATGCGTGAGTAGTTCATCCTTGGACTACGGATCCATGTAGTAGCTAGATGGCTGGTTTCTCCTCCTTTGTGCTTTCATGTTTAGATCTTGTGAGCTCCGTTCATGATCAAGATCATCTATTTGTAATTCATACATGTTGTGTTTGTGGGGATCCGATGGATATTGAGATGCTATTTTAGATTGATTATTGATTCTATCATGTCTTTGTTATTTGTGACTTGCATGCTTTCCGTTGTTAGTAGCTATCTTGGCATGGTAGATGCTAGCAACTCCAAGAGTTAGTATTTATGCTCGATAGTGGGTTCATGCCTCTGGTAATCTGGGGAAGTGACAGAAATCTCTAAGGTACTAGATGTGTTGTTGCTACTAGGGAGAAAACAACAATCCTTTGTTCATAGAACAATCATATTGTTTACTTTACACGCAGTTCGTAAAGCAATAATCTGTTGCTTGCAACTTAATCTTTGGAGGGGTTCGGATGATAACCTGAAGGTGGATTATTAGTCATAGATGCAGTTGGATGGCGGTCTATGTATTATGTTGTAATGCCCAATCAAGTCTCAAAGGAGTCAAGATGATTAGTATATGCATGTATTGCTTTCTCGGTGTTTGTCAATTGCCCCGCTGTAATTTGTGCACCCAGCATGTTATCTATCTTAAGGAGAGCCACCTCTATTGAACTATGGATCCCGGTCCTTGTCTTTTACATATAATCTACAAACTGTTACTTCTTTGTGTTTACTTTCTGCAAACTTTTACTTCTTTCCATTCGATATGTTTAATCCTTTGTTTTCCGCAAAACACGATGAGATTGACAACCTCATTGCAAGTTGGGGACAATGTTCTGTGGTTGTGTTGTACAGGTCTCCACGTTGGTACTAGCACCGGTGTGCAAGATGATTTTAACCTTTCCGAAATAAGATTGTAACAAAATCCGACACCATGTGGGCCAGGATATTTTATCATTTGCCACACTTTACTTCAAAAATTTATCATTTGCCACATTGACTACCACATGTCAGTGACACATGGTGTGGCAAATAATAAAACTAAAAAATTTAGTGTGGCAAATAATAAAATCCCCCGTGTGGGATCCACTTTTTATTCTTCTGCTTGCTTAACCCTCCCTAATCCCCACCACTTCGCACACATTCGCTATGCCCGGCGACCACCAAATCCCTTCCCTCCCCGGCGACCACCAAATCCCCCTCCCTCCCTAGTGACAACGTCGGCAGTGGCGGCTACAGGCTCATAGGTAAGGCTCCTCGAACTATGTTCACACATCTCTACTACTGCGCGTCTGTGTTTGATCACCGGCGACGTGTGTCGGTAATGCTGTGCTCGATCTAGGTTACCGCATCTATGCTCTAGGTCACCGGCGGCGGGTCTAGGCCCTAGGTAAACACTCAATCTTGGTCTAGGCCCCAGGTAAGCACTCGATCTAGGTCTAGGCCCTAGGTAAACACACGATCTAGGTCTAGACCCCAAGTCAACACTCGATCTAGGCCCTTACACTTGTTTTAGTCACTTGATGCTTGTGCCTCTAATTTAATTCTTGTATGTACTCTCTAGGGCAGGTAGGATGAACTGTTATGATTGTAGGTTATGCAGCATTAAGGCTAGGGAGATACATGCGCAGGTTCTAAATTTTTTCCTACTACCACTAATTATACACAACGCATCCTCGTTCTATCGTAGTAATAGTCGTCTTTAGACTTCTTAATGATCTTCAGATGGACCACATAGTGTTGAACCCCTAAAATTTGGAAGGTATTGCACAAAACATCCTAGCAACGGTGCCGAGAAATTGCAAGCGCCAGCACAATGTTCCATCTTATGACGAGGTGAAGCAACCTGTAGCCAAGAAAGCTGAGAAATCGAGGAATCTTACTAGAGGTTAGAGTCATTAACATTCGCTTAAAGTTACAGTCATTCTTATGCCACTACAGATTAGTTTCTAATATATTCTTTCTAGGTCCGTTGATGAAGTCCAGGGAGGACTTTGACGATTACTGCGTGTTTGGAAACGACATGGAATTGGCTTCAAACCAAGCTACGTATCTCAGAGCAATTTCAGGACACAAGTCACCTATATCGCACTATGTGTGCAAGATGAAAAAGTAAAATGTCATCCCTGGGAAGGCCAAGATGGTAAACTTCTGAGATTTGACTCTTTAAGGGCGTGTTTGTTTCAAAGAAATAAACCCTACAAAATTCCTATGCATAACTTTTCTACACTACAATCCTGTAGGATTTCTAACAAGAGGTGAGACCTCTTGGAAAGATTCCTACGTGTTGATGACAACTATGACATATACCTAAACCCTATAAAATTACCTGCGTTTTTCCTATGGTGCATTTTTCAAACAGCTTATCTTACCGATTCCTGCATTTTTCATTCCTATATGATTCTTAGTGTCATGTCATTCTATTCCTGCACTTTTCCTATTCTAGTGTTTTACAAATCCTTTCAACCAAACGAGCCCTAAATCTACTTATGCACATTTAACTATACTTTAGCAACTAACTTTATTCTTCACATCCAATACTTTTCAGCTAGGTACAACAATGCCCACCTCAACAGGTATCTATCGTTGGAGATTCCTGTCATAGTCGCAGATCATGTAGGACGTAAGCATGTTCAGTTCATCCAAGAAAGGAATGATGTTGACCAAATGACAAGCAACTGGTCAAAGGTTGCCGAGGCTGCTCGAATCAAAAAAAGGGATTTGTTCGTCTTCATCTTCTTTGAGGTGCTCATGTCTGGCTTCATGTGTCATGTAGGTCCCGTGAAATGAGGCCACATAGTACCTGGTTATGCGGGTTGGCTTCATGTAAACTTGTAGTCAGTTTGGAACTGAATGTGAACCTGCATGTTGTGTACTTGGTTCAGAACTCTTTGTGAATCCGGCTCTCTAATTGGTTTGAAACTGTATGTCAACCATGTTCTCAATATATTTGTAAGATTGTGTGCTATCTCCATGTTGCTGTAATTTCATGTACTTTCACATTTTGCTTCTTCGTGTGATTGAGAACATGTGTATAAGAAATATGAAGTAGTTCTATGTTTGAAATATAGTTGTCTTGTCCAGCTGTTGCGGCTGTTAGTCAAAACACCAGTTTATTTATTCAAGGATGACTGATTTAGGACATTCTTATAAGAATGGCAAAGTAGTAGATCTGTCAGAACAGAGTCCGCTAGTCTAGTGGTTATGAACCTTCGACCAACGAGTGTGCTCGCGAGTTTGAACCCTGGTCAGGATACTCTGTTTTTTATGCCATCTTTAATTTATACGAGATGGACTGAACGGTGGGCCTAGCTAAAACTCTAAGAACAACCTGTTAAACCCTATCGTTCAAACCGAGATGACAGGTGGGGTGCAGGCATGAATGACCCGGTTGTTGAAAAAAAATAGTCAACCAAAGGCCCTTGACGAATTCCATGACGATTTTATGCGGGACGAAATGCCAAACTAGGTTTCAGGGCCTCAGACGAAATTCGTGACAAATTTTTGTTGACGAAAACCTCGAACATCATGGATACCCGGGCTGGAGGCCCTTCGAGTGCGTCGCGACGAAATGGACCAGAACATCATGCATCTATGACATTTTTACGGCGTGTCATAAATAAAACGTCATGAATCGTCTAGATTCTTGTAGTGGTTCTTTAGGGATGGTCCAATTTTCCCAAAGATTTCATCACTCGGCTCAAAATAGAGAAAAAAGATTTCCCAAGTCCTCCAAGCACCACCGCATCCTCCCTCCGAGCTTCACGCCACCCCATCCTACCTCCAAGCGTCGTGCCACTATGTCCTGCCTCCCAAGCGCTCCACCGCGCCACCCGAGTGCTCCGTGTTCTAAGCCAAGCGCCATGACCGAGCGTCGCTTCACCCATTCTGCTGCTCGCCCTGCCTCCCGAGTGCCCTCTGTGCTGCCGCGTCCTGCCTCCAGAGCGCCTCCAGCTGGAGCAATGACTGCCATGTCCCCTCGCCAGCTGCAAACTCACCACTAGGTGGCCTCCACAACTACCGACCTCATCGACTTCCCTTCTCCGATCCGGATAACCATCTTAGGTAAATGCCGTCCTTTTCTTCTACTCGTCCTCTTTGACCTGAGGTGGCAATCAATCCATTCTTTAATGAAGAAATCGTTGTTATTTTCCTGCTAGAAGATTGTAGCCTTCAGTTCTTGTCCAGTGAGAAATTTTGTACATAAGAAGAGTTGTTGGTATTAACATTTACTTACTGTTCTTATTTTCTTGGTACTGGGAATTTCTTGGTATGGATTAAACATGCTCCCATTTAGCAGGTCAAATTCAGTTTATCAAATTTAGTTCCACTTGTTTGTACATAGGTTCAAATATAGTCATATACAATCGAATACAGTCATATACAGTCAAATACAGTCACATACAGTCAAGTAAACAATATGTAATCTACAAAATATCCATGTGCGTTGGTGATAATCCCTGGACTCTAGTTAAATATGTAATATGAATGTATTATGTGTTGCTTATGTTCATTTATCATTATGAGTTGGGCTGCACTTGTATGTTGAAGAGTGTCCTTATCTACTTATATGTTGTGCAGGTTTACATTTAATTGGAAACGGACGAAGGTGCAGCAGTAGTGTCAAGATACATGCGTATAAGACGATCTCAAGATGTTGGTAGTACACAAATTGTAATAGAAGATGATTATGAGGATCATTAAGAAGAGGTTAAAGTAGAGGAAGATGATGAGGATGACGACGAGGATTATGAGCTGGAAGATGATTTTGATGATGAGGACATCAGTGAAGGTCAGCTACAGTTTCTCAAGGATGGAAGTTCTGATCTAAGGCTTGGCGAGAATTTGTGCCAATACATGTTGATAGGGAAGTTACCAGTGCAGAGTGCAAGCATTGGAGCGATGTAAAACAATGGCATGGCACAAGCGGATTGTGCAATCACTTGATGAAATGCAAAGCTAGGGTAATAGTGGCTAGAACTCTAAATCAGATGAATGCAACCCTCATGACACCCGATGGAGTCAGCCGCTTGTGGAAATTGGATACCAAAGTTGGAAGAAAAGCATTGGTGAGAATGGCTGTGCTTCATGAACTCCCATTGTCGATTATTGAGTATGATGGCTTCCAGAAATGTGTATCTTGTTTGAATCCAAACTTTCACATGATATCAAGGACTTTGAAAAATGATATCACTAAAGAATTTGATGAGCACAAAAAGGATTTGAAGGAGCTACTTGGTTCTTCCAAGTCTAGGATATCATTGACCATGGACATGTGGACTTATAATCAAACTATTGTGTACATGGTAATTACTACACACTTCATTAATGAGTGATGCAAGTTATAGAAGAGAATAATCAAATCCAATGCAATAGAAACACCCCATAGAGGAATAACCATGTTCAATATGGTTCTGAAGTGCATTTGTGATTTGTACATTGAGGACAAGGTATTAGCAGTAACACTAGATAATGCTTCTAACAATGGTAGAATGGTATAGATGTTGAGGGAAAATTTGGTAGTCAAGAATATGCTACTTGGGGAGGTAAAATTCTTGCATCAACGGTGTGCAACCCACATCCAAAATTTGGTATGACAAGGAGGGATTGATTATTTGGACCCTATCTTAACAAATATCCATGAGACCACGAAGTTCATAAGAGTTACCGCCTATCGGAAAGAAACATTTGCAAACATTGTTAAACAAAAGGGCATTTCCTGTGAGAAGAGCCTTTGTATTGTTGTTCCCATAAGATGGAACTCGACCTTCACAATGCTGAAAATAGCATTGAGATATAGAAGAGCTTGTGATGCCTTACAATGCCAAGATCCTCTGTATTCATATGCACCTTCTGTGGAACAATGGGAAGAGGCAAAAGTGGTTTGCACGTTGCTCATAGTGTTCTATGAAGCTACTAAGGTGATATAGGGTTCAAAGTATCCAACTACAAACCTCTATTTTCAACAAATGTGGCAAGCTAAGTAAGCATTGGACAAGGAGGCATCTCGGGTGGACTCTCCATTTCCGGCAATGATCGCTCCCATGCGGAAACACTCAACAAGTATTAGAAAATGTCTTGGGTTGCGCTTTCAATACCTGTTATCCTAGATCCTAGCTTCAAGTTCACCTATCTTGAATTTCGGTATCCTCAGGTGTTTGGGAGTAGTGTAGCAACTAAGCTTGCTAGAGTGATGGAGATATTTAAATAGCTATTATAAGAGTATGCTAAGCTTAACCTCTAAGAAACTACACAAACAGAACAAGAAGGTACTGATATGGACATGGACATGGAGTGTAATGACCCAATATCAGATTGGGACCACCACCTTAGCCTTAGGATCAGCTCAGCAAGTGTAGGATCCTCTGGGCTTGATGATTACAAGTTAAAGACTCCACTAGCTCGGATGGATAACTTCGATATCCTAGATTGGCTAGCATGGCTAGAGATGCCTTAGTTGTGCCTACTTCTGCTATTGCATCTGAGTCGGCATTCAACATAGGGCATAGGGTCATATATGATTTCATAAGCCGATTGACCCCTTACATAGTTTAAGCTCTAATTTTGCCACAAGACTGGTTTCATTCATCAAGTGATAGCACTTGCATTTTTTCATATTAATTCTAGAACTTGTCGTAGACAAGATCTGTCCTTGTATTTGAATACTGTGTAACACTTTCTCATGTTGTGTCTTGTTGTGTCATTCCTTTACTATGTAGGTACAGATAGCATTAGCACAACATCTGTGTATGACACACTTGGTGAGGAAGGGCTCTTTGTTTCATCAGCTAAAACAGTCTGAAAGGTTAACCATGTTTCTGTAATAGTTTCCAAGGAAATGAAGACAAATCCTAAGCATGGATCCTTTGTACTCAATCTACACTTAAACCTCATCCACTTGAGGATAGGATTGGAACCTAGCATTCTCTAAAAACCATTCCCTCCTATATTCTAGTCAAAAACCTTAAATCTGCCAAAAATCTGCAAAAGGGTTATCAATATTACATCTCTGAGATTCTCTGTTTCCCAACCCTTGTGCATTTTTTAGAAATGCACTTGAATCATCTTGTAAACCATCTTAAATACTCCTAAGGCCCTCTCTTTCCCTTTGCTAAACCATCATTTAACCCACTTGTTCTTGATGGTTTTGCAGGCAAGAAATTAATCTTTTCTGCAAATATTACCAACATGCCTATTTTGGTAGAAGCTCACATCACCATGCTATCTTCTTTTGAAAAAATATTTGCATAATTTTAATCTACCCATTAAGGTCTACCCATCCATGCTTCACTTGTTTCCATTGGAGTTTTGTGCATCCAAAACCCACATGTTTTTGGAAGCTAAATAACATTCTGCTATGACACCCTTATTTTTAAGCCAACTTTGGCATCAATCCTAGGAGAGCTACATCATGATCAATCGCAACTATCTATACCATGGTGATATACCTAACTTGGTCTACCTATCCATCTATCCCATGATCCAAGGGGAGCTTTGAGCTCCTTAATCCAACAAGTTTTTGAAGGTATTAAAATAATAAAGCCTAAGATCCTTTATCTCTTGCTTTCCTTTAAAAGCAAGTTTGATTTTCAAAACTTAAGGTTGAAAATCATGGATACCCTTTGTGGAAATCAACTAACTTGGATATAAAAAATTATCAAATGTTTTCATAATTATTTTCGCCCTAAAACAAATTAATTATTTTCTTTTACAAAAACCTCAAAACTCCATCTATAAACGGAAGTTTGCTTTTCTCCAAAACACTTATACAAGTTTAGGCACACTTGAGGCCTATATAACATACGCTATATTCAGACTTCAAAAATAAATATTTTTGAATAGTGTTAATAATTCTTTTTTCCTATTTTATTAAATGGTAGAAATGAAAAAAATAAATGTATTAGTTTCCTTCATCAATAAATTCTGGTATAATTCCGCATAGTATGGATTCATATTTAAGACCATCTCAAACCAAGAACTCATCTTGTCCAATTATAAAATCTCAAATAAAATGAACAAAAAATATTCAGCACTATTTGAATAATTGATATAAAAGGTATTTAAAAATCATTGAAAATTCCCAAAAAATTCCATAGGGCATATCTTAACCTTATCTATCCATCAGAAACATTAACCCATATTGCCATCTTCAATTTTTTGAATGAAATAAATCATATTCCATCTAGTCATTTGAGATATTATTACAAAAACCATTAACCAAACCCTCCAAACTTTCCCAAACCTGGGCAAGTAATCATTACAGCAACCACCAGGTTCTGGTCAATGTTGTACTGTAGCACAGCCTCCTTGTCCTTTATGATTGAATGGAAGTATAGAGAGAGAGAGGAAAACAACCATATCATTCCACACCCATTAAAAGCTTGCACAACAGCTACCACCCCTTCTCTCTGCTCGACCCAGGGCTTCATCAAATTCCCCCTACCCCACCTGAAAGAAACCCTAGCGATCCCTACTCCTTTTCCTCTCCATTTCTTACTCTAGGCCATATACATGTGACAACACCAACCTTGTGTGGCAATACTCCCTCTACCCCTCCATGCACTCTCATAGCCTCTCACGACCACACCACCGCTCCTGAGGCCCAATCATCAGCCATCCCCCTCTCCCCAAGCTTCTCATGGACATGGTCCATGTTAGACCACCTCCCTCTTGTTTTTTTGACCATGGACTGTGAGGTAACAGCCCCACAACAATTTTATTAATAAAACTTAAAAATTCTCATGTAAAATCCAAACGAGAAGAGGAGCAAAGGAAAAAATAATCTACAAGAAAAGGACCCTAAGGCAGAGTCCTGATCCATCCCAAAAGCCTATCTTTATGCTTAGCCTTAATCCTATACTACAACAGAGTAATGTCATGCACAAATTTACATTTCCACTTAGTGAAAGAAGGTTGTTCCCGTCTGAATATTTTCCCATTCCTTAGTAGCCAAATGTTCCAACAAGCACTTATTAAAACCTCCATGAAAAAAGGTTGTCCGAAGCTCTGTTTTGCATGCGCAACCACCATATGCAGGTCATCATGAGGTCCCCACTCTATCTGGAGATAATTCCAAATTCGTTTGCTAAAATTACATTCGAAGAAAAGGTGGATCCGGTCCTCATAGGCTCTTAGAGGGCATAACTCATAATGTGTATCGTCAGTAACTTTCTAGTGCCACCTCTGTAATAAGTCTCGAGTATTTAGTCTGTCTGATAAAAGGAGCCAAGCAAACACCTTGGTCTGCATCACACAGCTTGATTTCCATAGCCAAAGGAACACATTAGGAACTTTAATATGAGCGTGAATGTGATTATAGAACTTGGATGAAGTGTATTTATCTCCCTAATGATAGCTGCAAACGTCACACTGATCAGAAGCTGGATTATTGTGCATGATATCCTGAAGCTCCTGGAGCTCCTGATAAGCTTGCTGTGACAAAGGCATATAGAATAAATTAGACATATCCTGTGCTTCAAACACGTCCGCCACTGACATACTAGTATTCAATACATAAGAGAACAATCTCGGGTACCTAGAGCTGACGGGCTGAATACTCCCATTGAGAGACCAATTATTAGTCCAGAATAAAAAGGTATCACCACGTCCATGTTCACTATTGCGACCCCTCTAAAATTGTCCACTTTCTTCAACACATCCCGCCACCAGAATGATCCACGAATATTTTCTGCATGAGGGAATTTCTTATCATAATAAGCATGCCAAAGCAACTGCACCCAAGGAAACTCCATTTTGTTATAAAATTTGTCAAGGAATTTAATCAGCAGCGCTGCATTTTGCTTCTGAAAATTAACAATACCAAGCCCTCAATTCCTCTTGGGTTTACACATCATTTTCCAGGCCACAAGTGATTTCTTGGGTTCATCAGATTTATCTCGCCACAAGCACTACCGCAGGATTCTGTCCAACTGAACCGTCAAACCAAGAGGAAGCTGTAAAGAACAAAGAAAATGTAGGGGCAACGATGCTAGGGCCGAATTGATCAGCTGCAACCTAGCTCCTTGCGATAAGAAACTAGAGCTAGAGGTGAGTTTCCTTTCAATACGACACACTAGGGGAGACAATTCAGCAATGGTCAGCCTTGTGGTAACTAAAGGTAATCCCAAATATGTAAAATGCATCTTGCCAACTTGACATCCAAAATCAGCGGCTAATTGTCCCAAGTAATCACCAGGCACATTTATGGGAACCATCATGGACTTGTCATAATTAATCTTTAGTCCAGTCGAAAGAGAGAACTTGTGAAGCACCTCTTTTAAAGCCAACAGCTGACCCGATCAGCAGGCAAGATGAGGACTGTGTCATCCGCATACTGGACAATTGGGAAGTCATGATCATTAGTTTCAATAGGCCTACTGAGCTCCCCTTGCTGAACCAAATTGTTAACTACATATTGCAATAGATTAGAACCAAAAAGGTAGACCAATGGAGAGATGGGATCCCCTTGACGAACACCACGTTTGCACTCAAATTGTTTACCCGGAATTCCATTTAAAATATTGGATGAGGTTCCAGTGGACATAATGGCCCTAGCCCAATTTAACCACTTATTGTTGAACCCCTTATGTTTCATTATCTCAATAATAGCTTCATGATCAATCATATCGAACGCCTTTGAAAAATCCAATTTCAGAATTATGATAGGCTTTTTAGACATCTGGCAAAGATAGAGGTATTCGAAATACCACACAAGGCAGTCTTGAATAGACCTGTTTCGGAGAAAACCATACTGGTTTTTGTGGATGCATGTCAAAACTTTATCCTGAATGCGATTTGCAGCTAACTTTGTCAAAAACTTTACACAAACATTGGTCAATGAGATTGGTCGAAACTCATTAAATTTGACTGACACTTGCTTCTTAGGAACTAGTGTTATGAATGAGCCATTAATATTTTGGAGTTTGACAGTCTCGTCATGGAAATCTACAGCAAGGTGGTAAAATTTATTTTGAATAATGGGCCAACACTTCTTCAAAAACAACCCATTAGACCCATCCAGTCCAGGAGCACAGTCCATTGGCATTTTTTCACCACGTCATCCATTTCTTTTTTCTCAAAAGGCTTTGTTATCTCATCTAGTCCATCTACCTTCTTAAGAAGTCTAGGGAGATCAAATTGCATAGAGATTCCTTCAAACCGGCCCATTCTATCTTTGTATTCAGCCCATAGCATACCCGCCATGGTTTGATGATCAGATACATCATTACCATTAGCATCTTTTAGAACTGCAATTGCATTTCTTCTGAACCTCTCTGATGCCATTGCATGGAAGAATTTCGTGTTATCCTCTCATTGCTTAATCCAATGTATAGTGCAACGCTTTATCCAGTAATTACATTCCGTCAGAAGGAGCTCATCATGGCGCAGCTTTACCACCATCTGAAAATTAAACTCAGCTATGAAAAGAAGTCTTTGCTCCTCAAGAGAATCAAGCATAAGGATCACTCTATTACATTTTTGAATCAGACCTTTCAATCTAGCAAGAATCAAATGCCATTTCTTTAGCTCAAATCGCAACCCTTTCATCTTGTCTGCAATAATGGCCGAGCTATAAGATTTATGGGATGTTCTAGACCAAGCATTAACGACACATTCATTGAACCTGGGAAAATCAATCCAATAATTATCAAAAGGAAAAATGATGGCTTTAGGGATGTCGGTATCAATATTGACTACACATGGTACATGATCTGATCCTGTTTTGGCGAGAGGAAGCACCATGAAATTAGGAAAATCAGACACCCAATTAGAGCTAGTAAAGAACCAATCTAACTGCTCCAAAAGTGGATATCTCTGCATATTAGACCATGTGTACGACCTGCCTTTCAAAGGTAACTCCAACAAGCTAAATGACCAATGATTTTATTAAATAAAAACATCTGGTTGACATCCTCACCTGGTTTGTTTCTATTGTCCTGTGACCTCAAAATATTGAAATCTCCAACTAATAACCAGTTTTCAGTTGAGACGATGGGAAGATTGTATAACCAGGACAAAAAAGGTCACGATCTGCTCCTTGGCAAGGTCCATAAACACAAACTAGGGTCCAAAGCGAATTGTTATGAGTCGACGTAAACCAGGGTCCTCCCTCTTGTTAAGTAGGCCACATGCCACTTAGCTCTGCCCCTTATGTCTCATTACACTCCTACCCACCCACATTGACCTCCCTGAACCCTAGAGGACGCCTCATGCCCTGCTTCGCCAGGGGAAGGGAGGAACTCCCCTCAGGGGCTGCATGTAGAGGTATGGAAGTGTCGATGCTCCTTGGCCCCTTTCTCTGTATTTTCTTATTCACTGAGATCTCCTCGTCCTCCTCTAGCTAACCCTATTCTTCATTACACCTAAAGTGCCCCGAAAGTGCTCTACGGCCTCCGCCTCGGGCGCTGATGCTCTAGACAATTTCCACCGCCAAAACCCTTCTTCTGCCCACCGTTGGGATCATCGTCGCTGCCGCGTCGACCTACTGTATCCCTGACGTCTCCCAAAGCCCTAGGTACACTCCCTGTCCCTTCCTTGATAGCCCTAGGGTTTCGTCGCTGCAGGGTGTGTTTCCCCGGAAACAACGACGGTCGACCGTCGATCTGCACTGGATCGAACAGTTGACGTCCCCTGATACCCCTTTGTAGGCGTCCCTCACTAATCAGTGGGTCCTAGCAGGGCCAATTTGAATTAGCATCACCCGCACGGTCTGGCGTGATGTCGGCCCGGCTCCATCCTGCCAGTGCAACCCCTTTGATGATACGTAGTTTCCCCTTGTATATTTGAAGATTTAAATAATTCATTTTTGCCTATTTTCTTAAATGGCATAAATGAGAAAATAAATGTTTTAAATACTTTCCTTCATCAATAAATTCTGGTAAAATTCCAAAAAAAGTATGGAGTCATATTTAGGACCATCTCAAACCAAGAACTCATCTTGTCCAATTATAAAAACTCAAATGAAATCAAGAAAACAGATTCAGCACTATTTGAATAATTGATATAAAAGGTATCTAAAAATGTCTGAAAATTCCCAAACAATTCCATAGGGTATATCTTAACCTTATCTAGCCACACGCAACATTGACCCATCTTTCCTTGTTCAAGTTTTTGAATGAAATAAATCATATTCCTTCTAGTCATTTGAGATCTTATTACAAAAACCATTAACCAAACCCTCCACCCTTTCCCAAACCTCGCCAAGTGATCAATACAACAACGACCAGGTTCTGGTCGACGTGGTACTGTAGCTAGGTACTGTAGTGGCATAGCGAGGCACGGTCTTAAACGGTCGGGTGACGTTCATGCTCTGTGCGGGTACGACGGTGTTCGTCATGGCGTACGGTGGTCACGGGGCACGCAGCGATGAATGGTCGTGTCTGGGAGGTTGTTGGTGACGCGGTGAGTGCAGTTACGCGCGGAGAGAGCGAGGCGCGTCGTGGATGCGCGGGAGCGGCTTGGCGCTCTGGCATGCGCTCGGCAATGCGGACAAAGGAGAGTGGCATGGCTATGTTGGCTTCTCCGCTGCTTGTCGTTGGTCGAGGGGTGGACGGGCGAGTGCGGTGAGGTCACGCCTACCTACTGGGGGTCGTGGGAGAGGGCGGTGTGGCGTGTGGCATCATGTCCATGATCTACCGACATGACCTGCTTGGGTACGGGCGAGCACTGGTGCAAACAGCGAGTGAGGGGTCCTAGCTGCACGACTAGGTACTGGGAGTGATCGTGGTTGAGTAGTGGAGATGAATTGGGTACAAATGGTGACCAATTGATTGATCAAAATAGTGAATAGTTGTTGGATTTGTACTCTGCCTATTAAGTGCTCGATCAAATGGCCGCATGAACTAAACATTTGAATTTTCAAATGATTTTTGGTGGGTGTGATGGTCACATGCTGGGGTGTCTCTGGTTGCTGGGATTTGTCAAGTTGTGCTGGTTTGAGTGGTTTTTGCAAAATGATGATCTAGGTACCTACACTTGATTCAATTTTGAAATGTCTCTCAAATAGATTTGAAATTGGTTTCTGTAAGTTTGTAAAGTTTGATTGAGTTTATTTTCACTTGGTCTATCAAGGGGGAAAAGAAGTAGAATTGTTTCTGTTGGAAAACATTTGCTAGAGATGCCCAAAGTGGGCTAGTGGTTAACTTTGGCCAAAATGACCATTTGATCATCTGCCTCTTATTTGATTTCATTTTTATTTGATTTTTTTTGGAATCGACCTAGATGATGTGGTGTTCATATTTAAACTAATCCTTATCATTTATAGCAATCAAACATGGCATAGCAAGCATCATGCTTTAATATTAAACACACATGCATTCATATGGGCTGAAGAATAAAAGTTTTTGTTAACCCTAAAATTGAGTGATTAGAACTTAATAATATTATTTAATATTTTTGAGATGTTACAAACCTTCCCTCCTGAAACAGAATCTCGTCCCTAGATTCAACAAAAACTAGGAACTAAAGAGATTGGGAAACGCGGTCCTAATATAATCTTCTCGCTCCCAAGTGGCTTCTTCTTCGGTATGGTTACTCCACTAGATCTTTAGAAACTTGATACTTCTAGTCTGTGTGGTTCTGAAGGCTTCTTTCAAGATACGAATGGGCACTTCACAATAAGTTAGATCCTTGTTGATATCTATGGCTATGTGATCGATGTTCTTGAAAACTTCTGTCTTTTCTGGAACTTCTAGGCATTTCCTAAGTAACGAGATATGGAACATGTCATGTATGGCTAACATCTCTTCAGGCAGTTCCAACTGATAGGATACTTCTCCTCGGCGACTTAAAATCTTTAAAGGTCCAATATATCTGGGGGCAAGCTTCCCTTTCAGTTGAAAACGCTGCATTCCTTTCAAGGGTGATACTTTGAGATACACAAACTCTCTGACATTGAAGGTCAGGTCTCGACGTCTTTTATTAGCGCAGCTCTTCTATCCGGATTGGGCGGTCTTGAGGTGTTCACGGACCTTGTGAACCTTCTCTTCGCTTCTCGTAGGATATCTGGTCTGGATATCTGGCTCTCTCCTACTTGCGACCAATTCAGGGGGGTACGGCACTTCCTTCCATACAAAAACTCAAATGGGGCCATTTGCAAACTGGCTTGATAACTATTGTTGTATGAGAATTCTGTGAAAGGCAGACAGTCTTCCCATTTAGATCCATATTCTTAAACGCAAGCTCTCAGCATATCTTCTAGTATCTGGTTTACTCTTTTTGTTTGTCCATCGGTTTGCGGGTGATAGGTTATACTGAAGTTCAGTTTGGTTCCCAATCCTTCTTGGACTTTCTTCTAGAACCTTGAGGTAAACTGGGTTCCTCGATCTAACACAATGGTCTTGGGGGTTCCATGAATACTGACTATTCTAGCAATGTACAACTCTGCTAGCGTCGAGCTTTGATAGGTGGTCTTGACGGGTATGAAATGAGCTACTTTGGATAGTCTATCTACTATGACCCAAGTAGAATCATTTCCCCTACTAGATGTAGGCAAACCTGTGATGAAATCCATTCCAATAGAATCCCACTTCCATTCCGGAATCTGCAATGGTTGCAAAAGTCCTGTAGGTCGCTGATGTTCCGCCTTGACTCTCTGACAGATATCACACTTGTCTATATAGCTTCCGACTTCTCTTGTCATTTTGTGCCACCAAAATTGCTCCTTCAAGTCTTGATACATCTTGGTTCCTCCCGGGTGAATAGAATAAAGGGTATCATGGGCTTCCTGTATAATGACTTGTTTCAACTCTAGATCTGTTGGCACACAGATACGTCCTTTATACCACAAAACTCCTTCTTCATCTTTTGTGAATCCGAGTACCTTCCCTATATCGATACAACACTTAATTCCATCAATACTGGCATTTCCTTTATGAGCTTCCTTTATCTGACTGATCAAACTGGGTTGAAGTTCTATACTGGCTAGAAATATTTCGCTAACTAGCTCCATTCTAAAAAAAATCAACTCCTCATGCAAACTTGGCTGGTCTTCCTTAATCATGGTGTTTAGCCTACACGGTAGTCGACTAAGAGCATCCGCTACCACATTGGCCTTGCCGAGGTGATAGTGAATGTCAAGGTCATAATCCTTGATTAACTCTATCCATCTCCTTTGCCTCATATTCAGCTTATTCTGCATGAAAATATACTTCAAACTCTTGTGATCCGAATAAATCTCACATCGGTTACCCGTGAGGAAATGACGCTATGTCTTCAAGGCTAAAACTACGACTGCCAGTTCTAAGTCATGGGGTAGGATAGCTCCGCTCATGTTGCTTCAATTGTCGGGACAAATAAGATATTACTTTGCCTTCTTGCATCAACACACATCCGAGACCAATCTTGGATGCATCACAGTATACATCAAAAGGCTTCGCGATATCGGGCATGATCAAAATCGAGGCTGAAATCATTCTCTTCTTGAGCTCTTGAAAGCTTTCCTTCACATTTGTTCGTCCATTCAAACTTCTTATCTTTCTTCAACAGTTGGGCCATCGGCCTTGCGATGCTCGAAAATCCTTCCACAAACTTGCGATAATATCCAGCTAATCCAAGAAATGTGCGGACTTCAGTCTGAGTGGTTGGGGATTTCCATTCTTAAACATCCTTAATCTTGGCGAGATCGATAGCAACTCCGCCTGCCGACAAGATATGTCCTAGGAATCCTACTTCCTTTAACCAGAAATCACATTTGCTAAACTTGGCATAGAGGTGATGCTCTCTAAGGGTTTCAAGGATGGTTCTTAGGTGTTATTCATGGTCTTCTTCTGACTTGGAGTAGATCGGAATGTCATCGATAAAAACAACGACAAACTTATCCAAGAAGTTAATAAAAATCATATTCATGAGGTTTATGAAATAAGCAGGGGCATTGGTAAATCCAAAGGACATGACATTATACTCATACAATCCATATCGGGTGGTGAAGGAGGTCTTTGGAATATCCATTGCGTGAATCTTCAATTGATGGTAACCAGTTCTAAGATCATCCTTAGAAAACACTCTTGCACCAGTCAGTTGGTCAAACAGATATTCTATCTTTGGCAGTGGGTACTTGTTCTTGATGGTGACGTCATTCAGCTTGCAGTAATCCGTACACAAACGGTTGGCACCATCCTTCTTATCCACAAACAAAACCGGTGATCTCCATGGCGATACACTTGGTTATATAAGACTTTTTCCCAACATATCATCAAGTTGCTTCTTTAGCTCCACTAATTCAGATGGGTTCATACTATAGGGTCTCTGAGCTATGGGTCCTGTTCCAGGGAGTAGTTCCATGATAAACTCGATATCCCGATCTGGGGGCATACCGGGCAATTCATCTGGGAACACATCAGGGTATTCACAGACTACTCTGACTTGCTCTATGTCTGATTTTACTAGACTCTTGTTGCATTTGAATTGTCGGGGTAGCGTCTCGGATACATGCTCTACTGATACGTCGGTGCTACTGGTCATGGTAATGGCTTTATTGGCATAGTCGATTAATCCTTGATGTTTCGACATCCAATCCATCCGTAGTACTACTTCCAAACCTTTGGTTCCAAGTACTATTAGATTGGCATAAAAATATATTCCATGTATTCTGATAGGCACGACCATGCAATTTTTTCTAGCTTTGGTGGTTGAACCAGGTATTTGAACTATCATAACATGCTTCAAATTTGTTGGTTGAATCTTACTAGTGCATGCAGATTCAATTGTAACAAATGAGTGCGATGCTCCAGAATCAAACAACATTCTTGCAAGTACTGAGTTAACAGAAAACATACCCAACATGACATCTGGTGCTTCCTAGGCTTCTTCAACATTCATGTGGAAGAGATGGCCGGTACGGTTGTGCGGGTTTCCTAGGGAAAACCTCTTTCCAGGCTGGACACGACACTGTTGCTGGGCAGGTGCAGTGACATTGGTTGCTGCAGCAAGCTTCATGGGGCACTCGTTGGAGTAGTGACCCATGACTCCACATTAAAAGCAAGTTATTGCTGACTCATGTACTAACGAGGTCGTTAGGGAACCCCAAGAGGAAGGTATGATGAGCACAGCAGTAAGTTTCCCTCAGTTATGAAACCAAGGTTATTGAACTAGTAGGAGCAAGGAAACACCTCAAAGGTCTTGCTAGCTGAGCTTTGGCAGGGCGCAATACCGGTGCTAGCAGCAACGTGGAATCCTGCACAACACAACCACATAACTTTGCCCCCAACTTGCGATGAGGTTATCAATCTCACCGGTTTTGCTGAAAACAAAGGATTAAACGTATCGAGTTTAAGAAAGTAAAAGCTTGCAGAAAGAAACAAAAAACACTAAACAGTTGTAGATTGATGGTAAAAGAAAGGACCGGGGTCCATAGTTCACTAGTGGTGGTTCTCCTTAAGATAGATAACATGTTGGGTGAACAAATTACAGCGGGGCAATTGACAAACATCAAGAAAGCATACATGCATATACTAATCATCTTGACTCCTTTGTGATTTGATTGGGCATTACAACATTATACATACACCGCCATCCAACTGCATCTATGACAAATAATCCACCTTCAGGTTATCATCCGACCCCCCTCCAGTATTAAGTTGCAAGAAACAGATAATTGCATTACGCATTGCGTGTAAAGTAAACAATACGATTGTTCTATGAACAAAGGATTGTTGTTTTCTCCCTAGTAGCAACAGCACATCTAGTACCTTAGAGATTTCTGTCACTTCCCCAGATTACTAGAGGCATGAACCCACTATCGAGCATAAATACTAACTCTTGGAGTTTCTATCATCTACTTGGCCAAGATAGCTACTAACAACGGAAAGCATGAAAGATCACAAATAACAAAGACATGATAGAATCAATAATCAATCTGAAGTAGCATCTCAATATCCATCGGATCCCCGCAAACACAATAGGTATGATTACAAATAGATGATCTTGATCATGAACGGAGCTCACAAGATCTAAACATGATAGCACAAAGGAGAAGAACTAGCCATCTAGCTACTAGATGGACCCGTAGTCCAAGGATGAACTACTCATACATCACACCGGAGGCTTTCATGGTGATGAAGAAGGCCTCCAGGGTGAATTCCCCTCTCCAGCAGGTTGCCAAGAAGAGCTTTAGATCACTCCTGATCTAGGGATGGAGATGACAGCGGCTATAGACTCTTTCGTGGAATTTTAATCGGGTACTTAGGGTTTCTGTATCGGAGGCATCTTATACTCAGAAGGGGAGGCCGAGGGGGTGCCTAGGGCGGCCAGACCACCCCCTGGCATGGGCCAGGCTAGGCCGCATGGCAAGGTGGTGTGGCGGCCCCCTGGCCCATCTCCGTCTCGTATTCAGGCTCCGTGCCCCCCTTGGTGAAAAACAGACTTTGGCTTTTGTCCCGTCCAATTCCGAGAATATTTATTTTCTGACTTCCTAGATACAAAAACAGCAGAAAACATGCAGTTGGCACTATGGCATCTTGTTAATAGGTTAGTCCAAGAAAGTGTATGAAAAGTACTCTAAAGTTGGAACAAAACATAAGAAAGTAGATAAAACCAAGCATGGAACATCAAAAATTATGGATACGTTAGCAACGTATCAACATCCCCAAGCTTAACTCCTGCTCGTCCTCGAGTAGGTAAGTGATAAAAAAAGAATAATTTTTGAGGTGACATGCACCATCATAAACTTGATCAAAGTATTTGTAAAACATTGATAGCTGGGATCATAGTACTTCAACATAGCATGAAAGATAAAGTTCTAACGATAGGACATAGCAACTATGTTGCAACATGAAAAGGCACAAACAAAAGATTCATGAATAACAATGCTTTGCAAGACGTTTGTTTGTTTGACATAAAGAAAACATAGCATAGTGGCATTCAGCTTGTCCCTCATAGAGTACCAAACATAAATGCATAGGACACTTTCAAAGTTTTTTTTTGAGAAAACGCAAAGAGGTGTTTGCGTTTCATTTCATTGCAAAGATAGAGTTTGATACAAGCCTCCTAGGAGGGTTCTCCCGCTAGCTAGTTTACAATTTGATTTTTAGTGCACATCCCAGGTAGTTGGCACCACTACTCTAAGGTCTTTTGCTCCTGCTTGCATCCAAGCTCATGCTTCCTCCTTAATCTTCCTCACCAGGTTCTCTATATAAGGACGGCCGCGCTCGAACACGCAGTGGTTGCGTTGCTTCCAGATCATCCATGGGACAAGCAGGGTTATTGATGCGAGCCCTTTGCACATGGGTTTAGGGGTGGCCTGGTTTGCCTTGGTCCACCAATCGAAGAGGGTGGCTTCATCAAATGGTGATGGGCTGGTCATGCGCAGCCAAGAGAGTGTCTCATGCCAAATTTGCCGAGAGAAGGGACAACTAATCATCAGGTGGTACATGGTCTCAGGGGCTTGGTCGCAGAGCATGCACCTGGGGTGGTGCTGTAGGCGTCTCCTCTCGAGTCTATCCGCCGTCCAGCAGCGGTCAAGGTTGGCGAGCCAATGGAAGAATTTTACCTGGTTTGGGCCCAGCTTTTCCAGATCAGTTTCCAAGCCGCGCATCTTTTGGATCCTTCAAAGTTCATAAGAGTGACTAGATACAAGTAGTTTAAGAACAAGCAATATCAAGTTATGCATCAATCAACAAGTCTTGGGACAATGCACATAGAACTAAGAATGGCCACTATGCTCTCAAAGTAGGTGCATAAAGGTAGAAGGTGGAGACTCAACATAAAAGTAAAAGAAAGGCCTTCATAGAAGGAAGTAGAGATTCAAGTTTCATAAAGAGCTTCCAAAAATTATGGTACTTGTTAGCTTTCAGCTCTCATTGCCCCTATCATAAGCATCTTTAGGTGATTAAGGTTAAAGTGAACAAACTATGAAGTATATGCTTGACAAAGTATAAGTTGGAAATCTCATGTCCCTTGAATACGAGGGCCGCTCCTCATGCTACTCAAGTTTAGTTACCGGTAAGTTCTTGTCATCGTAAGTACATGTGTATCATAGAGAACCGCCAACGAGGTACCCCTTGCCCAATGATACGGAAGAATCCCCATGTGAAAATGACAAGGCAAGCGGACAACGAGCATCTCAAAAATCTTCTTATTTACCATGGGAAAATGGTGCCTTTTGTCTATTTCCTCTTTTCTCATATCTCTTTCTTTTTCTCTTTTTCTCAATCTCTATCTCTTTTTATAAGAAGAATGCTTCATAGACAGCTCATTATGGTTATGCTGCAGGTTTCCACCATGACAACATGGATTAGACCGGCGGCCCAGGCGTTTATCTAACACACATACATAACTCCATGGACTTACAAGCTCCGCTTTCATTTCACACCGACGACATCCATAGAAAAAAGAGCATGATATCAACTAGGTACAATGTACAAGTGCAATGTTGAAAGCGTTCCCCATGATAGCATGGTTCTGCTAATCTCCAACGTATAAGTGCAAGCATATACAACATAGATGACACAATGGTTCAAGTTTATTAAGTGCAAGGAAAGGAAAGTGTGCCATCAAGTTCATGAGAGCTTTAATCACTAATTTTCACATAACAAGTTTAATTCGGAAGGTAGATAAAAGCATGAATATACTTGGAATAGCAATTTCTAATAGGTAGGTATGGTGGACTCTTTGGAATAACTTGGTTTAAGGAGTTGGTTGCATGAGTTGAACTCACACTTGGTTACAGAGGCTAGCAAAAGACTGGGAGCGACAAACAAAAAGAGCAATAATTGCCATAATCATGCAGAGCAACAAAATATCATTGATTAAAGCATAAAGTGATATTACAAGTCAAAAACTAAAGGATCATCAAGGCTATGGTGACTTTGGATAGTCATAACATGGTGTTAGCATGCGCCAAGTCAACCCAAATAAAGCATCAAAGGAGAATACCACAATACTATGCTTTAATATGCTAAAACAACACATGATCCTTCCAAGACACATTAAGCGATCTCAATTGTTTATAACAAGTCATGCTAGAGCAAAGAACACTAAGCATAAAGCCAAAACAATATCAAGCATGGCATGACGAAGCATAGGCCACAGTCAAAAACAAGCTCTCTTTACCACTTAAGCATGAACTTTCCTACTCTTTTCTAATCCAAACCAAACTATTTGAAAACCAATGTATGAAAGAGGAGGTCCAACCAATTTATTCAGAAAACTAAGAAAACCAACCAAACCAAAAACCAAAACAAAAACAAAAAAGAAGACGCTCCAAGAACAACACAACTGTGCATGAAACAATAAAAATGAAGTGTTTGGAAGAAACCTGGGATTTTTATTGATGAAGAAGGGGATGCCTTGGGCATCCCCAGGCTTTGTACTTGGATATTTCTTGGGGTGACACGCGTGGCATCCCCAAGCTTGAGCTTTAGTCCATTCTTCATCTCATTACATCATTCCTTCCATACACCTGAAATTTTCCCTTCATACAAAACTTCACACAATCTTTATTAGCAACATTAGTGCACTCAAGATAATAAGTCTTTGGGTTCAGTTTCAACACCAATAAAAATTCCATTAAAACACAAGCTACTGTAGCACTTACCTGAAAAAGCTCAATTCCCCAAAAGAACTCAAAAAGGTACCAACAAAAAGCAAATGCAAATAATGGTAGAAATTTGTCAAAATAGTCCAGCAGGTAAAGACGAATTTTTTCGAAGACCTTTTGTTGCTCAAATCAAAAAGTGTTGAACTAACTAAAGTTAGATAACAACCTGGGGCAGAAGCCCAAAAATTCACGCCTCAAAAAGACGTACAGAGAGTTTACACGAATTTTTATGGTGAAGAACAAAAATCTGTTTCGGGACAGCAACTTTCCCAAGCATTACTTCTCTCTCATTAGTGGTTACTCTTAGCACAAAAAGCAAATAAAAAGGATAAGGAGCGGTTATTACAGAGGTAATAACTTCCAAGACTCATCTAAAACTTTTGGGTTATCTCCCAATAAGTACTTTTCTTTAACGCCTTTAAGTTAGGCATAAGAAGCAAGAAAAATAATCAAGTGTTCTCAAATGAAGAAGCATTAAGAGCAAATTTTGATTTCATAGGAGAAACAAAAGAGATCTTCTCTCTCTTCTTAGGGAAGTGTTCTATACCTTTCTTGCGTGGAAGTTGATATTTAATGGTGCCTTCTTTCATATCAATAATGGCACCAACAGTTCTAAGAAAAGGTCTTCCCAAAGTAATAGGACAAGAAGCATTGCATTCAACATCCAAGACAAAGAAATCAACGAGGACATAGGCATTGTTAACCATAATAAGAACATCATTAAGACTCCCCATGAGTTTCTTTTTAACATTATCATCAAGTGGGACATTCGAATAACAATCTTCAAGTGGTGGCAAATCAAGCATATCATAAATCTTTCTAGGCGTAATAGAAACACTACTATCAAGATCACATAAAGCTTTGAAATCAAAATCATTCACTTTCATATTAATGATGCGTTCCCAACCATCTTCTTGTTTCATAGGAATAGAAGCTTTATGTTTCATCTTTTCTACTTTAATTTTTATGAGAGAATCAGTAATGTGTTTTGTAAAAGCCATATTCATAGCACTAGCATTAAGACTTTTAGCGAGATTTTGTAGGAACTTAATAACTTCAGAGATATTGCAACCATCAAGATCAAAATCATAATTATCATCTAAAGTAGTAGAGATATTACTAGCTTCAACATTAGTGGTAGTGATAGTAGAAACACAAATGTTTCTAGCAATTTCATCTTCTCTCTCCCACTTAGCATGCAATTCAGCTAATAGTCTACATTTTCATCAATTCTAACTTGTATGGCATTACTAGCAGCAAAGGGATTCTCAATAGTTTCAGGTTTAGTAGCCATTTTATTCAAATAAGATTGTGCTTCAGCCAATGATTCTATATTTCTTTCAGCATTAGAGAGTTTTTCCTCAATAGTTTTATTGAAAGCAGTTTGTTTACTAATAAATTCTTTAAGCATAACTTCAAGTTCAGAGGGAGCACTCCTATTATTGTTGTAGTAATTGACATAAGCATTACCATTATTGGGAGGATATGGCCTGTAGTTATTATTACCAAAATTGTTCCTATAGGCATTGTTGCTAAAATTATTATTTCTTATAAAGTTCACATCAACTTGCTCTTCTTGAGCAACCAAAGAGGCTAAAGGAACATGATTTTGGATCAATATGAGCTTTTCCATTAACAAGCATAGACATAATAATATCAATTTTATCACTCAAGGAGGAGGTTTCTTCAACAGAATTTACCTTCTTACCTCGTGGAGCTCTTTCAGTATGCCATTCAGAAAAATTAACCATCATATTATCCAGAAGCTTTGTTGCAGCACCCAAAGTAATGGTCATAAAGGTACCTCCAGCAGCATCCAATAGATTTCTTGAAGAATAGTTCAATCCTGCATAAAAGGTTTGGATGATCATCCAAGCAATCAGTCCATGAGTGGGACAATTCTTTACCAAAGATTTCATTCTTTCCCAAGCTTGAGCAACATGTTCATTATCAGATTTTTTAAACTTCATTATTTCACTTCTTATAGATATAATCTTAGAAGGTGGATAATATTTTCCAATGAAAGCATCTTTGCATTTAGTCCAAGAATCAATACTATTCCTAGTTAAGGAATTCAACCATTCTTTAGCTTTTCCTCTCAAAGAGAAAGGAAACAATTTGAGCTTAATAATATCCCCATCTATATCCCTATGCTTTTGCATCTCACAAAGTTCAACAAAGTTATTTAGATGAGCTGCAGCATCTTCATTACCAATACCACAAAATTGTTCCCTCATAACAAGATTGAGCAACGGAGGTTTAATTTCAAAGAAAGTAGCTTCAGGAATAGGTGGTGCAATAGGTATGCACATGAAATCATTGTTGTTGGTGCTAGTGAAGTCACACAACTTAGTATTTTCAAGAGTAGTCATTTTTTGTGTTTTTAATAAAGAAATCAAAACCAGTACAACTATTTTTTTGTGTTTTTGATAAAGAAACAAGCAAACAAAATAGAAAATAAACCAAGCAAAACAAAAACAACAAAGTAAAGAGATTGGTTATGAGGGACTCCCCTTGTGAAGATGTCCTTGACTCCCCGGCAACGGCGCCAGAAAAATACTTGCCGACTCGTGTACTAACAAGCTCGTTGGGGAACCCCAAGAGGAAGGTATGATGAGCACAGTAGTAAGTTTCCCTCAGTTATGAAACGAAGGTTATCGAACCAGTAGGAGCAAGGAAACACCTCAAAGGTGTTGCTAGTTGAGCTTTGGCAGGGCGCACTACTGGTGCTAGCAGCAACGTGGAATCCTGCACAACACAACCACAGAACTTTGCCCCCAACTTGCGATGAGGTAGTCAATCTCACCGGTTTTGCTGAAAACAAAGGATTAAACGTATCGAGTGGAAGAAAGTTAAAGCTTGCAGAAAGTAAACAGAAAACAGTAAATAGTTCTAGATTGATGGTAAAAGAAAGGACCAGGGTCCATAATTCACTAGTGGTGGTTCTCCTTAAGATAGATAACATGTTGGGTGAACAAATTACAGCGGGGCAATTGACAAACATCGAGAAAGCATACATGCATATACTAATCATCTTGACTCCTTTGAGATTTGATTAGGCATTACAACATTATACATAGACTGCCATCCAACTGCATCTATGACTAATAATCCACCTTCAGGTTATCATCGAACACCCTCCAGTATTAAGTTGCAAGCAACAGATAATTGCATTACACATTGCGTGTAAAGTAAACAATACGATTGTTCTATGAACAAAGCATTGTTGTTTTTTCCCTAGTAGCAACAACACATCAAGTACCTTAGAGATTTCTGTCACTTCCCCAGATGACTAGAAGCATGAACCCACTATCGAGCATAAATACTAACTCTTGGAGTTGCTAGCATCTACTTGGCCAAGATAGCTACTAACAACGGAAAGCATGAAAGATCACAAATAACAAAGACATGATATAATCAATAATCAATCTGAAATAGCATCTCAATATCCATCGGATCCCCGCAAACACAACATGTATGATTACAAATAGATGATCTTGATCATGAACGGAGCTCACAAGATCTAAACATGCTAGCACAAAGGAGAACCAGCCATCTAGCTACTACATGGACCCGTAGTCCAAGGATGAACTACTCACGCATCACACCGGAGGCTTGTATGGTGAAGAAGGCCTCCAGGGTGAATTCCCCTCTCCCGCAGGGTGCCGGGAATAGCTTTAGATCCCTCCCGATCTAGGGATGGAGATGACGGTGGATACAGACTCTTTCGTGGAATTTTGATCGGGTACTTAGGGTTTCTGTATCGGAGGCATCTTATAGTCAGAAGGGGAGGCCGAGGGGGTGCCTAGGGCAGCCATACCACCCCCTGGCGCGGGCCAGGCTAGGACGCATGACCAGGTGGTGTGGCGCCCCCTGGCCCCTCTATGTCTCGTATTCTGGCTCCGTGTCCCCCTCGGTAAAAATGGACTTTGGCTTTTGTCCCGTCCAATTCCGAGAATATTCATTTTCTGACTTCATGGAACCAAAAATAGCAGAAAACAGGCAGCTGGCACTGTGGCATCTTGTTAATAGGTTAGTTCAAGAAAGTGTATGAAAAGTACTCCAAAGTTGGAGCAAAACATAAGAAAGTAGATAAAACCAAGCATGGAACATCAAAAATTATGGATACGTTAGCAACATATCAGTTATCATTGACTTGTCTTTCCCTGCGACAGGCACAGCATTGCTTCCAGTCCTTGGGGTAGTATTGTTGTTGTTGTTGTTGGACCTTGGCGCTGCACGGTTGAAGTTATTCGGATTGCCGGTGTCAGGGGGATGACCCTCGGGTAGGCCAAGTCGAGACCAACCGGCTGGCTCCAGGGAGAGCATGTCGTCTGGACCCAAGTCAAGGAACCACAGCCGATGGAATTCCCACCTGGTGCGCACTTAAGTTTCCCCAGCTGGCCCGTCTAGCCGGGTACCCAGAAGAACCAGCTGGGAGGCCGCTCCTAGCCGGCTGCCTCGGATCCGCTGGACATTGTACGGTGGGGGTGACCCTCCTTGCTGAGCGCACCTTTGACCGGACAGGCTAGCTGGAGGCTGACGAGCAACACAAGGGATGATGTTGAAAGCCCCGGTTTACGCATAAAGAAACGGCTGACGGATAAAGAGCCGGATGTCAAGTAAAGCAGGGATGTTGAGCGCTAAAGCATGGTCCTCCCCTGTACTGGAGGCTTGACTGGACCCGGGCCTACTGTTTGGCCCTGCCCAGCCAGCCCACTTTGTAAAGCCGAAATCCAAATAGTAAACCCTAGAACCCATCTTGTAAGATGCCTCCTCGACCTGTATATAAAGGGGTAGCGCTAGGGTTCTAGGTAAGCTCGAGCAGAAGGAAAATAGACACCAGAAGAAGAACTTAGCGACTTCTTAGAAGAAGTAGCTAAGGAAACAGCTCAAGTAGCACTTGTATCAGGCATTCGCCCCTTTCGATAGTAGATCCTTGCAGGAGTAGGAGTTTTACCTCGCCAAGCGGGCTCCAAACCTGGGTACATCGCTGTGTTTGCAGTATCTGTGCCCAACCCGTTGCGAGTAGCCACCGATAGCAACCTGATTGTCCTCTTCAAGCCATCCCTGATGGCACTGCCGTGTCCCACACCACGATAGTTGGCGCCCACCGTGGGGCACAACGCTTTGGCTGGGATCATCTTTCGCATAGGACTTCCGCTCATCGCTGGTGAGCGAGTGGCCTCTAGCCTCGTCCTCACTCTCGGCTCCTACAACTGCGTCCTCGATAACCCGTCCTGCTTCGCTGGGGGGACTTTCCCAAGTGGGGGCTCCATCATGCACTTCGACGAGCACCGCGTCTACGTCGTCACCGTCCCTGAGGCCTTCCCTACTGAGGTCGTCACCATCTTCGGCGCACCCCCTAGCTTCTCCGCCTCGCTCGTCACCAGCGGCAGCGTCTAGGTCATGGTGGCAGGCTTGATGGAGAGCTCGCCCCTGGAGTGCAACGTGGACGGCCGTGCCACCAACTCATGCCTCCCGAACCCGAACTTGATCAACGCGTCCATCGAGCATCTTTGCAACCCCATCACCCCGTCGAGGCGGATCCAGCTACGGCTGCGGCAGCCCTAGAGACCAGCCGCCAGAACCTTGTGGAGGAGGCCAGCAAGGTGGCAGCCGCCCAACGGCGGATGAACGCCACCATGCAGGAGTACAACGTCATGCATGGCTTCGCGCGCCTACCCGGCGCCAGCCGCTTGGCTCAGCCGCAAGGCCAGAACCTTGGTTTGGAGATGGATCGTGCCGCTGATCCATGCACACCCGCAGTGCAGCTAGTCTACAACACTCCTGCCAAAAACATGAGAGCCGTGGAGGCGGCGGTCGTGGAACTTAGCCATCTGGAGGGCGTGGAACTGCTCCGTCAGCAAGCGTGCGTCCAGCTCCTCATAGTGACGGCGAACAAACAGCAGGCCGAGGCTGAACTTAGCATGGCTAGCAATAGCAAAACCTAGCCGGCTCGCCGGATGCCGGACCCGGCTGCGGGCGACAGCGAGGTGTCTTCCCCAAATAGAGCAAGACAGAGCAAGCGCCCACGTGGTGGACCTGCACGTCACGGGAAAAACGCCCATCACGCGGCAGCTGTTACCAGCAAAAATCGCAAGCCGGCTGACGAAGCCGGAAAAGGCCAAGCGCTCCCCAAGTCCCGCTTATCTGGCCGGCTGGGACCGCTCGAGCCGGACAAACAACAAGATGCGCACGCGCGAATCGACCTACTGGTCCAATCACGCGCGCTGGAGGAAGAAAGTCCAGTCGGACCAAGATGTTTTGGACCGTGCATTCAGAACAAACCGTTTCCAAAGGGGTTTTCGCTCCCATGGGACATGCCAAAATACAACGGCTCAGTCAAGCTAGAGGACTGGCTGGTGGACTATACAACCGCCGTGGGTATCGCCAATGGCAACCGCCGGGTGGCAGTGCGCTACGCCCCTCTCATGCTCCTTGACTCAGCCAGAATGTGGCTAAACAGTCTCCCCAACAATAGCATCAATGCTTGGATCGATTTCGAGTAGGCGTTCGTTCGCAACTTCACCGGCACCTACAGGCGCCCAGGCCGGCCTAGCGAGCTTGCTCTCTATGTGTAGGGCCCAGAAGAAACTGATCGCTCCTACATCACCTGTGAGGGGGTACGTGAACATCAGGCGGTTGATTTCTTCATCAACGGCTGCAGAGACGACACTATGCTCAAGCACAAGCTTCGCCGGGTGGACCCCACAACCATGGAAAAGACCATGGTCATCGCGGACAAGTATGCCACGACCGACACGGCAATGAAAAGATCCGTCCGGGTGGACGACCAAGGGCAAATAATCGTCGATGTCTCCATAGATCAATGCTAGCCGAAGGGGAACTGACACAACCCGAGGCCGCACGACAGCCGCCACGGCAAGAGGAAGGACGACCAGCCGGATAACCAATATGGCTCTAGGCAGGTGGCTGCAGTGTGGGAGGACCCAGCTGCATGCGGAAGCCAGAGACAGAAGCCCGATGACCGGCCTCCAAGGCCCAAGTACACCATTGAGTCAATGCTTGATGGGCCATGCAAGTTCCACAACGGAGGCAACAAGCCGGCCACACACACCACACGCCAGTGCACATGGACAAAGAAGATGGCGGAAATTGCGGGCGCACTGGCTAGACAGGCACACCGGCTAGACAGGTGCCACCTCCTCCAACCGGCGGGCCGCCAGGCGATCGCAACAACCAACATCGAAGGGAGGATGATGATAACTATCCTCGTCAGGTGGGAAATTACCATATCTTCACCACGGAGCCGGATACCAAGCACAACAAAAGGCGCCGCGATGTGGAGGTGAATGCAATCGTTCCTCCCGTTCCCCAGTACCTCAACTAGTCGGAGCAAGAAGTTGCATGGAGCCGGAAGGACCAGCCGGCTGAGCTGCCGAACCCGGGCACCTACGCGATGGTTCTGGATCCTATCATTGTCTCCCAGAAGCATTCCTGCAGACTCTCCTGAGTCCTCGTAGACGGAGGGAGCAGCATCAAGCTCCTGTACCGCAGCTTGCTCGAGCGGCTCGGTATCAGTGAGTCACAACTGGAGTCGTTGAACACCTCCTTCCATGGAGCTGTCCCCGGCCCTTCGTACTCTCCCATCAAAAAAATCCGGCTGGATGTCATCTTCGGCACGGAGGACAGCTTCCTCCGCGAGCCCATCTGGTTCGAGGTGGTCAACCTCTGCAGCACGTACCACGCGATCCTGGGGCGCCCAGCGCTTACCAAGTTCATGGCGGTCCCACACTACGCCTACCTCAAGATGAAGCTACCAGGGCCCAAAGGGGTCATCATCGTGGCCGGCTGCTACAGGCGGTCTATGGAATGCGCCACGGACGGGTCCAAAATAGCTGAAGCCATGATCATCACGGAGGAGAAACACATAATCATGCAGAACATGGCGGCCCTGCAGAAGGACATGCCGGCTGGCGAGCCCAAGCCGACCGGAGAGGCACAATTCAAGCCATCCAAGGGCACAAGGAAGATCCTGCTGAACGAGGCCTAGCCGGACAAGTTCATCCTGGTCGGAGAGGGCCTTGACAGCAAATAGGAAAGCGCGCTCGTTGAATTCCTCCGTGAGAATTAGGATATCTTCACATGGTCCCCCAAGGACATGCCAGGTGTTCTGAGGGAGCTCACCGAGCACTATTTACTTGTCAGACCGGATGCAAAACCGGTCAAACAATCACTGCACCGCTTCGTACAAGGAAAAAGAAGAACAATCGGGGAAGAGATCACCCGGCTGCTCGCAGCCGGATTCATCATGGAAGTTTTCCACCCGGAATGGCTGGCAAACCCAGTACTCATGCTGAAGGAGAACAAGACTTTGCACATGTGCGTTAACTACACCAGTCTGAACAAAGCATGCCCCAAGGATCCATTCACCCTGCCAAGGATAGACCATGTGATCGATTCCATGGCCGGCTACGAGCTGTTGTCATTTCTAGACGCATATTCCGGCTACCACTAGATCAGGCTAAACCCCGCTGATCAAATCAAGACGTCATTCATCACTCCTTACTGAGCGTACTGCTACACCATAATGCAATTTGTATTGAAGAACGCTGGAGCAACATACCAGCGCTGCATGCAGAAGTGCCTGCAGACTTAGATCGGCAGAAACATACACGCCTACGTCGACGATGTGTTAGTCAAGACCAAGGTGTGCCAGACACTCCTTGAGGACCTGAAGGAAACATTCACTAACCTCCGCCGGTTACAAATGAAGCTGAACCCAGAGAAGTGTGTGTTCGGCGTCCCAGTCGGCCAGCTACTTGGTTTTCTCGTATCTGAGCGAGGAATCGAGGCGAACCCGGAGAAGATCGGCGCAATCGAGTGCATGCAGCCGCCCAAGAACTTCAGAGATATCCAGAAGTTCACCGGCTGCCTGGCCTCCCTCAGCCAGTTTATCAGTCGGCTGGGCGAGAAAGCACTCCCACTATACCAGCTCATGAAGAAGACGGACAAATTCATCTGGACATCGCAGGCGGGTGAAGCTTTCCATGATCTCAAGCGCATGCTCACCTCGCCACCCATTCTGGCAGCACCAGCAGCAAAGGAACCCATGTTGATGTACATCGCAGCAACAAACATGGTCATCAGTGTGGTGTTGGTAGTGGAGAGGCCGGAAGAAGGAAAGGCGCAGCCGGTGCAACGACCGGTGTACTACCTTTGTGAGGTACTCTCGCTCTCGAAGTAGAACTACCCTCATTACTAGAAGCTGGTGTATAGAGTGTACATGGCCGCCAAGAAACTGAAGCACTACTTCCAAGAGCACTCCATCCGGGTGGAGGCGCTAGCACCACTGGCGGAGATCATCGGCAACATAGACGCCACAGGCCGGGTGGCGAAATGGGCCATAGAGCTCGCTGCCCACAACATATAATACGAGCCAAGAACGGAGATCAAATCTCAGACCTTGGCAGATTTCCTAGTCGATTGGGCAGAAACACAGTACCTGCCACCTTGCCCTAACTCCACACATGGGAATCTGCACTTCGACGGCTCCAAGATATATGGAGGTCTCAGAGCCGGAGTGGTCATCACCTCCCCAAAGGGAGACCGGCTGGAGTACGTGTTACAGATCCACGTCCACGCGTCCAATAACGTCGCTAAATATGAGGCACTCGTCCATGGCCTGAAGATGGCAAAGGAAATAGGCATCCGACGCATCCTGTGCTTCGGTGATTCTGATCTGGTGGTGCAGCAAGTATCAGGCGATTGGGACGCCAGAGACGCAAACATGGCTCTATACCGTTTCTTCGTGCAGCAGCTATGCGCCTGTTTTGAAGGGTGCAAGTTTCATCATGTTCCCAGGGTAAACAACGAGGCCACAGACACGCTCGCCCGCATCGGGTTGACAAGACAACCAATTCCGCCCGGAGTTTCCCTTGAGCACCTGCGCAAGCCATGGATCACACCGTCTCCTAAATCTAACTCCATAATATTGGACACGGACCTAGGGACTGCCGGCTCCAAGTCCTCCACCACGGCTGCATCGTGCCCGGGGACTGCTTCGCCGCACCCGGGGACTGCCAGCTCCAAGTCCTCCACAATGGCTGCATCGCACCCGGGGACTGCTTCGCCGCACCCGGGGACTGCCAGCTCTAGCCTAGCAGCTGCCGGCTCCACTGCTCCACCCGGACGACCTCCGGACGAGCCTGGCCCAGCCATCCAAGCGAAAGTGAATCTGCTAATGGAGAAGGTATGCACCATCCGGGAAACACCAACATGGGCCAAGCTGTTCATGAACTTCCTAGCCAGCGGAGAGCTGCCCGAAGAGGAGGTATAGCCTAGACAGATCAAGCGCAGAGTGAGCGCCTACACCATCATCAACAACAAGCTCTACAAGTGTAGCGTTGGCGGCATCTACCAATGATGTGTGAGCCAAGAGGAGGGAATCCGGATGCTAGTGGACATCGACCAGGGCAAGTGCGGACACCACGCATCGTCACGAGACATACTGGCAAAGGCATTCCTCCATGGGTTCTACTGGCCCACGGCATTGGAAGACGCTGAACAAATAGTCAAGGTGTGCAACAGGTGCCAGCGGTTCAGCCAGCAGAAGCACACTCCGTCTGCAGCACTCAAGACGATTCCCATCACCTGGCTGTTCGCTGTCTGGGGGCCGAACATGGTTGGCCCCTTCAAAACGGCCAGATCTGGCATGACACACTTGCTGGTGGCGGTGGACAAGTTCACCAAGTGGATAGAGGCAAGGCCAATAAAGAAGCTGGATGGGCCAACGGCGGTCAAGTTCTTCACAGACATAATCACATGCTTTGGCTACCCCAACAACATCATAACCGACAATGGAACAAACTTTGCCAAGGGAGCTTTCACACGATTCTGCAGAGAGAAGGGAATCCGCCTGGACCTGGCGTCTGTGGCACATCCCCAGTCCAACAGGCAGTGCGAGCGAGCAAATGGCCTGGTCCTAACCGGAATCAAGCCCAGGCTGATCGAACCACTGATGCGATCCCCTGGTTGCTAGATTGAGGAGCTGCAGGCTGTACTATGGAGCCTGCACACCACGCCAAACCGGTCCACCGGCTACACTCCTTTCTTCCTTGTTCACGGGGCTGAGGCGGTTCTGTCCACTGACATCGAGTTTGATGCGCCCCGCACACTGCTTTACATAGAACAGCAGGCCAAAGAAGCACGAGAAGACAATGTCGATCTCCTGGAGGAAGCACGCGAACTGTCCTTGCCCAGGTCAACATCCTACCAGCAGAGCCTGCATCGCTATCATGCCAGCCAGATACGTAGCATCTCGTTCCACGAGGGTGATCTGGTGCTAAGGTTGGTCCAAGACACCAAGGGAATGCACAAGCTGTCTCCACCTTGGGAGGGCCCATTCATAGTCGGTCGGGCACTGCAGAACAACTCATACTACTTCATCGACGCCCGCAAGCCGGAAAAGAACAAGATGGACCACTCAAGCAAAGAAACTGAACGCCCATGGAACGCGAACCTGCTTCGCCCCTTTTACCCTTGAACGAGAAGTGTATGTACCTTACTTTCATGTAATGAACAAGCATAGGAGCTTCGACACAGTCTCGGGGACTCCGCAATAAAATAAGCAAGTCATGCTATGCAATTTGGCTTTTCCGGCTGCATTACTCTAACCCCAGAGCCGGCGATCTGCCTCGAGGAATCACCGGTTCCTAGGGCTTCCTCTTCGGTTCCGGCTGCAGACCGCATGCCGGCTGACAGATCCGGCAAGAGCAGAACGCTCAAAGGCCCCTGCACGAAAGGCCACGAGGAAAACAAAAACGTCTGGACGACCCGGATGCGCTCGCTCGCTCAAAGGCAATGACCCAAACCCGAAGTATCATGCAGTACGCCTACTAAGATACCCATTCGACTCCGGCTAAAAGCCAGCAAGGGAACAACACTGAAATTGGCCAATGCTCACTGAGAAAAGGGCAAACACATTGAATTTGGGCGAAACAACACAAGTCTAAAATTAGTTCATCTAAGATTACAGTTTGAACTTGCATACACTTAACTAGGCAAACAACTTGTTTGTTTCTATGTTTGCATGAGCCAAAGTTCAACGACGAACACCGCCAGGGCAGAGGCGGAAAACTTCCAGGCGGCAGCAGAGCAGGTCAAGGAGCTTTGACCTGGTTGTACCCTCTAGACGGCCCAAACCTCGGGGACTACACCCTCTAGGTGCGCTTGCTTGCCCCCACATAGAAACCTACAAAACAAAGATACTAAAGGAGCTTCGACCCGACTGTATTCTCCAGCCAGCCCGAACCTCAGGGACTACACCCTGTGGGTGCGCTTGCGCACCCCCACAAAGAAGCAGGCATGCAAAAGACGCAAAACAAAAAGTGCAACCAGAAGAGCACGATCAAACAAAACAGAGGGATGCGATGCTCCCACAGAAGTTGAACATGTCACGGATGGACAATTGTTCACATGGCGCACAGAAAATTCAAAATTTTCAAGTCACAAATACTCCCGGCATACCGGGGATCAAATTCATTGAGGGGTAGAGGGGCCGGAGGCATCAGCAGGAGCACGGCTGCAGGAGGCGACGTCCGTCGAGGCGGTCGGCGGCGTAGCCGGATCATCAGTGTGTGCCGCATCTGGGCTGTGGAAGTACCGCTCCGTGCTGGCTGGGTCGCTGAAGTCCCTGTCCAGCACGACCTAGCTCCCGATCGTCACGACACAGGACTGGATGTCGGGGACATCGGCGCAGAGCTGGTCATAGCTGGTCCCTTGGCGGAATCCACGGGAGAGGCTCCACAGATCCACATCCGGGTACTACGACTTCAGCAGCGCCAGCACCATCTCCACGCCACCATGAGCCGCCCACTCCCGAGCCACGTTCATGAGCTCTGGAGCGCCCCAGAGAAGCTTAGCCAGGTCATTCATGGTGGTAGGCGGGGTGGCCTCCGGACAGACATAGTCAAAGACCTCGAGAGCGGCAGCGCGGAGCCGGTTAGCCTCCTCGCTGATAACCTCCACCAGCTCCCCCGGGTGGAGATCCCGATCCGGATCCGTCTCAGGAATCCGGCCGAGCGCCTGGTCAGTTGCCTCAGGGTCTGAGCTGTAGCCGGAAAAGATGGCAGCAATCAGTATTGGTCGCAAAGGCCAAATACGCAAAGGGGGCCTAGGTCAAGAGCACTTATTGAAAACAATCTCGGCAATCTGGCAAAGCTCCAACAGCGCCGACGCCTCCTTGGTCCTGGAACCCTTGAGGGCATCCGTCTGGGTAGCATAGAGCTCCTCCAGGTTCTTCAGCGCCTCGGCCCGAGTGTCAGCGGTCTTCTTGGCCCTTCAATCCTTGATCTCCATCTGCTGCTGCTGTGCAGTCATTTTGGCGATCTGGTCCTGGTGGGTCTTGTTGGCATCCTCCAGCCGGGCGACCTCCCCCTTCAGCCGGGCCACCTCACGGTCCCGGTCCGCCAGCAGAGCTGCGGGAGGGTAACCAATACTCAACAAAAAGCGCGAGAAATCATGCAATTGGGAAGATACGGTAGAGCGAGCGATCTTACGGCCCAGGTCCCGCAAAGTCTTAGCGGCGTCGGTAAGAGCCCTCTCTACAAAGAAGAGAAATAAGAACCAAAAGAAACAAATACGTCGCAAGATGGTGACAAAACAACAAGACTAGCGACAGAGCACATACCTCGACAGAAGCTCCCAGCGTCCTAGCTTAGGCGAGCCCCTGCTCTAGCGTCCCCACTAGCTAGCGGATCGGGCCAACGGCCAGAGGTGCCGCCTCCGACAATTGTGCCATAAGAGCGTCCGGCGGTGGCGCAACACGCACCGGCGTCCAACCGGTGACCTAGAGGTTGTCGTTGCTCACCGCAGCCACGGAGGGTCCAACCACTGGCTGGACAAGGGCAAGCGGCAGTGGCACCTCCACCGGATCCTCCACCTGGTAGGCGCCAGAGTCAGCACCCACCGCCGAGCCGGAGGGAGGGACGGCCGCACCGGCACGCTCGAACGACAAGCCCCCCGCAAGCCGGGAGACAGCCCCGGCCTAGTGAAGCGTCATGGGCTCAACCGGCGGCACCACATCCATTGTTGCCGCCTCAGGGCATGGAGCCGGCGCAGCCTCAGGAGCCGGAGCCGGCACAGCCCCAGACATCGGAGTCGGCGTAGCCTCGGATGCTGAAGCCGGTGCGCTCTCCTCGGCAGCAAGCGGAGGGGCGGACGCAGTGGCGATGGTCGTGCAGCCGGGAAAGGACATAGCCTCGCTGCGGGAACACAAGAAGTGAGCAACACAAATGCGAGTAAAACAATACCCGCACCAGAAAAACAAGGGCACCTACCTGGCAACGCTCGGCATGACGGGCGCATGGCGGAGGTGGCGCGTTTTCTTGGCGCCGCCTGTGGCCGAGGCGACGCTGGTAGGGGCGGCACGTTTTGCCCTGCCCCTGGGTGCGGCGAGCTCGGCCAGCTCCACGTCCTCGCCATGGGAAGCTATTCAAAGGACAAGCGAGAAGTCCAGATGACAATCACAAGCATAGCAAGTGCAAGCATAACAAGGGTAGGAAACAATTTCTCACCGGGTGGGAACTCACAGCCCTCGTCGGCCCGCATGGGGAACAGCTCCGCCTCCACGGGCAGAGCCTTTTCTGGATTGAAGTCCGCGGAGAAGGTGGGGAGCTTCGTGTCGCCCATGCCGTCCTCTACTAGCTGCGTCATGAAAAGCTACTCAACATGCGAAAATAAGAGGCACGAAATGGGAGTCCCTCAGGAAAATCCACCTGGAGAGGAGCAAGAATAAACATACCTTCGGCGGCAGGAGAACTCCCACCCCTCCTCCAGCGCCTCCTTCGAGATGGTAACGAGCCATTCGCGGAGGGCAGCGTACGGCACGTCCAGCCGAGATACCTGGGTGGGATCTAGATGGCCAGAAAGGTGGCACATATTGTGCGACCGGTGCTATAGCAAGAGCACGCGGGTCGCCATCTAGGACAATAGAATGTCCCAAGCGGTGAGCCGCTCCTTCTCCACGAGGACGGCCAGCCGGGCGCCCATCCGGTCGATGTCGCCCTAGGCGCCTAAGTGCTGGATGGTCTAGGCTTTCCGGCTGGAGTGGACGTTGGTGAAGGGAGGGACCTTGATGAAGTCCACCTCCGTCTCATTGTGCACATAAAAATATGAGCGCTGCCAGAGCTTGACGGTGTCGGGGAGCTCCAGGCGGGGTATGGGCGCTGATGGCCATGGGTAGATGGCGCAGCATCCTGTCTCCATCAAGGGGCCGCCCTTCCCCACTACCTGCACCTTGAAGTGAAAGAACTTGAGAAAGTTTGCGGCGTCGGGGTAGACACCGAGGAACGCCTCGCAGCAAGCCACGTGATGCGACAGCATCGCCATGGCATTGGCTCCGAGGTGGTGAAGCTGCAGATCAAAAGTGACCAGCAGCTCCAGGATGAAGCGGCTCAGTGGCACCCTGAGGCCGCGAGCGAAGTGGGCGAGGAAGACAACGGACTCGCCGGGCTGGGGGTGCGGCACCCGCTCGCCCTCTAGTGCAAGGAGGTGCTTCACCACCCGCTTCGACGATAGGAATTTCCCCCGCCGATACTTCTTCACGAGCTCCTTTGTGACATAAGATCCACACCAGCCGTCGGCGACCTCGAGCAACATATTGCCTGGAAAGGTAGCCGTGATTGAGGTGCGGGGTCCCGTAGTCGAAGAAGAGAAACGACACCCGTGAGCAGGAAACGGTGGTGCGGAAAAGCAGAGGGAGGCTTGAGCGCGGGGAAGAAGAAGGATGGCAGGCGCAGGGACGCGAAGTGAGGAATCACTGCTCCTCACCCACGTATTTATCGGCGAGGGATAACCACGTCGGTTCCCCTGCCCCACGCCACGTGGCGAATCAACCACCCCACTAACCCCTGACGGTTCGGGGAAGATCGCGTGCACCAGCGCCGCACGCACAGAGGACCCCGCAGAAGTTACTGCGGGAGGCAAACCGCTCCCACGATCTCCTAGGAGACACAATGATGAAAGCGTGCGCATGGTTACCAAAAACTGTAGTGGCAGACCCAGAAGTCAAACTGATGCGATGCGCGCTAGAAACGGCAAGCATGGCTTACGCAAGCACCGATGACAGCAAACTGGCGATCCATCTCCCGGCTGGGTGCGATAGCCGGTCAGGAAGATCACCCATCACACCCTGTGGGTGGGCCCATCAGCTCCGTAGCCGGTGAACCCTAGCCGGGAAAATAGCATAGAATCTAAAGCAAGTACAGGACAGCGACTACAAGACAAAAAACTACAAGACAAACGTAAACGACAAGGCATCTGTGTCATCAATCATTGCAAATGAGCACGCAAGAACTTCTCCGCAAGGCCAAGTCCTAACGCACTCGGGGACTAGTGTCGGGGGGATGACCCCCGGGTAGGCCAAGACTGGACCAACCGGCTGGCTCCAAGGAGCGCATGCCATCTAGACCCAAGTCAAGGAACCACAACTAGGTGGAATTCCCACCCGGTCCACACTCAAGTTTTCTCGATTGGCCCGTCTAGCCGGGTAGCCCGAAGAACCGGCTAGGAGGCCGCTCCTGGCCATCCGCCTCGGATCCGCTGGACATTGTACGGTGGGGGTTACGCTCCTTGCTAAGTGCACCTTTGACCGGACAGGCTGGCTGGCCTGGCCGGCGGTACTAGACAACTGCGCCAAAGCTAGAGGCTGAAGAGCAAAGCAAGGGATGACGAGGAAAGCCCTGGCTTACGCATAAAGAACTGGCTGACAGATAAAGAGCCAGATGACAAGTAAAGCAGGGACGCTGAGCGCTAAAGAGCGGTCCTCCCCTCTACTAGAGGCTTGACTGGACCCGGGCCTACCATTTGGCCCTGTCCAGCCGGCCCACTTTGTAAAGCCCAAATCCAAACAGTAAACCCTAGAACCAATCTTGTAAGCTTCCTCCTCGACCTGTATATAAAGGGGGTAGAGATAGGGTTCTAGGTAAGCTCAAGCAGAAGGAAAATAGACACCAGAAGAGGAACTTAGCAAATTCTTAGAAGAAGTAGCTAAGGAAACAACTCAAGGAGCACTTGTATCAGGCATTCACCCCCTTCGATAGTAGATCCTTGCAGGAGTAGTAGTTTTACCTCGCCAAGAGGGATCCGAACCTGGGTACATCATTGTGTTTGCAATATCTATGCCCAACCCATTGCGAGTAGCCACCGATAGCAATCTGATTATCCCCTTCAAGCCATCCCCTATGGCACTACCGTGTCCCACACCACGACGGCCGGGGTTGTTCTTGTGGTGGCCTCCGGGCCTCGGGTTTCATCCGCCACGATTGGGATAGTTTAGACGGGTCATAGGGGGTCTGTTGTTTCTTGGTGCAAATCCTGCAGATGGATTGGGGAAATACTTTGCAGTATGGTGGGGTCCAGGTTGGTGCATCATATGACGCTTATGGTTCTCACTGGCTTGGTTGATCTTTCCTTCCATCTGGATAGCAGAATCCGCTAGAGCTTCTAGGTCATCAAAGGGAATGCTGACTAACACTGTCTGCATCTCATCATGCAGGCCATTCAGGAATTTCTCCTTCTTCTTTGCTTTAGTGTCAATCTCATCAGGGGTATACCTATCCAGAGACAGAAATTTGTCACGGTATTCTACCACCATTATTCTTCCCTGCTTTAGCTCCCTGAATTCATCCCTCGTCCTCTTGATCAAACCTGGGGGCACATGGGTCTTGCTGAACTTGATCTTGAATTCCTCCCAAGTCATCATTTGTCCTCCGTTCATGGTACGGGTGCTGTTCCACCATGACCTTGCATAACCTGCCAGATAGTGGGTGGCAAACAGTACCTTCTCATTGGCATCTACTCCTACCACTTCTAAGTTGTTTTCCATGGTTTGGAGCCAGTCATCAGCATCTAAGGGCTCTTCTAATTTTCTAAACATAGGAGGATTGGTGTTTTGGAAGTTCTTGAGTTTGGATCCATGATGATCTTGGTTTCGGTGGCCTTGGTTGTTGTGGGCCATCTGGGCTATTTGTTGAAGAGTGGCTAGATTAGCGTCACGTTCAGCTCTACCGGCTTCATGGTCTGAAACTAACATCTGCAGAATCTGAAGCATTGGATCCTGGGATGAGCTGCTTCCACTAGGGTTTCCACGAGTCATCTGAAGATTGAGATAGATCATAAGATAAGAGGAAAATTTTCTATGGTTTATGGGTATGGTTCAAAAAGCTTTTAAACTTTGAGTATGACTAAAGTTTGAAAACTAACAACTTCTTCTCATTCATTCATTCCAAGAAGACAATACAGACACACACCACAACTACGGAAGCAGATGGTTTTAAGAACGATTCTGTCAAGCTACGATACACTGGGACCGCATACACTTACACCTATGATAGTGCCCAGGTGCGACTACTCATCATCGGGACTGTCGGGCTCCTCGTCATCAATGAAGTCGGTGTTATCCTCGTCAGTGTGGAACTCCGTGGAGACGTCCTCTAGATAGTCATCATCATCACTGAGGTAAGAGTGGATATCACCATGGATATTTTCACCTTCCTCCTCCTTCTCCTCCAGCTGGATCTCTTGGTCATGGATGGTCTCCTCAAGGGTTGCCACCTTCTGGCGAATACGAGCAATGATGCGGTCCTTCTTGTCACACTGGCGACGAAGTGACTTGTGCTCCTTCGCAAGGATGGCGAGGGTTTGTTTCCTCTCAGCGGCTTCCACATGATTCTGATTGGCGTAGGCATGGGTGTTGTCCAACTCCTTCTGAGTCTCATGCAACATGAAGTCTAGGTGGTCCACATGATGCCTCAGCTCCGAATGTGACGGCATGGCCAAAGGCCATCCCATAGAGTCACGTCTTGCATAGTGGGCAAAGCGGGTGCCATTAATCTGGTTGATGTTTTATGCACCCATATGTGCAAGAGCCTCCTGCATTGCCCTGGGTAGTCCGTCTAGCCAGTTGTTCTCCCTCAAGCTGAACTGAATCTTCTCCGAAAGAGGTGGCTCCATTTTGTCTCTCAGATCCGCAACTATCAACCACTGTAGTTCCCCTCCGGGCTGGTCATTGAGCTATGCTCCGAAGAACTGCAGGTGCGGGTGTTCCAGAAGCTCTGCTAGCTAGCTTAGGTCCCTCTCGAAGCCGAGCTCCCCTCCATTGCCCAACTGGTAGAATTTGCTATATTTGACCTTCATCTATAAGCAATTAGGGTGAGTAAGTTAGTGAGGTGATCAAGTGTGTCAAATTTTATGTAGAATTGTAAGAATTTTGAGGAACACCTGAACTCCTTTTTGAAAGAATATCAAGGGTAAGAGTGAGAATAGGTTTTCATAAATACTCAATTACTTTGTTTTGAAACTAGGTTTTTCAGACGTCAATTCTAACTAGGGTCTCCTATGGTCAGGATGGCTCTGATACCAACTTGTCAACACCCGAATTTTTAAGTCCAGATACCTGTTATGCCGTACATCACAATCCCAGGATTACCATTTTTGTGAGACATAACAGAATTGGTACCACAGTACGTCATCCATTACAAATCATAATAGTCTTACAAATAGTTGATCTCATGATCAAGTCTTAATACAAATCAGAGCAACGGAAATAAATGTAGTAGACTCCATCTTCATGTTCACAGGCAATGCTGACGATGGGAGATGATCCTAGTTATCATAGACCTCCTGCTGTCCATCTTCGGGATAGTCCTCCTCATAGTCTGGCCATGGGAATAGCCAGGGACAAAGCCATGATTACTCTTAAAGTACTCGCAAACTATCACTAACATAAGTAAGGTAATACTAGTAGGAATCCTAAGCTCTAGTCTTGTTTGCAACAAGCCAATTTTATTTCATAAGTACTCCATAATTTTAGTTCTCTAGAAAGTGGGAACCTCGTTTTCATGTCCACAACCCTGTTGTGGTCAAGTCAAAGTCATAGTTCAAGTCACAAGTCATTTTGAAAACATCTGACAACGGAACAGTATGGCCACTCCAACTGTCCATAACCGTGAACGCGGCTATTCAAATAGTTTGACACTCTGTAGAGGTGGTACACTTTCACCACAAGATTTGATACATCCGTCAGGGATAACCCTGAATCATCATACTTGGTATGCATATAATCAATCCTAACCTTTCAATTACAAACCCTAGCATAGGCACCTCCCCTATGAGTTTGGCCTCCCAGCCATGGCCAACTGCCATCCTGGGAACTGCATAGGTGGACATTCATATTCGCAAGGTAACCTCAACTCATCCTCTTCCACAAGGGAACCCATACTAAGACACATAAACTTCTAGTTAAGCCCTACCCAACTCAGTTATTGTGGTTGTACGGTAAAATTGTAATGGTATCGCATCCAAACCCATCCATCAGTTTTTTATCAAGTTCAGGCTTATGCCTCACTCAGTTTCATCCTTAAATCATTGTGTTTCATAACCCATGTCAAAACATTTCAATAGAATGACTCATCATTCCAAGGTTTTCATAATCATTTTCTCCAAGTGTTCCCATCTAAAGTGATCAAGTTTAGCTTAGCACTAGCCACTAGTAATGAGGGTATCACTATTGAGGGGTGCTAATCAAGTATAAGTACCCAAGACTAGTTCTATGATCTTAATGGTATTCGTCCTATTTTCCACTAATCAAAATTCATTAACTAGGTAAGAAACTTTAGTAAAGGGAAAAGTAAAGCTTGGAATAAAATTGGGAATTGGTAAAGTTGCATCTCAACAGTTTGCATAGGGTATCTGCACAAGTCAGCTTGCATAGCTATGCTGCAGGGGTAGCTTGCATAGTTAGCTTGCCTTGAGTAGTGTAGTTGTTGAAGTTATCTTCCTCTTCCTTGTAGTAGTCCTCCTCGTCGTACCCCAGGTCGATACTAGCGTCTATAAATACATACGAGGTACACAATCACCAAACAACACTTAACTACTTCTATTTAGCACACATGGGATCACACTAGATGATCTAGCATCATATCAATCATCACATGAAATATTTACACATTCTTATTTATCTTATTTTGGAAAAGTAATTTCTACTCATTGAAAATACTTAAGGTTTAATATTCTCCAATTAAAATATGGGATCATGTTGACACATGCCATCACCACATATTTCAATACCTGGGAATGTGATTTAAAAGGGTTTGGCATATATTACAAGTTTTAATATTGCTATTTAATAATATTAAAGTGACTATAAATGCCTATATAGCATTCTTTTTATACTAGTCCATGATCAATGAACGTAAAACTAAATCTTTTTACATATTCATATAGAGCATGGCAAACATGAATTTTAAGAGTTGGAATCAACTCAAAAGCATTTATGGTTGATTTTATAAAAATGTTTGAAGTTGTAAAAAGTCTCTTTCTTGTTATTTTTACTACAGGTGATCCATAATTTCAAATGGTTTGAATCCAACAGGATTGAGTAGATATTTTCAATACCTTTCTAACAAAATTGGAATCATGCATTTTGGTTAAGTAAAGTTCTCTAAATTCAATTTTTAATCTATTGACAGAATAGGGTTTTGATTTAAATGGAAAATAAATATTTGAATTTCTGGGCTACGTGCGGGAACAAACATGGGCCAGCCCAACTGCACAGCTCGCACACAGCGGGCTGCTCATAGGCTGGCCCCATGCATCAGCGACAGGTCCAACGCGAAATGGTATCTGCTAATATCAGCCCTACAATTAGAGATCAAATCGATGGCTCTGGTTCATCATCTACATCGGAAAGGGCGCACAATATTCTAAACCTAGCTCGATGGTGAGGGTCATCGGAGGCTTACCAGGGCTCCACCTAGGTCCGACGATGGGGGTGAACAAGCTGGTAGACGACGACGAGTCGAATGGTGGTCGCGGCGGCTCCTTGGGTGGCTCCAATCAACGACGCCCTTCCTTCACTGCAGCTGCGGGCTCTAGTGAAATTCCGACGACGTGGTGCTCGCCTTGTTCCGAGAAAGGGTCAGGGGTGTTTCTGAGGGAGAGGAGGGTCGAATGGTGTGCCGTTTAAGGCTTGGGAAGGGTCCTATTTATACACCGGCGAGAGAGGCAGCGCGGCATGGCTCGGGCTCGTCGGCGACGTTGCTACAGGTCGCTATAGGCATGGCGGATGGCATAGGTCGACGTGGTGGTCTGCGGTGATCATCATGCGCATAGTGGCACATCGAGGCGTGGTCTTAAATGGTCGGGTGACGTTCGTGCTCTGTGTGGGTATGACGGTGTTCGTCATGGCGTACGGTGGTCACGGGGCACGGGGCGGTGAATGGTCGTGTCTGGGAGGTTACTGGTGACGCGGTGAGTCTAGTTACACACGGAGAGAGCGAGACGCGGCGTGGCTGCACGAGAGTGGCTTGGCGCTCTAGTGTGCGCTCGGTATGGCAGACAAAGGAGAGTGGCATGGCTGTGCTAGCTTCTCCCCTTGTTGTCGTTGGTTGATGGGTGGACGGGCGAGTGCGGCGAGGTCATGGCTACCTCCTGGGGGTCGTGGGAGAGGGCGTTGCGGAGTGTGGCGTTGTGTCCATGATCGACCGACATGACATGCTCGGGTACGGGCAAGCACTAGTGCTAACAGCGAGTGAGGGGTGCTAGGTGCACGGCTGGGTACTGAGAGTGATCGTGGGTGACTAGTAGAGATGAACTGGGTACAAATGGTGATAAATTGATTGATCAAAACAGTGAATAGTTGTTGGACTTGTACTCTGCCTGTTAAGTGCTCGATCAAATGGCCGCATGAACTAAACCTTTGAATTTTCAAATGATTTTTGGTGGGTGTGCTGGTCACATGCCAGGGTGTCTCTGGTTGCTGGGATTTGTCAAGTGGTGCTGGTTTGAGTGGTTTTTGCAAAATGGTGATCTAGGTACCTACACTTGATTCAATTTTGAAATGTCTCTCAAATAGATTTGAAATTGGTTTCTGTAAGTTTGTAAAGTTTGCTTGAGTTCATTTTCACTTTCTCTAGCAAGGGGGGGAAAGAAGTAGAATTGTTTCTGTTGGAAAACATTTGCTAGAGATGCCCAAAGTGGGCTAGTGGTTAACTTGGGCCAAATGACCATTTGATCATATGCCTCTTATTTGATTTTCTTTTGATTTGATTTTGTTTGGAATTGACCTAGATGATGTGGTGTTCATATTTAAACAAATCCTTATCATTTATAGCAATCAAACATGGCATAGCAAGCATTCCTGCATTAATATTAAACACACATGCATTCATATGGGCTTAAGAATAAAAGTTTTTGTTAACCCTAAACTTGGGTGATTAGAAGTTGATAATCTTATTTAATATTTTTGAGATGTTACAGAGAGGCGCCCATGCATGGCCAGACGGGGGATACTGGTTGCCCCGGGGATGTGTACAGTAGCTTTGGAGAGGCGCCCATGCATGGCCAGGCAGGGGCTGCTGCTTGCCTTGGGGAGGTGTCCGCGGACGTTAGGCAGCGGGCTGCTGGCCTTGGGGAGGTGTGTGCTCGGCTTAGGCAGCTTCCTAGCCACCTTGGTCAACTGGTTGCTTCCCCTTGGTCCTGGTTTTTTTGGAAGTTTCTGTGCTTGCACCTTGGCCCGCCAAGAGGTGCCTCTGAGCAGATGCTAGACCAGCAGGGGCCAACGATGTCCTGACGGTAGCTGTCTTGTTGCATTTCCTCTTCTGTGGCTAGAAATTCCATTTGTACCGGTCAATTTGGGATAATAAAGAAGGAATAGATATATGTAAAAATCAGTAAGCAATCAATTCAAAACAAGATGAGTAAGAAGGTGAGGAGTTGACCTGCGACTCATTCTCCTCACTAACATCATCTAGGTCTCCTTCAATGATATCTTCCACCTCTTTAGGATCATAGTAAGATCCAGAGCAGTCATTTCTTGTCTTTTTAGGAGAGAATACAGTTGGAGATGCGAAAATACTTGCAAAGGGCCTAACACCTAGTTGCTGCAAGTGCTCATTGTTTCTCATGATGTTTATTATCCGAATTTCTTCCATGGGATACATTTTAGGATCTAACATTAATAAATAAATCCAAGTCAGCTACAAATTAAACAGGCAATTAAACAAAATATAAGCAGGAAAATGAACATATTGCCTCTCTAAAACTAGCAATTTCACAGGCATGGAAAATGAAACACATGAACGTCGAGCAGGGTTAAAAGAGAAGAAAATTCACAGGCAAGGAGGTTCTTTACTTGCCTGCAGGCGCTACAGCCTTTTTCTTTGTGTGCTTCTTGCTGGGAACCTTGCTGGCCTTCCTTGTCAGCGAGGAGGACGACGATCTGGCGTGCCTTGACGGCATGGTGGACGACAAGGTGGACAACGAGGAGACAAGCATTGTTGGTGTGGTGAACGGTGATGTAACAGACCTTGACGCCGGGGTTCACAAAGATGGTAAGGACCTTGTTGGCGAGGTGGCAGATGGGAAGGATGGCAAGATGGCAGTGCTCGATGAAAAGGTCGCAGTTCCGCGAGCTCAACAACTTGGTCAGAAACCGAGAAGGTGAGGATGGGTTAGGGTTTGGGCTAGGTTGACGGTTAGATGATTACTAGGGCGGACGATGATGGGCGAGGGTACGACGCTGGCCGTGCTACGATGGGCGGGCGGCGACTAGGGCGGGCATAGGAGATTTGGATCTGTCTCCTTTCGGTGAGGGGATAAAGAATGGTTTCCATTAGATTACATAAATGCCCTCTGCGCCAATGCATTGGTTACGCTATACGGATGGGCTGAACCGTAATATCAACACGCGATAGTTTTAGCGCGTGAGAATTTTTGGTGCCCGAAATTTTGAATCGGCGGGAGGACCGAACCCGAAATTTAGGATTGGCGGGACGATGGAACCCCAGATTATTGGTCGTTGGATGAGTGATGTGTGGCTGAAATAAATAAACATTAGTTTTAAAACATTAGGGTTCTTAAGCTAGGTGACTAGTCTTGACAATCTCTTACTGGATCTCAAAATAAATGTCTTTGTTTTGTACCTAAAAATGATTTATAAAAAAATAGGGTGAAGCATCCTGGAGTGTGTGTGGTCATGTGTACCATCAAGGTGTGGTTTTGAGAATAACACAAGCATTGATCTCTAGGGACTCCATTTAAGTCAAACAACCATGGTGGTCAGAAAGCCCAGAGAGCCGCTAGAATATGCAACTGACACATGGAGATGGTGAACCAGTGTGACAGAATTAGTTGCATCACCACACCGGCCAACTGGAGTTTGTGTGGGTCATGAAGGTGTCGTTTTGAGAATATATAACACATGCGTTGATCTATAGGGACTCCAATTGTGTCAAACAACCATGGTGGCACATGGAGATGGTGAACCAGTGTGATAGAAGCAGTTGCATCACCACACCAACCACTAGAGTGTGTGTGGATCATCAAGGTGTGGTTTGGCGAATATATAACACATGCATTGATCTCTACGGACTCCCTTGTGTCAAACAACCATGGTGGATAGAAAGCCAAAAGAGCCCCTGGAATATGCAACTGCCACATGTGGAGATGGTGAACTAGTGTGACAGAAGCAGTTGCATCACCACACCGGCCAACTAGAGTGTGTGTGTGGTCATGTGGATCATAAGGTGTGGTTTTGAGAATATATAACACATGCATTGATCTCCAGGGAAACCATTTGCGTCAAACAACCACGGTGGTTAGAAAGCCTAGAGAGCCCCTAGAATGCAACTGCCACATGGAGATGGTGAACCAGTGTGATAGAAGTAGTTGCATCACCACACCGACCAACTCGAGTGTGTGTGGATCATCAATGGTTTTTAGAATATATAACACATGCATTGATATATAGGGACACCATTTGTGTCAAACAACCATGATGGTCAGAAAGCCCAAAGAGCCCCTAGAATATGCAACTGCCACATGGAGATGGCGAACCAGTGTGACAGAAGCAGTTGCATCACCACACCGGCCAACTGGAGTGTGTGTGGATCACCAAGGTGTGGTTTTGAGAATATATAACACATGCATTGTTTTATAGGGACTCCAATTTGTGTCAAAAAACCATGGTGGATAGAAAGCCCAAAGAGCTAGCCCTGGAATATGCAACTGCCACATGTGGAGATGGTGAACCAGTGTGACAGAAGCAGTTGCATCACCACACCGGCCAACTGGAGTGTGTGTGGATCATCAAGGTGTGGTTTTTGAGAATATATAACACATGCATTGATCTATAGGGACACCATTTGTATCAAACAACCATGGTGGTCAGAAAGCCCAAAGAGCCCCTAGAATATGCAACTACCACATGGAGATGGTCAACCAGTGTGACTGAAGCAGTTGCATCACCACACCGAACTATAGCCTATGTGTGGTCATGTGGATCATCAAGGTGTGGTTTTGAGAATATATATAACACATGCATTGATCTCTAGGACTCCATTTCTGTCAAACAACCATGATGGTTAGAAAGCCCAGAGAGCCCCTAGAATATGAAACTTCCACATGGAGATGGTGAACCAGTGTGACAGAAGCAGTTGCTTCACCACACCGGAAAACTAGTGTGTGTGTGTGGTCATGTGGATTATCAAGGTGTGGTTTTGCGAATATATAACACATGCATTGATATCTAGGGACTCTAATTTTTGTCAAACAACCATGGTGGACAGAAAGCCCAAAGAGCTAGCCCCTAGAATATGCAACTGCCACATGGAGATGGTGAACCAGTGCGACAGAAGCACTTGCATCACCACACCGGCCAATTCGAGTGTGTGTGGATCATCAAGGGATTTATCACTAACTAAATCATTATAATAGAAGAACATTGTAAATGCACATGATTTTAACCTTTCCTAAATAAGAGAGTAACAAAATCTGACACCGTGTGGGCCGGGATATTTTATCATTTGCCACACTTTACTTCAAAAATTTATCATTTGCCACATTGACTACCACATGTCAGTGACACATGGTGTGGCATATAATAAAACTGAAAATTCAGTGTGGCAAATAATAAAATCCCCCATGTGGGACCCACTCGTCATGCTGCTGCTCGCTTAACCCTCCCTAATCCCCACCACTTCACACACATTCGCTATGCCCGACGACCACCAAATCCCTTCCCTCCCCGGCAACCACGTCGGCAGCGGCGGCTGCAACCTCACGGGTATGGCTCCTCAAACTATGTTCACGCATCTCTACTACTGCGCATCTGTGTTTGATCACCGGTGACGCGCGTTGGTAATGCTGTGCTCGATCTAGGTCACCACGTCTGTGCTCTAGCTCACCGGCGATGGGTCTAGGCCCCAGGTAAACACTCGATCTTGGTCTAGGCCCCAGGTAAGCACTTGATCTAGGTCTAGGCCCTAGGTAAACACACGATCTAGGTCTAGGCCCCAGGTTAACACTCGATCTAGGCCCTTACACTTGTTTTAGTCACTTGATACTTGTGCCTCTAATTTAATTCTTGTATGTACTCTCTAGGGCAGGTAGGATGAACTATGAGGATTGTAGGTTATGCGACATTAAGGCTAGGGATATACATGCGCAGGTTCCAAATTTTTTCCTACTACCACTAGATGTACACATCGCATCCTTGTTCTACCATAGTAATAGTCGTCCTTAGACTTCTTAATGATCTTCAGATAGACCACACAGTGCTGAACCCCTAAAATTTGGAAATTATTGCACAAAACATCTTGGCGACGGAGCCGAGAAATTGCAAGCACTAGCACAATGTTCCATCTTATGATGAGGTGAAGCAACCTATAGCCAAGAAAGCTTAGAAACCGAGGGACCTTACTAGAGGTTAGAGTCATTAATATTGGCTTAAAGTTATAGTCATTCTTATGCCGCTATAGATTACTTTCTAATATATTCTTTCCAGGTCTGTTGATGAAGGGCGAGGAGGACTTCGATGATTACTGCGTGTTTGGAAACGACATGGAATTGACTTCAAACCAAGTTGCGTATCTCAGAGCAATTTCAGGACACAAGCCACCTATACCGCACTATGTGTGCAAGATGAAAAAGTCAAATGTCATCTCTAGGAAGGCCAAGATGGTAAACTTCTGAGATTTGACTCTTTAAGGGCGTGTTTGTTTCAAAGAAATAAATCCTACAAAATTCCTATGCATAACTTTCCTATAGGATTTCTAACAAGAGGTGAGACCTCTTGGAAAGATTCCTACGTGTTTATGATAACTATGACACATACCTAAACCCTATAAAATTACCTACATTTTTCCTACGGTGCATTTTTCAAACATCTTATCTTACCGATTCCTGCATTTTTCACTCCTGTAGGATGCTTAGTGTCATGTCATTCTATTCCTGCACTTTTCCTATCCAGTGTTTTACAAATCCTTTGAACCAAACGATCCCTAAATCTACTTATGCACATTGGACTATACTTCATCAACTAACTTTATTCTTCACACCCAGTACTTTTCAGCTAGGTACAGCAATGCCCACCTCAACAGGTACCTGTCGTTGGAGATTCCTGTCATAGTCGCAGATCATGTAGGACGTCAGCATGTTCAGTTCATCCATGGAAGGAATGATGTTCCTCAAATGACAAGCAACTGGTCAAAGGTTGTCGAGGCTGATCGAATCAAAAAAGGGGATTTGCTCGTCTTCACCTTCTTTGAGGCGCTCATGTCTGGCTTCATGTGTCAGGTAGGTCGCGTGAAATGAGGCCACATAGTACGTGGTTATGCGGGTTTGCTTCATGTGAACTTGTAGTCAGTTTGGATACGAATGTGAACCTGCAGGTTGTGTACTTGGTTTGGAACTCTTTGTGAATATGGTTCTCTAGTTGTTTTGAAACTATATGTGAACCATGTTCTCTATATATTTGTAAGATTGTGTGATATCTCCATGTTGCTATGTGTTGTGTTGATTGCTGCTGTAATTTTATGTACTTTCACATTTTGCTTCATATGTGTATAAGAAATATGAAGTAGTTCTATGTTCGAAACATAGTTATCTTGTCCAGCTGTTGCGGCTGTTAGTCAAAACATCAGTTATTCAAGGACGACTGATTTAGGACATTCTCATAAGAATGGCAAAGTAGTAGATATGTTGGAACAGAGTCCGTTTGTCTAGTGGTTATGAACCTTCGACCAACGAGTGTGCTCGCGAGTTTGAACCCTGGTCAGGGTACTATGTTTTTTATGCCATCTTTAATTTATACCAGATGGACTAACAGCTGGGGCCGGCTAAAACTCTGAGAACAACCCGTTAAACCCTACTGTTCAAACCGAGCTGACAGGTAGGGTGCAGGCACGGATGGCCTGGTTGTCGAAAAAAACAGTCAACCAAAGGCCCTTGACGAATTCCATGACGATTTTATGCGGGACAAAATGCTGAACTGGGCTTCAGGGCCTCGGACGAAATTCGCGATGATTCTTTGTCGACGAAAACCTCGAATGTCATGGATACCTGGGCTGGAGGCCCTTCGAGTGTGTCGCGACGAAATGGCCTAGAATGTCACGCATCTATGATGTTTTTACGGCGTGTCATGAATAAAAATTCTTGAATCGTCCAGATTCTTGTAGTGGTTCTGTAGGTACGGTCCAATTTCCCAAAGATTATATCACCTGGCTCAGAATAGAGAAAAAAAGATTTCCCAAGTCCTCCAAGTGCCACCGCATCCTCCCGAGCGTCGCGTCTCCCGTCCTGCTGCTCACCCTGCCTCCCGAGTGCCCTCCGTGTCGCTGTGTCCTGCCTCCAGAGCGCCTCTAGCTGGAGCAATGACTTCCATCTCCCCTCGCCAGCTGCAAACTCACCACTAGGTGTCCTCCACAACTACCGACCTCATCGACATCCCTTCTCCAATGCGGACAACCATCTCAGGTAAATGCCCTCCTTTTCTTCTACTCGTTCTCTTTGACCTGAGGTGGCAATGAATCCATTCTTTAATCAAGAAATCGTTGTTATTTTCCTGCTATAAGATTGCAGCCTTCAGTTCTTGTTCGGTGAGAAATTTTGTACATAAGAAGAGTTGTTGGTATTAACATTTACTTCTGTGCTCATTTTCTTGGTACTGGGAATTTCTTAGTATGGATTAAACATGCTCCCTTTAGCAGGTCAAATTCAGTTTATCAAATTCAGTTCCACTTGTTTGTACATAGGTTCAAATATAGTCATATACAGTCATATATAGTCAAGTAAACAATATGTAATCTACAAAATATCCGTGTGCGTTGGTGATAATCCTCAGACTCTAGTTAAATATGTAATACTAATGTAGTATGTGTTGCTTATGTTCATTTATCATTATGAGTTGGGTTGCACTTGTATGTTGAAGAGTGTCCTTATCTACTTATATGTTGTGCAAGTTTACATTTAATTTGAAATGGACGAAGGTGCAACAGTAGTGTCAAGATACATGTGGAGAAGACGATCTCAAGATGTTGGTAGTACACAAATTGTAATAGAAGAGGATTATGAGGATCATTAAGAAGAGATTAAAGTAGAGGAAGAGGATGAGGATGACGACGAGGATTATAAGCTGCTAGAAGATTTTGATGATGAGGACATCAGTGAAGGTCAGCTACAGTTGCTCAAGGACGGAAGTTCTGATGTAAGTCTTGGCGAGAATTTGTGCCAATACATGTTGATGGGGAAGTTACCAGTTCAGAGTGCAAGCATTGCAGCGATGTAAAACAAGGGCATGGCACAAGCAGATTGTGCAATCACGTGATGAAATGCAAAGCTAGGGTAATACTGGTTGGAACTCTAAATTAGATGGATGCAACCCTCATGACACCCGATGGATTTAGCCGCTTGTGGAAATTGGATCCCAAAGTTGGAAGAAAAGCGTTGGTGAGAATGGTTGTTCTTCATGAACTCCCATTGTCGATTATTGAGTATGATGGCTTTCATAAATTTGTATCTAGTTTGAATCCAAACTTTCACATGATATCAAGGACTTTGAAAAATGATATCACTAAAGCATTTGACGAGCACAAAAAGGATTTGAAGGAGCTACTTGGTTCTTCCAAGTATAGGATATCATTGACCATGGACATGTGGACTTATAATCAAACTATTAGGTACATGGTAATTACTGCACACTTCGTTAATGAGTGATGCAAGTTATAGAAGATAATAATCAAATCTAATGCATTAGAAACACCCCATAGAGGAATAACCATGTTCAATATGGTTCTGAAGTGCATTTGTGATTTGAACTTTGAGGACAAGGTATTTCCAGTAACACTAGATAATGCTTCTAACAATGGTAGAATGGTATAGATGTTGAGGGCAAATTTGGTAGCCAAGAATATGCTACTTGGGGAGGGAAAATTCTTGCATCAACGTTGTGCCACATCCAAAACTTGGTATGCCAAGAAGGGATTGACTATTTGGACCCTATCTTAACAAATATCCATGAGACCGCGAAGTTCATAAGAGTTACCACCTTCGAAAAGAAACATTTGCAAACATTGTTAAACAAAAGGGTATTTCCTATGAGAAGAGCCTTTGTGTTGTTGTTCCCATAAGATGGAACTCGACCTTCACAATGCTGAAAATAGCATTGAGATATAGAAGAGCTTGTGAGGCCTTATAAAGGCAAGATCCCCTGTATACATATGCACCTTCTGTGGAACAATGTGAAGAGGCAAAAGTGGTTGGCACGTTGCTCATAGTGTTCTATGAAGCTACTAAGGTGATATCGGGTTCAAAGTATCCAACTACAAACCTCTATTTTCAACAAATGTGGCAAGCTAAGGAAGCATTGGACAAGGAGGCATCTCGGGTGGACTCTCCATTTACTGCAATGATCACTCCCATGCAGAAACACTCAACAATTATTAGAAAATGTATTGGGTTGTGCTTTCAATACCTGTTATCCTAGATCCTAGCTTCAAGTTCACCTATATTGAATTTCGGTATCCTCAAGTGTTTGGGGGTAGTGCAGCAACTAAGCTTGCTAGAGTGAAGGAGATATTTAAATAGCTATTAGAAGAGTATGCTAAGCTTATCCTCTAAGAAACTACACAAACAGAACAAGAAGGTACTGATATGGACATGGACATGGAGTGTAATGACCCAATGTCAGATTGGGACCGCCACCTTAGCCTTAGTATCATCTCAACAAGTGTAGGATCCTCTGGGCTTGATGATTACAAGTTAAATCCTCCACTAGCTTGGACGGATAACTTCGATATCCTAGATTGGCTAGCATGGCTAGAGATGCCTTAGTTGTGCCTACTTCTGATGTTGCATCTGAGTCGGCATTCAACATAGGGCATAGGGTCATATATGATTTCATAAGCCGATTGAACCCTAACATAGCTGAAGCTCTAATTTTGATACAAGACTGGTTTCATTCATCAAGTGATAGCACTTGCATTTTTTTCATATTAATTCTAGAACTTCTCGTAGACATGATGTGTCCTTCTATTTGAATACTATGTAACACTTTCTAATATTGTTTCTTGTTGTGCCATTCTTTTACTAGGTAGGTACAGATAGTATTAGCACAACATTTATGTATGACACACTTGTTGAGGAAGGTCTCTTTGTTTCATCAACTAAAACAGTCTAAAAGGTTAGCCATGTTTCTATAACAGTTTCCAAGGCAAGGAAGACAAATCCCAAGCATGGATCCTTTGTACTCAATCTACACTTCAACCTCATCCACTTGAGGATAGGATTGGTACCTAGCATTCCCTAAAAACCATTCTCTCCTATATTCTAGTAAAAAACCCTAAATCTGCCAAAATTCTACAAAAATGTTATCAATATCACATCTCTGAGATTCTCTGTTTCCCAACCCTTGTGCATTTTTTAGAAATGCACTTGAACCATCTTGTAAACCATCTTAAAGACCCCTAAGGCCCTCTATTTCCCTTTGCTAAACCATCATTTAACCCACTTGTTCTTGATGGTTTTATAGGCAAGTAATTAATCTTTTCTGCAAATATTACCAACATGCCTGATTTGGCAGAAGCTTACATCACCATGCTATCTTCTTTCAACCAAATCTTTGCATAATTGTAATCTACCCATGAAGGTATACCCATCCATGCTTCACTTGTTTCAATTGGAGTTTTGTGCATCCAAAACCCACATGTTTTTGGAAGCTAAATAACATTCTGCTATGACACCCTTATTTTTATCCCAACTTTGGCATCAATCCTAGGTGAGATACATCATGATCAATCACAACTCTCCATAACATTTTAATATACCTAACTTGGTCTACCTATCCATATATCCCATGACCCAAGGGGAGCTTTGAGCTCCTTAATCCAACTAGTTTTTGAAGGTATTAAAATAATAAAGCCTAAGATCCTTTATCTCTTTCTTTACTTTAAAAGCATGTTTGATTTTCAAAACTTAAGGTTACACATTATAGATACCCTTTGTGGAAATAAACTAACTTGGATATAATTATTTTCGCCCTAAAACAAATTAATTATTTTCTTTTACATAAACCTCAAAACTCCATCTATAAAAGGAAGTTTGCTTTTCTCCAAAACACTTATACAAGTTTAGGCACACTTTAGGCCTATATAACATATCCTATCTTCCGACTTCAGAAATAAATATTTTTTAATAGTTTTAATAATTCTTTTTTCCTATTTTATTAAATGGTAGAAATGAAAAAATAAATGTATTAATTTCCTTCATCAATAAATTTTGATATAATTCCCCAATGTATGGATTCATATTTAGGACCATCTCAAACCAAGAACTCATCTTGTCCAATTATAAAATTTCAAATGAAATGAAGAAAAAATATTCAGCACTATTTGAATAATTGATATAAAAGGTATTTAAAAATATTTGAAAATTCCCAAAAAATTCCATAGGGCATATCTTAACCTTATCTATCCATCAGAAACATTGACCCATATTGCCATCTTCAATTTTTTTGAATGAAATAAATCATTTTCCATCTAGTCATTTGCGATCTTATTACAAAACCATTAACCAAACCCTCCACACTTTCCCATACCTGGCCAAGTGATCAATACAACAACCACCAGGTTCTGGTCAACGTGGTGCTGTAGCTAGGTACTGTAGCACAACCTCCTTTTCAACGTGGTGCTGTAGCTAGGTCACCAGGAAGTTTGCTTGTATGGAAGTAAAGAGAGAGAGGAAAACAACCATATCATGCCACACCCATTAAAAGCTTGCACAACATCTACCATCCCTTCTCTCTGCTCGACCTAGGGCTTCATCAATCTCCCCCTACCCCACCTGAAAGAAACCCTAGCTATCCCTACTCTTTTTCCTCTCCATTTCTTACTCTAGGCCGTATACATGTGACAACACCAACCTTGTGTGTCAATACTCCCTCTACCCCTCTCTGCACTCTCACAGCCTCACACGACCACACCACCGCTCCTGAGGCCCAATCACTAGCCAGCCCCCTCTCCTAAGCTTCTCATGGCCATGGTCCATGTTAGAACACCTCCCTATTGTTAAGTAGGCCACATGCCACTTAGCTCCGCATCTTCCGTCTCATTATACTCCTACCCACCCACCTTGGCCTCCCTGAACCCTAGAGGACACCTCATGCCCTGCTTCGCCGAGGGAAGGGAGAAACTCCCCTCAGGGGCTACATGTAGAGGTATGGAAGTGCGAATGCTCCTTGGCCCCTTTCTCTATATTTTCTTATTCACTGATATCTCCTCGTCCTCCTCTAGCTAACCCTATTCTTCCTTACCCCTGAAGTGCCCCGAAAGTGCTCTACGGCCTCCACCTCGGGCGCTAATGCTCTAGACACTTTCCACCGCCAAAACCCTACTCCTGCCCACCGTTGGGATCATCACCGCTGCCGCGTCGACATACCACATCCCTGACATCTCCTAGAGCCCTAGTGACAAGGGTTTAACTCATCAATGCCCATTGTTATGGACTTAGGTTCGAGGAAGAGGGATGCACTAGAAGTCTCGATTGGCTAGCAAACAAGCACACAGGGACGCAAGGTTTACCCAGGTTCAGGCCTCGTAGAGGACCCTACTCCTGCTTGTCTGCTCTTGATTGATGATGATCCGAAGGATTCCAATGTTGCTGATGGAGGTGTATGCATAGATTAGATCTGGCGTATGGGAGATCGTAGATCTATCTATTGGGGGAGTCGCGATCTCTAGATCTATTGTGGCGTAGCGTGTCCTCCTCATTGGACCCTCCTAGCCTTTATATATGGGGAGGCTAGGTCTCAGGTACCAATACGAGTTGGTTACAAGTTAGATTAGAACTCTAGTCTTGAGCTTTTCTTGTCTTGTACATTGGGAGTCGATGTCCATATGCGCGTAATATCAGTCGAACCATCACGGGCTTCATGGACCTTGATATATCTTCGAGTGGGCCTTCTGTCGGGCCGCACCAAGTACGTTGTAGTTGAGTGCCTATTGGGCATACCCATGTTAGTAGCCCCCGAGTGTCCATGCGAATCGTAGATTCAGGTGGAGACTCAGAAGTCTTGATCTTTGCATTAGGATGTCGGAGTCGACAATTGTGTCGAATGCGAAGCACTTCACCCGGAAGTTCATCGGGTTAGTCGAATTTGTAGTAGTTTCATGGGATGATGGTAAACGTGCCTGGTGTGCTCGATGGATCGGGACTAGTTAATTGCTCTAGGGCAAAAACAACGCTACCTACTCAAACTCGAGTCCCCAGACTCGAATCCGGAAATTGCTAGCGCAATTCGACTCAGGCCGCGGAGGTCTTATAGAGTCGAATCCCAGTGTATAAGTGTGAGCACTCGACGCGTCCGTCAAGGCTTATTCATCATACCTGTAGGTATGGATTATTTCTGGTAGAGCGCAGCAGATGTGTTGCCAGGCCTTATTCAGGTCTTATTTTCACGCTGTAAGCGCGGCATCCGAATTTTTTGTCATTGCGGAGATGATTCGGGTGGCCCAGGAGACGTAAACTCTTTGTAGGGAAAATATGAGGCGGAGTCGCCATAGCATTCGAGTGTGGATGTTATCGACACACAATACGATGTACAAATAATCACAGGGTGCGTGACCAGCGCTCCCTATGGGAGTAGTGTTGGGCCATGCAGAGAAAAACAAAACTTTTTCCTACGCCGGTGATCCCAAGATCTAGCTGAGGTAGTAGGCCACGAGAATTACCACTAGACGCGCGGTTGCGGAATCGATGAAGCACGTCGCTTGATGCAGTGCAGTCCTCACGATCCGTGACGATCGACGATCATCGAAGTGCTGGACGTACAACACCTCCGCTAGTATCCACACGTACGAGGAGGAGTGCCGGCGATGGACTGCTAGGTCCGGTACGGCGGCGACAGGACAGGACTAGAATAGAGCTAGGGTTTCCAACACATGGAGTGACCTAACCCTATACTCTAAGCACCTGCCCCCCAGCTTATATAGGAAGTGAAAGTGGGCTCCACTCACTTGTGGCCCATTCACTAAAAGGCCTATATTAGTCACTACGAGTCCAACTCATTAACTCTGTCCATTTCCTTTTTGGGTCCAACCCAAATATGCTCCCGCTCTTAAGTGTGTGACCCGATAGGCTCATGGTGACCCGGACACGATCTGAGTCTCACTCGTGACCGATCAGTTGGTAGCGGCTCCTAGCAGAACGTGCCAACTCCCAAGTACCAAAGAGTCATGACGACATACCTTCCAATGCGACTTTCGTCTGAGTCCCTTTTGTCTCACGATATACCTTATCGGACTATAGGCGAATGATCGTCATCCCTTAAATAGTCCGACTCTCTTTCTCGATCCGAGATAAGTGATTCATCTAACTAACTCTTAGTCGGTTTCCTCGGTTAACACTTAACCGAGTCACGCATGGCCATGCTTTCCGAATCATATCTTCCGAGAGGGCCCAGAGAATATCTCTCCAGTCGGAGGGGCAAAATCCCATCTCGGTTATTCACATCACGTAGCTTGATTCTTAGTTGACCCGAACTCTGCCTTTATAACTGCCCAGTGACGGAACAACATTGGACAGAACCTAAGTTAGTGATCCTCAACTCGGACTGTGCAATAACCTCAGGTCTAAGGATTACATTGATTGAGATATACAAATGACGACTTACTACTTGTATTTCAATATGGGTCAGTCCGATTCGCTAAACTCTTTAGCCAAATCCGTGTAAGTCAGAATGGCATCTCTATGCCCATGACAAGTGGAACAGAGTCATCAGCCGACTTTCACATTGGTCTAAGTTGTGTGTCCAGCACAACCTCAACGACCAAGGACAATCAGTATAAACAACATGAATATATAGTTCCACAATCAAATCACATATTCAGTGATATATATCACTAGTTCATACATGAACAATAACTTTATGAATACCTTGGAAATAACATCATACATGATTGCCTCTAGGGCATATTCCCAGCAGTCTCCCACTTGCACTAGAGTCAATCATCCGACATCACATGTCTAGGAATCTAATGCCCATACCTCTTAGGTGCGCCTCATGCTTTGGCTGTGGAAGTGGCTTTGTCAACGGATCCGCAATGTTTGCATCCGTGTGTACCTTGCATAACTTGATATCACCTTGATCCACAAACTGGCGAATAAGGTGGTACCGCATGAGTATATGTTTGTTCTTCTGGTGTTGTCTAGGTTCCTTGGCTTGTGCAATAGCACCATTGTTGTCACAATACACGTCTAACGGATTGGAAGAGCCCTGAACCACACCAAGATCCATGAGGAAATTCCTCATCCAAACGGCTTCCTTGGCAGCCTCTGAGGCAGCAATATACTTAGCCTCTATCGTAGATGCAGACACCGTCTCTTGCTTGGAACTCTTCCAGCTCACAGCCCCTCCGTTTATCACAAACACATATCTGGATTGCGAACGAGAATCATCCGAGTCAGTGAGATAACTCGCATCCGTGTAACCCCTTACACTGAGTTCATCCTCACCTCCATAAACCAGGAACATATCCTTAGTCCTTCTCAAGTACTTGAGGATATTTTTAGCTGTTGTCCAGTGGATCTCTCTAGGGTCAGCCTGGTATCTTCTCACAACACTAAGAGCATAGGAAACATCCGGCCTAGTACAAATCATAGCATACATGATGGATTCGACTGCAGAAGCATACGGAATCGCACTCATCCGACTTCGCTCATCAGTTGTCGAAGGACACTGAGTCTTGCTAAGTTTTACACCATGGGACATCGGTAAGAACCCCTTCTTAGACGATTCCATGTTGAACTTCTTCAACACTTTGTCCAAGTATGTACTCTGACTCAATCCAATGAGCTGCCTTGATCTATCTCTATAGATCCGGATTCCTAGTATGTAAGTCGCCTCACCCAAGTCTTTCATCAAAAATCTCCTTTCAATGATTCCTTGGTCTCTTGCAACATCTGGACATCATTTCCAATCAGTAATATGTCATCCACATATAAGATCAGAAAGTTTACTTTGCTCCCACTAAACTTCTTGTATAAACAAGAATCATGATCACTCTTGACGAAGCCAAACGATTTGACTACCTCATCAAAGAGAATGTTCCAACTCCGAGATGCATGCTTCAACCCATAAATGGATTTCCTAAGTTTGCATACCTTGTGAGCATTATCCAGATCGACAAAACCCTTGGGTTGTATCATATACACGTCCTCGATTAAATTTCCATTAAGAAAGCCATCTTGACATCCATCTGCCATATCTCATAGTCGAAATAGGCTGCTATAGCTAACATGATCCGAACTGATTTAAGCATTGCCACGGGAGAGAAAGTCTCATCGTAGTTAACTCCTTGAACTTGTCGGAACCCCTTCGTGACAAGTCGTGCCTTATAGATAGAAAATTTTCCATCCATATCAGTTTTCTTCTTAAAGACCCATTTGCACTCGACGGGTCTTGCACCGTCTGGCAGATCAACCAAGTTCCAAACTTGCTTTTCATCCATGGACTTTAGCTCGGATCTCATGGCTCCAAGCCATGACTCAGAATCAGAACCCACCATCACTTCCGAATAAGTTGCCGGCTCATCATTGTCTAACAGTAACACATCACGAAAACTTCACAATCTGTCCTATCTTCGTAGGGTCGGTGTTGTTTCCGGCTCAGGTACCACGACCGGCTCAACCTCCAAGGCTTTCACCGAATCACTACTGGCCAGTACCTCTCGAATTTCTTCAAGTTGCTCCGTGCACCCACTGACTCCCCGACTGAGAAACTCTTTCTCAAGGAAGACACCGTTTCAAGCAACAAACACTTTGCCCTCTTCTCGGTTGTAGAAGTAGTAACCCAAGGTTTCCCTCGGATATCCTACGAAAATACACTTATCCGACTTAGCTGTAAGCTTGTCTAACTGAAGTCGCTTGACAAAAGCTTCACAACCCCAAATCTTAAGAAAAGATAAACTCGGCTTCTTGCCAGTCCACATCTCATGCGGTGTCTTCTCCACATACTTAGATGGTACTCTGTTTAGTGTGAACGCTGCAGTTTCTAGACAATAACCCGAAAATGATAAAGGCAAATCTATCTGACTCATCATTGATCGTACCATGTCCAACAAGGTCTGATTTCTCCTTTCCGGCAAACCGTTTCTCTGCGGGCGTTCCTGGAGGAGTGAGCTGGGGAACTATTCCACAACTCTTCAGATGGTCATCAAACACATGGCTCATGTACTCGCCTCCTCGGTCCGACCAAAGAAACTTTATTTTCTTGCCGAGTTGATTCTGTACCTCATTCTGGAATTCCTTGAACTTTTCAAAGGCATCCGATTTATGTTTCATCAAGTAGATGTATCCATACCTACTCAAATCATCAGTGAATGTAATGAAGTACTCATAACCACCTCTGGCCATCGTGCTCATCGGGCCACATACATCACTATGTACTAGTCCCAATAAGTCAGACGCCCTTTCACAACTCTTTGCAAAAGGTGTCTTGGTCATCTTGCCGAGTATGCAGGATTCACATGTCTCAAATGACTCCCAGTCGAACGAATTTGGAGTCCATCATCATGGAGCTTCTTCATGCGTTTCCAACTTATATGACCAAGCCGACAATGCCAAAAGTAAGTCATATTCAGATCATTTGGTTTCAACCTTTTCACATTTATGTTATAGACAGATTCACCTTCAAGATTCAAAATAAATAACTCGTCCTGGACGGGTGCAAAGCCGTGAAACATATTATTCAAATATAAAGAACAACCATTATTATTAATATTCGACTCATAGCCTTGTCTCATCAAACATGAGGCAGAAATAATGTTTCGACTAAGCACTGGAACATAATAACAATTATTCAGCTCCATTAAGAATCCGGAAGGTAAATGAAGTTGCATTGTGCGGACTTCCAACGCAGCGACTCTCGCTTTGTTGCCGACTCGAATGTCAACCTCGCCTCTTGCCATGTTCCTAGTTCTTACCAGTCCCTGCAACGAGTTGCAGATGTGAATAACTGATCCGGTATCATATACCCAAGAACTACAAGGTGCATCAGCAAGATAAATGTCTATAACACTGCAAACAAGCATACCTGAGCCGGAAGTCACACCTCCACTCTTGGCTTTGTCAGCCAGATACTTGCTGCAATTCCTCTTCTAGTGGCCATCCGCCTTGCAGTAGAAGCAAGTGGATCCAGCTGCAGGAGATGGCTTAGTCCCTGAGGAAGCGCTTTCGACCGGGTCCTCAGCCTTACCTCCCGACTTAGCCTTCTTCTTCTTAGTCCAAGAACTCTTCTTGAACTTAGCCTTATTTTGTACCATCAACACTTGACTGGCACCTTTCTTGAGATCCGCCTCAGCCTGCTTGAGCATCCCATGTAATTCAGTGAGCTTCTTATCCATACCATGCATGTGGTAGTTCGAAATGAACTGGCCATACGCACTAGGAAGAGAGTTCAGAATTATGTCCGTAGCGAACTCTTCGCTAATGGGGTAGCCAAGCCTTTCCAGAGACTGCACATAACCAACCATCTTGATCACATGCGGACTCAGTGGATCACCATCCTTAAGCTTGTAGCTCAACAAAGCCTGAGAGACTTGATACCTCTCAGTCTTTGCCTGAGCCTAGAACATACTTTTGAGGCTTTCGATCATATCGTAGGCCTCAAAATTCTTGAACTGCTGCTGCAAGTCCGGTTCCATGTGAGCAAGCACAAGACAGCTAATCTCCATGGATTCATCACAAATCCGAGGGTAGGCATTGGTGTCTGCGACAGTCGCATTCTCATTCGGCTCATCTGGAAGTGGGTTGTCTAGGACATGGTCCCTCTTTTCTTGCTTGAGAACAATTCTCAGATTACGATACCTGTTGGTGAAGTTAGTTCCATTTATCTTATCTTTCTCTAAGATGGTTCTCAAAGCAAAACTGGAAATCTGAGGAAGACAGCTAGGTGCCATTGATCTACAACAGAAAAAATGCAAAACACTTAAGACATGTATCCATAAAAGAGCAAGCATATTAAACACTTTAATACTTATGATCCCACTAGAACCAACACCCCTCCGATGGTTACTTCGTGATTCAGGACCCTAAATAAGCAAGTCGACTAGTGAGCTTTAGCATCACCACTAGCCGTCAAGTGATCTGGGAAGACAACTCCTTGTCAATCGTATATCATACGACTCCTGTTGGGTGGGTGGCATCACATGCCCCGGCTCCCATCCGACTTTTCCCCTAGTCCCACAACCGTTGTGATAGACCCGTCTAAATTACCAGGTGCTTCTGCTGTAAGAGTCCGACTCGAACCCACCTAGTCGGAAAGAATTGATAGCACCTCAATTTTATGAGCCTACTACCAAAAATGTCTGACTTGTGATGGTGCAGCACTGGCGGGGAAGCTGTCTAGACCTTCTTTGAGGGATTACTTTCTACCAACTATCTAATAGAGGTAAAACAGAGATATAACAATAACACAAAATGAAGCAATTATAATGTGAAATTGTATGGCTATCTTCATGGCGATCTCCATCTCCACGAAGCTTGTAATTCGACTCGTGTCAACTCTTGTCACGTGCCGCCTTACACCATGTAGTCGACTTGTACATCGACTCGCATGCCATCTAGGTTCTCCAAACAGCTACACTAGCTAGTGAAGTAAATTACACAGAGAATCCGACACGCAGGTCGTTATACAATAAAATGACAGCACCTAGGCTCCAGCCGGCTGACAAAAACCGTGATACGCAGATCACGTATGGATTACAGACATCACATGCACATAAGCCATACCATTCACAACATTATCCTGCAAAAACAAGTTATGCATAGATAGGATATCTATCGGCGTTGAGAAACTCGCAACGACATCTATCGGCGCTACGACAGGGCAAAGCCGACGGTCCCTGGATTTTTCCAAAAACTCGGATCTCATCTGCCTTCTAGACATGGATTTCGTCATCAGATAAAACAATTTTATCCAAATCTGATCCGGACTCCAATTCGACCAAACTCTTTGATCTTCGATCACTGCATCCGGATTTACGTGTCACAGTCTCCCCCGATGGCGGAAGCCGACCGGTAGGGGTATGTCGTTCCACGACCTTAGCAGTTAGATCACGGAAACCAGATCATCCATTCCCCCGAGTACAGTTGATCCAATCAACTTTGTACAAAACCGATCTATCTCATAGATCAACCACCAAAACTGCAATTAGATCCAATCTAACGCCAACCGCATATCACATATGCACGATCTCTAGCCTAAAACGTGAAGCTAACGCTCTGATGCCACTATTAGGCCACGTAGAGAAAAACAAAACTTTTTCCTACGCGGTGATCCCAAGATCTAGCGGAGGTAGTAGGCCACGAGAATTACCACTAGACGCGCGATTGCGGAATCGATGAAGCACGTCGCTTGATGCAGTGCAGTCCTCATGATCCGTGACGATCGATGATCATCGAAGGGCTGAACGTACAACACCTCCGCCAGTATCCACATGTACGAGGAGGAGTGCCGCCGATGGACTGCTAGGTCCGGTACGACGGCGACATGACAGGACTGGACTGGAGCTAGGGTTTCCAACACATGGAGTGACCTAACCCTGTACTCTAAGCACCTGCGCCCCATCTTATATAGGAAGTGAAAGTGGGCTCCACTCACTTGTGGCCCATTCACTAAAAGGCCTATATTAGTCACTGCGAGTCCAACTCACTGACTCTGTCCATTTCCTTTTTGGGTCTAACCCAAATATGCTCCCGCTCTTAAGTATGTGACCCGACAGGCTCATGGTGACCCTGACACGATCTGAGTCTCACTCGTGACCGATCAGTTGGTAGCGGCTCCTAGCAGAACGTACCAACTCCCAAGTACCAAAGAGTCATGACGACATACCTTCCAATTCGACTTTCGTCTGAGTCCCTTTTGCCTCACGATATACCTTGTCGGACTATAGGCAAATGATCGTCATCCCTTAAATAGTCTGACTCTCTTTCTCGATCCGAGATAAGTGATTCATCCGACTAACTCTTAGTCGGTTGCCTCGGTTAACACTTAACCGAGTCCATGGCCATGCTTTCTGAATCATATATTCCAAGAGGGCCCAGAGAATATCTCTCCAGTCGGAGGGGCAAAATCCCATCTCGATTATTCACATCACGCAGCTTGATTCTCAGTCGACCCGAACTCCGCCTTGATAACTACCAAGTGACGGAACAACGTTTGACAGAACCTAAGTCGGTGATCCTCAACTCGGACTGTGCAATAACCTCTGGTCTAAGGATTTCATTGATTGAAATATACAAATGACGACTTACTCGTTGCATCTCAATATGGGTCAGTCCGATTCGCTAAACTCTTTAGCCGAATCCGTGTAAGTCGGAATGACATCTCTATGCCCATGACAAGTGGAACCGCGTCATCAGCCGACTTTCACATTGGTCTAAGTTGTGTCTCCAGCACAACCTCAACGACCAAGGACAATCAGTATAAACAACATGAATATATAGTTCCACAATCGAATCACATATTCAATGATATATATCAGTAGTTCATACATGGATAATAACTTTATGAATACCTTGGAAATAACATCATACATGATTGCCTCTAGGGCATATTCCCAACAAGTAGCCCCCGTGTGCCTGGTTGAGTCGAAGACTCAGGCAGGGACTAAAGATCTTTTGCGACTGCTGTCGTCTTTTGTTTGCTTGTTTCAGTCGAATATGCTTTCAGCGCTCCCTATGGGAGTAACCCGAATCCCACAATCGAATCGTAGATTCGAGTGAAGGGTTTTCATAATGCTTGGATATCTTCACAAATTTCTTCGAGCGCGCGGCCAATGCTCCCTATGGGAGTGGCCCCCGAGTCCTTAGTCGAATCGTGGAATCGAGTGAGGATTCAGAGCGTGTAACTCGAGGATCTTGTATATGTGCGTCCAGCGCTCCAGTTTGGAGTAGCCCCCGAATGTCTGGCGGAGTCGTAGTCTCGGGCAGAGACTCGAGACTTGTATCTTGTAGATGCAGTTGAAAATCATGCGAGGAGGATCCGCTGACCCGGAAGTGCATCGAGTCAGCGTCTCACGCATAAGGAGCTTGAATCGAAGATGCAGTTGGGGTCGACATAGTCACTTCTGTCGGGTGCGTCGCTAGCATCGCGTCTTTGTTGTATCAAGTGATGCAACCATCCGAGGAGGAACTCGACTCGGGTCTTGAGTGTATGTCATAGCCAGTTGTTTTGTCGACACATATTGGAGGATCCGATAGAATAGCTCGACGCAGTCGACATCTTTGTAAGCTGCATAAAACATTAAGAAATTGTGAAGTACTTGCATCTTGTAAAGAATATTTGCCTGTTGGCTTGTAAAGTAAAATTCTGGTGCCAATCGAGTCGACACCTTTGCACGGTATGCTAGGCCGTTTCGTTAGCCTGATTACCCTTAGTCTCAGTGCCTTGCCGAGGTACTCGGAGTTTAAGGACAGCTACTCAGGCTATCGCGTTCGAGGTGCTCGAGTGCGTGGAATCGATGGCACATTGGGTTACTCGAAGAGGGCGCAACCCCCGAGTGTTTCGAGTGCGATTAAAGTAAGAAAAAAGCATCTCTAAGTAGAGAACTTAGCTTTATGGGTAGTTGTCATGGACGAAATCAATGTGGACGCGGACGTAGTCGACGCGGTAGCAGATTGCAGGAGTCGAAGGTTGTAGCAGGCCGCCACACCCGATGGTGGCACATGTTGCCATTGCCGAAGGAGGCAACATCTCGCCAGAGTCAAAGGACGCAGCGAGTTACTGGGTCGCCAATGCTGAGGGAGCCCCCGAGTCGCTGGAGGCGAGGACCGAAGCGGGTTGCACGACAGAGTCGAATGGTGCAGCGAGTCGCTGGATCGCCAATGCTGAGGGAGCCCTCGAGTCGCTGGAGTCGAGAACCGAAGCGGGTTGCACGACGGAGCCGAAGGACGCAGCGAGTCGTTGGGTCGCCAATGCTGAGGGAGCCCCCGAGTCGCTGGAGTCGAGGACTGAAGCGGGTCGCACGACAGAGTCGAAGGTACCCCCGAGTGTAGGGTCGATGTGGTCGATGTAGTCAAGGCAGCGTCCAAGAGCCAGTGCAGCGGACCAGAGTCGACGCGGTAGTGGGTTGCTAAAGCCGATGGCCGTATCAGTTTGCTACAACCAAAGATCGTAGCAGGTCATCGTAGACTATATGGCGGCAGGAGGTTGCTGTCGCGAAAGCTGATTTAACTGGCGATCGCGCGAGTCGAAGATTGTTGTGGCTCGCGTTCGTGGGAGCCGAGGGAGCCCACCGAATCACCTGAGCTGAAGACCACAATGGGTTGTCGACGTCGTAGACCGTGGCTGGTCATCGAGGCGGAGGGAGCCCCTGAGCACCCGAGTCGCTGGAGCCGAAGGTCATAGCGGATTGCCGGGGTCCAAGACCGCAACAGGTTCCTGGAGTCGAAGATCGCAGCGGGTCACCGATGCCGATGGAGCCCCTAAGTATAGAGCAGAAGACCATAGCGGGTCGTCGAATTTTTGTTTGGAGGGAGTCGACGTAACGGATGCGCGGTCGACACGGCGAACGAGTAGTCATCTCTATGGCTTCCGCCTCATGTTTGCACCGATCTCATACAGAATTAATCCCGATGTCACTCAATATCTTGTTAATATTCCCTTTGTACTAATTGCGTTTGTACTCTCGCGGCAACCGTGCGCAGACCTTCCTGTAACTGTGCGAGTTGTGCACGCGTGAGTTAGCTCCCAAGCGATTGATTTTTTCTCTCATCAACTGTACCATCGGATCCGAACTTCTCGTATTCCTTTCCATGCACGAGACAAGGTCACGTGGGCATAGCTAATTATTTTCTAATTCAAACCGCTCCATCTTCGTTGCGTGCCATGATTGCACTTGGAGCTTCCCGTGTGCTTTGATTGGTACTCGGTAGTAGCTGGAAGTTCTCGTACTGTGCCTCCATATTCTAAAAAGCTATTGTCTTACCAACATACCGGCTTTTGCAGATTCGACCGTGGCAATAAGTGGACAACATCGAACAGGTTGGATTACTCAGGTGCAATCTGGATGTTGATGAAAAAATTACGTGCGCCGGTTTAGATGAATAGATCATATGTGTTCTGATCGTTGTTCGGTGATGAGGGGTTCTGCTCCTACTCCACCAGGATGCTGACTCCGGGATGAGTGCGTGCTCGTACAAGGGAGCCAAAGATAGGGCGCAAGGCGGGCCAGTGTAGACTGAATTTGAAGGATCCGAGGCAGATCTGCTTTCCGAATGTTGATGAGTCGAAGATTGCAGGTGCTGAGGCCGTCGAGATCGCAACATCAGTGCTCCCAGTCTCCACGGACGACGCCAATTGAAGACGGTTTAACTCATCAATGCCCATTGTTATGGACTTAGGTTCGAGGAAGAGGGGTGCACTGGAAGTCTCAATCGGCTAGCAAACAAGCACATAGGGACGCAAGGTTTACCCAGGTTCAGGCCTCGTAGAGGATCCTACTCCTGCTTGTCTGCTCTTGATTGATGATGATCCGAAGGATTCCAATGTCTCCGATGGAGGTGTATGCGCAGACTAGATCTGGCGTATGGGAGATCGTAGATCTATTTATTGGGGGAGTCGCGATCTCTAGATCTATTGTAGCGTAGCGTGTCCTCCTCGTTGGACCCTCCTAGCCTTTATATATGGGGAGGCTAGGTCTCAGGTACCAATACGAGTTGGTTACAAGTTAGATTAGAACTCTAGTCTTGAGCTTTTCTTGTCTTGTACGTTGGGAGTCGATGCCCATATACGCGTAATATCAGTCGAACCATCACGGGCTTCATGGACCTTGATATATCTTCGAGTGGGCCTTCCGTCGGGCCACACCAGGTACGCTATAGTTGAGTGCCTATTGGGCATACGCATATCACCTAGGTACACTCCCTGTCCCTTCCTTGACAACCATAGGGTTCTCCGCTGCCGGGTGTGTTTCCCCGGAAACAATGATGGTCGACCGTTGATCTGCACTGGATCGGACGATCGACGTCCCCTAATACCCCTTCGCAGGCATCCCTCACTAATTGGTGGGTCCTAGCAGGTCCAATTTAAATCAGCATCACCTGCACGCTCTGGAGTGATGTTGGCCCGGCTCCAGACGACCAGTGCAACCCCTTTGATGATACCTACTTGCCCCTTGTATATTTGAAGATTTTTAATAATTCATTTTTGCCTATTTTCTTAAATGGCAGAAATGAGAAAATAAATGTTTTAAATACTTTCCTACATCAATAAATTTTGGTAAAATTTCAAAAAGTATGGATTCATATTTAGGACCATTTCAAACCAAGAACTCATCTTGTCCAATTATAAAATCTCAAATGATATCAAGAAAACAGATTCAACACTATTTGAATAATTGATATCAAAGGTATCTAAAAATCTCTGAAAATTCCCAAACAATTCCATAGGGTATATCTTAACCTTATCTAGCCACACGCAACATTAACCCATCTTGCCTTGTTCAAGTTTTTGACTGAAATAAATCATATTCCTTCTAGTCATTTGAGATCTTATTACAAAAGCCATTAACCAAACCCTCCACCCTTTCCCAAACCTCGCCAAGTGATCAATACAACAACGACCAGGTTCTGGTCAACGTGGTACTGTATCTAGGTACTATAGCATAGCCTCCTTGTTCTTTATGCTTGTATGGAAGTAGAGAGAGAGAGTGAAACAACCATATAATGCCACACCCATTAAAAGCTTGCACATCAGCTACCATCCCTTCTCTCTGCTCGACTCGGGGCTTCATCACACTCCTCTACCCCACCTAAAAGCAACCCTAGATATCCCTACTCCTTTTCCTCTCCATTTCTTACTCTAGGACATATGCATGTGAGAACAGCCAACCTTGTGTGGCAATACTCCCTCTACCCCTCTCTGCACTCTCACAGCCGCACACGGCCACACTACCACCCCCGAGGCCTAATCACCAGCCAGCCCCTCTCCTCAAGTTTCTCATCGACATGGTCCATGTTAGACCACCTCCATCTTGTTAAGTAGGCCAAAGGCCACTCAGCTCCAGCCCTTCCCTCTCATTACACTTCTACCCACCCACCTTGGCCTCCCTGAACCATAGAGGATGCATCATTCCCTACTTCGCTAGGGGAAGGGAGAAACTCCCCTCTCGGCTACATGTAGAGGAAAGGAAGTGCCGATGCTCCCTGGCCCCTTTATCTGTATTTTCTTCTTCACTGAGATCTCCTCATCTTCCTCTATCTAACCATGTTCGTCCTTACCCTTGGAGTATCCCAGAAGTGTTCTCCGGTGAGCCTCGATGGCCTCCTCCTTGGGATCTGATGCTCTAGATGCTTTCTTCCGCCAAAACCCCAGCTCCCACCCATCGTTGGAATCATCGTCGCGTGTCGTGTCGACCTACCACATCCCCGATGTTTCCCGGAGCCCCAGGTATGCTCTGCGTCCCTTCCCCGACAACCCTAGGGTTTCTCTGCTGCCGGATGTGTTTCCCCAGGGATGATGATGGCTGACCATCGATCTGCACTAGATCGGACGATCGACGTCCCCTAATACCCCTTCGTGGGCGTCCCTTGCTGACTTGCAGGTCCTGGTAGGGTCAATTGAAATCGATGTCATCCGCATGCTCTGGCATGAAGTTTGGGTCGGCCCGGCTTCGTCCTGCCCTTGCTTAGCTGAATCTGGCCCGCGAACCTTCTCTTCCTTTTTCCTTTTAATTACAGATCTGTTCTGGCCAAAAATTACCTTGCTGGATTAAATCAAAAATAAAATGGAAAAATCTTAGTTTCTACCAGATCTAAATTTTGGCATGTTCCCCAATGTTTTCTCTATCATGTAGAGCTAGCCCCTTATCTAAAATAATGACCTTTATTTTCTAGAGATTTATCTACTAAATAGTATTCTTTTAACTCCATAAATCCCTCAGGGACTTACACAGATCCAATTTGAACAAATCCAACTTTCTCTAGACAATATTGGAAATACCTATCTAGTGGCATTAGCCTCATGCCAAGTGTGCTATATTTTGACTGTAGAAAAAAATGACAAAAACAATCGTTTTACGTATTCAGAAAATTCTCTAGGCCACACTAAGAAAATACTTAACCTCATTCCAACTCTCCTAGATGTGTTACTGCAAGACATAACAAATCTTATGAGCCAAATAATTATTGAGACTCCGAGTAATTTTAATGAATTAAACTCTTCTACATGTGGTATTTTCACTAGATAAATCATTACATGAGTTTCACAACTACAAAATTAGTGAATCAAATTTCTAAAGAAATGTATTTCAAAGACCTACAATGTTCCTTTGGTCTCATGCCAAAATATTCTATAGTTTAAATCTGATTAAAAAGACAAAATGCTTGTAGATCTGACTTTGGGAATTTCCCAAGGGCATTCTGGTGAATATTCTAAAGTATTTCCAACTCTAAAAAATCATGAACTCCAAGATCTAAGAAACCCACTGAGTAAAAAATTATTTGAGCTATAGAACTTTTCTAGTGATTTATTCACCTAAACTAGGGCTTTTCCCACTAGAAAATTCATCACTAATTAAATAGAAGTTCAAAAATAATGAAACCACTTTTGGTGGCTTTGTTATTTCAATACCTATCTGATTATATAACTTTTGTACATTGATATCATATATACCCAAACCTTAGTTCAAAAACCCTTCATTATGTGGCTTTTGACAATTAATTCATAAAAGAAATGCCACAAATGCAACTAAAGTAATTCCAATAAATTTGATCTAAAAATCTCAATACCTCCTAAATAGTTGAGACTTATAAATTGTTTTTATTGTATTTATGATTGTATGATAGTTGCGATTATATCAAAGACCAGAAGTAGATGGTTATCATTGTTATGGTATTCTAAGAAGAAGTTGAGGGACATATTTCCATATTGCTGGTCACAGGAAGTCCACCTAGTTGCTCATAAGCCTTGTTCGACTATTTTACCTATGCATGTTTTATCTATTTGATTATGCAAAGCTGTATTGTTTTACTATATTGATGATCTATACCTGGCAGTGGCTTGGCTCGTCCAACCCATTACCCACTTGTACTATTAAGTGCAACCCCTTTGATGATACCTACTTTCCCCTTGTATCTAGAATGGTGTATAACACCAGACCCCTTGGAGACCCCCTTTTTAGTCGAAGCAAAATCTATAGGATGGGAAGACCCCATAAAAGTTTTACAAAATGTTTTATGCTAAAACCTTGGTGAGGTCTGACCTACCAAGAGAAGTTTGAGAAAGGAAAAAAAGTTTTGTTTTACAAATGATACTGAAGGAAAAAGGAGGAAAAATGTCTATGAAAACACACCTGTTTCTCTATAGCTTTAACTATAACAACTAAACTGTGCAACCACAGTTACTTTGGTATGGGACAGGGCTGGACTTGATGTTTTTCTACTCTAGTATGGGATTCCTTGCAACTACTATAAGGGATCATCTCCCTCGAATGTCGGGCTACCCTTACATAAAGGGTCATCTATGGCTACAATGACCCGGGGGAGCTACAAACTGCCTTCGGGAGCAGTCGGGCGATACTATGGTCCACTCACTGAAAGTACACACTCCAGGTTTGAGGTGAGTGGTCCAGTTGGTTCATGGATCCCGACGTCCCGGTGTTGAGGGGAACAACTCATAGAGTAGGGCCTATCCTAGAGTGGAATCCGGAGAGTCTTGATCGGTTACTCCACCCATGATCGATACGGAATTATGGCAGGGTATCCAGATGGTGTGGGTAAAGTGTACAATATCTACAAAGTGTAAATATATTTGAATAGCCATGTACATGGTTATGGATGGTTGGACAAACTACTATAGAGCGATGCTAGTGTGACCACAGGTGAAATGAGGTGATCTTGAAATGATCACGGAAGAAGGAAAGGTCAGTCATTGAATGACTGAGATTTATATTGGGTGAACCAATCCTAGTATTTTCTCAAAACTTTTCAAAGGACTTTCAAAATGTTTTCCAAAAAATTTCAACAAACATATGTAGATGTTATATCTACAAGAGAAAATATTTTAGAAAATAACCTCTCTTGGAGCCCTCCTACTACCACGACCATACTGCATATCCTCTTTTATTATTTCTCTCTTAAGGTGGTTTGCGAGTACATTCAAAGTACTTACTAGAATTGTCCCTAGCTATTAACTTGGTCATATATCGTGGAGCAGGTGACGTTGATGATTATGCGAGCTAGGATGTTCTCCCAGTCAGCTGCCTGTAAGGCATGGCTCGGGCTCTACGCTTGATGAAGTTCCACTTACGATGATCGATGTAGCCATAATGGCAAATAAGGTATGACATGTATTCACTTAAGTAATGGATGTTCCTTTGATACTTGTCGGTTATGTGCCACGACAGAATGATCATGGGATCGTGGTGTTATGCATAACAGGGATTCTCGAAGGAATAATCCAGGGCTCCATACGCACGTAATGGTAAGGCTGATGGACAATGATATTGACGAGACTGCAACACATATTTTAGACTTTGTGAGAGTTTCAAACAAGAGGTTCGCCAAAAGTGAGGAAAAGTTTAGCGCCTATACAAAAATGAGTACAACTAAGGAATGAGGGGCACCAAACTATAAATCCCTATAAAGTAATATTCAGTGAAGAAAGCGTTATTTTTCACCGAAAGAGAGGTTACTTGTACCTCAGCGGTAAAGTGTGTCACCCTTGATTTCACTTAAGCTTCGGAAGGTAACCACTTCTTGCACTCACTTTTGATAACTGCAATTTTCTTTTGGTGATATACTCAAGTTTGGTTCTTGTAAATCTCTAAGCTTGGGGAAGTTACTTTTTTATGTGTAGAGTCTTGTGAAATGTTCTTAACTATCGGATAAAGTTTTTGTGCGATCATGTATCCCTATCGGATAAAGTCTTGTAAATTTTGTTTCTTATCTATATGAGGGACATACTTGCTCATGTTTGGCCCCATATGAGTTGAGCTAGAACTTTTATTCACCTTGTTCAAATATTTATTGATCTTGTTAAAAAATTGTGATCCCCTAGAATATATTGCTATGATTTCTACAATGGAGAATATCAAAATTTCACTAGTCAGAAAAAGCTTACAGCAGTAATTTTTCTAGTGGCGTCCGAAATAAAATCCTCACTAGTATTGCAAGGAAAATAGTGTTGGTGTTCTAAAAAGGTCAAACACTACCACTATTGTTCATGGCATTCAAGGAAAGTGGAATGCCGACACTAAGTGGGGACCACGAGGTGAGCCAGGGCCGATACAGCCCAGGTGTTCGCCACCTTCGAAAACCACAACTACGATTTAGTGGTGGAATTCGGTATATCGTAGACACCACCATTGTGCCATCCAAAATTTTCTTAAAGGAAGTGCCCTTCCTGCATCTAGGTCTTTTCAGTCCGCACCTGACCCCTTCATTCGTTGCTGCCGCCCGCTCCGCGCCACCCCGCCCCGGTCCAGCCCAACCCCGCTTCCACCGACTCGTGCATCCTAGCCCTGCATTGGTCCGCGCCGCGATGGATCAACTGGCCCCACAGAAACCCCATCCTCTTCGCACCCGTTCTCTCCGCCGCCGGCCTAGCCCTGCACCGGTCCGTGCCGAGATGAATCCACTGGCCCCGCAGAGACCCCGTATTCTCCGCCCCCATCCTCTCTGCTTTCGTCCTAGCCCCACAGTGGTCCGTGCCGTGACAGATCCACCAGCCCTGCGGCGACCCTGTCCTCTCCACCGTTTACCCGCGCCTCGCCCCCGACCTCGTGCCACCGTAGGTAGACTCCCACCCCCTCTTAGTTAGTATATTTAGTTTAGTGATTTTAGGTGATTTTGGATGTAGCTAATTTAAGTGATTTTATTGTAGGGGTACAAAATCTAGATTATTTTAGATGTATAGCAAATTTAGAAATTGTAGGGTTACAAAATCTAGATGATTTTAGATGTATAGCAAATTTAGATAATTGTAGGGGTACAAAATCTAGATGAATTTAGGTTGATTTTGGTTTTCTACATCCATATGGGTGATGATTAAAAAAGATAGGATGTGATCTTGGGGATGGTGTGAGCAAGCCTTGTGAGATGCACAAATAAATAATTTGTGCATCCTACTTATCTCTCTTATGTCGTCCCTAAAATCATTTTGCGTCCAATATGAGTATGAGACCCTACTTTTAGGTTGATTTTTAAACGAATATTCTTTCGATTGATTTTGGTTTTCTACTTCCATATGGCCGATGATTAAAAATGGTAGGATAAGATCTCGGGATGCTATGAGTGAGCCTTCTGAGATGCACAAATAAATAATTTCTGCATCCTAGTTAGTTCTCTTATGCCATCCCTGAAATTATTTTGCGTCCAGTGCGCGAGTATGAGGCCCTATTTTTAGTGCAATTGTGACATCTTGCATTTGTAAGATCATTTGCTTACCTTTATGTTTGAGTTTCCTAATATTGTCATCGAATTGATGACAAGTACGCCATGAGGGGGTCCTCGAGGCGTGCGCAAGAGAGGGGTGTGAGACGTACGGCACTCCGGGACGGTGACCACACAAGTTTACCTAGGTTCGAATCCGCTGGCTTTGGACGGATCCTACTCCTACTAGCAATCCAGTAATACGGCAGAGCCGGAATATGGGTTACAAGGGTTCGCCTGTGCGAGTTGAGATTGTAGACTATTGAGGTGTCTGGAGTGTTGCCCTAAAGACTCTCCCTAGGACGGCTTATATAGATATCCGGCCTAGGGTTACAGGACAGATCTCTCCGGCTACGACTAAGAGTCGATTATAGAGTACATCTTGAACTACAAGTAATCTTATGGGCCTAAGTCGGTAAGTCTTCTGGGCCTTCCCATAGCCGGATTGGACTCCGTCCTCTCTCCCTAACTGGGCCGCCCGTGAAGCAAATCTCTAACCCGAAGTGGGCCACCCTGGTCAGTGAGGAACTGTGAGGATACCCGGAAAGTACATCCCCAACAGCAGCCCCCGAAGGCTCCAAGATCCAAAGTCGGATTCATCATCGTCTAGCTTGATCTTCGGCTTGCAGAATCTTGAAGGGTTCCTGAAAATACACAACAAAAAATACGATCCGGGTCTTAAAAATAAGTCGGACCTATCAACAGGTTACTCGGATTTTCCAGCTTGATTTCAAACTAAGCCGGAACTTGGTCTCTAACGCCACCTGACACAAGTCATGGTCAAGTCACGTCATCTAACAGGCATTCTGTCAGCACGACCGTTGGTGGGTCCGCGGTTCGTGGAACCGAGGCGTCGTTTCAATGCATGCGCGGAGATCGAGGCAACGTAATCATCGTGTGGGTCCTTCCCAGTTCCTTCCACGACGCGTGGCGGTTACACTGTAATATTTGCACGATTCTTGGCGTGGTTAGGTGGATATAAGGGGTGAGGATTCTTCTCCTCTTCTCTTCACCTGTCATTTGCCTTTTCCTCTCCTCCAATTCTCCCCCGCTCGCACAGAGCTCCTATTCTTTCCCCCAAAAACCCCTAGCACCGCCCATCCTAGGTCAACTGCTCGCCGGAGAAGTGGCTTCTTCTTCCTCTTCCGGCTTGGCAGCAGCGACAACGACGGTGGCGACGGAATCAGCGACGGAAAAGGAAAGCTTCCGCAGGGTCTGGATCCCCTGCGTACTCGACGACGAGAAGCTCCAGAACATGGAGACAGAAGGGCTCCTCCGCGCCGGCGACTGGCGGAGCGGCTTCGAGGAACCCATCTCCAACCCGCGCGCTGGCGAGCGGGTCCACTTTGGTACCCACCTCGACAGAGGTTTGTCATTCCCTCCCTCGGAGTTCTTCTCCGAGGTGATTGACCATTTTGGTGTCCAATTCCACCATCTTCCTCCCAACTCTCTTCTAGAGATGAGAACTTACGCTTCTTTGTGTGAGGGATTTCTCGGCATTAGGCCGAGTTTAACCTTATTCCGGTACTATTTTCATGTCCGGAGAAACTCTATCACTGTCGGTGTTCCTTACATCATCGGTACTATTAGTTTTTCGCTTATACGCGAGCGCGCATACCCCAAAATCCTAGCTAGTGACTCGATCAAACAATGGCCAGCCACATTCTTTTATCATAGGGAATTTCTGGCTCCCGACAAATCCACTTCTTTGCCAGATTTCATTGACGGAGCTGCCACGGCCCAACCGTCTTGGGACGAGGCTCCTCCGGCTCTCACTGACGATCTGATCCTCGCTAAGAGGCGGATCGAATACTTGATCAAACACAAAGGACTGAAGGGATACGACTTGGTCCAATGTTGGGTATCTCGTCGGATCCAGCCCCTTCAGTACCAAGGAGATCGACTGATGCACTCCATCACGTCGTCCAAGAAAGACTCCCTCCGCATCAGCCCCAAAGCCTACACCACGCAGGGCTATATAAGCCAGATCAAGTGGCTGATAAGGGAGCGGACGAGAGGAGGATCCTAGAGGTTTCTCTGGATATGCATACGGTGGAAAACCCCATAGTGCCGATAAGCTTCTAATAGTACACCTTTTTATGTGTTTCAATCTTCGAGTTATATTGCAATACTGATATATCTTTTTATTTTCAGCTTGCTGACCTCCCCGAGTCAGAATTTTCTCCGCTCGAAGGATATCCTCCAGAGTTTTCTTAGGAGACAGAGGTGGTCCCATTGCCAGACCTTGCGCTCAAGAAGCACAAAGCTCCAACAGTGGCTGTTGGCACAAAGGAGGTGCCCGTCGTGAAGAGGTATCTTTCAATCACAACTTCCGCCTTTGTACCTTACTCGAATTTTCTTCTGAGACGTAATGTTTCCAGCTTTATTACATTCTCAGCGCTAAACAGCTCATCAAGGGCAAGGGGAAGGGAACTTCTTCGAAGCCCCTACGACAGACGAAGCTTACCATAGCTTCTCCTGCCGTGGCTCCTCCGACTCCTGCCCCTCAACCTTCCGCAACGCCGGTGATTTCTTCGGCTGCCGCAGAAGATCCGGCTCCTTCAACGGAGCCTATGATCCTTGAATCGCAAACTGACATCACCATGGGTGAGTTAGATTTAGATAAGGGTGAACCCTCTTTGGGTAATGATCCCTCGGCAGAAACTTTTTCCGAAAACCTTATTAGCAATCTGGGACTTGCCAAGTCTGGCATGTCCTGGAAATCTGCTGAAGAGATCCAGCGGCTGGCCAGGCAATGCCTGGAGAAAAGAAACTTATCTACCGAAGAAGAAGCGCAAGAAGAAGAGGACATCAAGTTCTCCGACCTTCTTGGCCAAGTGCGCCTTTGCGACGAGAGGATAAGGACCGGCGAGCTTCCAACAGCACCAGTGATTCCTCTGACTCTCGCCGAGAAGGTTGCCATTGAAGTGAACGCGAGTTTTGGATAGACTCACTTGCGAACAATATGTAAGTCGGAATTCCAACTCCTGTTTTTCCTTTATTTCATATCATATCCTCTAGCCCCCAAGCATGAAGTAGGATATATAATATGGGTTTACGCTTCATTAGGATGCCAAAGAATGAACTAGTGTAGCCCCCAAGGCTCATGCTGATATTAGTTAAAATATTAGACCGAGTCTTTTGTAGACTTCTGACTTTGGGTATTCTGACTTATAGAAAGTATGTTCCTATAACCAGGATTTGTTGAAAAATGTCTGTGATAAGCAGAGAGAGATCAAAGCACTCCGACTTAAAAATGCTGAGCTGAAAGTTGCCAAGGATGAAGCCGAAGGTAAACATTCCGAGACTCAAACCTTACCTTTGTGTTTTCAATGTCGAATTTTTTCATTGAACTGATGTTCTTTTTTGACTTACAGCACTGGTGAAACAATCCTGTGTCATGATTGAAGAGGCCGAGAACCTCAAGACTTTGGTGGTGGAGAACAAGGAGCTGCGCCAAGAGCTGGATAAGCTCAAGGCGGATCATGAAAAGAGCATTGCTCAAATCCTTGAGTCCTCCTCCATGGCAACTGATGAGCGTGATCGCAAGATCGCTGCTCAACATCAAAAAATCTCGGACCTCAATAATGAGCTTTGCAGCGAGAGGGACCTTTCCGAGGCGCTCCGGGCTGAACTCCAGAGTCTTCGGGAAGAGAAGACCAAAATTAAAGACGTCATTTTCGGTACGTTCCATCTGTCTGACTTGTCTTTTTTTTCTTCAACTTCTTTTGTATATAAGTCCTCTGAACTTGCCGGACTCCACCTCTATTGAGCCCCGCACACACTAGCTTACCCAAGTGAGTGATCTGCTTCATGACTTCCACCAATCCATTGAGGACATTGGCAAAGCTCTCAAGATTCCGGACATGCATAGCATGTCGGATTTTCAAGCTTGTCCAGGATTGGAACATGTCTTATACGCGGACTGCGGCGCAAAACGCTCTCACTATGGTTATGAGCCACCATGGAAACATGGAAATATGGCAAGTGACCAGAGGGTACTGCAAAGTAGATGAAGACGGCCAGGAGCAGGACCTTCAAGCCATCATGCAGTCCTATGCCGGATATGGGTGTCACGTGGCTGATTTGACCAGCTACGAAACTCCTTTCTTCACCCGCGTGGACACTCCGCCTCCGCCTCCAGAAGAATCAGCAGAAGTTTCCGACGATGAACGCACCACCTCAGGTGTGGACATCTCGGAACGATACCAAGGCGGTGTATCCAGCGAGCCGGCAGCTCTTTCCTCTCCTGCATCATAGATTAACAGAAATATTTGTGTTATTCTGAAAAACATGATGGGCCTGTAAATATGCAGTACTATAATTTGCTAGTGCTAAGCTTTTGATCTATTCAGCACTTTTGGCTTTAAACTTTTTGCGTTCCTGAAATGTTTACATAAGCACTTGTATTTTTTCGTTTATACTTATCGCTTATCTGGCTTTCCGCCTCGTTCCTGTCGTGAGGCGGCTAAACCTTCTGCCGGAAACTTTGCCGAGCAATGGAGCTCAATTTCTAAACAAGTTTAAACTCGGAAACAAAGCCGGCTTCCAGTACCAACAATTCACTACTCGGAAAATTCCCCGCATCCTGCAATCAGACAAATAACCAAAGTAAAGACTAGAAACTTTAGAGTTATACCCGAGGGTAGCAGTTTTAGAATCGGAAATCTAAACCAGAACGAACATGAGCATAAAGTACTTTCAAGCATTCTGGGATTTTCGACTATGACATGATCATTCGGAGATAAGATGGCAAAAACTTCTAAGAATAAATTGAGGCAACCAAAACTTTTATTTCTCACAGGACATGTACATATATATGTTTACAAAGAAGGATAAACTAAGAATAAAACGGATGTAGCTGAGCAATATTCCACGGTCTATCTAACTCATCCGGATTTGTACTGCCTCCAGCTCTCTTTATCTTCTTAGTAGCAGGTCTTTCTTTGACTGGCCTCATGTCAGTTAAGTAGTACGATCCATTGTGTAATACTCGACTAACTAAAAAGGGCCCTTCCCATACTGGGGAAAGTTCGTGTTTTCTTTGTTGCACAAGCCGGAGAACAAAATCACCTTTATTGAAAGATCTATTTCGGACTCTCTGGCTATGATACTTGCGTAACTTCTGCTGATAGGCTGTAGATCTCATTTCAGCAATGACGCGAACTTCTTCGACTAAGTCGAGATCATTTTGTCGAGAAATCTTGGCATCCTCTTCAATATACGCGGCCACTCTAGGAGAGGTGTGAATCAAATCACTAGAAAGAACTGCTTCTGCACCATAGACCAAGAAGAAAGGTGTGTATCTGGTTGACCTATTTGGAGTCGTTCGTAAACTCCATATTACAGAGGGTAATTCCTCTGCCCAAGCCCCCGCAGCACGTCATAGTGGTGCTTCGAGTCTCGGCTTTAGGCCTTGTAGGATTAAACCATTTGCTCTTTCGACTTGTCTGTTAGCCTGTGGATGTGCGACTGACGCAATGTCAAGCCGGATATTTTGCTCACGTGCATTCTGCCAATTCCCCCATAGAGAAGTTACTCCCGTTGTCTGTGATAATGCTATGTGGATAACCATACCGGATTATAACATCCTCGACAAATCTTTTGGCTGTTGCTCCATCACAACTAGTGACAGGTTTAGCCTCAATCCATTTGGTGAATTTATCCACCATCACTAAGAGGTGAGTAAATCCACTTGGAGCTCGTTTAAAAGGTCCTACCATATCAAGCCCCCAGACCGCAAAAGGCCATGTTATAGGTATCGTTCATAGCTGATCAGCCGAAACGTGACCTTGTTTGGCGTACTTTTGGCAGCCTTTGCACGTCTTGACTAATCGTTCGACATCTGCCTGAGCTGTAAGCCAGAAAAATCCGTGTCTAAAAGCTTTTGCCACTAGAGATTTGGCTGCAGCGTGGTGACCACACTCGCCTTCGTGGATTTCCCTTAAGATTTGCACTCCTTCTTCTAGAGATACGCAGCGCTGAAAAACCCCAGAAACACTCCGCTTATAGAGCTCACATTTAACAATAGTATAGGCTTTTGCTCGTCGGATAATCTGCCGGCTCAGAACCTCGTCTTCGGGTAATTTGCCATCAGCCAGAATTGCTATTAGAGTTGAGTCAGATTTGGTCGTATATTCCTCGTCTACTCCCTTTATTGAGGGAACCTTGAGGTGCTCTAAAAAAAGCGCCATCCGGGACCTCTTTCCGTGCAGAGCCTATTCGAGATAGTGCATTTGCTTCCTTGTTTTCTGCTCGAGGGATGTGTTGAACCTCAAATCCTTCGAACGATTTAGATAGATCATCCACGACAGCTTTATACGCTGCCATGTGTTTATTTGCATTACAAATATCTGACACTTGTTAGCAATAAGATCCGAATCTCCGTAACACATCAAACGTCAGATGCCAATGTCTTTAGCAATCCGGATTCCATGTAGCAGTGCTTCATACTTAGCAATATTATTTGTCGCTGTGAAGTGGATTTGCAACACGTATAAAAGTTTATCTCCTTGGGGTGATTTGAGCACCACGCCAGCCCCCGATCCCCCTCGAGCCATGGACTCATCGAAATAGAGGGTCCAATATTCCGACTCAGGGAGGATCATGTTCTCCTTCGTCTCTGTCCAATCAGCAACAAAGTCAGCAAGGATCTGGGATTTGATTGCTGTCCAAGATTTATACTCAATATAAAAAGCTGAAAGCTCTATGCCCCATTTGGCGACGTGTCCTGTGGCGTCACTGTTGTTGATTATATCTCTCATGGGATCTGTGCTCACGATGGTAATTGGATGCTCTAAAAATAGTGTCGTAACTTACACGATGCTAGAAAAACACCGTAAGGCAACTTTTGATAGTGCGGATACCGCTGTTTTGACTCTGTCAGGACTTCACTGACAAAGTAAGTCGGACGCTGCACCAGGTTCTCCTGATTTTATTCCGGTCTCTCCACCACCATGACAATACTAACGACCTTATTTGTCGCAGCAAGATAAAGCAACATTGGTTCCTAAGGTTCCGGCGCTGCAAGGATAGGAGCAGATGAGTGTACTTTCTTCAGGTCTTGTAGTGCAGCTTCAGCTTCATCAGTCCAAACAAAATCCTTAGTCTTTTTTAGGAGGTTGTATAATGGTGCGGCTCTTTCACCAAGCTGGCTTAGAAATCGACTGACCGCAGTGATACAACCAGTTAATCTTTGTACGTCCTTCGGGCGAGTTGGCCTGGAAATATTGAGTATAGCCTTGATTTTGTCCCGATTCACCTCTATGCCTCTCTGAGACACGATGAAACCTAACAATTTTTCAGCTGGTATTCCAAAGAAGCATTTCTTCAGATTAACCATGATGTTGTATTTTCGTAGATTGGCAAATGTTTCCTCCAAGTAGGAAATCAGCGTTTCCTTCTTTTTGGACATTACTGCGATATCACCCACGTATGCATGTACATTGCGTCCGAGTTGGTCATGGAGGCAACGCTGCATCGTGCGCTGGTACGTAGCTCCTGCGTTCTTTAGCCCAAAGGGCATCGTAACAAAATATAAGGTTCCAAAGGGGGTTATGAATGAAGTTTTGACTTTGTCAGATTCCTTCATCTGGATTTGGTGATAACCGGAATATGCGTCAAGAAAACAGAGGAGTTCCGAGCCTGTCGTAGAATTGATAACTTGATCAATTCTAGGTAGAGCAAACGGATCTTTTGGACAAGCCTTGTTGAAGGCAGTATAATCAACACACATCCTTAAATTAGTGGTGTCCTTTTTAGGGACCATTACAGGATTGCCCGACCACTCAGTGTGGATGACCTCTTGTATGAATCCGGCTAACTCGAGCCGTGCTAGTTCCTTAGCTATTTCCTTACGCTTTTCATCGCCAAATCGTTGTAGGGACTGTTTGACGGGTTTAGCGTTCGGGTTTACATTTAGAGAGTGCTCGGCAAGTTCCCTAGGTACTCTGGTCATGTCAGATGGCTGCCATGCAAAGATATCTTGATTTGCTTGGAGGAACTTGACGAGCGCGCTTTCCTATTCGCTACCTAGGCCTACGCCTATCTGGGTCACCTTGGAGGGGTCATCATCCTTCAACAGCGTCTTCTTCGTCTCTTCTGATGCCTTGAACTCCGGATTTGGCTTTGTCACCTCCTTCTTTGTTGCGGGCATCTCGGACGGATCTATGCTCTTCTTGATCTCCTGGTACTCCTGGGCGTGCAACACGGCTTCGGCAAAGGCGGCATTTCTATCCTCGCACTCTCGCGCTTTCTTCGGGTCTCCCCTGATGGTGATCACACTATTGGGACCTGGAATTTTCATCATATTGTAAATGTAACACGGACGAGCCATAAAAGCCCGATGGTTTGACGTCCGAATATAGCGTGGTACGCGCTCTTGAACAGGACCACTTCAAGGAAAGTGCTTCCGTCGATAGTTCTTTGGAGTTCCAAAGGTAACATCCAAAGTAATCTCCTGTGGAATTAGCTTGTCTTCCTGGGACAACTCCGTGAAAGATCACAGAGCTATGGTTCAGCTGGGTTTCCGAGATCCTCATCCGGCGTAGCGTTTCGACATAGAGAATATTGATACTACTACCACCGTCCATGAGGGTCTTGGAGAAACCATAACCGTCAATAAGTGGATTGACAATTAAGGCGTATTTTCCTCGCTTGTGCAACTTAGGCGGATGATCAGCGCGGTCAAATGTGATTGCCACTTCCAACCCTTCCAGGTATTGGGGGACAGCCGGAACTGTTGCATTGAGCTCGTGTAGAACTGCTTTCTTGACCTTTGCTGGTTGAGATCCGAGGAAAGTGACATAAGTGTCCTTCTTGGTGGGAAAATTTTTCTTCCCTTCCGGTTTGGGATTTGAAGCATCAGCTTCCTCCATGTCGGAATCTTCCTTGGTCTCTTTTTCTTTTTCGGGATTCTTCTTTCCCTTCTTCTGCTTAGCTTTGTAGCCCGCGGTGTCATCTCTTTTGATGTCATCATTGAAACGACATTCGGCGTTGGTGTGGGACGAGCCCCCATTGGCGTCTAGGTGATGCACACATGGGTTATTGGCAATGTCGGCCCAAGAGTAGGTTTTGCCTGGTTGCTGGTCTCCTCTCCCTTGGACCCTTGAAGTCCCATGGCCATGCCCGCAGCCTCCGCCGTGTCCTCCTCGTCCTCCAGACCCGAAAGTAGCAGTGACCACTACTGTTTCAGCGTTGGGTTTCTCTTCCGAGGTATTTTTCCGCTTCTGAGCTTGTTGATTTGGTTGTTTTGCTGACTGAGGCACAGCTAGGGCATTGAGTAATCCCTCTACATCGTCGTCGGTATCTGCATACTTTCTCACTGTTTCTATCATCCCTCCCAAATCAGTGACCTTGTCACACTTCAAGCGATGGCGCAGTAGACCAATTGGGAGACCTGCGACGAAAGCTTCAATCGCAGTTTGATCATTTACTCCTTCGCAGGAGTTCTTGGTGTCAATCCATCGTCCGAGGTAATCCCGACAAGTTTCTCCGGCCTTCTGGGTGCAACGTTGTAGGTCTCCGACCGTACAGGGCCTCCGATACGTGCCTTCGAAATTCTGAAAGAATGCACTTTGCATGTCATACCAGTTGTGGATGGTGTTCTCCGGAAGTTCATTAAGCCATTATCGTGCCATCTTCTGCAACATAAGTGGGAGATATCGGGTTGCGACCAGGCTATTTCCGCCTTTGGCGATGCAGCAAGCTTGGAAAAAATCCTGTAGCCATGTGTTTGGCCGAGCAATGCCATCGTAGGCTTGGATATGTCTTGAGATAGAAAATCCTTCTGATAATCTTGTAGCTCTGATGCGTGGTCTGAAGCATTTTGGTCCCACGTAGATATCATCGTTTTCATAACGCCGCGCCTCTATGTTGGAATTGATCTTGTGCCTTGCGTCGTTCGGGGATAGTGATCATCCCGAATGTCGACTGTGGCTATGGTGCCTTGGAGCCGGACTTCGGCTTCTACCACCACCTCCTCCACCACGTCGTCCTCCATGTCCCCCTTGAGAGCCGTTGTGATGACTGCCTGGTGGAGAGAGTGGGGCAGCTGGACTATTTCCGGCTGATCGCCGGCCTCCGTCCGGAGCGTCATTCTTCTAGGGCCTGTGCCCTCTCGTCCAGTTCTTTCGTAGTAAGTTCTCCAGCTGTAGGAATAGGTGTGGTCAATGCAGCATCGATGAGTTTACGCGCACCCTCAGTGATCACGTGTCCATCCACCGATTCTTCTTTTTTCGGCTCTTCTGGGATAAGTGCTCCATCCGAGTCCTCTTCGTATTCCTCGGAAATCACCTCCTCTGTCAGAGGGTATTTTGCCGAGGTCTTATTCTTCTTGTTCCTCTTCTTTGCTTTCTTGGAAGCGCCGGTCACAAAGACGGCTTTGGGTCCGTTTCCCGGAGTCAAGCTCTGATCGGTACTTTCGGACATCTGGACCTCGGGATTATCTCCGACGTCCATATCCTCCTGCGCTTTGGGAGAGTGTTCCCCGGATCCTTCATCCATGGCTTCTCCTTCTTCTGTAGCTTTGGAGTTATACTCCTCTTCATATTCCGCGGAGAACTTTCGAAAATCCGCTGACGTCATCGATTCATCCGAGGATGCGGGTACGTCGGCGTTTGTTCCAATCGCCTCCAGCATAGAGTCTGTGTTTTCTCCAGCATCGGCAGAGCCGGATGCAGATCCCACATATCCGACGAAGTGCGACACGTGCTTCCTGAGGTACCTGCGGCTCTCGCGGTCAGCCATGTTGAAACTTTTGATGGTCTCGAGAATTGCATCTGCGCTTGCATCTTGTATTATCATACGTCGCAGTGTGTACCTTAGGAAAGGTCTCTCTGTCCCGGCATCCTTAGAACCGGAATCAGTGTCGTTGATGAGCTCCAACTGGTTATCTGGGATCCGGTCTCTCCTAGGAGATCCACTCCAGATTCGATTTCGACCGCTAGGTCTTCCTCAGGCTCGGATTTCTCCACTATCTCCACAGCTGGTGCGGGATGGGTGGGATTAGGATTTTCTAAGATCCGAAACTCTGCCGCCTCCGCGGACAAAGGGGACCTAGAAGATTCTTCTGCATCTATCATCACCGCTGGGGTGGATGGGGCAAGTTCAGCAAAACCGATGTAAACATCGATCTCGCCAAAAGACATGATTGTGTAGGCAGTCACAGCCTCCCTAGCCGGAATCCAGGTCTCGTCGAGAACAATGAGAGGGACGTCACTGGCGTAGAGGATGCGACCGACGGTGATAGTTTCGTCGATTCCGATTCTTGCAGATTCTGCTCGGAACGCAGATCCGAAGCTCACTTGCCCCACGGTGGGCGCCAACTGTCGTCAGATTGATGACAAGTACACCATGAGGGGGTCCTCGAGGCGTGCGGAAGAGAGGGGTGTGAGACGTACGGTGTTCCAAGACGGTGAGCACACAAGTTTACCCAGGTTCGAATCCGCCGGCTTTGGACGGATCCTACTCCTGCTAGCATTCCAGTAATACGGCAGAGCCGGAATATGGGTTATAGGCGTTCGCCTGTGCGAGTTGAGATTGCAGACTATTGAGGTGTCTAGAGTGTTGCCCTAAAGGCTCTCCCTAGGACGGCTTATATAGATATCCGGCCTAGGGTTTACAGGAGAGATCTATCATTTCGACTAAGAGTGATTCTGAGTACATCTTGAACTACAAGTAATCTTATGGTCCTAAGTCGGTAAGTCTTCTGGGCCTTCCCGTAGCCGGATTGGACTCCGTCCTCTCTCCTTGACTGGGCCGCCCGTGAAGCAAAGCTCTAACCCGAAGTGGGCCACCCTAGTCAGTGAGGAACTGTGAGGATACCCGGAAAGTATATCCCCAACAAATATATTTAAACATAGCTATGGATCCTTGAACATGTCGGATTCTTGGTACCCGGGGTACCCGATCCTGCGGATGACGGGCCCACCTAAGGGGCCACCTCCTTTTCTTGTGGCGATGAGACAGGTAGAAGGCCTCATGAGGGAAGGTCGAGGCCGACGCCTCGTGAGGGTGTTTCCACATCCTCGCCTCCACCTTGCATGAAGTACGACCCTCCCGGGTCTCCGAGGAAGCCTCGAGAGGATCAGGGCATGCTCGGGGGCATACCTGCGAACCCTACCGTGATATGGAAAAAGAAGACAAGAGTCTGTAGGGAAGACTTGGCCTTGACGGGTTGCCTCGGTAAAGTAAGGCGGGACCATCCACCAACTGGTGTAAGGACGCCAAGGATGTTGGTGGAGCCAAGACAACTGTCCCTTACCACTTTGGTGCTAAGGGGACAAGGGTGACATCGGGAAGCGGGGGATGACATTAGATGGACCGGCTGGATGAAGGACCAGCAGGCTACCGAGGCAAGGAGGACTGAGTCCACCAAAAGTAGTACCATAGACAGGGTGCTCAAGGGGCGACCGTGTGGTGACCCTTCCCGCCCAATGTTCGGGGGAAGAGGCCCAACCACCCTATAAAAGGAGGCTTCCTCTACCTTGGGGGAGGTCGATTCCTAGGACTTGTAACCCTAGGCATTGGTTCTCCATTATACCCTCGCGAAGCACTTCAAGCAATACAACCAAGCAAGAGTAGGGGCTTTACCTCCTCACGAGGTTCTCGAGCATGGGTAAAAAACCCGTGTCAACCTCTGTGTCGTGTGCATGCGCCGCCATCTTCGCCGTCGTTGAGCAGATCGAACGCGTGATTCATCCCCTCCCGAACTCAGGGCCTGTTGGACCCATGTTCCTACGCGGGACACATCTCCGACATTTGGTGCGCCAGGTAGGTGGTTGAGGTGCGTCCGAGTACCTTCGCCAGCTTCACCAGCATATCGGCTCGCACCGAGACACGGCGGAGCATGCCCTCCGCCGCATGGCTAGTTGGGCTCAGACGGAGCCAACCCCCTGACGTATCTCACTAGAGCCGTCCTCATGGATGGATGATGAGCAAGGATCTTATTTCCACCCATCGAGGGAGGCCCTACCTTCCTCCCACGGCAACATGTCGCTCTCCCGCACTGCCTCCTCCCGCAGCCTGTCGGACCAACCCACGTCGGAGGCCTCTAGACGCATAGTGCATGAGCTGCTCAACCACCCACCGGGGGAGTTGGGGCAGGTGAAGTGGTGTGAGCGGCTGATTGAGCTCCTCGACATCGCCACCCTTGACCCCAAGCACTGGGGGCTGAGCCCGAGAACAAGGCACTGGGGGCTGTTAGCCATCCTTCGATCCAAGGATCCGGTGGGGCACCCAAAGTTGGCGATGCTATGTCTCGTCCTGGCCACAACTGCCAAATCATCTCCCCTCCCCTAGCCGTCGTTGTTCTAGCCATCGTGCTCCCGCATGGACGGGAAGACCGCATCATTGAAGAAATCACGGCGGCAGGGCAGTAGAACCGTGCCGCCCTCGCCCACGACAAAGAAGTGCAGGGAAATGGATGCCTTGCCTTCACCAAGGAGCTCCGACGCGTGGTGTGGCCACACAAGTTCCGTCCTGAGATGCCATTGCGCTACGATGGGACCGCGAATCCCTATGAGGTCCTACATCTCTACACCACGGGCATCAAAGCGGCGGGAGGAGATGACCGTGTCATGGCAAACTAGTTCTCGTCGAGCCTCAGGGACATGGCGTGGACCTGGCTGATGAACCTCCCCGAGGAATCCATCGGCTCGTGGTCGGCCCTCTGCTCCATCTTCATCACCAACTTCAAGGGAATCCATGAACGCTTGCTCGCCTACTACGACCTTCGCCAGGTCCATCAGCAGCCTGTTGAAACCCTCTTCAAGTTCCTGCAGAGGTTTAGCTAGGTTCACAACAAGATCCTTAACATCTCGGACTCCAATGTGATCACCACTTTCTCTGAGGGGGTCAAAGACATCCGCATGAGGGAGAAGATTGGCATTCGTGGGGAGAACCCCATCATGACCGCCGATCTGTCTGTCATGGCGGATAAGTGCACTAAAGTTGAGGCAGGGTGGCTATTTGGCCTTGCCGAGGCAGAGGGCACTCCCAAGCCCTCTAGCGCTTCCAAGAGCATGAGAAAGGACCCCAAGCAAAAGCCCGCTTCCATTCTGGATGCCGAACCTGAGGAGAAGAGCCCTCGTGAGGGTGGTGGCGAGAGGGAGCATGATGACCAAGCATACTGTATTTTCCTTAAGAGGCATGGGCACCCTACGGACGATTGTTACAAGCTCAAGAAGCTTCGCGACCAGCACAACAACACCGAAAGGGAAGACGAGAAGGCGAGCGTGGGAACAACCACAATGACAACCGAGGAGGGGATGCTGGGACAACAACCACGGTAGCAAAGGGGCACACCACGTAGGACATCAGGCCAACACCTCCCAGCAGCTCCCTCATGCTCATGAGAAGGTCAAAGGGAGCACCAAGGAGAACCAGGAGCCGAAAGGCTCCATAGCCTGCATCCTCGGTGGCTCCCAGGCCCCGGTGTCCAACATGCACTTCAAGTAGGTCACCAGGGAGGTAGCTTCCGCTAGGCCTAGGGCCCTGTCCCCAATGCTCAAGTGGTCCTGGTGCCCCATCACCTTCGACGCGGAGGACCACCCTACCTCCACCACGGCGGTGGGAGCTCTTCCCATGATCTTCATGCCCACCACCCACAACATCACCATCGCTAAGATTCTCATCGATGGCAGGGCTAGACTGAACATGATCTCTACCGAAACTTTCGCCAAGCTACAAGTGTCGTACAATCGGCTGATGCCGACTATGCCCTTTTCAGAGGTCACGAGTGGCACTACCATACCCATCGGGTAGATGCACCTCTTTGTCATGTTCGGAACCCATGACAACTACCGAACGAATCTCATCAACTTTGACGTGGTGCACATCAGCCTCCCCTACAATGTCATCTTGGGCTACCCCACCCTTGCCAAGTTTGTGGACGCTACTCACCACACATACAACATTGTCAAGATGCCAGGAGGCAAGGGCAAGTTCATTACCATCCGTTGCAATGGAAAGGAGGTTGTGCGCTCTCTCGAGTGTTCCTTCAAGGCCGCGGCCACCGCCTACTCGGAGGATGTGGACGCCCTCGACTATGTAGGAGGCACCGCGAGGAAGAAGCAGACGGTAGCCCAGGAGAATGCGTTGGTAAAGATGGCGGCGGCTGCACTATACCTGCCTGATGAGGGTCACACTGAGACAACCTCCCACGGCCAGGGGATGTCTCTGATGCAGGCTCCCCCTGCCCGTGCCAACATCGGTGGCCCTCAAAAGGGCGAAGTGGGTCCCGAGTTTCCCGACATCCAGGTGGACTGCACCCAACGTGCGTTCAACCCCAACCCTTTCCCTGGCGGAATTTGAAGGGCCTCAGGGGGTGGTCAGCTGTCGCCTATTTTTGAAGGTAATGCCTTGAATTCCCATTCTTGACAGCCTTATTTATCGTGAAGTCCTGTGAGGCTCATGACGGTGCTATAATAATTTGGACCTATTTGGTACTTCCTTGTTTCGATCTTGCGCCTAGCGCCAATGCTGCCATTGCTTTTTCCTTTGAGAAAATATCGGACTACACTTTGAGAAAAAGCTGTGCGTGACTTAGGCTCCTCAACACGTGCCACACGAGTGGGGGGACTAAGTACAGTGTCTCCCGCTGGGCCGCCTCCTAGCAACACATGGCCTAAAGTGTAGAGTGCTGAACTCTTGGAATAGTTCTGGCCATGAGTCAACTCACCCACAATGCCTGGTTCTTGTGACCCTCGCGAGGCACTTGTAGGGAAAGTCGGTCATGTATGTTTTCTGCTTGACGACCCCCTCCATGATGTGTACCTCCAAGCCACAACCTAGGGCCTAAAGTGTAGAGCGCTGAACTCTCGGACTAGTTCCAGCAATGAGTCAACTCACCCATGGTACCTGGTGCACAAAACCCTTGCAAGACGCGTGCAAGGAATTCGACCCTTGCCTTTTTTTGATGGCTCCCTCTGCAGCGTTTATCTCTAGGGCACCTTCCATCGACCAAGGGCCTAAGCTATCGATCTCTGACTGATGAACCTACTCCAACGACGAGTCACCTCACCCACGATTCCTGGAGCTCGAAGGAGGCGGCTTCGGCAGCAAGTCAACTCACCCACGGTACTTGGTGCTCTAATGGGTCATTCCTCGCCCACCTAGGGCCTAAAGTGTTAAGCTCTAAACTTAAAGGCCGTCCCCAGCAGTATGACGCCTATGTCTTCCGACACACAAAGCCCTCACGAGACACCTGTGGGAGCCCATGGCAAGCCCATGTTTTTGCCCCGTGGTCCCCTCCTCGAGGGACCAATGGGCCGGATGCTGCCACGCTATCCTCTACTCGAGAGCCCCCAAAGCGGTCGGAAGGGGTGTCTCCGCCTAGTGGCCAAGACTGATCCTAGACTTGAGGTCCCCTAAGTAATGGGGAGGGCTAACAGGACGAGCGGCTACCCTACGGCCTTCCCCTCGGAGGCTCACGAGGCGGCTCATGAGAACATCTTCCCCGACGGATAGACCTAAAGCACCGAACCTACGGGCAAATTCGGCGACAAGGCATGAGGAGGTCGGTGGCGTCGCGTACTCTATGCATTTGCGGCTTCCTAGCAGGGACCCCGCGACCCTTGTGCTACGCTATGATCCATGACATGATGGACCTGAGCGACAAGGCCAAAACCCATAGTGGCTGCAACGGCTCGGTCAGGGTACCCTCTAGAGCGCCCTCTGATTCACGGCTGAGCCGCCTAGGCTCAGGGACGGTCGTGCCTGACACAGCCCAATAACACACATTAGAGAGAACAACCATGATAATAAACAGTTAAGGGAGTTCCTTACATCCACACTCGGGAGGTAAAATACCAACAAAGCACAACAAGCACCAGCAAGCGACCAGCGTTCCCTGCAACATGGCATCAGCTCGACCCTAGTCAACTTGAGGTGGCTCAGGTAGTCCACGCGGCACATCAGCGGGTCGTAGATGGCCACCAAGAAGGCCCCACAGGTGAAATGGAACCTAAGCACTGAGCCCTGCCGAATGTCGTGCTCCGTGAGGAAGCGGGCCCAACCGTTAGTGAGGTACATCTCTCTAGGCGAATGAACCTCGATACTAACCTCCCACCTCCCGTGGCCGCTAGACTAGCGCAACAGCACCTCTTGGGTGAGCTCATCAGCCATTCCGAGCATGAAGGGCCGCAGAAGCCGCACCCGCGTGAACCAATCGGGGTCCTCGAGGAGGATGGCAAAGTCGATGACTCGCGGGGGATTGGGATCATCCTTGATATCAATCACGACTAGTGGGGGAGGAAGAGAGGGGAGCAGCACGGGTTCTGAGACACCATCGACCCCCTCAACATGCCCCCACGCCTCACATGCTCGAGCCCACGTGGACGCCCCGACCGCTCGGCAATGACGTCCCCAATCGGGGTTCTCGCCTGTAGAAAGTCTCTCGGGCACCATGGGAGAAAGGGGGTTTTCGGCTCCCTTAAGCAAAGAGGAAGAATCATCGAGTCAGGAAGGATGGTGTCAACAAGGAGGCGCTGCGCCCGGACCCCAATTTAACAAACCAAAGGACGACAACATTATGACAAACGCGTGGAATGGGTCGTAGGCGCCTGCAGCGAACTGTCGTGTCGTGGGGAGCGGTTCCCGGGGAAACTGAATCCCTTCTCCCCCAACGGTCCCTAGGGCCCAACGATTTAAATGAATGGTGGAGATGCATCTGAGAGCCGAGCAATGCGTAACCACCGCAAGATGGGGCCTGCCGACCGATTAGGGCCCTTGCCCCTTTGTGCTTACGGAAGGACACGTGCACAAAAAGCGCTCAGGGGCTATAGTCAGTCCTAGGGCATACCTGCTAACCCTGACTCAATACGGAATAAGAAGACAAGAGTCTGCAGGGAAGACCGGGCCCTAATAGGTCACCTTAGTAAAGAAAGGCGGAACCATCCACCGAATGGTGTAAGGACTCCAAGGACGTCGGTTGAGCCAAGACAGCTATCCCTTACCACTTGGGTGCTAAAGGGACAGGGGCTCCATCGGTAAGCGAGGGATGGCGTCAGATGGATCGGCTTTATGATGGACCGGCAGGCCACCGAGGAAAGTGTTGGGTTCGCAGCATAGCAAACAAAAAATTTCCTACGATGGGAACTATTATACGCCAAGATCTATCTATTAGATACAAGAAACGGGTGGATATACATCCATAGAGAACATAACCTTGAAGACAACAAATATTTGTTAACGAGATGGAACTCGTGGATGATGTAGTCATACACTTGCCGATCTCAAGATCGTGATGAAGTCCAGCAAGTCCAGCAGGTCCAGTACCAGGACATCCATCAGGTCCAGCACCAGCAAGTCTAGCACCACAAAGCAACGGTACATCCGTGATCGCACACATGTCCGGTACCCCGACAACCTCCGTGTCCTCCCTCCAATGATGCACTAGAAGCAACAACTCCTTTCTAGATAAAGCCACCGGGAACATGTATCTCGCTAATCCGAGACCATGGGGAATAACTAGAGGGAGAAGAGAACCTTCACGAGGAGGTAGGGCAAGTGGAGAAGAGCCATGGGGCTCCTTTTATAGGGGTTGGGGTGCAGCCCCATGGCCATGGCTGGCCGGTCATGGTGAGTGCCCCTACCTCTCCCTAATTCATGTGGGTGGAGGTTCCACCAAGCCCACTCACATAAATTTTAATTCCACTCACTTGCATTTAATGTCCACTAAATTAAATGCATTTTTCTCTTTAAATAAAACACTTTTGTTTATTTTATTCAGAATTTTGTTAATTACTTTAATTAACAAACATTCACATAAAACTCCCTGCAACATTTCAATATCACATGCAGAACCAGTTTCAGCAATTTCTCCCGAAACAATTCCGGTTTCCCTTGAAATGATTCCAGCGCTTTCATAATCTTTATCTGAAACATATTTGCTCCTAAATGGTGTCGGTATCCCTTAAGTATGTCACCAGGGTGAGCCAATAATGTAGACATGATCGAGACCCCTCTCCGATCAATAATTAGCAGCGGGACCTGGAGATCCGTACTGACTCCCACACATTCAACAATGACTCTTTAACGTTGTAACTAAATCCCTTTGTCTCGCGATATATTATATGTCCAAGATTCGATCATTGGTATCTTTATACCTAGTTTGATCTCGTTACCGACATGCACTCTTTTTTTCGTACCTGTGATATAACATTCTAGTGATCACATCACATCATTTGCTTGCAAGCTATTTCAATGTGATATCACTGATAGGGCCCCGAGTTTATCTATCCGTAATCGGGATGGACAAATCCCACACTTGATCCATGAGCCTCTACATAACACCTTCGTAGAACTGAACCCACCTTTATAGTCACCCTTTCACGGTGTGACATTTGATGTTATCAAGATACTCTTTCGGTGTAAGTGATTAACATGATCTCATGGTCTAAGGACTAGGATTACTTCATATGATGTTATAGCAATATAGACATAATGACTTTGATCGTAATGCTATACTTCGGATGAATGTTCATCACATCATTCCACCAATGTTGTGACCTTGTTATTAACAACATCTGATGTCCATGCTCAGGAAACCTTGATTATCTTGTTAATCAACGAGCTAGTTTATAGGAGAGGCATTACTAGGAACTTTGTATTTTGTTTATTAAACACACATGTATTAACGTTTCCAATTAATACAATTATAGCATGCAAAATAAACATTTATCATAACATGGAATAATATAATAACCACTTTATTATTGCCTCTCGGGCATATTCCCTTCAGCAAGCAGGACTGATTCCACCAAAATAAATCCCGTAGACCGGGTCCTCAACGGGAGGCAGTGTGGTAACCCTTTCCGCCCAATTTTTGGGGGAAGAGGGCCAGCCGCCCTATAAAAGGAGGCCTTCCTCTACCTTGGGGGACGTTGATTCCCAGGACTTGTAACCCTAGATATTGGTTCTCCATTATACCCTTGCTAAGCACTACGAGCAATACAACCAAGTAGGAGTAGGGGTTTTACCTCCTCATGAGGGTCTCGAACTTGGGTTAAAAAACCTGTGTCAATGATACATTGCAAATGTATCTATAATTTTTGATGTTCCATGCTTGGTTTTATCCACTTTCTTGTGTTTTGTCCACACTTTGGAGTACTTTTCATATGATTTCTTGTACTAACCTATTAAGAAGAGCCATAGTGCCAGCTACCTGTTTTCTGCTGTTTTTGGTTCCAGGAAGTCAGAAAATCAATATTCTCGGAATTGGATGGGACAAAAGCCAAAGTTACTATTTTCTCGGAAGACTCAGGGAGCGAGAAGGAGAGTCGGAGAGGGGCCACAGGGTGGCCACACCCCCCTAGGCGCGGGTACCCCCAGGCCGCGCCAGGGCATGGTGTGGGCCCCCTGGATGGCCACCGACCTTCCCTCCTTCGCCTATAAGAGCCTTCCGATATCAAAACCCTAAATAATCAATTAGAAATCCACGAAAAGTTCTGCAGTGCTGCCGCCATTGAAGGGGAGATTTGGGGGACAAAAAGTCTCTGTTTTGGCACCCTGTCGGGACGGGGAAGTGCCCCCGGAGCCATCTCCATCGATCTCCATCGCCATCTCCATCACCATTGCTGATTCCCATGATGAGGAGGGAGTAGTTCCCTCTCGAGGCTAAGTGTTCTACCGGTAGCTATGTGTTCATCTCTCTCTCTATGCGTGATCATATTGTGATCATGAGCTTGTAATCTATACATCTACCTTGCTACTCAAGTGCTTTAATAGATCTCTGCTCTCCCCATGTGTGTGAAAGTGACAGCGTGCTCACCATGGTGGCACTTACGCTAGAGATTACAAATACTTGTTATGAGTTATATTTGTAGTTGGATGTCTCTATGAAATTGTAGTGTTTGTTGGACTCATCTAGTACTCAAGGTGACAATGTGGGGTTTTCTAGATGGGAAAGATGAACTTTGAGGTGTGCTGTTATAGCCCTACCATGGATTAGAGTGTCCAACCGGAGAGTAGTTAAGAGTAGTATCATGAAGTGAAGATATTTATATGAGAGTGTTCACTAGTGAAAGTATGATCCCTAGGCCTTGTTTCTAAGTATTGAAACACCGTTTGCAACTAGATCTGTTACATGTTTGCTTGCTACCATCTTTATTTCAGTTTTACTTTAGTCTTTTCCATGCCATCAAGTTATTTTCTATCACAGTTACCACTTATAATTATCTATACCACTTGTATTTCACTATCTCTTCGCCAAACTAGTGCACCTATACACCTGACAAGTGTATTGGGTGTGTTGGGGACACAAGAGACTTCCTGTATCTTGATTGCAGGGTTGCTTGAGAGGGGATACCTTTGACCACTTCCTCCCTGAGTTCGATAAAACTTGGGTGATCCACTTAAGGGAAAACTTGATGCTGTTCTACAAACCTCTGCACTTGGAGGCCCAACAACTGTCTACAAGAATAGAAGTGCGTAGACATCAGTCAACCTCTCGGTCATGTGCATGCGCAACCATCTTCACCGTTGTTGAGAAGCTCATAACACGTGATTCAGCCCCCTCCCAAACTCATGGCTTGTTGGACCCCTGTTCCTTTGTGGGACACATATTCGATAGAATATATTTAATATATTAGATTAACATGTAGAAAATGCATGCCCGCATCAACTATGGCCACGAAAGTTGTCAGGATAAGAAGTTTATCATAGTGGTTCTCGAAGACTTTGATACTTTGGCGGTGTGTTTAGCTTAATTATGTTCCAACCTTGAATGCATTTTGATCGAAAGGACTTCGAAACTAATTAACAATTGTTTTCATATAACTTTTTTCATACCATCCCTTGCCACACAAGAAAGGACTTTCTTGACAACGTGAATAGACGTGTCAATCACAAAGGAAATTTTGAGGTCACCTGGGTGGAAGGGACACGACTTACAAAGATTCTAATTGTCAATAAGGTGAACTGAACTTACTTTACATGACTAGTTTGGAAATTATTAATAGAAAGCTTTGGGATGGATGCCGGGATGAGGTTGAGTATCTACCTCGACAAAACTTGTGGAGTCATCTTTTCTCGTACGAGATCCTTCACCCAGAGTCTTCTGACTTTGAAGATCATTCCCTTAGGTAGAACTAGTCTTCTAAATTTGAAGACCATGCCCTTAGCTAGAATATGCTAGATAGTCTTCTAAGTTAGTTGTTGTATCATTGTACTCTAAATGATATCCAATATTAATTGTTGTATCATTATATTTTGAAAGCTATCCAGTATAAATTGTTGTATCGTTGTATTCTGAATGATATCCAGTATTAATTGTTGTATCTTATTATCTAATATTCCTGCTATAATCAAGATTTTCAATATTGTTTTAATTTATGAATTACAGTTAATGGCGTTCAGGAAGGTCCGAACCCCACTACATGTTAACTTAGTGGTGGCGTTCCGTTCGCACGCCACTAGTACCTAACTTAGTACTAGCATTCACTATGTACGTAACCACTATGACCTACTAGTGGCATGAGGTTAGTGGCATGCAGCTTAAACGCCACGAATCCCCTTTTCCGAACACCGCCACTAGGCCTTTTCCTACTAGTGTATAATGAAGAAGTTCCATGGAACCTATTTGACATCACTACTAGAATTGTCTCAAATAAATACTAATGGAGTAGCTTGACTCCATCGTGTTTGAAATAATACACTCAATAGTTTGCTTACAATTTAAGTTGATAATTATAAATGATATTTGGAAGGTTTTAGATTTATGCCAAAAGCATGTAAGTTAAAAGAAGATACCCAAACCACAAATAGTGGATTGTTTTGTATTATGCTTGGAAGATGATATTATGTTTGATCTCTTTTATGTATCCCCATGAGGTTGAACAATATGTCTAGTCCTTTTGCCCAACACTCAAAAATCCCGGTAAAGAAAAAACAGAATGTTCAAAGGGAAAATAGATATAGAATTCATAATCATGAGAGGAAATGGAAGAGACCATTCAAGGTTTTTTAATTCCAATGAGATGTGCGAAGCACTAAATGCCTATAAATAAAAATAGAAGAGAAAGTGGTAAATTTTATTTTCGCATAGTCTGAATACTAAAGAGATTTGATTTTTTGAGAGCTCAGTAACTAAAGTCTGCACTTGAGAGCCTTGACTAGATGACATGATTGGGTAGATTTACTTTATTACTATTTGTTATTGACATCTATATATGCTAAGTTTTTACCTTAAGAAATTGAGGATACAGATACAAAAGGTGCAATAGGAGGATCACAAGTTTGCTTTCAAAAAAGGTGCAATAGGAGGATCACAAGTTTGCTTTCAAGAAAGCTTGTAGTTCCTTGTATGACTATGTTCTACCTTGTCTTGAGCTTGCAGGAAAATTAAGGATTTGCTGCAACACCTCATGAATTTTATCAACTCGTGCTTCATGGACATGAACCTTGTCCACTCAAGCGTTATCTTTCTCAGGCACGAGCAAGAGTCTAAGCTTGGGGAAGTTGATGATTGCATTTTTGCAGCACTTTTAAGCATAGCTTTTGTGAAATTATTCACTCATTTCGTCCTCATTCGAGCCATTACCATGCCTTATATGCTTGAATACAAGTTATTATCATTTTCACATGAGTGTTTCACAACTATTGATTTTATTATTTTTCTTGTCTTTTACATGTGTGTAGGTATTATGGACAAAGAAAGGCAAAAGGAGCAAAGAGAGGGCAATATGGAAGGGTTGCACTCACCAGACTTAGCCATATGAGCGGTGGAAAACGTGGAATTTTCCATCAACTCCAAATGAAGATACAAGGCCATGGTGTTGTCTCCCTCGTCCATACGAATCCAATGAGTTAAAGAACATCCAAATCGGAGTTTGTATTAAGAAATGGTGGCCAAAACACGATAGGAGTTATATGTTTTAATGAGCATCAGGCGCGTGTCAACGTATGGCCCGCCCATACGATGGGTTGTGGGCGTCCGAAACCATTAGAACGGATGCGTTTATTCATCGAATGCACCACCATTCATTCCTAGACCTTTCTTAGGTCATAAGGAATGTAGGAGTGGGTCTTGGGGGCTATCAGCGGTGACCCAGCATACCACTTCATGATGTAGTATATTATAGTCATTGACATAACACCAACGAAACACTGTTCACTAGTATTACATCCCTCAGAGTGGTACAACAGAAGCATTGTGGGTCCAAGACATGTCTATATATTACAAATCAACTCTTTAGAAAAGATCCATAGAAGATCTCCAAGTTATAGAGGAAGAAAAATATTACAAAGAAGAATCATAAATAATGACTGGTAAACTATATTAAGAATAAGTCGACTTCTAATACTGATTGGCTTGCGATTGCAACTACTGCAATTGTAACATCCCAAAACTTGAATCCAAGTAATCAAGATCAAATCTACCCAATTTAGGGTTAACAAAAACTTTTTATATTTAAAATCTTTAAGCATTCATATGTGTGTGCATTTAAATTAGGGGTTGTTTGAAATGCCATGATTGACTGATCCATTGGTTGTAAAATGGTTCTATGATGAATGCCACATCATCTAGATCATCCCCAAGCAAATCCCAAAGAAAAAGAAATCAAAGAGAATTAAATAAGGAAATGGTCACTTTTGCCATTTTAGTCAACTAGCCCATTTTGGGTGTTCCTAGCACTCAATTCCCAACAGAGACAATTGTGGTTCTTTGCACGCCTTTCTAGTACAAGTAGTGATGTGCCAAGGCCCACTTTGTGATCTCCCAAAAACATTCAAACTCTAATTTTAAATAACATTTGAAAATTGAGTCTAGTGTATGTATCAAGATCACACTATTTCAAAAACCATCCAAATAAACTCCATTTCAAAATCCCAAGCAAACCTAGGTGCTAAGCATAAGATAAACCACTCCACCAAAAATCTTTGAAAAATTCAAATATTTTGTTCATGCGGCCATTTGGTTGAACACTTGGCAGGCATGAATCACACTCTAGTTTTAGCTCACTGTTTCTACAGGGTTTTGCCATCCATTTGACCTCAATTACTCCCTCTGTCTCTTCTAGCTCTAACCAAGCTTAAACTAACACATCCCCTAGTCCCCAGCGCCAGTACCATGCTACCCGACGCCATGCTCGCCGGTCGAGCATGTGCAGCTCGCAGCAGACCACCAGCAGTTCTCCGCCGCTCAAGGAAGCAAGACGCCACTTCACCGCCGCCACGGTCCACCCCACGATCATTGCCAGCCACTGGACCACCCTAGAGCAGCGCCGCCCTTTCTCTCTGCGTGCAACCAGAGCGTGCCAGAGCGCCCTCGCCGCCAGCACGCCACAGACCGCGCCTCGATACCAAATCATGCACGCCGCTCCGCCTCGACCCCCTCACCCTTCTAGACACAGCCGTGCACCGCCGCATGACCCACACTCGCCGGGAACCGCGTCGAGCACCACCTCTGTCTCCCAGAGCGCGTGACGCTCCCGACCGATTGCCACCACCCCTAGCTACGCCATAAAGCCGTAGAGGACCGCTAGGGAACCGCCCACTGTCCACCTATCTCGCCCATGCCGGTAGCCCTCTATAACGTCGTCACCGATGAGCTCCGCCCAAGCCGCACTGCCACTTCGCCCCGCTATAAATAGAGAGCCTCCCAGCACCAATTCGTCACACCATTCTCCTCCACTCCCCCTCAGAACACTCCCAGAGCCCCACCGGAGCAAGTCGTAGCCTGCAGCGCCAGAATTTCACCGGAGTCTGCCGCGGAAGGAGGAGAAGGGAGTCGTTGATCTAAGCCATCTCCAGGGATGCCGCTAGTACCAGGAGAACCGCCGTCATCGACTTGTTCATTTGCCCGCCTCGCCGCACTACATGGAACCCCGGTACGTCCCCACCGTACCCCCACCGACCACGCTAGAGTTCAATCTCGCTGGCGACGTGTCCATCGTCGATGACGACCGTGGACCGTTAGATCGTGTTCTAATCGTGTGGTCCTTATCGCCCCGTACCGCTTTGCGTTTAATGAGTCACTGATAGGCGGGACCCCCCTGTCAGCAGCCCTGGGCACCGCGAAGTGTACACGGGTAGGCCCATTTAGTTTCGCACGCTGACCCAATCAATTCAGAGAGTTATACAAATTCAAATTGAGTGATTCCAATTTTGTTGGAAAGGTAAAGAAAATCTCTATCCAAGCACGTTGGATTTAAATCCTTTAGAGTTAGAGATCTCTCCTAGTAAAAATAACAAGACTGAAGCTTTTGCACATTCAAACATCTTTCTAAAATCAACCAAAATAGCTTTGACTTGATTCCAACTCTCAAAAATCATATTTAACCATACCTATCTGAATATGTAATAATATTAAGGTTTACATGAAGTGACTTTAGACTAGCACCAAAATAATGCTATATAGGCATTTCTAGTCAATTTAAATCATTAGTTACTAAACTTAAACTTATTAAAATATGATCCAACCTTTAAATCACATTCCCATGTGTTAGAATATGTGGTGATGACATGTGTCCATATGATACCATATTTTAGTTGGAGAATATTAACTCTTAGTTATTTTCAATGAGAAGAAATTACGTTTCTCAAATAAAAAGAATAAAGCTAGTTAATTAAACCTTGTGATGCTTGTGATGATAATAGATCATCAAATGTGTGCCTTAGTGTGCTAAGTAGACTAGTTAAGCATTGTTTTGTGATTGTGTATCCCATATGTATTTATAGACGATAGTACCGACCAAGCTTTCGAGGAGGAGGAGTTGTACCAAGAAGAGGAAGAAGAAAACTTCAATCACTGCACTACACAAGGCAAGCCATCATTAACAATGCAAGCTAACCCTTGCAAGCTAGATAACCTAAGCAAAGGCATTAGGCATGCTTTGGTTATACCATTTTGACTTATACCTACTCCAAGTTTATTTCCAAGCTTTACCTTCTTTACTTTACCAAAGTCTTTTACTTGTTTAAAGGTAGCATAAAATGTATAAAACCTGACCTACTTAGTTAGACTTAGATGTCATTCTATGGCATGAGATTGAGATTAGCATTCCACATTAGTGAACACTCTTAACTTAGTAGTTTAGAGCTAAACCAAAACTTGATTCACATTAGATGGGAATACCTGGTGAAAATGACTTATGAAAACCTTGGAATGATGAGTCATTCTATTGAGATGTTTTGACATGTGTTAAGAGCCACAAATGGTTTATGATGATGAAAATGTTGAGGCATGAGCCTTAGCCCTTTCATAAAAACTGATGGTTGGGTTCGGATGCGATACCATTCCAATTTTACCGTACAACCACAATACCTGAATTGAGTAAAGCTTAGTCAGAAGTTTATATGCATTAGTATTAGTTCCCTCGCGGGAGAGGTTTGAGCTGAGGCTACCTCTCAATGTTGTCCACCTATGCAGTGCCCAGGATGACAGATGGTCATGGCTGGGAGGCCATACTCATAGGAGAGGTGCTTATACTAGGGTGTGTAAAGGAAAGGTTATGTTTGATTATCTGCATACTAAGTATGATCATTCATGGTTATCCCTGACAGATGTATCGAATCTTGTGGTGAAAGTGTACCACCTCTATAGAGTGTCAAACTATTCGAATAGCCGTGTCCGTGGTTATGGACAGTTGGAGTGGCCATACTGTTCTGTTGTCAGATGTTTTCAAAACAACTTATGAAATGAATTGTGACATGACTTGACCACAACAAAGTTGTGACTATGACAATTAAGTTCCCACTTAGGTGATTACAAACTTTATTTTATCTTTCTTTGTTTCTGAACTTTACAAATAGACTTAGAACTTAGCATTCCCACTAGAACTATCTTACTTGTTAGTGGTAGTTTGCGAGTACTTAAAGAGTACTCATGCCCTTTGTCCCTGGCTATTCCCGTGGCCAGACTATGAGGAGGACTATCCTGAAGAGGGACAGCAGGACGACTATGACAACTAGGATCATCTCCCATTGTCAGCATTGCCTGTGACACTGAAGATGGACCCCGACGCTACGCTATTTATTCTGCTACTTGATTATACTAAGACTAGATCATCAGATCCTTTATTTGTGTAAAACCTTATTATAGTTTGTAATGGATGATGTACGGTGATATCCAATCTGTTATGTCTCGCAAAAATGGTAATCCTGGGATTGCGATGTATGGCATAACAGGCATCTGGGATTAAAAATTCGGGTGTTGACGAGTTGGTATCAGAGCCATCCTGACCATAGGAGACCCTAGTTAGAGTGGACGTCCGAACACAAACTTAGTTTCAAAAACCAAAGTGAGTATTTATAAAAACTATTTCCTATCTTACCCTTGGGAATTCTTTTTCTCAAAAAAAATCATGTTCCTCCAAATTCCTACATTACTACATAAAATTTTGACACACTTGATCACTTCACTAACTTTCTCATCCTCAATTCTTATAGATGAAACTCAGTTCAGCAAGTTCTACCAGTTCGGCAACGGAGGCCAGCTGATCTTCGAGAGGGATCTTGATGCACTATCGGAGTACTTGGAATGCCTGCATCCGGAATTTCTAGGAGCTCAACTTCCTGGACCCCCAGGAGACTTACAATGGCTAGTCACCGCTGATCTTAGAGGCAAGATAGAAGCACCAACGTCCGGGAGGATCCAGTTCTCCGTGAGAGAGAACAACTGGCTAGATGGATTAGCCAGGGCAATGCATGAAGCTCTCGCACGTCTGTGTGCCATGAGTGTCAACCAAATTCAAGGAACCCGCTTTGAGAACTATGCAAGGCGTGATTTTATGGGAACTAGTACAGTGGCCCGTGCATGGCACGGGCGAGGCCTTATTTCTCTTTTTCGATTTGATATAGTAATAAAGTTCAGATCTTTATCATTGATATTTGAAGCGACGAAAATTTACTTCTGCTATATTTAATTGTGATGATAATATTTTTAACTTCAATATATGTGTCCTCTCTACAATAAATATAGCAAATCCTGGAGGTTCGTATAGAGTTTAATGAAAAGTATGGTTCTTATGTTTAAAAATACTTGTAGGACGATTAAAATATAGTTTTTAAGGCATTGACTTGTAATCATGTTTATTATTATAATATCATTACATGCATAATAGAAACATTATTTTTCACATTAAAAATCAAATGAATGTGGTCGTCATCAAATAAAAGGTGTAGATGTAAAATTAAGCAGTCCCAAGTAAAAATGAAGTAAATGTTTTTATTGAATTCATTCGCGAAATATATAACAAATTGACCATATATATTGATGTATATCTAAGAGTATGTAGGTATTTTCATGGTACAACTAATTGGCCATCTCGCAGTGACATCCTTAATTTAGAGTAGAGCTATAATTCCTTGTGGTGATCAACGACATCCTTAATTTAGAGTAGAACTATAATTTCTTGTGTTGATCTAATATCACTTACAGATCACCAGTCTATACTATAGTTATTATCCGTACTTCATGTAAGGCATTGACTTGTAGTCATGTTTATTATTATAATATAATTACATGCATAATAGAAATATAATTTTTGACATTAAAAATCAAATGAATGTGGTCGCCATCAAATAAAAGGTGTAGATGTAAAATTAAGCAGTCCCAAGTAAAAATGAAGTAAATGTTTTTATTGAATTCATTCACGAAATATACAACAAATTGACCATATATATATTGATGTATATCTAAGAGTATGTAGGTATTTTCATGGTACAACTAATTGGCCATCTCGCAGTGACATCCTTAATTTAGAGTAGAGCTATAATTCCTTGTGGTGATCAACAACATCCTTAATTTAGAGTAGAACTATAATTCCTTGTGTTGATCTAATATCATTACAGATCACCAGTCCATACTATAGTTATTATCTGTACTTCATGTAGTGAACTGGATTAATTCCGATAATCATATAGTATCACACACAAATGACCGGCGCTAGACCATGATTACTCAAGTTGATTTTATATGTATCACCTAAAAACTATATATAGGTTCCTCTTTGTTGCACAAAATAATTTTTCAAAGGCCAAAAATATAATTATTAATGAAAACTTCGTAATTGTGTGGGACCGTAACATTTAGCAACATAATTCAATTAAAGTGAAAACAATGTGTAATGATCAGCTAAGTCAAAAGTTTCTACCAATTTGTAACCACAAAATTTATGGCCTATCTTTTGTTCTGCAACTATAAAAATACATTGTATGACAAAAAAGAAGCACATACCAAAGAATTCATAAAAATGGTTTAACAACAGAAGTCAAATTTTCAATTGCAACATTAGAAGCATGGTTGCTGAGAGGACGACGTATCCTCGTCTTGTTTCTCTGGCGCCTCCCTCATCTTAGATCCCAAGTCCTAACACTCAGAAAATGATTCAGCAGATACAATAGGAAATAAAAATAAATTCATAGTTTAAAATTTACTTTGATAGCTTATTTGATATATGTAATCTATAATAGCTAAATATGAGCAACGCCACTTAGGGTAGTTTTTTCAACATGCACCTATGTCACCTCACCATTCTTCGATGTTAGCAATTGTTTCTTTTGATGATTATTTATGAGCCACACTTGAAATCCTAGAGCGGTCTCTTTCCCTTCCTGTTTCAGTTTCCAAGCACATCGCCGGCCCAAGTCCCCTACCCTGCCTTCTGTAGAAACTTCTACTAATTTTGTACCATTGATTACTTCTATCTATCTTCCCAGCGAGACTCCGGCCCTCCAGTAGTCCTATTTTTCATTATCCTTCTCTAGCAACTGTAGCACATCTGGTTGATATCTACTACTGTAACCTGCAAGGTTGCATCTAAACACCGACTATGTTCTTTGTTGATAGGTCATGCGCCATCTTAGCCAGCACCATAAGGCATCTCGCCGACAGCTCTCCATGTGTGCACCAACATAAGGCCCGGCGCCATTGGTGAATTGGCATTTGATGTTTGATTTTCAACCTTGGCGTTTTTTCTAGCTGATTGTTTTTGGATCTCACCTATTTGAAGAAATAAGTTGCATCTGCTGCTGCATTCGATGTTATTTGATTTTGAGCCTCAGTAACCGCAATGGTTCCTTCTTAGTACGACTCATTCAAAATTAAACCTTTGCCGATTACTCAGCAGCTATTTTTTATGACAAATAAGGTATGTGTTCCAGGACTGGTATGTTCTAGTAATTTCTCTTAACCTCGACAATCAGTTCAAATAAGCAAATTATTTTTTCTCCTATTTGGCATGATTAATTGTTAAGTTTCCATTTTTACAGAGTGTAACAGTGTGCCTATATGAAATCAAACAGTGGAAGTGTTTCTGAAGGTATATCAACATATTCTAGTTGTTATACAGGTACACATGTTCAAAGCCATATACTTTCTTCAAATGATTATAAGGACAACATATTTTAAGAGCTATAGAGGTAGCCCAATATTCAACCCATATGATTTCTTTAAATGATTATAAGGACTGTCGCACTTCATTCTGAAGCATAGCTTTCATGTTGCTGTTTGAAGGACAGAGCTCCATCAGACTTGAAAAAGTAGACGGAGGCTACGTATTATGGGAACAGTTGGATTAGATAAACCTATGCATGTTGATATTGCTTGCTTTTGTGAAGATCGATCCTGCACTTGCTTTTATTCCTAGTAAGCTTTGATTAAGCTACTGATCTTGACTTTCCATACATTGGTAATTTGTACATGGTATAGTACGGGAATAATGACGTTCCTTCGCAAAATAGTCATAATTAGATATGTATGAACAATAGTTTGTTTCATGGAGAGTACGCTTACTTTGCAGAGGCTCATCTAGTTGTTAAAATTTTGGTATTCGCACCGTTCCAAATTAGATGTCATAGATTTATCTAGATTTGTCTATATCTATGCACCAAAACACCTCTAGATACATATCTAGACAAATCTGTGACGAATAATTAGATATAATACTTTGGGCACCTACCGAGCTGACATGAATTAAGAAAACCGCTTACCAAACGCACACAACCTGCAGTCGCTAGAGATTTCCATGGTCATTTGGCTATCTTCGGTCTCTTGACTTTCATGTGTGCACGACCTATGAAACTGGACTGTCATGAACTAAAATAACTCTTTGCCGAACATACACAACCTACGGTCGCGAGAGATTTCCATGGTCGTTTTCCTACCTTCTGAACTTTTGACTTCCACGCGTGCACGGCCTGTGAGATTGGACAGAGAAATGACATGAGAAGACTGATGATCAGATGAAGATAGATCTTCCTTATACGGATCAGTCTCCGCCTTTATTTTAGAGCAGAAAAGATCCTACCGTATGGGACTTGACTTTGAGGTCCATGAGAACACACGGGGCATGGAGAGCTGCTTTTGGCTTCTTTGTACTCGTAATAGATAGGCGGGGCGACGCACTTGACGGAGAGTTTGGCGGCGCTGGCATCTGCTAGGTCACGGCCATGGGAGAAGTTCTCTTTTCACGGCAAAAGGAAACGAAAAGGTATTTGCACATAATGGCAGAGGTGGGTAATTGATTTAGCACTAAATGTGGGTAATTTAAGTTAGAAAGATCAAATGACTGTGGTTTACCGATCTAAACAATAGACGTCCAGATGTTTCTGTTTATTGTGGGATTTTCTAGCTATTTCTCTATTTTCTGGTTAGCCCCTCATGTACTTTTAATATATAATAGATGACCATGGAGATGCCAAGTCACCCGGAGTTGAAGGGTAAAGTGGAGAACCTTGACTTCCTGCTGTACGACAGACAGAAGGAATTGGACAATGCTAGAGAGTTCACCAACCACAACCTCGGCCTTGCCCCCAGAAGGCCCAGACTTTCTCACTGCTCGTCCAGGATCGTCAGTCTCTTCGTCGTCAACGCGCAAAGAAGGTTCACACCATCGACCGTCTTCGCAAGAAGGTGGCCGACCTCGAGAAGACCATCAAGGAGCAAGAAGCTCAGCTCACAGCAAAAGAAGAAGAAGAGGAAGGTGAAGACATCCAGGGAGATATGGACTCTTACCTCATCAATGATGACGACTATGTGAAGGAGGATGCTGTGGACTTCTACACCGACGATGATGACTCTGACTTCATCGACGATGAGTAGATGCACTAGAGCACTATCGTAGAGTGAGGAGTATCGGTCCCATTGTATCATAGCTTGCAGAATGGTTCTTAAAACCATATGTTTTCCTTTGATGTTGTGGTGTGTGTGTGTTTGTATAGTGTGCTTTACTTGAATGCAAAGAAGTTAGTTGCAAAACCTGAGTCAAACTCAAAGTTTTAGCTTTGAAATCAAAACCATGAACCTTAGAACTTTCCCTCTTACCCCTTTATCTATCTCAATCTTCAGATGACTCGTGGAAACCAAGGAGGGAGCAGCTCATCACAAGACCCAATGTTGCAGATTCTGCAGACTCTCATTGCAGACCGTGAAGCTAGTAGGGCAGAGCGCCAAGCTAATCTAGCAACACTGCAGCAGATCGCCCAGATGGCTCACAACAACCAGAACCATGGGAATTAGGATCATCCAGGATCCAAGCTTATAAACTTCTAGAATACCAATCCCCTAATCTTTAGCACTTCGGAGGACCCACTAGATGTAGATGATTGGTTGTAGACAACGGAGAACAACTTAGAAGTAGCCAGAGTGGATGACAACGAGAAGGTTCTTTTTGCCACCCACTATTTGGCAGGAGATGCAAGAGCATGGTGGAACAACACCCGCACAATGAACCATGGTCAAGTGATGACATGGAAAGCCTTCAAAATCATGTTTAGCCGCACCCACGTGCCATAGGGTCTAGTCACCAGAATGAGGGATGAATTCAGGGGCTTGTTCGTCTGCGGTACCAAAGTTGGTAGGCCAGCGCATGGCGGTACCTAAGTAGCCTGCAATCACCGCGTTTCAAAAAGTTGGGCCGCCAACTACTGAGAGGGGCCATTTGGAGGCAAACTCATCTCACCTCGCCAAATACAAACATTCCGTTAAACCGCCCCATGAAGTAGACGGTCGGGACCCACATGTCGGTTATCTGTCCGTGATGCGGGCGCCAACGCGGCAACCTCTTAGGCAAATCGAGCAGCTAAGTGGATTGGATGCGTTGACTAATTTCACAAATCCATTCCCATCTTTCCCCTAGCACCGGCGGCGTCGTAATCCACCCTCCAGGCAGGACGATCCCTTCGTACATTTGACTTCTGGGACCAAGTTGCTGCACCCAGTTACTACGCCCAGTTGCTGATACCGAGCTCCAATGGCGCATGCCATAGCCGCCGTTGCGAGGCTCTAGCCCGCCTCCGCCGCCGACGAGCCGAGCAGCTCGGAGGATGGCAGATCCTACTATCAAGAAAGAAGAAGTTCTGGCTACAAGCGGGTGAGCTACCCTTCTCTTTGCTATTCGCACTAATTACAACTGCTAGCTGGCTACTGAACCTCAAATTGTTTGTTAGCCCAACACTGACAAACATATTTTGTCCACAGTTTTCGGTCAAGTGGGATCTGCGGGACCCCCCTTACCTGGTTACGGTAGTCCTCTACAGGTATGACTCTAATGGCAAGTGGTATGGAAGTCATTGTTTCACGATGGAAGAAGCGCCTGCACAGATCTGCACTATATCTAGTATGGTTTCTGCTCTGTGTAATCATGATGAATTATGGCCGAAGCAGACAGCAAAGTTCAGCTTCATGGGTGAACGTGGCATCATGGTTCCTATAACGTGTGACAGTTAGCTAATTGGGTTGATGAAAAGGTATGCTTCAGCTGCCATGTTTGACCTGAAATGTCATGTACTGGATGTGGAAGTTGCTGCAACTCGGAGTCTCCCTTCTATTCTTGGACAGGGTGGTTGCTCAAACCCAATTAGCTCCTGGTAAGCAAAGGTCGCTTGGGGTTCCCATGTTTGTGCTGAATTGTAATTTTTGTTTTATTTACTCTGTAGATATTAGGCAGTTATGCAACAGTCTTGTTTCTTTGATAGGAAGCGCCGCAAGGTTAGAAACATGACTGCCGGGTCAGTGATTTTGCTGCCCGAAGAAATTAAAAATGAGTGGAAAGATGATGCTGGACACGATTCTGGTGCCCATTTTCCCGGCGATGCAGAGTACGTGAAGCTAAGAAAATTGGCACCGAGAAAGAGGAAGAAGGCAGAAAATGAAGAAGCCAGTGGACGTGAAGGCTTGGCACCCAGGCTGCGGAAGAAGGCTACTGGCAATGAAGATGCATAGTAATGTGTTGAACTTGAACCTATATATGTAATTCTGTTAAATTTTGATCGCTCTCTGTGTGGCACGTTGCTGGGCGAAACAATCTACCCACGTTCTCTGAGTAAAATGTACCGTGACTTAGGGTTTGGAAACGCCCGAGTCAGTAGTTGAATCTGAAATTGTGATTGTGCCACTGCTATCTGAAAACAACGATCCACCGGTTCCACGATTGCTGAGGGGCAGGAGGTCTCCAAATACGACGGAATGTAAGTGGCACATAAATAAATTATTTAAGCTGCCACACTCCACGAAGCAACAACTTATTTCAGATGCTGCACAATGACGTGGCAACATAAACAGCAATGTTCTCACCGATAATGCCCATATGAGGAGGAAATGGGTACCACTTTCTAGCCTAATCTTGAGCCCGTCTATCTCACCGCCTCTCTGCTCCTAGATCCCCTGCACCTGGCGAAGTTCCCGGATCTCCAGTAACCGGGTGTACGTGCTTCCACTTTATAAATTGTGGTTGTGCCATTTGCATGTAGCACAATCCCCGTAGATTACGTTTAAACAAACCACCAGTGTCAGAATACACTAGTAGAAAAGGTGTCTTTGGTCCACGGTTATGTTCCCAATCCGGGACAGAGATCTAAATCGAGGAAGAAATTGATCTAAATCACAAATTAATTGAGACATAGATCTAAATCGAGGCATTTCATTAATTCAACCACAAATTCTTCTAAACAAAGGTGCGATTTCACATCCTACATTAATTCAACCAACTAGTCAACAATTTCACTTCCGCTGCCGCTGTCCTCCGAGCCGCCGGCTTCCTCGTCTTCGTCGGACGGAGCCTCCACGATTTCCGCATTGTACGCGAGACGGAGCACCTCTTCGCGGGGAGAGGTAGCGATGACGGTGAACTTGGTCCGTCCAGGGACGGACCAGAACCTCTCCTGCCCTTCTCGGTTGTGGAGATCCCAGTGCACCACACGCACGTAAACGATGCGGTTGCCAATCTTGGCCTTCCGCTCCTTCTTGAACAGCACCGGCCAGTACGGGCTAGCCGCCGCGTATCGTGGCAGTGCCCTCTTCCATGCGGGCATCTAGAGGCGGCGCGCCGCGATTTCGCTCTCCATCACGGCTCCGCCGTGGAATAGGAGTGGAGCCACCGGCACCCCCACATAGCTGATGCGCCATCCGTGGGTCACCATCACGGCCGGCGGCGCTAGGATGTCGAAGTGCGAGAACATCACCGCCTCGTAAAAGTTCAGCGAGGGCATCTCCATGGCGGGGCGGTGGAGATTGGAGAGGGAGCGAGGGGGTGCACGGCGCGGTGGAGATTGGAGAGGGCGAGGGGATGGGCGACGAAGCAACGAGCTGTGGCGCCTCCTATTTGTACAAGAGGACGACAAAGCGACGGGCGGAATATCCATGGGGCATTGGTCAGACAAAAGGAAGTAATGCAGCGTTAAGACAGATTAACGGGCGACCAATTTTTTTACTCACAGGACTCCGGGACCAATAGTTCAGACCGCTAGGTCAACAAGTACAACTATTACAACTTAAAAAAGGCACGGGGCTTAAGCTAAATATAACTAGTTAACACACATCTCTTTGATCTTCCTAATCTTAGCCTTATGTGCATCTTCCCGCGAGAGCAAGGATCGAAACGTCTGCTCCTTCCTTTTAGCATCTTCCTTGCACAGCTTCAATTGTTTCTCCGCATCTTTCCTCATGCACTTGTCAATACTCTTAGTTGTGAACTACAGGACTTTGGCCTGGTGAAGATCCTTCCTTGCTTGAGTCAGTTCTTGCTCTGCTTTAGCCTTCAGGGCCAACACCACGTCCCTCTCCTTCTAGACTTTGCTAACCTTGTCTTCCACCCCCATGAGATCTCGCTTCTGCTTGGTCGTGTCAACTGGTTCCCATAGCTTCATCTAAACACTGTCAAGAAGTGAGCTGAATGCGGATTATTTCAACTCAATAGTCATTTCCCATAGTTTGTCCAGCGTTTTCTGCATCGATTTGGGCCACTCTGGATCTACCCATTTAACAACACCGCAACTTCCACCTCGCATCATTGCAAGATGTCCTTGACACCGTAAAAACCTCCTGCCTGCGTTTTGTCCTTCGAACGCTACAAATTTAGCGGGCACATATCCATGTCTACATAGAAGAGGACTGTCTTCATCCGCTAAATCGTGATAGTCGGCGTCATACATCGTTTGGTTGGCCTAACACATCGTACGCGCATGAGTAAACAGAGTAGATCTGGCTCAAAAAATAGATAACTGGCCACGGATGATAGAGATAGATATGAGACGACTCACATCAAAATCACCGTCCTTGTCGTCACGACGCATTTCCTTGTCGTATCCCCTTGAACCCATGGCAAGAGGGGAGGGGGGGTGGTGGCTGCCGGAGAGGGGATAGGGATGGCAGCGCCGTCGGCTTGCTTCTACGGCAGGATGGGAGTGAAGTGGGGAATGTGGCTTCGAGGGGAAGGAAGAGAAGTACGGGGAGGAAGAGAAGTAATGGGGACGTGACACTGGGATATGGCACGCTCAACTAGTGAGTCGTGACACTCGCAACAGGGGAGTCCCCAGTGTTGCCAGTTTGTCCAGAGCAAGCGTGGCCAATCATGCCGCAGAACAGACTACTCGCGGATCAATCTCACGAAAACCATCCCAATTGTCCAAGCGCCCCGATCGGACGGTATGTAACAATCGACAAGCAGAACAAATGTGTTAGGGCGTGCATTCTAGAAGACACGGTGTAACGCTAAGGTTAGGGCTCTCCTAAGGTTAATTAGTATCCATATGCGGTTTATGAAAAGAACATGCATCCAATGACACGGGTGGATATAGCTGTGGTTAATGAGAAGAGCAGACATGCAATGACACCGGTGATATGTGGTTTGTAGGAAGAACACACATGCAATGACTCTGGTGATATGTGGTTTGTGAGAAGAACACACATGCAATGACTCTAGCTGTAGTTAATGAAAAGAGCAGACATGCAATGACACCGGTGGATCCATGTGTGGTTCATGGGAAGAACACACATGCAATGACACTGGTGATATGTGGTCTATGCAAAGAACACACATCCAATGACTAGCCGTGGTTCATGAAAAGATCAGACATGCAATGACACTGGTGGATCCATGTGTGGTTCCTGGAAAGAACACACATGGAATGACACTGGGTGTGGTTCATGATATGATTTGTGAGAAGAACACACATGCAATGACACTGGTGGATCCATGTGTGGTCTGTGAGAAAAACACACATGCAATGACACTTGGTGTGGTTCATGATATGGTTTGTGAGAAGAACACACATGCAATGACACTAGTGGATCCATGTGTGGTCTTTGGGAAGAACACACATGCAATGACACTGGATACATGTGTGGTCTATGAGAAGAACACACATCCAATGACTCTAGTTGTGGTTCATGAAAAGAGCATACATGCAATGACACTGGTGGATCCATGTGTGGTTCATGGGAAGAACACACATGCAATGACACTGGTGATGTGTGGTATGTGGGAAGCGCAGACATGCAATGACACTAATGGATCCATGTGTGGTTCATGGGAAAAACACACATGCGATGACACTGGGTGGATCCATGTGTGGTTCATGAGAAGAGCAGACATGCAATGACACTGGTGGATCCATGTGTGGTTCATGGGAAGAACACACATGCAATGACACTGGGTGTGGTTCATGATATGGTTTGCGAGAAGAACATACATGGAATGACACTGGTGGATCCATGTATGGTCTCTGGGAAGAGAAGACATGCGATGACACTAGGTGTGGTTCATGATATGGATTGTGAGAAGAACACACATGCAATGACACTGGTGGATCCATGTGTGGTCTTTGGGAAGAACACACATGCAATGAAACTGGATCCTTGTGTGGTCTGTGAGAAGAACACACATCCAATGACTCTAGCTATGGTTCATGAAAAGAGCATACATGCAATGACACTGGTGGATCCATGTGTGGTTCATGGGAAGAACACACATGCGATGACACTGGGTGGATCCATGTGTGGTTCATGATAAGAGCAGACATGCAATGACACCGGTGGATCAATGTGTGGTTCATGGGAAGAACACACATGCAATGACTCTAGTGATATGTGGTTTGTGAAAACAACAGACATGCAATGACTCTAGCTGTGGTTAGTGAGAAGAACACACATGCAATTACACTGGGTGTGGTTCATGATATGGTTTGTGAGAAGAACAAACGTGCAATGACACTGGTGGATCCATGTGTGGTCTTTGGGAAGAACACACATGCAATGACACCGGTGATATGTGGTCTGTGAGAAGAACACACATCCAATGACTCTAGCTGTGGTTCATGAAAAGAGCAGACATGCAATGACACTCGTGGATCCATGTGTGGTTCATGGGAAGAACACACATGCAATGACACTAGGTGTGGTTCATGATATGGTTTGTGAGAAGAGCAGACATGCCATGACACCGGTGGATCCATGTGTCGTTCATGGGAAGAACACACATGCAATGACACTGGTGGATCCATGTGTGGTCTGTGAGAAGAACATACATGCAATGACACTGGGTGTGGTTCATGATATGGTTTGTGAGAAGAACACACATGCAATGACACACGTGGATCCATGTGTGGTCTTTGGGAAGAACACACATGCAATGACACTGGATACATGTGTGGTCTGTGAGAAGAACACACATCCAATGACTCTAGCTATGATTCATGAAAAGAGCATACATGCAATGACACTGGTGGATCCATGTGTGGTTCATGGGAAGAACACACATGCGATGACACTGGGTGGATCCATGTGTGGTTCATGAGAAGAGAAGACATGCAATGACACCTGTGGATCCATGTGTGGTTTATGGGAACAACACACATGCAATGACTCTAGTGATATGTGGTTTGTGAAAAGAACAGACATGCAATGACTCTAGATGTGGTTAGTGAGAAGAACACACATGCAATGACACTTGGTGTGGTTCATGATATGGTTTGTGAGAAGAACACACATGCAATGACACTGGTGGATCCATGTGTGGTCTATGGGAAGAACACACATCCAATGACACTAGTGATATGTGGTCTGTGAGAAGAACACACATCCGATGACTCTAGTTGTGGTTCATGAAAAGCGCAGACATGCAATGAAACTGGTGGATCCATGTGTGGTTCATGGGAAGAACACACATGCAATGACACTGGGTGTGGTTCATGATATGGTTTGTGAGAATAGCACACATGCAATGACACTGGTGGATCCATGTATGGTCTTTGGGAAGAACACACATGCATAGAAACTGGTGGATCCATGTGTGGTCTGTGAGAAGAAAACACATGCAATGTCACTGGGTGTGGTTCATGATATGGTTTGTGAGAAGAACACACATGCAATGACACTGGTGGATCCATGTGTGATCTTTGGGAATAACACACATGCAATGACACTGGATACATGTGTGGTCTATGAGAAGAACACACATCCAATGACTCTAGCTGTGGTTCATGAAAAGAGCATACATGCAATGACACTGGTGGATCCATGTGTGGTTCATGGGAAGAACACACATGCGATGACACTGGTGATGTGTGGTATGTGGGAAGAGCAGACATGCAATGACACTGATGGATCCATGTCTGGTTCATGGGAAGAACACACATGCGATGACACTGGGTGGATCCATGTGTGGTTCATGAGAAGAGCAGACATGCAATGACACTGGTGGATCCATGTGTGGTTCATGGGAAGAACACACATGCAATGACACTGGTTGTGGTTCATGATATGGTTTGTGAGAATAACACACATGCAATGACACTAGTGGATCCATGTGTGGTCTGTGGGAAGAGCAGACATGCAATGACCTGTGGTTCATGTGTGGTTTATGAGAAGAACACACATGCAATGACTCTAGCTTTGGTTCATGAAAGAACACATGCAATGACACTGTGGATCCATGTGGTTCATGGGAAGAACACACATGCAATGACACTGGTGGATCATGTGTGGTATGTGGGAAGAACACATGCAATGACACTGGTGGATCCATGATATGGTTTGTGAGAAGAACACACATGCAATGACACTAGGTGGATCCATGTGGTTCATGAGAAGAACATACATGCAATGACACTGTGGATCCATGTGTGGTTCATGAAGAAGAACACACATGCAATGACACTGGTTGTGGTTCATGATATGGGAGAATAACACATGCAATGACACTGGTGGATCCATGTGTGGTTCATGAGAAGAGCAGACATGCAATGACACCGGTGGATCCATGTGTGGTTCATGGGAAGAACACACATGCAATGACTCTGGTGATATGTGGTTTGTGAAAAGAACAGACATGCAATGATTCTAGCTGTGGTTAGTGAGAAGAACACACATGCAATGACATTGGGTGTGGTTCATGATATGGTTTGTGAGAAGAACACACATGGAATGACACTGGTGGATCCATGTGTGGTCTTTGGGAAGAACACACATGCAATGACACTGGTGATATGAGGTCCGTGAGAAGAACACACATCCAATGGCTCTAGATGTGGTTCATGAAAAGAGCAGACATGCAATGACACTGGTGGATCCGTGTGTGGTTCATGGGAATAACACACATGCAATGACACTAGGTGTGGTTCATGATATGGTTTGTGATAAGAACACACATGCAATGACACTGGTGGATCCATGTGTGGTCTTTGGGAAGAACACACATGCAATGACACTGGTGATGTGTGGTATGTGGGAAGAGCAGATGCAATGACACTGGTGGATCCATGTGTGGTTCATGGGAAGAACACACATGCGATGACACTGGGTGGATCCATGTGTGGTTCATGAGAAGAGCAGACATGCAATGACACTGGTGGATCCATGTGTGGTTCATGGGAAGAACACACATGCAATGACACCGGGTGTGGTTCATGATATGGTTTGTGAGAATAACACACATGCAATGACACTGGTGGATCCATGTGTGGTCTGTGGGAAGAGCAGACATGTGATGACACTGGGTGTGGTTCATGATATGGTTTGTGAGAAGAACACACATGCAATGACACTGGTGGATCCATATGTGGTCTTTGGGAAGAACACACATGCAATGACACTAGATCCATGTGTGGTCTGTGAGAAGAACATACATCCAATGACTCTAGCTATGGTTCATGAAAAGAGCATACATGCAATGACACTGGTGGATCCATGTGTGGTTCATGGGAAGAACACACATGCGATGACACTGGGTGGATCCATGTTTGGTTCATAAGAAGAGCAGACATGCAATGACACTGGTGGATCCATGTGTGGTTCATGGGAAGAACACACATGCAATGACTCTGGTGATATGTGGTTTGTGAAAAGAATAGACATGCAATGACTCTAGCTGTGGTTAGTGAGAAAAACACACATGCAATGACACTGGGTGTGGTTCATGATATGGTTTGTGAGAAGAGCAGACATGCAATGACACCGGTGGATCCATGTGTGGTTCATGGGAAGAACACACATGCAATGACACTGGTGATATGTGGTTTGTGAGAAGAACACACATCGAATGACTCTAGCCGTGGTTCATGAAAATAGTAGACATGCAATGACACTGGTGGATCCATGTGTGGTTCATGGGAAGAACACACATGCAATGACACTAGGTGTGGTTCATGATATGGTTTGTGAGAAGAACACACATGCAATGACACTGGTGGATCCATGTGTGGTCTTTGGGAAGAACACACATGCAATGACACTGGTGGATCCATGTGTGGTCTGTGAGAAGAACACACATGCAATGACACTGGGTGTGGTTCATGATATGGTTTGTGAGAAGAACACACATGCAATGACACTGGTGGATCCATGTGTGGTCTTTGGGAAGAACACACATGCAATGACACTGGATACATGTGTGGTCTATGAGAAGAACACACATCCAATGACTCTAACTGTGGTTTATGAAAAGAGCATACATGCAATGACATTGGTGGATCCATGTGTGGTTCATGGGAAGAACACACATGCGATGACACTGGTGATGTGTGGTATGTGGGAAGATCAGACATGCAATGACACTGATGGATCCATGTGTGGTTCATGGGAAGAACACACATGCGATGAAACTGGGTGGATCTATGTGTGGTTCATGAGAAGAGCGGACATGCAATGACACTAGTGGATCCATGTGTGGTTCATGGGAAGAACACACATGCAATGACACTGGGTGTGGTTCATGATATGGTTTGTGAGAAGAACACACATGCAATGACACTGGTGGATCCATGTGTGGTCTTTGGGAAGAACACACATGCAATGACACTGGACAGTTCATGTGTGGTTTGTGAGAAGAACACACATCCAATGACAGATCTAACTGTGGTTCATGAAGAACATACATGCAATGACACTAGTGGATCCATGTGGTTCATGGGAAGAACACACATGCAGTGACACTAGGTGTGGTTCATGATATGGTTTGTGAGAAGAACACACATGCAATGACACTGGTGGATCCATGTGTGGTCTTTGGGAAGAACACACATACAATCACACTAGATACATGTGTGGTCTGTGAGAAGAACACACACCCAATAACTCTAACTGTGGTTCATGGGAAGAACACACATGCAATGACACTGGTTGTGGTTCATGATATGGTTTGTGAGAATAACACACATGCAATGACACTAGTGGATCCATGTGTGGTCTGTGGGAAGAGCAGACATGCAATGACACCGGTGGATCCATGTGTGGTTCATGGGAAGAACACACATGCAATGACTGGTGATATGTGGTTTGTGAAAAGAACAAACATGCAATGACTCTAGCTGTGGTTAGTGAGAAGAACACACATGCAATGACACTGGGTGTGGTTCATGATATGGTTTGTGAGAAGAACACACATGGAATGACACTGGTGGATCCATGTGTGGTCTTTGGGAAGAACACACATGCAATGACACTTGTGATATGAGGTCTGTGAGAAGAACACACATCCAATACTCTCGCTGTGGTTCATGAAAAGAGCATACATGCAATGACACTGGTGGATCAATGTGTGGTTCATGGGAAGAACACACACGCAATGACACTGGGTGTGGTTCATGATATGGTTTGTGAGAAGAACACACATGCAATGACACTGGTGGATCCATGTGTGGTCTTTGGGAAGAACACACATGCAATGACACTGGTGATGTGTGGTATGTGGGAAGAGCAGACATGCAATGACACTGGTGGATCCATGTGTGGTTCATCGGAAGAACACACATGCGATGACACTGGGTGGATCCATGTGTGGTTCATGAGAAGATCAGACATGCAATGACACTGGTGGATCCATGTGTGGTTCATGGGAAGAACACACATGCAATGACACTAGGTGTGGTTCATGATATGGTTTGTTAGAAGGACACACATGCAATGACACTGGTGGATCCATGTGTGGTCTATGGGAAGAGCAGACATGTGATGACACTAGGTGTGGTTCATGATATGGTTTGTGAGCAGAACACACATGCAATGACACTGGTGGATCCATGTGTGGTCTTTGGCAAGAACACACATGCAATGACACTGGATCCATTTGTTCTCTGAGAGAAGAACATACATCCAATGACTCTAGATATGGTTCATGTATATAGCAGACATGCAATGACACTGGTGGATCCATGTGTGGTTCATTGGAAGAACACACATGCGATGACACTGGGTGGATCCATGTGTGGTTCATAAGAAGAGCAGACATGCAATGACACCGGTGGATCCATGTGTGGTTCATTGGAAGAACACACATGCAATGACTCTGGTGATATGTGGTTTGTGAAAAGAACAAACATGCAATGACTCTAGCTGTGGTGAGTGAGAAGAACACACATGCAATGACACTGGGTGTGGTTCATGATATGGTTTGTGAGAAGAACACACATGGAATGACACTGGATCCATGTGTGGTTTGTGAGAAGAACACACATCCAATGACACTTGTGATATGTGGTCTGTGAGAAGATCACACATCCATTGACTCTAGCTGTGGTTATTTATAAGAGAAGACATGCAATGACACTGGTGGATCCATGTGTGGTTCATGGGAAGAACACACATGCAATGACACTGGGTGTGGTTCATGATATGGTTTATGAGAAGAACACACATGCAATGACACTGGTGGATCCATGTGTGGTCTTTGGGAAGAACACACATGCAATGACACTGGTGGATCCATGTGTGGTCTGTGAGAAGAACACACATGCAATGACACTGGGTGTGGTTCATGATATGGTTTGTGAGAAGAACACACATGCAATGACACTGGTGGATCCATGTGTGGTCTTTGAGAAGAACACACATGCAATGACACTGGATCCATGTGTGGTCTTTGAGAAGAACACACATCCAATGACTCTAGCTGTGGTTCATAAAAAGAGCAGACATGCAATGACACTGGTGGATCCATGTGTGGTTCATGGGAAGAACACATGCGATGACACTGGTGGATCCATGTGTGGTTCATGTGAAGAGTAGACATGCAATGACACTGGTGGATCCATGTGTGGTTCATGGGAAGAACACACATGCAATGACACTGGGTGGATCCATGTGTGGTTCATGAGAAGAACACACATGCAATGACACTGGTGGATCCATGTGTGGTTCATGGGAAGAACACACATGCAATGACACTGGTGTGGTTCATGATATGGTTTGTGAGAAGAACACACATGCAATGACACTGGTGGATCCATGTGTGGTCTTTGGGAAGAACACACATGCAATGACACTGGATCCATGTGTGGTCTATGAGAAGAACACACATCCAATGACTCTAACTGTGGTTCATGAAAAGAGCATACATGCAATGACACTGGTGGATCCATGTGTGGTTCATGGGAAGAACACACATGCGATGACACCGGTGGATCCATGTGTGGTTCATGTGGAAGAACACATGCAATGACACCGGTGGATCCATGTGGTTCATGGGAAGAACACACATGCAATGACACTGGTGGATATGTGGTTTGTGAGAAGAACACATGCAATGACTCTGTGGATCCATGTGTGTTTCATGGTAAGAAAAAAAATGCAATGACACTGGTGTGGTTCATGATATGGTTTGTGAGAATAACACACATGCAATGACACTAGTGGATCCATGTGTGGTCTGTGGGAAGAGCAGACATGCGATGACACTAGGTGTGGTTCATGACATGGTTTGTGAGAAGAACACACATGCAATGACATTGGTGGATCCATGTGTGGTCTTTGGGAAGAACACACATGCAATGACACTAGATCCATGTGTGGTCTGTGAGAAGAACACACATCCAATGAATCTAGCTCTGGTTCATGAAAAGAGCATACTTGCAATGACACTGGGGGATCCATGTGTGGTTCATGGGAAGAACACACATGCAATGACACTGTGGATCCATGTGTGGTCTATGAGAAGAACACACATGCAATGACACTGGTGGATCCATGTGTGGTATGTGGGAAGAACACACATGCAATGACACTGGTGATGTGTGGTATTTGGGAAGAGCAGACATGCAATGACACTGGTGGATCCATGTGTGGTTCATGGGAAGAACACACATGCGATGACACTGGGTGGATCCATGTGTGGTTCATGAGAAGAGCAGACATGCAATGACACTGGTGGATCCATGTGTGGTTCATGGAAAGAACACACATGCAATGACACTAGGTGTGGTTCATGACATGGTTTGTGAGAAGAACACACATGCAATGACACTGGTGGATCCATGTGTGGTCTGTGGGAAGAGCACACATGTGATGACACTGGGTGTGGTTCATGATATGGTTTGTGAGAAGAACACACATGCAATGACACTGGTGGATCCATGTGTGGTCTTTGGAAAGAACACACATGCAATGACACTGGATCCATGTGTGGTCTGTGAGAAGAACACACATCCAATGACTCTAGATGTGGTTCATGAAAAGAGCATACATGCAATGACACTGGTGGATCCATGTGTGGTTCATGGGAAGAACACACATGCGATGACACTGGGTGGATCCATGTGTGGTTCATGAGAAGAGAAGACATGAAATGACACTGGTGGATCCATGTGTGGTTCATGGGAAGAACACACATGCAATGACACTGGGTGTGGTTCATGATATGGTTTGTGAGAAGAACACACATGCAATGACACTAGTGGATCCATGAATGGTCTTTGGGAAGAACACACATGCAATGACACTAGATCCATGTGTGGTCTGTGAGAAGAACACATCCAATGACTCTAGATGGTTCATGAAAAGAGCATACATGCAATGACACTGGTGGATCCATGTGTGGTTCATGGGAAGAACACACATGCGATGACACTGGGTGGATCCATGTGTGGTTCATGAGAAGAAAGACATGCAATGACAGGTGGATCCATGTGTGGTTCATGGGAATAACACACATGCAATGACACTGGTGATATGTGGTTTGTGAAAAGAACACACATGCAATGAATCTAGTGGATCCATGTGTGTGGTTAGTGAGAAGAACACACATGCAATGACACTGGGTGTGGTTCATGATATGGTTTGTGAGAAGAGCAGACATGCAATGACACTGGTGGATCCATGTGTGGTCTTTCGGAAGAACACATGCAATGACACTGATCCATGTGTGGTCTGTGAGAAGAACACACATCCAATGACTCTAGATGTGGTTCATGAAAAGGAAGACATGCAATGACACTGGTGGATCCATGTGTGGTTCATGGGAAGAACACACATGCAATGACACTTTGGGTGTGGTTCATGATATGGTTTGTGAGAAGAACACACATGCAATGACACTGTGGATCCATGTGTGGTCTTTGGGAAGAACACACATGCAATGACACTGGATGCATGTGTGTTCTGTGAGAAGTACTCACATCCAATGACTCTAGCTGTGGTTCTTGAAAAGAGCATACATGCAATGACACTGGTGGATCCATGTGTGGTTCATGGGAAGAACACACATGCGATGACACTGGGTGGATCCATGTGGGGTTCATGAGAAGAGCAGACATGCAATGACACCGGTGGATCCATGTGTGGTTCATGGGAAGAACACACATGCAATGACTCTGGTGATATGGGGTTTGTGAATAGAATAGACATGCAATGACTCTAGCTGTGGTTAGTGAGAAGAACACACATGCAATGACACTGGGTGTGGTTCATGATATGGTTTGTGAGAAGAACACACATGCAATGACACTGGTGGATCCATGTGTGGTCTTTGGAAAGAACACACATGCAATGACACTAGATCCATGTGTGGTCTGTGAGAAGAACACACATCCAATGACTCTAGATGTGGTTCATGAAAAGAGCATACATGCAATGACACTGGTGGATCCATGTGTGGTTCATGGGAAGAACACACATGCGATGACACTGGGTGGATCCATGTGTGGTTCTTGAGAAGAACACACATGCAATGACACGGGTGGATCCATGTGTGGTTCATGGGAAGAACACACATGCAATGACTCTGGTGATATGTGGTTTGTGAAAAGAACAGACATGCAATGACTCTAGCTGTGGTTAGTGAGAAGAACACACATGCAATGACACTGGGTGTGGTTCATGACATGGTTTGTGAGAAGAGCAGACATGCAATGACACCGGTGGATCCATGTGTGGTTCATGGGAAGAACACACATGCAATGACACTGGTGATATGTGGTCTGTGAGAAGAACACACATCCAATGACTCTAGCTGTGGTTCATGAAAAGAGCAGACATGCAATGACACTGGTGGATCCATGTGTGGTTCATGGGAAGAACACACATGCAATGACACTAGGTGGATCCATGATATGGTTTGTGAGAAGAACACACATGCAATGACACCGGTGGATCCATGTGTGGTCTTTGGGAAGAACACACATGCAATGACACTGGTGGATCCATGTGTGGTCTGTGAGAAGAACATACATGCAATGACACTGGGTGTGGTTCATGATATGGTTTGTGAGAAGAACACACATGCAATGACACTGGTGGATCCATGTGTGGTCTTTGGGAAGAACACACATGCAATGACACTGGATCCATGTGTGGTCTGTGAGAAGAACACACATCCAATGACTCTAGCTGTGGTTCATGAAAAGAGCATACATGCAATGACACTGGTGGATCCATGTGTGGTTCATGGGAAGAACACACATGCGATGACACTGGGTGGATCCATGTGTGGTTCATGAGAAGAGTAGACATGCAATGACACCGGTGGATCCATGTGTGGTTCATGGGAAGAACACACATGCAATGACTCTGGTGATATGTGGTTTGTGAATAGAACAGACGTGCAATGACTCTAGCTATGGTTAGTGAGAAGAACACACATGCAATGCCACTAGGTGTGGTTCATGATATGGTTTGTGAGAAGAACACACATGCAATGACACTGGTGGATCCATGTGTGGTCTTTGGAAAGAACACACATGCAATGACACTAGATCCATGTGTGGTCTGTGAGAAGAACACACATCCAATGACTCTAGATGTGGTTCATGAAAAGAGCATACATGCAATGACACTGGTGGATCCATGTGTGGTTCATGGGAAGAACACACATGCGATGACACTGGGTGGATCCATGTGTGGTTCATGAGAACAGAAGACATGCAATGACACCGGTGGATCCATGTGTGGTTCATGGGAAGAACACACATGCAATGACTCTGGTGATATGTGATTTGTGAAAAGAACAGACATGCAATGACTCTAGCTGTGGTTAGTGAGAAGAACACACATGCAATGACACTGGGTGTGGTTCATGATATGGTTTGTGAGAAGAGAAGACATGCAATGACACCGGTGGATCCATGTGTGGTTCATGGGAAGAACACACATGCAATGACTCTGGTGATATGTGGTTCTGGAGAAGAACACACATCCTATGACTCTAGCTGTGGTTCATGAAAAGGGCAGACATGCAATGACACTGGTGGATCCATGTGTGGTTCATGGGAAGAACACACATGCAATGACACTGGTGTGGTTCATGATATGGTTTGTGAGAAGAACACACATGCAATGACACTGGTGGATCCATGTGTGGTCTTTGGAAAGAACACACATGCAATGACACTAGATCTATGTGTGGTCTGTGAGAAGAACACACATCCAATGACTCTAGATGTGGTTCATGAAAAGAGCATACATGCAATGACACTGGTGGATCCATGTGTGGTTCATGGGAAGAACACACATGCGATTACACTAGGTGTATCCATGTGTGGTTCATGAGAACAGAAGACATGCAATGACACCGGTGGATCCATGTGTGGTTCATGGGAAGAACACACATGCAATGACTCTGGTGATATGTGATTTGTGAAAAGAACAGACATGCAATGACTCTAGCTGTGGTTAGTGAGAAGAACACACATGCAATGACACTGGTGGATCCATGTGTGGTCTATGGGACGAGCAGACCTGTGATGACACTGGGTGTGGTTCATGATATGGTTTGTGAGAAGAACACACATGCAATGACACTGGTGGATCCATGTGTGGTCTTTGGAAAGAACACACATGCAATGACACTAGATCCATGTGTGGTCTGTGAGAAGAACACACATCCAATGACTCTAGATGTGGTTCATGAAAAGAGCATACATGCAATGACACTGGTGGATCCATGTGTGGTTCTTGGGAAGAACACACATGCGATGACACTGGGTGGATCCATGTGTGGTTCATGAGAAAAGAAGACATGCAATGACACCGGTGGATCCATGTGTGGTTCATGGGAAGAACACACATGCAATGACTCTGGTGATATGTGATTTGTGAAAAGAACATACATGCAATGACTCTAGCTGTGGTTAGTGAGAAGAACACACATGCAATGACACTAGGTGTGGTTCATGACATGGTTTGTGAGAAGAGCAGACATGCAATGACACCTTTGGATCCATGTGTGGTTCATGGGAAGAACACACATGCAATGACACTGGTGATATGTGGTCTGTGAGAAGAACACACATCCAATGACTCTAGCTGTGGTTCATGAAAAGAGAAGACATGCAATGACACTGGTGGATCCATGTGTGGTTCATGGGAATAACACACATGCAATGACACTGGGTGTGGTTCATGATATGGTTTGTGAGAAGAACACACATGCAATGACACTGGTGGATCCATGTGTGGTCTTTGGGAAGAACACACATGCAATGACACTGGATCCATGTGTGGTCTGTGAGAAGAACACACATGCAATGACACTGGTGGATCCATGTGTGGTTCATGGGAAGAACACACATGCGATGACACTGGGTGGATCCATGTGTGGTTTGTGAGAAGAACACATGCAATGACACTGGTGGATCCATGTGTGGTTCATGGGAAGAACACACATGCAATGACACGGTGTGGTTCATGCTGTGGTTTGTGTGAAGAACACACATGCAATGACACTGGTGGATCCATGTGTGGTTCATGGGAAGAACACACATGCAATGCCACTAGGTGTGGTTCATGATATGGTTTGTGAGAAGAACACACATGCAATGACACTGGTGGATCCATGTGTGGTCTTTGGAAAGAACACACATGCAATGACACTAGATCTATGTGTGGTCTGTGAGAAGAACACACATCCAATGACACTAGATGTGGTTCATGAAAAGAGCATACATCCAATGACACTGGTGGATCCATGTGTGGTTCATGGGAAGAACACACATGCGATGACACTGGGTGTATCCATGTGTGGTTCATGAGAACAGAAGACATGCAATGACACCGGTGGATCCATGTGTGGTTCATGGGAAGAACACACATGCAATGACTCTGGTGATATGTGATTTGTGAAAAGAACAGACATGCAATGACTCTAGCTGTGGTTAGTGAGAAGAACACACATGCAATGACACTGGGTGTGGTTCATGATATGGTTTGTGAGAAGAGCAGACATGCAATGACACCGGTGGATCCATGTGTGGTTAATGGGAAGAACACACATGCAATGACACTGGTGATATGTGGTCTGTGAGAAGAACACACATCCAATGACTCTAGCTGTGGTTCATGAAAAGAGAAGACATGCAATGACACTGGTGGATCCATGTCTGGTTCATCGGAAGAACACACATGCAATGACACTGGGTGTGGTTCATGATATGGTTTGTGAGAAGAACACACATGCAATGACACTGGTGGATCCATGTGTGGTCTTTGGGAAGAACACACATGCAATGACACTGGATCCATGTGTGGTATGTGAGAAGAACACACATCCAATGACTCTAGCTGTGGTTCTTGAAAAGAGCATACATGCAATGACACTGGTAGATCCATGTGTGGTTCATGGGAAGAATACACATGCGATGACACTGGGTGGATCCATGTGTGGTTCATGAGAAGAGCAGACATGCAATGACACCGGTGGATCCATGTGTGGTTCATGGGAAGAACACACATGTAATGACTCTGGTGATACGTGGTTTGTGAATAGAATAGACATGCAATGACTCTAGCTGTGGTTAGTGAGAAGAACACACATGCAATGACACTGGCTGTGGTTCATGAGATGGTTTGTGAGAAGAACACACATGCAATGACACTGGTGGATCCATGTGTGGTCTATGGGACGAGCAGACCTGTGATGAAACTGGGTGTGGTTCATGATATGGTTTGTGAGAAGAACACACATGCAATGACACTGGTGGATCCATGTGTGGTCCTTGGAAAGAACACACATGCAATGACACTAGATCCATGTGTGGTCTGTGAGAAGAACACACATCCAATGACTCTAAATGTGGTTCATGAAAAGAGCATACATGCAATGACACTGGTGGATCCATGTGTGGTTCATGGGAAGAACACACATGCGATGACACTGGGTGGATCCATGTGTGGTTCATGAGAACAGAATACATGCAATGACACCGGTGGATCCATGTGTGGTTCATGGGAAGAACACACATGCAATGACTCTGGTGATATGTGGTTGGTGAAAAGAACAGACATGCAATGACTCTAGGTGTGGTTAGTGAGAAGAACACACATGCAATGACATTGGGTGTGGTTCATGATATGGTTTGTGAGAAAAACACCCATGGAATGACACTGGTGGATCCATGTGTGTTCTTTGGGAAGAACACACATGCAATGACACTAGATACATGTGTGGTTTGTGAGAAGAACACACATCCAATGACTCTAGCTGTGGTTCATGAAAAGAGCAGACATGCAATGACACTGGTGGATCCATGTGTGGTTCATGGGAAGAACACACATGAAATGACACTAGTGTGGTTCATGATATGGTTTATGAGAAGAACACACATGCAATGACACTGGTGGATCCATGTGTGGTATTTGGGAAGAGCAGACATGCAATGACACTGGTGGATCCATGTGTGGTTCATGGGAAGAACACACATGCGATGACACTGGGTGGATCCATGTGTGGTTCATGAGAAGAGCAGACATGTAATGACACTGGTGGATCCATGTGTGGTTCATGGGAAGAACACACATGCAATGACACTGGGTGAGGTTCATGATATGGTTTGTGAGAAGAACACACATGCAATGACACTGGTGGATTCATGTGTGGTCTGTGGGAAGAGTAGACATGTGATGACACTGGGTGTGGTTCATGATATGGTTTGTGAGAAGAACACACTTGCAATGACACTGGTGGATCCATGTGTGGTCTTTGGAAAGAACACACATGCAATGACACTGGATCCATGTGTGGTCTGTGAGAAGAACACACATCCAATGAATCTAGATGTGGTTCATGAAAAGAGCATACATGCAATGACACTGGTGGATCCATGTGTGGTTCATGGGAAGAACACACATGCGATGACACTGGGTGGATCCATGTGTGGTTCATGAGAAGAGAAGACATCCAATGACACCGGTGGATCCATGTGTGGTTCATGGGAAGAACACACATGCAATGACTCTGCTGATATGTGGTTTGTGAAAAGAATAGACATGCAATGACTCTAGCTGTGGTTAGTGAGAAGAACACACATGCAATGACACTGGGTGTGGTTCAAGATATGGTTTGTGAGAAGAGCAGACATGCAATTACACCGGTGGATCCATGTGTGGTTCATGGGAAGAACACACATTCAATGACACTGGTGATATGTGGTCTGTGAGAAGAACACACATCCAATGACTCTAGATGTGGTTCATGAAAAGAGAAGACATGCAATGACACTGGTGGATCCATGTGTGGTTCATGGGAAGAACACACATGCAATGACACTAGGTGTGGTTCATGATATGGTTTGTGAGAAGAACACACATGCAATGACACTGGTGGATCCATGTGTGGTCTTTGGGAAGAACACACATGCAATGACACTGGATCCATGTGTGGTCTGTGAGAAGAACACACATCCAATGACTCTAGCTGTGGTTCATGAAAAGAGCATACATGCAATGACACTGGTGGATCCATGTGTGGTTCATGGGAAGAACACACATGCGATGACACTGGGTGGATCCATGTGTGGTTCATGAGAAGAGTAGACATGCAATGACACCGGTGGATCCATGTGTGGTCCATGGGAAGAACACACATGCAATAACTCTGGTGATATGTGGTTTGTGAATAGAACAGACATACAATGACTCTAGCTGTGGTTAGTGAGAAGAACACACATGTAATGACACTTGGTGTGGTTCATGATATGGTTTGTGAGAAGAACACACATGCAATGACACTGGTGGATCCATGTGTGGTCTATGGGACGAGCAGACCTGTGATGACACTGGGTGTGGTTCATGATATGGTTTGTGAGAAGAACACACATGCAATGACACTGGTGGATCCATGTGTGATCTTTGGAAAGAACACACATGCAATGACACTAGATCCATGTGTGGTCTGTGAGAAGAACACACATCCAATGACTCTAGATGTGGTTCATGAAAAGAGCATACATGCAATAACACTGGTGGATCCATGTGTGGTTCTTGGGAAGAACACACATGCGATGACACTGGGTGGATCCATGTGTGGTTCATGAGAAAAGAAGACATGCAATGACACTGGTGGATCCATGTGTGGTTCATGGGAAGAACACACATGCAATGACTCTGGTGATATGTGATTTGTGAAAAGAACATACATGCAATGACTCTAGCTGTGGTTAGTGAGAAGAACACACATGCAATGACACTGGGTGTGGTTCATGACATGGTTTGTGAGAAGAGCAGACATGCAATGACACCGGTGGATCCATGTGTGGTTCATGGGAAGAACACACATGCAATGACACTGGTGATATGTGGTCTGTGAGAAGAACACACATCCAATGACTCTAGGTGGTTCATGAAAAGAAGACATGCAATGACACTGGTGGATCCATGTGTGTTTCATGGGAATAACACACATGCAATGACACTGGGTGTGGTTCATGATATGGTTTATGAGAAGAACACACATGCAATGACACTGGTGGATCCATGTGTGGTCTTTGGGAAGAACACACATGCAATGACACTGGTGGATCCATGTGTGGTCTGTGAGAAGAACATACATGCAATGACACTGGGTGTGGTTCATGATATGGTTTGTGAGAAGAACACACATGCAATGACACTGGTGGATCCATGTGTGGTCTTTGGGAAGAACACACATGCAATGACACTGGATCCATGTGTGGTCTGTGAGAAGAACACACATCCAATGACTCTAGCTGTGGTTCATGAAAAGAGCATACATGCAATGACACTGGTCGATCCATGTGTGGTTCATGGGAAGAACACACATGCGATGACACTGGGTGGATCCATGTGTGGTTCATGAGAAGAGTAGACATGCAATGACACCGGTGGATCCATGTGTGGTCCATGGGAAGAACACACATGCAATAACTCTGGTGATATGTGGTTTGTGAATAGAACAGACATGCAATGACTCTAGCTGTGGTTAGTGAGAAGAACACACATGCAATGACACTGGGTGTGGTTCATGATATGGTTTGTGAGAAGAACACACATGCAATGACACTGGTGGATCCATGTGTGGTCTATGGGACGAGCAGACCTGTGATGACACTGGGTGTGGTTCATGATATGGTTTGAGAGAAGAACACACATGCAATGACACTGGTGGATCCATGTGTGATCTTTGGAAAGAACACACATGCAATGACACTAGATCCATGTGTGGTCTGTGAGAAGAACACACATCCAATGACTCTAGATGTGGTTCATGAAAAGAGCATACATGCAATAACACTGGTGGATCCATGTGTGGTTCTTGGGAAGAACACACATGTGATGACACTGGGTGGATCCATGTGTGGTTCATGAGAAAAGAAGACATGCAATGACACTGGTGGATCCATGTGTGGTTCATGGGAAGAACACACATGCAATGACTCTGGTGATATGTGATTTGTGAAAAGAACATACATGCAATGACTCTAGCTGTGGTTAGTGAGAAGAACACACATGCAATGACACTGGGTGTGGTTCATGACATGGTTTGTGAGAAGAGCAGACATGCAATGACACCGGTGGATCCATGTGTGGTTCATGGGAAGAACACACATGCAATGACACTGGTGATATGTGGTCTGTGAGAAGAACACACATCCAATGACTCTAGCTGTGGTTCATGAAAAGAGAAGACATGCAATGACACTGGTGGATCCATGTGTGTTTCATGGGAATAACACACATGCAATGACACTGGGTGTGGTTCATGATATGGTTTATGAGAAGAACACACATGCAATGACACTGGTGGATCCATGTGTGGTCTTTGGGAAGAACACACATGCAATGACACTGGTGGATCCATGTGTGGTCTGTGAGAAGAACATACATGCAATGACACTGGGTGTGGTTCATGATATGGTTTGTGAGAAGAACACACATGCAATGACACTGGTGGATCCATGTGTGGTCTTTCGGAAGAACACACATGCAATGACACTGGATCCATGTGTGGTCTGTGAGAAGAACACACATCCAATGACTCTAGCTGTGGTTCATGAAAAGAGCATACATGCAATGACACTGGTGGATCCATGTGTGGTTCATGGGAAGAACACACATGCGATGACACTGGGTGGATCCATGTGTGGTTCATGTGAAGAGTAGACATGCAATGACACCGGTGGATCCATGTGTGGTTCATGGGAAGAACACACATGCAATGACTCTGGTGATATGTGGTTTGTGAATAGAACAGACATGCAATGACTCTAGCTATGGTTAGTGAGAAGAACACACATGCAATGACACTGGGTGTGGTTCATGATATGGTTTGTGAGAAGAACACACATGCAATGACACTGGTGGATCCATGTGTGGTCTTTGGAAAGAACACACATGCAATGACACTAGATCCATGTGTGGTCTGTGAGAAGAACACACATCCAATGACTCTAGATGTGGTGCATGAAAAGAGCATACATGCAATGACACTGGTGGATCCATGTGTGGTTCATGGGAAGAACACACATGCGATGACACTGGGTGTATCCATGTGTGGTTCATGAGAACAGAAGACATGCAATGACACCGGTGGATCCGTGTGTGGTTCATGGGAAGAACACACATGCAATGACTCTGGTGATATGTGATTTGTGAAAAGAACAGACATGCAATGAATCTAGCTGTGGTTAGTGAGAAGAACACACATGCAATGACACTGGGTGTGGTTCATGATATGGTTTGTGAGAAGAGCAGACATGCAATGACACCGGTGGATCCATGTGTGGTTCATGGGAAGAACACACATGCAATGACACTGGTGATATGTGGTCTGTGAGAAGAACACACATCCAATGACTCTAGCTGTGGTTCATGAAAAGAGAAGACATGCAATGACACTGGTGGATCCATGTGTGGTTCATGGGAAGAACACACATGCAATGACACTGGGTGTGGTTCATGATATGGTTTGTGAGAAGAACACACATGCAATGACACTGGTGGATCCATGTGTGGTCTTTGGGAAGAACACACATGCAATGACACTGGATCCATGTGTGGTCTGTGAGAAGAACACACATCCAATGACTCTAGCTGTGGTTCTTGAAAAGAGCATACATGCAATGACACTGGTAGATCCATGTGTGGTTCATGGGAAGAATACACATGCGATGACACTGGGTGGATCCATGTGTGGTTCATGAGAAGAGCAGACATGCAATGACACCGGTGGATCCATGTGTGGTTCATGGGAAGAACACACATGCAATGACTCTGGTGATATGTGGTTTGTGAATAGAATAGACATGCAATGACTCTAGCTGTGGTTAGTGAGAAGAACACACATGCAATGACACTGGGTGTGGTTCATGATATGGTTTGTGAGAAGAACACACATGCAATGACACTGGTGGATCCGTGTGTGGTCTATGGGATGAGCAGACCTGTGATGAAACTGGGTGTGGTTCATGATATGGTTTGTGAGAAGAACACACATGCAATGACACTAGATCCATGTGTGGTCTGTGAGAAGAACACACATCCAATGACTCTAGATGTGGTTCATGAAAAGAGCATACATGCAATGACACTGGTGGATCCATGTGTGGTTCATGGGAAGAACACACATGCGATGACACTGGGTGGATCCATGTGTGGTTCATGAGAACAGAATACATGCAATGACACCGGTGGATCCATGTGTGGTTCATGGGAAGAACACACATGCAATGACTCTGGTGATATGTGGTTTGTGAAAAGAACAAACATGCAATGACTCTAGCTGTGGTTAGTGAGAAGAACACACATGCAATGACACTGGGTGTGCTTCATGACATGGTTTGTGAGAAGAGCAGACATGCAATGACACCGGTGGATCCATGTGTGGTTCATGGGAAGAACACACATGCAATGACACTGGTGATATATGGTCTGTGAGAAGAACACACATCCAATGACTCTAGCTGTGGTTCATGAAAAGAGAAGACATGCAATGACACTGGTGGATCCATGTGAGGTTCATGGGAAGAACACACATGCAATGACACTGGATGTGGTTCATGATATGGTTTGTGAGAAGAACACACATGCAATGACACTGGTGGATCCATGTGTGGTCTTTGGAAGAACACACATGCAATGACACTGGTGGATCCATGTGTGGTCTGTGAGAAGAACATACATGCAATGACACTGGGTGTGGTTCATGATATGGTTTGTGAGAAGAACACACATGCAATGACACTGGTGGATCCATGTGTGGTCTTTGGGAAGAACACACATGCAATGACACTGGATCCATGTGTGGTCTGTGAGAAGAACACACATCCAATGACTCTAGCTGTGGTTCATGAAAAGAGCATACATGCAATGACACTGGTGGATCCATGTGTGGTTCATGGGAAGAACACACATGCGATGACACTGGGTGGATCCATGTGTGGTTCCTGTGAAGAGTAGACATGCAATGACATCGGTGGATCCATGTGTGGTTCATGGGAAGAACACACATGCAATGACTCTGGTGATATGTGGTTTGTGAATAGAACAGACATGCAATGACTCTAGCTATGGTTAGTGAGAAGAACACACATGCAATGACACTGGGTGTGGTTCATGATATGGTTTGTGAGAAGAACACACATGCAATGACACTGGTGGATCCATGTGTGGTCTATGGGACGAGCAGACCTGTGATGACACTAGGTGTGGTTCATGATATTGTTTGTGAGAAGAACACACATGCAATGACACTGGTGGATCCATGTGTGGTCTTTGGAAAGAACACACATGCAATGACACTAGATCCATGTGTGGTCTGTGAGAAGAACACACATCCAATGACTCTATATGTGGTTCATGAAAAGAGCATACATGCAATGACACTGGTGGATCCATGTGTGGTTCATGGGAAGAACACACATGCGATGACACTGGGTGGATCCATGTGTGGTTCATGAGAACAGAAGACATGCCATGACACCGGTGGATCCATGTGTGCTTCATGGGAAGAACACACATGCAATGACTCTGGTGATATGTGGTTTGTGAAAAGAACAGACATGCAATGACTAGCTGTGGTTAGTGAGAAGAACACACATGCAATGACACTGGGTGTGGTTCATGATATGGTTTGTGAGAAGAGAAGACATGCAATGACACCGGTGGATCCATGTGTGGTTCATGGGAAGAACACACATGCAATGACACTGGTGATATGTGGTCTGTGAGAAGAACACACATCCAATGACTCTAGCTGTGGTTCATGAAAAGAGAAGACATGCAATGACACTGGAGGATCCATGTGTGGTTCATGGGAAGAACACACATGCAATGACACTGGGTGTGGTTCATGATATGGTTTGTGAGAAGAACACACATGCAATGACACTGGTGGATCCATGTGTGGTCTTTGGAAAGAACACTCATGCAATGACACTAGATCCATGTGTGGTCTGTGAGAAGAACACACATCCAATGACTCTAGATGTGGTTCATGAAAAGAGCATACATGCAATGACACTGGTGGATCCATGTGTGGTTCATGGGAAGAACACACATGCGATGACACTGGGTGTATCCATGTGTGGTTCATGAGAACAGAAGACATGCAATGACACAGGTGGATCCATGTGTGGTTCATGGGAAGAACACACATGCAATGACTCTGGTGATATGTGATTTGTGAAAAGAACAGACATGCAATGACTCTAGCTGTGGTTAGTGAGAAGAACACACATGCAATGATACTGGGTGTGGTTCACGATATGGTTTGTGAGAAGAGCAGACATGCAATGACACCGGTGGATCCATGTGTGGTTCATGGGAAGAACACACATGCAATGACACTAGTGATCTGTGGTCTGTGAGAAGAACACACATCCAATGACTCTAGCTGTAGTTCATGAAAAGAGAAGACATGCAATGACACTGGTGGATCCATGTGTGGTTCATGGGAAGAACACACATGCAATGACACTGGGTGTGGTTCATGATATGGTTTGTGAGAAGAACACACATGCAATGACACTGGTGGATCCATGGGTGGTCTTTGGAAAGAACACACATGCAATGACACTGGATCCATGTGTGGTCTGTGAGAAGAACACACATCCAATGACTCTAGCTGTGGTTCTTGAAAAGAGCATACATGCAATGACACTGGTAGATCCATGTGTGGTTCATGGGAAGAATACACATGCGATGACACTGGGTGGATCCATGTGTGGTTCATGAGAAGAGCAGACATGCAATGACACCGGTGGATCCATGTGTGGTTCATGGGAAGAACACACATGCAATGACTCTGGTGATATGTGGTTTGTGAATAGAACAGACATGCAATGACTCTAGCTGTGGTTAGTGAGAAGAACACACATGCAATGACACTGGGTGTGGTTCATGATATGGTTTGTGAGAAGAACACACATGCAATGACACTGGTGGATCCATGTGTGGTCTATGGGACGAGCAGACCTGTGATGAAACTGGGTGTGGTTCATGATATGGTTTGTGAGAAGAACAGACATGCAATGACACTAGTGGATCGATGTGTGGTCCTTGGAAAGAACACACATGCAATGACACTAGATCCATGTGTGGTCTGTGAGAAGAACACACATCCAATGACTCTAGATGTGGTTCATGAAAAGAGCATACATGCAATGACACTGGTGGATCCATGTGTGGTTCATGGGAAGAACACACATGCGATGACACTGGGTGGATCCTTGTGTGGTTCATGAGAACAGAATACATGCAATGACACCGTTGGATACATGTGTGGTTCATGGGAATAACACGAATGCAATGACTATGGTGATATGTGGTTTGTGAAAAGAACAGACATGCAATGACTCTAGTTGTGGTTAGTGAGAAGAACACACATGCAATGACACTGGGTGTGGTTCATGACATGGTTTGTGAGAATAGCAGACATGCAATGACACCGGTGGATCCATGTGTGGTTCATGGGAAGAACACACATGCAATGACACTGGTGATATGTGGTCTGTGAGAAGAACACACATCCAATGACTCTAGCCGTGGTTCATGAAAAGAGAAGACATGCAATGACACTGGTGGATCCATGTGTGGTTCATGGGAAGAACACACATGCAATGACACTGGGTGTGGTTCATGATATGGTTTGTGAGAAGAACACACATGCAATGACACTGGTGGATCCATGTGTGGTCTTTGGGAAGAACACACATGCAATGACACTGGATCCATGTGTGGTCTGTGAGAAGAACACACATCCAATGACTCTAGCTGTGGTTCATGAAAAGAGAATACATGCAATGACACTGGTAGATCCATGTGTGGTTCATGGGAAGAACACACATGCGATGACACTAGGTGGATCCATGTGTGGTTCATGAGAAGAGCAGACATGCAATGATACCGGTGGATCCATGTGTGGTTCATGGGAAGAACACACATGCAATGACTCTGGTGATATGTGGTTTGTGAAAAGAACAGACATGCAATGACTCTAGCTGTGGTTAGAGAGAAGAACACACATGCAATGACACTGGTGGATCCATGTGTGGTCTTTGGGAAGAACACACATGCAATGACACTGGTGATATGTGGTCTGTGAGAAGAACACACATCCATTGACTCTAGCTGTGGTTCATGAAAAGAGAAGACATGCAATGACACTGGTGGATCCATGTGTGGTTCATGGGAAGAACACACATGCAATGACACTGGTGTGGTTCATGATATGGTTTGTGAGAAGAACACACATGCAATGACACCGGTGGATCCATGTGTGGTCTGTGGGAAGAACACACATGCAATGACACTAGTGATGTGTGGTATGTGAGAAGAGCAGACATGCAATTACACTGGTGGATCCATGTGTGGTTCATGGGCAGAACACACATGCGATGACACTGGGTGGATCCATGTGTGGTTCATGAGAAGAGAAGACATGCAATGGCATTGGTGGATCCATGTGTGGTTCATGGGAAGAACACACATGCAATGACACTGGGTGTGGTTCATTATATGGTTTGTGAGAAGAACACACATGCAATGACATTCGTGGATCCATGTGTGGTCTATGGGAAGAGCAGACATGTGATGACACTGGGTGTGGTTCATGAGATGGTTTGTGATAAGAACACACATGCAATGACACTGGTGGATCCATGTGTGGTCTTTGGAAAGAACACACATGCAATGATACTGGATCCATGTGTGGTGTGTGAGAAGAACACACATCCAATGACTCTAGATGTGGTTCATGAAAAGAGCATACATGCAATGACACTGGTGGATCCATGTGTGGTTCATGGGAAGAACACACATGCGATGACACTGGGTGGATCCTTGTGTGGTTCATGAGAAGAGCAGACATGCAATGACACCAGTGGATACATGTGTGGTTAATGGGAAGAACACACATGCAATGACTGGTGATATGTGGTTTGTGAAAAGAACAGACATGCAATGACTCTAGCTGTGGTTAGTGAGAAGGACACACATGCAATGACACTGGGTGTGGTTCATGATATGGTTTGTGAGAAGAGCAGACATGCAATGACACCGTGGATCCATGTGTGGTTCATGGGAAGAACACACATGCAATGACACTGGTGATATGTGGTTTGTAAGAAGAACACACATCCATTGACTCTAGCCGTGGTTCATGAAAAGAGCAGACATGCAATGACACTGGTGGATCCATGTGTGGTTCATGGGAAGAACACACATGCAATAACACTGGGTGTATTTCATGATATGGTTTGTGAGGAGAACGCACATGCAATGACACTGGTGGATGCATGTGTGGTCTTTGGGAAGAACACACATGCAATGACACTAGTGGATCCATGTGTGGTCTGTGAGAAGAACAGACATGCAATGACACTGGGTGTGGTTCATGATATGGTTTGTGAGAAGAACACACATGCAATGACACTGGTGGATCCATGTGTGGTCTTTGGGAAGAACACACATGCAATGACACTGGATACATGTGTGGTCTGTGAGAAGAACACACATCCAATGACTCCAGCTGTGGTTCATGAAAAGAGCATGCAATGACACTGGTGGATCCATGTGTGGTTCATGGGAAGAACACATATGCGATGACACCGGTGATGTGTGGTATGTGGGAAGAGCAGACATGCAATGACACTGATGGATCCATGTGTGGTTCATGGGAAGAGCAGAGATACAATGACACCAGTGATATGTGGTCTGTGAGAAGAACACACATGCAATGACTCTAGCCGTGGTTCATGAAAAGAGCAGACATGCGATGACACTGGTGGATCCATGTGTGGTTTGTGAGAAGAACACACATGCAATGACACCGGTGGATCCATGTGTGGTCTGTGGGAAGAACACACATGCAATGACACTGGTGATATGTGGTTTGTGAGAAGAACACACATCCAATGACTCTAGTGGATCCTTACGTGGTTTATGAGTGGTTTACGAGAAGAACACACATCCAATGAACTCTTGTGGATCTATCTTGGCATAATTTGATGTATGCCATGATGTATTTTATTGCGGAAGACACCCACTTTCCATTTTTATACTACTCAGTATCGCCCTTGGTTTTATGTGGTCTACTCAGTTTTGCCCCCCTCTCTATCTTTCATAGAAGCACAAATCTGTGCTCACCCTGTCTGCTACTCCTTGATTGGTTATCACAGTTGCCACGCGGATCATGCGCACCAGCTGTTGATTCTGTGCGATCCAATGATGATCGTTGCACATGTCGTGCCCTTCACAATACAGCGCGAGACAGCACGAACGTCTCCCTCAGCGAGACTTCTACAAGAAGGAACATGATGTCGTCCATGGAAAAAGTCATCGAGAGGTCATGTCATGTTTAATCAAGTCTGAAAAGCCTACTACTGCTCCTACTACGCCACAACGCATGCGTCATCGAGTGCACGGTCGTCGATGGACAACTGCAATTTATTGCCACTTGATTTTAATAAGACATATCCAATTTTTTACGCAGCGGCTCTGAATCGCCAATTTTAGGGCCGTGTCAAACTTTGTACATAGAAATTGTGTGTGCGCCCTTTGCATGCGGCTCAATATAGAACTGCCATGCATGGCCCGGGAAAAAACGTGATGTACCGTGCGTGTGTCGCGGTGCACGGCAGCCGATCGACTGCGTTGCAAACGAAACGCTTTTGCTTCTATCCACCCACGCTCGCTCACTGTCCCCACGCAACCCTCTCCACTGTCCCACCAGCATCCGCAAACTCCCGAGAATACCCCGTCCGCACCGGCGATGGCCGAGGAGGATAAGGTGGCCATCATCGCCTCCATGGCCCCCGGCGAGGAGGCCCCCGTCTCCTCGCCGGTCCCCCTCGACGCGTTGAAAGCAGTCCCTGTCCCTGTCCAGGCCCTAGTGGAGGCATCGATGGCAGCCGCCGTTCCCGTCCAGGCCCCCGTCCCAGCTACCGACGGAGCCTCCGAAGAGGAGCCCCCCACCGGTGAGGAGGCCCCCGCTGGTCACAAGAAGATTACGCATTTCTTGGGCACCTACGATCCTGATAAGTACATCAGTGCGCTAAACCCCTACGACACCGGCATCGACGACCTATGGTCGGAGGTAACTAGGGTTTGCTCCCCTCCCCTGGTTCTTCTACCGTTTGTTAGAAATAATGGGCTAATCTATTTAAAATTTAGCTGGTATTGTCATGTTTAATATTCTGGAATTAATCATGGAAATTGTGCCTAATTATCCAACACCGTTCCCATCGTTGGATGCTAGATCTTGGTTTATTAGGATTCGCTTGTTTGCATTTCGATTGCTCGATCATCTTACACCATCTACTCCCCCATTTTATCTTTCTTCCAATAGGTTTCCGGCAGCGATGACGAGTCCATTCACACCAAGGCTCGTCAGGTGCTGAGGAGGCTGCGGGCCGGCAAGTACGACGGCTTCCTCACGCCCCCCTACTACCGTCTTGAACACCTTACTGAAGCATGCAGAGTCCGTGAGCTTCGGCATCCACAAAAGCGGCAAGCCCGAGCCCGCGAACATCAATGCCTACATCGTTGAACACCGTGCTCTCGGCATTCACCTCCGAAACCTCTAGCGGGTGGCCATCAAAGAGGGTCGCATGCCTCCAATCAGGCCCAAGGCCGCCAAGTCCAAGAAACTGGGCAGCAAGAAGTGGCGGAGGCGCCAGAGGGAGATGGAGGCGCTGGCGAATGAACGGGTTGGATGTCTCCTTGAATGTATCTGCATCTGCCACGGCTGCTGCTACTAAGCAGCTTCTTTTGATTTTCTATATTTTGCTTGCATCCTATTTCTGGCTGAATGCATCGAACCCCGTTAAGCAACCTACTACTTTCTATCACTATATCCTATTTAGCTGCGCACATCTATATCTACATTTGTTTTGTTTTTTGAATGAATGTGTTCTGCCTGGTGTGATTTGCTGCTCTAGATTTGCTACCTGATCGGAGGCAAAAAGAGTTCCAAAAGGGAACGAATTATCAAAGTGAGAATCTTCTCTAGATTTGCTACCAATTTGGGCAAAATGAAACATATCTGTTTAGCGAGAGAGGAAAAGGGCACTGTTTCAAACTGCCAGTTAAGAAGCTACCATCTTGACAAGCTACAAGACACATACATAAACATAACATAACGAGGGTTAAATTTATTTTACTAGTATCACTTGATGCGCTAGACATCTTGGCAAGCTAACTGAGTTCCACAAAACAGAAACAGAAACATAACACTGACAAGTAAAATTTAATTCACTCCTCATCAGACCACTTGACGCGCTTGCTATCATTCCAGGTACTCCATGTCCGACAAACTGCTTTGTCCCAAATGGCATCTGACTTGGCTTTCCTATCTTCAGCGTCCTGCGACACAATTAACGGTGCATCATAGGCCTGATTGTTGTCGCTAGAAGATGCCGCCTCTCTGTTTGCCGCTTCAGCTGCAGCCTCTCTGTCAGCTGCTTCTTCAGCTGCAAGCTCTCTTTAGATGCAGCCAATTTCTTTGCATATTCAACTTCAAACTCAGCTATTCGGCATTTTCTACAAAGGGCTCCCCTAAGCTCGTCTTCCCTCTTGAAAATAGGGCAAAACACGAGGTAACATTGAAAAAAAATGGATCTTCTTGTACAGCTGGTAGGTCACGTAAGCATCTATGGCTGCATACTTCAGGTTTATATCAGACAACGGCCACTCGTTCCAGAAATCGGGCCTATCCTTAGAGAAATCTTCCTTCATTGTGACGTACGACTCATCGAGGATTCTAGTTGTGAGTGATGCCATTCCATCCTTCTTCTTGCCCCCTAGGATCTTGACAAGATGCTGAATATCGATCCAGTTGTGCGCATGAATCATAATTTCCACTTGATACAATTTCAAAAAATCAGTTGTTGTGTCGATAGTGTAGAAAACAATTCCCTTTTTTTCAAGGAACTGGCACAGCGCCGGACATTTCCTGTCAGTCCTGAAAGTATGTAGTTTCTCATCACCAAAATTTGTAACTACAAATATTTTGTCAATGCAAGATCATCTTCTCAATATAATTTAACTACGGTTGCACTTTTCTTAGGTGATTGAGACTAAAGAAAATCTCAGTCGATTGAGACATAGGCAAACCCTAATTTATTTGGTCCTAAGTAAAATCCAGTAGTTGCAAGATGAGCAAGTGGATAAAGAACAAGAGGAGAAAACCCTAAAAGCGGTTAGCTACAGAGAGCAGATCTACAAACCGGGAGAGGTGGTAGACGAGGACGTGTTTCCGCATGGCAAGTTGAACGACGGCGACTTCACTCCCTTCATATGGGTGCTCCAGGGTGTACTCGAGGTCCAGTCCCACAAACTTGTCCTCATCTATCCCAAGCCAACCCTCGTACATCCTCAGGACACGCACCACTGTCTCCTCCTTGTTGGTGTAGACAACGTCTATCTTCTTGTTGTCACGGGTAGTGAAGCTTGTCTCTAGAGTGCGTAGATCTTCCATGGTGGTAAGGAGAAGACGGGATGAAGATAGTAGCTGACAGGAAGAAGAAGAGTGGTTTCTGCGGTCAGGGGAACGGTGGAACCGTCAATGCGCTTTTATGGTAGGGGTTATCGATTGGGATGAAAGTCCAAGGAGAGACGCGTGGCGGTGGCTGTTCCAGCTTCTGAGTAAACAACAAATAATTATAACACCGATACATGGGCCCTGTTTTGTCACATCAATACACTGGGTAGGGGGTGTTGTCCTATCCACTGTGCCAACGCTGCAAGCCTACGTGACAGCCACCCCGCCTAAGTGACAGGAGCGACATAACGGCGAACTGACAGGGGGGCCCAACTTGACGCCCGTTAGCCTGATTTTTTGTATTAAAACGTAAAGTTGAATTCGTGCCGAAAAAGACCCTCTGAGTATTTGGCACACCAACTGTAGTCATCCCGGCTGATTTCAGGGAACTTGGGTACTGCGTTGCCTGTACACCCCAACTTTCGGGCCGCAAAATGATATTCTCTGAATTCAGAGAATTGAAACAAGGCAAAATGACTATAGTGGAGTACTGTGACAGATTCTTGTCCCTTGCCAGGTATGCACCCGATGAGATCAACACGGAGACCAAGAAGAAGGAGAGATTCTTGAACGGACTGCATGATGAGATGCAGACGGTTCTCGTCAACATCCGTTTCGAGGATCTCGAAGAGCTAGTCGACTCTGCCATTCAGATGGAAGGGGAGATTAACCAAGCAAATGACAACCGCAAGCGTCGTATGATGCACCAAGCTAGATCTAACAGTCACCAAAAGTACCGTCCCAACCCATCTGCCGAATATGCCCCGCGGAACAATCGACCCCCAATGTCTCGCCCAAGCTACCCCAACCGTAGCGGAGGAAATGTGAAGTCCGGAGGAAACAACAATCACCCCGGCAATGCCAAAAATTTCAACTGTGCACCTCCCAAGAGCACCACCAACAACAACAACACTGCACCCAGAACTGGAAGCAATGTTGTGCCCGTGGCAGCAAAAGACAAGTCTCAGATTACTTGTTTCGAGTGCAGAGTGAAGGGTCACTATTCCAATGAGTGTCCCAAGAAGATTGCTGCCACCGCCAATGTGAATGCCCCAGCTCAACAGCAGCGTCGTGTTCAACCAGGAAGAAGATTCACCCTAGGGAACCCTCACAACCGCAATGGCTGTCTCTTCCACATGAACGCCGAAGAAGCCCAAGAAGCGCCAGATGTAGTGCTGGGTATGTTTTCTGTCAACTCAGTTTGAGCAAGAGTGTTGTTTGATTCTGGAGCATCGCACTCATTTGTCACCAAAGAATTTGCATGCACTAGTAAGATTCACCCAACCAATTTGAAGCATGTCATGATAGTTCAAATCCCCAGTTCAACTACAAAAGCTAGAAAAATTTGCAAAGCGGTGCCTATCAGAATACATGGGATATATTTTTATGCCAATCTAATAGTACTTGGAACCAAAGGTTTGGAAGTAGTACTAGGTATGGATTGGATGTCAAAGCATAAAGGACTGATTGACTGTGCCAAGAAAGCCATCACCATTACCAGTAGTTTGGGAGTATCAGTAGAGCATATATCTGAAACCTTACCCCATCAATTCAAGTGCAACAAGCGTCTAGCCCTACCCACTATAGACCAAGTCAGAGTAGTCTGTGAATACCCCGACATATTCTGAGATGAATTTCCAGGCATGAACCCGGATAGGGATATTGAGTTCATTATTGAACTAATCCCCGGAACCGGACCCATATCCTAGAGACCCTATAGCATGAACCCCTCAGAGTTAGTGGAATTGAAGAAGCAGTTGGATGCTATGTTGGCAACAAGCTTGATTCAACCAAGCGCATCGCCATGGAGATTGCTAGTGTTATTCATCAACAAGAAAGATGGAGGCAACCGGTTGTGCACAGATTACAGCAAGTTGAATGACGTCACAATCAAGAACAAGTACCCTTTGCCAAAGATAGAGGATCTATTTGATCAGTTGACTGGAGCAAATGTGTTCTCTAAGATCGATCTTAGGACTGGTTATCACCAACTTAAGATTTGTGCAACGGATATTCTGAAGACCGCCTTTACTACTCGTTGTGGTTTATATGAGTATACGGTCATGTATTTTGGATTAACCAATGCCCCTGCTTATTTCATGAATCTCATGAATACGATCTTTATGAATTTTCTAGACAAATTTGTCGTTGTGTTTATCGATGATATCCTTATCTACTCCAAGTTAGAAGAAGAGCATGAGCAACATCTGAGAATCATCCTTGAAACCCTTAGAGAGCATCGGTTGTATGCCAAGTTCAGCAAATGTGAGTTTTGGCTAAAAGAGGTAGGATTCCTAGGACATATTGTGTCTGCCGGAGGAATAGCTATTGATCCCACCAAGATCAGAGATGTCGAAGCATGGGAAGCCCCAACCACTCAAACCCATGTTCGTGCATTTCTCGGATTAGCGGGATACTACCGCAAATTCGTAGAAGGATTCTCAAGCATCGCCAGGCCCATGACCCAATTGTTGAAGAAGGACAAGAAGTTTGAATGGACCAACAAATGTGAAGCAAGTTTCCAAGAGCTGAAGAAGAGATTGATTTCAGCCCCAATATTGATCATGCCAGATATCAAGAAGCCGTTTGATGTGTATTGTGATGCATCCAAGATTGGTCTCGGATGTGTGTTAATGCAAAAAGGCAAAGTTATCACATATCTGTCTAGACAACTGAAGCAGCATGAGCAGAACTATCTGACCCATGATCTTAAGTTAGCAGCCGTAGTTTTGGCATTGAAGACATGGCGTCATTATCTTATGGGTAATCACTATGAGATTTACTCGGACCACAAAAGCTTGAAGTATATTTTCACTCAGAAGGAGCTGAATATGAGGCAAAGGAGATGGATAGAGTTAATCAACGATTATGACCTTGACATTCACTATCACCCCGACAAAGCCAATGTCGTAGCGGATTCTCTTAGCAGATTACCGTGTAGGCTAAACACCATGATCAAGGAGAAGCAACCAAGTTTGTATGAGGAGTTGGAGCAGTTTAGAACTGAGCTAGTTAGCAAAGGATTTTTAGCTAGCATTGAACTTCAAACCACTTTGATTAGCCAAACCAAGGAAGCCCAGAAGGGAAATGAAAGTATCGATGGAATCAAATGTCGTATTGGTACAGGAAAGGTACCTGGATTCACCGAAGATGAAGAAGGATTTCTGTGGTACAAAGGACGTATCTGTGTGCCAGCAGATTCAAAACTGAAGCAAGTTATCATGCAAGAAGCTCATGATACTCTTTATTCTATCCACCCCGGAGGAACAAATATGTATCAGGATCTAAAAGAGCATTTTTGGTGGCACAAGATGAAAAGAGAAATCGGAAGCTACATAGCCAAGTGTGATATCTGTCAGAGAGTCAAAGAGGAACATTAGAGACCCACAGGACTGTTGCAACCATTGCAGATTCTGAAATGGAAATAGGATTCCGTCGGAATGGACTTTATCACCGGTTTGCCTACTTCTAGTAGGGGAAATGACTCAATATGGGTCATCGTTGATAGACTGTCCAAGGTAGCTCATTTTATACCTGTCAAGACAACCTACCAGAGTTCGAAGCTAGCCGAGTTGTATATTGCTAGAATTGTTAGTTTGCATGGAACCCCCAAGACCATAGTATCAGATCGAGGAACCCATTTTACCTCAAGATTTTGGTAGAAAGTCCAAGAAGGATTAGGAACCAAGTTGAATTTCAGCACAACCTATCACCCGCAAACCGATGGACAGACTGAGAGAGTCAACCAAATATTAGAAGATATGTTGAGAGCTTGTGTATTAGAGTATGGATCAAAATGGGAAGATTGTCTGCCTTTCACAGAATTCTCATATAACAACAATTATCAAGCCAGTTTGCAAATGTCACCATTTGAGTTCCTATACGGAAAAAAGTGTCGCACCCCTTTGAATTGGTCCCAAGTAGGAGAGAGTCAGATTTTCAGACCTGACATACTCTGAGAAGCCGAAGAGAAGGTTCACAAAGTCCGTGAGCACCTCAAGACCGCCCAATCCAGACAGAAGAGTTATGCTGACAAGAGAAGGAGAGACCTGACTTTCAATGTTGGAGATTTCTTGTATCTGAAGGTTTCGCCATTGAAGGGAACACAACGTTTTAGTCTGAAAGGAAAGTTAGCCCCCAGATATATCGGACCCTTCAAGATTCTGAATCGCCGAGGCGAAGTATCGTATCAACTGGAACTGCCAGAGGAGATGTCAGCCATCCACAATGTGTTCCATATCTCGTTACTTCGCAAATGTCTAGAAGTGCCAGAGAAGACTGAAGTTTTCAAGAACATCGATCATCGAGTTGTCGATATCAACAAGGATCTGACATATCGTGAAGTTCCCATAGGTATCTTAGAGGAAGCCTACAGAACCACCAGGACCTGGAGTATCAAATTTCTCAAGATTCAATGGAGCAACCATACCGAAGAAGAAGCCACTTGGGAGCGAGAAGATTACATTAGGACTGAGTTCCCAGATCTCTTTAGTTCCTAGTTTTCTTTCTTAAATCTCGGGACGAGATTTTGTTTAAGGGGGGAAGGTTTGTAACATTCCAAAACATTAATCTAAGTGATCAAGATCAAATCAACCCAATTTAGGGTTAACAAAAACTTTTTCTATTTAAAATCTTTAAGCATTCATATGTGTGTGCATTTAAATTAGGAGTTGTTTGAAATGACATGATTGAGTGATCCATTGGTTGTAAAATGGTTCTATGATGAATGCCACATCATCTAGATCATCCCCAAGCAAATCCCAAAGAAAAAGAAATCAAAAAGAATTAAATAAGGAAATGGTCACTTTTGCCATTTTAATCAACTAGCCCACTTTGGGTGTTACTAGCACTCAATTCCCAAAAGAGACAATTGTGGTTCTTTGCACCCCTTGCTACTACATGTAGTGATGTGCCAAGGCCCATTTTGTGATCTCCCAAAAACATTCAAACTCTAATTTTAAATGACATTTTAAAATTGAATCTAGTGTATGTATCAAGATCACACTATTTCAAAAACCATCCAAATGAACTCCATTTCAAAATCCCAAGAAAACCTAGATGCTTAAGCATAAGATAAACCACTCCACCAAAAATCTTTGAAAAATTCAAATATTTTTTTCATGCGGCCATTTGGTCGAACACTTGGCAGGCATGACTCACACTCTAGTTTTAGCTCACTGTTTCTACAGGGTTTTGCCACCCATTTGACCTCAATTTACTCCCTCTGTCCCTTCTAGCTCTAACCAAGCCTAAACTAACCCATCCCCTAGTCCCCAGCGCTAGTACCACGCCACCCCGACGCCATGCTCGCCGGTCAAGCATGCGCAACAGACCGCCAGCCCTTCTCTGCCACTCTAGGAAGCAACGCGCCACCTCACCGCCGCCCATGGTCCACCCCACGATCACTGCCAGCCACTGGACCACCCCAGAGCAACACCGCCCTTTCTCTCTGCGTGCAGCCAGAGCGCGCCAGAGCCCCCTTGCCGCAAGCACGCCACATACCGCGCCTCGACACCAAACCGCACACGCCGCTCCGCCTTGACCCCTCACCCTGCCAGACACGGCCGTGCACCGCCGCGCGACCCACACTCGCCAGGAACCGCGTCGAGAACCACCTCTGTCTCCAAGAGCGCGCGACGCTCCCGACCGATTGCCACCGCCCCTAGCTGCACCATAAAGCTCTAGAGGACCGACAGGGAACCGCCCACCGTCCACCTATCTCGCCCACGCTGGTGCCCCTCTGTATCGTCGTCACTGACGAGCTCCGCCCATGCCGCACTGCCACTTCGCCTCGCTATAAATAGAGTGCCTCCCGGCACCAATTCGTCACACCATTCTCCTCCACTCCCCCTCAGAACACTCCCAGAGCCCCACCGGAGCAAGCCGTAGCCCGCAACACCGGAATTTCGTCGGAGTCTGCCACGGAAGGAGGAGAAGGGTGTCGTTGATCTAGGCCATCTCCAGGGATGCCGCTAGTACTAGGAGAACCGCCGTCGTCGACTTGTTCGTTTGCCCGCCTGGCTGCACTAGCTGAAGCCTCGGTACATCCCCACCGTACCCCCACCGACCGCGATAGGGTTCAGTCTCACCGGCGACGTGTTCGTCATCGACGACGACCGTGGACCGTTAGATCTTGTTCTAATCGTGTGGTCCTTATCGCCCCATACCGCTTCGCGTTTAATGAGTCACTGACAGGCGGGACCCCCTGTCAGCAGGCCTCAACGTCGCGCAGTGTACACGGGCCGGCCCATTTAGTTTCCCGCGCTGACCCAGTAATTCAAATGTAGGTTTTTCTATTTTAATTAAAACTTAGTTATGTCTTTGAGTTTAAAAATCAATTGAGAGAGTTATACAAATTCAAATTGAGTGGTTCCAATTTTGTTGGAAAGGTAATGCGAATCTATATCCAAGCCCGTTGGATTTAAATCCTTTAGAGTTAGAGATCTCTCCTAGTAAAAATAACAAGACAGAAGCTTTTGCACATTCAAACATTTTTCTAAAATCAACCAAAATAGCTTTTGAGTTGATTCCAACTCTCAAAAATCTATCTGAATATGTAATAATATTAAGGTTTACATGAAGTGACTTTGGACTAGCACCAAAATAATGCTATATAGGCATTTCTAGTCAATTTAAATCATTAATTACTAAACTTAATCTTATTAAAATATGATCCAACCTTTAAATCACATTCCCATGTGTTAGAATATGTGGTGATGACATGTGTCCACATGATCCCATATTTTAATTGGAGAATATTAAATCTTAGTTATTTTCAATGAGTATAAATTACTTTTCTCAAATAAAAAGAATGAAGCTAGTTAATTAAACCTTGTGATGCTTATGATGATAATAGATCATCAAATGTGTGCCTTAGTGTGCTAAGTAGACTAGTTAAGAATTGTTTGGTGATTGTGTATTCTGTATGCATTTATAGACGATAGTACCGACCAAGCTTTTGAGGAGGGGGAGTGTAACATCCCAAAACTTCAATCCAAGGTTATCAAGATCTAAATCATCAAATTTGGGGTTAACAAAAACTTTTCCAAATTTAAAATAAAAGCATTCATATGTCTGTGCATTTAAAATAGGAGTTGTTTGAATTGCCATGATCGAATGATCCAATGCTTGTAAAATGTTTCTTAGGTGATTTAAACATCATCTACATCATTCCCAAACTTTTCCTAAAGAAAATCAAATCAAAAAGAATTAAAAAGGAGGAATGGTCATTTTGGCAATTTTCACTCTCATGCCTACTTTGGCTATTCCTAGTACTCAAAACTTAACAGAAACAATTCTAGACCGTTGCACCCCTTGCTAGTACACATAATGAGGTACCAAGGCCCACCTTTGGATCTGCTAAAAACATTCAGTTAACTATTTTAAATGTCAGTTTAAAATTGAATCTAATGCATATGCATAGATCACCCCTATTTCCAAACCCATCTATTTGAGCTCCACTTTCAAAACCCTTGCAACCAGAGACTGCCTATCACTAGTGGAGATCACTCAAAAAATTTGAAACCAAAATTCAAAACTTTCTTTCATGCGGCCATTTCATCAAACACTTGGCAGGCATAATCTCTACTCTAATCCTAGCTCACTGTTTACTACAGGGTTTTGCCCCCAATTGATCTTCTTTTACCTCCCCTGTCCCCTCTTGATCTAACCAGAGCCTAACCACCCACTCCCCTAGCCCCTAGTGGCAGGACCATGCCATGCCGAGCCGCCTCTCACCGGCCAACCTTGCCCTCACCACAGCAGACCGCCCCTCTCCCTCTCTCCATGTCTAGGAGGTAGCTCACACCTCACCGCCACCCCCTGTCCCTTGCCTAAGCCCAGCCGTGCAGTGGACCACCGAGGACAAGCCGCGCCCAGTGCCACCGCACCATGCTAGTGCTGCCCCAGAGCATGCCCTGTCCCCGCTCGCACAGAACACCCCTTGGCACCAGCCCGTGCCCACCGCTCCGCCACGACCTGGAGAACACCCCAGACATCCCCGTTCACCGTGGACACCGCCGTCTTTGCCTCTCAGAGCGCCACCTCGCCCAGACCGCGTGCCACCGCCCCTACGCTCGCATTCAAGTTCTAGAGCACCGCCAGGGAACCACACATTGATCGCCACCCCCAGCCATGCCTCTACCCCGCCGTAGCCATGTCGCCACCGTCGACTGCCCATCTTGCTCGGTCTCACCGTTGGGCCTATAAAAGGAGCCCTCCCCATCCTCTTCTCTCCACACCATTCCACTGTCCTCACCTCTCTTAACCTCACCCACCTCTAGACGGAGCAAGGCGAGCTCTGCCTTGCCGGAATTGGAGCCGGAGCAGCCGTGGCAGGAGGAGAAGGGCGCCGTTGATTGCGACCACCCCAAGCTCCGCCGCAACCGCGCCTCGCCTTGCCGTCGCCTTCCACGTCATTTTCCCACCTCGCCGACCCTGCTGGAGCCCTAGTACGCCCCCAGTAGACCCCCACCGAGCCGCTAGGGTTCGAGCTCGCCGGCGACCTGTTCGTCGTCGACGACGACCCTCGGCTGTAGATTCCTATTCTAATCGCACGGCCTACAGCGCGCGTACCGTTTCGCGTTTTAAGTGCCGCTGACACGCGGGACCCCCTGTCAGCTAAGCCCCGCGCCGTGGAGGGCCACTAGGCCGGCCCATTTCTTTTCCCGCGCTAGCCCACCTATTCAAATCTGGATTTTTCTTTTTAGTTTGAATCTAGTTTCTGTCCCCTAGTTTTAGAAATCCAAATTGCATGAAACCAATTTTTCCTGAAAGGTATTAAGATGATCTATCCAAGCCCATTGGATTTAATTCAATTAGAGTTATATATCTCTCCTAATAAAAATAAGAAGATAGAAGCTTTTGCAACTTGCAACATTTTTATAAAATCAACCAAGTTAGCTTTTGAGTTGATTCCAACTCTCAAAAATCACATTTCATCATATATATCTAAATATGTAATAATATTAAGGTTTACATGCAGTGACTTTGGACTAGTACCAAAATAATGCTATATAGGCATTTCTAGTCACTTTAAATCATTAAATAATAAACTTAAACTAAAGTAATATTGATCCAACCTTTAAATCTCATTCCCACATGTTAGAATATGTGGTGAGGACATGTGTCCACATGATCCCATATTTTGGTGGTGAATATTAAATTTTAGTTAATATTTCAATGAGTAGAAATTACTTTTCTAAAATAAAAAGGATGAAACTATTGAATTAAAACTTGTGATGTTTGTGATGATAATAGATCATCAAATGTGTGTTTTAGAATGCCACTTAGCCTAGTTAAGTATTGTTTGGTGATTGTGCACTCCCTATGTATTTATAGACGCTAGTACCGACCAAGCTTTCGAGGAGGAGGAGTTATATCAAGAAGAAGAAGAAAACTTCAACCACTGCACCAACCAAGGCAAGCCACCATTAACAGTACAAGATACCCTTAGCAAGCTAGCACTATCCCAGATTAACCCTTGCAAGTTAGTACTTGCATGTGTAGTACTTAGCAAACTAGAATCAAACTAGATGGTTTAGCAAAGATGCTTTAGGCATGCTTTGATCACCCCTTTTAAACTATTAGTACCCCAAGTCTTATTGACAAGTTTTACTCCCCTTAGTACACAAAGATCTTTACTTGTTTTGAAGGTAGAATAAAATGTATAAAACTTGACCTATTTAGAAACCTTTAGATGTCATTCTATGGCATGAGATTGATCCCATCCTTCCACTTTAGTGAACACTCTTAACTTAGTATTTTAGAGTAGATAAAAAACTTGAGTCACTTTAGATGGGAACACTTGGTGAAAATGAATTATGAAAACCTTGGAATGATGAGTCATTCTATTGAGATGTTTTGACATGTGTTGAGAAACACAAATGATTGAGGATGATGAAAATATTAAGGCATGAGCCTTAACCCTTTTTTAAAAACTGATGGTTGGATTCGTATGCGATACCATTCCAAATTTACCGTACAACCACATTACCTGAATTGTGTAAGGCTTAGCTGGAAATTTATATGCATTAGTATTAGTTCCCTCACGGGAGAGGTTTGAGCTGAGGCTACCTCTCAATGTTGTCCACCTATGCAGTGCCCAAGATGACTGATGGTCATGGTTGGGAGGCCATGCTCATAGGAGAGGTGCTTATACTAGGGTGTGTAAAGGGAAGGTTATGTTTGATTATTATGCATACTAAGTATGATGATTGTGGGTTATCCATAATAGATGTATCGAATCTTGTGGTGAAAGTGTACCACCTATGCAGATTGTCAAACTATTCGAATAGCCGCGTCCGTGGTTATGGACAGTTGGAATGGCCATACTGTTTCGTTGTCAGATGTTTGTAAATAACTTGAAATGAATGATGAACTTTGACTTGACCACAACAGGGTTATGTTGATGATAATAGCTTCCCAACTTAAGTGATTCTAGAACTTTACTTTATCTTTCTTTGCTTCTGAACTTAGCTTAGGTTTCAAACTTAACTTGATAGTTAAACTTAGATTTAGCACTTTGACTTAAAACTATAGTACCTGTTAATAGTAGTTTGTGAGTACTTAAAGAGTACTCATGGATTTTGTCCCTGGCTATTATCATGGCCAGACTATGAAGGAGATTATCAAGATGATGGTCAGCAGGACGGCTATGATAACTAGGACTATCTGCCTTCGTCAGCATTGCCTGTGCCCCTGAAGATGGACCCCACCGCTACGCTTATCTTTTTTTTCCGCTGCTTGTTGTATTAAAGACTGGATCATGAGATCCTTATTTGTGTAAGACCTTATGTATGGTTTATAATGGATGATGTACTGTGATATCCAATCCGTTATGTCTCGCAAAAATGGTAATCCTAGGATTGCGAGGTATGGCATAACGGGCATCTGGGATTAAAAATCCGGGTGTTGACAAGTTGGTATCAGAGCCATCCTGACCATAGGAGACCCTAGTTAGAATGGACGTTCAAACAAAAACTTAGTTCCAAAACCAAAGTGAATATTTCTGAAAAACTATTTCCCCTCTTACCCTTGTGAACTCATTCTTTCTCAAAAATTCATGTTCCTCAAAATTCTTACATTACTACTTAAAATTTGACACACTTGATCACTTCACTAACTTCCTCATCCTTAATTCTTGTAGATGGAGACTAAGTTCAGCAAGTTTTACCAGTTGGGAAACGGAGGTCAGCTGATCTTCGAGAGGGATCTGGATTCACTGTCGGAGTTACTGGGATGCCCACATCCGGAGTTTCTTGGAGCTCAACTTCCAAGACCCCCAGGAGGAGACCTACAGTGGATAGTCACCGCGGATCTTCGAGGAAGCATCGAAGCACCAAGTTCCGGGAGAATTCAGTTCTCCGTGAGAGAGAACAACTGGCTAGATGGATTAGCCAGGGCAATGCATGAAGCTCTCGCACGTCTATGTGCCCTCAGCATCAACAAGATCCATGGAACCCGTTTTGCACACTATGCAAGACGTGACTTCATGGGAATGCCAATGGAGATGCCAAGTCACCCAGAGTTGAGGCGTCAAGTGGAGAACCTTGACTTCTTGCTTCATGACAGACAGCAGGAACTGGACAATGCCAGGGAGTTAGCCAACCAGAACCGTGCCATTGCCGACCAGAAGGCCCAGACTTTCGCACTGCTCGTCCAAGATCGCTAGTCTCTTCGCCGCCAGCGTGCAAAGAAGGATCGCTCCATCGCCCGTCTTCGCAAGAAGGTGGCCGACCTCGAGAAGACCGTCAAGGAGCAGGAAGCTTAGCTTGCTGCCAAGGAAGAAGAAGATGAGGGTGAAGACATCCAAGGAGATATGGATTCTTACCTCAGCAACGATGATGACTTTCTAGAGGAGGATGCTGTGGACTTCTACACTGATGATGAAGACTCCGACTTCATCGATGATGAGTAGATGCACTAGAGCACTGTCGTAGCATGAGATGTATCATCTCATTGTATCGTAGCTTGCAAAATGGTTCTTCAAACCATCTGTTTTCCCCTTCGATTGATGTGGTGTGTGTTGTATCGTGTGCTTGCTTGCATGAATGAAAATGAAGTTAGTTGAAAAACCTGAGTCTTACTCAAAGTTTTAGCTTTGAAAACCCAGAACCATGAACCTTAGAAATTCCCTCTTACCCCTATATCTATCTCAATCTTCAGATGACTCGTGGAAACCGAGGGAGCAGCTCGTCGCAGGACCCAATGCTGCAGATCTTGTAGAATCTCATCGTAGACCGTGAAGCAAGCAGGGCCGAGCGCCAAGCCAACTTCGCAACATTGCAACAGATCGCCCAAATGGCTCTCAACAACCAAGGACATGGAAATTAGGATCACCAAGGATCCAAACTCAAAAACTTTCAGAACACCAATCCCCCAATCTTTAACCAATCTAAAAACCCATTAGATGCTGATGAATGGTTACAGACCATGGAAAACAACTTAGAGGTTGTCAGACTTGATGAGAATGAGAAAGTTCTCTTTGCCACCCACTATCTGGCGGGAGATGCAAGAGCTTGGTGGAATAGCATCCGCAATATGAACCATGGTCAAGTGATGACCTGAGAAGCATTCAAGGTCAAGTTCAACCGCACCCACGCGCCACAAGGTCTTGTCAACATGATGAGAGATGAATTCCGCGAATTGAAGCAAGGAAGAATGACTGTGGTGGAGTACCGTGACAGATTCTTGTCACTTGCCAGATATGCACCGGTTGAGATCAACACTAAGGCCAAGAAGAAGGAGAGATTCTTAAACGGACTGCATGATGAGATGCAAACTGTCCTCGTCAACATCCGTTTCGATGATCTCGAAGAGCTAGTCGACTCTGCCATTCAGATGTAAGGGAAGATTAACCAGCCAAACGACAACTGCAAGCGTCGTATGATGCAGCAGTCTAGATCCAGTAGTCACCAGAAGTACCGTCCTAACCCCTCACCAGGATATGCACCAAGGAGCAACCGACCCCCAAATTCTCGCCCAAGCTACCCCAACCGTAGCGGAGGCAATGTGAAGTCCGTAGGAAACAATCACAACTCCGGTAATGCCAACAATTTCAACCGTGCCCCTCCCAAGAGCAACAACAACAACAACAACAACAACACTGCGCCCAGAACTGGCAGCAATGTTGTGCCTGTCGCAGTCAAGGACAAGTCCCAGATCACTTGTTTCGAGTGTGGAGTGAAGGGTCACTACTCCAATGAGTGTCCCAAGAAGACTGCCGCCAATGCCCTGTGAATGCCCCAGCTCAGCAGCAGCGTCGTGTTCAACCAGGAAGGAGATTTTCCCTAGGGAACCCTCACAACCGCAACGGTCGTCTCTTCCACATGAACGCAGAAGAAGCCCAGGAAGAGCCAAATGTAGTGCTGGGTATGTTTTCTGTCAACTCAGTTTTAGCAAGAGTATTGTTTGATTCTGGAGCATCACATTCATTTGTCACAGAAGAATTTGTATGCACTATTAAGATTCACCCAACCAACCTGAAGCATGTCATGATAGTTCAAATCCCCGGTTCAACAACAAAAGCTAGAAAAATTTGCAAAGCTGTACCTATCAGAATACATGGGCTAGATTTTTATGCCAACCTAATTGTACTTGGAACCAAAGGATTGGAAGTAGTACTAGGTATGGACTGGATGTCAAGGCATAAAGGATTGATAGACTGTGCTAAGAAAGCCATCACCATGACCAGTAGTTCTGGAGTAACAGTAGAGCATATCTCTGAAACCTTAACCCGTCAATTCAAGTGCAACAAGAGTGTAGCCCTGCCCACCATTGACCAAGTCAGAGTAGTCTATGAATGCCCCGACGTATTCCCAGATGAATTGCCAGGTATGCTCCCGGATAGGGATATTGAGTTCATTATCGAACTAATCCCCGGAACCGTACCTATAGCCAAGAGACCCTATACCATGAACCCCTCAGAGTTAGTGCAACTGAAGAAGCAGTTGGATGCCCTGTTAGCAACAGGCTTGATTCAGCCAAGCGCATCACCATGGAGATCAACAGTGTTATTCGTCGACAAGAAAGATGGAGGCAATCGTCTGTGTACAGATTACAGAAAGTTGAATGATGTCACCATCAAGAACAAGTACCCCTTTCCAAAGATAGAGGATCTATTTGACCAGTTGACTGGAGCTCAGGTATTCTCCAAGATTGATCTTAGGACTGGTTATCACCAACTTAAGATTCGTGCAATGGATATTCCGAAGACCATCTTTACTACTCGCTATGGTTTATACGAGTATACGGTTATGTCTTTTGGATTAACCAATGCCCCTGCTTATTTCATGAATCTCATGAATAAGATCTTTATGAATTTCCTAGATAAGTTTGTAGTGGTGTTTATCGACGACATCCTTATCTACTCCAAGTCAGGAGAAGAGCATGAGCAACATCTGAGAATCATCGTAGAAACCCTGAGAGAGCATCAGTTATATGCCAAGTTCAGCAAGTGTGAGTTTTGGCTGAAAGAAGTAGGATTCCTAGGACATGTTGTGTCTACCGGAGGAGTCTCTGTTGATCCCACCAAGATCAAAGATGTCGAGGGATGGGAAGCCCCAACCAATCAAACCCAAGTTCATTCATTTCTCGGATTAGTAGGATATTACCGCAAGTTCGTCGAAGGATTCTCGAGCATAGCCCGACCAATGACCCAATTGTTGAAGAAGGACAAGAAGTTTGAATGGACAGACAAGTGTGAAGCCAGTTTCCAGGAGCTGAAGAAGAGATTGATATCAGCCCCAATTTTGATCATGCCGGACATCAAAAAGCTGTTTGATGTGTATTGTGATGCATCCAAGGTTGGCCTAGGATGTGTATTGATGCAAGAAGGCAAAGTCATCGTGTATCTGTCTCGACAATTGAAGCAACATGAGCAGAACTATCCGACCCATGATCTTGAGCTAGCAGCCGTGGTTCTAGCATTGAAGACATGGCGTCATTATTTGATGGGTAATCGCTGTGAGATTTACTCAGATCATAAGAGCTTAAAGTATATCTTCACTCAGAAGGAGCTGAATATGAGGCAAAGGAGATGGATAGAGTTAATCAAGGATTATGACCTTGACATTCACTATCACCCCGGCAAAGCCAATGTGGTAGCGGATGCTCTTAGCAGATTGCCATGTAGGCTTAACACCATGATCAAGGAGAAGCAACCAAGTTTGTATGAGGAGTTGGACCAGTTCAGGACTGAGTTAGTTAGCAAAGGATTCCTAGCTAGCATTGAACTTCAACCCAGTTGATTAGCCAAATCAAGGAAGCCTAGAAGGGAAATGAAAGTATCAATGGAATCAAACATCATATAGGTACAGGAAAGGAACCTGGATTCACCGAAGATGAAGATGGAGTACTATGGTACAAAGGACATATCTATGTGCCAGCAGATTCGGAGCTGAAGGAAATTATCATGAAGGAAGATCATGATACTCTTTATTCTATCCACCCCGGAGGAACAAAGATGTATCAGGATTTGAAAGAGAAATTTTGGTGGCACAAGATGAAGAGAGAGATCGGAAGCTACATTGCCAAATGTGACATCATCAAGAGTCAAAGCGAGAATCGAGACTGCAGGATTGTTGCAACCATTGCAAATTCTGGAATGGAAATGGGATTCCGTCGGAATGGACTTTATCACCGGTTTGCCTACTTCTAGTAGGGGAAATGACTCAATCTGGGTCATAGTTGATAGACTAACCAAGGTAGCCCACTTCATACCTGTCAAGACAACCTACCAGAGTGCAAAACTAGCAGAGCTGTATATTGCCAGGATTGTTAGTCTGCATGGAACCCCCAAGACCATCGTCTCAGATCGAGGAACCCAGTTTACTTCAAGATTTTGGCAGAAAGTTCAGGAAGGTTTAGGAACCAAGTTGAACTTCAGCACCGCTTATCACCATAAGCAGATGGACCGGTGAGAGAGTCAACCAGATCCTAGAGGATATGCTTAGAGCTTGTGTGTTGGAATACTGGATCAAAATGGGAAGGCGCACGCCTTTTCAGAATTCTCATATAACAACAGTTATCAAGCTAGTTTGCAGATGGCACCATTTGAATTCCTATACGGAAGAAAGTGTCTTACCCCTTTGAATTGGTCGCAAGTAGGAGAGAGTCAGATCTTTGGACCCGACATTCTCCGCGAAGCAGAAGAGAAAGTTCACAAAGTCCGTGAGCACCTCAAGACCGTCGATTCCAGACAGAAGAGCTATGCTGATAAGAGAAGGAGAGACCTGACTTTCAATGTCAGAGATTTTGTATATCTCAAGGTTTCACCATTGAAGGGAACTCAACGCTTTAGTCTGAAGGGAAAGTTAGCTCCCAGATATATCGGAACTTTCAAGATTCTGAACCGCCGAGGAGAAGTATCGTATCAACTGGAACTGCCTGAAGAGATGTCAGCCATCCACAATGTGTTCCATATCTCGTTACTTCCCAAATGCTTGGAAGTGCCTGAGAATACTGAAGTTTTCAAGAACATCGATCACAGAGCTGTGGAAATCAACAATGACCTGACCTATCAGGAAGTACCCATCCGTATCTTAGAAGAAGCCTACAGAACTACCAGGACCAGGAGTATCAAGTTTCTCAAGATGCAATGGAGCAACCATACCGAGGAGGAAGCTACTTGGGAGCGCGAAGATTACATTAGAACAGAGTTCCCAGATCTCTTTAGTTCCTAGTTTTCTTTGTAAATCTCGGGACGAGATTTTTTAAGGGGGGAAGGTTTGTAACATCCCAAAACTTCAATCCAAGGTTATCAAGATCTAAATCATCAAATTTGGGGTTAACAAAATTTTTTCCAAATTTAAAATAAAAGCATTCATATGTGTGTGCATTTAAAATAGGAGTTGTTTGAATTGCCATGATTGAATGATCCAATGCTTGTAAAATGTTTCTTAGGTCATTTAAAAATCATCTACATCATTCCCAAACTTTTCATAAAGAAAATCAAATAAAAAAGAATTAAAAAGGAGGAATGTCATTTTGGCAATTTTCACTCTCATGCCTACTTTGGCTATTCCTAGTACTCAAAACTTAACAGAAACAATTCTTGATCTTTGCACCCCTTGCTAGTACACATAATGAGGTACCAAGGCCCACCTTTGGATCTGCTAAAAACATTCTATTAACTATTTTAAATGACAGTTTAAAATTGAATCTAATGCATATGCATAGATCACCCCTATTTCCAAACCCGTCTATTTGAGCTCCACTTTCAAAACCCTTGCAACCAGAGACTACCTATCACTAGTGGAAATCACTCAAAAATTTTGAAACCAAAATTCAAAACTTTCTTTCATGCGGCCCTTTAATCAAACACTTGGCAGGCATAATCTCTACTCTAATCCTAGCTCACTGTTTACTACATGGTTTTGCCCCCAATTGATCTTGTTTTACCTACCCTGTCCCCTCTTGATCTAACCAGAGCCTAACCACCCACTCCCCTAGCCCCTAGTGGCACGGCCATGCCATGCTGAGCCGCCTCTCGCCGGCCAACCTTGCCCTCACCGCAACAGACCGCCCCTCTCCCTCTCTCCATGTCGAGGAGGTAGCTCACACCTCACCGCCACCCCCAGTCCCTTGCCCGAGCCCAGCCGTGCAGTGGACCACCGAGGACAAGCCGCGCCTAGTGCCACTGCACCATGCCAGTGCTGCTCACAGACCACGCCCTGTCCCCGCTCGCACAGACCACCCCTTGGCACTAGCCCGTGCCCACCGCTCCTCCATGACCTGGAGAACACCCCAGACATCCCCGTTCGCTGCCCAAAGCCTCACAGCCACCGCTCGCCATGGACACCGCCGCCTCTGCCTCTCAGAGTGCCACCTCGCCCAGACCGCGTGCCACCGCCCCTACGCTCGCATTCAAGTTCTAGAGCACCGCCAGGGAACCACACATCGATCGCCACCCCCAGCCATGCCTCTACCCCGCCGTAGCCATGTCGCCACCATCGACTGCCCATCCCGCTCGGTCTCACCGTCGGGCCTATAAAAGGAGCCCTCCCCAGCCTCTTCTCTCCACACCATTCCACTCCCCTCACCTCTCTGAACCTCACCCTCCTCTAGCCGGAGCAAGGCGAGCTCTGCCTCGCCGGAATTGGAGCCGCAGCAACCGCGACAGGAGGAGAAGGGCGTCGTTGATTGTGACCACCCCATGCTCCGCCGCAACCGCGCCTCGCCTCGCCGTCTCCTTCCATGTCGTTTGCCCACCTCGCCGACCCTGTTGGAGCCCTGTTACGCCCCCAGTAGACCCCCACCGAGCCGCTAGGGTTCGAGCTTGACGGCGACCTGTTCGTCGTCGACGACGACCCTCAGCCGTAGATTCCTATTCTAATCGCACGGCCCACAACGCGCGTACTGTTTTGCATTTTAAGTGTCACGACACGGGGCCCATTGTCGGCTAAGCCCACAGCAGCGCATATGGGGCGGCCCATTTCTTTTCCCACGCTAGCCCACCTATTCAAATCTGGATTTTTATTTTTAGTTTGAATCTAGTTTCTGTCCCCTAGTTTGAAAATCAATTCAGACAGTTTTAGAACTCAAAATTGCATGATAAAAATAAGAAGACAGAAGCTTTTGCAACTTGCAACATTTTTATAAAATCAACCAAGTTAGCTTTTGAGTTGATTCCAACTCTCAAAAATCACATTTCATCATATCTATCTAAATATGTAATAATATTAAGGATTACATGGAGTGACTTTGGACTAGTACCAAAATAATGCTATATAGGCATTTCTAGTCACTTTAAATCATTAAATAATAAACTTAAACAAAAGTAATATTGATCCAACCTTTAAATCTCATTCCCACATGTTAGAATATGTGGTGAGTACATGTGTCCACATGATCCCATATTTTGGTGGTGAATATTAAATTTTAGTTAATATTCCAATGAGTAGAAATTACTTTTCAAAAATAAAAAGGATGAAACTATTGAATTAAAACTTGTGATGTTTGTGATGATAATAGATCATCAAATGTGTGTTTTAGAATGCCACTTAGCCTAGTTAAGTATTGGTTGGTGATTGGGCACTCCCTATGTATTTATAGACGCTAGTACCGACCAAGCTTTCGAGGAGGAGGAGTTCTACCAAGAAGAAGAAGAAGAAAACTTCAACAACTGCACCAACCAAGGAAAGCCACCATTAACTGTGCAAGCTACCCTTAGCAAGCTAGCACTATCCCAGATTAACCCTTGCAAGTTAGTACTTTCAAGTGTAGTACTTAGCAAACTGGAATCAAACTAGATGGTTTAGCAAAGATGCTTTAGGCATGCTTTGATCACCCCTTTTTAACTATTAGTAACCCAAGTCTTATTGACAAGTTTTACTCCCCTTAGTACACAAAGATCTTTACTTGTTTTGAAGGTAGCATAAAAAGTATAAAACTTGACCTATTTAGAAACCTTTAGATGTCATTCTATGGCATGAGATTGATCCCATCCTTCCACTTTAGTGAACACTCTTAACTTAGTATTTTGGAGTAGATAAAAAACTTGAGTCACTTTAGATGGGAACACTTAGTGAAAATGAATTATGACAACCTTGGAATGATGAGTCATTCTATTGAGATGTTTTGACATGTGTTGAGAAACACAAATGATTGAGGATGATGAAAATATTGAGGCATGAGCCTTAACCCTTTTTTTTAACTAATGGTTGGATTCGGATGCGATACCATTCCAAATTTACTGTACAACCACATTACCTGAATTGGGTAAGGCTTAGCTGGAAATTTATATGCATTAGTATTAGTTCCCTCATGGGAAAGGTTTGAGCTGAGGCTACCTCTCAATGTTGTTCACCTATGCAGTGCCCAAGATGACTGATGGTCATGGTTGGGAGGCCACGCTCATAGGAGAGGTGCTTATACTAGGGTGTGTAAAGGGAAGGTTATGTTTGATTATTCTGCATACTAAGTATGATGATTCAGGGTTATCCCTGACAGATGTATCCAATCTTGTGGTGAAAGTGTACTACCTCTGCAGAGTGTCAAACTATTCGAATAGCCGCGTCCGCGGATATGGACAGTTGGAATGGCCATACTATTTCGTTGTCAGATGTTTTCTAAATAACTTGAAATGAATAATGAACTTTGACTTGACCACAACAGGGTTGTGTTGATGATAATAGCTTCCCAACTTAAGTGATTCTAGAACTCTACTTTATCTTTCTTTGCTTTTGAACTCAGCTTAGGTTTCAAACTTAACTCGATAGTTAAACTTAGATTTAGCACTTTGACTTAAAACTATAGTACCTGTTAATACTAGTTTGCGAGTACTTAAAGAGTACTCATGGCTTTTGTCCCTGGCTATTATCATGGCCAGACTATGAAGGAGATTATCAAGATGATGGTCAGCAGGACGGCTATGATAACTAGGACTATCTGCCTTCGTCAGCATTGCCTGTGCCCCTGAAGATGGAACCACCGCTATGCTTATCTTTTTTTTCCGCTGCTTGTTGTATTAAAGACTGGATCATGAGATCCTTATTTGTGTAAGACCTTATGTATGGTTTGTAATGGATGATGTACCGTGATATCCAATCCGTTATGTCTCACAAAAATGGTAATCCTGGGATTGCGTGGTATGGCATAACGGGCATCTGGGATTAAAAATCCGGGTGTTGACAGGGAGTTCTACCCAGAGGAGGAGGAAGAAAACTTCAACCACTACACTGCACAAGGCAATCCATCATTAACAATGCAAGCTAACCCTTGCAAGCTATATAACCTAAGAAAAGGCATTAGGCATGCTTTGGTTATACCATTTTGACTTATACCTACTCCAAGTTTATTTCCAAGCTTTACCTTCTTTACTTTACCAAAGTCTTTTACTTGTTTAAAGGTAGCATAAAAAGTATAAAACTTTACCTACTTAGTTAGACTTAGATGTCATTCTATGGCATGAGATTGATATTAGCATTCCACATTAGTGAACACTCTTAACTTAGTAGTTTAGAGCTAAACCAAAACTTGATTCACTTTAGATGGGAATACCTGGTGAAAATGACTTATGAAAACCTTGGAATGATAAGTCATTCTATTGAGATGTTTTGACATGTGTTAAGAGACACAAATGGTTTATGATGATGAAAATGTTTAGGCATGAGCCTTAGCCCTTTTATAAAAACTGATGGTTGGGTTCGGATGCGATACCATTCCAATTTTACCGTACAACCACAATACCTGAATTGGGTAAGGCTTAGCCGGAAGTTTATATGCATTAGTATTAGTTCCCTCACGGGAGAGGTTGAGCTGAGGCTACATCTCAATGTTGTCCACCTATGCAGTGCCCAGGATGACAGATGGTCATGGCTAGGAGGCCATACTCATAGGAGAGGTGCTTATACTAGGGTGTGTAAAGGAAAGGTTATGTTTGATTATCTGCATACTAAGTATGATGATTCAGGGTTATCCCTGACAGATGTATTGAATCTTGTGGTGAAAGTGTACCACCTCTGCAGAGTGTCAAACTATTTGAATAGCCGCATCCATGGTTATGGACAGTTCGAGTGGCCATACTGTTCCGTTGTCAGATGTTTTCAAAACAACTTATGAAATGAATTGTGACATGACTTGACCACAACAGAGTTGTGACTATGACAATTAAGTTCCCACTTAGGTGATTTCAAACTTTATTTTATCTTTCTTTGTTTCTGAACTCAACTTTGGTTTCAAACTGAACTTTACAAATAGACTTAGAACTTAGCATTCCCACTAGAACTATCTTACTTGTTAGTGGTAGTTTGCGAGTACTTAAAGAGTACTCATGGATTTTGTCCCTAGCTATTCCTGTGGCCAGACTATGAGGAGGACTACCCTGAAGGAGGACAGCAGGATGGCTACAACAACTAGGATCATCTCCCATCATCGGCATTGCCTGTGACACTGAATATGGACCCCGACGCTACGCTATTTATTCCGCTACTTGATTGTACTAAGACTGGATCATGAGATCCTTTATTTGTGTAAGACCTTATTATGGTTTGTAATGGATGATGTACGGTGATATCAAATCTGTTATGTCTCGCAAAAATGGTAATCCTGGGATTGCGATGTATGGCATAACAGGCATATGGGATTAAAAATCCGAGTGTTGACAACAATGCTCTACAGAAATAGGTTCTATGGCTATAGAATATACTCCCATCTTAATCTGAAACTTCGCCTTCACTTCAGAGTATGTGGTGTTGACTCCATTGACTTCTTTGACCAACTTTAGACTCTTGGTGTACCTATTTAGCAAGGGTTAATAAGAAGGTATGGTTGAGTAACAGCATACTTAGCAAGTTCACTAAAAAGGTCTATTTGATGCACTATCTACAACCACAGACCAAAGGTCGTAGGTTATGCAGGTTTTCGTAAACAGTTCTTCAAAGGTTGCTTTTATTCTGAAAAGCAATGTTTGTTAGTCTTCACAGGTTTACTATAACTTCATGGAGCTCCTTTACTGCCATGTTCGTAGCTCCTTCTCAAAATAGTGAGTGACTTGTCGCACTTTTTTACACTCTGCAGAGGTGTGTTGCTTTACCCATAAGAGACCCCTATCCTTGTTGCATAGCCATGCGCGCATTCACGTTTCTTCCTTGGTATGAGGCTCGGTGTAAGGATCCAAGCCGATCTCCACGACCGCACATGCCAACACAACTCCCCCAACAGAAATACCTCTATTAACCCCCATATAGGCAGATATAACTTTGGCAAACCCCTTGGAGACTCTAGTGAGTAAATCATGTCCCTGGCAACCCCCACCAAAGTGGCAGAAATACCTCTGACATACCCTCACAGATAATATAAACACCAATATCGCGGGGCACTGAGGGGTCCCACCCATGTGTTGGATCCTCGCAAGGAATCTACAACCTCATGATAAGGTCGTCCGTTGGCACACGAAAGGAAGAAGATCTAACTGACTTCTCCGTCCCATTCCAGGTCTTATGGTTAACCCGGATTATACGGCACAAGAGTCACTGGCGACATTGGTTGCTAAGTCCTAGATATTATGTTCCTTTACCACTAGAACATTCATACTAGGTTATTACCACTTGGTAGATAACCCATAATCATATCATTATGAAAATAGAGTTTTTTATCGTCCTTTTTGAAATGCAAGTGATAATAATAATAGATTTCAAATACTTGATAGAAAATAACTAAAGGAATGAGGAAGTGTGAACTGGCCTTTGTTATTACAAGATTATGCAATCACGGTCTTCGAGATTATATAAACTCCAATATCTGCAAATAACATCATTGGTTCGGTAATGACGAATGTTTAAAGAAGCAATATGCTATTATGCATAAGTAATGTTATGCATTTTATAAAGTCCCCGAACTAAATTCCCAACATTATGAGTTAGTTAAACTTAGGTGGTTTCTTTAATATTTGGTTTATCTTCAATTTTACTTCACAAGAAAATATATTCACAAGAAACTTAAGACAAACATACCAGGTGTAAAAGTAAAGTACAATAACAACATATGATTAAGGTAAATTGATATCATATAACTATTATAAAGTCCATGTTTTAAGTTGATCAAAGTTAAATAAATCAACATTATGTGTTTGTTTGAAGTGTAAAAATGAATAACATATGAAGAAAATATTGCTTATGTCAAGTTGATCAGTCCTGAAGATTATTAGGATTAAAGCTATGGTTTTTGATGAAGTACAGATAATCTTGAGTTATTACACTTCTAGTTTAAGCACTGTTCAAAAAATCGTCCGAATCAGGGATTAATAGGCTGATTAATCGCTACTAGGGACCTAACCATGTCGATTAGCACTAATTGTTTGTGTTAATCATTTAGCCCGACTAATAGCTCTGATAGTCCGATTACTAGGTATGTCCCCAATTAACTACTACACTTGGTCAAAAAAGTTACAAAATTTTCACCGCATATCGCCCGTCCAACCACTAGCCTACCCCAATGAGGTAGCTTTTGCAAAGCTCCCGCTCGATTCTCACCTCCAGGAGCTTGAATCCTGCTGTCACAAACCAATTCCTTGTCATCATTTATTAGTTCCTCGCAGTTGCTGATCAGACCTCAGATATAAATAAGTAGGCCGGGCATATAGAGTCTCATATACTATTTATTTCTTACAAACACATGTTTTAGGTGCTAATTTATGTAGGTTGGACCGACTAATAGCCGACCAATTAAATCAATTAATCGTCCGAATTCCGATTAATCGCTACTCCCAAGCCGACCGAGCAGTTAACGATTACCGATTTCCTTACCATTGAGTTTAAGTAATTTAGACCAAAGTTAACTATAAAATAGAAATGTACTTAATACATGATGTTTATGGCATTACCAAGTTCTAGGGTTTTCCTAAGTATAATCAAAGATACGAGATCATTTACCCTCAATGTAAGTGGCCGAGATGGTTTAACTTTTAATTGAATAACTTACATTTATGTGTAAGTGCTGGAAATTTTACATAAGCAAGTTCAATAACGTACATACTAAGTTGATAAAACTGTGGACACAAATGTATGTTGTTTGAGTTTTTATTTTGTAAATAAATCAATATGATCCTTTGTAATGACATATTTTAACCTGGATTATTGATGAATGTCTAAAATTGATATTATTTAAACATAATAATTCCTACTATGACTTTATATATGGTAGAATGGATACTTTAACCTTCTTTGTATGTTTTCCCAAGTTATAAAGGTAAAAGAAATTTTAAAACATTAAAACATCTTCTTTACAATTACTAAGGAAGTAATATCATTTATTCATGGCAATAAATTTTTAAGGACTCAAAGTAAGGTTAAAAGGAATTTATTTCAATTTATAGGTGATAAAAGAAAATACATTCTATAATTTTAATAAATCCTAAGTAGTTAACTAAAGCTATAAAGCTTTACGTTGATTTGTAAATGATAGAAGCTAATATATGCTTGTTAATTTAGTAGGAGAAAAGGATTATAAAATCAATTATAACACTTATCTTTTATAAATTCCTAATTTACTTGGAATTTTATAATTAGCATTTTTGTAAAATAAGAAATTTATTTTTATACATAATAATGATTTTTATTGGTTTTTAGGGTTTTTTTATTTTGTTATATTTCATTGAGGAATTTAGTTGCTCCAATATTTAGTTGTATTTTTTTACTCAAACAAGTAATGTTATCTTTTTCCTAGGTAGAGATGATTTTGTCATCATTTTCGTATATTATGTATTTTTTAGATTTTTCTATATTTGTCTAGAGTTAAAATAATCTGAGCGTATTTTGTTAATTACCATCTATTTAAGACTTACTACTACTTTATTTAATTAGACTAGACGCATGGGCCAACCTAGCCTAGCCTAATGGGTCGAGCTAAACCAAGAAGTTTCGATCGACTAGACTAGTCAAACCGATCTGCTGCAATTTCGTTCTCTCCCCCGTTCTCTTCCTCGCGCATGTAATGACCTGCTGTCACCACCATGCGATTCTTGTGGGCTGTGGCGATCTCGGTCGACGCCATCAGTCGCAATCGATGCTCCACCCTCCTTTGCATACTCATGTCCATCTTGAATTGTGAAACGAGCCATCATGTGGCCGCGCATGACCCTTTACTGGTGCTAGGGTTCCAGCCCTTTGAGCCACCACGCTCCATTGTTGCTGTGGTGGTTTCCTGGTGCTCGGGTGGTCTTTATCGATGCCGGTGTCGCAACTGGTCGTGGTATGTGCAGGTGCAGCACTAAGGTGCTCCCTATGCTGCTATGCCATGGCCTCCATCTCTGCCACCTTGGCCCTAAGCGCTGACCTGCTTCTCTCCTCCTTCTGCGGTGATTCCTGGTTCTAGGTACACAGCCCTCTTCCCTTTATTTTGATCCCTCTCAGATTACCCTCTCTGCCTAATACTGTTGGGTAGGACCTACTAATAAAGATGGGAATTTTAGGGTTCTTATTTGTCTCTGTCACTCGTGATTAAATCCCATAGTTACACATTGAATCTGGTGGCCTAGTGTGGTGACTTCTTGCTTGGATTGATGAATATTGTATCTAGTGTTGGGTTCACAGCATAGAAAACAAAAAATTCCTATGATATGAACAACTAAGCACCAATATCTATCTACCTAGATACAATCAAAGAGTAGATATACATACACAGAGATCTTACCTTGAAAGACTGAAAAGCTTTGTTAATGAAATCTTATTTCGTGGATGATGTAGTCGTACACTTGTCAATCTCAAGTTCGAGTTGAAGTCTAGCGCCGCAAACTAGCAGCGCATCCTTGATCGCACAAATGTCCAGCACCCGGAAAACCTCCAAGTCCCCTCTCTAGTAAAGTAGCAGATCCATCTAGAGAAACCATCGAGAACATGCTAATCCAAAGCCATGGTGAATTTAGTAGAGGGGGAGAGAGATCCTTCACGAAGAGGTGTGAGAGTGGAGTAGGAGGGGAGTTACTTTTATAGGGGCAGGGCAGCCCCCAAGGGGGCATGCGCATCGCATGGTGGTGCCCCCACCTCTCCCTCCATAATGGTGAGTGGAGCTTCCATTAAACCCACTCCCATTAACACAAACTCCACTCAATTTGCATTAATTTTCTACCAAATTTAATGCAAGCTCTCATTAAATTAAAACCATTTTTATTTCTTTTATTAATTTTTTTGTTAATTACTTTAATTAACAAAGGTTTGCATAAACCCCCTTGCATAACTTCGATATTACATTTGAAATCATTTTTAGCAATTTGACCCGAAACAGTTCTGGTGTCCATCTAAATAATCCTAGCATTTTCAAATCCTTTCTCTGGTATAATATCTGCTCCATTTGGGGTCGGTATACCTTAAGTGTGTCACCCTATGGTTCACAAATAATGCAGACATGATCGAGACCCCTCTCCAATAAATAATCAGAAGTGGGACCTGGAGATCCATACTGACTCCCACACATTCAATGATGACTCTAGTGATCGTGAGAACCTTTGACGTTGTCACTAACTCCCTTTGTCTCGTGATATATTATATGTCCTATATTCGATCATCCATATCCCCATACCTAGTTTGATCTCGTTGCTGACAAGTACACTTTTCTCATTCCCATGATATAACATTCTTAGTGATCTTATACTTTCTTGCAAGCTATTTCAATGTTATATCATTGAGAGGGCCTTGAGTATATCTCCCCATCATCGGGATGGACAAATCCCACTCTTGATCCATGAGCCTATATATAACACTTTCGAAGTATCTAAACCCACCTTTATTGTCACCATGTTATGGTGTGACATTTGATGTTATCAAGTTACTCTTTCAGTGTTAGTGATTGACATGATCTCATGGTCTAAGGACTAAAATTACTTCTCATGATGTTATAGAAATGTAAATATAATGACTTTGATCGTATTACTATAGTTTGGATGAATGTTCATAACATCATTCGACTAATGTTGTGACCTTGTTATTAACAACATCTAGTGTCCATGATCATGAAAGCTTGATCATCTTGTTAATCAACGAGCTAGTTTATATGAGAAGCATAACTAGGAACTCTTTATTTGTTTGTTAAAAACACATGTATTAACACTTCCAATTAACACAATTATAGCATGAGAAATAATATTTTATCATAAACATGGAATAAGATAATAACCACTTTATTATTGCCTCTCAGGCATATTCTCTTTAGTCTCCCACTTGCACTAGAGTCAATAATATAGTTTGTAAACTTGCGCACTCAACACCTATGGCTTTCTGGTGTGTATATATGAGATTTATTGTGGTAAACATAATCTCCAGACCTGCCACTTTCAAGTTCATGTGTATTTGCATGTCTTTGCGTTCTACGCATCACTCAGTCTCAAATGAGACGATATTGTATAAATTTATTCCTTTGGTGAGACCTTTAGTTCCTTTGGGTGAAAACATGTTGATATTATTAACGTACAATATATATTCATAGTACTAGCCCACTATGAACCACACCTAGTTTGATAACAAACTACTTAACACAAATGCCCTCCTTTGCTGCTACTATAACAGTCATATACATCGTCTTTTGTTATACTATCTGTCACAATGTCTTAACTTTGGAACTCATCCAAATCCATCATGAAACCTCATTTACATTACATTGTGCCACCCATAATTTAAATTGAGATAAATTTTATTTGTATCTTGTGACAAAACTGATATCAATGTAATACTTTAGAATGATCTATTTGTAACTATTTGTCACCTATACATAACATATTCTTAGTTCATCCAAATCTCATAAGAATATATCTTCTATCATCCAATGATCATATTATGAATCATTCTAGTTTATGCACATAACATTTAGAGCATATGACATATCTGAATATGGACATATCATGGTATACGTTATTGATCTAAATATTCATGTGATTTCACTCACCAAATTTCAAAACACATGAATCTCGTTTCACTTACCAAGTGTTAACACACTTGAATCTGTATCCAGCCCATTCCATGCGGCAAGAACCTTTCTTGTCGGTTCCATATTGAATTCATACAATATATCATATATGTATGTCTGCCACAACCATATTAGTGCCTCAATCTATCCATATAGACATTGATGCCCAATATTCTGGTTTTTCCCAAGTCTTTCGTTGAAATCAAATTTTAACGAAATTCTTAACCCATGTCAATAAAACATGCATCATTTCCAATCAACAACATGTCTTCTACATAATGTATTAGAAATATGTCTCGTCGCTCCCACTTAATTTCTAGCAAATGCAAGCATCTTCATCGCCTCTGATGAAACTAAACATTTTGACAGTTTCATCATGGTGAAGATTCCAACTCCGCTATGCTTACTTCAACCATTGAAGTTTGCATGCCCTTTTAGCATCCTTTGAATTAACAAAACCCTTCGGTCTGTATCATGTACACGTCCTAGGTAACCATTCTATTAGAAGAACTTCATTTTGTTTGTTCAACTACCATATACCAAAATTGACATATGTAGTGGTTGCTACATTAATCCATCCAGACTAAATATCGCTATGAAAGATCAAATGTTGTCATAGTCAATTCCTTGAACATTGTCATAAACTCTTTTGCGACATGTTGACTATTTCATAGATGTGAAACATCCATGTCTATTTCTTTATAGATAAAAAATTACCAATAGGCTTTATGCCTTTCCGGAGGGTCTTGGAAGTTCAAAAACTTGATTTCTCGTGTATGGAAACTATCACGGATTTTATGAATTTTAGTCATTTTATGGAGTCAGGGCCCGTCATCACTTCTTTGCATGCAGTCGGTTCATCATTATCATAACAATAATGACTTGTTTATCAGATCGCACTATTTGATTCTTACCTGACCCATACGGTTCAAATAGGAACTCTAATCTCCGAGATCATAACCTCTGTAATCACATGAGCCATGAGCATTGTGTCTGCCTCCGGGAAAATTTCCAGCGCTGTGCTACTTAGCACATTTTGCTTAGGTTCATCAATCTAATAAAATTTCTATTGTCCTCCCACTTAACTTTTGCGAAAAATTCCTTCTTAAGAAACTTGACGTTCTAAGAGACAAAATCCATTGTCTTTAGTGTTATGGGCATACCCAAATGTTGTTTTGGGATAACATACAAATCCGTGCTTATCCAACTTTGGTTGTAAACATTTTACTTATGCCTACCATAACAAAATTTAAGAAAAGACAATTTGGGTTTTATCCCAAACCATAACCCATATGGTGTCATTTCAATGGATCATGATGGTACTCTTTTCAGTGTAAAAGCGGTAGTCTTTAAATCTTTAATCAATAAAACATAATGGCAGTTTTATAAATGATACCTTTGATCTTACCATGTCAAACAAGGTTTGATTTCATCTCTCCAACATTCCATACTCCTATGGTTTATCAAGAAATGCAAATCCATGGAACGATTCCTAAAATCTTAGGTGTTTTGCTACAATTGTAACTCAAATATCTTCGTTTATGATCCAATCATAAATTCTTTATTTTCTCGTTACAATGATTTTCTACTTCATCTTGAAAGTATTTTAACAATTTTCAAAATTTTCATACTTATCCTTATTAAGTAAATATACACATATATTTACTCAAATTTCCAGAGAAAGTATATGAAGTTGAAAGATCCACCCCACATGGCTACACATAATGGACTATATACATCAATATGCCCAATGTCTAATAAGTTAGTCATTCATTCCTCTTTGGCTTATGAATGTAGTTTCAATTATCTCGAGGAAAGGCTCACAAGTGTCAATTGATCAAAATTAAAGACTCTAAAAATCCATCAACATGGAGTTTCTTCATGTTTTCTTTCCAACATAATTTAAATGGTGATGTCACTTAATAAGTGATCTTCTAATCATTTTATCATTAGTTTTTACGGACGTATTTTCTCCAACTAGACTTGTAAAAGTTCATCCATCTTCTATGGAATACGGTAATTATTTGAACAACCATTGTTCTCATAATATCGAAACAAAATAACAATTATTAAAACAATCTTGAAGATTAGGTTTGATGTTAACAAAAAACACAATAACACTTTATTTATTTTCGATGAACATCATCATATATTCTCCTGCTAGTTACTTAGGCCATTGTAGTTCATGAATTGTGTTGTTTTATATGAAAATTCACACCAACCAATTCGGCATCCAATACCCAAGAACCACATTGTTTAATGATGCGTCGAAAATTGAAGCATATTTACCTCTTGTTTTTGCAAAGATAGAGTAGGGATTTTTGTATTTCACTGCGCCTACGCATGCTATTTCGTTCTTGTTTCAACAGGATCCCAAATCATGGAGTCATATATGATCATATGAATCAGAGCTATCATATTGTGTAATTATATGATATTTCTAAGTGATAAAACTCATTTTATGAATTTACCTTCTCGCTTGGAAGAATAACAAACAAGGAGGAGGCATCAGCACTGATAATGAACATTGGTATGGGCGGAGCTTCATCTGGCCTCACTACAGCGCCATCAGTTTCGCCTCGTCAAATAGTTTCTCGCTCGCCGAAGACGAGAGAGAGATTCGACATTCACAGCCACCAGAAACCATGAAACACCACATCCGAGAGGGATCTAAAGGAGGAACTTGGCTGGGGAAAAATCCCAGCTGCTTCGCGGATCATTGGAGGACAACGCATCATCCCCTTCACCATCAACTGCTGCATCTTCATCACCATCATTACTCCATCTTTCATCTAATAGATCTCTTTGTAATTCCAGATCCAATTGTGGTTTTGCATTAGATCTAGACCCGTACTTTAATCCATCCATTTGATTATGATGATGTTGTTTATTGCTTCCATGAGTGAGTAGATCATTTGTTCTTGGGGATATGGAGAAACCCTAGCACCACTATGAACTTGTAATAAAGATGATCTATTCTTGTGTCCATATGACTTGCTTCTCTATGATATAATTATGACTTGTGTTTGATTTCTCTCTTTAGATGATATGTGAAGTTAACCACATATCATTTGCCTTCAGGACTAAAGGGAGGAAGAAACCCTTTGGACATGTTGTGGAAGCGTACCTAGAGTGCCCCGTGATAGATTGGTGTTGGCTCGTAACCCACATGGTCAAATGGGGATCAAGAGGGACTCCCTAAGATAATTACGATATCCATGGGGAAAACCTTAATTGCGGTAGAATGTATGGGTGATTGCTCTCAAGCATTGCAGTGGTTATTTATAGGTGACCTCACACTTGGCTCAACAAAGTGGCTTCCTACGAGCCTTGTCATGAACATTTAATATGGGGCTCTCTCCACACATATCATGACACAAGAAGTATATTATATTGATTACATATAATAATAGTACTATGCTAGCGGTGTATTCTACATCCCCAAGAACGTTTTAGCCCTATTGAGTTCAAACACGCTTTCATACAATCTTGTTACTTGTTTTCTTTTACTTGTTTTAATTCCTTTTATGCAAACAACCATAAACAATTCAAACCCCCTTTACTTGGAATAAAAGACAACTTACAAGTATTCTTTGGTAAATAGTAACGAGGGGCATAAATACCTTAATCAATAGCTCTCTGTGGGTTCGATATCTTTACTTCGAAACTAGCAACAATTGATATGTACACTTTCAGCCATCAAGATATTTTCTGGCGCTGTTGCTGGGGAGCTAAGCGCTTTTGATCTTTGTTCTTAGTTACTCATTTTACTCATTGTTATACTAAAGTTGTTTACTAGTTACAGGTAAACACCATGGCTGCACTCAGATTGATTAATCAGATCGATGCTACTAAATACCTTGGGAGATTCAATAGAGGTTTAGTGAAAGAATTCCCGAGTGGGAGCGAACCAGAGTACAAGGTTAACCCTCGTTTTATCACTATTATTAAAGAAAAAACTTTTGCAGGAGATGATCCCGATGAGGATCCTTATAATCATTTAATGCACTTCACCAAGCTATGTTGTACTCTGAAATTGAGAGGCTATTCTGATGATGAATTAAAACTTAAACTGTTTAGCCAATCTCTAACCAACACTTCTTTGGCTTGGTATAGAATTTGCCCTACAGAGAAAATTGATACCTAGGAAAAGCTTAAAATAGAATTTGTGTCTCGATTCTTTCCCAAGGTAAAGACTACTAAGGTAAGAAGGGAAATTACAAACTTCAAAAACCGACCAGGTGAAGGTTTGGTAAGAGCCTACAAAAGGTATAAGTCTCTACTTCACAAATGTCCCCATCATGATTTACCAGAATGGTATGTATTGCATATTTTTATGGAGGACTTAATCAAGAAATTAAACATGATCTTGAAACAGATTCAAGAGGTTCTTTCATGGAGTTAACTATAATAAAAGCTTGGGCGCTTTTAGAACAAATTCACTGTAATAGAGAAACATGGGGATTTGATTTAGGAGGCGAAGGAGGTATAGAAATTGAATACGATTGTCTCAATGCTTATAAAGACTCTGGTAAGGTAAAATAAACTACCAATGAACCGCAACTTGATGATGATATTGTCTTGTAAATCCTTCAATCTTTTACAGAAAATACTGAAGCTCCAAACAAGGACTGGCTTCTTTATACTCCGCCACTTGAGCCAGTTGATGAAGAAAAACCAATAATTATGGCCTCTATCGAGCCAATGAGGGAGGTGCCTTCGTATGTTGAACCCCTTCCTTTTCCAAGGATGGTGAGAAAACACATGATGGCTCAGCAACTTGAGGATCAATGCAAGGAGGAAGAATTATTTCTCAAGGAGCTAGAAGAGGAAACACTAATGAGGGAAACCAAGGAAGGAAGTGAACAAGAGGCAGAGGCATCAATAAAAGAAGATATTATGACCATGTTTGCACATTGCAATGTGATTTAGCTAGATTCCAAAGCCTCGCAATTTGTTGAAGGAAAGGTAAAAGCTAAAGAAGTGGGTAAGCCTATCCTTCCATGCACTTTCAGTGGAACTTCCTATTATGGTCTTTGCGATATAGGTACAGCTGTTAATGTTATTCCTTTTAACTTTTATTTAAATTCAAAACAAATTAGCCCTAGCTGAAATGGAAGATACGGATATGACTATAATGCTTGCAGATAAAAATTTGAGAGTCCCTGTGGGAATAATTGGGGATGTACCAATATGTATTAGACCCCACAAATATCCTATTGATTTTGTGCTTATTGATATGCCCACTGACGTTTATTGTCCCAACATCTTTGGAAGGACTTTTCTAAATATCACAGGTGCGAACATAGACTGCAGGGAGCAAACTGTGTCTCAAGTTTGGTGAAGATAAGATGGATTTTCATTTCTCTAAATTTGACCATAAACCAGCTATTGAAGAATTAGATGATGATGAGTACGAACGTGAGGAAGAAGGTAATATCATAAACTTAGCCTCAATAATTATCGAGACTCCAGATGATGATCTAGCAAGAAGTTTAGTCAACAATAATAACATTCTTAAGGACATAGAAAAATTGAAATAGACAACTATCTCGACTCCACACCGAAGGTGGACATCAAGATTAATCAAAAATATGAAGAACCTATAAGAAAATAAGATGCGTCTCTTCCTCCTCCAACTCTTAAAACTCTACCAAAGGAATTAAAATATAGATTCCTTGATGATACAAATAATTTCCCTGTTATTGTAAGTGCTAACCTCGCAGATAAAGAGGAGGAAAATCTGATGAAGGTTATCCGCATGCATCGAAACGCTCTTGGGTATTCGATGAGTGACTTGAAGGGGATTAGTCCTTCGATAGCCACCCATATAATATTCATGGAAGAAGGAGCCCAGCCGGTGGCGGACTTTCAGCGACGTCTTAAACCTCACATGAAGGAGAAGGTAAGAAAACAAATAATACGTTTGTTGAATGCAGGCGTCATCTTTCATGTGGATGAGACGGAATGGGTAAGTCTCGTTCATTGTGTTCCAAAGAAAGGTGGGTTCACGGTTGTAGAAACTGAACATAACAAAATAGTACCAACTAGAACTGTTGTTGGCCACAGGATGTGCATTCACCATAGAAAGCTTAATAAGGAAACTAGGAAGGATGATTACTCTTTACCGTTTATAGACCAAACGTTAGAAAGGATTGCCATGCATTCTCATTTTTTCTACCTAGACGGTTATTCTGTTTTTTCCCAAATTGCTATACACCCTAATGATCAACTAAAACTACTTTCATTTGTCCTTATGGTCTCTATGCTTATTGTTGTATGCCTTTTGGTCTTTGGAATGCTCCTTCCACTTTTCAAAGATGCATGACTGCTATTTTTGCTGATTATGTTGAAAGTATTATGGAGGTGTTCATGGATGATTTCTCTATTTATGGAACCTCCTTTAATCATTGTCTCCATAATCTGCATAAAGTTTTGCAGACATGCGAAGACACTAACTTAGTCTTGAGCTAGGAGAAATTTCATTTCATGGTCTAAGAAGGCATCGTACTTGGCCACAAAGTCTCAGGTAGTGATATAGAAGTTGATAAGGAAATGATTGAAGTAATAGAAAGATTACCCCTCCTCGAGATATAAAAGGTATAAAAAGCTTTTTGGGTCATGTAGGGTTTTATAGAAGATTCATTAAGAATTTTTCAAAAACTGCTAGACCATTAGCTAACCTTCTTCAAAACGATGTTCCTTTTAATTTTGATGAAAAGTGTCTTGCTTCTTTCAACATATTAAAACAAGCTCTTATTGAAGCACCAGTTATTAAACTACATAATTGGAAGAAACCCTTTGAACTATTTTGTGAAGCTAGCCATGAAGCTGTAGGGGCAATTCTTTGCTAGTATGATGGTGATGATCTCAGTAACATTCATCATGCTAGCCGCACCTTAAATGGGGCCCAAAAGAACTATCCTATGGCTGAAAAGAATTCTTTCTGTAGTCTTTTCTTGTGATAAATTTAGATCTTACATCATGGATTCCAAAGTTAGAGTACATACTAATCGTGTTGGCTTGCAAGAAATCCTGGAAAGGACGATGTTAAGCCAAGAATGATCAGTTGGACTCTACTTCTGCAAGAATTTGATTTACAGATTCTACAAAGAAAGGAAGAGGTGGAGGAAGCATTCGCAGATACTCAAGGAGTTCTTCATCCTAAAGAGGTATCATCCGTGTGTATACCTGTGAGAACCCCACAACCAAAAAGGAAGTTTGCTATTTCCCTTTACAATGGTTTTGGCAATTTTCTGTGACCTGTTTTATTTGAAAAGAGGAAGAAAAGAAATTCAAGTGAGACCATATTCCCTCCATGAACATGACTTATGAAATTATTAACACACCTTTGTTCTGGATAAATTTCTGCTATTTCTTTTTACATATTTGAATTTCTTTCATTTTTATGAGTCGACTGCCGGTCTTATGAGATCGGTACGGGCGGACGGTATGGCTGGATCCGCCCGTACCGATGGTTGTTAAGCCTGCTGATGCGTCATTGATGTTTTCATGGAAGTGGTACGACCGCACGGTACGGGCGCACCCCCCATACTGCTGGTCATTATCGGTTCGGTGAATTCCTTCTTCTATTTCTCGTTTACACTTTTATGTCAAAAAATTAAATTAAGAAGTTGCGAAGTCGGTATGGACGGGTGGTACGTGCAGAACCCGCCTATACCACTTAGTCAGTTGACCTTTTATCGACTTTGCACCGTGCCACTTTTGGAAACACATGGTACGGGCGCACCGTACAGGCGCCGCCCATACCGAGTTGGTCATTACAAGCCGAATTTCCTTATTTTGCATTTATTTGTTTCCTTATTTGTTAGGATTCTTTTCTTGGGTGACCCCTTTTCTTCCAGCATGAATTTTACCTTGCATCTAACCCTTTATAGTTATCTTTAGAGATCCACCTCTCTCTTATATCAACAGATCTAATCTACTTGATGCGCTACTAGATTCAAGGCAAAGGAAAGCCTCTAAACCTCATGGCTTGTTCATGGGATAGTTTCTAAACCTCCTCCATTGAAGCCGATGATGGTGAAGCTCAAGGCCTAAGCCCAAAGTACAAGCAATACACGTATGATTCCGATGATAATTCTAAAGACGGGGAGTTCTAGATCTTCATGGAGCAATCAAAGAGGGGATGGAAGCAACCGGACTACTTAGCGATGGTGAAGCCCGAAGATGAGGAAGAAGCCAAGAAACCCCATGGGAAGGGGTGCACAGAGTCGCTCAAGCTCATCTCCATCAACTACATGTCACCAAAGCGTAAGAAGTCTAACAACTCCACTACAGGAACCTATCAGGAGACTATGGCCCATACACCAACAACAAAGATGATCACGATGAACACGCGCATGAGCGTGAAGCCGCAAGAGTACTGGGGGTTCAACCTTCTAGACGTACCAGTTGGTATGCACGTCTCGGACAATGAACACCGCCTCAACAAGATAGAGAAGTACTAGAAAGAAGAACTCGTCCATAGGGAGATCTGAGAGATTATTTGATCCACCCGGTTTGAATCCAAGCTTGGGGGGATCTGAGATAACCTTGTAATCTATCTTATAGTTTTAGCATATTTACTTTTCCGCACGCATGGTTAGGTTTAAATTTCTGAATTTGCATTAGTTGCATCAACTTCGAGTTCCCTTTTTTCAAGAGAAGAATTATATCCGTTGAGTTATGAGACTTTATGATAAATGAAGTTGTGTTTGATTCATGGTTATTATATTAGATGATTGAACTAGGTTGAGTATTATGATACTTGTACAATAGTCATAATTTTAGGGACTTCCACACCTATAGAAGTATTGATTAAGTTATGAGAAGAAGAATTATGGTAGCATATTATGATTAAGAGTTTTCAAAAGCCATTGAAGTCGTGAGCATGATCAAATAGCTTGCTAAAAAGAAGAAGAGAAAAAGGGAGCAAGGAAAATATAGATATGCAAGTATTGAAAAAGAAAAAGAAAGCATCTATCAAAAGAATCAAGCATATAAAAAGAGAGAGAAAGAAGATAAATAAAATGATCATGAATCTTCACTATTAAACTTAGAGCTACAAATCTCTACACTCTGTGATTATATGATATGTTGAATCACTAGTAGCTTCTTATAATTTCATTAATACTAGGAAAAGGTGTGGAAGCCTCTAAGTTACGTAATGTGTAAGGGTATGGTAATACCCTCGATGCAACTCTACATCCGATGTTGTATTCTTGTCTCAATTTTTGCCTCCTTTATTGTAAAGTCTCGTGTCTCATCAACATGATGATCTTGCACATAAGACACCATCTTGCTCGTGGACAAGTAAGAGACTAGCTTGGGGGACTTGATGCATCCAAAATTGAAGCATATTTACCTCTTGTTTTTGCATAAATAGAGTAGAGATTTTTGTATTTCACCGCGCCTACGCGATCTATTCATTCTTTTTTCAATAGGATACCAAATCATGGAGTCATTGTAACACCCCAAAAAGCTAATCAAGATTATCAAGTTCTAATCACCCAAGTTTTGGGTTAACAAAAACTTTTATTACTAAATTGAATGTGAATGCATGTGTGTTTTGCATTAGAGTAGGATTGAGTGAAATTGCCATGTTTGATTGCTACAGATGATAAGAAATAGTTTAAAGATGACTACTACATCATCTAGGCCAATTACAAATAAAATCCAAATAAAAGAAATCAAATATGAATCAAATAAGCAAATGGTCATTTTGACCAAAGTTAACCACAAGGCCACTTTGAGTGTTCCTAGCAAAGGATTTCTAACAGAAACAATTCCACTTCTTTTCACCCCTTGCTAGACCAAGTAAAAGTGAACCAAGGCCCACTTTGAAAACTCACATAAACTATTTTCAAATCCATTTAAAGGACAGTTGAAAATTGAATCAAGTTCATATGGTAAGATCACCATTTTGCAAAAACCACTCATTTCAATTCACCTTGACAAACCCAAGCAACCAGAGACTACCAAGCATAAGTTTAGACCCCTCACCAATTTTCATTCAAAATTTTCAAATTTAAATTATTTCGGCCATTTAATCAAACACCTTGCAGACACTAATCAAACCTGGCCTAACTTCACTGTTTAGGACATTGATCACTCGACCTAATGCCCCCATTACACTCCCCTGTCTCCACCAGCCTCTAGCAGCACAGACACGCAGACGCACTTTGCCGTTGCGCCAGTGAAGCGCCGCCCGAAGCCAGCCTCGCATGCCGACCATGGACAGAGCCCCACAGACCGCGCCACCCTCTCCCACGACGCGATGGAGACAGGCGACCGTCCACCGCCACCCCCTATCCATCCCTCGATCATAGCCAGGCCCTGGAGCACCCCAACATCGCCGCGCCAAATGTCTTTGCGCCATGCCGAGAGCGTGCCAGAGCGCCGCAGCCGACCAGCTCGCCCAAGCTGCACCTCGCCCTCACCTCGCGTGCATAGAGTCTTCATGATCACAGCTAACTCCTAGACACCCCCGTTCGCTGTCGCGCGACCCGTAGCACCCGTGCGCCGTCTCGAACACCGCCGGTTCCACACAGAGCACCGCACGCGCTCGACCGTTCCACACCGCCCCGTGCCGCGCCTTTAAGACCGTGATGACCACCAGGGAGCACCGCATCGCCCCCTACCCTCAGCCACGCCGATAGCATGATGTACCACCATCGCTGGAGAAGCCAGCCCATCCCGCTTGGTCCCCTCATCGGTGTATAAATAGAGGCCCTCTCCGCCTCAATTCTCCACACCACCTCACTCCCCACTCCTCACCACACCTCCCACACCCTTCCCTAGAGCAAGGCAAGCGCAGCATCGCCAGAATTTGGCTGGAGCCTGCCACTATAGAGGAGAAGAGGAGCCGTCGATTGGAGCCGCCCTAGGAGCGCCCTTGACCACCGTTCGAACCGCCGTCGTCGACCACGTCGTTCGCCCCCATCGCCGACCCTAGCTAGAGCCCAGGTGAGCGTCACACGACCCCCACCGCCGCGTTAGGGTTCAGACCTCGCCGGAGCTGTTCGTCGTTGACGATGAACGTCAATCGTTGGATTGCTTTCTAATCGTAGGGCCTGGATTGAAAGATATCGTTTTGGGTTAATATAGTCGCTGACTAGTGGGGCTGTTCTGTCACTAGCCCTCTGCGCCGCACTGTGCAGATTGGGCCGACCCAGTTAGTTTCCCGCGCAGGCCAGGAAATTCAAATAGTTATTTTCCAATTTAGTTAAACCAGATTCTGTCAGTAAATTCAGAAATCAATTCAGAGAAATTCACTAAACCAAATTGCATGATTCCAATTTTGTTAGAAAGGTATTTAAATTATCTATCCAAGCTCGTGGATTCAAATCATTTGGAGTTAGAGATCACCTATAGTAAAAATAACAAGACAGAGACTTTTCCAGCTTCAAACATTTTTCAAAAATCAACCATAAATGCTTTTGAGTTGATTCCAACTCTCAAAAATTACATTTGACAAGATCTATCTGAATATGGAAAAATATTTAGCTTTACATGTAGTGACATTGGACTAGTACCAAAAGAATGCTATATAGGCAATTCTAGTCACTTTAATGGTAAACTTTATAAAATATGACCACCCCTTTAAATCACATTACCATGTATTAGAATATGTGGTGATGACATGTGTCAACATGATCCCACATTTTAATTGGAGAATATTAAATCTTAAGTATATTCAATGAGTAGAGATTACTTTTCTAAAATAAAATAAACAAGATTAAGCCTTTATTTCATGTGATGATTGTGATGATGCTAGATCATAAAATGTGAGCCTTTGTGTGCTAAATAGAAGTAGTTAAGTATTTTTTGGTGATTATGTACCCCATATTCATTTATAGACGATAGTACCAACTTAGGATACGAGGAGGAGGAGTACTACCAAGAAGAAGAAGAGGAGAACTTCAACCACTTCACTACTCAAGGCAAGCCTAACACTACAAGTTAACTATGCAAGCCATCACTAATTGCAAGCTAGACTATGCAAGTTAACCCTTGCCAAATCATAACCTATGCAGATGCACTAGGGATGCTTGGTTATCCAACTTTGATTATACCAATCCCAAGTTTTACTTGCAAGCTTTATTCTTTTACTCTTACTAAAGTTCTTTACTTTTAGTTAGTGCTTTGTGAGTATTGGAACAATAGTATAGATACCATAAAGAGTATAAAACTAGGCCTAAGTAGTCATACTTAGATGTCATTCTAAGGCATTAGATTAGATTTGGATAGCTACACTTAGCACCCCTCATTAGAGAATACCCTCAACTTTAGTTGCTAGTGCTCAGCATAAAAGTTAATCACTTTAGATGAGAATACTTGGTGAAAATGATTATGAAAACCCTGGAATGATGTTTCATTCTATTGACATGTTTTGACATGTGTTGAGAAACACAATGGTTTGATGATGAAAATGTTGAGGCATGAGCTTTAGCCCTTTACCAAAAACTGATGGTTGGGTTCGGATGCGATACCATTCCAATTTTACTATACAACCACAATACCTGAATTGGGTAGGTCTTAGCCGGTAGTTTATATGCCTTAGTATGGGTTCCCTGGCAGAAGAGGTTCAGCTGAGGCTACCTCGTGATGAATGTCCACCTATGCAGTGCCTAGGATGGCAGATGGCCATGGCTGGGAGGCCACACTCATAGGGGAGGTCCCTATACTAGAGTGTGTAAAGGAAGGGTTATGAATGATTATCCGCATACTAAGTATGATTGATTCAGGGTTATCCCTAACGGATGTATCGAATTTTGTGGTAAAACTGTACCACCTCTACAGAGTGTCAAACTATTCGAATAACCGTGTCCACGGTCATGGACAGTTGGAGTGGCCATACTGTTGCGTCGTCAGATGTTTTCAAAATGACTTGTGACTTGAACTATGACTTTGACTTGAACACAACAGGATTGTGGACATGGAAACTAGGTTCCCACTTAAGTTCTTTAGAACATTAAATTAATTTTCTTTACATCTAAACTCAATTTGAGATAAACCTTGCTTTTGGCAAATAAAACTATAGCTTAAGATGTCCTACTAGAACTACCTTTCTTGTTAGTGATAGTTTGCGAGTACTTAAAGAGTACTCATGGCTTTTGTCCCTAGCTATTCCTGTGGCCAGACTATGAGGAGGACTACTAGGATGATGGACAGCAGGAGGTCTACGACAACTAGGATCATCTCCCATCGTGAGCATTGACTGTGACTCTGAAGATGGAGCCCCTACTACGTTTAATTTCCCCTACTTTGATTGTACTAAGACTGGATCATGAGATCCTTTATTTTGTAAGACCTTTATTATGGTTTGCAATGGATGATGCACTTTGGTACCAATTCTATTACGTCTCGCAAAAATGGTAATCCCGGGATTGCAAGGTATGGCATAATAGGCACCTGGGATTAAAAACCCGGGTGTTGATAGTCATATATGAACATATCAATTCGAGCTGTCATATTGTGTAATTATATGATATTTCTAAGTGATAAAAGTCATTTTATGAATTTACCTTTACACCTGGAAGAATAATAAACAAGGAGGAGGCATCTACACTGATAACGACCACTGGTATGGGCGGAGCTTGCTGTACCGTCCGCCCGTACCAGCCCATCGAGGCCACCTCGTCAAATAGTTTCTCATGCCAAAGATGTGAGAGAAATCCGACAATCACAGTCACTAGAAACCACGGAACACCACATCCGAGAGGTATCTGAAGGAGGAACTTGCCTGGGGCAAAATCCCAGCTGCTTCGCGGATCATGACAACGCATCATCCCCTTCACCATCAACCGCTGCATCTTCATCACCATCATTACTCCATCTTTGATCTATTAGATCTCTTTGTAATTGTAGATCCAATTGTGGTTTTTCATTAGATCTACACCTATACTTCATTCCATCCATTTTATGATGATGATGTTGTTGATTGCTTCCATTAGTGAGTAGATCCTTTGTTCCTGGGGAGATGGAGAAACCCTAGAACCACTATGAACTTGTAATAAAGATGATCTATTGTTGTGTCCATATGACTTTCTTGTCTATGATATAATTATGACTTGTGTTTGATTTCTCTCTTTAGATGATATGTGAAGCTGACCACATATCATTTTCCTTCAAGACTAAAGGGAGGAACACACCCTTTGGATGTGTTGTGCAAGCGTACATGGAGTGCCCTATGACATATTGGCTCTGGCTTGTAACCCACACGGTCAAAGGGGGGATCAAGAGGGACTCCCTAAGCTAATGACGATATCCATGGGGAAACCCTGAATTGCGGTGGACAATATGGGTGATTACTCTCAGGCATTGCGGTAGTTATTTAGAGGTGACCTCACACTTGTCTCAACGAAGTGGCTTCCTACGAGCCTTGTCGTGAACATCTTATTGTGGGTATCTCTCCACACATATCATGACACAAGAAGTATGTTATCTTAATTACATATAATAACAGTACTATGGTAGCAGTGTATCCTACATCCCCGAGAACGTTTTAGCCCTATTGAGTTCAGCCACGCTTTCATGCAATCTTGTTACTTGTTTTCTTTTACTTGTTTTAATTACTTTTCTTCAAACAACCATAAACAATTCAAACACCCTTTACATGGAATCAAAAACAACTTACAAGTATTCTTTGGTAAATAGTAACAAGGGGCATAAAGACCTTAACCAATAGCTCTCTGTAGGTTTGATATCTTTACTTCGAAACTAGCTACAGTTGATCTGTGCACTTGCAGCCATCATTTAATAAGTGAAGAATACATCCATAACATGTATATCATCTATATACCTAAGCTGGACATTTCCAGCCTTCTCTTTTCTGCCAAATATTTTTATAGATTATGTTTCAACATTTTCTTTTCTTTTAAAAGAATCTATCAACATTAATACTAGCACCATACACATGACACATAGTCCAAAGTGTGTATACTCAACTACTAATACCTTTCGACTTGCACTTTGAAGTGGATCACCATCATCAAATGTTTGGTGTTCTTTAGTAATCTTTTAGTGTATTAAACATTTCACCTACATCTCCTATTCATCCTTATCATGTCAACTTTCATGATCAAGCTACTATAGCATATGAGGGAGAATCAAAAGTATAATGTGAGTTGCCAAAACCATTTTGGGAGATTAGGACGCCTAGCATCACCAACCTTCGCAAATTCTCATTAAATATGATAACATGTATTTTGCTAAATTATACTCTATCATATTGCAACCAAAACATTGTTTTAGATATCACAATATCTTCCACACATGATGGTTTCTGAAACAATTCTTTCAACTCCTAGATAACCTTGATATTAAAACAACTTGTGAATATCAAGAATCATGGAGGCAAGCATGATACTTAGATACTAACACTGGAATTGTTACTCTTCATTTAATACTACTTATTAAACTTGACAGAGTAATTAGAGTTTGCTGAAAGTTTACAATAGGACTTTTACACTTTATATCGACACTGAAAACAATATGATACCAGTTCGTAAAGCAAATATCTAGAATTCTATAGTTCTATTATCTCAATTATAACAAAGCATAAGGTAGTAGACAAATGCCAATGACTACGACAAATTATGCAAATTCACTTAGATTTAGATTATGATAAATTGAGTTCAACTTTAATCAATTTAGTACATGAACTCCCACTCAAAACCAGCATCCCTTGAGTCGTTTTGGTGATTACATGAACCAGATCCACTACACCAAGACCGATCATCACGTGAATTAGTGTAGCTTCAAAGGCGAGCATTCATGGCTCTAAAAATAGGCATCTTTTCCTGCATTTAAACATTGTTTTTAGTCAAGCAATTGACAAGAATCTCTCTAGCCTTGCCACTAATTACTAATTATTGCAAAGATATGCAAACCATTGCTTTGAATTGTGTTGTGTAGGAAATCACGCTTTTTAATGCGAAAACAGGAGTCATAAGTGAAGATTTTGAGGAAGTCCACACGACCAAGTAATCCTGGAGCAATTACGAGGAGTCAGCAGACGTAACGACCACTGGTATGGGCAGGTCCCACCCGTACCGTTCTCCCGTACCATGTGGAAGTGGCTTTCTCTCGTCAAACCCTACAACTTTCATGAAGACACCTATATATTTTGAGGTCCCAGTCATCGTGCATAGGGCCGCCATTCTTAGATTGCATCACACCACCACCAAAGGAGATCCACACCATAGTTCATGCCCTCCATCTTCCATCCTCTCCATTAGCCATAGCCATTACTTTGTACTTGAGATATCCTTGTGATTTTGCGATCATTGTAAGAATATTTGATTTCAATCTAAGTATTTTGCACCATGTTTTCTATCCTTGATCTTATTGTTATGTCCTCACGGGCTACAGGTTGGGGAGAAACCTCGCAGCAATTATGTGCATCTAATCTATGGGAGTATTGTGTATTGTTTGAATAAGGGATTTGTATCTTTTGTTTCTCTATCTCTTGCCTCGATCGTTGGACTTGTAGGTACCCAAGACCCCTGAGATCAATAAAGGCTTGAGGTGAGATACTTGGCTAGTAGCAATGTCATAGGAATCCTAGTGATAGAAAGGTTTGTATGGTCTTCGCTTAGGGACCCATTCGGGATCAACATTTGTTCTTAAGGCTTTGATCTATGTTTTCACTAAATAACTATCTATAGCCCGGTGCTTCGTGGTGCATTCAGTTGGATCAAAAGACTATTGCTATGCATGTGGCTCGCAGGGGCTTAAGTATATTAGGATGTGCTTCCCACAAAAGATTATCTCTATTAAAATGTTACACATGGTTGTGCCTATTATTATCTTTTATCCCATATGATGTGCAGCTGCAGGTGGATCTTCAACCCTGGCCTATCTCCATCCATTGAATCAACCCATGATATAAAGTAAACTAGATTGGTACGGTAAATGAAGGTAAAACGAAAAACCAAAGTCTTGCAGAAGTGTCCTTTTAGCATTGTTTCCCAAGGTTCGATTAAACCTAGGTCTACTAGGAAAAAGCAGTATTATACTACATCCGTGAATCCGGATTGAAGGTATCAAGCATCAATATGGGCATCATATCAACTATATGACTCATGCTTTACCTTTCGGTTCATGTTCCGAGGCCACGTATCTACATTCTAGGCTCTCCAAGTAAGAACCTTAATTAGTACCCACGTGTGTAAAACTGTCTTACACTCGTTGTATGCGAACGTAGAGTCTATCACACCCGATCATCACGTGGTGTCTCGAAATGACAAACTTTCTTAACGGTGCATACTAAAGGAAGAACACATTTTGTCTTGATACTTAAATGAGGGATCATCTTATGATGCAACTAAAATGACATACAAGAAATATAATATCCAAACAAACATCATATGTGTAAAGTGAAATGATATGGTTCTTGCACTTGATCACTATCATGTGCATCGTGGTATGATATTTATCACTCCTTTATGTGTAAGGCCAAGGTCTATGGAACTTACATGTTAGGTACGATATAATTTCCAAGAGTATCTACCGTACTTCAAATTATAACATTTTACCATATCATGACACTCGCCTACCAAAAACTAAACTAGACGCTTCTAATTTATCTTTTGCATGTTTTCACTTGACTTAGGGATTTCGGAGATAGAACCATTCTGTAGCATCCCATCTGTCTAACATCTGTAATGTTACTTGGTCTAATAATAAAATGCTACTTCCTACATATATTTGTTGCATCATAATTATATCATGCTCATGTCATCATGCCACATTGCATTTGAGCATCATATAAAACCCCTTTCATTTGGTTCTTATCTCATATGCACTATTAATTGTATTTGCATCTTGATATATTGTATTTGGTTCTTGATAATGCTTGATGCCCAAGTTGATTTGGGGGCATGTCTTTTATTACTCCACCACCTTTCTTGTCACCACCCTATAATTCCACCATCCAAACTATATGTGGGCATTTGCACTTCTTTTGGCTCTTGTCTAGCTCACATATATTTAAGATGGATCCACTCTACTTCCACATGCTCCCATATTTGCATCATGTTGTTTTCACAATATTGGTATGTGGAGCCTCATGGCCACCTTTGCATGCCATGTGAGTAGAACTCCCTTTATTTAGCTCATATGGTTTTATCTAATATATGCTTATGTATGAGGCTATTTTCGCCACAAGTGGGAAAATACACACTATCTTGGTCATTTGGCTTTATATGTGTGCATATGTCGAATATTCTCCTATGATTAACAAGCTTCCTTCTCTTTTGGAGCCACAATACCAAAATCTTTAATGCATGTATTCATATATGTCCATGTGTGCAATAGTTGTTTTCACAACTAGAAGTATTGGTCCTATATCACATGTGCATGGCCCATGCAAGCTTCCTCTCTCTCCTTTTTCTACCTATTTGATTTTGCTTTGGTTTTGGAAGAGTTTTGAGTAGTTTGTTTTCAAACTAATAAAATAAATAAAAGAGGAATACACCTACCCTATCTCTACATCATGTCATACTACATGCAGTATTAGTCTCTAATCACACGTGATATCAATGCCACTAGTGACCTTTCTTCTATCCAAATTCTTTGCACTTGTTTGCTTGTTCAAATCTTGATCAAATCCTATATCTACACTCCATCTACCAAGTTTTCCAAGCTAATCTAGCTATCTAAATAAAGACTCCATCTCTAATATTAATTTATTTTTTTCGTCTCTTGATCTCTACCTAAATCTCTGACACGAAATCCGTCTAAAGTTTTGTCTAAAACTAGTCTCATCTAGTATAGTTTAGACTAGATAAAAACTCCAATCCCCTCTTCCTGTAGTAGAGCAGTTGCTGCAACATGGTTCGGCTGCACCCGCGCGTCCCTGTTCCTCTTCTTGCCGAGCACGTGAGACAAGCCGCGTCGAAGCCAGCCCCACACCAACGCTGTGTCCGTGACCTTCCTTCTCTCTGGCATAAAGCGCAGCAGCAGTGCCTCCCCACCCAGCCTTGCGGTGCCGTCCCCATCCACCCATCCCTAGATCAGGATCCCGAGCTCGCATCCATCTGCCTCTCCATGCTGCTACCGCCTTGTCCCTATCACTGCCAATCACCCTGTCACGAAGCCTTGTCGTAGAAAAGGCAAGGCTGACCCGAGGAGCTCGGCGTTGCTCTACCGGAGCTGCCCCTCACCTAGAGCGTGGTGGAGCAGGCTTGGAGCACTGCAGCACGTGGACGCCATCATGTCGCCATGGCCTCCTTCCTCTCGACGCGTCCTCTTCTGTCTCGGCAGGCTCCGCTCGTCTAGGGGCACGTCGGTGAGCCCTCTTTTCTCTTGCCCCTCCCCTGTATCTCCTTGTGCCCTTGCCTTTTGTTCAACCACCGGAGCACTGCCGTTCATCACCATGCCGCGGACACCGCCCCGTCCTATCCCTCTCCGGAGCATCTCCATAGCCGCGAGCTCAACAAACCCCGCCAGCAACCCTCGGTGAGCCACAGCCGCATCCCCTCTTCTCTCTCTCTCCTCTGGCCCCCTCAAGCTCGCCCAGATCGCCGCCGCGACGTGCTCACCGCCCCGCGCTGGAACGGCAGCGACACCGTCAGTAACTCGTGTCTCTCCTAGGACCCTTCTTCTCTTATTTTTCCCGGTGTTCTCGGAGGTCATTTGCAAGATCTTCTTGCAAAAAACCTATAGCCCTATTATCTAGCTCCCTCCAGGAACAAACGGCGTTCGATTTGGACATCCGAGCATGGAGAAATCATCTGTCGAAGATCGGTCGAAAAATCTGCGTTTCTGAAACTGTCTCGTTTTATCTGAATCTTCTCTGTTCGTCCCTCTTTACTGGCTCGTAAGAGCTTCCTCAGAAGAAATTTCCTTCTGCATTGTTGTAGATCTTCGCGAGATCTACCACTTTCATTTTTACGGTGTCCCAAAATTTTGGATAGATTTCTCTTCATATTCATCTAAACTTGAGTCGTTTTAACTAAAAATTATGAGATCTGGAATTCAGTCAACAAACAACCAGAACCTTTTGCTCCAAGCCCCCTCCTCTTTTTTTTATCTTAACCCGCGGTCCCTCCACACCCCACATGTCACACCCACACGACTCAGGCCAGTCAGCAGTCGGTCAGGGCCTTGGGCCCATTTGTCTTTGGCTGCGGGTAGGGTCTCCCCGAGTAAGAAAAGACCGAGCAAATTTTTGCTAATAATAAAATTCCAAAAATTTATTTAACATGTCTTAAATCTAGAAATAAATATATTTTTATTGATAATTCCAAATAATACCAATAATATATGTTTTTGGAATCAGAAAAATGTGAGGATTTCAAATGTGCCATCCAAAATAATGTTTGTCTAATTTAAATTTTTGAAATTGTTTAATTGCAATAAAAATGCCTTTTCTTAATTAATTAATAACTTTAATTCTATAACTCCAAATTTGACAAATAATATGACTAAATCGATAAGCGCGACGAGCCCGTTCTGTTTATGCATTCCATGATATGAATTGTAGCATGCATCATATAAATATTAAGTGGACAGCAAGTGTTACGGGAGCAAAACATGACTAAAAACTTAATAAAATGATTTATTCTTGTCCCCACACCTCACCCTTGCCATGCTACATTATTGCCATGTAAATTGTGCATCATTCATCATGGCATGCTTGGTTGTTTGTTGCATTTTATTTATATGCTTGTGCACATTATTTATGTTGGCCCTTGTTTGTTTGGTTCTTCTTTCGAATAGACGTCGAGCAAGGGAATTATCAGGAATCCCAGGAGTACTACCTAGATCCATCCCTCGCTTCAACTGAGCTGCCAGGCAAGCACTACCATATGCTTGCATACATATAGTACCTATTGCTTCTATCTTATTCTTGCATCATTGAGTCGCGATTGCATTAAACTGAATCCCAAGTACTGCATAGCCTTTACTTTTAAACCCCACTGAAGCTTGTTCCTCCATCCTATGAGCCATTACTACAGGAGTTGTTTGAGCCATGCGAGTCGTAGAACAGCATGTGTAGGGTATGTGAGTGTCTGATGGCTAACGAGGTACCTAAACAACTTAACCTGAGTAGTAATGGGATAACTAATGAAAGAGGCACCGGTGAGCAATATTTGTTATTTGGTTTTTCATGCTCACTTGTGTCCCATAGGACCCCGAGTACTTGATTCCTATTCCTTGACTATTCGCACTATCCACATCCGGGAGGCCTTATGGACCCCCCTGAGCCAGAGCTTGATTCATTTCTATTTCTTGGGGCCACAAAGTAGTTTGGGGCTTTATTACTATCCTGTACCTATGCCATGCTTTACTGCTTTATTTAAGATTGTGAGTGGAGCACCTATACTATTTAGGAATTGCGGAGCGTTTTCGCGGTATCGACAAGCCCAGTCACACTTTCGTGTTCCCAGTCATTTACAGCCATTGGCGCAAACCTTGGGTCCGTCTCAGAGTCGGCCAACTTCGTTGCAGGTAGCTTAATGGGGTGGCCCCCTGAAATATTTTATGAATCCTGTGATCGCTTTGTCGTGAATGCCTCGTTGGGTTTTGAGTTGGTTTTTCCGAGGTTGATCGAGTGTGTGTTGCTATTTGTGCACCCCTGCAGCGTAAATCTTTCTGAAAGCCGTGTCCGCGGTTATGGACGACTTGGAGCACAGTTTCTCGATCATAGACAAGTATAACTAAAGCACCGCTTTTAATCTGACTAAATATCTGATTAGTAATTAGTGCAATACTCATGGAATGGTTAATAAAACTGCCAGCGGATGGGTTGTTCGTCCACTTTCTCGTTGGTAAGCGAGAAGGAGGATGGATCTGTTACTTTACACTGTTATAACCGTTGTTTCTAATTAACGGACATCCGCCTATCTTTGGTTAGGCGAATGGTTAGCGAGTATCTATCGACTTGTTAGTTATTATCTTTTGCTGCAATTGCGTCACCCCAGGTTATGTCCTCTTTAGAGGCATAAAGACTTGCTGTACCCCTGGGGTCTCACATGATAAATTGTGTGATTCAGATGAACAGGTGTTTTCGCAAGATGGATACTGGGTGGAGGAGACAGATGATGTTGGCAACGATCACTCGGTGTAGAGATTCCAGGGATGGGGATCTGCGAGATCTGTGGGCGGGATGTGCTTCTTTATGTGGCATCTTATGCCGATTTGCTTCTTGTCCGTACTCGGATCTTGTTTCCTGCTTCCGCTTGATACTCTGTTGATTGATGTATGAGGAGCTATCCTACACTATTATCTCTATCTAGGATATTTGGATCTTGCCGTATGGCATTGCAATATTTCTATTTCTTTTAGATGGTATGGCTCTGAGAACTGTTGTAAGGTAGCTTGCATACATACTCACTTGTGTATGTATTTGATCTCTTCGCATGTTGCCTACGCCGCTCGCTCTTGTCCCGATGTTCTTGGAAGTGGTTAGGGAGGCCGACGGGCCTACACGTGGGTGGCCCTGAGCTCCCGCTGTACTTCTTTAACCACTTTTGGTTCATCCAGGCTTGAACTTAGAGCGTAGGGTCCGAAGTTGTTACAATTGGTATCAGAGCCATCACGCCCTTCAGGGTCTTGGCCAAATGGTCGTTGTCAGTCCAGCAAATATTTTGGTAGTTATGTATACTAGGGAAAAACAAAATGTGAGAGTAGGACTACTTCCGCTTTTCTTCTTACCCATCCACCCACCCTTTCTAGTAAGGAAGTGTAACGTTTTCAATCCTCTTCTAAAAATTCGTACTAGGATTCACGTGTTCTGGGTTCTGTAGTACCATAGGTTGTGTGTGTGTAATTCCTTGTCTATCTGTTGCATCCAACTTGTTATCGCTATCTGCCTTTTGGTTATCAACTGTTGGTACATTCCATACCGACAGGCTTTTGGTAAACCGACGCGATCTGTCTTACTCTTTGTTATCCGACGCTATCTTGTTTGGGGTGTTTGTTTTCCATAGTTGCTAATCTTTAGGTTCATCTTAAGAAGGAAGGGGGTTGGGATATGTGTTTTACTTATTCATGTGCGGAGTAATGATTTGAGTGCGGGATGGAGTCACGACCATACCACTACTTTTATCATTCGCTCTTGTATATTGAATTGGTAGAGTTACTAATCTTGATTCGTTAAGTGGTTTGCGCATATAGTGGTATTTTAATGCCGAAATTTGCGGATTTTTTTTTCTTTGATAGCTTTGTGCACCACACTCCTTGTTCAGTCGTGTGTGATATGCTTACTATCTTCTAGGTGCTTTGAACTTTGTTGATATTTTAATATCATCTTAGTAATTTGTATCCTTTAATCTTGCTTAATTCCATTTTGGTACTATTTTGGATTATTATTATTCTCCATTATGGTACTGACTTGAGTTTTATATCAATCACAGGATGGCACCACCACGCCGCAATGAGGAGGACATACCACCTGAACTGGGGGCTGCGTTGGCAAGTATTGCTAATGCCTTGGGAGCAATGCAGCAGAACCATCAACGCTTTGAAGAAAGTGTGAGGAGGAATGAGTTTGTTCCGCTACCTCCACCTCCCAAGCGAGGAGACATCAAGAGCTTTCTGAAGTTTAACCCGTGCCACTTTGAGGTGTCTGATCAGCCATTAGATGCTGATGATTGGCTGCATGAGATGTCAAGGTTGCTGATGACTGCTGATGTTCATGAGCAAGAATGGGTAAAATGTGCCACTCACCTTCTGAAGGGAGACGCAGCTTTGTGGTGGGAGAATTACCTGAAGGCAAACCACTCTTGTTTTCAGCCTACTTGGGAGCAGTTCACTGGGGCTTTCAAAGAGCAATACCTGTCAAAAAATTTCATGGAAAGGATGAAGGTAGTGTTTCTCAACCTCAAGCAGGGCAATGATAATGTCAATACCTATATCAGAAACATCATGAATCTTTCTCGGTATGGTGGCGATGAGATCTCTGATGACAAGAAGAAGCAAAAGAGGTTCAGGCAAGGGCTCAATGCATCTATCAAATATGCAATCACTCATGCAAGGCCGGGGTCTTTTCTGGAACTCCAACATACAGCTCTGTGGGAAGAAGCCAGTAGGCAAGTGTTCGAGGAGTCCAAGAAACACAGTCGTGACGCAGCAAGCTCTTCAGCTATGACAGCTCCTTCTAAGCGCCGCGTGTGGGTTCCTAATACCGCACCGCCGCTCCCGGCTCCACCAAGACCTTCAAGCTACGCGGCAAGGCCACCAAACTCCTTCACCACTGCTCCTAGGGGCTACAACCACAACTACCCTGGAGCACCTGGTGGAGTCCCTGGCTACGCTGCTCCACGTCCACCTGGTGCTTGGTACACTTGTGGGAACACTGGGCATCAACACTGGAGTTGTCCAATGAACAACAAAGCTCTTCCTCCACCACCTCCAAGACCTGCAGAAAGTTCTTTTATGGTTCGTGCACCTCCACCGTGGGCTCTCAACATCAACACCAAGCCCGGGTCCACTGTTGCTCGTGCCAACTGTGTCAACATCGCTCAAGCCGAGCATGCACCTGGAGTTGTGATGGGTATGCTTCCTGTTAACTCAGTCCCTACATGAGTTCTGTTTGATTCTGGTGCATCGCATTCTTTTGTCTCTACAAGTTTTTCTGATGAGAATGGGATACCTATGGATCCTCTCCCTAAACGTTTAATGGTTCTTTCGCCCGGAGAAACAATGGCATCTTCCAAAATCAGTCATGGCAATCAAATTCTAATTGGTGGTTCTTCGTTCCCGGTTTCCTTAATTATTCTGGGCAATTCTGACATTGATGTTATCTTGGGCATGGATTGGTTAACGGCAAATGCAGTTGTGATTGATTGTGCAGAACGCTCGGTTTCTCTGAAAATTCCTGAAGGCCATATAGTCTATTCTCCAAGTCTGACTCCTGCAATTCAGCTTTTCTCTTTGGCGGCTCTGAATGATGATGCTATGGAGCTATTCAGAGTATTCCGGTGGTCCGCGAGTTCCCAGATGTTTTTCCTGAAGAGTTACCAGGTATGCCTCCTGATCGAGAGGTCGAGTTTGTGATTGAGCTAGAACCTGGAACCGCTCCTATCTCCAAGCGGCCTTATAAAATGGGTCCTGCTGAGTTGGCTGAACTCAAACGTCAGCTTTATGAACAAGAGAAGTTGGGTTTCATTCAGCACATCACTTCTTCTTGGGGTAGCCCAACCATCTTTGTGAAGAAGCGAGACCGCACTGATAGACTTTGTGTTGATTACCAAACTCTCAATGCAAAAACCATCAAGAATAAATATCCCCTTCCGCGAATTAATGATCTCTTCGATCAGCTAGCTGGAGCTGTGGTATTCTCTAAGCTTGACTTGAGAAGTGGATATCATCAAATCAAGATTCACAAGGAAGATGTTCCCAAAACAGCTTTCACCACCCGCTATGGCCTGTATGAGTACACGGTCATGTATTTCGGTCTCACCAACGCACCTGCCACCTTCTCGAGGCTTATGAACTCGGTTTTCATGGAGTATCTTGATAAGTTCATCATGGTCTATCTGGATGACATTCTAGTCTATTCTAAGTCAAAGGAAGAACATGAAGAACACCTTTGGTGTGTCCTAAACAAGCTTCGTGAGAACCGCCTGTATGCAAAGTTCTCCAAGTGTGAGTTCTGGCTTCCCGAAGTCACCTATCTGGGTCACGTCATCTCTGCTAAGGGCATTCCCGTCAACCCAGAAACTGTTCGGACAATTGTTGAGTGGCTTCCACCCAAAAATTTCAAAGAAGTCCGGAGTTTCCTTGGTTTGGCTAGTTATTGCTGTCGCTTCGTTTAGAATTTCTCGAAGATTGCGAAGCCTCTTACCGATCTCCTCAAGAAAGGCAAGAAATACTTTTGGTCTCCTGCATGTCAAGCAAGCTTTAAAACACTTAAAGAGAAGCTCACTTCCACACCAGTCTTGATTCCTCCAGATACATCAAAGCCTTTCCAGATATTCTGTGACGCCTCATTGCAAGGATTGGGTGCGGTCCTCATGCAAGAAAAGCAAGTCGTTGCTTATGCTTCTTGTCAGTTGAAAACTCATGAGCTCAACTATCCTACACATGACCTCGAACTCGCAGCAGTTGTATTTTCTTTGAAAGTATGGAGGCACTACTTGCTTGGCAACCGTTGTGAGATCTTTTCGGATCACAAGAGTCTGAAATATATCTTCACACAACCTGATCTCAACCTTCGTCAGAGGAGGTGGATTGAAGCAATTAATGATTTCGATCTGACCATCAACTACACTCCTGGCAAAGCTAATGTCATGGCCGATGCTCTCAGCCGAAAAGCTTATGTCAACAACCTCATGGTGGAAGAACAACAACCTCTCTTGTGCGAGGAATTTCGCCAGCTCATCCTTGAAATTGTGGATCAAGGGTATCTTCTGAATCTTCTGGCAACCCCTCTCTTGGAAGAAAAAGTTCGCTCCATTCAACTTGGTGACCCTTACACCAAAAAGATCATCTCCAACATTCAGCTGCCGAAGTATGAGTCCTTCCACGTCGACAACCAAGGCACCCTATTCTTTGAGCACCGGATGTTTGTTCCGAAGCATCCGGGTTTGAGAGAGCAAGTTCCTAAAGAAGCTCATGATTCTGTTCTTTTTATCCACCCTGGCAGCACTAAGATGTACATGGACCTAAAAACACAATATTGGTGGCCTGGATTGAAACGATATTGTCCCAAGTATGTCTCCGAGTGTGATGTCTGCCGCAGAGTTAAAGTTGTCCATCAGAAACCTTCCGGTCTTCTACAGCCATTGAAGCCCCCGGAATGGAAATGGGAGAAAGTAGAGATGGACTTCATAACTGGGTTTCCAAGGTCGTAGAAAGGCAACAATGCAATCTTTGTTGTCATCGACAAGCTTTCTAAAGTGGCTCACTTCTTTCCCGTCAAGGAAACAATTTCAGCAATTCAGTTGGCTGAGCTCTATATCAACAGAATTGTCTCTCTGTTTGGGCTTCCTCTTGAGATCAGCTCAGACCGTGGAAGCATCTTCACTTCCAAGTTCTGGGGAAGTTTCCAAAATGCTTTGGGAACAAAGTTGAACTTCAGCACTGCCTATCACCCTCAGTCGCAAGGACAAGTTGAAAGGATCAATCAAATTCTGGAAGATATGCTCCGTGCTTGCATCATCTCTTTTGGCATGAAGTGGGAAGAATGCCTTCCTTATGTTGAGTTCTCTTACAACAATAGCTTCCAGAAGAGTCTAAAGATGGCACCATTTGAGGTTCTCTATGGACGCAAATGCAGAACTCCGATTGGTTGGTCAGGCGCAGGTGAAAGAACATTGTTTGGCCCCGACATTGTAACTCAAGCAGAGGAGAAGATTCACATCATTCTCGAAAATCTGAAGGTTTCTCAAAGTCGCCAGAAGAGCAACTATGACAGAAAGCACATGGACATGGAGTATGTCCCTGGTGATCTTGTTTACCTTCGTGTCACTCCCATGAGAGGCACGCATTGGTTTTGTATCAAAGGAAAGCTGGCTCCTAGATACATCGGTCCTTTCAAAGTTCGTGGAAGAAGAGGAGAAGTCGCTTATGCTCTTGAGCTCCCTGAAAAACTCAAGGTCCATGATGTTTTCCATATCTCTCAACTCAAGAAGTGCTTCAAGGATCCCGGTAGGACCATGGACCATGAGCTTATCAATCTCCAAGAAGACCCGTCTTATCAAGAACACCCCACAAAAATCCTAGAAGTCGTAGAAAGAAAGACTCGCAACAAGTCTATCAAGTTCTGCAAGGTGCAGTGGTCGCACCATTTCGTTGATGAAGCCACTTGGGAACGTGAGGATGAGCTCCGTGCCAAGTATCCTACCCTCTTCGTGTCTTCTTCTTCTTCCTAGGATCTCGGGGCAAGATTCCTGTTTAGTGGGGGAGAGTTGTAGCATCCCATCTGTCTAACATCTGTAATGCTACTTGGTCTAAAAATAAAATGCTACTTGCTACATATATTTTTTGCATCATAATTATATCATGCTCACGTCATCATGCCACATTGCATTTGAGCATCATATAAAACCCCTTTCATTTGGTTATTATCTCATATGCACTATTAATTGTATTTGCATCTTGATATATTGTATTTGGTTCTTGATAATGCTTGATGCCCAAGTTGATTTGGGGGCATGTCTTTTATTACTCCACCACCTTTCTTGTCACCACCCTATAATTCCACCATCCAAACTATATGTGGGCATTTGTACTTCTTTTGGATCTTGTCTAGCTCACATATATTTAAGATGGATCCACTCTACTTCCACATGCTCCCATATTTGCATCATGTTGTTTTCACAATATTGGTATTGGAGCCTCATGGCCAGTTTGCATGCCATGTGAATAGAACTCCCTTTATTTAGCTCATATGGTTTTATCTAATATATGCTTATGTATGAGGCTATTTTGGCCACAAGTGGGAAAATACACACTATCTTGGTCATTTGGCTTCATATGTGTGCATATGTCAAATATTCTCCTATGATTAACAAGCTTCCTTCTCTTGTGGAGCCACAATACCAAAATCTTGAATGCATGTATGAATATATGTCCTTGTGTGCAATAGTTGTTTTCACAACTAGAAGTATTGGTCCTAAATCACATGTGCATGGCCCATGCAAGCTTCCTCTCTCTCCTTTTTCTACCTATTTGATTTTTCTTTGGTTTTGGAAGAGTTTTGAGTAGTTTGTTTTCAAACTAATAAAATAAATAAAAGAGGAATACACCTACCCTATCTCTACATCATGTCATACTACATGCAATATTAGTCTCTAATCACACGTGATATCAATGACACTAGTGACCTTTCTTCTATCCAAATTCTTTTGCACTTGTTTGCTTGTTCAAATTTACCAAGGTTTCCTAGCTAATCTATATCTACACTCCATCTACCAAGGTTTCCTAGCTAATATAGCTATCTAAATAAAGACTCCATCTCTAATATTAATTTTTTTTTTCGTCTCTTGATCTCTACCTAAATCTCTGACACTAAATCCGTCTAAAGTTTTGTCTAAAACTAGTCTCATCTAGTCTAGTTTAGACTAGATAAAAACTCCAATCCCCTCTTCCTGTACCAGAGAAGTCGCTGCAACATGGTTTGGCTGCACCCGCGCGTCCCTGTTCCTCTTCTTGCTGAGCACGTGAGACAAGCCGCGTCGAAGCCAGCCCCACACCCACGCTGTGTCCGTGACCTTCCTTCTATCTGGTATAAAGCGCAGCAGCAGCGCCTCCCCACCCAGCCTCGCAGTGCCATCCCCATCCACCCTTCCCCAAATCAGGATCCCGAGCTCGCATCCATCTTCCTCTCCATGCTGCTGCCGCCTTGTCCCTGTCGCTGCCAGTCACCCTGTCGCGAAGCCTCGTCGTAGCCAAGGCAAGGCCGACCCGAGGAGCTCGGCCTTGCTCTACCGGAGCCGCCCCTCACCTGGAGCACAGTGGAGCAGGCTTGGAGCACTGCAGCACGTGGACGCCATCACGTCGCCATGGCCTCCTTCCTCTCGACGCGTCCTCTTCTGTCTCGGCCAGCTCCGCTCGTCTAGGGGCACGCCGGTGAGCCCTCTTTTTCTCTTGCCCCTCCCGTGTATCTCCTTGTGCCCTTGCCTTTCGTTCAACCACCGGAGCGCCGCCGTTCATCACCACGCCGCGGACACCGCCCCGTCCTATCCCTCTCCGGAGCATCTCCAAAGCCGCGAGCTCAAAGAACCCCGCCAGAAACCCTCGGTGAGCCACAGCCGCGTCCCCTCTTCTCTCTCTCTCTCCTCTGGCCCCCTCAAGCTCGCCCAGATCGCCGCCGCGACGTGCTCACCGTCCCGCGCTGGAACGGGAGCGACACCGTTAGTAACTCGTGTCTCTCCTAGGACCCTTCTTCTCTTATTTTTCCCGGTGTTCTCGGAGGTCCTTTGCAAGATCTTCTTGCATAAAACCTGTAGCCCTATTATCTAGCTCCCTCCAGGAACAAACGGCATTCGATTTGGACATCCGAGCACAGAGAAATCATCTGCCGAAGATCGGTCGAAAAATCTGCGTTTCTGAAACTGTCTCGTTTTATCTGAATCTTCTCTATTCGTCCCTCTTTACCGGCTCGTAAGAGCTTCCTCAGAAGAAATTTCCTTCTGCACTGTTGTAGATCTTCGAGAGATCTACCACTTTCATTTTTACGGCGTCCCAAAATTTTGGATAGATTTCTCTTCATATTCATCTAAACTTGAGTCGTTTTAACTAAAAATTCTGAGATCTGGAATTCAGTCAACAAACAACCAGAACCTTTTGCTCCAAGCCCCCTCCTCTTTTTTTTATCTTAACCCGCGGTCCCTCCACGCCCCATGTGTCACACCCACACGCCTCAGGCCAGTCAGGAGTCGGTCAGGGCCCTGGGCCCATTTGTCTTTGGCTGCGGGTAGGGTCTCCCCGAGTAAGAAAAGACCGAGCGAATTTTTGCTAATAATAAAATTCCAGAAATTTATTTAACATGTCTTAAATCCAGAAATAAATATCTTTTTATTGATAATTCCAAATAATACCAATAATATATGTTTTTGGAATCAGAAAAATGTGAGGATTTCAAATGTGCCATCCAAAATAATGTTTGTCTAACTTAAATTTTCGAAATTGTTTAATTGCAATAAAAATGCCTTTTCTTAACCAATTAATAACTTTAATTCTATAACTCCAAATTTGACAAATAATATGTCTAAATCGATCAGCGCGACGAGCCTGTTCTGTTTATGCATTCCATGATATGAATTGTAGCATGTATCATATAAATATTAAGTGGACAACAAGTGTTATGGGAGCAAAACATGACTAAAAACTTAATAAAATGATTTATTCTTGTCCCCACACTTCACCCTTACCATGCTACATTATTGCCATGTAAATTATGCATCATTCATCATGGCATGCTTAGTTGTTTGTCACATTTTATTTATATGCTTGTGTAGTTTATTTATGTTGGCCCTTGTTTGTTTGGTTCTTCTTTTGAATAGACGCCGAGCAGGGGAATTATCAGGAATCCCAGGAGTACTACCCAGATCCATCCCTCGCTTCACCTGAGCTGCCAGGCAAGCACTACCACATGCTTGCATACATATAGTACCTATTGCTTCTATCTTATTCTTGCATCATTGAGTCGCGATTGCATTACACTGAATCCCAAGTACTGCATAGCCTTTACTTTTAAACCCCACCGAAGCTTGTTCCTCCATCCTATGAGCCATTACTACAGGAGTTGTTTGAGCCATGCGAGTCATAGAATAGCATGTGTAGGGTATGTGAGTGTCTGATGGCTAACGAGGTACCTAAACAACTTAACCTGAGTAGTAATGGGATAACTAATGAAAGAGGCACCGGTGAGCAATATTTTTTATTTGGTTTTTCATGCTCACTTGTGTCCTGTAGGACCCCGAGAACTTGATTCCTGTTCCTTGACTATTCGCACTATCCACATCCGGGAGGCCTTATGGACCCCCCTGAGCCAGAGCTTGATTCATTTCTATTTCTTGGGGCCACAAAGTAGTTTGGGGCTTTATTACTATCCTATACCTATGACATGCTTTACTGCTTTATTTAAGATTGTGCGAGCACCTGTACTATTTAGGAATTGTGGAGCATTTTCGTGGTATCGACAAGCCCAGTCACACTTTCGGGTTCCCAGTCGTTTACAGCCATTGGCGCAAACCTTGGGTCCGTCTCAGAGTCGGCCAACTTCGTTGCGGGTAGCTTAATGGGGTGGCCCCCTCAAATATTTTATGAATCCTATGATCGCTTTGTCGTGAATGCCTCGTTGGGTTTTGAGGTGGTTTTTCTGAGGTTGATCGAGTGTGTGTTGCTATTTGTGCACCCCTGCAGGGTAAATCTTTCTGAAAGCCGTGTCCGTGGTTATGGACGACTTGGAGCACAGTTTCTCGATCAGAGACAAGTATAACTAAAGTACCGCTTTTAATTTGACTAAATATCTAATTAGTAATTAGTGCAATACTCATGGAATGGTTAATAAAACTGCCAACAGATGGGTTGTTCGTCCGCTTTCTCGTTGGTAAGGGAGAAGGAGGATGGATCTGTTACTTTACACTGTTATAACCGTTGTTTCTAATTAATGGACATCCGCCTATCTTTGGTTAGGCGAATGGTTAGCGAGTACCTATCGACTTGTTAGTTATTATCTTTTGCTGCAATTGCGTCACCCCAGGTTATGTCCCCTTTAGAGGCATAAAGACTTGTTGAGTACCCCTAGGGTCTCACACGATAAATTGTTTGATTCAGATGAACAGGTGTTTTCCCAAGATGGATACTGAGTGGAGGAGACAGATGATGTTGGCAACGATCACTCGTGTAGAGATTCTGGGGATGGGGATCCGTGAGATCTGTGGGCGGGATGTGCTTCTTTATGTGGCATCTTATGCCGATTTGCTTTTTGTCCGTACTCGGATCTTGTTTCCCGCTTCCGCTTGATACTCTGTTGATTGATGTATGAGGAGTTATCCTACACTATTATCTCTATCTAGGATATTTGGATCTTGCCGTATGGTGTTGCAATATTTCTATTTCTTTTAGATGGTATGGCTCTGAGAACTGTTGTAAGGTAGCTTGCATACATACTCACTTGTGTATGTATTTGATCTCTTCGCCTGTTGCCTACGCCGCTCGCTCTTGTCCCGATGTTCTTGGAAGTGGTTAGGGCGGCCAACGGGCCTACACGTGGGTGGCCCTGAGCCCCCGCTATACTTTTTTAACCACTTTTGGTTCATCCAGGCTTGAACTTAGAGCGTAGGGTCCGAGGTTGTTACACATTCTTACCTACAAACATGGAACCACAACGCTGATAGTCAAATTATTAGCAACCCGTTGTAAATCAAATAGTGACTATAGTAGGAGAGACAGACACACCTGCAAGCCACTTATGCAAAACTAGCTGCATGTCAAGCGTGGAATAGGTCTCATGTGCGAGGACATGTAGAGTTAGTCCAGGACGCTTCATCCCACTATGCTACGAATATCCAAAATACAAAACGATGCAATAAAATGATCATCAGCGCCCACATATTCATATGTGGTCTACCAGTGCAAAGAATCTACACATAGATTAGACTTGGATACCACTATTGGGTTCGCAACATAGAAAACAAAAAAATCCTACAATATGAACAACTAAGCACCAAGATATATCTACCTAGATACAATCAACGGGTAGATATACATCCATAGATATCTTACCCTCGAAGACCGAAAATCTTTGTTAACAAAATATGATTTTGTGGATAATGTAGTCGTACACTTGTCGATCTCAAGATCGAGTTGAAGTCTATTGCCGCAAAGTAGCAGCACATCTATGATCGCACACATGTCCAGCACCCTGACAACCTCCGAGTCCTTGCTCCAGCAAAGTAGTGGAAGAAGCAGATCCTTCTAGATAAACCACCGAGAACATGTCCTTTACTAATCCGAAGCCATGGGGAATTTATTAGAGCGGGAGAGAGATCCTTCACGAGGAGGTGTGAGAGTGGAGGAGGAGGGGAGCTCATTTTAGGCCTTGTTTGGTACTAGAGTTTTTGTGGGGATTAGTAGGGATAATCCCCTAGAGTATTGGGTGAAACCTCTACCTTCACCCAATCCCCATAAAACCCCACCCACAATCCACTAGTTAGAGGTAGAGTATTGGGGATTGAGAAAAATACACTAAAATTTGGGGAAAAGTGGGGATAAGCGGGGATTAAACTCGCCTAATACTCTAGTACCAAATGTATTTTTAGAAGTAAGTGGGGATTTGGGGTTTGGTGGGGATTATTGTAACACCCCATCCACTCCTGGGCCCGGGGGGTGTCACTCCTAGCAGCTTAATAGGATATCTAGACTGGCCCCACAGACCAACACTAGTCTTTTCTGCGCACTTTGTCCTCACTCGTGCGCACCCGGTTACCCACTCCTAGAATTGCTCTAGGCCAAGCACGCTTAACCTTAGAGTTCTTTTCGAATGAGCTTCTGGAAAAAAAGTTGCAACTTGTTGATATGGGTATCCTATCAATCCTATTAAGCCATGTGCCTGGATCTCACATACACCCACCGTTTAGAAGATCGATGCCCTCATCGATCAAGCACACCCCAGGAACGTTCCCTCTTGGCACGCGGCGATACGTGCGTCCGGTCGCACATGTGCCATGCCGTGTCCACTCCAGGCCACACGCGCCATGCTTCACATGTCCCGCCACTGACCCGCACACACCCGTGTAATCGCAAGGGTCGGCTCTGATACCACTTGTAACACCCCGTCCACTCCTGGGCCCGGGGGGTGTCACTCCTAGCATCTTAATAGGATATCTAGACTGGCCCCACAGACCAACACTAGTCTTTTCTGCGCACTTTGTCCTCACTCGTGCGCATTCGGTTACCCACTTCCCGGTCGGTCACCCATCCTAGAATTGCTCTAGGCCAAGCACACTTAACCTTAGAGTTCTTTTCGAATGAGCTTCCGGAAAAGAAGTTACAACTTGTTGATATGGGTATCCTATCAATCCTATTAAGCCATGTGCCTGGATCTCACAATTATCCCCACTAATCCCCACAAAAACTCTAGTACCAAACAAGGCCTTATAGGGGAAGAGGGCAGGCCCCGATGGGGAATGCGCATGGCATGGTGGTGCCCCCACTTCTCCCTCCACAATGGTGAGTGGACATTCAACTAAGCCCACTCCCATTTACACAAACTCCACTCACTTTCCATTAATTTTCCACCAAATTTAATGCAAGATCTCATTAAATAAAAACCATTTTTATTTCCTTTATTCAGAATTTTGTTAATTACTTTAATTAACAAACATTTGCATAATCTCCCTTGCATAAATTTTGTAACATCCCAATTTCAGCAACCCTGATTAGTTGTTCAGAATGCAAAAATCAGGGGGAACAAAAACTTTTTCTTGTTTAATGCTGGAGTGTTTGCTTGTTGTTTGGATATGCTTATACATATGAATGTGTATTGGATGATATACTCCTTACCTTAACACCAGTTGACAAAACCTACTTTCCAAAACAGTCTTGGCTTAATTTCCATATTCTCAAATGTTCTGGCATTTCAAAACATGAGCCAAGATGCTTATATAACCAAAACTATTTTTGTAACTTCTATTGACAAAACTATGGAGAGTGATATAATATAATGTGCTTATGTTTTCAAGACAGAACCTTCAACTACTCTTACCCCTAGGATCTCCAAAACCTTTTTGTAAGCTTTTGGATTCTACTCCTGGTAAAGATACCAAGGACCTTACCTTGTTCAAACTCCAACCTATTTCAAAATACCCATCCTTACCTCAAGCTAAGCTTGGTGGTAACCCTAGTAGTAGTTGATTTGTTTGTAAGATGAGTTGCCTTGATCAGCTGTTGAATTGTCTACTTAGGAGATAGTATGAGCTACTCTAGAAGCTCATCCACTAGGATCAAGATACTTGGAATCACCACACCCTAAGAAAGATTACCATCTGGATCTAATCTCTATCCACCAGGTGATCATCTAAAACCCCTTACCCAGATCAATTCTGTAGTGATCCATTCTAGAAGTTTTCAAGTCAATGAAGACCAATATCAAGAATGGATCCCTTCTACTCAATCTACCTTTCAACCTCATCCACTTGATGTTGCTTTGGTATCTTGCTATCCACCAAAAGCCTTCCCTCTCATGCTCTAGTCAAAAACCCTAAGTCTGCCAAAATTGGGTGTCTGGGAAACTATTTCCAACATCTCATTTTTGAATGCCTCGCTTTATCAACCCTTGTGCACTTTTGGTAATGCACTTGAACATCTTGTTAACCATCCTAAGTACTACCAAGGCCCACTCTTGCCCTTGGTTAGATCATCCTCCAACCCATTTGTTCTTGATGGTTTTGTAGGCAAGAAAATAACTATTTCTGCAAATCTAGTCAACATGCCTACTTTGATAGAAGCTCACACCACCATCCAACCTTCTATGGATACACTATTTGCATGGTTGTGTACTACTCATATAGTATATCATTACCTACGTCACTTGTTCCTACTGGATCCTTGAGCTGTTTAAACCCACAAGGTTTTGAAGGCTAGTTGATAATCTGCTTTGGCAGGCTTATTTTATTCAAAGTGTGAAAGCTTGTCCTGATGAACTCAAGCAAGATCAAACTGAAACATATGTACCATATTGATGTACATCACTTGGTCTATCCATCCATCTAACACATGTCCCAAGGGGAGATCTGAACTCCAAGATACAACCATGTTTTGATGGTATGAAATTGACATCACCTTAGATCCTTAATCTAGGGTATTCCACCAAAATCAACTTGGATTTCTCCAATACCAAGGTTGCAAATGCTTGCTACACCTTGTCTACATCATCTACCTTGATCATCAAGATTTATAAAATATTATCCATAATTATTATGGCTCCAAATCTAATAAATCTGGTTAATATTCAAAATCTCCAGAACTCCTTCCATAAAGGAAAGTTTGGTTTTTGCCAAAACACTTCCCCAACTTTTTGCTCAATTGAGATCCATATATCACACCCCACCTTCCCCTCTCAAGAATAAATATTCTTGAGATTCTTTATTATTTCTTTTTGCCCTTTTTCTTAAATGGCAGAAACAAGAAATAATCTATTAATAATACTTTCCCACCTCAATAAATCCCAATAAAATTCCTCAAGGTATGATATGGTATCTAGGACCATCTCACCTCAAAACCCAAGAAAGTACAATGTAAAAATATCAAATGAGCTTCTGTAAACCATATCTGCAGTTCTTGAGTAAATGGATTTAAGTGGACTTTAAATCCTCTAAAAAATCCCAAATAATTCTTGGAGGTGTGTCTAGACCTCATCTACCCACCAGTACCATTTCCCCACCTTGTCCAATGTAAGTTTTTGGACCCTCTTCATAACCATCTATATGATCAAATTAAGCAAACTAAGGCATTAATGAGCCAAACCAAGAATCAATCACCACCCAAGGCTCACCACCACTCACCACAGCAACCAGCACTCCTCCCTGGTCGTGCCTACTGTAGCAACCCCATTTTCCCTTGCCCCATGTGCTTGAGAGAGAGAGACAAACAAGTGGGGCCATTTTATTACAGCAGCCTCCACCACTCTCTCCTTATCTCCCTGCCGACTAGATGACCCTCTTACCCCTCCTCTCCTCCTCGGTATAAATCCGCCAGAGGCCACCCCAGCTCCCCACAACAGGCTCATTTTCCCCCCTCTGCCCCCTCTTACCACCCCAGACACCCCACTCCCTCTCCATTGCTCCGCCCTGCTCGAGAGAGGGCAAGGGAGAAGCTTCGGCCTTCTTCCTCCCGCCGAGCTAAGCTCCCTCCCCACTGCATCTTCCCCGCTGCATGTCACACCGCAGACCCCTCTCCACCTCCCCAAGATAACCTGCCCCCTTTTCCCCCTGCAGCAGCCCTAGGAGACGACGCCTGTGAGCTCCCGAGCCCCCTCTGCGGACGCGCACACGCGAGCTACCCCCCGGCGTCGAAACCCACCTTTCCGCACCTCGCCAGGACCACCGTCGACTACCGCATTGCCTCGGCACCTCCCCTGCGTCCCTCCGCGTGCTAGGTGAGCTCCCTGCCGCCGCCCGAGGCTCCCTAGGGTTTCCTCCCTCTATCGCCGGCGCGAGGTAGAAGACGTCGTGGGAACCGTCGATCCCAACTTGATCGAACGACCCATGGCCTCCCGTACCGCTTCGGCCACCGCAGTCGCTGACCCGCAGACCCCACCCATTAGTGTTTTGAAACTCCTCCCGCACAGTGCCCCGCCCGGGTGGGCTGCTTCTCCCCTGTACGGCCCAGCTCCCCTCCAGATCTGGCCCGATAGTGGCTTTTCCTTTTCCTTTTTCTCCGAGAATTCTAGATCTGAATTTTACCTGTTGGTTAAATTCAATTAAAATACAAAACCACATGATATCGTCCAGATGACAATTTTACATTTTCCCCTAGGGTTTTCTTCAACATGCAGAACAGTACCTTGCCAAAAATAATCTTTATTATTTTCTAGCATTTAATCTTCCAAAAAGTGTCTTTGGCCATCAATAAATCCCTCAGGGAGTTATATATACACAAATAGCATGGATCAAAGATCTCATGGAGGGTATTTGTTGTACCAATCAACCAGCATAGGTCTCATGCCAAGGTGAACAGTAGTTTGTCCTTGGTAAAAATAACAAAATCCCTCCAGTTCTGACTTTAGAAAATTTCCTAGACAAAATCATGAGTCCAATTGACCCAAGTCCAATTATCCTGGATGTGGTACACTACGGCCTATCCAAATCCAGGAGATCATGATTTATTGAGTCTTGGATATTTTTCTGTGAATTAAACTATTCTATGCATGGTTTATTCACCCCTAAGTTCACTATTGTAGTTTTACAGCTCCAAAATGGTTGATTTCAATACCTACAGAAAGGTATTCTAAATACCTACCATGTTCCCCTGGAATGAACTCCAAATCTTCTGTAGATTTAATCTGGTGAAAAAGACAAAGTGCCTACAGAACTACCTTTCAGAATTTCCTAAGGGTATTCTGGTAATTAGTCTGGAGTGATTCCAACTCTCCGTGATCAAGTACATCAACCCCTACCTAACCAACCAAGGAAACAATTTTTGGAGCTCCAGAACTTTTCTGGTAAATTATTCCCTAAAACTAGAGTTTTTACCACTAGAATATTCATAGGAAATTAAAGAAAAGTGATAAAATAGTGAAACCACTTTTGTTGGTTTCATTATATCAACATCTACCTGTAAGTATCAATTGTATCCAATGGTACCATACATAATATGGTCTTGCTCCAAAATCCATCTGTAGGTAGTTTCTAGACTATAAATCCTAAGGGATTTTCATCCCCTTCTCCAAGACCATCTCAACCTCCTAAATCAAATCCTCTCTAAAACTACTGAACCTTAATTGGAGTTTATTCAATGGCTTGCTTGCTAAATGGTATTGGTGATTGTATGCCTTGTATTGATTATGCCCTTCTGTTTGTTTGCATGTGTTCCCTATCGACGATAGTTGCGATTATATCGGAGAGCAGAAGAAGATGGTTATTATTGTATATTTGGGTATTCTAAAGAAGAAGTCCAGGGACATTTATGCCATATTTCTGATCTCAGGCAAGCCACCTTCTTGCTCATAAGCCTTGTCCTACTATTTTACTTATGCATGCTTTGTCTACTATTTGTGAAACTGCATTATTTTATTATTCGTTGATGTATATATGGTAGTGGTTTGGCTCCTCCGAACTATTACACCTATGCACTACTAAGTGCAACCCCCTTGATGACACCTACTGGTCCCTAGTATAGTAGATGGTCCATATCCACCATACCCCCTTTGGAGACCCGTTTTAGCCGAAGAAAAGCTAGAGGATGGGAAGACCTCGGAAAAAAAAGTATTACCAAATGTTTTATGATAAAACCTTGGTGAGGTGGGACCTCCCAAGAGATGTTGAAAAAGAGAAGGTTTTGTTTTACAAAATGCTGAAGAAAAACTGGAGAATAAGGTTTACAAAAATGCACCCGGTTCTTTGCAGTTTACCTATAACAACCTAACCGTGCAACCACATTACTATGGTATGGGACAGTGCTGGATTTGATGGTTGTCTGGTATAAGCTGCCTTGTAACTACTACAGGGGATTGCGATCCCTGGAGGGTGGGCCTCCTCTGGACAAATGGTCCATGGGGGACATCGACCGGGAGAAGGAACACAGGGTTTACGGACCTCCACGCGTTACTATCGGCCCCTCATTGAAAGCTCACACTCGTGAAGTGGAAAAGGCGCTCCGGTTGGCTGTGAACTATATAGGGCGTCCCGGTGTTGAGGGGGATAACAACCATAGGGTAGGCACTTGTATTGGAGTGGGCATCCAGAGAGTCTTGATCAGTTACTCGACCCACGATTGGTGAAGATCAGGGTAGTGTACCCGGATGGTGTTGGTAAAGAGTACAACCTCTGCAGAGTGTAAATCTATTCGAATAGCCGTATCCGCAGTTAAGAACGGGTTGGACAAACTTCTATAGAGAGGTGCTAGTTTTGTTTTGAAAAAGGATTTCAGAAAAGAAATGGTTGTGGAAATGTTTTGACCATGGGATGGTCGGGAAGGATACCTGCTTTGACCATGGGATGGTCAGAGAGGTATGGAAGGAGTTCGGTCGTGGGACGACCGGAAGAAAGGGAACAAATGAGTGACCCAGTCCTAATGTTTTCCAAAACTTTTCAAATTGGTTTCCAAAATGTTTACAAAGGTTTTTTTAACAAAGATATGTAGATGCTATATCTACAAGAGAAACTAATTGAGAAAAGAACCTCTCTTGGAGCCCTCCTACTACCACAGCCATATTGCATACCCTCTTGTTATTATTATTATTTTTATCTTAAGGTGGTTTGCGAGTACATTCAAAGTACTCACTGGCATTGTCCCTAGCTATTAACTTGGTTAGATATCATGAAGAAGGTGACTTTGATGACTATGCGAGCTAGGCCGTTCTCCCAGTCAGTTGCCTGTAGGTTAAGGCATGGATTGGGCTCTACGCTTGATGAAGTTCTGCTGTTGATTATTGATGTAGCCATAACGACATTTATGTAAGTCTTGTAAATTTGGTATGTCTCGGATGTTGTAATGATACTTGTCGGTTATATGCCACGACTAACTGATCATGGGATCGTGGTTGTATGCATAACAGGGATTCTCGGAGGATTAATCCGAGGCCCCACAACTTCGATGATACATCTGAAACCATTTTCAGCAATTTGACCAGAAACAATTCCGGTGTCCATCGAAATAATCTTAGCGCTTTCAAATCCTTTATTTGGTATTATATCTGCTCCATTTGGTGTCAGTATTCCTTAAGTGTGTCACCATATGGTTCGCAAATAATGCAGACATGATCAGGACCCCTCTTCTATCAATAATCAACAGCAGGACCTAGAGATCCATACCGACTCCCACACATTCAACGATGACTCTAGTGACCATGAGAATCTTTGACGTCATAACTATATCCCTTTGTCTCGCGATATATTGCATGTCCGAGATTCGATCATCGGTATCCCCATACCTAATTTGATCTTGTTATTGACAAGTACTCTTTTTGCGTTCTCGTGATATAACATTCTTAGTGATCTTATCACTTGGTTGCAAACTATGTCAATGTGATATCACCGAGAGGGACCTGAGTATATCTCTCTGTCATCGAGATGGAAAAATCCCACTCTTGATCCATGAGCCTCTACATAACAATTTTGGAATATCTACACCCACCTTTATTGTCAGCCTGTTATGGTGTGATGTTTGATGTTATCAAATTACTCTTACGGTGTTAGTGATTGACATGATATTAGGGTCTAAGGACTAAAGTTACTTCACATGATTTTATAGTAATTTAAACATAATGACTTTGATCGTATTGTTATACTTTGGGTGAATGTTCATCACATAATACCACCAATGTTGTGACCTCGTTATTAACAACATCCAATATCCATGATTAGGAAACCTTGATCATCTTGTTAATCAACAAGCTAGTTTATATGAGAGGCATAACTAGGAACGCTTTATTTGTTTTTTAAACACACATGTATAAACATTTCCAATTAACACAATTATAGAATGAGAAATAAACTTTTAGCATAAACATGGAATAAGATAATAACCACTTTATTATTGCCACTCGGGTATATTCCCTTCATCTGGTGCCTACTGAATTTGAATCCCCGGTTGTTTAGATTGTCTAGTGCTTGGCATGGGAGTGACTTGTAGGTGTATGTTTGAATTCAAACCCTTGGTTTGAATTTGATGTTATTAGAATCTATAATAAGTTGTTGGCTCACTGAGCTTTGACTTGCTAGTCAATTTGGATAGTTTAAATTGTATTTATCTACCTAAGAACATTATCATCTTACATAGCTAGGATATGATGGTTAACTGAATTTTCTTCAGTAATGATCTTTGTTGATCCTTTCTTCTCAGTGATGTGTTTAGAATAGATATGGCTGCCCACTTTGATAGCTAAAGTTTATTAAGAATGATTCATAGTTGATTTAACTAGGAAGATGATTAGGACATTAATTATGATGGCTTGCAGATGATATTGCATTATGAGAATTGCATACTGGTGTTGCTAGTGTAATTTTAATTTCTTCTACTATTGTGGATATGCTACTATGGTGCCTCACTAGAGTGTGTATAGTAGTACTTTCTTCAATGGTATGATATGTTGTTTATTTTACTAGTCCAAATGTTGGCTTAGATCATACACTTTGGATAATTATGTGGATGAAAAACTTGTATAGCCCCTGCCTGTGATGCAAACTGAGGCACTGATTTGGAAAAGAACAGATATTTTCATTTGGTTGGATTCTCTGTGATGAGCTTGCATAGGATTACCATATGCAAACTAAGAGAAAGCTTTATTCCTATTTCTATTGAGGATTTGCTGCTATCATTTATTGATCTAGAACTAACAAGAACAATTGTTATGGTCTTGGTATATTAACCTACTCCTTGTAGAGTTGACTAGTTTGGATGGCTTGATCTACTTGATTTTCTCCTGCTCCTCTGGTACTACTGGCTTGCTCCTCCTATGCTGCCACTAGCCTAATCTTGATCAGCTTCCTCAGCTCTATTAAGTGACCATGGTGTATATGGTGTTGGTGTTGTTCTCGGTGATTAGCTAGGAAGAACTGATGGTTCTTGATAAATGGATCAATTGGTTCTTGTGTGTTTGGTGGCTAGATGAACTGCTGGTGTGCTTTTGCTGATGAGAAAAAGTATGGCTCGGTTGGTCGTTGCTTTGTTTTGGTACTAATGAGCTACTATTGTAGTGATGACAACACAAACATTGCATGTGGTGACTAAGATGGTTGCAGGTGGGATCCACTGGGTGCAAGTTTCCACCCATATGGATGATCTCTGTTGGCTTGGTATTATCTTGAGTTGGCCATTATTTTTGTATTGCCAAGTGGATTTTTTAAACAGCCTATGACGCAAAAGGCTGAGGCCATATTACTTAATAAGAACAAATATTACATTTGGCCCTTCTTTTACAAAACTCAATGATGAGTCTAGGCATAGCATTTCTGTGACCAAAATCTGAGAGTAACCCTCCCTCAAAACCTTTATCTTCTTTTCTTTGTTTATTTTATATTTCTTAGTTTGCTTTTGCCTAATTTTGCAGGAATCAAAACTAAGAAGAATTGAAGATTTAGAGGACAAAAGAATATTTAGGTTTTTTAGCATAAGATTTTCTATTTTTCTTTGTTGTAATTTTTTTTGGATAATTGTAAAGATAACATAATATTGTATAATATTAATAAAGATAAAATTTCTTCCTATTTGTAATTTGAATCATGTGAATATTTATATCTTGTTTCTAAATAAGAATTCAATTTATTATTGTAATTAATTTTCCATTTATAATTCCATTTTAATTTTCTTTTGAAAAATTCTTTTTATTCCTTTATCACAAAGGCAATGTAACATAGGTGTTCATATTATAATAAAGAGTTTCCTTTATTTAATTATTGTACTCCTTTTATTTTTGAAATATTGCAAGGACAATGTATTATGTATATATATAAACATAAAGAATTCATTTTCTTTATTATTGAGTTGTATTACTTTGCTTTATTGCAATTATTCATTTTTCATTTTCTTATTTAATCTCATTTATGTGAATTACATTAAATACATAAATTACCAATCTAATACAAGCTTTCAACTAATTTAAGTTTCAAATTCATAATTCAAATACTTATCTGGATTCCTTTTTCCCTAACACAATAAGAATGAGCAAAGGTCATGTTGAAATCTGACGCACTTGTCCTGATGTTTCTTCTCGGAACAAGAGAGCTCTCAATTGCTCTACACCCTTTTGTTTTTTGCACGAAAATCCCCCGAATTTTCCTATGCATGAATGCAATGCACAATCATGTGTAACCTCTATTTCTAGCTTCTAATCTTGGGATGTTACACTACCCTAGGCCTATATAAGAGAGGGAACAACCAAGGGAGAAGGCATCCATCCTCATACCTCCACAACGGATCCCTGTCACCATGCAAACTCCATAGCCGCTGCCTCCACATGATCTCCACCATCACCACCACACAAGAGGAAGAAGGGACTTGGATCTTGAATAGTTCATCACCGATCTACATCATCATCAAAAACATCATCTCCAACACCAATCCCCTTCTCTACTTGGTTGTAATAAAAAATCTAGCATGGATCTACACTTGTATTCAGTTGTACCTTCATATTCGATTCATACTATTGAGGTGATGTTGATTCCCTTCATATGTGAGTAGTTCCCTTTGTTCTTGGGGAGAGATGGTGAAACCCTAACACTATTATGAATTGAAATAAATATGGTTTATCACTTTGTTTATGAATATGTAATATTTTGCTTCCTTGATGTTAAAATTTTCCTATGGGACAAGGGAGGAAATTACCATTGGGCATGTGATGGTCCGATGGTGCTAAGTGACATATTTCATTGGATCATTAATCATGTGTTCAGGGGGAATAAGAGGGGAGTCACAAATCATAATCCATAACCATGGGGTCAACCCTTAATAGCAGGGAAATGTGGGTGGCTTGCCCAAGATTACTGATGTGGTTAAGAGTGATGAAATAGAAGATGGCTTGTCAATGATCATCTAACTTGGAGCTCCTCCCATACATACAAATAAATAAAATACATAGACATATCCTAATCATGAATAACACAATTGCTAGTGGTGGATACTACACTCCTCAAGAACTCGTTAGTCATATTGCAACTCCCATAACCACACTTGCATGCTCTCAGTTACTCTAGTTGTTTACTTTGTTCTTGTTCAGTTTAGTTATTTACTTTGTTCTAGTTACTATTGGTCTCGAAACACCAACACCCATTATATACCTTTATTGGAATTAGATATAATTTACAAGTACTCTCTAGTGAATAGTAATGAGGGTCATAAAGACCTCTACCAATAGCTCTTTGTGCTCTGATACTCTTACTTCGAAACTAGCTATAAACGTTCTGTGCACTTCCATGTTAGGTGCTTTCCTTAATAAGGGAGTGATTTCTTGGGTGCCTCGTGACTCAAGATTATGTGGTAGACATCACAAGATGGCATTAAGGGGCCTATTATCATACCATGCGAGATTATAAGGAAAAGAAGTTTTGGGATGAGAGCGAGAGGCTAGTCATCGCATTACTCAAACGTGTGGGAACATAGGAAATCCATTGGCTGGGTGTTCTTCCTCAAGACATGAGCATTTACTTAGATGTCTCGGGGCTCAAGCTTATGTGTGGTTGACATGCACAAGGTTTCGTATTAGTAAAAGTGAAATAAAACTATAAATAAATAAAAGTAAACAATATATGACTAGACAAGAAATGTAAAAACAATAAAATAAAGTTCTTTCTGGGTTCTTGTTTGTGTTTGCTAATAGTAAAAGTGTTTTTGTATTTTAATATTTAATTAGTGCACTAAATATAAAAGGCAGTAAAAGTAACCGAAAGTGGTTTCTTATAATAAAAATTGGACCAGGGATCATGGTTCACTTGTGTATTCTCTCACAAGGTGTAATGGACATAAAATACAAGACATAATATTGATAAACCTTCATTATGTGTTTGATTATCATTCATATGGGCATCATGTCCTAATATAAATATGATGCAACACATCTCACTTCTACTCCTCTAGAAAGGGAAAACTCCATACAATCTAGAATTAAGAATAAACAAAGTATAGCCTTAGGTACTTTAACATGATGTTTGAATGTGCTACCTTGCACAAACAATATCACCTTGGTTATCATTAGATGATTATAACACATGCATTGACTTTATCCCTAGTAAGATAACAAAAGAAAGGTAAAATCCATAGTGGATCCCGAGTTTTCTGTCACTGCCCAATCCCCACCACCATGTTACTCCATCTAATACACATGTTCCCCCACACATGTTTATCCATACAAGTTTGATCATAGCAAGTACTTAAAAATGGGGTACATAAGATGCATCTATCAATATATCTTACAGATAATAGAATTCCAATCTCAAATATCAACTCATAAAACAAAGATTCACCACATAGAAATTACATAGGTGACCATAATCATGTTGGGCGGCTCATATGGTACTAAAATAATGATAGCACAACAGAGAGAGAGAGATCAAGATACTACCACAAACCCATAGTCTAGAGGTGGACTCCTCCCTCATAATCATGGATATGATGTAGATGATGTTGGAGAATGTGGAGATCCGACCGACAACGTCTCTATCGGTGTTTCCTCCTCCAATCTTTGCTGGTTATGGCTTAGTTTTGGTGTTTGAGTTTGTTGCTTCACCTCCTTCGATATCGCCCGGGTGGAATTTTCATATGCGTTTTAGGTCAAAACTTCAAGGATACGATGAAGATGGACAGTTGTGGATGCTCGAGGGGCAAACAAGCCCTAGTGGCGGGCTAGGGGTGGGCCGTGCCACTAGGCCTCATTTGGGCCTCGTAGATCCCCTCTGGTGATCTAGTGCTTCGTTCCATCCTCTTCATGAAACATAATCCTCAAAAATCCTAGGTCCATATGACTTCATTAGGTCCCTAAAAGATAAAACACACAAAACAGGGGTTTCCTATCCTACAGAGTTATAACCCAAATAAAAGGGATCATTATTAAATCCTGATAAATCAATGTAAATCATGGATATAACATTCTATATGATGCAAATATATGGGAAAATGTATCAATAAACTACAAAGTTCATGTATGCATTTTACATGCATCAACATCCCCAAGCTTAACCTATGCTTGTCCACTAGCAAGAAGGTGAGAAAACTAAACATGGACTTTGGAGTTTATTGCTATGTTTACATTATAAGTCATGATCATTGCTACAAAGAGTTAAACGGTTCACTTTAAAGAATCATATAGTGATATCTTCCATAAACTTCATAAATGCATAAAATTATGTCACTATTGAAAAAGAACAAATGCACCAAGTATTATGGACCATTAAGCATATAAAAACATAAATACAAATTAAAAATCCTACTTTGGTCTGAGAAGTATTTAATGTTATTTACATATGGACACTTGAAAAAGATATGTAAGAAGGAATTAACATGCATAAGAGATATGTAGCTTCCAAACACTACCCCTTAATTTTATGCTTGAAATAGTACATCATTAGTGTTTGGTACCATGCCCCTCATCTCTTTTGTAATTTGTACACTTTTTGCTTCTTTCCTCTCAACACCTATTGATTGTAACCAGCAACATATGAAAATAAATGAACTTTAACTTAATAAAATTTGCTTGCATACTCACTCACTCACTTCTAATACATTATATTGAAGGGTTTGTGCCCTTTTCTTAGCGGTGGCATCCTTGCAAGAAGGGTTTGTGCCCTCATCTTTCTTTTTGTATGCATATTTTATTCTACTACAAGGATGCTTATGCCTATGAGTTTGTGGTCACCCCAAAACTAACTTATGTATGAAAACCATAACCATAAATAATACCACTTAGAAGCTAAATAAAACTCACATGTGAAAATGTACTTGGAATAGCATAATCTAGGTAGGTAGGTGGTGTACACTGATAAAATAAATTGATTTAAAGGAGTAAGGTTACACAAGTTTTTAGATTGTACTAGTAGTAAGGCTTAGCCAGAGGGAGATAATCAACCATATAGTGTCCATGGTACTAGTAACCTCTTAATAGACAATATTAACATAAAGCCAACCACCTATGTTGTAGATAAAATCTAGCACTAAATGAGGCACTTTCATATTGCCACACAATAAAACAAGTGAACAAAGTAACAATATGTGACAACATGCATAATCTTGTAATGCACTATTATTTCCCTTTTCCCATATTTTTAGCATCCAACTTTCACTTAATTTTTATTCCAGTAGCTCTTTTGTATTCATTAAAAACATCTACATGTGGTGGTATATTTATTCCAAAGGAAAAAATGTAAAAGTAAACATAAAACTAGATAAAAATGCTCCAAGTTTATGCAAAAAGTATTATATGTTTCTCTAAAAAAAGGTTTAGAGGTGAGCAAACCGTGATTTTAATACATACAGTGGGGGTGCCTTGGGCATCCCCAAGCTTATGGTTTTCACCATTGTTAGATAGCTCATTATATGGTATTCCTCCATTCCATTTGAAAAAACTTCAACACAATTTTTTCTCCCATCTCTTTTCTGAGAGGTGACATTATAGGGGCACAAAGATATATTGCTAGCTACCATAGAACTCCCAAATATGGTTTGGAATGTATAGATAGTATATTAAGTTTGTAATATCAATATAATATAAAAAAATCATAAGGAATGAAACTGAAACTCAAAACAATGAGTTAAACAACAAAAGGTAGAATCTATCCAGAAAAATAGCAGCTGCTAATGGGGATATGCTAAATGGGTATCACCACTACATGTCTCTAGTCCAGATAACCCAGGTGGCCCATAGTTGCTAGCATGGCCCATGGCCTTCTAGGCGGACCAGTTAGATGGATCCAGAAGGGAGGCCCATGCCAGATCAAGGAAGGCTATGATGCAGTCACTGACCTACTCGAAGCCTTGGAGTACAAGACACGAAGACTAGTTAGTATTAGTGTAGGACTCTATAACCTATCTGGCAAGGTCCTTTCCCCGTAAACCTAGGTTCTGGCGCCTTTATAAGCTAGACATGTGGGAGACTTTACGACAGACAATCATAATTCTTAGAGTAACACCTCACATAGTGAAGCAATCCCTGTAACTTGGCATATTTCCATTATAGTGATTTATAGAAGGAGTAGAGTTCCGCCACCATTGCAGGACTTTAACCTGGGTAAGCTATGTTACCTCGTACCCATCAACTGACCGTCTTCCCCCACCTCTCTAAACATGCTCTGTGAGGACCCCCCTCCATGGCATAATCATCGGCAATACCAGGATAATTGGCACCCACCGTGGGGCAAGAGGCGCTTCGATATCTACACCAGGTGACGTCCAATATCTTCGTGGGAATCAACAACACTATAGCAATTGGGTGTGTTCTCTTCTCCAACAACATTCCAATCGTTCCTCTAGACGAGATCTGGATCTCGTCGTAGATGAATCCCACCCGCTGCTCCATTATTCCAATCGGGGACATTCATCTCTTCATTAGTGAAACCGACTCGAGGCCTAGCTCCTAGGAAATCGGAAACACGTCAAGCCCCACATGGACCGCCTCCTGGCAGGACACATTCATGGAAGGATCCGTCTCGGATCTCTCTTTGGAGTTTGCCGGCTTAGATCAGGAAATATCAAGGCCCACCCAAACCGCCCCTGTGCAGGACATAACGGTGGAAGGACCCCGCAAATCCACTAGGCTTCCCTGGGTGTTCGAGAAGCGGAGGTCACACTTTGTCAGTGTCGTCACCATCTTCGAGCTAGCTAGATGTGTCCAGAGGATGGGGGAATCCCTGATGGCTATGAAATTCCACCTCTTTTAGCCATATAAAATGAGCCATTTATCTCTCATATTATGTTTCTTTCAGCTATAGCTATGCCTTATATGCATGACTTCTAGTTCTCATTTACTTTCATATGAGCTTTGCACATTTAGTAGTTTAGGTAGAATTTTATCACTTTTCCTTATCTATGACATGTGTGTAGGTGTTGATGATGATTATGGATAAAACAAAGGAAAAAGGGATAAAGAGAGTATAGTATGGAGGAGCTGCAGGGACCAGACTTAGCCATTTGAGAGGTTGAAAAAGTGAATTTTTCAACTTCTCAAAATAAAATCCAAGATGATGGGGTTCTATCCCTCAATGATATGAACTCAACGATCCCAATAACACCCAAAACGGAGATTGTCTGAAGAGATGGCTGCCAAAATACTAAAGGGGACAGATGGTTTGACGAGCAACTATATGGCCGGAGCTATTTTTCTGGTCATATAGCTCCACCCGTATAGTTGCCAAAAAGGTCGCAAACGATGGGATTTGACCCTAGAAAAGCTCCAGAACCTTCCCTAAGTCATATGACGGTATTAGGGGAACCCTAGGGCACCCCCAAGGCCTATATAAAGGAGGGAGGACCCAAGGGAGAGCCACCAAGCCATAGCCCTTCAGGGACGGAGCTCTACCACCGCCGCCACCCATCCGATCTCCATTGTGGTAGAGCACTGCCTCAACCACACCTCCGAGATCTAGATCTCCCTCAACACCATCACCATCAAGGCATCCAAGCAAGAAGAAGGGGAGGAGAAGGAATACATCACCACCACCATGCATAGATCTCCATCTCCACCAACATATCCATCTCCCTCTCTCTCTTGTGTTTAGTAATTGTAAGATTGAACATGGTTGTGATATCATTATATATTTATATATGTTTCATTATTCATCCATGTGTGAGTGATTGATTCAATTCTATGTTGAGGTATGATCTAGTGCGCTAAGTTAGAATTTATTATGATCTAAGATGAGTTTATGTGATCCTTTGGTCTAGAAGTGCCTTTTGCCTTGCGGTGACGCGCGAGAACCATGCATAGTGCACACAGTGTGATAGCCCGGTAATCAATTGGGGAATGTTTATTTGTTAGAGAAATCTCTTATAGATCACACATATATTTGCCCATCTAGTACTAGTGAGACCGAAACCTAGAAGCCCTCTCTCATTCCATTCAATCCTACAACTACAATCTCTTTAATTCAGTTCATATTCCTATTTACTTTCTGTCTTAGTTTATTTTGTTCTTGTTAAAAGTTCTTTGTTATTTGATATTTTAAATCTCTCTCAATTATCGTTGTTCTAGTAACTTATAGAATAGGCTATTTCCAACCCACGATTTGGGTGCAAAACATGGCCGCATTGACAACGTGGCTGTGGCGTCGTGTTGTTTCCGTTCGCCGATCTCCCATCGGGACAAACTCTTAAATATTTCCTTCTACAAGTACTATAATAACCTTGTTGTTGGTGCAGGAATCCAGTTATCAATCCCCCCGAGATTACCTCGCCAGATGGATGAGGGTGTGGGAAACCCTGGAAGGTGACCGCACTGACGAACTCGTATACCACTTAGTGGAGGGGCTTACGCTTGGAACACTTCTTTGGCATATGCTCAGAAGGCGATAGGCTATCGGCTTTCTTACCCTCAATGAGACAATCACAACTGTTAATAGTTTCGCTGATGCCAACGAGGAAGTTGAGGCCAAGATCGCCGCTGTAACCGGAGGGGACAACATTAACAGTCCCGCACCAACCCCCTCCAGCTCCACCATCGAAAATGTCGAGGCCAACTCCGACTCAGTGCTTGACGCACTTTACGACGACATCAACATGGATGGCGGTGGTTCAGAGACCAACTTGGAGGAATATGATGCTGCTATTAGGGAGATCGAGAAGGAGATTGGGAGGGAGGGGCATGCCAAGAAAGTCGTCACTTCCCGCTAGGTCCTGTTGGCCATCGGGAACGTGATAGAAGAAGATCAGTAGGACTAGGGAGCCGGAAAAGCTCCACCAGCAGTGGCGGATGCCGGAGCTATGGCAGGAAACGCTAAAAAGGTCGTTGATCCTCTGGGTCAGGTTAAGGCCATGCCCCTCCGGATATTCCCCTACAGTAGCCACAGGAACACATTACTGGACCTAGTGCTGCAAACCAAACAAATCTACTGCCTGCGCCATCCACATCGGCAGTTGGCAACCCCTTGGTTACTCCCACCGTCAAAGTGATGTACGGCCATCTCCTCGTCGAGCCAATAACCATCACCCATATCCAAAGCGTTATGGAGCTTGATGAGAAGCTCCAGGAGGTCCTCGTAGAGGCCAAGTGCATCGTAGAACAGGGTGCCCAGCTAGACAGGGATATGGCTAAGGCACATCACTCGATCAAGATGGCAAGAGCAATGGAGACTGAGTACAAGCAGTTGTTGTTGAACCACAAGGCAAACAAAGCCCCGGCTCACGTTGTTGGTGATCTAGGCGTCCGACGCAATTTGGGGTGGGCTCCATCCAAACCAGCAAAAGCTACTCCTACATTGATTCTGCTAGGAAGCAAGTCATGCGAACCCTCGCCCTCAACATGGTCATCGCCAAGATCTTACTCGAACAGGACAGGTCACCTGCAATGGTGGATCAGGTCTATGACCTTGTTGCCAAGGCTTGGAAGCAGCATGAGAAGGTTGTAGGGTTCCGGAGAAGAAAACAAAAAAATTCTTTCTACAGGAACACTAAAACCACGATCTATACTATGTAGACATAAGTAACGGAAAAGGAAGACGGTATTCATACCCTTGAAGACCGAGGAATGCCTTACATAGGAAGGCATATGTTGATGAAGATGAGCAGCTCCAAGTACCCCAAGTGTGGTTCCTCTAAAGTACTACACACGTTCGGTGTAGGCGGCGTCTCCCGGCATCCTGTCCAGCCGAGCAGCAGAAGAGGAAGATGGTAGACCAAAGATTGCATGATGGTAGTGTGAAAGTGGAGAACTCAAAACCCTCGAAGTCCTCTCCAATATTATGGAGAAATGCTCAAAGGAAATAATAGAGAGATAAGAGAATCGGATGATTCCAAGGGGAGGCGGTGACCCCTTATATATAGTGCGAGGGGAGGGGCACCACCGAAGGGGCAGGCGATGTGGACTAAACCTCGCAGCCGCCAGCCACAAAGGGGGATTGTCCAGCCCTAGGTGGGCCCCACGTGGACAACCCGCCAAGCCCTGGCCGGCTGGCCCTCCTCCCTAGGCGCCTTGCCCCTTTGGGCCTCCTCTTCGGGTGAGGCCCATTAGCAATGGGGAGCCTATAAAAAATGAAATAAAATATATATTTTAGTACTAATTCAACCAATTAATATAAAATACACATATTATTATATTCCTTCATTCTGGAACTCCTTCCGGACCCCCGATCAATATCAGGTATTACCCGGAACTATTCCGGTTTCTCTCTCTATTTCTCCTACGGTGCCGCATCTATCCCTATGCATCCCCACCCTTAAGTGTGACACCCTTCGGTTCAAAAGCACTATGTACATGATTGAGACCTCTCTCATATCAATGATTATCAGTGGGACCTGGATGCCCATGATTACCCCCGTGTATTTCATGAATCTTATCGCTTGAACCTTTAACGTTGTTTCCCATTCCCTTTGCCACTTGATACCTAGTTCATCCAAGATTTGATCTTTGGTATATCCATACTTTCGTTCATTCTTGTTACCGATGAACACGTTTACTCGTTCCCATGTCATTGTATTTTGTGACCTAGTCACACGCTTGCAAGCTTCATTAATGCAACGTCACCGGGATGGCCACGTGTATCTATCTGTTACATGGATTGGAAATCCTGGTCTTGATATCTACTCCTCTACGCGTCCCTTTGGAAAACCTGAGTGGCACCTTTTTGATCACCCAATTATGTTTTGATGCTTGATAACATCTAAGTTTCCCTCCAGAACGGTGATTTGCATTATCTCATAGCCGAAGGATTAGGTTGCAAGGTTTTCCTTTTTCGTTATCATCAATGGTGAACTATGTAACTAGATCTCATTATGATGCAATTGTTGCATGTTTGTCTATCAGATCATTCAACCAATGACATGACCTCATTATCAATTGGCATAAATGCCCATGATCTTGAAACCCTAGATCATCCTCATGACCGATGAGCTAGTTCGCTAGAGGTAACTAGAGACACGGTTTCCTTACATACCACACGTGTATTAATGTTTCGTATTAACATAGTTATAGCATGGAATGAAACATATTATGAACATACAAGAGATACATCAAATAAAACACTTTAATATTTGCCTCTAGGGCATATCTCCTTCAGTCTCCCACTTGCACTAGAGTAAAAATTAATCTAGTTTACATCAGGCAAGAACCTAACACCATTGGCATCCCGGTGTTGCTCATGCTTGGCTTGTAGAAGACCTTTAGTCAGAGGATCTGCAACATTTAGATCCATGTGCACTTTGCAAATTTTGTTTCACCTTCGTCAACGTCTTGTCGAATGAGGTGAAAACGTAGCTTGATGTGTTTGGCTGTGGAATGAGTCCTTGGTTCCTTCACCTTTGCAATGGCACCCATGTTGTCACAATAGATCGTCACGGGGTCTTACGCACTTGGAACAACTCCTAGTTCGATGATGAAATTCCTTAGCCAAACAACTTCATTCGCCGCTTAAACCATAACGATGTATTCTGAATCCATTGTAGATTGTGCTACTACTGGTTTCTTCCCACTCTTCTAGCTTACCGCCCCACCATTCACCAGAAACACATATCATGTCTAATACTTCAAGTCATCAGGATTATTATGCTAGCTCGCATCCACGTAACCAGTTACGCTAAGAGATTCGTCATAACCTCCATATACTAGGAACATATCCTTTTTTCTCTTAAGATACCTCAGGATATTTTTCACACTATTAGTGTTCCATTCCTAGATTACTTTGGTATCAACTCATCAAACTAAGAGCCAATACCACATCAGGTCGAGTACTTAGCATTACATACATGATAGATCCTATGGCTGAGGCATGGTTCTTATTAGCATCCGTGGCTGGACACTGAGTCAAACTAAATGTGCTACCTTTCGTTACACACACCAAACCCTTTTTTAGCATCTTCCATTTTGAACCTCTTCAAAATCTTCTCAAGGTAAGTACTTTGACTTAATGCAATCAGGCATATCGATCCATCTCTATAGATTTTGATGCCTAATATGTATGAAACTTTACCTAAGTCCTTCATGTAAAATTGACTACTCAAATACACTTTCACGCTTTCCAGGAGTTCCACATTATTCCCCATAAGTAATATGGCATCCACATATACTACTAGGAAAACCACTGAGCTCCCACTCTCTTTCTTATAAACACAGAAATCTTGTTGATTTTGGAAAAATCCAAAACTCTTGATCACTTGATCAAAACATTGGTTCCAACTCCGAGATGCTTGCTTTACTCCATAAATGGATCATTGAAGTTTGCACACTTTCCCAACATCCTTACAATCAACAAAACCTTCTGGTTACGTCATATACAATTCTTCATTAATGTTTCCATTGAGGAACATGGTTTTGACATCCATCTGCCATATCTCATAATCGAAATGGGCAGCAATTACTAGCGAGATCTGGACAGATTTCAGCATCGCTACGGAGAAAAGATCTCATCGTAGTCAACTCCTTGAATTTGTCGAAAACCGTTTGTGACAAGTCGAGCTTTGTGGATGGTAACATTACCATCCGCATCTACCTTTTTCTTAAAGATCCATTTATATTCCATGGCCTTGCGGCCTTTTGGAAAATCGACCAAGGTCCAAACTAGGTTTTCGTACATGGATCCTATTTCGTATTTCATGGCTTCTATCCATTTCTCGGAATCATCATTTTCCATAACTGCTTTGTAGTTAGCAGGTTCCTCTTGTCCATTCAAAATGATGGCCATCACAAGACTATTATACCAATCAGGAGTGGTACAAATTGTTGTAGATTTGTGAACTGCGGGAGCTTCAATGTGGTTGTTTTGATCATTATCCTTTGATGCTTCTTCCATGTTAGAGGGCGGTTCCAGCACACTTTCTGTTGTGCTACTTGGTATTTGGAGAGAAGGATCCACAACCTCTTCTAGCTCAATCTTCCTTCCACTAACTCCTTTAGCGAGAAACTCTTTCTCAAGAAAGGTGTCGTTCTTTGCGACAAACTTTTTTGTTCAGCCTGGTTGTAGAAGTTATACCCAGTGGTTTCCCTTGGGTATCCCACAAAGATACATTTTTCTACCTTGGGTTCAAGTTTATCGAGCTATAGTTTCTTAGCATTGGCCTCTGACGAGGGGTAACCTCGGCAATGCCCATAGTGATGGACATGGGGTTTCACAGAAAAGAGAACCATGGGGATTTCATCGGATGTCAGGAAAACAATGAAGACAAAGTCGCCTGAATATTGAGTAAAACACACTATTACAAGTTGTCCTCTTGATTTATGTACCCTCGCTTTAGGCTTATCCCGCCCTATATATAATAGGCCGGGTCTCAAAGCTGTATGCGGATAGGTTTCATACACGCGTAATTACAATACCAACATAATGTCGGTTCATAGTCTGTTTCCTAATACAGTCAAAGCCTTTGTCGGTTGCTTTCTCTAGGCCCTCATTTAAAATCTCCTTGGGCAGTAAGCCTTTTACCCAATGTAGGGTAGCCAATCATGAGCATCCGAGTAATCGTATATATGTCAGTAGCCCCCGAGACTCTACTTGAACCGTAGTTTCAGGTTGAGTCTCAAACTTTCTTTTCCCTTATTTTTATCACTTTTTCTGTTTTGTAGGGATTTGGTACAACGAGTTTGATGCTTCCGATGGATCGGGAATCAGTTAATTGATCCTGGGAAAAACAAGGTTGTCGTACATCAAATTCAAGTCCTTAGGCTCGAATCCGGAATTTGTAACTGGCGTAATTCAGTTCGGGCCGCTAAGGTCTTACCGAATACAGAATTCTAGTTTCTTATTTTATCGGGTACCCAACGCGTCTGTCGGGATTTTTCATCGCATCGTTGATACGGATATTTTTATGGCAGAGCGCATTCTTGTGCGATTACCAGGCCACACAGGACGAATCCTGGGGTCTTACCTTCATGTTTCTGAACATGGCATTCGGATTTTTATCGAGTTTGAGCGTGATCCGAGATTTTTGGCCTTTTCAGTGGATGCCCTGTTTAGGCCGATTCATCAAATAGTTTTCGACTTTATACTGACTCCTGATAGGATATTGTGATGGCCAGCCCATGACTTTGAATTCGAGTTTTTCTCGCCTAAAATTTACTTTTGCACCAAAAACAACGTCAAGAAAAACTTTGCATAAAGGAATTTCGTCTTTACCTGGTACTATTCTACGGAAGGATGTTTTTGTTGGCGCAAGGTTGTCCAGGGGGTAGCCCATTGTTCATAGTGTTTTTGCGTAGATCAGATTTATCCTACTTCCTGTGTCCATGAAAACCTTGCTCATATCAAACCCGCCAATTTGTGCTTCAACTATCAAGGCCGAGTGACTCGGTCTTAGGACCCGAAGCAGATGATCAGCTCTGCTGAATGTGATTTCTTGCTCTGACCAGTGGAGATATTCAGGTGTAGTTGATGCTGCTATTTTCGCCATATTGATTTGTCTTGTGATGAGCTTCTGAATTCTGTTGGATGGACGCCCTTTCTGAATCATAGACATTTCTCCTTTTGATCTAGGGTACTTGTTGTTTTGATCATTTGTGTTTTGTGGTGGTGGTGGTGGTGGTGGTGGCGGTGCACCAATGGCTAGTGTACCAGGCATGGATGTGTACCCTCAATTTGCCGCTTCGGTTGCCTTTGCATTGCATAACTCCTGCATCTTCAAGAATGTTTGGCAGTCTTTCATGAGGTGGTTGGATTGTCGTCTGCCTGCCGAGTCGACGTAAAAATGCATATTATAGGGTCCTTCCAGCATTTGCATTATGGACACAGGTGGGTCTTGTGCTCTTGGATGATACTGCTATGCAAACTGGCTTCCTCCGACACCATCCCTATTCTAGTGGTATCCGCCATTGTGGTCATTGCTTCTATTGTTACCTTCACCCAAAAAACCTGCTGCGACGTAGCTTGGTCCCGTATTTCCATCGTTGTTCCTTCTTCTTCTATCATTGCTATGCTTATCCCTGTCATCTTTAGGTGACCGTGCACGCTTATTATGTAGCGCGTCCTCTCCATCGGCCCAGTGATTTACTATCTCCATTAACTATGATATTGTTTTGGGTTTAACCAGTCCCAGTTCTTCTATGAATTCTTGGTGACGGAGGACGTCGTTGAAGGCATCGATGGCCCTTTTGTCAGATATGGATTTGGCTAAATGTTTGATAATATTCCATCGTTGTATGAATGATCTTATTGATTCCCCAGATTTTTGTTTGCACACCCTAAACTACTCCAAGGATGCTGGTCGTTTGAACATGGAATGGAAATGCCGGATGAATTTATCTTCCATATCGTTCTAGCTACCAATTGAATATTCGAGTAACTACTTGATCCATGATGCATTGCGCTAGTTGTGGAGCCGCCCTGTAGTTTGGCAGTGGACAAATAATCTACTAACCAAACTTTGGGCTCCTGGAGTCCATTGTATTTGTGGCGATTGTGTGGAAGTTTGATGTCCTTGGGTACTGAGGCCTTGCGAATCCTCTAAGTGAAACAGCTAGCCCCACATAGCTCGTGATCGTTTTTGCCGTATCCATCCTGATATCGTCGGCTGCGGCTTTCATCTTCGGATCTGCTGCTCCTATGTTGGGTGTTCTCGTTTCTTGTATTGCTTCGTGGCTCGGATCCTGTGAGATGCGCCTGGTGTGGTGATCGAGATCATCGGGTGTGTCCTACTTGCCGAGGACTGTTGTGACGGCGTGGGGATCTTTCGGGTTGACGTGTGATTCCTTGTTATGCTTCCGCGAGAGAGGCTCCTACCATGCCAAGGTTTATCAGGGCGGAGCGATGAAGGGTCGCCCGCGGATCGTCAGGTGCAGGCTGAGTGGTAATCAGATATGTTTGCGCGGCCATAATGGCTGCTTGAGCTGTTTTTTCCTTGATGTTCCCTGCTTGGTCGATCGACATGAATGATAGATCAAGATCTTGGATGAATCCACTTCTTTCTATTTCAGGGACATGTTGTAGTCGAGATGTTTCCTTTATTGGTGGTGCTCCTCCTATCACGCTCCTTGATCCTTGAGTAGAGCTTAACTATGCTCGCCATTAGCTAGATTCATTAGCTAATCTCTTTCTTTCGTCGAGTTGCCTCTATAGCCTAAGTAGGTGTCTCTTCTTATGGTGGAGTAGATACTGGTATCCATTGTTTCTCCTCTGTTTCCTTGGCCTCCTTCATTGTCGTGGTTTCCTGCATTGTCATCTGATAAAATATCATTGGGGTTGAGGATGGGATTCCCGTTTTCGTCGCGTGGTGCTGAGGTATCCATGTTGATCATGTACACTTGGTGGCGTGTTGTGCATGGTATGAAGGCGTCATCTCTGGCTTTAAAGTGTGGGCTTATAGTATTCCGAGATCATAGTTCTGGATAGATTTTCGTCATCCTTTCTTCGAAGTTGACATTTTTGCTGCTTTCGTCGGGTTCTGAGTTTGTCGGGTTTGCTTCACGTGGTGTGGTTGGCAGATGACCTTCTTCGCCTGCTTTGATCTGTGTTGTGACGTCCCTAGAGGATCCGACGGAAGATGCTGGTGCCTCTGTAGGCATAACTTTTCCCATCGACAACTCTGATGCGAGTAGAGCCGAATGGTGTGATTCTTGTGGGTTGTTTGCTTGGAAGTGGAAGCCTCCGATGATTAGATCGGATCCTCCGTTATAATCAGCGGGTACCAATACAGGGTGGGCGCAAGTGGATCTGCTTTCATCGAGTTGATGCTTGGTGGAGAGCGTTTTGTCGAATCCATGGTTCCAGCGTTCAGGTTTCCCACAAACGACGCCAGTTGACGAGGGCTAACCTTGGAAATGCCCTAGTGATGGACTTGGGGTTTCGCGGAAAAGAGAATGCTAGGGATTTCGTCGGATGTCAGGAAAACGATGAAGACAAAGTCGCCTGAATATTGAGTAAAACACGCTATTACATGTTGTCCTCTAGATTTGTGTACCCTCGCTTTAGGCTTCTCCCGCCCTATATATAATAGGCCGGGTCTCAAAGCTGTATGCGGATAGGTTTCATACACACGTAATTACAATACCAACATAATGTTGATTCCTAGTCTCTTTCCTAATACAGTCAAAGCCTTTGTCGGTTGCTTTCTTTGGGCCGTCATCTAAAATCTCCTTGGGTCGTAAGCCTTTTACACAATGTAGGGTAGCCAATCATGAGCATCCGAGTAATCATACCTATGTTAGCCTCACATCCCCAAACTTTTAAGAACGACAACTTTGGCTTCTTGCCCTTCCATATCTCATATGGGGTTGTCTCCACATATTTGGATGGTGCTCGGTTAAAATTAAAAGCGGCGGTTTCTAATGCATATCCCCAGAATGATATGGACAAATCGGTCAAAGACATCATGGAACATACACTATCTAATAGAGTGCGGTTATGCTATTCTAACACACCATTACGCTGAGGTGTTCTGGCTAGCATAAGTTGTGGTACAATACAATAGCCCCTCAAGTGCATGCCAAATTCATAACTCAAATACTCGCCTCCACGATCGGATCGTAGATGCTTAATTTTCTTGTTAAGTTGATTCTCTACATCCTTCTGAAATTCCTTGAACTTTTCAAAGGTTTCAGACTTGTGCTTCATTAAGTATATATAACCATATCTACTCAAATCGTTAGTAAAGGTAACAAAATAACGATAACCATTTCGTGTTCACACTCATTGGTCCACGCACACGTCCGTATGTATGATTCCTAGTAGGTCCTAGGCTCTCTCCATTGTGCCGGAGAAGGGTGTCCTAGTCATCTTGCCCATGAGGCAAGGATCGCACATGTCGAGGGATTCAAAATCCAATGATTCCAAAAGTCCATCAAAAATGGAGCTTCTTCATGCGTTTTACGCCAATATGACTAAGACGACAATACCACAGATACATGGTGTTATCATTAATCTTACAATGTTTAGCATCAACATTATGGATGTGAGTATTGTAATCAAGATCTAGTAAGAATAAACCATTACACATAGCCGCATGAACATAGAAAACATCATTCATATAAATAGAACAACCACTTGTTCTAGATTTAAATGAATAATGATCTTGCTAAAGGGAATTTGCCCGAGAGGCAATATACGAAAATTGTTATTATATTATTCCAAGTATATGATAGATGTTTATTTTGCATGCTATAATTGTATTAATTGGGAACGTTAATACTTGTGTGTTTAATAAACAAAATACAAAGTTCCTAGTAACGCCTCTCATATAAACTAGCTCGTTGAATAACAAGATGATCAAGGTTTATTGATGATGGACATTGGATGTTGTCAATAACGAGGTCACATCATTGGTGGAATGATGTGATGAAAATTCATCCAAAGTATAGCAATATGATCAAAGTCATTGTGTTTAAATTGGTATAACACAAAGTAATTCTAGTCCTTAGACCATGAGATCATGTCAATCACTAACACTAGAAGAGTAACTTGATAACATCAAACATCACACCTTAATAGGGTGACAAAAAAGGTGGGTTCAGATACTCCGAAGGTGTTATGTAGAGGCTGATGGATCAAGAGTGGTATTTTTCCATCCCAATGACGGATAGATATGCTTTGGTCCCTCTCGGTGATATCACATTGAGATAGCTTGCAAGAAAGTGATGTGATCACAAGAATGTTATATCACGGGAACGAGAAAAGAGTGCATGTCGGTAATGAGATCAAACTAGATATGGTGATACCGATGGTCGAATCTTGGACATGTAATATATCGCGATACAAAGGGATTTAGTTACTAATGTTAAAGGTTCTCACGATCACAGAAGTCATCGTTGAATGTGTAGGAGTCAGCACGGATCTCCAGATCCCACCGCTGATTATTGATCGGAGAAGGGTCTCAATCATGTCTACATTATTCGTGAACCATAGGGTGACACACTTAAGGGATACCGACACCATTTGGACCAAATATGTTTCATAGAAAAGAATTACAAAGCGCTGGAATTATTTCAATGGATATTGAAATTATTTCGGGTGAAATTGCTGAAATTGGTTCTGCCTGTGATATTGAAATGTTGGAGGGGTTTTATGTGAATGTTTATTAATTAAAGTAATTAACAAAATTCTAAATAAAAGAAATAAAAGATTTTTATTAAATCAGAGTTTGCATTAAATTTGGTGGAAATTTAATGGGGATGAGTGGACTTTTGAGTGGAGGCATGTTTATGTGAGTGGGAGCTCCACCCACATGAATGAGGAAGAGGTGGGGGCACCTCCCTTGTCTGCCAGCCATGGAGAGGGGTTGTCCCCTCTCCCCTATAAAAATCCCCTAGTCCCTCCTCTCATCTCACACCTCCTCGTGAAGGATCTCTCTCCCCCTCTAGAATTATTTCCCATGGTATAGGATTAGCGAGATACATGTTCCTGATGGATTTTCGTCTGGAGACTCAACATAAAAGTAAAAGAAAGTCATTTGTAGAAGTAAGTAGAGATTCAAGTTTCATAAAGAGGGTCCAAAAATTATGGTACTTGTTAGCTTTCAGCTCTCATTGCCCCTATCATAAGCATCTTTAAGGTGACTAAGGTTAAAGTGACACAACTAAGAGGATATGCTTGACAAGTTATAAGCCAAAATCTCATGCCCCTTACTTACGAAGACCGAACCTCATGCTACTCAACTTTAGTCACGAGTAAGCTCTTGTCATTGTAAGTACATATGTATCATAAAGAACCGCCAACGGGGTACCCCTTACACATGATACAAGAGCTATCCCATAATCAAAATGACAAGGCAAGCAGACAATGAGCATCTCAGCGATCTTTTTATTTGCTATTTGCATAGGTTTTTATTGAGGATGCTTCATAGAGTGCTCATTATGGTGATGCTGCAAGTTTCCACCATGATTAGGCATAGCTTAGGCTAGCGGCCCAAGAGTTTCTCTAACACACATACAAACTCCATGCTCTTACAAGTTCCACTTTTAGTTCACACCGCCGGGATCCATAAGCAAAAGAACATGATATCAACGGGGTACAAAGTACAAGTATAATGTTCAAAGCTTTCCCCATGATACATGGTTCTTATAAATTAAACTTATAAAACGCGAGCATATACGCAATAAAGAAGGACCCAATGGTTCAAGTTTATTAAATGCAAGAAAAGTAAAGTGTGCCATCAAGTTCATTAGAGCTTTAATCACTAATTTTCACATAACAAGTTTAATTTGGAAGGTAGATAAAAACATGAATATACTTGGAATAGAAAATGCTAATAGATAGGTACGGTGGACTCTTTGGAATAACTTGGTTTAAGGAGTTGACTGCATGAGTGGAACTCACACTTGGTTAACGAAGCTAGCAAAAGACTGGGAGCGACAAACTAAGAGAGCAATAATGGCCATAATCATGTCGAGCGACAAAACATCATTGATCAAAGAATAAAGTGATATTACAAGTTGAAAACTAAAGGATCACCAAGGCTATGGTGACTTGGGATAGTCATAACATGGTGTGATCATGTGCCAAGTCAACCCAAATAAAGCATCAAAGGAGAATACCACAATACTATGCTTTAATATGCTAAAACAATGCATAATCCTTCCAAGGCACATTAAGCAATCTCAATTGTTTATAACATGTCATGCTACAGATAATAATACTAAGCATAAAGCCAAAACAATATCAAGCATGGCATGACAAAGCATAGGCCACAGTCAAAAACAAGCTCTCTTTATCACTTAAGCATGAACTTTCCTACTCTTTTCCAATCTAAACCAAACTATTTGAAAACCAAAGTATGAAAGAGGGGGTCCAACAAATTTATTCAGAAAACTAAGCAAACGAAAAACCAAAACGAAAACGAAAAATAAGACGCTCCAAGAACAACACAACTGTGCATGAAACAATAAAAATGAAGCGTTTGGAAGAAACCTGGGATTTTTATTGATGCAGAAGGGGATGCCTTGGGCATCCCCAAGCTTTGACGCTTGTACTTCTTGGATATTTCTTGGGGTGACACGTGTGGCATCCCCAAGCTTGAGCTTTAGTCCATCCTTCATCTCATTACTCATTCCTTCCATACACCTGAAATTTTTCCTTCATACAAAGCTTCACACAATCTTTATTAGCAACATTAGTGCACTCAAGATAATAAGTCTTTAGGTTCAGTTTCAACACCAATAAAACTTCCAATAAAACACAAGCTACTGTAACACTTCCCTCAAAAAGCTCAATTCCCCAAAAGAACTCAAAAAGGAACCAACAAGAAGCAAATACAAATAATGGCAGAAAACTGTCAAAACAAACCAGCAGGTAAAGACGAATTTTTTTGAAGACCTTCTGTTGCTCAAATCAAAAAGTGTTGAACTAATGAAAGTTAGATAACAACCTGGGGCAGAAGATCAAAAATTCACGCCTCAAAAGGACGTACAGAGATTTTACACGAATGTTTACGGTGAAGCACATAAATCTGTTTCGGGACAGCAACTTTCCCACTCATTACTTCTCTCTCCTTAGAGGTTACTCTTGGCACTAAAAGAAAAATAAAAAGGATAAGGAGTGGTTATTATAGAGGTAATAACTTACAAGACTCATCTAAAACTTTTGGGTTATCTCACAATAAATACTTTTCTTTAACGCCTTTAAGTTAGGCATAAGAAGCAAGAAAAAGAATCCAGTATTCTCAAATGAAGAAGCATTAAGATTAATACCAGAAATATCTTCAACAAGGAAAGGTATATCATCCAAATAAGTTCTAGAGGATCCTCTCTCAATGCTCCTGGGTTCATCAAACGGGTTTTCAGGAATAATCCAATCAAGATTCTTTTCTTTGGCTTCATGTATTTCTACAAGTTTAAAAGGTATTGGTATCTTAGTTTCCTCCCCGTTAGGTTCCGTTTTGTCCATCTTTTCTCGTGTACCAATAACATCTACACATGAGCCTAGCTTATTAAAACATTAAAAAACTTTTCTAGCTTCCTTAGCAACATCATAGAATTCCTTAAGCAAAGTTTCCAGAATAAATTCCCTCTTTTTAGGGTCTTCAATTTATTTAAGTTTAGGAAACATCACTTGCATTAAGGGGTTAAGGTTAACAAACCTAGCCTCCAGCATGGGAACTAGAGAAGTCGCAGCAATTTCATAATTTGGAGCAAGTTCTGCAAGGGATCTATCCTCAATATCCTCATGCTTACTAACATGATTAAAGAACTCTTCAATATTATCTTTCCCAATTATAGAGCCACTACCTATTGAAAGGTCTTTCAAGGTGAACTTAGGGATCAACATGGTGAGCTAAGAAAGAGGTGACAACTATAGAAAGACTTAATTTTTTGTGTGTTTTTTTTATAAAGAAAGCAAACTTGTAAAACTATTTTTTTTGTATTTTTGAATAAAGAAAGCAAACTTATAAAACTAATTTTTTGTGTTTTTGATAGAGAAACAAGAAAACAAAACAGAAAATAAACTAAGAAAAACAAAAACAACAAAGTAAAGAGATTGGTTATGTCCTTGACTCCCCGGCAACGTCGCCAGAAAAAGAGCTTGATGGCCCAAAATATATCGAGCTCGTTGGGGAACCCCAAGAGGAAGGTATGATGAGCACAACATCAAGTTTTCCCTCAGTTATGAAACGAAGGTTATCAATCCGGTAGGAGCAAGGAAACACCCCAAAGGTGTTGCTAGCTGGACTTTGGCGTATGCCATCGGCGACAACATGGAGACCTGCACAACACAACCATAGAACTCTGCCCCCAACTTGCGATGAGGTTGTCAATCTCACCGGTTTTGCTGAAAACAAAGGATTAAACATATCGAGTGGAAGAAATTAATAGTTTGAAGAAAGTAAACACAAAGCAATAAACAGTTGTAGATTGATTGTAAAAGAAAGGACCGGGGTCCATAGTTCACTAGTGGTGGCTCTCCTTAAGATGGATAACATGTTGGGTGAACAAATTACAACGAGGCAATTGACAAACATCGAGAAAGCAATATATGCATATACTAATCATCTTGACTCCTTTGGGACTTGATTGGGCATTACAACATTATACATAGATCGCCATCCAACTGCATCTATGACTAATAATCCACCTTCAGGTTATCATCCGAATCCCCTCCAGTATTAAGTTGCAAGCAACAGATAATTGCATTACGAATTGCGTGTAAAGTAAACAATATGATTGTTCTATGAACAAGGGATTGTTGTTTTCTCCCTAGTATCAACAACACATCTAGTACCTTAGAGATTTCTGTCACCTCCCCAGATTACTAGAGGCATGAACCCACTATCGAGCATAAATACTAACTCTTGGAGTTGCTAGCATCTACTTGGCCATGATAGCTACTAACAATGGAAAGCATGCAAGATCACAAATAACAAAGACATGATAGAATCAATAATCAATCTAAAATAGCATCTCAATATCCATCGGATCCCCGCAAACACAACATGTAGAATTACAAACAGATGATCTTGATCATGAACGGAGCTCACAAGATCTAAACATCATAGCACAAAGGAGGAGAACCAGCCATCTAGCTATACATGGACCCGTAGTCCACAGATGAACTACTCACGCATCACACCGTAGGCTTGCATGATGATGAAGAAGGCCTCCATGGTGAATTCCCCTCTCCGGCAGGGTGACGGGAAGAGCTTCAGATCCCTCCCGATCTAGGGATGGAGATGATAGCGGCTAAAGACTCTTTCGTGGAATTTTGATCGGGTACTTAGGGTTTCTGTATCGGAGGCATTTTATAGTCGGAAGGGGAGGCCGAGGGGGTGCCTGGGCTGGCCACACCACCTCCTGGCGCGGGCCAGGCCTGGCCACGCGGCCAGTTGGTGTGGCCACCCTCTGGCCCCTCTCCGTCTTGTATTCTAGCTCCTTGTGTCCCTCGGTGAAAAACTGACTTTGGCTTTTGTCCCGTCCTATTCCGAGAATATTCATTTTCTGACTTCCTAGAACCGAAAACAGCAGAAAACATGCAGCTGGCACTGTGGCTCTTTGTTAATAGGTTTGCCCAAGAAAGTGTATGAAAAGTACTCCAAAGTTGGAACAAAACATAAGAAAGTAGATAAAAACCAAGCATGGAACATCAAAAATTATGGATACGTTAGCAACGTATCAGTGGCATAGTGGGATTAAGCGGCCCAGACTAACCTTACATGTCCTCGCACATGAGACCTATTCTACGCTTGACATGCAACTAGTTTTGCATAACTGGCTAGTGGGTGTCTATCTCTCCTACTATAGTCAATATCTGATTTACAACGAGTTTCTAATAGTTTGGTTATCGTCATTGTGGTTCCATGTTCGTAGGTAAGACCGGTTCTATCCTAGAAAGCCCTAAGCCACGTAAAAGCATGCAATTAATAAATTAGAAGCGTCTAGTTTAGTTGTTGTTGGGCGAGTGTCATGATATGGTCATGTTATAATTTGAAGTATGGTTCATACTCTTGGAAATTATAGCATACCTAACGTGTAAGTTCCATAGACCTTGGCCTTACAGAAAAAGGAATGATAAAGATCATACCACGATGCACATGATAGTGATCAAGTGCAAGCACCATATCATTTCACTTTATGCATATGATGTTTTTTTGCATCTTATATTTCTTGTATGGCATTTTAGTAGCATTATAAGATGATCCCTCATTTAGATATCAAGATAAAATGTGTTCTTCCTTAAGTATGTACCGTTAAGAAAGTTCGTCGTTTCGAGACACCGTGATTCTCGGGTGTGATAGACTCTACATTCGCATACAACGGGTGTAAGATAGTTTTACACACGTGAATACTATGGTTCTTACTTGGCAAGCCTAGCATGTACAGACATGGCCTCAGAACACGGACCGAAAGGTTAAGCATGAGTCATATGGTTGATATGATGCCCATATAGATGCTCTCCTTTGAAGCTACACCAACTCACGTGATGATCGGACTTGGTGTAGTGGATCTGGTTCATGTAATCACCAAAAAGTTACGTGTGATGTTGTTTTTGAGAGGGAGTTCATTAGTAATTTGGATTAGTTGAACTTAATCTATCATAAACTTATTCTAAATAAAATTACAAATTTTGTTGTAGATGAAACCACCTGCTTTTAATTCTGACGCCCCTGACAAGGAAAACAATGTCTACTTAACTCATCAGGAGGACCACAATATGGTTCATTGAGGCATACTATGTGGGCTAGCGCCCGAACTTTGAAAGTGTTTCGAGAATGGCAATGCCTTCGATACCATGGGTGAATTGAAAATGATTTTCGATACCCATGCTGCCGTAGAGAGTTAAGATGCTTATGAAAATTTCTTTAGTTGCATGATGGAGGAGAATAGCTCCATTAGTGAGCACATACTCAAAATGTGTGGGTACGCCGATAAGCTGGTGTCCTTGGGAATAACGATTCCCATTGACATGGGCATACATCATGTTCTCCAATCTCTGTCACCTAGCTACAAGATATTCGTGATGAACTATAACAATAAGGGCATGAAGAAGTCTCTCCCAAGCTTCTGTCAATGCTTAAGACTGCTAAAGTGGATATCAAGAAAGAACATCAAGTGTTGATGATCAATAAGACCACTGATTTCAAGAAAGACAAGAAGGGTAAACAGAAGGGAAAGAAAGGCAGAAAATCTATTGCTGCATCTGAAAAGAAAACCCAGGCCCTAAGTCTCATACCAAGTACTATTATTGCAAGGGTACTAGCCACTAGAAGCGCAACTGCCTCAAGTATTTGGCAGATAAGAAGGCCGACAAGATGAACAAAGGTATATTTGTTATACATGTTATTTATGTGTACTTTACTAGTACTCGCAGTAGCACCTGGATATTTGATACTGGATCGGTTGCTAATATATGTACCTCGAATTAGGGGCTACGGAACAAGCGATAACTAGCTAGGGATGAGGTCACGATGCGTGTCGGCAATGGATCAAGAATTGATGTGATCGCCGTCGGAACGCTGCATCTCCATCGACCATCGGTACTAGTTATAAATCTAAATAATTGTTATTTGGTGCCTACGTTGAGCATGAACATTGTATCTGGATCGTGTTTATTGCGAAGCAGTTATTCATTTAAATTCGAAAACAATGGTTGTTCGATTTATATGGATAATATCTTTTATGGTCATGCACCTATGATGAATGGTTTATTTCTATTGAATCTCGATAGTAGTGATACACATATTCATAATGTTGATGCTAAAAGGATTAAACTTGATAATGATACATCTACATATATGTGGCACTATCGTCTAGGTCATATTGGCGTAAAACGCATGAAGAATCTCCATTATATTGGACTTTTGGAATCACTTGATTTTGAATCATTTGATACATGTGAGCCATGCCTTACGGGCAAGATGACTAGAACCCCGTTTTTCGGTATAATGGAGCGGGCGACATATTTATTGGAAATCATACATACTGATGTATGTGGTCCAATGAGTGTGTCGTCACAACATGGATATCGTTATTTTATTAATTTCACGGATGATTTGAGTAGATACGGATATATCTATTTAATGAAACACAAGTCTGAAACCGTTGAAAAATTCAAGGAATTTCATAGTGAAGTAGAAAATCATTGTAATAGAAAGATTAAATTTTTGCGATCTAACTGTGGAGGTGAGTATCTAAGTTACGAGATTGGCACAAACATGAGAGAGTGTGGAATAGTTTCACAACTCACGCCTGCCGGGACACCACAACGTAATGGTGTGTCGGTGCATTGTAATCGTACCTTATTAGATATGGTTCAATCTATGATGTCTCTAACTGACTTGCCACTTTAATTTTGGGGTTATACACTGGAAACTGCTGCATTCACTTTAAATCGGGCACCATCTAAAATCCATTGAAAAGACACTATATGAATTGTGGTTTGGAAACAAACCTAAGCTGTCATTTCTTAAATTTTGGGGATGTGATGTTTTTGTGAAGAAACTTCAGCCTAATAAACTCGAACCCAAAGCGAAAAAATGCATCTTCATAGGATACCCTAAAGAAATAATTGGGTATTCCTATTATCACATATCCGAGGGCAAGGTTTTTGTTGCCAAGAATGGATCCTTTCTATAGAAGGAGTTTCTCGTGAAAGGTGTGAGTAGTCATAAGGGATAACTCGAATAGGTTATTGAACCTTATCTTCATGAAATGGCGAGTAGCACAGCACCGGAAATTGTTTCAAAGTTGACTTCACCGAATGAAGAAGGAACTAATGATAATGATCATGAAACTCTGAAATAGGACACTACCAAACCTTGCAGGTCAAGCAGGACACGTGCAGCTCCTGAACTGTATGGAAATCCTATCGTGAATTTCATGGTAGATGGAATTGATGACCCTGCGATGTATGAGGAAGCAATGATGAGTCTAGATTCCAACAAATGGCTAGAAGCCATGAAATCGAAGATGGGATCCATGTACAAAAACCAGGTTTGGACCTTGGTGGACTTAGCTCACGACCGAAAGGCCGTTGAGAATAAATAGATTTTCAAGAAGAAAACTGATGCTGATGGTGATGTGCACATCTATAAAGCTTGACTTGTCGCAAAGGGGTTTCGACAAATTCAAGGAGTTGACTACGCTGAGACATTCTCTCCCGTAGTGATGCTAAAGTTGGTTAGGATTATTAGCAATTCCTGCATATTTCGATTATGAAATATGGCAGATGGATGTAAAAATTGTGTTCCTCAATGGTAATCTTTAAGAAAAGTTGTATATGATACAACCAAAGGGTTTTGTCGATCCTAAGGATGCAAACAAGGTATGCAAACTTCAGCGATCCATATATGGACTGAAGCAAGCATCCCGGAGTTGGAATCTCTGCTTTCATGAAGTGATCAAAGAGTTTGGATTTGTCCAAACTTATGGAGATGCTTGTATTTACAAGAAAGTGAGTGGGAGCAATGTGGAATTTCTAATATTATATGTGGATGACATATTATTGATTGGAATTGATATAGATCTTTTAAATAGTGTTAAAAGTTATCTAAACAACAAATTTTCGATGAAGGACCTTGGTGAAGGATAATACATATTAGGCATTAAGATCTATAGAGATAGATCAAGATGCCTAACTGGGCTATCACAAAGTACATACCTTGATACAATTTTAAATAAGTTTAAAATGGATGGAAGTAAGAAGGGGTTCTTTGCCTATGTTCCAAGGCAAGACATTGAGTAAGACTCAAAGTTTGGCTACAACAGAAGAAAGAGAGATAATGGATAAAATCCCCTATGCCTCAGCCATAGGCTCTATAATGTATGACATGCTATGTACAAGACCGGATGTGGCACATGCTATTAGTTTGACTAGTAGATACCAATCTGATCTAGGTTCAGAACACTAGATAGCAGTCAAGAATATCCTTATGTACTTAAGAAGAACTAATGATATGTTTGTTGTGTATGGAGGTCAAGAAGAGTTGTTCGCTAAGTGTTCTATTGACGCTAGCTTTGACACCGATCCGGATGACTCTAAGTCTCAATCTAGATACGTATTTATCATGAACGGAGAAGCATTTAGTTGGAGGAGCTCCAAACTACCTATGGTGGCAGGATCAACAATGGAGGCGAAATATGTTGCTGCTTCAGAAGCAGCGCGGGAAGCGGTTTGGATGGAAGAGTTCATAACTGAACTAGGTGTGGTTCCTGATGGGGATATGCCTAAGGGGGTATGCTCAGCAGTGGGTTTCGAGTGGGCCGGAAGGCCCGCGAGCACGCCTGAAGGACAGTGACTGGACTCTGAGGAAAGAAGAGGCCCATCGACTAGCGACTAGAAGCCCAGGAGCGTAGCAGAGGCCCAGTCGGATTAGGTCAAAGGCTCCCGGATCCTTATCTTGTTCGGGGGTAACTTGTAAACCCTCGGAGGTGCTTCATATATGAACCTCCCTAGGGTATAGTAGAGACTTACGTTCCATCATACACCCCCTCAAGCGACTCGCCGCCCAGCCGCCGAGCTCGCCGCCCTTGTAACTCGCTCTCTCATAATCTAACCTAGCTGGAGTAGGTCTTTACCCTCCGGGGGGCCGAACCTGGGTAAACCCTTGTGCACCTGTCCCCATCTCGCACCGCAGATGGCCGCCAACTCTTCCTCACGAAACTCTCAATCGTTGCCTATGGCGGCGACTCCCGTGGCCATTTCCACGAAAGTGGCACCCACCGTGGGGCATAGTGGGACTGGCCTGAGTTCTGCGGCGAGACCTACTCGCCGATCGAGCGGCCGTTCGCCACCGGCCGCATGATCGCCTTTGGCGGGATCTTGCAGATCCTGCCCAACAGCTACATCCCGGCGTCGCGCCCGGTCACACACGCCGCGGTGATGCTGATCGGCTCCATCAACCTCTTCGTCGGCTTTACCGGCGTGGTCGACCCAGCCGCGACCATGATCGTCGGCGGATCGCCTCCACACCGTGATCTGCTTTCAGAGGAGCAGGTCCGCTCCATCAGGGGCCTCATCACCGAGTACGACTCGGCCGCTAGCGACACGGTCGAGACCAACGTCGCCACCAACGACGATGCCCTAAACGACGACGCCGACTCCGCTACCCCCGTATCGGCCAACGGATCCATCACCGCCGCGTCACAGGAGGACTCCATCACGCGAGTCTCCAACCCCGAAGATTTCGAGGATCCCTCCATACTAGGGATCTTCGACTCCGACTCCGGCTCGGAATCCCCCGAGGATCTTCGCGCCAGATCCAATCGCTTCAACGTGATTTACATGGCGGGAAGCGCGGCCGCCCCGCCAGATCCGTTCTCCACACCGATTCCGCCGACCGCGACGGCCACGGAGGTGGAACAAGCCCGCCTGCGGCTCCAGGAGGCGCACCGCAACGAACTCGCCGAGCGTGAGAAATACCGCCTCGAACGAGAGACGGCGAAGGAGCTGTCACTCTATCACCAGCGCCGCATCAGGACCCGCCTGAACCCCGATGTGCAGGGCCGCGTCCTGAACTTCAACGACGAGGGCGACCCCACACGCGCCACCGATCGCGAACACAGCAAGAACGCGCCGCCAGGAGGAGGCAACCCCGCAAGACCACCACCTGGAGCACCAGCAAATGGGGCCCCTCCACCACCCATAGGCCGTGCGCCCCCACCTGACCAACCACGCATCATCATCTTGCCTCAAGCCCGGGACGCCAACGGGCTACCACTGTACTCCACCCCGATGGACAATGTCGTTGCGGCTGACGCCGCGATCGCCAACCTCGATGTCCAAGGCGACGGTGCGCTACAGATCCAGTACGCAAGGCCCTACTCGTCAGGGCCGTCGAGCAACAAGCCGCGGGAGTAGATCCACGTGGGCGGATGTATTCCCGTTCGTCAGCAAGCAGGGCGGCATCAAGCGGCCACCCAACCGTGGCCAACGTGATAGTTTGCCCACCACCGCAACCACTGGCAAACCAACCGCGAGCCACCAACCCCGCGTTGTCGACCAACGAGCCGCGACCTGCGAACAACACCGTCGCCGCAAACGGGCAACCACTTGATGCCCGAACGCACATCATCAACAATCAGGCGTGGCGGTCGCGCCAGCCCTATGACCTGCGACACACCCTTTCCAACCGCGGCGACCCGGAGCCAAGAGGCTCACTCAGTCGAGTCGGGCCACAATGCTTTGGACCCATGATCCGCGGGGAAAAATACCCCGCCAACTTCAAGGCCCCCAAGGAGATCGAGAAATATGACCTGACGTATGACCCCGCTGTTTGGCTTGACACATATCTCATGGCAATGGGGATCGCAGGCCACACCGACCTGGTCGCCGCTCGCTACCTCCCCCTGATGATGGAGGGTGCGACCCGGCAATGGATCAATACGCTACCCGCCGACAGCATCGACTCTTGGGAAGAAATGCGGGACGCCTTCGTCAGGCACTTCGAGGGTTCCTACACCCGCGCCACCACCATCGAGGACCTGGAGCGATGCATCCAGGGACAACGCGAGTCGACCCGCCGGTGGATCCAAAGGTGGCAAGAGCTGTGGATAAACGCCTCCGGCATCCACCCAGACACGGCGATACACTGCTTCAAAAACGCGTGCCGGTTTGAACCTCTGGTCGCCAAGATCAAGAGGGTCTACTGGATGCTCGACAACATCCCCGACCACCTCGAGATTGCCAAGCGCTACACGGAGGAAGATCCCAACCAAGACTTCGACGACGAGTCGGGAGGAAGTCGGTGCACCAGCATCCATGACAGCGGGCGACTACGTGACATGCGCTACAGCAACACCCGCGTCACCGGCAAGCGCCAGACCGACGGGCGAGTCGACTTCACCAACGCGACTCCAAGAATTACCACCGCGACAGAGGAAACTACCGCGACAGCGGGAACTACCGCGCCAACAACGCGACGAGGCCGAAATTCGACCCCGTCGCCCTACTTAATCAGCCCTGCATCTACCACAGCAGGGAGGGAAAACCAGCCACCCACACCACCGCCGACTGCCACTCTCTTAAAGAGATCGAGAAGGCAAGATGTGCAAGGGAGGACCCCAACAACAACCAACCACGGGCCAACGGGAATGGCGGCAGCTTCGAAACCGCTGTCGGGTCGCTTCATACCTTCACCGGGCTCGGCACCAAGCGTGAGAAGAAGGTACTCGCCTGCGCGGTTGCCGTAAATGCGGTGATGCAAGTCGACATCCCCCGCTTCCTAAACTGGTCCGAGCAAAGCATCACCTGGAGTCGCCAGGACCACGCGCCAAGAATCGAGTATCCAGGGCGAGTCGCCCTGGTGGTCAGGCCAAAGGTGGCCGACTACTTGCTGCCCAAGACGCTGATGGACGGTGGGAGCTCCATCAACATCCTATACCCCGAAACCTTCAAAAGGCTCTAGCTCCCAGAAACAGCCATCGAGCCAACACTGACGACCTTCCACGGCATCGTCCCTAGTCAGAAGGCGTACCCGATCGGGAAGGTGACGCTGCCAGTCACCTTCGGCACCCCGGCAAACTACCGCACGGAGAGGATCGTCTTCGAGCTGGTAAACTTCCGCAGTCCCTACCACTGCGTCCTGGGCCGCCAGGCATTCGCAAAGTTCATGGCGACCCCACACTACGCCTACAACATGATGAAGCTCCCCGGGCCGAGCGGCATCATCAATGTCCACAGCAACCCCGATATGGCCGTGGAATGCGAGGAAAAAGGCGCCGAGGTCGCTGACGCCGTCATCGCCACGGAGACTAACCACGTGGAGGAGCTCGCGAAATACGCGGGCAACATCAACAAGGACGATCCCACCATCCTGAAGAAACCAATCGCCGCGAACTCCACGTTCGAGGCGACCACGCACACCCGCACCATCGAGCTCGTCCCAGGCGACTCCAGCCAGATGGTCACTATCGGGGCTCATCAGGTTCCTCCGTGAGAACCGCGACATCTTTGCATGGAAGCCATCTGACATGCCAGGTGTCCCGAGGGAACTCGCTGAGCACAAACTCAATGCCGAACCCAAAGTGCGACCAGTAAAACAGTCGCTACGGCCCTTCAATGAAGAATGCCGTCGAGAAATCGCCGAGGAGGTCCAGCGCGTGCTAGCCGCAGGCTTCATCCGGCCAATTAAGTACTCTAAGTGGCTAGCAAACCCAGTCCTGGTTCTCAAAAAGAACAACACCTAGAGAATGTGTATAGACTACACCAACCTCAACAGCGCCTGCCCGAAGGAGGAGTTCGTCCTACCGCGCATCAATCAGATCATCGATTCGACCGCGGGATCGGAGTCGCTGTGTTTTCTTGACGCTTACTCTGGTTACAACCAGATCAAGATGGCGGTCGAAGACAAGGAGAAGAGGACGTTCATCACGCCATTCGGCGCGTTCTGCTACATGGCCATGACATTCGGCCTCAAGAACGCAGGCGCTACATATCAGAGGTGCATGCAGGAATATCTAGCGAGCCAAATTGGCCGCAACATCCACGTCTACATCGACGACGTGGTGGTAAAATCCACCCGCCAGGACGATCGCCGCCGACCCAGCGTAAACCGCCAAATCTGCGGAGGTACAACAACAAGCTGAACCCGGAAAATGCACCTTGGCGCATCCCGGACAACTTCTGGGGTACGTAGTCTCCAAGAGAGGCATTGAGGCCAACCCCACCAAGATCGACACCATCGCGCGACTTGGGAAACCCGAGTGCCTGCACAACGTCCAAAAGTTGGCAGGGCGAGTCACGGCTCTCAGTCGCTTCATCCCCCGACTAGGCGAGAAGGCAATGCCCCTATACCGCCTGATGCGCAAGAACCCAACGTTCCAATGGGACGCAGAGGCCGACAACGCACTGAAAGCACTCAAAGAAGTGCTACTCGCGGCACCACTACTCGCCGTGCCACTCGACAGAGAGCCAATGCTCGTCTACGTCGCGGCCTCCAATCGGGTCGTCAGTGCCGTGATGGTCGTCGAACGACCAGAAGAGGTCAAGGAGCGCCCCATACAGCGCCCAGTATACTACATCAGTGAAGTCTTAACAGACTCACGACAGTGCTACCCGTAATACCAAAAACTGGTGTACGCGGTATTCCGAGCACAGCGGCGACTCCCGCACTACTTCTAGGAGCACCCAATAACTGTGGTATCCTCCACGCCCCTGCAAGACATCATATGCAATCGCGATGCGACTGGGCGAGTCGCCAAGTGGGCCGTCGAGATCGGCATCCACAACATCAAATACGAGCCCCGAAAAGCGATCAAGTCGCAGGCCCTGGCCGATTTCCTCGCTGATTGGGAAGAGGCACAGCAGCCAGAGAAGCTCCCATACCTCCACTACTGGTCGCTCCACTTCGACGGCTCCAAGAACGCCGACGGCGCGGGGGCTGGGGTCATACTGACCTCTCCCAAAAGAGTACAGTGTGACACGGGTTACAAAAATCATACAAATGTTCGCCACCTGGCATCTATTACAACTTTTACATTTGCTCATTACACAGGCCCTGACGAAGAAGAAGCACCACCACCCTTGACGCGCACAAAGGGCTGCCACAGGTTCGTCGGATACGTGGTCAGTGACTTTGCCAATGACGATCGGAAGGGCTGCTCCGACTTCATGTCACGGTGCTCTGGCTCGGGGTCGCCAGGCGCCAACACCGTCTCCTGGTATGGCAGCAGATCCCCCATCGCCAAGACACGATCAGCATATGGAGCGACCTTCGCGGTCAGCTTCAGTACCTCCGACATCTCCACCATGCCAGTCGCCGAGGGATAGCCACTCGTGACATCGTCAAGATCGAAGTCATCGGGGAAATGCATGAGACCCAAGCTCAACGCCGTGGAGGCCCCGCGTCTGAACGCCGAGCGCGTCATCCACTCCACAACCACGGGCACCTCCTCCAGATAGCGCCACACCTCCGTGAGCCCCCCAAGGATGACTTCGGTGGGAGACATGCCTTGGAGAGCCGCCTAGACACACAACGCCGAGGTTGTGGCCGCATTCACCACGGTAGTTACGCACTGTGAAGCAGTATAAGTCTGCACCACCGGGTCGCTTTGGCCTACCACAGCTGCAAAGTCAGATATCAGCGAAACAATGAAACCCCAAAGCAGGGACGGACAAAAGGCTAAAGCAATGATGAAACTCACCAAGTAGCTTATGCAATTGTCCTTGACGTGCTTCTCCAAGGTGGCCTGGTCGTTATGCAGTCCCACGATGATGGAGTCTGCGGCTTTGTGTTCCTCTTCAGCGGCAGCGAAGGCAGCCTTTGCCCGTTCTTCCAAAGAAATCGAGGCCGCCTTAGCATCCTCCAACTCCTTGACCAAGAAGGCCACTCGCTCATTCGCCGCGTCCAGTTCCGCAAGTGGGACATACCCCTCACGGGCTTTGGAGACCTCAGCCAGGAAACCGTCTGCAAGTGGAGATGTCAAAGTATTGCATAAAACCAGCTCACAACAAGCAAAGAAGAACAACGCCAAACACTCACCGATCCTCTCCTGAAGCTGCCGGTTCACCTCCTGCGCCTCGCGCAAGTCATGCTCCAGACGCTCTCGTGCAGCCTGCCGATCAGTCAACTCCCGCTGCAACCCCTGCAAAACAACAAGACCAGCTAAGCATCCGGAGGAAAATTATCACCAGTTCCAAGTTGCTAAAATTCAGCGACCAGGAACTCGGGGACTAGAGAAGGAAGAAAAAACCAAGACCAGTTCCCAGTCGCTAAAATTCAGCGACTAGGAACTCGGGGACTGGAGAAGGAAGAAAAACCAAGACCAGTTCCCAGTCGCTGAGATTCAGCGAATAGGAACTCGGGACCTGAGAAGGAAGAAAATTAAGACAGTTCCCGATCGCTGAAATTCAGCGACTAGGAACTCGGGGACTAGAGAAGGAAGAAAAACCAAGACCAGTTCCCAGTCGCGGAGATTCAGCGACTAGGAACTCGGGGACTAGAGAATATAAGAAGATAAAGACAATTCCCAACCGCTGAAATTCAGCGACTAGGAATTCAGGGACTGGACATAGCTGAATGATAGCGCCGAGCATCTTGTGAAGTTCAGCAGCGTCAGTCGACGGGACCATGAAGGAGGTGCGCCCGTGGCGGGCCTCAATCTCCGTGTCCACGATTTCCGGAAACTGCAGAGATTGCACGTCCGCACCGCCTGGAAACCCCCTTGCCATAAAGCGAGGGAATATCGCCGACGCCGGTAGGGCCAGCGGGCACTGGCACGGATGATGCAGGCGGATCGTCTGGCGCCTCTTCTCTTGACGATGGGCGTGGGCTTCCCCGGCGCGTTGCCGGCCAGTCTGCGGCTTTTCGTGATCAGGCAACACGACATCCCTCGAGCCTCTTCCTTCCGAGGAGGTCGCTTTCCTCATGACAAGGATTTGGGGAATCTTGGCCACCGAAGGGCGCCCAATCTTCTTAGCCCCCAACCTGTAGGATCCCTTCTAATCAGCACAACCACGACATGAAATATGCAAAGCAAATTGGGACAAGGAAGTATAACTTACTTGGTGACTGGAAGAACGCGAAGACCGGTACTGATATGGGCAGGCTTGTCCAACTCGGGACCAAGCTTGCGACTGATCCCCCGCTCGAATACGTCTGAAGCCCACGAAACCGAAGGCTTCCTTGACGATGAAGCTGTAGTTGCCGGGATCTCCGGTTTCGACGCCGCTGCTTTCAACGGCAATGGAGACTTGGGCGGCACCATGTCGGTGGCTTCTTGGCTTGGAACCCCCGAGGTCGACGGCGCGATCAAAGCCAGGGGCGCCTCTACCACCACCTCCGTGTCCTCGCCCTCCAACCCCTTCGTTGGGATTGCGGCACTCGGGACCTTGTGCGAGACTTGAAGACCCTTCGCCGTCGAGTCGTCGTCAAACCAACACCACCGACGACCTGGGGACGCGGGCCTCTTCCCGGACTTGGGCGGTGGGGAGGCATCAAGGTGTGGCGGTGTGCCGATACGTCTGCTCTGTGCGACCTTGTCGCCTTCTTCAAACTGCGTCAGGCTCCTGACCTCTCGCCTTTCGCGCATTCAGGTCTTGCGAGCCACAGGCGCTGGGGGAGCGACCTCTTCGTCTTCCCCGTCGCTATCGAAAGGATTCCCCTCTGAATCTTCCTCCAGCTCCTCGGGGACTTCTTCATCGAGCGGAGGGAGCCAACCCTCCAATACTTGAAAAAGATGAGAACCATTGCGATTCAGAAACACGACAAGCGAAAAGAACGAAATTGGAATACGAACGAAGCGATTGGAAAGAAGACTTACTGTAGGGGCTTCATTCTTCACGGGGGTATACGGGGCGACTCCGACCGCCGCACCCGTGAACTCCACGTCGGTGATCTTCTTCAGGGCAGCCTTGTAATCTTTGGCCTCCCACGACTCCTTGCTGGTGCGAGATGGATCAAGCTTCCCGCTGTACTTGTACATCCAGCGTGGACGAGCCGCCAGCGGAACCAAACGCCGCCCAAGCCAGCAATTATAGAGGTTGATCGGAATCAACCCCTGGTCCTTCAGCTTCTGGATCTGGTCCATCATCTCCGTGACGGCCATCCGCTGATCTTCAGGGAGCTTCTTTGGTGCCAGTCGGCGGGGCTCGCTCCTCTCGGCAACGAATTCAGGGAGGGAAACCTCGCCGGAGGGAGTGGCTTCCTTGACGTAGAACCAGCTTTTCTTCCACTCGCTGGCGGCCTTCTTCGGCAGGAGAAGCTTGACGAAGTTGGCCTTCGGCTTCAACTGGAAGGTGACCCCGCCTGCGGCCAGCATCAAGCCGCTGGACGCCTCACGCCCGATGCGGCCGTGGAAGAGCTCCAGCCACAGCGGGAAGTAAGGCCGGCAGCCGAGGTAACACTCGCAGAAGACGACAAAGATCGCCAGCTGCTCGATGCTATGCGGACCAAGATCCGAGGGCTTGATCGCGTAGTACGCGCAAAAGCGGCGGAAGAAGAGCGAAGTGGGGAACCCTAAGCCCCTCTCGAGATGGCTGGTGAAACAGATGAACTCGCCGGGCCGCAGCTTCGGCTCGGTCTCGGAAGAAGGGGGACTCGCCAATTCCCCTTGCGAAGCACCCCGGCGTCCTCGAAGGATTTCAGCTGGGCCGTGGAGCACTTGGATTTTCCCCGCGAGCCTTTGGGAGGCGCCATTGAGTGGGAAGCGGAATCGCGCGATGCGAGGAGAATAGGTCGGGGGCGAGCAGAGAGGAAGAGCAAATGAGGAAGGATGAAGAATGCGAAGCAGGGTCCCGAAGCAGATTTATCACTCCCCTTATATGGGAAAGGTCACCCGCCAAAATCGGGATAGCCCTTACCCACGGTAATTGTGCCGTAGTTACCGTTGGAAATTCCAACGGGTAGTTTGACTGAGTTTGACGGTCCAACTTCGGTGATCCACTCGCCACCCGCGAATCTCTCTTCTCGCCGAAATGACGGCTGGGCAACAATGATATTCATTAAAGTGACGAGTGGAGCTGTGGAGAAATTCTCCTCGGCATTAATAGAGTCCATCGCCGATTCAACTGGGCGCCCAAATTGGGCTCGCCTACTTCAAGCACCAAAGAAAGTGGCACCCACCGTGGGGCATAGTGGGACTGGCCTGAGTTCTGCGGCGAGACCTACTCGCCGATCGAGCGGCCGTTCGCCACCGGCCGCATGATCGCCTTTGGCGGGATCTTGCAGATCCTGCCCAACAGCTACATCCCGGCGTCGCGCCCGGTCACACACGCCGCGGTGATGCTGATCGGCTCCATCAACCTCTTCGTCGGCTTTACCGGCGTGGTCGACCCAGCCGCGACCATGATCGTCGGCGGATCGCCTCCACACCGTGATTCGCTTTCAGAGGCAGGTCCGCTCCATCGAGGCCTCATCACCGAAATGCGACTCGGCCGCTAGCGACACGGTCGAGACCAACGTCGCCACCAACGACGATGCCCTAAACGACGACGCCGACTCCGCTACCCCCGTATCGGCCAACGGATCCATCACCGCCGCGTCACAGGAGGACTCCATCACGCGAGTCTCCAACCCCGAAGATTTCGAGGATCCCTCCATACTGGGGATCTTCGACTCCGACTCCGGCTCGGAATCCCCCGAGGATCGTCGCGCCAGATCCAATCGCTTCAACGCGATTTACATGGCGGGAAGCGCGGCCGCCCCGCCAGATCCGTTCTCCACACCGATTCCGCCGACCGCGACGGCCATGGAGGTGGAACAAGCCCGCCTGCGGCTCCAGGAGGCGCAGCGCAACGAACTCGCCGAGCGTGAGAAATACCGCCTCGAATGAGAGACGGCGAAGGAGCTGTCACTCTATCACCAGCGCCGCATCAGGACCCGCCTGAACCCCGATGTGCAGGGCCGCGTCCTGAACTTCAACGACGAGGGCGACCCCACACGCGCCACCGAGCGCGAACACAGCAAGAACGCGCCGCCAGGAGGAGGCAACCCCGCAAGACCACCACCTGGAGCACCAGCAAATGGGGCCCCTCCACCACCCATAGGCCGTGCGCCCCCACCTGACCAACCACGCATCATCATCTTGCCTCAAGCCCGGGACGCCAACGGGCTACCACTGTACTCCACCCCGATGGACAATGTCGTTGCGGCTGACGCCGCGATCGCCAACCTCGATGTCCAAGGCGACGGTGCGCTACAGATCCAGTACGCAAGGCCCTACTCGTCAGGGCCGTCGAGCAACAAGCCGCGGGAGTAGATCCATGTGGGCGGATGTATTCCCGTTCGTCAGCAAGCAGGGCGGCATCAAGCGGCCACCCAACCGTGGCCAACGTGATAGTTTGCCCACCACCGCAACCACTGGCAAACCAACCGCGAGCCACCAACCCCGCGTTGTCGACCAACGAGCCGCGACCTGCGAACAACACCGTCGCCGCAAACGGGCAACCACTTGATGCCCGAACGCACATCATCAACAATCAGGCGTGGCGGTCGCGCCAGCCCTATGACCTGCGACACACCCTTTCCAACCGCGGCGACCCAGAGCCAAGAGGCTCACTCAGTCGAGTCGGGCCACAATGCTTTGGACCCATGATCCGCGGGGAAAAATACCCCGCCAACTTCAAGGCCCCCAAGGAGATCGAGAAATATGACCTGACGTATGACCCCGCTGTTTGGCTTGACACATATCTCATGGCAATGGGGATCGCAGGCCACACCGACCTGGTCGCCGCTCGCTACCTCCCCCTGATGATGGAGGGTGCGACCCGGCAATGGATCAATACGCTACCCGGCAAAGACGCCGACTCTTGGGAAGAAATGCGGGACGCCTTCGTCAGGCACTTCGAGGGTTCCTACACCCGCGCCACCACCATCGAGGACCTGGAGCGATGCATCCAGGGACAACGCGAGTCGACCCGCCGGTGGATCCAAAGGTGGCAAGAGCTGTGGATAAACGCCTCCGGCATCCACCTGAACGGCGATACACTGCTTCAAAAACGCGTGCCGGTTTGAACCTCTGGTCGCCAAGATCAAGAGGGTCTACTGGATGCTCGACAACATCCCCGACCACCTCGAGATTGCCAAGCGCTACACGGAGGAAGATCCCAACCAAGACTTCGACGACGAGTCGGGAGGAAGACGGTGCACCAGCATCCATGACAGCGGGCGACTACGTGACATGCGCTACAGCAACACCCGCGTCACCGGCAAGCGCCAGACCGACGGGCGAGTCGACTTCGTCACCAACGCCGGCTACGGCCAACGCGACTCCAAGAATTACCACCGCGACAGAGGAAACTACCGCGACAGCGGGAACTACCGCGCCAACAACGCGACGAGGCCGAAATTCGACCCCGTCGCCCTACTTAATCAGCCCTGCATCTACCACAGCAGGGAGGGAAAACCAGCCACCCACACCACCGCCGACTGCCACTCTCTTAAAGAGATCGAGAAGGCAAGATGTGCAAGGGAGGACCCCAACAACAACCAACCACGGGCCAACGGGAATGGCGGCAGGTTCGAAACCGCTGTCGGGTCGCTTCATACCTTCACCGGGCTCGGCACCAAGCGTGAGAAGAAGGTACTCGCCTGCGCGGTTGCCGTAAATGCGGTGATGCAAGTCGACATCCCCCGCTTCCTAAACTGGTCCGAGCAAAGCATCACCTGGAGTCGCCAGGACCACGCGCCAAGAATCGAGTATCCAGGGCGAGTCGCCCTGGTGGTCAGGCCAAAGGTGGCCGACTACTTGCTGCCCAAGACGCTGATGGACGGTGGGAGCTCCATCAACATCCTATACCCCGAAACCTTCAAAAGGCTCTAGCTCCCAGAAACAGCCATCGAGCCAACACTGACGACCTTCCACGGCATCGTCCCTAGTCAGAAGGCGTACCCGATCGGGAAGGTGATGCTGCCAGTCACCTTCGGCACCCCGGCAAACTACCGCACGGAGAGGATCGTCTTCGAGCTGGTAAACTTCCGCAGTCCCTACCACTGCGTCCTGGGCCGCCAGGCATTCGCAAAGTTCATGGCGACCCCACACTACGCCTACAACATGATGAAGCTCCCCGGGCCGAGCGGCATCATCAATGTCCACAGCAACCCCGATATGGCCGTGGAATGCGAGGAAAAAGGCGCCGAGGTCGCTGACGCCGTCATCGCCACGGAGACTAACCACGTGGAGGAGCTCGCGAAATACGCGGGCAACATCAACAAGGACGATCCCACCATCCTGAAGAAACCAATCGCCGCGAACTCCACGTTCGAGGCGACCACGCACACCCGCACCATCGAGCTCGTCCCAGGCGACTCCAGCCAGATGGTCACTATCGGGGCTCATCAGGTTCCTCCGTGAGAACCGCGACATCTTTGCATGGAAGCCATCTGACATGCCAGGTGTCCCGAGGGAACTCGCTGAGCACAAACTCAATGCCGAACCCAAAGTGCGACCAGTAAAACAGTCGCTACGGCCCTTCAATGAAGAATGCCGTCGAGAAATCGCCGAGGAGGTCCAGCGCGTGCTAGCCGCAGGCTTCATCCGGCCAATTAAGTACTCTAAGTGGCTAGCAAACCCAGTCCTGGTTCTCAAAAAGAACAACACCTAGAGAATGTGTATAGACTACACCAACCTCAACAGCGCCTGCCCGAAGGAGGAGTTCGTCCTACCGCGCATCAATCAGATCATCGATTCGACCGCGGGATCGGAGTCGCTGTGTTTTCTTGACGCTTACTCTGGTTACAACCAGATCAAGATGGCGGTCGAAGACAAGGAGAAGAGGACGTTCATCACGCCATTCGGCGCGTTCTGCTACATGGCCATGACATTCGGCCTCAAGAACGCAGGCGCTACATATCAGAGGTGCATGCAGGAATATCTAGCGAGCCAAATTGGCCGCAACATCCACGTCTACATCGACGATGTGGTGGTAAAATCCACCCGCCAGGACGATCTGCTCGCCGACCTAGCAGAAACCTTCGCAAATCTGCGGAGGTACAACAACAAGCTGAACCCCGGAAAATGCACCTTCGGCGTACCCACTGGACAACTTCTGGGGTACGTAGTCTCCAAGAGAGGCATTGAGGCCAACCCCACCAAGATCGACACCATCGCGCGACTTGGGAAACCCGAGTGCCTGCACAACGTCCAAAAGTTGGCAGGGCGAGTCACGGCTCTCAGTCGCTTCATCCCCCGACTAGGCGAGAAGGCAATGCCCCTATACCGCCTGATGCGCAAGAACCCAACGTTCCAATGGGACGCAGAGGCCGACAACACACTCAAAGAGGTGCTACTCGCGGCACCACTACTCGCCGCGCCACTCGACAGAGCCAATGCTCGCTCACGCCGCGCCTCCAATCGGGTCGTCAGTGCCGTGATGGTCGTCGAACGACCAGAAGAGGTCAAGGAGCGCCCCATACAGCGCCCAGTATACTACATCAGTGAAGTCTTAACAGACTCACGACAGTGCTACCCGTAATACCAAAAACTGGTGTACGCGGTATTCCGAGCACAGCGGCGACTCCCGCACTACTTCTAGGAGCACCCAATAACTGTGGTATCCTCCGCGCCCCTGCAAGACATCATATGCAATCGCGATGCGACTGGGCGAGTCGCCAAGTGGGCCGTCGAGATCGGCATCCACAACATCAAATACGAGCCCCGAAAAGCGATCAAGTCGCAGGCCCTGGCCGATTTCCTCGCTGATTGGGAAGAGGCACAGCAGCCAGAGAAGCTCCCATACCTCCACTACTGGTCGCTCCACTTCGACGGCTCCAAGAACGCCGACGGCGCGGGGGCTGGGGTCATACTGACCTCTCCCAAAAGAACATTGTGAAGGCTACCTGCTCCACCTCAACTTCAGACCCTGCACCAACAACGTGGCGGAATACAAGGCCCTCCTCCACGGCATGAGAGCCGCCAAGGAGATAAACATCAATCGCCTACGATGCTACGGCGACTCCGACCTAGCCGCCGGCCAAGTGGGAGGACACTTCGATGGCTACTCCGTCGAGTGGATCGACATGCATAAAAACAAGGAGGCGGACGCACTTTCCCGCATCGGGTCGGCTCGACAGACGCCACCAGTAGGCGTCTTCCTCGACATCATCCACAAGCCCTCCATCAGCCCACCGAAGGAGATCGACGTCGGGATTCCACTACAACCAGAACCGGCCTTAGTTGCCATAGTTGTGGAACCTAGCGACTGGACAGCGCCATATGTCGCCTTCCTGGAACACAATCTCCTACCGAGAAACGAGACAGAGGCGCGAATGGTCGTACGCCGCTGCAAATCCTTCGTCATCATCAACGGCGAGCTCGACAAGCGCAGCGTGACCGGCGTGTTCTAGCGCTGCGTACAACCAGAGGAAGGCCGCAAGATCCTCCAGGACATCCACGCCGGCGACTGCGGCCATCATGTCGGCGCCAAGTTGCTAGTCGCCAAGGCCATGCGGCACGGTTTCTACTGGCTCACCGCACACGCTGACGCCACCGACGTTGTCCAAAGATGCGTCGGATGCCAGAAGTACGCCAACCAGACGCACCTTCCTGGTTTGGCGCTCAAGACAATCCCCATCACGTGGCCATTCGCCGTATGGGGCATGGACATGGTCGGCCCGTTCAAGAAGGCCCCATCGGGCTTCACTCACCTCCTGGTCGTAGTCGACAAGTTCACCAAATGGGTGGAGGCCAAGCCGATCAAGAAGTGCGACGGCAAGACGGCTACCAAGTTCCTCTGTGAACTCATCTACCGGTACGGCTACCCACACAGCATCATCACAAACAACGGCACCAACTTCGCCAAGGAGGCCATGGCGGAATTCTGTGAGGAGCACGACATACGACTCGACCTCGCATCAGTCGCCCACCCAGAGTCAAACGGCCAAGCAGAATGCGCCAACCAGAGCGTCCTCCACGGTCTCAAGCCGCGACTACAGGTGCCCCTCGAATGCACCCCAGGATGCTGGGTCGACGAGCTCCCCTCTGTGATATGGGAGATCCGCACCTCCGTCAACCGATCAACAGGGTTCACGCCTTTCTTCATGGTGTACGGTGCTGAGGCCGTAATGCCAACAGACCTGGAGCACGATTCCCCTCGAGTCGCCAACTATGTCGAGGCGACCAATGAAACCGCCCGCCAACAAAGCGTTGATCAACTCGACGAAGCACGTGACCTGGCTCGCTCCCGCACCGCCATATACCAGCAGGGACTTCGCCGCTATCACAGCCGCCGATTGCGAACTCGCACCTTCCAGGAAGGCGACCTGGTCCTACGACTGGTCCAAGATAAAAAGGGCATGCACAAGCTATCCCCCCCATGGGAGGGGCCATTCGCCATAGGACGAGTCCTTGGCAGCGACGCTTACTACCTCATCGACATACGGGGTGACGGCCAATTGGAGGTCGGGGGGCCATGGAATGTAAACCTCCTCAGAAAGTTCTACACTTAGAACCTCACACTGTACTCCATCGGCATATATAATGAAATTCATTCGGATCACACAAATTGTGTCCACTCGACATATTCTTGTGCCACTCGCACTCGTACATACTAGCAATATGCTACCTACGGAAATCAACCTCTGGTCGAGCGACCGACACTGCCAAGTAGTGCGGCACAAGGGCACCGGAAAAATCCGGGCCTTGGGTCGTCCACGAAAAACGCCAACCCGGAGCCGCCATTGGAGTCGCCTAGCCCGACTGGCCCGCCGGGCCAAGACACCCGACACACGCTTCTCACAGCGACCTGTCCCTCTCACCCTCGCGCAAAGCGACTCGAACGGTTAAGTACCATGCACGGGGACTCCACAAAACGGGGACCCCACGCGGCTCGGGAACACACCCAGTAAGAGAGCTGCCTAGGCTCACAAGCGGCGCTCTCGGGCTAGGAGGAGAGCAGCGTTACAAACAACGCATTCATAACCTGCAACAGGATCACTACCAATACGGTCTAGCACAATGCTCGAGGACTCGTTCACAAACGAACCTCACCCGCACTCGGGAACTCGCCGCTCAGGAGATGCGAGGGGCAAAAACAAACACAAAAACAAGGCAAACACATAGAAATACATAGTCGAGTTATACCCCATTAAAGGGCGGACGCGCTCGGGGACTCTCTCAAATTGTTGAACAAAACACTGCCTTAATAAAACACAAGTCGACCAAGTCCCTGTGACACGGGTTACAAAAATCATACAAATGTTCGCCACCTGGCATCTATTACAACTTTTACATTTGCTCATTACACAGGCCCTGACGAAGAAGAAGCACCACCACCCTTGACGCGCACAAAGGGCTGCCACAGGTTCGTCGGATACGTGGTCAGTGACTTTGCCAATGACGATCGGAAGGGCTGCTCCGACTTCATGTCACGGTGCTCTGGCTCGGGGTCGCCAGGCGCCAACACCGTCTCCTGGTATGGCAGCAGATCCCCCATCGCCAAGACACGATCAGCATATGGAGCGACCTTCGCGGTCAGCTTCAGTACCTCCGACATCTCCACCATGCCAGTCGCCGAGGGATAGCCACTCGTGACATCGTCAAGATCGAAGTCATCGGGGAAATGCATGAGACCCAAGCTCAACGCCGTGGAGGCCCCGCGTCTGAACGCCGAGCGCGTCATCCACTCCACAACCACGGGCACCTCCTCCAGATAGCGCCACACCTCCGTGAGCCCCCCAAGGATGACTTCGGTGGGAGACATGCCTTGGAGAGCCGCCTAGACACACAACGCCGAGGTTGTGGCCGCATTCACCACGGTAGTTACGCACTGTGAAGCAGTATAAGTCTGCACCACCGGGTCGCTTTGGCCTACCACAGCTGCAAAGTCAGATATCAGCGAAACAATGAAACCCCCAAAGCAGGGACCGGACAAAAGGCTAAAGCAATGACAGAAACTCACCAAGTAGCTTGCGGCAATTGTCCTTGACGTGCTTCTCCAAGGTGGCCTGGTCGTTATGCAGTCCCACGATGATGGAGTCTGCGGCTTTGTGTTCCTCTTCAGCGGCAGCGAAGGCAGCCTTTGCCCGTTCTTCCAAAGAAATCGAGGCCGCCTTAGCATCCTCCAACTCCTTGACCAAGAAGGCCACTCGCTCATTCGCCGCGTCCAGTTCCGCAAGTGGGACATACCCCTCACGGGCTTTGGAGACCTCAGCCAGGAAACCGTCTGCAAGTGGAGATGTCAAAGTATTGCATAAAACCAGCTCACAACAAGCAAAGAAGAACAACGCCAAACACTCACCGATCCTCTCCTGAAGCTGCCGGTTCACCTCCTGCGCCTCGCGCAAGTCATGCTCCAGACGCTCTCGTGCAGCCTGCCGATCAGTCAACTCCCGCTGCAACCCCTGCAAAACAACAAGACCAGCTAAGCATCCGGAGGAAAATTATCACCAGTTCCAAGTTGCTAAAATTCAGCGACCAGGAACTCGGGGACTAGAGAAGGAAGAAAAAACCAAGACCAGTTCCCAGTCGCTAAAATTCAGCGACTAGGAACTCGGGGACTGGAGAAGGAAGAAAAACCAAGACCAGTTCCCAGTCGCTGAGATTCAGCGACTAGGAACTCGGGGACTGGAGAAGGAAGAAAAACCAAGACCAGTTCCCAGTCGCTGAAATTCAGCGACTAGGAACTCGGGGACTAGAGAAGGAAGAAAAACCAAGACCAGTTCCCAGTCGCGGAGATTCAGCGACTAGGAACTCGGGGACTAGAGAATATAAGAAGATAAAGACAATTCCCAACCGCTGAAATTCAGCGACTAGGAATTCAGGGACTGGACATAGCTGAATGATAGCGCCGAGCATCTTGTGAAGTTCAGCAGCGTCAGTCGACGGGACCATGAAGGAGGTGCGCCCGTGGCGGGCCTCAATCTCCGTGTCCACGATTTCCGGAAACTGCAGAGATTGCACGTCCGCACCGCCTGGAAACCCCCTTGCCATAAAGCGAGGGAATATCGCCGACGCCCTGGCAGGGGCGCTGGCCGCCGGGGCCAGCACCTCTGGCACGGATGCAGCTGGCGCTGGCTCTGATCGCGTCACCGTCCCCTCTTCGACGAGCGGCGCAGCAACCGGCTCCGCGGTGCTTCCCCCGGTCGCGGCGTCGTCAGCGCCGCCCTTCTGTTTCTTCGTGACTTCAGCAGTCACGACATCCTCGGAGGCCTTCCTCTTCCTGAGGAGGTCGCCTTCTCCCGCGACAGTGGACGGGGGAATCTTGGCCACCGAAGGGCGCCCAATCTTCTTAGCCCCCAACCTGTAGGATCCCTTCTAATCAGCACAACCACGACATGAAATATGCAAAGCAAATTGGGACAAGGAAGTATAACTTACTTGGTGACTGGAAGAACGCGAAGACCGGTACTGATATGGGCAGGCTTGTCCAACTCGGGACCAAGCTTGCGACTGATCCCCCGCTCGAATACGTCTGAAGCCCACGAAACCGAAGGCTTCCTTGACGATGAAGCTGTAGTTGCCGGGATCTCCGGTTTCGACGCCGCTGCTTTCAACGGCAATGGAGACTTGGGCGGCACCATGTCGGTGGCTTCTTGGCTTGGAACCCCCGAGGTCGACGGCGCGATCAAAGCCAGGGGCGCCTCTACCACCACCTCCGTGTCCTCGCCCTCCAACCCCTTCGTTGGGATTGCGGCACTCGGGACCTTGTGCGAGACTTCAGAAGACCCTTCGCCGTCGGAGTCGTCGTCCGACCCGAACACCACTGACGACCTGACTGGGGACGCGGGCCTCTTCCCCGGCGACTTGGGCCGACGTGGGGGCATCGAAGGTGTGGCGGTGTGCCGGGATGTCTGCTCCTGTGCGACCTTGTCGCCTTCTTCAAACTCGTCCAGGCTGCGGCTCGCTTCGACCTCTCGCTGCTTCTGCATTCAGGTCTTGCGAGCCACAGGCGCTGGGGGAGCGACCTCTTCGTCTTCCCCGTCGCTATCGAAAGGATTCCCCTCTGAATCTTCCTCCAGCTCCTCGGGGACTTCTTCATCGAGCGGAGGGAGCCAACCCTCCAATACTTGAAAAAGATGAGAACCATTGCGATTCAGAAACACGACAAGCGAAAAGAACGAAATTGGAATACGAACGAAGCGATTGGAAAGAAGACTTACTGTAGGGGCTTCATTCTTCACGGGGGTATACGGGGCGACTCCGACCGCCGCACCCGTGAACTCCACGTCGGTGATCTTCTTCAGGGCAGCCTTGTAATCTTTGGCCTCCCACGACTCCTTGCTGGTGCGAGATGGATCAAGCTTCCCGCTGTACTCGTACATCCAGCGTGGACGAGCCGCCAGCGGAACCAAACGCCGCCCAAGCCAGCAATTATAGAGGTTGATCGGAATCAACCCCTGGTCCTTCAGCTTCTGGATCTGGTCCATCATCTCCGTGGCCATCCGCTGATCTTCGTGGAGCTTCTTTGGTGCCGGTCGGCGGGCTCGCTCCTCTCGGCAACGAATTCGGGAGGAAACCTCGCCGGAGTGGATTCCTTGACGTAGAACCAGCTTTTCTTCCACTCGCTGGCGGCCTTCTTCGGCAGGAGAAGCTTGACGAAGTTGGCCTTCGGCTTCAACTGGAAGGTGACCCCGCCTGCGGCCAGCATCAAGCCGCTGGACGCCTCACGCCCGATGCGGCCGTGGAAGAGCTCCAGCCACAGCGGGAAGTAAGGCCGGCAGCCGAGGTAACACTCGCAGAAGACGACAAAGATCGCCAGCTGCTCGATGCTATGCGGACCAAGATCCGAGGGCTTGATCGCGTAGTACGCGCAAAAGCGGCGGAAGAAGAGCGAAGTGGGGAACCCTAAGCCCCTCTCGAGATGGCTGGTGAAACAGATGAACTCGCCGGGCCGCAGCTTCGGCTCGGTCTCGGAAGAAGGGGGACTCGCCAATTCCCCTTGCGAAGCACCCCGGCGTCCTCGAAGGATTTCAGCTGGGCCGTGGAGCACTTGGATTTTCCCCGCGAGCCTTTGGGAGGCGCCATTGAGTGGGAAGCGGAATCGCGCGATGCGAGGAGAATAGGTCGGGGGCGAGCAGAGAGGAAGAGCAAATGAGGAAGGATGAAGAATGCGAAGCAGGGTCCCGAAGCAGATTTATCACTCCCCTTATATGGGAAAGGTCACCCGCCAAAATCGGGATAGCCCTTACCCACGGTAATTGTGCCGTAGTTACCGTTGGAAATTCCAACGGGTAGTTTGACTGAGTTTGACGGTCCAACTTCGGTGATCCACTCGCCACCCGCGAATCTCTCTTCTCGCCGAAATGACGGCTGGGCAACAATGATATTCATTAAAGTGACGAGTGGAGCTGTGGAGAAATTCTCCTCGGCATTAATAGAGTCCATCGCCGATTCAACTGGGCGCCCAAATTGGGCTCGCCTACTTCAAGCACCAAAGAACGCCTGCACCTACATCAACAATGGCCTTGGGGACTACTGATGGGGATATGCCTAAGGGGGTATGCTCAGCAGTGGGTTTCGAGTGGGCCGGAAGGCCCACGAGCACGCCTGAAGGACAGTGACTGGACTCTGAAGAAAGAAGAGGCCCATCGACTGGCGACTAGAAGCCTAGGAGCGTAGCAGAGGCCCAGTCGGATTAGGTCAAAGGCTCCCGGATCCTTATCTTGTTCGGGGGCAACTTGTAAACCCTAGGAGGTGCTTCATATATAAACCTCCCTAGGGTATAGTAGAGACTTACGTTCCATCATACACCCCCTCAAGCGACTCGCCGCCCAGCCGCCGAGCACGCCACCCTTGTAACTCGCTCTCTCATAATCTAACCTAGCAGGAGTAGGTCTTTACCCTCCGGGGGGGCGAACCTGGGTAAACCCTTGTGCACCTGCCCCCATCTCGCACCGTAGATGGCCGGCAACTCTTCCTCACGAAACTCTCAATCGCTGCCTATGGCAGCGACTGCCGTGGCCATTTCCACGATAGTTCCTAGTGCAATGGACCCAATGGTCATCTATTGTGACAACAATAGAGCCATAGCCAATGCCACGGAACCAAGGTCTCAAAAGAATTCCAAGCATATTAAGCGCCGATTTCACTCCATCCGTGAGCATGTCAAGGATAGAGATACAAAGATTTGTAAAGTACACACGGATCTGAATGTAGCAGATCCATTGACTAAATTTGTACCTAGGGCAAAACATGATCAACACCAGAACTCCATGGGTGTTATATTTATCACTATGTAAACTAGATTATTGTCTCTAGTGCAAGTGGGAGACTAAAGGGAATATGCTCGATAGGAAATAATAAACTTGTTATTATATTATTCCAAGTATATGATAGATGTTTATTTTGCATGCTATAATTGTATTAATTGTAAACATCAATACTTGTGTGTTTAATAAACAAAATACAAAGTTTCTAGTAATGCCTCTCATATAAACAAGCTCGTTGATTAACAAGATGATCAAGGTTTCCTCATCATGGACATTGTATGTTGTTAATAACGAGGTCATAACATTATTGGAATGATGTGATGAACATTCATCCGAAGTATAGCAATATGATCAAAGTCATTGTGGTTAAATTGCTATAACATCATACAAAGTAATTCTATTCCTTAGACCATGGGATCATGTCAATCACTAACACTAGAAGAGTAACTTGATAACATCAAACGTCACATCGTTACAGGGTGACAATAAAGGTGGGTTTAGATACTACGAAGGTGTTATGTAGAGGCTCATGGATCAAGAGTGGGATTTGTCCATCCCGATGACGGATAGATATGCTCTGGTCCCTCTTGGTGATATCACATTGAGATAGCTTGCAAGCAAGTGATGTGATCACTAGAATGTTATATCACTAGAACGAGAAAAGAGTGCATGTCGGAAACAAGATCAAACTAGGTATGGGTATATGGATGATCGAATCTCGGACATGTAATATATTGCGAGATAAAGGGATTTATTTACTAACGTTCAAGTTTCTCACGACCATATAAGTCATCGTTGAATGTGTAGGAGTCAGTACAGATCTCTAGGTCCCTCTTCTGATTATTGATCGGAGAAGGGTCTCGATCATGTCTGCATTATTCACGAACTGTAGGGTGACACACTTCAGGGATACTGACACCATTTGGAGCAAATATGTTACAGATAATTACAAATTGCTGGAATTATTTCAATGCAGACCGAAATTGTTTTGGGTGAAATTGCTGAAATTGGTTCTGCATGTGATATTGAAATGTTGCAGGGGCTTTTATGTTAATGTTTGTTAATTAAAGTAATTAAAAAAATCTGAATAAAATAAATAAAATAGTTTTATTAAATGAGAGTTTGCATTAAATTTGGTGGAAATTTAATGGGGATGAGTGGAGGCATGTTGATGTGATTGGGAGCTCAACCCACATGAATGAGGAAGAGGTGGGGGAACCTCCCTTGGCTGCTAGCCATGGAGAGGGGATGCCCCTATCCCCTATAAAAATCCCCCCACTCCCTCCTCTCATCTCACACCTCCTCATGAAGGATCTCTCTCCCCCTCTAGAATTATTCCCCATGTTCACAGATTAGCGAGATACATGTTCCCGGTGGCTTTTCGTCTAGAAGGAGTTGCTGCTTCCGCTACATCACTGGATTCGGGAAGCGGATGTTGTTCGGTGGACTAGACGTGTGTGTGATCGCGGATGCCTGCTGATGCGTGGTTGGTGCGCCAGTAAGTTGCTTGTTGGCCCAAAATATCGAGCTCATTGGGGAACCTCAAGAGGAAGGTATGATGAGCACAGCAACAAGTTTTCCCTCAGTTGTGAAATCAAGGTTATCGAACCAGTAGGAGCAAGGAAACACCTCCAAGGTGTTGTTTCCAACTTGGAATCCTGCACAACACAACCATAGAACTTTGTCCCCAACTTACAGTGAGGTTGTCAATCTCACCAGTTTTGCTGAAAACAAAAGATTAAACATATTGTGTGGAAGATAGTAATAGCTTGCAAAAAGTAAACATAAAACAATAAATAGTTGTAGATTGATGGTAAAAGAAAGGACCGGGGTCCATAGTTCACTAGTGGTGATTCTCCTTAAGATGGATGACATGCTGGGTGAACAAATTACAGCGGGGCAATTGACAAACATCGAGAAAGCAATACATGCATATACTAATCATCTTGACTCCTTTGAGATTCGATTGGGCATTACAACATTATACATAGACCGCAATCCAACTTCATCTATGACTAATAATCCAACTTCAGGTTATCATCCGAACCCCCTCCAGTATTAAGTTGCAAGCAACAGATAATTGCACTAAGCATTGCGTGTAAAATAAACAATACGATTGTTCTATGAACAAAGGATTGTTGTTTTTTCCCTAGTAGCAACAACCCATCTAGTACCTTAGAGATTTTTGTCACTTCCCCAGACTACTAGAGGCATGAACCCACTATCGAGCATAAATACTCCCTCTTGGAGTTGCTAGCATCTACTCGGCCAATATATCTACTAACAACGGAGAGCATGCAAGATCACAAATAACAAAGACATGATAGAATCAATAATCAATTTAAAATAGCATCTCAATATCCATCGGATCCCCGCAAACACAACATGTAGGATTACAAATAGATGATCTTGATCATGAATGGAGCTCAAAATATCTAAACATGATAGCACAAAGGAGAAGAACCAACCATCTAGCTACTACATGGACCCGTAATCCAAGGATGAACTACTCATGCATCACACCGGAGGCTTGCATGGTGATGAAGAAGGCCTCCAGGGTGAATTCTCCCCTCTGGAAGGGTGCCAGGAAGTGCTTCATATCCCTCCCGATCTAGGGATGGATATGACGGCGGCTACAGACTCTTTCGTGGATTTTTGATCAGGTCCTTAGGGTTTACGTCCCGAGGGCATCTTATAGTCAGAAGGGGAGGCCGAGAGGGTGCCGGGAGCGGTCACACCAGCCCCTGGCGCGGGCCAGGCTTGGCCGCGTGGCCAGGTGGTGTGGCCGGCCTCTGTTCCCTCTCCGTCTCATCTTCTGGCTCCGTGCCCCCCTCGGTGAAATATTGACTTTGGCTTTTGTCCCGTCCATTTCCGAGAATATTCATTTTCTTACTTTCCTGGAACCAAAAACAACATAAAATAGGTAGCTGGCACTGTGGCATCTTGTTAATAGGTTAGTCCAAGAAAGTGTATAAAAATACTCCAAATTTGGGACAAAACATAAGAAAGTAGATATAAACCAGGCATGTAACTTCAAAAATTATAGATACATTAGCAACGTTTCAATGCGCTGCTGATTTGCGGCAATGGACTTCCTCTCAACCTTGAGATCAGCAAGCGTACAACTACATCATCCACGAGTTAAACCCCGTAACACTTTGTTGGTCTTCAAGGTTATGTTCTCTATGGATGTATATCCACCTGTTGTATGTATCTAGGTAGATAGATCTTGGTGCTTAGTAGTTCCCATCGTAGGAATTTTTTTGTTTTGTATGTTGCAAACCCAACACTTGCAACAAGCAAGATCCACTCACAATATTCATATTTAATGTGGGTATATAGTAGCATTTATTCAAAACCAAAATCAATCATGATGGCAGACGTAGAGGTAGAGTGCCGACGGCCACCACATCGACTTTCGATCTATTGTCGACGCGCATCGTCACCTCGTCCTTCCTCAGGTGCCTACTACTCCGTAGCTCCTGCTGAGAGTTACAAATGTGATCAACAGAACAGGTATCAAATACCCAGGTGTTCCTCCTGGTGCTAGTAAGGAATACATCTATAACATGTATATCAAATATACCTTTGTCTTTGGAGGTTTTCTTGTCCTCGAGGTACTTGAGGTAATTGTGTTTCCAGTGCCCATCCCCTTTGCAGTAGAAGCACGTGACGCCGTGCTTAGGACTAGTCTTGGCAGCCCTAGGTGTATTGGCAACATGCTTGGCATCCTTCTTAGGCTTATTTCCCCTGCCCTTCCTACCTGGCTTCTTAAAGTTGGTGGTATTATTGACCATCAGCACCGTGTGCTCCTTCTTGAGTTTGACCTCAGCAGTTTTGAGTATGGAGAACACTTTAGAAAGGGTCTTAGTCATCCCTTGCATGTTGTACTTCATCACAAAACTCTTATAGCTAGGGGCAGCGAGTGCAGCACCCTATCTATGTGAGCACTTCTAGGATCTTGTAATCCAAGGCATTCAAGCGTTTGACGTAGCCAGACATCTTTACATTCTCTCTTATATTGTTGTGCTCTTCCATCTTGGCAGAGAAGAAGAGCTCGGAAGCATCATAGTACTTCAACATAGAATGAAAGATATAGTTCTAACAATAAAACATAGGAACTATGTTGTAACATGAAAAGGCATAAACAAAGGATTTATGAATAACAATGCTTTGAAAGACGTTTGTTTGTTTCACATAAAGGAAGCATAATGAGAATGGTATTCGACTTGTCCCTCATAGTGTAGCAAAACATAAATGCATAGGACACCTTCAAAGTTCATAAGGGTGACTAGATACAAATAGTTTAAGAACAAGCAATATCAAAGTTATGCATCAATCAACAAGTCTTGGGACAATGCACATTAAACTAAGAATGGCCACTATGCTCTCTCAATAGGTGCATAAAGATAGAAGATGGAGACTCAACATAAAAGTAAAAGAAAGGCCTTCATGGAAGGAAGTAGGGATTCAAGTCTCATAAAGAGCTTCCAAAAATTATGTTACTTATTAGCTTTCAGCTCTCATTACCCCTATCAGAAGCATCTTTAGGTGATTAAGGTTAAAGTGACACAACTAAGAGGATATGCTTGACAAGTTATAAGATGAAATCTCATGCGCCTTACTTACGAGTACCAATCCTCATGCTACTCACTTTAGTCACAAGTAAGCTCTTGTAATTGTAAGTACATATGTATCATAGAGAACCGCCAACGGGGTACCCCTTGCAGATGATACAGGAGCTATCCCATAATCAAAATGACAAGGAAAGCAGACAATGAGCATCTCAGTGATCTTTTTATTTTCTATTTGCATAGGTTTTTATTGAGGATGCTTCATAGACTGCTCATTATGGTTATGCTGCAAGTTTCCACCATGATTAGGCCTGGCTTAGGCTAGCGGCCTAGGTGTTTCTCTAACACACATACAAACTCCATGATCTTACAAGTTCCACTTTTATTTCACATCACCGGGATCCATAAGCAAAAGAATCATGATATCAACGGAATATAAGTGCAATGTTGAAAGCGTTACCCATGATACATGGTTCTGCTAACTTCAACTTATAAAGCGCAAGCATATACGCAACAAAGATGGAAACAATGGTTCAAGTTTATTAAGTGCAAGAAAGTAAAGTGTGTTATCAAGTTTGTGAGAGCTTTAATCACTAATTTTCACATAACAAGTTTAATTCGGGAGGTAGATAAAAACATGAATATACTTGGAATAGCAAATGCTAATAGGTAGGTATGGTGGACTCTTTGGAATAACTTGGTTTTATTTGCTGTTGGCTGCATGAGTGGAACTCATACTTGGTTATGGAGGCTAGCAAAAGACTGGGAGCGACCAAATAAGAGAGCAGTAATGGCCATAATCATGCAAAGCGACAAAACATCATTGATTAAAGCATAAAGTGATATTACAAGTCGAAAATTAAAGGATCATCGAGGCTATGGTGACTTGGGATAGTCATAACATGGTGTGATCATGCGCCAAGTCAACCCAAATAAAGCATCAAAGGAGAATACCACAATACTATGCTTTAATATGCTAAAACAACGCATGATCCTTTCAAGGCACATGAAGAAATATCAATTGTTTAGAACATGTCATGCTACAGAAAAAATCACTAAGCATAAAGCCAAAATAATATCAAGCATGGCATGATAAAGCATAGGCCACAGTAAAAAACAAGCTCCTTTTACCACTTAAGCATGAACTTTTCCTAATCTTTTCCAATCCAAACCAAACTTATTTGAGAACTAATGTATGAATGAGAAGGTCCAACCAATTTATTCAAGCAAACTAAGAAAACCAAGCAAATGAAAACCAAAAACAAAAAGGAAAACGAAGACGCTCCAAGAACAACACAACTGTTCATGAAACAATAAAAATGAAGTGTTTGGAAGAAACCCGAGATTTTTATTGATGAAGAAGGGGATGCCTTGGGCATCCCCAAGCTTTGATGCTTGTACTTGTTGGATATTTCTTGGGGTGACACGCGTGGCATCCCCAAGCTTTCACGCTTGTACTTGTTGGATATTTCTTGGGGTGACACGCGTGGCATCCCCAAGCTTGAGCTTTAGTCCATTCTTCATCTCATTACATCATTCTTTCCATACACCTGAAATTTTTCCTTCATACAAAACTTCACACAATCTTTATTAGCAACATTAGTGCACTCAAGATAATAAGTCTTTGGGTTCAGATCCAACACCAATAAAACTTCCATTAAAACACAAGCTACTATAGCACTTCCCTCAAAAAGCTGAATTCCCCAAAAAGAACCCCAAAAGGAATCAACAAGAAGCAAATGCTAATAATGGCAGAATTCTGTCAAAACAGACCAGCTGGTAGAAACCAATTTTTTCGAAGACCTTCTGTTGCTCAAATCGAAAAGTGTTGAACTAACAAAAGTTAGATAACAACCTGGGGCAGAATCACAAAAGATATAGTTCAACATAGCATGAAAGATATAGTTCTAACAATAAAACATAGAAACTATGTTGTAACATGAAAAGGCATAAACAAAGGATTCATGAATAACAATGCTTTGAAAGACGTTTGTTTGTTTCACATAAAGAAAGCATAATGAGAATCGTATTCATCTTGTCCCTCATAGTGTATCAAAACATAAATGCATAGGACACCTTCAAAGTTCATAAGGGTGACTAGATACAAATAGTTTAAGAACAAGCAATATCAAAGTTATGTATCAATCAACAAGTCTTGGGACAATGCACATTAAACTAAGAATGGCCACTATGCTCTCTCAATAGGTGCATAAAGATAGAAGATGGAGACTCAACATAAAAGTAAAATAAAGGCCTTCATGGAAGGAAGTAGGGATTCAAGTCTCATAAAGAGCTTCCAAAAATTATGGTACTTATTATCTTTCAGCTCTCATTGCTCCTATCATAAGCATCTTTAGGTGATTAAGGTTAAAGTGACACAACTAAGAGGATATGCTTGACATGTTATAAGATGAAATCTCATGCCCCTTACTTACGAGTACCGAACCTCATGCTACTCAACTTTAGTCACAAGTAAGCTCTTGTCATTGTAAGTACATATGTATCATAGAGAACCGCCAACGGGGTACCCCTTGCACATGATACAAGAGCTATCCCATAATCAAAATGACAAGGAAAGCAGACAATGAGCATCTCAGTGATCTTTTTATTTGCTATTTGCATAGGTATTTATTGAGGATTCTTCATAGACTGCTCATTATGGTTATGCTGCAAGTTTCCACCATGATTAGGCCTGGCTTAGGCTAGCGGCCTAGGTGTTTCTCTAACACACATACAAACTCCATGATCTTACAAGTTCCACTTTTATTTCACATCGCCGGGATCCATAAGCAAAAGAATCATGATATCAACGGAATATAAGTGCAATGTTGAAAGCGTTACCCATGATACATGGTTCTGCTAACTTCAACTTATAAAGCGCAAGCATATACGCAACAAAGATGGAAACAATGGTTCAAGTTTATTAAGTGCAAAAAAGTAAAGTGTGTTATCAAGTTTGTGAGAGCTTTAATCACTAATTTTCACATAACAAGTTTAATTCGGAAGGTAGATAAAAACATGAATATACTTGGAATAGCAAATGCTAATAGGTAGGTATGGTGGACTCTTTGGAATAACTTGGTTTTATTTGGTGTTGGCTGCATGAGTGGAACTCATACTTGGTTATGGAGGCTAGCAAAAGAGTGGGAGCGACCAACTAAGAGAGCAGTAATGGCCATAATCATGCAAAGCGACAAAACATCATTGATTAAAGCATAAAGTGATATTACTAGTCGAAAATTAAAGGATCATCGAGGCTATGGTGACTTGGGATAGTCATAACATGGTGTGAGCATGCGCCAAGTCAACCCAAATAAAGCATCAAAGGAGAATACCACAATACTATGCTTTAATATGCTAAAACAACGCATGATCCTTTCAAGGCACATGAAGAAATATCAATTGTTTAGAACATGTCATGCAACAGCAAAGAATACTAAGCATAAAGCCAAAACAATATCAAGCATGGCATGACAAAGCATAGGCCACAGTTAAAAACGAGCTCTTTTTCCCACATAAGCATGAACTTTTCTACTCTTTTCCAAACCAAACCAAACTATTTGAAAACCAATGTATGAAAGAGGGGGTCCAACCAATTTATTCAGAAAACTAAGAAAACCAAGCAAACAAAAAACCAAAACAAAAACGAAAAAGAAGATGCTCCAAGAAGAACACAATTGTGCATGAAACAATAAAAATGAAGCGTTTGGAAGAAACCTGGGATTTTTATTGATGAAGAAGGGGATGCCTTGGGCATCCCCAAGCTTTGATGCTTGTACTTATTGGATATTTCTTGGGGTGACATGCATGGAATCCCCAAGCTTGAGCTTTAGTCCATCCTTCATCTCATTACTCATTCCTTCCATACACCTGAAATTTTTCCTTCATACAAAACTTCACACAATCTTTATTAGCAACATTAGTGCACTCAAGATAAATAAGTCTTAAGGTTCAGTTCTAACACCAAATAAACTTCCATTATAACACTAGCTACTGTAGCACTTTCCTCAAAAAGCTCAATTCCCCAAAAGAACTCAAAAAGGAACCAACAAGAAGCAAATGCAGAAAATGGCAGAAATCTGTCAATACAGACCAGCAGGTAAAGACGATTTTTTTAGAAGACCTTCTGTTGCTCAAATAAAAAAGTGTTAAACTAGCGAAAGTTAGATAACAACCTGGGGCAGAAGCACAAAAATTCACGCCTCAAAAAGTTGTTCAGAGATTTTACACGAATGTTTACGGTGAAGCACAGAAATCTGTTTCGGGACAGCAACTTTCCCAATCACTACTTCTCTCTCATTAGAGGTTAATGTTGGCACAAAAACCAAATAAAAAGGATAAGGAGCGATTATTACTTAAGTAATAACTTCCAATACTCATCTAAAACTTTTGGGTTATCTCCCAATAAGTACTTTTCTTTAACGCCTTTAAGTTAGGTATAAGAAGCAAAGAAAGAATAAAGTGTTCTCAAATGAAGAAGCATTAAGATTAATACCAGAAATATCTTCAACAAGGCAAGGTATATCATCCAAATAAGTTCTAGAGGATCCTCTCTCAATGTTCTTAGGTTCACTATTTTCATCAAAAGTGTTTTCAGGAACAATCCAATCAAGATTCTTTTCTATGGCTTCATGTATTGCTGCTAGTTTAAAGGGTATTGGTATCTTACGTTCCTCCCCATTAGGTTCGGTTTTGTTCATCTTTTCTCATGTACCAACAACATCTACACATGATCCTAGCATATTGAAACATTCAAAGACTTATCTAGCATCCTTCACAACATCATAGAACTCCTTAAACAAAGTTTCTAGAATAAAATCCCTCTTTTTAGGGTACTCAATTTCTTTAAGCTTAAGAAACATTACTTGCATTAAGGGGTTGAGGTTAACAAACCTAGCTTCTAACATGTGAATTAAAGAAGTTGCAGCAATCTCATAGTTTGGAGCAAGTTCTTCAAGGGATCTATCCTCAGTATCTTCATTCTTACTAACATGATTAAAGAATTCTTCAATATTATCTTTCCCAATTATTGAACCACTACCTATTGAAAGATCTTTCAGGGTGAATTTGGGGATCAACATGGTGAGCTAAGGAAGACGCGACAACTAAAGGAGACTTAATTTTTTGTGTGTTTTTTATAAAGAAAGCAAACTAGTAAAACTAATTTTTTTGTGTGTTTTTGATAAAGAAACAAGCAAACAAAGCAAAAAGAAACTTAAGCAAAACAAAAATAACAAAGTAAAGAGATTGGTTATGAGGGACTCCCCTTGTGAAGATGTCCTTGACTCCCCGGCAACGGCGCCAAAAAAATGCTTGATGGCTCGGTAACGGCACCAGAAAAATGCTGGTGCGGTGTTGATGTAGAGCTCGTTGGGAACCCCAAGAGGAAGGTATGATGAGCACAGCAGCAAGTTTCCCTCAGTTATGAAACCAAGGTTTAATCGAACCAGTAGGAGCAAAGAAACACCCCAAAGGTGTTGCTAGTTGAGCCTTGGCAGGGTGCACTACCGGTGCTAGTAGCAACGTGGAGACCTGCACAATACAACCACAGAACTCTATCCCCAACTTGCGATGAGGTTGTCAATCTCACCGTGTTTTGCTGAAAACAAAGGATTAAACGTATCGAATGGAAGGAAGTAATAGTTTGTAGAAAGTAAACACAAAGCAGTAAACAGTTTATAGATTGTATGTAAAGAAAAGGACCGGGATCCATAGTTCACTAGAGGTGGCTCTCCTTAAGATAGATAACATGCTGGGTGAACAAATTACAGCGGGGCAATTGACAAACATCGAGAAAGCAATACATGCATATACTAATCATCTTGACTCCTTTGAGATTCGATTGGGCATTACAACATTATACATAGACCGCCATCCAACTTCATCTATGACTAATAATCCAACTTCAGGTTATCATCCGAACCCCCTCCAGTATTAAGTTGCAAGCAACAGATTATTGCTTTACGAATTGCGTGTAATGTAAACAATACGATTGTTCTATGAACAAAGGATTGTTGTTTTCTCCCTAGTAGCAACAACACATCTAGTACCTTAGAGATTTCTGTCACTTCCCAGTTACGGAGGCATGAACCCACTATCGAACATAAATACTAACTCTTGGAGTTGCTAGCACCTACTTGGCCAAGATAGCCACTAACAACGGAAAGCATGCAAGATCACAAATAACAAAGACATGATAGAATCAATAATCAATCTGAAATAGCATCTCAATATCCATCGGATCCCATAAACACAACATGCAGAATTACAAATAGATGATCTTGATCATGAACGGAGCTCACAAGATCTAGACATGAAAGCACAAAGGAGGAGAACCAGCCATCTAGCTACTACATGGATCCGTAGTCCAAGGATGAACTACCCACGCATCACACCAGAGGCTTGCATGGTGATGAAGAAGGTCTCGGTGAATTCCCTCTCGTGAGGGTGCCGGGAAGAGCTTCAGATCCCTCTCGATCTAGGGATGGAGATGATGGCGGCTACAGACTCTTTCGTGGATTTTTGATCGGGTACTTAGGGTTTTCGTCCCGAGGGCATCTTATAGGTGGATGGGGAGGCCGAGGGGGTGCACGGTGGCCACACCACCTCTGGCAGGCCAAGCAGCGTGGCCAGGTGGTGTGGTGGCCCATCTAGCCCTCTCATCCTCGTATTCTAGCATCTGATGACTTCTGGAAAAATAGGCACTTTGGCTTTTGTCCCGTCCAATTCCGAGAATATTCATTTTTTGACTTTCCTGGAACCAAACATAGCAGAAAACAGGCAGCTGGCACTGTGGCTCTTGTTAATAGGTTAGTCCAAGAAATCATATGAAAAGTACTCCAAAGTGTGGACAAAACACAAGAAAGTGGGTAAAACCAAGCATGGAACATCAAAAATTATAGATACATTTGCACTGTATCAAGGGTAGCAACTAGAAAATCAATGCCCACATATTGCTATGTGTTCTATCTGTATGGCATGCCTGCCCATAGACCCGCTCTGATACCACTATAGGGTTCCGGAGCAGAAAAAAATTCTAACTATGTGAACACTAATACCAGGATCTATACTATGTAGTCATAAGTAACAGAAAAGGAAGACGATATTCATACCCTTGAAGACCGAGGAACGCCTTACGCAGGAAGGCATATGCTGATGAAGACGAGCAGCTCCAAGCACCCCAAGTGTGGTGCCTCCGAAGTACTAGACATGTTCGATGTAGGCGGCATCTCTTGGGCTCTGATCCAGTTTAGCAGTAGAAGAGGTTGATGGCGAACTGATGAAAGTGGAGAACTCAAAACCCTCAAGGTCCTCTCCAATATTACGGAGAAATCCTCACAGGAAATGATAGAGAGAGAAGAGAATGGGATGACTCCAAGGGGAGGGGGTGACCCCTTATATATAGTGGGAGGGGAGGCGCACCACCCATGGGGCAGGCGGTGTGGGACTATATCCCATAGCCACCAGCCACCAAGGGGGAGCCGCAGGCCCTAGGTGGGCCCCACGTGGGCAGCCCACCAAGCCGTGGCCAGCGGGCCCTCCTCCCAAGGCACCTTGCCCCTTTGGGCCTCCCCTCCACGTGAGGCCCATTAGAAATGGGCCCCCTATAAATAAAATAAAATATATATTTTAATATTAATTCAACCAATTAATATAAAATACACATGTTATTATATTCCTTCACACCGGAACTCCTTCTAGACCCCCCATCAACATAGGGTATTACCCGGAACTATTATGGTTTCTCTCTCTCTATTTATCCTACAGCGTCGCATCTATTGTGACACCCCCAGGATTAAGGCTAGACAAATCCCATACCTCTGTCTGATATAAGCCTAATCTCAATCTCAGAAGCATACAGAGAGAATCGGTAACATTACAGTGACCCTACAACACAAAAATTATTACAGCAAGCTCATAACTGAGCAAAGAACCAAAATATTACAAACAGAGGTCACTGACCACAAAGATCAAACAATGGAAGGAAAATTATGCTATTAAGTATAGCAAACTTAACAAATGGCCTAAGAGGCCTGAAGCATAATGATGACGTCCCAATCCATAGATTCCAGGCTGCCGACCGGGAACCCCAAGCTACTCGTCTATGTCGATGTCGTAATGAACTCATCTTCTATGGGAACACTTACCTGCTGCAAAAGTATCAACAAAGCAAGGCTGAGTACATGTTGTACTCCGCAAGACTTATGGCTGGTAGGGTTATTTAGCATAAAGCTAACTTTCTTTGTAAAAGAGAGAGGAGAAGCTCGACTAATGGATCCTTTTAAAAGGGAATAAGAGAGCGATATATCTAGCTTCGATCATCTTTGATATCCACCGAATCTTTATCAACTAAACTATCAACTAGGACCACCCCCTCGATCCCTGAGGAAGCATCCTTAAGCACAGCTGACATCTCTTGACATGTTTTACGATTAGGTTATTCTTCTCTATGATCTTAGAATCCGTTCCCAAGTCGTCCATAACCATGGACACGGCTTTTTGAAAAGATTAATAATCTGCAGGGGTGCACAACTTTACCCACACGTACCAATCGATTCTTAATGCCACTTAAGATTATCCCTCTTCCTTGGAAGGCTGATAGAGAGTGGTTAACCACGACCTTTACCTTGATTTCGCCGAGACCATGAGTCACACACTAAGGAGATGCCGCTGTAACGGGTCAAGTCCCAAAGCCGGTCCCTAGATATGTGATACGTCCATTTTGCATCACTATTCTATGTCTTAATTTACTATTATTCATTGATATATTCCGTATTGAGAGGTGATACTTATGTTATTTCATCTGTTTTTGTATGGTTGATGACTTTTGGAGCATGGACCGCTGCAGTCAGGATTCTGATGGAAAAGGTGCTGTTTGGAGGCAAAATTCGCGAAGATCAGAAAATCCGGGAAAATATATGGAAAATCCTATTTTTCTAGAAGACTAAGGATGCCAGAAGACGGAGTAGAGATGGGCCACAGGGGGCCCACACCATCCCCTGGCGCGGGCAGCCCTAGGCCGCGCTAGGAGGTGGTGTGGCCACCCTGGCCCACTCCAGCCTCTCTCCTCTGGCGTATATCATCCTCTCAAAACCCTAAGACTCGGGGAGCGACCATAGAAAGATTCCATGGCCTCTGCGAGGCGGAAAACACCGAGAGAGAAAGATCTCTCCGGCAGACAGATTTCTGCCGGGGAAATTCCTTCCCGGAGAAGGGAGATCATCGCCATCAACACCACCATCAAGCTGGACTTCATCGGGATCATCATCAGCATCACCACCATCTCCATATTGCTGTAACAATTGCATTGAATCTTGCTATAGTTCATAGGGGAAACTTTCCCGGTGTTGATTACTCTTTGTAGTTGATGCTATTGAGTGAACCATCGAATTATTTTTTATGTTCAGATTGTTATACATCATTATTCCATCTCCGATCATGATCCATATGATATCTTGTGAGTAGTTCATTTTGTTCTTGAGGACATGGGAGAAGTCATGTTGTTAGTAGTGGAGTTGTGTTGAGAGAGATTCAATAGATTGTTATTTAAGTTGTGGTGTACTTCTTCTAGTGGTGTCATGTGAACGTCGACTACATGACACTTCACCTATATGGGCCTAAGGGAATGCATTGTGTATTTGGTTACTAATCGTAGGGGTTGCCGGAGTGACAGAAACTTGAACCCCTGTTAGGAAACCATTGCACAAGGGACGTAAGGGTCTTAGAGTTTAAAGATGTGGTGAGGTTTCTACCTTAATTACTTTCTTGTACTTACGGATGTTTGCAAGGGGTATAATCACAAGTATGTATTAGTCTTGGATGGGGCGGTACATTAGCACAGGTTCACCCACACAACACTTAGCAAGCTAAAGAAGATTAATCAACTATATGAAGCGAAAGCACTTGATAATCTTCCCATGTGTCCTCGAGAACGTTTGGTCATCTTAAGTAATACAACCGGCTTGTCCTTTGCTGCATAAAGGATTGGGCCACTTGTTGCATTTATTCCTACTATCTTTTATTTACTCGTACTTTGTTTACTTGCTTTATCAAAAAACCCTAAAAATCCATTTGCTAAGTATTTATAGAGAATTCCTGATCCATACCACTAGCCAGCACCTTCTGCTCCTTGTTGGGTTCGACACTCTTACTTATTGAAAATACTGCGATACACCCCCTATACTTGTGGGTCATCAAGACTATTTTCGGGCGCCGTTGTCGGGGAGTGAAGCACTATTGGAGAGTGGAACTGGTAAAGGAAACTTCTACTATGAGTATTGTTTACTTCTTTTAGTTGCTTTATTTTCGTTATGGATAATTCGCTGAGTTTCTTATTTGGTAATGCTACTACCACTTCTAAGGTAGTAGATAAACCACCACCTGCTGCGAATGATGTTTTCAAAATACCTACAAGAATTATTGATCGTGTTATAGATAACTACTATGTTGGGGATGGAACTGTCCATCCCGGTGATCATTTACTCTTTATACATGAATTATGCGGGTTGTTCAAGTGTGTAGGTATTACTATAGATCAAGTTAAGAAGAAGTTATTCTCATTATCGCTAAAAGGAAGAGCTGAGGAATGGTATAAGTTGCTAAAGAATGGTCAAGCTCTGGAATGGGAGGAAATAGTGCCTCTCTTTTATTCAAAGTTTTATCCTCCTAGTGAGATTCATAAAGATCAGAATCAAATATACAACTTTTGGCCTCTTGATGGAGAGAGTACAACTCAAGCTTGGGGGAGATTGAAGTTACTAATGCTCAAATGTCCCATTCATGAGCTCCCCAACAATATTATTATCAATAACATTTATGCAAAGCTCCCTCTACATGACAAGGATTTATTGGATGCTTCTTGTGCTGGATCATTCACTCGTATGGAAGAAGAAGCTAAATGGGATCTTCTGGACCGTATTCAAGACAATGACGAAGCTTGGGAGAATGACAAAGGTAGAAAGTCAGGTATAAATTATGATTATGAATGCATTGGGAACTGATGACTTTCAAAATATTAGTAATGCTTATGGTCTTGATTTGCAAGTTATTACGAATTGCTTTAGAGCTTTTCCTTCTTATATAAAAATTCCAAAAAGGGGATGGAATAAATACCATGCACCTTACAAAGATATTGTTGACTATGCTCCTGTTGGGAGTGCTGAGTATTGCATTATTGATCCCATCTTACCTGAACCTTATATCGAGAAGATTCCCTTCCTAGAAAAGGTAAAGGATCATCCTATGATAACTAATGTAATCACCAAAAGTGAAAAGAGAACTGTAAAACCTAATGAACAAATAAACATTGAACCTGTGGTAGCAATTGTGAAAGACCTTGTCACTAAAAGCATAGAAGATGGGCATATAGTCTTTTGTGAGGATGCTTCTAATATTGTTTCACATCCTAATAGAACTAAAAAGGCTAGTGTTTCGGTGCTTTCTGTTAGAATTGGTGATCATTGCTATTATGGTTTATGTGATATTGGTGCAAGTTCCAGTGCTATTACTTATGAGCTTTATAGAGAAATTATGCATGAAATTAGTCCCTGCGAATTGGAAGAGATTGATGTGGTTATTCGCCTTGCTAATAGAGAGACCATCTCTCCAATTGGTATTGTACGAGACATGGAAGTTCTTTGTGGTAAGATTAAGTATCCTGCTGATTTTCTAGTACTTGGTTCAGCTGCTAGTAAAACTTATCCTATCATTTTTGGTAGACCCTTCTTGAGTACTTGTGGAGCTATTATTGATTGCAAGAGGGAGAAAATCTTGACTAATTTTGATGGGGAATCTTATGAGTTTAATTTCTCGAAATTTGCTAAAGAAACTTGTGAAGAGGAAACCCATAATGAGGATTTTAGGGTTGAACAACTTGCTTCTATTTATCTTGCTCCTAACAATGCTTTGCAGCAATTTATGGAAGATCATGAAAGTGAAATCTTCATGGAAGAAAGGAACGAGATTGACAGGATTCTCCGTGATCAGCCTAAGATGCTTAAGCATGACTTGCCTGTAGAAGACTTGGGTACCACGTTGCCACCTAAAATGGATCCGATTTTCGATCTAAAACCTCTCCCTGATGATCTTAAATATGCTTATATTGATGATAAAAAGATATATCCTATTATTTTTAGCTCTAAACTTTTAGGAAAGGTAGAAGAAAGGTTGTTGGAGGTTTTGAAGAAACACCGAGGAGCTATGGGCTATACTCTCGATGATTGAAAAGGTATTTCACCTACTATATGTCAGCATTCTATCAACATCGAACCAGATGCAAAGCCAGTAGTAGAGCACCAATGACGTTTAAACCCCAGGATGAAGGAAGTGGTAAGGAATGAGGTATTGAAACTCCTTGATGCTGGTATTATTTACCCTATTGCTGACAGTGAATGGGTTAGTCCTGTTCATTGTGTTCCTAAAAAAGGAGGTATTACTGTTGTTCCTAATGATAATGATGATCTTATTCCTCAAAGAATAGTAGTAGGCTATAGGATGTGCATTGATTTTAGAAAAGTCAATAAAGTTACTAAGAAAGATCATTACCCGCTTCCTTTTATTGATCAAATGTTTGAAAGGTAGTCTAAAAAGACCCATTTTGTTTTCTTGATGGTTATTCTGGTTTCTCTCAAATTGCTGTTAAACAACAAGATCAAGAAAAAACTAATTTTATGTAGCATCCCATCTGTCTAACAGATGTAATGCTACTTGGTCTAGTAATATAATTGCTACTTCCTACATATAATTGTTGCATCATAATTATATCATGCTCATGTCATCATGCCACCTTGCGTTTGAGCATCATATAAAACCCTTTTCCATTTGGTTCTTCTCCCATATGCATTAGTAATTGTATTTGCCTCTTGATATATTGTATTTGGTTCTTGATAAATGTTGGATGCCCAACTTGAGTTGGGGCATATCTTTTATTCAACTCCATCACCTTTCTTTGACACCACCTTATAATTCCACCATCCTAATTATCCATGAGCTATACTTTTCTTTTGGCATTTAATCTAGCTCATGTGGGTTGGGATGGATCCACTTCTAACTCCACATGCCCTCACACTAGCATCATGTTGTTTTCACATTATTAATATGTGGAGCCACCTTTGCATGCTTTGAGAGTGGAACCCCCTTTTTCTAGTTTCCATATGGATTATTATGAATGTATGCTCATCTTGGAATATTATTGAGACTATTAAACATCTAGTGGAATATATACACTAGCAAGTACCAAATATATTCAAATATGATCATCTCCATCTACTCCACATGGGACCTTCTTTTAAATTCTTTTAGCTTGGCCTTACTCCATATTTTGGAATCCATATGAATAAATGCCATGGGGTTTAATTTGTTTTCACAAATTAAACATGGCATCTACTATTCATGCATGGGCCATGCAAATCTCCACCATCTCTTCTCCTTGGGTTTTTCCTTTGTTTTGAGTGGATCTCCTCTTTTGGAGCTCTCTTTTTCTCTCAACCTTCTCACCTTGATCTTTGTTCCTTGCCATGTGCATTAAGATCCTCACCTCACCACATCTTCTTCATCTCACGCAAGATCATGTGAAACCTCCACTCTAATCTATCTTGCCTCCACTCTCATCACCCACAGTTGTGTATGCTTCCATGCATGTTCATGTGTGACCATACCAAAACCCTAGACACCCCTACCCTCTTGTCCACCACCTTTCCTTGCTTGAGCTTGTTTTGATCAAGAGAAAACCCCAAAACCCTAAGATCCTACCCCTACCCTCTCTCTCTCCCTTTTTCTCTCTAGCCCTAGACCTAGCCGAGAATCTCACCTCTCGGCCCTCTCTCTTTCTCTCGCTGCACAAGAACCCCACCAGACCGAGCCTCCCCTCTCCGTACTCCAAACCAAACCACCCCCTCTAACCTAACCCTATCCCGAGCCTCCCATGCTCTACCATGCCTAGCCTCACCCCCTCTCGGTTCCTCTCTCTTTCCCTCTGCCAGCCAGACCCCTCACCCGAGCCAGCCTCTCTGACCTCGCTGTCCCCACCTGCAGCCACACCCCCCACGCCGAGCCCCAGCTCGAGCACGTGAGCGTGAGGGAGAAAAGGTGGCCACCACACCACCTTTTCCACCCCGAGCCTCTCACGGTGTCTCCCCTCCCCCTTCTACTTTATCTCCTCCCCCATGTCTCCTCTGTCGTGCCCAGATCTACCCCTGGCCACGCGCCGTAGCCCAAACCTTCCCTGCCGCTATCTCCTCCCTCGTCGGCCTCACCGTCAACATCCACCTCCTCTCGATGTTACACGGTGGCGGGCGTGGCGTTGGGTGTCGAGGAAGAACAAGCCGAACCTCTGCGTCGCCCCCGTGCCCAGCAGCAAGGAGGAGGAGGCCCAGAACCCCTGCACGCCCACGACGCCACCCGAAACCCTAGCTTTGCCGGTCGTCTGCTTCGTCGTCATCCTGCTTCTCCCCGGCCCGATCCGTCACCACCGTCCTCTCCGTGGTGAGCCCTTGATCCTCTCTGACATCCTCTGCCTCACTGTAACCTTCTGGTATCGCCGGACTTTGTGCCGAGCACTCTGTGTGCGCCGGCGAGCACGAGCTTCGGCAGGTCATCGCGCCGCGCAACCGCTTACCTAGCCGCGTCTACATCTCCTGTCAGCAACCCTCACCCCACCGCACTGGTTCCAGCCTCTGCGCGCACGCCCAGGTCGCGGGATCGATTCCCCCCTCCCCCCGCGCCTCGTCAGCACCGACCCGTCGACAGACCTAAGAAGAAAAACAGTAGCGTGCGTAGTTTGCAAATAACCCCCCACACACCTTTTGCCTCAACCCGTAGTACCCAGGCCCACCAGACAGCCTCCCGTGGCAATTTCGCAAAAAGGCCCCCGGATTTTTGTAACCTCAACCCGCAGTCCCCCGGATCCGCCACGTGTCGCCCACGGTGGCCACGCCTTGATGAACCAGCGCCATCCGCCACCTGCCAATCCCATTAGCTAGCTTAATGGCAAAAAAGTTCCTGTGCTGTTTTTGCCCGGTCAAATGCCCCACCGTGGCTAACTGAGGCTGGGTATAAAAAGTCTCTGGTTTATCTGTTTAAATAAAAACAATTTCAGAAATGTTTAAATTCAAATGTAAATCTGTTTTTAATAACATTTAAATTAGAAACCCAAATAATACAAATGATATATGTTTTGGAATCAGAAAAATGTGAGGATTTCAAATATGCCATTCAAAATATTATTTGAACACTTTAAATTTTCGAGATGATTAAAATCACAACAAAATGCCCTTTTCTTAATGAATTAATAACTTTAAATCTAACTATGCAGTCCATGTTCTGATTTGCAGCATGCATCATATAAATAATAAGTATACAGCAACTTATCTGGGAATAAAATGCGACCAAAAACTTAATAAATGCTTTATTCTTGTACCCCACACCTCACCCATGCCATGCTACATCATTGCCATGCAAATTGTGCATCATTCATCATGGCATGCTTGTTTGCTTGTCGCATTTTAATACATATGCTTGAGCACTTTATTTATGTTGTCCCTTGTTTGTTTGGTTCTTCTTTGAATAGACGCCGAGCAGGGGATATATCAGGAATCCCAGGAGCACTACCTAGATCCGTCTCTCGCTTCAACTGAGCTGCCAGGCAAGCACTACCACATGCTTGCATACATATAGCACCTATTGCCTCTATCTTATTCTTGCATCATTGAGTCGCGATTGCATTAAATTGAATCCCAAGTACTGCATAGCCTTTACTTTTAAACCCCACCGAAGGTTGTTCCTCAATCCCATGAGCCATTACTACAAGAGTTGTTTGAGCCATGCGAGTCGTAGAACTGCATGTGTAGGGTATGTAAGTGTCTGATGGATAACGAGGTACCTAAACAACTTAACCTGAGTAGTAATGGGATAACTAATGAAAGAGGCACCGGTGGAAAGTATCTGCTATTTGGCTTTTCATGCTCACTTGTGTCCCATAGGACCCCGAGTACTTGATTCCTGTTCCTTGACTATTCGCACTATCCACATCCAGGAGGCCTTATGGACCCTCCTGAGCTAGAGCTTGATTCATTCTTATTTCTTGGGGCCACAAAGTAGTTTGGGGCTTTATTACTATCCTGTACTTATGCCATGCTTTACTGCTTTATTTAAGATTGTGCGAGGAGCACCTGTACTGTTTTGGATGCGGAGTGTTTTTGCGGTATCGACAAGCCCAGTCACACTTTCAGGTTCCCAGTCGTTTACAGCCATTGACGCAAACCTTGGGTCCGTCTCGGAGCCGGCCAACTTCGTTAAGGGGAGCTTAATGGGGTGGCCTCCTGAAATATTTCTGAATCCTGTGATCGCTTTGTCGTGAATACCTCGTTGGGTTTTGAGTTGGTTTTTCCGAGGTTGATCGAGTGTGTGTTGCTATTTGTGCACCCCTGCAGGGTAAATCTTTCTGAAAGCCGTGTCCGCGGCTATGGACGACTTGGAGCACAGTTTCTCGATCATAGACAAGTATAACTAAAGTACCGTTTTTAATTTGACTAAGTACTTGACTAGTAAATAGTGCAATACTCATGGAATGGTTAATAAAACTGCCAACGGATGGGTTGTTCGTCCGCTTTCTCGTTGTTAAGCGAGAAGGAGGATGGATCTGTTAATTATACTGTTATAACTATTGTTACTAATTAACGGACATCCGTCTATCATTGGTTAGGCAGATGGTTAGCGAGTATCTATAGACTTGTTAGTTATTATATTTTGCTGCAATTGTGTCACCCTAGGTATATGTCCCCTTTAGAGGCATAAAGACTTGCTGAGTACCCCTAGGGTCTCACATGATAAATTGTTTGATTCAGATGAATAGGTGTATTCACAAGATGGATACTGGGTGGAGGAGACGGATGATGTTGGCAACGATCACTCGGTGTAGAGATTCCGGGGATGGGGATCCGCAAGATCTGTGGGCGGGATGTGTTTATTTATGTGGCGTCTTATGCCGATTTGCTTCTTATCCGTACTCGGATCGTGTTTTCGGCTTCCGCCTGATACTCTGATGTTTGATGTATGAGGAGCTATCCTAAACTATTATCTCTATCTAGTATTTGGATCTTGCTGTATGGCGTTGCAATATTTCTATTTCTTTTAGATGGAATGTCTCTGAAAACTGTTGTATGGTGGCTTGCATACATACTCACTTGTGTATGTAGTTGATCCCTTCGCCTGCCGATTTTGCCGCTCGTTCTTGTCCCGATGTTCTGGAAGTGGTTAGGACGGCCGAAAGGTCTACCTGTGAGTGGCCCCTGGCCCCACCATACTATTTTAACCACTTTCGCTCATCCAGGCATGCAACTTAGAGCGTAATTCACCGAGGTAGTTACAATTGGTATCAGAGCCATCCTGCCCTTTAGGGTCTCAGCCAAATGGTCGTTGTCAGTCTAGCAAATATTTTTGGTAGCTATGTATACTATGGAAAAACAAAAACACGAGAGTAGGACTGCTTGCATTTTTCTTCTTACCCACCCACCCACCCTTTTCTGGTAAGGAAGTGTAACGTTTTCAATCCTCTTCTAAAAATTCAAACTAGGATTCACATGTTCTGGGTTCCGTAGTACCATAGGTTGTGTGTGTGTGTGTGAATTCCTTGTCTATCTGTTGCATCCAACATGTTATCACTATCTTCCTTTTGGTTATCAACTGTTGGTACATTCCATACCGACAGGCCCTTGTAAACTGACGCGATCTATCTGATTCGTTGTATACTGGTGCGATCTATCTTACTCTTTGTTATCCGACGTTATCTTGTTTGGGGTGTTTGTTTCCATAGTTACTAATCTTTAGGTTCATCTTAAGAAGAAGGTGTTGGGATATGTCTTTTTCTTATTCATGTGCGGAGTAATGATTTGAGTGCGGGATGGAGTCGCGACCATACCACTACTGTTATCATTCGCTCTTGTATATTGAATTGGTAGAGTTACTAATCTTGATTCCTTAAGTGGTTTTGCGCATATAGTGCTATTTTAATGCCAATATTTGCGGAAAATTTTTCTTTGATAGCTTTGTGTACCACACTCCTTGTTCAGTCGTGTGCGATATGCTTAATATCTTCTAGGTGCTTTGAACTTTGTTGATATTTTAATATCATCTTAGTAATTTGTATCCTTTAATCTTGGTTAATTCCATTTTGGTACTATTTTGGATTATTATTATTCTCCATTATGGTATGACTTGTGTTTTATATCAATCACAGGATGGCACCACCACGCCGTTCTGAGGAGGACATACCACCTGAACTGGGGGTTGCGTTGGCAAGTATTGCCAATGCCTTGGGAGCAATGCAGCAGAACCAGCAGTGTTTTGAAGAAAGTGTCAGGAGGAATGAGTTTGTTCCGCTACCTCCACCTCCCAAGCGAGGAGACATCAAGATTTTTCTGAAGTTCAACCCGCGCCACTTTGAGGTGTCTAATCAGCCTTTGGACGTAGATGATTGGATGCGTGAGATGTCAAGGTTGATGATGACTGCTGATGTTCCTGAGCAAGAATGGGTAAAATGTGCCACTCACCTTCTGAAGGGAGATGCAGCTCTATTGTGGGAGAATTACCTGAAGGCAAACCACTCTGAGTTTCAGCCTACTTGGGAGCAGTTCACTGGGGCTTTCAAAGAGCAATATCTGTCAGAAATTGTCATGGAGAGGATGAAGGAAGTGTTTCTCAACCTCAAGCAGGGCAATGACAATGTCAATACCTATATCAGAAACTTCATGAACCTTTCTCGGTATGGTGGCGATGAGATCTCTGATGACAAGAAGAAGCAAAAGAGGTTCAGACAAGGGCTCAATGCATCAATCAAATATGCAATCACTCATGCAAGGCCAGGGTCTTTTCTGGAACTCCAACATACAGCTCTACAGGAAGAAGCAAGTAGGCAAGTGTTTGAGGAGTCCAAGAAACACAGCCGTGATGCAGCAAGCTCTTCAGCTATGACAGCTCCTTCTAAGCGCCGTGTGTGGGTTCCTAACACCGCACCGTCGCTCCCAGCTCCACCAAGACTGTCAAGCTACGCGGAAAGGCCACCAAACTCCTTCACCGCGGCTCCTAGGGGCTACAACCACAACTACCCTAGAGCGCCTGGCGGAGTCCCTGGCTATGCTTCTCCACGTCCACCTGGTGCCTGTTACACCTGTGGGAACACTGGCATCAACACTGGAACTGTCCAATGAACAACAAAGCTCTTACTCCACCACCTCCAAGACCTGCGGCAAGCTCTTCTATGGTTCGTGCACCTCCACCGCGGGCTCTCAACATCAACACCAAGCCCGGGTCTACGGTTTCTCGTGCCAACTATGTCAACGTCGCTCAAGCTGAGCATGCACCTGGAGTTGTGATGGGTATGCTTCCTGTTAACTCAGTTCCTACAAGAGTTCTGTTTGATTCTGGTGCATCGCATTCTTTTGTTTCTCACAAATTTGCAAATGAGAATGAGTTAGCAATGGATCCTCTCCCTAAGCGGTTAATGGTCCTTTCTCCTGGAGCAACAATTGCATCTCCTAAAATCAGCCATGGCAATCAAATTGAGATTGGTGGTTCTTCGTTTCCGGCTTCCTTAATTTTTCTAGGCAATTCTGACATTGATGTTATCTTGGGCATGGATTTGTTAATAGTAAATCCAGCTGTGATTGATTGTGCTAAACGCTCGGTTTCTCTGAAAATTCCTGAAGGCCATAGAGTCTATTCTCCAAGTCTGACTCCTGCAATTCAGCTTTTCTCTTTGGCGGCTCTGAATGATGATGCTATGGAAGCTATTCAGAGTGTTCCGGTGGTCTGTGAGTTCCCACATGTTTTTCCTGAAGAGTTACCGGGTATGCCTCCTGACCGAGAGGTCGAGTTTGTGATTGAGCTTGAACCGGGTACCGCTCCTATCTCCAAGCGGCCTTACAAAATGGGTCCTGTTGAATTGGCTGAACTCAAATGTCAGCTTGATGAACAAGAGAAGTTGGGTTTCATTCAGCACAGTACTTCTTCTTGGGGTAGCCCAACCATCTTTGTGAAGAAGCGAGACAAGACTGATAGACTTTGTGTTGACTATCAGGCTCTCAATGCTAAAACCATCAAGAATAAATATACCCTTCCACAGATTAATGATCTCTTTGATCAGCTAGCTAGAGCTGTGGTTTCTCTAAGCTTGACTTGAGAAGTGGATATCATCGAATCAAGATTCGCAAGGAAGATGTTCCTAAAACAGCTTTCACCACCCGCTATGGCATGTATGAGTACACGGTCATGTCTTCGGTCTCACCAAAGCACCTGCCACCTTCTCGAGGCTTATGAACTCGGTTTTCATGGAGTATCTTGATAAGTTCGTTGTTGTCTATCTGGATGACATCCTAGTCTATTCTAAGTCAAAGGAAGAACATGAAGAACACCTTCGGTGTGTCCTAAACAAGCTTCGTGAGAACCGCTTGTACGCAAAGTTCTCCAAGTGTGAGTTCTGGCTGCCTGAAGTCACCTACCTTGGTCACGTCATCGCTGCCAAGGGCATTGCCGTCAACCCAGAAACTATTAAGACAATTGTTGATTGGCTTCCACCCATAAATGTCAAAGAAGTCCGGAGTTTCCTTGGTTTGGCTAGTTATTGTCGTTGCTTCGTTCAGAACTTCTCGAAGATTGCGAAGGCTCTTACCGATCTCCTCAAGAAAGGCAAGAAATACCTTTGGTCTCCTGCATGTCATGCAAGCTTTGAAACACTCAAAGAGAAGCTCACTTCCACACCAGTCTTGATTCCTCCAGATACATCAAAGCCTTTCCAGATATTCTTTGACGCCTCCTTGCAAGGATTGGGTGTGGTCCTTATGCAATAAAAACAAGTTGTTGATTATGCCTCTCGACAGTCGAAGACGCATGAGATCAACTATCCTACACATGACCTCGATCCCGCAGTAGTTGTCTTTGCTTTGAAAGTATGGAGGCATTACTTGCTTGGCAACCGTTGTGAGATCTTTTCTGATCACAAGAGTCTGAAGTATATCTTCACACAGCCTGATCTCAACCTTCGTCAGAGGAGGTGGATTGAAGCAATTAATGATTTTGATTTGACCATCAACTACACTCCGGGCAAAGCTAATGTCATGGTCGATGCTCTCAGCCGAAAAGCTTATGTCAACAACCTCATGGTGGAAGAACAACAGCCTCTCTTGTGCGAGGAATTCCACAAGCTCAACCTTGAAATTGTGGATCAAGGGTATCTTCTGAACCTTCTGGCAACACCTCTCTTGGAAGAAAAAGTTCGCTCCATTCAACTTGGTGATCCTTACACTAAAAAGATCATCTCCAACATTCATCTTCCGAAGTATGAGTCCTTCCATGTCGATGACCAAGGTGCTCTTTTCTTTGAACACCGGATGTTTGTTCCCAACTACCCGGGTTTAAGAGAATAAGTTCTCAAGGAGGCGCACGATTCTATTCTTTCTATCCACCCTGGCAGCACTAAGATGTACATGGACTTGAAAACACAGTATTGGTGGCCTGGGTTGAAACGATATTGTGCCAAGTATGTCTCGGAGTGTGATGTCGCGCTTGAGTTAAAGCTGTCCATCAGAAACCTTCCGGTCTTCTACAGCCATTGAAGCCTCCAGAATGGAAATGGGAGAAAGTAGAGATGGACTTCATAACTGGTTTTCCAAGGTCGCAGAAGGGCAACAATGCAATCTTTGTTGTCATCGACAGGCTTTCTAAAGTGGCTCACTTCTTTCCAGTCAAGGAAACAATTTCTTCAATTCAGTTGGCTGAGCTCTATATCAACAGAATTGTCTCTCTGTATGGGGTTCCTCTTGAGATCAGCTCAGACCGTGGAAGCATCTTCACTTCCAAGTTCTGAGGGAGTTTCCAAAATGCTTTGGGAACAAAATTGAACATCAGCACAGCTTACCACCCTCAGTTGCAAGGACAAGTTGAAAGGATCAATCAGATTCTGGAAGATATGCTCCATTCTTGCGTTATCTCTTTCGGCATGAAGTGGAAAGAATGTCTTCCTTATGCTGAATTCTCTTACAACAACAGCTTCTAGAAAAGTCTAAAGATGGCACCAGTTGAGGTTCTCTATGGTCGCAAATGCAGAACTCCGATTGGTTGGTCGGGCGCAGGTGAAAGGACATTGTTTGGCCCCGACATTGTAATTCAAGCGGAGGAGAAGGTTCACATCATTCTTGAAAACCTGAAGATTGCTCAAAGTCGCCAGAAGAGAAATTATGACAGAAAGCACACGAACATGGAGTATCTCCCTGGTGATCTCGTTTACCTTCGTGTCACTCCCATGAGAGGCACGCACCGCTTTGGTATCAAAGGAAAGCTGGCTCCTAGATACATCGGTCCTTTCAAAATTCGTGGAAGAAGAGGAGAAGTTGCTTATGCTCTTGAGCTACCTAAAAAACTCAAGGTCCATGATGTTTTCCATATCTCTCAACTCAAGAAGTGCTTCAAGGACCCCGGCAGGACCGTGGACCATGAACTCATCAATCTCCAAGAAGATCTGTCTTATCAAGAACACCCCACAAAAACCCTTGAAGTCATAGAAAGAAGGACTCGCAACAAGTCCATCAAGTTCTGCAAGGTGCAGTGGTCGCACCATTCCGTTGATGAAGCCACTTGGGAACGCGAGGATGAGCTCCGTGCCAAGTATCCTACCCTCTTCGTGTCTTTTTCTTCTTCCTAGAATCTCGGGGCGAGATTCCTGTTTAGTGGGGGAGAGTTGTAGCATCCCATCTGTCTAACATATGTAATGCTACTTGGTCTAGTAATATAATTGCTACTTCCTACATATAATTGTTGCATCATAATTATATCATGCTCATGTCATCACGCCTCCTTGCATTTGAGCAAAATATAAAACCCTTTTCCATTTGGTTCTTATCCCATATGCATTAGTAATTGTATTTGCCTCTTGATATATTGTATTTGGTTCTTGATAAATGCTGGATGCCCAAGTTGAGTTAGGGCATATCTTTTATTCAACTCCATCACCTTTCTTTGACACCACCTTATAATTCCACCATCCTAATTATCCATGAGCTATACTTTTCTTTTGGCATTTAATCTAGCTCATGTGGGTTGGGATGGATCCACTTCTAACTCCACATTCCCTCACACTAGCATCATGTTGTTTTCACATTATTAATATGTGGAGCCACCTTTGCATGCTTTGAGAGTGGAATCCCCTTTTTCTAGTTTCCATATGGATTATTATGAATGTATGCTCATGTTGGAATATTATTGAGACTATTAAACATCTAGTGGAATATATACACTAGCAAGTCCCAAATATATTCAAATATGATCATCTCCATCTACTCCACATGGGACCTTCTTTTAAATTCTTTTAGCTTGGCCTTACTCCATATTTTGGAATCCATATGAATAAATGCCATGGGGTTTATTTTGTTTTCACAAATTAAACATGGCATCTACTATTCATGCATGGGCCATGCAAATCTCCACCATCTCTTCTCCTTGGGTTTTTCCTTTGTTTTTGAGTGGATCTCCTCTTTTGGAGCTCTCTTTTTCTCTCAACCTTCTCACCTTGATCTTTGTTCCTTGCCATGTGCATTAAGATCCTCACCTCACCACATCTTCTTCATCTCACGCAAGATCATGTGAAACCTCCACTCTAATCTATCTTGCCTCCACTCTCATCACCCTCACTTATGTATGCTTCCATGCATGTTCATGTGTGACCATACCAAAACCCTAGACACCCCTTCCCTCTTGTCCACCACCTTTCCTTGCTTGAGCTTGTTTTGATCAAGAGAAAACCCCAAAACTCTAAGATCCTACCCCTACCCTCTCTCTCCCTTTTTCTCTCTAACCCTAGAGCTAGCCGAGCATCTCACCTCTCGGCCCTCTCTCTTTCTCTCGCTGCACAAGAACCCCACTAGGCCGAGCCTCCCCTCTCCCTACTCCAAACCAAACCACCCCCTCTAACCTAACCCTAGCCTGAGCCTCCCATGCTCTACCATGCCTAGCCTCACCCCCTCTCGGTTCCTCTCTCTTTCCCTCTGCCAGCTAGGCCCCTCACCAGAGCCAGCCTCTCTGACCTTGCCGTCCCCACCTGCAGCCACACCCCCCAGGCCGAGCCCCAGCTCGAGCACGTGAGTGTGAGGGAGAAAAGGTGGCCACCACACCACCTTTTCCACCCCAAGCTTCCCACGACGTCTCCCCTCCCCCTTCTACTTTATCTCCTCCCCCACGTCTCCTCTGTCGTGCCCAGATCTAGCCCTGGCCGCGCGCCGTAGCCCAACCCTTCCCTGCCGCTATCTCCTCCCTCGTCGGATTTATCGTCGGCATCCACCTCCTCTCGACGTTACACGGCGGCGGGCGTGGTGTTGGGTGTCAAGGAAGAACAAGCCGAACCTCTGCGTCGCCCCCATGCCTAGTAGCGATTAGGAGGAGGCCTAGAACCCCTGCACGCCCACAACACCACCCGAAACCCTAGCTTCGCCGGTCGTCTGCTTCATCGTCATCCTGCTGCTCCCCGGCCCGATCCGTCACCACCGTCCTCTTCGCGGTGAGCCCTTGATCCTCTCTGACATCCTCTGCCTCGCCATAACCTTCTGGTATCGCCGGACTTTGTGCCGAGCACTCTCTGTGCACCGGCGAGCGCGATCTTCGGCAGGTCATCGCGCCGTGCAACCGCTTACCTAGCCGCGTCTGCGTCTCCTGTCAGCAACCCTCACCACAACGCACTGGTTCCGGCCTCTGTGCGGACGCCCAGTCGCGGGATCGATCCCCCCCGCGCGCCTCGTCGGTCTGTCGAGCACCGACCCGTCGACAGACCTGAGAAGAAGAAAAGTAGCGTGCGTAGTTTGCAAATAACCCCCCACACACCTTTTGCGTCCACCCGCAGTACCCAGGCCCACTAGACAGCCTCCCGTGGCAGTTTCGCAAAAGGCCCTCAGATTTTTGTAACCTCAACCCGCAGTCCCCCGGATCCGCCACGTGAACCCGAATACTTGTCCCCACTGCCGGTCCCATTGGCTAGCTTCATAGCAGCAAAAAGTTCCTCCATGCTGTTGTTTTCGCCCAATAGTGGCCCCACCACCAATGTAACCATGGCTAACTGAGGCTGGGTATAAAAAGTCTCCGGTTTATCTGTTTAAATAAAAACAGTTTCAGAAATGTTTAAATTCAAATGTAAATCTGTTTTTAATATCTTTTAAATTAGAAACCCAAATAATACAAATGATATATGTTTTGGAATCAGAAAAATGTGAGGATTTCAAATATGCCATTCAAAATATTATTTGAACACTTTAAATTTTCGAGATGATTAAAATCACAACAAAATGCCCTTTTCTTAATTAATTAATAACTTTAAATCTACAACTCTAAATTTGACAAATAATATGTCTAAATCGATGAGCGCGACAAGCCCGTTCTAACTATGCAGTCCATGTTCTGATTTGCATCATGCATCATATAAATAATAAGTATACAGCAACTTATTTGGGAATAAAATGCGACCAAAAACTTAATAAATGCTTTATTCTTGTACCCCACACCTCACCCATGCCATGCTACATCATTGCCATGCAAATTGTGCATCATTCATCATGGCATGCTTGTTTGCTTGTCGCATTTTAATACATATGCTTGAGCACTTTATTTATGTTGGCCCTTGTTTGTTTGGTTCTTCTTTGAATAGACGCCGAGAAGGGGATATATCAGGAATCCCAGGAGCACTACCCAGATCCGTCTCTCGCTTCAACTGAGCTGCCAGGCAAGCACTACCACATGCTTGCATACATATAGCACCTATTGCCTCTATCTTATTCTTGCATCATTGAGTCACGATTGCATTAAATTGAATCCCAAGTACTGCATAGCCTTTACTTTTAAACCCCACCGAAGCTTGTTCCTCCATCCCATGAGCCATTACTACAAGAGTTGTTTGAGCCATACGAGTCGTAGAACTGCATGTGTAGGGTATGTAAGTGTCTGATGGATAACGAGGTACCTAAACAACTTAACCTGAGTAGTAATGGGATAACTAATGAAAGAGGCACCGGTGGGCAATATCTGCTCTTTGGCTTTTCATGCTCACTTGTGTCCCGTAGGACCCCGAGTACTTGATTCCTGTTCCTTGACTATTCGCAATATCCACATCCGGGAGGCCTTATGGACCCTCCTGAGCTAGAGCTTGATTCATTCTTATTTCTTGGGGCCACAAAGTAGTTTGGGGCTTTATTACTATCCTGTACTTATGCCACGCTTTACTGCTTTATTTAAGATTGTGCGAGGAGCACCTGTACTGTTTTGGATGCGAAGTGTTTTCACGGTATCGACAAGCCCAGTCACACTTTCGGGTTCCCAGTCGTTTACAGCCGTTGACGCAAACCTTGGGTCCGTCTCGGAGCAGGCCAACTTCGTTAAGGGGAGCTTAATGGGGTGGCCCCTTGAAATATTTCTGAATCCTGTGATCGCTTTGTCATGAATACCTCGTTGGGTTTTGAGTTGGTTTTTCCGAGGTTGATCGAGTGTGTGTTGCTATTTGTGCACCCTTACAGGGTAAATCTTTCTGAAAGCCGTGTCCGCGGTTATGGACGACTTGGAGCACAGTTTCTCGATCATAGACAAGTATAACTAAAGTACCATTTTTAATCTGACTAAGTACTTGACTAGTAAATAGTGCAATACTCATGGAATGGTTAATAAAACTGCCAACGGATGGGCTGTTCGTCCGCTTTCTCGTTGGTAAGCGAGAAGGAGGATGGAGCTGTTAATTATACTATTATAACTGTTGTTACTAATTAACGGACATCCGTCTATCATTGGTTAGGCGGATGGTTAGCGAGTATCTATAGACTTGTTAGTTATTATCTTTTGCTGCAATTGCGTCACCCTAGGTATATGTCCCCTTTAGAGGCATAAAGACTTGCTGAGTACCCCTAGGGTCTCACATGATAAATTGTTTGATTCAGATGAACAAGTGTATTCACAAGATGGATACTGGGTGGAGGAGACGGATGATGTTGGCAACGATCACTCGGTGTAGAGATTCCGGGGATGGGTATCCGCGAGATCTGTGGGCGGGATGTGTTTATTTATGTGGCATCTTATGCCGATTTGCTTCTTATCCGTACTCGGATCATATTTTCCGCTTTCGCCTGATACTCTGATGTTTGATGTATGAGGAGCTATCCTAAACTATTATCTCTATCTAGGATATTTGGATATTGTCGTATGGCGTTGCAATATTTCTATTTCTTTTAGATGGAATGGCTCTGAAAACTGTTGTATGGTGGCTTGCATACATACTCACTTGTGTATGTAGTTGATCCCTTCGCCTGCCGATTACGCCGCTCGTTCTTGTCCCGATGTTCTGGAAGTGGTTAGGACGGCCGAAAGGTCTACCTGTGAGTGGCCCCTGGCCCCACCGTACTATTTTAACCACTTTCGCTCATCAAGGCATGCAACTTAGAGCGTAATTCACCGAGGTAGTTACAATTGGTATCAGAACCATCCCGCCCTTCAGGGTCTCAGCCAAATGGTCGTTGTCAGTCTAGCAATTATTTTTGGTAGCTATGTATACTAGGGAAAAACAAAAACGTGAGAGTAGGACTGCTTCCATTTTTCTTCTTACCCACCCACCCACCCTTTTCTGTTAAGGAAGTGTAACGTTTTCAATCCTCTTCTAAAAATTCAAACTAGGATTCACGTGTTCTGGGTTCCGTAGTAACATAGGTTGTGTGTGTGTGTGTGAATTCCTTGTCTATCTGTTGCATCCAACATGTTATCACTATCTTCCTTTTGGTTATCAACTGTTGGTACATTCCATACCGACAGGCCCTTGTAAACTGACGCGATCTATCTGATTCGTTGTATACCGGTGCGATCTGTCTTACTCTTTGTTATCCGACGTTATCTTTTTTGGGGTGTTCGTTTCCGTAGTTACTAATCTTTAGGTTCATCTTAAGAAGAAGGTGTTGGGATATGTATTTTACTTATTCATGTGCGGAGTAATGATTTGAGTGCGGGATGGAGTCGCGACCATACCACTACTGTTATCATTCGCTCTTGTATATTGAATTGGTAGAGTTACTAATCTTGATTCGTTAAGTGGTTTTGCGCATATAGTGGTATTTTAATGCCGAAATTTGCGGAAATTTTTTATTTGATAGCTTTGTGTACCACACTCCTTGTTTAGTCATGTGCGATATGCTTAATATCTTCTAGGTGCTTTGAACTTTGTTGATATTTTAATATCATCTTAGGAATTTGTATCCTTTAATCTTGGTTAATTCCATTTTGGTACTATTTTGCATTATTATTATTCTCCATTATGGTACTGACTTGTGTTTTATATCAATCACAGGATGGCACCACCACGCCGTTCTGAGGAGGACATACCACCTGAACTGGGGGTTGCGTTGGCAAGTATTGCCAATGCCTTGGGAGCAATGCAGCAGAACCAGCAGCGTTTCGAAGAAAGTGTGAGGAGGAATGAGTTTGTTCCGCTACCTCCACCTCCCAAGCAAGGAGACATCAAGAGTTTTCTGAAGTTCAACCCGCGCCACTTTGAGGTGTCTGATCAGCCTCTGGACGCAGATGATTGGCTGCGTGAGATGTCATGGTTGCTGATGACTACTGATGTTCCTGAGCAAGAATGGGTAAAATGTGCCACTCACCTTCTGAAGGGAGATGCAGCTCTGTGGTGGGAGAATTACCTGAAGGCAAACCACTCTGAGTTTTAGCCTAATTGGGAGTAGTTCACTGAGCCTTTCAAAGAGCAATATCTGTCAGAAATTGTCATGGAGAGGATGAAGGAAGTGTTTCTCAACCACAAGCAGGGCAATGACAATGTCAATACCTATATCAGAAACTTGATGAACCTTTCTCGGTATGGTGGCGATGAGATCTCTGATGACAAGAAGAAGCAAAAGAGGTTCAGACAAGGGCTCAATGCATCAATCAAATATGCAATCACTCATGCAAGGCCAGGGTCTTTTCTGGAACTCCAACATACAACTCTACAGGAATAAGCAAATAGGCAAGTGTTTGAGGAGTCCAAGAAACACAACCGTGATGCAGTAAGCTCTTCAGCTATGACAGCTCCTTCTAAGCGCCGCGTGTGGGTTCCTAACACTCCACCGTCGCTCCTGGCTCCACCAAGAGCGTCAAGCTACGCGGCAAGGCCACCAAACTCCTTCACCGCGGCTCCTAGGGGCTACAACCACAACTACCCTAGAGCGCCTGGCGGAGTCCCTGGCTACGCTGCTCCACGTCCACCTGGTGCCTGTTACACCTGTGGGAACACTGGGCATCAACACTGGAACTGTCCAATGAACAACAAAGCTCTTCCTCCACCACCTCCAAGACCTGCGGCAAGCTCTTCTATGGTTCGTGCACCTCCACCGCGGGCTCTCAACATCAACACCAAGCCTGGGTCTACGGTTGCTCGTGCCAACTGTGTCAACGTCGCTCAAGCTGAGCATGCACCTGGAGTTGTGATGGGTATGCTTCCCGTTAACTCAGTTCCTGCAAGAGTTCTGTTTGATTCTGGTGCATCACATTCTTTTGTTTCTCACAAATTTGCAAATGAGAATGAGTTAGCAATGGATCCTCTCCCTAAGCGGTTAATGGTCCTTTCTCCTGGAGCAACAATGGCATCTTCTAAAATCAGCCATGGCAATCAAATTGGTGGTTCTTTGTTTCCGGCTTCTTTAATTATTCTGGTCAATTCTTACATTGATGTTATCTTGGGCATGGATTTGCTAACAGCAAATGCAGCTGTGATTAATTGTGCTGAACGCTCGGTTTCTCTGAAAATTCCTGAAGGCCATATAGTCTATTCTCCAAGTCTGACTCCTGCAATTCAGCTTTTCTCTTTGGCGGCTCTGAATGATGATGCTATGGAAGCTATTCAGAGTGTTCCGGTGGTCTGTGAGTTCCCAGATGTTTTTCCTAAAGAGTTACCGGGTATGCCTCGTGACCGAGAGGTCGAGTTTGTGATTGAGCTTGAACCGGGTACCGCTCCTATCTCCAAGCGGCCTTACAAAATGGGTCCTGCTGAATTGGCTGAACTCAAACGTCAGCTTGATGAACAAGAGAAGTTGGGTTTCATTCAGCACAGTACTTCTTCTTGGGGTAGCCCAACCATCTTTGTGAAGAAGCAAGACAAGACTGATAGACTTTGTGTTGACTATCGGGCTCTCAATGCTAAAACCATCAAGAATAAATATCCCCTTCCGCGGATTAATGATCTCGTCGATCAGCTAGCTGGAGCTGTGGTATTCTCTAAGCTTGACTTGAGAAGTGGATATCATCAAATCAAGATTCGCAAGGAAGATGTTCCTGAAACAGCTTTCACCACCCCCTATGGCCTGTATAAGTACACGTTCATGTCTTTCGGTCTCACCAACGCACCTGCCACCTTCTCGAGGCTTATGAACTCGGTTTTCATGGAGTATCTTGATAAGTTCATTGTGGTCTATCTGGATGACATCCTAGTCCATTCTAAGTCAAAGGAAGAACATGAAGAACACCTTCGATGTGTCCTAAACAAGCTTCGTGAGAACCGCTTGTATGCAAAGTTCTCCAAGTGTGAGTTCTGGCTGCCTCAAGTCACCTACCTTGGTCACGTCATCGCTGCAAAGGGCATTGCCGTCAACCCAGAAACTGTTAAGACAATTGTTGACTGGCTTCCACCCATAAATGTCAAAGAAGTCCGGAGTTTCCTTGGTTTGGCTAGTTACTGCCGTCTCTTCGTTCAAAACTTCTCGAAGATTGCGAAGCCTCTTACCGATCTCCTCAAGAAAGGCAAGAAATACCTTTGGTCTCCTGCATGTCAAGCAAGCTTTGAAACACTCAAAGAGAAGCTCACTTCCACACCAGTCTTGATTCCTCCAGATACATCAAAGCCTTTCCAGATATTCTGTGACACCTCCTTGCAAGGATTGGGTGCGGTCCTTATGCAAGAAAAACAAGTTGTTGCTTATGCCTCTCGACAGTTGAAGACGCATGAGATCAACTATCCTACACATGACCTCGAGCCCGCAGCAGTTGTCTTTGCTTTGAAAGTATGGAGGCATTACTTTCTTGGCAACCGTTGTCAGATATTTTCTGATCACAAGAGTCTGAAGTATATCTTCACACAGCCTGATCTCAACCTTCGTCAGAGGAGGTGGATTGAAGCAATTAATGATTTTGATTTGACCATCAACTACACTCCGGGCAAAGCTAATGTCATGGCCGATGCTCCCAGCCGAAAAGCTTATGTCAACAACCTCATGGTGGAAGAACAACAGCCTCTCTTGTGCGAGGAATTCCGCAAGCTCAACCTTGAAATTGTGGATCAAGGGTATCTTCTAAACCTTCTGGCAACACCGCTCTTGGAAGAAAAAGTTCGCTCCATTCAACTTGGTGATCCTTACACTAAAAAGATCATCTCCAACATTCATCTTCCGAAGTATGAGTCCTTCCATGTCGACGACCAAGGGGCTCTTTTCTTTGAACACCGGATGTTTGTTCCGAACTACCCAGGTTTAAGAGAGCAAGTTCTCAAGGAGGCGCACGATTCTGTTCTTTCTATCCACCCTGGCAGCACTAAGATGTACATGGACTTGAAAACACAGTATTGGTTGCCTGGGTTGAAACGATATCGTGCCAAGTATGTCTCGGAGTGTGATGTCTGCCGCAGAGTTAAAGCTGTCCATCAGAAACCTTCCGGTCTTCTACAGCCATTGAAGCCTCCAGAATGGAAATGGGAGAAAGTAGATATGGACTTCATAACTGGTTTTCCAAGATCGCAGAAGGGCAACAATGCAATCTTTGTTGTCATCGACAGGCTTTCTAAAGTGGCTCACTTCTTTCCAGTCAAGGAAACAATTTCTGCAATTCAGTTGGCTGAGCTCTATATCAACAGAATTGTCTCTCTATATGGGGTTCCTCTTGAGATCAGCTCAGACCATGGAAGCATCTTCACTTCCAAGTTCTGGGGAAGTTTCCAAAATGCTTTGGAAACAAAATTGAACTTCAGCACAGCTTACCACCCTCAGTCGCAAGGACAAGTTGAAAGGATCAATCAGATTCTGGAAGATATGCTCCGTGCTTGTGTTATCTCTTTCGGCATGAAGTGGGAAGAATGTCTTCCTTATGCTGAATTCTCTTACAACAATAGCTTCTAGAAAAGTCTAAAGATGGCACCAGTTGAGGTTCTATATGGTCACAAATGCGGAACTCCAATTGGTTGGTCGGGCGCAGGTGAAAGAACATTGTTTGGCCCCGACATTGTAACTCAAGCGGAGGAGAAGGTTCACATCATTCTTGAAATCCTGAAGATTGCTCAAAGTCGCTAGAAGAGCAATTATGACAGAAAGCACATGGACATGGAGTATGTCCCTGGTGATCTCGTTTCCCTTCGTGTCACTCCCATGAGAGGCACGCACCGCTTTGGTATCAAAGGAAAGATGGCTCCTAGATACATCGGTCCTTTCAAAATTCGTGGAAAAAGAGGAGAAGTTGCTTATGCTCTTGAGCTACCTAAAAAACTCAAGGTCCATGTTTTCCATATCTCTCAACTCAAGAAGTGCTTCAAGGACCCCGGCAGGACCGTGGACCATGAACTCATCAATCTCCAAGAAGATCTGTCTTATCAAGAACAGCCCACAAAAATCCTTGAAGTCACAGAAAGAAGGACTCGCAACAAGTCCATCAAGTTCTGCAAGGTGCAGTGGTCGCACCATTCCGTTGATGAAGCCACTTGGGAACGCGAGGATGAGCTCCGTGCCAAGTATCCTACCCTCTTCATGTCTTTTTCTTCTTCCTAGAATCTCGGGGCGAGATTCCTGTTTAGTGGGGGAGAGTTGTAGCATCCCATTTGTCAAACATATGTAATGCTACTTGGTCTAGTAATATAATTGCTACTTCCTACATATAATTGTTGCATCATACTTATATCATGCTCATGTCATCATGCCACCTTGCATTTGAGCATCATATAAAACCGTTTTCCATTTGGTTCTTCTCCCATATGCATTAGTAATTGTATTTGTCTCTTGATATATTGTATTTGGTTCTTGATAAATGCTGGATGCCCAAGTTGAGTTGGGGCATATCTTTTATTCAACTCCATCACCTTTCTTTGACACCACCTTATAATTCCACCATACTAATTATCCATGAGCTATACTTTTCTTTTGGCATTTAATCTAGCTCATGTGGGTTGGGATGGATCCACTTCTAACTCCACATGCCCTCACACTAGCATCATGTTGTTTTCACATTATTAATATGTGGAGCCACCTTTGCATGCTTTGAGTGTGGAACCCCCTTTTTCTAGTTTCCATATGGATTATTATGAATGTATGCTCATGTTGGAATATTATTGAGACTATTAAACATCTAGTGGAATATATACACTAGCAAGTCCCAAATATATTCAAATATGATCTTCTCCATCTACTCCACATGGGACCTTCTTTTAAATTCTTTTAGCTTGGCCTTATTCCATGTTTTGGAATGCATATGAATAAATGCCATGGGGTTTATTTTGTTTTCACAAATTAAACATGGCATCTAATATTCATGCATGGTCCATGCAAATCTCCACCATCTCTTCTCCTTGGGTTTTTCCTTTGTTTTTGAGTGGATCTCCTCTTTTGGAGCTCTCTTTTTATCTCAACCTTCTCACCTTGATCTTTGTTCCTTGCCATGTGCATTAAGATCCTCACCTCACCACATCTTCTTCATCTCATGCAAGATCATGTGAAACCTCCACTCTAATCTATCTTGCCTCCACTCTCATCACCCTCACTTGTGTATGCTTCCATGCATGTTCATGTGTGACCATACCAAAACCCTAGACAACCCTTCCCTCTTGTCCACCACCTTTCCTTGCTTGAGCTTGTTTTGATCAAGAGAAAACCCCAAAACCCTAAGATCCTACCCCTACCCTCTCTCTCCCTTTTTCTCTCTAGCCCTAAACCTAGCCGAGCATCTCACCTCTCGGCCCTCTCTCTTTCTCTCGCTGCACAAGAACCCCACCAGGCCGAGCCTCCCCTCTCCCTACTCCAAACCAAACCACCCCCTCTAACCTAACCCTAGCCCGAGCCTCCCATGCTCTACCATGCCTAGCCTCACCCCCTCTCGGTTCCTCTCTATTTCCCTCTGCCAGCTAGGCCCCTCACCCGAGCCAGCCTCTCTGACCTCGCCGTCCCCACCTGCAGCCACACCCCCCAGGCCGAGCCCCAGCTCGAGCACGTGAGCGTGAGGGAGAAAAGGTGGCCACCACACCACCTTTTCCACCCCGAGCCTCCCACGGCGTCTCCCTCCCCCTTCTACTTTATCTCCTCCCCCACGTCTCCTCTGTCGTGCCCAGATCTACCCCTGGCCGCGCGCCATAGCCCAACCCTTCCCTGCCGCTATCTCCTCCCTCGTCGGCCTCACCGTCGGCATCCACCTCCTCTCGACGTTACACGGCAGCGGGCGTGGCGTTGGGTGTCGAGGAAGAACCAGCCGAACCTCTGCGTCGCCCCCATGCCCAACAGCGAGGAGGCGGAGGAGGCCCAGAACCCCTGCACGCCCACGATGCCGGCCGTCTGCTTCGTCGTCGTCCTGCTGCTCCCCGGACCGATCCGTCACCACCGTCCTCTCCATGGTGAGCCCTTGATCCTCTCTGACATCCTCTGTCTCGCCGTCACCTTCTGGTATCGCCGGACTTTGTGCCGAGCACTCTCTGTGCGCCGGCGAGCGCGAGCTTCGGCACGTCATCGCGCCGCGCAACCGCTTACCTAGGCACGTCTGCGTCTCCTGTCAGCAACCCTCACCCCACCGCACTGGTTCCGCCTACAAGACGCCTGTGTCGCGGATCGATTCCCCCCCCTCCCGCGCCGCGTCGGTCTGTCGAGCACCGACCCGTCGACAGACCTGAGAAGAAAAACAGTAGCGTGCGCAGTTTGCAAATAACCCCCACACACCTTTTGCCTCAACCCGCAGTACCCAGGCCCACCAGACAGCCTCTCGTGGCAGTTTCGCAAAAAGGCCCCCAAATTTTTGTAACCTCAACGCGCAGTCCCCCGGATCCGCCACGTGTCGCCCAATTAACGCAAGAATGGACCCTCGACCACTGCCCCACCTGCGCCTCCCATTGGCTAGCTTAGCTCAAGTGCAAAAGTTCTGCGCATTTTTACCAATCAAGCGGCCCCCACACCCCACAAGTGGCTAATCGAGGCTGGGTATAAAAAGTCTCCGGTTTATCTGTTTAAATAAAAACAATTTCAGAAATGTTTAAATTCAAATGTAAATCTATTTTTAATAACTTTTAAATTAGAAACCCAAATAATACAAATGATATATATTTTGGAATCAGAAAAATGTGGGGATTTCAAATATGCCATTCAAAATATTATTTGAACACTTTAAATTTTCGAGATGATTAAAATCACAACAAAATGCCCTTTTCTTAATTAATTAATAACTTTAGATCTACAACTCCAAATTTGACAAATAATATGTCTAAATCGATCAGCGCGATGAGCCCGTTCTAACTATGCAGTCCATGTTCTGATTTTCAGCATGCATCATATAAATAATAAGTATACAGCAACTTATTTGGGAATAAAATGCGACCAAAAACTTAATAAATGCTTTATTCTTGTACCCCACACCTCACCCATGCCATGCTACATCATTGCCATGCAAATTGTGCATCATTCATCATGGCATGCTTGTTTGCTTGTTGCATTTTAATACATATGCTTGAGCACTTTATTTATGTTGGCCCTTGTTTGTTTGGTTCTTATTCGAATATACGCCGAGCAGGGGATATATCAGGAATCCCAGGAGCACTACCCAGATCCGTCTCTCGCTTCAACTGAGCTGCCAGGCAAGCACTACCACATGCTTGCATACATATAGCACCTATTGCCTCTATCTTATTCTTGCATCATTGAGTCGCGATTGCATTAAATTGAATCCCAAGTACTACATAGCTTTTACTTTTAAACCCCACAGAAGCTTGTTCCTCCATAACATGAGCCATTAATACAGGAGTTGTTTGAGCCATGCGAGTCGTAGAACTGCATGTGTAGAGTATGTGAGTGTCTGATGGATAACGAGGTACCTAAACAACTTAACTTGAGTAGTAATGGGATAACTAATGAAAGAGGCACCGGTGGGCATATCTGCTATTTGGATTTTCATGCTCACTTGTGTCCCGTAGGACCCCGAGTACTTGATTCCTGTTCCTTGACTATTCGCAATATCCACATCCGGGAGGCCTTATGGACCCTCCTGAGCTAGAGCTTGATTCATTCTTATTTCTTGGGGCCACAAAGTAGTTTGGGGCTTTATTACTATCCTGTACTTATGCCATGCTTTACTGCTTTATTTAAGATTGTGCGAGGAGCACCTGTACTGTTTTGGATGCGGAGTGTTTTCGCGGTATCGACAAGCCCAGTCACACTTTCGGGTTCCCGGTCGTTTATAGCCAATGACGCAAATCTTGGGTCCGTCTCGGAGCCGGCTAACTTTGTTGCAGGTAGCTTAATGGGGTGGCCCCCTGAAATATTTCTGAATCCTATGATCGCTTTGTCGTGAATACCTCGTTGGGTTTTGAGTTGGTTTTTACGAGGTTGATCGAGTGTGTGTTGCTATTTGTGCACCCCTGCAGGGTAAATCTTTCTGAAAGCCAATATCCGCGGTTATGGACGACTTGGAGCACAGTTTCTTGATCATAGACAAGTATAACTAAAGTACCATTTTTAATTTGACTAAGTACTTGACTAGTAAATAGTGCAATACTCATGGAATGGTTAATAAAACTGCCAACGGATGGGTTGTTCGTCCGCTTTCTCGTTGGTAAGCGAGAAGGAGGATGGATCTGTTAATTATACGGTTATAACTATTGTTACTAATTAACGGACATCTGTCTATCATTGGTTAGGCAGATGGTTAGCGAGTATCTATAGACTTGTTAGTTATTATCTTTTGCTGCAATTGCGTCACCCCAGGTATATGTCCCCTTTAGAGGCATAAAGACTTGCTGAGTACCCCTAGGGTCTCACACGATAAATTGTTTGATTCAGATGAACAGGTGTATTCGCAAGATGGATACTGGGTGGAGGAGACGGATGATGTTGGCAACCATCACTCGGTGTAGAGATTCCGGGGATGGGGATCCGCGAGATCTGTGGGCGGGATGTGTTTATTTATGTGGCATCTTTTGCCGATTTGCTTATTATCCGTACTCGAATCATGTTTTCCGCTTCCGCCTGATACTCTGATGTTTGATGTATGAGGAGCTATCCTAAACTATTATCTCTATCTAGGATATTTCAATCTTGCCGTATGGCGTTGCAATATTTCTATTTCTTTTAGATGGAATGGCTCTGAAAACTGTTGTATGGTGGCTTGCATACATACTCACTTGTGTATGTAGTTGATCCCTTCGCCTGCCGATTACGCCGCTCGTTCTTGTCCTGATGTTCTGGAAGTGGTTTGGATGGCCGAAAGGTCTACCTGTGAGTGGTCACTGGCCCCATCGTACTATTTTAACCACTTTCGCTCATCCAGGCATGCAACTTAGAGCGTAATTCACCGAGGTAGTTACATTTTACTTTCCCTTATGGAACTTATGCTTATAGACGTATGCCTTTTGGTTTATGTAATGCTCCTGCTACTTTCCAAAGGTGCATGTCTGCTATCTTTCATGGTTTTTGTGAGGAAATTGTAGAAGTGTTCATGGATGACTTTTCTGTCTATGGAACTTCTTTCGATAATTGTCTACAGAACCTTCATAAAGTTTTCTAGAGATGTGAAGAAACTAATCTTGTTCTTAATTGGGAGAAATGCCACTTCATGGTTAATGAAGGGATTGTCCTTGGGCATAAAGTTTCTCAAAGAGGCATAGAAGTTGATAGAGCTAAGGTTGAGGCAATTGAGAAGATGCCATGTCCAAGAGACATCAAAGGTATTCGTAGTATCCTTGGTCATGTTGGTTTCTATAGAAGGTTTATTAAAGACTTTTCTAGGATATCAAAACCCCTGACGAATCTTCTTCAAAAAGATGTACCCTTCGTTTTTGATGATGATTGTAAGGAATCTTTTGAAACTCTTAAGAAGGCTTTAACTACAACTCCTATTGTTCAACCACCTGATTGGAGTTTACCCTTTGAAATAATGTGTGATGGTAGTGATTTTGCTGTAGGTGCTGTCCTTGGGCAACGAATTGATAAGAAGTTAAACATTACCCATTATGCTAGTAAGACTCTAGATGCTGCTCAAAGGAATTATGCTACTACTAAAGAGGAATTTCTAGCTGTTGTTTTTGCTTGTGATAAGTTTAGGCCCTATATTGTAGACTCCAAAGTCACCATTCATACTGATCATGCTGCTATTAAATACCTTATGACAAAGAAGGATGCTAAGCCTAGGCTTATTAGATGGGTGCTGCTTTTACAAGAGTTTGATCTACATATAGTAGATATGAAGGGTGCTGAAAACCCTATAGCTGATAATTTATCTCGTCTAGAAAACATCTCTTTTGACCCTATGCCTGTTAATGATAGTTTCCCAAATGAACAGTTAGCTGCAGTAGGGGTGAGCTCGTGAGGGAGCCCTTGGTACGTTGATTATGCTAACTTTATTGTCTCCAAGTATTTACCTCCAACTTTTACAGCTCAGCAAAGAAGAAAGTTCTTCTATGATTTGAGGCATTGTTTTTGGGATGACCCACACTTATACAAAGAAGGAGTGGATGGTATTATGCGAAGATGTGTTCCAGAATATGAACAAAAGTAGATATTGCATAAATGTCATGGTAGTTCTTATGGAGGACATCATGCAGGAGATACAACTGCACAAAAGGTGATACAATCAGGTTTCTACTGGCCTACCCTTTTTAAAGATGCAGGAAAGTTTGTTCTATCTTGTGATGAAAGTTAGCGTGTTGGTAATATTTCTAGACGCAATGAAATGCCTATGAACTACTCTCTAGTTATTGAACCTTTTGATTGTTGGGGATTCCACTTTATGGGTCCTTTCCCTCCTTCGAAAGATTACACTCGTATTCTTGTTGCCGTTGATTATGTTACTAAGTGGGTAGAAGCCATTCCTACCAAGAGTGCTGACGGGGAGACTTCTCTAAAAATGCTTAAGGATGTTATCTTTCCTAGGTTTGGGGTGCCTAGGTATCTCATGACTGATGGGGGTTCTCATTTCATTCATGGTGGTTTTAGGAAGACCCTTGCTAAATATGATGTTAATCATAGAATTGCTTCATCTTATCACCCCCAAACTAGCGGGCAAGTAGAGTTATCAAATAGAGAAATTAAATCTATCTTGCAAAAGACTGTTAATAGGTCTAGAAAAAACTGGGCTAAGAAGTTGAATGATGCTTTATGGGCTTATAGAACTACTTACAAAAATCCTATGGGGATGTCTCCTTATAAAATGGTCTATGGGAAAGCTTGTCACCTACCCTTAGAATTAGAACACAAAGCTTACTGGGCACTTAAAGAAATAAATAGAGATTGTAAGCTTGATGGTGAGAAAAGATTATTTGACTTAAGTTCTTTATATGAGTGGACGTGTGAAGCCTATGAAAATGCTAGGCTCTTTAAGGAAAAAGTTAAAATATGGCATGACAAGCGAATACCTAAGAGAGAATTTCATGTTGGTGAGAAAGTTCTATTGTATAGGCCTCGTCTTAGATTTTTTGCAGGAAAGCTACTATCAAAATGGGAAGGACCTTTCATTATAGAAGAATTATACCGTTCAGGAGCAATAAAAATTTCTTCTTTAAAAGATAATACTACACAAGTAGTGAATGGACAGCGACTCAAACACTATATTGCTGGAGATTCTTACAATGAAGATGTTGACGCCTTTCAAGTTATAACTCCGGAGAAATTCATCGAGGACCAAATTCAGAGACCTGCAGAGTCTGTTTTCAAATAGGTAACAGTTCTGGTAAGAAAAGTTCCGCGAAAATACAATCCAACTATATGTTTGTAGTTTTCAGTCAATAAGGAAAACTACGAAGCGAAAAAGGGACGGAAACGGAGCCACGGTGGCCCACACCACCCTGTGGCACGGGCCCACCCCTGGCCGTGCCACCAGGTGGTGAGGCCACCCCAGACTCCGTCTCCGACCCATTTTCACCCAGTACCTTCCTTTTGTGATGAAACTTCGTAATATATAATCCCCCGAATCTTCTGAGGTTCGTATATCGTGTTTTCGTCGTGTTTTCGTTTCGATCTATTTCTGCCAGGTAGAATACCAGATTTGTAGCCACAATGTCTTCCACCAGACCAGCCGAGGGAGATTCCTTAGAAGACATCATCAACCCATACATGAGAGAGTTGAAGATTCATCCCAAGGATTTGTTGCTCAAAGGTGGGAAGGTCCGGATTAAAGAGGTTCAAGGACCTAAAAGTGAAGGAAGTCTGGAGGATAGGATGGAAGCACTGGAGCAAGAAGTCTTTAGGTACAAGAAGATGGCGGAGCGCGAAGTGGATATCATCCATAAGATTTCTTCTGAACTCATCACCAAGCACCAAAAGGAGACTGCTGAACTCAAAGACGAAGTCCTCTCACTCTGCCAAACAACCAACAAACTGCAAGCACAGTTCTATGATGTTCAAAATCAAAACTGTGAGTATGAGTCTAGATTTAAACGCATAAGTGCTGCTGCAAGTTTCAGGATGTTGGAAACCACGATGTCCTTTGTTGATGGGAAGCCTTAACCCTGGAAGACGGACGAAGATGAGAAGATACCACCACCACCAAAGGAGTAATTCGTCATAAGGTTTGGCATCCCCTTGATTTGTTTCAAGCTTGGGGGAGTGTCGCGGTATCATATCACTATCTTCTATCTTTTTACCTCTTTAGTAGAGTCATATCATGAATAGAGGAGTTATTATGTAGTATGGTTTGCATTATGGAAGTTTCCCCTCTCTTGTTAGATATGTATCCCTTGGTGTGAGTTTCCGTTATGGAATATTAATGAGAAGTTCTCTCATTTACTCTTTTGCATAGCTTATATTAGTTTTCAATTTGTGGTTTTATGATTGATCTTGTTGTTAGTATTGGTATCACTTTGGGATCATTTAGTTAATTTAGTTGGTTTTGGCAAACCTGGCTCGGTCAGTAGCAACACTATTTTTGAGAGTTGAATGAAAAAGATAGAAGTACTCTAGAGAAAAATAATTTCATCATCCTTCTTTCTTGATTTGCTCATAAGTCTAGTATTCTCGAGTTAAGATCTGTTGTGCTTCCAAGGAAGATTGCATGTTTGTCTTTATCACTTGTATGTTTATTTGTTTCCTTCAACTCTTATACTTGCTACCTAGCCTTGCTAGCCAAAAACCTGAACTGAGAGGGATTTCTTCTCGTGCATCCACTCCTTTAAACCAAAACCTTTGCCATTTGTGTCCACCATACCTACCCAGTAGCATTATTGCTATTCCAAGTAAATTCTTGTTTTATCTACCTCCCAAATTAAACTTGTTATGTGAAATTTAGTGATTAAAGCTCTCACGAACTTGATGGCACACTTTACTTTCTTGCATTTAATAAACTTGAACCATTGGGTCCTTCTTTGTTGCGTATATGATTGCGCTTTATGAGTTGAAGTTAGCAGAACCATGTATCATGGGGACCGCTTTCAACACTTCATTTGGTACTTTGTACCTAGTTGATATCATTATCTTCTGCTTATGGATCCTGGCCGTGTGAAATAAAAGTGGAACTTGTAAGATCATGGAGTTTATATGTGTGTTAGAGAAATGCCTGGGCCGCTAGCCTAAGCCATGCCTAATCATGGTGGAAACTAGCAGCATAATGATGACCCACAAGTATAGGGGGTGTATCGCAGTATTTTCGATAAGTAAGAGTGTCGAACCCAACGAGGAGCAGAAGGTGCTGGCTAGTGGTATGGATCAGGAATTCTCTGCAAATACTTAGCAAACAGATTTTTAGGGGTTTTCGATAAAGCAAGTAAATAAAAGTACGAGTAAACAAAAGACAGTAGGAATAAATGCAGCAAGTGGCGCAATCCTTTATGCATCAAAGGACAAGCCGGTTGTATTTCTATAGATGACCAAACGTTCTCGAGGACACATGGGAAGACTGTCAAATGCTTTTGCTTCATATAGTCGATTAATCTTCTTTAGCTTGCTAAGTGTTGTGTGGGTGAACCTGTGCTAATGTACCGCCCCATCCAAGACTAATACATACTTGTGATTATAACCCTTGCAAACATCCGTAAGTAAAATAAAGTAATTAAGGTAGAAACCAAACCACAGCTTTAAACGCTAAGACCCTTACGTCCCATGTGCAATGGTTTCCTAACGGGGGTTCAGGTTTCTGTCACTCCGGCAACCCCTACGATTAGTAGCCAAATACACGATGCATTCCCCTAGGCCCATATAGGTGAAGTGCCATGTAGTCGACGTGCACATGACACCACTAGAAGAAGTACACCACAACTTAAATAACAATCTATTGAATCTTTCTCAACATAACTCCACTACTAACAACAAGACTTCTCCCATGTCCTCAAGAACAAAACGAACTACTCACAAGACATCATATGGATCATGATCAGAGATGAAATAATGATGTATAACAATATGAACATAAACAATAATTCAAAGGTTCACTCAATAGCATCAACTACAAAGAGTAATCAACACCGAGAAAGTTTCCCCTATGAACTAATGCAAGATTCAACTCAATTGTTATAGCAATATGGAGATGGTGATGAGGGTGCTGATGGTGATAATGGTGGTGATGATGATGATCCCGATGAAGTCCAGCTTGATGGTGGTGTTGATGGCGATGATCTCCCCTCTCTGGGAAGGAATTCCCCCGACAGAAATCTGTCTGCCGGAGAGATCTTTCTCTCTCGGAGTTTTCTGCCCTGCAGAGGCGGCGGAATCTTTCTGTGGTTTCTCCCCGAGTCTTAGGGTTTCGGGACGTTGATATACGCGAGAGGGGAGAGGCTGGAGTGCGCCAGGGTGGCCACACCACCTCCGGACGTGGCCTAGGCCTACCCGCGCCATGGGGTGGTGTGGGCCCCCTGTGGCCCACCTCCACTCCATCTTCTGGCATCCTGAGTCTTCTAGAAAAATAGGATTTTCCGTATATTTTCCCGGATTTTCTGATCTTTGCGAATTTTGCCTCCAAACAGCACCTTTTCCATCAGAATCATTGCGGCGGTCCATGCTCCAAAAGTCATCAACCATGCAAAAATAGATGAAATAACATAAGTATCACCTCTCAATACGAAATATATCAATGAATAATAGTGAATTAAGACATAGAATAGTGATGCAAAATGGACGTATCAACTCCCCCCAAGCTTAGACTCCGCTTGTCCCCAAGAGAAACTGAGCTCAATAAACATGACCTCAGGTTTATGGAGTGAAGAGTCGATAAAAGAATACAGACAAGAAGCATCACATTCATCAAATACATAGATCATAATAGAAGAAAACTCACTATTATATAACTCAACTTGTAATGAGTAAAGGAAACACAATAAAGATACATAAAAGTGAATCATAATTGGTAATGGCAAACTTAGCTCTCGGTCGAAGAATAGTTGATAATTTGCTGGAGTTCACAAATAGCTGGCTTTTTCAAAGATAGCTTTCAAAGTAGTAAACATCAAGATAAGAGCAAAGTGCAAAACAAGGAACATAAGAAACATGAGTGAATAAATCATCAAATGAATGAATGAAACACAACAACTTAAAATACTTGCTGAGATAGAAGGGAGTAGGTTTACTGACTCAACTACAAAGTAAAAGAAAGGCCCTTCAAAGAGGGAAGCAGGGATTGCAAGTCTCATAAAGAGCTCCCAAAAATTATGATACTTACTAGCTTTCAGCTCTTATTGCCCCTATCATAGGCATCTTTAGGTGATTAAGGTTAAAGTGACACAACTAAGAGGATATGCTTGACAAGTTATAAGTTGAAATCTCATGCCCCTTACTTATGAGTACCGATCCTCATGCTACTCAACTTCAGTCATGAGAAAGCTCTTGTCATTGTAAATACATGCGTATCATTGAGAACCGCCAACGGGGTACCCCTTGCACATGACATAGGAGTTATCCCATAATCAAAATGACAAGGCAAGCAGACAGTGAGCATCTCAGCGATCTTTTTATTTGCTATTTGCATAGGTTTTCATTGAGGATGCTTCATAGAATGCTCACTATAGTTATGCTGCAAGTTTCCACCATGATTAGGCATGGCTTAGGCTAGCGCCTGCATTTCTCTAACACATATAAACTCCATGATCTTACAAGTTCCACTTTTATTTCACACCACCGGGATCCATAAGCAAAAGAACATGATATCAACTAGGTACAAGTACCAATGAAGTGTTGAAAGCGGTCCCCATGATACATGGTTCGGCTAACTTCAACTCATAAAGCGCAAGCATATACGCAACAAGGAAGGACCCAATGGTTCAAGTTTATTAAATGCAAGAAAGTAAAGTGTGCCATCAAGTTCGTGAGAGCTTTAATCACTAATTTTCACATAACAAGTTTAATTTGGGAGGTAGACAAAATAGGAATTTACTTGGAATAGCAATAATGCTACTAGGTAGGTATGGTGGACACAAATGGCAAAGGTTTTGGTTTAAAGGAGGTGGATGCATGAGAAGGATACCCTCTCAGTACAGGTTTTTAGCTAGCAAGGATGGGTAGCAAGTATAAGAGTTGAAGGAAACAACCAAACATACAAGTGATAAAGACAAACATGCAATCTTCCTTGGGAGCACAAAACATCTTAACTAGAGAATACTAAACTTATGAGAAAATCAAGAAAGAAAGACGATGAAATAATTTTTCTTTAGAGTACCTTTATCTTTTTCTTTTCAACTCTCAAAAAGGTGTTACTACTGACCGAGCCAGGTTTGCCAAAACCAACTAAATTAACTCAATGGTCCCAAAGTGATACCAATAATAACAACAAGATAAATCATATAACCACAAATTGAAAACTAACATAAGCTATGCAAAAGGGTGAATGATAGAACTTCTCATTAATATTCCATAACGGAAACTCACACCAATGGATACAAATCTAATGAGAGAGAGGACACTTCCATAATGCAAACCATACTACATAATAACTCCTCTAATCATGATATGACTCTACTAATAAGGTAAAATGATAGAAGATAGTGATGTGATACCGCGGCAGTCCCCCAAGCTTGGAACAAACCAAGGGGATGCCGAACCTGATGACGAATTACTCCTTTGGTGGTGGTGGTATCCTCTCGATGAGCTCTCTGATCAGTTTCCCCAAGTCCTCAATCTCGAAGGTGAGATTACGAATAAGCTGCGAGTTTTGCTCAATGCAGCTCATGATCATGTCGGGTTGAGAATTCCAGCTCTTGCTATTCTTTCCCCACTCTTCCTCCTTGAAGTCTTCTTTTCCTGCATGGCTAGAACGAGGCAAATCTCAATTGGAGGGTAATTTCTCCTTGGGAATATTCTGGTATTGATGCTCATGGATAAGGGTATGGAAAGGATTCTTGGTGCATGGAGGAAGTGACCGTGGAGCCAAACTGTGACGAGGAGCTTTCCCCCCAGTCTGCATCCGTGCAGTCCTTCTGATCTTGGCAGGTTTCACCACTCGAATGCTTGCAATGGTGGTGCCGGTATGCAGACGTTGGCCTTGCTCCTCTTCACCTTCACTCTTGATCTCCTTCTCCTTCCCGGGGTCTTGGAGGTCTTCCTCCATGGGCTCCTTCCCTTTATCCTTGGCGGACACCATTGTGCTTCTAAGCTTTCAAAGAGTATGTCCTGACAGAAACATATCGAAACAAAAACACGACGAAAACACGATATATGGACCTCGGGGGATCCGGGGGGGTTATATAATACGAAGTTTCACATCAAAAGGAAGGTACTGGGAGAAAACGAGTTGGAGGCGGAGTCCTGGGTAGCCTCACCACCTGGTGGCGCGGCCAGGGGTGGGCCCGCGCCATGGGGTGGTGTGGGCCACCCCGGCTCCGGTTCCGTCCCTTTTTCGCATCGTAACTTTCCATATTGACTAAAAACTGCAAAAATATAGTTGGATTGTAATTTCACGGAACTTTTCTTACCAGCACTATTACCTAGTTGGAAACGGACTCTGTAGGTCTCTGAATTTCATCCTCAATGAATTTCTCTGGAGTTATAACTTGAAAGGCATCAACATCTTCATTGTAAGAATCTCTAGCAATATAGTGTTTGAGTTGCTGTCCATTCACTACTTGTGTAGTATTATCTTTTAGAGAAGAAATTTTTATTGCTCCTGAATGGTATACTTCTTCAATGATGAAAGGTCCTTCCCATTTTGATAGTAGCTTACCTGCAAAAAATCTGAGACGAGACCTATACAATAGAACTTTCTCACCAACATGAAATTCTCTATTAAGTATTCGCTTGTCATGCCATCTTTTAACTTTTTCCTTAAAGAGCCTAGCATTCTCATAGGCTTCACTCCTCTATTCATCTAAAGAACTTAAGTGAAATAATCTTTTCTCACTAGCGAGCTTACAATCTCTATTTAGTTCTTTCACTACCCAGTAAGCTTTGTGTTCTAACTCTAAGGGTAGGTGGCAAGTTTTCCCATAAACCATTTTATAAGGAGACATTCCCATAGGATTTTTATAAGTAGTTCTATAAGCCCATAAAGCATCATTCAACTTCTTAGCCCAGTTTTTTCTAGACCTATTAACAGTCTTTTCCAAGATAGATTTAATTTTTCTATTTGATAACTCTAGTTGCCCGCTAGTTTGGGGGTGATAAGCTGAAGCAATTCTATGATTAACATCATATTTAGCGAGGGTCTTCCTAAAACCGCCATGAATGAAATGAGAACCCCCATCAGTCATGAGATACCTAGGCAGTCCAAACCTCGGAAAGATAACATCTTTAAGCATTTTTAGAGAAGTCTCCCCGTCAGCACTCTTGGTAGGAATGGCTTCTACCCACTTAGTAACATAATCTACGACAACAAGAGTATGAGTGTAGCCTTTCGAAGGAGGGAAAGGACCCATAAAGTCAAATCCCCAACAATCAAAAGGTTCAATAACTAGAGAGTAGTTCATAGGCATTTCATTGCATCTAGAAATATTACCAACACGCTGACATTAATCACAAGATAAAACAAATTTTCTTGCATCTTTAAAAAGGGTAGGCTAGTATAAACCTGATTGTAGTACCTTTTGTGTAGTTCTATCTCCTGCATGATGTCCTCCATAGGCACTACCATGGCATTTATGCAATATCTCTTTTTCTTCATATTCTGGAACACATCTTCGCATAATACCATCAACTCCTTCTTTGTATAAGTGTGGGTCATCCCAAAAATAATGTCTCAGATCATAGAAGAACTTTCTTCTTTGCTGAGCTGTAAAAGTTGGAGGCAAATACTTAGAGACAATAAAGTTAGCATAATCGGCATACCAAGGGCTTCGTCACGAGCTCACCCCCACTGCAGCTAACTGTTCATTCGGGAAACTATCATTAACAGGCATAGGGTCAAAAGAGATGTTTTCCAAACGAGATAAATTATCAGCTACAGGATTTTCAGCACCCTTTCTATCTACTATATGTAGATCAAACTCTTGTAAAAGCAGTACCCATCTAATAAGCCTAGGCTTAGCGTCCTTCTTCGTCATAAGATATTTAATAGCAGCATGATCAGTATGAATGGTTACTTTTGAGTCCACAATATAGGGACTAAACTTATCACAAGCAAAAACAACAGCTAGAAATTCATTTTCAGTAGTAGCATAATTCCTTTGAGCAGCGTCTAGAGTCTTACTAGCATAATGGATAACATTTAGCTTTTTATCAATACGTTGCCCAAGGACAGCACCTACAGTAAAATCACTAGCATCACACATTATTTCAAAGGGTAAACTCCGATCAGGTGGTTGAACAATAGGGGTTGTAGTTAAAGCCTTCTTAAAAGTTTCAAAAGCTTCCCTACAATCATCATCAAAAACGAAGGGTACATCTTTTTGAAGAAAATTAGTGAGAGGTTTTGATATCCTAGAGAAGTCTTTAATAAACCTCCTATACAAACTAGCATGACCAAGGATACTATGAATACCTTTGATGTCTCTTGGACATGGAATCTTCTCAATTGCCTCAACCTTAGCTCTATCAACTTCTATGCCTCTTTGAGAAACCTTATGGCCAAGAACAATCCCTTCATTAACCATGAAGTGACAATTCTCCCAATTAAGAACAAGATTAGTTTCCTCACATATCTGGAAAACTTTATCAAGATTGTGCAGACAATTATCAAAAGAAGTTCCATAGACAGAAAAGTCATCCATGAACACTTCTACAATTTCCTCACAAAAACCATGAAAGATAGCAGACATGCACCTTTGGAAAGTAGCAGGAGCATTACATAAACTAAGAGGCATACGTCTATAAGCATAAGTTCCATATGGACAAGTAAAATGTCACATCCCAAAATTTTCGAAATTTTGAAATGTGAAAAATCAAACAAACAAAGGAAATAAAGGATGAAATTTAGGAGGAAAAGAAACTTTTTGTTCCTCTATTGGAACCTTACTTAAACAAAAATATTTTTGAATGACGAAGAGACAAAAAAACTATCCAAAGATAAAATGCAATCATCCATGACATGTATCTTGTCAACCCCTGAAGAAAAAGGATACACCCGAAACCTAAACACGAATAAGAGAAATCACCATCAAGTTCAATACAAGACTTCAGCTATGTTCCATATAAAAATTTGGCAACATAATACCTAAATAATCTATAATGGTAAATAACAAAATTACAAAACCATAGGAATTGGTTTCACACTATTTGGAGCCATAGATAAAAAGATATGAAGGAAAGTAATTAAGTAAAAAAAGAACCATACAGGCCAAAGTAAATATTTATAAATGATATTGTTTGAATTGGATAATAAATAAGATACATAATATCCTAAAATGATCTTGTTGATTTTACAAATTTTTGGAAATTTGAATAGATCTATTTAAAGCTCTAAATCAAAAGTTATTGAAGAAAACAGAAAAAGAAAAAGAAAAACGTAAAAAAAAAGGGAGACATATACCTTATCTATTTCGGCCCAGTCCAGCAAGCCCTCTCTCTCATATATTTTTTTCTTTCTTCCTTTCCCAGTGGGCTGACCGATCTATTTTCTTCAACCTCGTGCTCACCTACAGGAACCAGAGAGTCGAGTTCATGTCAGTACATCTTCTCCTCTCCTCTCCCCATCAATTTCAATGACCGTTTCTCTTTGACTTCAAAACAAAAACCGTTTATAATTAAGTGGAGGTTCCATTCAGGCCATTAGTTTCTCACTTTAGTGTTTTAATCTTTAATATCAAACCGGTGCTCCAAATACCACCCGTCGGCATACGTATCTCGATCTCCCTCCATAGACCACCTTAAAGAAAACCGAAGAGAGCATCATCTTCCCCTCTTTCTCCTCTATCATTTTTGTTCTCAGACTTTCTCTAGAGGAGCTCTGTAGATCACATACCAATGCCGCCAACTTAAGCCCCAAATTCAAGTTCATCGTCAGATCTTGTCGTCCACGGTGAGAATCTTATCAATTCCTTGAACTGGAATACTCTACTCATCGTTGCGTACCTACATGACATCATGGTTCACCTTCTTGTTGCAGTTGACCGCGCCGCCCGACATTGTACGTCACTCCAGCCGTGGATTTCCGCCAACACAGGAGAGGAACGAGCTATTCACCACATCTCCAAGCACCGCCTCGACGTCCTCTACGCCGTCCACGTCTTCTTCAACTCCGGATACGTTCCTAGCGACGAGAACGACAACGCCAAGCTCGTGCCCGCTATTCCGATGATCTTTCCGGCGAGCTTTTCCGGTGAGCTAATCTGATCCGTTGGATCTTCATCTAAGGGCTATCAATAGATCACTTACCGAAGGGATACAGGCCGATAGAAATCTGCCACTTTTCTTATCTTTTTTATTTTCGGATTTTTAGGACATATGAACATAGGAACTTGCAAAAATCATATCTTTAGTTTTGTTTGTCCAAATTTAGCAAATAATATGTCTATGGAATTACAAAAATGAGTAGAACACAGTAGAACAATAATTCGGTACTTTTGTGACGGTTAAAATCACGTTTTATACAGAACCATTTGTGGGGTATTTTGGCTATAAAGCATGTTCTAAAAATTATTTTTGAGTGAAACCTTTTGCAAATGGTTGTGTATTGAACCCTCTGACCATAAACATAAACACAAAAAAATTAAACTTATAATTTTATGGCAGTAGCAAATATCACATTGAATAAGCCTTATCCTAGTAAAAGAAAAATACTTTAAATAACCAAATTGCACTAAAATGGTTCCAATTGGAATTTCAATTATATAAAAGGACTAGTAGGTATTTGTAGTGTTTAGAACCTTGCTGTAACAACTTGTTCAATAAAATATCTTGTTGTATGCTTGCATGTACTTCGTTGTATTCATGTGTTGTTTTGTGATGCTAGTTTTGAGAGTGTGCTTTTTGCTTGATTGTATTGTTGTAGACTTTGAGGATATATAATTCTTCGAGGATAAATTATTGAGGAGTTATTATTAGACTTCTTATATCCAAAAAGGCAAGTGATACTTTGGTCTCATTAAATTTCTTATTGTTTCTACTATGCGTTCGTGATATTTTTGTATTATGCATGATATGATGGAAACGGCTTTATAAATGAATTGTCTTGATGGATGAGTGTGTAGTCTTGGAGAAAGGATTTAGAAGGGTACACTAGGGAAGTACTAGTGTGACCATGTCAATGTAGGGTACACTAGGGATGTACTAGTGTTACCATTGAGGTAGAGGCACACTAGGGATGTACTAGTGTGGCCATTTTGTGTTAACGGTACACTAGGGATGTACTAGTGTTACCATTGAGTTAGAGGCACACTAGGGATGTACTAGTGTGGCCATTTTGTGTTAACGATACACTAGGCATGTACTATTCTTACCATTGAGTTAGAGGCACACTAGGGATGTACTAGTGTGGCCATTTTGTGTTAGTGGTACACTAGGGATGTACTAGTGTTACCATTGAGTTAGATGCACACTAGGGGAAATACTAGTGTGACTATGTTAAGTTGGAGGTACACTAGGGAAATACTAGTGTTATAGCAGTATATGATATATCGTGTATGTTTCACTTGCCAATACAATTCAAAATGTATTGACCCTTGTGGTTGTAACTTATCATGTTGCAGGATTACTTGATGATAGTGAAGTTTGATGAGTAGGGGTTACGAGTCTACACCCAACATGTTTGCCTGTGGCACATGAAGATGAAGGACTCCATGCTTTATAGTTATATCTGCTGCTTTGTAATGAGATAGCCATATGAGCTATGTAAGTTGTAATGAACTATTTTTATTCCTGGATATGCGATGTAATATGACCTCTGTTTCTTGATATTACATCTTAAACTGTGGGTGCTAGCTATTTGATCCAGGGACTAGCTTTATAAACACAGGGCTTCGAACCTTACCGGGTTCGGGTCGTGACAGATGGTATCAGAGCATTGTGTTACCTGTATGTTCGTAACCCTAGGATTTGGACAAAGACCCTTTAGAAAAATAGGAGTTGAATTTACTCGAAGTTATTTACAAACAATCTTGTAAACTCTCTCCTTAGTATTATGTTTTGTTTCTGCATCTCTCCCTTTTTCAACTTGATGGTCAAGGAGTTCAACATCATCATCGCTGAGTACTTCATATTCATCGTTGCAAAGGACTCCGACATCACAAAGGACTTCGACATCTCCAAGGACTTCAACATCAACATAACAAAGGGCTTCATCCTCATCATCGCTAAGGACTTCAGCTTCGACATCACCAAGGACTTCAACATCACAAAGGACTAAAGCTTCAGCATAGATAAGGACATCGGATTTAGCATCATCAAGGACTTCATCTTCAGCATGGCTAAGGACTTAAGCTTCAACACCTCAAAGGACTTTCGCTTCAGGATCAACGAGGACTTCAAGACCATCTACTTTGGATTTGGACTTCTCAACATCGTCAACATACTAGATCAACATATCTCCATCACCAAAAGAAGCCGAGAGAAGAAGTTTTAGAAGGAAGATTTATTCTTCAGTAATTATAGGACATAGAAATTTTATATAGGATCTTGTTGATAATAGGAGCAATCAACTACTTAGGAAAGGATGAGCTACACGCCTAACTCAATGGGAAGGACAGGGCCTTCTAGGATCAAGAAGAGGAGTCAAGATAAATGGAGAATTTCAAGTTTTGTAGAAAATAGGACGAGAGAGAAATCAAGAAAGATCTTAGGATTAGAAACTTATCTATTATGGTTTTACTAGGTTATATTAGCTTTTGTTCTCGTGGAACAATCTTGATTCATTTAGATATCTTCAAGAAGTCTATCAAGGAAGACAACGACAATACAATGGGACTTTGGATATTCACCAACTTGGAACCTCACTCTACGAGAAGTGCTGCATGGAGGAATATTGAAGAACTTGGAGAAATACTTAGGCATAGACTGCACAACACTTAGAAGGACTTCAAGGAAGATAACAAATATACTCAAGACCTGGAGACTAAGGAAACTCAACTTAGGAGGACCTTGTGACAAGATGACATAAGGACACCTTGATCTCATTCCTAATTCATTAGCTATGGAGAAGGATGGAATATTCCCAAGGGAATAATATCAAGTAGAACCCTATAGTTGGACCACCACATTAGTTATTCGTTTAAATAATCGACTTTGTGATTGTTTATGGGTCATACCAAACTATGTGGTATGGCAATAATATTTTGTTTGCCTAAGTGATGTTTGAGCCTTGTTGTTGTATGTATGATTGAAATTGCTTGCATATTGCTTGGTGTGATGTATTGTGTATGAGTAGAATTCTTTCCCTAGAAATCATTTGCCTATTCTAATCTCAACCCAACCCAAACAGATGCCTTCGAGACGTGTCAACAACCGCTTCAACAACAATGGAAACAACAACAATGAAAATGGGATGCAACAGATGATGGCTGCACAGACTCAGCTAATGCAGACGATGACACAATTCATGGCAACCATCAATAATCACAATCAGAACAATAATAACAATAACAACCAGAACACCAATCCACCACCTCTAGATATGCTCACTAGATTTCTAAGGTTGAGACATGCAAAGTTCTCTGGTACTTCTGATCCAATGGTAGACGATGATTGGTTATGTTCAGTGAACAGGGATCTAGTGACTGTTGGATGCTCGGATTCTGAGAAAGTGATTTTTGCAGCACACTTGCTTGAAGGCCCTGCATCTACATGGTGGGACAACTTCCAAGTCACTCACCCCATTGAAGAAGTGACTTGGCCAATATTTGAAGATGGTTTTTGCACCAACCATATCTCTTCAAGCATTATGGGTCTGAAGAAGAAGGAGTTTCACAACCTTAAACAACGTCACCGTAGTGTTGCTGAATATATTGAGGAATTCAACAATCTATCACGTTATGCTCCAGATGATACTGACGCTGATTCTAAGAGGAAGGAAAAGTTCCTAGATGGATTGAATGATGAACTTTCCATGCAGTTATTAGTTTCTTATGTTCCAACTTATCAATCACTATGCGATAAAGCTACAATTCTAGAGAGCAAGATGAAGCAAGTTGAGAGAAAGAAGAGGAAGCAGACCTTTGACAAGCATGGATCGGGACCACCACACAAGATGCATTTGCATGGCGAACATAGTGAAAGTTCAGGCTTTCACAAGCATGAGGGAAGTAACCACCATAACAATAGTCACAATGGACAACATCGTTACCACCAACCAGGCAAGAAGGATCTCAGTCAGATAGAATGCTTCAAGTGCCATGAGATGGGGCACTATGCAAATGACTGCACTGAGAAGAATAGTGATGTTGAGAACCCTAATAGGGATGGGAGAAGCAACAACAATAACAACAAAAAGCCTCGTAAGGATTTAAGCCAAGTAATGTGTTTCAACTGTCAATACCTTGGACATTATGCCAACAAGTGCCCATAGAGGAAACTTGAAAGACATTAAGAGAACCTTCAAATTGTAAGCTAGACAAATTCCTTTTAAGGGTGGTAGCACCCTAGTTATTCGGAAACCCAACCTAATATTTCTAGCCTTCTCGAATCTCAGGACGAGATTCCTCTTAAGGGTGGTAGCCTGTCACATCCCAAAATTTTCCAAATTTTGAAATGTGAAAAATCAAACAAACAATGGAAATAAAGGATGAAATTTAGGGGGAAAAGAAACTTTTTGTTCCTCTATTGGAACCTTACTTAAACAAAAAGAATTTTGAATGAGGAAGAGACAAACAGACTATCCAAAGATAAAATGCAATCATCCATGACATGTATCTTGTTAACCCCTGAAGAAAAAGGATAGACCCGAAACCTAAACACTAATAAGAGAAATCACCATCAAGTTCAATAGAAGACTTCAGCTATGTTCCATATAAAAATTTGGCAACATAATACCTAAATAATCTATAATGGTAAATAAGAAAATTACAAAACCATAGGAATTGGTTTCACACTATTTGGAGCCATAGATAAAAAGATATGAAGCAAAGTAATTAAGTAAAAAAAAGAACCATACCGGCCAAAGTAAAGATTTATAAATGATATTGTTTGAATTGGATAATAAATAAGATAGATAATATCCTAAAATGATCTTGTTTATTTTACAAATTTTTGGAAATTTGAATGGATCTATTTAGAGCTCTAAATCAAAAGTTATTGAAGAAAACAGAAAAAGAAAAAGAAAAATGTTTAAAAAAAGGGAGACATATAACTTATCTTTTTTGGCCCAGTCCAGCAAGGCCTCTCTCTCATATGTGTTTTTTCTTTCTTCCTTTCCCAGTGGGCTGACCCAACCTGACCCATTCAGACCGATCGATTTTCTTCAACCTCGTGCTCACATAGAGGAACGAGAGAGTCAAGTTCATGTCAGTACATCTTCTCCTCTCCTCTCCCCATCAATTCCAATGACCGTTTCTCTTTGACTTCAAAATGAAAAACATTTATAATTAAGTGGAGGTTCCATTCAGGCCATTAGTTTCTCACTTTAGTGCTTTAATCTTTCATATCAAACCGGTGCTCCGAATGCCACCCGTCGGCATACGTATCCCGATCTCCCTCCATAGACCACCTTAGAGAAAACCGAAGAGAGCGTCATCTTCCCCTCTTTCTCCTCCATCATTTTTGTTCTCAGACTTTCTCCAGAGGAGCTATGTAGATCACATACCAATGATGCCAACTTAAGCCCCAAATTCGAGTTCATCGTCAGATCTTGTCATCCACGGTGAGAATATTATCAATTCCTTGAATTGGAATACTCTACTCATCGTTGCCTACCTCCAGGACATCATGGTTCACCTTCTTGTTGCAGTTGACCGCGCCGCCCGACATCATACGTCACTCCAGCCGTGGATTTCCGCCAACACTGGAGAGGAACGAGCTATTCATCACGTCTCCAAGCACCGCCTCGACGTCCTCTACGCCGTCCACGTCTTCTTCAACTCCAGATACGTTCCTAGCGACGAGAACGGCAACACCAAGCTCGTGCCCGCTATTCCGGCGATCTTTCCGGCGAGCTTTTCCGGTGAGCTAATCTGATCCGTTTGATCTTCATCTAAGGGCTATCAATAGATCACTTACCGAAGGGGTATAGGCAAATAGAAATCTGCCACTTGTCTTATCTTTTTCTATTTTCGGATTTTTAGGACATATGAACATAGGAACTTGCAAAAATCATATCTTTAGTTCTATTTGCCTAAATTTAGCAAATAATATGTCTATGGAATCACAAAAATGAGTAGAACACAGTAGAACAATAATTAGGTACTTTTGTGACGGTTAAAATCACGTTTTATACAGAACCATTTGTGGGGTATTTTGGCTATAAAGCATGTTCTAAAAAATATTTTTGAGTGAAACCTTTTGCAAATGGTTGTGTATTGAACCCTCTGACCATAAACAGAAACACAAAAAAATTAAACTTATAATTTTATGGCATTAGCAAATATCACATTGAATAAGCCTTATCCTAGTAAAAGAAAAATACTTTAAATAACCAAATTGCACTAAAATGGTTCCAATTGGAATTTCAATTATATAAAAGGACCAGTAGGTGTTTGTAGTGTTCATAACCTTGCTGTAACAACTTGTTCAATAAAATATCTTGTTGTATGCTTGCATGTATTTCGTTGTATTCATGTGTTGTTTTGTGATGCTAGTTTTGAGAGTGTGCTTTTTGCTTGATTGTATTGTTGTAGACTTTGAGGATATATAATTCTTCGAGGATAAATTATTGAGGAGTTATTATTGGACTTCTTATATCCAAAAAGGCAAGTGATACTTTGGTCTCATTAAATTTATTATTGTTTCTACTATGTGTTAGTGATATTTTTGTATTATGCATGATATGATGGAAACGGCTATATAAATGAATTGTCTGGATGGATGAGTGTGTAGTCTTGGAGCAAGGATTTAGAAGGGTACACTAGGGAAGTACTAGTGTGACCATGTCAATGTAGGGTACACTAGGGATGTACTAGTGTTATCATTGAGTTAGAGGCACACTAGGGATGTACTAGTGTGACCATTTTGTGTAAATGGTACACTAGGGATGTACTAGTGTTACCATTGAGTTAGAGGCTCACTAGGGATGTACTAGTGTGGCCATTTTGTGTTAACGGTACACTAGGGATGTACTAGTGTTACCATTGAGTTAGAGGCACACTAGGGATGTACTAGTGTGGCCATTTTGTGTTAGTGGTACACTAGGGATGTACTAGTGTTACCATTGAGTTAGAGGCACACTAGGGGAAATACTAGTGTGGCTATGTTAAGTTGGAGGTACACTAGGGAAATACTAGTGTTAATAGCGATATATGATATATCATGTAAGTTTCACTTGCCAATACAATTCAAAATGTATTGACCCTTGTGGCTGTAACTTATCATGTTGCAGGATTACTTGATGATAGTGAAGTTTGATGAGTAGGGGTTACGAGTCTGCACCCAACATGTTTGCCTGTGGCACATGAAGATGAAGGACTCCATGCTTTATAGTTATATCTGCTGCTTTGTAATGAGATAGCCATATGAGCTATGTAAGTTGTAATGAACTATTTTTATTTCTGGATATGCGATGTGATATGACCTTTGTTTCTTGATATTACATCTTAAACTGTGGGTGCTAGCTATTCGATCCAGGGACTAGCACTATAAACATAGGGACCTATACCTTGTCGGGTTCGAGTCTTGACATAAAAGTAGTTTTTTCTTGATCTTGTTGTTTAACAGCAATTTGAGAGAAACCAGAATAACCATCAAGAAAACAAAAATGGGTCTTTTTAGACAACCTTTCCAACATTTGATCAATAAAAGGAAGCGGGTAGTGATCTTTCTTAGTAACTTTATTGACTTTCCTAAAATCGATGCACATCCTATAGCCTACCACTATTCTTTGAGGAATAAGCTCATCATTATCATTAGGGACAACGGTAATACCTCCCTTTTTAGGAACACAATGAACAGGACTAACCCATTCACTATCAGCAATAGGGTAAATAATACCAACATCAAGGAGTTTCAATACCTCATTCCTTACCACTTCCTTCATCTTTGGATTTAAACGTCTTTGGTGTTCCACTACTGGCTTCGCATCTGGTTCTATGTTGATAGAGTGTTTACATATAGTAGGTGAAATCCCTTTTAAATCATCCAGAGTGTAGCCCATAGCTCCTCGGTGTTTCTTCAAAACCTCCAACAACCTTTCTTCTTCCTTTCCTGAAAGTTTAGAGCTAATAATAACAGGATATATCTTTGTATCATCAATATAAGCATATTTAAGATCATCAGGGACAGGTTTTAGATCAAAGACTGGATCCTTTTTAGGTGGCAAAGTGGTACCCAAGTCTTCTACAGGCAAGTCATGCTTAAGCAACCTAGGTTGACGATGGAGGATCTCGTCAATCTCATTCCTTTCTTCCATGAAGATCTCACTTTCGTGATCTTCCATAAATTGCTGCAAAGCATTGTTAGGAGCAAGAGAGATAGAATCAAGTTGTTCAACTCTAAAATCCTCATTATGGGTTTCCTCTTCGCAAGGTTTTTTAGTAAATTTAGAAAAATTAAACTCATAAGATTCCCCATCAAACTTAGTCAAGATTTTCTCCCTCTTACAATCAATAATAGCTCCATAAGTACTCAAGGAAGGTCTACCAAAAATGATAGGATAAGTTTTACTAGCAACTAAACCAAGTACTAGAAAATCAGCAGGATACTTGATCTTACCACAAAGGACTTCCACGTCTCGTATGATACCAATTGGAGAGATGGTCTCTCTAATAGCAAGGTGAATAACCACATCAATTTCTTCCAACTCGCAGGGACTAATTTCATGCATAATTTCTCTATAAAGCTCATAGGGAATAGCACTGGAACTTGCACCAATATCACATAAACCATAATAGCAATGATCACCAATTCTAACAGAAAGCACAGGAACACTAGCCTTTTTAGTTCTATTAGGATGTGAAACAATATTAGAAGCATCCTCACAGAAGACTATGTGCCCATCTTCTACGCTTTTAGTGACAAGGTCTTTCACAATTGATACTACAGGTTTAATGTTTATTTGTTCATCAGGTTTTACAGTTCTCTTTTCACTTTTAGTGATTACATTATTTATCATAGGATGATCCTTTACCTTATCTAGGAAGGGAATCTTCTCGATATAAGGTTCAGGTAAGATATGATCAATAATGCAACACTTAGTGCTCCCAACAGGAACACGGTCAACAGTATCTTTATAAGGTGCATGGTACTTATTCCATCCCCTTTTTGGAATTTCAATATAAGAAGCAAAAGCTCTAAAGAAATTTGTAATAACTTGCAAATCAAGACCATAAGAATTACTAATATTTTAAAAGTCATCAGTTCCCACAAAAGATTCAATGCATTCATAATCATAATATATACCTGACTTTCTACCTTTGTCATTCTCCCAAGCTTCAGCATTGTCTTGAATACGGTCCAGAAGATCCCATTTAGCTTCTTCTTCCATACAAGTGAATGATCCAGCACAAGAAGCATCCAATAAATCTTTATCATGTAGAGGGAGCCTTGCATAGAAGTTATTGATAATAATGTTGTTGGGGAGCTCATGAGTGGGACATTTGAGCATTAGTAACTTCAATCTCCCCCAAGCTTGAGCTGTACTCTCTCCATCAAGAGGCCAAAAGTTGTATATTTGATTCCGATCTTTATGAATCTCACTGGGAGGATAAAACTTTGAATAAAAGAGAGGTACTATTTCCTCCCATTACAGAGCTTGACCATTCTTCAACAGCTTATACCATTCCTCAGCTCTTCCTTTCAGTGATAATGAGAATAGCTTCTTCTTAACTTGATCTGTAGTAATACCTGCACAATTGAACAACCCGCATAATTCGTGTATAAAGAGTAAATGATCACCGGGATGGACAGTTCCATCCCCAACATAGTAGTTATCCATAACACGATCAATAATTCTTGTAGGTATTTTGAAAACATCTTTCTCAGCAGGCGGTGTCTTATCTACTACCTTAGCAGTGGTAGTAGCATTACCAAATAACAAACTCAGCGAATTATCCATAACAAAAATAAAGCAACTAGCAGAAGTAAACAATACTCACAGTAGAAGTTTCCTTTACCAGTTCCACTCTCCAATAGCGCTTCACTCATGCAGCGGCCGAAAATAGTCTTGATGACCCACAAGTATAGGGGGTGTATCGCAGTATTTTCGATAAGTAAGAGTGTCGAACCCAACGAGGAGCAGAAGGTGCTGGCTAGTGGTATGGATCAGGAATTCTCTGCAAATACTTAGCAAACGGATTTTTAGGTTTTTCGATAAAGCAAGTAAACAAAGTACGAGTAAACAAAAGACAGTAGGAATAAATGCAGCAAGTGGCCCAATCCTTTATTGAGCAAAGGACAAGCCGGTTGTATTTCTATAGATGACCAAACGTTCTCGAGGACACATGGGAAGACTGTCAAGTGCTTTCGCTTCATATAGTCGATTAATCTTCTTTAGCTTGCTAAGTGTTGTGTGGGTGAACCTATGCTAATGTACCGCCCCCTCCAAGACTAATACATACTTGTGATTATACCCCTTGCAAACATCCGTAAGTACAAGAAAGTAATTAAGGTAGAAACCTAACCACAGCTTTAAACACTAAGACCCTTACGTCCCTTGTGCAATGGTTTCCTAACGGGGGTTCATGTTTCTGTCACTCCGGCAACCCCTACGATTAGTAGCCAAATACACAATGCATTCCCCTAGGCCCATATAGGTGAAGTGCCATGTAGTCGACGTTCACATGACACCACTAGAAGAAGTACACCACAACTTAAATAACAATCTATTGAATCTTTCTCAACACAACTCCACTACTAACAACAAGACTTCTCCCATGTCCTCAAGAACAAAACGAACTACACACAAGACATCATATGGATCATGATCAGAGATGAAATAATGATGTATAACAATCTGAACATAAACAATAATTCAAAGGTTCACTCAATAGCATCAACTACAAAGAGTAATCAACACCGGGAAAGTTTCCCCTATGAACTAATGCAAGATTCAACTCAATTGTTACAGCAATATGGAGATGGTGATGACGGTGCTGATGGTGATGGTGGTGGTGATGATGATGATGATCCCGATGAAGTCCAGCTTGATGGTGGTGTTGATGGCGACGATCTCCCCTCTCCGGGAAGGAATTCCCCCGGCAGAAATCTGTCTGCCGGAGAGATCTATCTCTCTCGGAGTTTTCCGCCCCGCAGAGGCGGCGGAATCTTTCTGTGGTCGCTCACCGAGTCTTAGGGTTTTGGGAGGTTGATATACACTAGAGGGGAGAGGCTGGAGTGGGCCAGGGTGGCCACACCACCTCTAGGCGCGGCATAGGCCTGCCCGCGCCATGGGGTGGTGTGGGCCGCATGTGGCCCACCTCCACTCCATCTTCTGGCATCCTGAGTCTTCTGGAAAAATAAGATTTTCCGTATATTTTCCCGGATTTTCTGATCTTCGCGAATTTTGCCTCCAAACAGCACCTTTTCCATCAGAATCCTGACTGCAGCGGTTCATGCTCCAAAAGTCATCAACCATGCAAAAATAGATGAAATAACATAAGTATCACCTCTCAATACGAAATATATCAATGAATAATAGTGAATTAAGACATAGAGTAGTGATGCAAAATGGACGTATCAACTCCCCCCAAGCTTAGACTTCGCTTGTCATGGTTTAAATCGAGCTCAATAAACATGGCCTCACGTTTATGGAGTGAAAAGTCGATAAAAGAATACGGACAAGAAGCATCACATTCATCAATACATAGATCATAATAGAAGACAACTCACTATTATATAACTTCAACTTGTAATGAGTAAAGGAAACACAAGAAAGATACATAAAGTGAATCATAATTGGTAATGGCAAACTTGGCTCTTGGTCGAAAACTAGTTGATAATTTGCTGGAGTTCACAAATAGCTAGTTTTTCAATGATAGCTTTCAAAGCAGTAAACATCAAGATAAGAGCAATGTGCAAAACAAGGAACATAAGGAACATGATTGAATAAATAAACATATGAATGAATGAAACACAACAACTCAAAATACTTGCTGAGATAGAGAGGAAGTAGGTTTACTGACTCAACTACAAAGTAAAATAAAAGGCCCTTTGCAGAGAGAAGAAGGGATTGCAAGTCTCATAAAGAGCTCCCAAAAATTATGATACTTACTAGCTTTCATAAGATGCCTATGATAGGGGCAATGATCGTGTGGAAGTCATGGTTGATGTAGTCGTACGCTTGCCGATCTCAAGATCGTGTGGAAGTCCGAGCGCCACAAATCATCAGCGCATCCGTCCTCGCACACACGTTCAAGCCACCGGACAACCTCCACCTCCTTGCTCCAGCGAATCAGCGGAAGCAGCAACTCCTTCCAGACGCAAGGCCACCGAGACCATGTATCTCGCTAATCCGAGACCATGGGGGAATATCTAGAGGGGGAGAGAGATACTTCACGAGGAGGTGTAGTTTGTGAGAGGGGATAGGGGGGCTTTATATAGGAGGGAGGGAGACCCCTCCCCTCCCATAGTCGGCGCATGAGGGCGGGGACTCCTCCCCTCCTTCATTCATGTGGTGAACCTCCACTCACATAAACATGGCCTCCACCCAAAATCCCACTCACATGTATTTAATTTCCACCAAATTAAATGCAACTCTCAATTAATAAAAATCTTTTATTTATTTTATTCAGAATTTTTTTAATTACTTTAATTAACAAACATTCACATAAAACCCCTTGCAACATTTCAATATCACATGCAGAACCACTTTCTGCAATTTCACCCGAAACAATTCTGGTTTCTATCGAAACAATTCCTGCACTTTGCAAACCTTTTATCTGTAACATATGTGCTCCTAAATGGTGTCCGGCAACCCTTAAGTGTGTCACCCTACGGTTCGCGAATAATGCAGACATGATTGAGACTCCTCTCAGATCAATAATCAGAAGCGGGACCTGGAGATCCATACTGACTCCTGCATATTCAACGATGACTTCTGTGATCGTGAGAACCTTTAACGTTAGCAATTTAATCCCTTTGTCTCATGATATAATACATGTCTGAGATTCGATCATCGGTATCCAAATAGCTAGCTTGATCTCGTTACTGACATGCACTCTTTTCTCGTTCCCATGATATAACATTCTAGTGATCACATCACTTGCTTGCAAGCTATCTTAATGTGATATCACCGAGAGGGCCTAGAGTATATCTATCCATCATCGGGATTGACAAATTCCACTCTTGATCCATGAGCCTCAACATAACACCTTCATAGCACTGAACCCACCTTTATGGTCACCCTGTTACGGTGTGACGTTTGATGTTATCAAGATACTCTTCCGGTGTTAGCAATTAACATGATCTCATGGTCTAAGGACTAAGACTACTTTGTATGATGTTATAGAAATATAAACATAATGACTTGATCGTAATGCTATACTTCGGATGAATGTTCATCACATCATTTCACAAATGCTATGACCTTGTTATTAACAACATCCAATGTCCATGAGCAGGAAACTTTGATCATCTTGTTAATCAACAAGCTAGTCTATAAGAGAGGCATAACTAGGAACCCTGTTGTTTATTAAAAACACATGTATTGATGTTTCCTATCAATACAATTATATCATGCAAAATAAACATCTATCATATACAAGGAATACATAATAACAACTTTATTATTGCCTCTCAGGGCATATTTCCTTCAGTCTCCCACTTGCACTAGAGACAATAATCTAGTTTATATAGTGATAAATCTAACACCCATGGAGTTCTGGTGTTGATCATGTTTTTCCCCAGGGAGTACTTTAGTCAACGGATCTGCTACATTCAGGTCCGTGTGCACTTTACAAATCTTTATATCTCCATCCTTGACATGCTCGCGGATGGAGTGAAACCGGCGCTTAATATGCTTGGAATTCTTGTGAGACCTTGGTTCCTTGGCGTTGGCTATGGCTCCATTATTGTCACAATAGATCACCATTGGGTCCAACGCACTAGGAACCACACCTAGTTCCGTTATGAACTCCTTAATCCAAACCGCTTCCCGCGCTGCTTCTGAAGCAGCAACATATTCCGCCTCCGTCGTTGATCCAGCCACCACAGGTTGTTTGGAGCTCCTCCAACTAACTGCTGCTCCGTTCAAGAGAAATACGTATCCGGATTGAGACTTAGAGTCATCCAGATCAGTGTCAAAGCTAGCATCAACATAACACTTAGCGACTAGCTCTTCCTCATCTCCGTATACAAGAAACATATCCTTAGTTCTTCTCAAGTACTTAAGGATATTCTTGACCGCTATCCAGTGTTCCGAACCTGGATCAGATTGGTACCTACTAGTCAAACTAATAGCATGTGCCACATCCGGTCTTGTACATAGCATGCCATACATTATAGAGCCTATGGCTGAGGCATAGGGGATCTTATCCATTATCTCTCTTTCTTCCACCGTAGCCGGACTTTGAGTCTTACTCAATGTCTTGCCTTGCAACATAGGTAAGTACCCCTTCTTACTTCCGTCCATATTAAACTTTTTTAATATCTTATCAAGGTGTGTACTCTTCGATGGCCCAATTAGGCATCTTGATCTATCTCTATAGATTTTAATGCCTAATATATATGAAGCTTCACCAAGGTCCTTCATCGAAAATTTGCTGTCTAGATAACTTTTAACACAGTTTAAAATATCTATATCATTTCCAATCAATAATATGTCATCCACATATAATATCAGAAATGCCACATTGCTCCCACTCACTTTCTTGTAAATACAAGACTCTCCATAAGTTTGGACAAATCCAAACTCTTTGATCACCTCATCAAAGCGGAGATTCCAACTCCGGGATGCTTGCTTCAGTCCATAGATGGATCGCTGAAGTTTTCACACCTTATCAGCATCCTTAGGATCGACAAAACCATTAGGTTGTATCATATACAACTCTTCTTCAATATTACCATTGAGGAACGCTGTTTTGACATCCATCTGCCATATTTCATAATCGAAATATGCAGCAATTGCTAACATAATCCTAACCGACTTAAGCATCGCTACGGGAGAGAATGTCTCATCGTAGTCAACTCCTTGAATTTGTCGAAACCCCTTTGTGACAAGTCGAGCCTTATAGATGGTTACATTACCATCAGCATTAGTTTTTCTTTTGAAAATCCATTTATTCTCAACGGCCTTTTGATCGTGAGGTAAGTCCACCAAGGTCCAAACCTGGTTTTTGTACATGGATTCCATCTTGGATTTCATGGCTTCTAGCCATTTGTTGGAATCAAGGCTCATCATCGCTTCTTCATACGTCGCAGGGTCATCTATTTCATCAATCATGAAATTCGTAACAGGATTGTCGTACAGTTCAGGAGCTGCACGTGTCCTGCTTAACCTGCGAGGTTCGGTAGTGTCCTCTTTCGGAGTTTCATGATCAATATCATTATCTCTCTCCTCATTAGGTGAAGTCAACTCCGAAACAACTTCCGGTGCTGCGCTACTTGCCATTTCATGAAGAGAAGGTTCAATAACATCTTCGAGTTCTACCTTCCGACTACTCACACCTTTCGCGAGAAACTCTTCTCAAGAAAGGATCCATTCTTGGCAACAAAGACCTTGCCCTCGGATCTAGGATAGAAGGTATACCCAATCGTTTCCTTAGGGTATCCTATGAAGACGCATTTTTCCGCTTTGGGTTCGAGTTTATCCGGTTGAAGTTTCTTCACATAAACATCGCATCCCCAGACTTTAAGAAATGACAGCTTAGGTTTGTTTCCAAACCATAATTCATACGGTGTCTTTTCAACGGATTTAGATGGTGCCCTATTTAAAGTGAATGCAGCGGTTTCCAGTGCATAACCCCAAAATGACAGTGGCAAGTCAATCAGAGACATAATAGATCGAACCATATCCAATAAAGTACGATTACGATGTTCTGACACACCATTATGTTGTGGTGTTCCGGCAGGCGTGAGTTGTGAAACTATTCCACAGTCTTTCATATGTGTGCTAAACTCGTAACTAAGATACTCTCCTCCACGGTCGGACCGCAGAAATTTGATCTTTCTGTTATGATGATTTTCCACTTTATTCTGAAATTCTTTGAACTTTTCAAAGGTTTCAGACTTATGTTTCATCAAATAGATATACCCGTATCTACTGAAATCATCCGTGAAAGTAACAAAATAATGATATCCACCTCGCGCCAACACACTCATTGGTCCACACACATCAGTATGTATGATTTCCAATAAATCTGTCGCCCGTTCCATTGAACCGGAAAACGACGTTCTAGTCATCTTGCCCATAAGGCATGGCTCACATGTATCAAATGATTCAAAATCATGTGATTCCAAAAGTCCATCAGAATGGAGTTTCTTCATGCGTTTAACGCCAATATGACCTAGACGGTAGTGCCACATATATGCAGATATATCATTATCAAGTTTAATCCTTTTAGATCAACATTATGAATATGCGTAATACTACTATCGAGATCCAACAGAAATAAACCATTCAACACAGGTGCATGACCATAAAAGATATTATTCATATAAATCGAATAACCATTGTTTTCAGACTTAAACGAATAACCACTTTGCATCAAACACGATCCGAATACAATGTTCATGCTCAATGCAGGCACCAAATAACAATTATTCAGGTTTATAACTAATCTCGACGACATATGGAGAGGCAGCGTTCCGACGGCGATCACATCAACTCTTGATCCATTGCCGACCCGCATCGTGACCTCATCCCTTGCTAGTTGTCGCTTGTTCTGCAGCCCCTGAACCGAGTTACATATATTAGCAACCGATCCCGTATCAAATACCCAGGTGCTCATGCAGTACTAGTCAAGTACACATCAATAACATGTATATCACATATACCTTTGTTTGCCTTGCGGCCTTCTTGTCCGCCAAATACTTGGGGGCGATTCTTCAATGGCCATCCCTTGCAATAGTAGCACTCGGTGTCAGACTTAGGGCCAGCTCGGGGTTTCTTTTCAGGCGCGGCAAAAGATTTGCCGCCCTTCTTTCCCTTCTACTTGCCTTTCTTGTCCTTCTTGAAACCGGTGGTCTTATTGATCATCAACACTTGATGTTCTTTCCTAATCTCCACTTTTGCAGTCTTGAGCATTGACAGAAGCTCGGGAGGATACTTCTTCATGCCCTGCATATTATAGTTCATCACGAAGCTCTTGTAGCTAGGTGGCAGAGATTGGAGAACACGATGTATGCCTAAGTCAATGGGAATCGTTATTCCCAAGGACACAAGCTTATCGGCGTACCCAGACATTTTGAGTACGTGCTCACTAACGGAGCTGTTCTCTTCCATCATGCAGCTAAAGAACTTTTCAGAAGCATTATAACTCTCTATGGTAGCATGGGTATCGAAAATCATTTCCAATTCTCCCATGGTATCAAAGGCATTGCCATTTTCGAAACGTTTTCGAAGTTCTGGCTCTAGCCCATACAGTATGCCGCAATGAACTAAGTTGTGGTCCTCCTGACGAGTTATATAGACGTTCTTTTCCTCGTCAGGGGCATCAGGAGCTGGTGGGGGGCCTAGCGGCGCATCTAGCACGTATTGCTTTTGTGCAGCAGTGAGGAGAATCCTCAAATTCATAGCCCAGTTGGTGAAGTTGCTACCATTTGCAGCAAGTTTCTCTTTCTCCATGAACACATTGAAATTAAAAGCAGGTGGTGACATGTACAAAAGAATATATAAAATATATTTAGACTAAGTTTATGATAGATTGAGTTCAACTAATCCAAATTACTAATGAACTCCCACTCAAAAACGACATCCCTCGTGTCCTTTTGGTGATTACATGAACCAAATCCACTACACCAAGTCCGATCATCACATGAGTCGGTGTAGCTTCAAAGGCGAGCATCTATATGGGCATCATATCAACTATATGACTCCTGCTTAACCTTTCGGTTCGTGTTCCGAGGCGATGTCTGTACATGCTAGGCTCGTCAAGTAAGAACCTTAGTATTTGCGTGTGTAAAACTGTCTTACACCCGTTGTATGAAAGTGTAGAGTCGAGAACACCCGATCATCATGTGATGCCTCAAAACACGATCCACAAAACGGTGCATACTTAAGGAAGAACACATTTTATCTTGATATCTAAATGAGGGATCATCTTATAATGCTACCAAAAGCGCCAAACTAGCAATATAAGATGCTAACATCTAATGTGTGAAGTGAGGTGATATGGTCCATGCATTTGATCTCTATCATTTGCATCGTGGTATGATCTCTATCATTCCTTTGTGTGTAAGGCCAAGGTCTATGGAACTTACATGTTAAGTGAGTTGTAAGAGTATCTATCATACATCTACTTACAACAATACCATATCAAGACACTAGCCCAGCAACGATCTAAACTAGACGCCTCTAATTTATCAATTGCAAGTTTTACGTGTCTTAGGGCTTTCGGAGATAGAACCGGTCTTACCTACGAATATGAACCACAACAAGGATAACCAAGTTATTAGCAACTCGTTGTAAATCAGATATGGACTATAGTAGGAGAGACAGACACCCGCTAGCCACTTATGCAAAACTAGTTGCATGTCAGTCGTGGAACCGGTTGGTCCGGGCCGCTTCATCCCACTATGCTAGCAATATCTAAAGTACATAGAAGATGCAATAACATGATCATCATCGCCCACATATAAACATATGTGTACTATCCGTGCAAAGCACCTACGCATAGATCAGGCTCTGATACCACTGTTGGGTCCGCAGCATAGAAAACAAAAAATTTCCTACGATGAGAACTATACGCCAAGATCTATCTACTAGATACAGAGCAACGGGTGGACATACATCCATGGAGAACTTACCCTCGAAGACAACGAGTTTTGTTAACGAGTAGGAACTCGTGGTTGATGTAGTCGTACGCTTGCCGATCTCAAGATCATGTGGAAGTCCGAGCGCCGCAAATCAGCAGCGCATCCGTCCTCGCACACACGTTCAAGCCACCGGACAACCTCCACCTCCTCGCTCCAGCGAATCAGCGGAAGCAGCAACTCCTTCCAGACGCAAGGCCATCGGGAACATGTATCTCGCTAATCCGAGACCATGGAGGAATATCTAGAGGGGGAGAGAGATCCTTCACGAGGAGGTGTAGTTTGTGAGAGGGGAGAGGGGGGCTTTATATAAGAGGGAGGGATACCCCTCCCCTCCCATAGCCGGCGCATGAGGGGGGACTCCTCCCCTCCTTCATTCATGTGGTGAACCTCCACTCACATAAACATGGCCTCAACCCAAAATCCCACTCACATGTATTTAATTTCCACCAAATTAAATGCAACTCTCAATTAATAAAACTATTTTATTTATTTTATTCAGAATTTTATTAATTACTTTAATTAACAAACATTCACATAAAACCCCTTGCAACATTTCAATATCACATGCAGAACCACTTTCTGCAATTTCACCCGAAACAATTCCGGTTTCTATCGAAACAATTCCTGTTTCTATCGAAACATTTCCTACGCTTTGCAAACCTTTTGTTTGGAACATATGTGCTCCTAAATGGTGTCCGGCAACCCTTAAGTGTGTCACCCTACATTTCGCGAATAATGCAGACATGATTGAGACTCCTCTCAGATCAATAATCAGAAGCAGGACCTGGAGATCCATACTAACTCCTGCATATTCAACGATGACTTCTGTGATCGTGAGAACCTTTAACGTCAGCAATTTAATCCCTTTGTCTCATGATATAATACATGTCCGAGATTCGATCATCGATATCCAAATACCTAGTTTGATCTCATTACCGACATGCACTCTTTTCTCGTTCCCGTGATATAACATTCTAGTGATCACATCACTTGCTTGCAAGCTATCTTAATGTGATATCACCGAGAGGGCCCAGAGTATATCTATCCGTCATCGGGATTGACAAATTCCACTCTTGATCCATGAGACTCAAAATAACACCTTCATAGCACTGAACCGACCTTTATGGTCACCCTGTTACGGTGTGACGTTTGATGTTATCAAGATACTCTGCCGGTGTTAGAAATTAACATGATCTCATGGTCTAAGGACTAAGAATACTTTGTATGATGTTATAGCAATATAAACATAATGACTTGATTGTAATGCTATACTTCGGATGAATGTTCATCACATCATTTCACAAATGTTGTGACCTTGTTATTAACAACATCCAATGTCCATGATCAGGAAACTTTGATCATCTTGTTAATCAACAAGCTAGTCTATAAGAGAGGCATAACTAGGGACCCTTTTGTTTATTAAACACACATGTATTGATGTTTCCTATCAATACAATTATAGCATGCACAATAAACATCTATCATATACAAGGAATACATAATAACAACTTTATTATTGCCTCTCAGGGCATATTTCCTTCACTTGGATGGAGCGGTACATTAGCACAGGTTCAGCCACACAACACTTAGGAAGCTAAAGAAGATTAATCAACTATATGAAGCGAAAGCACTTGACAGTCTTCCCATGTGTCCTCGAGAACGTTTGGTCATCTTAAGTAATACAACCGGCTTGTCCTTTGCTTCATAAAGGATTGGGCCACTTGCTGCATTTATTCCTACTGTCTTTTATTTACTCGTACTTTGTTTAGTTGCTTTAGCAAAAACCCCTAAAAATCCGTTTGCTAAGTATTTGCAGAGAATTCCTAATCCATACCACTAGCCAGCACCTTCTGCTCCTCGTTGGGTTCGACACTCTTACTTATCGAAAATACTACGATACACCCCCTATACTTGTGGGTCATCAATATGTGAACATGGTTTGAGATTACGGAGGCTGTGCCTCTCCCATTCCCTACCATGCTTACCTACCTGTATGAATGCACCTCCTCCACATCCTTCGAGAACAACCAGAATGCATATGTCGAATGGAACGCCCGAACTATATGACTCATGGAATCTACTAGGCAAGTTAGTTGGTCGAGGGGTTTTCCAGGACCCCGTGTGGCTATACACTCGTCTTGAACTCAGGTCCTAGTAGTGGCAGGTATGGGACTGCAAAAACTACCCCTACATTGATTCTGCTAGGAAGCAAGTCATGCCAACCCTCGCCCTCAACATGGTCATCGCCAAGATCTTACTCGAATAGGACAGGTCACCTGCAATGGTGGATCAGGTCTATGACCTTGTTGCCAAGGCTTGGAAGCAGCAGGAGAAGGTTGTAGGGTTCCGGAGAAGAAAACAAAAAAATTCTTTCTACGCGAACACTAAAACCACGATCTATACTATGTAGACATAAGTAACGGAAAAGGAAGACGGTATTCATACCCTTGAAGACCGAGGAATGCCTTACGTAGGAAGGCATATGTTGATGAAGAGGAGCAGCTCCAAGCACCCCAAGTGTGGTGCCTCTGAAGTACTACACACGTTCGGTGTAGGCGGCGTCTCCCGGGATCCCGTCCAGCCGAGCAACGGAAGAGGAAGATGGCAGACCGAAGATTGCATGACGGTAGTGTGAAAGTGGAGAACTCAAAACCCTCGAAGTCCTCTCCAATATTATGGAGAAATGCTCAAAGGAAATAATAGAGAGATAAGAGAATCGGATGATTCCAAGGGGAGGGTTGACCCCTTATATATAGTGCGAGGGGAGGGGCACCACCCAAGGGGCAGACGATGTGGACTAAACCTCGCAGCCGCCAGCCACAAGGGGGAATTGGCCATCCCTAGGTGGGCCCCACGTGGACAACCTGCCATGCCCTAGCCGGCTAGCCCTCCTCCCTAGGCGCCTTGCCCCTTTGGGCATCCTCTCCGGGTGAGGCCCATTAGCAATGGGGAGCCTATAAAAAATAAATTAAAATATATATTTTAGTATTAATTCAACCAATTAATATAAAATACACATAGTATTATATTCCTTCATTCTGGAACTCCTTCCGGACAACCCCGATCAATATCAGGTATTACTCGGAATTATTCCGGTTTCTCTCTCTATTTCTCCTATGGTGCCGCATCTATCCCTATGCATCCCCACCCTTAAGCGTGACACCCTTCGGGTTCGGAAAGACTATGTACTTGATTGAGACCTCTCTCATATGAATGATTATCAGTGCGACCTGGATGCCCATGATTACCCACGTGTATTTCATGAATCTTATCGCTTGAACCTTTAACGCTGTTTCCCATTCCCTTTGCCACTTGATACCTAGTTCATCCAAGATTTGATCTTTGGTATCTCCATACCTTCGTTCATTCTTGTTACCGATGAACACGTTTACTCGTTCCCATGTCGTGACCTAGTCACACGCTTACAAGCTTCATTAATGCAACGTCACCGAGATGGCCACGTGTATCTATCTGTTACATGGATTGGCAAATCCTGGTCTTGATATCTACTCCTCTACGCGTCCCTTTGGAAAACCTGAGTGGCAACTTTTTGATCACCCAGTTATGTTTTGATGCTTGATAACATGTAAGTTTCCCTCCAGAACGGTGATTTGCATTATCTCATAGCCGAAGGATTAGGTTGCGAGGTTTTCCTTTTTCGTTATCATCAATGGTGAACTATGTAACTAGATCTCATTATGATGCAACGGTTGCATGTTTTTCTATCACATCATTCAACCAATGACATGACCTCATTGTCAATTGGCATAAATGCCCATGATCTTGAAACCCTAGATCATCCTCATGACTAATGAGCTAGTTCGCTAGAGGTAACTACAGACACGGTTTGTTTACATACCACACGTGTATTAATGTTTCGTATTAACATAGTTATAGCATGGAATGAAACATATTATGAACATATAAGAGATACATCAAATAAAACACTTTAATATTTGCCTCTAGGACATATCTCCTTCAGTCTCCCACTTGCACTAGAGTACAAATTAATCTAGTTTACATCAGGCAAGAACCTAACACCAATGGCATCCCGGTGTTGCTCATGCTTGGCTTGTAGAAGACCTTTAGTCAGAGGATCTGCAACATTTATATCCATGTGCACTTTGCAAATTTTGTTTCACCTTCGTCAACGTCTTGTCGAATGAGGTGAAAACGTAGCTTGATGTGTTTGGCTGTGGAATGAGTCCTTGGTTCCTTCACATTTGCAATGGCACCCATGTTGTCACAATAGATCGTCACAGGGTCTTGCGCACTTGGAACAACTCATAGTTCGATGATGAAACTCCTTAGCCAAATAACTTCATTCGCCGCTTAAACCGTAACGATGTATTCTGAATCCATTGTAGATTGTGCTACTACTGGTTTCTTCCCACTCTTCTAGCTTACCGCCCACCATTCACCAGAAACACATATCATGTCTGATACTTCGAGTCATCAGGATCAGTGTGCTAGCTCGCATCCACGTAACCAGTTACGCTAAGAGCTTCGTCACAACCTCCATATACTAGGAACATATCCTTTTTTCTCTTAAGATACCTCAAGATATTTTTCACACTATTAGTGTTCCATTCCTAGATTACTTTGGTATCGACTCATCAAACTAAGAGCAAATACCACATCAGGTCGAGTACTTAGCATTACATACATGATAGATCCTATGGCTGAGGCATGGTTCTTATTAGCATCTGTGGCTGGACATTGAGTCAAACGAAATGTGCTACCTTTCGTTACACACACCAAACCCTTTTTTAGCATCTTCCATTTTGAACCTCTTATAAATCTTCTCAAGGTAAGTACTTTGACTTAATGCAATCAGGCGTATCGATCTATCTCTATAGATTTTGATGCCTAATATGTATGAAACTTTACCTAAGTCCTTCATGGAAAATTGACTAGTCAAATACACTTTCACGCTTTCCAGGAGTTCCACATTATTCCCCATAAGTAATATGGCATCCACATATACTACTAGGAAAACCACTGAGCTCCCACTCGCTTTATTATAAACATAGAAATCTTGTTGATTTTGGAAAAATCCAAAACTCTTGATCACTTGATCAAAACATTTGTTCCAACTCCGAGATGCTTGCTTTACTCCATAAATGGATCATTGAAGTTTGCACACTTTCCCAACATCCTTACAATCAACAAAACCTTCTGGTTACGTCATATACAATTCTTCATTAATGTGTCCATTGAGGAACTTGGTTTTGACATCCATCTGCCATATCTCATTATTGAAATGGGAAGCAATTACTAGCGAGATCTGGACAAATTTCAGCATCTCTACGGAGAAAAGATCTCATCGTAGTCAACTCCTTGAATTTGTCGAAAACCCTTTGTGACAAGTCGAGATTTGTGGATGGTAACATTACCATCCGCATCTACCTTTTTCTTAAAGATCCATTTATATTCCATGGCCTTGCGGACTTTTGGAAGATCGACCAAGGTCCAAACTGGGTTTTCGTGCATGGATCCTATTTCGTATTTCATGGCTTCTAGCCATTTCTCGAAATCATCACTTTCCATAACTGCTTTGTAGTTAGGAGGTTCCTCTTGTCCATTCAAAATGACGGCCATCACAAGACTATTATACCAATTAGGAGTGGTACAAATTGTTGTAGATTTGCAAACTGCGGGAGCTTCGATGTGGTTGTTTTGATCATTATCCTTTGATGCTTCTTCCATGTTAGAGGGCGGTTCCAGGACACTTTCTGTTGCGCTACTTGGTATTTGGAGAGAAGGATCAACAACCTCTTCTAGCCTAATCTTCCTTCCACTAACTCCTTTAGCGAGAAACTCTTTCTCAAGAAAGGTGTCGTTCTTTGTGACAAACTTTTTTGTTCAGCCTAGGTGTAGAAGTTATACCCAATGGTTTCCCTTGGGTATCCCATAAAGATACATTTTTCTGCCTTGGGTTCGAGTTTATCGAGCTATAGTTTCTTAGCATAGGCCTCTGACGAGGGGTAACCTCGGCAATGCCCATAGTGATGGACATGGGGTTTCATGGAAAAGAGAACGATGGGGATTTCGTCAGATGTCAGGAAAACAATGAAGACAAAGTTGCCTGAATATTGAGTAAAACACGCTATTACAAGTTGTCCTCTAGATTTCTGTACCCTCGCTTTAGGCTTCTCCCTCCCTATATATAATAGGCCGGGTCTCAAAGCTATATGCGGATAGGTTTCATACACGCGTAATTACAATACCAACATAATGTCGATTCATAGTCTCTTTCCTAATACAGTCAAAGCCTTTGTCGGTTGCTTTCTCTGGGCCGTCATCTAAAATCTCCTTGGGTCGTAAGCCTTTTATAAAATGTAGGGTAGCCAATCATGAGCATCCGAGTAATCATACCTATATTAGCCTCACATCCCCAAACTTTTAAGAACGACAACTTTGTCTTCTTGCCCTTCCATATCTCATATGGGGTTGTCTCCACATATTTGGATGGTGCTCGGTTAAAATTAAAAGCGGAGGTTTCTAATGCATATCCCCAGAATGATATGGACAAATCGGTCAAAGACATCATGGACCATACACTATCTAATAGAGTGCGGTTACGCTATTCTAACACACCATTACGCTGAGGTGTTCTGGCTAGCATAAGTTGTGGTACAATACAATAGCCCCTCAAGTGCATGCCAAATTCATAACTCAAATACTCGCCTCCACGAGCGGATCGTAGATGCTTAATTTTCTTGTTAAGTCGATTCTCTACCTCCTTCTGAAATTCCTTGAACTTTTCAAAGGTTTCAGACTTGTGCTTCATTAAGTATATATAACCATATCTACTCAAATCGTCAGTAAGGTAACAAAATAATGATAACCATTTCGTGTTAACACTCATTGGTCCACACACACATCTGTATGTATGATTCCTAGTAGGTCCTTGGCTCTCTCCATTGTGCCAGAGAAGGGTGTCCTAGTCATCTTGCCCATGAGGCAAGGCCCGCACGTGTCAAGGGATTCAAAATCCAATGATTCCAAAAGTCCATCAGAATGGAGCTTCTTCATGCGTTTTACGCCAATATGACCAAGACGACAATACCACAGATACATGGTGTTATCATTAATCTTACAACGTTTAGCATCAACATTATGGGTGTGAGTATTGTAATCAAGATCTAGTAAGAATAAACCATTACACACAGGCGCCTGAACATAGAAAACATCATTCATATAAATAGAACAACCACTTGTTCTAGATTTAAATGAATAATGATCTTGCTAAAGGGAATATGCCCGAGAGGCAATACTAAAATTGTTATTATATTATTCCAAGTATATGATAAATGTTTATTTTGCATGCTATAATTTTATTAATTGGAAACGTTAATACTTGTGTGTTTAATAAACAAAATACAAAGTTCCTAGTAATGCCTCTCATATAAACTAGCTCGTTGAATAACAAGATGATCAAGGTTTATTGATCATGGATATTGGATGTTGTCAATAACGAGGTCACATCATTGGTGGAATGATGTGATGAACATTCATCCGAAGTATAGCACTATGATCAAAGTCATTGTGTTTAAATTGCTATAACACAAAGTAATTCTAGTCCTTAGACCATGAGATCATGTCAATCACTAACACTAGAAGAGTAACTTGATAACATCAAACATCACACCTTAACAGGGTGACAAAAAAGGTGGGTTCAGATACTCCAAAGGTGTTATGTAGAGGCTGATGGATCAAGAGTGGGATTTTTCCATCCCAATGACGGATAGATATGCTTTGGGCCCTCTCGGTGATATCACATTGAGATAGCTTGCAAGCAAGTGATGTGATCACTAGAATGTTATATCACGGGAACGAGAAAAGAGTGCATGTCGGTAATGAGATCAAACTAGATATGGTGATACCGATGGTCGAATCTTGGACATGTAATATATCGCGATACAAAGGGATTTAGTTACTAATGTTAAAGGTTCTCACGATCACAGAAGTCATCGTTGAATGTGTAGGAGTCAGCACGGATCTCCAGATCCCACCGATGATTATTGATCGGAGAAGGGTCTCGATCATGTCTACATTATTCATGAACCATAGGGTGACACACTTAAGGGATACCGACACCATTTGGAGCAAATATGTTTCAGAGAAAAGAATTACAAAGCGCTGGAATTATTCAATGGATACCAAAATTATTTCGGGTGAAATTGCTGAAATTGGTTTTGCATGTGATATTGAAATGTTGGAGGGGTTTTATGTGAATGTTTATCAATTAAAGTAATTAACAAAATTCTAAATAAAAGAAATAAAAGAGTTTTATTAAATCAGAGTTTGCATTAAATTTGGTGGAAATTTAATGGGGATGAGTGGACTTTTGAGTGGAGGCATGTTTATGTGAGTGGGAGCTCCACCCACATGAATGAGGAAGAGGTGGGGACACCTCCCTTGTCCGCCAGCCATGGAGAGGGGCTGTCCCCTCTCCCCTATAAAAATCCCCCACTCCCTCCTCTCATCTCACACCTCCTCGTGAAGGATCTCTCTCCCCCTCTAGAATTATTTCCCATGGTATAGGATTAGCGAGATACATGTTCCCGATGGATTTTCGTCTGGAGACTCAACATAAAAGTAAAAGAAAGGCCTTGATAGAAGGAAGTAGAGATTCAAGTTTCATAAAGAGGTTCCAAAAATTATGGTACTTGTTAGCTTTCAGCTCTCAATGCCCCTATCATAAGCATCTTTAAGGTGATTAAGGTTAAAGTGACACAACTAAGAGGATATGCTTGACAAGTTCTAAGCTGAAATCTCATGCCCCTTACTTATGAAGACCGAACCTCATGCTACTCAACTTTAGTCACAAGTAAGCTCTTGTCATTGTAAGTACATATGTATCATAAAGAACCGCCAACGGGGTACCCCTTGCACATGATACAGGAGCTATCCCATATACAAAATGACAAGGCAAGCAGACAATGAGCATCTCAGCGATCTTTTTATTTGCTATTTTTATAGGTTTTTATTGAGGTTGCTTCATAGAGTGCTCATTATGGTGATGCTGCAAGTTTCCACCATGATTAGGCATAGCTTAGGCTAGCGGCCTAGGAGTTTCTATAACACACATACAAACTCCATGATCTTACAAGTTCCACTTTTATTTCACACCGCCGGGATCCATAAGCAAAAGAACATGATATCAGCGGGGTAAAAATTACAAGTATAATGTTGAAAGAGTTCCCCATGATACATGGTTCTTCTAAATTCAACTTATAAAGCGCAAGCATATACGCAACAAAGAAGGACCCAATGGTTCAAGTTTATTAAATGCAAGAAAAGTAAAGTGTGCCATCAAGTTCGTGAGAGCTTTAATCACTAATTTTCACGTAACAAATTTAATTTGGAAGGTAGATAAAAACATGAATATACTTGGAATAGCAAATGCTAATAGGTAGGTATGGTGGACTCTTTGGAATAACTTGGTTTAAGGAGTTGGATGCATGAGTGGAACTCACACTTGGTTAAGGAGGCTAGCAAAAGACTAGGAGCGACAAACTAAGAGAGCAATAATGGCCATAATCATGTCGAGCGACAAAAAATCATTGATCAAAGCATAAAGTGATATTACAAGTTGAAAACTAAAGGATCACCAAGGCTATGGTGACTTGGGATAGTCATAACATGGTGTGAGCATGTGCCAAGTCAACCCAAATAAAGCATCAAAGGAGAATACCACAATACTATGCTTTAATATGCTAAAACAACGCATAATCCTTCCAAGGCACATTAAGCAATCTCAATTGTTTATAACATGTCATGCTACAGATAAGAATACTAAGCATAAAGCCAAAACAATATCAAGCATGGCATGACAAAGCATATGTCACAGTCAAAAACAAGCTCTCTTTACAACTTAAGCATGAACTTTCCTACTCTTTTCCAATTTAAACCAAAGTATGAAAGAGGGGGTCCAACAAATTTATTCAGAAAACTAAGAAAACTAAGCAAACGAAAAACCAAAACAAAAACGAAAAAGAAGACGCTCCAAGAACAACACAACTGTGCATGAAACAATAAAAATGAAGCGTTTGGAAGAAACCTGAGATTTTTATTGATGAAGAAGGGGATGCCTTGGGCATCCCCAAGCTTTGACGCTTGTACTTCTTGGATATTTCTTGGGGTGACACGTGTGGCATCCCCAAGCTTGAGCTTTAGTCCATCCTTCATCTCATTACTCATTCCTTCTATACACCTGAAATTTTTCCTTCATACAAAACTTCACACAATCTTTATTAGCAACCTAAGTGCACTCAAGATAATAAGTCTTTAGGTTCAGTTTCAACACCAATAAAACACAAGCTACTGTAACACTTCCGTCAAAAAGCTTAATTCCCCAAAAGAACTCAAAAAGGAACCAATAAGAAGCAAATGCAAATAATGGCAGAAAACTGTCAAAACAGACCAGCAGGTAAAGACGAATTTTTTCGAAGACCTTCTGTTGCTCAAATCAAAAACTGTTGAACTAACGAAACTTAGATAACAACCTGATGCAGAATAACAAAAATTCACGCCTCAAAAGGACGTACAGATATTTTACACGAATGTTTACGGTGAAGCACATAAATCTGTTTTGGGACAGCAAGTTTCCCACTCATTACTTCTCTCTCATTAGAGGTTACTCTTGGCACAAAAAGAAAAATAAAAAGGATAAGGAGCGGTAATTATAGAGGTAATAACTTACAAGACTCATCTAAAACTTTTGGGTTATCTCACAATAAGTACTTTTCTTTAACGCCTTTAAGTTAGGCATAAGAAGCAAGAAAAAGAATCAAGTATTCTCAAATTAAGAAGCATTAAGATTAATACCAGAAATATCTTCAACAAGGCAAGGTATATCATCCAAATAAGTTCTAGAGGATCCTCTCTCAATGCTCCTGGGTTCACTATTTTCATCAAACGGGTTTTCAGGAATAATCCAATCAAGATTCTTTTCTATGGCTTCATGTATTGCTACAAGTTTAAAAGGTATTGATATTTTAGTTTCCTCCCTGTTAGGTTCGGTTTTGTCCATCTTTTCTCGTGTACCAATAACATCTACATAGGACCCTAGCTTATTAAAATGTTCAAAAACTTTTCTAGCTTCCTTAGCAACATCATAGAATTCCTTAAGCAAAGTTTCCAGAATAAAATCCCTCTTTTCAGGGTCATCAATTTATTTAAGTTTAAGAAACATCACTTGCATTAAGGGGTTAAGGTTAACAAACCTAGCCTCCAACATGTGAACTAGAGAAGCCGCATCTATTTCATAATTTGGAGCAAGTTCTGCAAGGGATCTATCCTCAATATCCTCATGCTTACTAACATGATTAAAGAACTCTTCAATATTATATTTCCCAATTATAGAGCCACTAACTATTGAAAGGTTTTTCAGGGTGAACTTAGGGATCAACATGGTGAGCTAAGAAATAGGTGACAACTATAGAAAGACTTAATTTTTTTGTGTGTTTTTTATAAAGAAAGCAAACTTGTAAAACTATTTTTTTTGTATTTTTGAATAAAGAAAGCAAACTTATAAAACCAATTTTTTTGTGTTTTTGATAGACAAACAAGCTAACAAAACAGAAAATAAACTAAGCAAAACAAAAACAACAAAGTAAAGAGATTGGTTATGTCCTTTACTCCCGGCAACGACGCCAGAAAAAGAGCTTGATGGCCCAAAATATATCGAGCTCGTTGGGGAATCCCAAGAGGAAGGTATGATGAGCACATCAACAAGTTTTCCCTCAGTTATGAAACCAAGGTTATCAATCCGGTAGGAGCAAGGAAACACCCCAAAGGTGTTGCTAGATGGACTTTGGCAGGGCGCACTACCGATGTCAGCAGCAACGTGGAGACCTACACAACACAACCACAGAACTCTGCCCCCAACTTGTGATGAGGTTGTCAATCTAACCGGTTTTGCTGAAAACAAAGGATTAAACGTATCGAGTGGAAGAAAGTAATAGTTTGCAGAAAGTAAACACAAAGCAGTAAACAATTGTAGATTGATTGTAAAGAAAGGACCGGGGTCCATAGTTCACTAGTGGTGGCTCTCCTTAAGATAGATAACATGCTGGGTGAACAAATTATAGCGGGGCAATTGACAAACATCGAGAAAGCAATATATGCATATACTAATCATCTTGACTCCTTTGAGACTTGATTGGGCATTACAAAATTATACATAGATCGCCATCCAACTGCATCTATGACTCATAATCCACCTTCAGGTTATCATCCAAATCCCCTCCAGTATTAAGTTGCAAGCAACAGATAATTGCATTACGAATTGCGTTTAAAGTAAACAATATGATTGTTCCATGAACAAAGTATTGTTGTTTTCTCCCTAGTAGAAACAACACATCTAGTACCTTAGAGATTTCTGTCACTTCCCCAGATTACTAGAGGCATGAACCCACTATCGAGCATAAATACTAACTCTTGGAGTTGCCAGCATCTACTTGGCCATGATAGCTACTAACAACGTAAAGCATGCAAGATCACAAATAACAAAGACATGATAGAATCAATAACCAATCTGAAATATCATCTCAATATCCATCGGATCCCCGCAAACACAACATGTAGAATTACAAACAGATGATCTTGATCATGAACGGAGCTTAGAAGATCTAAACATGATAGCACAAAGGAGGAGAACCAGCCATCTAGCTACTACATGGACCCGTAGTCCAGAGATGAACTACTCACGCATCACATCGGAGGCTTGCAAGATGATGAAGAAGGCCTCCAGGGTGAATTCCCCTCTCCGGCAAGGTGACGGGAAGAGCTTCAGATCCCTCCCGATCTAGGGATGGAGATGGCAGCGGCTACAGAATCTTTCATGGAATTTTGATCGGGTACTTAGGGTTTCTGTATCGGAGGCATCTTATAGTCGGAAGGGGAGGTTGAGGGGGTGCCTGGGCTGGCCACACCACCCCCTAGCGTGGGCCAGGCCTGGCATGACCGATTGGTGTGGCCGCCCTCTCAGCCTCGTCTCGTCAGACGGCTCCTTGTGTCCCTCGATGAAAAACTGACTTTGGCTTTTGTCCCGTCCTATTCCGAGAATATTCATTTTCTGACTTCCTAGAACCGAAAACAACAAAAAACAGGCAGCTGGCACTATGGCTCTTTGTTAATAGGTTTTTCCAAGAAAGTGTATGAAAAGTACTCCAAAGTTGGAACAAAACATAAGAAAGTAGATAAAAACCAAGCATGGAACATCAAAAATTATGTATACGTTAGCAACGTATCAGTGCCATAGTGGGATTAAGCGGCCCGGACTAACTTTACATGTCCTCGCACATGAGACCTATTCCACGCTTGACATGCCACTAGTTTTGCATAAGTGGCTAGTGGGTGTCTATCTCTCCTACTATACTCAATATCTCATTTACAACGAGTTTCTAATAGTTTGGTTATCGTCATTGTGGTTCCATGTTCGTAGGTAAGACCGGTTCTATCCTAGAAAGCCCTAAGCCACGTAAAAACATGTAATTAATAAATTAGAAGCATCTAGTTTAGTTGTTGTTGGGCGAGTGTCATGATATGGTAATGTTATAATTTGAAGTATGGTTGATACTCTTGGAAATTATAGCATACCTAACGTGTAAGTTCCATAGACCTTGGCCTTACAAAAAAAGGAATGATAAAGATCATACCACGATGCACATGATAGTGGTCAAGTGCAAGAACCATATCATTTCACTTTATGCATATGATGTTTGTTTGCATCTTATATTGCTTGTGTGGCATTTTAGTAGCATTATAAGATGATCCCTCATTTAGATATAAAGATAAAATGTGTCCTTCCTTAAGTATGCACCGTTAAGAAAGTTCGTCGTTTCGAGACACCATGATTCTCGGGTGTGATATACTCTACGTTCGCATACAACGGGTGTAAGATAGTTTTACACACGTGAAGACTAAGGTTCTTACTTGGCAATCCTAGCATGTACAGACATGGCCTCAGAACACGGACCGAAAGGTTAAGCATGAGTCATATGGTTGATATGATGCCCATATAGATGCTCTGCTTTGAAGCTACACCAACTCACGTGATGATCGGACTTGGTGTAGTGGATCTGGTTCATGTAATCACTAAAAAGATACGTGTGATGTTGTTTTTGAGAGGGAGTTCATTTGTAATTTGGATTAGTTGAACTTAATCTATCATAAACTTATTCTAAATAAAATTACAAATTTTATTGTAGATGAAACGACCTGCTTTTAATTCTGATGCCCCTGACGAGGAAAAGAATGTCTACTTGACTCATCAGGAGGACCACAATATGGTTCATTGAGGCATACTATGTGGGCTAGCGCCCAAATTTTGAAAGTGTTTCGAGAATAGCAATTCCTTCGATACCACGGGTGAATTGAAAATGATTTTCGATACCCATGCTGCCGTAGAGAGTTAAGATGCTTATGAAAATTTCTTTAGTTGCATGATGGAGGAGAATAGCTCCGTTAGTGAGAACATACTCAAAATTTGTGGGTACGCTGATAAGCTTGTGTCCTTGGGAATAACAATTCCCATTGACTTAAGGCATACATCATGTTCTCCAATCTCTGTCACCTAGCTACAAGAGATTCGTGATGAACTATAACAATAAGGGCATGAAGAAGTCTCTCCCAAGATTCTGTCAATGCTTAAGACTTCTAAAGTGGAGATCAAGAAAGAACATCAAGTGTTGATGATCAATAAGACCACTGATTTCAAGAAAGACAAGAAGGGTAAACAGAAAGGAAAGAAGGGCGGAAAATCTATTGCTGCATCTGAAAAGAAAACCCGAGCTGGCCCTAAGTCTCATACCGAGTACTATTATTGCAAGGGTACTGGCCACTAAAAGCGCAACTGCCTCAAGTATTTGGAAGATAAGAAGGCCGACAAGATGAACAAAGGTATATTTGATATACATGTTATTTATGTGTACTTGACTAGTACTCACAGTAGCACCTGGGTATTTGATACTGGCTCGGTTACTAATATATGTAACTCGAATTAGGGGCTACGGAACAAGCGATAACTAGCTAGGGATGAGGTCACGATGTGTGTCCGCAATGGATGAAGAGTTGATGTGATCACCATCGGAACGCTGCCTCTCCATCGACCATTGGTACTAGTTATAAATCTAAATAATTGTTATTTGGTGCCTACGTTGAGCATGAACATTATATCTGGATCGTGTTTATTGCGAAGTGGTTATTCATTTAAATTCGAAAACAATGGTTGTTCGATTTATATGGATAATAACTTTTATGGTCATGCACCTATGATGAATGGTGTATTTCTATTGAATCTCGATAGTAGTGATACACATATTCATAATGTTGATGCTAAAAGGATTAAACTTGATAATGATACATCTACATATATGTGGCACTGTCGTCTAGGTCATATTGGCATAAAACGCATGAAGAATCTCCATTATAATGGACTTTTGGAATCACTTGATTTTGAATCATTTGATAAATGTGAGCCATGCCTTACGGACAAGATGACTAGAACCCCGTTTTTTGGTATAATGGAGCGGGCGACATATTTATTGGAAATCATACATACTGATGTATGTGGTCCAATGAGTGTGTCGGCACAACATGGATATCGTCATTTTATTAATTTCACGGATGATTTGAGTAGATACAGATATATCTATTTAATGAAACACAAGTCTGAAACCGTTGAAAAGTTCAAGGAATTTCAGAGTGAAGTGGAAAATCATCGTAATAGAAAGATTAAATTTCTGTGATGTAACCGTGGAGGTGAGTATCTAAGTTACGAGATTGGCACAAACATGAGAGAATGTGGAATAGTTTCACAACTCACGCCTGCTGGGACACCACAACGTAATGGTGTGTCGGTGCATTGCAATCGTACCTTATTGGATATGATTCGATCTATGATGTCTCTAACTGACTCGCCACTTTAATTTTGGGCTTATACACTGGAAACCGCTGCATTCACTTTAAATCGGGCATCATCTAAAATCCATTGAAAAGACACTATATGAATTGTGGTTTGGAAACAAACCTAAGTTGTCATTTCTTAAAGTTTGGGGATGTGATGTTTATGTGAAGAAACTTCAGCCTAATAAACTCGAACCCAAAGCGAAAAAATGCATCTTCATAGGATACCCTAAAGAAATAATTGGGTATTCCTATTATCACATATCCGAGGGTAAGGTTTTTGTTGCCAAGAATGGATCCTTTCTATAGAAGGAGTTTCTCGTGAAAGGTGTGAGTAGTCCGAAGGGATAACTCGAATAGGTTATTGAACCTTATCTCCATGAAACAGCGAGTAGAGCAGTGCTGGAAATTGTTTCAGAGTTGACTTCACCGAATGAAGAAGGAACTAATGATAATGATCATGAAACTTTGAAATAGTACACTACCGAACCTCGCAGGTCAAGCAGGACACGTGTAGCTCCTGAACTGTATGGAAATCCTATCATGAATTTCATGGTAGATGGAATTGATGACCTTGCGATTTATGAAGAAGCAATGATTAGTCTAGATTCCAACAAATGGCTAGAAGCCATGAAATCTAAGATGGGATCCATGTACAAAAACCAGGTTTGGACCTTGGTGGACTTAGCTCACGACCGAAAGGCTGTTGAGAATAAATGGATTTTCAAGAAGAAAACTGATGCTGATGGTGATATGCCCATCTATAAAGCTCGACTTGTCGCAAAGGGATTTCGACAAATTCAAGGAGTTGACTACGATGAGACTTTCTCTCCCGTAGTGATGTTAAAGTTGGTTAGGATTATGTTAGCAATTGTTGCATATTTCGATTATGAAATATGGTAGATGGATGTAAAAATTGCGTTCCTCAATGGTAATATTTAAGAAAAGTTGTATATGATACAACCAAAGGGTTTTGTCGATCCTAAGGATGCAAACAAGGTATGCAAACTTCAGCGATCCATAGCATCCCGGAGTTGGAATCTCTGCTTTCATGAAGTGATCAAAGAGTTTGAATTTGTCCAAACTTATGGAGAGGCTTGTATTTACAAGAAAGTGAGTGGGAGCAATGTGGAATTTCTAATATTATATGTGGATGACATATTATTGATTGAAAATGATATAGATCTTTTAAATAGTGTTAAAAGTTATCTAAACAACAAATTTTCGATCAAGGACCTTGGTGAAGGATAATACATATTAGGCATTAAGATCTATAGAGATAGATCAAGATGCCTAACTGGGCTATCACAAACTACATACCTTGATACAATTTTAAAGAAGTTTAAAATGGATGGAAGTAAGAAGGGGTTCTTTGCATATGTTCCAAGGCAAGACATTGAGTAAGACTCAAAGTCTGGCTGCAACAGAAGAAAGAGAGATAATGGATAAAATCCCCTATGCCTCAGCCATAGGCTCTATAATGTATGACATGCTATGTACAAGACCGGATGTGGCACATGCTATTAGTTTGACCGGATGTTCAGAACACTGGATAGCGGTCAAGAATATCCTTATGTACTTAAGAAGAACTAATGATATGTTTGTTGTGTATGGAGGTCAAGAAGAGTTGGTCGCTAAGTGTTCTGTTGATGCTAGCTTTGACACCGATCTGGATGACTCTAAGTCTCAATCCAGATACGTATTTATCATGAGCGGAGAAGCATTTGGTTGGAGGAGCTCCAAACTACCTATGGTGGCGGGATCAACAATGGAGGCGGAATATGTTGCTGCTTCAGAAGTGGCGCAGGAAGCGGTTTGGATGGAAGAGTTCAGAACTGGACTAGGTGTGGTTCCTAGTGCATTGGACCCAATGGTCATCTATTGTGACAACAATGGAGCCATAGCCAATGCCAAGGAACCAAGGTCTCAAAAGAATTCCAAGCATATTAAGTGCCAATTTCACTCCATCCATGAGCATGTCAAGGATGGAGATACAAAGATTTGTAAAGTACACACGGATCTGAATGTAGCAGATCCATTGACTAAATTTGTACCTAGGGCAAAACATGATCAACACCAGAACTCCATGGGTGTTAGATTTATCACTATGTAAACTAGATTATTGTCTCTAGTGCAAGTGGGAGACTAAAGGGAATATGCCCAATAGGAAATAATAAACTTGTTATTATATTATTCCAAGTATATGATAGATGTTTATTTTGCATGCTATAATTGTATTAATTGTAAACATCAATACTTGTGTGTTTAATAAACAAAATACAAAGTTTCTAGTAATGCCTCTCATATAAACTAGCTCGTTGATTAACAAGATGGTCAATGTTTCCTGATCATGGACATTGTATGTTGTTAATAACGAGGTCATAGCATTATTGGAATGATGTGATGAACATTCATCCGAAGTATAGCAATATGATCAAAGTCATTGTGGTTAAATTGCTATAACATCATACAAAGTAATTCTAGTCCTTAGACCATGGCATCATGTCAATCACTAACACTAGAAGAGTAACTTGATAACATCAAACGTCACATCGTTACAGGGTGACAATAAAGGTGGGTTCATATACTCCGAAGGTGTTATGTAGAGGCTCATGGATCAATAGTGGTATTGTCCATCCCGATGACGGATAGATATGCTCTGGGCCCTCTCGGTGATATCACATTGAGATAGCTTGCAAGCAAGTGATGTGATCACTAGAATGTTATATCACTAGAACGAGAAAAGAGTGCATGTCGGTAACGAGATCAAACTAGGTATGGGTATACCGATGATCGAATCTCGGACATGTAATATATCGCGAGACAAAGGGATTTATTTTCTAACGTTAAAGTTTCTCATGACCACATAAGTCATTGTTGAATGTGTAGGAGTCAGTACAGATCTCTAGGTCCCTCTTCTGATTATTGATCGGAGAAGGGTCTCGATCATGTCTGCATTATTCACGAACTATAGGGTGACACACGTAATGGATACTGACACCATTTGGAGCAAATATGTTACAGAGAATTACAAAGTGCTGGAATTATTTCAATGCACACCGAAATTGTTTTGGGTGAAATTGCTGAAATTGGTTCTGCATGTGATATTGAAATGTTGCAGGGGCTTTTATGTTAATGTTTGTTAATTAAAGTAATTAACAAAAATCTGAATAAAATAAATAAAATAGTTTTATTAAATGAGAGTTTGCATTAAATTTGGTGGAAATTTAATGGGGATGAGTGGAGGCATGTTGATGTGATTGGGAGCTCCACCCACATGAATGAGGAAAAGGTGGGGGAACCTCCCTTGGTTGCTGGCCATGGAGAGGGGATGCCCCTATCCCCTATAAAAATCCCCCCACTCCCTCCTCTCATCTCACACCTCCTCATGAAGGATCTCTCTCCCCCTCTAGAATTATTCCCCATGGTCACGGATTAGCGAGATACATGTTCCCGGTGGCTTTTCGTCTAGAAGGAGTTGCTGCTTCCGCTACATCATTGGATTCGGGAAGCGGAGGTTGTGCGGTGGACTAGACGTGTGTGTGATCACGGATGTCTGCTGATGCGTGGTTGGCGCGCTAGTAAGTTGCTTGTTGGCCCAAAATATCAAGCTCATTGGGGAACCCCAAGAGGAAGGTATGATGAGCACAACAACAAGTTTTCCCTCAGTTGTGAAACCAAGGTTATCGAACCAGTAGGAGCAAGGAAACACCTCCAAGGTTTTGTTTCCAACTTGGAATCCTGCACAACACAACCATAGAACTTTGTCCCCAACTTACAGTGAGGTTGTCAATCTCACCGGTTTTGCTGAAAACAAAGGATAAAACATATTGTGTGGAAGATAGTAATAGCTTGCAGAAAGTAAACATAAAACAATAAATAGTTGTAGATTGATGGTAAAAGAAAGGACCGGGGTCCATAGTTCACTAGTGGTGATTCTCCTTAAGATAGATGACATGCTAAATCAACAAATTATAGCGGGGCAATTGACAAATATCGAGAAAGCATACATGCATATAGTAATCATCTTGATTCCTTTGAGATTCGATTGGGAATTACAATATTATACATAGACTGTAATCCAACTGCATCTATTACTAATAATCCACCTTCAGGTTATCATCCCAACCCCCTCCAGTATTAAGTTGCAAGCAACAGATAATTGCATTAAGCACTGCATGTAAAATAAACAATACGATTGTTCTATGAACAAAGGATTGTTGTGTTTTCCCTAGTAGCAATAGCCCATCTAGTACCTTAGAGATTTTTGTCACTTCCCCAGACTACTAGAGTCATGAACCCACTATCGAACATAAATACTCCCTCTTGGAGGTTCTAGCATCTACTCGGCCAATATATCTACTAACAACGGAGAGCATGCAAGATCACAAATAACAAAGACATGATAGAATCAATAATCAATCTATAATAGCATCTCAATATCCATCGGAACCCCACAAACACAACATGTAGGATTACAAATAGATGATCTTGATCATGAATGGAGCTCACAATATCTAAACATGATAGCACAAAGGAGAAGAACCAACCATCTAGGTACTACATGGACCCGTACTCCAAGGATGAACTACTCACACATCACACCGGAGGCTTGCATGGTGATGAAGAAGGCCTCCAGGGTGAATTCTCCCCTCCGGCAGGGTGCCAGGAAGAGCTTCACATCCCTCCCGATCTAGGGATGGATATGACGGTGGCTACAGACTCCTTCGTGGAATTTTGATCGGGTCCTTAGGGTTTCTGTATCGGAGGCAATATATAGGCGAAAGGGGAGGCCGAGGGGGTGCCCTAGGCGGCCACACCACCCCCTGGCACGGTCCAGGCCTGGCCGCATGGTCAGGTGGTGTGGTCGGCCTCTGTTCCCTCTCCGTCTCGTCTTATGGCTCCGTGTCCCCCTCGGTGAAATATTGACTTTGGCTTTTGTCCCGTCCATTTCCGAGAATATTTATTTTCTTACTTTCCTGGAACCAAAAACAACATAAAACAGGTAGCTGGCACTATGGCATCTTGTTAATAGGTTAGTCCAAGATAGTGTATAAAAACACTCCAAATTTGGGATAAAACATAAGAAAGTAGATATAAACCAAGCATGGAACTTCAAAAATTATAGATACGTTAGCAACGTATCAATGCGCTGCTGATTTGCGTCAATGGACTTCCTCTCAATCTTGAGATCAGCAAGCGTACAACTACATCATCCATGAGTTCAACCCGGTAACACTTTGTTGGTCTTCAAGGTTATGTTCTCTATGGATGTAAATCCACCTATTGTATGTATCTAGGTAGATAGATCTTGGTACTTAGTAGTTCCCATCGTAGGAGTTTTTTTGTTTTCTATGCTGCAAACCCAACACTTGCAACAAGCAAGATCCACTCACAATATTCATACTTAATGCGGGTATATAGTAGCATTTATTCAAAACCAAAATCAATCATGATGGCAGACATAGAGGTAGAGTGTAGACGGCCACCACATCGACTTTCGATCTATTGTCGACGCGCATCGTCACCTCGTCCTTCCTCAGGTGCCTACTACTCCGTATCTCCTGCTGAGAGTTACAAATTTGAGCAACAGAACAGGTATCAAATACCCAGGTGTTCGTCCTGGTTCTAGTAAGGAATACATCTATAACATGTATATCAAATATACCTTTGTCTTTGGAGGCTTTCTTGTCCTTGAGGTACTTGAGGCAATTGTGTTTCTAGTGCCCGTCCCCTTTGCAGTAGAAGCACGTGACGCCGTGCTTAGGACTAGTCTTGGCAGCCCTAGGAGTATTGGCAACATGCTTGGCATCCTTCTTAGGCTTATTGCCCCTGCCCTTCCTACCTGGCTTCTTAAAGTTGGTGGTATTATTGACCATCAGCACCGTGTGCTCCTTCTTGATTTTGACCTCAGCAGTTTTGAGCATGGAGAACACTTCAGAAAGGGTCTTAGTCATCCCTTGCATGTTGTACTTCATCACAAAACTCTTATAGCTAGGGGCAGCGAGTGCAGCACCCTATCTATGTGAGCTCTTCCAGGATATTGCAATCCAAGGCATTCAAGTGTTTGACGTAGCCAGACATCTTGACTACGTTCTCTCTTATATTGTTGTGCTCTTCCATCTTGGTGGAGAAGATTAGCTCAGAAGCATCATAGTACTTCAACATAGAATGAAAAATATAGTTCTAACAATAAAACATAGGAACTATGTTGTAACATGAAAAGGCATAAACAAAGGATTCATGAATAACAATGCTTTGAAAGACGTTTTTTTGTTTCACATAAAGAAAGCATAATGAGAATGGTATTCAGCTTGTCCCTCATAGTGTAGCAAAACATAAATGCATAGGACACCTTCAAAGTTCATAAGGGTGACTAGATAGAAATAGTTTAAGAACAACCAATATCAAAGTTATGCACCAATCAACGAGTCTTGGGACAATGCACATTAAACTAAGAATGGCCACTATGCTCTCTCAATAGGTGCATAAAGATAGAAGATGGAGAATCAACATAAAAGTAAAAGAAAGGCCTTCATGGAAGGAAGCAGGGATTTAAGTCTCATAAAGAGCTTCCAAAAATTATGTTACTTATTAGCTTTCAGCTCTCATTGCCCCTGTCATAAGCATCTTTAGGTGATTAAGGTTAAAATGACACAACTAAGAGGATATGCTTGACAAGTTATAAGCTGAAATCTCATGCCCCTTACTTACGAGTACCGAACATCATGTTACTCACCTTTAGTCACAAGTAAGCTCTTGTCATTGTAAGTACATATGTATCATAGAGAACCGCCAACGGGGTACCCCTTGCACATGATACAGGAGCTATCCCATAATCAAAATGACAAGGCAAGGAGACAATGAGCATCTCAGTGATCTTTTTATTTGCTATTTGCATAGGTTTTTATTGAGGATGCTTCATAGACTGCTCATTGTGGTTATGCTACAAGTTTCCACCATGATTAGGCATGGCTTAGGCTAGCGGCATAGGCGTTTCTCTAACACACATACAAACTCCGTGATCTTACAAGTTCCACTTTTATTTCACACCGCCAGGATCCATAAGCAAAAGAATCATGATATCAACGGAGTATAAGTGAAATGTTGAAAGTGTTCCCCATGATACACGGTTCTGCTAACTTCAACTTATAAAGCACAAGCATATACGCAACAAAGATGGAAACAATGGTTCAAGTTTATTAAGTGCAAGAAAGTAAAGTGTGCTATCAAGTTCGTGAGAGCTTTAATCACTAAATTTCACATAACAAGTTTAATTCGGAAGGTAGATAAAAACATGAATATACTTGGAATAGCAAATGCTAATAGGTAGGTATGGTGGACTCTTTGGAATAACTTGGTTTTATTTGGTGTTGGATGCATGAGTGGAACTCATACTTGGTTATGGAGGCTAGCAAAAGACTGGGAGCGACCAACTAAGAGAGCAGTAATGGCCATAATCATGCAAAGTGACAAAACATCATTGATTAAAGCATAAAGTGATATTACAAGTCGAAAATTAAAGGATCATCGAGGCTATGGTGACTTGGGATAGTCATAACATGGTGTGAGCACGCGCCAAGTCAACCCAAATAAAGCATCAAAGGATAATACCACAATACTATGCTTTAATATGCTAAAACAATGCATGATCCTTTCAAGGCACATTAAGAAATATCAATTGTTTAGAACATGTCATGCTACGGCAAAAATCACTAAGAATAAAGCCAAAATAATATCAACCATGGCATGACAAAGCATATACCACAGTCAAAAACAAGCTCCTTTTACCACTTAAGCATGAACTTTTCCTACTCTTTTCCAATCCAAACCAAACTTATTTGAAAATAATGTATGAATGTGGGGATGCAACCAATTTATTCAAGTAACCTAAGCAAACCAATCAAATGAAAACCAAAAACAAAAAAGAAAACAAAGACGCTCCAAGAACAACACAACTCTGCATGAAACAATGAAAATTAAGTGTTTGGAAGAAACCTGAGATTTTTATTGATGAAGAAGGGATGCCTCGGGAATCCCCAAGCTTTAACGTTTGTACTTCTTGGATATTTCTTGGGGTGACACGCGTGGCATCCCCAATCTTGAGATTTAGTCTATTCTTCATCTCATTACATCATTCTTTCCATACACCTAAATTTTTTCCTTCATAAAAAACTTCACACAATCTTTATTAGCAACATTAGTGCACTCAAGATAATAAGTCTTTGGGTTCAGTTCCAACACCAATAAAACTTCCATTAAAACACAATCTACTGTAGCACTTCCCTAAAAAATCTCAATTCCCCAAAAAGAACCCAAAAAGGAATCAACAAGAAGCAAATGCAAATAATGGCAGAAATCTGTCAAAACAGACCAGCAGGTAAAAACCAATTTTTTCGAAGAGCTTCTGTTGCTCAAATCGAAAAGTGTTGAACTAGCTAAAGTTAGATAACAACCTGGGGCAGAAGTACAAAAATTCACAGATCAAACCGACATACAGAGATTTTACACAAATTTTTACAGAGAAGCACAAAAATCTGTTATGGGACAGCAACTTTCCCAAGCATTACTTCTCTCTCATTAGAGGTTACTCTTGGCACAAAAATTAAATAAAAAGGATAAGGAGAGGTTATTACATAGGTAATAACTTCCAAGACTCATCTAAAACTTTTCGGTTATCTCCCAATAAGTACTTTTCTTTAACGCCTTTAAGTTAGGCATAAGAAGTAAGAAAGGAATCAAGTATTCTCAAATGAAGAAGCATTAAGAGTAAATTTTGTTTTCATAGGAGAAGCAAAATGAATCTTCTCTCTCTTCTTAGGGAAGTGTTCTATACCTTTCTTGAGTGGGAGTTGATATTTGATGGTCCCTTCTTTCATATCAATAGTGGCACCAACAATTCTAAGAAAAGGTCTTCCCAAAGTAATAGGACAAGGAGCATTGCATTCAACATCCAAAACATAGAAATCAACGGGGACATAGGCATTGTTAACCATAATAAGAACATCATAAAGACTCCCCATGAGTTCCTTTTTAGCATTATCAGCAAGTGGGACATTTAAATAACAATCTTCTAATGGTGGCAAAAGCATTTCATAAATCCTTCTAGGCATAATAGAAACACTACTATCAAGATCACATAAAGCTTTGGAATCAAAATCATTCACTTTCATATTAATGATGGGTTCCCAACCATCTTCTAATTTCATAGGAATAGAAGCTTTATGTTTCATCTTTTCTTCTTTAATTTTTATAAGAGCATCAGTAATGTGTTTTGTAAAGGCCATATTCATAGCACTAGCATTAGGACTTTTAGAAAGCTTTTGTAGGAACATAATAACTTCAGAGATGTTGCAACCATCAAGATCAAAATCATAATTATCATCTAAAGTAGTAGAGCTATTGTTTCCCATATTTCGAAGAATTTCAGCATTTTTATTAGAAAAGGTTCCATTGGGTTTACTAGCTTCAACATTAGTGGTAGTGATAGTAGAAACACTAATACTTCTAGCAATTTCATCTTCTCTTTCCCACTTAGCATGCAATTCAGCTAATAGTTTAAACATTTTCATCAATTCTAACTTGTATAGCATTAGTAGCAGAAAAGGGATTCTCAATAGTTTCAGGTTTAGCAGCCATTTTGTTCAAAGAAGATTGTGCTTCACCCAAAGATACTATATTTCTTTCAGTATTAGAGAGTTTTTCCTCAATAGTTTTATTGAAACTAGTTTGTTTACTAATAAAATCTTTAAGCATAACTTCAAGTTCACAGGGTGCACTCCTATTATTTTTGTAGGAATTTCCATAAGCATTACCATTGTTGGGAGGATATGGCCTATAATTATTATTACCAAAATTGTTCCTATAGGCATTGTTGCTTAAATTATTATTTCTTATAAAGTTCACATCAACTTGATCAATATGAGCTTTCCCATTAATAAGCATAGAAATAATAACATCAATTTTATCACTAAAGGAGGAGGTTTCTTCAACAGAATTTACCTTCTAACCTTGTGGAGCTCTCTTAGTATGCCATTCAGAATAGTTAACCATCATATTATCCATAAGCTTTGTTGCAGCACCCAAAGTGATGGTCAGAAAGGTACCTCCAGCAGCAGAATATAGTAGGTTTCTTGAAGAATAATTCAGTCCTGCATAAAAGGTTTGGATAATCATCCAAGCAGTGAGTCCATGAGTGGGACAATTCTTTACCAAATATTTCATTCTTTCGCAAGCTTGAGCAACATGTTCATTATCAGATTGTTTAAACTTCATTATTTCACTTCTCATAGATATAATCTTAGCAGATGGATAGTATTTTCCAATGAAAGCATCTTTGCATTTAGTCCAAGAATCAATACTATTTCTAGTTAGGGATTGCAACCATTCCTTAGCTTTTCCTCTCAAAGAGAAAGGAAACAATTTAAGCTTAATAATATCCCCATCTATATCCCTATGATTTTGCATCTCACAAAGTTCAACAGAGTTATTTAGATGAGTAGCAGCATCTTCAGTACCAATTCTAGAAAATTATTTCTCTCATAACAAGATTGAGTAAAGCAGGTTTAATTTCAAAGAAAGTAGCTTCAGGAACAGGTGGAGCAATAAGTGCACATGAAATCATTGTTGTTGGTGCTAGTGAAGTCACACAACTTAGTGTTTTCAAGAGTAGTCATTTTTTTGTGTTTTTAATAAAGAAAGCAAACCAGTGCAACTAATTTTTGTGTGTTTTTGATAAAGAAACAAGCAAACAAAGAAGAAATAAACTAAGCAAAACAAAAATAACAAAGTAAAGAGATTGGTTATGAGGGACTCCCCTTGTGAAGATGTCCTTGTCTCCCCGGCAACGGCACCAGAAAAACACTTGCTGACGCGTGGTTGGCACGCAAGTAAGTTGCTTGTCGGCCCAAAATATCGAGCTCGTTGGGGAACCCCAAGAGGAAGGTATGATGAGCACAGTAGCAAGTTTTCCCTCAGTTGTGAAACCAAGGTTATCGAACTAGTAGGAGCAAGGAAACACCTCCAAGGTGTTGTTTCCAACTTGGAATCCTGCACAACACAACCACGGAACTTTGTCCCCAACTTACAGTGAGGTTGTCAATGTCACCGGTTTTTTCTGAAAACAAAGGATTAAACGTATTGTGTGGAAGATAGTAATAGCTTGCAGAAAGTAAACAAAAAACAGTAAACAGTTGTAGGTTGATGGTAAAAGAAAGGACCGGGGTCCATAGTTCACTAGTGGTGATTCTCCTTAAGATAGCTGGCATGCTGGGTGAACAAATTACAGCGGGGCAATTGACAAATATCGATAAAGCATACAGGCATATACTAATCATCTTGACTCCTTTGAGATTTGATTGGGAATTACAATATTATACATAGATCGTAATCCAACTGCATCTATGATTAATAATCCACCTTCAGGTTATCATCCGAACCCCCTCCAGTATTAAGTTGCAAGCAACAGATAATTGCATTAAGCACTGTGTGTAAAGTATACAATACGATTGTTCTCTGAATAAAGGATTATTGTTTTCTCCCTAGTAGCAACAACACATCTAGTACCTTAGAGATTTTTGTCACTTCCCTAGATTACTACAGGCATGAACCCACTATCGAGCATAAATACTCCATCTTGGAGTTGCTAGCATCTGCTCGGCCAATATACTCCCTCTTGGCTCCGTGTCCCCCTCGGTGAAATATTGACTGTGGCTTTTGTCCTGTCCAATTCCGAGAATATTCCATTTCTGACTTTCCTGAACCAAAAATAGCAGAAAACAGGCAGCTGGCACTGTGGCATCTTGTTAATAGGTTAGTCCAAGAAAGTATTTAAAAATACTCCAAATTTGGGACAAAACATAAGAAAGTAGATATAAACCAAGCATGGAACATCAAAAATTATAGATACGTTAGCAACGTATCAATGCGCTGCTGATTTGCGGTGATGGACTTCCTCTCAATCTTGAGATCAGCAAGCGTACAACTACATCATCCACGAGTTCAACCCCGTAACACTTTGTTGGTCTTCAAGGTTATGTTCTCTATGGATATATATCCACCTGTTGTATGCATCTAGGTAGATAGATCTTGGTGCTTAGTAGTTCCCATCGTAGGAATTTTTTTTTCTATGCTGCAAACCCAACACTTGCAACAAGCAAGATCCACTCACAATGTTCATACTTAATGCGGGTATATAGTAGCATTTATTCAAAACAAAATTCAATCCTGATGGCAGACGTAGCGGTAGAGTGCCGACGGCCACCACATCGACTTTCGATCTATTGTCGACGTGCATCCTCACCTCGTCCTTCCTCAGGTGCCTACTACTCCGTAGCTCCTGCTGAGAGTTACAAATGTGAGCAACAGAACAGGTATCAAATACCCAGGTGTTCCTCCTGGTGCTAGTAGGGAATACATCTATAACATATATATCAAATATACCTTTGTCTTTGGAGGCTTTGTTGTCCTCGAGGTACTTGGGACAATTGTGTTTCCAGTGTCCGTCCCCTTTGCAGTAGAAGCACGTGACGCCGGGCTTAGGACTAGTCTTGGCAGCCCTAGGAGTATTGGCAACATGCTTGCCATCCTCCTTAGGCTTATTGCCCCTGCCCTTCCTACCTGGCTTCTTAAAGTTGGTGGTATTATTGACCATCAGCATCATGTGCTCCTTCTTGATTTTGACCTCAGCAGTTTTGAGCATGGAGAACACTTCAGAAAGGGTCTTAGTCATCCCTTGCATGTTGTACTTCATCACAAAACTCTTATAGCTAGGGGAAGCGAGTGCAGCACCCTATCGATGTGAGCTCTTCCAGAATCTTGCAGTCCAAGGCATTCAAGCGTTTGACGTAGCCATACATCTTGACTATGTTCTCTCTTATATTGTTGTGCTCTTCCATTTTGGCGGAGAAGAAGAGCTCAGAAGCATCATACCTCTCCGCCCGAGCCTATGGAGCAAAGGCAGCCTTGATATCTTCAATGATCTCAAAAGCATTCATCTTCTCAAAATGCTTTTGAAACTCCGGCTCCATGGCATAGAGTATTTTAATCTGGATGAGGGATAAATCATCCACCTTGGACTACCAAACATTCTTTTTATCCTGGGAGGTGGAATCTATAGGCTTAGCATGCAAGTCAGCCTTGATGACATAAGTTAACTTATAGGGGACTAGGAGGATCCTCGGATTGTGGAACCATGCAGTGAAGTTGGTTCCATCAGTTTTTAGCTTGTCCTTCTCTAGGAAGGTGCTAAGTTTGAAGGTGGGTGGGTGAGACATCTACAAGGGATTTTCAAAGTGTTTAGACCATGTTCATAATGATGATTTCAAATTTTAATCCACGCGGTTTAAAATAAAACAAAGAGAACTTCCACTCAAATATATATTGCTCAATTCATGTAGTGATCACATGATCATAATTCACTACATCACCCCCGATCGTCACGGCCGGTAATGTAGTTTCAAAGGTAGAAATTTTCAATGCCAATCACATCACATGTGACTCATGCTCGACATTTAGGTCTCTTGTGTTCCGAGTCCATGTCTGTACATGCTAGGCTCGCCAATTCTAACTTGTGTGTGTTGCTGTGCAACATGGATTACATCCACCGTATGCGAACGCAGATATGTATGACACCTGATCATCACGACCTGCCTCATAATAGAGAACATTCTTGGTGGTGCACACACAGACGGCAACACTATAATTAGCATTATGTGAGGTATTATCCTATTATGCTAAAGTCATATATCCTAATACACAAGCACAATAAGATGCATAAATAATATTTCAAAAGTATAGTGTCATGACATGGTTGCAGCGCCTTGCTCGCCATCGAGAGCTCCAATGAGAATGTTTCATAAACTTACCATTACAATGTCATGACACATGCCCCTACAAAGTAAAGTTATACGCTTCTACTTTATTGATTGCATGTTTTACATGGCTTTAAGGCTTTCGCGGTAGAACCCCTTCCCACCTATGAACATCGAGCCTCAACATGGATTCGATGATTGCTTGTTTCCTTCCCTTTTCAGGGCCCTCCAATGTTGATGCCATATCAACTACTGTAGAGAGATAGATACCCCCCAAAGCCACTTAATTATGGACCAGTCTCGTGAATCACCATGTAAGGTCGGTTGGGGGCCGCTTCATCAAATAGTGTCGCGATATGAACAAGGACATAAAAGAGGGTTGATGGCTCGGTAACGACACCAGAAAAATGCTGGTGCAGTGTTGATGTAGAGCTCGTTGGGAACCCCAAGAGGAAGGTATGATGAGCCTAGCAGCAAGTTTCCTTCAGTTATGAAACCAAGGTTTAATCGAACCAGTAGGAGCAAGGAAACACCCCAAAGGTATTGCTAGCTGATCCTTGGCATGGCGCACTACCGGTGCTAGTAGCTACATGGAGACCTGCACAACACAACCACAGAACTCTGTTGCCAACTTCCGATGAGGTTGTCAATCTCACCGTGTTTTGCTGAAAACAAAGGATTAAACGTATCGAATGGAAGGAAGTAATAGTTTGCAGAAAATAAACACAAAGCAGTAAACAGTTTATAGATTGTATGTAAAGAAAAGAACCGGGATCCATAGTTCACTAGAGGTGGCTCTCCTTAAGATAGATAACATGCTGGGTGAACAAATTATAGCGGGGCAATTAACAAACATCGAGAAAGCAATACATGCATATACTAATCATCTTGACTCCTTTGAGATTCGATTGGGCATTACAACATTATACATAGACCGCCATCCAACTGCATCTATGACTAATAATCCACCTTCAGGTTATCATCAAACCCCTCCAAGATAAGGTGCAAGCAACAGATTATTGCTTTACGAATTGCGTGTAATGTAAACAATACGATTGTTCTATGAACAAAGGATTGTTGTTTTCTCCCTAGTAGCAACAACACATCTAGTACCTTAGAGATTTCTGTTACTTCCCCAGATTACCAGAGGCATGAACCCACTATCAAGCATAAATACTAACACTTGGAGTTGCTAGCACCTACTTGTCCAAGATAGCTACTAACAACGGAAAGCATGCAAGATCACAAATAACAAAGACATGATAGAATCAATAATCAATCTGAAATAGCATCTCAATATCCATCGGATCCCCGCAAACACAACATGGAGAATTACAAATAGGTGATCTTGATCATGAACAGAGCTCAGAAGATCTAGACATGAAAGCACAAAGGAGGAGAACCAGCCATCTAGCTACTACATGGATACGTAGTCCAAGGATGAACTACTCACGCATCACACCGGAGGCTTGCATGGTGATGAAGAAGGCCTCCAGGGTGAATTCCCCTCCAGGTGACGGGAAGAGCTTCAGATCCCTCCCGATCTAGGGATGGAGATGACGGCGGCTACAGACTCTTTCGTGGATTTTTTGATCGGGTACTTAGGGTTTTCGTCCCGAGGGCATCTTATAGGCGGAAGGGGAGGCCGAGGGGGTGCCTGGGCTGGCTAGACCACCCCTGGCATGGGACAAGCCTGGCCGCACGGCCAGGTGGTGTGGCCGCCCTCTAGCCCCTCTCCGTCTCGTATTCTGGCATCTGATGACTTCCGGAAAAATAGGCACTTTGGCTTTTGTCCCGTCCAATTCCGAGAATATTCATTTTCTGACTTTCCTGGAACCAAACAGAGCAGAAAACATGCAGCTAGCACTGTGGCTCTTGTTAATAGGTTAGTCCAAGAAATCATATGAAAAGTACTCCAAAGTGTGGACAAAACACAAGAAAGTGGATAAAACCAAGCATGGAACATCAAAAATTATAGATACATTTGCAATGTATCAAGGGTAGCAACTAGAAAATCAATGCCCACATATTGCCATGTGTTCTATCTGTATGGCATGCCTACCCATAGACCCGCTCTGATACCACTGTAGGGTTCCGGAGCAGAAAAAAATTCTAAGTATGTGAACACTAATACCAGGATCTATACTATGTAGTCATAAGTAACAGAAAAGGAAGACGATATTCATACCCTTGAAGACAGAGGAATGCCTTACGCAGGAAGGCATATGCTGATGAAGACGAGCATCTCCAAGCACCCCAAGTGTGGTGCCTCCGAAGTACTAGACATGTTCGATGTAGGCAGCATCTCTTGGGCTCTGATCCAGTCGAGCAGCAGAAGAGGAAGATGGTGAACTGATGAAAGTGGAGAACTCAAAATCCTCAAGGTCCTCTCCAATATTACGGAGAAATCCTCACAGGAAATGATAGAGAGAGGAGAGAATGGGATGATTCCAAGGGGAGGGGGTGACCCCTTATATATAGTGGGAGGGGAGGCGCACCACCCATGGGGCCGGCGGTGTGGGACTAAATCCCATAGCCACCAGCTGTAGCACCCAGGTAAAACCACTACTAGAAAATCGCGTGTTGTTTTTATTTTTATGCATCATCATGACCGGATGCTCATGTCATCATGCCACATTGCATTTGAACATCGTCATTATTATGCATATGTTTGCCTAAAATTATTTTCTAAAAGTCTACCTTTGTTTTCTAAATGTCCCCCGTCTTTATTTCAAATCAAAACCCTAGGTCTGTCCGGATCTTCTATTTATCTAAAAATTATCTGCAAAATAATTTGTTTTAAAAGAAATAAAATAAATAATAAAAATGTTTTGTATCGGGCGAGGCTGTCGCAGGCCAGGCCCGAAAGCCTAGCCCGCAGCCACCTACCACCCCGATAAAATCCTACCCTAATCCCTGGTAGCCTTAACCCTAACCCCAGCTCACCCCACACCCCTCCACTCGCTCGCCACCACACACCACACCTCCCGCGAGGCCACCTACTAACCAAACCATAGCTAACCTGAACCACACATGACACCCTCGTCAGTGCACCCAACACACACACGCACGTACAGAACAACTCGCCCGCTCCTCCATGTTTTGCAGCCACCCCCTGGATCCTTTCCTGAAAAGCGATCAAGCCCATCCTCTTTTACTGTTCATTATCGCACATGGGCAGAGACCAAGTTCACGAGCCCGCATCGATCTCCCTCTCGTTTTGACCAACCGCCCCCTCTGCTCGATCCCAAAGTGCCTCCCCGCGTCCCCTTCTTCGCCTTCTATGGCACGAGGCGCCGCCGGCCGCACGAGCTTGCCCACCAAGGTTGCGCCACCTCCCTGCTCGATCCCCGTCGCCTAGAGCTCACTATGGCAAGCCCTTCCTCGACCTCACATATCTGCGGCACCACCACGTCCCCTGACCTCGCTCGCTCCCCGTCGCCTCGCCCTTCGTCGCCCGCCATGGACGTCGTCCGTGGAGCCAGCGAGGACCTCGTCCTTCACCACCTCAACCTTGCTCCCCTGCTGCGGCTCCACCTCACTGTTGCCTCTTCTTGCGCGAGCTCCTGTCTCCTCTGGCCCTCCTTGACCAATGATGGCATAGCGTTGTCCCGCGTCAACCTCCTCTCTGCAGCGAATTCGGGCGCCAAGCACTGCGCCGCTGGCCTCTCCTTCTGTCGCAGGGGGCCCCGCATCCTCCGCCCATTCCAAGCAGCGCCACCACCCTCTGTCGTGGTCCTCTTCGGGCTCGCCCTGCCGCCCCGCGCTGGTCGGCCTCGCCCTACCTCCCATGCAGCGTGTGCGGCATCTGCGTTCTCCCGTTTGTGCTCAAGTCCAGCGTTTCAAGTGCCTGAGAGAGGATATGTGTCCCGTGTCCACGGGAAAACAAGCTCTGGTTATTCTTCATGTCGTCGTGTCAACGAATACCTTCCCAAGTCCAAGATCAACCCCGGCCTCGAAACTGGAGCCCAAGGGTGATGGCGTCGTGCTCCAAGTTCTTCATCACGGAACTGGAAGATCTTCATTGCCTTCACGGAAACCACAAGATCTCCGTCATGGAAAGCCTCGAGCCCTTCGACGCCAAGGTCTCCTTCACGATCCGAAGCGTCGATCCCGGAGTCGGAAGACCGATCCCGGCGAGCCTGAACCTGAACCCTTGGCGATCCCCAAGATCATCGAACCCCGATGTGTGACCCCTTTCTCGAAATCCTATTTTATAAATGATATATATTTGTTGCATTAAATCGTTAATCTCGCATTCATATCATTGTGGTTTGGGGGTATTTAGACGATTCACCTAAATTAAATATGGAGGTTATATGTAGGCGATTCTAGTCTTATATTGCCTCCATTTAAATTTGTGTAGCGAGCGGATGCTATGTTTTGCCGTGTTAAGACAACATTTAAATTGCGGGGTAGCTAAACAACATGAACCATCTAATTAATTGCCGGGACCCCGGTTCTACTTAATATTACCTAGTTGCATCGCATCTTTGCCATGTCATGCATCATATCATACATCATGCGCGATCTTTTGCTGTATTATTAAATAGTGCATCCGGTGTTTCTTTTAGTGTTTGCTTCTTCACGGATTAGGCCGTTGAGTGGATGCGAGTATCGGCAAGTTCTTCAGATAATGAATCTTCGGCTATGTTTCCCAGGCGAGCAATCTCCCCCTTTCTACCTATTTTGCTTTTATAGTCTTTATTTCCTCCGGTTGATCTATTGCTATCCGTGTTGCGATGCTTTAGTTTTCCGTGCACCATTTATACTCCTTGCAGCCTCTATATTTCCATGGACACATCCTATTGCCTGTTGTTTGATAGATAGTCAGCCTTGCGAGTCGTAGTTGCTTGCTTATGTGTTGCTTCGCGTCATTGTCATTTCACCGTTGACGGCAAGTTGACACATGATAAATGGTGGAGATGCTTAATGGTGGAGATGATCATGACTTTAAATGCAACTGTTAAAATGCTGGGAATAGATATAACTAATGCAGAGGCATCGGTGGGCAATAGATGTTATTTGGTTCTTTCACGCTCACTTGTGTCCCGTAGGACCCCGAGTACTTGATACCTGTTCCTTGACTATCGCACTATCCGCATATGGGACCATGAATCCCCTTAGCCAGAGCTTGATTCATTTCTTATTTCTTTGGGCCACAAACTTGTTTGGGGTTTTATTACTATTCTGTACTTATGCCATGCTTTACCGCTTTATTTACGATTGTGCGTGGAGCACCTATACTGTTTTGGATCGTGACACGTTTTCGTTGTATCGACAAGCCCAGTCACACTTTCGGGTTCCCAGTTGTTTACCGCCATCCACACAAACCCTGGGTCCATCTCAGAGCTGGCCAACTTCGTCGCGGGTAGCTTAGTGGGGTGGCCCCCTGAAATAATTTATGAATCCTGTGATTGCTTTGTCGTAAAAGCCTCGTTTGGTTTTGAGTTGGTTTTCCGAGGTTGATCGTGTGTGTGTTGCTATTTGTGCACCCCTGCAGGGTAAATCTTTCTGAAAGCCGTGTCCGTGGTTATGGACGACTTGGAGCACAGTATCTCGATCATAGACAAGCATAACTAAAGTAGTGCTATAAATTTGACTTAATATGTGACTAGTAATCAGCTTCACTATCATGGAATGGATAATAAAAGTGCCAACAACTGGTGGAATTGGGGTGTATCGTGTCATGTTATACCTGCCTAGTAAGTATCGTAACTCCAATGGAATGAAATAAAAGTGCCAACAACTGCTGGGTTTGGGATGTCACATGCTAATTGTATCTGACTAGTAAGTACTGCAACTACAACTGAATGGTTAACTAAAACTGCCCACTACTTTTGCTTCAGGATGACTCATGCTATCTATATCTGACTAGTAAGTTCTTCAACTATAATGGAATGAATAAAACTGCCAACTGTGTGAGTTCCTTGCTTTGACTTCCTCGTTTGGTCTCGAGGGGGAATACCAGGATGGGTATGATGGGTGTTAGTATAAGGTTGGTACCGATAGGTCTTTCTTATCTCTCTCTAATAGACGACAGTTAATCGAGTCTCTATAGGTTGTTTAGTGCATGCTGCGCTGCCGCTTCAGTCCACCATACCTATGTAGGCGAGAGCTGCCAAATTCTAGCCTCGGCGTGTACTGGCCTCGGTACTGACGCTCCTCTTTTTCCCTTTGCCCTTTGTCGGCACCCCTTTTGTTTAGCAGGTACGAGTTCGACGTCGTTAGCAGGGTTACCCTTCCGGCTTGGCCTGGGCAGGGTTATAGACGCCATTGGTTATTTTTCAGGGCTCTTAGCCCGATTTGCATCTTGTCCGTACTCGGACGTTGTATTGGTTTCAAGGTGATTTGGATCTTGTACTGTATATCTGTATTCTTGACTCATGGAGTCGTGTTGTATATATCTGTTCTGTGGGTTCCATCATGGACTATTGTGTAATGGTATTACTTTGTTTTCCACCCGCACGAAAGTGCCTGGTGGGCGTCCTTGAATCGTTTCTATGCGGGTTTGGCGGGAAGCGCTGAAACTTGCATAGGGCCGATTCGAGGGTGTTATACCAGCCACCAAGGGGGAGACTCCGGCCCTAGGTGGGCCCCACGTGGGTAGCCCACCAACCCGTGGCCAGCTGGCCCTCCTCCCAAGGCACCTTGCCCCTTTGGGCCTCCCCTCCACGCGAGGCCCATTAGAAATGGGATGCCTATAAGAATAAAATAAAATATATATTTTAATATTAATTCAACCAATTAATATAAAATACACATGTTATTATATTCCTTCACACCGAAACTCCTTCTAGACCCCCCGTCAACATAGGGTATTACCCGGAACTATTGTGGTTTCTCTCTCTCTATTTATCCTACAACATCGCATCTATTGTGACACCCCCAGGATTAAGGCGAGACAAATCCCATACCTCTGTCTGATATAAGCCTAATCTAAATATCAGAAGTGTACAGAGAGAGAATCGGTAACATTACGGTGACCCTACAACACAAAAATTATTACAGCAAGCTCATAACTGAGCAAAGAACCAAAATATTACAAACAGAGGTCACTGACCACAAAGATCAAACAACGGAAGCAAAATTATGCTATTAAATATAGCAAACTTAACAAATGGCCTAAGACGCCTGAAGCATAATGATGACGTCCCAATCCATAGATTCCAGGCTGCCGACCGGGAACCCCAAGCTACTCGTCGATGTTGATGTCGTAATGAACTCATCTTCTATGGGAACACTTACCTGTTGCAAAAGTATCAACAAAGCAAGGTTGAGTACAAGGTGTACTCCGCAAGACTTATGGCTAGTAGGGTTATTTAGCATAAAGCTAACTTTCTTTGTAAAAGAGAGAGGAGAAGCTCGACTAATGGATCATTTTAAAAGGGAATAAGAGAGCGATATATCTAGCTTCGATCATCTTTGATATCCACCGAATCTTTATCAACTGAACCTATCAACTAGGACCACCCCCTTGATCCCTGAGGAAGCATCCTTAAGCACACCTCACATCTCTTGATAAGTTTTACGATTAGGTTATTCTTCGCTATGCTCTTAGAATCCGTTCCCAAGTCGTCCATAACCATGGACACGGCTTTTCGAAAAGATTAACAACCTACAGGGGTGCACAACTTTACCCACACGTACCAACCGATTCTTAATGCCACTTAAGATTAGCCCTCTTCCTTGGAAGGCCGACAGAGAGTGGTTGACCACGACCTTTACCTTGCTTTCGCCGAGTCATTGAGTCACGCCCTAAGGAGATGCCGCCGTAACGGGTCAAGTCCCAAAGCCGGTCCCTAGATATGTGAACAGGGTTTGACATTATGGAGGTCGTGCCTCTCCCATTCCCTACCACGCTTACCTACCTGTATTAATGCACCTCCTCCACCTCCTTCGAGAACAACTAGAATGCATATGTCGAATGGAACGCCCGAACTATGTGACTCATGGAATCTACTAGGGAAGTTAGTTGGTCGAGGGGGTTTCCAGGACCCCGTGTGGCTGTACGCTCGTCTTGAACTCAGGTCCTAGTAGTGGCAGGTATGGGACTGCAAAAACCACAACCCTCCGTGGCCTCCCATACAAGCCTTAGCATGTTTAACCTTCATCTCTGATCATACCACGTCTTCCTATCCAACTAGGTTCATTCGTAGCTTTGATTCATCAACCGGATGGACCAGTGCTAAAAACTAAGCTTGGCTAAGCACAATAGATATCAATAGCTCTAGCGAAGCTTATAAGCTAAACCCTAGTTATGCTAGGAGCAGTGGATCGGGGAGTATAGGCTACAAAGGTAACATGCATCAGATGGGATTAATCTATCTATCGATAAAACACTTTGGAATCGTATGCATATGGAAAGAATTAAAGTACTTTGAAAGCATAGGATTTTATCATGTGTGGGGCTATGCTTGCCTTTTCCTGTTGATACTCAGATATAGAACTTTAGGTTCATCTGCTTGGCATTGTTTGTCGATAACCTTCGATGATGTTGATCTCGGTCTTCGGCCTTGATCTCGATATCATATTCTACCGGAAGGAGGCAAACACCGGAAAGAAAGGGAAAAACAATCAAAACATGGCATATATGAAATGCTCAAGCAAGGATGATGATATGACAAGTTAAATTGTATTAAAATGACACCCTAAGACATTCTTAACCATTTCAATAGGGTCCGAGGGTTACAAACCCTAGAACAGGGGGAACCTCGGAGCCACCTAAGGGGGTTAAATTGGTTCTTCTAATTAAACTTGTCATGTGATTTGCTTAACAATGGATGATTATGAATCTATTGTGTATATCTCATTTTTCTGAACATTTTGGTATATTATTTGTATTTTTCTGACTTAAAATGAGTTAGTTATGATTTTTCCCAATTTTAATTCATTTTAAATCATTAAAAAACAATTAAACATTTTTTTGGGATTTATTATATTATTTTCCAGCTGGACCCACATGTCATATATTTAATCATTTCTGAAAACATTTCCAAAAAGATTAAAATCCTGATAGCTGGGGCCCATAGAGTTATTTATATATTGAGAAAAGAATTATATAAAACATTTAAAATAAAACTAGGAGGATTATTGGCTCATGCTGATGTCAGCATGACATCAGCAATGGAGCACCTCCCAGGTGGTTCTCGGATCAAGCGACTGGGGGCTCGCGGGGCTACGGGAGCAGGGCCGTTCGACGCGGTGGGTCATACTAAACCACCTAGGGGCGGTGCCGCTCGACTTTGGTCGCTGGAGCTGCGCGCACAACGGCAGCCGGCGGCGGCAGCGGCAGGTGCTCGTAGGAAGGACGATACAGCAAGGGGGGAGACGTAGGAATGATGTTGGAGGACCAGTGGCTCACCAGGAGGCCGATGGAGGGTGTGGCGAGGCCGGATGAGGCCTAACGGAGGTGAATCAATGGCGGCCGATGTCGGGAGAGGTGAGGTCAGCGACGAGGATTCATGGTGCGCAGAGTCGATTCCTTCTACGAGGATGCTCAGCACGATGAGGCGGTCATGGTGGCATGCTCGAGGAGGCGCGGGACGGCGCGGGTCGACAGCGACGAACGACACCTACGTCGGCTAGGGTTCCGACGATTGGGGAAAACTGGCAGAGAGCACGAGAGGAGGAGAGACGGGTATGGGGAGAGAGAGGAGAGAGCGGTTGTTCTTATCCTTGCGTCCAACAGCGGTGGCGGGCATCGTAGCACGGCGAGGATCGACAGCCAACACATGGGCACGCAGGAGCTTCAGCTCGAGCGAGGAAGAACAAAGAAGAAAGACGTCGAACGGTTGTGGGCTAGCTTGGGCCAAGGTGGGCCGTGAACGGGCCGCGACAAAGCTTGCATAGCGGGCTGCTGGCTGCTGCGCGGGTGACAGGTAAAAGGGAGAGGGAGGTGGGTTGCGGCCCAGATAGATCTAGGGTTCTATTTTTCCTTGTTTAAAACTTTTCTTTTTTGTTTCCATTTCTTTGTTTGTATTTTCAAACTCTTTTCTGTTTTGAACATTTTTAAAATACCAGAGGCTTTGTAAATTTATAGAAAATATTGCAGGGGCCCTTATAATACATTTGGGCTCCAATAATTTTGGTACTTTTCCAAATTCAAAACATTTTGAATTGATTTGAGAGAGGGAGGAAACTAGGGTTTAGTGTTTCCATTATTTTCTTTACATGCATTTTTTAAGAAATGATGCTCATGAATGCAAAATCAAATCCCTAAATAAGGATTACTAAAACTAGGGTGTTACAGCTCTATCCCCTTAACAGAATCTCGTCCCGAGATTCCTAGGTAGGAAGATAGAGGGAACAAGGTTACACTAAACTTCTACGATCTTCTCGAAGAGGTTGATCCATGCCACCATTATTTAATGAATGAAGCGCTTCATTTCTTTGAGGTAGCTGCACACACTAAACAAGAGAAGGGATGACACAGAACCACAAACAGAGTATCTCATGGTCAACTCATGGATAGATGTTTCATAACATCTCTGGAGCCAACGACCATGAAACACATCAAGGTAAGGGAGGAAACAAAAGGAGATGGTTTCAAGTTGTTAGATAGCTGGTCTTCATAAGGATTGAGACCATGGAGCTTCAGAAGAGTTTAAGCTTCTGAAAAGGAGAACATACAACAGAAAGAACACGACCGCAGACTTCGAAGGATGAAACTCTACTAGACGGCTTAAGTAGAGCTTCCAGGGATACAGAGACGTGGAGAACCAACTTATTGAACTACTTTCATATAGAATGATCACTCTTCATTCAACAGAAGGTCAAGATAGAAGGGTTATTTTGGTGTAGAGGACTCATAAGACTCAGAAGGAACATGTAACAAGAGGAACTATTGATTATCAAAACCATAGTCGCTCTTCAAACATGTTAGAGAGACCGAAGGAAACTCTTTATTCATCTAGGTGTATCAAAATATTTGCCAAAGATCATGATATCACTTTACACCACTAAAATGAATATATATGAAGATTCCTGATGACACGAGGAAAAAGAAACTTCATTCTCAGACTTCAATTACTTGGCACAACAAGAACCTTTCCAACATAAAAGGGTCTAGAGGTTCGATCGAGAGACATTTAGCAACTCTATTTTAAATGTTCTCCTTGATGTTTGAGAAAGCGGACACCAAGTAAAGGTCAGACTTCGGTACAAAGGAAATCATAAGAACAATCCTATAACAAGTCATAGAAGATGCCTCATGAGGAGTGGTTGTTATTGCTGATTCAAGAGTGTGTGAAAATAGGCTTTCTGACTGATTTTGTCAACCACTACATCAATCTTGCCGGATTTTCAAAGGGACCTATGTAAAAAACCTTGATGAACACTAACCATCATTGCTGTTTGAGATTCAGCTCTGGTTGGGTGAAACAATACTTCAGACTCAGCATGTCCGAATAGAAAGTTTGCAACATTTAACACAAAGGTAAAGTTACTAGATTCTCAAGACATGGACTACATTGTCAAGCTTCAAAATATGAGCTAGGTTGCGGCACCCATGTATTCACAAGTTATCCAAAAGATAATTGCTCCTGCATAGAGCGTTTGCAACAAACCACAACTGAATCCTTATTGGAAAACATTTAGGAAAATACTAAAGTTTGTAGGACTTCTTCTCTTCCATGACAAATCATCAATGGCTTAACGTGCTCAGGGATGTTCTCGAGATGGGAAGGTATTGACCTACCATATCAAGAATACTTCACACATGCTTGACTAACTTGAAGCGATTCCCGGGGAAACAAAGATAACTCTACTCGAGTTCACGGCGACAACTTTCAACTATTGCACATGAACCGGAGAAGTTCACTTCTAACATCCTGAACACATACTTCGGGATAACTCAAAGAAGGTTCTCGAAAGTTTCCAACATTAATGCCAATTGTTCCATATGCATCTAGTATAACATGGAGAAGATAAGGATGTCATCGAGGGGATCAATAACAAATTTATCAACATACTCCAGGAAGATGAACTCATCTACTATACGAACATGACATAGATATTGGTCAGACCCAAGAACATGAAGATGTACCGAGGTGAAACATCACGAATTGATACACCATCAGGATAGTCCTTATGACTGAGTTTGATTTGACGATAGCCTGTATCAAATCAAAGGTGGGGATGATAAAATTTCCATGAAGGAAACACTATCTTTCTTCAGCACGAACAAAACTAGACATCCCTTAAGAATGAACTAAGTCTGATAGAACTTTTGTCTTACAACTCTCCAAGTTGTTGTTTAAGCTCAACCAACTAGTTCGGGGGTATCTAGTACATATCTTTGGAGAAGGAGCAGTTCAAAGAACTAGCTTGCTCAAGAACTTGACATCACGGTCATGTGGCAACATGGTGATACTTCTAGAAATACGTCTAGAATATCACGAACCACCGATATGTCGCTTAGTTCGAGAGGAATCTTGCTTGGTAAGGAAAGAAGACGTAGTCTCAGAGCTTCGGCACAAGCCTAACTCTTTGACTGAGGAGAGTGTACCTGAATAGTGGAATTGGTAGCATAGTCAAAATTCGTTTAGTGATAGGTTAAACAATCATGCTAAGAATGACACAAATGTCCTTGGAGTTCAAAGCAATAATAGTTGCTAAGAATCTCAGATGACCACAGTATTGCTCACACGCATCATTCCGAGCACAGGAGCCCGGAGGAAGGGAGGGTAAGGATGTATAGTAGTATCGCTTCATTAAGAGGGTCACAAAACTCAGCACGACCTCTTAGTGTAAAGGAGTGTGACACTTTAAGGTAGAATAGAACTGAAGCTAATGATTGCTTCTTGACATGCGGATTAAAACACTTTGACCTGGTCGTAGATATGACAAGGTACTGGAGTTTGTTTCTCCTGACATCCCGAAATGGTTTGTCTTGATGGACCACAAGAGTATCTTGCGTCGGAAGACACCGATGTGCATTACTACTTGGCTACCAAATGGTAAACAAAAGTCGAAAACAACAAGGGAAAAGGAACATGCTCGGGATGTAATCCCGAGATGTGGATGCATAAGTCAACAATCTTCTGAGTACCGATGCAAGAAAAGGGAAAGTGTAGCAGAGTCATGGGTACAGATGCAAGACTCACGAGGAGTACTCTTGTCGTGATCTATTTGGTTGCATTAAAGAACATCTACCATAACATGTGGTAGGGGAAGTCCTTTGTTTGTCGTAATTTAATCACAACAATAACCACAAGCTTGAAGGCTATACTAGAAGGTACTAGCCATCCTGAGGTAATGTTTAGACATTAACAACAGGGATCAATAAAATGGATCTTGGGTTAAAGGTCATCTTCATGTACAAGATTCACAACACGAGAATTCAGCACAATCAGGGATCTTTGGTTCAAGTCTAAGGTTTAAAACCCGAGAAAAGAGTAACTACTATCTTGGTAATACATAGAGTACTAAAAGGTAGTAACCACGATGTAGCTTTCAAGAGAAGAAATAACTTCTGAAGTACCCAAACAAACGAGAAGGAGGCACCCGACACGAAAGGAAACTTCGAGGCCTAGAACAGATCACTATGTAACCATCAACATGATGTTGTGGTCCCGTAAGATAGAGAGATCATGATGGAAAGGAATCTCTCAACTGAAGCAGAACAAAGGGAAACAAGGAACACACTCACCTCTGACTCTGGAGAACTCAACACTAGGTCAACTGGTTGAGAAACGACATGCCAAGAAGGCACCTAAGCATTGAAAGATGAGACGAGATAGCTAAACTTTTTCCAAATCAACACAAGTTAAGATGACCAAGAGCTAGAGCGAAACTAGATAAGGAGAAAATGAAGCATACTAGAGTTTTCACAAATACTTTTCAGCTTTAAAATAGTTTTCACAAGCACTAGACTCAACATCGACCGGTAGAAAGGTTTTCCTACAGTCGGTACTGCTCTGATACCAAAACCTGTGACACCCCCGGGATTAAGGCTAGACAAATACTAGACCTCTGTCTGATATAAGCCTAATCTAAATCTCATAAGCGTACAGAGAGAGAATGGGTAACATTACAGTGACCCTACAACACAAAAATTATTAGCAAGCTCATAACTGAGCAAAGAACCAAAATATTAAAAACAGAGGTCACTAACCACAAACATCAAACAACGGAAGGCAAATTATGCTATTAAGTATAGCAATCTTTACAAATGGCCTAAGAGGCCTGAAGCATAATGATGACGTCCCAATCCATAGATTCCAGGCTGTCAATGTTGATGTCGTAACGAACTCATCTTATATGGGAACACTTACCTGCTGCAAAAGTATCAACAAAGCAAAGATGAGTACAGGCTGGTGGGGTTATTTTGCATAAAGCTAACTTTCTTTGTAAAAGAGAGAGAAGAAGCTCAATTAATGGATCCTTTTAAAAGGGGATAAGAGAGCGATATATCTAGCTTCTATCATCTTTGATATCCACCGAATCTTTATCAACTGAACCTATCAACTAGGACCACACCCTCAATCCTTGAGGAAGCATCCTTAAGCACACCTCACATCTCTTATCAACTTTTACGATTAGGTTGTTCTTCTCTATGAACTTAGAATCCATTCCCAAGTTGTCCATAACCGTGGACACTGCTTTTCCAAAAGATTAATACCCTGCAGGGGTGCACAACTTTACCCACACGTACCAACCAATTCTTAATACCACTTAAGATTAGCCCTCTTCCTTGGAAGGCCGGCAGAGAGTGGTTGACCACGACCTTTACCTTGCTTTCACCGAAACCATGAGTCATGCCCTAAGGAGATGTTGTTATAACAGGTCAATTCCCAAAGCCGGCCCCTTGAGATGTGAACAGGGTTTGAGATTACGGAGGTCGTGCCTCTTCCATTCCCTGCCACGCTTACCTACCCGTATGAATGCACCTCCTCCACCTCCTTCGAGAACAACCAGAATGCATATGTCGAATGGAACGCCCGGACTATGTGACTCATGGAATCTACTAGGCAAGTTAGTTGGTCGAGGGGGTTTCTAGGCCCTCGTGTGGCTGTACGCTCGTCTTGGTTCAAGAGGCAAGAACTCAGGTCCTATTAGTGGAAGGTATGGGACTACAAAAACCACAAGCCTCTGTGGCCTCCCATACATGCCTTAGCATGTTTAACCTTCATCTCTGATCATACCACGTCTTCCTGTCCAGCTACGTTCATTTGTAGCTCTGATTCATCAACCAGATGGACCAGTGGTAACAACTAAGCTTGGCTAAGCATAATAGATATCAATAGCTCTAGCGAAGCTCATAAGCCAAACCCTAGTTATGCTAGGAGCAGTGGATCGGGGAGTATAGGCTACAAAGGTAACATGCATCAGATAGGATTAATCTATCTATCGATAAAAGACTTTGCAATCGTATGCACATGGCAATAATTAAAGTACTTTGAAAGCATAGGATTTTATCATGCGTGGGGCTATGCTTGCCGTTGCCTGTTGATACTCAGATATAGAACTTCAGGTTCATCTACTTGGCACTGTTCTTCGATAACCTTCGATGATGTTGATCTCGGTCTTCGATCTTGATCTCGATATCGTATTCTACCGGAAGGAGGCAAACACTAGAAAGAAAGGGAAAAACAATCAAAACATGGCATATGTGAAATGCTCAAGTAAGGATGATGATATGACAAGTTAAATTGTATTAAAATGACACCCTAAGACATGCTTGACCATTTCAATAGGGTCCGAGGGTTACAAACCCTAGAACAGGGGGAACCTCGGAGCCACCTAAGGGGGTTCAATTGGTTCTTCTAATTAAACTTGTCATGTAAGTTGCTTAACAATGCATGATTATTAATCTATTATGTAGATCTCATTTTTCTAAACATTTTGATATATTATTTGTATTTTTCTGACTTAAAATGAGTTAGTTATGATTTTTCCCAATTTTAATTCATTTTAAATCATTAAAAAACAATTAAACATTTTTTTGGGATTTATTATATTATTTTCCAGATGGCCCACATGTCATATATTTAATCATTTTTGGAAACATTTCCAAAAAGATTAAAATCCTGACAGCTGGGGCCCACAGAGTTATTTATATATTCAGAAAAGAATTATATAAAACATTTAAAATAAAAGTAGGAGGATTATTGCCTCGTGTTGATGTGAGCATGACATCATAATCGATCCTGTGTGTAGTGGGTGATCCCGGGTGGGGCTGCATGGCACCTCTGAGCGGGGCGTTCGGCCACGGTGGAGTCACGCTGAACCACCTAGGGCGGCGCCGACTTTGGATCGCTGGAGTTACACGCGACAACGGTGGCCCGGCCGGTGGCGTGGCGGGGTGCTGACGTGGGGAGGGAGGGAGACGTAGGAATGATGTTGGAGCACCATTGTCTCACCAGGAGGCCGATGGAGGGTGCGGCGAGGCCAGATGAGGTCGGACAAAGGCGAATCAATGGTGACCGACGTCAGGAAAGGTGAGGTCGGCGACGAGGATTCATGGTGCGCGGGGTAGAATCCTTCTATGAGGATGCTCAGCACAACGACACGGTCATGGTGGCATGCTCGAGGAGGCGCAGGACGACGCACTGCATCGGCTTGGGTTCCGTGATTGGGGAAAGCGGTAGAGGCGGTGTATGGGGAGAGAGAGGAGAGAGCGTATGTTCTTATCCTTGCGTCCAACGGTGGTGGCAGGCATCGTAGCGCAGCGAGGATCGATGGCCAACGTGCGGGCACGCAGGAGCTTCATCTCGAGTAAGGAAGAAGAAAGAAGAAATACGTCGAACGATTGTGGGCTAGCTTGGGCCAAGGTGGGCCGTGAGCAGACAGCAAAAAGCTTAATGGCATTTCTTTGTCACTTACCCGGGTGACAGGCAGAGGGGAGAGGGAGGTAGGCTGTGGCCTAGATAGAGCTAGGGTTCTATTTTTTGTTTAAAACCTTTCTTTTTCTGTTTCCATTTCTTTGTTTGTATTTTCAAACTCTTTTCTGTTTTGAACATTTTGAAAATACCATAGGCTTTGTAAGTTTATAGAAAATATTGCTGGGGCCCTTATAATGCATTTGGCCTCCAATAATTTTGGTAGTTTTCCAAATTCAAAGCATTTTAGATTGATTTGAGAGAGGGAGGAAACTAGGGTTTAGGGTTTCCATTATTTTATTTACATATTTTTTTAAGAAATGATGCTCATGAATGCACAATCATATCCCTAAATAAGGATTACTAAAACTAGGATGTTACATCTATCCCTTTGCGTCCCCACCCTTAAGCATGACACCCTTTGTTTCGGAAACACTCCAGACATGATTGAGACATCTCTCATATCAATGATCATCATCGGGACTTGGATTCCCATCATGACCCCCATGTATTTCACGAATCTTATCGCTTCAACCTTTAATGTCATTTCCATTCTCTTTGCCACTTGATACCTAGTTCATCTGAGATTTGATCTTTGGTATCTCCATACCTGCATTCGTTCTTATTACCGATGAACTCGTTTACTTGTTCCCATGTCATTGCATTATGTGACCTAGTCACACGCTTGCAAGATTTTTTAATGCAATGTCACAGAGATGGCCACATGTATCTATCGGTTACATGAATTGGCAGATCCTGGTCTTGATATCTACTCCTCTACGCGTCCCTTTGGAAAACCTGAGTGGAACCTTTTTGATCACCCAGTTAGGTCTGATGCTTGATACCATCTAAGTTTCCCTCTAGAATGGTGATTTGCATTATCTCACAGTACGAGGATTAGGTTGCGAGGTTTTCCTTTTTCGTTATCATCAATGGTGAATTTTGTAACTAGATCTCATTATGATAGAACTATTGGATGTTTGTCTATCACACCATTTAACCTGTGACATGACCTCATTGTCAATTGGCATAAATGCCCATGATCTTGAGACCCTACATCATCCTCATGACCAATGAGCTAGTTCGATAGAGGTAACTAGAGACACGATTTGTTTATATACCACACATGTTATATTTTGCATCGGTCTTAGCCTCACCACTATCCAAAGAACCGATGTTGCTCTACATAGCAGCGACCAACCGAGTCGTAAGTGCGGTGATAGTAGTGGATCATGATGAGGAGGGTAAGTCAGTGCAGAGGCCAGTGTACTACCTAAGTGAGATGTTGTCAGCTTCGAAGAAGAACTACCCTCACTACTAGAAGATGGCATATGGCATGTATATGGCGGCAAAGAAGCTAAAGCACTACTTTGAGGAACACCCCATCAAAGTGACATGCGAAGCGCCCATATCCGAGATAATGAGAAACAAAGATGCTATTGGCCGAATTGCAAAATGGACAATTGAGTTAGCCCCATAGGCACCACAGTTTGATAGGAGAGATGTAATTAAATCTCAAGCAGTGGTGGATTTATTTGTGGATTGGGCTAATATGAAATATGAACCACCTTTTCCAGATTCAAACTATTGGAGAATGCACTTTGATGGGTCAAAGCTGAAGGAAGGACTGGGGGCCGACGTAGTGCTTCCCTCATCCAAGAAAGATCAACTAAAATATGTCCTCCAAATCCATTTCAGTGCATCGAATAATGTTGCCGAGTATGAGGCGCTCGTGCATGGGCTTAAGGTAGCAATGGAAGTATGGATATGTTGGATACAATGCTTCGGAGATTCGGATTTGGTGGTGCAGCAAGTGTTTGACAATTGGGATGCTTTGGAGATGAACATGGCTCTTTACAGATTCCATGTCCAAAAGATAAGTGGGTTCTTTGAAGGGTGCGAGTTCCACCATGTACCTCGGCTTGAAAATGAGGCAGCCGATGTATTGTCCAAACTGGGGTCATCTTGGCACCCAATCCAGCCAGGTGTTTCTTTGGAGCACTTGAGAAAACCATCTATCACACCTCCACCAGAATCCGATTCAATCTAAGTCCCGGCTCACTCCAGATCAGAGGCTATTCCTATGGATATAGATGGGGGCAGCACATCACCAAACCCGGGGACTACTTCGGCAGACCCGGGGACTGCATCACAAAACCCGGGGACTGTTCGGACTGACCCGAACGGATTTATGTCACTAGAAGCGATGGAAATTGACGAGGAACTTTTTCATGTTCGAATTGTACCTGCATGGGCAAAGCCAATATTTGAGTTCTTGAAAGAAGGAACTTTGCCGACTAATGAGATAATTTCGAGGCAAATTCAAATGAGAGCAAAGCCATACACTATTATCAATGTCAAACTATATAAAAGAAGTGTCACAAGTGTCCTGGAATGATGTGTTGATCCGGAAGAAGGGCTTGACATCCTCCGAGATATCCATCGGGGGGAATGTGGGCATCATGCATCATCCAGAGAACTAGTGGCAAAAGCTTTCCGGCACAGATTACTGTCCAAGTACCTTGGAGCAAGCCGAGGATCTTGTAAGAAAATGCAATGGTTATCAGAGGTATGCCACCAAGACGCACATGCCTATGTCGAAACTGAAAACTATACCTATCACTTGGCCAATTGCGGTATGGTGTTTGGACATGGTCGGACCATTTAAGTCGGCAGGAGGAAACATGGCCCATATGTTGGTTATGGTACACAAATTTACCATGTGGATTGAGGTCAAGCCAATCAGGAAATGTGATGGGGCAACGGCTATGACATTCCTCAAAGATATAATCTTGAGATACGGCTATCCCCACAGTATAGTAACTGATAATGGCACAAATTTTGCTGAAGGAGCATTTGTGAGATTCTGCCAAGAGAAGAATATCCGGCTAGATATTGCATTAGTAGACCACCCCGCATAGAACAAGCAAGTGGAAAGATCCACTAGACTAGTTTTGTCCGGGATAAAACCCCGGCTCATTGAGTCACTGCAAAGATCAGTGGGGTGCTGTATAGAAGCACTACCAGTGGTACTATGGAGTTTAAGAACAACTCTGAATTGATCAACAGGCTATACGCCATTTTTCTAGTATATGGGGAAGAAGTTGTATTACTAGCCGACATAGTGCATGATTCGCCTAGAGTCGCCCAATGCATAGAAGCCGAAGTGCGAGAAGCCCGGTAAAATGATGTTGATGTGCTGGAAGAAGTGAGAGAACTGGCCTTGTCCAGATCCGCCATATATCAACAAAATCTCTAACGCAACCATAGCCGGAAAGTAAACCCTCGAGTCTTCCGGGAAGGTGATCTCGTACTTCGGCTGGTACAGCTTACTGCTAGCATGCATAAGTTATCCTCCCCATGGTAAGGACCGTTCATTGTAAGCAAAGTGTTGCACAATGATTCATATTACCTCATTGATGCATAGCCACAGGAAAGGAACAAGGCGGACAGGTCCGGCGAGGAATCTAAGAGCCCATGGAATGTAGGTCTACTTCATCCATTTTACACTTAGCAAAGAAGTGTATGTATCCGAGTCTCTCACATGTCGGTATGTATGTCGGCAGTGAGCTTATCAATGAAACCTCGGCACCCCAAGCAGAAACTCAGGGTCTGCCTTAATAATTGTCTTTTCTGTATTTCCTTTCTATATGTCGGCTGGTTTAAATTACTTACACCTTAGCCGGATTAGTAGTGTGCAGGCACCAAAAACCTAACTCTTCGACTTGCTACTGTCCAACAGGAATTGGCTTCATGGAAAGGAAGAGAACAAGTTTGGAATTGCAAGGCACATGAAAAACGACTAAGGAAAGGAACATAATCGAGCCGACATTTGTTATTTGAACTAACCCTGAATTTATTTTATTCATGTTATGTTGAATTATTTGAGCTGATCCCAAAGTTTCAAGTATTGTTAAGTCAATTTTTTGAACCTCGGACTCGTAAGTTGAGAAACCGAATCAAGGTAGATGTGAGCCGAGTCATAAGATTGAGGGAACAAGAAAGGGAAACTAGGGGACTTCTCCCAAGTCAATCCAATGTTAAAAACTTAGTATCAAAACACAACCATTGTGTATAATAAATTTGCACCTAGCATACCAGGGATCTCATAAATGTTAAAGTTTTTTGGCTCAAGGAGTAGAGGTAGGAGCCGGATCATCAGTTGCAGGAGCCAGATCATCAGTTGAAGGAGGTGGTAGTTCGGTCTCAGGGGGTGGGGCTCTAGTCCTGCTTCATCCTCCGGGTTGGCCATGGCATCGTCCGGATCTTTGGTATCCTCAGCAAATTCTGAGGCTTCTTCGTCTTCTTCACCATCTGACCCATCTGAGACATAGGCGTCGTCGATGAGGCCAAGGAAGCTCGGACCTTCATTCCAGCTGTGGCAGAAGGCATATTGGATGAGGTTGTAGGCGTAAGCCTTGCGTTGAACGATACACTCCGGATCATTAGTCCATTTTGATCCGGTTTGCATGCGGTCAAGAACCTTCAAATCCAGCGTCTCACATCACGAGAGTATGAAGCTTAATGTTGTACCAGGCCTAGCACATGCAGCGGATTCTCGCCAAAGGTTCAACTGATTCTCGCCAAAGGTCCAACTTGTCAAGAAAAGCCCTTGAACCTTCGGGGGTATCTTCATTGGGCCACAAGGCACGGAAGATCCGGACGGCTACATGCATTATATATGTGCCATAGTTCCTCACGACTTCTGCTCGCGCCGCGAGGCTCACCAGCATGTCCTCCATATCATAAGGAATTGGATCAGTGGAAGGACCGACCGGAGTACATCGCTGCACGTGAAGCTTATCAACTGCAGCATTGGCAATGGCATCTGATTCGGGGAATTTGCTTGAAAACGAAATAAGGGAAAGACTTTAGTACAAATACAAGGGCCAAACACGGACAAAGAAATGATGGCAAAAGAGAGGAAACTCACGTGCTATATGGCCAAGGATCTGACCCAATTCAGCAAGTGAAGCAGCATTTCTGTTCTTGAGCATTTCACATTCGGCATTCACTAACGCAAACTTGGTGCCGGCCTCCTTCGGCAAATTGTTGTCCTTGGCTAGCTTAGGCTTCAAGTGCTATTTTTCCTCAGAAAAGTCCTGGTCGACCTTACCCAACTCTGTCTTATGAAGATTTTTGAGCCTCTAGATTTTAGCATTCAGCCATGTTATCTCATCTTCTTTGAGGAGAAGCTTGGTGATTTCATCATCCTTCTTTTTAGTTCAGCCTGATGCTTTCCTGCATGTTCGAGAAAGTGAAGCATCATGTCAGGCATAGACACGCTATCCTGAAGTGTCACTGCAATAGTTGGTTGACCCGGCAGAGCCGAGGTATGATTATCTGCTGAGTCAAAGTAGGGGTAGACAAAGGCTAGGTGACTAAGACGAGTTACCTGTGACCTCGGCCAAGTTCTTTCTCATGATGATGTTGTCAGCTTTAACCTCGACTTTGCAATCCGGAGGACAAGTTAATATAGATAACAAGTAACACAGAGACATGAAAGTGAATGATCCTAAGTGAAATAACTTACACTTCCTTTTCAGCTCAACAATCAGTTTGATATGCTTGGAGCGAAGGTCCTTGTATGTGTCTAGAAGACGTTGGAACTCAGCAGTTCGACGGTTTGTGGTGGTCTAAAAGAAGCAAATGTTAGTTCAGGAATAAGAAGGAATGTGTGAATATTTGAAGTCTACAAGATCCGAGCCAAGTGGAACCTAACCCGGCTCTAGGTGTGTGGATATCCGGATCGGGGCTCGCCTTCTGAGCAGGGCGTTCGGGGTGGGTCACGCTGAACCACCTAGGGGCGGCGCCGCTCGACTTTGGTCGCTGGAGTTGCACGCACAACGGCGGCCGGTGGCGGCAGCGGCAGGTGCTCGTGGGGAGGACGATACAGCGAGGGAGGGAGACGTAGGAATGATGTGAATATTCGAAGTCTACAAGATCCGAACCAAGTGGAACTTAACCCGGCTCTAGGTTTGTGGATGTTTGAAGTCTGCAAGATCCAGGACAAGTGGAACTTAACCCATCTCTAGGTGTGTGATGGTGACCGACGTCAGGAAAGGTGAGGTCGGCGACGAGGATGGACAACGACACGGTCATGGTGGCATGCTCGAGGAGGCGCAGGACGGTGCGGGACGACGGCGACGAACGACACCTGCATCGGCTTGGGTTCCGGCGATTGGGGGAAAACTGGTAGACGGTGTATGGGGAACTTAACCCGCTCTAGGTGTGTGGACTTATCCTTGCGTCCAACGGTGGTGGCAGGCATCGTAGCGCAGCGAGGATCGATGGCCAACGTGCGGGCACGCAGGAGCTTCATCTATTTGAAGCTACTAAGGACCCATGCTAGTTTTCTAGAAAGAAGAAATACGTCGAACGATTGTGGGCTAGCTTGGGCCAAGGTGGGCCGTGAACGCAGACGGCAAAGCTTTGTGGTCAGGCTGTACCGGGTGACAAGTGAGGGAGAGGGAGGTAGGCTGTGGCCTAGATAGATGCATTCGTTTATTACCGATGAACTCGCATTGTTCCCATGATAACGTAAAAGGGTTTACCTCCATCATTCGGCCAGCAAAAGAGATGTCCTTGGTGGTAGTGTTATCTCACGATCTGAGGATTAGGTTGCGAGGTTTTCCTTTTCGTTATCATTAACATATTCAAATGAGCATTGGGCGCTCTACATAGCAGCGACCAACCGAGTCGTAAGTGCGGTGATAGTATTATCCTTCTTAGCGGCAGAGGCGATTACTACCTAAGTGTAGTGACATGGAAGCGCCCATATCCAGAGATAATGGAGTTGATCCAAAAGGAGCTACCTGAAGGAAGGACTGGGGCCGACGTAGTGCTTCCCTTTTGGGTCGATGTCGATGAAACTAGCACCTCAATGATGGTGGGTTGTGGCTGAGCCGAAGAGGAGTTGGGGAGATCCGGCATAGTCGTATCCTCGGCAACCCCACTTCCTCCCGCACCGACATTGCCCTCTTCGTGATGAGGTAGGCTAAGATCCGGAGCGGCCGCTCAGCTCTCTTGGATAGGGCTCGGCGGGCGAACATCATTGTATCGGTGGGAGATGGAGCACTCCGGATAGGCGAAGTGATGCTAGAACCACTCTAGGGATCTCCCTAGAAGCCCTGCCAAATTATACAACAAACATCAAGTTAAAAAGGAGAAAGAGAGACAAGTAATACGCGAAGACTGTGAAGCATAATCCGGAAATGGATGAAGAAGGAAAAAGGACTTATTCAATTGAGGTTGGAGGTTCCCGAGGCTTAGGCACTCTCCGGATCGTGGCCTTGGGCACAGGCTTGTTGGCACCCTTGACGCCAGGATTCTTCTACCTTTTCTTGGCTGGGGGCGCCTCAGAAGCAGCAGCCAAAGTGGCATGACGTTTCTTGGATGGGGCAAGAACCGGGTCACCCACGGTAAGGGGAGGATCCTCATGGACCTAACCGGATAGGTTAGCTGAAGCCGAATCAACCGGAAACGCATAAGAAATGGGCACTGGATCAAGTACCTCCATAATCTCAACATCGGAGTCGTCATCATCAGGCCAATCCCTTAGATAAGATCCCTTACTAGAGGTTCATATAGATCCATCTGAAATAGGCAAGAATATCTCTGTGTCTGGATCCACCGTGTCTAGGACTAGGCGGTCCTTCCCCCATTTGAGAGATGGTACCGAACCATCCTCAAGGGTCTGCTGAAGAAACAACCGGAGGCAAAAGTTCAAAAGAAATGAGTAAGATAGTTTTTCGACATAAGACAAGACTCGGAAAGAGGGTCAGGTGAGGAACATACCGAAGGAGGCAAGTTACGTCGGCGGTAGTGTTCTAGCCCCCATTTCCACCCCTCGGTGAAGTCCTTTTCTATCTTAAAGATAGCCTTGACTCAACGAAATATGTCGGTGTTGTCAAGCTCGAAGGAGGAGGTGCGATTGGGGTCAAGAGGACCACTCATGTGGCAGAGCTTGTGCGTGCGCTTCTGGAGAGGGGAGATCCAGCTGCAAATGAAGGTGATCATCACATCCTCACTATGCAGCCCCAGCTTGTTCAGCTCCTTGATCTGCATGTCCACCTGATTCGCCAACACAGTTGCCCGCCTTGGAATTCGGTCCGACAAGGATGTATCCAGGACACCTAGCTTGAAGGGGAGTAGCCAGATCAGGTCCTCGTCCGTATCATTCCTCACGTAAAAGAAGGTCCGGGACCAGCCTTTGTAGGACTCGAGGCCAATGACCCGGGGGAACGTAGAGTTTTTGCCAGGAGAGATAGAAGGTCCACCACACGGGGTTAAAGATTTGTCGGCTGGGGAAAGATGAGGATCGGGAATGACGTTTTTATGAAGGCCGAAAAACTTGATCCAAAGCTCCTTGGTGGGCTAGAGGCCGACATATCCTTCAATGCTAGAGGCAAAGGAAGAAAGGGAAGTGATGGTGTTTGCCGGGAGATGGTGCGGTTGAAGCTCATAGATAGTGATGAAATCATTGAAAAAATCACTGACGGGAAGGCCGAATCCACGCTGGAAGTGAGATAAGAAGACCACAAACTCACCCGGATTGGGGGAGGGAGCAATCTCCTCGGCGGTGAGGCAGCAGGTGACTCCTGCGGGAATGCGGCGGCTCTGGTAGAGCCAGTCAAGATCATCTTGACAGACCCACAGGACAGGCCAGCCACTACTTTCGTGCACCTCGCTTTCCTCCTCCTCTTCCTCAAGAATGGTGATCTTCTATTCCGTCATATCCAAATCATTGTCCTCACGGAAAAAATCTGCGGTGGGGGCAGCGGCCTAGACTTGCGGGGCCCAGTAGTGGCGAGGTTGTGCAGTAGTGGTGGCGCGGCTACGGCAGAGCAGCGAGGCAACAAAGCACCGCGGCGGTGGCGCTATGCGGGGCAGAAGCAGTAGCAACAACGACGTTGCTATGATAAAGAAGGAAGAAGATGGGCAGGAGAGCATGCGATGTGGGGGAAAATCCCCAAGGGGCGCCCCTATCCTCTATTTAACAGCTCCTCTGAGAAGGGTAGGGGGATCCAGCGTTGCGGTGGTGCCACATGGAGTGGCCGTGTATTTACCAAGTCAACCAATCAGATGCGCGCCACACCAAGGACCACAGGGAGCAGCAAATCCCACGACACGACGTGGTGATATAGTTAACGAGGAGGTTGTCATGATTTTACGTTTGCAGCAGTTATTCCTGACAGTGAATACAGTAACCGGCACAGTAACTGGCGCAAGCCCTTAAAATGAGGCGAAATAATCATTACCCTCCACGTAGGACGTGGGGAAGCGTACAAGAGAAGGAAAGATGATTTAGACAAATTGAATACAACTCGGAATGAGCCAAGGGAATGTCGAACCAAAGGAGGCAAGTTATAGGATAACTCGGTGAGAAAAGTGCAGATCATGGTAGGTTGAACCTTTTGTGGCCTTATCAGCTGAAGCTGCCAAGACCGCACCAGCTTCGGGGACTAATGTTGTGGGGATACCCCCGGGTAGGGTCACGCTGGGGGATAAAGGTCATGTTAGCCGAGGTACGGCAAGGTCAAAGCGAGAGCTGGCCGGGTTACCTCAAGGCAGACAGGCTTACGGAATGACCCGGCCTAGAGGATGTTCGTCTAACCTTGACCCGTCCGACATATGGTGTATATCTGCATGGTCTTTGTGACTTGTTTACAGGGACCCGCGTGGCCGAGTTAGCCAGGCGCTAGCCGGGTTACCACTTGGCTTCCAAGAGAAGGAAGGAATCTCGCTGGTCAAAAGGTGGCCTCTGTCCACTGTAGCGTGAGCGGAGCAGGCAGAGGGAAGGACCAACGGAGTGTGGCCGACAAGGATGACGCAGCCAATGTCGGCTGACACCACCAGTGTCGAGTGATGCCACGCCACAGAGGGGCTCAGGGAGGCTTACGCCTTGAGTCCGGACTAGCCGTTTAAAGTGTAAAAAGAGGCATCTCACTTTACCAAAGGGCATATTCGGAGAATATGCCTCCATGTGTGCCCTAGATTTGTAACCTGGGCTCCCCTATATAAGGAGAACCAGGGCCTCCATAGAGGGGTCGGCCATTTTTACTAAGGGAGAGCCCTATAGATTACTTGTGGGTGCTAAGAGACCTAGTCTCCTTCCCACGAACAGCTCGAGGAGCCTCTATAATCCTTCATCAACAAGAGTGAAATACAAACACTTGTTTGTGGAATCACCATACTATCCCTCCCTGGATTCCTCTAGTGCTCATTGTCCCCATCTTTAGTCTATACATGGCATCTACCGTGCCACCACCATGACAAACGTATTATTAACATACAAGAGATACATCAAATAAACCACTTTAATGTTTGCCTCTAGGGCATATCTCCTTCAAATGCCACCTCACAAAGGGTCGATTCCATTCCGGAGCTTTGCCAGTCAAGCATGAACAACTTCCGAAAACCAAGATCTCCCCATGATGAAGGATTCCACAACGGCTCCACAGAACATAGGCGGAGGGATGCGCGCAATAGGACTGATGTTATCCCAGTATCTGCCGGCAATGGAGACAAGGCTCACCCTCGTCACTCGCAGCCACCCCCATGGTCCGGGCATCATGAGGAACCACATCGGTGCCACCGTAGGAGCATGCCACCTCCTAGGCATCCCCGGGGCAGCATCATTATACACGACTAGGGAGACTAGCCTCGGCATGATGGAGAGCGCAGCGGCAACAATGGACATAGGAGAAGATCTCACAAGGAAGCCCCTCGTTAGAGAAGCAACCGTGACAGTCGTGAGGATTCACATGGAGGAAGTAGCAAGAAGGCTAGCCCACCGCTGCCACCACCACTGTTGCCACCCAGAAGCCACCATGGCGGAGGACCACGCAGGTCCCACGGCTCGCACCACAATTCTCCTCCCCATGGCGGAAATGGGAACAAGCAACAACCAGAGTCGGACGATGCATGATCCCGCCTTGATAAGATCCAAGAAGCCTAGGAAGAGCCATACTTGGGGCCATGTTGTTTTCGACCGGTTATCTGGGCCACAACCTACCCTATGGGCCTTCAGATTGACAAGACTATCAATCCCTATGATGGGGCTGCCAGGCCAATCACATGGTTGCAGGACTACCTTGAAGTGATACAAATCATCGGGGAAACCCCAATGTCGCCATCAAGTACCTCCCACTCATGCTCGCCGGCACTGCCCTACAATGGATCGATGACTTGCCGGAGAAATCAAACTGTAATTAGCTAGATATGCATGAAGCGTTCACCAAGAACTTCGAGTGTACATACAAACATCCATGTACCGTCGGTGACCTATGGCGGTTTGTGCAAGAAAAGGATGAATCTTCTCATGCCTACCAATCCCATTGGCTCGACATGGAAAACTCATGCGCGGGAGTACATGATCAAACTGCTATGGCCGCCTTGATCGACGGCTTGGAAAAGGGAACACTGCTCCGACATACGCTGAAGTGCAATCAAGACAACGGCAAACTTGACCTCAACTCAATGATTGCCATGGCTAGCGAGTTCACCGCTGCCGACGATGATGCACGCGGATCGTTGCCAGTGGTGGCTATTCCCACCCAGGACAAGAAGAATAACAATAACAAGCGGAAGAATCCACTAGAAGACAAGCATACAGCTGACATGGTCGCCACGACTTCCGCTGGCAGAGGCGATGGCAGACAACGTGGTCGTGGTCGGGGGGCTAGTCATGGGAAGTAGCGGAGTGACTCTACACCTGCAGTGTCCCATGTTTCGTCCATCTCTATGCAAACAACAAAGCCACCCACACCAACCACCAATGCATGTTTGTCAACGACAGGAAGACCCTGAGTCCGTCTACAAGCAAAGTCGAAAGAACATACCCTACAGAAAGGGCAAGGGGAAGAAAAGGAGGAAGATTCCAAGTATTCATATGATATGGATGAAGACGCGGATCCCAAGCCCGCCGACAAAGGCAATGGCAAGGGAAATAACCCACTCAAAAAGAAGGCTCCAGTCAACCACACTTTCATTGACACTCCCACCGTCCAAGCCTAGAATACCTCTCTGAGGATACTGATGGCCACCCTCCCTATAGTCCCCGAGTATGTCAGGTGGTCAGAGATTCCAATCACATTATACAGATAAGATCACTCGGAGCATATCCCAATAGAGAACCAGTATGCCATGGTCATCAACCCCCTGATTAACAGCAGCGAATTCACTAACAGCCTCGTGGATAGTGGAATCAACATCAACATTATGTACCTAGATACACTTCACAAGATGAACTTGATTGAGACGCAGGTAAGGCGGAGCAACACCATCTTCTATGGCGTCGTTCCCGGCCATCAAGCTAACTCCCTTGGATGCATCACCCTTTCGGTCGCCTTTGGTGATGTTAATAATTACATCCAAGAGCGCATGACCTTTGAAGTGGCGCCCTTCAAGAGCTTGTACCAAGTCATATTTGATGGGTTCGTAGCATGGAAAACAAAAAAAATTCTACCGCAAGAACGAACAAAACCCACATCTAATCTAGATAAAAGCCAAGATCTAATCTACTAGACATGAGCAACGAGATAGATCGGTACTAACCCTCGTAGAACCGAAAGCGTTAACGAGATTAGATCTCGTGGATGATGTAGTCGATCACTTGCCGATCTCAAGATCGAGTAGATGATCCTTGGCGCAGCGTTAAGCGCTTCAGACGGTCTGCGTGCGGAGTCGAAGCAGACCTTCCTCTCCCCGTTCCAGCGAGCAGCGGAGGTAGTAGATCTTCTCCACGCAATCCCAGCAGCACGACGGCGTGGTGGTGGTGGTGGAGAGAATCCTGCAGGGCTTCGCCTAAGCCGGAGCAGGTGGAAGGAGGAAGAGAGAGGCGGCTAGGGTTTGGAGTGGGAAGGGGCAAGGAGGGGTGGCGCCTCCACCCCTCTATATATAGAGGGAGGGGTGTGGCCTAGGGTTCCCACCCCTAGGCCCACCCCTTAGGGCGCGACTAGGGAGCTTGGGGGGAGAGTCCTTCCCCCCCAAGTTTCCCCTTTAAACTCCCCTTATCTTATCTTATCTTATCTCGGTTTTCAAATAAACTCCAAGATATCTTCTAGAACCTTCCGGAACATTCTGAAACCTTCTAGAATCCCCATACAAACACTCTGGAACATTTCCTAACTTAGAAAATGATCCCCATTATATGAATCTTATTCTCCGGACAATTCCGGATCTCCTCGTGATGTCTCGGATCCAATCCGAGACTCTGAACAACATTCGGTCTCCAACGCACATTCAATATCTACTTAAAACAACTTCGAACCTTAAGTGTGTCACCCTACGGTTCGTGAATAAGTGGAAATGATGAAGACACACCTCCGATCAATAACCATCAGCGGGATCTGGAGATCCATAACGGCTCCCACATACTGAACGATGACTTCGTGATCGATAGAACCATTAACATACGAAACCAATTCCCTTTGTCACGCGATACTCTACTTATCCGAGGTTTGATCATCGGTATCTCCATACCTAGTTCTACCTTGTTACTGATAAGCACTCTTTACTCGTTCTGTGTTATGCCATCCCTTGTGACCTAGTCACATGCTTGCAAGCTAACTAGATGACATTCCACCGAGAGGGCCCAGAGCATATCTATCCGTCATATGGATGGACAAATCCCAATCTTGGTCCATGCGCTTCAACACATACTTTCAGAATACCTAATGACACCTTTATAACCACCCAGTTACGAAGTGGTGTTTGACGTCATCAAAGTACTCATCCGGTGATGGTGATTAACACAACCTCATGGTCGAAGGATTAGGTTACTATGTATCGAAAGCTTATAGCAATGTGAACTTAATGACTTGATCTAATGATACGCTTACTATGGGTGAGTGTGTCCATTACATCATTCTCCTAATGATACAACCTTGTTATTAATGACATCCAATGTCCATGATCAGGAAACCTTGATCATCAATTAATCAACAAGCTAGTTTAACAAGAGGCTTACTAGGGACTCTTTTATGTTTACAAAACACACATGTATCAGTGTTTCCTTATAATACAATTATAGCATGGGATGCAAACATTCATCATAAACACAAAGATATAATAATAACCACTTTTATTATTGCCTCTTGGGCATATCTCCAACAGTCTCCCACTTGCACTAGAGTCAATAATCTACATTCCATGGTAATATACCTAACACCCATGGCGTTCTGGTGTTGGTCATGCTTTGCTCTAGGGAGAGGTTTAGTCAACGGATCTGCCACATTCAGATCAGTGTGTACTTTGCAAATCTTTATGTCACCATCTCGGACATACTCGTGAATAGCATGGAAACGTAGCTTGATGTGCTTCAGCTTGCTATGTGACCTTGGCTCCTGTGCATTAGCTATGGCACCTGTGTTGTCACAGTAGATGGACATCGGTTCCAACGCACTAGGAACCACGCCAAGTTCAGTAATGAACTCCTTCATCCATATGGCTTCTTGTGCAGCCTCCGAAGCAGCTATGTATTCCGATTCAGTTGAAGATTTCGCCACAACGCTTTGCTTGGCACTCCTCCAGCTCACTGCAGCACCATTCAAAATAAATCATTATCGGTGTGACATCGAGTCATCCGGATCAGTGTTCCAACTAGCATCGGTGTAACTTTACAACAAGCTATTCATCACCTCCATAAGAAAGAACCATATCCTTAGTCCTATTCGGTACTTAAGGATATTCTTGATCGCTGTCGATGCTCCATTCCAGGATCACTTTGATATCGCTAGTCAAACTAACGACATGTGCTATATCCGGTCTTGTACACAACATGGCATACATGATAGAACCTATGGCTGAGGCATAGGGAACATTATTCATCTTCTCTCTATCTTCTGCCATAGCTGGACTTTGAGTCTTACTCAAGGTCTTACCTGACAACATGGGCACGAACCCTTTCTTGCTCTCTTCCATTCTAAACTTCTTTAGAACTTTGTCCAGGTATGTACTTTGTGAAAGCGCTAGCAGGCGTCTTGATCTATCTCTATAAATCTTGATGCCTAGAATATATGCCGCTTCGCCAAGATCCTTCATTGAAAAACTATTATTCAAATAGGCTTTGACGCTATTAAGAAGTTCTACATCATTCCCAATCAACAGTATGTCATCTACATATAGTACTAGGAATGCTACAGAGCTCCCACTCACTTTCTTGTAAATACAAGCTTCTCCATAAGTTTGTATAAAACCAAATTTTTTGATTACTTTATCAAAACGTTGATTCCAACTCCGGGACACTTGCTTCAGTCCATAAATGGAGCGCTGAAGTTTGCATACCTTGTCAGCATCACTAGGATTGACAAAACCCTTGGGTTGTACCATGTACAACTCTTCCTCAATGTCACCATTAAGGAACGCCGTTTTGACATCCATCTGCCATATCTCATAATCGAAATATGCAGCAATTGCTAACAAAATCCTCACAGACTTTAGCTTCGCTACTGGTGAGAAAGTCTCATCATAGTCAACACCTTGAATTTGTCGGAACCCTTTCGTGACAAGTCGAGTTTTATAGATAGTAACATTACCATCAGCATCTGTTTTTATTTTGAAAATCCATTTGTTCTCGACAGCCTTACGGCCATCCGGTAAGTCCACCAAAGTCCATACTTGGTTTTCGTACATGGATCCCATTTCGGATTTCATGGCTTCTAGCCATTTGTCGGAATCTGGGCTCACCATAGCTTCTTCATACGTCGCAGGATCATCAGTGTTGTCCACCAACATGACGTTCAAGGCAAAGTCATACCACTCAGGAGTGGTACGAACCCTCGTTGACCTGCGAGGTTCAGCAGCAACTTCGTTCGAAGTTTCATGATCACCATCATTAGCTTCCTCTCCAGTTGGTGCAGGCGGCACAAAAACATCTTCCGGTGCTGCGGTACTCTCAACCCCGAGAGAAGGTTCAATAACCTCGTCGAGTTCTACTTTCCTTCCAGTCACTTCTTTCGAGAGAAACTCCTTCTCAAGAAAGGATCCATTCTTGGCAACGAAAACTTTGCCTTCGGATCTTTGATAGAAGGTATACCCAATTGTTTCTTTAGGGTATCCTATGAAGACGCGTTTCTCCGCTTTGGGTTCTAGCTTATCAGGTTGTAACTTCTTTACATACGCTTCGCAACCCCAAACTTTGAGGAACGACAACTTAGGTGTCTTTCCAAACCACAATCCGATTAATCGTTTCAGCAGTTTAGATGGTGCCCTATTTAAAGTGAATGCGTGTCTCTAATGCATAGCCCCAAAACGATAGCGGTAAATCTAAGAGACATCATAGACTGAACCATATCTAAGAGAGTTCGATTCGGACGTTCGGACACACCATTACTGTTGTGGTGTTCCGGCGGTGTCAACTGAAAGTATTCCACATTTCTTTAAATGCATGCCAAACTCATAACTTAGATATTCACCTCCATGCGGTCGTAACGCGAAACTTAATCTTCTTGTTACGATGATTTTCCACTTCACTTTGAAATTCCTTAAACTTCTCGAAAGTTTCGGACTTATGTTTCATAAAGTAGACATACCCATATCTACTTAAGTCATCCATGAAAGTGAGAACATAACGATATCCACCACGCGATGCTACACTCATTGGACCGCACACATCGGTATGTATTATTTCCAATATGTCTGTAGCTCGCTCCATTATTCCAGAGAATGGAGTCTTAGTCATTTTTCCCATTAGACATGCTTCGCATTTTTCAAGTGATTCAAAATCAAGTGATTCAAGAAGTCCATCAGAATGGAGTTTCTTCATACGCTTCACTCCAATGTGACCAAGACGACAGTGCCACATGTATGTAGAATTATCATTCAATTTTGTTTGTTTAGCATCTATGTTGTGAACATGTGTATCACTACTATCGAGATTCAGTAAGAATAAACCATTCATCTCAGGTGCATTACCATAAAAGATATTACTCATATAAATCAAACAACCTTTATTCTCGGACTTAAAAGAGTAACCGTATCGCAATAAACAAGATCCAGATATAATGTTCATGCTTAACGCAGGCACCAAATAACAATTATTCAAATTTAAAACTAATCCCGAAGGTAGATGTAGAGGGAGCGTGCCGACGGCGATCACATCAACCTTGGAGCCATTTCCAACGCGCATCGTCACCTCGTCTCTCGCCAGTCTTCGTTTATTCCGCAGCTCCTGTTTCGAGTTACAAATATGAGCAACGAACCAAAGATCAAATACCCAGGCACTACTACGATTACTAGTAAGATACACATAAATAACATGTATATCGAATATACCTTTCTTCTTGATGTTGCCGTTCTTCAGATCTGCCAGGTACTTGGGGCAGTTGCGCTTCCACTGACCAGCACCCTTGCAGTAGAAGCATTCAGTTTCAGGCTTAGGACCAGCCTTGGGCTTCTTAGCAAAGTCTGACTTTCTTGCCGTCCTTCTTGAAGTTGCCCTTGTTCTTAGGCTTGCCCTGTTTCTTGAAATTGGTGGTCTTATTGACCATCAACACTTGGTGCTCCTTCTTGATCTCCACTTCAGCAGTTTTCAGCATGGACGATAGTTCAGGCAACGTCTTGTTCATGCAGTGCATGTTGTAGTTCATCACAAAGTTCTTATAACTCGGTGGCAGTGATTGGAGGACACGGTGAATCCCTAACTCATTAGGAATCGTTATCCCCAACTCTTGGAGCTTGTTTGCGTGCCCAGGCATGGTGAGCACGTGCTCGCTAATGGAGCTTCCCTATTCCATCTTGCAGGGAAAGAACTTTTCGGAGGCCTCATAGCTCTCCACGGCCGCGTGAGTCTCAAAAATGAGCTTGAGCTCCTTAATGATCTCGAACGTGTCGTGGTGCTCAAAGCGCTTCTGAAGCTCCATTTCTAAACCGTACAGGATGGCACACTGAACTGTGGAGTAATGATTTTTCCGAGTGGTGTAAACATTTTTTACGTCATCGGTGGCATCTTCTACAGGCGGGTCACCTAGCGGTGCATCGAGCACATAGGTCATCTGACCAGCCCTGAGGACAATCTTCAGACCACGGAGCCAGTCCGTGAAGTTGCTTCCATTGTTTTTAAGTTTTTCTTTCTCTAGGAACGCATTGAAATTGATGGAGAGGTTCTCCATAATCTACAACAAATTTGCAAGTAGTTTAGACTAAGTTTATGATAAATTGAGTTCAACTTCAATTCTTAAATTAACTAGGTGAACTCCCACTCAAAACAACATCCCTCACATTGTCTTAGTGATTACACGAACCAAGTCCACTACACCAAGTCCGATCTTCACGAGAGAAGATGTAGTTTCATCGGCGAACAGTCTTCATGTTCATCATATCAATCATATGACTCGTGCTCTACCTTTCGGTATTCCGTGTTCCGAGACCATGTCTGTACATGCTAGGCTCGTCAAGATTAACCTTAGTTTCCGCATGTGCAAATCTGGCTTGCACCCGTTGTATGCACACGTAGAATCTATCACACCCGATCATCACGAGATGCTTCGAAACGACGAGTCTTAGCAACGGTGCCAACTAAGGACGAACACTTTTATTACTGATATTTAGTGAGAGGGATCATCCTATAATGCTACCGTCGTGATCTAAGCAATACAAGATGCATAAAGGATTAACATCACAGGCAATTCATAATTAATGTGACATGATATGGCCCTTTCTTCTTGTGCCTTTGATCTCATCTCCAAAGCACGGACATGATCTCCATCATCACCAGCATTGCGTCAAGGTCAGTGGCGCCGCTTCATGGTTGTCCATCATCACAAGCAACTATTACAACTACTTGGAATAAAGCTATTAGAAGATGAATAGACACGCAGGTCTTAACAGAATTAAAGACAACCATTAGGCTCCTGTCGGATGCCATATTACAACAAGGATCATTGCATACATCAAATATAATCACAATCACATGATGGCCATATCACATCACAAAACCCCTGCAAAAACAAGTTAGACGCCTCTAATTTTCTTTGCAAGTTTTACGTGGTTTGGGGCTTTCGAATAAGAACGGATCTTACCTACGAAACTGAACCACAACGTTGATACAAGTGTTATCAAGTGCAAAGTGTAGATTTGATCTATACTATGATGGGAGAGACAGACACCCGCAAAGCCAGTTGTGCAAAGCAAGTTGCACGTCAAGCGTGGAGCAAGTCTCATGTGCGATGACATGTAATGTTAGCCCGAGCCGCTTCATCCCACCATACCGCAAGATGCAAAGTACACACAGCAAAAGACGGCACGAGCACCAACACCCAGAACACCATTGTGTTCTACTCGTGCAACAGATCTACGCATAGACATGGCTCTGATACAACTGATGGGTTCGTAGCATGGAAAACAAAAATTTTCTACCGCAAGAACAAACAAAACCCAGATCTAATCTAGATAAAAGCCAAGATCTAATCTACTAGACATGAGGAACGAGATAGATCGGTACTAACCCTCGTAGAACCGAAAGCGTTAACGAGATTAGATCTCGCGGATGATGTAGTCGATCACTTGTCGATCTCAAGATCGAGTAGATGATCCTTCCGGTGCCGCGTTCCGGCAGCGCTTCCGCAGACGGTCACACGTGCGGAGTAGAAGCAGACCTTCCTCTCCCCGTTCCAGAGAGCAGCAGAGGTAGTAGATCTTCTCCACGCAATCCCAACAGCACGACGGCGTGGTGGTGGTGGTGGAGAGAATCCTGCAGGGCTTCGCCTAAGCCGGAGCAGGTGGAAGGAGGAAGAGAGAGGCGGCTAGGGTTTGGAGTGGGAAGGGGCAAGGAGGGGTGGCGCCTCCACCCCTCTATATATAGAGGGAGGGGTGTGGCCTAGGGTTCCCACCCCTAGGCCCACCCCTTAGGGCCGGCGCACTAGGGAGCTTGGGGGGAGAGTCCTTCCACCCCAAGTTTCCCCTTTAAACTCCCCTTATCTTATCTTATCTTATCTCGGTTTTCAAATAAACTCCAAGATATCTTCTAGAACCTTCCGGAACATTCCGAAACCTTCTAGAATCCCCATACAAACACTCTGGAACATTTCCTAACTTAGAAAATGATCCCCATTATATGAATGTTATTCTCCGGACAATTTCGGATCTCCTCGTGATGTCTTGGATCCAATCCGAGACTCCGAACAACATTCGGTCTCCAACGCACATTCAATATCTACTTAAAACAACTTCGAACCTTAAGTGTGTCACCCTACGGTTCGTGAATAAGTGGACATGATAAAGACACCTCTCCGATCAATAACCATCAGCGGGATCTGGAGATCCATAACGGCTCCCACATACTCAACGATGACTTCGTGATCGATCGAACCTTTAACATACGAAACCAATTCCCTTTGTCACGCGATACTCTACTTATCCGAGGTTTGATCATCGGTATCTCCATACCTAGTTCTACCTTGTTACTGATAAGCACTCTTTACTCGTTCCGTGTTATGCCATCCCTTGTGACCTAGTCACATGCTTGCAAGCTAACTAGATGACATTCCACCGAGAGGGCCCAGAGCATATCTATCCGTCATATGGATGGACAAATCCCAATCTTGGTCCATGCGCTTCAACACATACTTCCAGAGTACCTAATGACACCTTTATAACCACCCAATTATGAAGTGGTGTTTCACGTCATCAAAGTACTCATCCGGTGATGGTGATTAACACAACCTCATGGTCGAAGGATTAGGTTACTATGTATCGAAAGCTTATAGCAATGTGAACTTCATGACTTGATCTAATGCTACGCTTACTATGGGTGAGTGTGTCCATTACATCATTCTCCTAATGATACAACCTTGTTATTAATGACATCCAATGTCCATGATCAGGAAACCATGATCATCAATTAATCAACAAGCTAGTTTAACAAGAGGCTTACTAGGGACTCTTTTATGTTTACAAAACACACATGTATCAGTGTTTCCTTATAATACAATTATAGCATGGGATGCAAACATTCATCATAAACACAAAGATATAATAATAACCACTTTTATTATTGCCTCTTGGGCATATCTCCAACAATATTTGGACATGAAATCTTCCACTCCTTCCTCGCCAAGCCATGTTTTGTCGATAACAAGCTCAAGATACCCGGACCAAAAGGCATCATCACTGTTGCCGAAAGCTTCACCAAGGCAAGCGAGTGCGAGTTGAGTGAAGCTGGCTTCGCTGAAGCGGTCCTCTGCGGTGAAGAGTTCTTGGAGATCCAGCGCCAGGTCGATGACTCGGAGATGCTGGCTTCAAAGAAGCATATTCCTGACTCCGAACCCTCATTCAAGGCCGCCATCTAGACCAAACAGGTGGAACTTGTTGAAGGAGATTCCTCCAAGACCACCTCCATTGGCATAGACCTAAATCCCAAATAGGAAAGTGCACTCATCGAGTTCCTCCGTGAGAATAGGGACATCTTTACCTGGTAACCTGCCGACATGAAGGGTGTACCTAGGGAACTTGTCGAGCATAGCTTAAATATCGATCCTAAATAGTGAAACAACCTCTACAATGCTTTGGTTATGTAAAACGATGACCTATAGGCAAGGAGCTAGCTAGGTTACTTAAGGCTAGTTTTATCCGAGAAGTTATTCACACCCAATGAGTGGCAAATCCTATACTTGTCCCCAAAAAGGGAACAAAATAATTAAGAATGTGTGTTGATTAAACTGGCCTGAACAAATCGTGCCTGAAGGATCCGTTTGCTTTGCCTCGCATTGACCAAGTCATTGACTCGTCGGTTAGCACGGAACTTCTGTGTTTTCTCGATGTATACTCAGGATACCACCAAATCAAGATGCGAAAGTCGGACCAATTGGCCACTTCGTTCATCACACCTTACGGCATGTACTGCTACGTCACAATGCCCTTTCGGATGAAAAACGCGGGGGCTACATACCAGTGGATGATGCAGTGTTGCCTACACGAACAAATAGGTCGCAACGTACACACTTATGTGGACGACCTTGCGGTGATTTAAAAGAAATCAAACAATCTCATCACCAACTTGTAGGAAATCTTTGATAACGTCCAGAAGTACAACATGATGCTCAATCCCAAAAAGTGTGTTTTTGGGGTCCCAGCTGGCAAATTGTTCGGTTTCATCATTCCACATCACGGAATCGAGGTCAACCTAGAGAAGATCAAGGCCATCCTCGACATTAAACACCCGACATACTTGAAGGACATACAGCGGCTCATAGGCTACATCGCAGTAGTAAGCCGGTTCATCAGCTGACTTGGAGAGAAGGCTATGTCGCTCTACAAGTTGCTCAAGAAGGCGGACAAATTCATATGGATGGACAAGGCATATGCGGCACTTCAGGAGTTTAAGAGAATGCTCTCCTCCTTACCAATACTTGCAACACCAGATTCAATCGAGCCAATGTTAATATACATGGTGGAAACCAATTGGGTTATCAGCCTCATCGTAGTGGTGGAGCGTAAGGAGGCAATGCACGAACACGGAGTTCACCGACCAGTTTACTATGTAAGAGAGGTCTTGACGGAATCCAAGCAGCATTACCTGCACTACCAAAAGCTAGCTTATGGAGTTTTCCTTGCTTCACAAAAGTTAAGGCACTACTTCCAGGAGAACCCTATCACAGTGTGAGCAAAGCTCCACTGTCTGACATCATCAACAACAGTGACGCTACAAGAAGGGTGGCAAAGTGGGGCATCGAGCTTGCCTCCTTTGAAATTACCTACAAGAGGTGAGACGCTATCAAATCTCAAGCATTAGCAGATTTTATCGCAGATTGGACATAATTGTTGGAAGACACTCCTGTGCTAGAGCTAGATTATTGGGTCATGCAATTTGATGGATCCAAGTTACTCAATGTCTCGGGGGCTGGTGTATTACTGCAATTTCCAATAGGGGAGAAGCTAAAGTACGTCCTGTAGATCCACTTCAATGCTACCAACAGCATGACGGAATATGAGGCCCTCATTCACGGACTTTGTGTGGCCTAGAATATTGGCATCAAGCGCATAGTTTGCTATGGAGATTCCGAGTTGGTTACCCAGAGGTAGCTGGCACCTGGAATGCGCGAAACCCTATGATGGCGGCATATGAAGACGAAGTAGACGATATAGCCAAGTGCTTTGACGACTACGAAGTAAAGTACGTCAAAAGGGAGGAAAATTAGGCGACAGATCTGCTGTCTAAGCTTGGATCAACCCGTCGACGAATTGCACCTAGAGTTTTCCTAGAGCATCTACGGACACCATCCATGGAAGGAGCGGACCCCGATAACCCAGATAGAGTGGACTCATTTGTTAATGTAGTAATAGTGACCTCTCTGGCTTGGACGAAACCGTTCATGGACTACCTTCAAGATGGAACACTGCCCGCCGATGAAGTTGAATGCCAGCAGATAGTACGCAAAGCAAAAGGCTATGTCATAATAGACGGCTGTCTATATAAAAGAAGTACCATAGGAGTATTCCTATGGTGCGTCTCCTAGTAGCAAGGTATGAATATCCTTAGAGAGATACATCATGGAGATTGTGGGCATCACGCTGCTCCCAGATCGTTGGTCTCCAAAGCCTTCCGGCAAGGATTCTACTGGCTGACCACCAAGGCGGACGCCAACAAGATAGTGTAGACTTGTGTTGGGTGTCATTTTTATGCAAGGAAACCAATTGTTCCAGATGAAGAATTGCAAAAAATACCAATTACTTAGATGTTTACAGTCTAGGGGCTTGACATGGTTGGTCCTTTGCAAACAGCACCATGTGGATTTACGCATCTGTTAGTAGCAGTTGATAAATTTACTAAATGGATTGAAGCTAAACCCATTAGAAAGCTCGATGGGGAAACAACCCTGAAATTTTTTCGGGATCTAGTGGTGAGATTTGGTCTCCCACATAACATCATCACCGATAACGGCAGCAACTTGTCACTCGGAGAAGTTGAGGAATATTGTCATGAATAGGGTATCCATCTTGACCTAGCATTTGTGGCACATCCACAATAAAATGGGCAAGTAGAGCGAGCCAATGGACTAATTCTGCAAGGAAAATAGAGCAGTTCGAGCCTAGCCGGAGGAGTTACCATATGTTTTCTGGAGTTTAAAAACAACACCCAACAGATCTACCGGCTTGACCCCTTTTTTCATGGTTTATGGAGCAGAAGCAGTCCTACCATCCGACATCCTCCACGATGCACCAAGAGTCACCGCCTATGATGAAGATGATGATGAAGAACCCATATGCCTCTCTATGGACCTGCTTGAGGAAGAACATGTGTTGGCATGCCAGAGATCCGCCATCTACCAGTAGAAGCTACATAGCTACCATAGTCGCCGTGTTAGGCATTGCTCATTTAAAGAGGGGGATCTTGTGCTTTGACTCAAGCAGCAAAAGTCACACAAACTATACTCGCCTTGGGAAGGACCATTCTTCATAAGCAAAGCACTGCTCAATGGTTCCTATTACCTCGTTGATATTCATGAGTTGAAACATAGGCCAAAAGAACACAAGCGCAAGCAACATGACCCCAATGATAACTATCCAGAGATTGATCGGCCATGGAACATAGCACATCTACGTCCATTTTTCACTTAGCATATTTTATATTATGTAATAATACCTTATATGATCAATGAAATAATGCTTTTGTTTCACTCATATTTGCTGAGCCTTTTACCTCCTTTAGTGTTCATTTTTGGATCATAAACCCTTTATGTGCAAGTTTGCATTTGCACTTATGAAAATTCCTCCTACGGGTGTTAGCTTTAGTTCTCTTGTCTACACATTTTCTGTTGTTTTTATGTGGATTCTAGAGTAGTGACTTTTTGGCATTCAAAGCCAGTGATTTTGTTCTTAGGTTCTTGATGGTGCTATTAAGCATCATCACCCGAGAACATGGTTCTATGCTGTGAGTCTTCTGTCTCATGAAAGGTCAAGCATACGAACCAGAATAATGGATAAGCCAACACTTGCTTAAAAAATATACATGATGGATATAGATAAGTAGCAGGAGGATTGCAACCAAGTTTTCTGCCTTACTTCTACAAGTTTTCCACATACATACAAAATTCAAGAGACACATTTAATACAATAATTGCTTATGGATCTACTGCAGGGGACTTCGAGGCTGCATCATCAGCTACAGGAGAATCAGGCTTGGCAAGATCATCTAACTTGGAGGACTGGAGCCTAGAGTCCAAAGTTGCTGGTTAATCATGTCCGCACTGACCATCTTGGCAACCCTGGTGTCATAGCCAACGAGGGACTTCTAGATAGCATCGCTGCCAATTTTGCACCCTTCCTCGTAAAACTTCGGCATGCTAGAGGTCACCAGGTCTATGTCGACTTTGTCGTAATGTGCCATGACCAAGGACAAGGCCATCCATGCACCATCCCGAACGCAAGATGCTTTCTAGCTCTTCACTTTCTCGGGGGCTTGGCACAGGATTTCCGAATACTTGGTGGCAGAATCTGCCGCCTTGATGGTAATGTCGAGCGTCTTTGCTATCTCCTTGGCCTGGCTAATGGCAGTATTAATGAAGTTACTGGTAATAATCATGCATTCCTTTGAATCCGAGCACCTTCACCATATTGGTTAAACCAATGGGAGTTGTGTTTTCATAAGAATCAAGGATCATGAGCACAATAATATATATTTATTCGACTTACAGAATTGACTAAGATAGAGGAAAATTATCGAAGATTTTGGTTACGGCTTGTTGGTAGGTTTCTGCCAAGATGTCATGCTCCTTCTGAAGCTTCTTGTACACGTCAAGGCCCCGAGCATTCTGCTCTATGGCATCTTGGTTTTTTTCCTTGAGCCATTCAATTTCATTATTCAAGCGCTGCATCTCCGTGTCAGCAGACTCATGCATAACCTTCATTGCCTCCACATGCCCTTTGACGATAGCAGTTAGGTCTTTGCTCAAGATCTTATTTTCATTGTCAAGCTCCTAGATATGCTTGGATTGCTCGAAGATGCCATTTGGCTTGTCAATGGTCTCTGTAAGGCGGAACAAAGACAGCATGGTGAGAATTCAGATGAAGTGGTTACAAGTGATATATTGAGGATCTGTTGGAGGAAAACATATGCTTGCTATTTGTGATATGTTCCTCCAAAAGGTTGTTTTGCCATTTTCAATGTCCAGCGCTTCCTGCAGCTTGGCATATTTTTCATTGGTAGCCTTCCTCTGGGTATTCGCATTCTGCAAAAATAAGAGTACTTAGTTTCTCTAGAGCATCTAGTTGGAACTTATCAGTTTCAACTAAAGGCTCAAGGACTATAGTATCAGATTTTATCTCATATCTGTTATCTCTTAGAGTATCTAGCCAAAATTAATCATTCTATCTAGAAACTCGAGGGCTACACTATCAACTTCTACACTTAGTTCCTTAGAGCACTCAAGCCAATAACTATTGATTTTGCTCCTAAGAGTTCGGGGGCTACAGTGGGATATATTATAAAGTAAAAAAGTAGAGATCAAAGACTTACAATAGCAATAACCTTGAAATTGTTGGCCAAATTGGCAGATGCATTGTGGAAGGTCCGAGCATTGTTGTAAATAACATCTGCCTATTGAATAAGATCATCCCGACACAATGTCGGAGGAGTCAGTGGTAGAGCAGATGTAGAAGCCAGAGGCTTGGATGAAGCCCTATCCATCTCCTGTGTAATAATAGCAGTTGATGGTGTAGTGGCTCCCGGCTTGGCCATTACTGTAGTTGCTGCTACTTTTGCTCCCTTCGCCAGCTGCTTCTCTTCTTGGTGGAATCCTTAGCCGGAGCTTCAGCCACTTTGGAGGAGATGCTCCCCTGCGTTGCCTGGACGTTGGGAGCAAGGTCCATTCCGGCAGGGCCTAAGACATCTGGTGTTGGATTAATGTCTATCTCCATGATAGATGTCTCATGGATGACATCAGACGAGGTTCTAGTGGAGCTTGTTACAGGCTTAGCGGTAGGAGTCGGGGGAGCAATAGCGGGTGATGACTTGGTCAAGATATCATGAATATTTTTGGAAACTCCAACATCTTTGGAGGTACGCTTCAAACCAACACCGGATCTCTTCCTGAAATGTACAAAGTATAAGTACACAGATTGAGTATGTGCAAACCAAAGCAAAGTCGGAGAATGAATGTACTTACACCATTGTAGGTGCCTTGATTAAGGGGATGCTAGTGGACTTCTTCTTCTCGTCCTCTAACGTGGTAGTGGATTTGTTGGAGACTCTACTCTCCAATTTCTTCTTATTCTTGCCCTCGGCAGCAGCATTAAAGGTGGATTTCTTCCTCTTCCGCGCTTCCGGAGCTGGATGATCCTTGGAGGTAGCATCGTTAGAGACGAATTGCATGTCCTTCGTCCTTGGATCATAAACTTGGGAGGCCATGTCTTCCTCAGATAAGACAAAGAGTGTGTCAGATGATTGGTAAGCCCAAGTCGGAAGCCATAGATTATATGTCAAAAAATAAAGGAAACATGGTTACCTTTGGGCATTCACTACACTCGAACTTGTCCAAGGTGATCTTGAAGCCACACTTCTTGTATTTTACCTTGACAAGATCCTTAAGCCGGATGTTGATGGAATCCGTAGAGAAGTTGTCTTTGTAAATCCGCATAGGATCTTCCCTTTCTTTGGAATATTTATGCATAAGCTCGACATGGTGTTGCAGGGGTGGGATCCGCCTAGTGAACCAGCACATGGAAAGGTCCAGGCCGGTTAGCCCTATGTCTACTAGCCATTCTATCCGCCTTTTCACGCGAGAGGCTTCGTTTTCGGACAGGAGGGGGCCTTGGGATCTCCAGGTGGGGGCCTCAGTGGCGGCTCCATCGACCAAGTCGGGGTATGATTCTTGACGGCCTGCTAGAGGAATATCTGGGCCATAGAAGTATGTTTGTTGCTAGTTCTTGCAAGATTCATGGCCAACAATGTCGAGGAACCGCTGGTTAGGGAGGATCTTAAAACTGATGGTTCCGCGGTTCCACAGTTCATCCTTGGACTCTGTGGACTCTCTCTTGACGGTGGAAAAATAGATAAACAGATCTAACCTATGTTTGATTCCTAGGTATCCTTCACATAAAGCTATGTAATTACTAAGTACAAGGATGTTGTTGGGAGAAACATTATGGGTAATGACCCGGAAGTGCCATGGTACTTCATGGAAGAAGTTGAAGACTAGAAGGCTAACGCCACATACCAGCTGAGATTTGAGGTAGACCTTCTCTCTGGCTTGGAGAGAAGGGACCACTTCACCGGACTGTGCTGGCTTCCAGACCAACCCCTTTGTCATAGGGAGATATCCCCCGGTGCTGAGTTCTTGCAGTTGCTCGGCGGAGAGATCAGAGCCTCTCCACACTCCCTTGTGGGAGTCTGCATCTTCCTCCATGTCTTGAAGTGCCGCTCTTTTCTGGTCACCTCCAGTGGATTCCACCACGGTGGAGAGAGGCACCACCACCCCCTCTGGTGGGACGGGCACTCTCTTAGATGGCTCGGTTGGAGCCTTGGGAGCCGCTGCTGTTGATGGAGCGATGTTGCTGCTAGCCATTGGACGAATTGGTGGATGATGATAAGGAGAAGATTTTTGTCTAGGGTTTTCTCGCTTGGGAGCTCGAACAGTCGCGTGGCGAGAGGAAGAAGATGATGCAGGGGAGAATGCGGGTAAAAGGTTTACTCTGGCCGCAGTAAATATTTATAGACCCTGGCATCAAGATCCATGCGTGGAAGATCTAATGGTTGTAGCGTTGACAATGTGTGTGCGACCATGCGCGGTAATTTCGCCACGTCCCCCATTTGCCGCATAATGTTTTAGATTTTGCACGCGCGAAAATCGCTAATGATTAATTCACTGCCATATGTGAGTTTCCAGGTAGCATAGGCTATACCTATGTCATCCTACTGACCGTTGCAGTAGAGAAGTCATGTGTGAAGATTCCATTGAAGATGGACACTGTCCTACTTTGGAAGAGAAGACTTGGAAAATCTTTGGCTTACATGATGAAGACAGAGAGTATTGCAGGGTTCTTTGGGAGACCTTGGAGATATTGCTTGATGAATTGATGACATGACCTAGACGGAGCATTCAAGACCAAATGGCAAGACGGCGCAAGATCTCAAAGTCCTTAGGGGGCTATTGTTGGGGATATGCTAAATGGGTATCACCATTGCATGTCTCTAATCCGGATAACCTGGGTGGCCCACGGTTGGTAGCATGGCCCATGGCCTTCTAGGCGGCCCAGTTAGACGGATCCAAAAGGGAGGCCCATGCCGGATCAAGGAACGCTATGATTGCAGTCACCGACCTACTCGGAGCCTTGGAGTACAAGACACGAAGACTAGTTAGTATTAGTGTAGGACTCTGTAACCTGTCCAGCAAGGTCCTTTCCCTGTAACATAGGTTCTGGCGTCTTTATAATTCGGACCTGTGGGAGCCTTTAGGGCAGGAAATCATAGTCCTTAGGGCAACATGTCGCACAGCGAACCAATCCATGTATCTCGGTGTATTGCCATTATAGTGATTTATAGGAGGAGTAGAGTTCTACCACCGTCGCGGGACTTGAACCTAGATAAGTTGTGTTACCTCATACCCGTCAACTCACCACCTCCCCACCTCTCTAAACACGCTCTTTGAGGACCCCTCCATGGTGTACTCGTCAGCAATACCATGATAGTTGCAAAACATAATTATTTACCCTACTTAGACATGTCATAAATTTTTACCAATTTTGTGCATAAGGATGAAAATTTGTAACTAGCTAGAGTATAAAATTTAGCTCAATTGAAGTTACAAAAAAATCTCTCTATGAACAACAACATGCAGAGTACTACAACTCCTAATAGTTCTATTAACTTTAATGCATGGAAATGGGTTAAACTTCATTCTTTATTGATAACTATAGAAAGTAAACTAAAAGAAAAATCTCTTTCTATAGTAAGAGTGCAAAAAATAAAATACAAAATAAAAACAACCAGGCCGCCTCCCGAAAAGCGCTTTCTTTATAGGCATATAGCTAGGCTTACTTACTTACTTCAAGATGGGCAGATATCATCTAGTAGCTTGTACCTTGGTGACATCTCCTTATTCCTTGGAAATAGTACCATTACAAAATACTAGGGTCCCATGGTGTGCAAAAACTAATCGAAATAATAATCAAGTTGAAACATGGTAGAGAGCAACACAAGACATAGAAACAATAACATCAAAGTCTAACTTACTTTATATGCATTGACATTTTGTATTTGACTAAATCACAACAATTATAAGTAATATAATGCATATAATCAGTAGGTAATTGCATTTTTAAGTTAATAGAAACATAATGAGTGCCCTTATCACTTAGTCTTTCGTAGTAGTTACAAGCACTAGAAGAAAATTCAACAATATAACCATTGGAAGCATGCAACTTTGCAAAGTTTTTTATATAGTGAGGGTCATTATAATTATTACGGTATTCCATAACATGTTTTCCTCTTTCAAAATTGTTTCTAGTACCTTTTTCAATCTTAATATCATGGTTGTAATGAGTGTCGTCGGATTGAGGACGAGTACGCCATGAGGGGGTCCTCGAGGTATGCGGAAGAGAGGGGTGTGAAATGTATGGTGTTCCGGGACAGTGAGCACACAAGCTTACCCAGGTTCGAATCCGCCGGCTTTGGACGGATCCTACTCCTACTAGCAATCCAGTAGTACGGCAGAGCCGGAATATGGGTTACAAGGGTTTCTCCTGTGCAAGTTGAGGGTATAAAGTATTGGGTGCCCTAAAGGCTCTCCTTAGGACGCCTTATATAGAAATCCGGCCTAGGGTTTACAGGAGAGATCTATCCGGCTACGTCTAAGAGTCGGTTACAGAGTACATCTTGAACAACAAGTAACATTATGGGCCTAAGTCGGTAAGTCTTCTGGGCCTTCCCGTAGCCGGATTGGACTCCGTCTTTCTCCCTGACTAGGCCGCCCGTGAAGCAAAGCTCTAACCCGAAGTGGGCCGCCCTGGTCAGTGAGGAACTGTGAGGATACCCGGAAAGTATATCCCCAACAGCAGCCCCCGGAGGCCTCCAAGATCCAAAGTCGGATTTATCATCGTCTAGCTTGATCTTCGGCATGCAGAATCTTGAAGGGTTCCTGAAACTTCACAACAAAAAATACGATCCGGGTCTTAAAAGTAAGTCGGACCTATCAACAGGTTACTCGAATTCTTCAGCTCGATTTCAAACTAAGCCGGAACTTGGTCTCTGACGCCACCTGACACAAGCATGGTCAAGTCACGTCATCTGACAGATGTGCCGTCAGCACGACCGTTGGTGGGTCCGCAGTCAGCGGAACCGAGGCGCCGTTTCAATGCATGCATGGAGATCGAGGCGACGCAATTATCGCACGGGTCCTTCCCAGTTCTTTCCACGACGCGTGGCGGTTACACTGTAGCGTTTGCATGAATCTTGGCGCAGGTAGGTGGATATAAGGGGTTCGGATTTCTTCTTCTCCTTTCCACCAGTCCTTTGTCGTTTCCTTTCCTCCCAATCTTCCCGCGCGCACAGAGCCTCCTCGTCCTCCCCCCACAGAGCTCCCAGCGCTGCCCCTTTAAGGTCATCTTCTCACCAGAGAAATGGCTTCATCATCATCTTCCTCCGGTTTGGCGGCAGCAGCGAAGGCGGAAACAGCAGCAGAGAAAGAGAGCTATCAGGGAATCTGGATCCCCTACGCCCTTGACGAAGCATGCCTCAAGAACGTGGAGAAGGAGGGGCTTCTCGCCGTCGGCGACTGGCGGAGCGGCTCTGGTGAAACCGTCCCCAACCCGCGCGATTGGGAGCGGGTCCACTTCGGCACCCATCTTGACCGAGGTCTGTCTTTTCCTCCCTCGGAGTTCTTCTCCGAGGTGATAGATCATTACGGAGTTTAACTCCACAATCTTCCTCCCAACTCACTTTTAGAAATGAGTGCGTATGCTGCGCTTTGCGAGGGCTTTCTCGGCATTAGGCCGAGTTTACTTCTCTTCCGGTATTATTTCCATGTTCGGAGGAATTCCATCACTGCCGGTGTTCCTTACATCATCAGCACTATTAGCTTTTCTCTTAGACGTGACCGAGCATATCCCAAAATTTCTGCCAGTGACTCGGTCAAACAATGGCCAGCCACTTTTTTCTACCATAGGGATATTCTGGCTCCCGACAAAGCTACTGCTTTGCCACCTTTTGTCGATGGAGCCGCCACGGCCCAGCCTTCCTGGGACGAGGCTGCTCCGGCTCTCACCGATGATCTGATCCTCGCTACGAGGTGGATCGAATATTTGATTAAGCACAATGGTCTGAAGGGATCCGACTTGGTCCTGTGTTGGGTCTCACGTCGGATCCAGCCACTTCAGTACCACGGAACCTGACTGATGCACTCCATCACGTCGTCTCCAACCGACTCCCTCCGCATCAGCTCCAAAGCCTACACCACTCAAGGCTACATAAGCCAAATCAAGTGGCTGATCAAGGAGCGGATCGAAAGGAGGATTCCGAAGGTTTCTCTGGACATGCACACGGCGGAAAACCCCGTGGTGTCGGTAAGCTTCCATCATCACATCTTTTATGTGTTTCTATCTTCGAGTGAAACTGCAATACTGATATGTTTTCTTCTTTTCAGCTTGCTGATATCCCCGAGTCGGAACTTGCTCTGCTCGAAGGATATCCTTCGAAGTTCTCTCAGGAGGTAGAAGTAGTCCCACTGCCGGATCTTGCGCTCAAGAAGCGCAAAGCTCCGACAGTGGCGGTTGGCACAAAGGAGGTGCCTGTCGTGAAGAGGTAACTTTCAGTCACAACTTTTCCGCCTTTGTACTTTACTCAAACTTCTTTCCGAGATGTAACGTTTCCAACTTTGTTACCTTCTCAGAGGAAAATCGATCATCGAAGGCAAGGGGAAAGGGATTTCTTCGAAGCCCTTGCATCAGACGAAGCTTACCATAGCTTCCCCTGCCGTGGCTCCTCCGACTCCGGCCCCTCAACCTTCTGCAACTCTGGCGATCACTCCTTCTCCGGTGGTTGCAGAAGATCTGGCTCCTCAAACGGAGCCTGCAATCCTTGGGTCGCAAACTGACGTCACCGTGCGTACGTCAGCTCAAGATAAGGGTGAACCCTCTTCGGGTAATGATCCCTCGGCTGAAGTCTTCGACGATAACCTCCTCAGCAATCCGGGACTTGCCAAGTTTGGCATGTCCCGGAAATCTGCAGAGGAGATCCAACGGCTAGCCAGGCAAGTCCTGGATAAAAGCCATTTATCCCCTGAGGAGGAAGTGCAAGAAGCAGAGGACGTCAAGTTCTCTGACCTTCTTGCTCAAGTACGCCTTCGCGACGAGAGGATTAGGACTGGCGAGCTTCCAACAGCCCTAGTGATCCCTCTTACTCTTGCTGAGAAGGTGGTCGCTGAAGTGAACGCGGGTTTAGACAAACTCACCCGCGAATAATATGTAAGTCAGAATTCCAACTCTTGTTTTTTCCATTATGTTATATCATGTCCTCTATCCCCCAAGCATGAAGTAGGATGTTGAATCCGAGTTTATGATTCCTTAGGATGCCAAAGAACGAATTAGTGTAGCCCCTAAGGCCCGTTCTGATATTTAGCAAAAATATTAGCCCGAGTCTTAAGTAGCTTTCTGACTTTGGGTATTCTGACTTACAGAAAGTATGTTCCTATAACTAGGAATTATTGACAAATGTCTGCGATAAGCGGAGAGAGATCAAAGCTCTCCGGCTTAAAAATGCTGAGCTTAAAGTTACCAAGGATGAGGCCGAAGGTAAACATTCCGAGACTCAACCCTTGTCTTTGTTATTTTCAATGTCGAATTTTTCTGAACTGTTGTTCTTTTTTGACTTACAGCGCTGGTGAAACAATCCGTCGCCATGATTGAAGAGGCCGAGAACCTCAAGACCCTGGTGGTGGAGAACAAGGGACTTCGCCAAGAGCTGGATAAGCTTAAGGCGGATCATGAAAGGAGCATAGCTCAAGTCCTTGAATCCTCCTCCATGGCCACTGATGAGCGTGATCGCAAGATCGCTGCTCAAGATAAAATAATCTCGGATCTCAAAAATGAGCTTGGCAGAGAGAAGGACATGTCCCAGGCGCTCCGGGCTGAACTCCAGAGTCTCCGGGAGGAGAAAACCAAGATTGACGACGTCATTTTTGGTACGTTCCATCTCTCTGACTTATCTTTTTCTTCGACTTCTATCAGTGTCGGTTTTTTCTTAACTTTATTTTGATATATAGGTCCTCTGAACTTGACGGATTCTTCCTCGTCCGAGCCTCGCACCCACCGGCTTACCCAAGTCGGTGATCTTCTTCATGACTACCGCGAATCCCTTGAGGACATTGGCGAGTCTCTCAGGATTTGGGACATGCCAAGCATGTCGGATTTTCAGGTGCGGGACAAGGCCAAGGAGATGCCGCAGCTTGTTCGGGACTGGAACATGTCCTACGCGCGGACTGCTGCGCAGAACGCTCTCACCATGGTCATGAGCCACCATGGAAACATGGAGATATGGCAAGTGACCAGAGGGTACTGCAAGGTAGACGAAGACGGCCAAGAGCAGGACCTTCAAGCCATCATGCACTCCTACGCCGGATACACGTGCCACATAGCTGATCTGACCAGCTACGAGATCCCCTTCTTCACCCGCGTGGATACTCCGCCTCCTCCTGCAGAAGAAAACGAAGAAGTTTCCGATGATGAACGCACCAACTCGGATGCGGACATCTCGGAAAGATACCAAGGCGGAGTAACCAGCGAGCCGGCAGCTCCTTCATCTCCTCCTCCATCATAGACCAGAAATTTATGTATTATTCTGGAAAAAACCTGATGCGTTTGTAAATATTAAGTACTATTTATCTTGCTAGTGCTAAGCTTTTGATCTATTCAGCACTTTTGACTTTTGAAATTTTTGCGTGCCTGAAATGTTTACACAAGCACTTATAGTTTTTTCGTCTCTACTTATCGTTTATATGGCTTTCCGCCTCGTCCTTTTCGTGAGCCGGCTAAACCTTCCGCCGGAAACTTTACCGAGCAACGGAGCTCAGTTGCTAACCAGTTTAAACTCGGAAACAAAGCCGGCTTCCAGTACCAACAATTCACTACTCGGAAAATGCCCGCATCCAGCAATCAGACAAATAACCAAAGTAAAGACTAGAAATTTTAGAGTTATACCTAAAGGTAGTAGTTTTAGAATCGGAAATCTAGACCAGAACGAACATGAGCATAAAGTACTTTCAAGCATTCTGGGATTTTCGACTATGACATGATCATTAGGAAATAAGATGGTAAGAACTTCTCAGAAAAACTTTGAGGCAACCACAACTTTTATTTCACACAAAACATGTACATATGTATGATTACAAAGAAGGATAAACTAAGAATAAAAGGGACGTAGCTGAGCAATATTCCATGGTCTGTCTAACTCATCCCGATTTGTACTGCCTCCAGCTCTCTTTCTCTTCTTAGTAGCAGGTCTTTCTTTGACTGGCCTCATGTCAGTTAAGTAGTATGATCCATTGTGCAATACTCGACTAACTAAAAAGGGCCCTTCCCATACTGGGGAAAGTTTGTGCTTTCTTTGTTGCACAAGCCGGAGAACCAAATCACCTTTCTTGAAAGATCTAGTTCGGACTCTCTGGCTATGATACTTGCGTAACTTCTGCTGATAGGCTATAGATCTCATTTCAGCAACGATGCGAACTTCTTCGACTAAGTCGAGATCATTTTGTCGAGAAATCTCGGCATCCTCTTCGATATACGCGGCCACTCTAGGATAAGTATGAATTAAATCACTAGGAAGAACTGCTTCTGCGCCATATACCAAGAAGAAAGGTGTGTATCCTGTTGACCTGTTTGGAGTTGTTCGTAAACTCCAAATTACAGAGGGTAGTTCCTCTTCCCAAGCCCCCGCAGCACGTCGTAGTTGTGCTTCGAGTCTTTGTTTCAGGCCTTGTAGAACTAAACCATTTGCCCTTTCGACATGTCCGTTAGCCTTTAGATGTGCGACTGACGCAATGTCAAGCCGGATATTTTGCTCATCGCAGAATTCGGCCAGTTCACCCATAGAAAAGTTACTCCCGTTATCCGTGATAATGCTATGCGGATAACCATACCGGATTATAACATCCTCGACAAATCTTTTGGCTGTTGCTCCATCACAACTAGTGACAGGTTTAGCCTCGATCCATTTGGTGAATTTATCCACCATCACTAAGAGGTGAGTAAATCCACTTGGAGCTCGTTTAAAAGGTCCTACCATATCAAGCCCCCAGACCGCAAAAGTCCATGTTATAGGTATTGTTCGCAGCTGATCAGCCGGAACATGAGCTTGCTTGGCGTACTTTTGGCAGCCTTTCCATGTCTTGACTAATCGTTCGGCATCTGCCTGAGCTGTAAGCCAGAAAAATCCATGTCGAAAAGCTTTTGCCACTAAAGATTTGGCTATAGCGTGGTGACCACACTCACCTTCGTGGATTTCCCTTAAGATTTGCACTCCTTCTTCCGGAGATACACAACCCTAAAAAACCCTAGAAACACTCCGTCTATGGAGCTCACCCTTAACAATAGTATAGGCTTTTGCTCGTCGGATAATCTGCCGGCTCAGCACCTCGTCTTCGGGTAATTTGTCATCTACCAAATAATCGAGGTAGGGTTGAGTCTAGCTGGGAGTTACAGCCAGAACTGCTATCAAAGGTGAGTCGGATATTCCTCATCTACTCCCTTTATCGAGGTGACTTTGAGGTGCTCTAAAAATGCGCCATCCGAGACCTCTTTCCGCGCAGAGCCTATTCGAGATAGTGCATCTGCTTCCTCATTTCTGCTCTAGGGATGTGTTGAACTTCAAACCTTTCGAACGATTTAGATAGATCATCCACGATAGCTTTATATGCTGCCATGTGCTTATTTGCATTACAGATATCCGAGACTTGCTGAGCAACAAGATCCGAATCTCCGTAACACATCAAATGTCGCATGCCAATATCCTTGGCAATCCGGATTCCATGTAGCAGTGCTTCATACTCGGCAATATTGTTTGTCGCTGTGAAATGGATCTGTAACACGTATAAAAGTTTATCTCCTTGGGGTGATTTGAGCACCACGCCAGCCCCCGAGCCCCCTCGAGCCTTAGACCCATCGAAAAAGAGGGTCCAATATTCCGACTCAGGGAGGATCATATTCTCCTTCGTATCTATCCAATCAGCGACAAAGTCAGCAAGGATCTGGGATTTGATTGTTGTCTGAGGTTTGTACTCAATATCGAAAGTTGAGAGCTCTATGCCCCATTTGGCGACGCGCCCTATGGCGTCGCTGTTGTTGATTATATCTCTCATGGGAGATTTGCTCACCACGGTAATTGCATGCTCCTGAAAATAGTGTCGTAACTTATCATATGCTAGGAAATCACCGTAAGCCAACTTTTGATAGTGCGGATATTGCTGTTTTGATTCTGTCAGGACCTCCGACAAAGTAAGTTTGACGCACTGTGTGTTCCTGATTTTCCTCTGGTCTCTCCACCACCATGACGATACTAACAGCCTTATTTATCGCAGCAATATAAAGCAACATCGGTGCCTGAGGTTTCGGTGCTGCAAGGATAGGAGCTGATGAGAGTACTTTCTTCAGGTCTTGTAGTGCAGCTTCACCTTCGTCAGTCCAAACAAAATCCTTGGTCTTTTTCAGGAGTTTGTATAATGGTGCGGCTCTTTCCCCAAGCCTGCTTACAAATCGACTGACCGTAGCGATGCAGCCAGTTAATCTTTGTACGTCCTTCAGGCGAGTTGGCCTGGAAATATTGAGTATAGCCTTCATTTTGTCTCGGTTCACCTCTATGCCTCTTTGAGACACGATGAAACCTAACAATTTTCCGGCTGGTATTCCAAAGAAGCATTTCTTCGGTTTAAGCATGATGTTGTATTTTCGTAGATTGGCGAACGTTTCCTCCAAGTCGGAAATGAGTGTTTCCTTCTTTTTGGACATCACCGTGATATCATCCACGTATGCATGTACATTGCGTCCGAGTTGGTCATGGAGGCAACGCTGCATCGTGCGCTGGTACGTAGCTCCTGCGTTCTTCAGACCAAAGGGCATCATAACAAAACAGAAGGTTCCGAAGGGGGTTATGAATGAAGTTTTGATTTTTTCAGATTCCTTCATTCGGATTTGGTGATAACCGCAATATGCGTCAAGAAAATAGAGGAGTTCCGAGCCTGTCGTAGAATCGATAACTTGATCAATTCTAGGCAGAGCAAACGGATCTTTTGGACAAGCCTTGTTCATGGCAGTATAAAAACACACATCCTTAAATCAGTGGTGTCCTTTTTAGGGACCATTACAGGATTGGCCGACCACTCTGTGTGGATGACCTCTTCTATGAATCCGGCTAACCCGAGCCGCACTAGTTCCTTAGCTATTGCCTTATGCTTTTCGTCGCTGAACCGTCGTAATGACTGTTTGACGGGTTTAGCGTTCGGGTTTACATTTAGAGAGTGCTCGGCAAGTTCCCTAGGTACTCCGGTCATGTCAAATGGCTGCCATGCGAAGATATCTTGATTTTCTTGGAGGAACTTGACGAGCGCGCTTTCCTATGCGCTATCTAGGCCTACGCCTATCTGGGTCACCTTGGAGGGGTCATCATCCTTCAACGGTGCTTTCTTCGTCTCTTATGATGTCTTGAACTCCGGATTTGGCTTGGTCACCTCCTTCTTTGTTGCGGGCATCTCGGACGGATCTATGCTCTTCTTGATCTCCTGGTACTCCTGAGCATGCAGCACGGCTTCAGCAAAGGCGGCATTTCCATCCTCGCATTCTCGTGCCTTCTTCGGGTCTCCCCTGATGGTGATCACGCCGTTGGGACCTGGAATTTTCATCATATTGTAAATGTAACATGGACGAGCCATAAAAGCCCAGTAAGCCGGTCATCCAAATATAACGTGGTATGCGCTCTTGAACGGGACCACTTCGAAGGAAAGTTCCTCCGTCCGGTAGTTCTTTGGAGTTCCAAAGGTAACATCCAAAGTGATCTCTCCCAGGGAATTAGCTTGTCTTCCTGGGATAACTCCGTGAAAAATCACAGAGCTATGGTTCAGCTGGGTCTCCGAGATCTTCATCCGCGAAGGCTTTCGACATAGAGAATATTGATGCTGCTACCACCGTCCATGAGGGTCTTGGAGAAACCATAACCGTCAATAAGTGGGTTGACGATTAAGGCGTATTTTCCTCGCCTGTGTAACTTAGGCGGATGATCATCGCGGTCAAACGTGATTGCCACTTCCGACCAGTCCAGATACTGGGGGACAGCTGGAACTGTTGCATTGAGCTCGTGTAGAACTACTTTCTTGACCTTTGCTGGTTGAGATCCGAGGAAGGTGACATAAGTGTCCTTCTTGCTAGGAAAAGTTTTCTTCTGGAACGCACTTTGCAAGTCATACCAGTTATGGATGGTGTTCACCGGAAGTTCATTGAGCCATGATCGTGCCGTCTTCCGCAACATAAGTGGGAGATATCGGGTTGCGACCAGGTTGTTTCCGCCTTTAGCGATGCAGCAAGTTTGGAAGAAAGCCTGTAACCAGGTGTCTGGCCGAGCAATGCCATTCGTAGGCTTGGATATGTCTTGAGATAGCAAATCCTTCTGGGAATTTTGTAGCTCTGATGCGTGGTCCGAAGCACTTTGGGCCCACATACACGTCATCGTTTTCATAGCGCCACGCCTCTATATTAGAGTTGATTCTGTGCCTTGCATCGTTCGGGGATAGAGATCGTCCCGAATGTCGAATGTGGCTGCGGTACCGTGGAGCCGGACTTCGGCTTCTACCACCACCTCCTCTGCCATGTTGTCCTCCTTGCCCTCCATGGGGGTCGTTGTGATGACTGTGTGGTGGAGAGGGCGGGGCAGCTGGATAGTTTCCGGCTGATCGCCGGCCTCCGTCTGGAACGTCATTATTCTGGTTCTGGGGAGGATCTTGACTATGACGAGCACCCTGCCGGCTTGTTCCAGCATGGTTTTCGTCGTTCCTTCGCCCGTCGTTCCCACCATGGTGAGGCTCAGCCGGACAGCTTGTATACTTAGGAGGTGGAATTTTTTGATGATCCTCCTCCCGTCGTTTTTCTTTATCTTCTCCCCTTCGATCCTTAGATTCTCGTCGGGGAGGGTTCGTCGGATTCAGGGCAGCGATGGCATCTTTCTCGGCCACTGGTGCAACATTGCTCCAGTTACGTGAAGCTCTGTAATGTTGTCCTGACGATCCGGTTCTTGAATAATTGTCTTCCCTACGTTCGGCTTGATGGTACTGCGCCCAAACGTAATGGGATCTTACGCCAGCCCACGCCGGATCTGTGCGACATTGGTCAGAATCCGAGACCAGTTTTTGACTTCCGGACAGGGCGACCTTTTGTTATTCCAGTCCCTTGTTGAGTAGCTTGATACCCAAACGTATCTCCTCTGGTCCTGGATTAGCCGATAGAATTTCTCGGGCTGCCACGGTATTTTGTACTGGTGTTGGGTATACCCAATCTCCGTTGCTATCCTTCCATGGCTTCCCCATCTCATCTCCAAAAAGGATGGCACGGACACGTGGGAATTGGTTGTCATCTATGTGACGCTTCCGTGTCTTCTGATGTAGACGAGACATGTATTCCTTGTTTGACATGTGTTTCTTCTCCACCTCGATGTTTTTGGCTTCATCGAGGAGTTGTCGACGTCCAGCTCATCTGCAGTAAGTTCTGCAGCTGTAGGGATAGGTGTGGTTAATGCGGCATCGATGAGTTTACGCGCACCTTCAGTGATCACGTGTCCATCCACCGATGCTTCTTTTTTCGGCTCGTCTAGGATAAGTTCTCCATCCGAGTTTTCCTTGTATTCCTCAGCAATCACCTCCTCTGTCAGAGGGTCTTTTGCTGGGGTCTTGTTTTTCTTTTTCTTCTTGTTTGCCTTCTTGGTAGCGCCGGTAGCAAAGACGGCTTTGGGTCCGTTTCCCAGAGTCAAGCTCTCATCGGTACTTTCGGACATCTGGACCTCGGGATTATCTCTGACATCCATGTCATCCTGCGTTTTGGGAGAGTGCTCCCCGGATCCTTCATCCATGGCTTCTCCTTCTTCTACAGCTTTGGAGTTGTACTCCTCTTCATATTCTGTGGAGAACTTTCGGAAATCTGCTGACGTCATCGACTCATCCGAGGATGCTGGTACGTCGGCATTTGTTCCAATTGCCTCTAGCACAGAGTCGGTGTTCTTTCTAGCATCGGCAGAGCCGGATCCAGATCCCACGTATTCGACAAAGTGCAACGCGTGCTTCCTGAGGTACCCGCGGCTTTCGCGATCAGCCATATCGAAACTTTTGATGGTTTCGAGTATCGCATCTGCGCTTTCGCCTTGCAGTATCATACGTCGTAGTGTGTACCTTAGGAAAGGTCTGTCTGACCCGGCATCATCAGAGCCGGAATCAGTGTCGTTGATATGATCCTCCTGGCTTTTGACTTCCACGGGTGGGTCGATCTGGGATCCGGCTTCTCCGGGGAGATCCACTCCAGATTCGACTTGGTCCGCTAGGTCTTCTTCAGGCTCGGGTTTCTCCACTATCTCCGCAACTGGTGCGGGCTGGGTGGGATTAGGGTTTTCTGAGATCTGGAACTCTGCCGCCTCCGCGGACAAAGGGGACCCAGAAAATTCTTCTGCGTCTATCATCACCGCTGGGGTGGGTTGGGCAGGTTCAGCGAAACCGATGTAAACATCGATCTCACCAAAAGACATGATTGTGTAGGCAGTCATGGCCTCCCTTGCCGGAATCCAAGTCTCGTCGAGAACGATGAGAGGGACGACACTGGCATAGAGGATGCGACCGACGGTGATAGTCTCGCCGATTCCGATTCTTGTAGATTCCGCTCGGAACGCAGATCCAAAGCTCACTTGCCCCACGGTGGGCGCCAACTATCGTCGGATTAAGGACGAGCACGCCATGAGGGGGTCCTCGAGGCGTGCAGAAGAGAGGGGTGTGAAATGTACGGTGTTCCTGGACGGTGAGCACACAAGCTTACCCAGGTTCGAATCCGCCGGCTTTGGACGGATCCTACTCCTTCTAGCAATCCAGTAGTACGACAGAGCCGGAATATGGGTTACAAGGGTTTCGCCTGTGCGAGTTGAGGGTCTAAAGTATTGGGTTCCCTAAAGGCTCTCCTTAGGACGCCTTATATAGATATCCGGCCTAGGGTTTACAGGAGAGATCTATCCGGCTACGTCTAAGAGTCGGTTACAGAGTACATACTGAACTACAAGTAACATTATGGGCCTAAGTCGATAAGTCTTCTAGGCCTTCTCGTAGACGGATTGGACTCTGTCTTTCTCCCTGACTGGGCCGCCCATGAAGCAAAGCTCTAACCCGAAGTGGGCCACCCTGGTCAGTGAGGAACTGTGAGGATACCCGGAAAGTATATCCCCAACAATGAGTATTTTCGACCAAAGGTAAATGTGAACCACATATATAGTTTCTAGCAGGTGCATATTTATCCTCTATGGTTAACATAGAACTCCAAAATAATATAGGACTGTTACTAATAAGAGCAACATCATGAATAACAAGTATATCTTTTTTATCCTCGTGTATTATACATGAAGGGTTATTAAGAAGCATTGGACCATCATCCAAAGCATTATCATATAGCATATCTAAATAAAACTCCTCATTCTCACCAATAATTTCATTGGTATCATTACTATCTAGTAAAGGAGAATTATTAGATTCATCATAATAGCATGGGTTTTCATAAATGACCATAGAATTTTGCGGTGGACAATTATCATAGCATGAGTTCTCATAAATGACAAATGAATTTTGAGTTTTAGAGTTACTATCATCTTTGAGAAGTTCCCAGACATCCCCAAGCTTAGGTTGGACCATCTATTGTTTATTCTCCTCTTCATATACTTCCTCTTCCGAGCTTATTTTTTCATCCGCTTCTTCCTACAAAATATTAGTTCTTTCTATGGATGCAAGAGTTCTTTCTTTATATTTAATACCCTTAGAATTATCACTGAATTCTTCTATGCAACGTTGGAGGATAATAGACATGTGTCCTTTCGTTATACGAGCCTCATGACTAGTTTCAATTTTTTTCATTCATAAGAGAGTCTAACTCATGGGCTTCAATACAATTTATACACTTCTCAACTTGTTCTCTAGTTTCAATAATGAGCAATTATAGGATCACTATTATGGTTACATTCATAATGAGAGTGTTTATATACTTCTCTAGTTTAGCAAGTTATATCATGTAGTTTACAAAAATCAAATAGCCATATGGGTGAGTTGATTAAGCAATTCATCCATTCTTTTTCCCTCTTTGGTTGATTGATATTCATATTAAGCTCCCATAATTTTAACATAATCATCACAAATGGAGATTCTAGGAAGTTCCTCCATGGTTTAGAATACATATTAAAAGCTACACTATTTTTTATCGATTTTTGTGTATAATGAAAAGGTAAAAGCAAGACTAAAATAAAAACAAACAAAAGAACAAATAAAACAAGACAAACAAATGTGCTTTGTAGATCTAAAAGAAAAGAAAAGCTAATAATGGTGCAACCTCCCCAAGCTTATGTGTTTGCACAATTTAACGAAGATGATGCTAGAAGGTGTGCTTGCAGTTGTTGTGGAAGAAGAAGTGTGCTCCCAAATTGATGAAGGTGCTAGAAAATATCTTGAGAATTGTTGTGGGAATTATCCCACCTACTATGAAGTTGTTCCTTGCAACTCTAGAAAATGTTCTTGATGTTGCCTTGGGGGTTTCACCACACTACAACCACTATGAGATGTTCTTGCAATTCCCCAGTAATGGTGCCAGAAAATGTTCTTGGGCAACAACACTATGTGTACCAAATCGTTGGGACTCCAAGTTTAGAGTGTTGTAGCAAGTGTCTTTTCCCCACAAGGGTCACTCGATGGTTTATATCCAACTCTTACTGAATTGGCTTAACAACCTCGTTTCTTATCTTCTTCAAGCAACCTAAAAAACAAAGTATATTGTGTGGTTGTCTACGTATTAGTAAAACTGAAATAAAACTATAAATAAATAAAAGTAAACAATCTATGACTAGACAAGAAAAGTAAAAACAATAAAGTTCTTTTGGGGTTTTTGTTTGTGTTTGCTAATAGTAAAAGTTTTTATATTTTTGGACTTAATTGATGCAAAACATATAAAAGGCAGTAAAAGTAATGAAAAGTGGTTTCTTATAATAAAAAGTGGACCGGGGTTCATGGGTCCACTTGTCTATTCTCTCATCAGGTATAATGGACATAAAGTTGTTCATAGAAGACATAATATTGATGAAATTTCATTATGTGTTTGATTAGCATTCATATGGGCATCATGTCCTAATATAAAGATGACGGAAACATCTCACTTATACACTTCTAGAAAGGGAAAACTCCATGCAAACTAGAATTAAGAATTAATAGAGTATAGCCTTAGGTACTTTGACATGATGTTTGAATATCAAATGTGCTACCTTGAACAAACAAGATCACCTTGGTTGTCACGAGATGATAATAACACATTCATTCACTTTATCCCTAGTGAGGTAACAAAAGAAAGGTAAAACCATAGTGGATCTCGAGTTTCCTGTCTCTGCCCAATCCCTACCACTTTCTCCATACAAGTTTGATCATAGCAAGTACTTAAAATAGGGTACAGAATATGCATCTATCAATACATCATACACATAATATAATTCTAATCTCAAATATCAACTCATAAAACAAAGATCCACCACATAGGAATTACATAGATGACCATAATCATGTTGGGAAGCTCATATGGTACTAAAACAATGATAGCACAAGAGAGAGAGAGAGAGATATCAAGCTACTACCACAAACCCATAGTCCAGATTTGGACTACTCCCTCATCATCATGGAGATGATGTAGATGGTGTTTTAGAAGGTGGAAATTCAACCGATGGTGGCTCTAGTGTTGTTTCCTCCTCCAATTTTTGCTGGTTCTGGCTCTGTTTTGAAGTTCCTGTGTTTCTGCACCACCTCTTTCAAGATTGCCCCGGGGGACCTTTTTATAGGCATTTTTAGGTCAAGACTTCGAGGATGAGATGAAGATGGGTGGATGTATACACTTGATGGGCAATCGAGCCCTAGTGGCACGACTAGGGGGTGGGTCGTGCCACTAGGCCTTGTTTTGGCCTCATAGCTCCCCTCTAGTGATCTAAGTTCTCCAATCCTTTCTGTTCGCAAAAAAATAATCCTCGAAAAATCCTGGGTCCATTTGACTTTGTTTATGTCCCTGGAAGGTAAAAATACACAAAACAAGATTTTCCTATTCTGTAGAGTTGTAACCCAAGTAAAGGGCATCATTTATAAATCCCAATAAATCGATGTAAAACATGGATATAACTTTCTATAAGATGCAAATATATGATAATATGTATCAATAAACTACAAAGCTCATGTATGCATTTGACATGCATCAGTCGTAGTATTTCCCAAACACCTGAGATGAAAGGAAGTGAATGTTAAACGACATTGACTACCTAGACCAAACATTTCTGGCCTCTGCTTTGTCATATCCACACTAACTACCTGACTGGAACTTTATCAAACTCTACTTTGTCAGGTGTGCCAACGGTTTTGTTCCATATTGCAATTAGGGATGTGTCATAATCGTGATCATATTCTCTCCACCTTAAAGGAGTAGTATTTCATCATCTCAGGGGTGATCTCACCTAACTCTCAATTCGGTCGATTCCTGCCCATTGTCCCCTAATCGCTATCCTCTTGGTAGTCATTTTCAGGAAATCCACACTTAGGCAACAGTGGCTCTAGTTGCACTAGCTATAGGTACTTGCTCGCTTGGTCTGCCATCGCATGGCGCCTCCTAACCTATAGGGCATTTCGAGCCCCTACCATGCCTTATGTGAGGCATAGAATTCCGACTTTATCTTCCTTGTTGAGCTTGACCGGGTGGTGGCGACAGGCCCCTATAATGTTACACGGCTCCATCTTGGTTCACTTCATCGGCTTGGCAAAAGGCGTGTCCAGGTGTGGACCATCTAGGTCCATCCCATACTTTTGGATGAGCCCCTTAGTTTGGGATTGTCTCTCCACTGATGACAGTACTATATTGTCAATCATGAAGCAAAGCTCGCGAATGGTTTGCGGTTGCGCATTGGCAAACCTCCCGGGCAAGGTCTTATCATGTATACCAAGAAAGAACTTCATGATAATGGCCTTATAGTTGTCTCTGTGAGGCCAGTTTGATTTGACAAGCAGGCATAGAATGTAGCCCTCGAGTGACTCTCTAGTTCTCTAGGCACTTATCTCCTGGTTTGGCTCAAGAGATAACTCGACGAGCTAGGGTCAGTCGATGTGATACGAATGAGCTTCTTTATCCTTCTCGACTTCCTTTCACCGATGCTTCATGGCATAGTCCAGCACCAACTCGCCTCTCTCCTAGAGCTCCTGCATGGTCTAAGGCTTCAGATCTATGAAGAATCGCAGGGCTCCATGGTCACGCAATCCTCGCATGAATTTCTGGACAATCGTCCCTTCCAGCCCACATGCTGGCCAGTTAGCCTTAGCTATGACCCGAAAAAAATATGCATCCACTAGATCCATTGGTCCTTGACCTGGGGCTTGTCGTGTTGGACCTAGCTAGAAAGCCGACCCAAACGCCTGATCTCCTCTAATGATGATGACTCCATGAGGCCACATCATCTTAATCTGCAAAAGTCTATAGTTGGTTATTGCTCCGAATTGAGTGAGAGTCGGTCTTCCAAACATAGCATCGAATATGCCATAAAAGCCTACCATCTCGAAGGTGACCAGCTCTTCCCACACATTGTCCTCCTTACTGAAGCAAACCATGAGGGCGCTCTGCCCTCGGGACATCACATTAGCGCTGGTCTCCACACTCTGAATGAGGGTACCCTTCTGAGTATATACTGTAGACCATGGTATGTGCATATGCTAGAGGGTGTGACGGTAAACGAGGTTCATGTTTGTCCCTCCATCCACGAGCACACTCATTAGCCAAGACCCATCTATCCATGGATCTATTATCAATGGGCAGTACTAGGTAGCCGGATCAAGATTCTGTGGCTAGCATTTCGATGTGAGATGCCAACATAGATTGTGCTGGCGAGGCAGCTCCTTGAAGAAGGCGTTGATGGTGTGGTCCTCAAAGTCATCCAACTTGGCCTAGGGTGGAGAAGGTTGATGTAGACTCCTCCACGACTTGGGACTCCGAGACCCATGAAGCCGAGAGCCGAAAGGCTCCCGCTAGTCATCTACTTGGTCATGCCTAGATTCCCCTAACATGACTGGTATGGATTCCTCTGTGGGAGTCCAATACCTTCCCCACTTATGCATGGGTACGCTAGAGATCATGTTTATGCTATGGTCCTTGTTGCCTCCTGAGGAGGCTCCAGGAGGAGAATGTCGATACAGACTCCTCCTGGGCCTCAAACTAGGAATATCTAAAAGTTGAGGATGAATGAGCTTACAGTCTCTAGCTAGGTGGTTCACCTCCCTCCCATGTTGTTGGTAAGGCTTTCTAGCGCTGATGGCGAAGAAGCGCTCCTCGGGTCTCAGGTTTCCATTGGTGTTCTGACGAAGGATGCTCCACGATGGGTATCTTGGTCCCCATCACATCGTTGTTGGTTCTGGCTTGGGAGACGGCTGTCGACCATAGCATCTCTCGCAAAGGCCGGTCTAGTTGCGGCCCTCCTCCCTCGCCCATAGGGGACGTGTGTTTCTATGCCAATGTTGCCATAGATGCGGAGCAATCTCTCCTTCACCCTCCAACCTAGCCATATAATGCGACCAGGACTAGGCGGCTCGATGACGAAGATGTCGCGCCGCATGATTTAGGGACGTCCTATCGCGAGTTGTTTGTGCAGCACCCATAGCGGGAATGACGTCCCACTTAGAACCAAGAGAATCATCGTCATTAGCATCAAAAGAAAGAACACGACAAGGAGAAAACTCTACACAAGGCTCCTCCTTGGCGGAAACAGGGAGCCCCCAGATGGTCATGCCCTCCATGGCCTGGCCTTCTTCTGCCAGGGGATCCCACTCATGAATGTCGATGTTATCGAAGTGGTTGGTGATGAGTTCCAAAGTGCTAACATGGATGGAATCACCTGTAGATTCCCAACTAGGCACGGGGGTGTCGTTGGGACAACTCTCGGCAACGATAGTGTTGCGGAAGTTCAATGAGAAATATGTACCTATCGAGATACTTCAAGGTGACGCACAAAGCCCCTACCTGGCATTCCAATTTTCAGGGTTTCGATTCCTAGAAAACATATTTTTGGTATAAGGGCTTATGATCATGATCCGATGGTCTAACAACCTCAAGTCATGCAAGATTTATACATGTTCAGGCCCCAGATGATGATCCTGTAAAGACCCTACTTCCTGTGTTGGCTATACTTAAATATGGACCATGTGAGTTGCTTAGATATTACAAAGGGGGTGTTCTGGCTAGCAGCCTACTGGGCTAACCGAGAACTATAGTGGATGACGACAAGGTAGTATGGCCGGCAGACGATGCCTCTACCGGGTAATAGATGACTCTGGGTAGAGTGCAATTGATGGGGTGCCTAAGAGCCTAACTACTGAACCTATCCACTACTACAACTCCCGTGAGCTCCTCATCGGAGTTCTTTATTCTTCTACAGTGGTGGTGTATGGATGAATGTGGGTGGATGAGTGAATGAATGCCTTGATTATCTTCCTTGTCAAATTATCCTTCTATCTCTTGTCGGTCCTCTCCTTATATAGCCTCCTTCATGTCTATGGCGGTATGGCCATGGAGTTACCGCTGTTGCGGATGGGACAGGGTGGTTCACCATGCCTTGGCCCTCCTGTTTTCCTCTTATATCTACGAACCTTCTAGAACCTTCCTACGGTGCGGACATCATGCTGATTTTCGATCCCTTGGGGTTGATTCTGCCGGCTGGAGAGTGGGGATGCGACCAGACATAGGATGAGATTATCTCTGCTTCCTACATCCTACCTGGACGACAAATCGTGGGGTCATATTGTCCTATGTCATTCTTATGGCATAGGCGTGGACTTTGGTGGCGTGGGCCCTTATGCCATAGCTGGCTAGCATCCTATAGCCAGCCAATCTAAACATGGGCCAGAAGATAATGTCGGTGGGTGCTGGCTTTGTTGGCCTTGCTTTGCCGTGAGACTCCTAGCTAGCCGCAAGCAATCTAGCTTCCTTACTAATGTTTACGCTTCTCTAGGTGCCCGGTTACCAAGGGCCCCGTCAATTACGCCTAAAGTACACACTCGGCCCTCAAATGGCACAGAGGAAGGACCCAATGTTAGGGTTGTGCTTATTGATAAGTACATGATGGGTTCTCCTATATAGCGACGGTAGTGTCTGTTAGGGAAAATTTGTCCACAAGGTGGGTCTGTCCCAACATAGGTGTCCTCCCCACGTGGTCATCTTCTATATCACCCCTCCTAGAATGCCTGCCTGCTACTCTCAGGTTGCGTCGGGCGGTACAAGTCGACATGCTAAGGGCATATATAGAGGGTCATCCCATTTGTTCTGGCGGTATGAATTGGTCCACGTAGATAGGCGGGCGGCCAAAACCAACCTAGTGGCCCGACCCAAACGACCACACGCATCCGGGATAACCCACTCCTGGCCCAAAATTGCGTTGGGAATGCGTCGGTGGGACATCTAGCTGACAACGTGCATGTACTTTCGAATCTTCTCGCGCCCACCATGGCCCCGCCTGCTAACGACCCACTTCTTAACCCATTGCCAAGGGAATCAATGTCGTGCAACGGTCAACGTGTCATTCATGTTGCGCAGACTAATGAGCGGTCATTGCGGCTGAACTGAAGCGACTACTTCATGACCACTGCATCGGTATTGATGGCCACAGGCGATGCCCATGGATTTATAGTCAGTTCGTGGTCATGGCCATTGCCCCCCACAATCGCCATTGCCACTTTTGACCCTGACTTGCTCCCTACTTCCCACACCACCCTTGCCATGCCTTCTTAGTGGAACAAGTTAACAAAGCACGACCATGAGGTCGTCTCTTCGTCGGGTCGCCGCAACCATCACTTGCTCCCTCGCGCGCCACTGCTTCTATGGACCCGGGTGCGTGACTTCATCGCGGTAGCTGCTGTAGCCTGAGTTGGCCATGCTTGGGTGGTGGTGGTGCATCCACGATGTCCTCCCATCCAACATGACCGACACTATGTGTCGGTCGACGAGTGTCGACGATGGTGGAAGGAGCGCGACCAGTGCGATGGCTACCTTCGATTTGGATTATAGATGTAGTATAGTTTCTTTTTCCCTAAAAGACCCTGGTTTATCAAATCTTGGGAAGAATTTTCTTAGTGTAAGATTATGTCGAAAAAGACCTTAAGAACTTGTAGTAAATTTATTTACCGGAACTTTCACGTTAATTCTTGGGTTTTTATCAATGGATGGAGATAGACCAGGATTATTGGATAATGATAATAATAAGATCATTCATGAGTTGTGATCTAATTTTGATAAAGGTTGTCGACAATATGTCTGTAACTACTATAGTACTTGCCATTCATAGTGCACCGTAGACTTTTGTCCAACCACTACACCACCGTCGTGCGGGGTTACGCGGTTATTAAGTAAAATAGATTAAAACCTTATGATCTATGACATTACCGTTACTACCAAATAGATCTCTAAACAACTATTTTATTCCTCCTTGTTGTCACTGGTTTTCACACAAAAACCGATTACCATTCATCCCAGCTTATTACCAGTATTAATCATCGGAGTCTTGGGCACCTGACAAGTCCTTAGATTGATGCAATACACAAGAATACAAAGAATAAATCTAACATTTAATCACAATACAATATTCCAATGTTAGAGGATGCACATAACTCTGCTAGAATATACCTCAGCCCGCAACCCATAAGGACTACTCACTCATGATTAAATCAACAATCATAAATATTGTATATCTTTTTTAAGATAAATACCAAATAGTCTTACAATATCACTAATCGTTATGAAATCGATATTAAAAGTAGAAGACTATGGATATGGTGGGAAAATGGAGATGGAGTGCGGGGATGACTATGATGATGGCGATGGCGACATCTCGCTCATGGATCTCCTCTCCTCAAATGTGAATATCTCGAAATGCGTTAGGGTTTCTGGCGGCTCTTATGTGTATTATATATAGGTGCTTTCACGAAAGCGGTGGCACATGGTACAGGTGGGCATACATTATATATAGGGCTTCACAACGACCTAGCCTATGACAACCTCGACGCTTATACCAGTGCTCGTTAAAGACTCTGGGCACCTCCTTCGTGACCTCTTTGACGTGTAAGAAATAGTAAACTATAATTCTTCATTAATTAGCCTAGATTTTGCAATAAAAGTGTCCATTTCTACAAAGAGAAAAAACCAAAAAATTACACATATATCTAATAATTAGTCATCAGTGGCAAGTCTAGAGAGAGATTTAATCAATTACTTGAAGAATGTGAGATTTGAACGCAAGAAAAAATGTTGTATTTCACAGCCATCAGCGACCACCACAACGTCTCCCTTTCCGGCGGCTGGCGTGTGTGTGCTGGTGCTGCCCGTACCCCCGGAAGGTCCTCTCCAAGACTGGCAGATCACATGTCACTGCTGCCAACTCCCGACCCATCTTCGCAGCGACCTAGCCTATGATAACCTCGACTTCTGGGTTGCGTTCCTGGATTGGGAGCACAAGACGCGGTGCCGGTTGTCCTTCACGGGTGACTATCCTGTCGAGAGCGACCACCACCACCCGGATGTTGACTTCTCCGGCAACGACGATGAGGACGAGGGATGGGAGGAGGCGGAGGTTAAGTAGAAGGAGGAGCCGCACGAAGCTTATCGTGTCGCCAGACTACTACAAGGAGGAGGCCTTCCGACGCGCCATGAAGGAGTCCAAGGCAGAGGAGGAGAGGCTATGGCAGTGGCAGGAGCTGAATGATACCGTCCATCTCTACTAAATGGTGGCAGCACATATGGCACAACTGTCACCCCGGCCACTGCTGCTGCCGCACGCTCCGCCACAGGCCGCATGAGAAGGGCAGGAGGTTCCACTGCCACAACAGAAGCAAGTGGCACGACCTGTGTGGCCTAGCCAGCATCATCAGGCACATGCCCATGCGCCACCCATGCCAACACAGCAGCAGGCGCCGTCGGCGGCGTACTAGCCACCGGTGCCGTGGTCGCCGCCAGTCTACATCGACCTCTCCCTGGAGGACGATGACTAGGCGGCGGCGGCACAGCATGCCCTAATCGTAGCTAGGATTTTTAGAATTACTTTTATATTTTTCCTATGTAAATTAAGTTTTTTCAATGAAATATTAAGAGAAAAATAGGTCATTGCAGCCTGTGTAACGACCCAAATGAATAGGTGCCAAAATGACCCGATATTTTGTCCGCGTGACAATCCAAATGGATCGATTAGAACACATCTCATATCTAAAATAGATCGGCCCGTTGAAGATAGCATAAGAGCATCTCTACCAGATACGGCATATCGGCCATACCGTAAAATTTCTGGCCGATATGCGGTATCGAGGCCGAAAAATGGCTTTTCTAGATACCGCAAAACGGGCCTTAACGAAAATATTTTTGTCGTTTTCCGCAAAACGGCCCATCCGTCCCGCGTATATTCGGGGAGAGGTCGGATGCGGTATACTGCATCCCATTTCCCCCCTTCTCCCCCGCGCAGAAACCCTCGCCGCCGCTGTCGCTCGCTTAGATTCCGGCTGAGCCATTCGCCGGAAAACAAATCGACTCTGCCCACCTCCTCCCACCCGTCATTCCTACCCATGGCCGGCCAATCGTGGCTCGATTTGGCCGGACGAGGCGGCGCTTCGAGCTCTCGCAGATGGGGATCTGGCGGTCGAGCTCGCGTGCCACCGCCTAGCGAGGAGGAGCAGCGCCGGCGTCGGTCCAAACAGACACGCGTGCGGGACGCACTTGTGCGCACCCGCGTTACCTTGCCGGCGTGGACCGGCTTCGATCTTGGGCCTGGCGCACACGATACCGAGGCAGGCAGCTCCTGCGTGGCCGCGAGCTCTGGCCCGCGCCTCGGGGCACCTTCGCCGGTGGTTCGCGCGACGCCTCCAGCTCTGGCGCCCGCTTCGGCTCCCGCTCGTTGGAGCCACATCGACGACTCTGACAGCTCAGGGGAGGAGGATGACTCCGGCTTGGAGGAGGACGAGGCGGTCCACGAGGCGTAGTTCAACTCCCTCGGCAGCCTCGTCTCCGATGTGTGGGAGCGAGCGAAGCGCCGCCACGACGAGCGCGTGCGCGAGCAGCGCGAGTTCCGCCGCGCCTGCCGCCGCCCCGCACGCGAGCACACCGCCCTGCTCGGAATCTTCGTCGTCGATTACTCCGACGACACCACCGACTCGGACGACGAGTAGGCGAGCTTCGCCGCAGCCGTTGAAGGTCCAGAGAGTAGGTACCACTGGCGGTAGCTAGGGTTCTGGATGTAGGGCGTGGCATCCAGTGTTTGCTGTAAATTTCTGTCGGCCTTCCTGATGATCAAAACCATCACTATGTATGAATCTGGCGCCAACTAGTGATAATTTTCAAATATGCAGTTCAGTGAGTAGGTACGATCGGCGGTAGCTAGGGTTCTGGATGTAGGGCGCGACATCTAGTGTTTGCTGTGAATTTCTGTCGGTCTTCCTGATGATCAAAACCATCCACTATGTATGAATCTAGCGCCAACTAGTGATAATTTTCAAATATGCAGTTATGTTTTCCGTATCTGTTCGGTGCTGCGAATTTTTTACTGCAAAACTAGTTTGCGGGTTACCCAAAATAACTTTTGTGGTCCGCGATTATGCAGTATCTTAGAAATAACGGTACATTGGTTATACTTCTTACAAAAAAAAGTATATGGCTTATATTGCGGCAGGAATCACACTATTGGTTATTGGGCTCATCGCGTTCATGTTATTTTTTTTTCAAAAGGTCTAGCAATTGCTGGCTTTCAGTTTGTATTAGCAGATAGAGCAAATGTACAGGGTGCACTAGTGCAAGGATGTAAAAACGAGAGAAGTGAAAAAAAGGTGACATCTAAAGGCAGCTCAATCATGGTGGTTCCCACATGAGCTTGCGTAGTGCCTTGGCTCCGGCAAAGGCCCATTCGCGGGCCTCATCTCGAATTGTCGCACATGTTTGTTGAACGGATGTTTCCTTGTCTCTGAAGATTCGGTCATTGCGCTCCCTCCAAATAGCAGAGCAGGCGAGCAGTATGAGGGAGCTCAGTCCTTGATGGTGCCTGGTTGGCGAAGCAGCTAGCATGGTGATTCTACATTCTTCTATAGACGCTGGTTTGTGTTGCGTAATGGCGGTGAGTCCCGAGCAGTTTGGCCACGACGAGATGGCTTGCCACATTTGTGCAGTCCAAGGGCATGTGACGAAGAGGTGTTCAGCTGTCTCCGGATTTCATCGGCAGAGCGGGCAAAAGTACTCGTTAGGCCATCCTCGGCGCTGGAGTCGGTCTGCGCACCAAAGCCTGTTCTGAAACATCAGCCATGCGAAGAGCTTATGCTTCGGTGGAGCCCAGGTGCCATACAGAGTTAATCATTGAGGATCGGATGCGACCATCGAACTGAATCATGTATGCACATTTTGCCGAATATTCCTCGTTGGCGGTCAGGATCCACTTGATGGAGTCTGTCGCCTCATCCTGCAGGAGAATGTTCTGTCCCTGGATTTTGGCCCATGCTGTGACGAATTCAGTGATCATGGGGGGGCTTAGGTTGTGGCGCAGGTCGGACACCCATTGGTTGTCGTTGAGTGCTTGTGCCACTGATCTATTCTTCCGTTTGGAGTGTTGGAATAGTTTGGGGAATTGGTATTTGAGGGGGGCGCCTCCCACCCAGTTGGATTCCCAGAAACTTGCTGTGGTCCCGTTGCTGATCGTGACCCTAGTAGCGGCGGCGAAGAGGTCATGGTATGTGTTGTCACAGGGTGTTAACGTGTTGATCCAAGGCCTATCCGGCGCTTGCCAGGCGAACTAGAGCCATCGAAGTCTGAGGCCACGGCACTGCGCCTCGAGGTTTGGAAGGCCGAGCCCCCCACGGTCTAGCGGGGAGCACACGTGGACCATGCCACTTTGCACTTTCCGCCAGCAATGGCGTTTTCCTCGATGTTCCAAAGGAAGCGTCGCCGAATTTTGTTGAAGGTAGTGTTGAATTTCTTTGGCAGCTTCAGGACTGTCATGGCGAAGATTGGCAATGCACTGAGGACTGACTGGGATAGAGCGTGCCTTCCTCTGGCGTTTAGCCAGCGGCCTCGGCAGCCAGCAAGTTTGGTGTGTGCGCGATCCAGAATGTGTTGCAGGTGAGCAAGTTTGAGTCTGCCAAGTGAGAGTGGCAGGCCGAGATAACTGAGGGGGAAGCTGACACTGTTGCCGTTGAAGGGGGCAAGGATGTCTCCCAGGTTGAGGTTTGCGCATCTAATTGGCGCGATGGAACATTTGCCAACATTTATGCTCAATCCTGTGGCGTCGCTAAAGGCATGCAGAATGTCGAGTAAACGCTGTAGTTCTTCTTTCACCGGGTTGAGGAACAGGATGGCTTCATCGGCGTAGAGGCTGGTCCACATTTTTGTTTCCTTGATCGGAAGCGGGGAGAGGACGCCAATGTGTGTGGCTTGCTCGAGGAGGCGGTGCAGGGGGTCTATTGCCAGGATGAACAGGAGTGGAGACAGTGGGTCTCCCTGACGTAGGCCTCGCCGGTGGTTGAATGGGCGGCCGTGGACGCCATTGAGCAGGGCGCTGGATGATGAAGTGGACAGGGGCAATGCAATCCAGTCGCGCCATCTCACCGGGAAACCTAATTCGCGGAGCAAGGCGAGCAGGTATTCCCAGGAAATAGAGTCGAAGGCTTTTGCAAAATCTAGTTTGATGAGGAGCGATGGCTTCTTCTTCCGGTGTAGTGCGCGCGCGACGTTGCGGACATAGAGATAGTTGTCATGGATGCATCGTGTTTTGAGAAACGCACTCTAGGCTTGGGAGACCAGGGTCAGCATATGGGGTGTGATCCGTCGAGCTAGAACCTTAGCGAACAACTTGGAGAAGGAGTGTATGAGGCTGATGGGCCTGTAGTCATCGGCAGTGAGTGTTTGTTGTTTTTTTGGGAGTAGACATATGAAGGCCGAGTTCAGTGCTGCGAAATTGCCGCTGGCGAGCTTGTATATGTGATTGAAGGCGTCGTGGATGTCGAATTTGATCGTGGCCCAGCAGCGTCGGTAGAAGTCGCCTGTGAATCCGTCGGGTCCTGGTGCCTTTTCTGACGGAGAAGCTTTTACGGCTTCCCATATCTCATCGAGGGAGAAGGGGTTGTCGATGCCGAGCGGAGGTAGCGACGGGAGTTGTAGGTCTTGCCACCGAAGTGTTCTGGAGCGCGGTGCTGACGCTCCCAAGCTCGACGAGAAGTGTTATTCTTTATGGATGGACTTGCCGCGAGATCCACACAATTGTACGTTATTCTTTTTTTTTAAATATTTGTACTCCTCCGGTTTATATTAATAGTGTCAATTTTATCTAGATTTGTATGTACTTCTTTCGTTTCAAAATATAAGATGTTTTTTTTTTTTTTTTTTTTTTTGAAACAGAGGCAAAAGCTTTGCCCCATTCATTAATTAAGAAGAAGGTGTCCAGTTTTTTTAGGAGAAAACCGGACAAAAACCTACAACATCAAGGCCAAGCCCATCCAAAAACCAACAACACACGGGCAAACGCCCACACACACCGACCACCACACACATCAACAACCAAACCTAAGAGAAGATCTAAATAGCCACACGAAACAACACACCAACCACGACACTCCTACACCGCACCGACAAAGATATGCCGAGAAAGAGGGGGCAACCATCAAGAGACTCCAGATGTATATCTGGCAGCACCCCTCTTCTCGCTTGATTTCTCCTTCCCAAAGGCTGTTCTTGGTCTAGCGCCACCTCTCAAGGACTTAACCTTATACCCAAACGATTTGTTGGATCCAGGACATGCAACAGCCAAGGTGGCAAGAAAATCGCAAATCTCTCTAGCGACGACAGCTCCAGGCAAAGGAGTCAACACTCCTAACTTATCGACCCCATCACCTATGGGAACCACAAGCTTGCCGGACTTAGGCGAGAGAGATACAACAGTGTCGATGCCAAGCGCCTGAGGCATGATCAAGCCCATGCCCTCGCACTGAGAGGCAGCCGACACAATAGGCGATGAGGCCACGAGGAGAGAAACAGCGAAGAGTTGCTCATCCTCAACCATAGACGACTTCTGCTCAGACGAGTCAAATGTCACCAAATCACGTTCTTTGGCGATCCCTAGACCATCAGAAGGGCATGCCTCCGCTGGCCTCAAAGAATCACCACCACGCGCCAACAACAGCTTAAGAGCTGCCACCTCCTCACGGAGGGGGCGAGACGCCTCCTCGATGCGGACCTCTACCAGCTGGAGGAGCTCCATGCGCATCAAGGCAACCTGTGACTGAAAGAGAGAGTCCAAAGCGGCGTTGACCTCGAACTGCTCGCAACACCTAGGAGAGGGTCTTGGCGGCACTGTTGCAAACACCGACGAGTGCCCCACGATCTCAGCCCAACTCCGGGACGGTGTGAGGGCGTGAGGAAACAGCAGGAGAGCGGCTCCGCTGGCAGGGAGCACGAGCGACCGGAGAGCGGGCACGAGTGACCACCTCATCTCCAAGAGCAGCAGGAAAGCGAGCGCGACAGAAACGCTCCCGGTGACCAGGACGACGACAACGGATGCATCTAAAGGGCTCACGGCAAGTGTTGACCCGGTGGTCACGCGCGAGGCATCGAAAACATCTCCCACGAGCCCAACGCTTGAAGGCGAGACTGCGCTCGAGGCCTTCCTTTTGAGGCAAAGACGATGGCACATGGTCGGGACGGCCGCCTCGACCCACCTGCACCCAGCCTTCCTCATGGCCATCAGCAGAAGCAGCAGAGCAGGTCTTCTTCACCGCATTGCCCTCGACCTCATCTTCAACAGTAGCATTGCAGAAATTGGCAACCGGCGGCGTCTGAGGGGCCAACTCTTCATCATCACTGTCCTCGCTAGCCTCAGCAGCAAAAGCCCACAAAGAGGAACACGACACGACGAAGGGGGCTGGCGGAGTCAACGCAGAAACAGGCAACGGCGTCGGCGTCTGGGGCACCAACTCCTCCTCTTCATCCTCCTCATCGCTGGCAGCACCAGAAACCCACGGACTCAAACTCTGATGTGACGCAGCGAAGGCAGCCGGCAGAGTCGAAGCAGCTAGCACAGGGCTCGATGAGGGTGCAGACAAGTACTCCATCAGCTGCACAAGCTCTCCATCAAATTGAGCGCAAGGGCCTGGCCGCTCTGAGATCAGCCCCACGACAAGGGCAGGCGGCGGCAGGTCTGAGTCTTCAGTTGGGAGGCTCAAGGTCACCGACGACTCAGCAATGGAGCTCAAGCCTGCAGGGAGCGACTGGGAAGAGGAGGCGCTGGCGAGCGGCGGGGCCGGAAAGGCCGCCTTCGCGGACTTGGGGGGAGGCGAGCGCCTCATCAGCAACTGCCCACGAACGGCAGGAGCTGACTTGCGGGAGGCAAGGGCAGCCGTGGCGAGCACGGTGGCGGGAGCTGGGGCGACGGGCGGCGACGCCGACGAGGCCATGGCGACCGCCGTCGCAGGCATGGAGAGAAACGGCAGCGCCTCGACGTCGACGGACTCCGCCTCTACATCCCGCGAGGATGGTTGGAGAGAGGGCGCAGAGGGGGTGCTCGATCTGGTCGTGGTGGTCGGAGGGGATGCCGGAGGAGGGAGATCAGGCCGCCGCCGCCGGCAGCTCGCCCCGCCTCGCCATGGTCGCGAGAGCCTTTCCTTTCCGGACTGTGATGATGGTGAGTGGAACTCCAAATGTAAAATATGCCTATAAGATGTTTTAGATTTTTGAAAGGAGTGTATCTAGATTCCTGTCTAGGTTTACTGCAAACCTAGATAAACCTAGACTAAAAGAGTTCTAGATATATACTTTATACACAAAGATAAAATATCTTATATTTTAAAACGGAGGAAATATCTATATTAAATATTTAGAGTAGATGTATTCGTATCTAGACAATATTAAGGGTATTATAATATGTATCGGAGAGAGTATATTATTCTGTTGAGATTCAATAAAGCGTCTGGTTCCCAAAAAGACGTTTCAAAACGTGCAGCTACCCGATTCCCTAAAGTAAAGGAAATTGTCCATCGGAGCTGGATACGTTTTCCAGACCTAGTTTATAGTTGTACAGGTTGGCAACAGCGAGCAACCATAAAAAACCGCAATATGTCCCGAACCAATCTACTTCTTCCTCCGCTTCGCGCAGCACCACCATGGCGTCTAATCAGAAAGAACCTGACTGGTTGCAGCTTCCCTTGGATCTGCTGGAGCCCATCGCCAACAGATCCCGCGATGCCGTGACCGGACATACTGTTTTCCGCTCCGTCTGCCGGACATGGCGCTCCGCCGTTGGACAGGCGCCGCGTCTCTTGCTTCCCGCTCCTCTAGACAGCGTTAACCCCCGGGCTGGTTCTGAGCACGCCCTGATTTTCCCTTTGTCGCGCGGGTGGTCGGTCATCGTCGATGCCCGTGATGCGTCCTGCCGTCTCTTTCACCTCGCCACGGGAGCTACGGCAGTCCTGCCCAAGATCAACGCCTTTCGCGACCGCTACGGCATCACCACGCATGTGAGATATCTGCATTATACTGACGACGAAAGGGAGCGCGGAACCCACTAGGTTCCTCTGGGCAAGATCTTTACTCAGCAGCCCTTCTGTGGGATTTTCTTTCCAAGTTATCTCGATTTCTCGGATTCCTTCCGCTTCGCCCTGCATTTTCCACCCGTCCCTACTCATGCGGCTACTGCGAGCACAGTTGGCGACATGATGATCATGATGTCCCACCGTTGGATAGCAGGGCAAAGAGGCATGGTCTTCTGCCGGCCCGGAGATGTGACTTGGACAGAGGTTCCAAGATGTTCGTCGAATATCCAAGACTTAGTTGACTTTGCCTTTTTCCAAGGCAAGATCTACGGCTTGCAACGCGATGGCATCACAAAGGTGTACGAAGCCACGGCGTTCGAGTTCCTCCACGCCATTGATGTGCCTCAGGCGACCTTCAAATATTCCTCATATGTGGACCTCCCCTTTCGTGATGATTTGTCCGAGTTCCATTACTTAAATCTAGTTGTCTTACCGAGTAAGGTGCTCTTGGTCAGGACAAAAGTGAAATCTTACGAGTTGGAGGGCTTCGATGTCTTCGAGCTAGGGCCAAAGTCAGGCGACGGCAAGATCATTGCCTGGCGCAAAGTAACATGGGACATCATCGCTGACAATTACGAGCTGTTCCTGGACGGCTATCACACAGCCTTTCGCGAGAACACCACCACAGGAAGCGGAACTCGGATCTATTGTGTTCTCGGCCAGCACTGTGATCCCACCGTGGCAGCATATTGCTATGACATGAAGGAGAACAAGATTGAATGTGTATACAGACCTCCCGCCCGTAACTATGTGGAATATTCAACAAAACCTAGTTGGTTTGTTCCCTAGCTAGCTAGTTCTTTTTTTTTATCGCAATGCAGTTAATTATCTAGCTAGTTGATTTTGTTACACATTGTCATGAACTATGTACATGGCCCGCGTTTTAGGTGTGGTTGCGTCTGTCGAACAAACATGTTTACTATAGTAGAGTGACTATTTTGTTTTGGTGGGTATATTGGGAGTGACTATTGAACAGCTAGTTGTTTCTTAATTGAGAAACAGACAAATTTTCAAAACCAATAATTAAATAACAGCTGTCATATTGAAAACTAAATAAGAACAAAGAAGTTATCTATTTTTAGTCACTAATAAGCGTGCACATGCGCACGAAATCAACCAAATTGTTCCCAAACATATACTACAATTTAAATCGTTTCATTTTCACAACATAGCTCATGTGTCTTTATATTTCAAAAAGAACGTAACAAGTTTCCTTGTTGACATATATTCTTTTTAGATGAAAGGCTCAAAAGAGGCAGGCTTTCAACTAATAAAGCCCACACAGCCGATACAACTTACAACAGTTTGTTCGGGATACCATCTTAAGATTACCAGAGAAGATTTGGAGAATTCTCTCTGTATTGCATTGATCAAGTGGAGTTACAGGTATACGCGATGAGGCGGACATGCAGGCAGGAGCGTGCGCAGACGCATGCCTAGGGATGGACCCGTTCCTCCTGAATACAAGGACTAAAGTTACAACAGAATAAGATATACATGATGTTGTCTACATACAAATTATAGTACAATCTACATGTGTTTCAACAACAAGCTCGGAAAGAACAACAAGAAGAAGTAAAAACATGGGAAATTTCGAGGACATGCACCAAAAGTGGACACGTCAAAATCGCCTAAATCTAGCCTTAGTGTTGGAGTATGTTACGGCTAGATATATTTGGTAGTTTAAGTTTGTAATTAAATTCTATCTCTAGTAGTCTTCTTGCCCTCCAAGTCTTCTAGTACTATATAAACAGCCTAAGGGCATGTACAATGCTAGGGAAGGCATGCCTTCTCTTAGCTCTACACGTCATTTAGAGAAGACACAATATATAACCTGCACAATGCATTATCTCTTATTGCTATCTCTAGCAATTAATGAGAATTAACTATTATTAGTAATAAATTGGTTGGCTAAGGGAAGGTATACGGTACAATAGAGAAAATAGGCTTCTCTTATTTTTAAGAGACCATCCCTTAGTTAAGGGAAGACAACCTTCTCTTTCTTATTTCTCTCTCCTCCAACTAAGCAAAAATCCAATGTGGCAAGCATAAGGAAGGCTGACGTCACTGCATTGTACATGCCCTAAGGGCTCACGATGTAATCATCTCTTGCAATATTAATACAATATATACTTCCGTAATCTTTCAATATATACTTCCGTAATCTTTCATCGTATCAGAGTGTGTTGCTCCTCGGCCTAGGTTTTTAGCCACCGCTTCCGCTGCGCCGCCCCGGCAAGGTCGATCTCCATGATCTCTGCCAGGGACATCGCATCTCGTAGCTAGTTTTTCGTCCAATTCCCTAGATCGGTTGAGTAGTTTTAGCAATTTCTTTTTCCTATTAGATCTATTTTTCATTTAGCCACCAAAAGCATCGTCCACAGCCGCATGTCATCATCGCGTGCCTCTACTTCAACCTCGGTGTCAACTCAACTCTGGCAAATCATCGTCAGCAATCGTGGCAAGGAGGCTCCGCGCGGCGCCCCAAGGGACGTCTTCACGCGCTGCGTCGGCTGCTCCGTCCTCACGTCGTCTCCATGCCGGCACGTCTTCGCCAACATCTACCGGGGCGCTCGTCCCTGAGTATGTGCCTCGCCATCAACAAAGGGCTGCAACTTCATCAACCGTGGTCATCATCGTCGACAACCATCTACACCAACAACATCGCCGCATCTTCGCTGCCACCACCAATCGTGGTCATCGTCAACGCCAACAAGTTCTTCTCCACGAGCGACGCCGCACTCACACAAGCGGAAAATACGGGTCTAAATCCCTGAAATCAACTACCACTACAACAAATCTCCAGCAACGATTACCTCTTCGTCTTCGTCCACCACGACCTCGCCGCCAGAATCGCAGTCTAATTTTTATTTTTTTACTTAATCAATTTTCTTCTTGCAACTATTTCATCTACTCCGATAAATCGGCGGATAACTTCTACGCACCGACCGTTCACGGAGAATTTCTTTGTTTCTCCCTCCGGCTCTGGCTCGCATGGCTCGTGATGGTCTCTGTCTTCATACATCCGGTATTGACAACACCGACGCGTGCCTTCGTCCCCGGCGCGTTCCTGAGTTTGGCAAGCTCGGCAAGGCGTGTGGCCTACCCCGACTACTCCGGATCCAACTACGTCTACGCTAACTACTACGGCGAATTCTCCAGGCTCAAAAACCGACATCGACCACAACACAACAAACATCGTCGACTTCATCAATGGCGACAACTTCCCCAATGGCACCATCAACCACAACTGCAGCGCCCTCACTCCTGGCTACATCGACATCAGCAACAAGGGCTACCACCTCACCTTCGGCTTATTCTCTAGTCAGGCCGTCCGCGTCACTACTGATCCGACTGCCGGAAGGGTGTTGGAGTATGTTACGGCTAGATATATTTAGTAGTTTAAGTTTGTAATCCAATTCTATCTCTAGTAGTCTTCTTGCCTCCCCAAGTCTTCTAGTACTATATAAATAGCCTAAGGGCTCATGATGTAATCACCTCTTGCAATATCAATACAGATAATATTCCGCAATTTTTCACTTAGTCATAAACCCTAGATTTATCTCTCTTTGGATAACATTGTAAACCCACTGAGATCATCTTGTAGCCAGTTTGTACGGTCTCTTTTTCATCTTATGAATAAAGTCCGAGGGAATTGATAGCTTGCAAGAGCACACTTTCGTCAGAGCATGTTTTCTTGAAAGTATTAATTCCAATTTTTATATCGATCCTAATAAGGAGCCTAGGAAAGTGTTTATCTAAGGCGTTTATGTCACAGTCAAGGTGTCACTTTGTCTTGAGTGAATTGATGGCAAGTGTTGAGAGTAGAAGTAAGTGAGTGAAAAGGAGGTAGATTTAAGTATTAAATGGTACTGGAAGTAAATAACATAAAATTAAAAGTAAATAGGTTGTTCGAGGTTCCTGCAGATGAGAAGTTAGGCGCGGAGCGAAACGGTTCATGGTGATAGGTGAGTAAATGGAATAAGTGATTATGATACTTCTTATTCATATGTGAGTAGTCAAGTAACCAATATACCGATCATGAGTCCTCTTGGTAGATTCTTCTCAATCCCAATAATTCTTCTGCTTGTTACCAAAGTCATGGTCAATGCATCAATTAAGTCCTTCCGACCAAATAAAAGCTTTAAACTTGATGGTTCCTTGTTATCGTTGATTTATACTAGCTCCTCTTTGATATCGGATGTGTCACTCAGGGGTCGCCGATTCGCTAGTAAACAAGTTCATATCTATGAGATCTTAGGATCATGTTAACCAGGCCTTTAAATTGGATAACAAGCATTAGGCAAACTAGGTAGCCATTCTCACAATATAATAATCACGATAATAATCACAAATGTATGGAAATAAAGTAGGCACAACACATCTCACCAATTCCCTACATCTCCCACGTCTATGGGGATTTAATCAGACATGAGAGGAGAATAGATCAAAGATAAAATCATATTGTAAATGAAAATCGTCTCAACTTTACGTAGCAAACCACAATACCATTGGAGATCAAATCAAGTACAAAACAAAGTAGAAATCCCTAATCTTACAAGTGTGAATCTCTTTCTCTCTCAGTATGAATGGATAATTATGGTGGAGTGGATAATCAAGAGGCTTAGGATCTTCAAAGGATGAGGTGGTATTCTTCTCCTTCTTCGGATCTGATCTCCTCTCTTCTAGGACTGTTTGTAGTGGCTGTGTTCATATTTTGTCCCCCTCCTCTTCACGAAAGTTGCTTATATTGATATAACGGAGGCGACGTAATGTAGTACGGGCGGACCGTATGGACGGCCTGCGACCGTACCACAGGTCGTGAAAGGCTCTAGATCGTTCGCATGGAATGGTCTTCAATTGGGGATTTTCTCTATTAAGTGTAATTACCCCCATAAATGCTCTCAGATCTTCCAAAAGTGTCCAATACATGAAAACGAACACAAGATAACAAGGTTTCGCTAACTTGCAATATTAGCATTAGTTGAAAGATCAAAATGAACGAAACCGGTGAAAACCAATGGAAATTCTTCGATAAAAAGTGTCAATATTTAGAGCTATCAACTTCCCCAAGCTTATTTGTTACTCGCCCTCGAGTGACAAAGCTATAAAGAATAATAGCGAGAAATAAGTTCAAGCACGGAAACTCTCAAGTTCATGGTGGTATCATATTCCATCGACACAAATCTTGCAACCTTGAACATGAGCAAACTATATTTCAACAATTGCACTTAAGTTCACTTCCTAACCGCATAAAACATGCTAGCTAATAATTCCTAAACTTAAAAGATATTGTCAAAAATTTGGTTAGGCTTGCAAATCAATTATTTTCAGCGTTTCTCTTTTTATGAGACTAAAAATATTTTAAGCAATAATGCTTCAGTCAAATTAAGGGTGCACCAGTAGATGTCAAAAAGAAGGATAAACTTAGAGCTATTCATTAACACCCACATCAAAAATTGTGGCTCTCCTACACCCTATCTCTTTTATTGTATTTCAAAAACATTAATCTTCTAAGTGGTGAGGTGATGCCAAGACTTCAAACAAATAAAAATAATTTCAGCTCACATCTTGATAGTAGTTTCTTTTTGCTCTAGTACCTGGGCACATGGAAGCAAAAAAATCACATTGCAACATACCTTTTGTTTTTGCATAAATATAGTAGGGATCTTTATATTTCACTGCGTTTGCACGCACCATTTTGTTCGTGTTATAACAGGATCCCAAATCATTGAGTCTTATATGAACATATCAATTGGAACTGTCATATTGTATAATTATATGATATTTCTAAGTGACAAAAGTCATTTTATAGATTTACCTTTGCACCTGGGAGAATACCAAGCGAGGAGGAGCAATCAGTACTGATAACGACTAGTGGTATGGGTGGAGCCCGCCCGTACTAAGTGCCAGCGTGATCGCCTCGTCAAATACATACTCCTGACGAAGATGAGGGAGATATCCGACATTCACAGCCACCACAAACCACGAAAAACCACATCTGAAAGGGATATGAAGGAGGAATGGCATGGGCATCATTGGAGGACAACGCATCATCCCCTTCATCATCGACCGATGTATCTCGATTACCACCATTGCCCCCATCTCTCATCTATTAAAACTTGTTGTAATTCTAGATTCAAATGTGGTTTGCATTAGATCTATCTCCGTGCTTTTATCCATTCATTTGATTATGATAATGTTGTTGATTGCTTCCATGTGTGAGTAGTTCCTTTGTTCTTGGGGAGATGGAGAAACCCGTAACATCCCAAAACTTTAATCCAAGCTTATCAAGATCAAATCATCAAAAAAATAGGGTTAACAAAAACTTTTCCAAATTTAAAATGAAAGCATTCATATATGTATGCATTTAAAATAGGAGTTGTTTGAATTGCCATGATTGATTGATCCAATGCTTGCAAAATGTTTCTTAGGTGATTTAAACATCATCTACATCATTCCCAAACTTTTCCTAAAGAAAATCAAATCAAAAAGAATTAAAAAGAAGGAATGGTCATTTTGGCAAATTTAACTCTCATGCCCACTTTGGCTATTCCTAGTACTCAATTCTTAACAGAAACAAATCTTGATCTTTTGTAACATCCCAAAACTTTAATCCAAGCTTATTAAGATCAAATCCTCCAAAAATAGGGTTAACAAAAACTTTTCCAAATTCAAAATGAAAGCATTCATATGTGTGTGCATTTAAAATAGGAGTTGTTTGAATTGCCATGATTGATAGATCCAATGCTTGTAAAATGTTTTTAGGTGATTTAAACCTCATCTACATCATTCCCAAACTGTTCCTAAAGAAAATCAAATCAAAAAGAATTAAAAAGAAGGAATGGTCATTTTGGCAAATTTAACTCTCATGCCCACTTTGGCTATTCCTAGTACTCAATTCTTAACAGAAACAAATCTTGATCTTTGCACCCCTTGCTAGTAAACATAATGAGGTACCAAGGCCCACCTTTTGATCTGCTAAAAACATTTTGTTAACTATTTTAAATGACAGTTTAAAATTGAATCTAATGCATATGCATAGATCACCCCTATTTCAAAAACCATCTATTTGAGCTCCATTTTCAAAACCCTTGCAACCAGAGACTACCTATCACTAGTGGAGGTCACTCAAAATTTTTGAAACCAAAATTCAAAACTTTTTCTCTTGCGGCCATTTCATCAAACACATGGCAGGCAGAATCAAACACAAATAGCTAGCTCACTATTTCTATAGTGTTTAGCCACCCATTTGACCACAAAACACTCCCTCTGTCTCCACTTGATCAAACCATGCCATTACCACCCCACCCCCTACACCCTAGTGGCCAGGCCAAGCCATGTCGAGCACCAACTCGCCGGCCAACCTTGCCCTCACCCCAGCAGACCACCTCCCTCTCTCTCCATGTCTAGGAGGTAGCCAGCACCTCACCGCCCCTCTCTATCCCCTGCCCGAGCCAAGTGCTGCCGTGGACCACCGAGGAGAGCCCGTGCCCAGTGCCCCCGCACCATGATGGTGCCGCCTCGAGAGCGCGCCTTGTCCCCGCAAGCACAAGTCAACGCTCGACCGCAGGCCGCGCCCGCCACTCCGCCTCAACCTGGAGAACACCCCAGACATCCCCGTTCGCCGCCCAAAGCCTCACAGCCACCGCTCGCCATGGACACCGCCGCTTCGGCCGCGCAGAGCGCCACCTCGCCCAGACCGCGTGCCACCGCCCCTACGGCCGCATTTAAGTCCTAGAGCACCGCCAGGGAACCGCCCATCGACCGCCATCCCCCACCATGCCGCTAGCTCACCGTAGCCATGTCGCCACCGTCGACCGCCCATCCCGCTCAGTCTCACCATCGAGCCTATAAAAGGAGCCCTCCCCAGCCATTCTTCTCCACACCATTCCACTCCCCTCACCTCTCTGAACCTCACCCACCTTTAGCCAGAGCAACTGGAGCAGCAGCTCGCCGGAATTGGAGCCGGAGCCGCCGCCTTTGGAGGAGAAGGGTGCCGTTGATTTCGACCGCCGCCAGCTCCGCCGCGACCGCGCCTCGCCTCGCCGTCATCTTCCACGACGTTTGCCCGCCTCGCCGACCCCGCTGGAGCCCTGGTACGCCCCCAGTAGACCCCCACTGAGCCGCTAGGGTTCGAGCTTGCCAGTGACCTGTTCGTCGTCGACGACGACCCTCAGTCGTTGATCTCGCTTCTAATCGCACGGCTCACAGCACGCGTACCGTTTCGCGTGTTAAGTGCCGCTGACAAGTGGGACCCCCCTGTTAGCTGAGCCCCGTGCCGCAGAGCGCCACTGGGCCGGCCCAAGTCCTTTCCCGCGCTAGCCCATAGATTCAAATCTGGTTTTTCCTTTTTAGTTAAATATAGTTTCTGTCCCCTATTTCAAAATTCAATTCAGAGAGTTTTATAAATACAAATTATATGAAACCAATTTTGTCTGAAAGGTATTAAAATGATCTATCCAAGCCCGTTGGATATAATTCAATTAGAGTTATAGATCTCTCCTAATAAAAATAACAAAATAGAAGCTTTTGCATCTTGCAACATTTTTATAAAATCAAACAAGTTAGCTTTTGAGTTGATTCCAACTCTCAAAAATCACATTTTATCATATCTATCTAAATATGTAATAATATTAAGGTTGACATGCAGTGACTTTGAATTAGTACCAAAATAATGCTATATAGGCATTTCTAGTCACTTGAAATTATTAAATAATGAACTTAAACCAAAGTAATATTGATCCCACCCTTAAATCTCATTCCCACATGTTAGAATATGTGGTGAGGACATGTGTCCACATGATCCCATATTTTGGTGGTGAATATTAAATTTTAGTTAATATTTCAATGAGTAGAAATTACTTATCTAAAATAAAAAGGATGAAACTATTGAATTAAAACTTGTGATGTTTGTGATGATAATAGATCATCAAATGTGTGTTTTAGAATGGTACTTAGCCTAGATAAGTATTGTTTGGTGATTGTCTACTCCCTATGTATTTATAGACGCTAGTACCGACCAAGCTTTCGAGGAGGAGGAGTTCTACCAAGAAGAAGAAGAAAACTTCAACCACTGCACCAACCAAGGCAAGCTATTGTTAGAAGGATAGAAGTAAACTAGATGGTTTAGCAAAGATGCCTTAAGCAGGCTTTGATCACACCCCTTTAACTATTAATACCCCAAGTCTTATTGACAAGTTTTACCTCCCTTAGTTTACACAAAGTTCTTTACTTAATTTTGAAGGTAGCATAAAAAGTATAAAACTTGACCTACTTAGAAACCTTTAGATGTCACTCTATGGCAGAAGATTGAACCCATCACTTCCACCTTAGTGAACACCCTTAACTTAGTATCTTAGTATAGATCAAAAACTTGAGTCACTCTAGATGGGAATACTTGGTGAAAATGAATTATGAAAACTTTGGAATGATGAGTCATTCTATTGAGATGTTTGGACATGTGTTGAGAAACACAACTTGTTTATGATGATGAAAATGACGAGGCATGAGCCTTAACCCTTTTATAAAACTGATGGTTGGATTCGGATGCGATACCATTCCAAATTTACCATACAACCACATTACCTGAATTGGGTAAGGCTTAGCTGGAAATTTATACGCATTAGTATTAGTTCCCTCACGGGAGAGGTTTGAGCTGAGGCTACCTCTCACTGTTGTCCACCTATGCAGTGCCCAAGATGACTGATGGTCATGGTTGGGAGGCCATGCTCATAGGAGAGGTGCTTATACTAGGGTGTGTAAAGGGAAGGTTATGTTTGATTATGTGCATACTAAGTATGATGATTCAGGGTTATCCCTGACAGATGTATTGAATCTTGTGGTGAAAGTGTACCACCTCTACAGAGTGTCAAACTATTCGAATAGCCGTGTCTGTGGTTATGGACAGTTGGAATGGCCATACTGTTTCGTTGTCAGATGTTTTCTAAAGAACTTGAAATGAATGATGAACTTTGACTTGACCACAACAGGGTTGTGTTGATGATAATAGCTTCCCAACTTAAGTGATTCTAGAACTTTACTTTATCTTTCTTTGCTTCTTAACTCAGCTTAGGTTTGAAACTTAATTGGATAGTTAAACTTAGATTTAGCACTTTGACTTAGAATTATACTCCTTGTTAGTAGTAGTTTGCGAGTACTTAAAGAGTACTCATGGCTTTTGCCCCTGGCTATTATCATGGCCAGACTATGAAGGAGATTATCAAGATGATGGTCAGCAGGACGGCTATGATAACTAGGACTATCTCGCCACAAGCATTGCCTGTGCCCCTGAAGATGGACCCCACCGCTACGCTTATCGTTTATTTCCGCTGCTTGTTGTATTAAAGACTGGATCATGAGATCCTTATTTGTGTAAAACCTTATGTATGGTTTGTAATGGATGATGTACTGTGATATCCAATCCATTATGTCTCACAAAAATGGTAATCCTGGGATTGCGAGGTATGGCATAACGGGCATCTGGGATTAAAAATCCGGGTGTTGACAAGTTGGTATCAGAGCCATCCTGACAATAGGAGACCCTAGTTAGAATGGACGCCAAACCAAAAACTTACATTACTACTTAAAATTTGACACACTTGATCACTTCACTAACTTCCTCATCCTTAATTCTTGTAGATGGAGACTCAGTTCAGCAAGTTTTACCAGTTGGGAAACGGAGGTCAGCTGATCTTCGAGAAGGATCTGGATTTGCTGTCGGAGTTACCGGGACGCCCACATTCGGAGTTTCTTAGAGCTCAACTTCCAGGACCCCCAGGAGGAGACCTACAGTGGCTAGTCACCACGGATCTTCGGGGAAGCATCGAAGCACCAACTTCCGGGAGAATTCAGTTCTCCGTGAGAGAGAACAACTGGCTAGATGGATTAGCCAGGGCAATGCATGAAGCTCTCGCACGTCTATGTGCCCTCAGCGTCAACAAGATCCAAGGAACCCGTTTTTCCCACTATGCAAGACGTGACTTCATGGGAATGCCGATGGAGATGCCAAGTCACCCAGAGTTGAGGCGTCAAGTGGAGAACCTTGACTTCTTGCTTCATGATCGACAGCAGGAACTGGACAATGCGAGAGAGTTAGCCAACCAGAACCGTGCCATCGCCGACCAGAAGGCCCAGACTTTCGCACTTCTCGTCCAAGATCGCTAGTCTCTTCGTCGCCAATGTGCAAAGAAGGATCGCACCATCGTCCGTCTTTGCAATAAGGTGGCCGACCTCGAGAATACCGTCAAGGAGCAGGAAGCTCAGCTTGCCGCCAAAGAAGAAGAAGATGAGGGTGAAGACATCCAGTGAGATATGGATTCTTACCTCAGCAACAATGATGACTTTCTGGAGGAGGATGCTGTGGAATTCTACACTGATGATGAAGACTCCGACTTCATCGACGATGAATAGATGCACTAGAGCACTATCGTAGCATGAGATGCAGCATCTCATTGTATCGTAGCTTGTAGAATGGTTCTTCAAACCATCTGTTTTCCCCTTTTGCTTGTTGTGGTGTGTGTTGTATCGTGTGCTTGCTTGCATGAAGGAAAAAGAAGTTAGTGGAAAAACCTGAGTTTAACTCAAAATTTTAGCTTTGAAAACCCAAAACCATGAACCTTAGAATTTCCCTCTTACCCCTATATCTATCTCAATCTTCAGATGACTCGTGGAAACCAAGGAGGGAGCAGCTCGTCGCAGGAGCCAATACTGCAGATCTTGCAGAATCTCATCGCGGACCGTGAAGCAAGCAGGGCCGAGTGTCAAGCCAACTTAGCAACATTGCAGCAGATTGCCCAAATGGCTCTCAACAACCAAGGACATGGAAATCAGGATCACCAAGGATCTAAACACAAAAAATTTCAGAACACAAATCCCCCAATCTTTAACAAATCTGAAAACCCATTAGATGCTGATGACTGGTTACAGACCATGGAAAACAACTTAGAGGTGGCCAGAGTTGATGAGAATGAGAAAGTTCTCTTCGCCACCCACTATCTGGCGGGAGATGCAAGAGCTTGGTGGAATAGCATCCGCAATATGAACCATGGCCAGGTGATGACCTGGGAAGCATTCAAGGTCATGTTCAACCGCACTCACGTGCCGCAAGGTCTTGTCAACATGATGAGAGATGAATTCCGCGAATTGAAGCAAGGAAGAATGACTGTGGTGGAGTACCGTGACAGATTCTTGTCACTTGCAGATATGCACCGGATGAGATCAACACGGAGGCCAAGAAGAAGGAGAGATTCTTAAACGGACTCCATGATGAGATGTAGACTATCCTCGTCAACATCTGTTTTGATGATCTCGAAGAGCTAGTCGACTCTGCCATTCAGATGGAAGGGAAGATTAACCAGGCAAACGACAACCGCAAGCGTCGTATGATGCAGCAGTCTGGATCCAGTAGTCACTAGAAGTACAGTCCTAACCCCTCACCAGGATATGCACCAAGGAACAACCAACCCCCAAATTCTCTCCCAAGCTACCCCAACCATAGCGGAGGCAATATGAAGTCTGGAGGAAACAATCACAACTCCGGCAATGCCAACAATTTCAACCGTGCCCCTCCCAAGAGCAACAACAACAACAACACTGCACCCAGAACTGGCAGCAATGCGGTACCTGTCGCAATCAAGGACAAGTCCCAGATCACTTGTTTCGAGTGTGGAGTGAAGGGTCACTACTCCAATGAGTGTCCCAAGAAGACTGCCGTCAATGCCCCTGTGAATGCCCCAGCTCAGCAGCAGCGTCATGTTCAACCAGGAAGGAGATTTGCCCCAGGGAACCCGCACAACCACAACGGTCGTCTCTTCCACATGAACGCAGAAGAAGCCCAGGAAGCGCCAGATGTAGTGCTGGGTATGTTTTCTGCCAAGTCAGTTTTAGCAAGAGTATTGTTTGATTCTGGAGCATCGCATTCATTTGTCACCAAAGAATTTGTATGCACTAGTAAGATTTGCCCAACCAACCTGAAGCATGTCATGATAGTTCAAATCCCCGGTTCAACAACAAAAGCTAGAAAAATTTGCAAAGCTGTACCTATCAGAATACATGGGATAGATTTTTATGCTAACCTAATTGTACTTGGAACCAAAGGATTGGAAGTAGTACTAGGTATGGACTGGATGTCAAGGCATAAAGGACTGATATACTGTGCTAAGAAAGCCATCACCATGACCAGTAGTTCTGTAGTAACAGTAGAGCATATCTCCGAAACCTTACCCCGTCAATTCAAGTGCAACAAGAGTGTAGCCCTGCCTACCATTGACCAAGTCAGAGTTGTCTGTGAATACCCCGACGTATTCCCAGATGAATTGCCAGGTATGACCCCGGATAGGGATATTGAGTTCATTATCGAACTAATCCCCGGAACCGGACCTATAGCTCAGAGACCCTATACCATGAACCCCTCAGAATTAGTGGAACTGAAGAAGCAGTTGGATGCCATGTTAGCAACAGGTTTGATTCAACCAAGTGCATCACCATGGAGATCACCAGTGTTATTAGTCGACAAGAAAGATGGAGGCAATCGTCTGTGTACAGATTACAGAAAGTTGAATGACGTTACCATCAAGAACAAGTACCCTTTGCCAAAGATAGAGGATCTATTTGATCAGTTGACTGGAGCTCAGGTATTCTCAAAGATTGATCTTAGGACTGGTTATCACCAACTTAAGATTCATGCAATGGATATTCCGAAGACCGCCTTTACTACTCGCTATGGTTTATACGAGTATACGGTTATGTCTTTTGGATTAACCAATGCCCCTGCTTATTTCATGAATCTCATGAATAAGATCTTTATGAATTTCCTAGATAAGTTTGTAGTTGTGTTTATCGACGACATCCTTATCTACTCCAAGTCAGAAGAAGAGCATGAGCAACATCTGAGAATCATCCTAGAAACCCTGAGAGAGCATCAGTTATATGCCAAGTTTAGCAAGTGTGAGTTTTGGCTGAAAGAAGTAGGATTCCTAGGACATATTGTGTCTGCAGGAGGAGTCTCTGTTGATCCCACCAAGATCAAAGATGTTGAAGAATGGGAAGCCCCAACCAATCAAACCCAAGTTCGTTCATTTCTCGGATTAGCGGGATATTACCGCAAGTTCGTAGAAGGATTCTCGAGCATAGCCCGACCAATGACCCAATAGTTGAAGAAGGACAAGAAGTTTGAATGGACAGACAAGTGTGAAGCCAGTTTCCAGGAGCTGAAAAGAGATTGATATCCTCCCCGATTTTGATCATGCCAGACATCAAGAAGCCATTTGATGTGTATTGTGATGCATCCAAGATTGGCCTAGGATGTGTATTGATGCAAGAAGGCAAAGTCATCGCGTATCTGTCTCGACAATTGAAGCAACATGAGCAGAACTATCCGACCCATGATCTTGAGCTAGCAGCCGTGGTTCTAGCGTTGAAGACATGGCGTCATTATTTGATGGGTAATCGCTGTGAGATTTACTCAGATCATAAGAGCTTGAGGTATATCTTCACCCAGAAGGAGCTGAATATGAGGCAAAGAAGATGGATAGAGTTAATCAAGGATTATGATCTTGACATTCACTATCACCCCGGCAAAGCCAATGTGGTAGAAGATGCTCTTAGCAGATTGCTGTGTAGGCTTAACACCATGATCAAAGAGAAGCAACCAAGTTTGTACGAGGAGATGGAGCAGTTCAGGACTGAGTTAGTTAGCAAAGGATTCCTAGCTAGCATTGAACTTCAACCCACTTTGATTAGCCAAATCAAGGAATCCCAGAAAGGAAATGAAAGTATCGATGGAATCAAACGTCGTATTGGTACAGGAAAGGTACTTGGATTCACCGAAGACGAAGAAGGTGTACTATGGTACAAAGGACGTATCTGTGTACCATCAGATTCGGAGCTGAAGGAGGTTATCATGAAGGAAGCTCATGATACTCTTTATTCTATCCACCCCGGAGGAACAAATATGTATCAGGATTTGAAAGAGCAATTTTGGTGGCACAAGATGAAGAGAGAGATCGGAAGCTACATCGCCAAATGTGACATCTGTCAACGAGTCAAAGAAGAGCATCAGAGACCTGCAGGACTATTGTAACCATTGCAGATTCTGGAATGGAAATGCGATTCTGTCAGAATGGACTTTATCATCGGTTTACCTACTTCTAGTAGGGGAAATGACTCAATCTGGGTCATAGTTGATAGACTGTCCAAGGTAGCCCACTTCATACCAGTCAAGACAACCTACCATAATGCAAAGCTAGCAGAGCTATACATTGCTAGGATTGTTAGTCTGCATGGAACCCCCAAGACCATCGTCTCAGATCGAGGAACCCAGTTTACTTCAAGATTTTGGCAGAAAGTTCAGGAAGGTTTAGGAACCAAGTTGAATTTCAGTACCACTTATCACCCGCAAACAGATGGACAAACTGAGAGAGTCAACCAGATCCTAGAGGATATGCTTAGAGCTTGTGTGTTGGAATACGGATCAAAATGGGAAGACTGCCTGCCTTTCGCAGAATTCCCATATAACAACAGTTATCAGGCTAGTTTGCAGATGGCACCATTCGAATTCCTATACGGAAGAAAGTGTCGTACCCCTTTGAATTGGTCGCAAGTAGGAGAGAGTCAGATCTTTGGACCCGACATTCTCCGAGAAGCAGAAGAGAAAGTTCACATAGTCCGTGAGCACCTCAAGACCTCCCAATCCAGACAGAAGAGCTATGCTGATAAGAGAAGGAGAGACCTGACTTTCATTGTTGGAGATTGCGTATATCTCAAGGTTTCACCATTGAAGGGAACTCAACGCTTTAGTCTGAAGGGAAAGTTAGCTCCCAGATATATCGGACCTTTCAAGATTCTGAACCGCCAAGGAGAAGTATCGTACCAACTGGAACTGCCTGAAGAGATGTCATCCATCCACAATGTGTTCCATATCTCGTTACTTCGCAAATGCTTGGAAGTTCCTGAGAAGACTGAAGTTTTCAAGAACATCGATCACAGAGCTGTGGAAATCAACAATTACCTGACCTATCGGGAAGTGCCCATCCGTATCTTAGAAGAAGCCTACAGAACCACCAGGACCAGGAGTATCAAGTTTCTCAAGATTCAGTGGAGCAACCATACCGAGGAGGAAGCTACTTGGGAACACGAAGATTACATTAGGACAGAGTTCCCAGATCTTTTTAGTTCCTAGTTTTCTTTGTAAATCTCGGGACGAGATTTTGTTTAAGGGGGGAAGGTTTGTAACATCCCAAAACTTTAATCCAATCTTATCAAGATCAAATCCTCCAAAAATATGGTTAACAAAAACTTTTCCAAATTCAAAATGAAAGCATTCATATGTGTGTGCATTTAAAATAGGAGTTGTTTGAATTGCCATGATTGATTGATCCAATACTTATAAAATGTTTCTTAGGTGATTTAAACCTCATATACATCATTCCCAAACTGTTCCTAAAGAAAATCAAATAAAAAAGAATTAAAAAGAAGGAATGGTCATTTTGGCAAATTTAACTCTCATGCCTACTTTGGCTATTCCTAGTACTCAATTCTTAACTGAAACAATTCTTGATCTTTGCACCCCTTGCTAGTACACATAATGAGGTACCAAGGCCCACCATTTGATCTGCTAAAAACATTCTGTTAACTATTTTAAATGACAGTTTAAAATTGAATCTAATGCATATGCATAGATCACCCCTATTTCAAAAACCATCTATTTGAGCTCCATTTTCAAAACCCTTGCAACCAGAGACTACCTATCACTAGTGGAGATCACTCAAAATTTTTGAAACCAAAATTCAATTTTTTTTCTCTTGCGGCCATTTCATCAAACACATGGCAGGCAGAATCAAACACAAATAGCTAGCTCACTGTTTCTACAACGTTTAGCCACCCATTTGACCACAAAACACTCCCTCTTTCTCCACTTGATCAAACCATGCCATTACCACCCCATCCCCTACACCCTAGTGGCCAGGCCAAGCCATGCCGAGCACCAACTCACCGGCCAACCTTGCCCTCACCCTAGTAGACCACCTCCCTCTCTCTCCATGTCTAGGAGGTAGCTAGCACCTCACCGCCCCTCTCTGTCCCCTGCCCGAGCCAAGTGCTACCGTGGACCACCAAGGAGAGCCCGCGCCCAGTGCCACCGCACCATGCCGGTGCCGCCTCCAGAGCGTGCCTTGTCCCCGCGTGCACAAGTCACCGCTCGACCGCAGCCCACGCTCGCCGCTCCGCCTCGACCTGGAGAACACCCCAGACATCCCCGTTCGCCGCCCAAAGCCTCATAGCCACCGTTCTCCGTGGACACCGCCACTTCGGCCGCGCAGAGCGCCACCTCGCCTAGACCGTGTGCCACCGTCCCTATGGCCACATTTAAGTCCTAGAGCACCGCCAGGGAACCGCCCATCAACCGCCATCCCCCGCCATGCCGCTAGCTCACCATAGCCATGTCGCCACCATCGACCACCCATCCCGCTCGGTCTCACCGTCCAACCTATAAAAGGAGCCCTCCCCAGCCATTCTTCTACACACCATTCCACTCCCCTCACCTCTCTAAACCTCACCCACCTTTAGCCGGAGCAAATGGAGCATCAGCCCGCCGGAATTGGAGCCGGAGCCACCGCCTCTAGAGGAGAAGGGTGTCGTTTATTTCGTCCGCCCCAAGCTCTGCCGCAACCGCGCCTCGCCTCACCGTCATCTTCCACGTTGTTTGACCGCCTCGCCGACCCTGCTGGAGCCCTGGTACGCCCCCAGTAGACCCCCACCCAGCCGCTAGGGTTCGAGCTCGCCGGCGACCTATTCGTCGTTGACGACAACCCTTAGCCGTTGATCTCGCTTCTAATCGCACGGCCCACAGCGCGCGTACCGTTTCACGTGTTAAGTGCCGCTGACAAGTGGGACCCCCCAGTTAGCTGAGCCCCGTGCCGCGGAGCGCCACTGGGCCGGCCCAAGTCCTTTCCCGCGCTAGCCCATAGATTCCAATCTAGTTTTTCCTTTTTAGTTAAATCTAGTTTTTGTCCCCTATTTCAAAATTCAATTGAGAGAGTTTTATAAATCCAAATTGTATGAATCCAATTTTGTCTGAAAGGTATTAAAATGATCTATCCAAGACCGTTGGATTTAATTCAATTAGAGTTATAGATATCTCCTAATAAAAATAACAAAACAGAAGCTTTTGCAACTTGCAACATTTTTATAAAATCAACCAAGTTAGCTTTTGAGTTGATTCCAACTCTCAAAAATCACATTTCATCATATCTATCTAAATATATAATAATATTAAGGTTGACATGCAGTGACTTTGGACTAGTACCAAAATAATGCTATATAGGCATTTCTAGTCACTTTAAATCATTAAATAATGAACTTAAACCAAAGTAATATGGATCCCACCCTTAAATCTCATTCCCACATGTTAGAATATGTGGTGAGGACATGTGTCCACATGATCCCATATTTTGGTGGTGAATATTAAATTTTAGTTAATATTTCAATGAGTAGAAATTACTTTTCCAAAATAAAAAGGATGAAACTATTGAATTAAAACTTGTGATGTTTGTGATGATAATAGATCATCAAATGTGTGTTTTAGAATGGTACTTAGCCTAGATAAGTATGGTTTGGTGATTGTCTACTCCCTATGTATTTATAGACGCTAGTACCGACCAAGCTTTCGAGGAGGAGGAGTTCTACCAAGAAGAAGAAGAAAACTTCAACCACTGCACCAACCAAGGGAAGCTATTGTTAGCAGGCTAGAAGTAAACTAGATGGTTTAGCAAAGATGCCTTAAGCAGGCTTCAATCACACCCCTTTAACTATTAATACCCCAAGTCTTATTAACAAGTTTTACCTCCCTTAGTTTACACAAAGTTCTTTACTTAATTTTGAAGGTAGCATAAAAATTATAAAACTTGACCTACTTAGAAACCTTTAGATGTCACTCTATGGCAGAAGATTGAACCCACCACTTCCACCTTAGTGAACACCCTTAACTTAGTATCTTAGTATAGATCAAAAACTTGAGTCACTCTAGATGGGAATACTTCGTGAAAATGAATTATGAAAACCTTAGAATGATGAGTCATTCTATTGAGATGTTTGGACATGTGTTGAGAAACACAACTGGTTTATGATGATGAAAATGACGAGGCATGAGCCTTAACCCTTTTATAAAACTGATGGTTGGATTCGGATGTGATACCATTCCAAATTTACCGTACAACCACATTACCTGAATTGGGTAAGGCTTAGCTGGAAATTTATATGCATTAGTATTAGTTCCCTCACGGGAGAGGTTTGAGCTGCGGCTACCTCTCAATGTTGTCCACCTATGCAGTGCCCAAGATGACTGATGGTCATGGTTGGGAGGCCATGCTCATAGGAGAGGTGCTTATACTAATGTGTGTAAAGGGAAGGTTATGTTTGATTATCTGCATACTAAGTATGATGATTCAGGGTTATCCCTGACAGATGTATCGAATCTTGTGGTGAAAGTGTACCACCTCTGTAGAGTGTCAAACTATTCAAATAGCCGCGTCCGCGGTTATGGATAGTTGGAATGGCCATATTATTTCGTTGTTAGATGTTTTCTAAATAACTTGAAATGAATGATGAACTTTGACTTGACCACAACAGGGTTGTGTTGATGATAATAGCTTCCCAACTTAAGTGATTCTAGAACTTTACTTTATCTTTCTTTGCTTCTAAACTCATCTTAGGTTTGAAACTTAATTGGATAGTTAAACTTAGATTTAGCACTTTGACTTAGAATTATACTCCTTGTTAGTAGTAGTTTGCGAGTACTTAAAGAGTACTCATGGCTTTTGTCCCTGGCTATTATCATGGCCAGACTATGAAGGAGATTATCAAGATGATGGTCAGCATGACAGCTATGATAACTAGGACTATCTACCTTCGTCAGCATTGCCTGTGCCCCTGAAGATGGACCCCATCGCTACGCTTATCGTTTATTTCCGCTGCTTGTTGTATTAAAGACTAGATCATGAGATCCTTATTTGTGTAAAACCTTATGTATGGTTTGTAATGGATGATGTACTGTGATATCCAATCCGTTATGTCTCACAAAAATGGTAATCCTGGGATTGCGAGGTATGGCATAACGGGCATCTGGGATTAAAAATCCGGGTGTTGACATCTTTGCACCCCTTGCTAGTACACATAATGAGGTACCAAGGCCCACCTTTTGATCTGCTAAAAACATTCTGTTAACTATTTTAAATGACAGTTTAAAATTGAATCTAATGCATATGCATAGATCACCCCTATTTCAAAAACCATCTATTTGAGCCCCACTTTCAAAACCCTTGCAACCAGAGACTACCTATCACTAGTGGAGATCACTCAAAAATTTTGAAACCAAAATTCAAAGCTTTCTTTCATGCGGTCATTTCATCAAACACTTGGCATGCATAATCTCTACTCTAATCCTAGCTCACTGTTTACAACAGGGTTTTGCCCCCAATTGATCCCCATTTAATCCCCTTGTCCCCTCTTGATCTACCCAGAGCCTAACCAGCCTCTTCCCTACCCCCTAGCTGCACTGCCATGCCATGCCAAGCACCACCTCGCCGGTCGACAATGCACTCGCAGCAGCAGCCCTCTCCAGCCCCTCTCCTCATTTCTAGCAGCTTGCCAGTGGTTCACCTCCACCGCCCAACCAGCCCCAGGCCAGAGACAGAGAGCAGAGCGGCCAGGAACCACCGCGCCTAGAGCCGGTCGAGCATGCCGACGCCGCCCCCAGAGCACGCCCTGTCCCTGCTCGCACAGACCATCCCTTGGCACCAGCCCGCGCCCGCCGCTCCACCTCGACCTGGAGAACACCCCAGACATCCCCGTTCGCCGCCCAAAGCCTCACAGCCACCGCTCGCCGTGGACACCGCCGCTTCGGCCGCGCAGAGCGCAACCTCGCCCAGTCCGCGTGCAACTGCCCCTATGGCCGCATTCAATTCCTAGAGCACCGCCAGGGAACCGCCCATCGATCGCCACCCCTAGCCATGCCTCTACCCCGCCGTAGCCTTGTCGCCGGAGTCGCATGCCCATCCCGCTCGGTCTCACCGTCGGGCCTATAAAAGGAGCCCTCCCCAGCCTCTTCTCTCCACACCATTCCACTCCCCTCACCTCTGTGAACCTCACCCACCTCTAGCTGGAGCAAGTGGAGCAGCAGCTCGCCGGAATTGGAGCCGGAGCAGCCGCGGCAGGAGGAGAAGGGCGCCGTTGATTGCGACCACCCCAAGCTCCGCCGCAACCGCGCCTCGCCTCGCCGTCGTCTTCCACGTTGTTTGCCTGCCTCGCCGACCCCGCTGGAGCCCTGGTACGCCCCTAGTAGACCCCCACCGAGCCGCTAGGGTTCGAGCTCGCCGGCGACCTGTTCGTCGTTGATGACGACCCTCAGCCGTTGATCTCGCTTCTAATCCTACGACCCACAGCGCGCGTACTGTTTCACGTTTTAAGTGTCGCTGACACGCGGGACCCCCCTGTCAGCTGAGCCCCATGCCGCGGAGCGCCACTGGGCCGGCCCATTCCTTTTCCTGCGCTAGCCCATCAATTCAAATCTGGATTTTTCTTTTTTAGTTAAATCTAGTTTCTGTCCACTAGTTTGAAAATCAATTCAGAGAGTTTTAGAAATCCAAATTGCATGAAACCAATTTTGTCTGAAAGGTATTAAAATGATCTATCCAAGACCGTTGGATTTAATTCAATTAGAGTTATAGATCTCTCCTAATAAAAATAAGAAAACAGAAGCTTTTGCAACTTGCAACATTTTTATAAAATCAACCAAGTTAGCTTTTGAGTTGATTCCAACTCTCAAAAATCACATTTCATCATATCTATCTAACCATGTAATAATATTAAGGTTGACACGCAGTGACTTTGGACTATTACAAAAATAATGCTATATAGGCATTTATAGTCACTTTAAATCATTAAATAATGAACTTAAACTAAAGTAATATTGATCCAACCTTTTAAATCTCATTCCCACATGTTAGAATATGTGGTGAGGACATGTGTCCACATGATCCCATATTTTGGTGGTGAATATTAAATTTTAGTTAATATTTCAATGAGTAGAAATTACTTTTCTAAAATAAAAAGGATGAAACTATTGAAGTAAACTTGTGATGTTTCTGATGATAATAGATCATCAAATGTGTGTTTTAGAATGCTACTTAGCCTAGTTATGTATTGTTTAGTGATTGTGCACTTCCTATGTATTTATAGACACTAGTACCGACCAAGCTTTCGAGGAGGAGGAGTTCTACCAAGAAGAAGAAGAAGAAGAAGAAGAAGAAAACATCAACCACTGCACCAACCAAGGCAAGCTATTGTTAGCAGGCTAGAATTAAGTTAGATGAATGAGCAAGGATGCTTTAGGCATGCTTTGATCACACCCCTTTTAACTATTAGTACCCCAAGTCTTACCTACAAGTTTTACTCCCCTTAGTATGCAAACTTCCTTACTTATTTTGAAGGTAGCATAAAAAGTATAAAACTTGACCTACTTAGAAACCTTTAGATGTCATTCTATGGCATGATATTGATCCCATCCTTCCACCTTAGTGAACACTCTTAACTTAGTATTTTAGAGTAGATCAAAAACTTGAGTCACTTTAGATGGGAACACTTGGTGAAAATGAATTGTGAAAACCTTGGAATGATGAGTCATTCTATTGAGATGTTTTGACATGTGTTGAGAGACACAACTGGTTTATGATGATGAAAATGATGAGGCATGAGCCTTAACCCTTTTATAAAACTGATGGTTGGATTCGGATGCGATACCATTCCAAATTTACCGTACAACCACATTACCTGAATTGGGTAAGGCTTAGCTGGAAATTTATATGCATTAGTATTAGTTCCCTCACGGGAGAGGTTTGAGCCGAGGCTACCTCTCAATGTTGTCCTCCTATGCAGTGCCCAAGATGACTGATGGTCATGGTTGGGAGGCCATGCTCATAGGAGAGGTGCTTGTACTAGGGTGTGTAAAGGGAAGGTTATGTTTGATTATCTGCATACTAAGTATGATGATTCAGGGTTGTCCCTGACAGATGTATCGAATTTTTTGGTGAAAGTGTACCACCTCTGCAGAGTGTCAAGCTATTCGAATATCCGCGTCCGTGGTTATGGACAGTTGGAATGGCCATACTGTTTCGTTGTCAGATGTTTTCTAAATAACTTGAAATGAATGATGAACTTTGACTTGACCACAACAGGGTTGTGTTGATGATAATAGCTTCGCAACTTAAGTGATTCCAGAACTTTACTTTATCTTTCTTTGCTTCTGAACTCATCTTAGGTTTCAAACTTAACTTGATAGTTAACTTAGATTCAACACTTTAACTTAGAATTATAGTACCTGTTAATAGTAGTTTATGAGTACTTGAAGAGTACTCATGGCTTTTGTCCCTGGCTATTATCATGGCCAGACTATGAAGGAGATTATCAAGATGATGGTTAGCAGGACGGCTATGATAACTAGGACTATCTGCCTTCGTCAGCATTGCCTATGCCCCTGAAGATGGACCCCACCGCTACACTTATCTTTTATTTCCGCTGCTTGTTGTATTAAAGATTGGATCATGAGATCCTTATTTGTGTAAAACCTTATGCATGGTTTGTAATGGAAGATGTACTGTGATATGCAATCCGTTATGTCTCGCAAAAATGGTAATCCTGGGATTGCGAGGTAGGGCATAACGGGCATCTGGGATTAAAAATCCGGGTGTTGACAAAACCCTATCACCATTATGAATTTATAATAAAGATGATCTATTCTTGTGTCCATATGACTTGCCGGTCTATGATAGATTTATGATTTGTGTTTGATCTCTCTCTTTAGATGGTATGTGTAGTCGGCCACATATAATTTTCCCTTGGGACTTGAGGGAGGGAGAAATCCTTTGGACGTGTCTTGTGATCGTACCTAGAATGGCCCCAAGACAGATTGGAGCCGGCTCGTAACCTACACGATCAAAGGAGGATAAAACAGGAACTCCCTAAGCTAATTATGGTACCACGGGGAATCCCGTAATTGCGGTGGTTTGTATGTGTGTTTGCTCTCAGATATCGCAGTGTTTATTTAGAGGTGACCTCGCTCTTGGCTCAACAAAGTTACCTCCTACGAGCCTTGTAGTGAATATCTTATTATGGAGTTCTCTCCATAAATCTCATGACACATGAAGTATGTTATCTTGATTATTAATAACTAACAATCCATGCTATGGTGTATCCTATATCCCTGATAACATTTTAGCCCTATTGAATTCAACCACGCTTTCATACAACCTTTACTTGAGATCAAAGGCAGCTTACAAGTATCTTTGGTAGATAGTAACAAGGGGCATAAAGACCTTTACTAATAGCTCTTTGTGGGTCTGATATCTTTACTTCCAAACTAGCTACAATTGATCTGTGCACTTGCAGTCATCAAGCTATTTTCTAGCATCATTGCTGGGGAGCTAAGTGTTTTTAGTCTTCGTTCTTAGTTACTTATTTTACTAATTGTTTTACTAAAAGTTGTTTATTAGTTTCAGGTGATACATTATGGGCTAATACCAACATATAATCTAGCTGGAGGCTGTGCGGAATTTTGATTCGCCCATGGACGCCTATTTAAAATCCAATAACCCAAGAGGGTATGATATTAACCCCATGCTCTTGGATCTTTTGCATGCAAAGAAATTTGCAGGAGATGGTACGGAGGATCCGTATGAGCATGTGTGGTTCTTTGAAGAAATTTGTGGGACTTTCCACCTTAATCTACAAACTAAGGATGAGGTTAAATTTGCTGTCTTTGCTCAAACTCTCATTGACGAGGCTCGTTCTTGGTACATTCAAAGTTCTGTGAAGATTACTAATTCCTGGGAGAGCTTAGCCTCTTTATTTTTAGTTGATTTCTATGGGGCCCCCGGATTAATCCTCCGAGAATCCCTGTTATGCATACAACCACGATACCATGATCAGTTAGTCGTGGCACATAACCGACAAGTATCAAAGTAAACATCCAATACATAACGAATACATGTCATACCTTAGTTGCCATTCTGGCTACATCGTTCAACAACAGCGGAACTTCCTTAAGCATAGAGCCGGAGCCATGCCATAACTTACAGGCAACTGACTGGGACAACGTCCTAGCTCGTTTAGCCGTCAACTTCATCCTCTTCTTGATATCTGACCAAGTTAATAGCCAGGGACAATGCCGGTGAGTACTTTGAATGTACTCACAAACCACCTTAATAGCATAATGAAACAAGAGGATATGCAATATGGATGTGGCAGTAGGTGGGCTCCGAGGGAGGTTCTTTTCTCAAATAGTTTCTCTTGTAGATATAGCATCTACATATCTTTGTTGAAAACTTTTGTAAACCATTTTGGAAACCTTTCGAAAAGTTTTGTAAATACTAGGATTGGGGTACCCATTTATTCCCATCTTCAGGTCGTCCCACGACCAAACTCCTTTCTCCTCCTTTGGACCGTCCCATGGTCAAAACCTTTCTCCATTATGACCATCCCATGGTCAAAACATTCCCAAAGCCATTTCTTTTCCGAAATCCTTTTTTAAAACAAAACCAGCACTACTCTATAGAAGTTTGTCCAACCCGTCCTTAACCGCGGACACGGCTATTTGAATAGATTTACACTCTGTAGAGGTTGCACACTTTACCCACACCATCCGGGTACACTACCCTGATCTACACCGATCGTGGGTCGAGTAACCGATCAAGACTCTCGGGATGCCCACTCCAATATAAGTGCCTACCCTATGAGTGTTATTCCCCTCAAAACCGGGATGTCGGATACCGAGGACCAACCGGAGCGTTTTTTCCACTACTCAAGTGTGCGCTTTCAATGAGGGGCTCATAGTAACGCCTGGCTACCCGCAGATAGTTCGTTCCTTCTCCAGGTCCATGTCCCACATGGACATTTATGGGAGAAGGCCCAGCCTCCGAAGATCGCGATCCCCTGTAGTAGTTGTGAGGCAGCATATACGAGAATAGACAAACATCAAATCCAACCTTGTCCCATTCCAGAGTAATGTGGTTGCACGGGTTAATTATTCTAGCAAAACTGCTAAGAACTGGGTGCGTTTTCATAAACCTTTTTCCTCCATCTTTCCTTCAGCATTTTGTAAAAAAAAACTTTTTATTTCTCAACATCTCTTGGGAGGTCCCACCTCACCAACGTTTCATCATAAAACATTTGGTAAAACTTTTTCGGGGGTCTTCCCATCCTCTAGCTTTTCTTTGGCTAAAACAGGGTCTCCAAAAAGGGGTATGGTGTATTACACCATCTACCATACTAGGGACGAGTAGGTATCGTCAAGGGGGTTGTACTTAGTAGTACGAAGGTGTAATAGTTTGGAGGAGCCAAACTACTACCATATATACAACAACATATAGTAAAACAATGCAGTTTTAAATAAACAGAAGATAAAGCATGCATAAGTAAAACAATAGGACAAGGCTTATGAGAAAGAAGGTGGCTTGCCTGTAGTCAGCAGTCTAGCAATATATGTCCCTAGACTTCTTCTTAGAAAACCAATAATACCCATAATAACCACTTCGTCTGATCTCTGATTTAATCGCATCTAGCGTCGTTATGGATCACATGCAAGCAAACAAAGGGTGCAATCAACACAAGACAAATAATCACCAATCCATCCAGAAACAAACATACCACATAATACTTCAGTAGTTTTGTTAGATTGAGATCATAGCATATGGAAATGCTTTAATTGCCTTTGAGAATCTGCCTTGGTGATTTATTTGTCAAATACCACCTACAGAAGGGGTTTTGACTAAGGCCTGGTTATGTAAGATACAAATGTGCAAAAATGATACCATCAGGTAGGTATTGACAAAATAAGACCAACAAAAGTGGTTTCACTATTTTATCAATTTCCATGGATTTATAATGAATTTTCTAGTGGGAAATACTCTAGTTTTAGGAAATAATTCACCAGAAATGTTCTATATGCCCAAAAAATATTTCCTTGGGTAGTTCGGTAGGGCTTGATGTACTTGTTCACTGAGAGTTTGAATCATGTCAAAATAATTACTAGACTGCCCTCAGGAAATTCCCAAAGGCAGTTATCTGGTGTTTTTGTCTTTTTCACCCAATTAATTCTACAGATTCTTTTGAGTGGATTCCAAGGGCACATTGTAGGTTTTTATAATACCTTTCTGTAGAGATTGGATTCACCCCTTTTGGAGTTGTCAAACTCCTAGAATGATTTATCTAGTGATAATACCACTTACATAAGTAATTAAATCACTAAAATTCAACAGAGGGTCAATAAATCCTTATATCCTAGTTTTAGATAGGTATGGAAGTACCACTTCTCTGGGAGTTGGAATTAGCCTCATAGGTGTTGTAGATATGCCTAGGGAATTTTCTAAAGGTAGATATGGATGGATTTTGTTATTTTACTGGGGTAAAACCAGGGTTCACCTTGACAGGAGATAAATGCTAACTGATAGGTGCAATAATAACCTTTCAAGGGAAGTTTGTTTCATCCTATTTGAGCATGCATAGCTCACTGTGGACTTTATCTAGTGCAAAATATACCTTTTTGTAGATTTATTTTCAGAAAATAAGGAATATTGGTTTGGGCAAGGTTCTTGCTCTTCATGTTTAACAAAACAAGTGTTTATAGGTACATATTTTTATCTGCGCAAATAAAGGCAGTTTTCATTTAATTTGGTAATTAAACCAAACCTGCATAATACAGATCTAAAATCCTAGATTAAAAGAAAAGGGGGCAACAGGGCGCATGGGCCAGATCTGAGCGGTAGTGGGCCGCATGGTGCCGAGGCGGCCCGGCAAGGAGGGGCTACACGCGGGATGCTAGTTTGAACCTCACAGGGCTGGTCCACCGGTCAGCGACACACCCAGCCGAAGGGGTATCCGCGGATCTGGACCATCCGCGCAAGAAGGATCAATGGCGCGGGGTCATCTTCCTCGCTGAGCCAGAGAGAATAGAGGGGAAACCCTAGGGCAGGGTTAGGCGGCGGCGGGGGCGACTCGGCGCGCTCCAGCGAGTCTGGCGAGGGGCGGGAAGGTGGGGTTCGACGTCGGGTGGGGGCTCGCGCAAGAGCGCCCGAGGAGGATCTCGCCGGAGCTCATTGGAGCAGCGGCGGCGGTGGCTGCCTGTCGAAAATAAAGGTCTGATTAGATGCAAGGGATCAAGGGGAGTCCAACACGACGACATACAGAGTAGGAGAGGGGAGGAGGAGGGAGCTTAGCTCGTTTTCGAGGAGGGGGCGAGAGCTCTTTCTCTCCTTCTCTCGGGCAGAACAAGGCAGGGGAGAGGATAGGGAGCTCCGGGTGGTAAGTGGGAGCGAGAGGAGTGGAATGAGGGGCAGGGGAAGACTCGGGGTGGCCTCTGGCCTTTAAAACCGAGAGGGAGTAGTCCATGGTGGCACAAGTCCATGGGAGGACAAGGGGAGGGAGCTGGCCATCCATTGGGCAGCAGGGGCGATGGATAGGGCACTGGGGTCATGGAGGGGACAGAGAGGAGGTGGGGTGGAGTGCTGCAGGAATTAAAGACAAGATGTGACCAATGTGTGCATCTCTCCTTCCTCCAAGCACTAAAGACAAGGGGAAGAGGGTTGCTACAGTAACTTAGCTACAGTGCACACGACTAGGACTAAGGTGTGTGGTGGTGGAGGCTTGCTGGTGAAGATTGATGAGGTTTTGATGGAGTTTTGGATCAAAATTGATAAATTCACAAATCTGCCATATGGAAGGATCAAGGGTTATTTTATTGATTTTTTGAACTTGATCGATTGAGATAAGGATGCTGGTAGATGGGTAAAGTTAAGAAGCATCTCTAGGATTTATTTGGGAATTTTCAGAAGATTAGAAGTCCACTTAAATTCATTTATTCAAAAACTACAGAAGTGAAGTATTGGAGCTCATTTGATATTTTTCCATTGGACATAGTTGGATTTTGATGTGAGGTGGTCCCAAATGTGAATACACACTTAGGGGAATTTTCCCAAGATTTATTGGAAGATAAAAGTATTTAAAACATTTATTATTCAAATTCAGCCATTTAAGAAAATGGGCAAAAAGAAATAATAAGGCTCCTCAAAAATATATTTTTTTGAAGTGGGAAGATGGGGTATGATATGTGGACCTCAATTTAGCCAAAATTTTGGGAAGTGTTTTGGCAAAAACCAAACTTTCCTTTATGGAAGAAGTTTTGGAGATTTTGTCTATTAAACGGATTAAATAGATTCGGGGCCATAATAATTATGGATAATATTTGATAAATATTGAAGATCAAGGTTGATGATGTAGACAAGGTGTAGCAAGCATTTGCAACCTTGGTAATTGTAAATCCAACTTGAATTAGATGGAAAACAAGGAGTTGGGGATCTAGGGTGATGTTATGTTTACACCACCAAAACCTTGTTGGATCTTGGGGCTCAGAGCTCACCTTGAAGCAAGGGATATATGGATAGTTAAACCAAGTCATATCTATGATCATGGCAGAATGAGTTTGGATTGGTTACATATGAGGTGGTCTGGGAGTGATGGCAAAATAAGGTTGCCATACCAGATGAGCCATGATGCCTTATAAACCATGTGGGTTTAAGAAGCACAATGATCCAATTGGAACAAGTGAAGTATATGTTGATGGACCTATATGATTAGAACACAACCATGCAAATAGTTGGTCCAGAGAAGGTGGGATGGTGGTGTGAGCTTCTATCAAAGTAGGCATGTTGACTAGAATTGCAGGAGTAGTTATTTTATTGCCTGCAAAACCATCAAGAACAAGTGGTTTGGAGAATGATGTAACCAAGGGAAAGAGTGGGCCTTGGTAGCCCTGAGGATGGTTAACAAGATGGTTCAAATGCATTTCCAGAAATGTACATGGTTTGAGAAAGGGAGGCATTCAAAAAGGTGATGTTGGAAATAGTTTTCCAGACAGCCAAATTTTGGCAGATTTTGGGTTTTTGACTAGATTATGGGTGGTGATGATTTTGGTGGGATGCAAGGTACCAAAGCATCATCAAGTTGCTGATGTTGAAGTGTAGAGGGAGTAGAAAAGATCCATGCTTGATATTGGTCTTCATTGACTTAGAAACTTCTAGAATGGACCAGTTCAGAATTGATCTGGTTAAGGGTTTTAGAGGATCACCTAGTATTTAGAGGTTAGATCCTGCTTTGTATTCTTGCTGAGGGTATGGTGATTTGGAAACCTCTTGATCCTAATGATGATATCCTAGGGTAGCTCATACTATCCCTAAGCAGACAAATCAAGCAGCAGATCAAGGTAATTCATCATATAAACTAAGCAGACCTACTACTAGGGTTACCATCAAGCTTAGCTTGAGGTAAGGTTGAGGCATTTCGAATAGGTTGGATTTTGAATAATATGAGATTCCTTGGTATCTCTACCAAGAGTAGAATTCAAAAGCTTATAAAAAGGTTTTGGAGATCCTAGAGGTAAGAGTAGTTGAAGGTTCTGTCTTTGAAACATAAGGAGATTATGTTATATATTTCTCCATAGTTTTGTCAGTTAGAAGCTACTAAAATAGTTTTGGTTACATAAGAATCTTGGCTCATGTTTTGAAATGCCAGAACATTTGAGAATATATCAGATGAGCCAGGATAGTTTTGTTAGATAGCTTTTTGACAACTAGTGTTGAGGTAAGGAGTATATCTTCTAATACACATTCATAAGCATAATCATTGTCAAACAACAGGCAAACACTTCATCACTAAACAAGAAAAAGTTTTTGTTCCCCCTGATTTTTGCATTCTGGACAACTAATTAGGGTTGCTGAAATTGGGATGTTACAGACCTTTCCCCCTTAAAAGAATCTCTTCCCGAGATTCAGGAGAGTAGGGTAAGGGGATTTTTAGTCGGGTTGATACTACGTGTCTTATGCTTACTATCTTTTGGACTCCATCCTTGAAAGTGACTACTCTGTCGATGAAGTTGAGCTTCAGTCTTCCGGGATGCACGAAGAGTTGAGCAGAGTCTAGTCCTGATTGCGAGGTATGATCTTATATTCCTTCAGGGCTCGATGTGTCGAGGCCTTAGGATGGGCAGACTATCTCGATGCTGAACTTCACGCAGTACTCATTGGAGGATAGAATCTATAGCTGGGAGTACCTCTGTCTAAGGATCCACAGCTCTTCGTTAGGGGCGTAGCATATCCTAATTAACGATGTTAGGGTCGGGACTCCTGAGTTTGCTTCTAGTGAAGGGCTACTCTATTTTGGTGGGAAAGACGTATCTTTCCCCCCTTAGGATTAAACTGGGGTAGATCGGAGAGTTGACATAGTCCTTCCTTCTTGGAGTCGTGGATTGATGTTTTGAAGACTGTCGTCACTCCTTCTCCTAGAGTTGGAATCTTCCGATGATGTCCACGAAACTATGACTTACGGAGCTTATATACTACTATTATTCGTACTTAGCCTGTTGGAGCCATTGGAGTCTCACGTCTTCTAAGCGAATGGAACTGAGTGGTTAGCGATCATGTGGTCCTTCGGATGAGTTTTCAGCTGGAGTAGTGGAGGGATTTCGTAAAATCTCCAGTTAGTTTCTCTTCGGACACCCATGGGTTATTTGTTTGGCGGAAAGACTTTGGATCCGGGGATATTTTCTGAAGTATCTTCTGGTAGACAGTCTTTGAAGATTGAGTGGAAAGACATCGTCTTTCCACCTTAGAGCTTCTTTAAGGTCCATCGTGAAGTGTTTTGGATCTTCTGTCTTGGAAGGCTAACTTGCGGTTAGTGGAAGGATATATCTTACCTGAATCTTGAGCAGGGGTCTTCGAGCGATGCCCTACTTTATCAACCTTAGAGGGGTTCTTTCCTAACGCAACCTTTAAGGGGTTAGCTCAAGGTAAAATAATGGTTTACGACTCTTCTTGTTAGTAGTTAGTCAGGGTTGAAGCAGTCAACATCGGGTAAGTGGTCTTCACTGGCATTTCTTGTGTTGTTTCTGCTTGATGGCAGAGTGGATTCGTTGTCTTCATGCATCCTCGTCTTCGGGTTTTTGGATTATTTTGTCCTTCTGGTGAGGAACTTCCGTTGGGGTGGGTCGGGTCGACTAGAATAGTTAGTCTCCTGAGGTGGTTGAAAGGTCTAATATACCGAAGGTCAGCGTAGTTAGGCCTTCACTTCTTATCTTGGTAGACATTTCTGATGGTTTCTTGGGGATATTGAGGATCCTTCGGTGATCGACTTCCGGTTTCAACGGGATTCTTGCTGTAGTAGTCTGGGGCACAAGGGAGTGTGGTGCTATTGACGAGTCTTGCGAGGTGAGTTTGACGAGGTATGCTGTCCTACTGAGGTGAAATCTTCGAGTTGATTCTGACTTGACGATGTCGAACTCCTGGTTCTTGCGATGCTTTTCCTTTCACATACTCTCAAGGTTAGTCTGGGTCTCATTACCGACATCTAACACAGGGGTTTTCCCGAGTTACTAGGTGGGTTATCACTCCTCGAGTCACATTTTTAAGGAGGTCAAAGCAAACCGGAGCATATAAACAAGGCGAACAGAGCGAGGGGCTCGTGTTGTCCTCGGCAAACAACACACATCAAGCAACACAGGATGCACTTAGGCAAGCAAGCACAGTCAACGCTAGGGACCAAGGAGTTAACTACTCGCGATGTAGGGGAATCCTATTCTTAGGACTATTGACCCTACATAATCGTCTTTCTTCAGGTCGGAGTCACTATCTTGCAGATGAAGTCTTCGTCGTATCTTGGACGTTTCTTGATAATGCAACACCCGATTTCTTCTGATTGTGAGGATTCCGCTGATAGAGCGATATTGTAGTCTCCTTGTGTTTGCTGGTAGTTGCTTGTCTTCATCTTGTTCTCATTGTCCTCACCGGGTTCTAGATCCTAGTTATTTAAAATCCATAGATTTGAAATTTGGACGAGAGTCAGAGGAAACCATTTTTGAAAGCATTTACTTAGAGTAAGAGAAGAAGTAGAACTTTTTGAAACTCATTGGGAAACTCGTTTTCTAAGCCGGGGTTTTCAAAATAAGGTTCCTGTCTAATGACCATGCTAACTAAGGTTCTCCTCCAGTCAGGATGGCTCGGATACCAAGTCTGTGGGGCCCCTGGATTAATCCTCCAAGAATCCATGTTATGCATACAACCACGATCCCATGATCAGTTAGTCGTGGCACATAACCGACAAGTATCAAAGTAAACATCCAATACATAACGAATACGAGCCATGCCATAACCTACAGGCAACTGACTGGGAGAACGTCCTAGCTCGCTTAGCCGTCAACTTCATCCTCTTCTTGATATCTGACCAAGTTAATAGCCAGGGACAATGTCGGTGAGTACTTTGAATGTACTCGCAAACCACCTTAATAGCATAATGAAACAAGAGGATATGCAATATGGCTGTGGAAGTAGGTGGGCTCCGAGGGAGGTTCTCTTCTCAAATAGTTTCTCTTGTAGATATAGCATCTACATATCTTTGTTGAAAACTTTTGTAAACCATTTTGGAAACCTTTCGAAAAGTTTTCTAAATACTAGGATTGGGGTACCCATTTATTCTCGTCTTCAGGTCATCCCACAACCAATCTCCTTTCTCATCCTTCCGACCATCCCATGGTCAAAAACTTTCTCCATTATGACCATCCCATGGTCAAAACATTTCCAAAGCCATTTTTTTCCGAAATCCTTTTTGAAAACAAAACCAGCACCGCTCTACAGAAGTTTGTCCAACCCGTCCTTAACCACAGACACGGATATTCGAATAGATTTACACTCTGCAGAGGTTGCACACTTTACCCACAACATCCGGGTACACTACCCTGATCTACACCGATCGTGGGTCGAGTAACCGATCAAGACTCTCCGGATTCCCACTCTAATATAAGTGCCTACCCTATGAGTGTTATTCCCCTTAAAACCGGGACGTCGGGTATCGAGGACCAACCAGAGTGCTTTTTCCACTTCTCGAGTGTGCACCTTCAATGAGGGGCTCATAGTAACGCCTGACTGCCCGCAGACAGTTCGTTCCTTCTCTAGGTCGATGTCCCACATGGACCTTTATGGGAGAAGGCCCAGCCTCCAGGGATCGCGATGCCCTGTAGTAGTTGTGAGGCAGCTTATACCAGAATAGACAAACATCAAATCCAGCCCTGTCCCATTCCAGAGTAATGTGGTTGCACGAGTTAATTGTTCTAGCAAAACTGCAAAGAACCGGTGCGTTTTTGTAAACATTTTTCCTCCATATTTCCTTCAGCATTTTGTAAAACAAAACCTTTCTCTTTCTCAACATCTCTTGGGAGGTCCCACCTCACCAAGGTTTCATCATAAAACATTTGGTAAAACTTTTTCGGGGGTCTTCCCATCCTCTAGATTTTCTTTGGCTAAAACAGGGTCTCTAAAAAGGGGTATGGTGTATTACACCATCTACCATACTAGGGACGAGTAGGTATCGTCAAGGGGGTTGTACTTAGTAGTACCAAGGTGTAATAGTTTGGAGGAGCCAAACCACTACCATATATACAACAACATATAGTAAAATAATGCAGTTTTAAATAAACAGAAGATAAAGCATGCATAAGTAAAACAATAGGACAAGGCTTATGAGCAAGAAAGTGGCTTGCCTATAGTCATCAATCTGGCAATATATGTCCCTGGACTTCTTCTTAGAAAACCAATAATACCCATAATAACCACTTCGTCTAATCTCCGATTTAATCGCATCTAGCGTCGTTATGGATCACATGCAAGCAAACAAAGGGTGCAATCAACACAAGGCAAATAATCACCAATCCATCCAGAAACAAACATACCACATAATACTTCAGTAGTTTTGATAGATTGAGATCATAGCATATGGAAATGCTTTAATTGCCTTTGAGAATCTGCCTTGGTGATTTATTTGTCAAATACCACATATGGAAGGGATTTTGACTAAGGCCTGGTTATGTAAGATACAAATGTGCACAAATGATACCATCAGGTAGGTATTGACAAAATAAGACCAACAAAAGTGGTTTCACTATTTTATCAATTTACATGGATTTATAATGAATTTTCTAGTGGGAAATACTCTAGTTTTAGGAAATAATTCACCAGAAATGTTCTGTATGCCCAAAAATTATTTCCTTGGGTAGTTAGGTAGGGATTGATATACTTGTTCACTGAGAGTTGGAATCATGTCAAAATAATTAACAGAATGCCCTCAGGAAATTCCCAAAAGCAGTTATGTGGGTTTTTTGTCTTTTTCACCCAATTAATTCTACAGAATCTTTTGAGTGAGTTCCAATGGCACATTGTAGGTATTTATAATACCTTTCTGTAGAGATTGGATACACCCATTTTGGAGTTCTCAAACTCCTAGAATGATTTATCTAGTGATAGTACCACTTATAGAAGTAATTAAATCACTAAAATTCAACAGAGGGTCAATAAATCCTTATCTCCTGGTTTTAGATAGGTATGGAAGTGCCACTTCTCTAGGAGTTGTAATTAGCCTCATAGGTGTTGTAGATATGCCTAGGGAATTTTCTAAAGGTAGATATGGATGGATTTTGTTATTTTTACTGGGGTAAAACCAGGGTTCAGCTTGAGGAGGAGATAAATACTAACTGATAGGTACAGTAATAACATTTCAAGGGAAGTTTGTTTCATCCTATTTGAGCATGCATAGCTCACTGTGGACTTTATCTAGTGCAAAATATACCTTTTTGTAGATATATTTTCAGAAAATAAGGAATCTTGGTTTGGGCAAGGTTCTTGCTCTGCATGTTTAACAAAACAAGTGTTTATAGGTATATATTTTATCTAGGCAAACGAAGGCAGTTTTCATTTAATTTGGTAATTAATCCAAACCTGCATAATACAGGTCTAAAATCCTAGATTAAAAGAAAAGGGGGCAACAGGGCGCATGGGCCAGATCTGAGCGGTAGTGGGCCGCACGGTGCCGAGGTGGCCCAGCGAGGAGGGGCTACGTGCGGGATGCTAGTTTGAACCTGACAGGGCTGGTCTGCCGGTGAGCGACACACCTAGCCGAAGGGGTATCCGCAGATCTGGACCGTTCGTGCGAGAAGGATCAACAGCGCGGGGTCATCTTCCTCGCTGAGCCAGAGAGAACAGAGGGGAAACCCTAGGGCAGGGCTAGGCGGTGGCGGGGGCGACTCGGCGCGCTCCAGCGAGTCTGGCGAGGGGCGGGAAGGCGGGGTTCGACGTTGGGTGGGGGCTCGTGCATGAGCGCCCGAGGAGGATCTCGCCGGAGCTCACAGGAGCGGCGGCGGTGGTGGCTGCATGTCGAAAATAAAGGTCTGATTAGATGCATGGGATCAAGGGGAGTCCAACACGACGACATGCATAGTAGGAGAGGGGAGGAGGAGGGAGCTTAGCTTGTTTTCGAGGAGGGGCCAAGAGCTCTTTCTCTCCTTCTCTCAGGCAGGACAAGGCAGGGGAGAGGATGTGGAGCTCCGGGTGGTAAGTGGGAGCGAGAGGAGTGGAATGAGGGGCAGGGGAAGGCTCGGGGTGGCCTCTGGCCTTTAAAACCGAGAGGGAGTAGTCCATGGTGGCACAAGTCCATGGGAGGACAATGGGAGGGAGCTGGCCATCCATTGGGCAGCAGGGGTGGTGGATAGGGCACTGGGGTCATGCAGGGGACAGAGAGGAGGTGGGGTGGAGTGCTGCAGGAATTAAAGACAAGATGTGACCAATGTGTGCATCTCTCCTTCCTCCAAGCACTAAAGACAAGGGGTAGAGGGCTGCTACAGTAACTTAGCTACAGTGCACACGACCAGGACTGAGGTGTGTGGTGGTGGAGGCTTGCTGGTGAAGATTGATGAGGTTTTGATGGAGTTTTGGTTCAAAATTGATAAATTCACAAATCTGGCATATGGAGTTTTTGATCTTGACCGATTGAGATAAGGATGCTGGTAGATGGGTAAGTTTAAGAAGCATCTCTAGGATTTATTTGGGAATTTTCAGAAGATTAGAAGTTCACTTAAATTCATTTATTCAAAAACTGCAGAAGTGAAGTATTGGAGCTCATTTGATATTTTTCCATTGGACATAGTTGGATTTTGAGGTGAGGTGGTCCCAAATGTGAATACACATTTAGGGGAATTTTTCCAAGATTTATTGGAAGATAAAAGTATTTAAAACATTTATTATTCCAATTCAGCCATTTAAGAAAATGGGCAAAAAGAAATAATAAGGCTCCTCAAAAATATTTATTTTTGAAGTGGGAAGATGGGGTATGATATGTGGACCTCAATTAGGCCAAAAGTTGGGGAAGTAGGCCAAAAGTTGGGGATACTTCTACATCTTCATATGGTTGATTCTAAATGAGTGGGCATGTCTAAATATAAATGGGGCCAAATAATCATCTAGTGGCATACACACACTAGTGTGGTCCATTCATATTCACCTATGCCTAGCTCATGCATTCCATATGACCATCAAGCTTGTACTCTTTTGGCAAGAGTGTAGTTCAAATTTGAATGCATGCATCAAAACAAAACCATATGGATATCTAGATGTTTTCACAACTAGCAAATATGCCCATTATGGCACATGCATGGCCCATGCAAGCTTGTCCACTCTCCCTCTAATCTCAAATTCCTTGAGGTTTGGGTCTATTAATTTGGATGCATTCTTACATGAATGGATTCAAATAGATAATCCATGTCCACTTCCTTTGGACACCTCCTCTTTCCACCATGCATATTAATGTGGTGTTCTATCCTTGTGTTTGAATTCAAACCATACCACCCATATATGTTATGGATCCATATCCTTCTATTTGTTTTCTCACATGCAACAATCTCACACCATTCTAGTCATCACATGAAATCATGGTAACATTGTTGTTCCATGTCTTTTGTTTGAAATATATTGGAGCTTTTGATTGTTTGTTTTGTTGCAAAACCCTTTGGCTAGCTTTCTCTCTCTAACCTAGCTATCCATCAACCTCCTCTCCACCACCATGTCGTTGGACCCCCTCCCTTCTCTCTCTAACCAAGCACAAGTCGAGAGGAGAGAGGAAACAAGCCCTATATCCTTGCCTTTTCTCTTTTCTTTCAAGTCAAGATGGTGGCCAGCTAGCTTTCAAGTCTTCCCCCTGGTCCCCTTTTTCCCTCTCCTAGCCGCGCATCAAGAGAGAGAGAGAGAGAGGAGAGAAGACCACCACCCACCGAGTCCCTCTCCTTCTTTCCTTGTGCAAAACCACCACACCCCATGTGCTCCCCATCCCTCTCTCCCTTGATCAGCCACCACCACACAGCTTCCTGATCCCCACCTGCCCTCTCTCATGTTGGCAACAACAAGAAAGAACAAGAGAGAGGGAAAGAAGGAATATACCACCCGACCCTCCTCTCTCACCTTTCCCTCGGGCAAGAAAACAGAGAAGAGTGAGGCACTCCCATGTGCCTTCCTCCTTATCACCTAGCGCAACCATCTTGACCAGATCGAGATCTGGGAGCACCCCCAGGCCTCCCCTCTTCCTCTCCTTCCTCCCTAGCTCACCTCCATGGAGCCACCATAAACCCTAGTCGCCGGCCTCGTGCTCCCCATCGATGCAGAGTGTTCCAAGCCAAACCAAGATCTCCAGGAGGTGCCCCTGCTACCTCTTCTTCGTCTTGGACCGTAGGACGCCGCAGGAGATCGCTGGAGACGCCCCAGCACCGTCATGTCCATGAGCAACCGAAGCTCGAGCGCCACCGTCGATCTAGGCTACCTCACGCGCTCTAACTACGCCTGATGGCCGCTGGTGAGATCCTCGGCTCCTAGACATGTCCAATCATCCTACGTTGTCGTGCTCGCTGCCATGCTCGCCACCAAGCTCACCACAGTGCGTGCCCGCCGTCTCGAACCAGCCCTGCAACGCCAGTCCTGCACCTCCGGTTCTCCGCAAGCAGGCGTCGTCCTCAGCCCTCTCCCACGGTCACCGATGAACCTCCTGCGTAGCTTGTTTCTCCCTCTTCAAAACGAGCTGTAGAACACCCTTTTTGGTTCAGTATTGCGGCCGTAATATTCATCGCAAGATCTGGCCGCCGCGCAGCGATTCCTGATGAAATCCGACAGTTTAACCGCTACATCAGGTCCTCTGAATCTCATCGTTTTCCGAGCAACGCAGCCTCTATCCAGCGGCAGCTCCTGGATGAAAAACTCTCTCCTATGCCCCCCTTATGCACCGAAGAAAACGGTTCTCAAAAAGGTGCAGAAACGAGCTCGTCATCGACGTGGAAAGTCGCCAGTAACTGGTAATTTTCGCGCGTCGTCGGTTGCAGTTCGTCAGATTTTGCACCTGCTCTCAGCATAAGGAGCTCGGTCAAATGAGGTCGAGTTGTGAATCTTACATCACTTACAGTCTAGCATGGTGTCTCGGGCCTTGATATACCTGGGCCTTGACCCTCAGGTCCTGGGTTCGAACCTCATACCCGACATTCAACTTTTTCCTTTTTTCTTCTTTGACCACACCGCCCGTTGGACCCCACCTGTCAGTCTCCTTTCACCGCCACCTCTCCAGCTATCCCAGTCAGCACCCCTAGGCCCACTAGTCTGTGTCTGTGGCTAGCAATTCCTCGGTAATAAAAGTTTCTGGTTTCTTTTTCTCAATTGTCAAAAAATGAATAAAAGCTTTTAAATAAAAATTGCATATCTAATAAATGGTAACTCCGAAAATAATATATAGTATATGTTTTTGAATCAGAAAAATGTGAGGATTTCAAATATGCCATCCAAAATAATGTTTGACTATTTTAAATTTTCGAAATTGTTTAATTGCAATAAAATGCCCTTTTTCCTAATTAATTAATATCTTTAATTCTATAACTCCAAATTTGACAAATAATATGTCTAAATCGATCAGCGCGACGAGCCCGTTTTAACTACGCATTCCTTGATATGAATTGTAGCATGTATCATATAAATATTAAGTGGACAGCAAGTGTTATGGGAACAAAACATGACTAAAAACTTAATAAAATGATTTATTCTTGTCCCCACGCCTCACCTTGCCATGCTACATTATTGCCATGTAAATTGTGCATCATTCATCATGACATGCTTGATTGCTTGTCGCATTTTATTTATATGCTTGTGCACTTTATTTATGTTGTCCCTTGTTTGTTTGGTTTTTCTTTCGAATAGGCCGAAAGGTGGGAATTATCGGGAATCCAGAGTACTACGAGATCCATCCCTCGCTTCAACTGAGCTACCAGGCAAGCACTACCACATGCTTGCCTACATATTGTACCTATTGCTTCTATCTTATTCTTGCATCATGGAGTCGCGAATGCATTAAATTGAATCCCAAGTACTACATAGCCTTTACTTTTAAACCCCACCGAGCTTGTACCTCCATCCCATGAGCCATTACTATAGGAGTTGTTTGAGCCATGCGAGTCCTAGAACAACATGTGTAGGGTATGTGAGTGTCTGATGGATAACGAGGTACCTAAACAACTTAAGCTGAGTAGTAATGGGATAAATAATGAAAGAGGCACCGGTGGGCAATATCTGTCATTTGGTTTTTATGCCCACTTGTGTCCCGGAGGACCCCGAGTACTTGATTCCTATTTCTTGACTATTCGCACTATCCACATCCGGGAGGCCTTATGGACCCCCCTGAGCTAGAGCTTGATTCATTTCTATTTCTTGGGGCCACAAACTAGTTTGGGGTTTTATTTACTATCCTGTACTTATGCCATGTTACTGTTTTATTAAGATTGTGCGTGGAGCACCTGTACTGTTTTGGATGCGGAATGTTTTCGCGGTATCGACAAGCCTAGTGTCATTTTCGGGTTCCCAGTCGTTTACAGCCATTGACGCAAACCTTGGGTCCGTCTCGGAGTCGGCCAACTTCGTTGCGGGTAGCTTAATGGGGTGGCCCCCTGAAATATTTATGAATCCTGTGATCGCTTTGTCGTGAAGGCCTCATTGGGTTTTGAGTTGGTTTTTCCGAGATTGATCGAGTGTGTGTTGCTATTTGTGCACCCCTGCAGGGTAAATCTTTCTGAAAGCCGTGTCCGCGGTTATGGACGACTTGGAGCTCAGTTTCTCGATCATAGACAAGAATAACTAAAGTACCGCCTTTAATTTGACTAAATATCTGACTAGTAAATAGTGCAATATTCATGGAAAGATTAATAAAACTGCCAACGGATGGGCTATTCATCCGTTTTCTCGTTGGAATCAGAAAAATGTGAGGATTTCAAATATGCCATTCAAAATATTATTTGAACACTTTAAATTTTCGAGATGATTAAAATCACAACAAAATGCCCTTTTCTTAATTAATTAATAACTTTAAATCTACAACTCTAAATTTGACAAATAATATGTCTAAATCGATCAGCGCGACGAGCCCGTTCTAACTATGCAGTCCATGTTCTGATTTGCAGCATGCATCATATAAATAATAAGTATACAGCAACTTATTTGGGAATAAAATGCGACCAAAAACTTAATAAATGCTTTATTCTTGTACCCCACACCTCACCCATGCCATGCTACATCATTGCCATGCAAATTGTGCATCATTCATCATGGCATGCTTGTTTGCTTGTCGCATTTTAATACATATGCTTGAGCACTTTATTTATGTTGGCCCTTGTTTGTTTGGTTCTTCTTTGAATAGGCTTTAGAAGGGATATATATCAGGAATCCCAGGAGCACTACCCAGATCCGTCTCTCGCTTCAACTGAGCTGCCAGGCAAGCACTACCACATGCTTGCATACATATAGCACCTATTGCCTCTATATTATTCTTGCATCATTGAGTCACGATTGCATTAAATTGAATCCCAAGTACTGCATAGCCTTTACTTTTAAACCCCACCGAAGCTTGTTCCTCCATCCCATGAGCCATTACTACAAGAGTTGTTTGAGCCATGCGAGTCGTAGAACTGCATGTGTAGGGTATGTAAGTGTCTGATGGATAACGAGGTACCTAAACAACTTAACCTGAGTAGTAATGGGATAACTAATGAAAGAGGCACCGGTGGGCAATATCTGCTATTTGGCTTTTCATGCTCACTTCTGTCCCGTAGGACCCCGAGTACTTGATTCCTGTTCCTTGACTATTCGCAATATCCACATCCGGGAGGCCTTATGGACCATCCTGAGCTAGAGCTTGATTCATTCTTATTTCTTGGGGCCACAAAGTAGTTTGGGGCTTTATTACTATCCTGTACTTATGCCATGCTTTACTGCTTTATTTAAGATTGTGCGAGGAGCACCTGCTTGCTTTTGGATGCGGAGTGTTTTCGCGGTATCGACAAGCCCAGTCACACTTTCGGGTTCCCAGTCGTTTACAGCCGTTGACGCAAACCTTGGGTCCGTCTCGGAGCCGGCCAACTTCGTTAAGGGGAGCTTAATGGGGTGGCCCCCTGAAATATTTCTGAATCCTGTGATCGCTTTGTCGTGAATACCTTGTTGGGTTTTGAGTTGGTTTTTCCGAGGTTGATCGAGTGTGTGTTGCTATTTGTGCACCCCTACAGGGTAAATATTTCTGAAAGCCGTGTCCGCGGTTATGGACGACTTGGAGCACAGATTCTCGATCATAGACAAGTATAACTAAAGTACCATTTTTAATTTGACTAAGTACTTGACTAGTAAATAGTGCAATACTCATGGAATGGTTAATAAAACTGCCAACGGATGGGCTGTTCGTCCGCTTTCTCGTTAGTGTTTAGAAGGAGGATGGAGCTGTTAATTATACTGTTATAACTGTTGTTACTAATTAACGGACATCCGTCTATCATTGGTTAGGCGGATGGTTAGCGAGTATCTATAGACTTGTTAGTTATTATCGTTTGCTGCAATTGCGTCACCCTAGGTATATGTCCCCTTTAGAGGCATAAAGACTTTTTGAGTACCCCTAGGGTCTCACACGATAAATTGTTTGATTCGGATGAACAGGTGTATTCGCAAGATGGATACTGGGTGGAGGAGACAGATGATGTTGGCAACGATCACTCGGTGTAGAGATTCCGGGGATGGGGATCCGTGAGATCTGTGGGCGGGATGTGCTTAGTTATGTGGCATCTTATGCCGATTTGCTTCTTATCCGTACTCGGATCTTGTTTTCCCGCTTCCACTTGATACTCTGTTGATTGATGTATGAGGAGCTATCCTACACAATTATCTCTATCTAGGATATTTGGATCTTGCCGTATGGCGTTGCAATATTTCTATTTCTTTTAGATGGTATGGCTCTGAGAACTGTTATAAGGTAGCTTGCATACATACTCACTTGTGTATGTCTTTGATCTCTTCGCCTGTTGCCTACGCCGCTCGCTCTTGTCCCGATGTTCTTGGAAGTGGTTAGGGCGGTCGACGGGCCTACACGTGGGTGGCCCTAGGCCCCCGCTGTAAACCCTTAACCACTTTTTGTTCATCCAGGCTTGAACTTAGAGCGTAGGGTTCGAGGTTGTTACATTACATAAGCATCTTGGCTCATGTTTTGAAATTCCAGAACATTTGAGAATATTTCAGATGAGCCAGGATAGTTTTTTTAGATAGCTTTTTGACAACTGGTGTTGAGGTAAGGAGTATATCTTCTAATACACATTCATAAGCATAATCATTGTCAAACAACAGGCCAACACTTCATCACTAAACAAGAAAAAGTTTTTGTTCCCCCTGATTTTTGCATTCTGGACAACTAAAGGGTTGCTGAAATTGGGATGTTACAATTTCTTTCCAGGACAAAAACTCTTGGCGCGAGACACATGATCACAAATTTTAAAGGAAAACCTGAAGAAAGCTTGCATGAAGGACATACAAGGTTTCAGGGATTTCTTGATCGCTATCCCCGTCATAATTTCCCACCTTAGCTGGTGATACACACCTTCTACACATGTTTGAACGATAATAACAGAAATGAACTCGACTCCCTTACCAATGGGTCATTCACCGAATTCAGTGTTGAAAGGGTATTGAATTTGCTAGACATGGTGAATAGGATAGATACATCTTATTGTGATAGTAGAGGTGAAGGGAATAAAAGAAACCATTCTAACCAAAGTAATGGATAGTAGAGGTGAAGGGAATAAAAGAATATGAAGGTTAACTAAGGATATGGGAGCCATTAAACAGAATATTGGGATAGTAAAAGAACTTTTGGAACCTGAATTGTTCAAGGATGAAGTGATCATGGTAAGTAAAGAATCCTCCAAAATGATAGGGGCAAGTTTGATAGTAAGAATAGAAGTCAATAGAAAATTCCTTTTTGTTTAGGAGGAACTACTTATGTAGGGTTTTGTGACTTAAGTTCTTCCATAAATATCATGCCTTATACAATCTATGAAGAAATGCATGATCATCTTGATGAATCTTACCTTGAGCCATCTGAAGATACTTTTATGTTTTCTAATCGAACTTTGCGTCCTACTCATGGGATACTTTGCAATATCTGTGTTTCTGTTGGCGCTTTTGTGTACCCAATTGATTTTCATATTATTGAAATACCTTTGAATGCCCCCTGCCCAGTCATTTTTGGTAACCGTTTTTACAACTCTATGAACATTCATATTGACAAAAAATAGGCTTTATCTTTGCAGTTTGGTGAAGAAGTTGTAGAAATAAACTACAGCCAATTCACAAGATTACCTTATGAAAAAAGGGTTGAGATTAAGGAGTAGAAGATTATTGAAGAATTTGCAGCAATCTATTTTTGCACTCCACAATATGAGTTGGAGGGAGTTTGATAAGCGATGATTCGCTTACCGACGACTCTGCAAAAGAAGATTTGGATGATATTCTCAACACCGCACCGGAGGTCGAGACTAGCCTCAGGGGTGAATTTGAAGAACTTGAAAGAAAAGGGGATGAGGATCCTCCACCCCTTGTTTTAAAACCTCTCCCTCTAGGTATCAGGTATGAATTCTTAGATAAGGAAGGTAAATGCCTAGTGATTTTAGATGATAATCTCTCTCTAGAGGAAAACATGAAATTGTTAGAGGTACTTGTCAAATAGTGTGAAACTTTTGGATACACTCTTAATGACATAAAAGGTAGAGATCCCTCCATAGTAACTCACAAGATATCTATGATTGAAGATGCTAAACTGTTTGTTGATAATCAAAAAATGTTGAATCCTAAAATGAAAGAGGTAGTAAGAAAGGAAGTTATACATATGTTGGACAGTTGTATTATCTATCCAATTTTCGATAGTAAGTGGGTGGGCCCAACTATTGCATACCTAGGAAAGGATGTATACCAATAAGTAATAATAATAAGGATGAATTAATCCCTACTAGAACGATAGCAGGATGTAGAATGTGTATTGACTTTAGGAAGTTGCATAAAGAAACCATAAAAATTCATAAGCAACTACCCCTCATTAACTATATCATGGAAATGATGTTTGCTAATTCTTACTTCTGTTTCCTTGACGGATACTCTGGATATTCTCAAATAGCTATCCAGCCTGAAGATCAAGAAAAAACTACTTTTACCTGTCCCTATGGAACCTATGCTTATCGGTTAATGCCTTTTGGTTTGAGTAACGCAGCTGCTACTTTTCAAGAGTGTGTTCTAAAAATATTCGACAATTTTGTGGAAAGTTCCAGGGAGGTCCTTATGGACATTTTTGTTGTTTATGGAACTACTTGTGAGCAATGTCTCTATAATCTTGATAGATTTTTGTAGCGATGTAGACAAACCAAGATGGTTCTCAGTTAGGAGCGCTGTCGCTTCATGGTAAGGGAAGGTATATTTTTTCGGCATAAGGTTTATGAAAATAACATTGATATTGATAACTCAAATTTGGTTACTTTAGAAATGCTGCCGATTCCGCAAGATATAAAGGGAGTAAAGAACTTCCTTGGACATGCTGGTTTTTATAGACGCTTTATTAAACATTTTGCTAAAATAGCTGCCCCTTTAACTCATCTCTTGGATAAAGATACCCTTTTTTACCTTTGATAGAGATTGCTATGATTCATTCGAACAGTTAAAAAGGGCACTAATTTCTTCACCGGTCATTCAACCACCTAATGGGATGAACCATTTGAAATTATGTGTGATGCTAGTGACTATCCTATTGGGGCTGTTTTAGGACAAATAGATGGACCGAATCTAAACGTCATTCAATACGCTAGTCAAGTTTTTAATGAGGATCAAAGGAACTATGCAACAACCGAGAAAGAATTTCTAGTTATTGTTTTTGCTTGTGATAAATTTAGACACTATATTTTCAACTCAAAAGTAATAGTTCATACTGACCATCAAGCTTTGAGACACCTCCTAGCTAAGAAATATGCTAAGCCCCATCTAATTAAATGTGTCTTGCTACTACAAGAATATGACCTGTAGATAGTAGATAGGAGAGGAAATGATAACGATGTTGCCGAGCATCTGTCATGGATGGAAGGAATCATAGAGAATCGTATTCCTATTAATGAATCTTTTCTAGGAGAATACCTTGCAGTTATAGAACCTCGCGATCCTTGGTTTGCAGATTATGCTAATTTCCTTGTAGGCGAGTTTTTACTAAAAGGAATGGATTACAATCGAAGGAAGAAATTCTTTAATGATTTAAAACATTACTTTTGAGATGACCCTTACTTATACAGGCATGGTACAAACGGGATAATCCAGAAATGTGTACCCGAGCACGAGGCAAAGGCCACCCTTAAGGCTTGTCACAATAGTCCTTATGGCGGACATCACGCCAGTAATCGTACTGCGGCTAAGGTCTTGTAGTTGGATTTCTATTAGCCTACGCTGGTTCAAGACTCTCATGAATATGTTTGAAATCGTGATGCTTGCCAGCGTATGAGTAATATTGGTAAAAGACAGGAAATGACTATGAAATACGACTTAGTGATAAAGCCATTTGATGTATGGGGAATGGACTTTAAGGGACCATTTGTTCCCTCTAACGGTTATACTCATATTCTTGTTGTTGTTGATTATGTTACTAAATGTGTGGAAGCTATACCCACTTCTCATGCAGATGTAGCCACTTCTATCAAGATGATCAAAGACATCATCTTTCCCACGTTTGGAGTACCCTGGTTTTTTGATTACTGATGGTGGGACACATTTTATGAAGGGAACTTTTGGCAAGATACTTCAAAAGTTTGGAGTAGACCATCGTGGACAAGTAGAATTATCTAACAGAGAAATCAAAGTCATACTTCATAAGACGGTGAACGGGTCAAGAAAGGATCGGGCTTTGAAGCTTAATGATGTATTGTGGGCATATCGTACAACTTTCAAGAATCCTATGGGAAGGACACCATACAAAATGGTTTACGGTAAAACTTTTCACCTCCCATTAGAACTTGATCATAAGGCTCGATGGGCTATTAAAACTATGAACTTTGACTTAAAAACTACAGGGGGAAATGACTCTTAGATATTCATGCTTTAGATGAATTCAGAAATGAGGCCTATGAAAATGTTAGAATATTTAAAGAAAAGATGAAGAAATGGCATGATAAAAAGTTAGAGGGCAAGGGATTTAAAACTGGAGATAAAGTTTTTCTCTACAACTCTAGGCTTAATATTTTTGTAGGAAAATTGAAATCCAGGTGGGAAGGACCATATGAAGTTGAAGAGGCATATCCTTTGGGGCCGGTAAGACTGAAAAATACTACACCCTCTTCTTCATCCTGGATTGTTAATGGGCAGCGATTGAAGCATTATAGAGTTGGCAAGGTAAACACTGTGGAGCTGATCTCTTTAGTTTAGGTCAAAGAATACAACAAGCAAAAGTGAGGTAACAAAGTTTTAGTTGCTTAGATTTCCTATTTTGAAAACTTTTTAGTCGATTTTGTCTTTTTCACTGCACTCCGTTAGTCTTTCTTGTTATTCCGAGCTGTTTTTTGACCTGGTACGGGCGGACCGTACAGTCAGGCGCACCCGTACCAGTGGTCATTAAACATTCGGAGTACCAACTCTGTTTTCATCAATACGATACGGTCGGACTGTACGGGCATATACGCCAGTACGGATGATCGTTACTGGCTTTATCTTCTCCGCATCTATTCGACATGTTTTGTGATTTGTGTGTCAACAAAAAGAGAGAACGAAAGGCGGTAAACGGGGGTTTTGTACGGGAAGAGCCTACCCGTACCATTACTCGTGACTGACTTTAACCCCTTTTATCTAGGGATTTCATCCTTTAATTTGTACTTTTATTCTTCCTCATTCTTTTCCATCATATTTTAGATCTCGAGCCTTGTTTTTCCTCTTTACAATGAAACCTCAGATCTCACTTGATCACTCAAGGTCCATGCAGCCTTTTCATATTAAGCAGATCTAGACCAAGAAGGAGCACGTATCTGAAGCAGAAGCCAAGAAGAATAGATCTTAAGGAGATACTTCATCTTCCTTGACCCACGAGTCTGCTCAAGAGGTTCCATTCCCCAACTGGGAAGACATGTTGCTGCAAAATTTGGAGATGCTCAGGCACGTGGAACAAGGAAGGAACAAAGGAGAATCTCCACTCAACCCCTACAGGTATAACCTTCGGGGATCTTCTCTTAAATCCTCTCCAGAAACCTCTTCCAGAAAAGGGGAAAACTGAGATGAAATTCGAGAAAAGATCAAGAACCTTGAAAAGATTTCGAAAGCTTGTGTTGAAACTATTGGAGAAGGAGTTGACTCTTACTGGATGATGGGCAAAGACCTAGAAAAGAAGGTCGACGACATCGACGGTAGAATGCAACTCCTGACCAAGATTATCATGGAGATGGCCGATGACAAAAAGACCTTAAACAAAGTAATTAGATAATTGCATGTTGGCATCATAAAGATGTCCACTCGATTCGCGTGTATTGCTCAAGCTTGTAGTCTCAAGTCGGATGAAGAAGAGGAAGATGAGGACTTCTTTACTCCCAAGTAGGAGTGTGGGGCCCCCGGATTAATCCTCCGAGAATTCCTGTTATGCATACAACCACGATCCCATGATCAGTTAGTCGTGGCACATAACAGACAAGTATCAAAGTAAACATCCAATACATAACGAATACCTATCATACCTTATTTTCCATTATGGCTACATCGATCAATCATTAGCGGAACTTCATTAAGCGTAGAGCCCGAGCCATGCCTTAACCTACAGGCAACTGACTGGAGAACGTCCTAGCTCGCTTAGCCGTCAACTTCATCCTCTTCTTGATATCTGACCAACTTAATAGCCACGGACAATGCCAGTGAGTACTTTGAATGTACTCACAAACCACCTCAAGGAAATAATAATAACAAGAGGATATGCAATATGGCTGTGTTAGTAGGAGGGCTTCACGAGAGGTTCTTTTCTCAAATAGTTTCTCTTGTAGATATAGCATCTACATATCTTTGTTGAAAACTTTTGTAAACCATTTTGGAAACCTTTTGAAAAGTTTTGTAAACACTAGGATTGGGGTACCCATTTGTTCCCGTCTTTAGGTCGTCCCACGACCAAACTCCTTTCTCCTCCTTCTGACCATCCCATGGTCAAACCCTTTCTCCTTTACGACCATCCCATGGTCAAAACATTTCCAAAGCCATTTCTTTTCCAAAAATCCTTTTTGAAAACAAAACCAGCACCACTCTACAGAAGTTTGTCCAACCCATCCATAACCGCGAACACAACTATTCGAATAGATTTACACTCTACAGAGGTTGCGCACTTTACCCACACCATCCGGGTACACTACCCTGATCTATACCGATCGTGGGTCGAGTAACCGATCAAGACTCTCCGGATGCCCACTCCAGTATAAGTGCCTACCCTATGAGTGTTATTCCCCTAAAAACCGGGACGTTGGGTACCGAAGACCAACCGGAGCGCATTTTACACTTGACATAGTGGGCGCTGAGAGTTCGTTCCTTCTCCAGGTCGATTGTCAACACCCGGGTTTTTAATCCCAGATGCCTCTTGTGTCATACATCGCAATCCTAGGATTACCATTTTTGCGAGACATAACAGATTGGATATCACAGTACATCATCCATTACAAACCATAAATAAGGTCTTACACAAATAAGGATCTCATGATCCAGTCTTTAATACAACAAGTAGCGGAATAAATAATCAGCATAGCGGTGGGGTCCATCTTCAGGGGCGCAGGCAATGCTAACGAAGGTAGATAGTCCTAGTTATCATAGCCGTCCTGCTAGCCATCATCTTGGTAGTCTCCTTCATAGTCTGGCCATAGGAATAGCCAGGGACAAAGCCATGAGTACTCTTGAAGTACTCGCAAACTACCACTAACAAGTAGTATAGTTCTAATATAAAGTGCTAACTCTAAGTTTACTTGTAAAGTTAACTTTGAAACCTAAGCTGAGTTCAGAAACAAAGAAAGATAAAATAAAGTTCTAGAATCACTTAAGTTGGGAAGCTAGTGTCATAGTCACAACTCTGTTGTGGTCAAGTCAAGATTCATCATTCATTTCATAAGTTATTTTGAAAACATCTGACAACGAAACAATATGGCCATTCCAACTGTCCATAACCACGGACGCGGCTATTCGAATAGTTTGACACTATGCAGAGGTGGTACACTTTCACCACAAGATTCGATACATCTGTCAAGGATAACCCTAAATCATCATACTTAGTATGCAGATAATCAAACATAACCTTTCCTTTACACAATGTAGTATAAGCACCTCTCCTATGAGCACGGCCTCCCAACCATGACCATCAGTCATCTTGGGCACTACATAGGTGGACAACATTGAGAGGTAACCTCACCTCAAACCTCTCCCGTGAGGGAACTAATACTAATGCATATAAACTTCCGGCTAAGCCTTACCCAATTCAGGTCTTGTGGTTGTACAGTAAAATTTGGAATGGTATCGCATCCGAATCCAACCATCAGTTTTGTAAAAGGGTTAAGGCTCATGCCTCAACATTTTCATCATTATCAACCATTTGTGTTTCTCAACACATGTCAAAACATCTCAATAGAATGACTCATCATTCCAAGGTTTTCATAATTCATTTTCACCAAATGTTCCCATCTAAAGTGACTCAAGTTTTTATCTAACTCTAAACTACTAAGTTAAGAGTGTTCACTAAGGTGGAATACTAAGATCAATCTCATGCCATAGAATGACATCTAAAGGTGTCTAGATAGGTCAAGTATTATACTCTTTATGCTACCTTCCAAAACAAGTAAAGGACTTTGGTAAAGTAAAGAAAGTAAAGCTTGGAACTAATACGTGGGGTAGGTAATAGTCAAAGTGGTATAACCAAAGCATGCCTAGTGCTTCTTGCTCAGATTATCTAGCTTAATTTTAGCTTGATAAGCATTATACTTGCAAGTGTTAGCTTGCCTTGGTTGGTGCAGTGGTTGAAGTTTTCTTCCTCCTCTTGATAGCACTCCTCCTCCTCGAAAGCTTGGTCGGTACTATCTTCTATAAATACATATGGAGTATACAATCACCAAACAATACTTAACTAGTCTACTTATCACACTAAGGCACACATTTGATGATCTATTATCATCACAAGCATCACAAGATTTTATTAACTAGTTTCATTCCTTTTATTTAAGAAAAGTAATTTCTACTCATTGAAAATAACTAAGATTTAATATTCACCACTTAAAATATGGGATCATGAGGACACATGTCCTCACCACATATTCTCACATGTGGGAATGTGATTTAAGGGTTGGATCACATTTACTTAAGTTTAAGTTTATTATTTAATGATTTAAAGTGGGAAATGCCTATATAGCATTTTTTTGGTACTAGTCCAAAGTCACTGCATGCAAACCTTAATATTATTACATATTTAGATAGGTATGGTTAAAAGTGATTTTTGAGAGTTGGAATCAACTCAAAAGCTATTATGGTTAATTTTAGAAAAATGTTTGAATGTGCAAAAGCTTCTGTCTTGTTATTTTTACTAGGGGAGATCTCTAACTCTAAATGAATTAAATCCAACGGGCTTGGATAGATCTTTGCAGTAGTTTTCTAACAAAATTTGAATCACTCAAATTGGTTTAGTAGATATTCTGGAATTGATTTTTAAACTAAGGGACAAAAGTGAGTTCAAACTAAAATAGAAAAATCTAAATTTGAATTCACGGGCTAGCGCGGGAAAGAAAATGGGCCGGACCAGTGGCGCTCCACGGCGCAGAGGGCGGCTGACAGGTTGGTCCCGCTTGTCAGCGAGACTTAAAACCCGAAACAGTATGGGACGATCTGGGCGCTACGATTAGAATAGAGATCAACGGTCCATAGTCGTTGTCAATGATAGACTCGTCGCGGGCGAGACCGAACCCTAAACGGCCAGCGGGGGTGCAATGGGGGCATACCAGGGCTCCAGCTACTGTGGCGAGGCGGGCAAACAAACTGGTGGATGACGGAGAGCTCAGGCAAGGTCGCGGCAGCTCCTGGGATGCACGTAATCAACGATGCCTTCTCCTCCTATGCAGCGGGCTCCTCTGCTGCAATTCTGGCGAACTATGGCTAGAGCGGCTCTGGCGAGATGTGGGGAAGGATCAGTGAGGAGAGGGGAGGGGAGTGGTGTGAGGAGTTGGTGCTAGGGAGGGCTCCTTTTATAGAGCGACAAGGGAACCGAGCGGCACGACGGCGAGCTCATCGGTGACGCTGATACAGGCGGCTAGCAGCATGGGCGGCGTAGGCGGACGGTGGCCTACCTCCTGGTGATGCTCTACGGCGTTAATGCGCGGCTAGGGGCGGTGGCGTTTGGTCGGGAGCGTCCCACGCTCTGGGAAACAGAGGCGGTGCTCGACGCGGCGCACGTCGACTGTGGGTCGCGCGGCGGCGCACGACCATGTCTGGCGGGGTGCTGGGGTCGAGGCGGAGCGGCGTGCAGGATTTTATGTCTAGTGGCGGTCTGCTGCGTGCTGGCGATGATCGCGCTCTAGCGCGCGTGGAGCACGACACAGAGAGAATGGGCGGCGGCGCTGGGGTGTGGTCCAGGGCCTGGCTGGGCTTGGGGAAGGGGCAGAGACGTGTGGTAGGGTTAGGTGGAGCTAGTGGTAGTGCTGGAACGGCGCGGCGCGGTCTGTGGCGCATTCCCCTCTTCTGGTCGGCGGTGACCAAAAAGGGGCGGCTCTCCACTGCTGATGCGGCGTAGGGATAGGCCGGTGAGGGTTTGGTTGGTCTTAGGAGGGACAAGGGTGATCAATGCAGCTCTAATTACTCGACAAGATTTGATCAAAATAGTATAAGTTAGGCTCATTTTGATTCTTCCTGCAAAGTGTTCTACACAATGGCCGCAAGAACTCAAGTTTTGAATTTTTGGATGATTTTTGGTGGAGTTGCTAGGCACATGCTTAAGCCTTTGTGGTTGCTTTTTTGAAAATGGAGCTCATTTGAGTGGTTTTTGAATAAGTGGGATCTTCTCATATGAACTACACTCAATTTTCAAATGCCATTTAAAATTAGTGTTTGAAAGTTTTTGGTAGATCACAAAGTGGGCCTTGGTACATCATTACATGTACTAGCAAGGGGTGCAAAGATCCACATTTGTTTCTGTTAATTTTTGAGTTCTAGGAATAGCCAAAGTAGGCATGGTAGTTAAAATGGCACAAATTACCATTTGTTTACTTTATTCATTTTCATTTGTTTTTTTGGGATTTTTTTGGGAATGATCTAGATGATGTTTATTTCACCTAAGAATCATTTTACAAGCAATGGATCACTTAAACAAGGCAATTCAGAACAACTCCTATTTAAATGCACACGCATATGAATGCTTTAATATTTTTAAATGAAAAAGGTTTTGTTAACTCTAAATTTGATGATTTGGATCTTAATAACCTTGGATTGAAGTTTTAGGATGTTACAAACCTCCCCCCTTAAACAAAATCTCGTCCCGAGATTTACGAAAGAAAACTAGGAACTAAAGAGATCTAGGAACTCTGTCCTAATGTAATCTTCTCGCTCCCATGTGGCTTCCTCTTTGGTATGGTTGCTCCATTGAATCTTGAGAAACTTGATACTCCTGGTTCTGGTGGTTCGGTAGGCTTCCTCCAAGATATGGATGGGCACTTCACGATATGTCAGGTCACTATTGATCTCAACATCTTGGTGATCGATGTTCTTGAAAACTTCAGTCTTCTCTGGCACTTCCAGGCATTTGCGAAGTAACGAGATATGGAACACATTGTGGATGGTTGACATCTCTTCATGCAGTTCCAGTTGATACGATACTTCTCCTCGATGGTTCAGAATCTTGAATGGTCTGATATATCTTGGGGCTAACTTTCCTTCCAGACTAAAGCGTTGGTTTCCCTTCACTGGCGAAACCTTGAGATATACAAAATATCCGACATTGAAAGTCAGGTCTCTCCTTCTCTTGTCAACATAACTCTTCTGTCTGGATTGGGCGGTCTTGAGGTGCTCACAGACTTTGTGAACCTTCTCTTCAGCTTCTCGGAGAATGTTGGGTCCAAAAATCTAACTCTCTCCTATTTGCGACCAATTCAAAGGGGTATGACACTTCCTTCCATATAGGAACTCAAATGGTGCCATTTGCAAACTAGCTTGATAACTATTGTTATATGAGAATTCTATGAAAGGAGGTAGTCTTCCCATTTTGATCCATACTCCAACACACAAGCTCTCAACATATCTCCTAGGATCTGGTTGACTCTCTCAGTCTGTCCATCGGTTTGCGGGTGATAAGCGGTGCTGAAATTCAATTTGGTGCCTAATCCTTCCTAGACATTCTACCAGAATCTCGAGGTAAACTGGGTTCCTCGATCTGATACTATGGTCTTGGGGGTTCCATGCAGACTAACAATCCTAGCAATATACAACTCTGCTAGCTTCGAACTCTGGTAGGTTGTCTTGACTGGTATAAAGTGAGCTACCTTGGACAATCTATCAACGATGACCCAGATTGAGTCATTTCCCCTACTAGAAGTAGGCAAACTAGTGATAAAGTCCATTCCGACGGAATCCCATTTCCATTCTGGTATCTGCAATGGTTGCAACAGTCCTGCGGGTCTCTGATGCTCTGCTTTGACTCTTTGACAGATGTCACACTTGGCGATGTAGCTTCAGATTTCTCTCTTCATCTTGTGCCACCAAAATTGCTCTTTCAAATCTTGATACATCTTTGTTCCTCCAGGGTGGATAGAATAAAGAGTATCATACGCTTCCTGCATGATCACCTGCTTTAGCTCCGAATTTGTTGGCACACAGATACGTCCTTTGTACCACAGAACTCCTTCTTCGTCTTTAGTGAATCCAGGTACCATTCCTATACCAATACGATGTTTGATTCTGTCGATACTTTCATTCCCCTTCTGGGCTTCCTTGATCTGGTTAATCAAAGTGGGTTGAAGTTGAATGCTAGCTAAGAATCCTTTCCTAACTAGCTCAGTTCTGAACTTCTCTAACTCCTCATACAAACTTGGCTGCTTCTCCTTGATCATGGTGTTTAGCCTACACGGCAATCTGCTAAGAGCATCCGCTACCACATTGGCCTTGCCGGGGTGATAGTGAATGTCAAGGTCATAATCCTTCATTAACTCTATCCATCTCCTTTGCCTCATATTCAGCTCCTTCTAAGTGAAAATATACTTCAAGCCTTGTGATCTGAGTAAATATCATAGCGATTACCCATCAGATAATGACGCCATGTCTTCAATGCCAACACTACGACTGCTAATTCAAGATCATGGGTCGGATAGTTACGCTCATCTTTGCTTTAGTTGAGAGATGATATGCAATGACTTTGCCTTCTTGCATCAATAAACATCCGAGACCAATCTTGGATGCATCACAATACACATCAAACGGCTTCTTGATATCTAACATGATCAATATTGGGGACGGTATCAATCTCTTCTTCAGCTCTTGAAAACTGGCTTCACATTTGTCAGTCCATTCAAACTTCTTGTCCTTCTTCAACAATTGGGTCATGGGTCTGGCGATGCTCAAGAATCCTTCGATGAACTTGCGGTAATATCCCGCTAATCCAAGAAATGCACGGAATTGGGTTTGAGTGGTTGGGGCTTCCCATTCTTCGACATCTTTGATCTTGGCGGGATCAAAAGAGACTCCTCCGGCAGAAACAATATGTCCTAGGAATCCTACTTCTTTCAGCCAAAACTCACACTTGCTGAACTTGGCATATAACCGATGCTCTCTCATGGTTTCTTGGATGATTCTCAGATGTTGCTCATGTTCTGCTTCTGACTTGGAGTAGATAAGGATGTCGTCGATGAACACAACTACAAACTTATCTAGGAAATTCATAAAGATCTTATTCATGAGATTCATGAAATAAGCAGGGGCATTGGTTAATCCAAAAGACATAACCGTATACTCGTATAAACCATATCGAGTAGTGAATGCGTTCTTTGGAATATCCGTTGCACGAATCTTAAGTTGGTGATAACCAGTCCTAAGATTAATCTTCGAGAATACCTCGGCTCCAGTCAACTGATCAAATAGATCCTCTATCTTTGGCAAGGGGTACTTGTTCTTGATGGTGACGTCATTCAGTTTTCTATAATCTGTGCACAGACGGTTGCCTCCATCTTTCTTGTCGACGAATAACACTGGTGATCTCCATGGTGATGCGCTTGGTTGAATCAAGCCGGTTGCTAACATGGCATCCAACTGCTTCTTCAATTTTACTAACTCTGAGGGGTTCATGCTATAGGGTCTCTGGGCTGTGGGTCCGGTTTCGGGGATTAGTTCGATAATGAACTCAATATCCCTATTCAGGGGCATACCTGGCAATTCATCTACGAATACGTCGGGGTATTCACAGACTACTCGGACCTGGCCTATGATGGGTAGGGCTAGACTCTTGTTGCACTTGAATTGACGGGGTAAGGTTTCAGAGATATGCTCTACTGTGACTCCAGAGCTACTGGTCATGGTGATGGCTTTATTAGCAGAGTCTATCAGTCCTTTATGCCTTGACATCCAGTCCATACCTAGTACTACTTCCAATCCTTTCATTCTGGGTACAATTAGGTTGGCATAAAAATCTATCCCAAGTATTCTGATAGGCACAGCTTTGCAGATTTTTCTAGCTTTTGTAGTTGAACCGGGGATTTGAACTATCATGACATGCTTCAAGTTGGTTGGGTGAATCTTACTAGTGCATGTAAATTCTTCGGTGACAAATGAATGCGATGCTCCCGAATCAAACAATACTCTTGCTAAAACCGAGTTGACAGAAAACATACCCAGCACTACATCTGGCGCTTCTTGGGCTTCCTCAGCGTTCATGTGGAAGAGACGACCGTTGCGGTTGTGAGGGTTCCTTGGGGAAAATCTTCTCCCTAGTTGAACACAACGCTGCTGTTGAGCTGGGGCATTCACATTGGGAGTGGCGGCAGTCTTCTTGGGACACTCATTGGAATAGTGACCCTTCACTCCACACTTGAAACAAGTTATCTGGGACTTGTCTTTTGCTGTGACAGGCACATCACTGCTGCCAGTTCTGGGTGCAGTGTTGTTGTTGTTGTTGTTGCTCTTGGGAGGGGCACAGTTGAAATTGTTGGTGTTACCAGAGTTGTTGTTGTTTCCTCCGGACTTCACATTGCCTCCGCTACGGTTGGGGTAGCTTGGGCGAGACATTGGGGGTCGATTGTTTCTGGGTGCATATCCTGGTGAGGGGTTGGGATGGTACTTCTGGTGACTGCTGGATCCAGATTGCTGCATCATACGACGTTTGCGGTTGTCATTTTCCTGATTAATCTTCCCTTCCATCTGAATGGCAGAGTCGACTAGCTCTTCGAGATCCTTGAAGCGGATTTTGACGAGGACAGTCTGCATCTCATCATGCAGTCCGTTCAGGAATCTCTCCTTCTTCTTGACCTCCGTGTTGATCTCATCAGGGGCGTACCCTGCAAGCGACAGGAATCTGTCACGGTATTCTACCACAGTCATTTTGCCTTGCTTCAAGTCACGGAACTCATCCCCTCAATCTGGTGACTAGACCTTGCGGCACGTGGGTGCGACTGAACTTGATTTTGAAGGCTTCCCATGTCATCACTTGACCATGGTTCATATTACGGATGCTAGTCCACCAAGCTCTTGCATCTCCCGCCAGGTAGTGCGTGGCGAAGAGAACTTTCTCGTTGTCATCAACTCCTACTACTTCTAAGTTGTTTTCCATTGTCTGTAACCAGTCGTAAGCATCCAGTGGGTTTTCAGCCTGGTTAAAAATTGGGGGATTAGTATTCTGAAAGTTTTTGAGTTTGGATCCATGGTGATCCTGGTTTCCATGCCCTTGGTTGTTTTGGGCCATCTGAGCTATATGTTGTAGAGTTGCTAAGTTGGCCTGGCGCTCTGCCCTGCTTGCTTCACGGTCTGCAACTAACATCTGCATAATCTGTAGCATTGGGTCTTGCGATGAGATGCTCCCTCCTGGGTTTCCACGAGTCATCTGAAGATTGAGGTAGATAAAGGGGTAAGAGGGAAAGTTCTAAGGTTCATGGTTTTGGTTTCAAAGCTAAAACTTTGAGTTTGACTCAAGTTTTGCAGCTAACTCCATTTCATTCACTCAAACAAGCACACGATACAAACACACACACACCACAACAATGAAAACAGATGGTTTTAAGAACCATTCTGTAAGCTACGATATAGTGGGACCAATACATCTCATGCTACGATAGTGCTCTAGTGCATCTACTCATCGTCGATGAAGTCGGAGTCGTCATCGTCAGTGTAGAAGTCCACGGCATCCTCCTCCAGAAAGTCATCGTCATTGCTGAGGTAAGAATCCATGTCTCCCTGGATGTATTCACCCTCCTCTTATTCCTCCTTTGCTGCAAGCTAAGCTTCTTGCTCCTTGATGGTCTTCTCAAGGTCGGCCACCTTATTGCAAAGACGGGCGATGGTGCGATCCTTCTTCTCACGCTGGAGGCGAAGAGACTGACGGTCCTTGACTAGCAGTGAGAAAGTCTAGGCCTTCTGGTCGGCAATGGGACGGTTGTGGTTGGCAAGCTCCCTAGCATTGTCCAATTCCTTCTGGCGATCGTACAGCAGGTAGTCAAGGTTCTCCACCTGACGCTTCAACTTCGGGTGACTTGGCATCTCCATCGGCATTCCCATGAAGTCACGTCTTGCATAGTGAGCAAAACGGGTTCCTTGGATTCGGTTGACGCTAAGGGCACATAGACGTGCGAGAGCTTCATGCATTGCCCTGGCTAATCCATCTAGCCAGTTGTTCTCTCTTATGGAGAACTAGATTCTCCCAGACATTGGTGCTTCTATGCTTCCTCGAAGATCAGCGGTGACTAGCCACTATAAATCTCCTCCTGGGGGTCCTAGAAGTTGAGCTCCAAGAAACTCCGGATGTGGGCGTCCCAGTAACTCCGACAGTGATTCGATACATCTAGGACCACATCCGGAGTTTCTTGGAGCTCAACTCCTGGAGGTCCCTCTTGAAGATCAGTTAGCCTCCGTTGCCCAACTAGTAGAACTTGTTGAACTGAGTCTCCATCTACAAGAATTAAGGATGAGGAAGTTAGTGAAGTGATCAAGTGTGTCAAATTTTATGTAGTAATGTAAGAATTTGAGGCACATGCATTTTTGAGAATGAATGAATTCCCAAGGGTAAGAGAAGAAATAGTTTTTCATAAATACTCACTTTGGCTTTGAAATTAAGTTTCTTTCGGACGTCCATTCTAACTAGGGTCTCCTATGGTCAGGATGGCTCTGATTCCAACTAGTCAACACTCGGGTTTTTAATCCCAGATGCCTGTTATGTCATACATCGCAATCCTAGGATTACCATTTTTGCGAGACATAACAGATTGGATATCTCAGTACATCATCCATTACAAACCATAAATAAGGTCTTACACAAATAAGGATCTCATGATCTAGTCTTTAATACAACAAGTAGCGGAATAAATAATCAGCGTAGCAGTAGGGTCCATCTTCAGGGGCACAGGCAATGCTGACAAAGGCAGATAGTCCTAGTTATCATAGCCATCCTGCTGGCCATCATCTTGGTAGTCTCCTTCGTAGTCTGGCCATAGGAATAGCCAGGGACAAAGCCATGAGTACTCTTTAAGTACTCACAAACTACCACTAACAAGTAGTATAGTTCTACTGTAAAGTGCTAACTCTAAGTTTACTTGTAAAGTTAAGTTTGAAACCTAAGCTTAGTTCAGAAACAAAGAAAGATAAAATAAAGTTCTAGAATCACTTAAGTTGGGAAGCTAGTGTCATAGTCACAACTCTGTTGTGTTCAAGTAAGGATTCATCATTCATTTCATAAGTTATTTTGAAAACATCTGACAACGAAACAGTATGGCCATTCCAACTGTCCATAACCGCGGATGCGGCTATTCGAATAGTTTGACACTCTGCAGAGGTGGTACACTTTCACCACAAGATTCGATACATCTGTCAGGGATAACCCTAAATCATCAACATAACCTTTCCTTTACACACTCTAGTATAAGCACCTCTCCTATGAGCATGGCCTCCCAACCATGACCATCTGTCATCTTGGGCACTACATAGGTGGACAACATTGAGAGGTAGCCTCAGCTCAAACCTCTCCCATGAGGGAACTAATACTAATTCATATAAACTTCTGGCTAAGCCTTACCCAGTTTAGGTATTGTGGTTGTACGGTAAAATTTGGAATGATATCGCATCCGAATCCAACCATCAGTTTTGTAAAAGGGTTAAGGCTCATGCCTCAACATTTTCATCATTATCCACCATTTGTGTTTCTCAACACATGTCAAAACATCTCAATAGAATGACTCATCATTCCAAGGTTTTCATAATTCATTTTCACCAAACGTTCCCATCTAAAGTGACTCAAGGTTTTATCTAACTCTAAACTACTAAGTTAAGAGTGTTCACTAAGGTGGAATGCTAAGATCAATCTCATGCCATAGAATGACATCTAAAGGTGTCTAGATAGGTCAAGTTTTATACTCTTTATGCTACCTTCCAAAATAAGTAAAGGACTTTGGTAAAGTAAAGAAAGTAAAGCTTGGAAATAATACTTGGGGTAGGTAATAGTCAAAGTGGTATAACCAAAGCATGCCTAGTGCATCTTGCTCAGATTATCTAGCTTAATTTTAGCTTGCTAAGCATTACACTTGCAAGTGTTAGCTTGCCTTGGTTGGTGCAGTGGTTGAAGTTTTCTTCCTCCTCTTGATAGCACTCCTCCTCGAAAGCTTGGTCGACACTATCTTCTATAAATACATATGGAGTATACAATCACCAAACAATACTTAACTAGTCTACTTAGCACACTAAGTCACACATTTGATGATCTATTATCATCACAAGCATCACAAGATTTTATTAACTAGTTTCATTCCTTTTATTTAAGAAAAGTAATTTCTACTCATTGAAAATAACTAAGATTTAATATTCACCACTTAAAATATGGGATCATGTGGACACATGTCCTCACCACATATTCTCACATGTGGGAATGTGATTTAAGGGTTGGGTCACATTTACTTAAGTTTAAGTTTATTATTTAATGATTTAAAGTGACTAGAAATGCCTATATAGTATTTTTTTGGTACTAGTCCAAAGTCACTGCATGCAAACCTTAATATTATTACATATTCAGATAGGTATGGTTAAAAGTGATTTTTGAGAGTTGGAATCAACTCAAAAAATATTATGGTTAATTTTAGAAAAATGTTTGAATGTGCAAAAGCTTCTGTCTTGTGATTTTTACTAGGGGAGATCTCTAACTCTAAATGAATTAAATCCAACGGGCTTGGATAGATCTTTTCAGTAGTTTTCTAACAAAATTTGAATCACTCAAATTGGTTTAGTAGATCTTCTGGAATTGATTTTTAAACTAAGGGATAGAAGTGAGTTCAAACTAAAATAGAAAAATGTAAATTTGAATTCACGGGCTAGCGCGGGAAAGAAAATGGGCCGGACCAGTGGCGCTCCATGGCGCAGAGGGCGGCTGACAGGTTGGTCCTGCTTGTCAGCGAGACTTAAAACCCGAAACGGTATGGGACGATTTGGGCGCTACGATTAGAATAGAGATCAATGGTCCATAGTCGTTGTCAATGACAGACTCGTCGCGGGCGAGACCAAACCCTAAACGGCCAGCAGGGGTGCAATGGGGGCATACCAGGGCTCCAGCTACTGTGGCGAGGCGGGCAAACAAACTGGTGGATGACGGAGAGCTCAGGCAAGGTCGCGGCAGCTCCTGGGGTGCACATAATCGATGATGCCTTCTCCTCCAATGCAGCGGGCTCCTCCGGTGCAATTCTGGCGAACTATGGCTCGAGCGGCTCTGGCGAGAGGTGGGGAAGGATCAGTGAGGAGAGGGGAGGGGAGTGGTGTGAGGAGTTGGTGCTAGGGAGGGCTCCTTTATAGAGCGACAAGGGAACCGAGCGGCACGACGGCGAGCTCATCAGTGACGCTGATACAGGCGGCTAGCAGCATGGGCGGCGTAGGCGGACGGTGGCCTGCCTCCTGGTGATGCTCTACGGCATTAATGCGCGGCTAGGGGCGGTGGCTTTTGGTCAGGAGCGTCCCATGCTCTTGGAGACAGAGGCGGTGCTTGACGCGGCGCACGTCGACTGTGGGTCGCGCGGCGGCACACGGCCATGTCTGGCGGGGTGCTGGGGTCGAGGCGGAGCGACGTGCGGGATTTTATGTCCAGTGGCGGTCTGCTGTGTGTTGGCAATGATCGTGCTCTGGCGCGCGCGGAGCACGACACAGAGAGAATGGGCGACAGCGCTGGGGTGTGGTCCAGGGCCTGGCTGGGCTTGGGGAAGGGGCAGAGAGGTGCGGTAGGGTTAGGCGGAGCTAGTGGTAGTGCTGGAACGGCGTGGCGCGGTCTGTGGCGCATTCCCCTCTTCTGGCCAGCGGTGACCAAAAAGGGGCGACGCTCCACTTCTGCTGCGGCGTAGGGATTGGCCGGTGAGGGTTTGGTTGGTCTCAGGGGGGACAAAGGTGATCAATGCAGCTCTAATTACTCGACAAGATTTGATCAAAATAGTATAAGTTAGGCTCAGTTTGATTCTGCCTGCAAAGTGTTCGACAAAATGGCCGCAACAACTCAAGTTTTGAATTTTTGGTGGAGTTGCTAGGCACATGCTTAAGCCTCTGTGGTTTCTTGGGTTTTGAAAATGGAGCTCATTTGAGTGGTTTCTTAATAAGTGGGATCTTCTCATATGAACTACATTCAATTTTCAAATGCCATTTAAAATTAGTGTTTGAAAGTTTTTGGTATATCACAAAGTGGGCGTTGGTAGATCATTACATGTACAAGCAAGGGGTGCAAAGATCCACATTTGTTTCTGTTAATTTTTGAGTTCTAGGAATAACCAAAGTAGGCATGGTAGTTAAAATGGCACAAATGACCATTTGTTTACTTTATTCATTTTGATTTGTTTTTCGTTGGGATTTGTTTGGGAATGATCTAGATGATGTTTATTTCACCTAAGAATAGTTTTACAAGCAATGAATCACTTAAACAAGGCAATTCAAAACAACTCCTATTTAAATGCACACCCATATGAATGCTTTAATATTATTAAATGAAAAAGTTTTTGTTAACTGTAAATTTGATGATTTGGATCTTAATAACCTTGGATTGAAGTTTTGGGATGTTACATCGATGTCCCACATGGACCTTTAAGGGAGAAGACCCAGCCTCCGGGGATCGCGATCCCCTGTAGTAGTTGCGAGGCAGCTTATACCAGAATAGACAAACATCAAATCCAGCCTTGTCCCATTACAGAGTAATGTGGTTGCACAGGGTTAAGTTTTTTTAGCTAAACTACAAAGAACCGGGTGCGTTTTTGTAAACCTTTTTCCTCCGGTTTTCCTCCAGCATTTTGTAAAACAAATCCTTTTCTCTTTCTCAACATATCTTGGGAGGTCTCACCTCACCAAGGTTTTATCATAAAACTTTTGGTAATACTTTTTCGGGGGTCTTCCCATCCTCTCGTTTTGCTTCGGCTAAAACGGGGTCTCCAAAGGGGTATGGTGTAATACACCATCTATCATACTAGGGTTAATTAGGTGTCATCAAGAGGGTTGTACTTAATAGTACAAAAGCATAATGGTTTGGAGAAGCCAAGCCACTACCAGATATACATCATCATATAATAAAACAATGCGGTTTCATAAATAGTAGATAAAACATGCATAAGTAAAATAGTAGGACAAGGCTTATGAGCAAGAAGGTGGCTTCCCTGTGATTAGCAGTATGGCATATATATGTCCCTGGACTTCTTGTTAGAATACCATAATAATAACCATAAAAACCATCTTCTTCTGATCTCTGAGAGAATCGCAACTATCGTCGTCAGGGAGCACAAATGCAAACAAACAGAGGTCACAGTCAACACCAGGCATACAACCATCAATACATACAGCAAGAAAACGTACCACACATTACTCAAATCAGTAGGTTTTGGATAGATTGAGTGGGTTGTAATTGAAATTACTTTAATTGCCCTTGTGGTCTTTGTTTTATGATGTATTTGTCCAAATACCATCTGTTAAGGGGATTTAGAACTGGGCTTGGGTCTGTATGATATCAATATGCAAGGATGATACCATCAGGTAGGTATTGACAAAATAAGACCAACAAAAGTGGTTTCACTATTTTATCACTTTCCTTTAATTTCTTATGAAAATTATAGTGATAAAAGCTCTAGTTTTAGGAAATAATTCACCAGAAAAGTTTTGGAGCTCCAAAAATTAATTCCATTGGTGGTTAGATAGGGCTTGGTGTACTTGTTCACTGAGATTTGGAATCATGTCAAAATAATTACCAGAATGCCCTCAGGAAATTCCCAAAGGCCGTTTTGTGGGGTTTTTGTCTTTTTCACCAAATTAAATCTACAGAAGATTTGAATTTGATTCGAAGGGCACATGGCAGGAATTTACAATACCTTTCTGTAGAAATTGGAATCAACCATTTTGTAGTTGAAGAAATGCTGGGGTGATTTTAGTAGTGAATTAACCAAGCCCAGGACGGATTAATTCACACTAAATCAACAGAAACTTAGAAAATTATGGGCTACTAGGGTTTGGTAGATACTGATAGGCAGGTGTACAAGGAGTTGGAATTAGGTCAAAACCCATTCTGGGTTGACCTGGAGAAATTCCTAAAGACAGAATAGGTCTATTTTTGATATTTATACCCCAGTCACTCTACTATTTCACTTGGCGGGGGACTAATGCCATGAGATAGTTACATGCAAAACCTACCAGATACAATTGGATTTACCCAATTTGGGTTTACCAATCTCCCAGAAACAATTATTTATTGAAATTGACACACTTTTGTATTTTTATTACTAGTAGATATCTGGATATTATTTTGATGCAAAACTTGTTCTGAATGTTGGAACATACACTATAGTTCATGATAAAACTAATATTAGGGAGTTTTGGGGCATTGTGCAAATTAATTTTCAATTAAAGTAAACAGATAGTTCTGCAGATCTAGAAAAGAAATTAAAAACAGAAAAGGAAAAGAAGGTAGTTGGGCCGGATCCAGAAGGACACGGGTTGCACAGCGCAAAGCCGGCCTAAGGGCGTCGGATCTAGGCGCGGGAGAGGGATTTCAAAGGCCAGGGGCGGGGCCCAGGCGTCAGTGACTCAGGGCGACGAAGCGATACGGGGGAGCTCGGTCCGTCCGATTAGATCGGATCGGACGGCGGAGGGTCTTCGTCCACCCCTCGCTGGCCGGTGGCTGAGGAAACCCTAGGGAGGGTCTGGCGGGGCTCGGGGAGTTACAAAAGGAACGGGGAGTGGTCAAAGAGGGTGTAGGGCGACACGGTCCTCGTTGGCGACTCTGGGGATGGGCGGGAAGGAGGGGCTCGACGCCTGGTTCTTGCTTGCGCATGCGCGCCCACGGAGAGCGTTCGGGAGATCATCGGGGTAACGCCGGAAAAGCCTGCATGTCGACAGCGAGGCCGTGGGACTACACAGACTAAGACGGGAAGCTCGTGGATGGGCGGCACGGTCCCTGTTGGGGATGGGGTCCTGCTCCCGCGATGGAGACCGAAGGAAGCTTCATCGGAGCTCGCCGGCGAGGCCAGTAGAGGTGGTCCTGGGCCAAATAAAAATATGATTAGATAGAGGAGGAGGAGAGGGTCACATCACGGTGACATGCAGAGAGAGAAAGGCAGAGGGGAGAGAACCTTGCTCGAGTTCTTGTAAGAGGTCGAGAGCTTTCTCTCTCTCTTTCTCGGGCAAGACATAACTGAGGAGGAGGAGAGAGGCTTTGGGGGAGGTGAGTGGGAGTTTCTGGGGGCAAATGAAGCAGAGAGGGAGCGCGGTGCTAGTTTGTTGCCTTATAACCCATAGAGGGAGGGCTCATGGTGGAATGTGTCCATGGGGAGCAAGGAGAGGGTGGTGGCCAGTGATAGGGCAACAAGGGCGGTGGAGGGAGTGTGGTGGGTCTCAGAGTCGTGCAGGGAGATAGGGAGGGAGTGGTGGAGGCTGCTGCTGCTTTTAATACCAAGATCTTTGTAAGATATGCCACTCTCTCTCTCACATGCTTCAAGAGAAAAAGGGCAAGGGGAGGGATTGCTACAGTGGTGTCGACCTGGGGTGATAGGGGGGCTGTGGGAACTTGATTGACTAAGTTTGAGATGGTTTTGATAAGATTTATCTCTATGTTTTGAATGAGTTCAAAACATGACCAAAGTAGTGGTTATGAAGGAAGTCCTCATTTGTGATCTTGTAAAATGAAGGAATGGTTCTGGTGGAAGGGGTATAGTCCATATATACCTCCTCTATTTATTTGGGATTTTAAAGATGATTTTTAGTTCACTAAAAATCATTTATTCAAAAAGTGCCGAAATGTTTTATAGAATATCATTGGATAAATTTACATTGGACATAGTTGGTTTTTGATGTGAGATGATGCCAAATGTGAATACACACTTTGGGGAATTTTCCCAAGATTTATTGGGGCTTAAAAGTATTTAAAACATTTATTATTACATTTCTGCCATTTAAGAAAATAGGCAAAAAGAAATAATAAAAATCTTCAAAAATATTTATTTTTGAAGTGGGATGATAGGATATGATATATAGGACTCAATTGAGTTATAATTTTTGGAAGTGCTTTGGCAAAAACCAAACTTTGCTTTATGGAAGAAGTTTTGGGGATTTTGTCTATTAAAGAGATTGAGTAGATTTGGAGCCATAATAAGTATGGATAATGTTTGATAAATCTTGATGATTAATGTAGCTGAGATATACAAGGTGTAACAAGCATTTTCAACCTTGGGAGTGGAGAATCCAAGTTGATTTTGGTGAAATCTAGAGATTTAAGGATCTTGGGTAAGATTGTTTTTATGCCACCAAAACCTTGTTGGATCTTGGAGCTCAAGGCCCCCTTGGGGCATGGGATATATGGGTGGATATACCAAGTGATATATATCACAATGGTGTAGAGGTTTTATCTTGATTATGGTTGTGGGTTCTAGGAAATGATCTCCAACTTTGAATAAATTAAGCCTGCCAAAGAAGATTATCAACTAGCCTTCAAAACCTTGTGGGTTTAAGGATCACAAAGATCGACTTGGAACAAGGGAAGTAGATATTGTTAGACCTATATGAGTGGAACACAACCATGCAAAGAGTTGGTCCATAAAAGGTTGGATGATGGTGTGAGCTTCTGTCAAAGTAGGCATGTTGACTAGATTTGCAGGAAAAGTTATTTTCTTGCCTGCAAAACCATCAGGAACAAGTGGGTTGGAGGATGATCTAACCAAGGTCAATAGTGGGTGTTATTTTTACTTGGGATGGTTAACAATATGGTTCAAATGCATTTCCAAAAATGCACAAGGGTTGGGAAAGGGAGACATTCAAATAGGGATGTTGAACAATTTCCATACTTAGCCAAATTTGGCAGATTTGAGGATTTGTGACTAGAATATGAGTGGGGATGTTTTTGAGGGTTTTCAAGGTATCAAGGCATCATGCAGTGGATGATGTTGAAGAGTGGATTGAGTAGAAGGGATTCATGCTTGATATTGGTCTTCATTGACTTGGAAACTTCTAGAATGGATCACTTTAGAATTGATCTGGTTAAGGGTTTTTGATGATCACCTAGTGGCTAGAGATCAGATCCATCTTGTATTCTTGCTTAGGGTTTGGGGATTTTAAAGGTTCGTAATTCCCCGAGGATGAGCTCCTAGGGTAGCTCATACTACTTCTAAGAAATCAAGTCAAATAGTAGATCAAGGCAACTCACCTTACAAACAAATCAACTACTACTAGGGTTACCATCAAGCTTAGCTTGAGGTAAGGATGGGAAATTTTGAAAGGTTGGAGTTTCAATAAGGTAAGAGTCTTTGGTATCCCTACCAAGAGTAGAATTTAAAAGTTTTATACAAGGTTTTGAGAATCCCAGAGGCAGGAGTAGTTAAAGGTTTTATCTTGAGAACATAAGGAGATTATATTATATATCTCTCCATAGTATTATCAATAGAAGCTCATAAAATAGTTTTGGTTACATAAGCATCTTGGCTCATGTTTTGAAATGCCAGAACATTTGAGAATATGTAAAATGAGCCAGGATAGTTTTGTTAGATAGCTTTTGTCAACTGATGGTGAGGTAAGGAGTATCATATGGTATACAGTCACATGCACAAGCACAAACAAACAACAAGCAAACACTACACCAATGAACCATAAAAAGTTTTTGCTCCCCCTGATTTTGCATTCTAGACAACTAATCAGGGTTGCTGAAATTGGGATGTTACAAGGAGTAAGGTATCGCAAGGGATTATTTGATCCACCCGTCTTGATCCAAGCTTGGGGTGATGTGTGAGAGCCTTGTAATCTATCTTATAGTTTTTAGTATGTTTACTTTTCTTCATGCATGTTAGACTTTAATTCCTGAATTTGCATTAGTTGCATCAACTTCGAGCTCCCTTTGTTCAAGAGAAGATTTATATCCATTGAGTTGCGAGACTTTATGATAATTGAAGTTGTGTGTTGATTCATGATTATTATATTAGATGGTTGAACTAGGTTGAGTGTTATGATACTTGTACAGCTATCATGATTTTAGGGACTTCCACACCAATAAAAGTATTGATTGAATTATGAGAAAAAGAATTCTGGTAGCATATTATGATTAAGAGTTTTTGAAAGCCATTGAGGTAGTGAGCATGATCAAATAGCTGTACTAAGAGGAAAAGAGGAAGGGAAGGAAGTAAAAGTATAAACATATAAAAAATAGAAAGCTAAGAAAAGAATAAATAAGAGAGAACAGCTATCAAAATAATCAAGTGTAGAAGAAAAATAATGATCATCAATCTGCATTACTAAACCTAGTGCTCTATATCTCTAAACTTTGCGATTATATGATATGTTGAATCACTAGAAGTTTCTTATGATTTCATTAATACGAGAAAAGGTGTCGAAGCCTCCAAGTCATGTAACGTGTAAGGGTATGGTAATACCCCCGAAGTATCTCTACATCCGATGTTGTATTCATGTTTCAATTTCTACCTCATTTATTGTAACGACTCGTGTCTTGTGAACATGATGTTCTTGTCCATAATATACCACCTTGCTCCGGGACGAGCAAGAGCCTAGCTTGGGGGAGTTGATGAGTCCAAAATTAAAGCATATTTACCTTTTGTTTTTGCATAAATAGAGTAGGGATCTTTGTATTTCACTGCGTTTGCATGCACCATTTTGTTCTTGTTTTAACAGGATCCCAAATCATTGAGTCTTATATGAACATATCAATTGGAACTGTCATATTGTGTAATTATATGATATTTTTAAGTGATAAAAGTCATTTTATGGATTTACCTTTGCACCTAGGAGAATACCAAGCGAAGAGGAGCAATCAGTACTGATAACGACCGGTGGTACAGGCGGAGCCTGCCCATACCGTCCGCCTGTACTAAGTGCTAGCATGATTTCCTCGTAAAATACTTTCTCTTGACAAAGATGAGGGAGAGATCCGACATGCACAACCACCAGAAACCATGAAAAACCACATCCCAAAGGGATCTGAAGGAGGAACTTGGCAGGGGCAAAATCCCCGCTGCTTCACGGATCATTGGAGGACAACGCATCATCCCCTTCATCATCAACCACTGCATCTCCATTAACACCATTACCCCGATCTCTCATCTATTAGATCTTGTTGTAATTCCAGATTCAATTATTGTTTGCCTTAGATCTATCTCCGTACTTTTATCCATTCATTTGATTATGATGATGTTGTTGATTGCTTCCATGTGTGAGTAGTTCCTTTGTTCTTGGGGAGATGGATAAACCCTAGCACCATTATGAATTTGTATTAAAGATGATCTATTCTTGTGTCCATATGACTTGCAAATCTATGATAGATTTATGATTTGTGTTTGATCTCTCTCTTTAGATGGTATGCGTAGTCGGCCACATATCATTTTGCATTGGTACTAAAGGGAGGGAGAAATCCTTTGGACGTGTCTTGGGATCGTACCTGGAATGGCCCCGTGACAGATTGGAGCCTCCTCGTAACCTACACGGTCAAAGGAGGATAAAAGAGGGACTCCCTAAGCTAATTATGATATCCACGGGAAAACCCTTAATTGCGGTGGTTTGTATGGGTGATTGCTCTCGGACATCGCAGTGGTTATTTAGAAGTGACCTCACTCTTGGCTCAACAAAGTTGCCTCCTACGAGCCTTGTAGTGAACATCTTATTATGGAGCTCTCTCCACACATCTCATGACACAAGAAGTATGTTATCTTGATTATTAATAACTAACAATCCATTCTAGTGGTGTATCCTACATCCCGGAGAACGTTCTAGCCCTATTGGGTTCAACCACGCTTTCATACAACCTTTCTACTTGTTTCCATTTAATCGTTTTAATTACTTTTCTGCAAACAATCAAAAACCTTCCAAACACCCTTTACTTGAGATCAAAGGAAGCTTACAAGTATCCTTTGGTAGATATTAACAAGGGGCATAAAGACCTTTACCAATAACTCTCCGTGGGTTCAATATCTTTACTTCGAAACTAGCTACAATTGATATGTGCACTTGCAGTCATCGGTACCCTTGTAATTCACTTCAATAACATGTTTATTTCAACTTAGCAAGACAAGTTTGGCATCTCCCTCAACCACCACAAAATTTCCAATTCTTTAAACAATTCTTTTTCAAAAAGTATTATCATGTAAAACCATTAAGATGTGGGGATGAGTGCTGCTAATATTAAACCCTTAAGACAAAAACATGGCACCAAAGTTGTCAAGAAGACACTTTCTCTTGTTCTAAAAAGATTGGGATTTAATCCAATGCAATTGTTTTTCAAGCAAATAATAATTGTCATAAGTTGAAACCAAAGTAGTGACATTATCTTTGAAAGTAAGTCTTAAAAGATAACAAGCTACACTCAAGTGCAACCGAACAAACACAATATGTTCATGAATAAACATACAGGAAGTGGGAAAATAATAATGTGGTACCTCCTCCCACTTGCTCGTTTCACACTTGAGTTGACTCCTTGTGTTCTTCTCCATAGCTAAGTCATTTGAAGTAAATAACTTGCAAGTAATCAAAAAAACCGAGAGAACTTCACACAAAACAAGATAAAAGCTATTCTAATTTTGTTGTGTTTTCTTTTATCAATGCAAATTGAAAGTAAACATGCAATTAGAGAAAAATAAATAAATCAAAATAATAAAAAAAAACATGAATGCAAGAGGTGGGGAGGAGTTCAACCTCCCCAAGCTTAGACTTTTGGTCTATCTTGAATCAATTATCCTCACCATCGTTGGGCGGTGGCTACTGGTGTGTCGATATGGGTAGTAGTTTGGAAATTCAGACATGAAATGGGTGAAGTCCTTGGTGAGAGTGATCACATTGGTGTTCACATCATGTAGTGTGTTCTCCACATGACCAACGCAAGACACCAACTAGTCATACTCACCACTTGGGACATAGCTGTATCCCGGCTGAGGTGGTGTCATGTTCTGCTGCTAGTGGTACTAGGGAAAGTATTGTTGATGATGGTGTTGCTGGCCATAGTCATCCCAGTCCATCGTGTTCCAGTTTTGTTCCCCCTCCAGTTGGTGTTGCTCTTGGTCGCCTCCCACGTTCTCCCAAGCTGGATTTCCTCCTAGGGGCACAATCCTTCTCGAGATGATCATTGCTTGATAGAATTCCTCCTCATCGAGGACCCAACTCTGTTTTCCTGGCAAACCAAAATCTTGGACAAATGGAAGCAAAGTTTGGTGAACATCACCACTAGGTTCAAAATAAAATTGGTAAGCACGAAGAGAGCGTTGAGGCCCATAGACACCCATGAATTTGGTGCTTGCCATGTGAGCATCATCCAAGAACTGACTACGAGCTACTAGTCTCTCACGAGGCATGAAAAACTCACTTGCGTAGGTGATCTGAGTGATCAAGCCACCGCAATGAATGTCTCATGAATGAGTCGATCTTTGGTGGCGGAAGTGCTAGATCAGCGAAGCACCAGGGTTTACCTTATGCTCCATCTCGGGATGGAGGGCCATGTATATCACGCTTATCTCATGGCCTGTCATTTCCCTGATGTCTCCCTTACCAAAGATAGAATTTTCCATGAAGGTGTTGAAGTATCGGATGGTGGGATTCTAGATGGTGCCGGTATTCTTCCGAGAGTAATCAACATCCCCAAAAACAGAAATCTTCTCCCAAGCAAACATTGCCTCTACGAGGACTTCTTCAGTGATATTGAGTTATCCCGCATGGGAGAACCCAAAGCAATCACAAAATTTATAAAAAAGTAAGGCTCCTTTGTTGCCCATTGAGCAATAAACTTATAGTGCAATGGCGTGTTGGAGTACAAGGTCATCGTGGAAACTTGAAAGAAACTCCCACATGGCATTCTCGAAAGTGTCGGGGGAGAGGATGGCAAAGACGACCATATCGGCATGCTCAGCCATCATGTTGAAGTCCTCCTTCAGACCATGGCCAGAGAGGAAATCATGGAATGCCCACTTGGTGGGCAGCACCTTGCGTTCACTCACTCTTTTGCATTCCTTGTTCAGGGAAGCCTTCAAAACATACCCTCCTGACGTCTCTCCTTCAGACCCCATGCTGTGGAGCTACCAGAGGGTCCAGATCTTCCCAAGCCCTTCCCATGCGGAAAATCTTCCCAATATTATGGATTGTACTAAAATAATCAAAGAAAAACTATATGTATGAGGTTTCTATCGTATAAAAAACGATTATAGGTAGAAACTATAAATTCAAACATGAGGAATCAATAATAATCTCAAAATATGAGGAACTTATCTAGATAGCCAATGTGAGAGTTTCAACCATGGATTTCAGAAAATAAAGCATGGATCGGGTGAAAACTTACTGATGTGAAGATTCCCCCACTCAAAATTGATGGAAACTAAGGTTGTGGGGTTGCCCATTGATCACGAAACTTATAGTGCAATTACACTCTTGGGCCTGAAGGTTATCATGGAACGATGACAGGAACTCGTATGTGGAGAGCTCGTAGGTGTTGGTGGAGAGGTAGGAGAAAGGGACCATGCCAGCTTGCACGGTCATCCTATCGAAGTCCTCCAGTAGATCCTGGTGGGAGAGAAACTCAAGGCTTACCCACTTAGTGGGTAAAACCTTGCATTCGCTCACCCTCTCATAGTCCTTGTTCATAGCTTCTCTCAAGTTGTCCGCCTCTAAGCGTCTGTTCTTTAAGTCATGCGGCCTAGTGCAGCCCGAGGCCCCTGCCGTTCCCGAGCCCTTTCCCGTGCGAAACATCCTCCCAATGTTATGCATTGTGCTGCAAAATTTTCGAAGAAAACTATAGGCATCAGGTTTTTATCATACAAACAAATGATTACAGGTAAAAATTACAAATCCTAACATGAGGAATCAAAAATTAATCTCAAAATATGATGAAATCATCTAGATAGTCAATGTGAGGAATTCAACCATGGATTTCAGAAAATAAAGCATGGATTGGATGAGAAACTTACCGATGTGAAGGTTACCCCACTCAAAAACATGAAATAGACGAAGAATCAAAGGTTCTAGAGGACTAGGGTTTGAGGTGGAGATAGAAAGAGAAAGAAAGAATGAGGGAGGAAGAACAAAGATGCTGGCTATGAGCCAGTTGCCGTCGTTCTTTACCTCGCGATGTAGTCGATAAGGCGGTACGGGCGCATCACGCCCGTATTGGTGGTCAGCACCATTAGGTCAAGATTAGGGTTCGTGATCAAACCTAGGGTGTCTGGTACGGATGGATGGTACATGTACCTCCGTCCATACTAGTTCTCGTTAGCTTGCCACATACATTGAGACAATTTGGCGAAGTTCAGTACGGGCGGATGGTACATGCTATTCCGCCCATAACAATGCTCATTACGAACATTGTTCTCAACATAATTCCTCGACCTGGTTTACTTAAGTGGTACGGGTGCGCGGTACGGGCAACTCCGGCCATACTGGTGCTTGTTGAGTGATCTAAACCCTATTTAATTCTTCCTTTCGACTTTCTTTCACTTTTCTTTAAACTTCACGAGAGTATAAATTCTCCAAAAAATCTAAAACTTGAACAAATTTATTAAAACACACAAAAGTAAAATAAAAATAAAATAAAAACTTTACCACTAAGAATGGGTTGACTCCCATTAAGAATTTTATTAAAGAGGTTAGCTTATCAACCAACCTCCGAGTCATTAGTGTTTACCTTAGGCTTCCCTTCATTGATGGCATTTACCACTTGGATGCATTTAGGTGGTGGTATATATCTATCACATTGCTTTTATTTATTTGGAAAATAACGAACAATCTGATCATCATAAATATTGAAGACAATATTACCACTAGAGTAATCAGCATTAGCTCCAATAGCGCCAACAAAAGGTCTTCCAAGAATGATTGAAATTTTGTCATCTTTGGGAACAACTAGTATGATAAAATCAGTGGATATAACATGTTGGTAAATTCTAAGTAAAATATCTTCGATCATCCTGATAGGTTGTTTAGTTGTCTTATTAGCCATTTCCAAAGTAATTGAAGTAGGAGAATACTCTACAAGGTTCAACTTCTTGAATAGGGAATAAGGCATGACACTAACACCTGCCCCTAGGTCACAAAGAGCATTAAAATATTAGTTTTCCCAATTGTGCAAGAGATAGTTGGTATACCTAGGTCCCCAAGTTTATCAGGTAGCTTGTCACCAAAGCTTGTCATTACTACTACAATCTTAGTTACCTTGTTCTTTGTATTAAGAATATCTCGCATAATTTTTTTATAAGTAGGAACTTGAATCGCATCAGTTAAAGGAAGTTATAATCGAAGGCTTCCTAGAGCTTCGGCAAAAGAATTATAAATAGATTTATCTGGTTCATACTAAACACGGTTAGGATAAGGAATTTTCTTTCTAGTGGGTATTACCTTCTCCTTTACCTTTTCCACTAGTTCAGCATCCTTTTTAGTTTTCTTCTACGCTGAAGGTTTTTGCTTATGTGTATGTTCTTCACTTGAGGTGATAACTTGCTCTTCTTGTTCCTTCCTGAGATCGATTTCTTCTCTTGAGTTGACCGTCTCAGTATCTAAATCATATTGTTTATATTTAACTCCTACTTCTTCTTCTTCTTTTTCTTCTTTAGAAGCCTCATGCTCTCTTCTATGAGATTCGTAATCAATATCATCTTGTCGGTCAACAAGGTCCTCATCTTCTAGACTCATTTCTTGAGTGTATTTTGCTTAATAAATTAGACTACAGGTTATGCAATCTATCAATAAAAAACTAACGACTTGTTACATTCAATATGAGTGAGGAAGATTGGTTCGTATACTCGATGGCACAGCACGCCTGCCACCGGCATTGCAGCATGATTAACAAAGATAGAAACTGACAACAAGAGGGCTGGCTGGCACGGCATCGCGTGGCATCTGGCGACTGAGTTATAGTGAGCAACAGTGGAAAGCATCCAGTCAGTTGATCATATGATGCTACCTACTAGGTCTAGTTACACAAGCGAAGAATGTGAGGACAGGTTAATACGATTGACTAATACACAGAAACCATGGACTATGTTTAGCCTTAGGTAGAGAGCAACACGAAGTAAACGATTAAATATAAGCTTAGTGCCAACTAATTACGCCTATAAGAACATAACTTAGCATCAAAATCTGCACCTATGAATTGAGGGGGGCTGATAGTTAGGGGGGTCTAGCCCCTGGCTCCGCCCCTGCATGTGGGACTAAACAAGGGAGAAGGGAGAGGGGGAGGGCTGGCCGGTGCTAGCTAGGGCCCAAGTGGGCCCCATGCGGGGTGCATTGGCCCAGCCGGCCACCCTCTCCTCCTTCCTCCCTTCGGTCTTTCCCTCATGGGCCCTTTTCCCTTAGGATTTGGCCCAATTAGGTATTTGACCCTTTTTAATTCTTTTTATTTTATTGAATAAATATAATTGAATGATTAAATCTATATTCAACATTCAGTTACATATTATTCAATCCCTATTTATGTGAACTTATTCCCTCTCATTCCGAACATCCTCTGGGCTTACCGAAACCCTTCCGGTTTTCTCTCTTCTCTTTTCTTCGGTGATTCCATCGATCTTAAAACACTCTCTAAGCATCATCAATCCCTTAAGCGTGATACCCCATGGTTCGGGCACAATCTAGACATGGTCGGGACCCTCCCGCACCAATGATCAAGGGAAGGACTTGGATGGCCATGTGACCCTTGTGCATTCCACGAAATCTTTCGCCGTTTGAACCATGGACGTCGTGTGATATTACTTTTGTCTCTCGATACTTGCATTGTCTGTGATCTGATCAATGACATAACCATGTCATGTTCAATCTCGTTACCAACAAATGCTACTTGACTCGTTCCGACAAGTGTTATCCCTGTGATCAAATCACACGCTGCGCGGCTATTGGATATAGCTTCTCCTGAGTGGGCCCTCGAGTATATTTTTGTCACGCGGATGGACAAATCCTGCTCTTGACGCATATTGCCTCAACTGTTCCTCCAAATACCTAAACACACCCTTATGATCACCGTGTCACTGAGTGATGTTTGATGTTATCAAAGTACCCTTGGGTAACAGTGATTGATATGGCCTCACGGTCTAAGACATAATACACTAAGTCTATTCTAATCATCATAACTTGAACTTCATGACATGATCAGGTCATGATCTTAGGTTGGGTATATCTCATCATCTCATTCTCATAATAAGGTGACTCCATTTCCAACGAGCATAAATGCCACATGATCAGGAAACCTTGATCATACGTTGACCAATGAACTAGTGACTAGAGTTTAACCAGAAACTCCTGGGTGTTTATATATCACACGTGCATTGACATTTTCTTTCAATACAGTTATAGCATGATATAAAACTTAATCATAAACTTTATGAAATATGATAATAATCCTTATTACTATTTGTCTCTAGGGCATATTTCCAACAGTATCCCACTTGCACTAGAGTACAAATAAACTAGCTGCATTTGTTCCTAATCATTGGCACCATATATCCCGGCACCGTTGAACATGCTTGCTCATGGAAGAGGTTGAGTATTGAGTCTGTACTTTAGAGTCTCAAATCATTTGCAACTTACTAATGTTACCTTGATTGACATTAATACTTTATCATATCATGATAACATCTTTATGCATCGTAGTTATGGCAGCAGAATGAGCTCGATTTGTAGGAGCCAACAGTGACTTTAGATTAGCCACTTCGAGCTTTCTCATGGGCATTGTGCCCGGGACACTCCTTCTGCATAAAGATGAACTTGTCCCGCCATAACAATATGTATCACTTTAGATGGTACCCTTATCTATTATTATAAATGTAATCATCGAAACACTAGTGCAACCTGTGCAACTTGACTTTAGTCGGTATTATTGATACAAGAGTTTCTAGTCTTCCAAGGTTGACACATTCCCTTATAACATAACCCTTTATGCTTTAAGATATGCCATCCTTCATGGATTTGGAAAACATGTCTACAAATCTCTATTAGACACTGCAGACAAACATTTTGTGATTCATACTTAATCACTTTTCAAACATTCTTTCTCGGATCATGTATTATGTTAAGTTGTCATCATGGTTTCCAGGACAGAACCTATGTCTCAACATAGTGGATGACGATCATCCTTTTCTTTCTTTCAACCATTGATGTTTAACTTAATGCTATTCCTAATTTGAGTTGACCAAGGACTAGTCCTTAATCAATTCCTATTCAAAAACTATTTTCATAATATCTTTTAGGAATACTACATAATATCGTAATATACTTACATATCAACTTCTAATTCTTATAAATCACTATTTATCGGTACTTGCACTTTTATTCTTAATGTGTTGTACACACACTAAAGAATCAATCTTTAAGCTCCCACTCAAAATATGTCTCCGACATATTTGAGTCCGATACTTATGTGGCTCCCACTCAAAATATGTTATTCACATATTGTTTTAGGAAGACTTTCATAGCTCCCACTAAATTTCATGCAAATTGCATATCCACTCACTATTTTGAATACCTTCAAAATCCTTTGATCAATTATGAAACTTGAGAGTTTATTTATGAGATGCTAGTACTTTACTAGTATTAAATCCACTAGACTTTCAACAATTGTGAATCAAATTCATTTGAATTTGTCCAATACATTATTCATGACAAATCATTCCTTTGTCATTCACCGTTTCCTTTATAAATTTTCAGTCGTTTGAAAAATTCAAGTAAACCTTTACTTGGTAAGATTCGGAAATAAATTGCTTTCTAATCTTAAGTGAATTTTGCCCCTAGGATTTCTCATAGTTTTAGTTCACCATTATTTCCTTCGTAGTTCATAGGTATGTCATATTCCGGTAATATGACAAGCGATTCACAAATGTCTCCATACAAGATGTGAGGTACATTTTGAACCCTACTTCATGTGGTGAAAACACTAGTGGGGAAAACACAATGATCATTATCATTGATTCTTTCCTTTATGAAGAGAATTGTTCAGGAATGCCTTTTGTTGCGCTTCTCAACACTCTGATGTAGGGTTTTGAATCCTCATCGTGCTTTTCACTATCATCCATAAGATTCATAGTCAAGAACATAAACTTTCTTGAGAATGCACTAAAATTTAAGTAATATTAGTTTGCCTTTCTTTTGGTTCTAGCCATGGATTTCGTATTCAATGTTCTAGTGAATACTCTACAAGGACTTATTCGCTATTGCTTTGGTGATATCGAATAACTCCAAGACTTTCACGACGCTCCATACCAGATATGGCGCCGATCTCACGAATCCAGATGGTTTAATATATATACTAATTGAGTGTTTACTATTTGTAACTTATGGTCTCTACACTTACACTACAACGATTTATTCAGCACCATCTATTCACCCACTTGATATCAAATATCGCATTGTGATGCCTTGCATTTTGATGTTTCAAATGCATTGCATTTCACAATTCCTTATGCCAATCTTATAACTTCGAATTTCATTACTATTGATCAAATCGTAGTAATTAAATTCTCATTTAACTTTAATACCCTTGGAATACTTTGATCATATCAAATAGTTTCATGCTCTTATTTCCTTTGGTAAACCTCTTTACAAAATTCAAACAATCATATAATGATAATCACCATTTTGTTGAAATATAATACATCGAATATGCATTCACTTTCAACAATTCACCAAACACTTTGTATTCATGCAATACAAGGTGTTTAAGTTATCTTGCCGAACTTGGTCATGATTCATATGTGACAGGCATTCAAATGTCTTTCACATATTATCAACATAACTTTGAATTTTAAACAATGATTTCATTCAAAATGAATATATCATTAAGTTTGGTATTTCTCAAGGCATTTTCAATATTTTACAAATGTTCATGCATTATCAATTAGTTTCACACCTAGGATAATTCACACATAATCAAACAAGATATGAACACAAATAGAAATCATTCGTAAAAGTAGAACAAGTATTTGTTACAAACTCGTAAAAGTAGAACAACTATTTGTTACACTAAACAAGTTCACAATCTATCGATTACAATAATCATCCAAAAACGATAAACTGAGTGATAAATGTCGAGGGAGAGTGTCATTGGCCATCGTCATCATGCTCGCCATCGACACACAACATCACCTCCTATCCAACAAGCAGCTCTCATGCAGAAGGACCTGTTTACACCAAAACAGAATAAGTATCATATACTTTAACACTACAATATGTGTCTTTGAAGTTTTATAACATTTATAAAACTGTATATCAAATATATACCTTTGTCATTGATAACCTCTCTAGCAATGGGTTCTCACATTCCTAAAATGTGAAATGAACTCGTGGAAATCCTATGTTTCCGCATCGCCTCTCATAATGCAAGTCCTGGCATGTGTGTGGTAGCTTGGTGGTAGCGACCATAGAAACACACCTATTGCAAAAGAGCTTGCAAACATGTTGTCTAGGAAGTATGCAAGCCTCATTTACGCATCATGTATACGCACCAAGTCGTCGTCAAGCTAAGAGTTCTCCTCCATCTTTATGGATAGGAAATCTCCCATCAGCTCATGCTCCCATATGCGCACTTGTTCCACGTAATGTGATCTGAGTTGTGTCATAACCGTTCGAGAGTTAATGCTACCAACAATCAGCCACATCTCATCAACCATTCCTAAGCGCATCGCCACTGATATGAAGATGGACATCACATGATGGCAGCAGCGGTAATCCCGATGCTCTGGGGTCTCATAGAAAAAGGGTTGCTCCAAATCCATCTCATAGGATATGTAGTCAATCACCTCATTCTCACTAACGAGAACATGGAGACGCTCAACCCACATAGAAAAGTTTGATCCGTCTAGTTTGAGCTTTTCTCCTTCTAACCAATCGTCAACATGGAAGGTAACATCAGGGAGAACCATTTTCTAGATTTATAATTGCAAAAGGAATTTAGACTGAGTTTATAATTATACGAGTTAAGACAATAACTCCACTAAAAACTCCTATCCCTAGAAGGGTTCTAGTGATTACACGATCCCTATTCACTACACCGCCCACGATCGTCATGGCCGTCGACATAGTTGCAAAGGTGGACACCAAAATGTCGATCACATTATTCATGCGACTCGTGCTTGATTTTTCGACCATTCGTGTTCCGAGGCCATGTCTACACATGCTAGGCTCGCCAAATCAACCTTAGTGTATTCGTTGTGCAACATGGCTTACACCCACTGTATGCAAACGTAGATATGTCTGACACCCGATCGTCATGGTCTGCCTCATACCGAAGAACTTTCTTGGTGGTGCAAACTAAGGTAGAACACTTATATTGATATTTTAATTAGGGATCATCTTATTAGGATACCATTGAGTATCTAATACTAGCACACAATAAGATGTACAAACAATAAACATTGAATGTAAGTGTGATGCGATATGGTCCTTCACGCTGTGATATTCATCATGTGCCTCCGGATTCCGGCGCCAGGGTTCCGGCGCCGTAGGCACCAGGGTACCGGTGCCTTCCGGCGTGGTAGTCCATCATCTCCATTACCATCTTCTACTACTTAGAAACATAAAGTAAACTACTTTACCTTTGCCACAATCATATCACATCACAACGCCCTGATGGCCCAAAATATATCGAGCTCGTTGGGGAACCCCAAGAGGAAGGTATGATGAGCACAGCAGCAAGTTTTCCCTCAATACGAAACCAAGGTTATCAATCCAGTAGGAGCAAGGAAACACCCCAAAGGTGTTGCTAGCTGAGCCTTGCCAGGGCGCACTACCGGTGCTAGTAGCAACGTGGAGACCTGCACAACATAACCACAGAACTTTGCCCCCAACTTGCGATGAGGTTGTCAATCTCACCGGTTTTGCTCAAAACAAAGGATTAAACGTATCGAATGGAAGGAAGTAATAGTTTGCAGAAAGTAAACACAAAGCAGTAAACAGTTTGTAGATTGTATGTAAAAGAAAGGACCGAGGTCCATAGTTCACTAGAGGTGGCTCTCCTTAAGATAGATAACAAGTTGGGTGAACAACTTACAGCGGGGCAATTGACAAACATCGAGAAAGCATACAAGCATATACTAATCATCTTGACTCCTTTGAGATTCGATTGGGCATTACAACATTATACATAGACCGCCATCCAACTGCATCTATGACTAATAATCCACCTTTAGGTTATCATCCGAACCCCCTCCAGTATTAAGTTGCAAGCAACATATTATTGCATTACGAATTGCATGTAAAGTAAAAAATATGATTGTTCTATGAACAAAGGATTGTTGTTTTCTCCCTAGTAGCAACATCACATCTAGTACCTTAGAGATTTCTGTCACTTCCCCAGATTACCAGAGGCATGAACCCACTATCGAGCATAAATACTAACTCTTGGAGTTGCTAGCATCTACTTGGCCAAGATAGCTACTAACAACGGAAAGCATGCTAGATCACAAATAACAAAGACATGATAGAATCAATAATCAATCTGAAATAGCATCTCAATATCCATCGGATCCCCGCAAACACAACATGTAGGAATTACAATTAGATGATCTTGATCATGAACGGAGCTCACAAGATCTAAACATGATAACACAAAGGAGGAGAACTAGCCATCTAGCTACTACATGGACCCGTAGTCTAGAGATGAACTACTCACGCATCACACCGGAGGCTTGCATGATGATGAAGAAGGCCTCCAGGGTGAATTCCCCTCTCCGGCAGGGTGCCGGGAAGAGCTTCAGATCCCTCCCGGTCTAGGGATGGAGATGACGGGGGTGCCTTGGCTGGCCACACCACCCCCTGGCCGAGGGGGTGCCTTGGCTAGCCACACCACCCCCTGGCGCGGGCCAAGCCTGGCCGCACGCCAGGTGGTGTGGCCGCCCTCTAGCCCTTCTCCGTCTCGTATTCTGGCTCCAAGTGTCCCCCGGTAAAATAATAACTTTGGCTTTTGTCCCGTCTAATTCTGAGAATATTCATTTTCTGACTTCCTGGAACCAAAAACAGCAGAAAACATGCAGCTGGCACTATGGATCTTGTTAATAGATTAGTCCAAGAAATCATATGAAAAGTACTCCAAAGTGTGGAAAAACACAAGAAAGTAGATAAAACCAAGCATGTAACATCAAAAATTATAGATACATTTGCAATGTATCACGCCCCCTGCAAAACAAAGTTAGACGCCTCTACTTTATATTTGCATGTTTTATGTGGTTGATAGGGCTTTCGCATAAGAACTGTTCTTACCTACGAACTTTCACCAGAACGTTGCTCAAGTAGTTGTCTATACTACACCCCATTCGGGGCCTTCCACTGCAAATGGCATATCAACTAATGCGGGAAAGATAGACACCCCCCAAAGCCACTTTATACGGTACAAGTCGTATGTCAAGCATGGACCGGTCTCACGAGTGAATGCTAAAGTCGGTTGGGGGCCGCTTCATCAAGCATTGCTACGGTATACACAAGTACACATGGGAGGGTAACAACTAAAAGATCAACGCCCACATGCTACATCTCGTGTGTTCTACCCGTACTAGCAATACTACGCATAGATCTAGCTCTGATACCACTGTAGGGGTTCATGCATGAAAACAATAAATTTTTCCCTATGCCCAGAACCCTAGTTGCCAGGACCTATCTATTAGTAATGCAGTAACATGAGGGGCTTTTCCTAAACTTACCTTTGAAGACCAAAAAGCATTGTCAAAGCTCGGGAGAGAGTGGTTAATGTAGACGAACCGAAGCCGACCTCAAGGTCATGTTGAAGTACCGACACCTCCTTCGGCTCCAACGACTCCTGGTGCCCCAAGTGTTGCACCTCGCAGGGAGTTACACACATCCGGTGCCTGGAGATGACTCTCGCTCCTCCGATCCAGACACAGATGTGGAAGTAGAGCTCCTGGATCCGAATCCCATAGCACGATGGCACTCCGCGGTGAAGAAGACGCATGCTCGTGCGATCTAGACTTGGGATCATGGTCATGGGAGAGAGAGATAGAATCAATTGGAGGTCTCCCCAAACTAGAGGGAACCTTTTATTGATTATTGTGTATTTAATTTTTCAAAATGCCTCTCTTTATATAGGGGAACCCCCATCGCCCCCATACCAAGTGGGCCCCACGCAGGGAGCCTTGGCCCAGCCGACCCCCTCCTCCTTCCTCACTTCGGTCTTTCCCTCATGGGCCCTTTTTCCTCCAGATTTGGCCCAATTAGGTATTTGACCCGTTTTAATTCTTTTTCTTTTATTGAATAAATATTCTTGAATGATTAAATCAATATTCAACATTCACTTACATATTATTCAATCCCCATTGATGTGAACTTATACCCTCTCATTCTGGACATCCTCCAGACTTACCAAACCCTTCTAGTTTTCTCTCTTCTCTTTTCTTTGGTGATTCTACCGATCCTAAAACACTCTCTGAGCATCATCAAGACCTTAAGCGTGATACCCCACGGTTCGGGAACACTACAGACATGGTCGGGACCCTCCCACACCAATGATCAACAGAGGGACCTGGATGGCCATGTGACCCATGTGCATTCCATGAAATATTTCGTTGTTTGAACCATGAACATTGTGTCATATTCCTTTTGTACCTCGATACTTGCATTGTCCGAGATCTGATCAATGACATCACCATGTCGTGTTCAATCTCGTTACCAACAAATGCTACTTGACTCGTTCCGACAAGTGATATCCATGTGATCAAATCACATGTTGCGCAACTATTGGATATAACTTCTCCTGAGTGGGCCCTCGAGTATCTTTTCCGTCACGCGGATGGACAAATCACGCTCTTGATTCATATTGCCTCAACTGTTCCTCCGAATACCTGAACACACCTTTATGATCACCGTGTCACCGAGTGATGTTTGATGCTACCAAAGTACCCCTTAGGTAACAGTGATTGATATGGCCTCACGGTCGAAGAAATAGTACACTAAGTCTATTCTAATCATCGTAACTTGAACTTCGTGACATGATCGGGTCACTATGCTTAGGTTGGGTATAGATCTCATTTTCATAATGAGGTGACTCCATTTCCAACATGATCAGGAAACCTTGATCATCTGTTGACCAATGAACAAGTGACTAGAGTTTCACCGGGACCTCATACGCGACTTCCCGAGTAGCTGAATCTGCCTGAGCGTCGAATCCTTGAATTCCGGCCCAGTCGCAGCCCAACTGACAGGTCGGCAAGGTACTAACACTAAGGGCGTTAGGCTAACGAAAAGGTTTCACATAAAGTACAAAAGTGTCAGGTCCAATGGCACCAAAAAATGTTATAACAAGCTGAAAGGCACATATTCTTTACAAGATGCAAATACTTCACAAGTCTTTATGTTTTTTGCAAGGTTGTCGTCTACATCGAGCAATTCTATCTAATCCTCCAACAGAGTCGATTAGTGACACATGCGTTAACTTACTCCAAGACACGAGTTGAGTAGCTCCTCGAGTGAAAAAGATCTTGACCCTATGCTCGGTTGCAAGCACCCGGCCATAGCCTCAGAGGCTACTCCCATTGGGAGCACTGGTCGTGCACCCGATAAAAATCAAGACCCGAGTCAAGAATCTCCTAGGATGAAGAGGATTTCTTAGCCTATGCTCACCCGATAAAAATCAAGACCCGAGTCAAGTATCTCCTCGGATGAAGAAGATGCTCTGAGTCTATGCTCTAGTGCAAGCACCCAAACATAGCCTCGGGGGCTACTCTCGTCGGGAGAGCCGGTCGTGCACCCGATAGAAAATATATCCTCCAACGGAGTCGACAAATAAACGTACCCCTCTACAAATAAGTCCCGAGTAGAGAACCTCCTCAGATGAAGATCATCTTCATGCATCTGATAGAAAAATCAAAATCCTCCGACAGAGTCGATAAAATTCCAAATTCTCATACCACATCCGCCGCGATAACATGTCTGAATGTCGTGTCCATGACATGAAGATAATATCCCGGGATCCATCCTGTGAGGCATGTGTAGCACCCCGGGAAAACCACTACTAGAAAATCGCTATGTTTTACCTTTGTGCATCATCATGATAGCATGCTCATATCATCATGCCACATTGCATTTGAGCATCATCATCATCATGCATATGTTTGCCTAAAACTATTTTCTAAAAGTCTATCTCTGTTTTCTAAATACCCCTGTCTTTATTTCAAATTAAAACCCTAGTCTTTCCCAGATATTTTGTTTGTCTAAAATATATTTGCAAAAGCATTTAAAAAAATGCAAAACTATTTTGGCCAGGGAGGCAGTCCAGCCGGTCAGGCTAGAGGCCCAACCAGGCTAGACTACCTACTGCCCGGCCCATCTAAAATAAACCCTAGCCCACCTGTTACCCTAACCCTAACCTACCCAGCCGCCACCCACCCGACCGACCCTAGCTTCCTACCTGGACAGCACACATGCGCATGCGAGCGACCTAGCCCCACCCACTAACACGCTCCTCTCGCACGCGGCCCCACCCGTGTGCGATCTTCTCCTGTCCTGTCTTCCCCGAGTCACTCGTCTCCCTCGCTCTCATCTCACTCCCCCGCGATTTCTCTTCCTCCCCGCTCGATGCGCCTGAAGGGAATATGCCCGAGAGGCAATAATAAAGTGGTTATTATCTTATTCCTTGTTTATGATAAATGTTTATTTTGCATGCTATAATTGTATTAATTTGGAACCGTTAATACATGTGTGTTTAATAAATAAAAGGAAAGTTCCTAGTTATGCCTCTCTTATAAACTAGCTCGTTGATTAACAAGATGATCAAGGTTTCCTGATCATGGACATTGGATGTTGTTAATAACAAGGTCACAATATTAGTGGAATGATGTGATGAACATTCATCCGAAGTATAGCATTACGATCAAAGTCATTGTGTTTATATTGCTATAACATCATATGAAGTAATCCTAGTCCTTAGACCATGAGATCACGTCAATCACTAACACTGGAAGAGTATCTTGATAACATCAAACGTCACACCGTGAAAGGGTGATTATAAAGGTGGGTTTAGTGCTACGAAAGTGTTATGTAGAGGCTCATGGATCAAGATTGGGATTTTTCCATCCTGATGACGGATAGATATACTCTAGGCCCTCTCGGTGATATCACATTGGTTAGCTTGCAATCAAGTGATGAGATCACCAGATTGTTATATCACGGGAACGAGAAAAGAGTGCATGTGGGAAATGAGATCGAACTAGGTATGGAGATACCGATGATCGAATCTCGGACATGTAATATATTGCGAGACAAAGGGATTTAGTTACTAGCGTTAAAGGTTCTCATGATCACATAAGTCATCGTTCAATGTGTAGGATTCAGTATGGATCTCAAGGTCCTGCTTCTGATTATTGATCTGAAAGGGGTCTCGATCATGTCTTTATTATTCGTGAACCGTACGGTGACACACTTAAGGTATACCGACACCATTTGGAGCAAATATGTTTTAGATAAAGATTTAAGAAAGCGCTGGCATTATTTCAATAGACACCAAAACTGTTTCAGGTGAAATTGCTGAAATTGGTTCTGTATGTAATATTGAAATGTTGTAGGGGGTTTTATGTGAATGTTTCTTAATTAAAGTAATTAAAAAAAATTCTGAGTAAAATTAATAAAAGAGTTTTATTAAATAAGAGAGCATTAAATTTGGAGAAATTTAATGCATTTAAAGTGGAGACTTTAAAAGAGAATGTGAAGGGGCATTTTAATGTGGAGGGGGTTACCACCACATGAATGAGGGAGGTGAGGGGTTACCCCCCATGGGGCACCGGCCATGGGGAGGGGTACCTCCCTCCTCCTATAAAAGGCCACCCCTCTCACCCTTCTTCCTTACACCTCCTCATAAAGGATCTCTCTCCCCCTCTAGTATTTTTCCCCATGGTCTCGGATTAGCGAGATACATGTTCCCAGTGGCTTTATTTTTAAAGGAGTTGCTGCTTCCGCTGCTTTGTTGGAGCAAGGGATGGAGGTTTTCAGGGTACTGGACGTGTGTGCGATCACGGATGCACCGCTGCCTTGTGGTGCTGGACTTGCTGGAGCTAGATCTGATGGACGTGCTAGATCTGGACCTGCTGGACTTCATCACGATCTTGAGATCGGCAAGTGTACGACTACATCATCCACGAGTTCCATATTGTTAACAAAGCTTTGTTGTCTTCGAGGGTAGGTTCTCTATCGATGTATATCCACCTGTTGCTTGTATCTAGTAGATAGATCTTGGCGTATAGTTCCCATCGTAGGAATTTTTTGTTTTCTATGCTGCGAACCCAATAGTGATATCAGAGCCTGATCTATGCATAGGTGCTTTGCATGGGTAGAACACATAAGAGTATGTGGGAGATGATGATCATGTTATTGCTTCTTTCATGTATTTTGGATATTGGTGGCATAGTGGGAATAAGTGGCCCGGACCAACTTTACATGTCATCGCACATGAGACCGGTCCATGACTCACATGGAACTATTTTTGCATAAGTGGCTGGTGGTTGTCTGTCTCACCTACTATAGTCAATATATGTTTTACAACGAGTTGCTAATAATTTGGTTATCATCGTTGTGGTTCCATGTTCGTAGGTAAGAACGGTTCTATCTTCGAAATCCCTAACCCACGTAAAACTTGCAATGGATAAATTAGAGGCGTCTAGTTTATATTGTTGTTGGGCTTGTGTCATGATATGGTAATGTTGTAAGTTGATGTATAGTTGATACCCTTACAACACACTTAACATGTAAGTTCCATACACCTTGGCCTTACACACAAAGGAATGATAGAGATCATACCACGTTGCATATGATGGTGATCAAATGCATGGACCATATCATCGCACTTTACACATATGATGTTTCCATCTTATATTGCTAGTTTGGCGCTTTTAGTAGCATTATAAGATGATCCCTCATTTAGATATCAAGATAAAATATGTTCTTCCTTAAGTACGCACCGTTTATGTTTCACCACTTCAAGACATCACGTGATGATCGGGGGTACTTGAATCCACGATCATATTTTGGGTGTAAGACAGTTTTACACACGCGAGTACTAAAGTTCTTACTTGGCGAGCCTAGCATGTACAGACATGGCCTCAGAACACGGACCGAAAGGTTAAGCATGAGTCATATAGTTGATATGATGACCATATTGATGCTCGCCTTTGAAGCTACACCGACTCACATGATGATCGGATTTGGTGTAGTGGATTTGGTTCATGTAATCACCAAAAAGGCACGAGCGATGTCGTTTTTGAGTGGGAGTTCATTTCTAATTTGGATTAGTCGAACCAAATTTGTCATAAACTAAATCAAAGTGAATTTGTATAATTTGTTGTAGTCATTCGCATCTGTTTACTACCTTATGCTTTATTTTAATTGAGATAATAGAACTATAGAATTCTAGATATTTACTTTACGAACTGGTATCGTATTGTTTTGAATGTCAATTTAAAGTTTAGAAGTCCTATTGCAATCTTTCAGCAAACTCTATTTACTCCATGAATTTTAATAAGTAGTATTAAATCAATAGTAAGAATTCCAATGTTAGTATCTAAAGTATTGCCTCCATGATTCTTGATATTCAAAAGTTGTTTTAATATCGAGGTTATCTAGGATCTGAAATAATTCTTTCAGAAACCATCATGTGTGAAAGATATTGTGATATCTAAAACAATGTTGATGGTTGCAATATGATAGTGTATAATTTAACAAAATACACATTATGATATTGTATGAGAATTTGTGAAGGTTGGAGACGATAGGCGTCCTAATCTACCAAAAAGGTTTTGGGAACTAACATTATACTAGCGATTATTCGTTATAGGCTATAGTAGCTTGATCATGAAAGTTGTCATGATAAGGATGAATAGAAGATGTTAGTAAAATGTTCACTACACTAGTAGATTACTAAAGAATGGATTTTTGAAAGAACACCAAACATTTGATGATGGTGATCCACTTCAAAGTGCAGGTCCAAAGGTATTAGTATTTGAGTATACACGCTTTGTACTATGTGTCATGTGAATGACACCACTATTGATGTTGATAGATTCTTTTAAAAGGAAAAGGAATTGCTGAAAGCGAATCTATAAAATATTTGACAGAAAAGAAAAGGTTGGAGATGTCCAACTTAGGTATATAGAAGATATACATGTTATGGCTATATTCCTTACTTCTTAAACAATGTGGTTCTTACGTATTGGATACCAAATTGGTTGCTGTGAAGTGTCATACAGAAGAACACAATTCATGAACTGCAATGGCCTAAGTAACTAGCAAGAGAATAAGTGATGATGTTCATCGAAAACAAATAAAGTGTTATTGTGTTTTTAGTTGTCGTCAAACCTAGCCTTCAAGATTTGTTTTAATAATTGTTATTTTGTTCCGGTATTACAAGAACAATGGTTGTTCAAATAATTACCATATTCCATAAAGGATGGATGAACTTTTACAAGTCTAGTTGGAGAAATCACATCCATAAACATTATTGCTAAAATTTCATAAGACAAATGATTGGAAGATCACTTATGAAGTGACATCACTGTTTGAATTATCTTGGAAAGTAAACATGAAGAAACTCCATGTTGATGGATTTTTGGAGTCTTTTGATTTTGATCAATAGACGCTTCTGAAACTTTCCTCGAGATAATTGAAACTCCGTTCATAGGCCAAAGATTAACGGATGAATAGCTTATTGGAATTTGTGCATGCTGATGTACATAGTCCATTATGTGTAGCCATATGTGATGGATCTTTTTGCTTCATATGCTTTCTCCGGAAATTTGAGTGAATATATCTATATATTTACTTAATAAGGAAGAAGTATGAAACATTTCAAAATTGTTCAAAGACTTTCAAGATGAAGTGAAAAATCATTGTAACAAGAAAATAAAAGAGTTTATTATTTGATCATAAAGGAAGATATTTGAGTTACAGGTTTAGCAAAACACCTAAGATTTCATGAATTGTTCCATGAATTTGCACTTCCCGATAAACCACAGGAGTATGGTATGTTCGAGAGATGAAATCAAACCTTGTTTGACATGGTAAGATCAAAGGTGTCATTTATAAAACTGCCATTATGTTTTAAGGATTAGAGCTTTAGAGACTACCGCTTTTACACTAAAAAGAGCACCATCGTGATCTGTTGAAATGACACCATATGAGTTATGGTTTGGGATAAAACCCGAATTGTCTTTTCTTAAATTTTGGTATGCTATGCATAAGTAAAATGTTTACAACTAAAGTCGGATAAGCACGTCTTTGTAGGTTATCCCAAAAGTATATGTTTTGATTTCCTCCATAACATGGAGGACAAAAGGGTTTGTCGCTTGGAACGTCAAGTTTCTTGAGAAGGCATTTTTCGCGAAAAGTTAAGTGGGAGGACAATAGAACTTTGATAAGGTTGTTGAACCTTAGCTATATGTGCTAATTAGCACAGTGCCGGAAAGTGTCCTGGTGGCGGCCACAATGCTCATGGCTCCCGTGATTACAAAGGGTGTGATCTTGGAGATTAGAAGTTCCTATTTGAACCGTATGCATTGGGTAAGAATCAAATAGTGAGATTTGATAAACAAGTCGTTATTGTTTTGACAATGATGAACCGACTGCATGCAAAGAAGCGATGATGGGCCATGACTCCATAAAATGACTAGAAGTCATAGAATCCGTGATAGTATCCATACACGAGAAATCTAGTTTCCGAACTTGGAAGACCCTCCAGAAAGGCGTGAAGCCTATCGGTCGTGTTTGGATCTATAAAGAAATAGACATGGATGTTAACATCTATGAAATAGTCGACATGTCAGAAAGAAGTTTACGGCAATGTTCAAGGAGTTGACTATGACAAGATTTGATCTTTCATAGCGATATTTAGTCTTGACGGATTAATGTAGCAACCACTACATATAATTTGGTGTATGGTAGTTGAACAAACAAAACAATGTTCTTCTAATAGAATAGTTACCTAGGATGTGTACAAGACACGGTCCAAAGGGTTTTGTTAATTCAAAGGGTGATAAAAGGGCATGCAAACTTCAATAGTTGAAGTGAGCATAGAGGAGTTGGAATCTTCACCATGATGAAAATGTTAAAGGAGTTTAATTTCATCGGAGACGATGAAGATGCTTGCATTTGCAAGAAATTAAGTGGGAGCGCTGAGACAATTTTCCAATACATTATGCAGAGTACATATTGTTGATTGGAAATGATGTATCTTTTATTGACACAAGTTAAGAATTTCATTAAAATAGGATTTCGATGAAAGACTTGGGCAAAACCGGAATATTTAGGATCAATATCTATATGTATAGATTGAGGCGCTAATATGGTTGTGCCAGACGTACATATATGAGATATTGAAAGGGTTCAATATGGAAACGACAAGAAATGTTCTTGCTGCATGGGAAAGGTTGAATCAAAATTCAAGTGTATTGACACTTGATGAGTGAAATCACATGAATATTTTGATCAATAAAATATACCATGATATGTACATATCCAGATATGTCCTATGCTCTAAATGTTATGAGAACATACCAGAATGATTCATAAGATGATCATTGGACGATAGTAAAGATATTCTTATGATCCATTGGAAGAACTAAGAATATATCATGTATAAGTGACAAATAGTTAAAGGTAGTTCATTGTAAAGTGTTACATTGATACTTGTTTTGTCACAAGATACAAATTAAATTTATATCAATTTAGACTATGGGTGGCACAATGTAATGGAAAAGATGTTCCATGATGGATTTGGATGAGTTCCAAAGTTGAGACATTGTGACGGATACTACAACAAAAGGCTAAGTATATGACTGCTATAGTAGCAGCAAAAGAGGGCATTTGTGTTAAGTAGTTTGTTATCAAACTAGGTGTGGTTCAAAGTGGGCTAATACTATGAAGATATATTGTATGACGATAATATCAACATATTTTAACCCGAACGAACTAAAGGTCTCACCAAAGGACCAAATTTATACAATGCCATCTCATTTGAGAATGAGTGATGCGTAGAGACGCAAAGACATGCAAATACACACGGACCTGAAACAGTCAGATCTAGAGATTATGTTAACCACTAGCAATCGTGTATATGCAACACCATAAAGCCATAGGTGTTCAGTACGCAAAGTTTTTCAAACTAGATTATTGACTCTAGTGCAAGTGGGATACTGAAGGGAATATACCCGAGAGGCAATAATAAAGTGGTTATTATCTTATTCCTTGTTTATGATAAATGTTTATTTTGCATGCTATAATTGTATTAATTTGGAAATGTTAATACATGTGTGTTTAATAAACAAAAGGAAAGTTCCTAGTTATGCCTCTCTTATAAACTAGCTCGTTGATTAACAAGATGATCAAGGTTTCTTGATCATGGACATTGGATGTTGTTAATAACAAGGTCACAATATTAGTGGAATGATGTGATGAACATTCATCCGAAGTATAGCATTACGATCAAACTCATTGTGTTTATATTGCTATAACATCATACGAAGTAATCCTAGTCCTTAGACCATGTGATCATGTCAATCACTAACACTAGAAGAGTATCTTGATAACATCAAACATCACACCGTGAAAGGGTGATTATAAAGGTGGGTTTAGTGCTACGAAAGTGTTATGTAGAGGCTCATGGATCAAGAGTGGGATATGTTTGTCCTGACGACGGATAGATATACTCTGGACCCTCTCGGTGATATCACATTGGTTAGCTTGGAAGCAAGTGATGAGATCACTAGTATGTTATATCACGGGAACAAGAAAAGAGTGCATGTCGACAACAAGATCAAACTAGGTATGGAGATACCGATGATCGAATCTAGGAGATGTAATATATCGCGAGACAAAGGGATTTAGTTACTAGCGTTAAAGGTTCTCATGATCACAGAAATCACCGTTGAATGTGTAGGAGTCAGTATGGATCTCTAGGTACCGCTTCTTATTATTGATCTGAAAGGGGTCTCGATCATGTCTGTATTATTCGCGAACCATAGGGTGACAGACTTAAGGGATACCGACACCATTTGGAGCAAATATGTTTCAGATAAAGATTTAAGAAAGCTCTGGAATTATTTCAATAGACACCGAAACTGTTTCGGGTGAAATTGCTGAAATTTGTTCTGCATGTAATATTGAAATATTGTAGGGGGTTTTATGTGAATTTTTGTTAATAAAATTAATTAACAAAATTCTGAATAAAATTAATAAAAGAGTTTTATTAAATGAGAGAGCATTAAATTGGGAGAAATTTAATGCATTTAAAGTGGAGACTTTAAAAGACAATGTGAAGGGGCATTTTAATGTGGAGGGGGTTACCACCACATGAATGGGGGAGGTGAGGGGTCACCCCCCATGGGGCGCCGGCCATAGGGAGGGGTACCCCCTCCTCCTATAAAAGGCCACCCCTCTCACCCTTCTTCCTTATACCTCCTCGTGAAGGATCTCTCTCCCCCTCTAGTATTTCCCCCCATGGTCTCGGATTAGCGAGACACATGTTCCCGGTGGCTTTATCTAGAAAGGAGTTGATGCTTCTACTGCTTTGCTGGAGCAAGGGATGGAGGTTGTTGGGGTACCGGATGTGTGTGCGATCACGGATGCACTGTTGCTTTGCAGTGCTGGACTTGGTGGTGTTGGACTTGCTGGAGCTGGATCTGATGGACGTGCTGGAGCTGGACCTGTTGGACTTCATCATGATCTTGAGATCGGAAAGTGTACGACTACATCATCCACGAGTTCCATCTCGTTAACAAAGCTTTGTTGTATTCGAGGGTAAGTTCTCTATGGATGTATATCCACCCGTTGCTTGTATCTAGTAGATAGATCTTGGCGTATAGTTCCCATCGTAGGATTTTTTGTTTTTGATGTTGCAAACCCAATAGCGCTACCGCCTACTGCGAGCCCGACCTCGGTGGGGATCTACTCTGCCCCATGCTAGGCCCCTTCCTCAGCCCCGTCCCCGAGGGCAACTGGTCCTTCCTTCCTCTATAGCACCGTAGCCGCCTATAGCTACTTCCGCCGCCATGGTCGCCGTCGCCATCATGAACCTCTGCAGTACTACATCCTGGCCGTCCTCGACCTCCCTGGGCCACGCCATCTCCGCCTGCTTCTCCTGCGCAGACCCCCTGCACGCGCCTGAGTTTGTGCCCCATAGGCGCCCTGCACCGAGCCTCTGCCGTGTTCGAGCCCAACATCCTCAAGCCGGAGCCTCCATGTCGCACCTCCCCAGTCAATCTCCACATCGTCCTCCATCCAGGCTCCTTGTGACCCCATGGCCCCCTCCGACACCGGTGCTCACCAACGCGTCCTCCAACAGGAGCTCGACCCCGCACCACCAAGCTCGTCGGCCACCGTCACCTCAAGTCCCCGCAGCGCCCTCCTTCCCTGCTCGGGCCGTACCCCGCCTCTACGTCGAGCACGCACGGGTCACCTCCCTACAACCGCCTCTCCATCGCGGTCCCGCCTCCTCCTTTGCTCGTGAGTCCACACCACTGGAGCCCATCGCTGCGCCTTGATACGTTGCAAACGTATCTATAATTTTTTATGTTCCATGCTTGGTTTATATCTACTTTCTTCTGTTTTGTCCACACTTTGGAGTACTTTTTATACAATTTCTTGGACTAACCTATTAACAAGATGCCACAGTGCTAGTTGCCTGTTTTCTACTGTTTTTGGTTCCAGGAAAGTCAGAAAATGAATATTCTCGGAATTGGACCGGACAAAAGCCAAAGTCGATATTTTACCGGAAGACTCACGGAGCCAGAAGACGAGAGGGAGAGGGGCCATAGGGCGGCCACACCATGTGGTGGCGCGGGCTAGCCCTGGTCGTGCCACCAGGTGGTGTGTGCCCCCTGGCCGCCCACCGACCTTGCCTCTTCGCCTATAAGATGCCTCCTGATGCAAAAACCCTAGATCGTCCAGCCTCCAGCCACGAAAAGTTCCGCAGCACTGCCGCCACCGAAGGGGAGATTCGGGGGCAGAAAGTCTCTGTTCCGGCACCCTGCCGTGACAGGGAAGTGCCCTCGGAGCCATCTCCATCGATCTCCACCACCATCTCCATCACCATTGCTGATTCCCATGATGAGGAGGGAGTAGTTCTCTCTCGAGGCTAAGGGTTCTACTGGTAGCTATGTGTTCATCTCTCTCTATGAATGATCATATTGTGATCATGAGCTTGTAATCTATAGATCTACCTTGCTACTCAAGTGCTTTAATAGATCTCTGCTCTCCCCATGTGTGTGAAGTTGACAGTGTGCACACCATGTTGGCACTTAGACTAGAGATTACAAATACTTGTTATGAGTTATATTTGGAATTGGATGTCTTTATGAAATTGTGGTGTTTGTTTGAACCCTAGTGCTCAAGGTTACAGTGTGGGGTTATCTAGATGGGGAAAGTGAACTTTGAGGAGTGTTGTTATAGCCCTACCATGGATTAGAGTGTCCAACCAGAGAGTAGTTCAGAGTAGTATCATAAAGAGAATATATTTATATGAGAGTGTTCACTAGTGAAAGTATGATCCCTAGGCCTTGTTTCTAAGCATTGAAACACCGTTTGCAACTAGATCTGTTACATGTTTGCTTTTTGCCATCTTTATTCCAGTTTGCCTTTAGTCTCTTCCACGCCACAAAGCTATTTTCTGGCACTGTTACCACTTATAATTATCCATACCACTTGTATTTCACTATCTCTTGGCCGAACTAGTGCACCTATACACATGACAAGTGTATTGGGTGTGTTGGGGGCACAAGAGACTTCTTGTATCTTGATTGCAGGGTTGCTTGAGAGGGATACCTTTGACCACTTCCTCCCTGAGTTCGATAAACCTTGGGTAATCCACTTAAGGGAAACTTGCTGCTGTTCTACAAACCTCTGCACTTGGAGGCCCAACAACTGTCTACAAGAATAGAAGTGCGTAGACATCAAGCTATTTTCTGGCGCCGTTGCCTTGAGTAGTAAAAGGTACTCACATCCTCCGGTGTGAGTGCTCGAAGTTATTTTCTTTAGGTTCTGCAATTTTGTCTTTTTGTTTCTTGTTTTCACTAGTTAGGCTTAATGGAAAACAACAACAAAAAGTAGAGAGCTTTATAGTATTTATCTTGAGTTAGGACATGAAGTGTTTGAAGAGAAAATTAAAAATCCTATGGAACTTTATTTGCATGGTAATAGCAATGTTATTAGTATGAATTCTTTGGACACCATTATTGCTAATGCTATGGAAAAGTCTAAGGTTGGGGAAGCTAGTTTTTATGAAAATGATCTTTTTAGTTCCCCAGCTTTGGAAGATAGTTATTCTATTGCTTATGATGATACCAAACCTCCAATATATGATGATTACAATGATGAATATGATATTTCAGTCCACCTACTATTGAGGAGAAAATTAATGATTACAATATGCCTCCTATATTTGATGATTATGGTGATGAGAATAATAATGATAGCTATTTTGTTGCATTTGCTCCCACCATGATTAATAAGAATGACTATTCTTATAGGGAGAGTAATAATTGTTTTATGCATGTGGCTCATGATAAGAATGTTTTATGTGATAGTAATATTGTTAATTTTATTCATGATGCTATCGAAAGTTACTATGAGAGAGGGAAGCATGGTTTTATTCACCTCAATAATATTAAGTTTCCCCTCTTTATGTTGAAAGTCTTGAGGTTGCACTTTTTTGCTTTACTATGCTTGTTGCTTTGTGCTTTCATGACTTGTTTCTTTACAAGACTCCTATGCATAGGAAATGGGTTAGACTTAAATGTGCTTTGAATTTCCTTCTTCATGCTCTCTTTTACTTGAATTCATATTTCTTATGTGAGCATCTTCTCAAACTATCAAGCCTAACTTAAAGGCATTAAAAAGTACTTATTGGGAGATAACCCAAAAGTTTTAGATGAGTCTTGGAAGTTATTACTTCTGTAATAACCGCTCCTTATCCCTTTTATTTTCTTTTTGTGCCAAGAGTAACCTCTAATGAGAGAGAATTAAGATTTGGGAAAGTTGTTGTCCCGAAACAGATTTCTGTGCTTCACCGTAAGAATTCGTGAAAAATCTCTGTACATCCTTTTGTGGCGTGAATGTTTGTGCTTATTCCCCAGGTTGTTATCTAACTTTCGTTAGTTTAACACTTTTTGATTTGAGCAACAGAAGGTCTTTGAAAAAATTCATCTTTACCTGCTGGTCTGTTTTGACAGATTTCTGCCATTATTTGCATTTGCTTCTTGTTGGCTCCTTTTTGAGTTCTTTTGGGGAATTGAGCTTTTTGAGGGAAGTGCTACAGTAGCTTGTGTTTTAATGGAAGTTTTATTGATGTTGGAGCTGAACCTAAAGACTTATTATCTTGAGTGCACTAATGTTGCTAATAAAGATTGTGTGAAGTTTTGTATGAAGGAAAAAATTTTAGGTGTATGGAAGGGATGAGTAATGAGATGAAGGATGTACTAAAGCTCAAGCTTGGGGATGCCACGCGTGTAACCCCAAGAAATATCCAAGAAGTACAAGCGTCAAAGCTTGGGGATGCCCAAGGCATCCCCCACTTCATCAATAAAAATCCCAGGTTTCTTCCAAACGCTTCATTTTTATTGTTTCATGCACAGTTGTGTTGTTCTTGGAGCGTCTTCTTTTTTGTTTTTCTTTTGGTTTTTCGTTTTCTTGGTTTGCTTAGTTTGCTAAATAAATTGGTTGGACCCCCTCTTTCATACGTTGGTTTTCAAATAGTTTGGTTTGGATTGGAAAAGAATAGGAAAGTTCATGCTTGTTTTTGACTATGGCCTATGCTTTGTCATGCCATGCTTGATATTGTTTTGGAATTATGCTTAGTATTCTTTGCTATAGCATGACTTGTTATAAACAATTGAGATTGCTTAATGTACCTTGGAAGAATCATGCGTTGTTTTAGCATATTAAAGCATAGTATTGTGGTATTCTTCTTTGATGCTTTATTTGGGTTGACTTGGAACATGCTCACACCATGTATGACTATCCAAAGTCACCATAGCCTTTTTGATCCTTTAGTATTCGACTTGTAATATCACTTGATGCTTTTATTAATGATGTTTTGTCGCTTTGCATGATTATGGCCATTATTGCTCTCTTAGTTGGTCGCTCGCAGTCTTTTGCTAGCCTCCATACCAAGTATGAGTTCCACTCATGAATCCAACTCCTTAAACCAAGTTATTCCAAAGAGTCCAGTATACCTACCTATTAGCTTATGCTATTCCAAGTATATTCATGTTTTATGTACGTTCCAAATTAAACTTGTTATAAGAAAACTAGTGATTAAAGCTCTCACGAACTTGATGGCACACTTTACTTTTCTTGCCCTTAATAAACTTGAACCATTGTGTCGTCTATGTTGTATATTCTTACACTTATTTGTTGGGGATTAGCAGAACCATGCTGTCATGGGGAACGCTTTCAACATTGCACTTGTACTTTGTACCTAGTTGATATCATGCTCTTTTGTCTATGGATGTCGTCGGTGTGAAATGAAAGGGGAGCTTGTAATTCCATGGAGTTATGTATATGTGTTAGATAAACGCCTGGGCCGCTGGTCTAACCCATGCTGACATGGTGGAAACCTGCAGTGAGCTGTCTATGAAGCATTCTTCTTATAAAAAAGTCCGATATTGAGAAAAAAGAGAAAAATAAAAAAAAGATTATGAAAAGAGGAAAGAGAGAAAAAAGCACCATATTCCCATGGTAAATAAGAAGATTCCTGAGATGCTCGTTGTCTGGTTCCCTTGTCATTTTGATATGGGGATTCTTCCGTATCATCTGGCAAGGGGTACCCCGTTGGCGGTTCTCAATGATACACATGTACTTACGATGACAAGAACTTACCGGTGACTAAACTTGAGTAGCATGAGGAGCATCCCTCGTATTCAAGGGACATGATATTTCCAACTTATACTTTGTCAAGCATATACACCATAGTTTGTTCACTTTAACCTTAATCACTTCAAGATGCTTATGATAGGGTCAATGAGAGCTGAAAGCTATTAAGTACCATAATTTTTTGAAGCTCTTTATGAAACTTGAATCTCTGCTTCCTTCTATGAAGGCCTTTCTTCCACTTTTATATTGAGTCTCCACCTTCTATCTTTATGCACCTACTTTGAGAGCATAGTGGCCATTCTTAGTTCTATGTGCATTGTCCCAAGACTTGTTGATTGATGCATAACTTTGATATTGCTTGTTTTAAACTATTTGTATCTAGTCACTCTTATAAACTTTGAAGGTGTTCTATGCATATATGTTTGCTACTCTATGAGGGACAAGCTGAATACTACTATGCTATGTTTTCTTTATGTGAAACAAACAAACGTCTTGCAAAGCATTGTTATTCATTGATCTTTTGTTTGTGCCTTTTCATGTTGCAACATAGTTTCTTTGTCTTATTACTAGAACTTTGCCTTTCATGTTATGATTGAAGTACTATGATCCTAGCTTTGAATGTTTTACAAATACTTTGATCAAGTTTATGATGGTGCATGTCACCTCGAAAATTATTCTTTCCTTTTATCACTTACCTACTCGAGGACAAGCAGGTGTTGAGCTTGGGGATGTTGATACATTGCAAACGTATCTATAATTTTTGATGTTCCATGCTTGGTTTATATCTACTTTCTTATGTTTTGTCCACACTTTGGAGTACTTTTTATACACTTTCTTGGACTAACTTATTAACAAGATGCCACAGTGCTAGTTGCCTGTTTTCTGTTGGTTCCAGGAAAGTCAGAAAATGAATATTCTCGGAATTGGACCGGACAAAAGCCAAAGTCGTAATTTACCGGAAGACTCACGAAGCCAGAAGACGAGATGGAGAGGGGCCATAGGGCGGCCACACCATATGGTGGTGCAGGCTAGCCCTAGCCGCGCCACCAGGTGGTGTGGGCCCCCTGGCCGCCCACCGACCTTGTCTCTTCGCCTATAAGATGCCTCCCGATGCAAAAACCCTAGATCGTCTAGCCTCCAGCCACAAAAAGTTCCACAACGCCGCCGCCACCGAAGGGGAGATTCGGGGGACAGAAAGTCTCTGTTCTGGCACCCTGCCGGGAAGGGGAAGTGCCCCGGAGCCATCTCCATCTATCTCCACCACCATCTCCATCACCATTGTTGATTCCCATGATGAGGAGGGAGTAGTTCTCTCTCGAGGCTAAGGGTTCTACCGGTAGCTATGTGTTCATCTCTCTCTATGCATGATCATATTGTGATCATGAGCTTGTAATCTATAGATCTACCTTGCTACTCAAGTGCTTTAATAGATCTCTACTCTCCCCATGTGTGTGAAGTTGACAGTGTGCACACCATGGTGGCAATTAGGCTAGAGATTACAAATACTTGTTATGAGTTATATTTGGAGTTGGATGTCTTTATGAAATTGTGGTGTTTGTTTGAACCATCTAGTGCTCAAGGTGAAAGTGTGGGGTTATCTAGATGGGGAAAGCGAACTTTGAGGAGTGTTGTTATAGCCCTACCATGGATTAGAGTGTCCAACGGGAGAGTAGTTCACAGTAGTATCATAAAGAGAAGATATTTATATGATAGTTCACTAGTGAAAGTATGATCCCTAGGCCTTGTTTCTAAGCATTGAAACAATGTTTGCAACTAGATCTATTACATGTTTGCTTGTTGCCATCTTTATTCCAGTTTGCCTTTAGTCTCTTCCACGCCACAAAGCTATTTTCCGGCACCATTACCACTTATAATTATCCATACCACTTGTATTTCACTATCTCTTCGTCGAACTAGTGCACCTATACACCTGACAAGTGTATTGGGTGTGTTGGGGACACAAGATACTTCTTGTATCTTGATTGCAGGGTTACTTGAGAGAGATACCTTTGACCACTTCCTCCCTGAGTTCGATAAACCTTGGGTAATCCACTTAAGGGAAACTTTCTGCTGTTCTACAAACCTCTGCACTTGGAGGCCCAACAACTGTCTACAAGAATAGAAGTGCGTAGACATCACGCCTCACTACCTAGCCCCTGTTACCCTCTTCCATGGATGATTGCGTGGGTTGCCCTAGACGTGTTGGGGCTTGTTATTGATTCGGTACTTGCCCATGTTGTTCTCTAGCCAGGTGGTGTATTGATGCTTGGCACATAAGGTGGTGACCAAGTGGTGCTATAGGACTTTCGTAGCCGAGATCTACTAATGGCCCAAAATATATCGAGCTCGTTGGGGAACCCCAAGAGGAAGGTATGATGAGCACAGCTGCAAGTTTTCCCTCAGTTATGAAACCAAGGTTATCAATCCAGTAGGAGCAAGGAAACACCCCAAAGGTGTTGCTAGCCGGACTTTGGCAGGGCGCACTACCGGCGTCATCAGCAACGTGGAGACCTGCACAACACAACCACAAAACTTTGCCCCCAACTTGCGATCAGATTGTCAATCTCAGCGGTTTTTCTGAAAACAAAGGATTAAACTTATCGAGTGGAAGAAAGTAATAGTTTGCAGAAAGTAAACACAAAGAAGTAAATAGTTGATTGTAGATTGATTGTAAAAGAAAGGACCGGGGTCCATAGTACACTAGTGGTAGCTCTCCTTAAGATAGATAACATGTTGGGTGAACAAATTACAGGGGGCAATTGACAAACATCGAGAAAGCAATACATGCATATACAAACCATCTTGACTCCTTTGAGACTTGATTGGGCATTACAACATTATACATAGACCGCCATCCAACTGCATCTATGACTTATAATCCACCTTCAGGTTATCATCCGAACCCCCTCCAGTATTAAGTTGCAAGCAACAGATTATTGCTTTACAAACTGCATGTAAAGTAAACAATACGATTGTTCTATGAACAAAGGATTGTTGTTTTCTCCCTAGTAGCAACAACACATCTAGTACCTTAGAGATTTCTGTCACTTCCCCAGATTACCAGAGGCATGAACCCACATATCGAGCATAAATACTAACTCTTGGAGTTGCTAGCATCTACTTGGCCAACATAGCTACTAACAACGGAAAGCATGCAAGATCACAAATAATAAAGACATGATATAATCAATAATCAATCTGAAATATCATCTCAATATCCATCGGATCCCCGCAAACACAACATGTAGAATTACAAATAGATGATCTTGATCATGAACGGAGCTCACAAGATCTAAACATGATAGCACAAAGGAGGAGAACCAGCCATCTAGCTACTAAATGGACCTGCAGTCCAAGGATGAACTACTAACGCATCACACCGGACGCTTGCATGGTGATGAAGAAGGCCTCCAGGGTGAATTCCCCTCTCCGGCAGGGTGCCAGGAAGAGCTTCAGATCCCTCCCGATCTAGGGATGGAGTCGACATCGGCTACAGACTCTTTCATGGAATTTTGATCGGGTACTTAGGGTTTCTGTATCGGAGGCGTCTTATAGTCGGAAGGGGCGGCAGAGGGAGTTCCTGGGCTGGCCACACCACCTCCTGGCGCGGGCCAGGCCTGGCCATGTGGCCAGGTGATGTGGCCACCCTCTGGCCCCTCGCTGTCTCGTATTCTGGCTCCGTGTGTCCCTCGGTGAAAAACTGACTTTGGCTTTTGTCCCGTCCAATTCCGAGAATATTCATTTTCTGACTTCTTGGAACCAAAAATAGCAGAAAACAGGCAGCTGGCACTGTGGATCTTTGTTAATAGGTTAGTCTAAGAAATCATATGAAAAGTACTCCAAAGCTAGAACAAAACATAAGAAAGTAGATAAAACCAAGCATGGAACATCAAAAATTATTGATACGTTAGCAACATCTCAACATCCCCAAGCTTAACTCCTGCTCGTCCTCAAGTAGGTAAGTGATAAAAAAGAATATTTTTTGAGGTGACACGCACCATCATAAACTTGATCAAATTATTTGTAAAACATTGATAGCTGGGATCATAGTACTTCAATCATAACATGAAAGACAAAGTTCTAACAATAAGACAAAGCAACTATGTTGCAACATGAAAAGGTACAAACAAAAGATTCATGAATAACAATACTTTGCAAGACGTTTGTTTGTTTCACATAAAGAAAACATAGCATAGGGGCATTCAGCTTGTCCCTCATAGAGTAGCAAAACATAAATGCATAGGACACCTTCAAAGTTCATAAGAGTGACTAGATACAAGTAGTTTAAAACAAGCAATAACAAGTCATGCATCAATCAACAAGTCTTGGGACAATGCACATAGAACTAAGAATGGCCACTATGCTCTCAAAGTAGGTGCATAAAGATAGAAGGTGGGGACTCAACATAAAAGTAAAAGAAAGGCCTTCATAGAAGGAAGTAGGGATTCAAGTCTCACAAAGATCTTCCAAAAATTATGGTACTTATTAGCTTTCAGCTCTCATTCCCCCTATCATAAGCATCTTTAAGGTGATTAAGGTTAAAGTGACACAACTAAGAGGATATGCTTGACAAGTTATAAGCCGAAATCTCATGCCCCTTACTTACGAAGACCGAACCTCATGCTACTCAACTTTGGTCACGAGTAAGCTCTTTTCATTGTAAGTACACATGTATCATAAAGAACAGCCAACGGGGTACCCCTTGCACATGATACATGAGCTATCCCATAATCAAAATGACAAGGCAAGCAAACACAATGAGCATCTCAGCGATCTTTTTATTTGCTATTTGCATATGTTTTTATTGAGGATGCTTCATAGAGTGCTCATTATGGTGATGCTGCAAGTTTCCACCATGATTAGGCATGGCTTAGGCTAGCGGCCCAGGCGTTTCTCTAACACACATACATACTCCATGATCTTACAAGTTCCACTTTTATTTCACACCGCCAGGATCCATAAGCAAAAGAACATGATATCAACGGGGTATAAAGTACAAGTGCAATGTTGAAAGCATTCCCCATGATACATGGTTCTGCTAATTTCAACTTATAAAGCACAAGCATATACACAACAAAGGAGGACCCAATGGTTCAAGTTTATTAAATGCAAGAAAAGTAAAGTGTGCCATCAAGTTCGTGAGAGCTTTAATCACTATTTTTCACATAACAAGTTTAATTTGGAAGGTAGATAAAAACATGAATATACTTGGAATAGCATATGCTAATAGGTAGGTATGGTGGACTCTTTTGAATAACTTGGTTTAAGGAGTTGGATGCATGACTGGAACTCATACTTGGTTACGGAGGCTAGCAAAGACTGGGAGCGAAAACTAAGAGAGCAATAATGGCCATAATCATGCAGAGCGACAAAACATCATTGATCAAAGTATAAAGTGATATTACAAGTTGAAAACTAAAGGATCATCTAGGCTATGGTGACTTTTGATAGTCATAACATGGTGCGAGTATGTTCCAAGTCAACCCAAATAAAGCATCAAAGGAGAATACCACAATACTATGCTTTAATATGCTAAAACAACGCATGCTTCTTCCAAGGCACATTAAGCAATCTCAATTGTTTATAACATGTCATGCTACATCAAATAATACTAAGCATAATGCCAAAACAATATCAAGCATGGCATGACAAAGCATAGGCGTCAAAATAAGGCTCTCTTTACCACTTAAGCATGAACTTTCCTACTCTTTTCCAATCCAAACCAAACTATTTGAAAACCAATGTATGAAAGAGGGGGTCAAACCAACTTATTCAGCAAACTAAGCAAAAGAAAAACCAAAAGAAAAACAAAAAAGAAGACGCTCCAAGAACAACACAACTGTGCATGAAAAAATAAAAATGAAGCGTTTGGAAGAAACCTGAGATTTTTATTGATGAAGAAGGGGATGCCTTGGGCATCCCCAAGCTTTGACGCTTGTACTTCTTGGATATTTCTTGGGGTGACACACGTGGCATCCCCAAGCTTGAGCTTTAGTACATCCTTCATCTCATTACTCATCCCTTCCATACACCTAAAATTTTTTCCTTCATACAAAACTTCACACAATCTTTATTAGCAACATTAGTGCACTCAAGATAATAAGTCTTTAGGTTCAGCTCCAACATCAATAAAACTTCCATTAAAACACAAGCTACTGTAGCACTTCCCTCAAAAAGCTCAATTCCCCAAAAGAACTCAAAAAGGAGCCAACAAGAAGCAAATGCAAATAATGGCAGAAATCTGTCAAAACAGACCAGCAGGTAAAGATGAATTTTTTCAAAGACCTTCTGTTGGTCAAATCAAAAAGTGTTAAACTAACGAAAGTTAGATAACAACCTGGGGAATAAGCACAAACATTCACGCCACAAAAGGATGTACAGAGATTTTTCACGAATTCTTACGGTGAAGCACAGAAATCTGTTTCGGGACAACAACTTTCCCAAATCTTAATTCTCTCTCATTAGAGGTTACTCTTGGCACAAAAAGAAAATAAAAGGGATAAGGAGCGGTTATTACAGAAGTAATAACTTCCAAGACTCATCTAAAACTTTTGGGTTATCTCCTGTCGTGATGGTGGCACGGTAGATTCCATGGATAGGCTAAAGATGGGGCCAATGAGTGCTAGGGGAATCCAGGGAGGGAGAGCATGGTGATTCCACGCACGGATGTTCTTGTCTATTCTTTATCAATGGTGTTTACAAGTGCTCCTAAGGCTCTCAACAAGAGGATACGATGTCTCTTACTCCCTGTTTACTAACCCTTGAGCTCTACCTTAGACAGAGAATGATTGATCTATTTGCCCTCCCTCTCTATGGAGGCCCCGGTGCTCCTTATATAGGGGAGCCCAGGTTACAATTTTAGGGCACAGGTGGCAGCATATTCTATGAATATTTTCCTCGTGCAAAGCTACATGCTTCTTTATTCCTCTTTAAGGGCTCGTCCGAGCTTTGGACGTAACCCGCAGCGTCATCCTTGCCTTTTGGTGTCACCAGCCATGGGCTACGTCATCCGGCTTTGCCCGCGTCACCTTGGTCGCCCCTGACCCGCTGGTCCTCTTCTTTACTTTATTTTGCTCACGCTACAGCTAATAAAGTCACCTTTTGACCAACGGGGGATTCCTTCTCTTGGAAGCTAAGGTAATTCGGCTTGCATATAGCTAATCCGGCCTACCCATTTACTATAAAACAGATAGACATGGCCGGCATAAATCTTAGGCTGGCCGGACCATTTTCAAGGAAACGCCCCATGGGCCAGGTCGCATCGTGATTCAGCCTGCCTTGAGGTGACCCGATCAGCACTTCGCTTTGACTGTGCCGTACCCCGGCTAACTCGGCCCTTATACCCCGATGTTACCCTACTCGGGGGTATCCCCCCAACATTAGTCCCTGAAGCTAGTGCGGTCTTGGAAACTTTTTTAGTCGTTAAGGCCCCAGCAGGTTCCCATATCCAGATCTTTCGCTCCTCAGGCCGAGTTACCTCGTTGCCCGGAGTTTGTCATCTTTCAACCCTTTTGCTCTTTCCGAGTTATTCCTCGTTTGCCAGGTCTTTTGCTTGCTTATCCGGGTCACCTTTCCTTCTCTTGTAGGCTTCTCCGCATCCTACGTGGAGGGTAATCATCACTTGCCTTATTTTAAGGGTCACGCGCATTTAATGCGCTGGTTACTATCGCAACGTTAGGAATAACTGCTGTAAACGTCTCTTCACTACAACGCCTCGTTTACTGTAACACCATGTCCTGTCATGGGATCGCTTGCTCCCGTGGACCCTCCTATGGCCTTGTTTTGACTGGATGCTCGGGTCCCATACACGCTTGTTGCATGCGGCACGTCACCCGCAAAGGATCCCACGACACGCACGCGGCACGGTTAAGTAGGGGGTGTAGGGAACTCCTAGGGGAAGTTCCCCCATTTGCGTCGTGCTCCACTGCTCTCTCTCTTTCACAGCGACTCCGCCGCCGCCACCAGTTTTATGCTCCACGAGCGCCACCGCGACCGTGCTCCGGCAGCATTTCGCGCTAGCGCCACTGTCCCCATTGCTAGTTTCCACCACGGGGCCTTGCACTTCACGTTTCCCTTCTTCCGGATACCTCTATTCTGACTACCCCGTCAGAAGATCTGATTCCACCATGTTTGAGACGGAGGCAGCGGTGGTGGCGTAGCAGGAGGAAGGGGCGGAGGGGCGTGAACGCGGCTGCTGGGACGGCTACACCGTCCGCGAGGAGGACCTGGCTTAGCTCCGCGCCACACGACGCATCCCCGCCAGCGTCGCCTACCGCCTCGCCTCCGGTGAAGTCTCTCCTTCCCCCAATCTGGGGAATACGTTGTGTTTGTTTCCCATTTCCAGCGCGGCTTCGGCCTCCCCACTTCTAATTTTTTATTTGATTTCATTTCCACCTACAAACTGCAACCGCATCATCTCCCTGCAAACGCTATCACTTCTCTGTCCTCCTTGCCTCCGGCATGGAGGGATACCTCAGCCTCTGGCCAACCAAAGAACTTTGGATTAAGTCCTTTGGTCTATGGAGGAACGTGGTTCTGGATCTGGAGCTTGCCCCAGAGGACAAGCACCTGACCCTATGTGGTGCTGTCTCCATCTCTCCGCGCAAGCAGTCCGTGTTCCCCCGGGTCACTAGGCTCAAATCTTGCAAGGATTGGGACTGGACCTTCTTCTACGTCCGGAACACCACCATGGAGGACCAGATCCGGCTGCTCCCTTTCAAGCTTGGCCCTCTAGATGTCTCACTTTTGGAAAGCATTCCCAAACGCGCCACGGCCCTGGCAAATCAAGTGGCACGCCGGATCACAGAGCTGCTCAAGGAGCGTCTCCGGGGGGAGGATATTATGATTACTTTCATCCGCAGCAGGGTCTCCCCCCTCCAGAAACGAGCCCACAAGATCTGCTACCTTAGCGGCCCTCTCGATCCTCACCGGACCTGTTCTTTCGAGCTGGATAACTCGGCGGTTTACCGCCGGGTTAAGTCCATATTTAACATGGAGAAGGAGTTCTCCGAGGATTGGGAGTGGGGACTTGAGCCCTTCACCCGTGTCAACCCCCCTCCAAAGGTAAATTACCCCTTTCAGTTTTCCAAATCTTCCTTGTATGTTGTTTTCTTTTTGTAACTTGGCAATTACTGTCTCTTCGAAATTCCTTCACCAACCATTGGAGGATTCCAAGGTGCAGGCGAGCAAATGGTTACTGGATCGCACCGTGGGGGACGAGGAGGATCTTGATCCGGAGACCTTCCTGCCTGCTCCGGACATCGTCAAGCACAGCGCTGGTAAGGCCTCTTCTCTAAGGGATTGGCCGGACGATGATGATTCGGATGTTGAAGTCCTTGAGGTACTTGATCCGGTTCTCATCTCTTATTTGCACCTGGATCATGTTCGCATGTTTAGCTAACCCGGTCGATCAGGTCCATGAGGTTCCTCCCCTTGCCACCGGTGGCTCGGCCCGACCCCTTCCCAGAAGCGCGCGGCTACCTCGGCCGTAGCTTCCGAGGCGCCGCCGCCCAAGAAGAGGCAAAAGAAGTCCGGGGTTAAACCCTCGGCCAAGTGTGCCTTCAAGAGCATAGTTCGGAGGGCACCCAAACCTTCGGCCCCTCCCACCGCAGACGAGTAAGTCCTTTTAGCATTGCTACTTCGGATTTTTCCTTTGCGTGCCTTTATTTCTGGTTGGTTCTCTCTTTTGACTCACTGTCCTTCCTTTTTTCTATAGCTCCTGTGGATATTTCCCAGAGCGGTTCTGGCATAGCCTCTCCACTCCGGAGCAGTCCCTCTCCCCCCCCCCCGCAATGATGATCATCGTCTGCTTAGCCCTATTCAATAGGGTTCTGCGGCCGCGCCTGACCAGAGCCCACCTAGCCGAGAGGGGGGCAACGTCGGTGCGGGGGGTAGTGGGGCAGCTCGGGACACGGTAATGCAGGATCTCCCTAGCTCCTCGGCCTTTGTGCCCAATGTTGAGGTGCCAGTTTCATCGGCACCGCCCCCAGCACCTCCAGTACCAGTACCAGCGCCAGCACCAGCAGCAACAACAGTAACAACACCAGCACCAGCACCAGCAGCATCTGCACCAGCAGCAACAGCACAAGCACCAGCAGCAGCATCAGCAGCAAGAGCCTCCTAAGGGAAAAGCTCCATCAGCTCCCTCCGGGTCTACTCCTTCAATCACCGATATCTTTCAACAAGCTCCTCAATCCTCATCCAGCAAAACCAAGAAAACCTCCAGGTCAGCCAAAGATACTCCTTCCGGGTCTACTGCCTCCGGATCAGAGGGCAGCCAACAGTTGGTTTTGCATACTAGCCCCGCTGCAGCTCAATTTGCCACGCGGTAAGCCCACGTGAAGGGCCTTGTGGCGAACTATTCTCCGAGCGGTGAAAACTACAGTCCACTACTCCTTGAGTATGTGAAGAACTGGAACGACGTAGAATTCGTCAACCAAGACGACCTGCCGGAGAAGTTCGGCCCTACCGAGTTCAGCGCCCAAATGAATTCCGCTACCAAGGCTATCTCCCTGGCTGGCCGGATGATGGAGGTATTTCTCTTTCTCTGATGTTGATGTTTTACATAACTGAACACTTGTAGATATAGCCCCTAGTCCCCGAGCCTCCGAGGGAATAACATGTTATTCGGTCGGATGCTCCTCGTAGAGCTCAGCTTTTGTTCATAAAGACACCAAAATTTAGTAGATTTTTAGCCGGGTCTAGTTCCCTTGGCCCGTTCTTTATAGAATTCAAATATCCACACACCTAGAGCCGGGTTAAGTTCCGCTTGGCCCGGATCTTGTAGAGTTCGAATATCCACACACTTAGAGCCGGGTTAAGTTCCACTTGGCCCGGATCTTGTAAAATTCGAATTGTTTTTACTCTGCCTTTGAACTTTGCCCTTGCCTTGCTTATTTCAGATTACTACTAACCGCCGCACCGCCGAGTTCCAGCGCCTGTTGGACTCCTTTAAAGATGTTCGTGCATGTTATGTGATACATTGCAAATGTATCTATAAATTTTGATGTTCCATGCTTGGTTTTATCCACTTTCTTGTGTTTTGTTCCAACTTTGGAGTACTTTTCATATGATTTCTTGGACTAACCTATTAATAAGAGCCACAGCTTTTTTATTCACCGAACGTTAGCGGCTTAAGCTAAGCTTATCAAGAGCTGCGTTGCTGCTTGATCCGCAGCAGCGGGGGAGCCAGCTGCCTGTTTTCTGCTGTTTTTGGTTCCAGGAAAGTTAGAAAATGAATATTCTCATAATTGGACGGGAAAAAAGCCAAAGTGCCTATTTTTTCGGAAGGGATCAAGTGCCAAAATACGAGACGGAGAAGGGCCTGGGGCCGGCCACACCACCTGGCAGCGGCCCAGCCCACCTTGGTGGTGTGGTGGCTCCCGGCACCTACTCGGCCTCTCCTTCCGCCTATAAGTTTCCCTCGGGATGAAAACCCTAAGTACCTGATCAAAAATCCATGAAAGAGTCTATAGCTGTCGTCATCTCCATCCCTAGATCGGGATCGATCTGAAGCTCTTCCCGGCACCCTGCCGGAGAGGGGAATTCACCCTGGAGGCCTTCTTCATCACCATGCAAGCCTCCGATGTGATGCATGAGTAGTTCATCCTTGGACTACGGATCCATGTAGTAGCTAGATGGCTGGTTTCTCCTCCTTTGTGCTTTCATGTTTAGATCTTATGAGCTCCGTTCATGATCAAGATCATCTATTTGTAATTCATACATGTTGTGTTTGCGGGGATCCGATGGATATTGAGATGCTATTTTAGATTGATTATTGATTCTATCATGTCTTTGTTATTTGAGATCTTGCATGCTTTCTGTTGTTAGTAGCTATCTTGGCCAAGTAGATGCTAGCAACTCCAAGAGTTAGTATTTATGCTCGATAGTGGGTTCATGCCTCTGGTAATCTGGGGAAGTGACAGAAATCTCTAAGGTACTAGATGTGATGTTGCTACTAGGGAGAAAACAACAATCCTTTGTTCATAGAACAATCGTATTGTTTACTTTACACGGAGTTCGTAAAGCAATAATTTGTTGCTTGCAACTTAATCTTTGGAGGGGTTGGATGATAACCTGAAGGTGGATTATTAGTCATAGATGCAGTTGGATGGTGGTCTATGTATTATGTTGTAATGCCCAATCAAGTCTAAGAGGAGTCAAGATGATTAGTATATGCATGTATTGCTTTCTCGGTGTTTGTCAATTGCCTCGCTGTAATTTGTTCACCCAGCATGTTATCTATCTAAGGAGAGCCACCTCTAGTGAACTATGGATCCCAGTCCTTTTACTTTACATACAATCTACAATCTTTTACTGCTTTGTGTTTACTTTCTGCAAACTTTTACTTCTTTTCATTCGATACGTTTAATCCTTTGTTTTCCGCAAAACACGGTGAGATTGACAACCTCATCACAAGTTGGGGACAAAGTTCTGTGGTTGTGTTGTGCAGGTCTCCACGTTGCTACTAGCACCGGTAGTGCGCCCTGCCAAAGCTTAGCTAGTAACACCTTTGGGGTGTTTCCTTGCTCCTACTGGTTCGATTAAACCTTGGTTTCATAACTGACGGAAAACTTGCTGCTATATTCATCGTACCTTCCTCTTGGGTTCCCAACGAGCTCTACGTCGAAAGTCGAGCGCATCATGATTTTCTGGTGCCGTTGCCGGGGAGTCAAGGACATCTTCACAAGGAGAGTCCGTCATAACCAATCTCTTTACTTTGTTTTTTTTGCTTAGTTTCTTTTTGCTTTGTTTGCTTGTTTTGTTCTTCAGAAACAAAAAAAATTAGTTTTACTAGTTTGCTTTCTTTATCAAAAAACACAAAATAATTAGTTCCTTTCCTAAGTTGTCACTATGTCTAGCCTTGCTCCAGTCACTATGTCACCCGAGAATATGATTTTCACTTTTAAACAAGGAATTGAGGAAAGTTTTAAGGAAGCTTGGTCGAGAATCTCTGATCTACATGAAAAAACTAAGCCTAAAATGACTCAAAGCTTGTTCCTTAGCAGTTTTTACCTTGGAATTGCTCTTTTATATAGATATGCTTTGGATGCTGTTGTGGGAGGAGATTTCCTCCATTGTAATGAGGATGATGCTATTAATGCTATAAAGAAATTTATCCTCACTTACAACTTGCCTAATAGCCGATACTTCTTCATAAAAATATTTGCTAGGGTGGACACTCTTGAGGCTAGCATTACTAGATTAGAGAGTTGCTATAATACGCTTAGGGAGCATCATGATTATGTTCCAAAAAACTCTGAACCATCAAAGTGGTTCCCTACAGTAAAGATTGAGATGAACAATGAAACTTTTCAAGCTCGTTGTGATATCATGTCTGAATTTTGCCTTATGCCCAAAGATATTTATAAATCTCTGAACACTTGGGGGCTCATTGAATGAGGAAAAGAAATATCTCTTACTAATAATACTACCATATTACCTCTTGGAATATCTGAATGAGTGTTTACAAAGATCTTTGGGAAAACGATTTCTATTGATTATCTTGTTATTGAATGTGCAGGAAAAGGACAAATTACACTTGGAAGGTCCCTATTAGAACTCCTTGGAGCAATAATAGATGTGGGAAAGGGGACCATGCACCTTTCTTATCCACCAAACAATCATATTTTCCCCAATGTCAAGAATAAAAGTAAGAGAGGTAAGGGCAAGAAAGTTGGTTTTAATGCTTCTTCATTTGAGAACACTTGATTCTTTCTTTGCTTCTTATGCCTAACTTAAATGCGTTAAAGAAAAGTACTTGTTGGGAGATAACCCAAGAGTTTTAGATGAGTCTTGGAAGTTATTACCGCTGTAATAACCTCTCCTTATCCTTTTTATTTGCTTTTTGTGCCAAGAGTAACCTCTAATGAGAGAGAAGTAATGATTGGGAAAGTTGCTGTCCCAAAACTGATTTTTGTGCTTCACCGTAAACATTCCTGAGAGAGATCTGTATGTCCGATTGAGCTATAATGTTTTGTGCTTCTGGACCAGGTTGTTATATAACTTTTGTTAGTTAACCACTTTTTGATTTGAGCAACAGAAGGTCTTGGAAAAAATTCGTCTTTACCTGCTGGTCTGTTTTGACAGATTTCTGCCATTTTCTGTATTTGCTTCTTGTTAGTTCCTTCTTGGGTTCCTTTGGGGAATTGAGCTTCTTTAGGGAAGTGCTACAGTAGCTAGTGTTCTAATGGAAGTTTATTTGGTGTTAGAACTGAACCTTGAGACTTATTTATCTTAAGTGCACTAATGTTGCTAATGAGATTATGTGAAGTTTTGTATGAAGGAAAAATTTTAGGTGTATGGAAGGAACGAGTAATGAGATAAAGGATGGAATAAAGCTCAAGGGGATGCCACGCGTGTCACCCCAAGAAATATCCAAGAAGTACAAGCGTCAAAGCTTGGGGATGCCCAAGGCATCCCCCTTCTTCATCAATAAAAATTCCAGGTTTCTTCCAAACGCTTAATTTTTATTGTTTCATGCACAGTTGTGTTTTTCTTGGAGCGTCTTGTTTTTTGTTTTTGTTTTGGTTTTTAGTTTGCTTGGTTTGCTTAGTTTTCTAAATAAGTTGGTTGGACCCCCTCTTTCACACTTTGGTTTGCGAATAGTTTGGTTTGGTTTGGAAAAGAGTAGGAAAGTTCATACTTATGTGGTAAAAAGAGCTCGTTTTTGACTGTGGCTATGCTTTGTCATGCCATGCTTGATATTGTTTTGGCTTTATGCTTAGTATTCTTTGCTGTAGCATGACTTGTTATAAACAATTGAGATTGCATAATGTGCCTTAGATGAATCATGCGTTGTTTTAGCATATTCAAGCATAGTATAGTGGTATTCTCCTTTGATGCTTTATTTGGGTTGACTTGGCGCATGCTCACACCATGTTATGACTATCTCAAGTCACCATAGCCTTTATGATCCTTTAGTTTTCAACTTGTAGTATCACTTTATGCTTTGATCAATGATGTTTTGTCGCTCTGCATGACTATGGCCATTATTGCTCTCTTAGTTTATCGCTCCCAGTCTTTTGCTAGCCTCCACAACCAAGTATGAGTTCCACTCATGCATCCAACTCCCTAAACCAAGTTATTCCAAAGAGTCCACCATACCTACCTACTAGCTTATGCTATTCCAAGTATATTCATGCTTTTGTTTACCTTCCACTTGTTATGAGAAAACTAGTGATTAAAGCTCTCACGAACTTGATGGCACACTTTACTTTACTTGCCCTTAATAAACTTGAACCATTGTGTCGTCTATGTTGTATATGCTTGCACTTATTTGTTGGGAATTAGCAGAACCATGCTTTCATGGGGAACGCTTTCAACATTGCACTTGGTACTTGTACCTAGTTGATATCGTGCTCTTTTGTATATGGATGTCGTCGGTGTGAAATGAAAGGGGAGCTTGTAAGTCCATGGAGTTATGTATATGTGTTAGAAAGCGCTGGCCGGTCTAATCCATGCTGACATGCTGGAAACCTGCAGCGTAACCATAATGAGCTGTCTATGAAGCATTCTTCTTATATAAAAAAGAGTCCTATATTGACAAGAAAAGAGAAAAGAAAAGAAAAAAGAGATACTATGAAAAGAGGAAAGAGAGAAAAAAGCACCATATTCCCATGGTAAATAAGAAGAATGCTGAGATGCTCATTGTCTGCTTCCCTTGTCATTTTGATATGGGGATTCTTCCGTATCATCGGGCAAGGGGTACCCCGTTGGCGATTCTCAATGATACACATGTACTTACAATGACAAGAACTTACCGGTGACTAAACTTGAGTAGCATGAGGAGCGGCCCTCGTATACAAGGGACATGAGATTTCTGACTTATACTTTGTTAAGCATGTACACCATAGTTTATTCACTTTAACCTTAATCACTTCAAGATGCTTATGATAGGGGCAATGAGAGCTGAAAGCTATTAAGTACCATAATTTTTGGAAGCTCTTTATGAGACTTGAATCCCTACTTCCTTTTACAAAAGGCCTTTCTTCCACCATTATGTTGAGTCTCCACCTTCTATCTTTATGCACCTAATTTGAGAGCATAGTGGCCATTCTTAGTTCTATGTGCATTGTCCCAAGACTAGTTGATTGATGCATAACTTGTTATTGCTTGTTTGAAACTATTGTATCTAGTCACTCTGATGAACTTTGAAGGTGTCCTATGCATTTATATTTGCTAAGCTGAATACTATTATGCTATGTTTTCTTTATGTGAAACAAACAAACGTCTTGCAAAGCATGTTATTCCTGAATCTTTTGTTTGTGCCTTTTCATGTTGCATCATAGTTTCTTTGCTTATTGCTAGAACTTTGTCTTTCATGTTATGATTGAAGTACTATGATCCCAGCCTTGAATGTTTTGCAAATACTTTGATCAAGTCTTTGATGGTGCATGTCACCTCAAAAATTATTTCTTTTTATCACTTACCTACTCGAGGACGAGCAGGAGTTAAGCTTGGGGATGTTGATACATTGCAAATGTATCTATAATTTTTGATGTTCCATGCTTGGTTTTATCCACTTTCTTGTGTTTTGTTCCAACTTTGGAGTACTTTTCCTATGATTTCTTGGACTAACCTATTAACAAGAGCCACGATTGCTGCTTTTTGCTGTTTTTGGTTCCAGGAAAGTCAGAAAATGAATATTCTCGGAATTGGACGGGTCAAAAGCCAAAGTGCCTATTTTTCCAAAAGGGATCAAGTGCCAGAATACGAGACGGAGAAGGGCCAGGGGCCACACCACTGGCCGCGGCTGCCACAGCTCGGCCAGGTGGTGTGGTGGCTCCCGACACCCCCTCGGTGTAGCATCCCAAAACATTAATCCAAGCTTATCAAGATCAAATCAACCAAAAATAGGGTTAACCAAAACTTTTTCAAATTTAAAATGAAAGCATTCATATATGTGTGCATTTAAAATAGGAGTTGTTTGAATTGCCATGATTGATTGATCCAATGCTTGTAAAATGTTTCTTAGGTGATTTAAACATCATCTACATCATTCCCAAACTTTTCCTAAAGAAAATCAAATAAAAAAGAATTAAAAAGGAGGAATGGTCATTTTGGCAAATTTCACTCTCATGCCTACTTTGGCTATTCCTAGTACTCAATTCTTAACAGAAACAATTCTTGATCTTTGCACCCCTTGCTAGTACACATAATGAGGTACCAAGGCCCACCTTTGGATCTGCTAAAAACATTATGTTAACTATTTTAAATGATAGTTTAAAATTGAATCTAATGCATATGCATAGATCGCCCCTATTTCAAAAACCATCTATTTGAGCTCCACTTTCAAAACCCTTGCAACCAGAGACTACATATCACTTGTGGAGATCACTCAAAAATTTTGAAACCAAAATTCAAAACTTGCTTTCATGCGGCCATTTAATCAAACACTTGGCATGCATAATCTCTACTCTAATCCTAGCTCACTTTTTACTATAGGGTTTTGCCCCCAAATGACCTTCATTTATCTCCTTTGTCCCCTCTTGATCTAACCAAACCCCTAACACCCCTCTCCCTTGTCTCTAGTCCCCAGGCCATGCCATGTCGAGCCATGCCTCGCCGGCCAACCCTTGCCCCACTGCAGCAGACCATTCCCTCTTCCCTCGCCATGTCTAGGAGGTAGCCAGGAGCTCACCGCCACCCCCTGTCCCTTGCCCGAGCCTAGAGAAGCAGTGGACCACCGAGCACAAACCGCGCCCAGTGCCACCGCACCATGCAGCCGCCCCAGAGCGCTCTGTCCCTTCGCCGCAGACCGCCTTGGTAGCAGCCCGCCGCTCCGCCTCGACACAGAGAACACCCAGACACCCCACTGGCCCTAACGCCTCACAACCACCGCTCGCCGTGGACACCGCCGCTTCTGCCTCTCAGAGCGCCACCTCGCCTAGACCACGTGCCACCGCCCCTACGCTCGCATTTAAGTTCTAGAGCACCGCCAGGGAACCGCCCATCGATCGCCACCACCCGCCATGCCTCTACCCCGCCGTAGCAATGTCGCCACCGTCGATTACCCATATTGCTCGGTCTCACCGTCGGGCCTATAAAAGGAGCCCTCCCCAGCCTCTTCTCTCCACACCATTCCACTCCCCTCACCTCCCTGAACCTCACCCACCTCTAGTCGGAGCAAGGCGAGCTCTGCCTTGCCGGAATTGGAGCCGGAGCAGCCGCGGCAGGAGGAGAAGGGCGCCGTTGATTGCGACCACCCCAAGCTCCGCCGCAACCGCGCCTCGCCTCGCCGTCGTCTTCCACGTTGTTTGCCCGCCTCGCCGACCCCGCTGGAGCCCTGGTACGCCCCCAGTAGACCCCCACCGAGCCGCTAGGGTTCGAGCTCGTCGGCGACCTATTCGTCGTCGACGACGTCCCTCAGCCGTAGATTCCTATTCTAATCGCACGACCCACAGTGCGCGTATTAAGTGCCGCTGACACGCGGACCCCCCTGTTAGCTGAGCCCCGCGCCGTGGAGCGCCACCGGGCTGGCCCATTTCTTTTCCCGCGCTAGCCCACCCATTCAAATCTGGATTTTTCTTTTTAGTTAAATCTAGTTTTTGTCCCCTAGTTTGTAAATCAATTCAAAGAGTTTTAGAAATTCAAATTGCATGAAACCAATTTTGTCGGAAAGGTATTGAAATGATCTATCCAAGCCCGTTGGATTTAATGCAATTAGAGTTATAGATCTCTCCTAATAAAAATAAGAAGAAAGAAGCTTTTGCAACATGCAACATTTTTATAAAATCAACCAAGTTAGATTTTGAGTTGATTCCAACTCTCAAAAATCACATTTCATCATATGTATCCAAATATGTAATAATATTAAGGTTTACATGCAGTGACTTTGGACTAGTACCAAAATAATGCTATATAGGTATTTCTAGTCACTTTAAATCATTAAATAATAAACTTAAACTAAAGTAATATTGATCCAACCTTTTAAATATCATTCCCACATGTTAGAGTATGTGGTGATGACATGTGTCAACATGATCCCATATTTTAAGTGGTGAATATTAAATGTTAGTTAATTTTTCAATGAGTAGAAATTACTTTTCTAAAATAAAAAGGTTGAAACTATTGTATTAAACTTGTGATGATAATAGATCATCAATGTTGTGTCTTAGAATGCTATCTAGCCTAGTTAAGTATTTTTTGGTGATTGTCTACTCCGTATGTATTGTTATAGAAGATAGTACCGACCAAGCTTACGAGGAGGAGGAGTGCTATCAAGACGAAGACGAAGAAAACTTCAACCACTTCACCAACCAAGGCAAGCCACCATTAACAGTACAAGCTACCCTTAGTAAGCTAGCAATATCCAAGATTAACCCTTGAAAGTTTAGTACTTAGCAAACTAGAATCAAACTAGATGGTTTAGCAAAGATGCCTTAAGCATGCTTTGATCACAACCTTTTGACTATTAGTACCCCAAGTCTTACTTACAAGTTTTACTCCCCTTAGTACACAAAGTTCTTTACTTGTTTTAAAGGTAGCATAAAAAGTATAAAACTTGACCTACTTAGAAACCTTTAGATGTCATTCTATGGCATGAGATTGATCCCATCCTTCCACCTTAGTGAACACTCTTAACTTAGTAGTTTAGAGTAGATCAAAAACTTGAGTGATTTTAGATGGGAACAAATGGGTGAAAATGAATTGTGAAAACCTTGGAATGATGAGTCATTCTATTGAGATGTTTTGACATGTGTTGAGAAACACAACTAGTTTATGATGACGAAATGATGAGGCATGAGCCTTAACCCTTTTATAAAACTGATGGTTGGATTCGGATGCGATACCATTCCAAATTTACCGTACAACCACATTACCTGAATTGGGTAAGGCTTAGCTAGAAATTTATATGCATTAGTATTAGTTCCCTCACAGGAGAGGTTTGAGCTGAGGCTACCTCTCAATGTTGTCCACCTATGCAAGGCCTAAGATGATGATGGTCATGGTTGGGAGGCCATGCTCATAGGAGAGGTGCTTATACTAGGGTGTGTAAAGGGAAGGTTATGTTTGATTATCTGCATACTAAGTATGATGATTCAGGGTTACCCCTGACAGATGTATCGAATCTTGTGGTGAAAGTGTACCACCTCTGTAGAGTGTCAAACTATTCGAATAGCCACGTCCGTGGTGATGGAGAGTTGGAATGGCCATACTGTTTCGTTGTCAGATGTTTTCTAAATAACTTGAAATGAATGATGAACTTTGACTTGACCACAAGAGGGTTGTGTTTATGATAATAGTTTCCCAACTTATGGGATTCTAGAACTATACTTTATCTTTCTTTGCTTCAGAACGCAGCTTAGGTTTCAAACTTAACTTTATAGTTAAACTTAGCTCTAGCACTTTAACTTAGAATTACTACTTGTTAGTGGTAGTTTGCGAGTACTTAAAGAGTACTCATGGCTTTTGTCCCTGGCTATTATCATGGCCAGACTATGAAGGAGATTATCAAGATGATGGTCAGCAGGACGGCTATGATAACTAGGACTATCTGCCTTCGTCAGCATTGCATGTGCCCCTGAAGATGGACCCCACTGCTACGCTTATCTTTTATTTCCGCTGCTTGTTGTATTAAGACTGGATCATGAGATCTGTATTTGTGTAAAACCTTATGTATGGTTTGTAATGGATGACGTACTGTGATATCCAATCCGTTATGTCTCGCAAAAATGGTAATCCTAGGATTGCGAGGTACGGCATAACGGGCATCTGGGATTAAAAATCCGGGTGTTGACACGCGGCCTCTCCTTCCGCCTATAAGTTGCCCTCGGGACGAAAACCCTAAGTACCCGATCAAAAATCCACGAAAGAGTCTGTAGTCGCCGTCATCTCCATCCCTAGATCGGGAAGGATCTGAAGCTCTTCCCGGCACCCTGCCAGAGAGGGGAATTCACCCTGGAGGCCTTCTTCATCACCATGCAAGCCTCCGGTGTGATGCGTGAGTAGTTCATCCTTGGACTACGGATCCATGTAGTAGCTAGATGGCTGGTTTCTCCTCCTTTGTGCTTTCATGTTTAGATCTTGTGAGCTCCGTTCATGATCAAGATCATCTATTTGTAATTCATACATGTTGTGTTTGCGGGGATCCGATGGATATTGAGATGCTATTTCAGATTGATTATTGATCCTATCATGTCTTTGTTATTTGAGATCTTGCATGCTTTCCGTTGTTAGTAGCTATCTTGGCCAAGTAGATGCTAGCAACTCCAAGAGTTAGTATTTATGCTCGATAGTGGGTTCATGCCTCCGTAACTGGGAAGTGATGAAATCTCTAAGGTACTAGATGTGTTGTTGCTACTAGGAGAAAACAACAATCCTTTGTTCATAGAACAATCGTATTGTTTACTTTACATGCAGTTCAGAAGCAATAATCTGTTGCTTGCAACTTAATACTGGAGGGGGTTCGGATGATAACCTAAAGGTGGATTATTAGTCATAGATGCAGTTGGATGGCGGTCTATGTATTATGTTGTAATGCCCAATCAAGTCCCAGAGGAGTCAAGATGATTAGTATATGCATGTATTGCTTTCTCAGTGTTTTTCAGTTGCCCCGCTGTAATTTGTTCACCCAGCATGTTATCTATCTAAGGAGAGCCACCTCTAGTGAACTATGTATCCCGGTCCTTTTACTTTACATACAATCTACAATCTTTTACTGCTTTGTGTTTACTTTCTGCAAACTTTTACTTCTTTCCATTCGATACGTTTAATCCTTTGTTTTCTGCAAAACACGGTGAGATTGACAACCTCATCGCAAGTTGGGGACAAAGTTCTATGGTTGTGTTGTGCAGGTCTCCACGTTGCTACTAGCACCGGTAGTGCGCCCTGCCAAAGCTCAGCTAGTAACACCTTTGGGGTGTTTCCTTGCTCCTACTGATTCGATTAAACCTTGGTTTTATAAGTGAGGGAAAACTTGCTGCTATATTCATCATACCTTCCTGTTGGGGTCCCCAATGAGCTCTACGTCGAAAGTCGAGCGCATCATTATGCTAAACTCCTGTTGGAGTACCAAAAGAGGGGTAATCTCTCATTCTTCCTCTTGTTCGTTCAAACTTCTTAGGACCCATATGAATTTCTCGTCCGAATCTTGCAGCCGAGGTTGAAGCCAAGAACTTAATCATGAGGAAGAACCTTGCGGAAATCGAAGGTAAACTTAACCGCTCCACATGATCGTTGTATTTTTCTTGCTTTATCTGGTGGACACTTATACTCTGGGTCCTCCGGGTTATTATGCTGTTCCAGTTGCTCTCGAGGATAGCGTCACTATGCCTGAATTGATGACTCATTCCCTCGAACAAGCAGGGAAGTACGAAGCTGAGCTAAAGAAAAAATACGCTGAGATAGCTCGGCTCCAACAGCAGGACTCAGAGATTACTTGGCTAAATACCGAAATCCAGAGGCTTAAGAGCTCTCATCAGTCCGCGCTGGAGAAGGTCGACCAGGAGTTTGCCGAGGAAAAAGAGCATTTAACCACGCAAATCTCCAAGGACAAGAGCCTATTGGAGGAAGCCGACGTCAAGCTTATGTCGGTTACCACCGAATACGAGAAACTCTAGGTCCATAATGCCAATGTTGATTCCGAGCTTCAGCGACTTCTCTTCCAGATTGCGCGTAAGTTTCCTGCCCTTGCTTGCTCTTCCACCATTCGGATTTGGTCCATTTGCTTACTGTTTTTCATCTTATCCTTAGGCAAATTTCCAGAGAGCGATATGTTCGCTGCCTCTGCCGTACGCCAGTCCTGCGAACGGCGTGGAATTCCTGCTGTCCCTGATGGTGAGCCAATCCCCTATACCACAGAAGATCTCCTGGCGAGTCTCACTACTCGCCTTGAGGTAGTTAAGAACCACGGCACGGACATCATCCCGGCGGCAACACGGATGTTCAGCTGCCTCTGGCCCAGTGAAACCATTCCCAAGAAGAGCTCCGCTTTTATAGCCAAACTTATGGTATGTGACACGCAGCTGCATTTGTGGCGTGAATCTGCCGCACGGGCTAGGGCCGACATTGCTCTAAAATTTGCGCTCTCATGGTATGAAGGAATTGACCTAGCATTGCTCACTTGCATGCGCACCGGGTCAAAGTGGTGCGAGGATCCAGAGTGGGTTGCGCACCGCCAGGCCTATGCGAACAATCTCATCCAGTACTCCTTCTGCCATGCCTGGAATGAGGGGCCGAGCTTTCTTGATGTCGCTGATGACGAGATTGTCTTTGGAGCGGAAGATGAAGGAAGTGAGAGCGAGGGCTCCGAACTAGGCGATGAGGCTGAGGATCCGGAGGAAGGTGATCTTAACCCGGAAGACGAAGCCGAAGCTAGCGCTCCTCCCCCACACTCCAGAGTACCTCCCTCCTCGACAAATGATTCGCCTGCTGCTCCTGCTCCTTGAAAAACATTTCACATTTATCAGATCCCCGGAATGCCAGGTGCAGATGTACTTAAATACTTTGGTTTGGTTGTGCTACAACTAATTGTTCCGACCTAAGTTTTACTGCCAGATTACCATGGGCGAAGTCCCTGAGTTTCATTTTCTTGTTCCCCCAATTTTTGACTCGGCTCGCATCTACCCTGATTGGGTTCCCCCAACTTACGAGTCCGAGGTTCAAAAAATTGACTTAACAATACTTGAAACCTTGAGATTAGCTCAAAATAGTTCGGCATTTTAGTGACAGAATAAACTTGAGATTAGTCAGAAAACCAATGTCGGCCCGCTTAAGTTCTTTTCCTTAGTTGTTTTTCATGTGCTTTGCCATTCCAAACTTGTTCTCTTGCTTGCCATGAAGCCAATTCTTGTTGGACAGTAGCAAAGCTGAAGAGTTAGGTTTTTGTTGCTAACACATTACTAATCCAACTAAGACATAAGCGACTTAACCCAGCCGACACAAAAAAGAACAAAAACAAAAGACAAGTACTAAAGCAGTCCCCGAGTCTCTGCTCGAGGTGGCAAAGTTTTTATTGATAAGCTCACTGCCGACATTCATACCGACATACGAGTAGTTCGGATACATTCACCTCTTAGGTGTAGAAAGGACGAAGCAGTGCTACGTTCCATGGTCTTTTGGATTCTTCTCCGGACCTGTCCGCCTTGTTCTTTTGCTGGGGCTGTGCATCAATAAGATAGTAGGAATCATTGTGCAAAGCTTTTTGCTCACAATGAAGGGCCCTACCCATGGGGGGACAACTTATGCATGCATGTGGTGCGCTGTATTAGCCTTAGCACCAAAGCACCTTCCCGAAAAACTTGGGGGTTTACTTTCCGGCTATGGTAGCGTCGGAGATTTTGCTGATATATGGCAGATCTGGACAAGGCCATCTCTCTCTCTTCTTCCACCAGATCAACATCATTTTGCTAGGCTTCGCGCACTTCAGCTTCTGTGTATTGGGTGACCCTTGGCGAATCATTCTCTATGTCGGATGGTAATACAGCTTCTGCCCCATATACCTGAAAGAATGTCGTATAGCATATTGATCGATTTGGAGTTGTTCTTAAACTCCATAGTACCGCTGGTAGTTCTTCTATCCAGCACCCCGCTAATCTTTGCAGCGGCTCTATGAGCCGGGGGTTTATCCCGGACAGTACCAGTCTGTTGGATCTTTCCACTTGCCCGTTTGATGCGGGGTGGGCGACTGAAGCGACATCTAACGGGATCTTCTTTTTCTGGCATAATCTCGCAAATGCTCCTTCAGCGAAATTTGTTTCGTTATCAGTTATGATGCTATGGGGGTAGCCATACCTTAGGATTATATCCTTGAGGAATCTTACTGCTGTTGCCCCATCACATTTCCGAATCGGTTTCACTTCAATCCATTTCGTGAATTTATCAACCATGACCAGAATGTGGGTCATCCCTCCTTTGGCCGGCTTAAATGGTCCTACCATGTCTAGGCACCATACAGCAAATAGCCATGTAATGGGGATAGTTTTCAACTCCGACATTGGTAGGTGAGTTTTTGTGGCATATCTTTAACAACCATTGCATTTTTTCACCAAGTCCTCTGCTTGCTCCAAAGCACTGGGCCAACAAAACCCATGCCATAAAGCTTTTGCTACTAAGGCCCTTGAGGAGGCATGGTGGCCACATTCCCCTTGGTGAATATCCCGGAGTATGTCGAGTCCTTCCTCCGGATCAACGCATCGTTGTAGTACCACAGTCACACTTCTTTTGTATAACTCGGCATTGATAATGGTATAGGCCTTTGCCCTTCTCTGAATTTGCCTTGAACTTATTTCATCATCTGGTAAGATTCCCTCTTTCAGGAAATCAAAAATTGGCTTTCCCCAAGTTGGTATAGCCCAGACAGGGAATGGTGCCTCATAGACCTCCATTGCATCCACCGACATAACTCCTGCCGGATCAGTCCCCAGGTTTGCTGGAGCAGTCCCCGGGTTTGCTGCAGCATTCCTCGGATTTGCGGAGGTGCTTCCCCATTCTATCTCCATAGGTGCTGCTCCTGATCCGGGGGATGCCGGGATGAAAATGGAATCTGATTCGGGTGATGGTGTGATAGATGGTTTTCTCAAGTGCTCCAAAGCCACGTTTGGCGGAATGGGTTGCCGGGATGAGCCTAGCTTTGACAGTGTATCTGCTGCCTCGTTTTCGATCCGAGGTACGTGATGGAACTCACACCCTTCGAAAACCCCGCTTATCTTCTGGACATGGAACCTATACAAGGCCATGCTAGCATCCAGGGCATCCCAATTTCTAGACACTTGCTGCACCACCAAATCCGAATCACCAAAGCATTGTATCCTACGTATCCCCACTTCCTTTGCCACTTTGAGACCATGTACCAATGCTTCGTACTCCGCCAGATTATTCGAGGCACTGAAATGGATTTGAAGGACATACTTCAGTTGATCCTTCTTGGGGGAAGTAAGCACTACTCCAGCGCCTAATCCATCTTTTAGTTTCGATCCGTCGAAGTGCATTTGCCAATAATTGGAGTCCGGCAGGGGTGGCTCATATTGCATTTTAGCCCAGTCCACAAAGAAATCCACATACCAGACTTGATCGCATCCCTTCAGCCGAATCAGCGTATGGGGCTAACTCGATTGCCCACTTTGCTATCCGGCCGCTTGCGTATTTATTACTCATGATCTCTGAAATGGGTGCCTCACATATCACCTTGATGGGGTGTTCCTCAAAATAGTGTTTGAGTTTCTTGGCCGACATATATACGCTATATGCCATCTTCTGATAATGAGGATAATTCTATTTTGAGGCTGATAATACTTCGCTCAGGTAATACACCGGTCTTTGCACTGACTTTCCTTCCTCTTCACGTTCCACTACGATCACTGCACTTACGACTCGGTTGGTCGTGGCTACGTAGAGCAACATTGGCTCCTTAGGTAGTGGTGCAACTAGGATTGGCGATGTAGATAACATCTTTTTCAATTCTCGAAATGCAAGGTCCGCCTGTTGTGTCCATGTGAATTTATCTGCCTTTTTCATCAGCTGATAGAGGGGCAAGGCCTTCTCTCCCAACCGACATACGAACCGACTTAACGATGCCAGGCAACCAGTGAACTTTTGGACATCGTTAAGACATTTTGGCAATTCCATTCTTTCTATGGCCCAGATTTTCGTCGGGTTAGCTTCAATGCCACGGCTAGATACCAAGAAACCGAGTAACTTTTCGGCGGGTACGCCAAAAGTGCACTTATCTGGGTTCAGCTTCATTCGGAACCTTCTTAGGTTCGCGAATGTCTGCCGGATATCCTCAAGGAGCATATTGCTTTCCTTGGTCTTTATTACCACATCATCCACATAGACCTGCCCATTGCGACCTATTTGGTCATGCAAGCATTTCTGCATGCATCTCTGGTACGTTGCTCCTGCATTACGTAACCCAAACGACCTAGTTTGATAGCAATAAGCCCCGTACGGGGTAATAAATGTAGTCTTTATTTGAGCATCCGGATTCAAGGGTATCTGATGGAAACCAGAATACGCGTCGATGAATGAAAGCAGCTCACATCCAGCCGTTGATTCTATGACCTGATCTATTCTAGGGAGTGGGAATGGATCTTTTGGACATGCCTTATTCAGGTTCGTGTAGTCAATACACATGCGCCATACCACAGCCACATTCGGATCATCTTTCTTTTTCTCCACCAGCACCGGATTAGAGAGCCAATCCGGATAGAGTACCTCCATGATAAACCCGACCGCTAGTAATCTTGCTATCTCATCTCCAATAACTTTCCTTCTGTCTTCTGCAAAACGTCTGAGAGGCTGCTTTACCGGCTTAGCCCCGGGTCTTACATTCAATGAGTGCTCAGCCAACTCCCTCGGTACACCTTGCAGATCTTGCGTAGACCAAGCAAAGATATCCCGATTCTTACGGAGGAAGTTGACGAGCTCACTTTCATATTTGCTGCTTAACCCGACACCAATGGTGACAGTGCGCTCTGGGAACAGATCATCGATTGGCACATTCTTCGTGTCCTTAGTTGCCTGGAACAATATGCTCCCGTGCGGGTTGGTCAGGGCCGGCATATGTTGTTGCACGGATTGAGCCAATGCTACCACTTCTAGTATCTTCCTTTTTTCTTGAGCTACCACGAGTGACTCGGCTAAATTGGATCCGGCTGAAGCACACTCGATCGAATGCCGGAAGTCCCCTAATATAGTTATCACGCCCCTTGGTCCGGGCAACTTCATCTTAAGGTAACTGATGTGGGTAGTTGCCATGAATTTGTTTAGTGTTGGCCTGCCGAGTAACGCGTGATAGGCGCTCTCTAGATTCACCACTTCGAATTCCAAGTTCTTAGTGCGGCAGTTGTCTCTTCTGCTGAATAACACGTCAACCCGGACTTTACAAATTGGTTCACAAGAAATACCCGACACAATGCCATGAAAGGTGGTCCTTGTTGCTTGCAACATGGTCTCTGTTATCCCCAACTTGTGCATGGTATCCTTGTACATAATGTTGATACTGCTGCCATTGTCAATCAACACCTTGGAAAACCTCACATTGAGTTTCGGTCCGATGAATGTCAGATCTAGGACCAGGGCATAGGTTCCCGGGCTTGGCATGATCTTCAGGTGATCCTTGATACTCCATGTGATTTCTTGATCCGCCCAAGGCATATATCTTGGCACAGCCGACATTACTGCGTTCACCTCCATATGTCGGCGCTGCAAGCTTTTCCGGTCATTCTCTTCCGTGGTGAACACACAATAGCTTTGATGATGTTCTCTATACTCATTTCGTCCCTCATTCTCATTGTAACCTTGGCCTTGTTGTTGATTATTGCCTACCTGATGTACCGCATCCCTTCTTTCTGGATTCTCGTACCTCGGCGGAGGTGGTGGCAGCATCAGTTGCTGTCCATTTCCCCCTGTTAGTAATGGTGGCCGGGGTGTTTCATTTCTAGGTGCTCCACTCTGAGGTGCCTGAGCATTCCCCGAACTCCCCTATTCTAATTTCCTCATCCACTCACACTGCCTGATTGTATGATTCGCTGGACTGTTTGGACTTGGCATATGAAATTTGCAAGGTTGATCTAGCATAGACTCGAATGTATACCTCGGCCTATACTTTTGTTCCTACCACTGGTTTTTTTGCTTCGGGGTCCAAGGCTTTCTCCCTTCGTTTTTCTGTTGCCAGCCCTGCCCTCCAGTTTTTTGGCGTTGACTGGCTCCGACATTGGGTTGATCTCGGTCCAGTACTTCGACTTGCTGCGAGTTATACCGATAATCCGGACGCTCATCCCTTCTTTGTCCTCGGAAATCATTCCTTCTTGATGACCCGGAGATATCTTGGTTGTAATACTCCTCGTTTGCTTCGCTAGACATTAGCCGGGGTTGCGTTGGATCTCCCAAGGCATATGAATCTGCGATTCGGATCGTCTCAGCCAAGGTAGTTGGCATATCTCGCTGTAACCTTTGCCACAGCATACTTCCATATCTGCACCCCTAAGTGAACCACTCAATACCTTGTGATTCAATCACTCCTTCGCACAAGTTTCTCACATTAGACCATCAAGTCAGGAAATCTCTATCTGGCTCATTCGGTCTCTGCCGGCATAACGCTAGGGTTTGCGGCCTATTGGGTCTCTTGTAAGTGCTTGAGAAATTGCTAACAAACAGCTCCTGGAAATCCAGCCAGCAGTTAACGCTTCCTGGTGGTAAATTGTTCAACCAAACTCGTGTTGGTCCTTCCAACATTTTTGGTACATATCTCACTGCCCATCTCAAATTTCCTGTTGTGATCTTGACTGCTGTGGCATAGTAGATCAGCCAATCCTCTGGCCTGGTACTACCATCATAAGTTCGGGTTCCTCTGGCCAGCTGAAAGTTCGGCATTGGTGGCTCATTCATGATCCGGGGCCCGAAACATGCCGGACCCGGTGGACCTTGTAACTCGATTTGTTCCGACCTATAAATCCTATCCAACTTCAACCTCACATCATCTGGCTGTAAGTTCCTGCTTCCCAACCGTGATCCAATTACGTGGTGATCCGGTCTAGGGTATCCATCATTGACCATAGCCGAATAGCCATCATTGTATCTTTCCTGATCCGGACGTGCATGATGCTGTTGTGCCGCTTGTCCCACACTTCCTTCTTGCCGAGGTACGCGTTGTTGTTGCGCTCGAGGTAAATTTTGCCCCACTCCCACGGGATCGCGATGTCCGGCATTGCCGTTGGCAGCATTTCTTTGACCGGCATTGCCTTGGTCCCGGTTACCTCGGGCAGCCACACCTCGGCCGGTGCTATGGCGGTCCTCATCTACTTGCACTGCTTTGCCTTTTCTAGCCCTTACCGGGTCATAAGGGACCATTTTCTTGTTTCTTCTCCTGGAGTCCACTACCTCTTCTCTCCTGCAATCGTGACCCAGAGATGACGCGGCTCCTCTGGATCTTGTCGGGTTATTTCTGGCCGAATGTACCACCTATGAGGCCCCTGGTGGTGTCGGGTTAGCTTTGTGTATTTCTTCATTTTGTTGGCATGCAACTCTCAATAGGTCATTTACCCTCTCTTGCTGCCTTTGTCGGGCCTCTCCGGTTAAACCTTCTAACTCGGACGTGGCCGCATTTGCTGCTCTGAGGTTCTTTGCCGGGGTATTGTACCGATCCAACCCTCATGTTACTATCATAGTTGTCTAAACCGGCCTAGGCTCGTACTCCTTGTCAATCTCAGTGATCAGGTTCTTGCCCCGGATTTCACTCCATCGATACGGTTTGCCTTAGCATACTCTCTCAAGGTGATGTTTAGCGACTGATGCAGCTCTGCTACCTTCTTTGCTCGGGCTAAGATCTTCCTCCTAGTTTCCTCTAACTCAACCTGCGCCTGAGCCGGATCAACTACAGGTGCTATTAGCGTAGCCAAGCTATCTATCGCTTGATGGAGCACATTCTCTGGCTTCTCTAGCGGAGGAAACCTATATCTTGTCTGTTTGGGTGTTACCTCTGGCTGTGGTGCTGGATCTTTGCTTGGTCCCGCATCTGGCGTGGTCATCGGGACCTCAACGCTACTAGTGGGGCGAGCGATACGCACTCCACGAGCGGCGCTGAGAGGTGGTTCGCCTCCCTCGATGATGTGTCGCGGGTGAACACAGGACTCATCCACCCCGACGTAGATCTTGTGCGTGCCAAGCTTGAGGAAGACGTCGTTGCATGGTGGAGGGTGCCTGCCGAAGCTTCCCGTGTTGACGCTGACATAGTCCCGCGCTCCAAAGCGCTGAACCAAGCCTGAGACGATTCGCTCGCCGGTGCTTGAGAAGTTTCCCGTCTGAGTTTTCACCCCTGCTAGCACCGCTTGCCCCATCGTGGGCGCCAACTGTCGTGGTGGTGGCACGGCAGATGCCATGGATAGGCTAAAGATGGGGCCAATGAGTGCTAGGTGAATCCAGGGAGGGAGAGCATGGTGATTCGACGCATAGATGTTCTTGTATATTCTCTATCAATGGTGTTTACAAGTGCTCCTAAGGCTCTCAACAAGAAGGAGACGATGTCTCTTACTCCCTGTTTACTAACCCTTGAGCTCTACCTTAGACAGAGAATGATTGATCTATTTGCCCTCCCTCTCTATGGAGGCCCCGGTGCTCCTTATATAGGGGAGCCCGGGTTACAATTCTAGGGCACAGGTGGTAGCATATTCTACGAATATGCTCCTCGTCCAAAGCTAGATGCTTCTTTATTCCTCTTTAACGGCTCGTTCGAGCTTTGGACGTAACCCGCAGCATCATCCTTGACTTTTGGTGTCACCAGACATGGGCTACGTCATCCGGCTTTGCCCGCGTCACCTTGGTCGCCCTGACCCGCTGGTCCTCTTCTTTACTTTATTTTTATCATGCTACAGCTAATAAAGTCATCTTTTGACCAACGGGGGATTCCTTCTCTTGGAAGCTAAGGTAATTCAGCTTGCATATAGCTAATTTGGCTTACCCATTTACCTGTAAAACAGATACACATGGCAGGCATAAATCTTATGCTGGCCGGACCATTGTCAAGGAAACTCCCCATGGGCCAGGTCGCACCGTGATTCGGCCTACCTTAAGGTGACCCGATCAACACTTCGCTTTGACCGCGCCGTACCCAGGCTAAGTCGGCCCTTATACCCCGGTGTTACCCTACCCGGGGGTATCCCCCAACATCTCCCAATAAGTACTTTTCTTCAACCCTCAGGACAATTATATCTGACTAGTAAATGTTCCAACTACAACAGAATGGTAATTAAAACTGCCCACTACTTATGCTTCAGGATGACTCATGCTATCTATATTTGATTAGTAAGAGCTTCAACTATAATCGAATGAATAAAACTGCCAACTGTGTGAGTTCCTCGGTTTGACTTCCTCGTTTGGTCTCGAGAGGGAATACCAGGATGGGTATGATTGGTGTTAGTATCAGGTGGTTCCGAATAGGTCTTTCTTATCTCTCTCTAATAGCCGACAGTTGTACCAAGTCTCTATAGGTTGTTTAGTGCCATTGCGATGCTTCTTCAGTCCACCATACCTATGTAGGTGAGAGCCGCCGAATTCTAGCCTCGCTGTAATCGCCTCGATCGACGCCTCTTTTCCTTTGCCCTTTGTCAAGACCCCTTTTGTTTTAGCAGGTTTGAGATCGACGTCGTAGCGTGGTTACCCTTCCGCTTTGGCTCAAGGTGGTTATGGACGCCATTGGTTATTCTACAGGGCTCTTAGCCCCATTTGCATCTTGTCCGTAGTCGGACGCTCTATCATTTTCAAGGTGATTTGGATCTTTGTATTGTATAACTATATTCTTGACTCGATGAGTCGTTGTTGTATATATATATCTGTTATGTGGGTCCCATCGAGGACTGTTGTATAATGGTATTACTTTGTTTTCCACCCACACGAAAGTGCCTGGTGGGCGTCCTTGAATCGTTTCTATGCGGGTTTGGCGGAAAGGGCTAAAACTTGCATAGGGCCGATTGGAGGGTGTTACAGAGTGGTATCAGAGCCCAGCAGTTCTGATACCCCACAAGTCCAGCCTGTAGGATAACCTAGCTAACGGCCGAAGTAGAGTGTCAAACTATTTTGCAAAATCGATTGGATAGTTCTGATTAGGTATGATTTTACTCCTTACCCCTATGCTGTTCCTCTCTTACCTCTGCGTGTTTTGAATCTGCTCTCTTCTCTTTCTTCGAGTCTAGGATTTCTCGTGGTTGGGTTTCCATCGAACCTTTAGGGTTTTGCTTCTTCCTTTGGTAACAGTGCTTCTACATCCGGACTTCATGCTATCTGAGTGATCCTTTATCTGTGGTACCATTCTTTGTTCCTTGTTTGTGCCTTCCGGTGTTTTCCGACACGACGACATCCTATATGCCAGATCCGATGCAAAGTCTGCATCCCTCCTTTTGTTTCCAACCCTCGTTTGTCGAGATCTTCAGTCTAATTCCGAGAGTTGGTTGCATAATTCACCTATTCGTGCGCAGAGTAATGGTTTGGGTGCGCGATGGACTGATCACCATCCGACTACTCTTATCATTCGCTCTTGTACATTGAATCGGTGGATCCAGCAATTTTACTCCGTCCATGGAAGCTAGAGGTGGCTTTGTTTGTTGATACCTTTACCTTCCTCTGTTGTTTATCCGGAGTGTTCTCTCGACGATCACGGACAAAGACCTCTTGTTAGTGGTGTCGCGAGGATCGACACGAAGCGAGAAGATTCAGATCGCCGGCTTTTCCTCTCGGTACCATGAGGCGGATCTCGAGGGCGAGATCCTTTGTTAGTGGTGTCGAATTGTGGCGCCCCGCAAAAACCACTACTAGAAAATCGCGTTGTTTTTGTGCATTGCATCATCATGACCGCATGCTCATGTCATCATGCCACATTGCATTTGAGCATCGTCATCATCATGCATGTGTTTGTACAAAACTATTTTCGAAAAGCCTGGTTTTGTTTTCTAAACGCCTTGTCTTTATTTTTAAATCAAAACCCTGGTCCTCCAGATTATTTTGTTTTGTCTAAAAACGATTTACAAAAGACTTTTAGGAAATAAATAAAAACTTAAGTTATTTTTGGGAGGCAGCTAGCCAGGCCCGAAAGCCCAGCCGGCCACCTCCAGATAAAAATCTTACCTACCCTAGAACCACCCAAAACCTTTTCCACCAAATAACCTACACAGCCCTATCCTACCCAGCCCCTCCACCTCACCCCACCCAATCAGTGCACGCCACCTCACCTCCTTGCCCACCTCCCCACCACACACACAACACACACAGCAGCACGCGCGAGCCAACCACCCCATCGCCACCCTGGCCCCACCACCGACCATACCCACCTGCGTCTCCACCCGCGCGCCCATCCCCAGGCGACGCACGCTCCCCACCTCTTCTCTCGCTCACCCCGACAACCACCTGGCCCCTCCGCTGGCCCCACCTCGGTCCACCCCGCCCGCCGTCTCCGTCTCTCTCTCCCTCAGCGCCGCTCCTTCCCCTACCTACCGCGAACCACCCCGCCTCTGCTTCTCTTCTCTCGAGCCGCGCCGCCCCTTCCCCGCCGTCGCCATCGCCCCTGGTGCTCCCTCTCTCGAACTGCGCCTCCGGTCGCCGCTCCTTCTGGCAGCATCGCCTCCTCCCCGGCTCACCTCCGCGCCGCCGTGGGCCCCGCCTCGCCACCAGGCCCGCCTCGAGCTCCGGCTGCCGCGTTCCCCGCCCCGCGTCGCCCGTCCCCGCCGAGATCCCTGCCGCCAACGGCTCAGTTCGCCTCTGCCTCCCTGTGCTTCGAGCGCCACCACCGCGACCTCCCGGCCTCCCCCTCCTGCGTGTCGCCGCCGTCACCCTCCCTGTCTGCAGCCCTTCGACCTTCCTTGCCCGCATCCCCGTGGCCACCTGAGCTGGGCGCCTCTCCACTGCCGCGCCCTTCCTTGGCGCCCTAGACCCCACCACCTCGACGGTCGTCACCCCTCCGCCTTCTCGTCCCGCTCTGCGCGCCGGCCTGCTCGCCTAGCTCCTCCACCCCGCGCCCGAGCTCAACCTGCCGCCGCCGCGAGCCACGAGCTCCCTTCTCCGTTGGGTGGCGCCGAGCCTCTCCCGCGGCCACCTTGCAGCACCCGTCTCGCCGTCGAGCCCGGCTTCCTTGAGTCAACTCCCCGTGGCTGAGGGCCTCTTGAGTTTGTCCCGTGTGCACAACTGTCGCCCTCGCGTGGGTAAGGCCATGCCCCGGCTCAACCCGGCCACTTGTTCCTGTGCTATCAAGAGGTGTGTTGCGCTTGGTTTTTGGCCCAAACAAGGGGTACCTACGAAGATTGGAGTTGTGTATTCGTGTGTAGCTGACGTATGTAGCTGTCAAGAAATTGTGGTAGGCAATGACAAAATGGTGTTAGTGGCACTGCCGTCCAGATGAAGATTGTTTGATGCCACATGAAGACTGTACTGACGCCAATCCAACACTGCCCTCCTCACCCGAATCCAAAAACCCAAGTTCTACCGCAAGGGCGACAAGATCGTCAACAGAAATTCGAAGACCCTGGATCTGAAGACAAAACCCCGAAAACCGATCCTGGAGTCCGAAGGCCGAACCCCGTCAACCACTTGGAGCGCCAAGTTCTTCCTCCCGCCGAGACCGAACCCCAACGACCCTTGCGAACACCAAGATCGCCGATACCCTATGTGCGATCCTCTTTTCCGAGCCCTATCTTATAAAATGTGATATAATCCTTGTTGCATATTAAATTGTTCATGCTTGCCTACATCGCATCTTGTGGTTTGGGGGTACTTTGTTGACTCACCTAATAATTAAACATGGAGTCTATATGAGGGCTTTTGTAGTCTTATATCGTCTCCATTTAAATTTGTGTAGCGAACCGATGTCATGTTTCGCCCTGTTAATACAACATTTAAATTGCGGGGTTTCTAAATAACTCGAACCTATTAATTAATTGTTGGGACCCTGCTTACATATCGCCCTAATTGCACCGCATCTGCATCATATCATAATCATGCCGGATCTTTTGCCGCAGTATTAAATAATGCATCTGGTGTTTGTTCTAGTGTTTGCTTCTTCGCGGATTAGGCCGATGAGTGGATGCGAGTATCGACAAGTTCTTCGGATATGAATCTCCGGTAGTGTTTCCCAGGCGAGCATCTCTCCCCTTCTACCTATTTTGCATTTATAGTCTTTATTTCCTCCTGTTGATCTATTGCTATCCGTGTCGTGATGCTTTAGTTTCCGTGCACCAGTTATATCCCGTGTAGCCTCTATATTGCCATGGAGACCTCCTAATACCTGATGTTTGGTAGATAGCTGGCCTTGCGAGTCGTAGTTGCTTGCTCAGGTGCGATCTTGTGTCGTCGAGTACCCCAGCTGTTGGAATGCTGGCAGATGCTTATTGGTGGAGATGATCATGTCTTTAATTACAACTATTAAAATGCTAGATATAACTAATGCAGAGGCATCAGTGGGCAATAGAGGTTATTTGGTTCTTCCACGCTCACTTGTGTCCCATAGGACCCCGAGTACTTGATCGAGTGTGCTTTGTCGTGAATGCCTCGTTGGGTTTTGAGTTGGTTTTTCCGAGGTTGATCGAGTGTGTGTTGCTATTTGTGCACCCCTGCAGGGTAAAACTTTCTGAAAGCCGTGTCTGCGGTTATGGACGACTTGGAGCACAGTATCTCGATCATAGACAAGCATAACTAAAGTAGTCCTATAAATTTGACTTAATATGTGACCAGTAATCAGCTCAAGTATAACGGAATGGATATTAAAAATGTCAACAACTGGTGGATCTGGGTTGTATGTTATATATGCCTAGTAAGTATTGCAACTCCAATGGAATGTGATAAAAGTGCCAACAACTGCTGGGTTTTGGGATTCCTCGGGACAATTATATCTGACTAGTAAATGTTCCAACTACAACGGAATGGTAATTAAAACTGCCCACTACTTATGCTTCAGGATGACTCATGCTATCTATATTTGATTAGTAAGAGCTTCAACTATAATCGAATGAATAAAACTGCCAACTGTGTGAGTTCCTCGGTTTGACTTCCTCGTTTGGTCTCGAGGGGGAATACCAGGATGGGTATGATTGGTGTTAGTATCAGGTGGTTCCAAATAGGTCTTTCTTATCTCTCTCTAATAGCCGACAGTTGTACCGAGTCTCTATAGGTTGTTTAGTGCCGCTGCGATGCCGCTTCAGTCCACCATACCTATGTAGGCGAGAGCCGCCGAATTCTAGCCTCGTCGTGTACTGGCCTCAGTACTGAAGCTCCCCTTTTCCTTTGCCCTTTGTCGGCACCCCTTTTGTTTTAGCAGGTTTGAGATCGACGTTGTTAGCAGGGTTACCCTTCTGGCTTGGCCTGGGCAGGGTTATGGACGCCATTGGTTATTCTACAGGGCTCTTAGCCCCATTTGCATCTTGTCCGTAGTCGGACGCTCTATCGTTTTCAAGGTGATTTGGATCTTTGTATTGTATAACTGTATTCTTGACTCGATGAGTCGCTGTTGTATATATATCTGTTCTGTGGGTCCCATCGAGGACTATTGTGTAATGGTATTACTTCGTTTTCCACCCACACGAAAGTGCCTGGTGGGCGTCCTTGAATTGTTTTTATGCGGGTTTGGTGGAAAGGGCTAAAACTTGCATAGGGCCGATTGGAGGGTGTTACAGATATCTATCTTGTTGCATATTAAATTGTTCATGTCACAAACATATATTGTCATTTGGGGATATTTTGTCTATTCACCTCATAATTAAATATGGAGACTATATGCGGAATTTTCTAGTCTTATATTGGCTCCATTTAAATTTGTGTAGAGAACCATGTCATATTTTTCCTTATTAATACAACATTTAAATTGAAGAGTATCTAAGCAACATGAACCATCTAATTAATTACCGGGACCCTGATTCCTCTTAAGATTGTCTAGATGCACCGCATATTTGCCATGTCATGCATCAGACATGCATCATGCCCGATCTTATGCAGTATTATTAAATAGTGTATCTGGTGTTTCTTTTAGTGTTTTCTTCTTCACGGATTATGCTAATGAGTTGATGCGAGTGTCGACCCGATATTTGCATGAATCTTCAGCAATGTTACCCAAGCGAGCATTCTCCCCTTTCTACCTATTTTGCAATTACAGTCTTTACTTCCTCCTGTTGATATATTGCTATCTGTATTGCGATTCTTTAGTTTCCGTACCATTTATATCCCTTGTAGCCTCTATATTGCCTTGGACACCTCGTATTGCATGTTGCTTGGTAGACAGTTGGTCTTGTGAGTTGTAGTTGCTTGCTCAGGTGTTGGTTCAAGTCGTCGAGTTCCACCATTGTTGGGAGGTTGGCAGATGCTTAATGGTGGAGATAATCATGACTTTCATTATAACTTATCAATTAAAATGCTAGAAATAGATATAATATAGAGGCAACGGTGGGTAATAGTCAATATTTGGTTTTTAACCGCCCACTTGTGTCCACCTAGGATCCGACTTCTTCAAACATGTTCCAAGACTGAGCGTGCTAACCACATGTGGGGTGTCTAGGTGGCCCCCATGTACTTGCTTTGGGTCTAGGAAAGCGTTGTGTCCGAAGCCCCGCCGACATAACGATGGAAGTATGTTAATCGATCTGGCAAAAAGGGTGGAACTGCGTGTGGAAACTTTGGTGCGCCCTGCAGGGTTAAATCTTTTCGAAAAGCCATGTCCGGGGTTATGGATGACTTGGAGCACCATTTCTCGATCATATACAACTACAACTAAAGTTTATTGTTATAATTTGACTTGTATCAGATATGACTAGTAAGTTGGATAACTACCATGGAAAGAATGAATAAACTGCCAACCGTGTGAGTTTCCTTAGATTGGCTTCCCCGTTTGGTCTCGAGGGGGAAATTAAAGGATGGCTATGTTTGGTGTTAGTATCAGGTTGTTTCCACATAGGTCTTTCTTATCTCTCTTTGATAGCTGACAGTTGTATCGAGTCTCTATAGGTTGTTTAGTGCATGCTTCGTTGTTGCTTTAGTCCACTATACCTATGTAGGCGAGAGCCGCCGAATTGTAGACTCGACGTGTACTGGCCTCAGTACTGATTGCTCCCTTTTTCCTTTTCCCTTTGTCAGCACCCCTTTGTTTAACTGGTATAACGTTGTTAGCAGGGTTACCCTTCCGGCTTGGCCTGGGAAGGGTTATGGATGCCATTGGTTATTCTTCAGGGCTCTCAGCCCAATTTGCTTCTTATCCATACTCGGATGTTGTATCATTTTCAAGGTGATTTGGAACTTTGTATTGTATATCTATATTCTTGACTCATTGAGTCATTGATGTATATATGTTCTATGGGTTCCATCGTGAACTATTGTGTAATGATATTACTTTGTTTTCCACCCGCACGCAAGTGCCTGGTGGACATCTTTGAATTGTTTCTGTGCGGGTTTGGCGGCAATCGCTAAAATCTGCATAGAGCTAATTCGAGGGCATTACAGCCTAGTAACCACACATGAATAAGCTCTACCAGTAAATTTTCCATATGCATGATACGATGAAAAATCCCGACGGACGCGTTGGGTACCCATAACACAAAAACTAGAATTCAATACTCAATAAGACCTCAAGTGGCCCGAACTGAATTACCCGAGTATGCTCTGAGTTCGAGTCCGAGGACTCAAGCTTGATGTATGTTCATGTTGTTTTTTCCCAAGATAAATTAACTGGTTCCCAATCCGTCAGATGCACCATACTCGTTATACCAAAATCCCCATGACAAACTTATTGAACTTACGGTCTCCTACTCGATAGAAATTTCTTCCTAGAGAGCCGACGCAAAATAAAGAAGACCAGAGTTGAGTATCTCCTTGGATGAAGAATATCTCTAAACCTATAGACCGGTGCAAGCACCCAAACATACCGTTGGGGGCTACTCCCATTGGGAGCACTGATCGTGCATCCGATAGAAAAACCCTCCTACGGAGTTGACATAAAACAGAAAGTTAATGAAGAATAACTCTACGCCTACACTCGAATGCAAGCATTCCAACGTAGCCTCGGGGGCTACTCCCATCAGGAGCGCTGGCCGTGCACTCGAAAGAAAAATCAAAAAACCTCCAATGGAGCCGACCGAAGAATAACCTTGAATCTACCCAAATATAGCCTCAACAGTTACTCCCATTGAGAGCACCGGATGAAAACGTCAACATTACTTTAAGAACAAGGCAACGTCATCCATTTCATCAGCCAAACAAGGCAGTCGAGAAGTTTACGCATCCGAAGAAATCTTCGAGTTCACCTTCTGAGCGTATTAAAAAAGACTTTGAGCCTATGCTTAGACACAGGTATCTGAACATAGCCTCGGGGCTACTGACATGGGCATGTCCCTTTGGGTTCCCACTATTGGTATATATGGTGCGATCCAACGGAAGGCTCACTCGAAGATACATCAAGATTCATGAATCCCATGATGATTTGGTTGATACGAAGCTTACAAGGTCACAGACTCCCGGTGGAACAAGAGAGGGAAAGTCCAAGACTAGAGTAGATACAAACTGAAGGGAATATGCCCTGAGAGGCAATAATAAAGTTGTTATTATATGTATTCCAAGTATATGATAGATCTTTATTTTGCATGCTATAATTGTATTAATATGGAAACCTTAATACATGTGTGTTTAATAAATAAATAGAAAGTTCCTAGTTATGCCTCTCTATAAACTAGCTCGTTGATTAAAAGGATGATCAAGGTTTCCTGATCATGGACATTTGATTTTGTTAATAACAAGGTCACAACATTGGTGAATGATGTGATGAACATTCATCCGAAGTATAACATTACGATCAAAGTCATTATATTTATATTGCTATAACATCATACGGAGTAATCTTTATCCTTAGACCATGAGATCATGATAATTGCTAACACTGGAAGAATACTTTGATAACATCAAATGTCACACCGTAACAGGGTGACTATAAATATGGGTTTGGGTATTCCGAAGGTGTTATGTTGAGGCTCATGGATCAAGAGTGGAATTTGTCAATCCCGATGACAGATAGATATACTCTGGGCCCTCTCGGTGATGTCACATTAACATAGCTTGCAAGCAAGTGATATGATCACTAGAATGTTATATTGTAGCATCCCAATTGTCTAACAATTGTAATGCTACTTGGTCTAGTAATATAATGGCTACTTCAGATAGATAATTGTTGCATCATAATTATATCATGCTCATGTCATCATGCCACCTTGCATTTGAGCATCATATAAAACCCTTTTTGTTTTGGTTCTTATCTCATATGCATTGTAAATTGTATTTGCCTATTGATATTGTATTTGGTTCTTGATATATTGTTTAAATGCCCAAGTTGAGTTGGGGCCATATCTTTTATTAACTCCACCACCTTTCTTTCACCACCTTATAATTCCACCATCCAACTAAATATGAGCTTGGCGCTTATTGGTTTTACCTCTAGCTCATGTGGGTTGGGATGGATCCAATTCTTTCCACATGCTCTCATCTTGGCATCATGTTGTTTTCACATTATTGATATATGAGAGTCACATGGCCACCTTTGCATGCCTTGTGAGTGGGAACCTTTTCCATAGCCTCCATCTGGATTATTATGGAATTATGCTCATGTTGGGGTATTGTTGGGACTATTGAGCATCTAGTGGCACATACACACTAGCAAGCCCCATTGTATTTCAAATATGGTCATCTCCATCTACTCCACATGGGGCATCCTTTTTAATTCTTTTGCTTGGATTTTATTCCAATTTTGGGAATGCATAATAATAATGCCATGGGATAATATTGTTTTCACAAGAATCCTCATGACATTAAATATTTTGCATGGGCCATGCAAGTGCCACCTTTTTCTTTTTGGAATTTGGTTTTATTTGAATCTTAAGTGGATCATCATCTCTCTCTACCCCTTAGGCTTGGTCTTGCTTGATGCATGCTAGCATCCAAACCTCATCCCCATCTCCATCCATGCCATCACCACTTTCCTTTTCTCCTCTCTTTTGGCCATTTCTTGCTTGAGCTTGTTTTGGTCTTGCTTGATCTTGTCCAAGAGAACCACACCACATCTCTCTCTCTCTCTCTAAAACCCTAATCTACCATACCCCCATCAAGCCCTACACCTAATCTCCCCATTATCACCATACCCCATCCTAGCTAAACCCTAAACCTACCCCACCCCCTCTTTTCCATCTATGCCGAGCCTCTTCTAGCTGGCCCCACCTGGCCCCTCTCTCCCTGGCCCCACCAGCTGCTACCCCACCCCATACCCTAGCTGCACCCGAGCCAAACCTAACCCTAACCCGACCCTAGCACTAGCCGAGCCACCCCCTCTTTCTCTCTATGCCATAGGGGCCCCTCCAGCCCGAGCCTGTCCCTGCCTCCTTGCCCTCACGACGACCCCACCTGGGAGCCTACCACCTGCCCCTGCCAACCCTAGCACGTGCGAGGAGGAGAGAAAGGTGGCACCAAGCCACCTTTAACCCTACCACCTCCCCACGGCACCTCCCCTCTCTCTGCTACCTACTACCACCCCACCACCTCTCTGCCTCGCCCAGCTACCCCAGATCCGCCAGGGCCTCGCCCTCTTCTCTCCTTCCTCTCCACCACCGTCTACCCCCATCGCCGGCAAAAAACCCTCGGCCTCCACCGTCCCTTCTCTTCCAGCCGGTGGCGTCGCGCTCTCTGGTGTCGAGGAAGACCGCAAGCATCCTCGCCGCCTAGTACCCGTCGAGGAGGAGAAGCACCGAGCCGAGGGACCTCGACGCCGACCCGAAACCCTAGCTCGCTCGGTCTCTGCATCATCGCCGCTGCGCTCATGACCGATCCACCTACACCGACGCACTCTCGGTGAGCTGGCTAACCTCCTCGACATGGTCCCTTTGCCGTATCGCCCTAGTGTCGCCGTCGCAGCTCCGAAGCAGTGCCGCGTCTTGGCGCTAAGGCCCGCCGCTCCGTGTGTGTGAAACCCTACCTAGCCTACCGATCGTCCTCTGTCAAGAATCCCCACCCCACCGTGGCACTTAGCCGCTGCAGACTAGCCCAGTCCAGAGATCGATCCCTGCCGCCAGTGCATCGACTGCCGCTCAACGCAGAGAAGAAGATCCTGACGGTGTGGTTGTTTTGATTTAGCCTCCGTTCTTTTTTCGATCAACCCGCGGTCGCAGACCCACCGATCGGTCGGCTAACGCTTTTGCAGAAAAACCCCTAGGCTTTTGGATTCCTTAACCCGCGCTCCCCTCGCGACGCCACGTGGTCCACCCTGGGCTTTCGCTGTCACGTGGGGCCGGAGTCTCTGTCGGGCCCGCCTGTCTGTCGCTTAGGCTAGGTTAGCTCGCGGTGTAAAAACCTTTTCTGCGAAGTGCGCTGCTGAGTCAGCTGCTGGCCCCACTGGTCATTGGCTGTGGCTAGCTGTGACTGAGTAGCAAAAGTAATTCTGTAATCTGTTTAAATTCAAATTCTTTTTAAATTAATTCAAATTCAAATTTAATTCTGTTTTCAAATATCTTTTCAAATATAATTCCAATTAATACAAATAATATATGTTTTCAAATCAGAAAAATGTGAGGAATTCAAATCTTTCATCCAAAATATATTTTGAACATTTAAAATTGCAAGTTGATTAAAATTACAATAAAATGCCCTTCCACTTTAATTAATTAATAACTTTTGTTTTATAACTCCAAATTTAACAAATAATATGTCTAAAATGATTAGCTCGACGAGACCTTTCTGTTTATGCATTCCATTATATGTTTTGAAGCATGCATCATATAAATATAATGTGTACAGCAACTCAATTGAGAATAAAATGTGCCAAAACTCAATAAAATGGTTTATTCTTGTATTCCACACCTCACCCATGCCATGCTACTTTATTGCCATGCAAATTGTGCATCATTCATCATGGCATGATTGTTTGCTTGATGCACTTGATTAATATGCTTGTGCACTTTATTTATGTTGGCCCTTGTTTGTTTGGTTCTTCTTCGAATAGACGCTGAGCAGGGGATATATCAAGAGAACCAGGAGCACTACCCAGATCCATCCCTTGCTTCAACTGAGCTGCCAGGCAAGCACTACCACATGCTTGCATACATATAGTACCTATTGCCTCTATCTTATTCTTGCATCATTGAGTCGCGATTGCATTAAATTGAATCCCAAGTATTGCATAGCCTTTACTTTTAAACCCCAATCAAGCTTGTTCCTCCATCCCATGAGCCATTACTACAGAGTTGTTTGAGCCATGCGAGTCGAGAACAACATGTGTAGGGTATGTGAGTGTCGATGGATAACGAGGTACCTATACAACTTAATCTGAGTAGTAATGGGATAACTAATGAAAGTGGCATCGGTGAGCCATATTCGCTATTTGGTTTTTCAGGCTCACTTGTGTCCGTGGGACCCAGTACTTGATTCCTGTTCCTTGAATATTCGCAATATCCACATCCGGGAGGCTTATGGACCCCCCTGAGCCAGAGCTTGATTCATTCTTATTTCTTGGGGCCAAAAACTAGTTTGAGGTGTTATTTACTATCCTGTACTTATGCCATGCTTTCTCGCTTTATTTTAAATTGTGCGAGGTAATGCACACTGATCGCTTAGGTCCGTGACCCGTTTATTGTATCGACAAGCCCACCACACTTTTGGGTTCCCAGTCGTTCTGACCGGCTCCACAAACCTTGAGGCCGTCTCGAGTCAGCTAACCGTTATGGTAGCTCAATGGGGTGGCCCCTGAAATATTTCTGAATCCTGTAATTGCTTTGTCGTGGATCGCCTCGTTGGGTTTTGATTTGGTTTTCGAGGCATATCGAGTGTGTGTTGCTATTTGTGCACCTATGGTAAAACTTTCTGAAAGCCGTGTCATGCGGTTATGGACGACTTGGAGCACAGTTTCGATCATAGACAAGCATAACTAAAGTACCACTTTTAATTTGACTAGACTAGGTACCGACTAGTAACTAGTGCAACACTCACGGAATGGATAATAAAGCGCCAGCGGATGGGGGTTGTTCGTCCGCTTCCTCGTCGGTAAGCGAGGAGGAGGATGGATCTGTTAAGATTACCGTTTTTAACTGTTATAACTGTTATTTTTTAATTCACAGACATTCGTCTATCTTTGGTTAGGCGGATGGTTAGCGAGTATCTATAGAATTGCTAGGATTTATCTTTTGCTGCAATTGCGTCACCCCAGGTTGTGTCCCCTCTAGAGGCATAAAGACTTCTTTGAGTACCCTAGGGTCTCACACGATAAATTATTGGTTCGGATGAACAGTACCCTCGCAAGATGGATCTTTGGGTGGAAGAGCGGACAATGTGGGCAACGATCATTCGGTGTAGAGATTAAGGAGCAGGGGATCCGTGAGATACGTATGGATCGCTTATTTATGGGGCATCTTATGCCGATTTGCTTCTTATCCGTACTCGGATTTTGTCTTCCGCTTCCGCTTGATACTCTGTTGATTGATGTATGAGGAGATATCCTAAACTATTATATCTATCTAGGATATTTGGATCTTGCCGTATGGCGTTGCTATATTTCCTTTCTTTTTAGATGGAATGGCTCTGATGTACTGTTGTATGGTGGCTTGCATACATACTCATTTGTGTATGTAGTTGATCCCTTCGCCTGCCGATTACGCCGCCCGTTCTTGTCCCGATGTTTGGAAATGGTTGGGACGGCCGAAAGGTCTACCTGTGAGTGGCATTTGGGCCCCACCATACTATTTCAACCATTTCCGTCCATCCAGGCTTGTAACTAGGAGCGTAATTCACCGAGGTAGTTACATATATCATGGGAACAAAAAAAGAGTACATGTCGGTAACGAGATTAAACTAGGTATTGAGATACTGATGATCGAATCTCGGACATGTAATATATCACAAGAGAAAGGGATTTAGTTACTATCATTAAAGGTTCTCTCGATCATAGAAGTCATCGTTGAATGTGTGGGATTCAGTATGGATCTCCAGGTCCCGCTTCTGATTATTGATCTGAGAGGGGTCTCGATCATGTCTGCATTATTCGCGAACCGTAGGGTGACACACTTAAGGGTTGTCAAACACCATTTGGAGCAAATATGTTCTAGACGAAAGAATTGCAAAGTGCTGGAATTATTTTAATGGACACCGGAATTGTTCCGGGTGAAATTGCTGAAACTGGTTCTACATGTGATATTGAAATGTTGCAGGGGGATTTATGTGAATGTTTGTTAATTAAAGTAATTAACAAAATTCTGAATAAAATAAATAAAAGAGTTTTATTAAATGAGAGTTGCATTGAATTTGGTGGAAATTTAATGCATATTAGTGGGATTTTTTAGTGGAGAAAATGGAGGGGCAATTTATGTCAGTGGAGCTTCCACCACATGAATGAGGAAGAAATGGGGTTACCCCCCTCCCCCCTGGGCGCCGTCCATGGGAGGGGGGCATCCCCCCTATCCCTCCTTCTCACTCACACCTCCTCATGAAGGATCTCTCCCCCTCTAGAATTATTCCCCCATGGTCTCGGATTAGCTATATACATGTTCCCGGTGGCATTTCGTCTTGAAGGAGTTGCTTCTTCCACTGATTCGCTGGAGCGAGGAGGTGGAGGTTGTTCGGTGGCTTCAACGTGTGTGCGAGGACGGATGCGCTACTGATTTGCGATGCTAGGACATCAACACGATCTTGAGATCGGGAAGCGTTGGACTACATCATCCACGAGTTCCATCTCGTTACACTTTGTTGATCTTCGAGGGTATGTTCTCTATGGATGTATATCCACCCGTTGCTTGTATCTAGTAGATAGATCTTGGCGTATAATAGTTTCCATCATAGGAAGTTTTTTGTTTTCTATGCTGCGAACCAAACACAAACACTAAATTATAACCTACTTGTATTGGTACCTGAGACCTAGCCTCCCCATATATAAAGGCTAGGAGGGTCCAACAAGGAAGACACGACCTGATACCCCCACAATAGATCTAGACAATAGACATCACGCCTCTCTCTCAGCGAGATCTCATCTAGTCGACTCAACAAGTTTGTACTCTCCAATGATAATATGAGCAGACAAGCAGGAAGTAGGGTTTCCTCTACGAGGGCCTGAACCTGGGTAAATCGCCTTCCTTGTTTGTCTGTTGAGCCGATGAAATCACCAGCGCTCTCCTTTCTCTAAAACCCAAGTCCAGAACAATGTGCTTTGGCAAGGTTATCCCTCATCACTAACTGCTGAGCCCAAGGCCACGTAGGCACGCCACGCTAGCAAAGCTTGGTCAGCGCCCATGTCAGGGCCATGTGGGCACCACACTTGCGACACGTCACCATGACGTCCATGCTGGCAGAAGGTGACCGATAGGGAGCACACTAGTAAGCATGGATGGTAGCGTTCGATGCGCAACACAAAGGTGAACCTAACAAGGGAGGCACCGCTAGGATTTAGTCGTTGGAGATGCAACTACGGCGAGCGGTGGCGACGGAGCTTGTGGTTCTGTGGCGCGCGGTGGCTACAACAAACAAATGAGTTCTCTCACTATGCCTTGAGGATGAGAAGCTCATCGGGAGTGCATCTGACTTGATGACGAGGGCGGGGGAGCTCGAAAACGTTAGCAGTGGCAGCGGAGGCTATCTGTAACACCCTCAGAATCGGACCTATGCAAGTTTTAGCGAAACCCGCCAAACCCGCATAGAAACGATTCAAAGGTGCCCACCAGGCACTTTCGTGCGGGTGGAAAACGAAGTAATAACATTACACAACAGTCCTCGATGGGACCCACAGAACAGATATATATATAACAGCGACTCAACGAGTCAAGAATACAGATATACAGAACAAAGATCCAAATCACCTTGAAAACGATAGGGCGTCCAGCTACGGACAAGATGCAAATGGGGCTAAGAGCCCTGAAGAATAACCATTGGCGTCCATAACCTGCCTGAGCCAAGCGGAAGGGTAACCCCGCTAACGACGTCGATCTCAAAACCTGCTTAAACAAAAGGGGTGCCGACAAAGGGCAAAGGAAAAAGAGGAGCGTCAGTACTGAGGCCAGTACACGGCGAGACTAGAATTCGGCGGTCCTCGCCTACATAGGTATGGTGGATCAAGCGGCGGCAGCATGCACTAAACAACCTATAGAGACTCGATACAACTGGCGGCTATCAGAGAGAGGTAAGAAAGACCTATTCGGATCCAACCTGATTCTACCATCAAACAAACCCATCCTGGTGTTTCCCCCTCGAGACCAATCGAGGAAGTCAACCGAGAACTCACACGTTGGCAGTTTTAATTATCCGATTATAGTTGCGGCACTTTACTAGTCGGGTTTAGATAATCATCACGGTAAAGTAGCGGTGGGCACTTTTAGTTAACCATTCCGTTATAGTGGCAACACTTACTAGTCAGATACAATTAGCATGAGATAACCCCCAAAACCCAGCAGTTGTTGGTACTTTTATTCAGCCATTCCGTTGTAGTTGCAATACTTACTAGTCAGATACAATGGTCGCTGGCGACGACCAAACAGCGATTGTTGGCAGTTTTATTGGGCCATTCCATTATAGTGAAGCTGATTACTAGTCATTATAAAGTCAAATTTATAGCAATAAACTTTAGTTATGCTTGTCTATGATCGAGATACTGTGCTCCAAGTCGTCCATAACATGACACGGCTTTGAAAGTTTTAACCCGGCCGGTGCACAAATAGCAACACACACTCTATATGCCTCGGAAAAACCAAATCAAAACCCAATGAGGCAGTCACGACAAAGCTATCACATGATTCATAAATATTTCATGGTGCCACCCCATTGAGTAGAACCTCAACGAAGCTAGCTGACTCGAGGCGGACTCAAGGTTTGCGCCAATGGTCGTGAACGATCGGGAACCCAAAACTGGGCTTGTCGACACTGAAAACACTCCGCTTACCTAAAGCGATGCAGTGCTATCCATCGCACAATTTAAATAAAGCAGTAAAGCATGGCATAAGTACAGGATCGTAAATAAAACCTCAAACTAGTTTGTGGCCCCAAGAAATAAGAATGAATCAAGCTCTGGCTCAGGGGGGGTCCATAAGCCTCCCGGATGTGGATAGCGCGATAAATCAAGGAACAGGTATCAAGTACTCGGGGTCCTACGGGACACAAGTGGGCGTTCGGAAACCAAATATTATCTATCACCCGATGCCTCCGCTTATTTCAATTTTAGTTGTTAAACAGGAATTAAAGTGAGCGATAAGTAAAACTATGATCATCTCCAACATCAACATGCGGCAATACATCAACGATCGTGGCACTTGACGACGCACATAGCGACTTGAGCAAGCGACTACGGCATAAGTCCAACTATCTACCAAACAACATGTAATAGGGTGTGTCCAAGGCAATATAGGGCTGCAAGGGATATCACGGTACGGAAAACTAAAGCATCGCATAACAGAGATAGCAATAGATCAACAGGAGGAATAAATACTATAAAAGTAAGATAGGTAGAAAGGAGATGCTGCTTTGAAAACATTGCCGAAGGTTCCAACGAAGATCGGGGCGAAGCTCACATCAACTCATCGGCCTTATCCGCGAAGAAGCAAAACACTAGAATAAACACCGGATGCAATATTTAATACAACGGCAGAAGATCGGCATGATGCATGTATGATGCATGACATGGCAAGGTGCGATGCAATTAGGTCATATTAAGCGGAACCGGGGTCCCGACATTTAATTAGATGGTGCAAGTTATTTAGAACCCCCGCAATTTAGATGTTGTTTTAACGTGGCAGAAGATAGCACCGGGTTCGCTACACAAATTTAAATGAGGCCAATATAAGGCTAGATTTGCCCGCATATGGGCCCCATATTTAATTATGAGGTGAATCGGCATAAGGCCCCCAAACCACACAAATATGCATGCATGAATAATTAATATGCAACAATTTATATAGTTAGCAAATTATAAAATAGGGTTTCGGGAAGGGGTTCACACATTAGGGCTCGACGATCTTGGCCCGGTTCGGGGTTGGTCTCGTGGTTCGACGAGGACGAGGTTCGAATCTGGGGTTCGACGGGATCGTTCTCGGATAGCGGAGGTAGACCTTGTCGCACGCGCGTCAATGCTTCAGGGGGAAGAACTTGTCGTCCAGGGTGTCGGTGCCCGGGGCGAGGTACTCGGCGTTCTCGAGGGAGTACTTGGTTCGGTGTCGATCTTGTCGTCGATGACGGGCTTGAGTGGATCGGGTACCGGGGTCTTCGAGTCCGGGAGGAAGATCTTGACGCCTGTGACGAAGAACTCGGGTTCGGATGAAGGGCTTGGCGTTCCGATGGATCGATCCACGGGGTGGAAGAACTTGGCGTCCGAGACGGACTCGGCGGTCTTCGGGTCCGTGAAGGAGGCCTTGACGCTTCATGAAGGAGAACTTGGTACCCAACATCATCGGTTCCGTGAGAATTTCTTCGGGGATTGGCCATCAAATTCGCGTGGACGGTCTGGTGGTTCCATGACGACGATCATCGTGCAAAGGGCCTTTGGGTTCATCGTAGGTTGTTGTCGCGGATTTACGCGCCACCGCCGGCGACCAAACCAACTTTGCCTTACCATACTAGTACCATCGCACACACTACCGAGAACCAACAGGGGATGACACGGTGACGGACAAGCTTGGGAACGCATGCGCTGGAGGGACCCGAGGCGAGGTGGTCGGGGCGACGCCGGTCCGAGCAACAGCGTGGGGCGCCGGAGCAGGGTTTCGCCGGAGCGAGAACGGCGGTGGGCGACTCGGGAGGCTCGGGACAGGCTCTGGGAGCGCCGCTGGCGTAGGGCGCGGTGCGCTGTCGCTGAGAAGGGCAGCCGGGCTCGGGGAGGTGACGGCAGGACACCGGCGAGGACGGGGAGGGCTGCGGGTCGGGGACGCGGCCGGAGACGGAGGTTGGGGCGGGGGAAGGCGCAGAGGCGACGAGAGCAGACGGCGGGCGGGCGGATGCAGGGCTGGCGAGGGGGCTCGGGCAGGCGGTCGCGTGGGAGGCGCGGAGGCGGGCGCGGGCGGGAGGAGGCTGCTGCGGTGGTGGGCGGAGCTCGGGCCGGGCTTGAGCGGGACGGCGTGAGGTCGAGCGGAGCTTGGCCGGGCGAGGTCGTGGTGGAGGTGGCGGGCGGACCAAGGAGGGCGAGGGAAGGCGGCGACGGGGAGGTGGAGCCTGGGGTCGGGGCGAGCTCGGGAGGACGCGTCGGGGTTGGGGAGAGGCAGGTGCGGGGTGGGCCAGCGCGCGTGTGCGCTGAGTGTGGGGTGTGTGTGGGGCTGTGGGGTGGGTCCCAGGGAGAGAGAGGGGGAGGGAGAGAGAGGATGCGCGCGGGGCCAGGGGTGTCGGTGGGAGTGGGGCCGGGGTGGGCAGTGGGGTCCGCCGGGTTGGTGGGGTGCTGAGTGTGTGGGGGTTGGCTGGTGTGGCAGATGGGGATTGGGTGAGGGAGAGAGTTGGGATGAGGTGGCGAGCCGCGAGTGGCTGGGGTGAGGTGGAGGGGGTGTGGGTAGATTAGTTGGTAGCTATAGGATTAAGGGGTGGACCGTTTGTAAATTCCTAGGGGTGGTCGTCGGGTCGAACGCCTGCTCGATCGCCCGCTAAAATAATAAATATTTTTATTTGTTTTACAAACACCGTTTGCAAACCGACAGCAGACAAACAAAAATCATCCGGAGACCCGGGGTTTGATATTTGATTAAAGATGGGGCGTTTTAGAAAACAAAACGGGCGTTTTAGAAAACAAAACGGGCGTTGCGAAAATAGTTTTATGCAAACAATGCACGATGATGACGATGCTCAAATGCAATGTGGCATGATGACATGAGCATGCGGTCATGATGATGCAATGCACAAAAACAACGCGATTTTCTAGTAGTGGTTTTGCGGGATGCCACACTATCGGAGATGGAGGTCTCGATTCTGGTGGTTGGAGTAGCTCCTTCTTGCGGGAGTCGGGGAAAAAAGAGGAGAAGATCATGATGTTCTAGTGGTGTGCTCTTCTAGACGAGAGGAGGCCGTAGACGGCATGGATCATCAGAGTCTGAAGCCAGGGATCCGGGTCATGGTGCTAGAGCGAGGGAGGGAGAGAAAGAGGCGTGCTAGGGCTTATCCATGATGGCGAGCGATGTTTTATAGACCTCTGAGGGCGACGACATGAATCCTGGAGTGGCGGACGGCGGTGCGGTGTCCACTAAGGAGGTTCCTCGATCTACTGGTGAGGAAGACGACGAGGATAAAACAATGAAGGGGTATGGGCTGACTGCAGGGTAACGTTAGGTCGGGCAGGGCCATGGGAAAGGTTGGGAAGCAGAGGAAGAAGCTGGGCCAACCTATTTGCTGGTTCTGGTATTTTTTATTTCCAAAATGTTTTCTATTTTTTTCCTTTTCTCATTGTTCTCTCTTTCAAAACCATTTCAAAACTATTTTGCACATTTCAAAAATAACATCAGGGTTTGCAACAACTTGTAAATAATGTAGGGCCCTCGATACTGTTTGGGCTCCACATAACTTTTTTAACTTTTGAAATCAAAATAATTTTTGAATGAACTACAAAGAGGGAGGGAAAAAGATAGTTAGGGTTTTAGGGTTTGGTGACTATTTTTCTTGCATGCATTTTTTATCAAAGTAGATGATTCTCATGATGCACAACAAACCCTAATTACCATTAATAAAACTAGGGGTGTTACAGATGCCGCTGCACGCTCTGCCACAGACCACTTGAGAAGGGCAGGAGGTTCCACCGCCACCGCCGCAACAACAGCAAGTGGCATGGCCCGTGTGGCATGTCCAGCATCATCAGGCGCATGGCCATGCGCCACCCATGTCACCACAACAGCAGGAGCCACCTGCGACATACTGGCCACTGGTGTTATGGTCGCCGCCAGTCTACATCGACCTCTCCCAGGAGGACCATGACTAGGCGGTATGGCCGCCATATGCCCTAGCCATAGCTAGGGTTTTTAGAATTACTTTTATGTTTTTTCTTTGTGTAAATTAAGCTTCTATATTGATGATATATTAAAGGAAAAATAGGTGGTTGCCGCTGGATGTACCAACCCAAACAGACAGGACAAAAATGTCTGCCGCTCGAACTCTTTAGAGATTACCGTACCCTCTCCAGTTCATATTAATGTCATCAACTTTGTTCAGATTGTTCAGATTCGTATGTATCTAGTTAACTATTTAGATCAGATGCATGCAAATCTAGACAAGTTGATTACATTATTTTGGATCATAGGAGTACTTTGTTTATACTACTTAAAAATGTGCATGGGTTATATTACGGCACGAATCACACTAGTAGTATTAGTTATTGGGCTTATCGTTCAACGTTATATATGGATGGATTTGCCGTCACATACACATGTACGTTATTCTGTTGAGATTTAATAAAGCGTCTGGTTCGTTTCTTAAGAGAGAAAAACGTGCAGCTACCGGATTCCCTAAAGTTAAGGGGAAATGTGTAGCTATCGGTGCTGCATACGTTTTCCAGGCCTAGTATATAGTTGTACGTACAGGTCGGCAACAGCCCCCAGAAAAAACCGCAATATCTCCCGAACCAATCTACTTCTTCCTTGGCACAACACCAGCCTGGCCATGGCGACTGATCAGATCTACGGCTGTCCTGCCCAAGATCAACGCCAACAGATCCCGCGATGCCGTGACTGGACATACTGTTTTCCGCTCCGTCTGCCGGACATAGCGCTCCGCGGTAGGACAAGCGCCGCGTCTCTTGATTCCTGCTCCTCTGTACAGCGTTAATCGCCGTGCTGGTTCAGAGCACACCCTGATCTTCCCTTTGTCGCGCGGGTGGTCGGTCGTCGTCGATGCCCGTGATGCATCCTGCCGTCTCTTTCACTTGGCCACGGGAGCTACGGCTGTCCTGCCCAAGATCAATGCCTTCCGCGGCCGCTATGGCATCACCACGCATGTGAAATATGTGCACTATACTGACGACGAAAGCGAACGCGGAATCAACTGGGTTCCTCTGAGGAAGATCTTTACTATGCCCTTCTGTGGGTTTTTCTTTCCAAGTTATCTCGATTTCTTGGATTCCTTCCGCTTCGCCCTGCATTTTCCACGCGTCACTACTCCTGCGGCTGCGGTGAGCACAGATGGCGGCACGATGATCATGATGTGCCACCGTTGGATAGCAGGCCAAAGAGGTATGGTCTTCTGCCGGCCTGGAGATGCAGTTTGGACAGAGGTTGCAAGATGTTCATCGGAAATCGGAGATTTTGTTGACTGTCTTTTTCCAAGACAAGATCTACGGCGTGCAACCCGACGGCATCACAAAGGTGTACCAAGCCACGACACTCGAGTTCCTCCACGCTGTTGATGTGCCACACGTGACCTTGAAATATTCCTCCTATGTGGACCTTCCCGTTCGTGATGGTTTGTCCGAGTTCCACTACTTAAATCTAGTTTCCTTACCGAGTAAGGTGCTCTTGACCAGGACAAGAGTGAAATCTTACGAGTTGGAGGGCTTCGACGTCTTCAAGCTAGGGCCAAAGTCTGCACGCGACGGCAAGATCATCGCTTGGCGCTGTTAGAGTATTAGGTATATACGGTTGTTGTGATAGTTTAGATAGAGTTAGGATCTGTTTAAGTACAGTCCTAACTTGACTCGTATTACAAGATAATCCTCTGTACGCCTATATATACTCGTCTATGAGCGCGGAGACGGCAAGCCTCTCGCTTGACTTGGCTTCGGGAAGGAGACGCAAACACGTGTTTTTTCCACGTCAAGATGAATTCCATTCCCGGCGGCGAAAGAACTTCATCCACGCCATTGCTTCAGACGACGACATAGCCACTTCCCATGAGGAAAAAGAGGCTTTGATCTTCGACCACTTTTTCAGCGTCCTGGGCACCTCCGAGCAGCGGTCTAGGACCCTAAATTGGGCCTCGCTCGACCTCCCTACCGTCCCTGCCGGCGGCCTTGACAACCCCTTCACCGCTAGGGAAATTTGGGAGGCCATCAAAGACTCGCCTGCGGAAAAGGCACCGGGGCCGGACGGCTTCAATGGCATCTTCTATCGCCGGTGTTGGAGCATCATAAGGCCCGAGATTGTGGAGTTCTTCTAGCACGCATTCCGCCTTGCCGGGGGCGATTTTGGTGTGCCCAACAAAGCTTTCATCTGCCTGCTGCCGAAGAAGGAGGCAGCGGCTCGCATCACGGACTACCGGCCGATAAGCCTGATCCAATCCAAGGTGACCCAAATAGGCGTAGGCCTAGATAGCGCATAGGAAAGCGCGCTCGTCAAGTTCCTCCAAGCAAATCAAGATATCTTCGCATGACAGCCATTTGACATGACCGAAGTACCTAGGGAACTTGTCGAGCACTCTCTAAATATAAACCCGAATGCTAAAACCGTCAAACAGTCATTATGATGGTTCGGCGACGAAAAGCGTAAGGCAATAGCTAAGGAACTAGCGCGGCTCGAGTTAGCCGGATTCATAGAAGAGGTCATCCACACAGAGTGGTCGGCCAATACTGTAATGGTCCCTAAAAAGGACACCACTGATTTAAGGATGTGTGTTGATTATACTGCCTTGAACAAGGCTTTTCCAAAAGATCCGTTCGCTCTGCCTAGAATTGATCAAGTTATCGATTCTACGGCAGGCTCGGAACTCCTCTGTTTTTTCGACGCATATTCCGGTTATCACCAAATCCGGATGAAGGAATCTGACAAAATCAAAACTTCATTCATAACCCCCTTAGGAACCTTCTGTTTTGTTACGATGCCTTTTGGGCTGAAGAACACAGGAGCTACGTACCAGCGCACAATGCAGCGTTGCCTCCACGACCAACTCGGACGCAATGTACATGCATACGTGGATGATATCGCGGGGATGTCCAAAAAGAAGGAAACACTCATTTCCGACTTGGAGGAAACGTTCGCCAATCTACGAAAATACAACATCATGCTTAACCCGAAGAAATGCTTCTTTGGAATACCAGCCGGAAAATTGTTAGGTTTCATCGTGTCTCAAAGAGGCATAGAGGTGAACCGAGACAAAATCAAGGCTATACTCAATATTTCCAGGCCAAATCGCTTGAAGGATATACAAAGTTTAACTGGCTACATCGCTACGGTCAGTCGATTTGTAAGCCGGCTTGAGAAAAGAGCTGCACCATTATACAAACTCCTGAAAAAGACTAAGGATTTTGTTTGGACTGACGAAGCTGAAGCTGCACTACAAGACCTGAAGAAAGTACTCTCATCAGCTCCTATCCTTGCAGCGCCGGAACCTCAAGAACAGATGTTGCTTTATATTGCTGCAACAAATAAGGTCGTTAGTATCGTCATGGTGGTGGAGAGACCAGAGGAAAATCAGGAACACCTGGTGCAGCGTCCGACTTACTTTGTCAACGAGGTCCTGACAGAATCAAAACAGCGATATCCGCACTATGAAAAGTTGGCTTATGGTGTTTTCCTAGCATCTCGTAAGTTACGACACTATTTTCAGGAGCATCCAATTACCATGGTGAGCAAAGCTCCCATGAGAGATATAATCAACAACAGCGACGCCACAGGACGCGTCGCCAAATGGGGCATAGAGCTCTCAACTTTCGATATTGAGTACAAACCTCGGACAACAATCAAATCCCAGATCCTTACTAACTTTGTCGCTGATTGGACAGAGACGAAGGAGAATATGATCCTCCCTGACTCGGAATATTGGACCCTCTTTTTCGACGGGTCTAAGGTTCGAGGGGGCTCGGGGGCTGGCGTGGTGCTCAAATCACCCCAAGGAGATAAACTTTTATACGTGTTGCAGATCCACTTCACAGCGACAAACAATATTGCCGAGTATGAAGCACTGCTGCATGGAATCCGGATTGCCAAGGATATTGGCATCCGACGTTTGATGTATTACGGAGATTTGGATCTTGTTGCTCAGCAAGTCTCAGATATTTGTAATGCAAATAAGCACATGGCAGCATATAAAGCTGTAGTGGATGATCTATCTAAATCGTTCGAAGGGTTTGGAGTTCAACACATCCCTCGAGTAGAAAATGAGGAAGCAGATGCACTATCTCGAATAGGCTCTGCGCGGAAAGAGGTCCCGGATGGCGCATTTTTAGAGCACCTCAAAGTCCCCTCGATAAAGGGAGTTGATGAGGAATATCCGACCAAATCCGACTCACCTTTGATAGCAGTTCTGGCAGTAATTCCCAGCTGGACTCAACCCTACCTCGATTATTTGGTAGATGACAAATTACCCGAAGACTAGGTGCTGAGCCGGAAGATTATCCGACGAGCAAAAGCCTATACTATTGTTAAGGGTGAGCTCCATAAACGGAGTGTTTCTAGGGTTTTTCAGTGTTGTGTATCTCTGGAAGAAGGAGTGGAAATCTTAAGGGAAATCCACGAAGGCGAGTGTGGTCACCACGCTGCAGCCAAATCTTTAGTGGCAAAAGCTTTTCGACATGGATTTTTCTAACTTACAGCTCAGGCAGATGCCGAACGATTAGTCATGACATGCAAAGGCTGCCAAAAGTACGCCAAGCAAGCTCATGTTCCGGCTGATCAGCTGCGAACAATACCTATAACATGGCCTTTTGCGGTCTTGGGGCTTGATATGGTAGGACCTTTTAAACAAGCTCCAAGTGGATTTACTCACCTCTTAGTGATGGTGGATAAATTCACCAAATGGATCTAGGCTAAACCTGTCACTAGTTGTGATGGAGCAACAATCAAAAGATTTGTCGAGGAAATTATAATCCGGTATGGTTATCCGCATAGCATTATCACGGACAACGGGAGTAACTTTTCTATGGGAGAACTGGCCAAATTCTGCGATGAGCAAAATATCTGGCTTGACATTGCGTCAATCGCACATCCACAGGCTAACAGACAAGTCGAAAGAGCAAATGGATTAATTCTACAAGGCTTGAAACTAAGACTCGAAGCACCACTACGACGTGCTGCGGGGGCTTGGGCAGAGGAACTACCCTCTGTAATTTGGAGTTTACGAACAACTCCGAACAGGTCAACAGGATACAGACCTTTCTTCTTGGTCTATGGCGCAGAAGCAGTTCTTCCTAGTGATTTAATTCATACTTCTCCTAGAGTGGCAGCGTATATCCAAGAGGATGCCGAGATTTCTCAACAAAATGATCTCGACTTAGTCGAAGAAGTTCGCGTCGTTGCTGAAATGAGATCTACAGCCTATCAGCAGAAGTTATGCAAGTATCATAGCCAGAGAGTCCGAACTAGATCTTTCAATAAAGGTGATTTGGTTCTCCGACTTGTGCAACAAAGAAAGCACAAACTTTCCCCAGTATGGGAAGGGCCCTTTTTAGTTAGTAAAGTATTGCACAATACCATCAACCCGAACGTAGGGAAGACAATTATTCAAGAACCGGATCGTCAGGACAGCATTACAGAGCTTCACGTAACTGGAGCAATGTTGCCCCAACGGCCGAGAAAGATGCCATCGCTGCCTTGAATCCGACGAACCCTCCCCAACGAGAATCTAAGGATCGAAGGGGAGAAGATAAAGAAAAACGACGGGAGGAGGATCGTCAAAAAATGCCACCTCCTAAGTATACAAGCCGTCCGGCTAAGCCTCACCATGGTGGGAACGACGAGCGAAGGAACGATGGAAACCATGCTGGAACAAGCCGGCAGGGGGCTCGTCGTAGTCAAGATCCTCCCCAGAACCGGAATAATCACATTCCGGACGGAGGCCGGCGATCAGCCGGAACCTATCCAGCTGCCCCGCCCTCTCCACCACACAGTCATCACAACGACCCCCATGGAGGGCAAGGAGGACGACATGGCGGAGGAGGTGGTGGTAGAAGCCGAAGTCCGGCTTCACGGCACCGCAGCCACAGCCGACATTTGGGACGATCTCTATCCCCGAACGATGCAAGGCACAGAATCAACTCTAATATAGAGGCGCGGCGCTATGAAAATGATGACGTGTATGTGGGCCCAAAGTGCGTTGGACCACGCATCAGAGCTACAAAATTCTCAGAAGGATTTGCTATCTCAAGACATATCCAAGCCTACGACGGCATTGCTCGGCCAGACACCTGGTTACAGGATTTCTTCCAAGCTTGCTGCATCGCTAAAGGCGGAAACAGCCTGGTCGCAACCCGATATCTCCCACTTATGTTGCGGAAGACGGCACGATCATGGCTCAATGAACTTCCGGCGAACACCATCCATAACTGGTATGACTTGCAAAGTGCGTTCTTTCGGAATTTCGAAGGCACATACCGGAGGCCCTGTACGGTTGGAGACCTACAACGTTGCACCCAGAAAGCCGGAGAAACTTGCCGGGAGTACCTCGGATGATGGATCGACACCAAGAACTCCTGCGAAGGAGTAAATGATCAAACTGCGATTGAAGCTTTCATCGCAGGACTCCCTATTGGTTTACTGCGCCATCGCTTGAAGTGTGACAAGGTTACTGATTTGGGAGAGATGATAGAAAGAGCGAGCAAGTATGCAGATGCTGACGATGATGCAGAAGGATTACTCAACGCCCTGGCTGTGCGTCAGTCGGCAAAACAACCAAAGCAACAAGCTCAGAAGCGCAAAAATACCTCGGAAGAAAAACCCAACACGTAAACAGCGGTAGTTACTACTGTTTCCGGGTCTGGAGGATGAGGAGGACGTGGCGGAGGCCGCGGGCGTGGCCGTGGGACATCAAGGGTCCAAGGTAGAGAAGAGCAACAACCAGGAAAAACCTACTCTTGGGCCGACATTGCCAATAACCCATGTGTGCATCACTTAGACGCCAATGGGGGTCTTCCCACACCAACGCTGAATGTCGTTTCAACGACGACATCAAAAGAGATGATACCATGGGCTACAAAGCTAAGCGGAAGAAGGGAAAGAAAAATCCCGAAAAAGACAAAGAGACCAAGGAAGATTCCGACATAGAGGAAGCTGATGCTTCAAATCCGAAATCGGAAGGGAAGAAAACTTTTCCCACCAAGAAGGACACTTATGTCACCTTCCTCAGATCTCAACCAACAAAGGTCAAGAAAGCAGTTCTACACGAGCTCAATGCAACAGTTCCGGCTGCCCCTAGTATCTGGACTGGTCGGAAGTGGCAATCACGTTTGACCGCGATGATCATCCGCCTAAGTTACACAGGCGAGGAAAATACGACTTAATCGTTAACCCACTTATTGACGGTTATGGTTTCTCCAAGACCCTCATGGACAGTGGTATCAACATCAATATTGTCTATGTCCAAACGCTATGCCGGATGAAGATCTCGGAGACCCAGCTGAACCATAGCTCTGTGATTTTTCACGGAGTTGTCCTAGGAAGACAAGCTAATTCCCAGGGAGAGATCACTTTGGATGTTACCTTTGGAACTCCAAAGAACTACCGGACGAAGACACTTTCCTTCGAAGTGGTCCCGTTTAAGAGCGCATACCACGCTATCTTTGGACGACCGGCTTACTGGGCTTTTATGGCTCGTCCATGTTACATTTACAATATGATGAAAATTACAGGTCCCAACGGCGTGACCACCATCAGGGGAGACCCGAAGAAGGCGCGAGAATGCGAGGATGGAAATGCCGCCTTTGCTGAAGCCGTGCTGCACGCTCAGGAGTACCAGGAGATCAAGAAGAGCATAGATCCATCCGAGATGCCCGCAATGAAGAAGGAGGTGACCAAGCCAAATCCGGAGTTCAAGGCATCAGAAGAGACGAGGAAAGCACCGTTGAAGGATGATGACCCCTCCAAGGTGACCCAAATAGGCGTAGGCCTAGATAGCGCATAGGAAAGCGCCCTCGTCAAGTTCCTCCAAGCAAATCAAGATATCTTCGCATGACAGCCATTTGACATGACCGAAGTACCTAGGGAACTTGTCGAGCACTCTCTAAATATAAACCCGAATGCTAAAACCGTCAAACAGTCATTACGATGGTTCGGTGACGAAAAGCGTAAGGCAATAGCTAAGGAACTAGCGCGGCTCGAGTTAGCCGGATTCATAGAAGAGGTCATCCACACAGAGTGGTCGGCCAATACTGTAATGGTCCCTAAAAAGGACACCACTGATTTAAGGATGTGTGTTGATTATACTGCCTTGAACAAGGCTTTTCCAAAAGATCCGTTCGCTCTGCCTAGAATTGATCAAGTTATCGATTCTACGGCAGGCTCGGAACTCCTCTGTTTTCTCGACGCATATTCCGGTTATCACCAAATCCGGATGAAGGAATCTGACAAAATCAAAACTTCATTCATAACCCCCTTCGGAACCTTCTGTTTTGTTACGATGCCCTTTGGGCTGAAGAACGCAGGAGCTACGTACCAGCGCACAATGCAGCGTTGCCTCCACGACCAACTCGGACGCAATGTACATGCATACGTGGATGATATCGCGGGGATGTCCAAAAAGAAGGAAACACTCATTTCCGACTTGGAGGAAACATTCGCCAATCTACAAAAATACAACATCATGCTTAACCCGAAGAAATGCTTCTTTGGAATACCAGCCGGAAAATTGTTAGGTTTCATCGTGTCTCAAAGAGGCATAGAGGTGAACCGAGACAAAATCAAGGCTATACTCAATATTTCCAGGCCAACTCGCCTGAAGGATGTACAAAGATTAACTGGCTGCATCGCTACGGTCAGTCGATTTGTAAGCCGGCTTGGGGAAAGATCTGCACCATTATACAAACTCCTGAAAAAGACCAAGGATTTTGTTTGGACTGACGAAGCTGAAGCTGCAGTACAAGACCTGAAGAAAGTACTCTCATCAGCTCCTATCCTTGCAGCGTCGGAACCTCAAGAACCGATGTTGCTTTATATTGCTGCAACAAATAAGGTCGTTAGTATCGTCATGGTGGTGGAGAGACCAGAGGAAAATCAGGAACACCTGGTGCAGCGTCCGACTTACTTTGTCAACGAGGTCCTGACAGAATCAAAACAGCGATATCCGCACTATCAAAAGTTGGCTTATGGTGTTTTCCTAGCATCTCGTAAGTTACGACACTATTTTCAGGAGCATCCAATTACCATGGTGAGCAAAGCTCCCATGAGAGATATAATCAACAACAGCGACGCCACAGGACGCGTCGCCAAATGGGGCATAGAGCTCTCAACTTTCGATATTGAGTACAAACCTCGGACAGCAATCAAATCCCAGATCCTTACTAACTTTGTCGCTGATTGGACAGAGACGAAGGAGAATATGATCCTCCCTGAGTTGGAATATTGGACCCTCTTTTTCGACGGGTCTAAGGTTCGAGGGGGCTCGGGGGCTGGCGTGGTGCTCAAATCACCCCAAGGAGATAAACTTTTATACGTGTTGTAGATCCACTTCACAACGACAAACAATATTGTCGAGTATGAAGCACTGCTTCATGGAATCCGGATTGCCAAGGATATTGGCATCCGACGTTTGATGTGTTATGGAGATTCAGATCTTGTTGCTCAGCAAGTCTCAGATATTTGTAATGCAAATAAGCACATGGCAGCATATAAAGCTGTCGTGGATGATCTATCTAAATCGTTCGAAGGGTTTGGTGTTCAACACATCCCTCGAGTAGAAAATGAGGAAGCAGATGCACTATCTCGAATAGGCTCTGCGCGGAAAGAGGTCCCGGATGGCACATTTTTAGAGCACCTCAAAGTCCCCTCGATAAAGGGAGTAGATGAGGAATATCCGACCAAATCCGACTCACCTTTGATAGCAGTTCTGGCAGTAATTCCCAGCTAGACTCAACCCTACCTCGATTATTTGGTAGATGACAAATTACCCGAAGACGAGGTGCTGAGCCGGTAGATTATCCGATGAGCAAAAGCCTATACTATTGTTAAGGGTGAGCTCCATAAACAGAGTGTTTCTAGGGTTTTTCAGCGTTGTGTATCTCTGGAAGAAGGAGTGGAAATCTTAAGGGAAATCCACGAAGGCGAGTGTGGTCACCACGCTGCAGCCAAATCTTTAGTGGCAAAAGCTTTTCGACATGGATTTTTCTGACTTACAGCTCTGGCAGATGCCGAACGATTAGTCATGACATGTAAAGGCTGCCAAAAGTACGCCAAGCAAGCTCATGTTTCGGCTGATCAGCTGTGAACAATACCTATAACATGGCCTTTTGCGGTCTTGGGGCTTGATATGGTAGGACCTTTTAAACAAGCTCCTAGTGGATTTACTCACCTCTTAGTGATGGTGGATAAATTCACCAAATGGATCGAGGCTAAACCTGTCACTAGTTGTGATGGAGCAACAACCAAAAGATTTATCGAGGATGTTATTATCTGGTATGGTTATCCGCATAGCATTATCACGGACAACGGGAGTAACTTTTCTATGGGAGAACTGGCCGAATTCTGCGATGAGCAAACTATCTGGCTTGACATTGCGTCAGTCGCACATCCACAGGCTAACGGACAAGTCGAAAGAGCAAATGGTTTAATTCTACAAGGCTTGAAACCAAGACTCGAAGCACCACTACGACATGCTGTGGGGGCTTGGGCAGAGGAACTACCCTCTGTAATTTGGAGTTTACGAACAACTCCGAACAGGTCAACAGGATACAGACCTTTCTTCTTGGTCTATGGGGCAGAAGCAGTTCTTCCTAGTGATTTAATTCATACTTCTCCTAGAGTGGCCACGTATATCGAAGAGGATGCCGAGATTTCTCAACAAAATGATCTCGACTTAGTCGAAGAAGTTCGCGTCGTTGCTGAAATGAGATCTACAGCCTATCAGCAGTAGTTATGCAAGTATCATAGCTAGAGAGTCCGAACTAGATCTGTCAATAAAGGTGATTTGGTTCTCCGGCTTGTGCAACAAAGAAAGCACAAACTTTCCCCAGTATGGGAAGGGCCCTTTTTAGTTAGTCGAGTATTGCATAATGGATCGTACTACTTAACTGACATGAGGCCAGTCAAAGAAAGACCTGCTACTAAGAAGAGAAAGAGAGCTGGAGGCAGTACAAATCTGGATGAGTTAGACAGACCGTGGAATATTGCTCAGCTACTTCCCTTTTATTCTTAGTTTATCCTTCTTTGTAATCATACATATGTACATTTTCTATGAGAAATAAAAGTTTTGGTTGCCTCAAAGTTTTTCTGAGAAGTTTTTACCATCTTATTTCCTAATGATCATGTCATAGTCAAAAATCCCAGAATGCTTGAAAGTACTTTATGCTCATGTTCGTTCTGGTCTAGATTTCCGATTCTAAAACTGCTACCTTCGGATATAACTCTAAAATTTCTAGTCTTTACTTTGGTTATTTGTCTGATTGCTGGATGCGGGCATTTTCCGAGTAGTGAATTGTTGGTACTGGAAGCCGACTTTGTTTCCGAGTTTAAACTGGTTTAGCAATTGAGCTCCATTGCTCGGCAAAGTTTCTGGCGGAAGGTTTAGCCGGCTCACGAAAAGGACGAGGCGGAAAGGCAGATAAACGATAAGTAGAGACGAAAAAACTATAAGTGCTTGTGTAAACATTTCAGGCACGCAAAAATTTCAAAACTCAAAAGTGCTGAATAGATCAAAAGCTTAGCACTAGCAAGATAAATAGTACTTAATATTTACAAACGCATCAGGTTTTTTCCGGAATAATACATAAATTTCTGGTCTACGATGCAGGAGGAGATGAAGGAGCTGCTTGCTCGCTGGTTGCTCCGCCTTGGTATCTTTCCCGAGATGTCCGCATCCAAGTTGGTGCGTTCATCGTCGGAAACTTCTTTGTTTTCTTATGCAGGAGGAGGCGGAGTATCCACGCGGGTGAAGAAGGGGATCTCGTAGCTGGTCAGATCAGCTACGTGGCTCCCGTATTCGGCGCAGGAGTGCATGATGGCTTGAAGGTCCAGCTCCTGGCCGTCTTCGTCTATCTTGCAGTACCCTCTAGTCACTTGCCATATCTCCATGTTTCCATGGTGGCTCATGACTATGGTGAGAGCATTCTGCGCAGCCGTCCGGGTGTAGGACATGTTCCAGTCCCGAACAAGCTACGGCATCTCCTTGGCCTTGTCCCGCACCTAAAAATCCGACATGCTTGGCATGTCCGGAATCCTGAGAGACTCGCCAATGTCCTCAAGGGATTGGCGGTAGTCATGAAGAAGATCACCGACTTGGGTAAGCCGGTGGGTGCGGGGCTTGGACGAGGAAGAATCCGTCAAGTTCAGAGGACCTATATATCTAAATAAAGTTAAGAAAAAACCTACATTGATAGAAGTCGAAGAAAAAAATAAGTCAGAGAGATGGAACGTACCAAAAATGACATCGTCAATCTTGGTTTTCTCCTCCCGGAGACTCTGGAGTTCACCCCGGAGCGCCTGGGACATGTCCTTCTCTCTGCTAAGCTCATTTTTGAGATCCGAGATTATTTTATCTTGAGCAGCGATCTTGCGATCATGCTCATCAGTGGCCATGGAGGAGGATTCAAGGACTTGAGCTATGCTCCTTTCATGATCCGCCTTAAGCTTATCCAGCTCTTGGCGAAGTCCCTTGTTCTCCACCACCAGGGTCTTGAGGTTCTCGGCCTCTTCAATCATGGTGACGGATTGTTTCACCAGCGCTGTAAGTCAAAAAAGAACAACAGTTCAGAAAAATTCGACATTGAAAATAACAAAGACAAGGGTTGAGTCTCGGAATGTTTACCTTCGGCCTCATCCTTGGCAACTTTAAGCTCAGCATTTTTAAGCCAGAGAGCTTTGATCTCTCACCGCTTATCGCAGAAATTTGTCAATAATTCCTGGTTATAGGAACATACTTTCTGTAAGTCAGAATACCCAAAGTCAGAAAACTACTTAAAACTCGGGCTAATATTTTTGCTAAATATCAGCACGAGCCTTGGGGGCTACACTAGTTCGTTCTTTGGCATCCTAATGAAGCATAAACTCGGATTCAACATCCTACTTCATTCTTGGGGACTAGAGGATATGATATAACATAATGGAAAAAACAAGAGTTGGAATTCCGACTTACATATTGCTCGCGGGTGAGTTTGTCTAAACCCGCGTTCACTTCAGCGGCCACCTTCTCGGCAAGAGTAAGAGGGATCACTGGGGCTGTTGGAAGCTCGCCAGTCCTAATCCTCTCGTCGCGAAGGCGGACTTGAGCGAGAAGGTCAAAGAATTTGACGTCCTCTGCTTCTTGCGCTTCCTCCTCGAGGGATAAATGGCGTTTATCCAGGACTTGCCTGGCTAGCCGTTGGATCTCCTCTGCAGATTTCCGGGACATGCCAAACTTGGCAAGTCCCGGATTGCTGAGGAGGTTTTCAGCAAAGACTTCAGCCGAGGGATCATTACCCGAAGAGGATTCACCCTTATCTTGAGCTGACGCACCCACAGTGACGTCAGTTTGCGACCGAAGGATCGCAGGCTCCATTTGAGGAGCCGGATCTTCTGCAACCACCAGAGAAGGAGTGATCGCTGGAGTTGTAGAAGGTTGAGGGGCCGGAGTCGGAGGAGCCACGGTAGGGGAAGCTATGGTAAGCTTCATCTGACGCAAGGGCTTCGAAGAAATCCCTTTCCCCTTGCCCTTGATGATCGATTTTGCTCTGAGAAGGTAACAAAGTCGGAAACGTTACATCTCGGAAAGAAGTTTGAGTAAAGTACAAAGGCGGAAAAGTTGTGACTGAAAGTTACCTCTTCACGGTAGGCACCTCCTTTGTGCCAACCGCCACTGTCGGAGCTTTGCGCTTCTTGAGTGCAAGATCCGGCAGTAGGACTACTTCTACCTCCTGAGAGAAATCCGGAGGATATCCTTCGAGCGGAGCAAGTTCCGACTCGGGGATATCAGCAAGCTGAAAAGAAGAAAACATCTCAGTATTGCAGTTTAACTCGAAGATAGAAACACATAAAATATATGATGATGGAATCTTACCGGCACCACGGGGTTTTCCGCCGTGTGCATGTCCATAGAAACCTCCGGAATCCTCCTTTCGATCCGCTCCTTGATCAGCCACTTGATTTGGCTTATGTAGCCTTGAGTGGTGTAGGCTTTGGAGCTGATGCGGAGGGAGTCGGTTGGAGACGACGTGATGGAGTGCATCAGTCGGGTTCCATGGTACTAAAGTGGCTGGATCCGACATGAGACCCAACACTGGACCAAGTCGGATCCCTTCAGACCATTGTGCTTAATCAAATATTTGATCCGCCTCTTAGCGAGGATCAGATCATCGGTGAGAGCCGGAGCAGCCTCGTCCCAGGAATGCTGGGCCGTGGCAGCTCCGTCGACAAAAGCCGGCAAAGCAGTAGCTTTGCCGGGAGCCGGAATATCCCTATGGTATAAAAAAGTGGCTGGCCATTGTTTGACCGAGTCACTGGCAGAAACTTTGGGATATGCCCGGTCACGTCTAAGAGAAAAGCTAATAGTGCCGGTGATGTAAGGAATACCGGCAGTGATGGAATTCCTCCGGACATGGAAATAATACCGGAAGAGAAGCAAACTCGGCCTAATGCCGAGAAAGCCCTCGCAAAGCGCAGCATATGCACTCATTTCTAAAAGTGAGTTGGGAGGAAGATTGTGGAGTTGAACTCCGTAATGATCTATCACCTCAGAGAAGAACTCCGAGGGAGGAAAAGACAGACCTCGGTCAAGATGGGTGCCGAAGTGGACCCGCTTGCCGTCGCGCGGGTTGGGGACAGTTTCACCAGAGCCGCTCCGCTAGTCGCCGGCGGCGAGAAGGCCCTCCTTCTCCATGTTCTTGAGGCCTGCTTCGTCAAGGGCGGAGGGGATCCAGATTCCCCGGTAGCTCTCTTTCTCTGCTGCTGCTTCCGCCTTCGCCGCCGCCGCTGCTGCCGCCAAACCGGAGGAAGAAGATGATGAAGCCATTTCTCTGGTGAGAAGATGACCTTAAAGGGGCAGCGCTGGGAGATCTGTGGGGGGAGGACGAGGAGGCTTTGTGCGCGCAGGAAGATTGGGAGGAAAGGAAACGGCAAAGGACTGAAAGGGGAAGAAGAAATCCGAACCCCTTATATCCACCTACCTGTGCCAAGATTCGTGCAAACGCTATAGTGTAACCGCCACGCGTCGTGGAAAGAACTGGGAAGGACCCGTGCGATGATTGCGTCGCCTCAATCTGCACACATGCATTGAAACGGCGCGTCGGTTCCGCGGACCGCGGACCCACCAACGATCGTGCTGACGGCACGTCTGTCAGATGACGTGACTTGACCATGCTTGTGTCAGGTGGCGTTAGAGACCAAGTTCCGGCTTAGTTTGAAATCGAGCTGAAGAATTCGAGTAACCCGTTGATAGGTCCGACTTACTTTTAAGATCCGGATCGTATTTTTTGTTGTGAAGTTTCAGGAACCCTTCAAGATTCTGCAAGCTGAAGATCAAGCTAGATGATGATAAATCCGACTTTGGATCTTGGAGGCCTCCCGGGGCTGCTGTTGGGGATATACTTTCCGGGTATCCTCACAGTTCCTCACTGACCAGGGTGGCCCACTTCGGGTTAGATCTTTGCTTCACAAGCGGCCTAGTCAGGGAGAAAGACGGAGTCCAATCCCGCTACGGGAAGGCCCAGAAGACTTATCGACTTAGGCCCATAATGTTACTTGTAGTTCAAGATGTACTCTGTAACCGACTCTTAGACGTAGCCGGATAGATCTCTCCTGTAGATCCTAGGCCGGATATCTATATAAGGCATCCTAAGGAGAGCCTTTAGGGCACCCAATACTTTAGACCCTCAACTCGCACAGGCGAAACCCTTGTAACCCATATTTCGGCTCTGCCGTACTACTGGATTGCTAGCAGGAGTAGGATCCGTCCAAAGCCGACGGATTCGAACCTAGGTAAGCTTGTGTGCTTACCATCTCGGAACACCGTACGTTTCACACCCCTCTCTTCCGTACGCCTCGCGGACCCCCTCATGGCGTACTCGTCCTCAATCCGACGACAAATACCATTAAAAAATAGTTCACAATGGAACCCACAAAACATATATATACAACAATGACTCAACGAGTCAAGAATACAGTTATACAGTATAAAGATCCAAATCACCTTGAAAAGGATACAACAACCGAGTATGGATAAGCTACAAATTGCACTAAGAGTCCTGAAGAATAACCAATGTCGTCCATAACCCTGCCCAGGCCAAGCCGGAAGGGTAACCATGGTAACGTCGTCAAACTTATACCTGTTAAAAAAAAGGGGTGTCGGCAAAGGGAAAAGGAAATAGGAGCGGTCAGTAGACGAGTCTTAGAATTTGGCGTCTCTCGTCTACATAGGTATGGTGGACTGAAGCGGCAGCGAAGCATGCACTAACAACCCATAGAGACTCGATACAACTATCGACTATCATAGAGGGATAAGAAGGACCTATTCGGAACCAACCTGATACCAACACCAAATATACCCATCCTGGTGTTTCCCCCTCGAGACCAAACGAGGAAGTCCTTCCGAGGAAACTCACATAGTTGGTAGTTTTATTCATCATTCCATTAAACTTGCCAAAGTTACTAGTCAGATATAGATAATATGAGGCATTCCAATATCACAAGTAGTTGGCACTTTTAATTAACCATTCTGATATAGTTGCAATAATTACCAGGCAGATATTGATAGCTTGAGACACCCCAATTCCATCAGTTGTTGGCACTTTTAGTTATTCGTTCCATCGTAGTGGAGTTGATTACTAGTCATGCCAAAGTCAAATTTATAGCACTACTTTAGTTATAGTTGTCTATGGTCGAGAGAATGTGCTCCAAGTAGTCCATAACCATGAACACGACTTTTCAAAAAGATTTACCCTACAGGGACGCACAAATAGCAACACACGGAGGATCAACCTCGGGAAGAACCACATAAAAAGCAATGAGGCCTCATGACAAAGCATTCAAAGGTTTAAAATATTATTTCAGGGGGCCACCCCACTAAGATACCCTCAATGAAGTTGGCCGACTCCGATACGGATCGAGGGTTTGTGTCGACGGCTGTAAACGACTATGAACCCGAAAGTGTGACTGGGATTGTCGATACCGCGGAACAATTCCTAAACAGTATAGGTGCTCCATGCACAATAGTAAATAAAGTAGTAAATGATGGCATAAGTACAGGATAGTAATAAAGCACCAAACTAGTTCGTGGGCCAAAAAATAAGATGTGGATCAAGCTCGGGCTAAGGGGATTTATGGTCCCACATGCGTATAGTGCGATAGCCAAGGAATAGACATCAAGTACTCGGGGTCCTAGGGGATACAAGTGAGCGGGTAAAAACCAAATAAGATTTATTGCCCATCGGTGCCTCTCAATTAGTTATATCTATTCTTAGCATTTTCATTATCAAATTTTAATTAGAACCATGATCATATCCAACATTAAGCATGTGGCAACCCCCAACAATTGTACTCAAAAACTCGAACCAACACATGAGAAAGCAACTACGAATCGCAAGCCAACTATCTAGCAAACAACAGGCAATCAGAGGTGTCCAAGGCTATATAAAGGCTACAAGGAATATAAATGGTGCAGAAACTAAAGCATCGCACACTGATAGCAATAGATCAATAGGAGAAAGTAAAGATTATAAATACAAAGTAGGTAGAAAGGGGGAGCTTGCTCGCCTAGGAAACACTATCGAGGGTTCATCCGAAGAGCAGGTCGAAGTTCATGTCAACTCATTGGACTAATCCGTGAAGAAGCAAAGCACTAAAAGAAACACTACCGGATGCACTATTTAATACTACGACAGAAGATCAAGCATGATACATGTATGATGTATGACATGGCAAAGATGCGATGCAACTAGGTGATATTAAGCAGAATCAAGGTATCGATAATTAATTAGAAGGTTCAAGTTGTTTAGGTACCCCGCAATTTAAATGTTGACTTAACAAGACAAAATATGGCATTGGTTTGCTACCCAAATTTAAATGGAGCCAATATAAGACTAGTATAGCCTGCATATAGTCTCCATATTTAATTATTAGATGAATTAGCATAATGCCCCCAAACCACCAAATATGTATGCAAGCATGAATAATTATATGCCACAAGTATATTGTATTCATCAAAAATAGGGGTCTCGAAAAAAGGGGTCACACATCTAGGATCAAATATCTTGGGGACTCGGAGGGGTTAGGGTTTGGCTTCGGATCAGGGCTTCGGGGTTTCGAAGGAGGTCTTGGGGATTGCACATTGAAGGAGGACTCAGGGACTTAGAGTCCATGATGGAGTTCCCGGTGCTCCCTGTTGAAGGCCTCGGGATTTTCGTGACGGAGATCTTCGAGTACGGTGGCATCACCTTAGGGTCCCATGTCAGAGGCCTTGGCATTCCGGGATGTAGAACTTGGGACTTTGGCTTCGGTGGTCGATCATGATCTTGAATCGACGCACGTGTCTTTAGAGAAGCTTGGTGTACCACTCTTTGCTAGACCTTGGAGAGGTCCTCGAGCAGCCGCAGCATGTGCCACACATCTAACACCAAAACATGACCACTTCTCCATGTAACATAGAATTCCCGTGTAGGTCTTGGACACCGGGAAACACGTAACCATCAACACGAGATATGGAGGGGGCCGATCGTGGGCTTGCCACCTTCCATGAGAGGAGGTAGCCTTGTTGGACAGGGACTTGCAATGAGGTGGAGGGCGCAGACACAAGGCTAGCGCAAGGCAGAGGAGGGCTTGGCCATGTAGAGTCATCAGTGGCTCGGGGCGGTGCCCGCGAGGAAGGACAACCGGGGACAGTTGCTAGTGGTGCCCGCCGATGGAGGCGACGACGCGGGGTAGGAGGCCGACAACGGGGAGGAGGGCGCAAGGCGGCAGTGGAGCTAGACTGTGCCAGGGCAGCGTCCGACGAGTACGGTGGCCGGACGTGGAGGTGAGGAGGCACCTGTGGGTGGAGCCAGGGTTAGGGTGGAGGCGGTGACGGACGCCGGCGAGGCAAGGGAGCGACTGGCGCGAGGTGATAGCGAAGACAGCGGAAGATGCAAAGGCAGTGGGGCCACGCTTGGGCGAGGAGAAGCACACGGGGGCGAGGACAAGGAAGCCACAGCGGCATGCAGGAGCTCCGGTGGCGCGAGGGGCTTGTGGGCCACGCAGGACGTAGAGAGGAGGTGGGGTGTGCTAGGGAGGGGAAGGCTCGAGCGGAGCAGGAGAAGCTTGCGGGGCGGTGGTAGCGCTCCATGGGGAATGCGGGAGCGAGGCAGGGTTAGGAAGGGGACATCGACGTGAGGTAGGGAACGGGGCCCACATGTGTGGCATCATGGCGTGCGTGTGTTGGTCTTGTGTTCGACCTGGGTGTGGAGATGTGCAGTGTGTCGCGTGCGTGAGGAGACCGTGTGTGTGTGTTGCGTGTGTATGCCGGCAACACGCGGGTTTGGTGTTGGGTGTGCTGTGGGTAGGTCGCAGTGCAGTGTGTGCGTGAGTTTATGACGCGGGTGGGGTGTGTTGGTCGTGTGGTGCGGCGGCGAGGTGGGGGTAGGTGGGGATTAGGGTTTAGATTTAGAGGCTAGGGTTTGGTTGGGTTGGGCCTGGTCTGCCGGGGTAGTAGGTGGCCTGGCCTACGGGCTGGGCTGCCTCCCCCGGTAAAAAAAAGTTTTGAATATTTATTTATTTATTTCCAAACCTTTTGCAATTAGTTTTTTAGACAAATAAATTATCCGGAAGGCCGGGGTTTTATCATTTGAAATAAAGAGGGAGACAATTAGAAAACAAAGATAGGCTTTTAGAAAAATAGTTTTAGGCAAACATATGCATGATGCTGATGATGCTCAAATACAGTGTGGCATGATAACATGAGCATGCTATCATGATGATGCACAAAATAAAACAACAAGTGATTTTCTAGTAGTGGTTTTACCGGGTTGCTACATGATGTTGATGGTGAGTGCTCCATGAAGTCGGTTCCTGACAAGGTCATGTGGTATGCTCCTATAATACCACGGTTGAAACGTTTATTCAGAAACAAAGAGCATGCCAAGTTGTTGCGATGGCACATGGAAAACCATAAGAAAGACGAGATATTGAGACACCCCACTGATGGATCATAGTGGATAAAAATCGAGAGAGAGTTCCCGCGCTTTGTAGGTGATGCGAGGAACTTTTGGTTTGGTCTAAGTACAGATGGCATGAATCCTTTTGGGGAGCAGAGATGCAGTCATAGCACCTAGCCTGTGACTATGTACCTATAACCTTCCTCCTTGTTTTGCATGAAACGGAAGTTCATTATGATGCTAGTACTCATCCGAGGCACAAAGCAACCCGATAACGACATTGATGTGTACCAAAGGCCATTAGTTGAAGAACTTTTACAGTTGTGGGACCATCAATGTGTACATGTGTGAGATGAGCACAAACAGGAGGAATTTGACCTACGAGCATTGTTGTTCGCAACCATCAATGATTGGCCTGCTCTTAGTAGCATTTAAGGACAGACAAACAAAGGGATACAATGCATGCACGCAATGTTTAGGTGAGACTGAAAGTATATATTTGGATAAATATAAGAAGAATGTGTACCCAGAGAATCATCGATTTCTTCTGCCCAGGCATCCCTTAAGAAAGAAAGGCAAGTATTTCAATGGTGATGCAGATCAACGGAGTAAGCCTATCCACTATACTAGTGATGATGTTTTTCATATGGTTAAGGATTTAAAAGTAATCTTTGTAAAGGGTTCTGGCAGACAATCTGTTCCAAATGACCATAGCGTACACGCACCCATGTATCTTTATTAGAAAGTCCTAGAGGTTTGCTCTGCAATCGACGTGATGCACCTGACGAAGAATTTTTGCGTGATCATGCTAGGCTTCTTGGGCATGTATGGGTATAATAAAGATACATCGGAAGCACTGCAGGACCAACAACATATGAAAGACTGAGATGACATGCATCTAGAGAAGTTTCAAGGTCCTGCCAGCCATGCTCTTACCAAAAAAGAGAACGAAATAATTTTTTGAATGCCTAAGCAGTATCAAGTTCTCGTCTGGCTTCTCGTCGAATATAAACGGAATAATAAATATGGCAGAAAAAAAATTCCAAAAACTAAAGTCTCATGACGGCCATGTTCTTATGAAGTAATTACTTCCGGTTGCATTGAGGGGGATTCTATCGGATAATGTTCGAGTACGCATTGTGAAGCTATGTGTGTTCCTCGATGCAAATTTTCAGAAGGTAATCAATCCAGAAGGTCTACCAAGGTTACATAATGATGTGGTCCAATGTCTTGTCAGCTTAGTTGGTGTTCCCACAATCCTTCTTCAATATTATGACGTACCTCCTAGTTCACCTAGTCGAAGAGATTATCATTCTTGGTCATTTATTTATACACAATTTGTTCCCCTTTGAGAGGTTCATGGGAGTCTTAAAGAAATATGTTCATAACCATGCTAGGCTAGAAGAAAGCATCTCCAAGGGCTATGGAACAGAGGAGGTCATTGAGTTTTGTGTTGACTTTATTCCTGACCTTAAGCCGATTGGTGTTCCTAAATCGTGACATGAGGAGACTGAGTGGAAATGGCACGCTAGGAAAGAAAGCAGCAATCATCATGGACGAGCATTCTTTCACTCAAGCACACTACACAGTTCTACAAAATTCCATCTTGGTGGTTCAGTATATAAAGGAACACAAAAATATTATACGCTCCAAAAACCCGAGACAGTCTGACTCATGGATTAAACATGCACACATAGCTACTTTTGGGAATTGCTTGAAAACACATCTCATGAATAACACCAATGTTGGAGATCATTTGTACTTGTTTTCCAGGTCACCATCTTCGACTATATTGACTTTCCGAGGGTACGAGATAAATGGGAATACATTTTATACAATTTCCCAAGATAAAAAGAGAACCAACCAAAACAGTGGTGTCCGTTTTGATGCAACATACGACAATGGGTAAAAGGACACACATTATGGATACATAGAGGATATATGGGAAGTTGACTATGGACCTTATTTTAAGGTCCCTTTGTTTCGATGCAAATGGGTCAAGCTGACAGGAGGCAGGGTACAGGTAGACCAGCGGTACGAAATGACAACAGTGAATCTCAAGAATCTTGCGTAGGATGAACCATTCATCCTAGCAAATGATGTGACTCAGGTTTTCTATGTGAAGTACATGTCTACCAAACCGAGAGAAAGAAAAGGTAAGTAAATGAATACATCATATGATGAGCCAAAGCGCCACATAGTTCTTTCAAGGAAAATAAACACCGCGGCAGTGAGGGACAAGACAGACATGTCAGAAGACTATAATAAATTTGATGAAATTCCACCCTTCAGAGTGAACACTGACCCAAGCATCCTGCTACATAATGAAGATTCTCCATGGCTACAACGCAGAAGAAAATCTGAACACTAGAAATGTATTCATGTATTAAATATTTTATGTAATTGTATGTAATGTATATATTAAGCTTTTATGTCAGGAGCATTCTGAATAGTTCCCAAGACAATCTCGACATTTAAATGGATATGAACTAACTCTCAATGGTAGTTGTTGATTCATAAGGGAGAGGTAGCATGTGCATATATGACATCTAGAGAACTTAATTCTCATCCTTCATAAAAAGAATCAATGTGTCATTAGCCAACATAAAATGGTTTTGAATTAGTTAGTCAAATTCAAACACTTTTCATGTTCAATTTTTTTCTAGATTCGAAATTTTGCAAAAGATATGAGTTAATGCATTTTTAATTAAAAATGGCAAAATGGTTAATAGTTTTAATAATTATTAGAGAAAACATAAAATGGTTTTCGATTAGTCTTATTCAAATTTAAACACTTTTCATGTTGAAAGTTTTGCTAGATTCAAAAATATGCAGAAATTATTCAAACACTTTTCAAACATCCAAAAGATGGTAGATTAGAAAACAATATATGAAATATTATATTTTAATGGATAGATTATATTTTTCTGTTCATTTTGCTATATTATATGTATTTTTTTGTTTTTTAAATAATAAAATATGATATTCCCAAGATTTATACTTAATAGAATATTTGTTAAATAATAATTTATTTCATTTAAGTTGTATAACATAGTATGATAACAGATTTAAATTATAGATCTTCTTTTTCTGAAAATTTTGATATATAATAGATAATTTTCTGAATTATAGAATAATAGATATTGATTTTATAATATTTACTTATATTTTGGATATTCTAAAAAACATATTCCAAAAGCCGATTTAGTCCCAGTTGGAAACACGAACTGGGACTAAAGGTGGGCCTCACACACGAATTCCAGCGGGCGGCCGAAAAACCTTTAGTCCATAGTTGGTGGAACCAACTGGGACTAACGGGGTGGTCTTTAGTCTCGGTTGCAGCTACAAACCGGGACAAAAGGACCTTTAGTCCCGGTTCATAGCTGTAACCGGGACTAAAGGTTTGGGCTATATATACCGCGACCCCATCCCTAGTTGGAGCTAGCAACCGGGACTTGGGAGATCCACCGCTGTCAAGGAGAGCGAACCATCGCGCCACTGCCAGCAACTGCAAGGAGGAGGAGGCCATGATGCCGTCGGGGAGAGGAACCACTACACCGTCATCGTCGTCCGCAAGGAGGAGTACTGACCATCGATTTGCTGCTGCTCGCCGTCGAACGTGCGCATCCACCGCTATCGGCCGCCACAGGTAGAGATCTCAAGCTCTCAGTCGCCCCAAACCTCCCTTCTGCTCTAATATCTTCCTCGTGAATCATAGGTACAAATTTTGTGCCCCTCGCCGTTGATTTGCCACCGCTCACCGTCGATTTTCCAGCGGTCGACATCATCGCCGATGAGCCCCCAGTCACCGCCACGTCAATGCTAGCAGCCAGTGACACCGCACCGTGTGGCCATCCAGCCACCGCCACATCAGGTCTGAGTCAGCAACTGCTCCAGCCAGGCATATTCTCATTTCCAAAAAATAGAAAAAAAATGGCAAAATTGAATTAAAATGTGTAAAATTCATAGTAAATACTTTACATCTCAGAAAAATGCAAATAATATATTCCTGGATTCACAAAAATGTGTAGAATTTGATTCGATAATAAAATTTGCACTTTGCCGAATGAATATTTTATGGAGTATTTAAATATATTTAATGGTATTTAATTTATATAAAAATATCTACAACTCCAAATTTAGCAAATTAGATGTCTATGGATTTAGAAAATTGTAATCTAACCCACTATATCATTAGTTGAATTTGTCCCAGTACAAAATATTTATCTATAATTATTATTTTCTAGAATGCATGCATACTGTATTCGTGTGTTGTGTTGTGCTACTGTTTGTTGATTGCATTTATTTATTTCCCACAATAGATTGCCCGGAGAGCAATTATTTTTATTGCAACGACTGTGTGAACGAGAACTATAAGTAAGGAAAGTGTCACTATCATAAATTTTCTATTGTTTCCTATGCATTTAGTTTTCAGTAGCTTGCATGTGTAGGAAATGTTTATCTTATATACTATGATATGCTATGGTGTGAGTACCCAATAGAATTGGCATAGACCCTAGATGATTCCTTGATAGCCATCGTATTGTAGATTGCTTTGCCATGTTATTAGTTGCATGGGTGGTTGTCATGATACTATCTAAGATGAAAATTATGTTTTGTAGTACTGAAAATTATGTTTATACCTGTCGTAGGTGATTCCTAAATGAACACCCATTGGTGATTCTAAGGTTTCATAATATTAGGGTAGACCCCTTAGACCCTATTTAAAATGGACAAGCGTGTACTAGGGTTCCATTCAGTACTATTTAACTTGTCATATCATCATTCTTGCTTGATTTAGGGTTTATGATAGAAAATAGAAATAGAAATAGGATTTATAGAAATGTTATGTTAATGCAAAAATTGTTTTATCTTTCTTCTGTATTAGTTAAGCTATGGAGTATGGCAGCAAAGCCGGTGAACAACAAGTGTTAGACATTATAAATGAGGGTGGAGAACATTACGGACATAATCCTGAGCTATGATATTACATACATAAGCATCCACTGGATCCATTGGTCCTTGACCTGGACCTTGTCGCGTTGGACCTGGCTGGAAAGCCGACCCAAATGTATGATCTCCTCTAATGATGATGACTCCATGATGCCACGTCATCATGATCTGCAAAAGTCTGTAGTTGGTTATTCCTCTGAATTTAGTGAGATCCAGCCGTCCAAACATAGCGTAAAATACATCATAAAATCCTACCACCTCGGAGGTGACCAACTTTGCATGCACATTGTCCTCGTTACCGAAGCAAACCATGTGAGCGCTCTGCCCTCAGGACATCACATTAGAGTTGGTTGCCACACTCCGAATGAGGGTGCGCTTCTGAGTATATACTATAGACCATGGTATGTGCATACACTAGAGGGTGTGACGGTAAATGAGGTTCATGTCACTTCCTCCATCCACAAGCAGACTCATTAGCCAGGACCCAACTATCCATGGATGTATTATCAATGGGCGACACTAGGGAGCCGGATCAAGATTCTCTGGCTGACCTTTCAATGTGATAGGCCAACATAGATTGTGCTGGCAAGGCAGCTCCTCGAAGATGGCATTGATGGTGTGGTCCTCGTAGTCATCCAACTTGGCCTTGGGTGGAGAAGGTTGATGTAGACTCCACCACAACTTGGGACTCCGAGACCCACGAAGTCGAGAGCCAGAAGGCTCTCGCTGGGCATCTACTTGGTCACGCCTGGATTCCCCTAATAGGACTGATATGGATTCCGTTGTGGGAGTCCAATACCCGCCCCAGTGACGCATGGGTGCGCCAGATATCATGTTTATGCTATCGTCCTAGTTGCCTCTCGGGGAGGCTCTAGGAGGAGAATGTAGATGCAGACTCCTCCTGGGCCTCAAACTAGGAATATCTAAAAGTTGAGGATGAATGAGATTACAGTCTCTAGCTAGGTGGTTGATGCATGTAAAGTGTCTAAAGGAAAGTTGTGGGGAATCTTATACTGAACAATTTCGACATAACATATTGTTGGGGTCCAGCGTATGAAAACAATAAATTTTACCCTACGCCCCTGAACCCCTGAAGCTGCCAGGAACTATCTATTAGTAATACAGTAACGGTAGGGCCTTTTCGTGAACTAACCGTTGAAGAGCGAAAAGCGTTGTCAATGCTCAGGAGAGCGTGTTTGATGTAGATGAGCCGAAGCCGACCTCAAGGTCGTGATGAAGTCCTTGTGCTCCCTTGGCTCCAACGACTTGAGTGCCTCAAGTGCGACACCTCGCGGGGAGTTACACACGTCCGGTGCCTGACGATGACTCCCGCTTCCCCGATCCAGCAATAGTCTCTCGCTCACACAGTCCATACTTGGCACCACGATCACGAAAGAGAGAGGGGGAGAGAGAAAATATCAATTGGAGGTCCTCCCAAAAGTGAGAAGAGCTTTATTGATTATTGGCGTCTTTTAATTTGGCCAAATACCCCCACTATATAGGGCGAGGGGAGGTACTACCTCCCTCAAAGTCTCGGGTGGGACTAAAGGATAGGAGGGGGAGGGGAGGCCGCCGGCCACCTAGTGGGCCCCGCGCGGGGGGGGGGGGGGGGGTGACTAGGCCTAGCCGGCCACCCCCTTGCCCCTTCTCCCTCTCTCCTTTCCCCTAATGGGCCCTCTCCCCTCTAGGAATTGCCCCATTAAGCCTTTGACCATTTAATTGATTTTTCTCTTTAGTAAATAATTATGAATAAATGATTACATCAACATTTAACATTCCTTCACACATTATTTAATCTCCGTGGCTATGGAACACCTTCCACCTCCACTCAGGACATCCTCCGACTTCATCAAACCCTTACGTTTTCTCTACTATTCTTCGGAGATTCCACCGATCCTATAAACACTCTCTAAGCATCATCAAAAAGTCCTTAAGCGTGATACCCCATGGTTCGGGAACACTCAGTCATGGTCGGGACAATCCCGCACCAATGATCGACAGAGGGACCTGGATGACCATGTGACCCCTATGCGTCCCACAAAGATCTTTCGTCGTTTGAACTGGGACAGTCGTGTCTTATTCCCTTTGTCTCTCGATACTTGCATTGCCCGAGATCTGAATAATGACATCACCATGTCGTGTTCAATCTTGTTACCGAATAATGCTACTTGACTCGTTCCGACAAGTGATATCCCCATGATTAAATCACACGCTGCGCAGCTATTGGATATAACCTCTCCGAGTGGGCCCTTCGAGTATGTTCCCATCACATGGACAGACAAATCCTGCTCTTGACATATATTGCCTCAACGGTTTCCTCCGAGTACCTAAACACACCTTTATAACCACTGTATTACCAAGTGGCGCTTGATGCTATCAAAGCACTCTCGGGAGACCGTGATTGATATAGCCTCACGGTCTAAGGGATAGTCTACGAGGATCCATTTCTAATCATGGTAACTTGAACTTCGTGACATGATCAGGTCACGATGTTTAGGTTAGGTATTGGTTCATCATCTCATTCTCGGAATGAGATGACTCCATTTCTAACTGGCATAAATGCCACATGATCAGGACACATGATCATCTGTTGACCAATGAACAAGTGACTAGAGTTTCACTAGGAACCCCTGGTTGTTTGTATATCACAGGTGTATTGATGTTTCCACTCAATACAGTTATAGCATGATATAAAACTTAATCATAAAATATATGAAATATGATAATATTCCTTACTACTATTTGTCTCTAGGGCATATTTCCAACAGTCTCCCACTTGCACTAGAGTACAAATTAACTAGCTCCATTTGTTCTCAATCTTTGGCACAATATATCCGGTACCTGAACATGCTTGCTCATGGAAGAGGTAGGGTCTTGGGTCTGTACTTCATAGTCCCAAATCCTTTGCAACTTACTAATGTCACCATGATTGACATTAATACTTTATCATCACATGATAGCATCTGTGGGTATGCATCGTCGTTATGGCAGCAGAACGAGGCTCCAGGAGCCTATAGTGACTTTAGATCAACCTCGAGGGCTTTCTCATGGGCACTGTGCCCTGGGACACATCATTCTACGTTAAAAGCGAACAATCCCCACCATAACATTATACAACACTTTAGATGGTACCCTTATCTATTATTATAAATGTGTTCATCGATACACTAGTGCACACTATGCAACTTTCGATGTTTTCGTTCACCTCGCTTCCTACTTGACTTTAATCGGTATTTACAGGAGTTTCCAACATGTTCCCTTATAACATAACCCTTTATGTTTTAAGATATGTCATCCTTTATGGATTTGGAAAACATGTCTGCAGTTCTCCATTAGACACGATGGACAAACTTAGCTCAACGTTCTGTGATTCGAACTTAATCACTTTTAACCGTTCCTTATTGGATCATATATTATGTTAAGTTATCATCATGGTTTTCTAAGATAGAACCTATATCTCAACATAGTGGATGATGATCATCCTTTTCTTTCTTTCAACCATTGATGTTAAACTTAATGTTATTCCTAACTTGAGTTATTAAGGATTAGTTCCTTAATTAACTTCTATTCTGAAACCCCGTTTCAGAATCCCATAAGGAATACTACATAATATCATAATACACCTATTGTCAACCTCTACATCTTATAAATCATTATTTATAAGTATTTGCGCTTTCATTCTTAACACAATTAAGAATTACTCCTATGAGCTCCCACTCAGAAATATGTCATTCACATATTGTTTTAGGAAGACTTCCATAGCTCCCACTCAATTTTATGCAAATTGCATATCCACTCACTATTTTGAATAACTTCAAAATCCTTTGATCAAATATCAAACTTGGAGTTTTACTATGAGATACTAGTACTATTACTAGTTTTTAAATCCTCTAGACATTCAGCACACTTGAATCAAATTCATTTGAATTTGTCCAATGCTTGAAAAATTGTGCTTTTGTCATTCACCCCGTTTTCCACCATGGCTTTGCAGTCATTTGGGAAAATTCAAGTAACCCCTTTTACTTGTGAGATTTAGGAACGAATTGCTTTCTAATCTCAAGGGAATTTTGCTTTTAGGATTTCTCATAATTTAGTTTACCATTATTTCCTTAGTAGTTCGTAGGTATGTAATATTTCAAGAAACATGACAAATGATTCACAAATGTCTCCATACAAGATATGGATTACATTTTGAATCCTACTTCATGTAGTGAAAACAGCAGTGGGGAAAACACAATGATCACTATCATTGATTCTTTCCTTCTGTGAAGAAAATCATTTAGGAACGTTGTCCGTTGCGCTTCTCAACACTTTGATGCAGGGATATGAATGATCATCATGTTTTTCACCGATTTCCATTTGCTCCATAATCGAGAAATATCACTAAAAGTGAGCTTTCTCAAGAATGCACCAAAATCCAAGCAATACAAATTTTGCTTTCCTTTTGGTTTCAGCTATGGATTTCGTATTCAAAGTTTCCAATGAATACTCTACCAAGACGTATTTGCTATTGTTTTGGTTATATCATATAACCCCAAAACTTTCATGAATTCAAATGGTTCACTCCATTCTAATTGAGTGCTAACTATTTCTAAGTAATGGGCTCTACATCTATACTACAATGATTTATTTGGTGCCTTCTATTCACCCATTTTGATATCTAATATCACATTGTGATGCTTCGCATTTTGACATTTCAAAACGATTTGCATTTCACAATTTCTTTTATGCCAATCTTATAAAGTTGAATTTCATTACTATTGATCAAATCATAGTAATTTGATTCCCTTTTATATTTATAACCTTTGTTGGTGAAACACTTTGATCAAATCAAATAGTTTCATATTCATGTTTCCTTTGGTAAACTTCTTTACACATTTAAACAATCATTTAATGATAATTACCATTTTTGTTAAAACACAATACATCGAATATGTATTAACTTTTAACAATTCATTTAAACACTTTGTATTCAAGTAATACACCGTGTTCAAGCTATTTTGCCGAACTTAGGCATGGTTTATATGTGATAAGAAATCAAATGACTTTCACATATTATCAATATAACTTTTGAATTTAAACAATGGTTTTCATTCCGTAATGAAATATCATTTATGTTGGGTATTTTAAGGCATTTTAATATTTTATAAATGTTCATGCATTATCAATTAGTTTCAAACAACAAGGGTAATTGACACATAATCAAACAAGATATGAACACGAATAGAAATCATTCATAAAAGTGGAACAACTGTTTGTTACAAACTCATATGAATAACCGTCTCACAAAGTGTGAGACACACTAAAGAAGTTCACAATCTCTTGGTTACAATAATCATCCTAAAACACAAACTAAACGATAAATGTTGAGGGAGAGTGTCGTTGGCCATCATCATCATGCTCGCCATCAACACGCAACGTCACCTCCTCTCCAGCAAGCACCTCTCATGCAGAAGGACCTGTTTTCAGCAAAACAGAACAAGTATCAGATATACTTAACACTACAAATGTGTTTGCAAGATTATAACATTTATAAAACTGTATATCAAATATATACCTTTGTCATTGATGACCTGAGCGACATCTGGTTCAACCAACACATTCCTGAGATGTGTCATGAACCGGTGGAACTCCATTTATTCCGTGTCGCCCCTCATTAGACAAGTCCTGACTTGTGCTTGGTAGCTTGGTGGCAGCGACCGCAACACAACGCCGTTTGCAAAAGAGCCCGTCATCCAGCTATCCAGGAAGTATGCAGGCCTCATGTACGCATCATGCATGTGCTCCAAGTGGTCGTCCAGTGATGAGTTCTCCTCCATCTTAATGGAGAGGAAGTCTCCCATCAGCTCATGCTCCCATATGCATGCTTGTTCTACGAAATGTGTCCTAAGTTGTAGCATCACCGAACAAGGGTTGATATCACCCATGAAAGGCCACAGATCATCCACCATTCCAAAACACATGGTAACTGAAATGAAGGAGGCCATCTCATGACGGAGATAGCGGTCTTTCCGCTGCTCTGGGGTCTCTAGGTCAGTGGGCTGATCCAAATCCATCACTTCGAGTATGTAGTCGACCACGTCATTCTCGCTAAGGAGAACATGGAGACGTGCAACCCATATGGAGAAGTTTGATCCATCTAATCTGAGCTTCTCTCCTTCTAACTAATCAATCGTCAATAGGAAAGGTGTCATCTACATTTATAATTGCAAAAGGAATTTAGACTAAGTTTATACTTAAATGAGTTATAGTAACTCGACTCAGAAACGCCCATCCCTAGAAGGGTTCCTAGTGATAACACGACCCCTATCAGCCACATCTACCCTGACCATCACGGCCATCAATGTGGGTTCAAGGGTGGACGCTAAACGTCGGTCACATCATTCATGTGACTCGTGCTCGATCTTTCGACCATCCGTGTTCCGAGGCCATGTCTGTACATGCTAGGATCACCAACTCAACCTTAGTGTATTCGCTGTGCAACATGGCTTACACCCACTGTATGTGAACATAGATATGTCTGACACCCGATCATCACGGCCTGCCTCATACCGAAGAACTTTCTTGATGGTCCACACTAAGGGGGAACACAATCGTTGGTAATTTTAACAGGGATCATCTTATTAGGCTACCATCGAGTATCTAATACTAGCACACAATAAGATATACAAACAATAACATTGAATGTAAATGCTATGTGATATGGTCCTTCACGTCGTGATCTCCATCCGCCGTCACCGGGTTCCGGCGCCGTAGGCACCAGGGTACCGGTGTCATTCCGGCGTGGTAGTCCATCACCTCCGTGACTATCTACTACTATGTAACAAAAGGTAATCCCTTTACCTTTGCCACAACCATATCACAAAGCAACGCCCCCCTCCAAAACAAAGTTAGACGCCTCTACTTTATCTTTGCATGTTTTACGTGGCTAAATGGGCTTTCGCATAAGAACCGTTCTTACCTACGAACTTTCAGCACAACGCTGATAAAGTAGTTGTCTCTACTACACCCCTTTCGGGGCCCTCCGTGGCAAATGGTATACCAACTAATGCGAGAGAGACAAACACCCCACTAAGCCACTTTATATGGTACAAGCCGTATGTCAAGCGTGGACCAGTCTAGCGAATGAACACGTAAAGTCGGTTGGGGGCCGCTTCATCAAGCATTACTGCGGTATACACAAGTACACGTGGGAGGGTAACAACTAAAAGATCAACGCCCACATGCTACATCTCGTGTGTTCTACCCATACTAGCATTACTACGCATAAATCTAGCTCTGATACCACTATTGGGGTTCCACGTATGAAAATAATAAATTTTACCCTACACCCCTGAACCCCTGAAGCTGCCAGGACCTGTCTATTAGTAATATAGTAACGGGAGGGGCTTTTCGCGAACTTATCGTTGAAGACCGAAAAGCGTTGTCAACGCTCAGGAGAGAGTGGTTGATGTAGACGAGCCGAAGCCGACCTCAAGGTCGTCATGAAGTCCTTGCGCTCCCTTGGCTCCAACAACTTGGGTGCCTCAAGTGCGACACCTCGCGGGGAGTTACACACGTCCGGTGCCTGACGATGACTCCCGCTTCCCCGATCGAGCAGCAGTTGCGGAAGTACAACTCCCGGATCCAAATCCTGTAGCGCGATGGCGCTCCGCGGTGAAGATGTCTCTCGCTCGCGCAGTCCAGACTTGGGACCACGGTCACGGGAGAGAGAGAGGGGAGAGAGAAAATATCAATTAGAGGTCCTCACAAAAGTGAGAAGACCTTTATTGATTATTGGTGTCTTTTAATTTGGCCAAATACCCCCACTATATATAGGGGGAGGGTAGGTACTACCTCCCTCAAAGTCCCGGGGTGGGACTAAAGGAGAGGAGGAGGAGGGTCTAGGCCCAGCCGGCCATCCCCTTGCCCCTTCTCCCTCTCTCCTTTCCCCTAATGGGCAATCTCCCCTCCGGGAATTGGCCCATTAAGCCTTTTTCCATTTAATTGATTTTTCTCTTTATTAAATAATTATGAATAAATGATTAAATCAACATTTAACATTCATTCACACATTATTTAATCTCCATGGCTAGGGAACACCTTCCACCTCCACTCTGGACATCCTCGGGACTTATCGAAACCCTTCCGGTTTTCTACCTACTATTCTTCGGTGATTCCACCGATCCTATAAACACTCTCTAAGCATCATCAAGCCCTTAAGAGTGATACCCCACGATTCGGGAACACTCCAGACATGGTCGGGACAATTCCGCACCAATGACTGATAGAGGGACTTGGATGGCCATGTGACCCCTGTGCGTTCCACGAAGATCTTTTGTCATTTGAACCAGGACAGTCGTGTCTTATTCCCTTTGTCTCTAGATACTTGCATTGCCCGAGATCTGATCAATGAAATCACCATGTCATGTTCCATCTCATTACCGAACAACGCTACTTGACTCGTTCCGACAAGTGATATCCCTGTGATTAAATCACACGCTGCGCAGCTATTGGATATAACCTCTCTGAGTGGGACCTTCGAGTATCTTCCCGTCACATGGACGGACAAATCCCGCTCTTGACATATATTGCCTCAACGGTTTCCTCTGAGTACCTGAACACACCTTTATAACCACTATATTCCCAAGTAGCGCTTGATGCTATCAAAGCACTCTCAGGAGGCTGTCAACACCCGGATTTTTAATCCCAGATACCTGTTATGTCATACATCACAGTCCCAGGATTACCATTTTTGCGAGACATAATAGATTGGATATCACAGTACATCATCCATTACAAACCATAATAAGGTCTTACACGAATAAAGGATCTCATGATCCAGTCTTAATACAACAAGCAGTGGAAGAAATAAGCATAGCGGTGGGGTCCATCTTCAGTGGCACAAGCAATGCTGACGATGGAAGATAGTCCTAGTTATCATAGCCATCCTGCTGTCCTTCATCTTGGTAATCTCCTTCATAGTCTGGCCATAGGAATAGCCAGGGACAAATGCCATGAGTACTCTTTAAGCAAGCTATCACTAAAAAGTAAGGTAGTGCTAGTGGGAAATGCTAACTCTAGGTTTATTTGTAAAGTTAAGTTTGAAACCTAAGATGAGTTCAAAAACAAAGAAAGACAAAATAAAGTTCTAGAATCACTTAAGTTGGGAAGCTAGTGTTATAGTCACAACCCTGTTGTGGTCAGGTCAAGGTTCATCATTCATTTCATAAATCATTTTGAAAATATCTGACAATGAAACAGTATGGCCACTCCCTCATCCATAACATGACGCTTGGCTATTCGAATAGTTTGACACTCTGCAGAGGTGGTACACTTTCACCACAAGATTCGATACATCTGTCAGGGATAACCCTGAATCATCATACTTAGTATGCAAATGATCAAACATAACCTTTCCTTTACACACCCTAGTATAAGAACCTCTCCTATGAGTATGGCCTCCCAACCATGACCATCTGTCATCTTGGGCACTGCATAGGTGGACAACATTGAGAGGTAGCCTCGGCTCAAACCTCTCCCGCGAGGGAACTAATAATAATGCATATAAACTTCTGGCTAACCCTTACCCAATTCAGGTATTGTGGTTGTACGGTAAAATTGGAATGGTATAGCATCCAAATCCAACCACCAGTTTTGTAAAAGGGGCTAAGGCTCATGGCTCAACATTTCATCATCATAAACGATTTGTGTTTCTCAACACATGTCAAAACATCTCAATAGAATGACCAATCATTCCAAGGTTTTCACAATTCATTTTCACCAAGTGTTCCCATCTAAAGTGACTCAAGTTTTGATTTAGCTCTAAGCTACTAAGTTAAGAGTGTTCACTAAGGTGGGATGCTAATATCAATATCATGCCATAGAATGACATCTAAGGGTATCTAGATAGGTCAAGTTTTATACTTTTTTGCTACCTTCAAACAATTAAGGGACTTTGGTAAAGTAAGGAAAGTAAAAGCTTGAAAATCAAACTTGGAGTAGGTATAAGTTCAAAATGGTATAACCAAAGCATGCCTAATGCCTTTGCTTAGGTTATCTAGCTTGCAAGGGTTAGCTTGCATTGTTAATGGTGGCTTGCCTTGGTTGGTGCAGTGGTTGAAGTTTTCTTCCTCCTCCTCTTGGTAGAACTCCTCCTCCTCGAAAGCTTGGTCGGTACTATCTTCTATAAATACATACGGTATACACAATCACCAAACAATACTTAACTAGTCTACTTAGCATACTAGGGCACACATTTGATGATCTATTATCATCACAAGGTTTTATTAACTAGCTTCATTCTTTTTATTTAAGAAAAGTAATTTCTACTCAATGAAAATAACTAAGATTTAATATTCTCCAATTAAAATATGGGATCATATGGACACATGTCATCACCACATATTCTAACATATGAGAATGTGATTTAAAGGTTGGATCACATTTTAATAAGTTTAAGCTTAATATTTAATGATTTAAAATGGCTAGAAATGCCTATATAGCATTATTTTGGTACTAGTCCAAAGTCACTGCATGCAAACCTTAATATTATTACATATTCAGATAGGTATGGTTAAATGTGATTTTTGAGAGTTGGAATTAACTAAAGAGCTAATATGGTTGATTTTATAAAAATGTTTGAATGTGCAAATGCTTCTGTCTTGTTATTTTTACTAGGAGAGATCTCTAACTCTAAATAAATTAAATCCAACGGGCTTGGATAGATCTTTTCAGAAGCTTTCGAACAAAATTGGAATCACTCAATTTGGACTTGCACAACTCTCTGAATTGGTTTTTGAACTAACGGACAAAATTGAATTTAAACTTAAATAGAAAAACCTATATTTGAAATAACTGGGTTGCGCGGGAAAGGAAATGGGCCGGCCCAGTGACGGTCAGCGGCGCAGAGGGCGGCTGACAGGTTGGTCCCGCTTGTCAGCGAGACTTAAAACCCGAAACGGTATCAAGCGATCTAGGCCATGAGATTATAACGTGGATCAACGGCTCACAGTCGTCGTCGATGACCGATTTGTCGCCGGCGCGACCGAACCCTAAACGGACGGTGGGGGTCTACTGGGGACGTACCAGGACTCTAGCTAGTGCGGCGAGGCGGGTGATCAAACTGGACGGCGACGGCGGACTCAGGCAAGGTAGCGATAGGGGCTGAGGTGGCCGGAATCGACGGCAGCGTCTCCTCCTCTGCAACGGCCTCCTTCGGTGCAATTTCGGCGAACGGAGGCTCGAGCGGCTCCGGCAAGAGAGGGGAGATGTTCAGGGGAGAGGGGGCAGTAGAATGGTGTGCAGAATGAGGCTGGGGGTGGCCTCCTTATATAGGCTCGACGGTGAGACCGAGAGGTGTGGGCGGAGCTCGTCGGTGACGACGACACAGGGGGCTATCGGCGTGGGTGAGGTAGGCAGACGGTGGGCGGTTCCCTGGTGGTCAGCTACGGCACAATGGCGCGGCTAGGGGCGGTGGCACTTGGTCAGGAGCGTCGCACGCTCTAGGAGACAGGGGCGGTGCTCGACGGCGATCACGACGACTGTGGGTCGCGCGGCGATGCACGGTCGTGTCTGGTGGGTTGCTGGGGTCGAGGCGGAGTGGCGTGCGGGATTTGGTGCCGAGCGATGCATTAACGTCTTTGGCGGCCATCGCTCTGGCGCTCTGGTGTCTTAGCAGAGAGAAAGGGCAGCGCTACTGGGGAGTGGTCCAGGGGCTGGGGTTGATCGAGGGGTGGATCGTGGGCGGCGGTAGGGTGGCGCCTAACTTCCTGGAGCGATAGAGAGGGCTTGGCAGTCTCCTGCGCCTTGTGCACACTTGGCCGACGAGCATGGCGTCGAGGTGGCATGGCACTGGCGCCAGGGGCTAGGGATAGGGTTGGTTTTGGTCTGGTTGGACTTGGGGGAGACAAGGATGATCAATGCACACCAAATGGCTCGACAAGATTAACCCCAAAACAGTAAAAGTTAGGCCATAATGATTCTGCTAACAAGGTGTTCGATCAAATGGCCGCAAGAAACTTTTTTTTTGAATTTTGGGCTGATTTTTGGTGGAGTGATGTAACTTATGTTTAAGCATCTAGATTTTCTTGGGATTTAAAAATGGAGTTCATTTGAGTGGTTTTTGAATAAGTGTGATCTTGATACCTACACTAGATTCAATTTTCAAATGTCATTTAAATTTAGTGTTTGAAAGTTTTTGGGATGAAACAAAGTGGGCCTTGGTACATCACTACTTATACTAGCAAGGGGTGTAAAGATCCACAATTTTTTCTGTTAAGATTTGAGTTCTAGGAATAGCCAAAGTAGGCTAGGTGATTAAAATGGCAAAAGTGACCATTTGCTTATTTTATTCTTTTTTATTTGTTTTTCTTTGGGATTTGCTTGGGAATGATCTAGATGATGTTTAATTCACCTTAGAATCATTTTACAACCAATGGATCACTCAAACATGGCAATTCAAAACAACTCCTAAATTATATGCACACATATGAATGCTTAATGATTTTAAACGGAAAAGTTTTTGTTAACCCTAAATTGGGTAGATTTGATCTTGATTAACCTTGGATTAAGTTTTGGGATGTTACAAACCTTCCCCCCTTAAACAAAATCTCGTCCCGAGATTTATGAAAGAAAACTAGGAACTAAAGAGATCTAGGAACTCTGTCCTAATGTAATCTTCTCGCTCCCAGGTGGCTTCCTCTTCGGTATGGTTGCTCCATTGAATCTTGAGAAATTTGATACTTCTGGTCCTGGTGGTTCTGTAAGCTTCTTCCAAGATACGGATGGGCACTTCATGATATGTCAGGTCCTTGTTGATATCAACAGCTCGGTGATCGATGTTCTTGAAAACTTTAGTATTCTCCGGCACTTCTAGGCATTTGCGAAGTAACGAGATATGGAACACATTGTGGATGGCTGACATCTCCTTTGGTAGTTCCAGTTGATACGATACTTCTCCTCGACAATTCAGAATCTTGAAGGGCCCGATATATCTTGGGGCTAACTTTCCTTTTAGACTAAAACGTTGGGTTCCCTTCAATGGCGAAACCTTGAGATACACAAAATCTCTGACAATGAAAGTCAGGTCTCTCCTTCTCTTGTCAGCATAACTCTCGTGTCTGGATTGGGCAGTCTTGAGGTGCTGATGGACTTTGTGAACCTTCTCTTCAGCTTCTCGGAGAATGTCAGGTCCAAAAATCTGACTCTCTCCTACTTGCGACCAATTCAAAGGGTACGGCACTTTCTTACGTATAGGAACTCAAATGGTTCCATTTGCAAACTGGCTTAATAGCTGTTGTTAAGGAGAATTCTGCGAAAGGCAGGCAGTCTTCCCATTTTGATCCATATTCTAATACACAAGCTCTCAGCATATCCTCTAAGATCTGGTTGACTCTTTCAGTCTGTCCGTCGGTTTGCGGGTGATAAGAGGTGCTGAAGTTCAACTTGGTTCCCAATCCTTCTTGGACTTTCTGCCAAAATCTCGAGGTAAATTGGGTTCCTCGATCTGATACTATGGTCTTGGGGGTTCCATGCAGACTAACAATTCTAGAAATGTACAACTCTGCTAGCTTCGAACTCTGATAGGTAGTCTTGACAGGTATAAAGTGAGCTACCTTGGACAGTTTATCAACGATGACCCAGATTGAGTAATTTCCCCTCCTAGAAGTAGGCAAATCGGTGATAAAGTCCATTCCGACAGAATCCCATTTCCATTCCGGAATCTGCAATGGTTGCAACAGTCCTGCGGGTCTTTGATGCTCTGCTTTGACTCTTTGACAGATGTCACACTTGGCGATGTACCTCCCGATTTCTCTCTTCATCTTGTGCCACCAAAATTGCTCTTTCAAATCTTGATACATCTTTGTTCCTCCGGGGTGGATAGAATAAAGAGTATCATGATCTTCCTGCATGATAACTTGCTTTAGCTCCGAATCTGCTGGCACACAGATACGTCCTTTGTACCACAGAACTCGTTCTTCGTCTTCGGTAAATCTAGGTACCTTGCCCATACCAATACGACGTTTGATCCCGTCGATACTTTCATTTCCCTTCTGATCTTCCTTGATTTGGCTAATCAAAGTGGGTTGAATTTCAATGCTTGCTAGAAATCCTTGGCTAATTAGCTCAGTCCTAAACTGCTCCAACTCCTCATACAAACTTGGTTGCTTCTCCTTGATCATGGTGTTTAGCCTACACGGCAATCTACTAAGAGCATCCGCTACCACATTGGCTTTGCCTGGGTGATAGTGAATGTCAAGGTCATAATCCTTGATTAACTCTATCCATCTCCTTTGCCTCATATTCAGCTCCTTCTGAGTGAAAATATACTTTAAGCTCTTGTGATCTGAGTAAATCTCACAGCGATTACCCATAAGATAATGACGCCATGTCTTCAATGCCAAAACTACGACTACTAATTCAAGATCATGGGTCGGATAGTTCTACTCATGCTGCTTTAGTTGTCGAGACAGATAAGCGATGACTTTTCCTTCTTACATCAATACACATCCGAGACCAATCTTGGATGCATCACAATACACATCAAACGGCTTCTTGATATCTGGCATGATCAATAATGGGGCTGAAATCAATCTCTTCTTTAGTTCTTGGAAACTGGCTTCACATTTGTCAGTCCATTCAAACTTCTTGTCTTTCTTCAACAATTGGGTCATGGGTCTGGCGATGCTCGAGAATCCTTCTACGAACTTGCGGTAATATCCCGCTAGTCCGAGAAATGCACGGACTTGGGTTTGAGTGGTTGGGGCTTCCCATTTTTCGACATCTTTAATTTTGGCGGGATCAATAGAGACTCCTCTGGCAGACACAATATGTCCTAGGAATTCTACTTCTTTCAGCCAAAACTCACACTTGTTGAACTTGGCATATAACTGATGCTCTCTCAGGGTTTCTAGGATGATTCTCAGATGTTGCTCATGCTCTTCTTCTGACTTGGAGTAGATAAGGATATCGTCGATAAACACCATGACAAACTTATCTAGGAAATTCATAAAGATCTTATTCATGAGATTCATGAAATAAGCAGGGGCATTGGTTAATCCAAAAGACATAAATGTATACTCGTATAAACCATAGCGAGTAGTAAAGGCGGTCTTCGGAATATCCGTGGCACGAATCTTAAGTTGGTGATAACCAGTCCTAAGATCAATCTTTGAGAATACCTGGGCACTAGTCAACTGATCAAATAGATCTTCTATCTTTGGCAAAGGGTATTTGTTTTTGATGGTGACATCATTTAGCTTTCAGTTATCGGTGCACAAACGGTTGCCTCCATCTTTCTTGTCGACGAATAACACTGGTGATCTCCATGGCGATGTGCTTGGTTAAATCAAGCATGTTTCTAACATAGCATCCAACTTCTTCTTTAATTCTACTAACTCTAAGGGGTTCATGCGATAGGGTCTCTAGGCTATGGGTCCGGTTTCGGGGATTAGTTCGATAATGAACTCAATATCCCTATCCGGGGGCATACCTGGCAATTCATCTGGGAATACGTCGGGGTATTCACAGACTACTCTGACTTGGTCTATGGTGGGTAGGGCTAGACTCTTGTTGCACTTGAATTGACGAGGTAAGGTTTCAGATACATGCTCTACTGTGACTCCAGAGCTACTGGTCATGGTGATGGCTTTCTTAGCACAGTCTATCAGTCCTTTATGCCTTGACATCCAATCCATACCTAGTACTACTTCAAATCCTTTGGTTCCGAGTACTATTAGATTAGCATAAAAATCTATCCCATGTATTCTGATAGGCACAGCTTTGCAAATTTTTCTAGCTTTTGTAGTTGAACCGGGAATTTGAACTATCATGACATGCTTCAAGTTGGTTGGGTGAATCTTACTAGTGCATGCAAATTCTTCGGTGACAAATGAATGCGATGCTCCCAAATCAAACAATACCCTTGCTAAAACTGAGTTGACAGAAAACATACCCAGCACTACATCTGGTACTTCTTAGGATTCTTCGGTGTTCATGTGGAAGAGACGGCCGTTGCGGTTGTGAGGGTTCCCTGCGACAAATCTTCTTCCTGGTTGAACACGACGCTGCTGTTGAGCTGGGGCATTCACATTGGCAGTGGCGGCAGTCTTCTTGGGGCACTCATTGGAATAGTGACCCTTCACTCCACACTCGAAACAAGTTATCTAGGACTTGTCTTTAGCTGCGACAGGCATAGCATTGCTTCCAGTTCTGGGTGCAGTGTTGTTGTTGCTCTTGGGAGGTGCACGGTTGAAATTGCTGGTGTTGCCGGGGTTGTTGTTGTTTCCTCCGGACTTCACATTGCCCCCGCTACGGTAGCGGTAGCTTGGGAAAGACATTCAGGTCGGTTGTTTCTTGGTGCATACCCTGCAGACGGGTTGGGACGATACTTCTGGTGACTGTTGGATCCAGCTTGGTGCATCATACGACGTTTGCAGTTGTCGTTTGCCTGGTTAATCTTCCCTTCCATCTGAATGGCTGAGTCGACTAGCTCTTCGAGATCCTCAAAGCGTATGTTGACGAGGACAGTCTGCATCTCGTCATGCAGTCCGTTCAGGAATCTCTCCTTCTTCTTGGCCTCCGTGTTGATCTCACCAGGTGCGTACCTGGCAAGTGACAAGAATTTGTCACGGTACTCCACTACGGTCATTCTGCCTTACTTCAACTCTCTGAATTCATCCCTCATTGTGGTGACTAGGCCTTGCGGCACGTGGGTGCGGCTGAACTTGATTTTGAAGGCTTCCCATGTCATCACTTGACCATGGTTCATCAGGCGGATGCTGTTCCACCAGGCTCTTGCATCTCCTACCAAGTAGTGGGTGGCAAAGAGAACTTTCTTGTTGTCATCAACTCTGGCTACTTCCAAATTGTTCTCCATTGTCTGCAACCAGTCATCAACATCTAATGGGTTCTCCGAAGTGCTAAAGATTGGGGGATTGGTATTCTGGAATTTTTTCAGCTTGGATCCTTGATGATCCTGATTTCCATGCCCTTGGTTGTTTTGGTCCATCTGGGCTATCTGTTGCAGTGTTGCTATGTTAGCCTGGCGCTCTGCCCTACTTGCTTCACGGTCTACAACTAACATCTGCATGATCTACATCATTGGGTCTTGCGATGAGCCGCTCCCTTCGGGGTTTCCATGAGTCATCTAAAGATTGAGATAGATAAAGGGGTAAGAGGGAAAGTTCTAAGGTTTAGGGTTTTGGTTTCAAAGCTAAAACTTTGAGTTTGACTCAATTTTTGCAACTAACTTCATTCCATTCATTCAACCAAAGCACACGATACAAACACACACCACACACCAAAGGAAAAGAGATGGTTTTAAGAACCATTCTGTAAGCTACGATACAATGGGACCGATACATCTCATGCTACGATAGTTCTCTAGTGCATCTACTCATCGTCGATGAAGTCGGAGTCATGATCGTCGGTGTGGAAGTCCACGACATCCTCCTCCAGAAAGTCATCATCCTTGCTGAGGTAAGAATCCATATCTCCCTGGATGTCTTCACCTTCCTCTTCTTCCTCCTTTGCTACAAGTTGTGCTTCTTGCTCCTTGATGGTCTTCTCGAGGTTGGCCACCTTCTTGCAAAGACGGTCGATGGTGCGATCCTTCTTTTCGCGCTGGCGGCAAAGAGACTGACGGTCCTTGACAAGCAGTGAGAAAGTCTAGGCCTTCTGGGCGGCAATGGCAAGGTTGTGGTTGGCAAACTCTCTAGCATTGTCCAATTCCTTCTGGCGGTCGTACAGCAGGAAGTCAAGGTTCTCCACTTGACGCTTCAACTTCGGGTGACTTGGCATCTCCATTGGCATTCCCATGAAGTCACGCCTTGCATAGTGAACAAAGCGGGTTCCTTGGATTTGGTTGACACTGAAGGCACATAGACGTGCGAGAGCTTCATGCATTGCCCTGGCTAATCCATCTAGCCAGTTGTTCTCTCTTATGGAGAACTGGATTCTCCCGGACATTGGTGCTTCTATACTTCCTCGAAGATCAGCGGTGACTAGCCATTTGTAAATCTCCTCCTAGGAGTCTAGGAAGTTGAGCTCCAAGAAACTCCGGATGTGGGCGTCCCAAGAGCTCAGACAGTGAATCTAGATCCCTCTCGAAGATCAGTTGGCCTCCGTTGCCTAACTGGTAGAACTTGCTGAACCGAGTCTCCATCGACAAGAATTTATTGTGAGGAATTTTAGTGAAGTGATCAAGTGTGTCAAATTTAGGGTAAGAATTGGAGGAACATGAATTTTTTAGAAAGAATGAATTCCCAAGGGTAAGAGAGGAAATAGTTTTTCATAAATACTCACTTTGGTTTTGAAATTAAGTTTTTGTTCGGACGCCCATTCTAACTAGGGTCTCCTATGGTCAGGATGGCTCTGATACCAACTTGTTAACACCCGGATTTTTAATCCTATATGCCTGTTATGTCATACATCGCAATCCCAGGATTACCATTTTCGCGAGACATAACAGATTGGATATCACAGTACATCATCCATTACAAACCATAATAAGGTCTTACACGAATAAAGGATCTCATGATCTAGTCTTAATACAACAAGCAGCGGAATAAATAAGCGTAGCGGTGGGGTCCATCTTTAGTGGCATAGGCAATGCTGACGATGGAAGATAGTCCTAGTTATCATAGCCGTCATGCTGTCCTTCATCTTGGTAATCTCCTTCATAGTCTGGCCATAGGAATAGCCAGGGACAAAAGCCATGAGTACTCTTTAAGTACTCGCAAACTATCACTAACAAGTAAGGTAGTGCTAGTGGGAAATGCTAACTCTAGGTTTATTTGTAAAGTTAAGTTTGAAACCTAAGCTGAGTTCAAAAACAAAGAAATATAAAATAAAGTTCTAAAATCACTTAAGTTGGGAAGCTAGTGTTATAGTCACAACTCTGTTGTGGTCAAGTCAAGATTCATCATTCATTTCATAAATCATTTTGAAAATATCTGACAACAAAACAGTATGGCCACTCCAACTATCCATAACCGCGGACGCAGCTATTTGAATAGTTTGACACTCTACAGAGGTGGTACACTTTCACCACAAGATTCGATACATTTGTCAGGGATAACCCTGAATCATCATACTTAGTATGCAGATAATCAAACATAACCTTTCCTTTACACACCCTAGTATAAGCACCTCTGCTATGAGTATGGCCTCCCAACCATGACTATCTGTCATCTTGGGCACTGCATAGGTGGACAACATTGAGAGGTAGCCTCGGCTCAAACCTCTCCCGCGAGGGAACTAATACTAATGCATATAAACTTTCGGCTAAGCCTTACCCAATTCAGGTACTGTGGTTGTATGGTAAAATTGGAATGGTATCGCATCCGAATCCAACCATCAGTTTTGTAAAAGGGGCTAAGGATCATGCCTCAGCATTTTCATCATCATAAAACATTTGTATTTCTCAACACATGTCAAAACATCTCAATAGAATGACTCATCATTCCAAGGTTTTCACAATTCATTTTCACCAAGTGTTCCCATCTAAAGTGACTCAAGTTTTGATTTAGCTCTAAGCTACTAAGTTAAGAGTGTTCATTAAGGTGGGATGCTAATCTCAATATCATGCCATAGAATGACATCTAAGGGTATCTAGATAGGTCAAGTAACTTTTTATGCTACCTTCAAACAATTAAGGGACTTTGGTAAAGTAAGGAAAGTAAAAGCTTGAAAATCAAACTTGGAGTAGGTATAAGTTCAAAATGGTATAACCAAAGCATGCCTAATGCCTTTGCTTAGGTTATCTAGCTTGCAAGGGTTAGCTTGCATTGTTAATGGTGGCTTGCCTTGGTTGGTGAAGTGGTTGAAGTTTTCTTCCTCCTCCTCTTGGTAGAACTCCTCCTCCTCGAAAGCTTGGTCAGTACTATCTTCTATAAATACATACGGTATACACAATCACCAAACAATACTTAACTAGTCTACTTAGCATACTAGGGCACACATTTGATGATCTATTATCATCACAAGCATCACAAGGTTTTATTAACTAGCTTCATTCTTTTTATTTAAGAAAAGTAATTTCTTCTCAATGAAAATAACTAAGATTTAATATTCTCCAATTAAAATATGGGATCATATGGACACATGTCATCACCACATATTCTAACATATGGGAATGTGATTTAAAGGTTGGATCACATTTTAATAAGTTTAAGCTTAATATTTAATGATTTAAAGTGACTAGAAATGCATATATAGCATTGTTTTTGTACTAGTCCAAAGTCACTGCATGAAAACCTTAATATTATTACATATTCAGATAGGTATGGTTAAATGTGATTTTTGAGAGTTGGAATCAACTCAAAAGATAATATGGTTAATTTTATAAAAATGTTTGAATGTGCAAATGCTTGTGTCTTGTTATTTTTACTAGGAGAGATCTCTAACTCTAAATGAATTAACTGCAACGGGCTTGGATAGATCTTTTCAGAAGCTTTCAAACAAAATTGGAATCACTCAATTTGGACTTGCACAACTCTCTAAATTGGTTTTTGAACTAAGGGACATGATTGAATTTAAACTTAAATAGAAAAACCTATATTTGAAATAACTGGGTTGCGCGGGAAAAGAAATGGGCCGGCCCAGTGACGCTCAGCGGCATAGAGGGTGGCTGACAGGTTGGTCCCGCTTGTCAGCGAGAATTAAAACCCGAAATGGTATCAAGCGGTCTAGGCCACACGATTATAACGTGGATCAACGGCTCACTGTCATCGTCGACGACGGATTCGTCGCCGGCGAGACCGAACCCTAAACGGACGGTGGGGGTCTACTAGGGACGTACCAGGGCTCTAGCTAGTACGGCGAGGCGGGTGATCGAACTAGATGACGACGGCGGACTCAGGCGAGGTAGCGGCAGAGGCTGAGGTGGACGGAATCGACGGTAGCATCTCCTCCTCTGCAACGGCCTCCTCCGGTGCAATTCCGGTGAACGGCGGCTCGAGCGGCTCTGGCGAGAGTGGGGAAATGTTTAGGGGAGAGCGAGGAGTGGAATGGTGTGCAGAATGAGGCTGGGGTGGCCTCCTTATATAGGCTCAACGGTGAGACCGAGAGGTGTGGGCGGAGCTCGTCGATGACAACGGCACAGGGGGCTATCGGCGTGGGTGAGGTAGGCAGACGGTGGGCGGTTCCCTGGCGGTTAGCTATGGCGCAATGGCGCGTCTAGGGGCGGTGGCATTTGGTCGGGAGCGTCGCGCGCTCTGGGAGACAGTGGCGATGCTCGACGGCGATCACGGTGACTGTGGGTCGCACGGCGATGCACGGCCATGTCTGGTGGGTTTCTAGGGTCGAGGCGGAGCGGCATGTGGGATTTGGTGCGGAGGCACGACCTGCTTCGTGCTGGCGACGATCGCGCTCTGGCTACAGGTAGAGAGAAAGGGTGGCACTGCTGGGGAGTGGTCCAGGGGCTGGGGTTGACCGAGGGGTGGAACATGGGCGGCGGTAGGGTGGTGCCTAACTTCCTGGAGCGGTGGAGAGGGGCTGGCGGTCTCCTACGCCTTGTGCACACTTGGCCGGCGAGCATGGCACTGGCGCCAGGAGCTAGGGATAGGGTTGGTTTTGGTCTGGTTGGACTTGGGGGAGACAAGGATGATCAATGCACACCAAATGGCTCAACAAGATTAACCCCAAAACAGTAATAGTTAAGCCATAATGATTCTGCTAACAAGGTGTTCGATTAAATGGCCGCAAGAAACTTTTGTTTGAATTTTGGGCTGATTTTTGGTGGAGTGATGTAACTTATGCTTAAGCATCTAGGTTTGCTTGGGATTTAAAAATGGAGTTCATTTGAGTGGTTTCTGAATAAGTGTGATCTTGATACCTACAAGAGATTCAATTTTCAAATGTCATTTGAATTTAGTGTTTGAAAGTTTTTGGGATGAAACAAAGTGGGCCTTGGTACATCACTACTTGTACTAGAAAGGGGTGCAAAGATCCACAATTGTTTCTGTTAAGATTTGAGTTCTAGGAATAGCCAAAGTAGGCTAGGTGATTAAAATGGCAAAAGTGACCATTTGCTTATTTTATTCTTTTTGATTTTTTTTCTTTGGGATTTGCTTGGGAATGATCTATATGATGTTTAATTCACCTTATAATCATTTTACAACCAATGGATCACTCAAACATGTCAATTCAAAACAACTCCGAAATTATATGCACACACATATGAATGCTTAATGATTTTAAATGGAAAAGTTTTTGTTAACCCTAAATTGGGTAGATTTGATCTTGATTAACCTTGATTAAGTTTTGGGATGTTACAGAGACCATGATTGATATAGCCTCATGGTCCAAGGAATAGTCTACGAGGATCCATTTCTAATCATCGTAACTTGAACTTCGTGACATGATCGGGTCACGATGTTTAGGTTGGGTATTGGTTCATCATCTCATTCTCAGAATGAGATGACCCCATTTCCAACTGGCATAAATGCCACATGATCAGGAAACATGATCATTTGTTGACTAATGAACCAGTGACTAGAGTTTCACTAGGAACCCCTGGTCGTTTGTATATCACATGTGTATTGATGTTTCCACTCAATACAGTTTTAGTATGATATAAAACTTAATCATAAACTATATGAAATATGATAATAGTCCTTACTACTATTTGTCTCTAGGGCATATTTCCAACACATATGCCCCAATCAGAGTTCGGGTGCTTTTTTTCTAGCCATATTACTTTGGAGGACAAATGCAGTTTCACGATTCCGTAAATATGTGATGTGGTTGACTCAAACTCCTTCCATCTTGGATGATTTTGGCCCAACCAAGATTTAATGGACTCATTAAGGACAGAGGGGACTCCTCAGAAAGTTCTAGAGACACCAAAGAGCCCTTGAATCTAAGGGGTATCCTTCCTATGGCCAAGATTGCATCTCCACCACTATATATTGAGAGGAAACCCTAATTTTGGAGGCATCCACCCATATCCATGAAAATCCCCCTCCTTGGAAGCCCCAAGGAGGGGGATACGCTCCTCCACACCATCACCATGTCCAAGGAAGAAGAAGGAGCAAGGGGCCTCCATGCCCTAGGGACGGCGTCGCCCTAGGGAGCCACCGGGGCGCCGCCTATCCACCATGCCATGGCCTCGTCTCCCGCATGGGAATGCTCATCTCCATCACCATCTACTACAAGATCCAATCATCCCCCACTGTAATCTCTTGGAAAACATGATGTATGATGCAATATATTATTTCTCATGATCTATTGTATGACTATGTTGATGTTTGAGTAGTGAATTGTTATGGCAATTGTGATCTAGTTTGTTTTGGGTGCATACAAGTATATGTTATCTTCTATGATGATATTTATGCACTAACATATGAGTTCACACATATGTTGGGGGATGCACAAGTTTGTCACCGTTTCATGTTGATAGGAAGAGTGATAGACGGAGTTTGACAGAAGCCGAATCCCAAATCTTAGAAATATATGTAGTATTAATTCATGGTTAATCAATGGGGTTATTATCATGGGGACCTTAGATATAAATTCGGTGGTTGGACTTTATGTCTTAATATCCCTTGTTTGTTCTTAATTGGCCTTGGGATCAATCACTATTGGTGTATTTGCTCGTATCTATGGCTACACCTAGTTATGGCTCCTCCTGGAAGAAACAATAAAAAGGCTATATATGTGTTTCACTAATTGTGACAATCAAATGAATGAAATAGAAAATTTCCTAAACATTTTCTCCCATATATTATCCACATCTACTCCACTAGCTCCACTTAATTTGCATTGTTTTACTTATAGTATTTATTTCAACTACTTTATTGTTTTCTAGTTAATACCCAAACAACCACACACACACTTTATATCCTAGCTTTGCATAGAAGGCCATATGAGTGGGTTATAGGTCTTTAGAGAATAGATAGTTTACATGCAGCTCCTCGTCGGTTCGACAGTCAAATACTTATCGAATTGTACTATGGTGATCCCGTGCAGATGGGGGTTATCAAGATACTTTTCTGGCGCCGTTGGCAGGGAGCATAGCGCTAGGCTTCTATTCTTGTTTGCAATGCTAGTTATTTTTACTATGTTGCATATAAAATTGAAACCTAAAAAATTATTAGAATGGGAAATTCTCACAATGATGTGTATATATGATATGCTAGTTAAATATGTTGAAAGATTGAATATTCCCTGGGTCAGTAACTTTTTGAATGCAAGAAATCATGATGAAACTTATAGGGAAGAATATAACAACGGGCTAAGCTTGGGGATGCCCATGCATCCCAAAGAAAAGGAGATAGAAGAGAAATAATAAAACGTGTAGGAAGAATTGAGTAGCTACCCATCTCCTACTCCCAACAAGGGTAACACACAAATTCCCATGAACAACTCTACTTATAATGATGATGATCTTTCATTGCCTAGTAGTCCTCTATGTGGAACAATTATTTCTAATGTATGGGAGGATGAAAGTGATATAATTGAGTTAGATGATCCATTATGCTCATTAGATGACCTATCTTTATATGGTGAATCTATTCAAAACTATGAGATTAAGTTTACTTTTGATGCTTGCAATAATTATGAAAGAGGAAGGGATAAATACCCTATTTATGTTTCCATTCTATTTATGAAAGCTACTGATAATTATGTGCATTGGATACCATAACCTTGCTGCTATTTGTTCATATATAAAATGCCAATGCATAGGAAGAAAGTTAGACTCAAATGTTAATGTCTATGTGCTTTGTGGTGTGCTCCATATGCTTTCAAATACTATTCTTTTTGAGCACACCATGATATCCATGTAATATGTAAAATAACTTTATCTACTATTATTTAACAATTAGATTAATATTTTAACTAAATTTAAAATTTGGGAGAGCAAATGAGAATGATTAGCAATGGAGAAGTTGGGGTTGACCTTGAGAATGTGTTCTTCATACCAATGGAATCATTGCAAAGCCTATATCATTAAAAAATTCCCCACATAAAAACAAAATAAAAAGAGTGTCTCTTTTGTAATATATTATATTCTTGAATAGAATGGTTTCCCAGTAATTACTAAAGTTTGCATCATGGTAGAAACTATTATATCATTTGTTTGGACAACTAGCCATTTTTAGGGATTGAAGTAACATGAATATGAAAATATTTATTTGTTTGAGATGAGTGACATGATATGATGATAAAGAAGTAGAGGACAAGAACTAGCAAGACCACAAGATTGAGGATGCCCACACATCCCCCTTTTCTTTCAAGTATTTGAAGTAATATCATTCCAAACTCATGTTTTAGTTTTACCTTCATGTTTTTGTTTGTATGTTTATGGAAACCATCTTTGAATTACCCTTTTGTTTTGTTTGGATCTAATTTTTCATATTATTTATAAAAAATACCCAAAATATTTTATGTTTATTTTTTTCTTTTTGCTTCTTCTTGCCTTTTGTTTTTAAAACTTTAAAACATTTTATGGTTCTTCATTTTGTTCTTATTTGCTTCTTGTTTTTCCTTAAAACAAAAACAACAAAAATTATGTTTTTTTCATTTGGTTATTGTTTTTATAAAACCAAAACAAAAAATGTTTTATGATTTTTCATTTTTGTTTTCTTCTTGCTTTTCATCTTTCATAAAACAAAAAAATAACAATTTTTTTTGTTTCTTCTCTATTTGCTTGTCTTGATTATTTCATGGTTATTTTTGCTTATTTTAGGTTTTTGTTTTTTAGACATTTGTTTTATGTTAAAATAAAGATTTTATCTTTTTTAATATTTACAAAAATAAAGACCAAGTTTTACCCATTTTGGTAGTTAAAAGTTGAAACATATATTTGGAGTTGAAAATTTCTGCACGCTACTGTTTACCAAACGATCTTTATGATTTTTTCTGTAACTCCGATTGAGCTAAATTTTCTACTGAAGTTATAACATTTTATTCTCTATATGCAAAAAAAAGATTTCTAAAATTATTGACATGTTTAAGTGGGCGAATAAATACGTTCTACAACTACTAGTTTTCTAGACATAATCTGTCTTTTGTTGCAAGAGTGGCCTTTTTGAGTTTTGATTTTATTCTTTTTGAGTCTTTTGATATTTTTTGGATATTGGACACTTAAGTAACTCTATGGACATTTAAAACCAAATTTTATACCACTAATGTCACCCCATAGAAAATAAATGGGACAAAGTTTTGTATTGAAGTTTTTTGACAAGGAATGGAGGAACACCACACTAAGAGTTATCCAAGAATGGTGAAGACCATAATATTGAGTATGCCCAAGGCACCCCAGTGTACCTATAAAATTCTCAGTTTGCAAACCTCTAAAGTTTGTTTTTTGAGCAACATAGAATGATCGTAGAAACTTGGAGCGTCTTTGTCTAGTTTTGCATGTTTCCTTGAGAATAAATGAAACCACCATGATAGATGTTTTGCATGCTTAGGAAATATCTACTGCAATCTATCCCATGATTAAATTCCTTGATGAGAATGAGTTGTGTGCTATCAAAAGAAAAGGGAATGAAAGAAAAAAAGCTAAAATTCAAATTCATGCTTAGTGTTGCTAGCTCAAATACTTTAATGAATGATAATTTGAAAGTTCCTTATTTAGTGATACCTTTTGCTCATATACATTGATGTTTAATACTAAAGACCATTGTGTGATGATAAATGTTGGGCACTGTGGATCTAGTGGCATACCTGTACATTGTTTTCGTAGCCCAAAAATTCCTATACAAGCAAAGCTTGTTTATCCAAATACCCTTAAAGCCAATTCCGACAGCGTACACCATACATACCTATATATCATCAATGCTATTCTAAGTATATTTCTCATGTGCCTTTTTTATTTAGATTCCAAATAATATTCCTCTTATGGTTATTGTTGTCATAGAGAAGTTGGTTGTGGGGTGACCACGAACTTGAAGGCACAACAACCAAAGGTGGTAATGATTTATGAAATATAAAATGGTTTTGTAAGACAAAAAAGTGGAATGAATGATAACAAGGGGACATGATATACTCTTGGTCTACTTAGATCAACGAGTAAACTGAGGGTCATGGGTATTTTAATACATATGCTCTAGGAAAAAGTGTTGGAAAGGTAGACACCCGAGGATTCGGCTAGCCATGGAAAGTGAAAATAAAAGGTTGTTTTAGAGCATATGACATGATTTAAATACCCATGAATAAGGTTTATACCGGTTACTAGGAGGGCAATACCATTAACTGATGACATGTAAAAAATTGTGAAAGTGTTCGACAAAAGTTGAACTTCATGGCTATCTTATTATAATTATTCTCTTCTTTGAACTAGAAAGATGCTGATGATAGGGTTAAATGGAACCAAACAATAACAATGAATTATTGATCAATCATAAACTTAATGAAATAGAGTTTGGAATCTAAATAGGCCTTTGCACATGTTTAATCCATTCTTACTTTCGGTACGAGATATAAAATATCTTAGGGGAAGACATAAAACTAAGAAGCGAGTCTTCTAGGTCAAGGACATGAAACTAAGAAGTAGACCAAAGTAGAAAGGCATAAAAAACCCATGCCAATGATAGGAAAGATTCTTCCAATAATTCCATAGGTTCATCTAAGTATGCTTGAAGTTTTGTCTTATCTCTCATTTGTTTGAACACAAATCTACTTATTATTGAGCATGTTTGTAGAGTGTGAAAGATATCACTTTATAACCCAATTTCTTGTTGTTATTACTTAAAGATTAAACCTAGTGAACTTTGTGTGGCAATGAAAAACAAGCAAAGTAAAAAAAACTCCAAAGTCCATGTTACTTGTATCACCTTTATGGTTGAGGACGAGCATAGGTTAAGCTTGGGGATGTTTGATGCATGTAAAATGCATCCATGAACTTTATCGTTTATTGCTTCAAAATCATTATTATTTTGCAAAATTATTACATTTATTGGTACTAACCTACTAATAGTTGCAAACTTCACAAGTTCTTGTTTTACACTTTTTTGTGTAGGAAATACACAAATATGGAAGGAAACCGCGTATTATGGAGAAATCTGGAAATTCCTAGAATCTGTCCCCGCAGAACTCTTTTCGAAAATTTCTAGAAACGACCTCGAAGATGATGTCTAATAGAAAAAGTGTAGAACAGAAAGTTGTGGGGAATTTTACACGCAACAATTTAGACATAAAATTTGCCCCAATCTGAGTATGGATGCATTTTTATAGCCATATTACTACGGAGGACAGAAGGCATTTCGGGACTCCAAAAATATGTGACGTGCTTGACTCAAACTCCTTCCATCTTTTATGATTTTGGACCAACCACGATTTGATGTACTCATTAAGGATAGAGGGGACTCCTAGGAAGGTCCTAGAGATGCCCAAGACCCTTTGTATCCAAGAGGCATCCATCCTATGGCAAAGATTGCATCTCCACCACTATATATTGAGAGGAAACCCTACTTTTGGAGGCATCCACCCATAGCCAGGAAAATCCCAATCCTTGGTAGCCCCAAGGAGGGGGAGAAGCTCCTCCACACCATCACCATTTCCAAGGAAGAAGAAGAAGGGGCAAGGGGCCTCCATGCCCTAGGGCCGGCGCCGCCCTAGGGAGCCGTCGGGGCGCCGCCTCTCCACCATGCCATGGCCTCCTCTCCCCCATGGGGAGGCTCATCTCCATCACCATATAATACAAGATCCCATTATCCCCCAATGTAATCTCTTGGCAAACATGATGTATGGTGCAATATATTATTTTCCCATGATCTATTGTATGACTATGGTGATGTTTGAGTAGTGAATTGTTATGGCAATTGTGATCTAGTTTCTTTTGGGTGCATACAAGTATATGTTATCTTCTATGATGATCTTGATGCACTAACATATGAGTGCAAAATTTGTTGGAGGGATGCACAAGGTTATCACCGTTGCATGTTAATAGGATGAGGGATAGATGGAGTTTGATAGAAGCTGAATCCCAAGTCATAGAAATATATGTAGTATTAATTCATGGTTAATCAATGGGGGTATTATCCTGGGGACCTTAGATCTAAATATGGTGGTTGGACTTTATGTCATAATATTTCCTTGTTTGTTCTTAATTGGCCTTGGGATCAATCACTAGTGGTGTATTTGCTCGTATCTATGGCTACACCTAGTTATGGATCCTCCTAGAAGAAACAATAAAAATACTATATATGTGCTTCACTAATTGTGACAACCAAATGAATGAAATAGAAATTTTCCTAAACATTTGCTCCCATAGATTATCCACATCCACTCAACTAGCTCCACTTCAGTTGCATTATTTTACTTATAGTATTTATTTCAACTACTTTATTGTTTTCTAGTTAATACCAAAAACAACCACAGATACACTTTAGATCCTAGCTTTGCATAGAAGGCCATATAAGTTGGTTATAGCGCTTTAGAGAATAGATAGTTTACCTTCATCTCCTGATGGGTTCGACACTCTAATACTTACTAAATTGTACTATGGTGATCTCCTGCACTTGGGGGTTATCAGTGGTTCACCTCCCTCCCATGTTGCTGGCAAGGCTTTCTAGCACTACTGGCAAAGAAGCGCTCCTTGGGACTCAGGTTTCTATCAGCGTTGCAGCAAAGGATGCTCCATGGTGGGTATCTCGGGAGGCGGCTATTGAGCATAGCATCTCTTGGAATAGCCGGTCTAGTTATGGCCCTCCTCCATCACCCACAAGGGAGTCATGTTTTTATGCCAATGTTGTCGCAAACGCGAGGAATCTCTCCTTCTCCCTTGGACTTAGCCATATAACACAACCAGGACTAGGCGACCTGATGATGATGCTATACCATATGATTCCGAGATGTCCTACCACGAGTTATAGTGTAGTGCCCACAGTGGGAATGATGTCTCACTTAGAACCAAGAGAATCCGCGTCATTGGTGTTGAAAGAAGGAACACAATAAGGAGAAAACTCTGCACAAGGCTCCTCCTTGGCAGAAATAGGATCCCCCAAGATGGTCATGCCCTTCTTCCGTCAAGGGATCCCACTCATGGATACCAATGTTATCAAACTGGTTGGTGATGAGTTCCAAAGTAATGACATGGATGGAATCACCTGCAGATTCCCAGCTAGACATGGGGGTGCCACTAGGAAAACTCTTGGCAACGATGGTGTTGCCAAAGCTGAATGAGAAAGATGTAGCAATCGAGATACTTCGACGTGACGCACAAAGCCCCTACCTGGTGATACATTGCAAATGTATCTATAATTTTTGATGTTCCATGCTTGGTTTTATCCACTTTCTTGTGTTTTGTCCACACTTTGGAGTACTTTTCATATGATTTCTTGGACTAACCTATTAACAAGAGCCACAGTGCCAGCTGCCTGTTTTCTGCTGTTTTTGGTTCTAGGAAAGTCAGAAAATGAATATTCTCGGAATTGGACGGGATAAAAGCCAAAGTGCCTATTTTTCCGGAAGTCATCAGATGCCAGAGTATGACACAAAGAGGGGCCAGGGGGCCACCACACCACCTGGCCGCGCGGCCCAGCCTGGCCCGCGCCAGGGGGTGGTGAGGCCAGCCCTGGAACCCCCTCGGCCTCCCCTTCCGACTATAAGATGCCCTCGGAACGAAAACCCTAAGTGCCCGATCAAAAAAATCCACGAAAGAGTCTCTAGCCGCCGTCATCTCCATCCCTAGATCGGGAGTGATCAGAAGCTCTTCCCGGCACCCTGCCGGAGAGGGGAATTCACCCTGGAGGCCTTCTTCATCACCATGCAAGCCTCCGGTGTGATGCGTGAGTAGTTCATCCTTGGACTACGGATCCATGTAGTAGCTACATGCCTGGTTCTCCTCCTTTGTGCTTTCATGTTTAGATCTTGTGAGCTCCATTCATGTTCAAGATCATCTATTTGTATTTCTGCATGTTGTGTTTGCGGGGATCCGATGGATATTGAGATGCTATTTCAGATTGATTATTGATTCTATCATGTCTTTGTTATTTCTGATCTTGCATGCTTTCCGTTGTTAGTAACTATCTTGGCCAAGTAGATGCTAGCAACTCCAAGAGTTAGTATTTATGCTCGATAATGGGTTCATGCCTCCGTAACTGGGAAGTGGAAATCTCTAAGGTACTAGATGTGCTGTTGCTACTAGGGAGAAAACAACAATCCTTTCTTCATAGAACAATCGTATTGTTTACTTTACACGCAGTTCGTAAAGCAATAATCTGTTGCTTGCAACTTAATACTAGAGGGGGTTTGGATGATAACCTGAAGGTGGATTATTAGTCATAGATGCAGTTGGATAGCGGTCTATGTATAATGTTGTAATGCCCAATCAAGTCTCAAAGAGTCAAGATGATTAGTATATGCATGTATTGCTTTCTCGATGTTTGTCAATTGCCCCGCTGTAATTTGTTCACCCAGCATGTTATCTATCTAAGGAGAGCCACATCTAGTGAACTATGGATCCCAGTCATTTTCTTTTACATACAATCTACAAACTGTTTACTTCTTTGTGTTTATTTTCTGCAAACTATTACTTCTTTCCATTCGATACGTCTAATCCTTTGTTTTTCGCAAAACACGGTGAGATTGACAACCTCATCGCAAGTTGGGGACAAAGTTCTGTGGTTGTGTTGTGCAGGTCTCCACGTTGCTACTAGCACTGGTAGTGCGCCCTGCCAAAGCTCAGCTAGTAACACCTTTTTGGTGTTTCCTTGCTCCTACTGGTTCGATTAAACCTTGGTTTCATAACTGAGGGAAACTTGCTGCTGTGCTCATCATACCTTCCTCTTGGGGTTCCCAACGAGCTCTACATCAACCACGCACCAGCACTTTTCTGGGCGCCGTGCATTGAGCCATCAAGAATTTTTCTGTTGCCGTTGCCGGGGAGTCAAGGACATCTTCACAAGGGGAGTCCCTCATAACCAATCCCTTTACTTTGTTATTTTTGTTTTGCTTAGTTTCTTTTTTCTTTGTTTGCTTGTTTTCTTATCAAAAAACACAAAACAATAGTTTTACTAGTTTGCTTTCTTATCCAAAAACACAAAAAAAATTAAGTCTCCTTTAGTTGTCACCTCTTCCTTAGCTCACCATGTTGATCCCCAAATTCACCCTGAAAGACCTTTCAATTGGTAGTGGTTCTATAATTGGTAAAGATAATATTGAGGAATTCTTTAATCATGTTAGTAAACATGAGGATACTAAGGATAGATGCCTTGCAGAACTTGATCCAAACTATGAGGTTGCTGCAGCTTCTTTAATTCACATGTTAGAAGCTAGGTTTGTTAACCTCAACCCCTTAATGCAAGTAATGTTTCTTAAGCTTAAAGAAATTGAGGACCCTAAAAAGAGGGATTTTATTCTAGAAACTTTGCTTAAGGAGTTCTATGATGTTGCCAAGGAAGCTAGAAAAGTCTTTGAACGTTTCAATATGCTTGGCTCATGTGTAGATGTTGTTGGTACACGAGAAAAGATGAACAAAAACGAACCTAATGGGGAGGAACCTAAGATACCAATACCCTTTAAACTAGTAGCAATACATGATGCCACATAAAAGAATCTTGATTGGATTGTTCCTGCAAACCCTTTTGATGAGAATAGTGAACCTAAGAGCATTGAGAGAGGATCCTCTCGAACTTATTTGGATCATATACCTTTCCTTGTTGAAAATATTTCTGGTATTGATCTTAATGCTTCTTCATTTGAGAAAACTTGATTCTTTCTTTGCTTCTTATGCCTAACTTAAAGGCGTTAAAGAAAAGTACTTATTGGGAGATAATCCAAAAGTTTTAGATGAGTCTTGGAAGTTAATAATTCAGTAATAACCGCTCCTTGTCCTTTTTATTTGCTTTTTGTGCCAAGAGTAACCTCTAATGAGAGAGAAGTAATCATTGGGAAAGTTGTTGTCCCAAAACAAATTTCTGTGCTTCACCATGAAAATTCGTGTAAAATCTATGAACGTCTTTTTGAGTCGTTATTTTTTGTGCTTCTTCCCCAGGTTGTTATCTAACTTTTGTTAGTTCAACACTTTTTGATTTGAGCAACAGAAGGTCTTCGAAAAAATTTGTCTTTACCTACTGGTCTGTTTTGACAGATTTCTGCCATTTTCTGCATTTGCTTCTTGTCGGTTCCTTCTTGAGTTCTTTTGGGGAATTGAGCTTTTTGAGGGAAGTGATACAGTATCTAGTGTTCTAATGGAAGTTTATTTGTTGTTATAACTGAACCTTAAGAATTATTTATATTGAGTGCACTAATGTTGCTAATAAAGATTGTGTGAAGTTTTGTATGAAGGAAAAATTTCAGGTGTATGGAAAGAATGAGTAATGAGATGAAGGATGGACTAAAGCTCAATCTTGGGGATGCCACGCATGTCACCCCAAGAAATATCCAATAAGTACAAGCGTCAAAGCTTGGGGATGCCCAAGGCATCCCCTTCTTCATCAATAAAAATCCCAGGTTTCTTCCAAACACTTCATTTTTATTGTTTCATGCACAGTTGTGTTTTTCTTGGAGCGTCTTCTTTTTCTTTTTTGTTTTGGTTTTAGATTTCTTGGTTTGCTTAGTTTGCTGAATAAATTGGTTGGACCCCCTCTTTCATACACTGGTTTGCAAATAGTTTGGTTTTGTTTGGAAAAGAGTAGGAAAGTTCATGCTTATGTGGTAAAAAGAGCTTGTTTTAGATTGTGGCCTATGCTTTGTTATGCCATGCTTGATATTGTTTTGTCTTTATGCTTAGTATTATTTGCTGTAGCATGAATTGTTATAAACAATTGAGATTGCTTAATGTGCCTTGGTTGAATCATGTGTTGTTTTAGCATATTAAAGCATAGTATAGTGGTATTCTCCTTTGATGCTTTATTTGGGTTGACTTGGCGCATGCTCACACCATGTTATGACTATCTCAAGTCACCATAGCCTTTATGATCCTTTAGTTTTCAACTTGTAGTATCACTTTATGCTTTGATCCATGATGTTTTGTCGCTCTGCATGATTATGGCCATTATTGCTCTCTTAGTTTGTCGCTCCCAGTCTTTTGCTAGCCTCCACAACCAAGTATGAGTTCCACTCATGCATCCAATTCCCTAAACCAAGTTATTTCAAAGAGTCCACCATACCTACCTACTACCTTATGCTATTCCAAGTATATTCATGCTTTTTTTACCTTCCAAATTAAACTTGTTATGACAAAACTAGTGATTAAAGCTCTCACGAACTTGATGGCACACTTTACTTTTTTGCATCTAATAAACTTGAACCATTGGGTCCTTCTTTGTTGCGTATATGCTTGCGCTTTATAAGTTGAAATTTGCAGAACCATGTTTCATGGGGAACGCTTTCAACATTGCACTTGTACTTTGTACCCCGTTGAAATCATGTTCTTTTGCTTACGGATCCCGGTGGTGTGAAATAAAATTGGAACTTATAAGATCATGGAGTGTGTATGTGTGTTAGAGAAACGCCTGGGCCGCTAGCCTAATCCATGCCTAATCATGGTGGAAACTTGCAACATCACCATAATGAGCACTCTATGAAGCAGCCTCAATAAAAACCTATGCAAATAGCAAATAAAAAGATCGCTGGGATGCTCATTGTCCGCTTGCCTTGTCATTTTGATTATGGGAAAGCTCCCGTATCATGTGCAAGGGGTACCCTGTTGGCGGTTCTTTATGATACACATGTACTTACAATGACAAGAGCTTGCTCGTGACTAAAGTTGAGTAGCATGAGGATCGGTCTTTGTAAGTAAGGGGCATGAGATTTCGGTTTATAACTTGTCAAGCATATCCTCTTAGTTGTGTCACTTTAACCTTAATCACCTTCAAGATGCTTATGATAGGGGCAATGAGAGCTGAAAGCTATAAGTACCATAATTTTTGGAAGCTCTTTATGAGACTTGAATCCCTACTTCCTTTTATAAAAAGGCCTTTCTTCCACCATTATATTGAGTCTCCACCTTCTACCTTTATGCACCTACTTTGAGAGCATAGTGGCCATTCTTAGTTCTATGTGCATTGTCCCAAGACTAGTTGATTGATGCATAACTTGATATTGATTGTTTTAAAATATTGTATCTAGTCACTCTTATGAACTTTGAAGGTGTCCTATGCATTTATATTTGCTACTCTATTGAGGGACAAGCTGGATACTATTATGCTATGTTTTCTTTATGTGAAACAAACAAACGTCTTGCAAAGCATTGTTATTCATGAATATTTTGTTTGTGCCTTTTCATGTTGCATCATAGTTTCTTTGTCTTATTGCTAGAACTTTGTCTTTCATGTTATGATTGAAGTGCTATGATCCCAACTTTGAATGTTTTACAAATACTTTGATCAAGTCTTTGATGGTGCATGTCACCTGAAAAATTATTCTTTCTTTTTATCACTTACCTACTCGAGGACGAGCAGGAGTTAAGCTTGGGGATGTTGATACATTGCAAATGTCTATATAATTTTTGATGTTCCATGCTTGGTTTTATCCACTTTCTTGTGTTTTGTCCACACTTTGGAGTACTTTTCATATGATTTCTTGGACTAACCTATTAATAAGAGCCACAGTGCCAGCTGCCTGTTTTCTGCTGTTTTTGGTTCCAACAAAGTCAGGAAATGAATATTCTCGGAATTGGACGGGACAAAAGCCAAAGTGCCTATTTTTCCGGAAGTCATCAGATGCCAGAGTACGAGACGAAGAGGGGCCAGGGGGCTACCACACCACCTGGCCGCGCGGCCCAGCCTGGCCCATGCCAGGGGTGGTGAGGCCAGCCCTGACACCCCCTCGGCCTCCCCTTCCGACTATAAGATGCCCTCGGGACGAAAACCCTAAGTGCCCGATCAAAAAAATCCACGAAAGAGTTTGTAGCCGCCGTCATCTCCATTCCTAGATCGGGCGGGATTTGAAGCTCTTCCCGGCACACTGCCAGAGAGGGGAATTCACCCTGGAGGCCTTCTTCATCACCATGCAAGCCTCCGGTGTGATGCGTGAGTAGTTCATCCTTGGACTACAGATCCATGTAGTAGTTCATCCTTGTGAGCTTCGTTCATGATCAAGATCATCTATTTGTAATTCTGCATGTTGTGTTTGTGGGGATCCGATGGATATTGAGATGCTATTTCAGATTGATTATTGATTCTATCATGTCTTTGTTATTTGTGATCTTGCATGCTTTCCGTTGTTAGTAGCTATCTTGGCCAAGTAGATGCTAGCAACTCCAAGAGTTAGTATTTATGCTCGATAGTGGGTTCATGCCTCCGTAACTGGGAAGTGATGTAAAACTCTAAGGTACTAGATGTGCTGTTGCTACTAGGGAGAAAAAAACAATCCTTTGTTCATAGAACAATCGTATTGTTTACTTTACACGCAGTTTGTAAAGCAATAATCTGTTGCTTGCAACTTAATACTGGAGGGTGTTCGGATGATAACCTGAAGGTGGATTATTAGTCATAGATGCAGTTGGATGGCGGTCTATGTATAATGTTGTAATGCCCAATCAAGTCTCAAAGGAGTCAAGATGATTAGTATATGCATGTATTGCTTTCTCGATTTTTGTCAATTGCCCCGCTGTAATTTGTTCACCCAGCATGTTATCTATCTAAGGAGAGACACCTCTAGTGAACTATGGATCCTGGTCCTTTTCTTTTACATACAATCTATAAATTGTTTACTTCTTTGTGTTTACTTTCTGCAAACTATTACTTCTTTCCATTCGATACGTTTAATCCTTCGTTTTCTGCAAAACACGGTGATATTGACAACCTCATCGCAAGTTGGGGACAAAGTTCTGTGGTTGTGTTGTGTAGGTCTCCACGTTGCTACTAGCACTGGTAGTGTGCCCTGCCAAAGCTCAGCTAGTAACACCTTTGGGGTGTTTCCTTGCTCCTACTGGTTCGATTAAACCTTGGTTTCATAACTGAGGGAAACTTGCTGCTGTGCTCATCATACCTTCCTCTTGGGGTTCCCAACGAGGTCTACATCAACCATGCACCAACACTTTTCTGGGCGCCGTGCATTGAGCCATCACCTGGCATTCCAATTGTCAAGGTTTCAATTCCCGAAAAACATACTTTTTGGTATAAGGTCTTGTGATCATGATCCGATGTTCTAACAACCTCAAGTCATGCAAGATTTATACATGTTTAGGCCCCAGATGATGATCCGGTAAAGACCTTACTTCATGTGTCGGCTATTTTTAAATATGGACCGTGTGAGGTTCTCAGATATTACAAAGGGGGTGTTCTGGCTAGCACCCTATTGGGCTAACCGAGAACTATAGTGGACAACGACAAGGGAGTGTGGATGATGGATGAATCCTCTACCGGGTAATAGATGACTCTGGGTAGAGTGCAATTGATGCGGTGCCTAAGAGCCTAACTATTGAACCTATCAACTACTAAAACTCCGGTGAGCTCCTCATCGGAGTTCTTCCTCTTCTACAGTAGTGGTGGATGGATGAATTGTAGCATCCCAATTGTCTAACAATTTTAATGCTACTTGGTTTATTATATATATTGCTACTTCTTACATATCATTGTTCCATTGCATTATATCATGCTCATGTCACCATGCCACATTTCATTTGAGCATCATATAAAACCCCCCTTTCATTTGGTTCTTCCCTCATAATGCATTTGGCTTATTAATTTTACTTGCCTCTTGATAAATTGTAGTTGGTTCTTAATATATTACTTGATGCCCAAGTTGAGTTGGGGGCATATCTTTTATTCTTCCACCACCTTTCTTTGTCTCCATATAAATTCCACTATCCTAATTATATATGAGCTATTGCATTTCTCTTGGGTATTTAAATCTAGCTCATATGTGTTGGGGTGGATCCACATCTTTCTACATGCTTCCATATATGATACATGTTGTTTTCAGAATAATTAATAGGGGAAGCCACATGGCCACCTTTGCATGCCATGTGAGTAGAATTCCTTGTCAAGCCTCCATATGGTTCGAATTTGAATAGATGATCATGTAAGACTACAATTGTAGCTATATGTTGTCTAGTGGATCACACACACAAGTTTGGCCACCTTATAATTATGCATGTTCTTTTATTTAGTCCATATGGGAACGAAGCTTCATTTTTATTTGCTTTGCCTAAATTCAAATATTTGGAGCATGTATATTATATGACCATATAGAATTATAGTTATTTTCACAATTATAAATGTGTCATTTAATACACATCCATGGCCCATGCAAAGATTGCCATCCACTTCTTTTATTTGGTTTTCTTTTGAATTTTTTGTGGAAAACTTGTTTGATTTGAACTCATACAAGTTGGACCAAATTAAAATCAAACCCAAATAGATACTCTTTTTCACCATCTTGGTTTATTCTTGGTTTTCTTGATCTTCTTATTTTGGGAGCTTATCAAGAGCTTGTTTCAAAAATGTACAAACAAAAACAATTAAAAAGAAATAAGAGGAAGCTTACCATCTTTGTAACCTAGCTTTCTATCAGCTAAACCTACTCGAGCCCCTACCTCTTTGTTTGGTGGAACCAAACCAAGATCATATTACCCTCACACCATGCCATCCATCTCTACCCTAGCTAACCTGAGCACACTCATCTGCCACGGCGCATGGCATGTGGCCATCTGACCAAACCACCCTCCGTGCTAACCCCTGGTCCCTTTCTTGATGATCAAGATGGTCACCATGCGACCCTTGGTTGACCTACCCCCTCCCCTAGTTAGAGAGGGGAGAGAGAGGAAGAGAGAAGGAAAAGTAACCCTAGTTACCATCTGTGTGCCCTGCGTGCTACCTCTGTGGGGTGCCCCGTTGCCATCCCTGTGCCCTGCGAGACCCACGTCATTGTGCCACACCTGACTACCCTAGCGCAGCCCGTGGAACACCACGTGGCCACGCCGCTGTGACCTAGACATGCCGTTCGCGTCACCATCGCGTTTATGCTCGCTACAATCAAGTCGCGGAACCTCTTATGGCGCCGTGAACCTACCCTGACAACCATCCTACCGCAATGGTATCGTGCTGCCGGTGCGAGCCCTAGGTCTCGGGATCGAGCCTCGCGGTCTCTGAATTTTTGATGTCGTCGCATGTCGTTAGTTCAGAGATATAGAGAACGATAAACAATAGTAGTTCAGACTCGTGCTGGCTTTTCCCATTTAGCCCCTTGCTAGTTTTTGTCATCAACCCGGTGCCCACCAGTGTCCCCACCTAGCAGTCACCAAGCTCAACCCCACCTGAGACTTTTGCACCACGCCCCCATCTTTTTAAAAACACCACCGGAGTCCCCGGCCAGCACACGTGTCGCCGCCCCACTAGGTCGCGTGCGGTGTGGTCCAGTTGCCCTTTGTCCCACGTGTCAGCACCTGTGGGTAAAACTGCCCGAGTAACAAAAGTTTTTGTCTGGGTTGTAATGCAAATAAATTTCAGAATATGAATATATATTAAATAAATTCATAAATTTCAAATGAATTTGAATTTGAGGAAACTTTCTATATGAAATAGAAATCAATTTTGAATATTAATTCAAACATAATTTCAAATTTGACCATAGTTAACTGCATCTAGTCAAACCTTTGACTTTGACCCCTCCTAAAATTGTTTTACATTTAAATAATGTTATAAATTTATAAATTCAAATAATACAAATGATACTTGTTTTCTTGAAAGAAAAATATCACTAATATGAATATGCTATTTAAAATAATTTCTGAGCATTTAAATTTGTCGAAATAATAATTACCATTAAATGTCATTTTCTTAATAAATTCATAACTTTAATTCCGTAACTCCAAATTCGACAAATAATATGTCTAAATTGATCAGCGCAATGATCTCTTTCCAACTATGCATTCCATGTTATAAACTGAAGCATGCATTATATAAATATTAAATATGTAGTAAGGTTTATGGGAGCAAAACATGACTAAGTAATTAATTAAAATGCTTTATTTATTATTCCTACACCTCACTCATGCCATGCTATATTATACCATGCAATTGAGCATCATTATATCATGGCATACCTTGTTTTTCTTGTTGCATATGATTCATATGATTGCGCACTTTATTTATTATGGCCTTGTGTGTTTGGTTCTTGTTTCGGATCGACACCAAGCAAGGGAGTTATCAGGAGACACAAGAGTACTAACCGGATCTCGGTTATGTTGGGTCCGCAGCATAGAAAACAAAAAATTCCTACGATGAGAACTACACGCCAAGATCTATCTACTAGGTACAAAGCAACGGGTGGACATACATCCATCGAGAACTTACCCTCGAAGACAACGAGTTTTGTTAACGAGTAGGAACTCGTGGTTGATGTAATCGTACACTTGCCGATCTCAAGATCGTGAGGAAGTCCGAACAGGTCCGGCTCCAGCACGTCCTTCAGATCCAGCTCCAGCACCACCAAGTCCAGCACCACAAAGCAGTGATGCATCCATGATCGCACACACGTCTGGTACCCCGACAACCTCCGTCCCTCGCTCCAGCAAAGTAGCGGAAGCAGCAACTCCTTTCCAGATAAAGCCACCGGGAACATGTATCTCGCTAATCCGAGACCATGGGGGAATAATACTAGAGGGGGAGAGAGATCCTTCATGAGGAGGTGTGAGTGAGAAGTGAGGAGAGGGTGGCCTTTTATAGGAGGAGGGGCGGTGCCCCTCCTTCATGGCCGGCACATTCCCTTTTAAAGTCTCCACTTTAAATGCATTAAATTTCTCCAAATTTAATGCTCTCTCATTTAATAAAACTCTTTTATTATTTTTATTCAGAATTTTTTTAATTACTTTAATTAACAAACATTCACATAAAACCCCCTGCAACATTTCAATATTACATGCAGAACCAATTTCAGCAATTTCACCCGAAACAGTTTCGGTGTCTAGTGAAATAATTGCAGCACTTTCTTAAATCTTTATTTGAAACATATTTGCTCCAAATGGTGTCGGTATCCCTTAAGTGTGTCACCCTACGGTTCGCGAATAATGCAGACATGATCGAGACCCCTCTCAGATCAATAATCAGAAGCGGGACCTGGAGATCCATATTGACTCCTACACATTCAACGATGACTTCTGTGATCGTGAGAACCTTTAACGCTAGTAACTAAATCCCTTTGTCTCGTGATATATTACATGTCTGAGATTCGATCATCGGTATCTCCATACCTAGTTTGATCTCGTTACCAACATGCACTCTTTTATCGTTCCCGTGTTATAACATTCTAGTGATCACATCACTTGCTTGCAAGCTATCTTAATGTGATATCACCGAGAGGGCCCAGAGTATATCTATCTGTCACCGGGATTGACAAATTCCACTCTTGATCCATGAGCCTCAACATAACACTTTCGTAGCACTGAACCCATCTTTATAGTCACCCTGTTACGGTGTGATGTTTGATGTTATCAAGATACTCTTCCGGTGTTAGCAATTAACATGATCTCATGGTCTAAGGATAAAGGTTACTTCGTATGATGTTATAGCAATATAAACATACTGACTTTGATCGTAATGCTATACTTCAGATGAATGTTCATCACATCATTCAACTATTGTTTGGACCTTGTTATTAACAACATCCAATGTCTATGATCAGGAAACCTTGATCATCTTGTTAATCAACAAGCTAGTCTATAAGAGAGGCATAACTAGGAACCCTTTCTTTTTATTAAACACACATGTATTGATGTTTCCGATCAATACAATTATAGCATACAAAATAAACATTTATCATAAACATGGAATAATATAATAACCACTTTATTATTGCCTCTCAGGCATATTCCCTTCAGTCTCCCACTTGCACTAGAGTCAATAATCTAGTTTGAAAAACTTTGCGTATTGAACACCTATGGCTTTCTGGTGTTGCATATACGCGATTGCTAGTGGTTAACATAATCTCCGGATCTGACAGTTTCAGGTCCGTGTGTATTTGCATGTCTTTGCGTCTCTACGCATCACTCATTCTCAAATGAGATGGCATTGTATAAATTTGGTCCTTTGGTGAGACCTTTAGTTCATTCCGGTTAAAATTTGTTGATATTATTGTCACACAATATATCTTCATAGTATTAGCCCACTTTGAACCACACCTAGTTTGATAACAAACTACTTAACACAAATGCCCTCCTTTGCTGCTACTATAGCAGTTATATACTTAGCCTTTTGTTGTTCGTCACAATGTCTCAACTTTGGAACTCATCCAAATCCATCATGGAACATCCTTTCCTTTATATTGTGCCACCCATAGTCTAAATTGAGATAAATTTAATTTGTATCTTGTGACAAAACTAGTATCAATGTAACACTTTACAATGAACTACCTTTAATTATTTGTCACTTATACATGATGTATTCTTAGTTCTTCCAAAGCTCATAAGAATATCTTTACTATTGTCCAATGATCATCTTATGGATCATTCTGGTATGTGATCATAACATTTAGAGCATAGGACATTCTGGATATATACATATCACGGTATAATCGATCAAAATCTTCATGTGATTTTACTCACCAAGTGTTGGAACACTTGAATCTTGATACAATCCTTTCCATGCAGCAAGAACCTTTCTTGTTGTTTCCATATTGAACCCTTTCAATATCTCATATATGTATGTCTAGCACAACCATATTAGCGCCTCAATCTATCCATATAGATATTGATGCCTAATATTCTGGTTTTGCCCAAGTCTTTCATCGAAATCTTATTTTAATAAAATTCTTAACTTGTGTCAATACAAGGTACATCATTTCCAATCAACAATATGTCCTCTACATAATGTATTAGAAATATGTCTCAGCGCTCCCACTTAATTTCTTGCAAATGCAAGCATCTTCATCATCTCCGATGAATTTAAACTCTTTTAACAGTTTCATCATGGTGAAGATTCCAACTCCGCTATGGTTACTTCCACTATTGAAGTTTGCATGCCCTTTTAGCACCCTTTGAATTAACAAAAACCGTTCGGACCATGTCATGTACACGTCCTAGGTAACCATTCTATTAGAAGAACCTTGTTTTGTTTATTCAACTACCATATACCAAATTATATGTAGTGGATGCTACATTAATCCGTCAAGACTAAATATCGCTATGAAAGATCAAACCTTGTCATAGCTAACTCCTTGAACATTGCCATAAACTTCTTTCCGACATGTCGACTATTTCATAGATGTTAAACATCCATGTCTATTTCTTTATAGATCCAAACAGGACCGGTAGGCTTCACGCCTTTCCGGAGGGTCTTCCAAGTTCAGAAACTTGATTTCTCGTGTATGGATAATATCACGGATTCTATGACTTCTAGTCATTTTATGGAGTCAGGGCCTATCATCGCTTCTTTGCGTGTAGTCGGTTCATCATTGTCAAAACAATAACGACTAGCTTATCAAATCTTACTATTTGATTCTTACCGACCCACATGGTTCAATAGGAACTCTAATCTCCGAGATCACACCTATTGTAATCACGGTAGCCATGAGCATTGTGGCCGCCACCGGGACACTTTCCGGTGTTGTGCTACTTAGCACATATAGCTAAGGTTCAACAACCTTATCAAAGTTCTATTGTCCTCCCACTTAACTTTTCGCGAAAAATTCCTTCTCAAGAAACTTGACGTTCCAAGTGACAAACTCTTTTGTCCTCGGTGTTATGGAGAAATTCCCAACAAATTCTTTGGGATAACCTACAAAGATGTACTTATCCAACTTTGGTTGTAAACATTTTACTTATGCATAACATACCAAAATTTAAGAAAAGACAATTCGGGTTTTATCCCAAACCATAACTTATATGGTGTCATTTCAACGGATCACGATGGTGCTCTTTTTAGTGTAAAAGCGGTAGTCTCTAAAGCTTCAATCCTTAAAACATAATGGCAGTTTTATAAATGACACCTTTGATCTTACCATGTCAAACATGGTTTGATTTCATCTCTCGAATATGCCATACTCCTATGATTTATCGGGAAACACAAATCATGGAACAATTCCTCAAATCTTAAGTGTTTTGCTAAACATGTAACTCAAATATCTTCCTTTACGATCAAATCATAAACTCTTTTATTTTCTTGTTACAATGATTTTCACTTCATCTTGAAAGTCTTTGAACAACTTTCAAATGTTTCATACTTCTTCCTTATTAAGTAAATATACAGATATATTCACTCAAATTTTCTAAGAAAGCATATGAAGCAAAAAGATCCATCGCATATGGCTACACATAATGGACTATGCACATCAGCATGCACAATTTCCAATAAGCTAGTCATCCGTTCCTCTCTAGCCTATGGACGGAGTTTCAATGATGTCGAGGAAAGTCTCACATGCATCAATTGATCAAAATCAAAGATTCCAAAAATCCATCAACATGGAGTTTCTTCATGTTTTCTTTCAAATATAATTTAAACAGCCATGTCACTTCATAAGTGATCTTCCAATCATTTGTCTTGCGACATTTTAGCAATAGTGTTTATAGATGTGATTTCTCCAACTAGACTTGTAAAAGTTCATCCATCCTTTATGGAATACGGTAATTATTTGAATAGCTATTGTTCTCATAATACCGGAACAAAATAACAATTATTTAAACAAATCTTGAAGGCTAGGTTTGATGACAACAAAAAACACAATAACATTTATTTGTTTTTGATGAACATCATCACTCATTCTCTTGCTAGTTACTTAGGCCATTGTAGTTCATGAATTGCGTTGTCCTGTATAACACTTCATACCAACCAATTCAGTATCCAATACCGGTATCCAATACCTCATAACCACATTGTTTAACAAGCAAATAATACAACCATAACATGTATATCTTCTATATACCCAAGTTGGACATCTCCAACCTTTTATTTTTCTGCCAAATATTTTATAGATTCACTTTCAGCAATTCCTTTTCCTTTTAAAAGAATCTATCAACATCAATAGTGGTGTCATTCACATGACACATAGTACAAAGCGTATATAGTCAAATACTAATACCTTTGGACTTGCACTTTGAAGTGGATCACCATCATGAAATGTTTGGTATTCTTTAAAAAATCCATTCTTTAGTAATCTATTAGTGTAGTAAACATTTTACTTACATCTTATATTCATCCTTATCATGACAACTTTCATGATCAAGCTACTATAGCCTATAAGGAAGAATTGCGAGTATAATGTTAGTTCCCAAAACCTTTTTGGGAGATTCGGATGCTTAGCATCTCCATCCTTCACAAATTCTTGTACAATATGAGAACATGTATTTTGCTAGATTATACTCTATCATAATGCAACCAAAAACATTGTTTCAGATATCACAATATCTTTCACACATGATGGTTTCTGAAACAATTTTCAGCTCCAATATAATCTTGATATTAAAACAACCTTTTAAATATCAATAATCATGGAGGCAAACATGATACTTTAGATACTAACATTGGAATTCTTACTCTTGATTTAATACTTCTTATTAAACTTCATGGAGTAAATGGAGTTTGCTGAAAGTTTGCAACAGGACTTATAAACTTTAAATTGACATTCAAAACAATACGATACCAGTTCGTAAAGTAAATATCCATAATTCTATAGTTCTATTATCTCAATTAAAACTAAGCATAAGGTAGTGAACAGATGCCAATGACTACAACAAATTATGCAAATTCACTTCGATTTATTTTATGACAAATTCAGTTCTACTAATCCAAATTAGAAATAAACTCCCACTCAAAAACGACATCCCTCATGTCCTTTTGGTGATTACATGAACCAAATCCACTACACCAAGTCCGATCATCACGTGAGTTGGTGTAGCTTCAAAGGCGAGCATCTATATGGGCATCATATCAACTATATGACTCATGCTTAACCTTTCGGTCCGTGTTCCGAGGCCATGTCTGTACATGCTAGGCTCGCCAAGTAAGAACCTTAGTACTCGCATGTGTAAAACTATCTTACACCCGTTTGTATGAAAGCGTAGAGTCGAGTACACCCGATCATCACGTGATGTCTCGAAATACGATCCACAAAACGGTGCATACTTAAGGAAGAACACATTTTTATCTTGATATCTAAATGAGGGATCATCTTACAATGCTACAGAAAGCGCCAAACTAGCAGTATAAGATGCTAACATCTAATGTGTAAAGTGAGATGATATGGTACATGCATTTGATCTCTATCATTTGCATCGTGGTATGATCTCTATCATTCCTTTGTGTGTAAGGCCAAGGTCTATGGAACTTACACATTTGAGTGTGTTATAAGAGTATATATCATACATCTACTTACAACAATACCATATCAAGACACTAGCCCAGCAACGATCTAAACTAGACGCCTCTAATTTATCAATTGCAAGTTTTACGTGGCTTAGGGCTTTCGGAGATAGAACCGTTCTTACCTACGAACATGAACCACCATGAGGATAACCAAGTTATTAGCAACTCGTTGTAAATCAAATATTGACAATAGTAGGACAGACAGACACCCGCCAGCCACTTATACAAAACTAGTTGCATGTCAGTCGTGGAACCGGTCTCATGTACGATGACATGTAAGGTTGGTCCGGGCCGCTTCATCCCACTATGCCACCAATATCCAAAATACATAGAAGATGCAATAACATGATCATCATCGCCCACATATAAACATATGTGTACTACCTGTGCAAAGCACCTACGCATAGATCAGGCTCTGATACCACTGTTGGTCCGCAGCATAGAAAGCAAAAAATTTCCTATGATGAGAACTACACGCCAAGATCTATCTACTAGGTACAAAGCAACGGGTGGACATACATCCATCGAGAACTTACCCTCGAAGACAACGAGTTTTGTTAATGTGTAGGAACTCGTGGTTGATGTAGTCGTACACTTGCTGATCTGAAGATCGTGAGGAAGTCCGAACAGGTCCGGCTCCAGCACGTTCTTCAGATCCAGCTCCAGCACCACCAAGTCCAGCACCGCAAAGCAGCGGTGCATCCGTGATCGCACACACGTCCGGTACCCCGACAACCTCCATCCCTCGCTCCAGCAAAGCAGCGGAAGCAGCAACTCCTTTCCAGATAAAGCCACCGGGAACATGTATCTCGCTAATCCGAGACCATGGGGGAATAATACTAGAGGGGAGAGAGATCCTTCATGAGGAGGTGTGAGTGAGAAGTGAGGAGAGGGTGGCATTTTATAGGAGGAGGGGGGTGCCCCTCCTTCATGGCCGGCGCATGGAGGAGGTGCCTCTTCACCTCCTCCACTCATGTGGTGGTAACCCCTCCATATTAAAATGCCTCTTCACATTCCATTTTAAAGTCTCCACTTTAAATGCATTAAATTTCTCCAAATTTAATGCTCTCTCATTTAATAAACTCTTTTATTATTTTTATTCAGAATTTTGTTAATTACTTTAATTAACAAACATTCACATAAAACCCCCTACAACATTTCAATATTACATGTAGAACCAATTTCAGCAATTTCACCCGAAACAGTTTGGGTGTCTATTGAAATAATTCTAGCACTTTCTTAAATCATTATCTGAAACAAATTTGCTCCAAATGGTGTCGGTCTCCCTTAAGTGTGTCACCCTACGGTTCGCGAATAATGCAGACATGATCGGGACCCCTCTCAGATCAATAATCAGAAGCGGGACCTGGAGATCCATACTGACTCCTACACATTCAACGATGACTTCTGTGATCGTGAGAACCTTTAACGCTAGTAACTAAATCCCTTTGTCTCGTGATATATTACATGTCCGAGATTCGATCATCGGTATCTCCGTACCTAGTTTGATCTCGTTAGCGACATGCACTCTTTTCTCGTTCCCGTGATATAACATTCTAGTGATCACATCACTTGCTTGCAAGCTATCTTAATGTGATATCACCAAGAGGGCCCAGAGTATATCTATCCGTCATCGGGATTGACAAATTCCACTCTTGATCCATGAGCCTCAACATAACACTTTCGTAGCACTGAACCCATCTTTATAGTCACCCTGTTACGGTGTGACATTTGATGTTATCAAGATACTCTTCCGGTGTTAGCAATTAACATGATATCATGGTCTAAGGATAAAGGTTACTTCGTATGATGTTATAGCAATATAAACATAATGACTTTGATCGTAATGCTATACTTTGGATGAATGTTCATCACATCATTCAAATAATGTTGTGACCTTGTTATTAACAACATCCAATGTCTATGATTAGGAAACCTTGATCATCTTGTTAATCAACAAGCTAGTCTATAAGAGAGGCATAACTAGGAACCTTTTTTGTTTATTAAACACACATCTATTGATGTTTCCGATAAATACAATTATATCATGCAAAATAAACATTATCATAAACATGGAATAAGATAATAACCACTTTATTATTGCCTCTCGGGCATATTCGCTTCAGGTTATCCTACTGCTGAGCTAACAGGAAAGGAATTCCCCATGTTTTCATTACATATAACACCTATGCCTCTATCTTTATTCTTGCATCATTGATCACGATTTGCATTAAATTGAAATCCCAAGCACTACATAGCCTTTACTTTTAAACCACATTGAAGCTTGTATCCTCAATCCTATGAGCCATTACTACAGGAGTTGTTTGAGCCACGCGAGTCATAGAATTGCATGTGTAGGGTTTGTGTGTTTCTTTGGATAACGAGGTACCTAAACAACTAAATTGTATAGTAATAGGATAACTAAATAAAGAGGCACTAGTGGGAAATAGTTGTTATTTGGTTCTTCCATGCTCACTTGTGTCCCATAGGACCTAAGTACTTTATTCTTGTTCCTGGACTATCGCACTATCCACATGTGGGACCATGAATCGCCTTCGCCCAAGCTTGATTCACATCTTATTTCTTGGGGCCACAATTAGTTTGGGCCTTTACTACTATCTTGTACTTATGACATGCTTTACTGCTTTATTTACTATGGTTTTTCGGGAGCGCTGTAACATCCTCGAATAGGCCCTATGCAAGTTTTAGTCATTCCTGCCAAACCCACATAGAAACGATTCAAAGATACCCACCAGACACTTGTGTGTGGGTGGATAACGAATTAATACCATTACACAATAGTCCACGATGGGACCCATAGAACATATATATACAACAATGACTCAACGAGTCTAGAATACAGATATACAGTACACAGATCCAAATCACCTTGAAAATGATACAATATCAGAGTACGGATAATATGAAAATGGGGCTAAGAGCCCTAAAGAATAACCAATGGCATCCATAACCCTGCCCAGGCCAAGCCGGAGGGGTAACCCTACTAATGACGTCGAACTTATACTTGTCAAAACAAAAGGGGTGCCGACAAATGGCAAAGGAAAAAGGGAGCGGTCAGTACTGAGGTGATGTCTACGCACTTCTATTCTTGTAGACAGTTGTTGGGCCTCCAAGTGCAGAAGTTTGTAGAATAGCAGCAAGTTTTCCCTTAAGTGGATTACCCAAGGTTTATTCAACTCAGGGAGGAAGTGGTCAAAGGTATCCCCTCTCAAGCAACCCTGCAATCAAGATACAAGAAGTCTCTTGTGTCCCCAACACACTCAATGCACTTGTCAGGTGTATAGGTGCACTAGTTCGGCGAAGAGATAGTGAAATACAAGTGGTATAGATAATTATAAGTAGTAACGGTGATAGAAAATAGCTTGATGGTGTGTGGTTGACGTGGGAAAAGACTAAAGTAAAACTGAAATAAAGAAGGAAGCAAGCAAACATGTAATAGATCTAGTTGCAAACGGTGTTTCAATGCTTAGAAACAAGGCCTAGGGATCATACTTTTACTAGTGAACACTCTCATATAAATATATCATCTTCATGATAATACGCTGAACTACTCTCTGGTTGGACACTCTAATCGATGGTAGGGCTATAACAGCACACCTCAAAGTAAGTCTTTCCCATCTAGAAAACCCCACACTGTCACCTTGAGTACTAGATGAGTCCAACAAACACCACAATTTCATAAAGACATCCAACTCCAAATATAACTCATAACAAGTATTTGTAATCTCTAGCCTAAGTGCCACCATGGTGTGCACGCTGTCACTTTCACACACATGGGGAGAGCAGAGATCTATTAAAGCACTTGAGTAGCAAGGTAGATCTATAGATTACAAGCTCATGATATCAATAAGATCATGCATAGAGAGAGAGATGAACACATATCTACTGGTAGAACCCTTAGCCTCGAGAGAGAACTACTCCCTCCTTATCATGGGAATCAGCAATGGTGATGGAGATGGCAGTGGAGATCGATGGAGATGGCTCCGGGGGCACTTCCCCGTCCCGGCAGGGTGCCGAAACAGAGACTTTCTGTCCCCCGAATCTCCCCTTCGGTGGCGGTTGCACTGTGGAACTTTTCGTGGATTTCTGATTGACCATCTATGGTTTTGGTATCGGGAGGCCCTTATAGGCGAAGGAGGCAAGGTCGTTGGCCGGCCAGGGGGCCCACACCATGCCCTAGCGCGACCAAGGGGGACCCGTGCCTAGGGGTGGTGTGGCCACCCTGTGGCCCCTCTCTGACTCTCCTTATGGCTCTGTGAGTCTTCCGAGAAAACTGTAACTTTGGCTTTTGTCCCGTCCAATTCCGAGAATATTCATTTTCTGACTTCCTGGAACCAAAAACAGCAGAAAACAGGCAACTAGCACTGTGGCATCTTGTTAATAGGTTAGTCCAAGAAATCATATGAAAAGTACTACAAAGTTGGAACAAAACACAAGAAAGTAGATAAAACCAAGCATGGAACATCAAAAATTATAGATACATTTGCAATGTATCAACATCCCCAAGCTTAACTCCTGCTCGTCCTCGAGTAGGTAAGTGATAAAAAGAAAGAATAATTCTTGAGGTGACATGCACCATCATAAACATGATCAAAGTATTTGTAAAACATTGATAATTGGGATCATAGTACTTCAATCATAAAATGAAAGACAAAGTTCTAGCAATAAGACAAAGAAACTATGATGCAACATGAAAAGGCACAAACAAAAGATTCATGAATAACAGTGCTTTGCAAGACGTTTGTTTGTTTCACATAAAGAAAACATAGCATAGTGGCATTCAGCTTGTCCCTCATAGAGTAGCAAATATAATTGCATAGGACACCTTCAAAGTTCATAAGAGTGACTAGATACAAATAGTTTAAAACAAGCAAATCAAGGTATTCATCAATCAACTAGTCTTGGGACACTGCACATAGAACTAAGAATGGCCACTATGCTCTCAAAGTAGGTGCATAAAGATAGAAGGTGGAGACTCAATATGATGGTGGAAGAAAGGCCTTCATAGAAGGAAGAATGGATTCAAGTCTCATAAAGATCTTCCAAAAATTATGGTACTTAATAGCTTTCAGCTCTCATTGCCCCTATCATAAGCATCTTGAAGTGATTAAGGTTAAAGTGAACAAACTATGGTCTACATGCTTGACGAAGTATAAGTTAGAAATCTCATGTCCCTTGTATACGAGGGCCGCTCCTCATGCTACTCAAGTTTAGTCACCGGTAAGTTCTTATCATCGTAAGTACATGTGTATCATAGAGAACCGCCAATGGGGTACCCCTTGCCCGATGATACGGAAGAATCCCCATATCAAAATGACAAGGCAAGCAGACAACGAGCATCTCAGCAATCTTCTTATTTACCATGGGAATATGGTGCTTTTTTCTCTCTTTCCTCTTTTCATAATCTCTTTTTTTCTTTTTCTCTTTTTTCTCAACATAGGACTCTTTTTTATAAGAAGAATGTTTCATAGACAGCTCATTATGGTTACGCTGCAGGTTTCCACCATGTCAGCATGGATTAGACCAGCGGCCCAGTCATTTCTCTAACACATATACATAACTCCATGGACTTACAAGCTCCCCTTTCATTTCACATCGACGACATCCATATACGAAAGAGCATGATATCAACTAGGTACAAGTACCGAGTGCAATGTTGAAATTGTTCCCCATGAAAGCATGGTTCTGATAATCCCCAACAAATAAGTGCAAGCATATACAACATAGAAGACACAATGGTTCAAGTTTATTAAGGGCAAGTAAAGTAAAGTGTGCCATCAAGTTCGTGAGAGCTTTAATCACTAGTTTTCTCATAACAAGTTTAATTTGGAAGGTAAACAAAAGCATGAATATACTTGGAATAGCATAAGCTAGTAGGTAGGTATGGTGGACTCTTTGGAATAACTTGGTTTAGGGAGTTGGATGCATGAGTGGAACTCATACTTTATTGTGGAGGCTAGCAAAAGACTGGGAGCGACAAACTAAGAGAGCAATAATGGCCATAATCATGCAGAGCGACAAAACATCATTGATCAAAACATAAAGTGATACTACAAGTTGAAAACTAAAGGATAATAAAGGCTTATGGTGACTTGAGATAGTCATAACATGGTGTGAGCATGTGCCAAGTCAACCCAAATAAAGCATCAAAGGAGAATACCACTATACTATGCTTTAATATGCTAAAACAACGCATGATTCATCCAAGGCACATTAAGCAATCTCAATTGTTTATAACAAGTCAAGCTACATCAAAGAATACTAAGCATAAAGCCAAAACATTATCAAGCATGGCATGACAGAGCATAGACCACAGTCAAAAATGAGCTCTTTTTACCACATAAGCATGAACTTTCCTACTCTTTTTCAAACCAAACCAAACTATTTGAAAACCAATGTATGAAAGAAGGGGTCCAACCAATTTATTCAGAAAACTAAGCAAACCAAGAAAACTAAAAACCAAAATGAAAACGAAAAAGAAGACGCTCTAAGAACAACACAACTGTGCATGAAACAATAAAAATAAAGCGTTTGGAAGGAACCTGGGATTTTTATTGATGAGGAAGGGGATGCCTTGGGCATCCCCAAGCTTTGACGCTTGTACTTCTTGGATATTTATAGGGGTGACACGCGTGGCATCCCCAAGCTTGAGCTTTAGTCCATCCTTCATCTCATTACTCATTCCTTCCATACACCTGAAATTTTTCCTTCATACAAAGCTTCACACAATCTTTATTAGCAACATTAGTGCACTCAAGATAATAAGTCTTTAATATTCAGTTCTAACACCAAATAAACTTCCACTAGAATACTAGCTACTGTAGCACTTCCCTCAAAAAGCTCAATTCCCCAAAATAACTCAAAAAGGAATCAACAAGAACCAAATGCAGAAAATGGCAGAAATCTGTCAAAACAGACCAGCAGGTAAAGACGAATTTTTTCGAAGACCTTCTGTTGCTCAAATCAAACAGTGTTGAACTAACAAAAGTTATATGACAACCTGGGGCATAAGCACAAACAATTATAGCTCAATCCGACATAAAGAGCTCTCTCAGGAATTTGTACGGTGAAGCACAAAAATCTGTTTCGGGACAGCAACTTTCCCAATCATTACTTCTATCTCATTAGAGGTTACTCTTGGCACAAAAAGCAAATAAAAATGGTAAGGAGCGGTTATTACTGTACTAATAACTTCCAAGACTCATCTAAAACTCTTGGGTTATCTCCCAACAAGTACTTTTCTTTAACGCCTTTAAGTTAGGCATAATAGTTTGAGAAGATGCTCACATAAAAAATATGAATTGAAGTAAAAGAGAGCATCAAGAAGCAAATTCAAAACACATTTAAGTCTAACCCACTTCCTATGCTTAGGAATCTTGTAAAGAAACAAGTCATGAAATCACAAAGCAACAAGCATAGGAGAATAAAACAAGTGCAACTTCAAAACTTTCAACACAAAGAGGGGAAACTTAATATTGTTGAGATACATAACACCATGTTTCCCTCTCTCATAATAACTTTCAGTAGCATCATGAATAAAAGTAACAATATAACTATCACAAGAAACATTCTTATCATGATCAACATGCATAAAAGAATTAATACTCCAACATAAGCATAGTCATTCTTATTAATTGTGGTGGGAGCAAATTCAATAAAATAGCTATCATTATTATTCTCATCACCATAATCATCAAATATAGGAGGCATATTGTAATCATAATTAAATTTCTTCTCAATAGTAGGTGGACTGAAAATATCATACTCATCATTTTAATCATCATATATTGGAGGTATAGTATCATCATAAGCAATAGAATAGTTATCTTCCAAAGTGTGTTCACCATCATTGGAAGGATCATGGATAGCACTAATAGTATAGCAATTATTAATATCATCATTTTCAGAATTGGTACCAAAGAGATTTTCAATATCAAAAGTAGTGTGCTTATCCCAATCATGATCACTACTATAGGTAACAGGCATAGGAACATCATCGAGTTCAGACTCATCAAAAACTATAATAGGAGCAACATGCTTAGGGGAAAATACCGTTTCCTCTCTCCTTTTACTCCTCCTTTTCTTCCTTTTCTTCTTCTCTTTAGGAGGGAGAGGCTTGAAAGGAAGCTTCTCCATATACCCTGGTTCAATGTTAAAGACAATAGAAGAAACTTTGGAGGATTCCTCCTTTTCATTAATAAGACAAAAACACATATTAGTCATGTCATATTCTGGTAACATCTCATCTTCTACAATATTTTGTATGTAAGTATTTGTGTGGCAATTATCAACACAATAAAGATGACAACCATGCATGACACTATTCATATCAAAAGCACCCATATCTACCAAAGAGGTTTTTCTTGATAACTCTTCACATCCCAAAAATAATGTAAGTTCATCATGCTGATTAGGAGTGATCATGTCATCACAATACAAACTTGCAGTACTCATTGGATTAGAAGGGCTATTATTATGGCCTGAGCATTGAAAATTTAAATGACCCACTTCAAAGCAATGTTCACAAATAAAAGTATAAAGGGCACAAACTTTTTTACCAAGATCATTTAAAGCCCTATGCCACATTCTTGTTTTTTCATTCCTGTGGGTGGTACAATATTCTTCTTCAATTTGATTATTCTCACAAGGTCTATGTATTCCACAAAAATTAACATGCTTATAAGAAATAGTACTTTCAGAGGTTTGAGCATGCTTATTGCTATCGTTAACAACAATTTCATTTTCCATGCAAGTGTCTTTAAAAGGCTCATGATACATGTCCCAATTTTCTTTAGGAGCATTAATATGAGAAGCAAAGGTTTTAAAACAATCAATAAGAATTTGAGGATCAAGACCATATTTAGCACTAAGCTCTTGAAAATCATCAGTTTCAGCGAAAGACTTAATGCAATCATACTCATAGTTTATACCTGGTTCTTTACCTTTGTTGTTATCCCAATCTTCGGTATTGCTTTGAATTTTTTCAAGAAGATCCCACTTAGCTTTAACCTCCTTACTTGTGAAGGATCCCTCTAAACAAGTATCTAGATAGTCCTTGTAATGTCCTGAAAGCCTTGCATAGAAATTATTAATAACAGTATTCCTGGGGAGCTCATGAATGGGACATTTGAGAATTAGTGGCTTCAATCTCCCCCATGCTTGGGCAATACTTTCTCCATCATGAGGATGAAAATTATAAATATAATTCCTATCTTTATGAATTTCATGAGGAGGATAAAATTTAGAGTAAAAGAGAGATTCAAGTTCCTTCCACTCCAAATGATGAGGATCATCTAGTAGCTCATACCACTCCCTTGCTTTGCCCTTAAGTGATAAAGAAAATAGCTTCCTCTTAACTTGGTTCATTGAAATACCCGCACACTTGAACAACCCGCATAATTCATGTATAAAGAGTAAATGATCACCAGGATGGACAGTTCCATCTCCAAAATAAGAGTTATTCTATAACATCCCAAAACTTTAATCCAAGCTTATCAAGATCAAATCATCCAAAAATAGGGTTAACAAAAACTTTTCCAAATTAAAAATGAAAGCATTCATATGTGTGTGCATTTAAAATAGGAGTTGATTTGAAGTGCCTTGTTTAAGTGATCCAATGCTTGTAAAATGTTTCTTAGGTGATTTAAACATCATCTACATCATTCCCAAACTTTTACCAAAGAAAATCAAATCAAAAAGAATTAAAAAGGAGGAATGGTCATTTTGGCCATTTTAATCCACTACACTACTTTGAGTGTTCCTAGCACTCATTTCTTAACAAAAACAATTCATGATCTTTGCACCCCTTGCTAGTACACATAATGAGGTACCAAGGCCCACCTTTTGATCTGCTAAAAACATTCTTTTACTTATTTTAATTGGCATTTGAAAATTGAATCCAATGCATATGCATAGATCACCCCTATTTCAAAAACCATCTGTTTGAGCTCTACTTTCAAAACCCTTGCAACCAGAGACTTCCTAGCACTAGTGGAGAACACCCAAAATTTTTGAACTTAAAATTCAAAAGTTTCTCTCTTTCGGCCATTTCATCAAATACACTTAGTGGGCAAGATCAAAGTGGCCTAACTATTACTGTTTTGGGATGATCTTGTCTAGCAAATTGAAGTGCTTTGATCATCTTTGTCCCCCTCAAGCCTAGCCAGACCCACACCATCACATTCCCTACCTCCTAGCTGCACTGCATTGCCATGCCGAGCCACTCCTCGCTGGCCGACCGTGCACTCGCAGCAGACCACTTCCCCTCCCTCACCTTGTCTAGCACATTGCCAGTGGTCCACCGCCACCGTCCAACAAGCCCTAGACCAGAGCTAGAGACAGGAACGGCCAAGAACCACCGTGCCCGGAGCTGGTCGACCATGCCAACGCCGCCCGCTGAGCACGCACTGTCACCGCGTGCACAGACCGCACCTTGGCCACAGCCCGCGCCTACCGCTCCGCCATGACCTGGGGAACACCCTAGACACCCCCGCTGGCCGCCCAACTCACCCTAGACACCGCTCACCGAGGACACCGCCGCCTGTGCCGCTCAGAGCGCCAGCTCGCCTAGATCGCATGCCATCGCCCTACGCCCGCATTCACTTCCTAGAGCACCGCCAGGAGACATGTCACCGCCTCCTACCTCGAGCCACGCTGCTAGCCCCCTGTGCCACCCTCACCGGAGTCGCCTGCCCACACCGTTCGGTCTCACCGTCGAGCCTATATAAGCCGGCCTCCCCTGCACCATTTCTCCACACGCACTCACTCCCCACCTCTCACTAATCCTTTCACCCCTCTTGCCGGAGCCAAGCAGGCTCTGCCTCGCCGGAATTGGAGCCGGAGCAGGTGCAGTAGGAGGAGAAGGGCGCCTACGATTTAGGGCACCCCAAGCTCCGCCGCAACCGTGCCTCGCCTCGCCGGCGTCTTCCAGTTCATTTGCCCGCCTCTCCGTCGTCATTGGAGCCCAGGTACATCCCCGGTCGACCCCCACCGAGCCGCTAGGGCAAACTCTTACCGGCGACCTGTTCATCATCAACGACAACCCTCAGCCTTAGATCCCCCTTCTAATCCTACGACCCACAGCACGCGTACCGTTTTGCGTGTTAAGAACCACTGACAAGCGGGATCCCCCTGTCAACTGAGCCCCGCGCCGTGGAGCGCCACTGGGCCGGCCCATGTTCTTTCCCGCGCTAGCCCAGCCATTCAAATCTGGATTTTTCTTTTAAGTTAAATCTAGTTTCTATCCACTAGTTTAAAAATCAATTCAGAGAGTTTTATGAATCCAAATTGCATGAAACCAATTATTTCTGAAAGGTAGTGAAATGATCTATCCAAGAAAGTTGGATTTAATTCAATTAGAGTTATATATATCTCCTAGTAAAAATAATAAAACAGAAGGTTTGGCAACTTGCAACATTTTTATAAAATCAACTAAGATAGGTTTTGAGTTGATTCCAACTCTCAAAAATCACATTTTATCATATCTATCTAAATATGTAATAATATTAAGTTTTACATGCAGTGATTTTGGACTAGTACCATAATAATGCTATATGGGCATTTCTAGTCACTTTAAATCATTAAATAATAAACTTAAACCAAAGTAATGATGATCCAACCTTTAAATATCATTCCCACATGTTAGAATACGTGGTGATGACATGTGTCCAAATGATCCCATATTTTAAGTGGTGAATATTAAATCTTAGTTAATTTTTCAATGAGTAGAAATTACTTTTCTAAAATAAAAAGAATGAAACTATTGAATTAAACGTGTGATGGTTGTGATGATCATAGATCATCAATTGTGTGTCTTATAAAGCTATTTAGCCTAGTTAAGTATTGTTTGGTGATTGTGTACTCCGTATGTATTTATAGAAGATAGTACCGACCAAGCTTACGAGGAGGAGGAGTTCTACCAAGAAGAAGAAGAAGAAAACTTCAACCATTGCACCAACCAAGGCAAGCTACCATTAGCAAGCTAGGATTGAACAAGATGGTTTAGCAAAGATTCTTAGAGCATGCTTTGATTAAACCACCTTGACTAGTGTTTACCCCAAGTATTACTTTCCAAGCTTTACTTCCCTTAGTTTACACAAAGTCCCTTACTTGTTTTGAAGGTAGCATAAAAAGTATAAAACTTGACCTATTTAGATAACTTTAGATGTCATTCTATGGCATGAGATTGATCCCATCCTTCCACCTTAGTGAACACTCTTAACTTAGTAGTTTAGAGTAGATCAAAAACTTGAGTCACTTTAGATGGGAACACTAGGTGAAAATGAATTGTGAAAACCTTGGAATGATGAGTCATTCTATTGAGATGTTTTTACATGTATTGAGAAACACCAATGGTTTATGATGATGAAAATGATGAGGCATGAGCCTTAACCCTTATATAAAACTGATGGTTGGATTCGGATGCGATACCATTCCAAATTTACCGTACAACCACACTACTTGAATTGGGTAAGGCTTAGATGGAAATTTATATGCATTAGTATTAGTTCCCTCGCGGGAGAGGTTTGAGCTGAGGCTACCTCTCAATGATGTCCACCTATGTAGTGCCCAAGAAGACTGATGGTCATGGTTGGGAGGCCATGCTCATTGGAGAGGTGCTTATACTAGGGTGTGTAAAGGGAAGGTTATGTTTGATTATCTGCATACTAAGTATGATGATTCAGGGTTATCCCTGACACAGTTATCGAATCTTGTGGTGAAAGTGTACCACCTCTGCAGAGTGTCAAACTATTCGAATAGCTGCGTCCCCGGTTATGGACAGTTGGAATGGCCATACTGTTTCGTTGTCAGATGTTTTCCAAATAACTTGAAATGAATGATGAACTTTGACTTGACCACAACAGGGTTGTGTTTATGACAATAGCTTCCCAACTTAAGTGATTCTAGAACTTTATTTTATCTTTTTTTGCTTCAGAACTCAACTTAGGTTTCAAACTTAACTTTATAGTTAAAATTAGATTTAGCACTTTAACTTAGAACTATAGTACCTGTTAATAGTAGTTTGCGAGTACTTAAAGAGTACTCATGGCTTTTGTCCCTAGCTATTCTCATGGCCAGACTATGAAGGAGACTACCAAGATGATGGCCAGCAGGACGGCTATGATAACTAGGACTATCTTCCTTCGTCAGCATTGCCTGTGACCCTGAAGATGGACCCCACCACTACGCTTATCATTTATTTCCGCTGCTTGTTGTATTCAGACTGGATCATGAGATCCTTATTTGTGTAAGACCTTATGTATGGTTTGTAATGGATGATGTACTGTGATATCCAATCCGTTATGTCTCGCAAAAATGGTAATCCTAGGATTGCGAGGTATGGCATAACGGGCATCTGGGATTAAAATTCCGGGTGTTGACAAGTTGGTATCAGAGACATCCTGACCATAGGAGACCATAGTTAGAATGGACGTCCAAACCAAAAACTTAGCTTCAAAACCAAAGTGAGTATTTATGAAAAACTATTTCCTCTCTTATCCTTGTGAACTCATTCTTTATCAAAAATTCATGTTCCTCAAAATTCTTACATTACCACTTAAAACTTGACACACTTGATCACTTCACTAATTTCCTCATCCTTAATTCTTGTAGATGGAGACCCAATTCAGCAAGTTCTACCAGTTGGGAAACGGAGGTCAGCTGATCTTCGAGAGGGATCTGGATTCACTGTCGGAGTTACTGGGACGCCCACATCCGGAGTTTCTTGGAGCTCAACTTCCAGGATCCCGGGAGGAGACCTATAGTGGCTAGTCACCGCAGATCGTAGAGGAAGCATTGAAGCACCAACTTCCGGGAGAATTCAGTTCTCTGTGAGAGAGAACAACTGGCTAGATGGATTAGCCAGGGCAATGCATGAAGCTCTCGCACGTCTATGTGCCCTCAGCGTCAACAAGATCCAAGGAACCCGTTTTGCCCACTATGCAAGATGTGACTTCATGGGAATGCCGATGGAGATGCCAAGTCACCCAGAATTGAGGCGTCAAGTGGAGAATCTTGACTTCTTGCTGCACGACAGACAGCAGGAACTGGACAATGCCAGGGAGTTAGCCAACCAGAACCGTGCCATTGCCGACCAGAAGGCCCGGACTTTCGCACTGCTCGTCCAAGATCGCCAGTTTCTTCGCCTCCAGCGTGCAAAGAAGGATCGCACCATCGCCCGTCTTCGCAAGAAGGTGGCCGACCTTGAGAAGACCGTCAAGGAGCAGCAAGCTCAGCTTGCCGCCAAGGAAGAAGAAGATGAGGGTGAAGACATCCAGGGAGACATGGATTCTTACCTCAGCAACGATGATGACTTTCTGGAGGAGGATGCTGTGGACTTCTACACCGATGATGAGGACTCCGACTTCATTGATGATGAGTAGATGCACTAGAGCACTGTCGTAGCATGAGTTGTATCGGTCCCACTGTATCTTAGCTTGCAGAATGGTTCTTCAAACCATCTGCTTTCCTTTGTTTGTTGTGGTGTGTGTTGTATCATGTGCTTTCTTGCATGAATGAAAATGAAGTTAGTTGAAAACCTGAGTCTAACTCAAAGTTTTAGCTTTCAAAGCCCCAAAACCATGAACCTTGGAATTTCCCTCTTACCCCTATATCCTTCTCAATCTTCAGATGACTCCTGGAAACCAAGGAGGGAGCAACTCATCGCAGGACCCAATGCTGCAGATCTTGCAAAATCTCATCGCAGACCGTGAAGCAAGCAGGGCCGAGCGCCAAGCCAACTTAGCAACATTGCAGCAGATCGCCCAGATGGCTCTCAACAACCAAGGACAGGGAAATCAGGATCACCATGGATCCAAACTCAAAAAATTTCAGAATACCAATCCCCCAATCTTCAACCAATCTGAAAACCCATTAGATGCTGACGATTGGTTACAGACGATGGAAAACAACCTTGAAGTTGCAGGAGTTGATGAAAATGGGAAAGTTCTCTTCGCCACCCACTATCTGGTGGGAGATGTAAGAGCTTGGTGGAATAGCATCCGCAATATGAACCATGGTCAGGTTATGACATGGGAAGCATTCAAAGTCAAGTTCAGTTGCACCCATGTGCCACAAGGTCTCATCAACAGGACGAGAGATGAATTCCGCGAATTGAAGCTAGGATGAATGAATGTGGTGGAGTAACATGACAGATTCCTGTCACTTTCTAGATATGCACCTAATGAGATCAACACGGAGGCCAAGAAGAAGGAGAGATACTTGAACGGACTGCATGCTGAGATGCAGACTGTCCTCATCAATATCTAGTTCCAAGATCTCGAAGAGCTAGTCGACTGTGCCATTCAGATGGAAGGGAAGATTAACCAGGCAAACGACAATCGCAAACATCGTATGATGCAGCAATCAGGATCCAGCAGTCACCAGAAGTACCGTCCCAACCCTTCACCAGGATATGCACCCAGGAACAACCGACCCCCAAATTCCCGCCCAAGCTACCCCAACCGTAGCGGAGGCAATGTGAAGTCCGGAGGAAACAATCACAACTCCGGCAATGCCAACAATTTCAACCGTGCCCCTCCCAAGAGCAGCAACAACAACAACAACACTGCACCCAGAACTGGCAGCAATGTTGTGCTGGTCGCAGTCAAGGACAAGTGCCAGATCACTTGTTTCAAGTGTGGAGTGAAGGGTCACTACTCCAATGAGTGTCCCAAGAAGACAACAACCAATGCCAATGTGAATGCCCTAGCTCAGCAGCAGCGTCGTGTTCAACCAGGAAGGAGATTTTCCCCAGAGAACCCTCACAACCGCAACGGCCGTCTCTTCCACATGAACGCAGAAGAAGCCCAGGAAGCACCAGATGTAGTGCTGGGTATGTTTTCTGTCAACTCAGTTTTAGCAAGAGTATTGTTTGATTCGGGAGCATCGCATTCATTTGTCACCGATGAATTTGCATGCACTAGTAAGATTCACCCAACCAACCTGAAGCATGTCATGATAGTTCAAATCCCCGGTTCAACAACCAAAGCTAGAAAAATTTGCAAAGCTGTACCTATCAGAATACATAGGATAGATTTTTATGCCAACCTAATTGTACTTGGAACCAAAGGATTGGAAGTAGTACTAGGTATGGACTAGATGTCAAGACATAAAGGATTGATAGACTGTGCTAAGAAAGCCATCACCATGACCAGTAGTTCTGGTGTAACATTAGAGCATATCTCTGAAACCTTACCCCGTCAATTCAAGTGCAACAAGAGTGTAGCCCTGCCCACCATTGACCAAGTCAGAGTAGTCTATGAATACCCCGACGTATTCCCAGATGAATTGCCAGGTATGCCCCCGGATAGGGATATTGAGTTCATTATCGAACTAATCCCTGGAACCGGACCTATAGCCCAGAGACCCTGTAGCATGAACCCCTTAGAGTTAGTGGAACTGAAGAAGCAGTTGGATGCCATGTTAGCAATAGGCTTGATTCAGCCAAGCGCATCGCCATGGAGGTCACCAGTGTTATTCATTGACAAGAAAGATGGAGGCAACCGTCTGTGCACAGATTATAGAAAGTTGAATGACGTCACCATCAAGAACAAGTACCCCTTGCCAAAGAGAGAGGATCTATTTGATCAGTTGACTGGAGCTCAGGTATTCTCAAAGATTGATCTTAGGACTGGTTGTCACCAACTTAAGATTCGTGCAATGGATATTATGAAGACCGCCTTTACTACTCGCTATGGTTTATACGAGTATACGGTTATGTCTTTTGGATTAACCAATGCCCCTGCTTATTTCATGAATCTCATGAATAAGATCTTTATGAATTTCCTAGATAAGCTTGTAGTTGTGTTTATCGACGATATCCTTATCTACTCCAAGTCAGAGGAAGAGCATGAGCAACATCTGAGATTTATCCTAGAAACCCTGAGAGAGCATCAGTTATATGCCAAGTTCACAAGTGTGAGTTTTGGCTGAAGGAAGTAGGATTCCTAGGACATATTGTGTCTGCTGGAGGAGTCTCTGTTGATCCTGCCAAGATCAAAGATGTCGAAGAATGGGAAGCCCCAACCACTCAAACCAAAGTCCGTGCATTTCTCAGATTAGCGGGATATTACCGCAAGTTCGTAGAAGGATTCTCGAGTATCGCCCGACCCATGACCCAATTGTTGAAGAAGGACAAGAAGTTTGAATGGACAGACAAATGTGAAGCCAGTTTCCAGGAGCTGAAAAAGAGATTGATATCCGCCCCAATATTGATCATGCCAGACATAAAGAAGCCGTTTGATGTATATTGTGATGCATCCGAGATTGGTCTAGGATGTGTATTGATTCAAGAAGGCAAAGTCATCGCGTATCTGTCTTGACAACTGAAGCAGCATGAGCAGAACTATCCGACCCATGATCTTGAGCTAGCAGTTGTGGTTCTAGCATTGAAGACATGGCATCATTATTTGATGGGTAATCGCTGTGAGATTTACTAAGATCACAAGAGCTTGAAGTATATTTTCACTCAAAAAGAGCTAAATATGAGGCAAGGGAGATAGATAGATTTAATCAAGGATTATGACCTTGACATTCACTATCACCCCGGCAAAGCCAATGTGGTAGCAGATGCTCTTAGCAGATTGCCGTGTAGGCTAAACATCATGATCAAGGAGAAGCAACCAAGTTTGTATGAGGAGTTGGAACAATTCAGAACTAAATTAGTTAGCAAAGGATTCTTAGCTAGCATTGAACTTCAACCCACTTTGATTAGCCAAATCAAGGAAGCCCAGAAGGGGAATGAAAGTATCGACGGAATCAAACGTCGTATTGGTACAGGAAAGGTACCTAGATTCACCGAAGACGAAGAAGGAGTACTGTGGTACAAAGGACGTATCTGTGTGCCAACAGATTCGGAGCTAAAGGAAATTATCATGAAGGAAGATCATGATACTCTTTATTCTATCCATCCTGGAGGAACAAAGATGTATCAGGATTTGAAAGAGCAATTTTGGTGGCACAAGATGAAGAGAGAAATCGGAAGCTACATCGCCAAATGTGACATCTGTCAAAGAGTCAAAGCAGAGCATCAGAGACCTGCAGGACTGTTGCAACCATTGCAGATTCCGGAATGGAAATGGGATTCCATCGGAATGGACTTTATCACCGGTTTACCTACTTCTAGTAGGGGAAATGACTCAATCTGGGTCATCGTTGATAGACTGTCCAGGGTAGCCCACTTCATACCTGTCAAGACAACCTACCAGAGTGCAAAGTTAGCAGAGCTGTACATTGCTAGGATTGTTAGTCTGCATGGAACCCCCAAGACCATCGTATCAGATCGAGGAACCCAATTTACCTTGAGATTTTGGTAGAAAGTTCAGGAAGGATTAGGAACCAAGTTGAACTTCAGCACCGCCTATCTCCGGCAAACTGATGGACAGACTAAGAGAGTCAACCAGATCCTAGAGGATATGCTTAGAGCTTGTGTGTTGGAATACGGATCAAAATGGGAAGACTGCCTGCCTTTCGCAGAATTCTCATATAACAATAGTTATCAAGCTACTTTACAGATGGCACCATTTGAATTCCTATACGGAAGAAAGTGTCGTACCCCTTTGAACTGCTCGCAAGTAGGAGAGAGTCAGATCTTTGGACCCGACATTCTCCGAGAAGCAGAAGAGAAAGTTCACAAAGTCCGTGAGCACCTCAAAACCGCCCAATCTAGACAGAAGAGTTATGCTGACAAGAGAAGGAGATACCTGACTTTCAATATCATAGATTTTGTATATCTCAAGGTTTCACCATTGAAGGGAACGCAACGCTTTAGTTTGAAAGGAAAGTTAGCCCCTAGATATATCGGACCTTTCAATATTCTGAACCGTCGAGGAGAAGTATCGTATCAACTGGAACCGCCTGAAGAGATGTCAGCCATCCACAATGTGTTCCATATCTCGTTACTTCGCAAATGTTTGGAAGTGCCCGAGAAGACTGAAGTTTTCAAGAACATCGATCACAGAGCTGTAGAAATCAACAATGACCTGACCTATCGGGAAGTGCCCATCTACATCTTAGAAGAGGCCTACAGAACCACCAGGACCAGGAGTATCAAGTTTCTCAAGATTCAGTGGAGCAACCATACCGAGAAGGAAGCTACTTGGGAGCGAGAAGATTACATTAGGACAGAGTTCCCAGATCTCTGTAGTTCCTAGTTTTCTTTGTAAATCTCGGGACGAGATTTTGTTTAAGGGGGGAAGGTTTGTAACATCCCAAAACTTTAATCCAAGCTTATCAAGATCAAATCATCCAAAAATAGGGTTAACAAAAACTTTTCCAAATTAAAAATGAAAGCATTCATATGTGTGTGCATTTAAAATAGGAGTTGATTTGAAGTGCCTTGTTTAAGTGATCCAATGCTTGTAAACTGTTTCTAGGTGATTTAAACATCATCTACATCATTCCCAAACTTTTACCAAAGAAAATCAAATCAAAAAGCATTAAAAAGGAGGAATGGTCATTTTGGCCATTTTAATCCACTACACTACTTTGAGTGTTCCTAGAACTCATTTCTTAACAGAAACAATTCATGATCTTTGCATCCTTGCTAGTACACATAATGAGGTACCAAGGCCCACCTTTTGATCTGCTAAAAACATTCTTTTACTTATTTTAATTGGCATTGGAAAATTGAATCCAATGCATATGCATAGATCACCCCTATTTCAAAAACCATCTATTTGAGCTCCACTTTCAAAACCCTTGCAACCAGAGACTACCTAGGACTAGTGGAGAACACCCAAAAAATTTGAACTTAAAATTCAAAAGTTTTTCTCTTTCGGCCATTTCATCAAACACTTTGTGGGCAAGATCAAAGTGGCCTAACTATTACTGTTTTGGGTTGATCCTGTCTAGCAAATTGAAGTGCTTTGATCATCTTTGTCCCCCTCAAGCCTAGCCAGACCCACCCCAGCACATTCCCTACCTCCTAGCTGCACTGCATTGCCATGCCGAGCCACTCCTCGCCGGCCGACCGTGCATTCGCAGCAGTAGACCACTTCCCCCTCCCTCACCTTGTCTAGCACGTTGCCCGTGGTCCACCGCCACTGTCCAACCAGCCCCAGGCCAGAGCCAGAGATAGGAACGGCCAAGAACCACCACACCCGTAGCTGGTCGACCATGCCGACGCCGCCCGTAGAGCACGCATTGTCCCTGCATGCACAGACCTGGGGAACACCCCATACATCCCCACTGGCCGCCCAACTCACCCCAGCCACCGCTCGCTGAGGACACCGCCGTCTCTGCCGCTCAGAGCGCCAGCTCGCCTAAACCGCATGCCACCGCCCCTACGCCCGCATTCACTTCCTAGAGCACCGCCAGGAGACATATCACCACCCCCTACCTCGAGCCATGCTGCTAGCCCCCTGTGCTGCCCTCGCTAGAGTCGCCTGCCCACACCGTTCAGTCTCACCGTCGGGCCTATATAAGCCGGCCTCCCTCACACCATTTATCCACACCCACTCACTTCCCACCTCTCACTGATCCTTTCACCCCTCTCGCCGGAGCCAAGCGAGCTCTGCCTCGCCGAAAGGAGCCGGAGCAACCGCAGCAGGAGGAGAAGGGTGCCTGCGATTTAGGGCACCCCAAGCTCCGCCGCAACCGTGCCTCGCCTCGCCGTCATCTTCCAGTTCATTTGCCCGCCTCGCCATCGTCGCTGGAGCCCTGGTACGTCCCCGGTCGACCCTCACCGAGCCGCTAGGGCAAACTCTCGTCGGCGACCTGTTCGTCATCGACGACAACCCTCAGCCATAGATCCCCCTTTTAATCCTACGACCCACAGCGTGCGTACCGTTTCGCGTGTTAAGAACCACTGACAAGCGGGACCCCCCTGTCAGCTGAGCCCCGCACCGTGAAGCGCCACTAGGCCGGCCCATGTTCTTTCCCGCGCTAGTCCAGCCATTCAAATCTGGATTTTTCTTTTAAGTTAAATCTAGTTTCTGTCCACTAGTTTAAAAATCAATTCAGAGAGTTTTATGAATCCAAATTGCATGAAACCAATTGTGTCTGAAAGGTATTGAAATAATCTATCCAAGACCATTGGATTTAACTCAATTAGAGTTATAGATCTCTCCTAGTAAAAATAATAAAAAGAAGCTTTTGCAACTTTCAACATTTTTATAAAATCAACTAAGATAGGTTTTGAGTTGATTCCAACTCTCAAAAATCACAGTTCATCATATCTATCTAAATATGTAATAATATTAATGTTTACATGCAGTGATTTTGGACTAGTACCAAAATAATGCTATATAGGCATTTCTAGTCACTTTAAATCATTAAATAATAAACTTAAACCAAAGTAATTATGATCCAACCTTTAAATCTCATTCCAACATGTTATAATATGTGTGATGACATGTGTCCACATGATTCCATATTTTAAGTGGTGAATATTAAATCTTAGTTAATTTTTCAATGAGTAGAAATTACTTTTCTAAAATAAAAAGAATGAAACTATTGAATTAAACTTGTGATGCTTATGATGATAATAGATCATAAAATGTGTGTCTTAGAAAGCTATTTAGCATAGTTAAGTATTGTTTGGTGATAGTGTACTCCATATGTATTTATAGAAGATAGTATCGACCAAGCTTACGAGGAGGAGGAGTTCTACCAAGAAGAAGAAAACTTCAACCACTGCACCAACCAAGTCAAGCTACCATTAGCAAGCTAGGATTGAGCTAGATGGTTTAGCAAAGATGCTTAGAGCATGCTTTGATTGTACCACCTTGACTAGTATTTACCCCAAGTATTACTTTCCAAGCTTTACTTCCCTTAGTTTACACAAAGTCCCTTACTTGTTTTGAAGGTAGCATAAAAAGTATAAAACTTGACCTATTTAGATAACTTTAGATGTCATTCTATGGCATGAGATTGATCCCATCCTTCCACCTTAGTGAACACTCTTAACTTAGTAGTTTAGAGTAGATCAAAAACTTGAGTCACTTTAGATGGGAACACTAGGTGAAAATGAATTGTGAAAACCTTGGAATGATGAGTCATTATATTGAGATGTTTTGACATGTATTGAGAAACACCAATGGTTTATGATGATGAAAATGATGAGGCATGAGCCTTAACCCTTTTATAAAACTGATGGTTGGATTCGGATGCGATACCATTCCAAATTTACCGTACAACCACACTACCTGAATTGGGTAAGGCTTAACTGGAAATTTATATGCATTAGTATTAGTTCCCTCGCGGGAGAGGTTTGAGCTGAGGCTACCTCTCAATGATGTCCACCTATGCAGTGCCCAAGATGACTGATGGTCATGGTTGGGAGGCCATGCTCATAGGAGAGGTGCTTATACTAGGGTGTGTAAAGGGAAGGTTATGTTTGATTATCTGCATACTAAGTATGATGATTCAGGGTTATCCCTGACAGATGTATTGAATCTTGTGGTGAAAGTGTACCACCTCTGCAGAGTGTCAAACTATTCGAATAGCGCGTCATGATTATGGACAGTTGGAATGGCCATACTGTTTCATTGTCAGATGTTTTCCAAATAACTTGAAATGAATGATGAACTTTGACTTGACAACAACAGGGTTGTGTTTATGACAATAGCTTCCCAACTTAAGTGATTCTAGAACTTTATTTTATCTTTCTTTGCTTCAGAACTCAGCTTAGGTTTCAAACTTAACTTTATAGTTAAACTTAGATTTAGCACTTTAACTTAGAACTATAGTACCTGTTAATAGTAGTTTGCGAGTACTTAAAGAGTACTCATGGCTTTTGTCCCTGACTATTCTCATGGCCAGACTATGAAGGAGACTACCAAGATGATGGCCAGCAGGACGGCTATGATAACTAGGACTATCTGCCTTCGTCAGCATTGCCTGTGCCCCTGAAGATGGACCCCACCGTTACGCTTATCTTTTATTTCCGCTTCTTGTTGTATTCAGACTGGATCATGAGATCCTTATTTGTGTAAGACATATGTATGGTTTGTAATGGATGATGTACTGTGATATCCAATCCGTTATGTCTCGCAAAAATGATAATCCTGGGATTACGAGGTATGGCATAACGGGCATCTGGGATTAAAAATCCGGGTGTTGACATATTCATAACACGTTCAACAATTTTATAGGTATTTTAAAAGGGATGCTTTCAGTATGTGGATTTAAAATATCACAAGTATCATTAGAATTACCACATATGGGAGATAAAGTATCATCAGAGCAAATTTTCTTCTTTAAAGCTGGGGAACTAAAATGATCATTTTCACAAAAACTAACTTCACAAAGCTTAGACGTTTCCATAGCATTAGTAACAAAGGTGTTCAAAAGATTCATACTAATAACATTACTATTAGCATGCAAAGAAAGTTCCATGGGTTTTTTAATTTTATTTTCAGACAATTCGATTTCTAACTTAGGAAAAATACTAAAAATCTCTCTAATTTTGTTGTTGTTTTCCATTAAGCCTAACTAGTGAAAACAAGAAACAAAAAGACAAAATTGCAGAATCTAAAGGAAATAACTTCGAGCACTCACACCAAAGGATGTGAGTAGCTTTTACCTTACTTCGACCACTCCCCAGCAATGGCGCCAGAAAATAGCTTGATGTCTATGAACTTCTATTCTTGTAGACAGTTGTTGGGCCTCCAACTGCAGAGGTTTGTAGAACAGCAGCAAGTTTTCCCTTAAGTGGATCACCCAAGGTTTATCGAACTCGAGGAGGAAGTGGTCAAAGGTATCCCCGCTCAAGCAACCCTGGAATCAAGATACAAGAAGTCTCTTGTGTCCCCAACACACCCAATACACTTGTGAGGTGTATAGGTGCACTAGTTCGGTGAAGAGATAGTGAAATACAAGTGGTATAGATAATTATAAGAAGTAATGGTGCCAGAAAATAGCTTGCTGGCGTGGAGGAGACTAAAGGCAAACTGAAATAAAGATGGAAGCAAGCAAACATGTAACAGATCTAATTGCAAACGTTGTATCAATGCTTAGAAACAAGGCCTAGGGATCAAACTTTCACTAGTGAACACTCTCATATAAATATCTTCTCTTTATGATACTACTCTTAACTACTCTCCAGTTGGACACTCTAATCGATGGTAGGGCTATAACAACACACCTCAAAGTTCACTTTCCGCATCTAGATAACCCCACACTGTCACCTTGAGCACTATATGGTTCCAACAAACACCACAATTTTATAAAGACATCCAACTCCAAATATAACTCATAACAAGTATTTGTGATCTCTAGCCTAAGGTCCACCATGGTGTGCACACTGTCAACTTCACACACATGGGGAGAGCAGAGATCGATTAAAGCACTTGAGTAGCAAGGTAGATCTATAGATTACAAGCTCATGATCTCAATAAGATCATGCATAGAGAGTGAGGTGAACACATAGCTACCGGTAGAACCCTTAGCCTCGAGAGAGAACTACTCCCTCCTCATCATGGGAATCAGCAATGGCGGAACAGAGACTTTCTGTCCCATGAATCTCCCCTTTGGTGGCGGCAGTGCTGCAGAACTTTCCGTGGCTGGAGGCTTTTCTATTTAGGGTTTTTGCATCGGGAGGCATCTTATAGGCGAAGAGGCAAGCTCGATGGGCGGCCAGGGGGCCCACACCACCTGCACGGCCAGGGCTAGTCCGCGCCACCACATGGTGTGGCCGCCCCGTGGCCCCTCTCTGTCTCGTCTTCTGGCTCCGTGAGTCTTCCGGTAAAATATCGACTTTGGCTTTTGTCCGGTCCAATTCCGAGAATATTCATTTTCTGACTTTCCTAGGACCAAAAACAGCAGAAAACAGGCAATTGGCACTTTGGCATCTTGTTAATAGGTTAGTCCTAGAAAGTGTATAAAAAGTACTCCAAAGTGTGGACAAAACATAAGAAAGTAGATAAAACCAAGCATGGAACATAAAAAATTATAGATACGTTAGCAACGTATCAATAACTAAGTTTGCATTATCATATATAGGTATATAATGAATGATGATCGGGTTGAGCATTGTGGTTACCGATAGTGCATGGACAAGAAGGTTGTCATAGTGCTCCCTTATGACTGCGAAGTTAGTATGATATGTCCATTCACAAGCAATCAACCTATAAATACCCTGCAACTGAATTACATGCTAATTGTTTCTTTCTTATGATTATGTATGCATAACATACCCTACAAGTTTAGACTTGATTTCCTGGACCATTTTGATTGGTCGTTGGGGCTGCAGCGATAGTTACAGGTCGATCTACTGCCTCTGAAACAACCTGCACCGACCTACACGGTTCAAGTCACGAACGAGGCGAACCGCACCTTTTTTAGTAGTCCGAGGTGGGCTAAGATGTTCGATGCCTATGAGATGGACGCCAAGGAGAAGTTGGTCTTCCATCTCTGTGAAGATTGCATGACCTACTTCAACTACCGAGGCCCTAAAGCATCGACAAACTCTGATGTTTCTTCAGATGACGATATTCCTACTACTGCCATTAGGTACGACACAGACGTTGTCGATAATCCTACTAAGGACTAGTAGTTAGTGCTATATGTAGCTATCTACCTTAATTATATGTAGTTAGCACAGATCGTATATCTTGCTGCTACCATTTCTCTGAATATATCTTGCTGTATTGTGAATATTCAATTGATGCACCAGAGTTTTTTTAAATTTTCAAAAACTCACTTGTGGCGTTCAAAATAAAGTAAACGCCACAAATATGATATGCAATGATGGCGCTTCTAGGAAACGCCACTATTATGATATGTAATGGTGGCGCTTAAGATACACACCACCACTAGAAATCTTACTAGTGGCGTTCGGTGGAGACGCCACCACTAGGACCTACTAGTGGCGCGGGGTTAGTGGCATGCAGTTTAAACGCCACAAACCCCCTTTTCTGAATGCCGCCACTAGGTCGTTTCCTACTAGTGTAGGGCTAGGCCGGCTAGTCCTCCTCCCTTAGGCGCATTACCCTCTTGGTCCTCCCCTTCAGGTGAGGGCCATTAGCAATGGGCTGCCTATTAAAATAAAATAAAAATATGTGTTTTATTATTTATTCATTTAATTAATATAAAACACATATATTATTATATCTTTCACTCCATAACTCATTCCGAACCCCTCTGATCAACATCGGGTGTTACATGGAACTTTTCCAGTTTCTCTCTCTCATTTCTCCTGTGGTGCCCTATCAATCCCTATGCGTCCCCACCCTTAAGTGTGACACCCTTCGGTTCAAAAACACTCCAGACATGACCGAGAACTATCTTGTATCAATGATCATCAATGGGACTTGGATGTCCATGATGACCCCCATGTGTTTCACGACTCTCATCGCTTGAACCTTCAATGTCGCGTCCTATTCCCTTTTCCACTTGATACCTAGTTCACCCAAGATTTGATCTTTGGTATCTACATACCTAGGTCGATCTCATTTCCGATGAACTTGTTTACTCGTTCCCATGTCGTTGCATTCTGTAACCTAGTCACACGCTTGAAAGCTTCATTAATGCAACGTCACCAAGATGGCCCACGTGCATATATCCGTTACTTGGATTGGCAAATCTTGGTCTTGATATGTACTCATCCACGTTCCTTTAGGAAACCAAAGTGGCACCTTTTTTATCACAATTTCATGGCTTGATACTTGATACCATCAAAGCTCCATCCAGTAATGATGATTTGCACTATCTCACAGTATAAGGACCAGGTTGCGAGGTTTCCTTTGTGATCATTAATGATGAATGTTTGTAACTAGATCTCACTATGATATAACTATTGGGTGTTTGTCTGTCACATCATTCAGCCAATGATATGACCTCATTGTCAATTGGCATACATACCCATGATTTTGAAAGCCTAGATCATCCACTTGACCAATGAGCTAGTTTGCTAGAGGTAACTAGAGACACGGTTTGTTTACATACCACACGTGTATTAATGTTTCGTATTAACATAGTTGTAGCATGGCATGAAATGTATTATGAACATACAAGAGATATATCAAATAAAAAACTTTATTATTTGCCTCTAGGGCATATCTCTTCTTCACCATGCTATGAAGAATCATCTATATTAGAAAATTGACGAGTTTTAAACAAAAATGCTATGAAGAGCCATGGAGCTTATCTCCTCCTCACCCTGTTCCAGCGGCACCGATATGGGAAGGTGTCAGTGTGGGTCCAAGGGCTGGTGCGGCTACTAGTGCCGGTGCGTGAGCTGGAGCTAGAGCAAGCGCTGGGGGGGGACCAAGTACCAGAGCAAGTGGCGGTGCGGGTACTCATGTCGGTGCTCCTCTGAGCTCGGCTAGAGAGTTGCAATAGCGGGTAGTCATGCTAGAAGGTGCTTGGCCTCAAGGATTGTAACACCTCAAAAATATTAAATAAGATTATCAAATTCTAATCACCCAAGGTTAGGGTTAACAAAAACTTTTTATTATTAAACCCTTATGAATGCATGTATGTTTGTTATTTATGCATGAATGCTTGCCATGCCATGTTTGATTCCTATAAATGATAAGGATTAGTTTAAAGATGAAAACAATATCTAGCTCTTTTACAAACAAAATAAAATCAAAGGAAATTCAAATAAGAACGCATATGATCAAATGGTAATTTTTGCCAAAGTTAACCACTAGACCACTTTGGGCATCTCTAGTAAATGATTTCAAACAGAAACAATTCTACTTCTTTTCACCCCTTTCTAGACCAAGTGAAAATGAACACAAGCTAACTTTATAAAGTTACAGAAACTATTTTCAAATCCATTTGAGTGGCATTTCAAAATTGAATCAAGTGTAGGTACCTAGATCACCATTTTACAAAAACCACTCAAACCTCCACCACTTGACAAATCTTAGCAACCAGAGAAACCCAAGCATGTGACTAGCACACCGACCAAAAATCATTTGAAAATTCAAAGGTTTAATTCATGCGGCCATTTGATCGAGCACTTGACAGGCAGAGTACAAGTCTACCAATTATCTACTGTTTTGATCAATCTCTTGCTCACCAATTGTACCCAATTCAGCTCAGTTACTCGCCCACGATCACCCCCAGTACCCAGCCATGCAGCTAGCACCCCTCACCCGCTGCAATGACCATTGCAAGCCCGTAGCCAAGCGTGCCATGCCGGTCGAGCATGGACACGACGCAACACGCCGCGCCGCCCTTTCCCACGACCACTCGCAGCTTGGCGTGACCTACAGCACCCCTATGTCCACCCCTCGACCAACGGCGATCAGTGGAGAAGTCAGCACAGCCGTGCCCATTTAACTCGCTGCCACGCCGCGCCTCGCTCTCTCCTTGCGTACATGCATCCGCCGCGTCACCAGCAACCTCCTAGACACGACCGTTTGCTGCCACACGCCACGTGACCACCGTACGCCATGACGAACACCTCGATACCCGCACAGAGCACGGACGTCTCCCGACCGATTAAGACCGCGCCTCGCCGTGCCACTATGCACATGACGATCGCTGCAGGCCACCGCGTCGACCTATGCCCACATCCATGCCGATAGCCCTCTGTAGCAATGTCATCGACGAGCCCGAGCCATGCCGTGCTGCCTCTATTGCCGGTGTATAAATAGGACCCTCCCCTAGCCTCCAAAGGCACACCATTCGACTCCTCTCTCACTCAGAAACATCCCTGACCCTTCCTCGGAGCAAGGCGAGCACCACGTCGCTGGAATTTCGCCGGAGCCCGCCACTGCAGTGAAGGAGTTGTTAATTGGATCTACCCAAGGAGCCACCATGACCACCATTTGACTCGCTGTCATCTACCAGCCCGTTCGCCCCCATCGCTAGACCTAGCTGGAGCCCTGGCAAGCCCCCAGCTACCCCTGTCGTCGAATTAGGTTTAGAATCCCCCGTGCTCACTGTGGCGTAGATGATGAACCAGAGTCGTTGATCTCTTTCTCATCGCACGATTGCGGTTAGCTGATACCATTTTATTTAGATAGAGTCGCTGATGCGTGGGACTAGCCTATAAGCAGCCCACTGCGTGCACGCCGCGTATTTGGGCCGGCCCATGTTTATTCCCGCGCTTAGCCCACAAATTCAAATAGTGAATTTCCATTTAATTCAAAACCCTATTTTGTAGGTGTGTTCAAAATTGAATTCAAAAAGATTTACTTAACCAAAATGCATGATTCCAATTTTGTTAGAAAGGTATTGCAAATTTCTACCCACTCCCATTGGATTTAAACCATTTGCAGTTATAGATCACCTATAGTAAAATAACAAGATAGAGACTTTTCCAACTTCAAACATTTTTATAAAATCAACCATAAATGCTTTTGAGTTGACTCCAACTCTCAAAATCACATTTTCCATGCTCTATGTGAATATCTAAAAATATTTATTTTTATAGATATTAATCATATACTAGTAATAAAAGAATGTTATATAGGCATTTCTAGTCACTTTAATATTATTAAATAGGAATATTAAACTTTGGAATATATGCCAACCCCTTTTAAATCACATTCCCAAGTATTGGAATATGTGGTGATTACATGTGTCAACATGATCCCATATTCTAATTGGAGAATATTAAATCTTAGGTATTGTTTCAATGAGTAGAAATTACTTTTACAAAATGAGGTAAATAAGAATGTGTCAATATTCCATGTGGTGATTGATATGATGCTCGATCATCTAGTGTGAGCGCCTGTGTGCTAAATAGAAATAGCTAAGTATTGTTTGGTGATTGTGTACCTCGTATTTATTTATAGATGCTAGTACCGACCCGGGGTACGAGAAGAGGAGTTCTACAAAGACGAAGAAGAGAACTTCGACAACTGCACTACTCAAGGCAAGCTACACTATGCAAGCCATCCTATGCAAGCTAGCATAGGAAAGATACCTTATGAATAATATTGAGATGCAACTTTACCAATTCCTAGTTTTACCCTACAAGCTCTACTTTTCCTTTACCAAAATTTCTCAAATAGTTAATTAATTGGTGATTAGTGGAAAAATAGGATAGATGATATCAAGAGTATAGAACTAGGTTGTGATAGTGCCACTTGATTAGCACCCTATCAATAGTGATACCCACATGAATAGATGCTAGTGATAAGCAAATATGGATCACTTTAGATGGGCACACTTGGAGAAAATGATTATGAAAACATTGGAGTGATGAGTCATTCTATTGAAATGTTTTTACATGTTTTATGAAACACAATGACATGAAGATGATACTGAATGAAACATGTGCCTTGACTTTGATAAAAACTGATGGTTGGGTTCGGATGCGATACCATTCTAACTTTACCGTACATCCACAATACCTGAGTTGGGTAGGGCTTAACTAGAAGTTTATATGCCTTAGTATGGGTTCCCTTGCGGAAAGAGGTTGAGCTGAGGCTGCCTCGTGAATATGAATGTCCATCTATGCAATTCCTGGGATGGCAGTTGGCCATGGCTAGGAGGTGAAACTCATAGGGGACGTGCCTATACTAGGGCTTGTAATTGAAAGGTAAGGATTGATTATCCGCATACCAAGTATGATGATTCAGGGTTATCCCTGACGGATGAATCAAATTTTGTGGTGAAAGTATACCACCTCTGCAAAGTGTCAAACTATTCGAATAGCCGCGTCCGCAGTTATGGACAGTTGGGGTGGCCATACTATTCTGTTGTCAGATGTTTTCAAAATGACTTATGACTTGAAAGATGACTTTGACTTGACCACAACAGAGTTGTGGACATGAAAACTAGGTTCCCACTTAAGTAATCTAGATAACTATATTAGGCTCTACTACTATGTACTTCTGAAATAAAACTAGCTTATTGCAAAGACTAGAGCTTAGGATTCCTACTAGAGATGTCTTACTTACATTAGTGATAGTTTGCGAGTACTTTAAGAGTACTCATGGCTTTGTCCCTAGCTATTCCCATGGCCAGACTTTGATGAAGGCTATCAAGAGGATGGACATCAGGATGTCTATGATAACTAGGATCATCTCCCATCATCAGCATTGCCTGTGACAATGAAGATGGAGCCGCTACTATGTTTACTTTCCGCTGCTTTGATATGTATTTAGACTTGATCATGAGATCAACTCTTTGTAAGACTGTTATTATGGTTTGTAATGGATGATGTATTGTGGTACCAATTCTGTTATGTCTCGCAAAACTGGTAATCCTAGGATTGCGATGTATGGCATAACATGCATCTGGACTTAAAAATCCGGGTGTTGACAGAGTTGGTATCAGAGCTATCCTGACCGTAGGAGACCCTAGTTAGAATGGACGTCTGAAAAACTTAGTTTCAAAACAAAGGAAATGAGTATTTACAAAAACCTACTCTGATTCTTATCCTTGAGATTCTTTCAAAAAGAGTTCACCTGATCCTCAAAATTCTTGCAATTGTACATAAAACTTGACACACTTGGTCACCTCACTAACTTATTCATCCTAATTGCTTATAGATGGAAGTGAAATACAACAAGTTCTACCAGTTGGGAAATGGAGGGGAGCTCATATTTGAGAGGGATCTGGGACAGCTCGCAGAGTTTCTTGGACGCCCGCACCCGGAGTTCTTTGGAGCCTAGCTCAATGACCAATACGGAGGGGAACTACAGTGGCTGATCGTTGCCGATCTAAGAGGCAAAATGGATCCACCTCTTTCAGAGAAGATCCAGTTTAGCTTGAGGGAGAACAATTGGTTAGATGGACTAGCTAGAGCCATGCAGGAGGCACTTGCTCGTCTGTGTGCACAGAACATCAACCCGCTTCGCCCACTATGCAAGACGTGACTCTATGGGACAGTCCTTGGCCATGCCGGCACATCCGGAGCAGAAGCACCACATGGATCACCTTGACTTCATGCTGCACGAGACTCAGAAGGAGTTGGACAACGCCCGTGCCTACGCCAACAAGAATCATGCCATCATCACCGAGAGGAAGCAGAACCTCGCCATCCTCGCTAAGGAGCGCAAGTCACTCTGTCACCAGCGTGATAAGAAGGACCACATCATCGTGGCAACCCTCGAGGAGACCATCCATGACCAGGAGATCCAGCTAGAGGAGAAGGAAGAGGAAGGTGAAGATATTCGTGGGGATATCCACTCTTACCTCAGTGATGATGATGACTATCTGGAGGATGTCGCCACGGAGTTCCGTGCTGACGAGGATGATGCCGACTTCATTGATGACGATGAGACCGATAGTTCTGATGAGGAGTAGTCGCACCTGAGCACTATCATAGGTGTGAGTTTGTATCCAGTCCCGATGTATCGTAGCTTGCCAGAATGGTTCTTAAAACCATCTGCATCTGTAGTTGTGGTGTGTGTTTGTATCGTGTGCTTGGAATGAATGAATGAAAAGGAGTCGTTAGTTTTCAAACTTTAGCCATACTCAAAGTTTAAAGATTTTTGAACCATACCCCTAAACCATAGAAATTTTCCCTCTTGTCTTATGATCTATCTCAATCTTTAGATGACTCGCCGAAACCCCGGTGGAAGCAGCTCATGCCAGGACCCAATGCTTCAGATTCTGCAGATGTTAGTTTCAGATCGTGAAGCCGGTAGAGCTGAACGTCAAGCCAATCTAGCCACTCTTCAGCAGATAGCCTAGATGGCTCACAACAATCAAGGCCACGGAAACCAAGATCACCATGGATCCAAGCTCAAAAGCTTCCAAAACACCAATCCCCCTGTGTTTAGCAAGTCTGAAGAGCCCTTAGATGCCGATGACTGGCTACAGACAATGGAGAATAACCTAGAAGTTACAGGAGTAGATGCGGCTAAGAAAGTATTGTTTGCCACCCACTACCTGTCATGATATGCAAGATCATGGTGGAATAGCACCCGTATAATGAACGGAGGACAAATGATGACTTGGGAAGAAGTCAAGCTCAAGTTCAGCAGGAGCCATGTGCCCCCAGGTTTGATCAAGAGGATGAGGGATGAATTCAGGGAGCTGAAGCAGGGAAGAATGACTATGGTGGAATACCACGACAAATCTCTGTCTATGGCTAGGTATGCCCCTGATGAGATTGACACTGAAGAAAATAAGAAGGAGAGATTCCTGAATGGTCTTCATGATGAGATGTAGACAATGTTAGTCAACATTCCCTTTGACGACCTAGAAGCTCTAGTGGATTCCGCTATCCAGATGGAAGGAAAGATCAACCAAGCCAGTGAGAACCACAAGCGTCATATGATGCACCAACCTGGACCCCACCATACCCTAAAGTACCACCCCAACCCATCTGTAGGATTTGCACCCCGAAACAACAGGCCACCAATGAACCGTCCAAACTATCCCAATCATGGCAGAGGAAACCCGAGGCCCAAAGGACACCACAACAACCCCGGCAACCCCAACACTTTCAACCGTGCACCGCCAAGGTCCAACAACAACAACAGAAACAATACTGCCCCAAGGACTAGAAGCAATAATGTGCTTGTCGCAGGGAAAGACAAGTCAATGATAACTTGCTTTGAATGTGGAGTCACGGGTCACCACTCCAACGAGTGCCCCAAGAATCTTGCCATAGCCACCAATGTCACTGCACCTGCCCAGCAGCAGCGCCGTGTCCAGCCAGGAAAGAGGTTTGCCCCAGGAAACCCGGACAACCGTACTGGCCGTCTGTTCCACATGAATGCTGAAGAAGCCTAGGAAGTGCCAGATGTCATACTGGGTATGTTTTCTATTAACTCAGTACTTGCAAGAGTGTTGTTTGATTCTGGAGCATCGCATTCGTTTGTTACCGAAGAATTTGCATGAACTAGTAAGATTCAACCCACCAATTTGAAGCATGTCATGATAGTTCAAATACCTAGGTCAACCACCAAAGCTAGAAAAATTTGCAAGGCCGTACCTATCAGAATACATGGGATAGATTTTTATGCCAATCTAATAGTACTTGGAACAAAAGGTTTGGAAGTAGTACTAGGAATGGATTGGATGTCGAAACATCAAGGATTAATTGACTGTGCCAAGAAATCCATAACCATGACCAGTAGCACCGGAGTATCAGTAGAGCATGTGTCTGAGACGATGCCCCGTCAATTCAAATGCAACAAGAGTCTAGTCAAATCATCCATAGACCAAGTCAGAGTAGTCTATGAATACCTCAATGTGTTCCTAGATGAATTACCCAGTATGCCCCCAAATCGGGATATTGAGTTTATCATTGAACTAGTTCCTGGAACGGGACCCATAGCTTAGAGACCCTATAGTATGAATCCATCTGAATTAGTGGATCTCAAGAAGTAGCTTGATGACATGTTAGGGAAAGGTGTTATACAACCAAGTGCATCGCCATGGAGATCACCTGTTTTGTTTGTGGATAAGAAGGATGGTGCCAACCATTTGTGTACGGATTACCGGAAGCTGCATGACATCACCATCAAGAACAAGTACCCACTTACGAAGATTGAAGATCTGTTTGACCAGATGACTGGTGCCAAAGTGTTTTCTAAAATTGATGTTAGAACTGGTTATCATCAACTAAAGGTCCGTCCAACAGATATCCCAACGACTTCTTTCACGACCCGATATGGATTGTATGAGTACAATGTCATGTCGTTTTGCTTAACCAATGCCCTCGCTTATTTCATGAATCTCATGAATAAGATTTTTATGAACTTCTTGGATAAGTTTGTCGTTGTTTCTATCGATGACATTCTGATCTATTCCAAGTCAGAAGAGGACCATGAACAGCACCTACGAACCATCCTTGAAACCCTGAGGGAGCATCAGTTGTATGTCAAGTTTAGCAAATGTGAGTTCTGGTTAAAGTAAGTAGGATTCCTAGGCCATAACTTGTCGGTAGGAGGAGTTACCGTCGACCCCGCAAAGATTAAGGATGTTGAAGAATGGAAAGCCCCAACCACCCAAACAGAAATACGTGCATTTCTTGGATTAGCGGGATACTACAGCAAGTTTGTTGAAGGAGTTTCAAGCATCACAAGGCCGATGACTCAGATGTTGATGAAAGACCAGAAGTTTGAATGGACGGACAAATGTGAATCAAGTTTTCAAGATCTTAAGAAGACATTGATTTCAGCCCCAATTTTGATCATGCCGGATATCAAGAAGCCTTTTGATGTATATTGTGATGCATCCAAGATTGGTCTCAGATGTGTGTTGATGCAAGAAGGCAAAGTCATATCATATCTATCCAGACAACTGAAGCAACATGAGAAGAACTATCCTACCCATGACTTAGAACTAGCTGCCGTAGTTTTAGCCTTGAAGACATGGCGTTATTACCTCATGGGTAAACGCTGTGAGATTTATTCGGATCACAAGAGTTTGAAATATATATTCACCCAGAAGGAGCTGAATATGAGGCAACAAAGATGGATGGAGTTAATCAAGGATTATGACCTTGACATTCACTACCACCCCGGCAAGGACAATGTGGTAGTGGATGCTCTTAGCAGATTGTCGTGTAGATTAAACACCATGATTAAGGAAGATCACCCAAGTCTGCATGAGGAGATGGAGAACTTTATAATGGAGCTAGTTAGCGAAGGATTTCTAGCCAGTATTGAACTTCAACCCACTTTGATCGGTCAAATAAAGGAAGCTCAGAAAGTAAATGCAAGTATTGATGGAATTAAGCGTCGTATCGGTATAGGGAAGGTACCCAGATTCACGAAATATGAAGAAGGAGTTCTGTGGTATAAAGGACGTATCTATGTGCCATCAGATTCGGAGTTGAAGCAAGTCATTATGCAGGAAGCCCATGATACTCTTTATTCTATTCACCCGGGAGGAACGAAGATGTATCAAGATTTGAAGGAGCAGTTTTGGTGGCACAAAATGAAGAGACAAGTCGGAAGCTATATCGCAAGTGTGATATCTGTCAGAGAGTCAAGGTGGAACATCAGCCACCCGCAGGACTTTTGCAACTTTTACAGATTCCAGAATAGAAATGGGATTCGGTTGGAATGGATTTCATCACATGTTTTCCTACATCTAGTAGGGGAAATTAATCTATTTGGGTCATAGTAGATAGACTGTCCAAAGTATCTCATTTCATACCCCTCAAGACCACCTATCAAAGCTCGAAGCTAGAAGAGTTATACATCGCTAGAATAGTCAGTCTGCATGGAACCCCCAAGACCATTATTTCGGATCGAGGAACCAATTTACCTCAAGATTCTGGAAGAAAGTCCAAGAAGGATTAGGAACCAAACTGAACTTCAGCATAGCTTATCACCCATAGACCGACAGACAGACAGAAAGAGTAAATCAGATACTAGAAGATATGTTGAGAGCCTGTGTATTAGAATATGGATCTAAATGGGAAGATTGTCTGCCTTTCACGGAATTCTCATACAACAACAGTTATCAAGCCAGTTTGCAAATGGCCCCATTTGAGTTTTTGTATGGAAGGAAGTGTCGTACCCCCCTGAATTGGTCGCAAGTAGGAGAGAGTCAGATATTCAGACCCGACATCCTACGAGAAGCCGAAGAGAAGGTTCACAAGGTCCGTGAACACCTCAAAACCGCTCAATCCAGACAAAAGAGTTACACTGACAAGAGACGTCGAGACCTAACCTTCAATATCAGAGACTTTGTGCATCTCAAACTATCACCCTAGAAAGGAATGCAGCATTTTCAATTGAAAGGCAAGCTTGCCCCCAGATATATTGGAACCTTCAAGATTTTAAGTCGCCGAGGAGAAGTATCCTATCAGCTAGAACTGCCAGAAGAGATATCAGCCATACATAATTTGTTTCATATCTCGTTACTTTGCAAATGCTTAGAAGTTTCGGAGAAGACAGAAGTTTTCAAGAACATCGATCACCGAGCTATAGATATCAACAAGTATTTAACCTATCGTGAAGTACCTGTTTGTATTTTGGAAGAAGATTTCCACCCGGACCCGGAGTATCAAGTTTCTCAAAATCTAGTGGAGCAACCATACTGAGGAAGAAGCTACTTGGGAGCGAGAAGATTATATTAGGACTGAATTTCCCAATCTCTTTAGTTTCTAGTTTTTCTTGAATCTCGGGACGAGATTCTGTTTAAGGAGGGAAGGTTTGTAACACCTCAAAAATATTAAACAAGATTATCAAATTCTAATCTCCCAAGATTAGGGTTAACAAAAACTTGTTATTATTAAACCCTTATGAATGCATGTATGTTTGTTATTTATGCATGAATGCTTTCCATGCCATGTTTGATCGCTATAAATGATAAGGATTAGTTTAAAGATGAAAAAAATTTCATCTAGCTCTTTTCCAAACAAAATAAAATCAAAGGAAATTTAAATAAGAAGGCATATGATCAAATGGTCATTTTTGCCAAAGTTAACCACTAGCCTACTTTGGGCATCTCTAGTAAATGATTTCAAACAGAAACAATTCTACTTCTTTTCACCCCTTGCTAGACCAAGTGAAAATGAGAACAAGCTAACTTTACAAACTTACAGAAACTATTTTCAAATCCATTTGAGAGGCATTTCAAAATTGAATCAAGTGTAGGTACGTAGATCACCATTTTACAAAAACCACTCAAACCTCCACCACTTGAAAAATATTAGCAACCAGAGAAACCAAAGAATGTGACTAGCACACCCACCAAAAATCATTTGAAAATTCAATGGTTTAGTTCATGCGGCCATTTGATCGAGCACTTGACAGGCAGAGTACAAGTCTACCAACTATCTACTGTTTTAATCAATCTCTTGCTCACCAGTTGTACCCAATTCAGCTCGGTTAATCACCCACGATCACCCCCAGTACCCAGCCGTGCAGCTAGCACCCCTCACTCACCGCAATGACCAGTGCAAGCCCGTACCCGAGCGTGCCATGCCGGTCGAGCATGGACACGACGCCACACGCTGCGCCGCCCTCTCCCATGACCACTAGCAGCTAGGCGTGACCGCACCGCACCCCATTGTCCACCCCTCGACCAACGGCGAGTAGTGGAGAAGCCAGCACAGCCGCGCCCATTTAATACGCTGCCATGGCGAGTGCACGCCAAAGCACCGAAGCCGCCTCGCGCAGCCACGCTGCGCCTTGCTCTCTCCTTGCATACCTGCATTCGCCGCGTCACCAACAACCTCCCAGACACGACCGTTCGCTACCGCACGCCCCGTGACCACCGTACGCCATGCCAAACACCTCGATACGCGCACAGAGCACGGACGTCTCCCGACTGATTAAGACCGCGCCTCGCCGTGCCACTATGCGCATGACGATGGCCGCATACCACCATGTTGACCTATGCCGACCTCCATGCCGATAACCCTCTGTAGCAATGTCGCTGACGAGCCCGGGCCATGCCATGCTGCCTCTCTCGCCAGTTTATAAATATGACGCTCCCCCAGCCTCCAAAGGCACACCATTCAACTCCCCTCTCACTCAGAAACATCCCTGACCTTTCCTTGGAACAAGGCGAGCACCACATCACCAGAATTTCGCCGGAGCCCGTCGCTACAGTGAAGGAAAGGAGCCGTTGATTGGAGCCACCCCAGGAGCCACCACGACCACCATTTGACTCGTCGTCATCTACCAGCCCATTCGCCCCCATCGCTGGACCTAGCTGGAGCCCTGGTAATCCCCCAGATACCCTACCATCGAATTAGGTTTAGAATCCCCGCGCTCACTGCAACTTAGACGATGAACCAGAGTCATTGATCTCGTTCTAATCGCATGGTTGAGGTTAGCTGATACCATTTCGTTTAGATAGAGTCGCTGACACGTGGGACTAGCTTATAAGCAGCCCGCTGCATGCAGGTCGCGTAGTTGAGCCGGCCCATGTTCATTCCCGCACTTAGCCCAGAGATTCAAATAGAGAATTTCCATTTAATTCAAAACCCTATTCTGTAGCTGTGTTGAAAATTGAATTCAAAGAGATTTACTTAACCAAAATGCATGATTCCAATTTTGTTAGAAAGGTACTGCAAATTTCTACCCACTTCCGTTGGATTTAAAGCATTTGGAGTTATAGACCACCTATAATAAAAATAACAAGACAGAGACTTTTCCGACTTCAAACATTTTTATAAATCAACCATAAATGCTTTTGAGCTGATTCCAACTCTCAAAAATCACATTTACCATGCTCTATGTGAATATGTAAAAAAATTTAGTTTTACAGATATTAATCATATACTAGTATTAAAAGAATTCTATATAGGCATTTCTAGTCACTTTAATATTATTAAATAGGAATATTAAACTTTGGAATATATGCCAACCCCTTTTAAATCACATTCCCAAGTATTGGAATATGTGGTGATTACATGTGTCAACATGATCCCATATTCTAATTAGAGAATATTAAATCTTAGGTATTGTTTCAATGAGTAGAAATTACTTTTCCAAAATGAGATAAATAAGAATGTGTCAATATTCCATGTGATGATTGAAATGATGCTAGATCATCTAGTGTGAGCCCGTATGTGCTAAATAGAAATAGCTAAGTATTGTTTGATGATTGTGTACCTTGTATTTATTTATAGACGCTAGTACCGACCCATGGTATGAAGAAGAGGAGTTCTACAAAGACGAAGAAGAGAATTTCGACAACTACACTACTCAAGGCAATCTAAACTATGCAAGCCATCCTATGAAAGCTAGCCATATGCAAGCTAGCATAGGAAATATACCTTATGCATTCTATTGAGATGCAACTTTACAAATTCCCAGTTTTACCGTACAAGGTCTACTCTTTCTTTACCAAAGTTTCTCAAATAGTTAATTAATTGGTGATTAGTGAAAAAATAGGATAGATGCTATCAAGAATATAGAACTAGGTTGGGATAGTGATACTTGATTAGAACCCCATCAATAGTGATACCCTCATGAATAGATGCTAGTGCTAAGCTAATATGGATCACTTTAGATGGGAACACTTGGAGAAAATGATTATGAAAACCTTGGAGTGATGAGTCATTCTATTGAAATGTTTTGACATGTGTTATGAAACACAATGACTTGAAGATGATACTTGAATGAAACATGTGCCTTGACTTTGATAAAAACTGATGGTTGGGTTCAGATGCGATACCATTCTAACTTTACCGTACAGCCACAATACCTGAGTTGGGTAGGGCTTAACTAGAAGTTTATATGCCTTAGTATGGGTTCCCTTGTGGAAAGAGGTTGATCTGAGGTTGCCTTGTGAATATGAATGTCCACCTATGCAATTCCCAGGATGGCAGTTGGCTATCGCTGGGAGGCCAAACTCATGGGGCAGGTGCCTATACTAGGCTATGTAATTGAAAGGTTAGGATTGATAATCCACATACCAAGTATGATGATTCAGGGTTATCCCTGATGGATGTATCGAATTTTGTGATGAAAGTGTACCACCTCTGCAAAGTGTCAAACTATTGGAATAGCCGTGTCCGCGGATGTGGATAGTTGGAGTGGCCATACTGTTCCGTTGTCAGATGTTTTCAAAATGACTTATGACTTGAAAGATGACTTTGAATTGACCACAACAGAGTTGTGGACATGAAAACTAGGTTCCCACTTAAGTAATCTAGATAACTAAATTAGGCTCTACTACTAAGTACTTCTAAAATAAAACTGGCTTATTGCAACAAAGACTAGAGCTTAGGAATCCTACTAGAGATGTCTTACTTACATTAGTGATAGTTTGCGAGTACTTTAAGAGTACTCATGGCTTTGTTCCTGGCTATTCCCATGGCCAGACTTTGATGAAGGATATCCGGAGGATGGAGAGCAGGATGTCTATGGTAACTAGGATCATCTCCCATCGTCAACATTTCCTATGACAATGAAGATGGAGCCGCTACTATGTTTACTTTCCGCTGCTTTGATATGTATTCAGACTTGATCATGAGATCAACTCTTTGTAAGACTATTATTATGGTTTGTAATGGATGATGTATTGTGGTACCAATTCTATTATGTCTCGCAAAAATGGTAATCCTGGGATTGCGATGTACGGCATAACAGGCATCTGGACATAAAAATCCGGGAGTTGACAAGGATCCAGCCATATCCCAACGAATCCTGGCCATGGTGCGTCGAATCCGGTGAAGCTCGGTGATGGATTTGTGGCTAGGATCCAGCCATATCCCAACGAATGGCTCATGGTGGCCGATTCCAGCATCGTAGGCTACCCAGAGAAGCATAGAGGGTAACTGGCCTTCTGTGGAGGATAGATCCGGCGAAGGGCGGCGGTGAGGACAGCTGGCTGGTGGAGGACAGGCGAGTGGGGAGAGAAAATAAAGGAGTTGAGGTCGCGGTCGCCTAAATATAGGATTTGAAAACAGCGACTCCTATATTTATTCTCCTCTAAACAGCGATAGCGGTCCAGCTTGGTGCGGCTTCGGACGTTGGAGGAGTAAATTTACTCCTCTATAACCATTTTGGGGAATGGTTAGAGATTCTCTAAGATTACAAGCTCGGAAAGAACAACAAGAAGAAGTAAAAACATGGGAAAAAGCATTAAACTAAATAGTGAAAAAGATTCCAGCTTGATGCACTCGACGATGGGGACCATCTTCTACTGACCTGAGGCATGGTCGAGACTTTAAACATGGAGTGGTAGAAGATTGGACCAGGTCGTCAACTAAACCAAACTTGCACAAAACCTCCCTCAAGCGTCCAACCTGCCAACAACACTAAGTGTGCGGTGACCCATCATACCATTGCATGATGTAGTACACTATAGTCGTTGACATAACACCAATGAAATTGCGTTCCACTAGTATTACATCCCTCAGAGTGGTATAACAAAAACATAGTAGGTCCAAGACATGACAATAGGTTACAACTCGACTCTTTACAACAGATCTATAGAACATTCTAGGTTAAAGAGGAAGATAACAACTTCTTACAAGGAGAACCAGAAATAACGACTCGGAACTATCATACTAATAAGACTAGTATCTAAACTATTTGGCTTGCCATTGCGACTATTGTAATGCTCTACAGAATTAGGTTTTATAGCTAGAGAATATACTCCTATCTAATCAGTAACTTCGTCTTCAATTTAGATGATGTATATGTTGAATCCACCAACTTTATTGAAGAACTTGAGCTTTCGATGTCGATTCCTTGAGAATAGATTGGTGTTGACATTGTCTTCATTGGCTTTAGAATCTAGCAAGGGTTAAGAAGGTACGGGTGAGTACTAGCGTATTCAGCAATTGAATAAAAAGGAGTGTTTGATGCACTATCTATAGTTGTAGACCATAGATTGTAGGCTATGCAGGTTTTTGAAACATTCCTTCAAATGTTGCTTTTATTCTAAAAATCTATGTCCGTCATCCTTCACAGGTTGATTAGAACTTCGTGGAGTTCCTTTCCTGCAGCGTTCACAGCTCCTTCCTAGAATAGGGAGTAACATGTCACACTATTTACACTCTACAGAGGTGCGTTGCTTTACCCATGATAGCCCTTAGCTTTGTTCCACATCGGAGTTGCATTCTCGCCCACACTTCCTTGGTGTGGGGCCCAGACTAAGATCCAAGCCATTCCTTGTCCTTCTCCGTGACCCCACATGCCTCCTTGGTGTACGCCATGCCCACCTATTGAATTATGACAATGGTTAGTACATACCATTATAGATGCCAGAACTACCATGGGACGTTGAGGGCTCCCACCAATATGCTGCATATCCTCTACAAATTACATAATCATGCTACAAGGATAACAGCCATGGCCTGCTCATCCAACTTCATGCGAGAGGAAGAAGATCCAGATGACTTCCCCACATCCATTATAGATCTAATGGTTAACGCATATTTTATGATGCAAGAATCACTGGTGACATTTTTTGTTAAAGTCCTAGATAATATGTTCCTTTACCACCGAAATTGTAATAGCAGATTATTACCACTTGGTAAATAATCCATAATCATATTATTTTGAAAATAGTGTTTTCTGACCTTTTTGAAATGCAGGTGATGACAACATTTGAGTTACAAGTATTTGATATAAAATAACCAAAGGACATGGGCAAGTGTGAACTTTCCTTTTGTGATTACAAGATTCTGCAATCATGATCTTCAAAATGATATAAGATCCAACATCTGAAAACAACATCATTGGTCCAGTAAGGACTAATGTTTAAATAAGCAATATGTTGTGATGCATAAGTAATGTAATGCATTTTGTAAAACCCCGAGACAATTTTCTAATAACATAGTAGGTTATTTCTTTAAGATTTGGTTTATCTTCAAGTTTACTTCACAAACAAATATATATATATACAAGAAACTTAAGACTAACATGTATGATACAAAAGTACGCATAACAACAACACATGATTAAGATTAATTGATATCATGTAACTATTATGAAAGTCCGTGTTTTAGGTTGATAAGATTTTGAAAAAACAACATTTGAAGGACCTTTGAATTATATAAATATTTAAATTTTCTTAATGGTTAATAGAATGTGAAAGTCCGGGTTTGTTTAAAGTGGCAAAAAGAACAACCTTTGAAGGAAAATTTTCTTTGAAAATGTTTAAATAATCTTAATGGTTAATAGAATGTGAAAGATGTCGTTTACGTTTGCTCAAATTGTTTGAACTTGAGATGCTTTATTACTTAGTTGTAACAGACTAAAGCTAACTATAAAAACATAAATGTACTTTAGACATTATGCATTTGTAACTTTGTGGACCAAAATTAACTTTAACAACATAAGTAGACTTAGGTGTGATGTGTCTAAATTATTATAAGGTTTTTTGGGTTATGGTAAGTATGATTAAAAGTGTAAGATCATTAACTTTCAATTTAAGTGAATGGTGAGTTTAAATGTGATTAGTTACTATGAAAATAATTTAACTTATTAAGGAAAGCAAATTTAGATGATCTTATTAATCTATTAGAGTTTTAAAGTCATATGAAGTATGGTCAAGAAATAAAGAGCATTCACCATATAATATGTGAATGGTACACAATATTAATTAAAAAGTTGTTGGTTTTAATTTGAATTTAAGGTTTTAAAAGAGTATTATATACTTAATGGTTTACACTTAAGTTTTATAATGAATCCAAATTATGATTTTGGATTAGTACTTAGACTTAAAGGATTATATAAATATTTTTAGAATTGTAACATTTTATATATAATTATTAGGAAATAATTTTGAAGAATTAAGAAAACAGGTATTTTATAGATATAGATTTATTACTTTGAAACCTTAAAATTTTTGGAATAATATACTTAGTATTTTTTTAGTAAAATATATTCATTCAAGCTCTTAAAAATGATTTTTACTTATTTTTAAGTTTTATTTTTATTTTTATAAAATTCCATAAAGGACTAAATGTCTTTGAATATTTGTTTCACGTTTTATTTGTAAAAAATAAGTTAGTATTTTTTACAAAATAGTAGACTTATTTTTATATGCAAAATTGATTTTTATTCATTTTTTGGGACTTCGCCATATTTTACTAAATTTCACTTATTATTTAATGGTGTTAGTATTTATTCACATTTTAGTTAACTTAAACAAGTAAGGTTATATTTTTATTAGGTAAAGATTAATTTGTGATCATTTTGATATATTCTATATATTTTTAGGATTTTTCTACATTTTCTAAGGTGTAAACTATGTGTAGGGGTAGTTTTGTCATTTAATATTTAGCTTAATTCTATTCTTCTCCTTTTATACACTGGGCCCCATTCTTGGGCCAGCCTAGCCCAGCCCACAAGGTTGGGCTCAATTCCCCCAGCCCAATCCCGGGTCGATCCACTTGGGTTTGGATCAAACCCCCACCTCGCATCCTCTCTCTCTCGCACACCACACACATTCGCATTCTCCATCTAGCTGTTGACGATGCCATCGCCTACCCAATTCCGGTGATGCAAGACGTTGCATCCGCTGCTGATGGCAAAATATGTGCCTCGCCTTCTCCTCGACCATCCTGACCAGTATGATTTGCAGATTGGGCCTTCATGTGACCGTGCACAACCCCTTACTAGCTCTAGGGTTTCATCCCTTCGATGCTACCTTGCTCCATTGTTGCTCTAGTGATGCACTGGTGCTCGGGAGGTCCTAGTCGATGTTGGTGTCGCTGCTGGTTGTGGCTTGGTGCAGGTCGAGTGCCACCGCGGTCCGTCTGCCGTCATACCGTATCTTCCGCCGTCGACCCCTCTACTTCCTCTTCATTATTCTAGATTAATAACCACATGTAAGTAATTATCTCTCCTTTCTTCTGCTCCTACCCTCCTATTGCAACTTTCTATCCTCGCAACACCACTTGATGGTGTACACTACAAGAATAGTTTCCGTCCACAATGACTTGTCCCGACGATCGTTGTAGAAGGTGTGTCTTCCACGAAGAAATTCTCGGTTCGGCCATGGCCGATGGAAAACTTTTTTCTGGTTTCACAGCCCTCTACTACAATGGATCTGCTAAAAACATGGAGGAAGCTCGGCTTGCATGTGGCAGAAGCAAGATTTTCGTTTCCTCGCGCGATGTTGACTCGCCGAAGTCTTTTGAGGCGTGTGGGTCCTGGACGTCAGTGTCTCTTGCAGACCATACTTTTCGGTCGCGCCTCCTTGATTTGAACTCGATAACGTTGCTCGATGCATCTGCCATTTAGTCAGGCTGCTAGGTCCCACATGTCAGCCTCTCATTAGAAGGATCGTGTCTATGATGGATTTTTTTCCTTCGCTCGCGCTACCCTGTTCCGAAGTTAATGGCGCTACTCGATGCATCTACCGTTTAATCAACCTCCTGGGACCCAAATGTCATCCTCTCATTAGAAGAAACGTCTGTATAATGGATTTTTTTCCCTTGGCTATTGCCTCCCTGATTTCAACTCGATAACTTTGCTCGATCTATCTGCCGTCTAGTCACGCTGCTGGGTCCTCCATGTCAGCCTCACATTATTAGAATCGTGTGTATGATGGAATTTGTTTCTTTGCTGGCGCTACCCTGTTCTAAACTTGATACCGTTGCTCGTTGCATCTACCGTTTAATCAAACTCCTTGACCCCACATCTCATCCTCTCATTAGAAGAAACATGTGTATGATAGAAATTTTTCCCTCGGTCGCGCCTCTGTGTTCCGAACTTGATAGCGTTGCTCGCCGCATCTACCGTTTAATCATGATGTAGGTCCCCACATGTCATCCACTCATTAGAAGAAACGTGTGTATGACGGAATTTTTGCTATTTTACCAGGCTGCTGAGTCCCCCATGTGAGCCTCTCATTAGAAGAAACGTGTGCATGCTAGACTTTTTTCTCACTCGTTCCTCCCTGTTTCGAACTTGGCAACATCGCTCGAGGCAGAAGCTGTACTAGGCCGTGCTACTGGGTCCCACATGTCAGTCTCTCTTTATATCAAACCTGTGTATGATGGATTTTTTCGGCCGTGTCCGCTGTTTTGACCTTGGCAATGTTGCTCGATGTGGCATTCGTGTATGGTCTTGCTGCTGAGGCCCCCATGTCACCCTCTCTGGTATGTTCTGGCGGGTGGGTCCCTGATGCCAGCCTCTCTGTATAAGTATTTAACTTTTTTCCCAAACCCGACCATTAAACTTGAGGGATGCTGCAGGTTGGTGGGTCTGTAATGTTAGCCTCTCTGTAATGCGATACTAAAATGTAAACCCTTTTGTCAAAAAAAAGTAAACCCAAGATATATATAAATCTGTACACACATGGGATTCAAACTAAAGACCTTGAATCATTAAACTGAGTGTTTTGCCACTATACCAAATAGACATAAACTGAGTGTTTTGCCACTATCAAATCAAATAGACATAAACTGAATTGTATATCAAATCAAATAGACATAAACTGAGTGTTTTGCCACTATACCAAAGATACTAATTGACATGGGTACACCCTACAGGTACTCGAGCTTGATATATACGGTCCAAATACGTACAGGCCCACGGTGTCACCAAGGCCCAAATAGAAGGACTCGAGTAACCTGCGGACTCTCGATTGCTTGAAGATCAAGAGAAAACTGAAGATAGGAAGTTTAAAAGGGGAAAACCCTAACTTGTAACCGACTCGACCTGCTACCCGAGACCTAGCCTATCTATATAAGGGCTAGGAGGGGCGGCGAGGAGGACACACGCAACCCTAGCTTCCACAAACCCTCACCATATTGCATCTGCGCACCGTTGTAACTTTTGACGCCCTCAATAATTCCAAGAGCAGACAAGCAGGAGTAGGGACCTCTACGAGGCCTGAACCTTGGTAAATCCTTTGTCCCCTGTGTGCTTGTTTGCTAGCCGATGGATGTCTCCAGCGCTCCCTCCTTCTCCAAAACCCAAGTCCATAACATTGGGCATTGACGAGTTAAACCCTCGTCAATTGGCGCCGTCTGTGGGAATTGGGAGTGCTGATGTTGCGTCTTCTTCGGCCCCATCAAACGCGATCTATAACTCTGCAATAGCGGAGATTCGCCAGCTTTTCGGCGCCTTCGACTTCACTGTCCACACGCCGGCTACTCACCTGGCCTTCGAGTCCGTAGGCGATGGAATCAGCCTGGCGATTGGGAGCTTCCGCTTCCAAGTTGGTCAGATGGGCACGCTTCGCATGCCCGATCCGCCGACAGCACCGGCGATTGCTCCAGCATCATGGTTCCCTCCATCGATCGGCACCCTCAGTGAGATCAATGCTCCGGCGGCAGTTGGGAACATGGTCAGCGACAGCAGTCGCGACTCCGATCTAAGCGATCTGGCCACTGAAGATGGAACCTATGGTTCCGAATCTGAAAGTTGTTGAAGCAACAGCTTCCCAAATCACTTCATGTGCGCCATCATCAACGCGGGCGACACCTCTGCCAACCGTCCACCGGCAACGGCGCCGACCCACCCAATTGCGGCAACGGTGGTAACACCGGCAACGGCACCGACCCGGCCAACGCCGGCAACGGCGGTAACGGTGGCAATGGAGGAGCAGTCGAACCTCCTAGCATAATCAACGAGCAAACCGGCGAACGCGTCGTGATCAGGCTCAACGAGCAAGAGTGGGAACGCTGCCGCGAAGCCCTACGAGGTGCACCTCTACCCTTCGGGTCCCCGCAGGAACTACTGATGGGCTACCACTGGCTCCTAAAAGAGGAGTTCAAGTGACAAAAACCCTGCAAGAAAGGGAACCACTACTGCTGTACATCTTGTGAAAAGATGGTGCCACAGCCCTCACAGGAACAGCTGGAATTGGCGACTCCGCACCAACAGTCGCGCCTCCTGGAGTTGAAGGAGTCGACGCGTCGGAGTCCCCACTACGCGAACGCTTGCGAGTATCCGGGCTCTCGGACTCGGGGGCTTCCTCTTCAACATCAGAAGGGACAGTCGACTCAGACTCGTCCTCTTCCAAAGCTTAACGAAGAATAATCCCCTTAGGAAGGGGTGGCATACAAGGCGACACCGCCCACTCCTGCATACAAATAGTAAATATCAGCAAACATAACAGGTAAACAACAGAAAACGCAATCGTGAAAATAAGATACTGTGTAGCACAACTGTACCTCAGGAGGAGGATTCAAAGCATCGAAAGGAGGAACGACTAGCTCGTTCGGAAGCACATCCTTGAGGGTGTACTTCGTGACCAGTCGCACCCTCTTATCTACCTCACTCGCGGACATGCCATCAGCAGACATGCGAGTGGCACCATCAGCGCCACCCCATTGAAACATGGGATGGACCCTGGCCTGGAGAGGTTGGACGCGACGACACAGCCAAGTCTTGACAAGGGCGCAGCCTCCCTCTTCTGCGCCTATACGACTCTCGAGGTCGCAGACGCGTTGATATAGGACGTCTGTCTCCGCGAGTTCGGAAGGCATGATCACGTTCTTCCAAGAATGCATCTTCTTGCAGGGAATCGCGGGATGGAAAGGCGCGAGTCCAAAGTGCTCGTCTTTGGACTTCTGGTCGCGAACATAGAACTATTTGTCCCTCCATCCCTGGACGGACTTGGTAAGCTTGATGTCGAAGTAGGTGGCGAATGGGTCGACATGGATTCCGCAACCACCTACGTCATAAACTAAAGAGCCAGATGCCTACTGACGCTTTAATTTAAAGATGCGCTTGAAAAGACCAAAGTGTGGCTCGATTCCGAGTCAGCACTCCTAGAGAGTGATGAAACAAGTGATGTGGAGGAGCGAATTTGGGGACAGCTGATGGAGCTGGATCCCATAGAATCAAAGAAGACCCCTAAGAAAGGGGTGAAGAGGCAAGGAAAGACCGTGCATGATGAATGCAAGAAACATCACTCAAAAACCAGCGGGAGGAGCAAGAATGGTCTCACCGCTGGGGACACGCGCATCGGCGACTGCCGCGGAGATCACTCTATCTTGGCGAAGAAGACGGAGATCTGACGCCTTGATGATGGAAGGACGCCATGCACCATTTGTCACGCCGGTGCCCGCGATTTTCTTCTTCCCGCCGGTGGTGGTGCTGGTGCCCGCAGCAGCGGAGCCACCTTTCTTCTTCGCTGCAGCGACGGTGGCCGCGGAATCAGCGGCAGTGCCTCCTTTCTTCTTCCCCATTGCGCGGCGGCGATGTGAGCAAAGGAAGTAGCTCGGGAACGAACGGAGCTGGTCCAGCATCATGGAGAAGATGGGCGCAGGGGAAAGCCGAAAAGCAGCAGCAATGGCGATCGCAACAAGGAAGAAAGAGCGCAGATGGGAAATTACCGCCGCAACACCGCTACTTAACCCCTGGGAGATGCAATCCAACGGCTGACAAAAACCCTATTGGACGCGTGGCATGCATCGCGTTGGACATGTGGAGAAGAGGAAGCGCGAACCGTCCCCCCACTTCTACCATTACACGCGGAAATCGAGGAGGCGCAGTTAAAAATAAGGTTACGCACGCCCAGTCAAATCAAAGTCAGAAAGTTGGACCCACCACTCATCACGTCCCATCAAACTCGCTCACGCGGGCAACTAAGGTCATACAAGCGTCGGCACTGACGTCACCAAGGCTACGCCGTGGAAAACTTCGACTATTTTTAGTCCTTGCTGGAGTCTTCGACTCCACTAAGCACTCGGGGGATACTCCCATAGGAAGCGCAGGCCGCGCACCCTACGACTCTTCTTTTTCTTGTTGCAGGAACATGGACAATCACAAAAGCAAACCCAATCACTCGAAACGCAGTTCGATTATGGACATGGGTTACTCCCATAGGGAGCGCCGGAAACAGATTCGACTGAAACAAGCAGGCAAAAGACGACAATAGTCGTGAAAGTTCTTTGGTCCCTGCCTGAGTCATCGACTGAAACAAAGCAAAAAGACAACAGCAGTCGCAAAAGTTTTTAGTCCCTGCCTAAGTCTTCGACTCAACCAGGCACTCGGGGGCTACTCCCATAGGGAGCGCTGGTCGCGCACCCTATGATTATTTGCACAAAAACTGTGTATTGATAACATCCGCACTCGCAACCTTTGGCGACACCGCCTCATAAATTTTCCCTACAAAGAGACTACGTCTCCTAGGACGCCCGAATCGTCTCCGCGATGATAAAATTCGGATGCCACGCCTATGGCGTGAAGGTAAGACCTGAATAAGGCCTGGCAACGCATTTAACTGCGCACCACCCGAAACATATCCGTTCCTACAGGCACGATGAACATGCCTTGACGGACGCGTCGAGTGCTCACACCCATATAACTGGTATTCGACTCCTATAAAACCTCCGCGGCCTGAGTCGAATTACACCAGCACTTTTCCGGATTCGAGTCCGGGGACTCGAATTGAGTAGATTGCGTTGTTTCACCCTAAGGTGGTTAACTGATACCGATACTTCGGTTATATCAGGCACATATATCAATAATCCCTATGACATAAATAAAAGCAGTCGAAAACATACTCATTCAGGCACTCGAAGACTTCAAAAAAGTCCCCAGTCGAATCTGCGATTCCACTAGACACTCGGGGGCTACTGACATGGGTATACCCTATAGGTACTCGAGCTTGGTATATACGGTCCAAATACGTACAGGCCTACGGTGTCGCCAAGGCCCAGATAGAAGGACTCGAGTAACCTGCGGACTCTCGATTCCTTGAAGATCAAGAGAAAGCTGAAGATAGAAAGTTTAAAAGGGGAAAACCCTAACTTGTAACCAACTCGACCTGCTACCCGAGACCTAGCCTATCTATATAAGGGCTAGGAGGGGGCGGCGAGGAGGACACACGCAACCCTAGCTTCCACAAACCCTCGCCAGATTGCATCTGTGCACCGTTGTAACTTTCGACTCCCTCAATAATTCCACGAGCAGACAAGCAGGAGTAGGGACCTCTACAAGGCATGAACCTGGGTAAATCCTTTGTCCCCTATGTGCTTGTTTGCTAGCCGATAGATGTCTCCAGCGCTCCCTCCTTCTCCAAAACTCAAGTCCATAACAATGGGCATTGACGAGTTAAACCCTCGTCACTAATAGAAATAGAATCATTAAACATGTATTAGTACTACAACTTATGTATCAGTCTTCTAAAAAATATATTATGTGTCCATGTTATCTCTCTTAAAATAAAAGAGCAGTGCTACTGGAACCTCGATTTATAAAAAGCCACATAATGGATTAGTTTCTTAAAAACATGGGTAGGTAGAGTTTTTTTAGAGGTGGGGGCAATGCTAAAAAGGCCAAATTAAAAAAATTGGGCTATGGTCAATGGGCTCCTATCTCAAATTTCATCAGGCATGTCTTGCCGATTCAAACAGACCTCTTGAGGAGGAAAAAGTGATAATTCCTTTGATAGATATTCATGTAAAAATATCTAATGAACACACACCACATGCGCCAAAACAGGGATGGTATCCAATGATTTCACTTGGTGAAATCACGCTGTATATCTTTACCCTCTCATTTTTATCCAAAATGCATCCAACGGTTCTGATGACACAATGGCAAAAGCCCTAGAGCAAGCAGCCAACAGTAATGGCAGAACTTTTGACAAATTCAATACCATTTGAAAGATTAAGGAGTACAGAATAACAAGACATAAAAAAATCGACAGATTCCTAGTTCATATTCGGCAGCACTTGACCAATTCAGAAGCATTTCAAAGTGACTGATTCAGCAATACAAACACTAAAATTCAATATCACTATAGAGAGAGACAGTTCTTGTTTCGGCTCTAAAAACCATGCCACGTGATCAGTTTGCCCTTTTCTCCAAACACACTCGATCACTAGAACACAATCATTGTCATAATATTTGGTCATATAGGGAACCGTCATATAGATACAGATATACCATACCAGTACGTACTAGTCATATCTCCAATCTAGCAAAAGGTTATCACAGTTTTACCACCCGTATATGATTAGTGGAGATAAGACAACCATATAATTAATTACAGTAGCATGCGGCCAAAGAGCTAGACAGCTAGGAAGTTCATTAACAACATGCGGCATTCAGGGCAGCCAGATACATCGACCTTGACCATTCTTCCAATAGTAATTTTGGCAGCTTTCCGGAACTTGATCCACCTGGAAGTAGCTGCCAAGCGCCCATCATTCGAGTTAATGGCATAGCTTCCCTCGATTCGCAATCCTTCGCTCTGCATCGTGAAGACTATTGTGCCCTTTCGTCTGGCTCAGAGTTGTTTTGTGGCACTCTTAGGCAATTTCAGAGTCAAAGCAAGAGATAGACGCATAATTGCTAAGAGCAATGCACTAAAGCATGTGAAACTTGAGAAGACATTCAGAATAGTTTATCTTCCGCCATATACTCACAAACATAATCCGGTGCGACCTTGTGATGACACATGTGTATTTTATGGTTTGACAAGGTGCTGCCCAGGGTGATGAAGGAGCTTGTGCCGGTGCCTGTGCTAGGGATGGTGCTGGTGCAGGAGATGGTGCCACTAATTGTAGAGGGGCCAGTGCAGGAGCCAGAAGGCCCAGAAACAGTGTCGGTGCCAGCAGCTTGATGCTAGATTCCTTCTAAGGGGTAGCTAACTAACTGCAGGGATGGTAGAGGTAGATGAGAAGTGTACAAGCAAAATGGTCTCTTATACAACAGTTACTCACAAGACAGTGATCAGAGGATATGATGAGTATACAAGCAAATTAAGTTACTACCTCCATTCTTTCTCCTTAGTTCAATAGGTGCCGGAGCAGGAACTACGGCCAGTGCCGTTGGGGGTGCCAGCATCTTGGTGCTGGTTACCTTCTGAGGGGTAGGTAAGGGGACCACAAGAGTGTTCAGAGAGGCATATGAGATGTGGACAAGCAAAATGGTTTCTTATACAATAGTAACTCCTAGACAGAGATGAGAGTATACAAAGAATTAAGTTACTAGCTATATTATTTCTCCTACTGAGGTCAACGGGTGCCGTTGCAGGAACTAGGGCTGGTGCTGGTGCCGGTGCCAGTAGCTTGATGATGGCACCCTTCTGGGTGGTACATAAGGGGAAGCGGACTACAGAACTGGTCAGGGTCATATGGTGAGTAAAGACAATGGTGCAGAATAGTTAGTCGCAAGAAAATCATTAGAGGTTGGGATGAGTACAGAATCAAATTAATTAGTACTACCTCTGTTCTTGGTCCTTCGGTCAACAGGTGTACGATGGCATGCAAGTATCTGCCCAGGCTTGCTAAAATCGAATGATACCTCATCCCCCTGCTTCAGACCATTCTCACGAACATACTTGGACCAACCTTGGCCACCCAAATAGGTGGTGGCCATTGTCTGGGAGACATCCACATCATATAGTTGTCGCATGCCTTTAGGGCCCTTGCTATACAGAGTTAGAAACTTGTCGTTTCTGAACATCTTGTTTATAATGGGGCGAGTGACACAAGGGACAGTCTTCATGAGAAAATTGATAGAGAAGTAAGGCGACAACAAAATAAAGTGAGATACAAGATCTTACATCAAGTCGGTCTAAACCACTTGGAATCCATACCTGGTACCATGGGTACCCTTCGCGAAGGGTGGCCATGCACCATTTTTCATCCCTCTGCCTTTGGAATGGCATACAGGGGCCCCCTTTCAATCCACAAGCTTGACAAGAGGAGGGTTGCAGAAAGGGCTGAGCAGCTGGTGCGTGGTACTAATTGAAATTAAGTGGAAAGGTTAAATTATGTAAACAGCAAGTAAATCTAATAATATAGGACAAAACCATTGCCTGTAAAGCAAACATATTTTATTTTTTGTGAACTTTTAATGAGCGTAAACATATTGTACTAGCTGATAACAATAACATGGAAAATCATAACATGTGAAATTGTGGATTTCCTAATTATACCCACTTCTTAGAGAGGTCACTACCCACTGGGTACTGTGTTGGCGCTTCCTCGTTGTGTAGAGAATGTCCTCTTTTGGTGCGGGCATCAGAAATCTACTAGCCTCTATAACAGCCTCAGCCTCCGCAGCAGCACCTTCAATCTGCATAAATACCAACATAGCTCAACGGTTCAATACTATGTAAAGTTTGGTCAAACTTTCCATCGCTTGACTTTTCAAAAATTACAGTATATGCCTAAGCCTTGGGATGGAGGGAGTACAGTACATAGTAGTCATATACTGACTATATGAGGCAGTCTGACAGATCCAGATCTGGATTCACATAAACACAGTGCAAGAATTAATAAAATCACACATATGTTTCTGAACATCTGATAAGCATGCATGACACCAAGCGGGTAATACTTAAATCTGACTGCACCATGGTAATAAGGGTATTAAGAACAAATACCTTTCTCTTTAAGCTGGGCCCTCCCAACTGGTCGGTGGCCTTGCGCTTGTTTGGTGAGTAGTGGTACTCGCCGGATCTTGCGACATGTGGGGGTACCATCCTGTTTGCCACACCTGGAGCACCGCACGTTCGCAGGTATGTACCACCGTGCTACAGTAAATGAAGAAGAGATGGTGTCACAGAGGCTTCCACAAAAACAGAATGCAGACAGAGACAACTTTTAGCACTTGGATACATCCAGGTTGCAGCCAACCACTTTCAGCATTGGAAATGGAAAAACGCAACGAATATACTGCTACATTACCTTTTTAGGCAACTTTTAAGGGAATTGACGGGACCATCCCTATCCATAGTGTCCGTGGCACCACTGACCCATAGTTCTCCATACAGAATCTGACGCAAAATCCATTGCACATTACGAGTAGCAACTAAAGGTTACAGAAGTGAAGAACACCGAAATCGAACTCGACCAAATGCCCCAATCAGAACAGCGGTGACCATGCCCTGATCCGGAATCCATACGAAATCAGTACCACCTCGCCCCACCTCCACCCCCATCCGCACCACCACCACCACCCCACCCAAATGACCCAAGTTTAGAGAAGAGGAAAAATATCCTGATTAGGTGATTCCAAAGTGAGCAATACGCAAGAACTCCACAATCAAAGCATACCGAATACTACTAATCCTAGTACTAATAGTACCCCCAATGGCCTAATTGGAAGCAAATTAAGCAAAGCCGGGATTTCGAGGTGAGCAAAAATACACCCACCTATTACAACAAGAACTCCCCAATCGGAGGTTGCACCAGTTCCAACAGTTGCTTGCTGGATATGAGCTAGCTAGTGATGGTTTCTTGTCTTGTCATCGATAGAAAGGCATGGGCAGGGGAGTAGTAGTAGTAGTAGGGATGGGTAGTACACTTTTTTCTACACTAAGTATTTTTAAGTGGCAGTGGCGGGAACATTTTGCCGGGAGAGAATCCCGAAATTTTGATCCTAGCTATCACGTGGTGGCCTACAGCTGTTTCAAGCGGGACCCATGTTAGGGGTGAGTTAAAGCAGGTCCCACATCAAGTGGGTGAGATAATTGACAGAGTCAACCTCCTCCTTCCCTTGGTACCAGTAATAGTTCTCCCGGGTTCCTCTCCAAGGACAGAGAAAACCGCTCCTCTTCGTATCAAATTGATCCTAGCTTATTATCCTTTTGTTGATTTGTCTCACGGAGTAGTGGACAAGACGGCGGTAGTTGCATCATAGGGCACCAGCGCTGGGGCCTCAAAAACAGTTTAGGAACTGATAAAATGATAGGCTCGGATTTCATACTAGAAACACACACAAACACACATATACTCTGTATATACTAATATACGGAATAGTTTCCAATTACAGTTCTGCTAACAAAGGCATAGAAATCATAATAACGTAGCTCCATATTACAGAACTACGATAGTAGCAAACCAATCATGGGATAGCTCTACACCCCAAGAGTTTTGCAGCTGGGCTAGTGGTCATGAGACTACCCAAACTGCACCAAAAGTGCACCCCTGATGATCAGCAGCCCTGAATCAAATCCATCCAGAAGCAGTGTAACCGATCCACAGCCTCAGGTATAGGCTCATCAATGAACAAGTCATCGTCATTACCATTAAAGTCCTCTTTGGTCGTCTGCTTCTCCGATTAGTAGATTATCAAATACGTTTATAGAGAAACATCAAAGACACATAACCTGAACATTTGTCGTTCTACAGATATACCTTGTCATCTGGCATAGCACTAGTAATGAAACATGTTTCATGCTTTTTCTCTCCTCGCCCTTCTCTAAGTTGATCTAGATGCTTAGGAGCTGCCTCTATCAGTTGATCTAGTTGATCAACATCTGCTTCCCCTACTTGATCTTGATGATAAAGATGTGCTTCCCCCATTTCATATGGAGGATCATATGGTTCACCATGAAATGCCCATCTAACATATGTGCTTAGCATCCCAAATGTAAAAATATGGTCTTCCACTATACTTTGAGGCAGCACCCTACAATTCGCACACAACCGGCAGGGGCAATGTACTTTTGAGTTGTCACAATGAGCTCTACCAAATCCCAAAAACTGTAGAACATCAAGGCTACGTTTAGCGCTGCCTAATGGAGGAATCTCTATCCAAAATCTGCACATTTGTTTAATTATGGCATACAAGGTTGGTTATTATTAAAAGAAAAGTAGGAAACATATATATGGAGTACAAAAAATATATAAGCCTATGCGTTTCAGCAAACATATTGATAGCAAAAATCGCCGAAGGTATTTAGGAACACAGATCTAGCACAGAATAAACTATGACCATGCAGATTGAGGACAAATTAAACTACGCATTTGAAAGGGCAATAAATGCTAACCAGATCGAGCTAGAGATAGAAGGACTACCCTGGGATCGACGTGCCCACCGGTGCGTCTCAAGAAGATTGATAGGTAGGGGAAGCTTATTCGCGCATGTTGGTGATGAGGAGAGGCCGTAAGCGCATCTGTTTTGTGGGGAAGGCGGTGATGCCTAGGCGGCGGAGGGTGGAAGTTAATACACAGTGCGAAGGGGTGCGGAAGGATAACTTTGGAAATTCTAACCTACCCTGCTTTGGGCACCACCATATACGTGGCCCACCTCCCAGTCACCATAGATCAAAATTGATCCAACACTTATCAAAATACAAGTTTATGTTTTACCATGGAAACTAATGCACATAGCATTGCACTTTGCGAACGAATTGCTTTATGTCAAAAAGATACTTAATTTCAACATCTTCAGCTAGGAAGCTTGGAAACTCATGAAATTAGGGAAGTATCCATCAAATATGGAATCTCCTTTGTAAACAATTGCTTGAAATGTCAAGATGCACCGATCTACCAAATATGGACGGGTTTGTAAGCTTGGTTGGCGAAGATGCTTCAATGTACGGAGTAATACAAAAAAAGAAAAAGGTACAGAAACTATGGTTGTGACCTTGCTCCTCTTGTTTGAAAGCCTTGAATTAATGTTCATTAATTTCGGCAGATGTCTATAAACTCATTACATGCTGGAAAGCATACAGGCATGTGGGTCTATCTAACGGGGACAGCATCCCAAGTGGGAGTAGCATACCTTAGAAGCTTCAACATCAAAATTTCGGCAGAGCACCAAAATATCCCGCCACCCATTCAAAAATCCTGCCCATCCATTCAAACATCCAGCCCCAAAACTTATTTTATTGCACAAATTTAGCCTAGAAGCTTGAAAGGGCGTTATACATTGTGTGAAAAAGGGGGCGGTGGCATATTGAGCCATCATCTTTGTAGTTTCTTGCATCACAACAAAACACATTGTTGTTACTTGGAAATTCGAAAACAAACTTCAAATTTGGTGGCAGACATATTGGTTGATTTGCAAAGATGCACCGATCTACAAAATACGGACACATCATCATAAACTATTTACTTGACCTTGGTCACCTTTTTTTGGATGATGGTCATCTTCTTGAAAGCCTTAAATTGTTCGAAAATTTCAGCAAATGCCTAGAAACTCGTTTAAATGCTGGGAAGCAACTCTCGGTGGTGTGTGGTCCTAGACGGTGATAGCGCGTTTGAGAGGCCCCACACCGGAGTAGCGTATGCTAGAAGCTTCGACCTCAAAATTTGGTATGGCACCCAAATATCGCACCCCTCCATTAAAATATCCCGCGCATCCAATCAAATAAGCTTCACCTCTTTCTAGAATGCAAAATTCCTCTTCTATCCCTGCTCCAGAAACAAGAATCCGAGGGAGCACTGCAATAACAGAGGGATATAGGTGGCCAATTTGCATTCTCCCAAGTGCATCACCCCATCCACGTTTCCTAGCCCTTCTTCAATATTTACCTGCCCGCCTAGTCCGACCTACATTGACTTCTAGGACCCACTATGCAAGTGACCCACATGTCAGTGAGCCAGAATTACGGGAAGTAGAGATTCCCATCGCTTGTTGTTCAACCTTTGAACATTTATCGCTAAACCGAGATAAAATCATTAAAACCATCCAACCTGGCTTATACTATCATTCCACTATGTCAGAGTAAAAGCTAAAAAAGCCAAAAACACGTTCGTAGCTTTATAAGCCAAAAATCAAAAGCCAGAATTAGAGCCCAACCAAACAACGCCTAAATCTCAAGGAACTCTTCTTGTTTCTCCCTTGTTTTAGTACTTGGGTACCTTCAATTTTATTTAACAAAAAATATGACCAAGCAGGATACCATCGACTTGTAGATCAATTTTTGAGATACCTTCATTAAATTGCGGTAACACCATTCTGTTCCACGAATATATATAACCATAAAGTTTGAAAATATTACTGAGAATTCACGGAATCCTAAACCATAAAATCTAAACCCCTAAACCCTAACCAAGCAGGTATCATGCAACTATAGATCAAAAACTGAGATACTTTCATTAAATTGGGTAACACCATTCTATTCCAGGAATATAAGCATAAAGCTTGAACATTATTGAAAATTCCCGAAAACCTAATCCCTAGCTAAACCCCTAAAACCCAAATAAACCCTAAACCCCTATACCCCAAAACCTGACCAAGCACGTAGCATGCACTTATAGATCAAAATTTGAGATAGCTTCGTTAAATTGGGTAACGCCATTCTATTTGACGAATATAAGCATAAATCCTCAGCATTACCAAAAATTCTCTGAACCCTAAACCGGAAACAACCCATAAAACTAAACTGTAGAACCCTAAACCCTCGACCCATAAACCCTAACCAAGCAGGTAGCATGCACTTATATATCAAAATTTGAGATACTTTCATTAAATTGCGGTAATGCCATTCAATTCCACGAATATAAGCATAAATCTTGAACATTATTTAGAATTCCCGAAACCTTAAAATCTAAACACTAAACCCTAAATCCTTACCAAATGCGTAGCATGCACTTATCAACCAAAAATTGATATATTTTCATTAAACTGGTAATTCCATTCTATTCGATGAATATAAGCATAAATCTTGAGCATTATCGAAAACACCGTAAACCCTAAACAACCCCTAATAAAACCTAAACCTAAAACCCCAAACCCTCAACCCATAAACCCTAACCAATCAGGTATCATGCACTTATAGATCAAATTTGGAGAAACTTTCAATGAGTTAGGTAATGACATATTCTATTCAACGAATATAAGCATAAATCTTGAGTATTATTAAAAATTTGATAAACCCCCTAAACCCTATTCAGTCCATCAAACCTAAACCGTAAAACCCTAAAACCCTAAACCCTCGACCCATATAAACCCTAACCAAGCAGGTACCGTGGACTTATAGATCAAAATCTGAGATTTGATCTTTCATTAAATTGCGGTAACGGCATTCTATTCCATGAATATAACAACAAACTTTGAACATTATTGGAAATGCCCTAAACCCTAAACCCTAAACCCTCAACCCCGCACGTAGCATGCACTTATTAATCAAAAATTGATATATTTTCACGAAACAGGTAACTCCATTCTATTCGATGAATATAAGCATAAATCTTGAGCATTATCGAAAATAGCCTAAACAACCCCTAATAAAACCTAAACCTAAACCCCAAACCCTCAACCCATAAACCCTAACCAATCAGGTATCATGCACTTATAGATCAAATTTTGAGATACTTTCAATGAGTTAGGTAACACTGTATTCTATTCAATGAATATAAGCATAAATCTTGAGTATTATTGAAAATTCGATAAACCCCTAAACCCTATTCAGTCCATAAAACCTAAACCGTAAAACCCTAAACCCTCGACCCATATAAACCCTAACTAAGTAGGTATCATGGACTTACAGATCAAAATCTAAGATTGGGTCTTTCATTAAATTGTGGTAACGCCATTCTATTCCACAAATATAACAATAAAGTTTGAACATTATTGAAAATGCCCTAAACCCTAAACCCTCAACCCCGCCTAAACAACATTGGCAAATGAGGTATCACACATGCACTTGTAGATCAAAATTTCAGATAAACTTTCCTCAAATTGTGCTAACACCATTCAATTCCATGAATATAAGCATATATAAAGCAGCTTGAACATTATCGAAAATTCCCAAAAAAAACCTAAACCCTAAACACCTAAACCCCAAAAACCATAAGCCCTATACCCTCATCCCCATAACCCCTTACCAAGCAGGTATAATGCACTTATAGATCAAAATCCGAGATACTTTCATTGAATTGCGATAACACCAGTCTATTCCACGAATATATATATAAGCATATATATAAAAGCTTGAATATTATTATTGAAAATTCAAAAACCCTAAAACCTAGAAAACCCTAAACCCTAAAACCCTAAACTCTAAGTACCAACCTTAAACTCCTAAACCCTAAACCCTAAAATCCTAAATCATATACCATAAACCCTAAACCCCTAAACCCCAGGCTATATATATATCTTGTGTGGAAACTAGGGCAATGGGATTTTGAGCCATACTTATTTGTAGTTTCTTCATGACAAAATCCATTGTCGTCGCTTGAAAAATTGAAAATAACTTCAAATTCAGAAGCTTCCTTTGTAAATAATATTTTAAATGCAAATAATACGGACCAATCTACCAAATACAAACATGTTATTATAAACTATAGCAAAGGTAAGGCCATGACCTTGGTCACCTAGTTTGAAAGCCATGCAAATTCATACATGATATGCCATATATCGTATGACAAAATTAAAGCCATTATTATCAATTGGAGCTTTTAAAATAACTCCAAAATATGGAAGCTCTTTTTCTAAACAATGTTGAAATACCAAACTGCACCAATCTACCAAACATGGTTACATTATCACAAAGTATGGTAACACAGATAGCCTTGACATTGGTCATCTAGTTTTTTAAAGCCATGAATGTTCAAACATGGTACGCCATATTGTGAAACGAGTTTTTCAAGAGTTATCAAATTTTATAGATTTTCATGGAAATTAGCCAATGCACACAGTGAGACACCAATGGACAAACGAATGGTTGTATTTTGTTTCTTTATTTTTTTAAAAACTGGCCCAAATTTGGTGTCATTACTATTCATATCAAAAAATTGAAATCTTGCAAAACTCTCGGTGGTTCTCCAATATTTGACTAATTCGGTACCTTTAAACTATTTTTAAAAAGTCAAAAGCAAGCTATATCACACACTTTGTAGTTCGTAAATAGACATACTTACTTTCAATCGTCAAAAAGTTATTTAATTTCCCCATCTTCAGCTAGGAAGGTTGGAAACTCATGAAAGTAGGGCATTATCCATCAAATCTGAAATCTCCTTTGTAAACAATTCCTTGAAATGCCAAGATGCACCGATCTACCAAATAAGGACAGGTTTGTAAGCTTGGTTGGCGAAGATGCTTCAATGTACGAAGTAGTACAGAACATGAAAAAGTTACATAAACTACGGATGTGACCTTACACCTCTTGTTTGAAAGCCTTCATTTAATATTCATTAATTTTGGCAGATGTCTATAAACTCATTAAATGCTGGAAAGCATACAGGCATGTGGGTCTATCTGACGGGGACAACATCGCAAGTGGGAGTAGCCTACCTTAGAAGCTTCAACTTCAAAATTTTGGTAGAGCACCAAAATATCTCGCCCACCCATTCAAACATCCCGCCCATCCTTTCAAACATCCAACCCCAAAAATTATTTATTGCACAAATTTAGCCTGGAAGCTTCAAACGGCGTTATACATTGTGTGAAAAAAGGGCGCGGTGGCATTTTGAGCCATCATATTTGTAGTTGCTTGCTTCACAACAAAACACATTGTTGTTACTTGGAAATTCAAAAACAAACTTCAAATTTGGAAGCAAACATATTGGTTGATTTGCAAAGATGCATCGATCTACCGAATACGGACACGTCATCATAACATATTTCCATGACCTTGGTCACCTTTTTTTGGATGATGGTCATCTTATTGAAAGCCTTAAATTGTTCGAAAATTTCAGCAAATGCCTAGAAACTCGTTTAAATGCTAGAAAGTAACTCTCGCTGGCGTGTGGGCCTAGACGGTGACAACGCATCTGAGAGGCCCCATGCTAGAGTAGCATATGCTAGAAGCTTCGACCTCAAAATTTGGTACGGCGCCAAAACATCGCACCCATCCATTCAAACATGCTTCACCTCTTTCTAGAATGCAAAATTCCTCTTCTATCCCTGCTCTAGAAACAACAATCCGAGGGAGCACTGCAATAACAGAGGGATATAGGTGGTAAATTTGCGTTCTCCCAGGTGCATCACCCCATCCATGTTTCCCAGCCCTTCTTCAATATTTACCTGCCCGCCCACTCCGACCTACACTGACTTTTTGGACCCACTATGGAAGTGACCCACATGTCAGTGAGCCAGAATTATGGGAAGTAGAGATTCCCATCGCTTGTTGTTCAAAATTTGAATATTTTTTGCTAAACCGAGATAAAATAGTTAAAATCATCCAACCTGTATTATACTATCATTCCACTATGTCAGAGTAAAAGGTAAAAAACAAAGAAAAAACACGTTCGTAGCTTTATAAGCGAAAAATCAAAAGCCAGAATTAGAGACCAACCAAACAGCGCCTAAATCTCAAGGAACTCTTCTTGTTTCTCCCTTGTTTTAGTACTTCGGTACCTTCAATTTTATTTAACCAAAAATATGACCAAGCACGGTATCATCGACTTGTAGATCCATTTTTGAGATACTTTCATTAAATCATGGTAACACCATTCTATTCCACGAATATATATAACCATAAAGTTTGAAAATATTATTGAGAATTCACGGAATCCTAAACCCCTAAACCCTGACCAAGCAGGTATTGTGCAACTATAGATCAAAAATTGAGATACTTTCTTTAAATTGGGTGACACCATTCTATTCCACGAATATAAGCATAAAGCTTGAACATTATTGAAAATTCCCGAAAACCAAAACCCCTAAAACCCAAACCCTAAACCCCTAAACCCTATAACCCTAAACCCTCACCAAGCACGTAGCATGCACTTATAGATCAAAATTTAAGATAATTTCGTTAAATTGGGTAACGCCATTCTGTTTGTTGAATATAAGCATAAATCCTGAGTAATATCAAAAATTCCCTAAACCCTAAACAACCCCTAAAACCTAAACCATAAACCCTAAAGCCCTAAACCCTAACCAAGAAGGTGCCATCCACACATTGATCAAAATTTGAGATACTTTCATTAAATCAACTAACACCCATACTGTTCTACGAGTATAAGCATAAATCTTGAGCATTATTGAAAATTCCCTAAACCCTAAACAACCCATACAACTAAACCGTAAAAACATATAACCCTAAACCCTCGGCCCATAAACCCTAACCAAAGCAGGTATCATGCACTTATACATCAAAATTTGAGATACTTTCAATAAATTGATGTAATGTCATTCTATTCCACGAATATAAGCATAAAGAAACTTGAACAATATTGGAAATTCCTAAAACCCTAAACCCCTAAAACCTGAAACCCTAAACCCTCACCAAGCACGTAGCATGCACTTATAGATCAAAATTTGATATACTTTCGTTTAATTTGGTAACGCCATTTTATTCGACGAATATAAGCATAAAACTTTAGCATTATCAAAAATGCCCTAAACCCTAAACCCTAAACAACCCCTAAAACCTAAACCCTAAAACCCTAAACCCTCAACCCATAAACACTAACCAAGCAGGTATCATGCACTTTATAGATCAAAATTTGAGATACTTTCAATAAATTAGGTAACGTCATTCTATTCGACGAATATAACAATAAAGCTTGAGCATTATTCTAAATTGGCTAAACTCTAAACCCTATACAACCATAAAACCTAAATTGTAAAAACCTAACCAAGCAGGTATCATGCACTTATAGATCAACATTTGTGATACTTTCATTAAAGCAAGTAACACCATTCTATTCGATGAATATAAGCATAAATCTTTGAGCATTATCAAAAAATCGCTAATCCCTAAACCCTAAACAACCCATAAAACCTAAACCGTAAAACCTTAAATCATTGACCCATAAACCCTAAACCAGCAGGTACCATGCACTTATAGATCAAAATTTGAGATACTTTCGTTAAGTTGTGGTAACGCCATTCTGTTACATGAATATAAGCATAAAGCTTGAACACTATTAAAAATCAATAACCCTTAACCGTAAACCCTAATAACCTCCTAACCCTAGAACCCTAACTTCCTAACCTTAGAACCCTAAACCCTTACCAAGGAGGTATGATGCAATTATAGATCAAATTTTCAAACACTTTTATTAAATTGCAATAACGCCATTCTATTCCATGCATATAACCATATACATAAAGCTTGAACATTATTATTGAAAATTCCCTAAACCCTAAAACCTAAAGAATCATAAACCCTAAAACCCTGAACAACCCTAAACCCTAAAAGCCTAAACCCTAAAATCCTAAACCATAAACCATGAACCCTTAAACCCTCAACCCAAAATAAAACCCCGAACCCTAAACTTAACCCTCGTCTATATATACTTTGAGTGAAAATCAGGGCAGTGGGATTTTAAGCCATGTTTTGTAGTAGCGTCATGACTAAAGCCATTGTTGTGCCTTAGAAAATTGAAATAACTTCTAATTCGGAAACTTCCTTTGTAACTAATATTTTAAATGCCAATACACACCATAACAAATATGGATATGTTATTATAAACTATCGAAAATATATAGCCATGACCATAGTCATCTGGTTTGAAAGCCATGCATATTCGTACATGGTACTCCATATATTGTGATACGATTTTTTCTCAGAAGTTATCAAATTTCAAGATTATATGTTTCCATGGAAACTAGCTAGTGCACATAGTGAGACACAAAGAGAGAAAATAATGGATACATTTCTTTTATATTTTTTTCTTTGTATTTCTTCAAAATGGCCAAAATTAGGTGTCGTTACCATTCATATCAAAAAGTTGAATTTTGCGAAAATCTCGGTGGTTCTCCAATATTTGACTACTTGATATCTTTGAATTCTTTTAAAAAGTCAAGAGAAAGGTATATCACACACTTTCTAGTTCGAATTAGACATATTTACTTCAGATTGTCAAAAAGTCATTTTATTGCATACATTTAGCTAGAAAGTTTGGAAATTCATGAAAGTTGGGCATTGTCCATCAAATTTAGCATCTTATTTTGAAATGCCAAGATGCAGCTATCTACCAGATATGGACACGCTATTATAAACTATAACAGAGATATGGCCGTGACCTTGGTCATCTTGTATGAAATCCTTCAAAATATATTGTTTATCAATTTTGGAAAATGTGTGGAAATTCATTTATATCTTGGTAAGCATATTGTCGCTGGCATGTGGGTCTAGACGGGGCCAACACATGAGAGCGGCCGCGTCGGAGTAGCGTACGTCGTAAGCTTCAACCTCAAAATTTTTGCATGGTGCCGAAACATCTCATTCACATCTATTAAAATATCCCGTGCATCTATTCAAATATCCTGCCCCGCTTTTTGCAAATGCAAAAATCCTCTTCTATCCCATCTCTAGAAACAAGGACCATGGGAGTACTGCAATAATAGAGGGGTATATGTCGTAAATGTGCATCATCCCACCTATATCCCCCCACCGTCTCTTCCTTGCTCACACCCCTCCAACCTCGACCTTCCTCTAGCTGCTTCACCGTCGGCCCTCTCTTCCACACCGGAGCTCTTCCACTACAGGCGCTCTTCACCGGAACTATTTCATCGACTCCCTCGCAGCACCAGATCTGCTTCACCAACGTCGTCGTCTACCCTACCGGGGCTGCTTCACTGAATCATTCATTGCTGGCCCCAAAATTCCGAGCCGCTAACCCCACCGCCCACTTGCCCGTCCCACCCGTCCTTGTCGCGTAGTGGTAATTTATCTTGCCCGTTTGCTATATTTTTGGTACTCGTAAGATACAAAATTGTTAGTATGTTGCTCAATATCATAGGATACTATTGCCATTTCATTTGCACCCTTCATCTTGTAGGTCATATCCACATCATTAGCTTCTCGCTTTTATTCCCTTTCTTTATTCTCACACTATCGGTTTAATCCTCCAACACGAACTCATAGATTCTATTCTTTCCGAGCGCTCACACGGGAAATGCAAACAGATCATAGAGGATCCAACACTGACAATCTTACACCCAGCAAGGCTGAATCATGAGGTTTCCTTATATTACTTAGGCCAGTTTCTTGTCATGTTAATTAGTTATATAACCTGCATGCCTAATAAGTTAATAAGTCATTCTACCTAAGAACTTACCATGACATATGCATTTATGTTCAATTGTGAATATATGTGCAAATGCTTATTTTAGAAAATGTCCATCTAGTTTGAATGATATATCTGGTCATGTTTAATGCTATATGTTGGTGTTTTCGCCTGCTTTCGTCCTTCCAAACCAGCTATCTCGTTTGAAACATACATCTGGTAAAATTTTAATGCTATGTTTTTGGTGTTTTTCAAGAGTTTTCATCCTTCCAAACCAACCAACTTGGTTTCAAATGTCATGTAGAGAAATGACAATGGAGTACAAGGACCAGAGTTCCAACTGCTCTGCTCAGATTCTTCTAGCAGATTGACCAGGAGTCGCACCCGCTCAAGAAGGAGCTACTGTCATCTGAATGTGCTACTATAAGTCATACTTACTTTAAATGATCTCTACTTTATATAATACTACTTGTTTCCCTTGTTGTTTGTTTTAACCTATTTCACCATATTTTAGCAGACTGCAGTTAAAACCCAGCAGGAGTCCTTGGAAGGAAGGACTAGAACTTGTGATCCCTCGTCCCATTCATCCTCCCATTGCATTTCCGAAGCAAACAACTTAATTAACAATCCACCGAGAACAACTCCTATAGGTGATAAATATATAAATGTTGTATTGCATGCATAACAAAAGGGTGTAGTTGCTCTTAGATCTGTAGCTAAAATGTTGAAGAAGAGGACATGTGATACATTGAAGAAAATCGCCATGTACCGATCTCTTACTGATGGTACTGACACATTGTAATCTGTCGGAATTATGATCTTGTTGTATAACCTATTGTAACAAACTTTTATTGTTGTGTAATAAGTAATTTTCATTTCTATGTGTTTATTAATTGATGTCTTGATATTCACCTATTCTACGAAAAGTAGGCGCTAGCAAAAAAGTCTAAAACAGTAACAGGCCGGAGCAGTAGCATGCTGAACATTGAAACAACATGCCCATGGACAGCCTGAAACAACAAGAACAGTAAAAGGCCAGAACAGTAGAAGGCCAGCACAGTAAATGGCCAGTATAATAGAAGGCCAGTACAGTAAAAGGATAGAACAGTAAAAGGCCATAGCAGTAAAATGCCAGAACAGTAAGAGGTCAGAATAGTAAGAGGCTAGAACGGCAAAAGGCCAGAATAGTAAGAGGCCAGAACAATAAAAGGCCAGAACAGTAAAAGGCCAGAGAAGAGAAAAGGCCGGAACAGTGAAAGGTCGGAACCGTAAAAGGTATCAACATTAAAAGGCCAGTACGGTGGTAGGCCAGTACAGTAACATGCCAAACAATGCCAGCCTGAACAGGAAAAATCCCAAACACTAAAGGGCCTAAACAGTAATGGGTCGAAGTTCCTAAAAGGTTGGAACAGTAATAAGACTAAACAGTAAAAGGCTAGATTGGCAACAGACCTGAACAGTGCCGGGCCGGATTTGTGCAGGCCTCAAGTGGCAGCACAGTGTTGGACCAACATGGGCCTTTTATAGGCCGAAACCGAATCGGGCCTGAAAATTCATGGGCCGCCGTTGGCTGCATTTTTGGGCCCATTTCAAATAGTGTGGGACAAAACAGTAACGGGCCATCTTCTCATTGGGCTCCCCTGATGGGCCGACCCAGTTAGTATTTAGCGGGTCTTTGTTGGGCCTGGCTTCTTCCACAATTTCTATGACCGTTAATAGTGGTAACAGGACGCTAACGGCGGCTGCCACGTGGCAGTTTGCATGACGTCAGCCGTCAGCATGGCTGGCGAACAGATCTACGACGGAACAAGTTTTCGTGGCTGAAGGGTGCGATCCGCCACGGCCAAAAAAATCCATGGTTAATTCATTTGTGACGGGGCTTTTACCACGAAGGCCATCTGTCGTGCAAGACTCTTTGGCCACGAAAAATGGGCCTTCAACCATGAAAATCATCTGTTGTAAAAGCCAACTTTTCTTGTAGTGGCAGTGTTCTTCTAGATAATTCCATGTTCATGATTTTCTCAAGTTGATCTACTGACTACTAGCTGGAAGGTTTTAAGCCAAGCTTCCTAGACTACTCCATGATCCAAATTGTGTCTAGGATTTATTATATTTATAACAATCAATGGTATTACAATGATCCTTAGTGCTCATTTGTGGGATTTTGATTAATGAATTTGTTACTTTTGGAATCCACTACTATGGTATTCCCCTAGAAGTGTATATAGAAAAACATATATATCCAATGCTTGAGCTTATGACTTGGATTCCTCTTTCGGGTGGTACCATTTGCTAGAAATAAGATCTGGAATTGTTTCTGATTCCTTGCAGCAAAGCAAAAGATGTGCTTGGCCAAATGGCTAACTACTTGGGTGTAACTGATTTTATTCAGTGATGATCCAAGATATTTCCTGATTAGTCTACTATTGAAATTAAATGATTCCTAGTTGAACAAACTAGGAAAATGATTTGGAATTCTTTCTGATTTCTTGTAGATACTATAGAGGCCTAAGATTTTGCTAATGAAATTACTAGTTATTCAGTGGCTTCTGCTAGACTAATCTTGCTACTCTGGAGCCTTGTTGTGAGTGTGCATAGTAGCACAGATCACATGCATGATCTCTTGCTTGGTTGTCTAGCTAAGTTTCATTGTTAGCTACCGATGATGCATAGACTGAGGTAGCGTGCTTGACAAGTACAAATACTATAAGTATGGCTTTCTAAATCTCTCTATGATGAGACTAGCATACCATTTGTATGTCAATCTGAGAGTTTCCACCAATAACTCTACTTTCTGAATTAATGAGTACATATATGGTCTTCTAAACTTTTTAGAACCCAGCCTGCCGTTGGAGGGTAGCAAACTGTTGATGTGTGGTTGTGTTGGTTTCTTGCTGCTGAACTTAATGAGTTCTTGCTTGTGCCAGCCTATTTCCACTAATAATTGATCTGCTCTAAATAACTTGATTGGTTGTTATTGGTCTAGTAAAGCCTGGTGACAATAATCATGTATTTATGTGGTACAAAGTGACCCCACTTGACTTCCTAGGATTATCCTAGTTGCAGGTTAGTTTGGAATTGGTTGCTTGTATTATTTTATACAAATGTTGGTGTGGCCACTAATCTTGTGGAATATGACTTGACAAGCTCAGATGTGACTCTAGTATCAAGGTGTTGACAATGAGGCAAAGGCTAAGGCAACACATATTTGGATCTAATATTGTCGCTTCCTTCCTTTTATCCCCTAGGATGATCTGGTATACCATTTGTATACATATCTGATGGTACTCTTCCACCACAGTACATTCTCGGTAAATCTGATAAGAACATATGTTAAAGATGTGTTTTTGTAATCAACCTGTAGCTTGTGGAGTGGTGTATGTTACTTGACTGATGTTCATCTTGATCAGCTCCTCCTTATGCCACTGACTTGTTCCTATGATACTCCTGATCTTGCTCACCTCCTGGTATTGATATCTGATTTGTTGGGAATGGCCTAGTGGTGAACTGTAATAATAAACAGTGTTCTTGATGGTGATAATCGAAATGGATCTGGTGGTGATGTGGATGTAGAAGCAGAGATAGAGAGATATTAGCTTAGGTACGGACTCCTCTCTTCTTATCTATCTCTACTGTTGTCTATCGACAGCACATACCATGTGAGCTGCTTTTATACTATTATGCTGAGATAGACAACACATCACTTGTATGTGATTAAGCTTCTTGTAGTTGGGCCCCACATGGTGCAAGTTTTCATCCCTGGGACTTGTGCCTATGGTTGAGCGCTTCTTGGAAGATATTTGCTAAGGATGTGCTTTGGTTGGATTGGTATTATCTTAGATTGATCTTTATTTCTGTGCTGCCAAGTGATTATTTAATGGTGAAACTTGCCCCTCTTAGGACAATGATGCACTAGTCCGAGGCAACACTGATAAGAATAGAAATACTACTTTGGCCCCATTCCATTTACTCAATGATGATATAGCTGTGCATCTCACTACAATTCTGGGAGTAAAATATTAAGCCAATATCTTTTTATTTTTGTTTTTTATCATTTTCTATTTTTGTTTTATTCTTGCAGGGATCAACGTGAGGAATGAAGATATAAGTTCAAGAAATAGCCTAGAGATTAATTAGGATTTCTTTTAATCCTTTGTAGTTGTTCATTCTAATTCTAGGACTTTGTTAAGACAATGTACTATTGTAACATGTTTAATAAAGCTGAATTTCCTTTTGTTTTTGTAATTTGAATCTTGTACTATTTATATATTATTTATAAATGTGATTTAATTATAAATTATATACTGTTTATTCATAATTGTATTCCAATTATGAAATGCTATAATTATCCATAACACAATTTCATTTTGTTTCAAATCCGTAAGTTATTAAATACATCAGATTTCAATTTGTGGATTTTATAAATTCATTTGAATTCAAATACATGTTCAAATTATTTCCCGCTCAAAACACAAAGATTCAATAGAGTTCATGTCAAAATCCATCGCACTTATCCCTATGTTTCCACTAGAACAAGAGAGATATCCATCCCTCTACACTCCTTTAGTTTTGCGCGAAAATTCCCAGAATTTTCTTATGCATGAATGCAATGCACACACATGTGGCCTCACTATTTCTAGGTGCTAATCCTATGATGTTACAGTCTCTCCCCCTTAAACTCAACTTTTTCCCCAAAGTTCGTACTCTCTTATGTTTCAGAAGGTAGGATCAACATCTTCAGACCCTGGTAGTTCTTTAAATCCATGAAGAAGATAATTGATGTATCTTCATTCAAGCTTTTACTTGAATCCTCTTCTGATTTGAAATGAGCCAACTGCTAATCTCATTTGATACAAGGTTACTTTGAATTCAACTCTCCTGCCTGATCAGGTCCTTTCTAGGTGTCTTCGGATTAGGACATCTATTCGAGAGATGTCTAGGTTTTTAGAAAGTCTCACTAAGGTAAAATTTTGATTTAGATCCTTTCTAACAATAACCTTAGCTCTAATATTAACCTATTTATGGTATACTTAGCCCTTATGGCTTAGTTACTAAGAATGTTATGGACATATCTAGTCCAAACCACTCAGGTTTTCCTATTCCTCATTACCGGTCTTCCTTGGTATTTTGTAACCACTTCAGAGTAATCTGACCTTGGTTACCTTCTATTTAGGTTTTCAAGGTTATCTTTTCCGAGCTTTAATCTTATTAGGATTCAACAGGTTTCTTAACAACTTCTTTAATACTCCTCCCTTTATTGCTAAGCTGAAGGTCTTCCTTAAACTGTCTTGAGGTATAAATCTCAATTTCCTTAAGGTCATACTCACTACCTTCTTAAATACAACTTAAGAGTTGTTTCCTTTAGAACTAGAATGTTAGGCGAACCTATTTTACCCTTTTCAACCTTCCATCCAAGCATACTCTCGGGAGTATTTTTATAATGATGACTTCTTATAACCTTATGAAAATAAGGCTTAATGTTTTCATAGTTTAACACTTCTCCTCCAACCTATACTTGGAGAGTTAGATAACAATACTTCCCTTTTTCTATGTACTCTCCCCCTTGTGGATTTCTAATGGTCTCTAAACTGCCTGTATAGTAACCATTAACTCTATAACTAAGATGTTGGTCTCTATTCAACCTATACCTTACCTATTTAAGGTCTCATGGAAGAACTTATGGTATACCTACACAATTGTGGATATCCGAAATGAATCCTACAACATTATTTGCCTTACTTACTTTTTGGACATTCTCTCTTTGGTAAGCCCATTTTCGCGAAGCGTTTCGGAAGACGGTCACTTTAATTTCATAATCCTTTATGTCCTACTTAACTTAGGCTAAGTTGTATGCTCTTTAAGTCATACAAGTTAACCTGGTTCGCTAAACCAATAGGATATCAGTTGTGGACCATCCTAGGGTGTATAGTTTATGTATTACTTTATAGGTCTTCAACTTATTACTAACATTCTCTTTGAGTTGTCAGATCTTGAATACCATTTTCATTCCAAAACTTCTTCTTTGCATTATTTCATGATACTTCAATGACCTAGTTATTACTACTTCATGAGATTATTAGAAATATGACCTACTTTGGGTGAACTTAAGTTCATTACTTTAGGTTGCTTCATACATTTTTTACATTACTTTCCCTCCTTATGACCAACTAATAATGACTAGGAATTTATCCTCCTTCAATAATGTTGATATTCCATATACTTTGCTTCCTTCGGCATGCTAGTCTTCACCTTGGCATTTGGAACTCGTCACTCCCTTACACGAATTCCCTTTTCTATCTAGGTCTATAACATCAAGTAATAACATTATGTTGTAACATGCATTTGCACACCAAGTCAAACTTCATGTACATATCTAGTCAATCAAGAAGATCCAAGAAAAAAAAAGAAATCCAAATGTGGTACATATAACACACATTATTCTAAGCCCATAATATAGCAGTTGAGTAAAACATCTCTAGAATTCAGGCTTAGTGCGTAGTATATGACACCTCCTAGTATAGGTTTACATCGTGATACTGAGCACTTGGGGATCAAACTATACCTTTTCTCACTATTTACCCAAATTGCTCAATTACAATTGGATAATTTTGAGGAAAGTGGTCTCAGTTTGGTTTTGATTAACTTCTTACCTTTCTTTTGGGACTACTAAAGACCACTAACTTTCCATTCTATCGTAAACTATCCTCACATAATCTCTTCAAATGGCTAACAAAACTTCATTTACTACCTTAAACTAAAGATTACCGGAAATTTATAACATCTATAACTCCTAATATGGTCATACACTAGTATTTTCTTACTCTATTTCAAGATTATTTACTATACACTTTTCATTGTTATACCTATATCATCATTTCAGAGCTAATCTCACCATGATCTTGTTATGATTTACATGTTCCTCAAGAATTGAGAACTAATCCCATCATGATAACTCTTATTATTAACTTACAGTTGTTGAATCCCAACCAAATTCGACTTCATCACGTAGAATTCTCAAGTGAATTCCACATGATTTACTTCCCATTGTATCTATACATGTTCTAATGGCCTTCATTATGTAGTATAGTGTTACCCACTAATAATAAGATTCTACTACTTTACATGGATTATATTTATAGGGCTACACCATTTATACTACTACATATGATATCTTTAACTTAGTCATAACCTACTTCAATATTTTAATGGTGTTATTCCTTCTTAAAATAGTACTCCCCCAAGAAAATATGGATAACTACTCCTAAGAAAGATGACTAAAACATTCATCTTAAGTGCGACAAAGTAATCCCCAAGTGGATACCCAATGAGAAGTCTTAAGAACATTTGGTTTAGATAAGGTGTCTTCCTATAATCACTATCCAACCTATAGATCTCCTAAAAGGGTTTTAGTCCTAAGGTCAAAGTGTATGCTCTGATACCAGCTGCGGTGACCCAGCATACCACTGCATGATGTAGTACACTATAGTCGTTGACATAACACCAATGAAACACCATTCCACTAGTATTACATTGCTCAGAGTGGTACAACAGAAACATAGAAGGTCCAAGACATGACTATAGGTAACAATTTGACTCTTTATAATAGATCCATAGAACATTCTAGGTTAAAGAGGAAGACAACAACTTCTTACAAGGAGAACCAGAAATAACGACTCAGAACTAGAATACTAATAAGACTAGTATCTAAACTATTTGGCTTGCCATTGCTACTATTGTAATGCTCTATAGAAGTAGGTTTTATGGCTAGATAATATACTCCTATCTAATCAGTAACTTTGTCTTCAATTTAGCTGATGTGTATGTTGACTCCAGTGACTTTATTGAAGAACTTGAGATTTTGATGTCGATTCCTTGAGCATAAATTGGTGTTGATGTCGTCTTCATTAGCTTTAGAATCTAGCAAGGGTTAAGAAGGTACGGGTGAGTACGAGCGTACTCAGCAAGTTCACTAAAAAGGAGTGTTTGATGCACTATCTACAGCCCTAGACCATAGGTCATAGGCTATGCAGGTTTTCGAAAACATTTCTTCAAAGGTTGCTTTTATTCTGAAAATCTATGTTCGTCAGCCTTCACGGGTTGATTAGAACTTTGTGGAGTTCCTTTCCTACAGCGTTTGTGTCTCCTTCCCGGAATAGGGAGTAACATGTCACACTTTTTTACACTCTGCACAGGTGTGTTGCTTTACCCATGGGAGACCTTAGCTTTGTTGCACATCCGAGTTGCATTCTCATCCACACTTCCTTGGTATGGGGCCCAGACTAAGATCCAATCCATTTGTTCTCCTTCTCTGCGACCCCGCATGCCTCCATGGTGTACGCCATGCCCACATATTGAATTACGGCAATGGTCAGTACAGACCGCAACCTATAAGGATAACAGCCACGACCTGCGCATCCGGCTTCATATGGGAGGAAGAAGATCCAGATGACTTCCCCAGAGACATTGTAGATCTCATGGTTAACGCGTATTTTATGGTGCAAGAATCACTGGCGAAATTTGTTGTTAAAGTCCTAGATAATATGTTTCTTTACCGCCAGAACTATAATAGTAGATTATTACCACTTGCTAAATAATCCATAATCATATTATTATGAAAATAGGGTTTTCTGACCTTTTTGAAATGCAGGTGATGACAACATTTAAGTTAGAAGTATTTGATATAAAATAACCAAAGGACATGAGCAAGTGTGAACTTTCTTTTTGTGATTACAAGATTCTGCAATCACGGTCTTCGAAACAATATAAGATCCAAAATCTGAAAACAGCATCATTGGTCTGGTAAAGACTAATATTTAAAGAAGAAATATGATGTGATGCATAAGTAATGTAATACATTTTGTAAAACCACGATACAATTTCCCAATAATGTAGATGAGTTAAACTTAGGTGATTTCTTTAAGATTTGGTTTATCTTCAAGTTTACTTCACAAACAAATATATATACAAGAAACTTAAGACAAACATGTATGATACAAAAGTAAGCATAACAACAACACATGATTAAGATTAATTGATATTATGTAACCATTATGAAAGTCCGTGTTTTAGGTTGATAAGATTTGGAAGAAACAACATAGTGGGTTTGTTTAAAGTGGTAAAAAGAATAAACTTTGAAGAAAAGGTTTCTTTGAAAATATTTAAACAATCTTAATGGTTAATAGAATGTGAAAGATGTCATTTACGTTTTCTCAAATTGTTTGAACTTGAGATGGTTTATGACTTAGTTGTAACAGATTAAAGCTAACAACAAAAACATAAATATATTTTGGAAATTATGCATTTGTAACTTTGTGGACTAAAGTTAACTTTAACAACATAAGTAGACTTAGGTGTGATGTGTCTAAATTATTATCAAGTTTTTAGTTATGTAAGTATGATTAAGAGTGTGAGATCATTCACTTTCAATTTAAGTGAATGGTGAGTTTAAATGTGATTAATTACTATGAAAATAATTTAACTTATTAAGGAAAGCAAATTTAGATGATCATATTAATCTATTAGAGTTTTAAAGTCATATGAAGTATGATTAAGAAATAAAGAGCATTAACCACATCATATGTGAATGATACACAATATTAATTAAATAGTTTTTGGATTTAATTTGAATTTAAGGTTTTAAAAGAGTATTATATACTTAATGGTTTACACTTAAGTTTTATAATGAATCCAAATTATGATTTTGGAATTAGTTCTTCGACTTAAAGGATTATATAAATATTTTTAGAATTGTAACATTTTATATATTCTTATTAGGAAATAATTTTGAAGAATTAACAAAACAGGTATTTTATAGATATAGATTTATTACTTTAAATTCTTAAAAAAAATTGGAATAATATACTTAGTATTTTTTTAGTAAAATATATTTATTCAAGATCTTAAAAATGATTTTTATTTATTTTAAAGTTTTATTTTTATTTTATAAAATTCCATAAAGGACTAAACATCTTTGAATATTTGTTTCATGTTTTATTTGTAAAAAAACAAGTTAGTAAATTTACAAAATAGTAGACTTATTTTTATATGCAAAAAATGATATTTATTCATTTTTTGGGGCTTCGCTACATTTTATTAAATTTCACTTATTATTTAATGGTGTTAGTATTTATTCGCATTTTATTCAACTTAAAAAAGTAAGGTTAAAAAAATCATTAGGTAGAAATTATTTTTGTGATCGTTTTGATATATTGTATATATTTTTAGGATTTTTCTACATTTTTCTAAGGTGTAAACTATGGGTAGGGGTAGTTTGGTCATTTAATATTTAGCTTAATTCTATTCTTCTCCTTTTATACACTAGGCCTGGTTCTTGGGCCAGCCTAGCCCAATACCCAGCCTAACCCACAAGGTTGGGCTCAAATTCCTCAAGCCTAATCCTGGGCCTATCCAATTGGGTTTGGATAAAACTCCCACCTCGCATCCTCTCTCTCTCTCGCACACCACACACATTTGCGTTCTCCATCTAGTTGTTGGCACCGCCGTTGCCGTCGTCTACCTGATTCCGAGGATGCAAGACGTTGCGGCTGCCGCTGATGGCAAAAGATGTGCCTCTCCTTCTCTACCTTCCTGACCAGTTTGATTCGAAGATTGGGCCTACGTGTGATCACGTACAACCCCTTAATGGTGCTAGGTTCTAGCCCTTCGGTGCTCCCTCGCTCTGTTGTTGCTCTAGTAGGGCCCTGGTGCTCAGGGGGTCCTAATCGTCGCTAGTTATGGCTTGGTGCAGGTCAAGTGCCACCGTGCTCCCTATGCCGTCGTACCGTATCTATCACCATCGACCCCTCTTCTTTCTCTTCATTATTCTAGATTAATGACCATGGGTAAATGATTATCTCTCCTTTCTTTTGCTCGTATCCTCCTATTGCAACTCTGTATCCTCGCAACACCACTTGATGGGGCAGTGGTCTTCTGGATATATGCCATGTTCATGATTTGCTCAAGTTGATCTACTGACTACTAGCTAGAAGGTTTTAATCCAAGCTTCCTAGACTAGATGTTGGTACTACTCCATGATCCAAATTGTGTCTAGGATTTATTCTGTTTATAACGATCAATGGTCTGGACAACGAGCCTTAGTGCTCATCTGTGGGATTTTGATTAATGAATTTGTTTCTTTTTCCAAATCCACTACTGTGGTGTTATCCTAGAAGTGTATACAGAAGAACATGTATATCTAATGCTTGAGCTTATGATTTGGATTCCTCTTTCGGGTGGTATCATTTGCTAAAAATATGATTTGGAATTATTTCTAATTCCTTGCAGCAAAGCAAAAGATGCGCTTGGCCAAATGGCTAACTACTTGGGTGTAACTGAGTTTTTTATTTAGTGATGATCCAAGATATTTCCTGATTCGTCTGCTGTTGAAATTAACTGATTCCTAGTTGAACAAACTAGGAAAATGATTTGGAATTCTTTCTTATTGCTTGTAGATACTATAGAGGCATAAGATTTTGGTAATGAAATTGCTAGTTATTCAGTGGCTTCTGCTAGACTGATCTTGCTACTGTGCAGCCACCTTGTGAGTGTGCACAGTAGCACAGATCACATGCATGATCTGCTGCTTGGTTGGCTAGCTAAGTTTCATTGTTAGCTACTGATGATGCATAAAGTTAGGTAGCGTGCTTGATAAGTACAAATACTGTAAGTTTGGCTTTCTAAATCTCTCTATGATCATACTAGCATACCATTTGTATGCCAATCTGAGAGTTTCCCCCAATAACTCTACTTTCTGAGGGTAGCGCACTATTGATGTGTGGTTGTGTTGGTTTCTTACTGCTGAACTTAATGAGTTCTTGCTTGTGCTGGCCTATTTCCCCTAATAACTGATCTGCTTCAAATAACTTGATCTGTTGTAATTGGTTTAGTGAAGCTTGGTGACAATAATCATGTATTTATGTGGTACAAAGTGACCCCACCTGACTTCCAAGGACTATCCTAGTTGTAGGTTAGTTTGGAATTGGTTGCTTGTATTATTTTATAAAAATGTTGGCGTGGCCACTAATCTTGTGGAATATGACTTGACAAACTCAGATGAGACTCTGGTATCTAGGTGTTGCCAATGAGGAAAAGGTCGAGGAAACACATCTTTGGATCTAATACTATCTTTGCCTTCCTTTTATCCCCTAGGATGATCTAGTATACCATTTGTATACAGATCCGAGGGTACTCTTCCACCATAGTACATTCGTAGCAAATCTAATAAGAACAGATGATAAAGATGTGCTTTTGTAATCAACCTGTAGCTTGTGGATTGGTGTCTGTTGCTTGACTGATGTTGATCTTGATCAACTCCTTGTTATGGCACTGACTTGTTCCTATGATACTACTGATCTTGCTCGCCTCCTGGTATTGCTATCTGATTTGTTGGGAATGGCCTGGTGGTGAACTCTAATAATAAGCAATGTTCTTGATAGTGATAATCGAAATGGATCTGGTGTTGATGTGGATGTATAAGTAGAGACACAGAGCTGGTAGCTTAGCTACGGCTGCTCCTCTCTTCTTATCTATCTCTACTACTATGTGTCAACATCACATACCATATGAGCTGCGTTTATACTATTGTGCTGAGATAGACAACACATCACTTGTATATGATTAAGATGCTTGTAGTTGGGCCTCACATGGTGCAAGTTTTCATCCCTAGGACTTGTGCCTATGGATGAGCTCTACTTGGAAGATATTTGCTAAGGATGTTCTTTGGCTAGATTAGTATTATCTTGGCTTGATCCTTATTTCTGTGCTGCCAAGAGATTATTTAATGGTGAAACTTGCCCCTCTCAAGCCAATGATGCACTAGTCTGAGGAAACTCTGATAAGAACAGAAATACTACTTTGGCCCCATTCCATTTACTCAGTGATGATATAGCAGTGCATCTCACTACTATTCTGAGTGTAAAATACTAACACAATATCTTTTTGTTTTTGTTTTTGTTTATCATTTCCTCCTTTTGTTTTATTCTTGCAAGGATCAAAGTGAGGAATGAAGATACAAGTTGAAGAAATAGCCTAGAGATTAATTAGGATTTCTTTTAATCCTTTGTAGTAGTTCATTCTAATTCTGGTACTTTGTAAAGACAATGTATTATTGTAAAATGTTTAATAAAGTTGAATTTCCTTTGCTTTTTGTAATTTGAATCTTGTACTATTTATATCTTATTTATAAATGTGATTTAATTATAAAGTATATATATTCTTTATTCATAATTGTATTCCAATTATGAAATTCTATAATTATCCATAACACAATTTCATTTTGTTTCAAATCCAATAAGTTATTAAATACTTCATATTTCAATTTGTGGATTTTATAAATTCATTTGAATTCAATTTTGAAATTCAAATACATGTTCGGATTATTTTCCCCTCAAAACACAAAGATTCAATAGAGGTCATGTCGAAATCCATCGCACTTATCCCGATGTTTCCACCTGAACAAAAGAGATCTCGATCCCTCTACACTCTTTTAGTTTTGCGTGAAAATACCCCAGATTTTCTTATGCATGAATGCAATGCACACACATGTGGACTCACTATTTCTAGGTGCTAATCCTGGGATGTTACAAAGTTCCTTGCAAGGAAACAAGATGATAAAGGATGGACATCAATGGCGACACCTCAAACTCCATGGAACTTCGTCGCCGCCACGATGGCCAAGGCGTTGCACAGCTTTCCTCGGTGCCCATACCACATCCTCGGACATAGACTCAGCTGTGAATAGACCAATGAGGTGAGGAAAACCACTCGTAGTTGCCATGGCATAGCCTCAACCCGACTGACCACCCTGGTCTCGTGGTTGGCTGTACAATCTAGAAAACCACTATATGTAAGGAGGTAAGTCAACAACCAAGATTTGACATATGTTCTCTAGTGAGTTATTTAGGCCATGACGTTTCTTCGAGTTGTCAAGGCCGTATGGGTGATCCTCAGCCAACCATACCATGAGCTACATCGGCCTCAAAAAACTGAATGAGGGCCTCTTTAGTCACAATAAACTGAATGAGTGCTACTTTGGCCATTCATTGTATGAAGTTATGAATGAACAACTTAGGCATATGTCTTAGAGTTTCTCTCTAAACGATTGATGCTAGTACTTTCACATGAAAAAAAATTAGAAGGAAAAGATTGAGATCATTTTAGGCCCGCTTGACAACAAATATGTTTACATGGCCGAATGAAAAACCCACTCGAAATGACACATATATAAGCTGTAAGCCCATATTCCAGCGCTAGACTAAAGAAGAAGGGAAGGATGACATCCATGGCAGTGCTTGCGGAGAAGCTGCTTTGCAAGCGTATGGGCATCATTAGAGAAGGTGAGATGATGACTGAAGCCACCATCATATAGTTTGCAGCTTTGTTCCAGGGCAAGCTTCCTGATATCACTGTGGCGGCTCTCTAGGCGTTATTCCACCTTGACTGCGATCTAGCCACTGCAATGGAAGATGCTCTCCTCACTCATGGAGGGGAGGGGGAGATCAACCAGGAAGTCAAAGCCACCACCGCCAAGCCTATTGAGGCGGCAAATGAGGTCCTAGATCGCACTAAACTATGCAAGCCTTAAGGTGGCCAACTGATCGTTACTCTGATTCTGGGTCTATCTAGTTCCTATGCTAGATAAAAATAAATGCTTCTTATTTGATGCTTCCTAGTTTGTAACCTCTAAGACTAGTACTCCCATGGCATCGTACATAATTCTATCATAGCGGCTATCAACTGCCCGGCTTGTTCGTCTTAACTCTTAAGTTGGCACCTCATGTTGCATTTCCTGATAGCTGCTTTAGTTTGCCTTCCCTGTGGGTCTTTGTTGTGCTTCAATGAGTGATATCAATATCGCAAAATGATCTGGATAGGCGGATCACGGTTATGGGATAAATCTCAGACTCATCCTACCACATCGCGTGTTTGCAAGAAACCAAGCTGGAAATCGTCGACCCCTTCCTGGTGGCTTACATGGGTGGATATAGATTGAGCGGCTATGCCTTCGATCCTACCAATGGCACTCGGGGTCGGATCCTGATTCTTTTGGACAAAGCTGTCGTTGATATCTTTGAGGTCAACATCCGCGAATTCTCCCTTTCAGTGAAGGTTTCCTCTAAGCTCGGTGAGGGCATCTTCAAGATTACGGTGGTTTATGGTCCAACAAACTACGCCCTAAAAGACAATTTCTTACAAGATCTTGTTGACCTAAAGCCCAGCGCCTGCTCCAAGTGGCTCATCCTTAGGGACTTCAATCAAATTCATCACGCTTAGGACAAGAACAACCATAACATCAATAGAAGTGCCCTCACTCGTTCCAAAACACCATGCATGCTTGCGAGCTCAAGCAGCCTCCCCTCCAAAATATAAGATTAACTTGGTCGAATGAGAGGAGGATCCCACTATGTCCAAGATCATTGACTTCTTTTGTAACTATGAATGGGATGTTAGCCATGATGAGCACATTTTCTAAGCCCTTTCATCCTCCCTCTACGATCATTGCCTAATGCTCCTTGCATCTTGCCGACGTTCCCCTAAACCTCATTCATTTCGGTTCGAGGAGTTTTGGGTCCATATGCCGTGGTTCCGGGAGGTCATCCAAAAGGCTTGGAATGAAAGGCCTCATCACTCGGATCCCTACCACATTATCCATTGCAAACTTACAATGACCGCTAAGCGACTTAAGCAATGGAGCAAAGGCCCGTTTTCTCACGCCAAGATGCAACTTCATATGGCTCTTCACATGATATCACACCTTAAGATAGCCATGGAATCAAGAACTCTATCCTCGAAGGAGCGTGATATTCGTACTAGACTTAAAAGAAGATTCATCAGCCTTGCGGCTCTTTAAAGGGCCTAGAAAAAGCAAAGAGGGAGAATCAATAACCTTCGGGAGGGGATGCAAATACAAAATACTTCCATATAAGATCCAACTCGAGAAGGAGAAACAATTTCATCTTCAAGTTGCGTCACAACCATGGGTGAGTCACTTCCCATGAGGAAAAAAGTGAGGTTGTGCAATCCCACTTCTCCTCGGCCATTAGACGCGGTGGTCCGAGATTGATTGACTTCAAATGGAAAAGTCTTGGCCTCCCCTCTCCCGATCTCGACGAATTGGATGCTCCTTTTTTCGAGGAGGAGGTGAAGAAGGCAATCTCGGAGTTACCTTTCAATAAGGCCCTAGGTCCGGATGGTTTCAACGGCAAATTCTTCAAAGCGTGTTGGGAAATAATCAAAGGGGACATTATGGCGGTCATTAACCCTCTTCTCTGACCTTCACACCAACAATCTCCAATGGCTAAATTCGGAAAATATTATCCTTTTGCCGTAGGACGCGCAGAGAAAACTTCGGACTTTAGACCTATTAGCCTCATTCATGGGTTTGCCAAAATCATGGAAAAAATACTTTCCTTGCGCTTATCACCCCGCATGCATGACATTGTCTCTCTTGCCAAAGGGCATTCATCAAGAAGCAAAGTATTCATGATAACTTCACGTTTGTGAGGAACTATGCCCATTGGCTTCATCGGAGGAAAAAGGCTTCTCTCTTGTTCAAGTTTGACATCAAAAAAATCTTTCCACTCGGTCCAAAGGGAATATATTCTTGATCTCCTTCAACACATGGGCTTCCCCTACCGGTTTCGCAATTGTATTGCGATCCTCCTATGCTCTTCTACGTCGAGGGTCCTTATGAATGGCATTCTGGCTGAGCCTATTAAGCGCGGGAGAGGGTTGATGCAAGGAGACCCTCTATCCCTTTTTCTTTTCAACATCACGATCGATCCGCTTCAATGTATTTCAATTGGCAATAGATCAAGGACTCCTTCATCGCCTCCCTGGAAAAGGGGTGACTTTTAGAACTTCACTATACACCAACGACGCGGCAATTTTTGTGTCTCCATTCCGCTAAGACATCAACAATCTCATGCTCATTCTAAACAACTTTAGCATTATTACGGGCTTCACGACGAACTTCCAAAAATCTTAGTGGCTCCTATTCGGTGTGACGGTATTGATCTTACAAACATTCTCCAAGCTCTTCTGGCTACTCCAAAAACTTTCCCCATGTGATACCTTGATCTACCTCTCACGGTGAAGTAGCTTAAGAGAATTCACTTCCAATACCTTGAAGATAAATCGGGTAAGTGGCTAATTCCATGGAATGGAAAATTCTTCAACATTGCTGGTTGCAAGGCCTTTGTCAAGTCGTCTCTCACCTCTCAAGCTATTTATCCACTAATGTTGCTTGACGTGCCCGTGGAGCCCATGCAAGGTATCCAAAAACTTATTCGAGGGTTTATTTGGGTGGCCAACAAAAAGTTCACTGGTGGGAAATGTAAAGTGAATTGGACAACGGTTTATAAACCGACATCCATTGGCAGCCTCAGAAACTTAAAATGGAGAAGTTTGGAAGCTTCCACTGTCTTTGTTGGCCATGGCTCAAATGGATGTCCCCAGAGTGACCGTGGGTTAGTTTGGAAAATCCTTGCAACAAGCATGATATGGAATTCTTTTTTCATCATTTTCATTTTTGTTTTTTTGAAGTTCGAGAAGCTGGTACGACCGGGCGGTACGATCGGATACGGTTGTACTTGAGGTCGTTATGACCTTAGGAAATTATTCATGTTTTCTATGTCTCATAGCAAGGTCGGTACGGGTACGTCCCCCCGTACCGACACTCGTTATGCGTGCAATATCTTTTCTTCTACACTTCCATCTCTCCCCCAAGAACTAGGGTTATAGATCATCTTTATTTCTCATCATAATATTACTAGGGTTTCTCCATATCTACCCAAGAACAAGGGAACTAATTATACATGAAATGGATCAACATCGTAGCAATAATATTGATGATATATGGAGGTGCAATTGAATATAAATGCAAATCCACAATAGAGTTGGATTACAACAAAGCAAACAAAGGGGATTGATGCTGAAGATAGTGTTGATGAAGATGATGATGGAGATTGATGCGTAGCCCTTCAATATCCTCGTATCCTCTTCCTCTTGTGTATTGGTGGAGATGGTGATGGAGGTGGCGGCTATGGAGGACGTGGCTATGGAGGCGTGGCGGAGCGATAGGGCTCTGCCCTTGGGCGTGTGTTGTTTTATGTGGAGGCGGCTAGAGCTCCCCTTATTAAATAGGTGTTCTGTAGGTCGGTTTCATGATAGCGAATATGCCCATCGGGCCTTCACAAATATTGTTCCGTTTGACAAAACGAAGTCAACATAGGGTGGTACGGGTGGACGGTACAGGCAGGCCCATACCGTACCAATGGGCGTTATGCCCTTAGAAGTCTACGGTATTTTGGTCGTTATTTCTTCATACGAAGTCTGATTGATATGTTATTTGGATCGTTGGACTCGTATGGACGATATCTACAACACTATGGTCTTGGATACGCAATATGAGATGATGGAAAAATTATCACTTTTCCACACCTCATATGGTTAAGTCTAGTGCTTGTAACTCCTCCATATTGTATCCTCATGGTTCCTATTGCCATCCTTTATCCATAATTGTCCATAACACCTACACACATGACAAAGACAAGGAGAACGAGATAAAATACTAATCAAACTACTAATTGTGCAAATCCCATATGAAAATGGATTAGAACTAGTAATCATGCATAATAGGCATAGTTGTAGCTAGATATAGGATGAGATGTGATATAGGTACGATTACTCGAATGCTCATGATTGGCTACCCTACATTGGGTAAAAGGCTTACGGCCCAAGGAGATTTCAGATGACGGCCCAGAGAAAGCAACCGACAAAGACTTTGATTGTATTAGGAAAGAGACTATGAACTGACATTATGTTGGTATTATAATTACGCGTGTATGAAACCTATCCGTATACAGCTTTGAGACCCGGCCTATTATATAAATGATGGGAGAAGCCTAAAGTGAGGGTACAGAAATCTAGAGGACAACTTATAATAGTGTGGTTTACTCAATATTCAGGCGACTTTGTCTTCATCATTTTCCTGACATACGACGAAATCCCTAGCGTTCTCTTTTCCACGAAACCCCAAGTCCATCACTATGGGCAGTGTTGAGGTTACCCCTCGTCAATTGGCGCCGTCTGTGGGAAACCTGAACGCTAGAACCACGGATTTGATGGACCGCTCTCCACCAAGCACCAACTCGATGAAAGAAGGACCACACCCACCCACCCATAAAGCTATGCTTACAGAAGTACCGGTATCTTCCATCGGATCCTCAATGGAAGTCGAAGCACAGATCGAAGCAAGTGACAAAAGCGAGCAAACCGAGATGAATCTGGGGGATCCTGGTGGTCTTTATGACAATCTCTCCTTCTGATCAAACCCACAGTTAACACCACGACGCAAAGCAAGCCCAGCAAATTCGGAACCCAAAGAAAGTAGCGAAAGCATCGACTTCAGAATTCGGATGGCGGAAATCTATCTAGAACAAAAATTGATGGACTTCATCAGCTCATCCAACAGTGTCTCCATCACAGCAAACAATGACGTTACCAGTCCATATGTCACCCAGCACCAAGTATGCGTGATCATAGGAGACGCCACGACCTAGCAAGACTCCAACGATAACCCAATTCTTAATCCCGATGATATTCTTTCAAGCCATAATGGAGGAAGTGACGACAATGAAGGAAGTCGAGGAAACGGGGGATACCCAACAGTCAACCGTGTAAATCGGGAAGAAGAACAACCGCACGAAGGTGAGAGGCAAACCCTTAGCTTACCAGCCAGTGCATGGGAAAAGGCGAGAGCAGCAATTTCGGGTGTGGTACCAATGACAACGGATGCTACCCACGAAGATCTATTGGCATATCAATATCTGCTTCATCGCAAAAAGAGAGACCTCCTTAGGATGCAGAGGCAACTCGACGAATGGAAGAGGGTAGCCGATGAATCTAGTCTATGGCAAGCGCAGTTAAGCTCCACCCGAGGATCAAGGAGCGTAACAGGAGGAGCATCGCCAAGGAGAGGAACGTCTAGATTACGAGATATCCCCGAAGAAGAGAGGAGCGGACTAATCCGAGACCTTGATATGTCATTCATGTCCATAGACCAAGCTGGAAATATCAAGGCAAAAACAGCTCAGGCGCAAACATATCTAATTACAATGCAGCCCGCACCCGATGATCCTTGTGCGGCCCTTCACCACTCCGCCCTGATGAATCTCAGCATGGTAGGAGAATCTCTCGCGCAAGAAGATAAAGGAACCACACGACAACCCGACAGATCCCCACGCCATCGCAGCAGCCCTCGGCAGGGAGGTCATACCCGATAATCAAGATCACCACATCGGGTCCACTTTCTAGAATCAGAACCGCGAAACGACGCAAGAAACGACATCACCCAGCGACGGATCGACTGATCCAGAGAAGAACACAACACCCAAAGATACCATGACGGTGAAAGTGAGGAAGAACAAGAACTATAAGGAGCTAGTTGCTTTACCCGACGGGTTTGCAAAACTCCGGTAACAAAAGATTTTAAGTTACCCCAAGATCGTCAAAAGTACGATGGTCTTCAAGAACCCAAAGCTTGGCTGACAGATTACCTGGCAACCGTCAGACTACAAGGCGGATCCAAAGCTACAGCAATGCAAAGCTTGTAGCTGCACCTAACTGGTGTGGCACACTCCTAGCTAAAACAACTACCCGAAGAGTCTATTAGCAGCTGGAACAATCTTGAGGACAAGTATATCAGGAATTTCCATTCCACATTCAAGTGACCCGCGCCTTTGGAGCAATTACGGGCCTGCAAGCAAAAGCTGGGGGAGTCAATACGGGCTTTCATCCAACGATGGAACATTAGAAAAAATTCGGCTGAAAATCCATATCCGATGAAAGAGCAATTGACGCCTTCAATGATGGACTTTGTCGATAGGATTTCATTGAAGAACTAGGACAGATCAAGCCAAAGACAATTTCATAGGTGATGGACATAGCCAATTGATGAGATGATGGGGAAGATGGAGTATACAACAAAAGAGCCCGTTCACATGATGACGACAGAGACAGGCGCAACAACGACCGGAGATGATGAACCAATGATGGATACCATACACCCAGTTACGTTGCAGGAAGTTTCTTTGGAGGGGACAACCGACGAAGTGATGATTACAATAGCGGATATCGTGGCAATAGGGACATCATCGGTGGAAGCCAGTCACAGCAACGATACCAATCGACGAATCGAGACCCACCTATGTTAGGAGGACAAATGTTGGAAGGACCCTGCAATATGCTCTACTACGTCGACTCAATAGGGAAAAGGCGATCAAATCATCTCCTAAAGGACTGCCGAACATTCTTGAAAATGCAAGAACTATGCAACGCAAGGGTAGCCGAAGCAGCATTCCGAGGCTACGCTACTACACCTGGCACTTTGGCCATCGGCGCGCCACCTCCACCACAGGGGAATCCGCTAGCAGGGCAGCCACAAAGTACAATACACCAAGACAACAAATATCCCAGGTCAAAGGGAGCAATGTCAATGATCCAGAAGGGACCACCCTCTAACAGAACACAGAAATTGATCACTAGACAAGTAAACTTGGCAGTAACAAAGCAACCTCCTACACCGGAGTACCTCCATTGGTCAGAACAAGAAATTACTTTCAGCATAGATGATCATCCATTACGGGTCCCTCAGCAAGGCCAGTCAGCACTGATAGTCAAAGCGCAAGTCGGCGGGTTCAACATGAGCAAAGTGTTCTTGGATGCAGGAAGCAGCATCAACCAGATTTACGCCAAAACTCTGCGGGCCATGAACTGGTCCATGAAGAACCTAGCACCTACAGACACAACTTTCCACGGGATAGTTCCAGGAAAAGCCGAAATTCCATTGGGCAAAGTTCATCTCGACGTAGTCTTTGGATCAACGACTAACTTCAGGCGAGAAAAGCTAGAATTCAAAGTCATAGACTGGCCATCTTAGTACCACGCGATCCTGGGACGACCAGCTTTCGCTAGGTTCATGGAAGTACCTCACTATGCATACCTGGTGCTAAAAATGCCAGCCCCCAATGGGTTCATAACAGTCAAAGGAAGCTTCAGTTGCGTAGACAGCAGCGATCGAGAATTCAACAAAATCTCGGAATCTTTCGGGATGGAGGCGGAACTCAGACAGCTGAAGTTAGCGGATGAGGAGTCGACACACGAAGGGCACACCCGCAAACAGAAAATATTGGAAGAGCAAGCACACAACAGTCTCTCAAAAGCAACCTATGCAACCTCTAATATAGGTCCCACATAGGAAAATCCACTAATCAACAAGACGATGGCACCATGACAAGGAGCATGATGAAGAACCCCAATAACAGTAGCCAAAGTTCCTAAAGAAAAATCTTCACATAGACGTACTTTACATTCAATAAAGGCCAACGGCTAGACGATCACGCCCTTGCAATGTACTTCCATCCATGGTTATCAGTAAATAAATAAAGTATTCCACGAAGATACAAATTTCTATGGCAAACGAACATCAGTTCGTCGGGTCCTCAAACAAGAGAATACAACATACAATCAAAATCTCGTATAAAACATACGACCTTTTTGACAAGTATAAAGTAGTTCTACACAAAGTACAAAGGCTCAGCAAGTAAATAATCAGATAGGGAAGTTTACAAAAAAAACTCTTCGTCTGTCTCTAAACACTTTTAGATAATTCTAATGGCAGGTCTACGATCAGCGACATAATGAGGCACCATATCAATAAGGTCACCATCGGAACGAGGAGGTAGACACGAAGATACATCATCCAAATCCAGTGTCAGATGATGCACATGCACCCAAGCAAGCGCGAGCTTAGCACCCGCCACAAGTTGAAGCTTAACGAAGTGATGGATCTTTTCACCTTGTCGAAACTTTGCAAGGAAGTCCGCCAAGGTTTGAGGCTGAGGATCCCGAGGAAACATGGCATTATAAGTAATATCCAGAGATCTACTGCAGCACTCGACGAATTGCTCCAACTCCGATAGGCAATCCTGAAGCAACGCTACAGTGTAGGTGCGACGATGATCAGTCCAAAAGTCCGCTTCAGAACTTCATGAGGAAGACACAAGATCTTGCATTCGGTTGTGCAGACGCTGGGCCTCATCCCTCTCGCACAATCGAATGCCTGCAAATTAGGGAGAAAAAATATCAATTTCCCGCAAGACAGAAAGAGCAACCGAAGAAAAAAGAGGAAGAATACTTACACAATAGCTTTTCGTTTCCCCTGGAGATTTCTTCCAAGAAAAAAGCCTCGCGGTTAAGGGCCTGGCGTGTTTTTGATTGGGAAACATCCACCATCGATTGAACAACTCGAAGTTTTCCTTCAAGTTTTTTCACTTGTTCTATCTTTTCAGCATACAACGGCGGGTCTACCGTATGCACGATGGAAGAACCAGTCACACCTACTAAAGTAGAGGAAGGAACACCATCCGATAGTTGCGGGGGTCCAGAAGGAGCTGAAGAATCATTCAAGATATGACAAGACAAAAAGATGTGAAACGTTCAGCATACAAAAGCAAGCTCACACACATATATTCGAAAGTTGCATTCTTGTAAAAAGAAGCAAGGGAAGGCTGGATAAAGTCAAGGTTCATTACAACAACAACAAGGGAGACACGATAGAGATTACAAAACAAATCCTACAAAGCCATGTCCTTCAAAGACAGGGTGGCACTAGCGGAAGGAGCGCTAGCTACAGGAGTAGTAGGGGTAGCCGGAGAAGGAGCGCCTGTCATAGCAGCGGCAGCCGAAGAAGGGGCAGCCAGGTTCTCCAAACCCGAGCCAAGACCTAGGAGCAGCCGATAATATTTCCTGGCCTTCTTAATATAAGGCTTCAGGTCAACTGCTTGGACATTGGGGGTGACTGGGATAGAGGAGCTAACCTTCTCCCAGTCGACCTTCTCGCCATGCGCCATCGCCAGGGCCATCGAAGTTTTGGCACCACTTCTTGACTGCATCAAACTATAACCAACAAGGGGGCTGGGATCAGCACCTAAAATGGCGACAAGATCATTCAGGTTGTTCGGCATGTTCTTGGTTGGAAATATTTCGGCATGAAGATTCTTGAAGGCACCACGGGAGTGGACAAGAAGGTTGTGCCCACAAATGTTGTTGGCCTCCAAGGTGCTAACAACATCTGACAAAGGATCAACCTTCTTATCTTCGTGTAGCGTCAAGTCTTGGCTAGTCAATTCTGAAAATAAAAGGAGGAAAGGATTGATGACCAAAAGGAAGAAATGAAATAAAGAAACGCAAGAGAAGAAAGCTTATGGGTCAGAGAAGCATTAAGGGCCTCCAAGCGCTTCCAAAGATTTTCATCTCGAATAGCGGCCTTTTTGGTCAACTCTTCAGCATCAGCCTTCGCCTTCTGCCTGACAACCTCCAAAGCTTCCTCAGCAACCCGTAGCTTGGCCTCTAGCTCATCGACATGCTTCATCGCCTGATCCCGGATAACTTTGGATTCTTTGGCGGTTGCTGCATAAAAAGATCATGAAAACCAAGGAACAAAACCTCACAAGTAAATCCTAAAGATGCACAAGGACATACCTTTCATTTTTTCGGCTTCATCACAGATTTTTATAAATCGAGAGGCCATATCGACCATCTCGCGCATCAAAGGCTGAAGAAGAACATCACAGCAAAGGATATCAGGGCAAAAATAAAAAAGGCTACATGCAGAGAAGTTACGAGTTACAGAGTGACTTACATCTTTCATATCCACATCAATAGGCTTTTCTGATATCACCACCCATCGTTTTCTTCCTTTTTTGCGGCGGCGGTTTGGATGAAGTGGCAGTATCTTTTTGAATGATCTCCTCCACAGAAGACAGGAGCTTTTCCTTTGGCTCCACCAATGGTGGAGGAGATTTCTTTGCAGAGCATCCCACAAATGTGCGAAGGGGAGATGCGGGAGGACCTTCATCATCACTGCAAAAGAACAACACAATTGGAATAAGCATCAGTAGTAAAACCACCCGGTAAAACGGAAAAAGAAGCAGTTGAATACTTATGAAGACACATCCTGCACGAGGCGGAACAAATTCATCTAGGCAGGAGCAGCCGCGATCGAAGTAGCATCGAAAGGCTTGGAAGAAGTCGAGTCATCCGAGTCTTCGACCCTTTCCACAGCATAAGGGCGCTTCCTCTTCTCGCCAGCACGCTCCACGCGGAAATCTCCGGAGCCAGCCGAAGGAAGAGATTGCGTCTTCGAAGAAGAATCAGATGCAGAGAACTCTACCTTCTCATCTGTGGCAGTCCCAGTCATAGGGAGATCATCGGATGCGGAAGAATGGACAGGGGGCTCACAACTTCCAGGAAGAGGAGGAAGCGAGTTTAGATGATCAAAATCCTACACAAGCAGAAGACATGGAAAAAATGCTGATCATTGAAAGAGTGAAAGTGCATCTACCAAAAGAAGAAAAGAATAGGTGAAGGCAACAGAAATTTACCTCGGGGATCCAGTTTTTCTTGCCAAAGGGCTCCACAAGACAAGTTGATGGAACCGGGATTTTCTTAGTCAAAGTGGTGAAGCTCCGGACTCTTTTCTCATACACCTTGAGGGTAAGGTCTTCCGAAGAAATTCTCATCGGGTCCTTCCTCTCGGTGTACGCCCACATGCCAGAAAGCCGGGCTTGAAGCGGCTGGACGCGAATCCACAAAAAGTATGCCAGGAACTGGAGACCTGACAATTCCTTGCCAACATCATGCCGCAGCTTTGAAATACGATCGACATAGGGCTGGATTTCCACCATTTCTTCGGCAGAAGGACGCTGATCCTAGGAGTCAAGTTTGCGGCAGGTTTTCTTAGGATCAAAGGGGCCAACCCGAAAGATTGGCCTTTGAGTGGCTGATCCTTTACATAAAACCACTTGGACTTCCAACCTTGGACAGGATCAGTGATTTTGAAGTCCAAATAATCAACATCGGATCAGAGAGAAAAAATGGCACCACCAACATCGTGGACAATGGTGTCAGTGGCGTTACGACGAACATAGAAGTGGGGATGAATCCCAAGGAAACACTCACAAAGAGTGACGAAACAAGCGACGTGGAGAATATAGTTGGGCATGAGCTGATACATCTGCACGCCATAAACAAACAAAAGTCCATGAAGAAATTCGTGGACAGGAAGAGAAAGACCGCGAAAGAGGAAAGAGAGGAACATTACCCTCCAGCCAGGCTCAGGGATAGGAGCAACCTTGTCTCTAGGGAGCTTGAAGGAACCCTCTGTTAGATGGCCGAAGTTCCACGCCTCACGAAGTTCCCTCGTCGTGCACTTGGTGGGAGCCCATCCGACGGCCCTCTTCCTGGTGGCCTTCGTGGCAGCAGCAGAAGTTCCAACAGCCTTGCTTTTGCCCATGGCTGCAAAAGGGGAATACGAGCACATGAACCAGAGTTTGCAAGGGAGCAGGAGCAGGAGTTCGCAAGGGGCAAGGGCGCAAGGAAGAAGATGGAGCAGGGGAAGGTGAGGTAAAACAGTAAAACACATCTCCTTTCCCTTATAAAGAGCAAAGGCGTACGGTCCAAACCATTCGATGCAAAATCGAACCGACAGAAACACACACGATGGTGACATGTGTTACAAGAATTTCGTAAAGGAAAATCGAAAGAAGTTATGGCCATAGTAAAAACGGAGGACAGCGCGTGACGCCTCGATTTTCGCGCGGAGAGGGGACGTGCAGCCAAGAATCTCCGCTGAATACGCTATCACGCATCATTACTGTTGCATGTCCCCCACATTCGACATGTCCAGTCAGGACGTGTCCTCTAGAAATAAACAACATCAGATACGTCATCAATTACGTCATAGCGGAAGTGTCGCAAGAAATTGTGGTTTGTTTTAAAAGATATGACCCAAAGAAATTAAATTGGAGTTGAAGTAAATTCCTCGAGAAGAAGATTTGAGACTACACTCGAATATATAATATTATGACTGTAGCCTCGGGGGCTACTCCTATCGGGAGCACTGGTCGTGCACCTGACAAAAAATACAAAAGCACTAGCGCCATAAAATTAAGTTTTCGAGTCTATGTTTTGATACATATATTCAAACATAGCCTCGGGGATAATCCTATCAGGAGCGTAGGCGCATACCCGATAAAGAAAGATAAAGGAAACATTCGATGACAGATACTCCTATCGGGACCGGTTACAAAAAAAGCAAAAAGTTCTTCAGCCACTTAAATCAAAAACTCTCGGATCACACCCGACGCGATAAAAATCCGAATGCCATGTTCAGAAACATGAAGGTAAGACCCCAGGATATGTTCTGTGTGGTCTGGTAATCGCACAAGAATGCACTATGCTAGTAAAATATCCGTATCAACGATACGATGAAAAATCCCGACGGACGCGTTGGGTACTCGATAAAATAGAAACTAGAATTTAGTATTCGGTAAGACCACAGCGGTCCAAACTGAATTACGCCAGTTAGAAATTCCGGATTCGAGCCTGGGACTTGAATTTGATGTAGGACAAGCTTATTTTTGCCCAGGAGCAATTAACTGATTTCCGATCCGTCGGAAGCATCAGACTCGTTGTACCAAATCCCTACAAAACACAAAAAGTGATAAAAATAAAGGAAAAAAACTTTGAGACTCAACCTAAAACTACGATTCAAGTAGTCTCGGGGGGCCACTGACATAGGTACGATTACTTGGATGCTCATGATTGGCTACCCTATATTGGGTAAAAGGCTTATGGCCCAAGGATATTTCAGATGACGGTCCAGAGAAAGCAACCGACAAAGGATTTGACTTTATTAGGAAAGATAATATGAACCGACATTATGTTGGTATTGTAATTACGCGTGTATGAAACCTATCCGCATATAGCTTTGAGACCCAGCCTATTATATATATGACGGGAGAAGCCTAAAGCGAGGGTATAGAGATCTAGAGGACAACTTATAATAGTGTTGTTTACTCAATATTCAGGCGACTTTGGCTTCATCGTTTTCCTGACATCCGACGAAATCCTCAGCGTTCTCTTTTCCGCGAAACCCCAAGTCCATCACTATAGGCATTGTCGAGGTTACCCCTCGTCAAGATGAGTGACAATATGAGTAATTTTTATGCTTAAATATCCATCATAATTGCACTCATCAGTTAGTTAGCTACTTGGGTGGAAAACTTCGACGATGAACCTGGCAGCTAATAGCCGGACGATTTCTTTGCAAATTGCATGGTGTCGCTAGTCTACGAACCATCAAAGTGGTTTCTTAACCAACTACGTCCCTTCCTTGATGTCGAGATTGCGCTTAGTGAGTTCCCTAGGGACACGCAGCATGTCAGATGGCTGCCATGTGAAGATGTCCTCATTCTCATGGAGGTAACTGCTGATACCCATCATTTATCCAACTTTCCCCCCTCCAGTGTGATGCGCTTGACGTCTTGAACCGACTCAAAGGTGGTGCCAGCTAATTCAGTCGGTCTATTAGTGAGAGTGACATCCTTTGGGTCGACTTTCTATCGTATCTTAGCAAGATCACTTTTGTTAATCGCCAGCTCGGTGAAAACCGACTAGCCTTCCTAGCACTCGGCGTCCTTGAGGCCGCAGTTTATTGTGATGATTCCTTTGGGCCCTGACATCTTAACCTTGAGGTTTATGTAGCAAGATTGTTCCATGAATTGGGCGAACGCGGGTCGAATGAATATGCAATGGTACAGGCTTTTGAAATCCACCACTTTGAAGTGGAGGATATTCTTGTGGACGTTTTTCTTGCTCCCTAAGGCAATGTTGATGCCGATTCTTCCCAAAGGCTTAGCCGACTTCCCTGGCACGATGTCGTGGAATGTCATTTTTTAGGGTTGTAGTCGTGACTTGGGGATGTTTATCCACTCGAAGGTCTCCAAGTCCATGATGTTGATGATGCTGCCACCATCCATAAGTACCTTGGATAGCCAAAACCATTGACTTATGGGGCAACAACTAATGGTAGTCGGCCAGGACCCTCTACCAGTGGAGGGTGATCCTTTCTGGTCCACTCGATGAATTGTTCCAACGAATCCGGAAAGTTTGGTACTCCAGGTACCGTGGCGTTGACGGCGTGGTAGTGCGCCTTTCCTCCTTTTTATCCACTATGGTGAATATATGGAGGGCAGCTAAATCTTCTGCTAGGTCATCGACATCAAATTTTGGGACTAGGAGTGGTATCAAATCACCATACGTAGCCCTAAATCGGCACTCCTTTAATAAGTGCCGAGCAAGATGCTTCGGTGTACTGTGTAACCTACATCACTGGTTCTCCCTTTCCTCTACGGAGTATGCCCGAGCCACCATTAGCTCCCATCCATCTGCGTCTGTGATGTAAGTCGATGGAAATGACGGTGCCCCTATGTAACCTCGCCAGCTACGACACCGCTAGCCCCGGATCTCTCTGTGAGCCCAATATCAACTTACATATTAGAGCCTCAACTGTCCTCGTGGCTTTGTCTGAAGACACAGGAAGCACCGGCATCCTCTTCGAGCGTATCGTCGTTTTGGCCAACTTTCTTGGCAGTCGGCCTAGCTTTCCACATTGCAGAATCTTTGAGCAAATGGGTGAATTTATTAGTCGGGGTGCTATGGAGTTTGCGTGGCTGACTTTCCACGGTGTACTCGCTTTTCCTACGCTGCTCTTTTTCCCATCGCCTCGAGCAATATTATCAACTAACTCAGAGTTGCCATCACCCCCTTTTTTCTTGTTATTCTCGGGCGGGTTATCTTTCTTGGGATGTTTGTCCTTTCTGGACTTTTCCTCGTCACAGGATTCTGATTTTGTTCGATCCGAAGAAGCATACTTGGTGACTATATCAACCAAGTCACTAACTTTCTTCGGTCTACTTGTAGCTAGCTTGTAAATGAGGGGCTAGAACTGGCAAGTTCTTCCGAATGCATGGCACACAACTTCCTCGCTAATATCAGCCACTCGCTGTTGCATAAATCGGTCCACCTCATTAGGTAGTTACTGTTGGTTTGCCCTTCTTTTGGTAGAAGACCTCGATGTCTTAGATCAAGGCTAGGTGTTTGTACATCCCCTCAAAGTTCTTGATGAAAACTCACTTCATGTCCTTCCAAGAGTGGATGTTGCCTCGTGGTAGACCTTGGATCCATGTGCGTGCTCCATCTTTCATCATCAATGGAATATATTGGCACAGGATCACATTGCTATTGTTCTGGATGGACATAGAGGTTGTCTAATCCTCTAGCCAATTAGCGGATTGGATGTTCCGTCGTATTTCAGCATATCCCGTGGATTCTTGAATTCATCCGTGAACCTTTCGCACATCACCTCAGCTGCAAAACACTTTGGACCGACTGTTGAGCCGCGACGATTGTCGAGAACTTCTTTTAGATTGCGACTCCATGAGTCCATACTACATGCATCACGGTTGGCAGTGAGTGTGTTACGTTAGTCGGAAACAACCCTGACCACGTCGGGCGTTCCTTTTCTCTTTCCTGGTTGCATCAGGCGTTATTCGACACCTCCTGGTCAGCGCGCTGGTTAGCTGCTAGCCCCAACCGTGGTTGAGATTGGATTTTCGAAGCTTGCCTCGGTCCGACTAACCGGTCCCTAGTTGATAGGGAATATTCTTCTTGTTGCACAACGGCTGTGCCGAGCAACTCTAGCACACACCGCATCTTCGCCGGTTACCTGTACCCCCTGGACCGCAGATTTAGCGGCCATCAGGTTCTAGACGGTGTTGGATAGTGACCATCCGACAGAGGAGCTCTAGCCAGAGGTGGTGGTGGTGGTGGTGATGGAAGATTTGTTCGGCTATGTCAATAGCCGGCTCCCCTGGTCTTGCTGCACCGTTGTCCCTCTTCTTCGGCCCAAGCGTACCGACAACGTGCCTCGTTCCGCTCATCAGAAGTTAGCCTCCTTAATTAAATCTGGATCATACTTCAACATTTTTTTGTTAGGCATGTCAGGAGTCGGTATCGTTGTGTGCTTCGGAGCAACCGAATTGTCCTCAGAATCGTGTACCTTAGCATATTGTCATGTGGGTCTCCTATTGAACCGAGTCAGGTAGGCTAGAGACAGTTACCCACTGGGCATTAAAGTTGTCTGGTATCCACCAACGTAGCTAGACCACGCCTAACAAAATTTAGTGACATGATAATTAATTGTTATCTCTAAGGAGCTCTAAGCTCCCTAGAATTCATGGGCGCTCAGGCTTCCAGGTGTCGTACATTCGCGGTCAATGAAAAACAATTTTAAAGGCGGTTAAAGGCATGCACATTGGTTTAGACAGGTGGTGTATGTATAGACAATATTATAGACAACTTATAGAATAGAATGTCTATAAGATATCTATTTTTAGTTAGCTATGTGTGAGTATAAATTACAAACACCGCTCATACAACAACAAAATATCGTCTGTAAGCTGTCTGTAAGATTACTACAGACTATCTAAAACTTTATAAACAACCTTACTCTCTCTCCTCTCCATGTCATCAAAACCATATATAACCTCTCGTTGCAGATAGCTGACTCACCACTATTGTACCTGCCCTAACTAAATAGTACCTGCCCTAACTGGATAGACTCTAGGGCGGTTTGCTGGGTACCGACAAACAGATCCAATGGGCACGATTCGCCTCTCCACCCCACGCATCGTCCACCTCCTCGAGATCCCCTCTCACTGTCAGCGTCCTGTCACACGCCTCTGCTGTGTAGCCGGCCGCCAGTCGTCCCACCAGCCAACTCCTCCACTACGATACCCTCTTCTCCATTGGTGAGTCCCCAATGTTGTTGTTGCCCTCTCTCTCTCTCTCTCTCTCTCTGGAGCAGCAAACCTCGATAGAGGGTAGGGCTTTCTAGCAAGAGGATGGATCGCCCTTGGTTGCTCCACCCGATGGCAGCTTGGACGAGGAAGGTAGAAGGACAGGCGGAGAAGAGGCTGTGGAGAATGCTTGCCTGGAGAAGGAGACCGAGCGAGGCAGGGTGGTGCCTGTTGGCGCCGACGGCGGTGACCGTTTCCTTGTGGTGAAGGCAACGGTGAGGGACCTATCCAAGCCCAAGGACAGAACGAGAAGATCATGTTAGTGAGCACTCTTCCTCTCTTCTACCCTCTCAATGTGCTTATGTTTCGAGTTTAATTATGATTCCGATTGAGGCAAATCATGATGCACTAAGAGGTGCTGACCTATTTCAATATGATTAGTTGTCCCGTGAAGACTTTAGTGATGATGGCCACGCATAATAATGAATAGTTGGCTCCTTAGTTTCTTGGTACCTAAAGATAGCAATTTGTTTTGCAGCTTCTTGGTACAGTAGTTTTAGAGAAGGCAAATGATAGGTATCACCCGGGGATGGAACCAAACCATCCCCTGGGTCGCTGGTTGGACGCTCCTTCTCTCCCGTGGAAGTAAAATAGCCACGCAAATCCCGGTCCAACCCACGTCTGTCATCATCTTATCTTTTCCTCTCCTCTTGTGGCAGCATACGAATTTCACACGCCTCGTTTTCTCTCGCCCGTCGTCTTCTCCACGGACTCCTCCACCGGCCCCATTCCACACCAGATGCTCCGCCCAAGCATGATCCCGCCACCACGCCCCTGCCGTTCACCCAAGTTCTCGCGCCAACGCCGTCATGCAAGCTACGACTGCTGGAAGGAGGATCTGGTGGCGCCGCCGGACATCCACAGTTGCAAAGGTGGTTTGCCGCTGCCCGCCGCTTGCTGCAAAAGATGGCCGGCACGTGGCTCTGCTACGCACGGCACGCAGTGTTGCTACACACAGAAGGCGGTGTTGCTACACATGGCAGGTGGCTCTGCTAGACGCTGCTACACACAGAAGGCGGTGCTGCTACACATGGCAGCGGCTCTGCTAACCACGGGCGCGCGCACGACGCTGCTACACATGGCAGCCGGCTCTGCAACCCACAGCACACGACGCTGCTACACATGGCAGGAGGTTTCTGCTACCTACAGAGCGCGGTTGTGCTGCGACTGCGAGTGGCGACCGGTGCTGCTACCCAGGGCGCATGGGCAGGCAACGTTGCTACCAACGGCTCGCGGCTCCAGTTGTCTTCTCCGGTGACGATTTGCTACCGGAGGTCGGCGAATTTGCTATTGACAGCCATCGTTGTTGCTACCAACGGTTGGCGGGATTGCTGCAAGGATATATTGGCGCGGCTACCGACGACGATGCTGTCGGCGGTGCTTCGGCGGTGGAGTTGGTGCGGGGTAGGAGGTCGAGGCCAGGGTTGGCAAAGCTGACGCCCGCCATGGCCTCTGTGTATCAGCGAGGCATCATGGGTAATTCTGTGATATTTTTTGGGGGTAGTTTTCCACGTGAATGAAGGGGTCCCGGGGATACATGTCGGTCGTTGAACCTGGGGGATCATAAGAACTTATCCCCCGGAGGACACTCAGCGCTTTCCTTTAGAGAAAGATTTAGTCACCTATCAGTTTTGTGGTACATTAGGATTAAAACTGATGTCCAATTGTGTGGAACTATGATTCCATGAGGTTTGATTACTGAAGGTGGATAGGGCCTCGATATTTTTCTCCATTGGTTAATCACGTAGATTGTACACCTATATATGTATGCTATGAAATACTGTGATACATTCAGAGTTGTTCCTGTGGTACCAGGAACATTTTATTGGTTTCTTTACCCTTGCATAAATGTTTGAAATCACTGGAAGCATTGTTGAGCTTCCAAACATTGAGGGATGCTATTTGTAACTTCAGTAAACTCAAAGCCAAAAGGACATTCTAGCCGGTGCATAGATGACCTAAGTAAATCTTACATATGCGTCTAAATGGATAAACAGTAGCAGCAAGGATATAGATTTGGGATCACAGGAAGAGCCCAACTCAATTGCCAGGAAGTCAGTTATCTTAGAAGAGCTCTAAGCTCCCTGGTTTTGAGGCGCTGTGGTCGCTCGGGGTGTGGACGCTCAGTGTGAGCCTACTTATCGGTGGCTTACCAAGTTTGTTTCATGTATTGGTTCTAGGTCGGTTTCTCTGCATTGATGGCAAATCCAACACGTCTCGGTCTCGCGCTTTTGCACTTCCTCTTTTCTCAGTCAAACCACTCCGCAGATTCAGCCTCCCTCCGTGACCGAGCTAGTAAGCCTGATGCGGCCTGGAGTCCCTCACCACTGCTGCCGCTTGGAGTTGGTCGCCTCACCACCGCCTGGAGTTTCCTCTACCGCCTCCCGTCTCTAGCAAGGTAACTGCCTCCCACCTTCCCAATCCATATACTCCCTTCATCCTCCGGACCTCCATGATCTTGTAGTCCCGTGATTGCTGCTGCCTGTCGAGGACTTGTGGTGCATGCGTTGCCGCTGCCGCTACATGCTCACTGCTGTGGCGGGTGGGCATGCTTGTTTGTTGTAGGATGTGTGTGTGCTCACTTGCTGGCTCCTGTTAGTGCTTTGATTTGCTGGGTTGTTGATGATTTGATTTTCTATACAGTACTGTTGTTGACCCACTGATGTTGTTGTTGTGTCTAATTTTTTTAATCAGTCAGTCAATGAGGACATAAAAATACCCATTGATATTGTTGTTGGGCTGGCTAAAATTGGTGATTATTCAGTTAGTGAGGACATAAAAATAGCTATGGAGGCAACGGTACTTTGATCTGATCTCAACTATAGCACCCAAGTTGGCTGAGTTGACAACAAAGACAATACTCCTTGCCATGAGAGAAGATTGACAGAAATACCAAACTCAAGAATACAAGTACCCATGGAAGTTCGACGATAGGCAATTGCAATTATACTGATTGGTTCATTCACTATCTTTTCCCTTATAGGTTGAACCGCAAATTTGATCTATTTACATTAGTATATATATCATCTTGTGCCTTCTTGTTTGACAGTGTTTCGCACCCTTATAATTGGTTAACAATATTCATGCATGTGCTACTTATGATATTGTAAATAGATCATGAAACCTATAAAACAGGAAGTTGAATCGGAGTATGAGGAAAGAACATCCATATCATATGTAAAGTAAGAGTTATCTCGTTTAAATAGATCCAAGCTTTCCATGAATATGTGGAAAAGTTGCTAATTTCGTATCTACTATAACCTGGGCTTACTATTGTTCAGCCTTCAACTTTTTATAGGCCCTAGCTAATGTTGTAAGTATATTTATTTGCTTATTGTTTCTGTTTACTTTCGAAACCCAAAGGGGTTTATACAGATATAGGCGATGGAACCGAAACAATTACATTTTCTTATCTAGGATTAATATAGCATTTTCAAACCATTGATAGCTGCAGGTTGTTATGGTAAGATCGGGGATCGAGTGTCATGAAAGTATTCGGTGAATGAGATAATTTGAACAAGCTATTGCACAAATATTTCTTACATGGTGGAAACCTTAAAACATGCAGGTTCTATTGCACCCTGAAGTTTTTGAGATTTACTATGGCCGGCAGATACATCATAGTTTCAGATAATTATTATTAGAATGAACTCTTGAAGCTATTATAGACAATTTAGTAGAAGTTACTTAATAGTATTGAATCGTATTTACAGGAAAGCGGGTAAATTTTGGCCAGCTGGATTGACGACTCGAGAAGAAAATAGGAGGCATGGTGAAATATTGTGTCCTATGATCATTAGTGTTCTTCGTATAAAACATATGAGAAATCCATATATTTTTTGCAAAATGGCAGGAGCACTACCGCTCTATCAGAAGAAGTAGAAAACGTCATGGTTACAAAGAACATTTACAGGCATGCATTTGGCAGCCGACACTAAGACTACACAAAATTACCCTCCGCCTTCATTTACAACTCTAAAAAATGTCATTCTTCTTGCCAGTTAACATGACAGTAATAGTTATGAAAAATATGGGCGTTACTTTCTCTCTGAATGCCCAAAATTGAGCATCCAATCACCCCCATCAAACTGTTTTCGCATTTGAGGTTCCACCTAGCATCTGATCTATGATCTATGAGTAGGTTCCACAATGAACAGATTATAAGAAATGTGATAGTTATCAATATTTGGTTGTTTTTGGAGCATGTTAATATATTCTGAACTTTTTAATTAACTAGCCTTGCATAGGAATATTTACCTTATGTGTTATCATTCTTCAGATTTAAAAGATGATACTGTGGGAGGATAGACGAGACCTTGCAGGTGGAGAGTATTGTCGTGTAGAGGGCCAACATATTGCAGCATTAAGTTCTAGAATTAGACGTTGGTAGGTGGATAGGACCTGATTTTCCCTTTCCCTTATATTGAAATCACCAAGCTGCATTTTACACGTTAACCATGTAATAGTTTAAACTGTAGCAGTTAACCAACAAATCACGATCAGAGTTAGCTAGAAAGAAAAGCTTGGTATTTCAGAAACAATATGGTGGAATAAAGCATTGTTTTTTACCCTGCAGTCAACATCAAGCGAACAACATCTTAGTGTCCACGCCTATCTGATTTGCTACTCCAATGGAATGTCCTGATCGTTCGACCTTTAGGTTTTTTTAGATTGTTCGAATTTTAGTTAGTTGTTCATAGTAATGCATCTCTATCTGTTAGGATACATATATTCTCAAAAAAAACTGTTAGGATGCATAATTGCAACCGCATGAATCTTTGCTTCTCTTCTCTCATTTTCTTACTCTCCTAACTACCTTGATCTTGCTGCAATCGTCAATTGGTTACAAAAGTATAAATTAATTTGTTCCGTGAACAACATAGTTTGACACTAGCAGTGCTAGTATCAGTGACCATATTATATTCCATAAATTGAAAGGAAGTGTGACATTCTTTCATTGGGTTCCAACTTATGACAACAACTAAAGGCATATATAAATGATTTATACTTTTTCCTTTTTCCTTTTAGATATCAAAAGGTCGAGTTGGTTTTTTGATTGGAATTGAATAATATGTGCTATATCCGTTCACAACATTATGTTTTACAGGAATATTCTAACAACTTAAAATGTCAATGTATTTGAAGTATAAAAGGGTATCACACTGTTTCATGTTGTGGTCTTCCTTGCAGGCATGTACACTTTCGAACAGCCAAGTTTTCGCCACAAGATATAGTTTGTCTGTCTAAACCTCTCGGGAGACTGCCATCAAGAACTGATGAAGCACATGCCCTACGCCGGCCTCTCTCGTACTGTGAAAGCCCAAGCCACAACAAACCGAAACCGAAAGCGAACAAACACTGCTTCCTCAGAACTTAAACAACATTAACGAAGGACGGCACGACAGAGCGCGCTGGGTCCATCTAGTATTCCCTCCCTACCGTAATATAAGTCATATTGATATAACGAATATTACAGGAGTTAGCGTGTGTGCGCATTCCAAATCAATATTCTCACCCTAGAAGTATCGACTGCGTGAGCGGTATTGAAGGCTTGAAGCCGTAGGAGAAGACGAAATCAATTTCTTTTGAGCCAAAGTAACAACATAATTTTAGGCAAGTTGTGCACTTACACAATCCTGAGCTACATTGCGGCCCAAAACCTAGTATCAGCTACTGGGCTTAACATCTAGGCGAAAGCCTTTTCAGCTTGGAGTGGGATGCCGATGATGATGGTGCTCATGGGTGTTGTTTTCCTTACTCAAGGTGTTGATCGAGATCAGGGCTCACATCCTACTTTCGATGTTTGTCTTGCCGGTGATGGTGTTTTCGGCTTTGAGAGTGCAGTGTGCTCATTTCTTTCTTTCTATTGGATGACAGTCCTAGTCTATTTTAAAAGGCACTTGCTTCTCCCATTCTTTTTTTTTCACGGTTGCTTTTTTTTACAATCAATACTATATATATTTATCGTATCAAACGCTACATGGTAAAGATACATGAGCTGTCTTCAGCAATTACAAAATAAAGTCTAAAAGAAACTATCCAATCATCGAGGTCTTCAAACTCTTTCTTCTTCCATGACACAATCTTGTGCTTTTCCGAAGACAGCCACATAAAAAAGACATAGGTACTAAACTATAAACTTGTAATGGGTTCTCCCGTAATTTTAATTTGAGTCGTAGTGCCAAGACTAAGTGCACGCGCGTAGCCATTAGAGTAATTATCCAACATCGGCAGAGCACCAACACCAGTATTTTAGAGAAGACAAACCGAACAGCCTCGTCAACATCGCTGGGGAGCCGAGAGTACGAATCACCATTGTCGAGAATATGACAGCCGGGAAACATATTGCGAGGACAAACTTCCTCGCGATAACCAACAAAACTCATCCAAGATCGATCCGGCGAAGTAAGATCGGAAAAACCATACCTAAAGAATTTTAATCTTCCAACACCACCACTGACGTCGAGAAGAAACTCACGTCGTCGAATGAAGGGCCAAAGGACACTTATTGTAGACGATGCCATGTCCATCAACGTGGAGACAAAAAAGGAGCAGCAAGACTACTTGTATCGAAGACTCAACTCATAGATCCGGTTCCCCACTCCTCCTGGCGCCAGCGAGGCCGACCGGAGGAGGAGGAACCGACTATGGAGAAGGAGGAGGATGGAGGTGGCTAGGTGTAGGGAACATAGAGGCGGCGGCTCATGGAGTTTTCATGGTTGCTTTTTAGTTAACCATCTATGTGTCGTTTCCAGCTTAGTTTGACTCAAAAGCCAGATCATTATTTTTACAGAATTGTTTAGTTGTCTCCAATCTGCGCACATAAAAGAAAAAACATGGAATTGTTTGGTTGTCTTCACACATGGAGTTGAACCCTGATCGGGTCGAAGGTAAGATTGCTTCTGATGTTCTTCTGCGAACGCTTCGCTCGGTCGGCTCCCACGGGCGGACACGAGCGAACCCTAGCTAGTGCCATCGTCGTCCCTCCCAACCTCTTCATCTCCCCTCGCCGCCACCAGTGGGCGTCACCGAGCAAAGTCCTGCTGGCGTAGGCGGCGACGGGCCCCCTCTATCCTGTTACAGTCATAGGCCCATAGTCGATATTTCGAGGACCAAGCAATCACACAGCACGATGATGACACTGAGACTTGTTAACGCATTTTGACAAATTACCTACACCACGGGGCATGACTATGGGCGCTCCTCCCCATTGATATCGCTACACCGGCCACCTTGGTCGCCGGCACAAGCCGCCGACTTCCCTTGTGCACCTACTGTTGTCAAGTCGTCATAGGTTATATTGTGTGGCACCCCTCATATTATATGGGAGGCCTAGGCTACAAGAGTCTGACTCTAGTACTACTCGTATACTATCCATAATACAACACAAGTCCAAACCTAACCTAACTCATATGATAATATTCGACACAAACACAACAAACTCCACCTTGGCGAATATTCTCCGCCACCTTGAATTTGTCCAAGCGTCAAACTTCCATGTACTCTAGACTAGGTTGTCTCCATGAGCTTTGCTACTACTCCCCGACTCCATGTGTCTCCACCTGCAATTATAGTCCCTTCTTCCCGTTCAACACTGAAAGGATACAGATGCCGCCTAGAGGGAGGGGTGAGTAGGCGGTTAAACACTTTTCCGAGAGGGGCTCAACAAAGGCGGAAATAAACTAGCATTTACTTTGTTAAGCACAAAACCTAGAACAACTAGGGTTCACCTATTTGTACCTTATGCTAAGCAAGACAAGCAACTATGTGATAGCTAGATATATACTTCAAGCACGAAGGCTATCACAAAGTAAAGTGCATAAGTAAGAGCTTGGATATAGAGATAACCGAGGCACGCGGAGACGATGATATTTTACCGAGTTTCTCCCAACATGGAGTATGTCTCGTTTGGAGAGGGGGTGGTATCAACACCAACGCCACAAAAGGCCTCCCTTGTTCTCCTGTGAATCTCACCCCAACAGGATTGATCCACACTTCCACTATCGGTGCACTTGTCGGTGGCAATCCAGAACCTCTCACAAGGTTGGGGCACTTCTGCACAATTCAATTGGAGGCTCCCAACAAACAAGCATGGGGAAAGCTCCACAACATAATTGGAGGCCCCAAGAAATCCACAAACCTGCAAAACCACCAAACCGTCTAGGGTTCCAATGAACCCAAGAGTAAAAAGCTTCTCACCTTTCACCCAATCGAATCCTCATCGATAACTCAAATCAATGCACCAAATGCAATGGCAAGAACACACGAAGTGCTCAAGTCCTTCTCTCCCAAATTCCACCAAAGCTACAAAAGCTTACGGGGGAATAAGAGAGGAAGAACAATGGAGGAAATCCACAAAAGACTCCAAGATCTAGATCCCAAGATGTTCCCCTCACTTAGAGGAGAGATTGATTGGTGGGGTTGTGGATCTAGATCTCCTCTTTCAAATCCCTCAAGAATATGCAAGAATCAATGGAAGGATTGAGGGATAGCAAGCCAAGAAGGTCAGCAATGGAGGGAAGAACTTGCAAGGAAGGTTAGGGAACCATTAGGGAAGAAGGGCCCCTGAAATAGGTCTCTAGAAATCCAACCGTTAGGCCCAGGAATCGCCCGGTCCGGAGTCTTCGGACTGGGACCAGAGTCTCCGGTGTACCCAGGCCAAACGGGGTCAAATTGGGGGACAATCTGTACGTGGTCCGGAGATAGACCGGAGATTTAGTCCGGAGTATCCGGTCTTGCAAAAACTGGCAGAGAGACCAATACGAAAACAACCATAACTTTTGCATCCGGACTCCGATTTTGATGATCTTGGACTTGTTTTAAAGAGGATAATAAGCTCTACAAGATCATACAGGGAACCGTCATAGTCCAGTAAGGGAGGATAGAACCAAATGACGAAAGGTTTGACCTCTCTTAACAAGATGAACCAGTAAAACCTCCAACATTGAAAATGCAATAGAGAATGCATATGAAATCCGTTTTCGATGAACTTGGGCTTGTAATGAAGATTAAAAAGATCTAAATACTCTCATGGATAAGAACCAAATAATGGAAGGTTTTACCAAACTCTAAAAGACAAACCGGTAAAACCTCCAATATCGAAAACGCAATAGAGAATGTATATGAAATCCGTTTTCGATGAACTAGAGCTTGTTATGAATATTACCACAAGCTCAAGAACCTCACATGGATAAGATCCAAATAACAACCAAGAAATATTATGCCAAGTATGCACAGGTTTGAGCTCTCACGAAGGATATGATCAAGTTACTCACTCGAGAGCCCCTCTTGATAGTACGGTTATCTATCCTATAAATCGGTCTCCCCAACTAACATCATGAGACCAGTAAGAAATAAACCCTATCAAGAACATATATTTGCCTTGAGCATATTCCACTTGAGCTTGACGATAGCGATCTTGTCCACCTAAAGATGGAACACCTTTCTTGATTATACTAGCTTGGTGAAGACTTGCAAATTGCTCTCCCATACTCGACTATGGTAGAGCTTCTCTCTTGGGCATATCATCTTCCCATATCCATGATAACCATAGGATGGCAAGCTTCAAGCAAATGATCTCTTCGAGATGGCTCATCTTGAACTTGCCCATCATTTCTTATTTCTTCATTATGTTGGTGTCTTGAAGGTACATAAGTGATATCACTCCAACTTTATTCTTCAAGACACACTTGCCATAGGATCAACTCTCATATGACCAATCTTTGGATCTATCCTTGAACACCTTGGTCAACACTTGATCTTCTTTACTTTCTTCTTCTCTCAACCTTGAAGCCAACATATGGTACAAGCATTGCCTATGGACAAATCCTACAAGTAAAACTCAATGCAAACATAAGTCCATAAAGATTGTCATTAATTACCAAAACCACACATGGGGGCACACATGCACTTTCAATCTCCCCCATTTTTGTAATTGATGACAATCCCTTTGAGAGGGTTTATATAAGGAATTAACCAAACAAAACGTTGTGCTAACATAAAATACAACACAAGTATGTGATGTTAGTACAACTACAATATAGAGCAAACTCCCCCACAATCTATGCACGTGTGGATGAACTTGAATTTCATTGCATATATTGCCAACTATTACTGGTGGTGGAGTTTTCTCTATATATTAAAGATGATATGCAACACACTAAGATGCAAACCACACGAGGCAAGTGTTTAAGTACAAAACTCACAACACACAACCAAATTCCCTAGAACCCTCTAAACCTTTTGCCCCATTGGCATCGATTGCCGAAATGGGTGAAAAACTTTAGAAGGACAATTTAGTGAGAGTTCCTCCACATGGTGTGCATTTATCATAATATGGGTGGAATCAAATGCACGTATCCAATGACGAATACCATGAGGAAATCAAACTAAACTGAGGATCCAAAGATTGCAAAGAAATAAAATGGTGAAGAACCATCAACGAATGAAGCAAGCAATCAAAATATCGAAAGAAGCACTTCACAAAAGGAAGATACCAAAAGAAAGATAGATATTATGACAAGGTTGAAAAGAGAGTGATCTAAATAATATGAGGAGACTCCCCAAGGTCTGTGCACAACTTATAATTTGCGTTTAAATACAATATGCACAAACATGACATCCTCATTCCCTCTATATCATTTAAACCACGAGCACGAGCAAGTGAGGAGATATTATGATGAGAGAAAATGAGTGTTTAGATGAAAAATAGGAAGCTCCCCAAGGTTCATGCACAACAAATTGCACAATTATGGAATCCTAACTCCCTATAATCAAACAAAACACCAAACAAGAACAAGAAAGAAAATGTGTGTTCTTAGGTAGATTAGGAAAGCTCCCCAAGGTTTATGCACCAAATATAATAATTGCTTTGAATGCAAAGTGCATAAACATGGTATCCTTGCTCCCCCAAACTTACATCACAACACAAAGGCATGAGAGATCAACTTTCGTAACACCAATGAGTGCCAAAAGATGCAAATGAAAAGGTTAAGCACTCAAAGCAAAACATTTGGAGCCACCAAAGAATAAAAAGGAGCACAAGGTGTAGACTCCAAGGCAAAAGGATATCAACTAGAGATTCAGCCATAATTATGTGTATACGTTTCTAGGTAGACAACAATCACCAAGATATACATCCACAAAGAAACTTATACACACAAAATGGATACTCAAGAATGAACAATATATCCAAAAGAAAGTCATAGATAATTCCAGTAAGATTTTTGCTAGAAAGCATGGCCAAAGGCTCAAATTTATCTTATTAATCATCAATGACCTTCAAACACTAACGAATACATCACAACTATCACAAGGGAACAAGAGATAGATGGAATGCATTGTAAAAAGAAACAAGTATCATAAAGAACAAATAAACCTTGCAAATTCATCCATATTGCACATGAGAGAAATTGAGGAAACGATTGGCAATCGAATTGCTAGATTGGCATATGTGGGCTTGGTGAATCATAAACATGAATTTTATATACTCCCCAAAATATGCATTCATCTCAACTTACTCATATAACAATAAGGAAGATACAATAAAATCTTGCAAGAACCACAATAAAAGCAATTGAAGGAAATCATGCCATGATGCAACCACAAAGGTTGGATGCTAGAAAAATATGCATTAGAGGGATACTTGTTACCGAGGTACCATTGGTACGATGAAGTAGATATGAGGTTGTTGATCATCCTAGCTTGACTCCAATTATCATTTAGTCACCACATCTTCTTATTATTGAAAAGCATCCAATGAATCTCCAATGTACCTATAACACATTCAAGTACACAATGGTCCCAAAACTCATTGGGTCCAAAGTAGTTAGATAAACTACAATACATAGGAGAGAATCCACATAAATATGTGCATATTGATATGAAATTGAATTTCATCCACATCTTAGCCGATAGGATTTGGTGGAGAATCCCGTATATATTGGATCAAGAAAGAAAGCATGCCATAATATAGAACATGTAGTAAATATGCATGCACAAGATTTCAAGAATCAAAAAGGAGATACTATTTGAACAAAAACACCAAGTAAACCAAGAAGTCGCACACAAGAGTGTGACACGACAAAAGGGTGTCCAAATTGTATCAAAGAGCCAAATCAACACATGAAAGGACACAAATTCAACAAATGAACAAGGCAATAGCCAAAGAGCAAAAGATAGACAAAAACACCGATGCTCAAGGATTTATCTCATCCTCAGGGATCAAACAAGTAACAAGGAATGAGACAAAACCAACTCCCAAAAAGCAAGGTTCCAACACACAAACCAAACTATCTACACTTTTCATGATGGCACAAAGTACCAAATGAAAAGATCAAACTTCCAAGCACATAAAAGATGATATGGAGCAAAACAAGAAGCATAAATATGAGTGTTCTAAATAATATAGGAGAGCTCCCCCATGGATAGTGCATTATGTAGGATTTTCCTTTTGAATGCAAAATGCACACAAATGGGATCATCACTAGTACCTACATTAAATAAAACACATGAGGATACAAAAAATAAGAAGATCCACAAGAGGCAAGGAAAGCTTGGGAGAAAACACAAAACATTTTGTTGGCAAGAGGTAGAACAAAATTTAAGCAAAGGACAAAATGAATATGATCAATAAATTCTACCATATATGGAGTACCACTTGTCCAATGACAAGAATTATGGGGAAACATTTCCCAAGGTTGTTTTCAAGGATATGATGATCATATTCACAACAATAAGCATATTACAAAATATAAAAATTAAACTCGATGCTTAGATAGAGATTCTTCATAGCTCCAAATAGTCACACAATCATAAAAGGTTAAAGTAACTTGAAGCAAATGGTTTCCATGGAGGATATGGAGGTCCAAATATGGGGAAACACATACCAAGAAAACTCTCACAAACAAGATCCAAAAGAGGAGCAATAAAATCAATCCAAGGGAATTGGAACTTGTTTGAGCTAAATGTGCCACTTAGGAGCTAGATAATTATCAATATCAATTCTAAGTGACACTACCTCAAATGTCCACATTTTATAGGTTTGTAATATGCACAAAGAGTATGACTCCCCCATAATGTGATAAACCAAGAATACTCAACAAGAGGTAAAAACATCCAAATAGAGATGATTAATGAACATGGTGGAACTTGAATTTCTCATGAGAAAGGCATACCACATAGAGACTAGATAAACTTGCAATATACATACTAAGTGGTATTACTCATGTACACATATTTTAGGATTGTGGAATGCCCAAGCATAACACTCCCCCAAAATGGGATAGTCCATTAATCTCCCACAAGAGCCAATTAAGATATGAACAAGATGCAATAGGCTCAAACATAAAACACATACATGGTGTGCAAACCAACATACACAAGCTTGTTTTCACAAGTTAAGCAAGTAGGAAGCACAACATATACAAAATACATGCAAGGTACAAAACTAACACATGCACAAGGGGGCGAGTAACTTTCAATGTATATGAGTTAAGCACATGTTACCGCAAGGAGGAACATTGGATATATGATAGAAGCATGATAATCCAAATGGCTTGACATAACAAGAATAAATGGTGAAGATACCTCAATTATTCATAATGTGGCCAAACCTCCAATGCTCTCCAAACACACATATTGATCAAGTTTTGGCTTGTTGGTCCCCAACCAAGTTGGGTCCTAAGAAGTTAGTTACAATAGGCTTGGCAACCCAAATGGTTCTTTCCTTGAACCCACATTGAGCACCAACAAATTTGGCAAACATATTGCCAACCTCATCCTTATGAAGAGAATAAGCATCATCAATTATGATAGGGTTGGATGAGGAGTTACCAATGGTGCATGAAGAAGAAATATGCCCCTTCTCATGGCATATGTAGCAAGTTCTTCTCTTGCCATATTTCTTCTTACGTGAGGCCACAACTCGAGGAAGAGCTCAAGTAGTCCTCCTAGGAAGAGCCCTTCAATGACTTGAGGTGGAGCTTGAGGCCGCTTACCTTGTTGCTTCACACTTAAAGGCTTCTTCTTCAATGGGAAAGATCTAACATGATGACCTTCTTCCTTGCACTTGAAGAAAACAATGTTGGCCAGATTCTTGACTTGATCTTGTCCATTCTTCTTGTTGTCCTTGTGCTTCAAATTGATAGTGGTCTTGTTCTTGACATTTGAGTTGAATCCAAGCCCACTCTTGTCATTGGGGGATTTTTGCACACTCAAGGTTTTGTTGAGTGCGGATTTCCCTTGATGACCCTTTTTCAAGTCATTCTTCAAAGAAGTGACTTGAGCCTTGAGATCTTTGATTTCCTCTACATGGTTAGTTTCAACAAAAGTACTAGAGGAAGTAGATGCTACATTGTTAGAGCAACAAGGCATGGAATGTAATTCATCACGAGATATAGCATGGTTGTGAGAGGATGAATTACAAGGACTAGTGCATGGAAATATAACATTTGGAGTAGATATAGTGCTATTGTCCACATGAGGCCCACTAGATGTTACCTTTGACATGATGGCCTCATGAGCTAACTTTAGCCTACCATGGGAGACTAGAAGATCCTCATGTGAGCTTGAGAGCTTGACATGACTTTCTTATAATTTCCCATAGTTGCTAGTTAGCAAAGCAAGTTGAGCCTTTATTTCAACATTCTCCTTCAAAATAGATGCTTCACAAGAAATAGAGTTAGTAGCACAAGCATCATCATTATTATTAAGAGGTGAGGGCAACTTGGCAAGCTCTTTAGAATATAAAGCTTTAAGTTGCTCATGCGACTCGGTGAGTTTGATGAGCTCCCTCTTAACGACCCAAGAACTATTTTCAAGGTGCTTAAAATCCTCAACAATTTTAGCATAAGCAACTTCAATCCCAACATTTTTACTTTTAAGATCACTTTCCACCTCAAGACCTCTATCACGAGATTCCTTCACTCTAGACAACTCTAGAGCAAAAGTCTCCTCAAGAGATTCCTTAGTGGTTTGTTCCTCTTCAAGAGCTTCATTTAGCTGTGCAATTTGATTAGCATACTCACGCTCAAAGCTACTCATTTTATCAATGGTGTTCTCATGATCCTCAATTTTTTCTTCTAACTTATTAATGTGTTCTTTGCTCTTAATAGAAAAGTCCAAGATTTCAACGAAGTTAGAACAAGCAATATTATCCTTATCAAGAGCATGCTAAACCATCTCACCCTTTTCATATAAATCATCAACATTAGTCTCTTTTTCCTCATTATCCTCATCCTCATCATCACAAGAGGTATTGGGTTCCACAGTAGGAGTTACCTTTGAATCCCGAGCCATAAGGCATAGGTGGGAACCGTGAGATGATGATGATGAAGAATTACTTGAAGCTCCATTCAAATTTGTGTATTTACCAATAGAATCTTCGGTTTCCTCTACATTGTTAGACACACAACAACTATAGGAAATAGAAGCATTTATATGATGACAACAAGGCAAAGAGAGGATATCATCATGTGATCTATTGAGGCAATTTATACATGATATGCAAGGACTATCAACACTAGCATGTAAATCATATATAGTGCTAGACGTGTTTAAGTCCAAAGATGAAGGATTGCAATGAGATAGAGAAGAAGGATCACAAAGAGTAAGCTCACTATCAACATTACAATGTTCACCACCACTCACCATATCATTACCTTGTGTCTTACCACACTTTGGTGAAGTGGAATAAAAAGAGAACTCATCTCGACCGGAAGTGGAAGCAATACAATCATCCTCAATAATGTTGGACACATCATATTTATCTTGAAGTTTTGTCCATAACTCATGAGCGCTCCAAAAAGGTATGATTGAAGAAGTAACTACATAGCTCAAAGCATTAACAAGCATATTAGAAGCTTGAGCATCGAGATATAAGTTTTTCTCATCCTCACAAGATAGATTTTGGAAATCCATTGGAGGAGAAAAACCTATATCTACAATCCGCTCCAAATTTGGGTCCATGTCCCAAAAATGAATAAGCATACGAGTTTTCCATATATCATAATTTGTGCCATCGAATATGAACATTTCATTATGCACTAATCCCCTAGCCGACATTTTACTCTCAAGGCATTGAAGCCTAAAATGAGAGACCGGGCTCTGATACCAATTGAAAGGATACAGATGCCGCCTAGAGGGGGGAGGGTGCATAGGCGGTTAATTTTTTTCCGAGAGGGGCTCAACAAAGGCGGAAATAAACTAGCGTTTACTTTGTTAAGAACAAAACCTAGAACAACTAGGGTTCACCTATTTGCACCAATGACTTATGCTAAGCAAGACAAGCAACTATGTGATAGCTAGATATATACTTCAAGCACGAAGGCTATCACAAAGTAAAGTGCATAAGTAAGAGATTGGATATAGAGATAATCGAGGCACGCGGAGACGACGATATTTTACCGAGTTCCTCCCAACATCGATTACGTCTCGTTTGGAGAGGAGGTGGTATCAAACCACCAACGCCACAAAAGGCCTCCCTTTTTCTCCTGTGAATCTCACCCCAATAGGATCGATCCGCACTTCCACTATCGGTGCACTTATCGGTGGCAATCCGGAACCTCTCACAAGGTTGGGGCACTTCTCCACAACTCAATTGGAGGCTCCCAACAAACAATCTTGGGGAAAGCTCCACAACTTAATTGGAGGCCCCAAGAAATCCACAAATCTGCAAAACCACCAAACCGTCTAAGGTTCCAATGAACCCAAGAGTAAAAAGCTTCTCACCTTTCACCCGATCGAATCCTCACCGATAACTCAAACCGATGCACCAAATGCAATGGCAAGAACAAACGAAGTGCTCAACTCCTTCTCTCCCAAATTCCACCAAAGCTACAAAAGCTTATGGGGGAATAAGAGAGGAAGAACAATGGAGATAATCCACAAAGACTCCAAGATCTAGATCTCAAGATGTTCCTCTCACTTAGAGGAGAGATTGATTGGTGGGGTTGTGGATCTAGATATCCTCTTTAAAATCCCTCAAGAATATGCAAGAATCAATGAAGGGATTGAGGGATAGCAAGCTCAGGAAGGTTAGCAATGGAGGGGAGAACTTGCAAGGAAGGTTAGGGAACCATTGGGGAAGAAGGGCCCCTTAAATAGGTCCCTAGAAATCCAACCGTTAGGCCCAGGAATCGCCCGGTCCGGAGTCTCCGGACTGGGACCGAAGTCTCTGGTGTACCCAGGCCAAATGGGGTCAAATTGGGGGATAATCTGTACGCGGTCCGGAGATAGACCGGAGATTTAGTCCGGAGTCTCTGGTCTTACAAAAACTGGTAGACAGACCAATACGAAAACAACCATAACTTTTGCATCCGGACTCCGATTTTGATGATCTTAGGCTCGTTTTAAAGAGGATAATAAGCTCTACAAGATCATACAGGGAACCATCATAGTAAAGTAAGGGAGGATAGAACCAAATGACGAAAGGTTTGACCTCTCTCAACAAGATGAAACGGTAAAACCTCCAACATTGAAAACGCAATAGAGAATGCATATGAAATCCGTTTTCCATGAACTTGGGTTGTCATGAAGATTAACAAGCTCTAAATACTCTCATGGATAAGAACCAAATAATGGAAGGTTTTACCAAACTCTATAAGACAAACCGGTAAAACCTCCAATATCGAAAACGCAATAGAGAATGTATATGAAATCCGTTTTCGATGAACTAGAGCTTGTTATGAATATTACCACAAGCTCAAGAACCTCACATGGATAAGATCCAAATAACAACCAAGAAATATTATGCCAAGTATGCAAAGGTTTAAGCTCTCACTCGAGAGCCCATCTTGATAGTACGGCTATCTATCCTATAAATCGGTCTCCCCAACTAACACCATGAGACCGGTAAGAAATAAACCCTATCAAGAACATACCTTTGCCTTGAGCATATTCCACTTGAGCTTGACGATAGCGATCTTGTACACCTCAAGATGGAACACCTTTCTTGATTACACTAGCTTGGTGAAGACTTGCAAATTGCTCTCCGATACTCGACTATGGTAGATCTTCTCTGTTGGGCATATCATCTTCCCATATCCATGATAACCATAGGATGGCAAGCTTCAACAAAATGATCTCTTCGAGATGGCTCACCTTGAACTTGCACATCATTTCTTCTTTCTTCATTATGTTGGTGTCTTGAAGGTACATAAGAGATATCACTGCAACTTTATTCTTCAAGACACACTTGCCATAGGCTCTGATGACCCTAAACCCTAAACCCTAAATAAAGTACGAGTAAATAAAAGACAATAGGAATAAATGCAGCGAGTGGCCCAATCCTTTATGCAGCAAAGTACAAGCCGGTTGTATTACTTAAGATGACAAAACATTCTCGAGGTCACACGGGAAGACTGTCAAGTGCTTTCGCTTCATATAGTTGATTAATCTTCTTTAGCTTGCTAAGTGTTGTGTGGGTGAACCTGTGCTAATGTACCGACCTTCCTAGGACTAATACATACTTGTGATTATACCCCTTGCAAACATCCGTAAGTACAAGAAAGTAATTAAGGTAGAAACCTAACCACAACTTTAAACTCTAAGACCCTTACGTCCGTTGTGTAATGGTTTCCTAACGGGGGTTCAGGTTTCTGTCACTCCGGCAACACCTACGATTAGTAGCCAAATACACAATGCATTCCCCTAGGCCCATATAGGTGAAGTGTCATGTAGTCGATGTTCACATGACACCACTAGAAGAAGTACACCACAACTTAAATATCAAACCATTGAATCTTTCTCAACACAACTCCACTACTAACAAAATGACTTCTCCCATGTCCTCAAGAACAAAACGAACTACTCACAAGACATCATATGGATCATGATCAGAGATGGAATAATGATGTATAACAATCTGAACATAAACAGTAATTCAATGGTTCACTCAATAGCATCAACTACAAGGAGTAATCAACACCGGGAAGTTTCCCCTATGAACTATGCAAGATTCAACACAATTGTGACAGCATTATGGAGATGGTGATGAGGGTGCTGATGGTGATGATGGTGGTGATGATGTTGATGATCCCGATGAAATCCAGCTTGATGATGGTGTTGATGGCGACGATCTCCCCTATCCGGGAAGGAATTCCCTTAGCAGAAATCTGTCTGCCGGAGAGATCTTTCTCTCGGACGGTGTTTTTCGTCCCACAGAGGCGGCAGAATCTTTCTGTGGTCGCTCCCCCGAGTCTTAGGGTTTTGGGAGGATAATATATGCCAGAGGGGAGTGCTAGGGGTGGACCAGGGCGGCCACACCACCTGGTGGCGCGGCCCAAGGTGGCCCGCGCCAGGGGGTGGTGTGGCCCCCCTATGGCCCATCTCTAGCCCCCCTTCTGGCTTCTGGAAAAATAGGATTTTCTGTATATTTTCCCGGATTTTCGGATCTTCGTGAATTTTGCCTCCAAACAACACCTTTTCCATCAGAATCCGGACTGCAGCGGCCCATGCTCCAAAAGTCATCAACCATGCAAAAACAGATGAAATAACATAAGTATCACCTCCGAATATGAAATATATCAATGAATAATAGTGAATTATGACATAGAATAGTGATGCAAAATGGACGTATCAACTCCCCACAAGCTTAAACTTCGCTTGTCCCCAAGCGAAACTGAGCTCAATAAACATGGCCTCAGGTTTATGGAGTAAAGAGTCGATAAAAGAATACGGACAAGAAGCATCACATTCATCAATACATAGATCATAATAGAAGACAACTCACTATTATATAACTTAACTTGCAATAAGTAAAAGAAACACAATAAAGATACATGAAGTAAATCATAATTGGTAATGGCAAACTTAGCTCTTGGTGGAAGAATAGTTTGATAATTTGCTGGAGTTCACAAATAACTGGTTTTTCAATGATAGATTTCAAAGTTGTAAACACCAAGATAAGAGCAATGTGCAAAACAAGGAACATAAGAAACATGATTGAATAAATCATCGTATGAATGAATGAAACACAACAACTCAAAATACTTGCTGAGATAGAAGGGAGTAGGTTTACTGACTCAAATACAAAGTAAAAGAAAGGCCCTTCGCAGAGGGAAGCAGGGATTGCAAGTTTCATAAAGAGCTCCCAAAAATTATGATACTTACACGCTTTCACTCTCATTGCCCCTATCATAGGCATCTTTTGGTGATTAAGGTTAAAATAACACAACTAAGAGGATATGCTTGACAAGTTATAAGTTGAAATATCATGCCCCTTAATTACGAGTACCGAACCACATGCTACTCAACTTCAGTCACAAGTAAGCTCTTATCATTGTAAATACATGTGTATCATTGAGAACCGCCAACGGGGTACCCCTTGCACATGACACAGGAGCTATCCCATAATCAAAATGACAAGGCAAGCAGACAGTGAGCATCTCAGCGATCTTTTTATTTGCTATTTGCATAGGTTTTTATTGAGGATGCTTCATAGAATGCTCACTATAGTTATGCTGCAAGTTTCCACCATGATTAGGCATGGCTTAGGCTAGCGACCCAGGCGTTTCTCTAACACACATATAAACTCCATGATCTTACAAGTTCCACTTTTATTTCACACCGCTGGGATCCATAAGCAAAAGAACATGATATCAACTAGGTACAAAGTACCAATGCAGTGTTGAAAGCGTTCCCCATGATACATGGTTCTGCTAACTTCACCTCATAAAGCGTAAGCATATACGCAACAAAGAAGGACCCAATGGTTCAGGTTATTAAATGCAAGAAAATTAAAGTGTTCCATCAAGTTCGTGAGAGCTTTAATCACTAATTTTCACATAACAAGTTTAATTTGGAAGGTATACAAAACAAGAATTTACTTGGAATAGCAATAGTGCTAATAGCTAGGTATGGTGGACACAAATGGCATGGGTTTGGTTTAAAGGAGGTGGATGCATGAGAAGAATTCCCTCTTAGTACAGGTTTTTGGCTAGCAAGGCTGGGTAGCAAGTATAAGAGTTGAAGGAAACAACCAAACATACAAGTGATAAAGACAAACATGCAATCTTCCTTGGAAGCACAAAAGATCTTAACTAGAGAATACTAAACTTATGAGCAATATCAAGAAAGAAAGATGATGAAATTATATTTCTTTTGAGTACTTTTATCTTTTTCATTCAACTCTCAAAAATAGCGTTGCTACTGGCCGAGCCAGGTTTGCCAAAACCAACTAAATTAACTCAGTGATCCCAAAGTGCTACCAATACTAACAATAAGTTCAATCATATAACCACGAATTGAAAACTAATATAAGCTATGCAAAAGAGTAAAAGATAGAACTTCTCATTAATATTCCATAACGGCAACTCACACCATGGGATACATATCTAACGAGAGAGGGGACACTTCCATAATGCAAACCATCCTACATAATAACTTCTCTATTCATGATATGACTCTACTGATAAGGTAAAAAGATAGAAGATAGTGATATGATACCGCGACACTCCCCTAAGCTTGGAACAAACCAAGGGGATGCCAACCCTGATGACGAATTACTCCTTCGGTGGTGGTGGTAATATTTTCTTAGTTGACGTGAGGAAATCTTCCAGCATCTTGCGAAGCCTATTATTCTCCCATTGAAGCATGTCCACCTTCCTCCTCAAGTCTCGGTACTTATCGCAGAACTCATTAGTGACTCGTAGAGCTTCCGTTGATGAAGGGCAAGAGACTAAAGGTACCAGACCCTGCTTGGGGTCTTGGAGATCTTCCTCCATAGGCTCCTTCCCTTTATCCTTGGCGGACACCATTGTGCTTCTAAAACTTCAAAGAGTATGTCCTGGCAGAAACAGATTGAAACGAAAACACGACGAAAACACGATATACGAACCTCGGAGGATCTGGAGGATTATATATTACGAAGTTTCATGAAGAAAGCAAGCTACTGGGAGAAAACAGGCCGGAGACGGAGTTTGGGGTGGGCACACCAGCTGGTGGCGTGGCCAGGGGTGGGCCCGCGCCATAGGTGATGGGGATATGCCAAGGGTATGCCAATGAGACGTTCGACAAGGAAGAACTGTGGAGTCGCTGAAGGACGGCGACTGGACTACGACTGAAGGAGAGGCCCGGCGACTGGAGACTGGAGGCCCAGGAGCGTACTAGAAGCCCAGTTGGATTAGGTCAAAACCTCCGAATCCTTATCTTGTTCGGTTGTAGCTTGTAAACCCTAGCGAGGTGCCTCATATATAAACCTCCCTAGGGTATCCTGAGGACTTATGTTCCATCATACACCCCCTCAAGCGACTCGCTGCTTAGACGCCGAGCTCGCCACCCCTGTAACTCGCTCTCCAATAATCTAATCTAGTAGGAGTAGGTCTTTACCCTCCGGGGGGCCGAACCTGGGTAAACCCATGTGCATCCGCCCCCATCTCGCACCGCAGATGGCCGCCAACTCTTCCTCACGTAACAATCAATCGCTGCCAGCTGCCGTGGACATTTCCACGAAAGTGACGCCCACCATGGGGCATAGCAGGACTGTCCTGAGTTCTGCGGCGAGACCCTACTCGCCGATCGATCGGCCGCTCGCCACCGGTCGCATGATCGCCATCGGCGGGATCTTACAGATCCTGCCTAGTAGCTACATCCCGGCGTCACGCCTGGTCATTCACGGCGCGGTGAGGCCGGTCGGCTCCATCAACCTCTTCGTCGGCTTCACCGGCACGGTCGACCCAGCTGCAACGGTGATCGTCGGCGGATCACCGCCGCACCGCGATCTTCTCTCGGAGGAGCAGGTCCGCTCCATCAGGAGCCTCGTCACCGAGTACGACTTGGCCGCCAGCAACGCGGCTGAGACCAACGACGAGGCCCTAAACAATGATGTCGACTCCTCGACCCCTGCCTCGGTCGACGGATCTATCACCGCCGCATCACGAGAGGACTCCATCACGAGAGTCTCCAACCCGGAGGATTTCGAGGACCCCTCCATCCTTGGGATCTTCGACTCCGACTCTGGCTCGAAATCAGACGAAGACTTCCGCACCAGATCTAATCGCTTCAACACGATCTACATGGCGGGCAGCACGACCACCCCGCTAGATCCGTTCGCCACGCCGATCCCACAGACTGCGACGGCCACAGAGGTGGAGGACACCCTCCTGTGGCTCGCGGAGGCGCAACGCAACAAACTCGTCGAGCTCGAGAAATACCACCTCGAGCGGGAAACGGCACGGGAGCTATCCCTCTATCACCAGCGCCGCATCAGGACCCGCCTGAACTCCAATGTCTAGGGCCGCGTCCTGAACTTCAACGACGAAAGCGACCCTGCACGCGCCGCCGAGCGCGAATACTGCGAGAACGTGCCGCCAGGCGGAAGCAACCCCGCAAGACCACCACCCGGCGCACTGGCGACCGGAGCCCCTCCACCACCCATCGTCCGCATGCCCCCACTGGACCAACCGCGGATCATCATCTCGCCTCAAGCTCGCGACGCCAACGGACTACCACTATACTCCACCCCGATGGACAATGTCATCGCGGCGACGCCGCGATCGCCAACCTTGGCACGCTAAAGATCCAGTACGCCAAGGCCCTACTCGTCAGGGCTGTCAAGCAGCAAGCTGCGGGAGTCGACCTGCGAGGGCGGATGTACTCCCGCGCCTCAGCAAGCAGGGCGGCATCAAGCAGCCACCCACCGTCGCCAACGCGACATGCGCTACAGCAACACCCGCATCACCGGCAAGCGCCGCACGGATGGGCGAGTCGACTTCGTCGCCAATGCCAGCTAGGGCCAGCGCGACACCAAGAGTTATTGCCGTGACAGAGGAAATTACCGCGACAACGGAAACTACCGCTCCAACAACACAGCGAGTCCGAAATTTGACCCTGCTGCCCTGCTCAATCAGCCCTGCATCTACCATAGTAGGGAGGGAAAACTCGCCACCCACACCACCGCTGATTGCCACTCTCTCAAAGAGATTGAGAAGGCAAGGCGAGCAAAGGAGGACCCCAATAGCAACCAACCTCGGGACAACGGGAACGGCGGCGGCTTTGGCACCGTCGTCGACTCGCTACACACCTTCACCGGACTTGGCACCAAGCGCGAGAAAAAGGTGCTCGCCCGCACGATCGTCGTCAACACGGTGACACAGGTCGAAATCCCTCGCTTCCTCAACTGGTCCGAGTAGAGCATCACCTGGAGTCGCCAGGACCACGCGCCAAAAATCGAATACCCAGGGCGAGTCGCCCTGGTAGTCAGGCCCAAGGTGGCCGACTACTGGCTGCCCAAGACACTAATGGACGGTGGGATATCCATCAACATCATGTACCTAGACACGTTCAAGAGGCTCCAGCTCCCAGAAGCAGCCATTGAGCCAACCCTGACGACCTTCCATGGTATCGTCCCCGGTCGGAAGGCGTACCTGATCGGAAAAGTGACGCTGCCAGTCACCTTCGGCACTCTGGCAAACTACCGCACGGAGAGGATCGTATTCGAGCTGGTGAACTTCTGTAGCCCCTACCACTGCGTCCTGGGTCGCTAGGCATTCGCAAAGTTCATGGCGACCCCACACTACGCCTACAACATGATGAAGCTCCCCGGGCCAAACGGCATCATCACCATCCACGGCGACCCCGACATGGCCATGGAATGCGAGGACAAAGGCGCCGAGCTCGCCGACACCATCATCGCCGCGGAGATCGACCATGCAGAGGAGCTCGCGAAATACGCGGGCAACATCAACAAGGACGACCCCACCATCCTGAAGAAACCAACCTCCACAAACTCCACGTTCGAGGCGACCACGCACACCCGCACCGTCGAGCTCGTCCCAAGCGACTCTAGCCAGACGGTCACCATCGAGGCGCACATGAGCCCCGCATAGGAAAGCGCGCTCATCGGGTTCCTCTGTGAGAACCACGACATATTTGCATGGAAGCCATCTGACATGCCAGGTGTCCCGAGGGAACTCGCTGAGCACAAACACAATGTCGACCCCAAAGTGCGACCAGTAATGCAGCCGCTACGGCCCTTCAATGAAGAGCGCCATCGAGCGATCGCCGAAGAAGTACATCGCCTGCTATCCGCAGGCTTCATCCATCCAATCCAATACTCCAAGTGGCTGGCAAACCCCGTCCTGGTTCTAAAAAAGAACAACACATGGAGAATGTGTATCGACTACACCAACCTCAACAGCACCTGCCTGAAGGAGGAGTTCGTCCTACCACAGATCGATCAAATCATCGACTCAACCGCGGGATTGGAGTCACTGTGCTTCCTTGATGCTTACTCTGGTTATAACCAGATCAAGATGGCGGTCAAGGACGAGGAGAAGACGGCGTTCATCACGCCATTCGACGCCTTCTACTACACGGCCATGACGTTCGGCCTCAAGAACGCCGGCGCCACATACCAGAGATGCATGCAGGAGTGCCTAGCGAGCCAAATTTGCCGCAACATTCACGTCTACATCGACGACGTGGTGGTGAAATCTACCCGCCAGGACGACCTACTCGCTGACCTAGCCAAAACCTTCACAAAGCTACGGAGGTACAACATAAAGCTGAACCTAGGAAAATGCACCTTCGGCGTCCCCACCGGACATCTCCTAGGATATGTAGTCTCCAAGCGAGGCATCAAAGCCAACCCTACCAAGATCGACACCATCGCGCGACTCAGGAAACCGAGTGCCTGCGCGACGTCCAGAAGTTGGCAGGGCGAGTCGCGGCCCTCAGTCACTTCATCCCTCGACTAGGCAAGAAGGCAATGCCCCTCTACCGCCTGATGCGCAAGAACCCCACGTTCCAATGGGACGTGGAGGCCGACGACGCACTCAAAGCGCTCAATGAAGTGCTACTCACGGCTCCACTCGACAAAGAGACAATGCTCGTCTACGTCACAGCCTCCACTCGAGTCGTCAGCGCCGTGATGGTCGCCGAACGACCGGAGGAGGGAAAGGAGCGCCTCATACAGCGCCCTGTTTACTACATCAGTGAAGTCCTGACAGATTCACGACAGCGCTACCCGCAGTACCAAAAACTGGTGTACGCGGTATTCCGAGCTCAGCGGCGACTCCCACACTACTTCCAGGAGCACCAGATCACGGTGGTCTCCTCCACACCCCTAGAAGACATAATACGCAATTGCGAGGCGACCGGGCGAGTCGCCAAGTGGGCCGTCGAAATCGGCGTCCACAACATCAAATACGAGCCCCGTAAAGCGATCAAGTCACAAGCCCTGGCTGATTTCCTTGCAGATTGGGAAGAAGCACAGCAGCCAGAGAAGCTCCCGTACCTCCACTACTGGTCGCTCCATTTTGACGGCTCCAAGAACACCGACGACGCAGGGGCTGGGGTCATACTGACCTCTCCGAACGGAGACAAGCTCCGCTACGTGCTCCACCTCAACTTCAAGCCCTGCACCAACAACATGGCAGAATACGAGGCCCTCCTTCATGGCATGAGAGCCGCTAAGGAGATGAACGTCAACCGCCTACGATGTTATGGCGACTCCGACCTAGTCGCCGGCCAAGTCGCAGGGACATGCGTCGCCGTCTCCCCAACAATGATCGCGTACCGCCAAGCGGTAGACCAGTTGGGAGGACACTTCGACGGCTACTCCGTCGAGTGGATCGACAGGCGCAAAAACAAGGAGGCAGACGCCCTTTCCCGCATCGGATCAACCTGACAAGCGCCACCAGTAGGCATCTTCCTAGACATCATCCACAAACCGTCGGTTAGCCCACCAAAAGAGATTGACGTCGGGATACCACTGCAACCAGAACCGACCTTAGTCGCCATGGTTGTGGAGCCTAGCGACTGGACAGCGCCATACGTCTCCTTCTTGGAGCACAAAATCCTACCAAGCAACGAGACGGAGGCGCGAATGATCGTGCGCCGCTGCAAATCCTTCGTCATCATCAACGGCAAGCTCCATAGACGTAGCGTGACTAGCGTGTTTCAGCGCTGCGTACAGCCAGAAGAAGGCCGCAAGATCCTGCAGGACATTCATGCTGGCGACTGCGGCCATCACGCCGGCGCCAAGTCGCTAGTCGCCAAGGCTATGCGGCACGGTTTCTACTGGCTCACCGCACACGCCGACGCCACCAACATCGTCCAGCGATGCGCCGGGTGCCAGAAGTACGCCCACCAGACGCACCTCCCTGGTTCGGCACTCAAGACCATCCCCATCACATGGCCATTCTCCGTATGGGGCATGGACATGGTAGGCCCGTCCAAGAAGGCCCTACTGGCTTCACCCATCTCCTGGTCGCGGTCGACAAGTTCACCAAATGGGTCGAGGCCAAGCCAATAAAGAAGTGCGACGGCAAGACGGCCACCAAGTTCTTACGTGAGCTCATCTACCGATACGACTACCCGCACAACATCATAACCGACAATGGCACCAACTTCACAAGGGGGCCATGGCGGAATTTTGTGAAGAACATGGCATACGACTCGACCTTGCTTCAGTCGCCCACCCGGAGTCAAATGGCCAGGCAGAACGCACCAACCAGAGCGTCCTCCACGGGCTCAAGCCGCGACTCTAGGTGCCCCTCGAGCGCACCCCAGGATGCTGGGTCGGCGAGCTCCCCTCTGTGATACGGGGGTTCCGCACTTCCGTCAATCGCTCCACCGGGTTCACACCCTTCTTCATGGTGGACGGCGCCGAGGCCGTAATGCCAACTGACCTAGAGAACGATTCACCTCGAGTCGCCAACTACGTCGAGGCGACCAACGAGGTCGCCTGCCGAGACAGCATCAATCAACTCGACGAGGCACGCGACCTGGCTCTCTCTCGCACCACCATATACCAGCAAGGACTCCGCCGCTACCACAACCGCCGAGTACGAACTTGCACATTCCAGGAAGGTGACCTGGTCCTACGACTGGCCCAAGACAAGAAAGGCATACCCAAACTCTCCCCCCATGGGAAGGGCCATTCGCCATAGGACGATTCATTGACAATGACGCCTACTACCTCATCGACATTCGGGGTGACGGCCAGCTCGAGGTCGGGAGGCCATGGAATGTAAACCTCCTCAGAAAGTTCTATACTTAGAACTTCAAATTGTACTTAGCTGGCATATATAATGAAATTCATTTGGATCGCACAAATTGTGTCTACTCGCCATATTCTTGTGTCGCTCGCACTCGTACATATTAGCAATACGCTACTCACGGAAGTCAACCTCTGGTCGAGTGACCGGCACGGCTATGTAGTGTGGCACAAGGGCACCGGAAATACTCGGGCCTTGGGTCGTCCACAAAAACGCCAACCCGGAGCTGCCATTGGAGTCGCCTAGCCCGACTGGCCCACCGGGCCAAGACAACCGGTATACGCTTCTCACAGCGACCTGTCCCTCCCATCCTCGTGCAAAGCGACTCGAACGGTTAAGTACCACGAACGGGGACTCCGCAAAACGGGAACCCCCATGCGGCTCGGGAACACACCAAGTAAGAGAGCTGCCTTGGACTCGCCAAGCGACTGGCTCTCCGGGCCAGGGGAGGAGTCGCGTTACAAACAACGCATTCACAACCTACAATAGGAACACGACCAATATGGTTGAGCACCACGCTCGGGGACTCGCCCACAAATCAATCCTACATGCGCTCGGGGACTCGCCACTTAGAAGACGCGAGAGATAAAGCAATGCACAACCAAAACAAAACACAAAAGTATACAATCGAGTTATACCCCATTAAAGTGCGGACGCACTCGGGGACTCGCTCAATTAAAAATAAAAACACCACACAATCCTGATCGCAATACGAGTCGATTGACTCCCTTTGGCATACATTACAAAATACATTTCAGCAGTCGCCACTTGGCATACATCACCAACTGCCCAACTACATTGTTTATTCCACAGGTCCTGATGAAGCAGCACCGCCACCCCCTTGACACGAATAAAAGGCTGCCACGGGTTCGTCGGGTACGTCGTCAGCGACTTCGACAACGACGACCGGAAGGGCTGCTCCGACTTCATATCGTGGTGTTCCGGCTCAGGGTCGCCAGGCGCCAACACCGTCTCCTGGTATGGCAGCAGATCCCCCATAGCCAGGACCCGATCGGCGTAAGGGGCGGCCTTCGTAGTCAGCTTCAGCACCTCTGACATCTCCACCGTGCCGGTTGCCGATGGGTAGCCACTCGTCACGTCGTCAAGGTCGAAGTCATCGCGGAAGTGGGCGAGAACCAAGCTCAACGCCGTGGTGGCCCCGCGCCTGAACGCCGAGCGCGCCATCCACTCCACGACGACAGGCACCTCCTCTAGATAGCGCCACACCTCCGTAAGCCCCCCAGGAATAACCTCGGTGGGGGACATGCCCTGAAGAGACGCTTGGACACATAATGCTGAAGTCGTGGCCGCATTCACCACGGCAGTCACGCTCTGCGAAGCATTGAAGGTCTGAACCACCGGGTCGCTTTGGCCTATCACAGCTGCAAAATCATATGTCAGTGAAACTACGGACCTCCCCAATTAGGGACTCGCCGAACAAGTCAGGCAAAGACGGAGACTCACCAAGGAGTTTGAAGCAGTTCTCCGTGACATGCTTCTCCAAGGCGGCTTGCTCGTTGTGCAGCCCCACGGTGATCGAATCCGTGGCTTTGCGTTCCTCCTCAGCCACAGCGACAGCAGCCTTCGCTCGGTCCTCCAAAGAAACTGAGGCCGCTCTCACCTCCTCCAAGTCTTGGATCAGGGAGGCAATTCGTCCATTCGCCACGTCCAACTTGGCGACTGGAGCATACCCATCACAGGCCTTGGAAATCGCAGCCGGGAAACCATATGAAAGAGAGACCATCAGTGCGCCATACACAAACAGTTCACACCTGACAGAGGAAAGGACAGAAAAGCAGATACTCACCAATAGTTTCCTGAAGCCGCTGGTTCGCCTCCTGCGCCTCGCGTAGATTACGCTCCAAGCTCTCCCTCGCATCTTGCCGATCGGTCGATTCCCTTTGCAAACCCTGCAAATAAACAACACACCTCAGCACTTACCAAAATAAATTTCCAGTTCCTAGCCGCTGAAATTCAGCGACCAAGAACTCGGGGACTGGAGAGTAGGAAAAGTTCAATTCCTAGCCGCTGAAATTTAGCGAATAGGAATTCGAGGACTGGAGAGGAGGAAGAAGTTTAGTTCCCAGCCGCTGAAATTCAGCGACTAAGAACTCGGGGACTGGACATACCTGAATAGCAGCGCCAAGCATCCTGTGAAGTTCTCCGACGTCAGTCGAGGGGATCATGAAGGGAGTGCACCCACGACGGGACCCAATGTCCGCATCCACGATCTCCGGACTCTACGGAGACTGGGTGTCCGCCACGCCTAGAAACCCCCTAGCCATGAAGCGCGGGAACGTTGCCGATGCTCAGGCGGGGGCACTGGTTGTCGGGACCAGTGCTTTCGGCACAGCCGCAGCCAAGACTGGCTCCGATCGCGCTGCCACCACTTCTTCGGCGATTGCCGCAACATCGGGCTCCGCGGCACCATCCTTGGTTGTGGCGTCGTCGGCACCCCCTTCTGCTTCTTCGCGCCTTCCGCGGTGGCTACATCTCTGGTGGCTTTTCTGTTCTTGGGGAGGTCGCCCTCTCCCGTGGTGGCAGTCGGCGGAATCTTTGCCACCGAAGGACGGCCAATCTTCTTGGCTCCATATCTGCTCGAATTCCCACAGTACACATAACGACAATACAAAAACAAGTGGTGAGTCGGAACGAGGAACCAATACTCACTTAGCGACCGGGAGAACACGAAGCCCGGTGCTGATATGGGCAGGCTTGTCCAATTCTGGACCCAGCTTGCAAGTGAGCCCCCTCTCGAAGACGTCTGAAGCCCACGACACCGCGGGCTTCCTCGATGATGAAGCCGCAGTCGCCGGAACCTCCGGCTCCGAAGACGTGGCCGCCCTCTACGGCTGCGGTGACTTAGATGTTGCTGCCTCAGCCGCTTCCAGGCTTGGAACCCCCAAAACCGTTGGCGCAATCACCGCCAGGGGAACCTCTACCCCGCCTCGGTGTCCTCGCCCTCCAACCCCTTCGTCGGGATCGCGTCCTTTGGGGCTTTACGCGAGACTTCGGGGGTGTCTTCATCGTCGGAGTCGTCATCCTACTCAAACACCACCGCCGACTTGGACGGCAACATTGGCCTCTTCGCTGGTGACTTGGGCTTGCGTGAGGGCTTCGACGGTGTAGCAGTACGCCGGGACATGTGCTCCTGCGCGACCTCGTCGCCTCCATCGTGTTCGTCTAGGCTGCGGCTCGCCTCGAACTCACGCTGTTTCTGCATACGGGTCTTGTGAGCCATAGACGCTGGGGGAGGAACCTCCTCCTCCTCCCCGTCGCTATCGGAAGAGTCTCCCTCGGAGTCTTCCTCGAGTTCCTGGGGAACCTCTTCATCGAGCGGAGGGAGCTAGCCCTCCAACACCTGAAAAAGCTGAGAACCACCACGAGTAAACACCAAATGCAGCGACTGAGGATTGAGGTGCGGAAATAGCGACTGGGAAGAAAACTTACTATGGGGGCTTCATTTTTCACGGGAGTGTACGGGGCGAGCCCGACCGACACGCTGGTGAACTCCGCGTCAATGATCTTTTTCAGGGCGGCCTTGTATTCCTCGGCCTCCCATGATTCCTTGCTAGTTCGGGAGGGGCCGTTCTTCCCGCTGTATTCATACATCCAATGCGGCCGAGCCGCCAGCGGAACCAGACGCCGCCCGAGCCAACAGTTGTAGAGGTTGATCGAAATCAACCCCTGGTCCTTCAGCTTCTAGATCTGGTCCATAATTTCTGCGACGGCCATCCGTTGGTCTTCAGGAAGCTTCTTCGGTGCCAACCGGTGAGGCTCGCTCCTCTCGGTGACGGACTCGGGAAGTGCCACCTCGCCGGAGGGAGTGGATTCTTTTACGTAGAACCAGCTCTTCTTCCACTCGCTGGCGGCCTTCTTTGGCAGGAGGAGCTTGATGAAATTGGCCTTAGGCTTCAATTAGAACGTGACGCCGCCTGCGGCCAATATCAAGCCACCGAACGCCTCGCGCCCGATGCGGCCATGGAAGAGCTCCAACCACAGCGGGAAATACGGTCTGCAGCCGAGATAGCACTCGCAGAAGGCGACGAAGATCACCAGCTGCTCGAAGCTGTGCGGGCCGAGATCCGATGGTTTGATCGCGTAATACGCATATAAGCGGCGAAAGAAGAGCGAGGTGGGGAATCCCAGACCCCTTTCAAGATGGCTGGGGAAGCAGATAAATTTGCCGGGTCGCGGCTTTGGCTTGGTCTCGGAGGAGGGGGGAACCCGCTAGTTCCCCTTGCGGAGGACTCCGGCATCCTCGAAGGACTTGAGCTGGGCTGTGGTGCACTTGGAATTTCCCCATGAGCCTTTGGGAGGCGCCATCGGGTAGGACGTGGAATCGCACGGTGCGGAAAGGATTAATCGGAAGATTGAAGGCAGGAAGATTGAGGACAGAAAGAATGCGTATGGGAGAATAAAGAATGCGGGAAGGATTCACAGAACTGAATCATCACTCCCCTTATATGGGAACGCCACCCGCCAAAATCGGGATAGCCGTTACTCACAGTAATTGCGCCGAAGTTACCGTTGGAAATTCCAACGGATAGTTTGACCAGAATTGACGGTCCAACTCCTCCATTACACCCACTACCCGCCAGTCTTTTCCACTCACTGAGGTGGCGACTTGCCAGTAGTAGCATTCGTTGGGGTGGCAAGGGGAAACCTGGGGAAATTCTCCTTGGTTCTGATGGAGTCCATCGCCGACTTGACTGGGCGTCTAAATTGGGCTCGCCTACTTTGATCGCCAAAGGGACACCTACACCTAAACCAACGATGGCCTCGGGGACTACTGATGGGGATATGCCAAAGGGGGTATGCCCAGCAGGACATTTCGATTGGGCCGAAGGGCCTGTGAGTGCGCCTGAAGGATGGCGACTGGACTACGACTGAAGGAGAGGCCCGGCGACTGGAGACTGGAGGCCCAGGAGCGTACCAGAAGCCCAGTCAGATTAGGTCAAAACCTCTGAATCCATATCTTGTTCGGTTGCAGCTTGTAAACCCTAGCGAGGTTCCTCATATATAAACCTCCCTAGGGTATCCTGAGGACTTACGTTCCATCATACACCCCCTCAAGCAACTCGCTGCATAGACGCCGAGCTCGCCACCCCTGTAACTCGCTCTCCAATAATCTAATCTAGCAGGAGTAGGTCTTTACCCTCCGGGGGGCCAAACCTGGGTAAACCCATGTGCATCCGCCCCCATCTCGCACCGCAGATGGCCGCCAACTCTTCCTCATGTAACAATCAATCGCTGCCAGTGGCCATTTCCACGACAACAGGGTGGTGTGAGCCACCCTGGCTCCGTTTCCGTCCCTCTTTCGCTTCGTAGCTTTCCTTATTGACTGAAAACTGCAAAAATATAGTTAGATAGTATTTTCGCGGAACATTTCTTACCAGAACTGTTACCTATTTGGAAGCAGACTCTGCAGGTCTCTGAATTTGGTCCTTGATAAATTTTTCCGGAGTTATAACTTGAAAGGCATCAACATCTTCATTGTAAGAATCTCCAGCAATATAGTGCTTGAGTCGCTGCCCATTCACTACTTGTGTAGTATTATCTTTTAAAGAAGAAATTTTTATTGCTCCTGAACGGTATACTTCTTCAATAATGAAAGGTCCTTCCCATTTTGACAGTAGCTTTCCTGCAAAAAACCTGAGACGAGACCTATACAATAGAACTTTCTCACCAACATGAAATTCTCTCTTAAGTATTCGCTTGTCATGCCATCTTTTAACTTTTTTCCTTAAAGAGCCTAGCATTTTCATAGGTTTCACTCCTCCATTCATCTAAAGAACTTAAGTCAAATAATCTTTTCTCACTAGTGAGCTTACAATCTCTATTTAGTTCTTTAACTGCCCAGTAAGCCTTGTGTTCTAATTCTAAAGGTAGGTGACAAGCTTTCCCATAAACCATTTTATAAGGAGACATCCCCATAGGATTTTTGTAGGCAGTTCTATAAGCCCATAAAGCATCATTCAACTTTTTAGCCTAGTTTTTTCTAGATCTATTAACAGTCTTTTGCAAGATGGATTTAATTTCTCTATTTGATAACTCTACTTGCCCGCTAGTTTGGGGGTGATAAGCTGAAGCAATTCTATGATTAACATCATATTTAGCAAGGGTCTTTCTAAAACCACCATGAATGAAATGAGAACCCCCATTAGTCATGAGATACCTAGGCACTCCAAACCTAGGAAAGATAACATCCTTAAGCATTTTTAGAGAAGTTTCCCCGTCAGCACTCTTTGTAGGAATGGCTTCTACCCACTTAGTAACATAATCAATGGCAACAAGAAATATGAGTATAACCTTTTGAGGGAGGGAAAGGACCCATAAAGTCAAATCCCCAGTAATCAAAGGGTTCAATAACTAGAGAGTAGTTCATAGGCATTTCATTGCATCTAGAAATATTACCAACACGCTGACATTCATCACAAGATAAAACAAATTTTCTTGCATCTTTAAAAAGGGTAGGCCAGTAGAAACCTGATTGTAGCACCTTTTGTGCAGTTCTATATCCTGCATGATGTCCTCCATAAGCACTACCATGACATTTACGCAATATCTCCTTTTGTTCATATTCTGGAACACATGTTCGCATAATACCATCCACTCCTTTGTATAAGTGTGGGTCATCCCAAAAATAATGCCTCAAATCATAGAAGAACTTCCTTCTTTGCTGAGCTGTAAAAGTTGGAGGCAAATACTTGGAGACAATAAAGTTAGCATAATCAGCGTACCAAGGGCTCCCTCGTGAGCTTACCCCTACTGCAGCTAACTGTTGATTTGGGAAACTATCATTAACAGGCATAGGGTCAAAAGAGATGTTTTCCAATCGAGATAAATTATCAGCTACAGGGTTTTCAGCACCTTTCCTGTCTACTATATGTAGATCAAACTCTTGTAACAGCAACACCCATCTAATAAGCCTAGGCTTAGCGTCCTTCTTTGTCATAAGGTATTTAATAGCAGCATGATCAGTATGAATGGTGACTTTTGAGTCTACAATATAGGGTCTAAACTTATCACAAGCAAAAATGACAGCTAGAAATTCTTTTTCAGTAGTAGCATAATTCCTTTGAGCAGCGTCTAAAGTCTTACTAGCATAATGAATAACGTTTAACTTTTTATCAATTTGTTGCCCAAGGACAGCACCTACAGCAAAATCACTAGCATCACACATTATTTCAAAGGGTAAACTCCAATCAGGTGGTTGAATGATAGGGGATGTAGTTAAAGCCTTCTTAAGAGTTGCAAAAGCTTCCTTACAATCATCATAAAAAACAAAGGGTACATCTTTTTGAAGAAGATTAGTGAGGGGTTTTGAAATCCTAGAAAAGTCTTTAATAAACCTTCTATAGAAACTAGCATGACCAAGGATACTACGAATACCTTTGATGTCTCTTGGACATGGCATCTTCTCAATTGCCTCAACCTTAGCTCTATCAACTTCTATGCCTCTTTCAGAAACTTTATGCCCAAGGACAATCACTTCATTAACATGAAGTGACATTTCTCCCAATTAAGAACAAGATTAGTTTCTTCACATCTCTGCAAAACTTCATCAAGGTTGTGTAGACAATTATCAAAAGAAGTTGCATAGACAAAAAAGTCATCCATGAACACTTCTACAATTTCCTGACAAAAACCATGAAAGATAGCAGACATACATCTTTCAAAAGTAGCAGGAGCATTACATAAACCAAAAGGCATACGTCTATAAGCATAAGTTCCGTAAGGGCAAGTAAAAGTAATTTTTTCTTGATCTTGTTGTTTAACAGCAATTTGAGAGAAACTAGAATAACCATCAAGAAAACAAAAATGGGTCTTTTTAGACAACCTTTCCAACATTTGATCAATAAAAGGAAGCGGGTAGTGATCTTTCTTAGTAACTTTATTGACTTTTCTAAAATCAATGCACATCCTATAGCCTACTACTATTCTTTGGGGAATAAGCTCATCATTATCATTAGGAACAACGGTAATACCTCCTTTTTAGGAACACAATGAACAGGACTAACCCATTCACTATCAGCAATAGGGTAAATAATACCAGCATCAAGGAGTTTCAATACCTCATTCCTTACCACTTCCTTCATCTTAGGATTTAAACGTCGTTGGTGCTCTAATACTGGCTTTGCATCTGGTTTTATATTGATAGAATGCTGACATATAGTAGGTGAAATCCCTTTTAGCTCCTCGGTGTTTCTTCAAAACCTCCAATAACCTTTCTTCTTCCTTTCCTGAAAGTTTAGAGCTAATAATAACAGGATATATTCTTTTATCATCAATATAAGTATATTTAAGATCATCAGGGAGAGGTTTTAGATTGAAGACCGGATCCTTTTTAGGTGGCAACGTGGTACCCAAGTCTTCTACAGGCAAGTTATGCTTAAGCATCTTGGGTTGACGACGGAGAATCTCGTCAATCTCATTCCTTTCTTCCATGAAGATCTCACTTTCGTGATCTTCCATAAATTGCTGCAAAACATTGTTAGGAGCAAGAGAGATAGGAGCAAGTTGTTCAACTCTAAAATCCTCATTATGGGTTTCCTCTTCACAGGGTTCTTTAGTAAATTTAGAAAAATTAAACTCATAAGATTCCCCATCAAACTTAGTCAAGATTTTCTCCCTCTTGCAATCTATAATAGCTCCACAAGTACTCAAGAAAGGTCTAGAAAAATGATAGGATAAGTTTTACTAGCAGTTGAACCAAGTACTAGAAAATCAGCAGGATACTTACTCTTACCACAAAGAACTTCCACATCTCGTACAATACCAATTGGAGAGATGGTCTCTCTATTAGCAAGGTGAATAACCACATCAATCTCTTCCAATTCGCAGGGACTGATTTCATGCATAATTTCTCTGTAAGCTCATAAGGAATAGCACTGGAACTTGCACCAATATCACATAAACCATCATAGCAATGATCACCAATTCTAATGGAAAGCACAGGGACACTAGCTTTTTTAGATCTATTAGGATGTGAAACAATATTAGAAGCATCCTCACAAAAAACTATGTGTCCATCTTCTATGCTTTTAGTGACAAGGTCTTTCACAATTGCTACCACAGGTTCAACGTTTATTTGTTCATCAGGTTTTACAGTTCTCTTTTCACTTTTAGTGATTACATTAGTTATGATAGGATGATCCTTTAACTTATCTGGGAAGGGAATCTTCTCGATATAAGGTTCAGGTAAGATGTGATCAATAGTGCAATACTCAGCACTCCCAACAGGAACACAGTCAACAATATCTTTATAAGGTGCATGGTACTTGTTCCATCCCCTTTTTGGAATTTCAATATAAGAAGAAAAAGCCCTAAAGCAATTCGTAATAACTTGTAAATCAAGACCATAAGCATTACTAATATTTTGAAAGTCATCAGTTCCCATAAAAGATTCAATGCATTCATAATCATAATTTATACCTGACTTTCTACCTTTGTCATTCTCCCATGCTTCAGCATTGTGTTGAATACGGTCCAGAAGATCCCATTTAGCTTCTTCTTCCATGCAAGTGAACGATCCAGCACAAGAAGCATCCAATAAATCCTTATCATGTAGAGGGAACCTTGCATAAAAGTTATTGATAATAATATTGTTGGGGAGCTCATGAATGGGACATTTGAGCATTAGTAACTTCAATCTCCCCCAAGCTTGAGCTGTACTCTCTCCATCAAGAGGCCAAAATTTGTATATTTGATTCCGATCTTTATGAATCTCACTAGGAGGATAAAACTTTGAATAAAAGAGAGGCACTATTTCCTCCCATTCCAGAGCTTGACCATTCTTCAGCAGCTTATACCATTCCTCAGCTCTTCCTTTCAGTGACAGTGAGAATAACTTCTTCTTAACTTGATCTGTAGTAATACCTGCACACTTGAACAACCTACATAATTCGTGTATAAAGAGCAAATGATCACCGGGATGGACAGTTCCATCCCCAACATAGTAGTTATCCATAACACGATCAATAATTCTTGTAGGTATTTTAAAAGCATCATTCTCAGCAGGTGGTGGCTCATCTACTACCTTAGCAGTGGTAGTAGCATTACCAAAGAAACTCAGTGAATTATCCATAACAAAAATAAAGCAACTAATAGAAGTAAACAATACTCACAGTAGAAGTTTCCTTAACCAGTTCCACTCTCCAATAGCGCTTCACCGCAACGCCTAAAATAGTCTTGATGACCCACAAGTATAGGGGTTGTATCGCAGTATTTTCGATAAGTAAGAGTGTCGAACCCAACGAGGAGCAGAAGGTGCTGGCTAGTGGTATGGATCAGGAATTCTCTGCAAATACTTAGCAAACGGATTTTTAGGGTTTTTTGATAAAGCAAGTAAAATAAAGTACGAGTAAATAAAATACAATAGGAATAAATGCAGCGAGTGGCCCAATCCTTTATGCAGCAAAGGACAAGCCGGTTGTATTACTTAAGATGACCAAATGTTCTCGAGGACACATAGGAAGACTGTCAAGTGCTTTTGCTTCATATAGTTGATTAATCTTCTTTAGCTTGCTAAGTGTTGTGTGGGTGAACCTGTGCTCATGTACCGACCTTCCTAGGACTAATATATAGTTGTGATTATACCCCTTGCAAACATCCATAAGTACAAGAAACTAATTAAGGTAGAAACCTAACCACAACTTTAAACTCTAAGACCCTTACGTCCCTTGTGCAATGGTTTCCTAACAGGGGTTCAGGTTTCTGTCACTCCGGCAACCCCTACGATTAGTAGCCAAATACACAATGCATTCCCCTAGGCCCATATAGGTGAAGTGTCATGTAGTCGATGTTCACATGACACCACTAGAAGAAGTACACCACAACTTAAATATCAAACCATTGAATCTTTCTCAACACAACTCCACTACTAACAACATGACTTCTCCCATGTCCTCAAGAACAAAACGAACTACTCACAAGACATCATATGGATCATGATCAGAGATGGAATAATGATGTATAACAATCTGAACATAAATAGTAATTCAATTGTTCACTCAATAGCATCAACTACAAGGAGTAATCAACACAGGGAAATTTTCCCCATGAACTATGCAAGATTCAACACAATTGTTACAGCAATATGGAGATGGTGATGAGGGTGCTGATGGTGATGATGGTGGTGATGATGATGATGATGATCCCGATGAAGTAAGCTTGATGGTGGTGTTGATGGCGACGATCTCCCCTCTCCGGGAAGGAATTCCCCGGGCAGAAATCTGTCTGCCGGAGAGATCTTTCTCTCTCGGTGTTTTCCGCCCCGCAGAGGCGACGGAATCTTTCTGTGGTCGCTCCCCCGAGTCTTAGGATTTCGGGAGGATAATATACGCCAGAGGGTAGTGCCAGGGGTGGACCAGGGCGGCCACACCACCTGGTGGCATGGCCCAGGGTGGCCCGCGCCAGGGGGTGGTGTGGGCCCCCTGTGGCCCATCTCCAACCCCCTTCTGGCTTCCTTCATCTTCTAGAAAAATAGGATTTTCCTTATATTTTCCCAGATTTTCTGATCTTCGCGAATTTTGCCTCCAAACAACACCTTTTCCATCAGAATCCTGACTACAGCGGTCCATGCTTCAAAAGTCATCAACCATGCAAAAACAGATCAAATAACATAAGTATCACCTCTTAATATGAAATATATCAATGAATAACAGTGAATTAAGACATAGAATAGTGATGCAAAATGGGCCGGATGTATCCACAGCCCATTCTTCCCTAGGTTGCCTCTAACACTAGCCTCACTGAGGGAAGAGAGAATTGTACCCTCAGTGATTCTGGAAACCTTATCACATTACGAGAACTCACCGGAGATAAGCGAGGCAGGCAATAGTCATGGCAGCGGTCAGATTCGCCGTCCGTCCGTGGCTATTGTGTGAAATCAGCGTCTTAACCTAATTGAATCGATAAATTAGGCGCATTATCGGGTTTGAAAACACCGCATGCATGATGTGGGCCAGATAAGAGATAGGATCGATCTGATCCGTGAGTTTTTAATTATAAGCCTTGTTATTTGTATAGGTATTATGTCGTATGTACATAAAAGGTATCACTGCTTGGTGAATATGGATTTCGTGAGCCTAAGATAGAAAAAAATAAAAAAAGATAATATTTTCAACTTCACCAGAAGGCGGAACATAGGAGTACAGGACTCCACTGGACATAGAACGACAAAGAGTTATGAAAAGGACGGGAGGAACATGCAGAGTCCTCATGATCGGTGGAAAACCTTACTATTATCGTGCTATATCTAAAGAATGGGGTTTGAAGCTGAATGGATGGGCTATTGTGCCTAACTTTCGATGGATGGATTTTGCGGGTTCAGTAGGATGTTGGTGCGCCCCTTATCTTAACTAGATGCATTGAATGTGTTGTAAATGTAAAATAAAAGATGGGGTTGGAGCAAATTAATGTACCACAGGTCAAGAGCGATCAACATATCTTTTGAGAGCAGATTCGGTACACAATTGTATCACACAGGCTAGCGATTGCCTTTATCCGAGCCTCGGCACCAATGCCTTCCGTAAAAGCAGTCATAGTAGAAAGTAACATACTAGTGTCATGCATGCTATGATAGTAGTCTATGTTATACCTTCAAAATGCATATGTCGTGAAGAGTTAATGTCATAGAAAGAATTTATTTATTAGGTTATAGGCTCATATTTATTACCTTGAGTTGTGTGGCGTTATGATAACAAGCAACTCTCTCCTCATTTAATGGAATGCGATGCCACCAAAATGCCTAGTTGGGATTGCATGTGATGTTACTTCCACTATATGGTAGTCTAAGGGCTCAAGCTAGACTTGCCCGACTTGGGGTGGCGAGCGAGAGCAGACTAAAAGGCAGTGGCCCGTGGATCTCTAGGGTGGGAACATGGGGGCTGACCTAGGGAATCTGAGGCACTACTTTCGGGCAGACACGCTCGGGAGGCGGAGGAGAATCCATGATGGGATAGAACATCGTTGTCTTTGGATCAGATGGCAGCTCACGGTGGCGAGGAACCTGACCTAGAAGGTCGAGCCTATGCTACCACGAGATGGAGAGCTATCGTGAGAAGGAGCAAGAGCGGAGGGGAGGAGAATATGCTCTTGTGCTTTTGATCAGTGAGGAGGAGAACATGGAGTGAAGAAGGGTTAACTCATCAATGCCCCTTGTTGATGGACTTAGGTTGAGGAAGTGGGGCTGATGGTTGGAGGCATTGATCGGCTAGCAAAACAAGCACCACGAGGTGACCGAGGTTTTGAGGGTTCGGACACGTGCGTAGGGGACCCTATACTCACTGCTTATGCGCTCCTTGATTCTACGAAGAATTCGAAAGTTACAAGGTACCCGGATCTGATCTGGCCGAGGTGTATCTGAGGTGTATGGATTGTCGTCTCAATGCCCCTCCTAGCCTTTATATAGGAGGCTAGGTCTCGGATCGGGAATTAAAGAGCGGAGTTGGTTCTGAGATTAAGGGTTTTCCTTTAATTTTCTATCTACACTTTCTTGCCGTGTCCTTGAGAGTAAAATCATGTGGGCCACGGATCCTTGATGGAGCTATATTCGCACCGTGGACTCCTTCTTGGGCTGGACGTGTCAGTAGGCTAATCTCAAAGTACAGCAAGGTATTCCCATGTCATTAGCCCCGGGTGTCGGTGAATGCTTAGTCAGTGGAAACTATAAGTCTTTTGAGTGCATTGGATATATGCCCATCAGAAGTTCTTTCGGGTGCCAGCGATTTGTGTCATAGGGATTGTCGATATGTGTGCTGATTCACCCAACGTAGACCAGGATCGAGTTAAGCTGCCTTAAGGCAAAACAACCTATCTACTCAAACCGGGTCGGTTTCGAATTCAAAATAATGCTAAGCGTAATTTGACTCTGTCGGCGGAGGTCTTATAGAGTCAAATTCGGTGTTTAATTGTGAAGCACTTTCGGCATGTGTCCATCGCAAGGATTTTCATATGTCGTGCCTATAGGCACATATTATTCTAGTAAAGTGCATCAGGTGTGTTTAAGACGGCCTTTTGTAGGTCTTACCTTGGCGTTGTTAACATGCCTTGGCATCGAAAGTTTATTCACGGAGGTGTTGATTACGGTGATCAGGAAGCGTTGTCTCTTTACAAGAGTTTGTTCAATGATTGTGAGGCAAAATCGTGAATGCTTGAATGCTCTTGATGGTGCGAGACGTTGTCAATGTTACTTTGCCATGTATAATTGTTTTTGTTTCATAAGTGCGTGACGGTGACCCGATTCCACTTATGGGAGTAACCCGTAGAGTGCCTACTTGAGTCGTATGATAGACTCGAGTGGGGACACTTTGAACAGTGATCGGCTAACACTGTCATTAGTTTTATCTTTACCAGATTGTAAACTTTGTCGGCCTCCCTTTAGGAGGAATTTGGTCCAAGTAATTGAATCGTAGATTGAAGAGGGGTGAGATAGAAATGTTGTACATTTGTCATGGCAATGTATGCCCTATTTAGCAATATTGGGTTGCCACGGACAACATTCCTGTTGGGAGCTATTCCCCAGCCCCTGCCCAATTAAATTCGATTTCGCATAGTCAAGCAAAGGACTAAATCGATCGAAGATGATCTCCGTTCGGTGAGTCTTTTGATGATGTAAATAGTCTTGATGATGGGATGAGGAAAGAATTCGGTTATCCGCATAAGAGTCTTGATGGGGAAGTGACGGTGGGCCCCAAAAGCGTGGACGATTTGACCAATCAACATAATCTTTGTTTTAAGCGTGCCTTCTTGATTCACATGTACGTGAAAGCGAGCGTGCTTGACAGTTCCGTTTAAATATTCTTAGTCACCGTGTCTTCGGTGATGTCACGCCTGTAGTGAAGTAAGTTATGAGCCCTTGGATGATATCCCCGGATTAACCCAGAAGTAGGGTATTTAGGTCGCGGTAATTTCGTGATTGATCTTCTTCCTTCATGCGCCCACCATTGTGATTGTCATTCCCCTTAGCGCCCATTGCTCTTGCTGCACTAGACATATACTCAAAGCATTTCCAAGTTACTTTCTCCGATCTCTCCGCCGCCCATATTAATGGGGAAAAAAAGAAAGAGGCGCTACAGCTGGATCTGCTACTGTCGGCAAGAAGAAGAAGTGCGCTGAATGTAATATTTGGGTCGGCAGCGCCCATATACCTGCCACAAGAAGAAGGTCAGGGGGTTAGCTTGTGACAAGCGGGTCATAAGGCAGCACCTCGTTGAAGAAGGAGCATAGAGCTTCCACTCCCTTCCGCGAGGGCGACTTGCCCACACTTTGATGAAAGAACATTTCATGTTTTCCTATGTTTTGAGTGTTAGATAACAATACCGTGGAGTTTTCTCATGTGCGCTAAGTGTGTAGGTGTTTTGGGGGGCCGGATTATCCGCCCCACCAAGAGCCGGATAATCCGGCCTATAGCATCGATCAAAGGTTGCCAAGGCGCGTCGCTCGGAGTTCGGTCGGATTTTCTCCCGGATAATCCGAACAGGACCGGTTTTTCTTTCGAGGCCGGATAATCCGGCATTCGCATGGGCCGGATAATCCGACCCCTAGAAAATTGATCAAAGGCTGCCAAGGCGCGTCGCTCAGGGTCCGGTCAGATTTTCTCCCAGAAAATCCGAACTGGGGCAGTTTTTCCACCCCAGGCCGGATAATTCGGCCTTCACATGGGGCTGGATAATCCGGCCCCTAGAAGGCGATCAAGGGCAGTCTCAGCATGTCACTCAGGGTGGGGCGGTTTATCTGGCGGATAATCCGAGTCTGGGGTGGAGTTTTCCCCAGGCCGGATAATCTAGCCCTCACTTGGGCCAGATAATCCGGCCCCCAAAGGCTCCAATGGCTTGGATTTGGAAGGGTTATAAATATCCCTTCTTCCCCAACGAGCAGAACTCTTGATTCACTCGAAGTTGTTCAGACCCTTTGAAAGAGCTCCCATTCTATATCTCCCACTTCAACCACCTAAAGGCTTCGATCTTTGGGGGAATTGAAGGAAGAGAGAATCATCATTGTCATCACGAATCAAGCGCATCAACTCTTCTCCATTCATTTGGAGAAATCCCTGATCTAGTATTCTTGTCAATATCTAGATCTTGTTCTTTGTTATTGATAACTTGTTCTTGTGGCAGCTTGTTGTCATTACGGGAGCCTCCAAGTTGATTGTGGAGTTGTGCCCCGCTAGTTGTGTAAAGGCACCGGTACCCGCCTCGAAGGGTTCCTATAGTGGAAAGGTGGATTAGGCCTTTGGTGGCAGGATCCATCAGAGAACAGGGTGAGGCCTATTGTGGCTTGGTGGTCTTAGTACCACCCACCCCTCCAACGTAGACGTACTTCCCTTAACAAGGAAGGAACTGCGGTAAAACAAATCTTGTGTCTCTGCGTGCTTCACTACGGTTCACCCCTTCCTCTTCCACTCACTCTTTACTCGCTAGTAGATAGGTTTGCATATAGGGAAATTCCACCTAATAGTTTATCTAGAGAATTTACCCTTTGTGCTAAGCCTAAAATTGAAAAAGCATTAAAATTTGAAGTAGCACCTATTCACCCCCCCTCTAGGTGCCCATACGATCCATTTCAATTGGTATCAGAGCCCTAGCTCTTTATTCGGGCTTAACCGCCTAAGAGAAGTATGGGTACCAAGGGAGATGGGGATGAGGCTGTGGATAAGGTCACAATGGATGACTTCAAGACGTTGGAAACAACCTTGTTGAAATCCTTTGAGGCCAAGATGGAGGAGATGAATCAAATGATTGCTCGTCTCACATCATCCATAGCGCCATCTCCATCCTCCTCTGAGACCGCCACACCATCATCCAAGGATAAGGCTAACACCGGATCCAAGGATGATGAAGTGGTAGGTGAAAAACATAATGGTTCCACCTCCAAGAAGGGAAGTGGTGAGGAGGAATATAGTGAGATTCGTCACGTATATTCCCCTGACCCACCTATCCCTCATCCTCATATAAACAATAGGGGTGATCCACCCAATCTTACTGCATCCTCTTTTAATCAATGGCAATTCTTAATGAAGTCTCATGTTTGCAGCTCCTCTATTGAACTTTGGAGGATTATTGAAGAGGGTCTTCATATTGGAGATCATACCAACCTAACAAAGAAGAGAAGTTGTGTACAGCCAATTGAATGTTATGGCTCTCCACATGATACAGCTCAGTGTGGGTCCCAAGGACATGCCCCACATTAAACATCTCAACACAGCTAAAGAAGCTTGGGATGCCCTCACCGATCTCTTTATTGGGAATGAAAGCATGAGAAGGAATAGGTATGATGCCCTTAGTAATGAAGCTGAAGGATTCTACATGTTGGATGGTGAAAACCATGAAGACATGTATAGAAGACTCAAGGGCATTGCAGCAACATTTAGAAAGCATGGAGCCACTCACATTGATGATGCATGGATAAAAAGAAAATATGTGAGTGCCTTAATGCCTTTCGAGCCAACGAACTTGAAGAGCTTGCAAGGTAGACACAACTACCATCAAATGACATCCAATGAAGTCATGCAAGAAATGGCATCATTCAAAGTTGTTGCAAAGAACGCTGAAGATGCCCGAGCCCGTGCCATTGGAATGCAAAATGGGGTCAATGTTGCTCTAAAGGCTAATGTTGTTGAGCAAGAGGAGGATGAAAGAGCTTTTGACAGGGCCTCCATGGACTGCCCCGATGAAGTCAAACGTGCTCATGGTGAGTACATGGCGTTTTACGCAAGGAACTTTTGGAAGGATCCTGCCAAGGCTAAGTCAGAACTCGAGCGCAAGAATGGGTCAAGTGGAAGAAGAGAAAGTGGCCCAAAACTGAGAACATGCTACAATTGTGGAGATAGGCTGCACTTCGTAGCCGAGTGTCCATATCAAAATAGAGAATACAATGGTGGCAGGATCATTCTTAAAAAAAAATCCAAGGCACCTAAGAAGAAGCCATTTATCAAAAAGAATGGTCCCTACAAGAAGCAACCCAAGATTGTCTTGGTGGCACAAGAAGAATACTCCTCTGCAAGTGAAGATGAAGAGGATGAAGATAGTTCTCGCGAGGTGGCTGCTATAGCCACCACACCGACTACATCATCTCTCTTCTACTCACCAAACGAGAACGTCATCAACAACAATGCCACTTGCCTTATGGCAAGAGGGTCCGAGGTATCAAGTTCTAGCTCTTCATTTCCTAAGACTAACATAAACTTGGATATGGATGATCATACTAGTCTTAAAATGAAAGAAGTTATTTCTTTGGACAACTTTTTCACTAACCTGCAAGGTGAGCACAAACTTCATTTTGATACTCTTATGAGTCAACTTGCTCAAGCCGAAGATCTTCTTGAAGAAAAGGGCAGAATTGAAAGAGAAGATGCCTTGGAGATAGCTTCTTTGAAGAATGCCTTGGAAGAAGAAGAGGAAGCTCGAGTATCTTTGGAAGAGAGACTCGGATCCATTGAGGAGTCACATGAAGAAGTTGTGGATCAGCTCATCAAAGAACGTGACAATGCTCTTACCAAGGTAAAGAAACTAAAAAAGAAAAGATTGAATTTGGGGCTGCTCATGCTAGACTCTCGGAGGAGTTGGATAAACTTGGCAATGCTCACAAGGCATTGGAGAGTGATCACTCCACTCTAAATGAGTCTCATGACTAGCTCCAAACTCAATTGAAGTTGTATGATGTGCCAAGTACCTCCACATCATCTTATGGAAAAGAAGATCTTGCAAAAGATTCTCAACACAAAGGTAAAGAAGTTCTAGATGAGATACTGAGCAAGCAAAGGACAAACAATGGAAAAGAATGTCTTGGTTATATTCCCAATACAAAGAACAAGAAAAACAAGAAGAAGAAGAAGAAGAAGAAGAAAAAGAAGAAGAAAAACGAGAACGTCATCAACAAAAATGCTCTCTGCAGGGGTTGTGAAGGCTTCGCCGGAGGTGGATTGTGTGAGACGGTATGTTGCCAAGAATGTTGGATGGCTGGTCATGGCATGGCAGGTCTTGCATGGCAAGGCTGAATGAGCATGCAGCATGCAACGCACCATGGCAGGGAAAGCGATCGTGTTCGAGGCTACCTGGGTTGGTGCTCCACGGCTAGGGTCCCTCCAGGACATGGGCGCGGTCGACAGCGTCAAGCGAGGCGATGATGAACAACACGAGGTGGCGACGGACATAAGCTATTTGGTGGCAATGATGGAGAGTAACGAGATGCATACTGAGTCGAGGAAGGTACCGGAATGTGGGGGTAGCTCACCATGAGCTCGTGACCTAGCCGAGCTAGGCCAAGCTTGAGGCGGCAGCTCGACGATGACGGGGTGGATGACATCGAGATGCTGTGTGCGCAGGGATGGTGATGCGCAGAGCAACTCCTCCTCTTTGCTCCCTGGAGCAGATGTCGGCAGCGAAGCATAATGAATCCCCTAGCACGACGGCAGGGCTTCGAGTGCCATGGTTGAGCGGGTAGCAAGGTAGAGGTAGAGCTGGGCAAGGTGAGGTTGCTTGAGAGGCAGGAGATGGGGAGAAATCTCCCATATCTCGATCTAGTGAGCTGATGGATGAGAGGCTGTCGTTTCTTGCTGCCTTTTGACGAGGGGGCTCACGTGACCGGTCAACCTAAGAAGAGGAATGTTGGAGCTGCATCTCGCAGCCCCATCTTCTTCTACCTCTCAACTCTCAATCTTTCTTCTCACTTTATTTCTGATGAACACAGCACACACAGAACCAAGGAAGAAGAATAGGGCTTTGCCAAGACACACTTCCTTGGTGACAACCGTGGCTACATTTTCTCTATCTTTCTCATTACCAAATAAATAATGTACAGTGCCTTAAATAGGGAAGCAGCCATGGAGGGTCAATGATGGAGCTGATTTCCTGCACCAAAATAGGGTTATTGCAGTATGTGCAGCAGCAAATATTTAAGAGTTTGTCCCGATGGAAGCTCGGCGAACACGGCCCTCGCAACCGCGTTGTCAATACGATCACGTACGCACCCAAACCGTGGTTTGGAAATAGCTTATTCTATAAGGTTCTAAGATAGATGAATTTAAAATGTTTTTTAGTAACTACTACTAGAATTGGAAGAAAACTTGAACAAAAGTAAAACTGAAAATAGATGAATGCAATGAGATGAAATATTAATGCTATGATTCCTCAAGTAATGTTGTGTATACCGGTGTGCATGATAAGTGCTTATGGAATAGTTGTTAACTATAATTGTGGCGGTCCCTCATATAATGTTGTCTCCCACCGTTGGTAAGTGGCAACTAGACAACTCAATTGTCCACACTCTCTCTGGACATGGATCATCCGTAAGAGAATAGTGTATTAAGGTAACAACACCAATCAAGGTAAACCAGAGCAAAGGCATTAAGTTCTATGGACAACCGTACTCCTAAGCAAGTGTGCTAGTCACACGATATCTCGTTATGTCAGTTTGCGGTCAAGCAATTCGCAACACTATTCCTATCTATATCATGAGTGATCTTGAGGAAATTTAATCTTAATGGGCGGTGCATCCTAAGATGCTATTGCCTCCGCAAATCACTTATAGCAAATAGCCTATTAGTTCTACCCATGGACTTGCCAAGTCCATGGAACGAGTAGAGACTGATGATAAGTTTTGTGACACTCTGTGAATCCCTAGTAAGCCCCTTAATAATGGATTGGACGTCTCCAATCATTAGAATAATATCTTGAATAGAACAATGTAAAGAGAAAGCACAAACATATTAATTAATAAGAACACACCACACTTCAATTACTCAAATCATCATAACATTAATAAAAGGGGGTTCAAGCAATGTTACAACCCATCATGGAGATCATGATGGGGAAGGATGAAGGAGTAGTGGCGATAGAGATGGTGATGATGGCACGGTGATGGTGGCGTCGGCGTGGTGATGGTGGCGTTATACTTCTCCTTCTCTTCTTGCTTGGATGGGTTGATGGTGTTGATGGAGATCTAGATGTTGGTGGAGCTGTAGAGGCTATGGAGGCAGCACGATGGCAGGGCGCTGCCGTGGAGGCGATAGATGGGATCTAGATCTCCTATATGGTTGATGGATGCTTCCATTTGGGTCCTCCCTCCTTTATATAGGCCTTGGGGGTGCCCTAGGGTTCCCCCAATACCGTCATATGACTTAGGGAAGGTTTTGAAGCTTTTGTGGGCGAAATCCCGTTGTTTCCGACCTTTTTGCCAACTATAGGACAGAGCTATACGACCAAAAATATAGCTCTGGCCGTATAGTTGGTCGTTAAACTTGTAGATTTTTTTAGTATTTTTGTCGACATTTCTTCATACGAACTCCATTTTGGGTGTTCTTGGACTCGTTGAGTTCGTATCATCAAGGGCTACAACCCTATGGTCTTGGATCTTTATTTTGGGAAGTTAGAAAATTTGACTTTTCCAACCTCTCAAATGGCTAAGTCTAGTCCCTGCAGCTCCTCCATACTATGCTCTCTTTGTTCCTTTTGCCTTTGTTTTTTCCATAATCATCATCAACACCTACACACATGTCAAAGACAAGGAAGAGGGATGAAATTCTACCTAAAATACTAAATGTCCAAAGCTCATATTGAATTTAATAAAAACAAATAATCATGCATATTAGGCATAGCAATAGTTAGATGGAGCATGATATGATAAGTAAATGACACAATTTATATTGCTAAAAAGTGTTGTATATCATAGCCATCAGTTAACCCCACTAGCCTCACGCATGCACCATGTGGCCACCACTCCCATGACTCTTTGATCTAATCACTTCCTAAATTATCTCTACATGCATGTGACTCAGCTAACAAGCAGAACACACCGAGGCACAATTGCGATGACCCAGCATACCAATGCATGATGTAGTACACTATAGTCGTTGATATAACACCAATGAAACAATGTTCACTAGTATTACATCCCTCAGAGTGGTACAACAAAAAGATAGCAGGTCCAAGATATGAATATATATTACAGCTTGACTCTTAACAAAAGATCCAGAGAACACTCTAGGTTAAAGAGAGAGAAAGAAACTTCTTACAAAGAAGAACCATAAATAATAACTCAAAACTATCTAAAGACTAAGTCTAGTATCTAAACTATTTGGCTTGTCATTGCTGCTATTGCAATGCTCTATAGAAGTAGGTTTTATGGCTAGAGAACCTATTACTATCTACTCGGGAGCTTTGTCTTCACTTTGGTTGATGTATATGCTAACTTCGTTGACTTTATTGAAGGATTTGGGTTGCCGATGATGGTTGCTTGAGAAGAAATTGATGTTGATGTCGTCTTCAATTGCTTAGAACCTAGCAAGGGTTAAGAAGGTACAGTTGAGTGTGAGCGTACTCAGCAAGTTCACTAAAAAGGAGTGTTTGATGCACTATCACTACATCCATAGACCAAAGGTCGTAGGCAATGCAGGTTTTCGTAAAAATTTCTTCAAAGGTTGCTTTTATTCTGAAAACTATGTCTGACAGCCTTCACAGGTTGACCAGAACTTTCATGGAGTTCCTTTCCTGCCGCTTTCGTAGCTCCTTCCCGGAACAGGGAGTAACATAAGAGACCTTAGCCTTGTTGCACATCCAAGTCATGAGCTTGTCTACACTTCCTTGGTATGGGGCCCAGTCTAAGATCCAAGCCAATCACTGCCCTTCTCCGCGACCCCACATGAAGACACGATCCTCCATGACATGTCCCACCTCTGTCAAGCCCCTTATAGGACCGGCTATAACTCTGTTAGGCACCTGAAGACTCTATGAGACGGTTATGCCCTGGCAAGCTCCCTTAAAGGTCCAGCTAAACCACTGGCAGCCTCTCAAGATAATCTACACACCAAAATCATGGGAAACTAAGGGGTTCCACCCATGTGCTAGTTTTCTCCACGAGAAACCCTTAGCCTCATGATCAGGTCATCCATCCATGCGAAAGGAAGAAGATCCAGCTGACTTCTCTGTCCCATTCCAAATCTCATGGTTAACGCTTAATATACAGTGCTATAATCACTAGGAGCATTGGTTGTTAAGTCCTAGATGATATATTCATGTACAATGGCATTTCCATTGCCAATTATGATAGATTATCTGATCACCCTGGATCAGTAACCTATACTTCAAGTTAATTATGAAAATAGTGTTTTCGACCTTTTTGAAATGCAGGTGATGACAACAGTTGAGTTACAAGCATAGAATATAATCAAAGGACATGAGCAAGTGTGAACTTGCCTTTTGTGATTGCAAGATTATGCAATCACGGTCGTCAAGACAATAGAAGATCCAAATTCTGTAAACAGCATCATTGGTCCAGTAAGGACAAATGTTTAAAGAAGCAAGATGCTATGCGTAAGTAATGTAATGCAATTTGATAAACGTGAATCCCCGGACTAATCATATCTGATCCAGGGTTTGATGCTTGTGATGAGTTCTTTGGAGTGCGTTGCACTTTTATACCAGTTTCAGACTTGTGATTCTTATTAAGGCTTGTGATAGTATGTGTGAAGCAATATGTAAATATAACAAGTACCATGCAATATTAAATCACTCAAATGGGTCATGGTATCTAAAATATTTCTTAAGCAAGATTAATAATCAATTAGAGCTCTTAAAGAAGTTTTCAAGGATTAGTTTTAATGTTTCTTAATAGAATAACTTTTGAGGAAAAGGTTACTTTTACAAAGTATAAGCATTTAACTTAAAGCTAACACTTTAATGTTTTCTTACTAGTTATGAGTATTAACGAAGAAAGAAATTAGCATTTTGAATAGTTTTCCACTAGCAAGTGGAGACTTATATATTTTGAATATGGCATCTTATTACAGGTGGTTTACTTCTTAATGATTTCTAAAGGTAGAATACAAGTAACATTGTTTTTTATGGAATTGGTGTTTTCTTAAGGTTATACTTCATAAATACAAAATAGGCATTACTTTAATTACTTAAGAACTTTGTTTAGATTCTTAATTGGATTCTTAGTCTAGTAAGAGAATTAGCAGATATCATCTTGGTGATTTTGTAAATACAAAAGATCCATTTTATAAACAATATACCATTTTAGGTGATTTTATAATTGATAAAATCATTTTAGGAAAATTAAGATGCACTTAATTTAGATGATAGTTTTAGTAAATACATCTTAAAATAGTTAGACCTATGTTAACTTCACTTAAACATCAATTGAACTTATTATTTCCTTCTTTAGACTTTAAACAATTAACACCAAAGCCAAAGTAAAGATTTATGTATTTTTTAAACCACTAAGATATTAGAAAATAGTTTTAATAAAGACTTTTTAAACTTTTTACTTTTATTTGACTTCATATGTTCAAGAGGATATTTTTAATGTGTATACTTTATTTTTTTGATCATTTTGGTATATTATATGTATTTTTGTGATTTTTAAATAATAAAATATGATTTTTATAAATTTTACCACTTTATAAAGACTTAATAAATAGTAACATTTAGTTAGGTGACACAAAAATTATATGAAACAAGGTTAAAAATGTATATTTTGTTTTTCTAAGAAATTTGATATATTTTACTTATTTTTGGGAATTTTTAAATAATAGAATATATTTATTTAAGATTTATCCTTAATAAGGTATTTATTAATTAATACTAATTATTTTATTTGAGTTGGAAAATATAATATAATAGTAGATTTAAATTACAAAGTTTATTTTTCGAACATTTCGATATATTAAATATATTTTTCTGAATTATAAAATAAAAGATATTGAATTAACAAGATTTAATCATTTTGTGGATTTAAAAATAAATTATCTTAATGATTATTGCATCACTCCTGACGTCAGCTCCACACTAATTCTTTTTACACCGCAGTCACACCTAGCCTACAGCCACTGATGAGTGGGGCCTATGCCATGTTGGATGCCACCTAAGCGCGGACTAGTCAAACTCACGACATGGCAGGGGTGTGACGCAGGTCTGACGTCATGGTGACGTCACCCCACCGGTGACGTTCAGACGGTGAATAGCAGCAACGATTGGGAGGGTTTTGGCAGGCTCGGTTGGGGTGCTTTGAAAGAGGAGAGAAAGGTGAACCTACTAGTGGTGGCGCCGCTACGAAACGGTCACCGGAGTAGCGTTGGCGATGAAAAACTATGACGACAATGGTCAGAACACGGTGACACTCGGCTATGGGACGCACGCAGGCAAACAGAGACCACAGGGAGACTAGCAAGCTTACCCTGGTGGCATTGGGGACGATGAGGAGGAGAGAGGAGGTCGGAGAAAACGACACGAACGACGGCGGAACTCGTTAGAGATGATGAAGACGACGATGCAGAGCTCGATTCCGGGAACCCTGGCTTGATTCCTCTGGCTGGTCGATAAAGGAGATCACAGCGGCGCTCGTGGCATGCTTGAATGGCCACAGGAAAGGCTAGAACAGCCACAATCGACGGCGAGTTAGGGCTAGGGTTTCGGCCCCCTTGCAGCACAGAGAGGAAGGGAGCATATGCGAGGGAGGGAGCAAAGGGACGAGGATGGGGAGGCTCCTCAGTGGCGTTCTTATCCCCATCTCCACAAAACGATAGCGGCATCGGGCATCGTGGCACGCAGCAGTGACGGACGGCATCGGCAGCTCCACCGAGCTGCTTCCAGCTGGAGGAAGACGACAGTGCGAATCTTTTGCAGAAAACCCCCTAGTGTAATCTTTGTCTCAACATGCAGTCCTCCTCTAGTCCCACGTGTCAGTGAGAGAGAGATGGACGAACCGGTTTGGTACTAGGTGATACGTTGCAAACGTATCTATAATTTTTGATGTTCCATGCTTGCTTAGTATCTACTTTGCTTTGCTTTGTCAACACTTTGAGGTATTTTTATATGTTTTCTGGGACTAACCTATTAACAAGATGCCACAGTGCCAGTTACATGTTTTCTTCTGTCTTTGGTTCCAGAAAAGCCAGAAAATGATTATTCTCGGAATTGGACCAGACAAAAGCCAAAGTCGATATTTTACAGAAAGAATCACGGAGCCAGAAGACGAGACGGAGAGGGGCCAGGGGCTGGCCACACCATGTGGTGGCGCATGGTCCACCCACCGACCTTGACTCTTCGCCTATAAGAAGCCTCCCGATGCAAAAACCCTAAATCGTTAAGCCTCCAGCCACGAAAAGTTCCGCAGCACCGCCGCCACCGAAGGGGAGATTCGGGGCATAGAAAGTCTCTATTCCGGCACCCTGCCAGGACGGGGAAGTGCCCTCGGAGCCATCTCCATCGATCTCCACCACCATCTCCATCACCGTTGCTGATTCCCATGATGATGAGGGAGTAGATTTCTCTTGAGGCTAAGGGTTCTACCGGTAGCTATGTGTTCATCTCTCTCTCTATGCATGATCATATTGTGATCATGAGCTTTGTAATCAAGTAGATCTACCTTGCTACCCAAGTGCTTTAATAGATCTCTGCTCTCCCCATGTGTGTGAAAGTGACAGCGTGCACACCATGGTGGCACTTAGGCTAGAGATTACAAATACTTGTTATGAGTTATATTTGGAGTTGGATGTCTTTATGAAATTGCGGTGTTTGTTGGGACCATCTAGTGCTCAAGGTGACAATGTGGGGTTTTCTAGATGGGGAAAGCGAACTTTGAGGTGTGTTGTTATAGCCCTACCATGGATTAGAGTGTCCAACTGGAGAGTAGTTCAGAGTAGTATCATGAAGATAATATATTTATATGAGAGTGTTCACTAGTGAAAGTATGATCCCTAGGCCTTGTTTCTAAGCATTGAAACACCGTTTGCAACTAGATCTGTTACATGTTTGCTTGCTTCCATCTTTATTTTAGTTTGCCTTTAGTCTCTTCCACGCCATCAAGCTATTTTCTAGCACCGTTGTCTTATATATATACCACTTGTGTTTCACTATCTCTTCACCGAACTAGTGCACCTATACACCTGACAAGTGTATTGGGTGTGTTGGGGACACAGGAGACTTCTTGTATCTTGATTGCAGGATTTCTTGACAGGGAATACCTTTGACCACTTCCTCCCTGAGTTTGATAGACCTTGGGTGATCCACTTAAGGGAAAACTTGCTGCTGTTCTACAAACCTCTGCACTTGGAGGCCCAACAACTATCTACAATAATAGAAGTGCGTAGACATCAAGCTATTTTCTGGCGCCGTTGCTAGGGATTGAAGAAGAAGAAGCTCCCACATCAACCACGCGCCAGCAGCTATTTTCCAGCGCCGTTGCCGGGGAGGTAAGGTAAAAGGTACTCACATCCTCCGGTGTGAGTGCTCGAAGTTATTTCCTTTAGATTCTGCAATTTTGTCTTTTTTTCTTGCTTTTATTTTCATTAGTTAGGCTTAATGGAAAACAACAAAAAAATTAGAGAGCTTTATAGTATTTATCTTGAGTTAGGACATGAAGTGTTTGAAGAGAAAATTAAAAAACCAATGGAACTTTATTTGCATGCTAATAGCAATGTTGTTAGTATGAATTCTTTGGACACCATTATTGCTAATGCTATGGAAAAGTCCAAGCTTGGGGAAGCTAGTTTTTATGAAAATGATCTTTTTAGTTCCCTAGCTTTGGAAGATAGCTATTCTATTGCTTATGATGATATCAAACCTCCAATATATGATGATTACAATGATGAATATGATATTTTCAGTCCACCTACTATTGAGGAGAAAATTAATTATGATTACAATATGCCTCCTATATTTGATGATTATGGTGATGAGAATAATAATGATAGCTATTTTGTTGAATTTGCTCCCACTATAATTAATAAGAATGACTATGCTCATAGGGAGAGTAATAATCATCATATGCATGTGGCTCATGATAAGAATGTCTTATGTGATAGTTATATTGTTAATTTCATTCATGATGCTACTGAAAGTTATTATGAGAGAGGGAAACATGGTTTTATGCATCTCAATAATATTAGGTTTCCCCTCTTTCAGTTAAAAGTCTTGAAGTTGCACTTGTTTTGCTTTCCTATGCTTGTTGTTTGTGCTTTCATGACTTGTTTCTTTACAAGATTCCTATGAATAGGAAGTGGGTTAGACTTAAATGTGTTTTGAATTTGCTTCTTGATTCTCTCTTTTACTTCAATTCATATTTCTTATGTGAGCATCTTCTCAAACTATCATGCCTAACTTAAAGGCGTTAAATAAAAGTACTTACTGGGAGATAACCCAAAAGTTTTAGTTGACTCTTGGAAGTTATTGCTTCAGTAATAACCTCTCCTTATCATTTTTGTGTGGTTTTTGTGCCAAGAGTAACCTCTAATGAGAGAGAAGTAATGCTTGGGAAAGTTGTTGTCCCAAAACAGATTTTTGTTCTTCACTGTAAAATTTCGTGTAATATCTCTGTACGTCAGTTTGAGCTGTGATTGTTTGTGCTTATGCCCTAGGTTATTAACTAACTTTCGTTAGTTCAACACTTTCCGATTTGAGCAACAGAAGGTGTTCGAAAAAAATCGTTTTTACCTGCTGGTCTGTTTTGACATATTTCCGCCATTATTTGCATTTGCTTCTTGTTGGTTCCTTTTTGAGTTCTCTTTCGGGAATTGAGCTTTCTGAGGGAAGTGCTACAGTAGCTTGTGTTTTAATGGAAGTTTTATTGGTATTGAAACTGAACCCAAAGACTTATTATCTTGAGTGCACTAATGTTGCTAATAAAGATTGTGTGATGTTTTGTATGAAGGAAAAATTTTAGGTGTATGGGAGGAATGAGTAATGAGATGAAGGATGGACTAAATCTCAAGCTTGGGGATGCCACGCATGTCACCCCAAGAAAATATCCAAGAAGTACAAGCGTCAAAGCTTGGGGATGCCCAAGGCATCCCCTTCTTCATCAATAAAAATCCCAGGTTTCTTTTAAACGCTTCATTTTTATTGTTTCATGCATAGTTGTATTGTTCTTGGAGCGTCTACTTTTTCGTTTTCGTTTTGGTTTTTCATTTTCTTGGTTTTCTTAGTTTGCTTGAATAAATTGGTTGGATCCCCTCTTTCATACATTGGTTTTCAAATAGTTTGGTTTGATTGGAAAAGAGTAGCAAAGTTCATGCTTAAGTGGTGAAAGGAGTTTGTTTTTGACTGTGGACTGTGCTTTGTCATGTCATGCTTGATATTGTTTTGGGGTTATTCTTAGTGATTTTTGCTGTAGCATGACATGTTATAAACAATTGATATTGCTTAATGTTCCTTGGAAGGATCATGCGTTGTTTTAGCATATTAAAGCATAGTATTGTGGTATTCTCCTTTGATGCTTTATTTGGGTTGACTTGGCGCATGCTCACACCATGTTATGACTATCCCAAGTCACCATAGCCTTTATGATACTTTAGTTTTTGACTTGTAATATCACTTTATGCTTTAATCAACGATGTTTTGTCACTCTACATGATTATGGCCAGTATTGCTCTCTTAGTTGGTCGCTCCCAGTCTTTTGCTAGCCCCCATAACCAAGTATGAGTTCCACTCATGCATCCAACTCCTAAAACCAAGTTATTCCAAAGAGTCCACCATACCTACCTATTAGCATTTGCTATTCCAATTATATTCATGTTTTTATCTATCTTCGAATTAAACTTGTTATGAGAAAACTAGTGATTAAAGCTCTCACAAACTTGATGGCACACTTTACTTTTCTTTCCCTTAATAAACTTGAACCATTGTGTCATCTATGTTATATATGCTTGCACTTATATGTTCGGGATTAGCAGAACCATGCTGTCATGGGGAACGTTTTCAACATTGCACTTGTACTTTGTACCTAGTTGTTATCATGCTCTTTTGTCTATGGATGTCATCGGTGTGAAATGAAAGGGGACCTTGTAAGTCCATGGAGTTATGTATGTGTGTTAGAGAAACGCCTGGGCCGTCGGTCTAATCCATGCTGTCATGGTGGAAACCTGCAGCATAACCATAATGAGCTCTGTATGAAGCATTCTTCTTATAAAAAAAGATATAGATATTGAGAAAAAGAGAAAAAGAAAAAAAGATATGAGAAAAGAGGAAAGAGAGAAAAAGCACCATTTTCCCATGGTAAATAAGAAGATTGTTGAGATGCTTATTGTCTGCTTGCCTTGTCATTTTGATATGGGTATTCTTCCGTATCATCGGGCAAGGGGTACCCCGTTGGCGGTTCTCTATGATACACATGTACTTGCGATGACAAGAACTTACCGGTGACTAAACTTGAGTAGCATGAGGAGCGACCCTCGTATTCAAGGGACATGAGATTTACAACTTATACTTTGTAAAGCATATACTCCATAGTTTGTTCACTTTAACCTTAATCACTTCAAGATGCTTATGATAGGGGCAATGAGAGCTGAAAGCTAACAAGTACCATAATTTTTGGAATCTCTTTATGAGACTTGAATCCCTTCTTTCTTCTATGAAGGCCTTTATTTTACTTTTATGTTGAGTCTCCACCTTCTATCTTTACGCACCTACTTTGAGAGCATAGTGGCCATTCTTAGTTCTATGTGCATTGTCCCAAGACTTGTTGATTGATGCATAACTTTGATATTGCTTGTCGTAAACTATTTGTATCTAGTCACCCTTATGAACTTTGAAGGTGTCTTATGCATTTATGTTTTGCTACTCTATGAGGGACAAGCTGAATGCCACTATGCTATGTTTTCTTTATGTGAAACAAACAAACATCTTGCAACGCATTGTTATTCATGAATCTTTTGTTTGTGCCTTTTCATGTTACAACATAGTTGCTATGTCTTATTGCTAGAACTTTATCTTTCATGCTATGTTGAAGTACTATGATCCCAGCTATCAATGTTTTACAAATACTTTGATCAAGATTGTGATGGTGCATGTCACCTCAAAAATTATTCTTTCTTTTTATCACTTACCTACTCGAGGACGAGCAGGAGTTAAGCTTGGGGATGTTGATACATTGCAAATGTATCTATAATTTTTGATGTTCCATGCTTGCTTAGTATCTACTTGGCTTTGCTTTGTCAACACTTTGACGTATTTTTATATGTTTTCTGGCACTAACCTATTAACAAGATGCCACGGTGCCAGTTGCCTGTTTTCTTCTGTTTTTGGTTCCAGAAAAGCCAAAAAATGAATATTCTCGGAATTGGACCGAACAAAAGCCAAAGTTGATATTTTACCGGAAGACTCATGGAGCCAGAAGACGAGACGGAGAGGGGCCAGGGGCTGGCCACACCATGTGGTGGCGCGGGATAGGCTGACCGCGCCACCAGGTGGTGTGGGCCCCTGGTCCACCCACCGACCTTGCCTCTTCGCCTATAAGAAGCCTCCTGATGCAAAAACCCTAAATCGTCAAGCCTCCAGCCACAAAAAGTTCCGCAGCGCCGCCTCCACCGAAGGGGAGATTCGGGGGACAGAAAGTCTCTGTTCCGGCACCCTTCCAGGACGGGGAAGTGCCCCTAGAGCCATCTCCATCGATCTCCACCACCATCTCCATCGCCATTGTTGATTCCCATGATGATGAGGGAGTAGATATCTCTCGAGGCTAAGGGTTCTACCGATAGCTATGTGTTCATCTCTCTCTATGCATGATCATATTGTGATCATGAGCTTTGTAATCAAGTAGATCTACCTTGCTACTCAAGTGCTTTAATAGATCTCTGCTCTACCCATGTGTGTGAAAGTGATAGCATGCACACCATGGTGGCACTTAGGCTAGAGATTCCAAATACTTGTTATGAGTTATATTTGGAGTTGGATGTCTGTATGAAATTGTGGTGTTTATTGGAACCATCTAGTGCTCAAGGTGACAGTGTGGGGTTTTCTAGATGGGGAAAGCGAACTTTGAGGTGTGCTGTTATAGCCCTACCATGGATTAGAGTGTCCAACCGGAGAGTAGTTCAGAGTAGTATCATGAAGATAATATATTTATATGAGAGTGTTCACTAGTGAAAGTATGATCCCTAGGCCTTGTTTCTAAGCATTGAAACACCATTTGCAACTAGATCTGTTACATGTTTGCTTGCTTCCATCTTTATTTCAGTTTGCCTATAGTCTCTTCCATGCCATCGAGCTATTTTCTAGCACCGTTGTCTTATATCTACACCACTTGTATTTCATTATCTCTTCGCCGAACTAGTGCACCTATACACCTAACAAGTGTATTGGGTGTTTTGGGGACACAAGAGACTTCTTGTATCTTGATTGCAGGATTGCTTGAGAGGGAATACCATTGACCACTTCCTCCCTAAGTTCGATAAACCTTAGGTGATCCACTTAAGGGAAAACTTGCTGCTGTTCTACAAACCTCTCCACTTGGAGGACCAACAACAGTCTATAATAATAGAAGTGCGTATACATCACTAGGCTTTTGCAAAGTGAGCGGTTTTTACTTTCTGCTGCACGCGGGCTAGGAATAAAGTATGGGCCATGGGCTACATGGCTGGCTGACTCCTTTTCCTTTTACATTTCTATTTTCTATTTTCAGATTCCATTCTCAATTCAAATTCCAACTCCTTTAAGTATTAAAACTTTTATACAGTATTTCAAACATTTCTAAGGACGTGGTAGTAGTTAATTGACCTAACCTTGTTAGTTTGTTACAAATTCCACTATTATATATAATCTTGTTTATTAACAAAGTAATTATGGATTAGGGTTTTAGGAATTACTTCTTATTTAAATATCCGTTTAGGATTATTTTGTTTTCACTTGATAATTTTAATGGCAAGGATTTAAAATGGCTAATGATGATTATATCATTCTATACACACTTGGTATCACATTAGAATTCATATATATACCCCTAATAATGCTTTAAGTCTTTATGGTTCAAAATATGGTGATTTCTTCTACTCAAATCTACTAGGTCTTTAGTATTAGAATTTCCTTAGCACAACCTTGGTTAAGTCATTATGCATGAATATCAATCATTGTTGTAGAAATGAAGATATTCATTTTACAAGTAGTTATCCTAAAAGGTTTGAGGAACTCATATTCTGTTATGAATATGGATGAAGATTAAGGTTTTAAGACACTACTTCTAAATCTATGATTAAGGTTGATATCCCCTCTTAGAATGAGGTATTGAAATTACTTCACTAATGTGGTCTTGATGGTTATTTTCTTCTTTGTTTCTTTTAGGACTTAAAGTAGTAAGGTAGAAAAGGTTTTCACTAATACACACTCTCAACTAGGATTCTAATTATCTCTTAGAAACTTTAATTGACCAAGAGATACCTTTCTATTGGTTGTCTAAAAAACAGGAATGATTCCACTATTAACTTAATTTTAGGGTTTTGGATAATGAGGCAGACATGGGTCTGTCATGGCTTGATATACTGTTGGTTAAAGGTTTCTAAAGCACTCCTACCTTAATACCTCACTAAGCTTATATTTAGATAAGGAATTCCTTTCCTAAATATGCTCTATTTAAATCTCTCATCTGATCCACTAGGATCCCTTCTGCCTAAATGAACTAGTCACCTGGCTCCACCATATCTATCATCATATGATGACATGGTCATGCCACTTCAATAATTCTCCATGCTCCTATATATAACTTCCATTTCTTAGCTACCCTTGATGAATCCATCAATGTAGTTGTTTATAACTCCATCCATTAACTCCTTTAAATCCATCTTGCAACTACATCCAAGGCTTGCAAGATTATAGTTCTCTCTATATCTCATTCTCATGTGATATCAATCCTCTGGGATGGGTATGGTACTACTCCCATAATACAAGTTGTTCTTGCATTAACTTGGTTAAAATACTATGCCCCCAACTACTCCATATAACTCATATTATATACTTCATCAAACTCTAGCTTGACTTCGCAAGATCAAGCTAGATGATTTAGCTTACTAAAGCTTGCCTAATTTAGTATACTCACAACTCTTCTTCACCAACTAGTCATCTATTCTCAAATGACTTGAGAATAATGACCACCATTCCTTGATCCTGCTTAACTTAGGCTTCTAATTGTCTAATCAAGATCTATATTCAACTAAGTAGTAGGCTTGTACTAGTCTCTCTATAGGATTTATCTTGTTAAGGAAGCTTACTTTAGGTTTATACCTACTTGGCTTAACAAGGTTATTACTTGATACTCTAACACTACTAGCTTTCTTATAACTTCTCAAGTATTAGTTAATTCTTAGGTTTAGATACTTCTTCTAGTTAACTCATGAGTGAGTTAACTCCTCCAACATCCAATGGTTTGATCTCCACTGAGGATCACATTCCATTGATGATGGTACACTCAACCATATCTAGTTCCTCCTTCTTATTAAGTTTACTTAAGGTCTTTGGAAGGTTAATATAATAGGTCTTCTAGGTCAGGAATTGGTTACTCAACATTGATGATCATCTGACACTAGGACTTAGTTAAACAGGAATGTCACCCACTAATATGACAACAAAAATATATGAGATGAAGGGTCTTGGCTTGACCTCCTTTTCTACTCTATTTGTGATAAGAGTTAATGTTTAAGAACTACCATGATACCATGGGAGGAATAACTATGGCAAGCAAGTATATCAAGGTTTAGTTATGGGGTTTCTTTACTTAAGTTATATACTTAACTTGGTATTTATGGATTGTTGTAGATGATACCTTGATATAATCTTTAGAAGATTAAATATTCATCCTTGAGTTGTTGTATGGAATACCATGTAATGGTCTCTAGAAGATCTAGTACCCCTTATTAAGTAGTGTGTTGTGACTTAGTTTTATTACATTTGATCTACCCTTAGATCAAATCATATTACCTAAAGTAAGGTTTTAACAAAGGTCATATTGAAACTTATCGCAGTCAACTTGATGATCTACATCAGTTCTACCAGGTTAAGAGAAGCTTTAATCACTTTGAAATTTTTTATTTAAAAGCGCGAAAATTATCCAGATTTTCTATGCATGATACAATGCACACACTTGAGCTCAGCTTATTTCTAAGCTCTAAGGTTGGGATGTTACAACAACTCCACTCTCACATGCACTAGGACCTATTCTTCTGGTAATACTAACTAACTTCTCTAATTCCTGCTAAATGCTTGTCACCGCACCCCCTAATGCATGTACTACTAGCACTCCAAACTACATACAAATTACTCTATCGTGCACATACATATCCACTAACTAAACTCTACCAACATGACAAGATTAAAAATCAAACAATCATCCCCTAATCTTGCATGTTGAATCTCACTACACTTCTGCACCTCATTCCGCCACACGCATGCAGCAGCATTACCAGGCTATAGACGACACCTTCACAGTGCCGATTATCAGTTTCTTTCCATGGACGACACCCTCACAGCATCGGTCACCACGCCGTCTTGCCGCAGTATTACACTGCAATTTTATTGTTGGATTTGCACCAACTCTCCATGATCGCAATGCCATCGCACCATCACCGTCGGCACCCAGCGGCATCACACCACTATCGGCTGGTGACGGCCTCGCACCATCATCTCCTCATGGTAGCATTGCACAGCCGTCTCCACTCGCAACAACATCACACTGTCTCCTCCTCCAAAAGGCCTCCCACCATAGGCCTCGTCGAGAGACGCACCTCCTACGCCTTAACCACAAGCGTGTCATTGTGACACGCTCGTTGCCGCACGCTCGCCACAGGTGCCACAACTTGCCGGTACTCGCCTCCATGTTCGCCACCGGTGACGTGCATTCATGGTCGACAAGGTGATACAGCTCGCTGGTGACTCGTCTTCATGTTGTCGTCGATGCGGCATCTTGCATACGACTCGCACATGGTCGATGAACTCCTTATGGCAATGGACCGCACCTTGGCCATCACCTCCTTGCCATGGGCCACGCAACTTACCGACAGCCTACCTTTCTTCATCGCCATGGCGTAGATTGACAACGATGGAGGCCGGACCTCGACAAACGAGGCTCGGATACCAAATGTTGGAGCTGCATCTCGCAGCCCCATCTTCTTCTACCTCTCAACTCTCAATCTTTCTTCTCACTTTGTTTCTGGTGAACAAGCACACACAGAACCAAGGAAGAAGAACAGGGCTTTGCCAAGACACACTTCCTTGGTGACAACCGTGGCTACATTTTCTCTATCTTTCTCATTACCAAATAAATAATGTACAGTGCCTTAAATAGGGAAGCAGCCATGGAGGGTCAACCCCACTAGCCTCACGTATGCACCATGTGGCCACCACTCCCATGACTCTCTGATCTAATCACTTCCTAAATTATATCTACATGCATGTGACACATCCAACATGCAGAAAACACCGAGGCACAACTCCACTCTCGCATGCACTAGGACCTATTCTTCTGGTAATACTAACTAACTCCTCTAATTCCTGCTAAATGCTTGTCATCGTACCCCCTAGTGCATGTACTACTAGCACTCCAAACTACATGCAAATTACTCTATCGTGCACACACTTATCCACTAACTAAACTCTGCCAGCATGACAAGATTAAAAATCTAACAAGGAACAGGGTACACGCGCGGCACGCTATGCTTGCTGCTGCTAGCTAGCTAGGTGCAGCCGGACCAGGTTCGGGAGGGAGAGAGAGGCAGGTAGGCGGGGTGTGCCATGGCAAAGGTAAGGAGGGGGTTTAGGTTTAGGATTGCAGCTAGGTTAGCTTAGTTCTAGATGACTAGGGTTCATTCTTTCATTTGTTTTCATATGGTTAAGAAAAGCTAAGGAATGAGATTCCCAAAAATAACCATGAACAAAATATAAAAGAAACAAAAGAGCATAGATGGATAAGAAGTTGAGTTATTATTGCTTGTTTGAATTTGATCAAACTTGAGTGCAAAAACCCTACAAGCTTTTCTCAAAATTCAAAAAGGAAACCAATAGAAAGGAAAATGGTTTGCTTTGCATGGGCCATGCATGAGTGTTTAATGCCACATTTAGTGTCTATATCACATGTGAGTATAAAGGGATCATTAATGCATGTGGCCAAATAAAGGCTTGTTATTGCATGTGTGCTAGGAACCAAAAATTATGGAGAAGGAATAATATCACACAAGTGGATAAGAGAGAGGTAGATTATATGTGTAGAGTATGGACAAGGTTAGATGGCAAGATGGTTTGCCCACACATGATTGATTATGAAGAGAGAGCAATTACAAATGAAACCCAAAACCCAATAAGGAGGAGGAAATGATTAGGAAAGGGGTATGGTTGCATGGGACATGCATTACGTTTAGTGCACTCCCCAAGAGGATGTATATGATATAAGTGAGAAAAAGACCATATGGGATTGAATTAAGATTCAACTAAAATGAGACACCCATATGTAGGGAATTAGAATTGAAACAAGGAATGACGTTAACATGTTAGTGGTGAGAAAAGGAATAAGAGAGATGCCCTCAACTCAAATTGGGCATTTAACAATACATCAAGAGGCAAATATAATTAATAGACAAAAGCATAATGAGGGGAAGAACCAAATAAGAGGGTTTTATATGATGCTCAAATGCAAGGTGACATGATGACATGAGAATGATATAATAATGATGCGACGAATGACATGTAGGAAGTAGCAATATATAGACTCGGCAAGTAGCATTACAATTGTTAGACAATTGGGATGCTACAAATACGTACACACTAGAGGCAATTCAATTTTCGGAAATGAACCTTCTCCATGAAGAACCTGCAAGGGGAGTCATTGCTCGCTCTTTGCACACGTCAACAACATATGTTCGCCCAAGAGTTTCAAACTCCATGCTTTGTCCTGTTATTCTATTGAAGTCCCTCCTTAAATTGCATGGGATAGTCTAAACATAAAAAAACTAAGTAAATAAATGATAATAGTATGGGAAGAAAATTCAATGAATTTAAATAGGAAAAATTATACGTACCAATGAACATTCAAATCGACCCCTTATGAGATGGACACTGACTTAGTATCATCGCTACAGTCCGTGAAACAAACTTGACATAGCGCCATGTCGTCTACAAGGAAAATGTAGTTATTTTATACATGCATGTCTCACACATTTCCATATCTAATATAAAACACTCGTTAATTAATCACAAGGCTCTCTAAGATCAAAAAGGGCCTCATATTTGCAATGGATTCAATGGGTGCACAAATAGGATGGAGTGAGTGAGGCAATTAGGATGCACATTGTATCCTCATATTGTAATCATAGGCCATATGGAAGTATCAAACCAAAATCAACCTAAAAGTAGGGCCTCATATCTGCGCTGGACGCAAAATAATTACAGAGATGGTGTTAGTTGGAAGAATATTTCATGGTTCCCTATGTTTTTTGTGTTAGATAACAATACCATGGAGTTTTCTCATGTGTGCTAAGTGTGCAGGGAAATGTTTATAGTGATTGGGGGCCGGATTATCCGCCCCCATCAAGGGCCGGATAATCCGGCCTGACCCTCTTGGCAAAGGCTAGCATGGCGCGAGTCTCAGACTGGGTGCGGATTTTCCCCCGGAAAATCCGAAGTGGGTCGGATTTTCTTCCCCTGACCGAATAATCTGGCCCTCACCTTGGGCCAGATCTTCCGGCCCCCAGGAGACGAGCAAGGGCTGGCATGGCACGACGCTCTGACTGGTGGCGGATTTTCCCCCGGAAAATCCGAAGTGAGGCGGACTTTCTTCCCCTGACCGGATAATCCGGCCCTCACCTTGGGCCGGATAATCCGGCCCACAGGAGTCGAGCAAGGGATGGCATGGCGCGTCGCTCTGATTGGGGGCGGATTATCCTCGGGATTGTCCGAGGCTGGGGCGGAGTTTTTCCCAGGCCGATTAATCCAGCCCTCACTTGGGCTGGATAATCTGGCGCCCAAAAACTCCAACGGCTCCATCTGGGCATGGGGTATAAAAGCCTCGTCTTTCCCTCCTGCCAGTCTTCTTGGTTCATTCGAAAAAGATCAGACCTGTTGCAAAAGCTCTCTCTCTAGATCTCCCACTTCAACCACCCGAAGGCTTCGATCTTTGGGGGGATTTAAGGAGGATACATCATACATCGTCATCACAAATCAAGCGCATCAACTCCTCTCCATTCACCTGGATAATCCCCGATCTAGTATTCTCGTTAATATCTAGATCTTGTGTTTTGTTATTGATAACTATTGTTCTTGTGGCAGCTTGTTGTCATTACAGGAGTCCAATTTGGTTGTGGATTTGTACCCTGCTAGTTGTGTAAAGGCGCCGGTTCCCGCCTCGAAGGGTTCCTGTAGTGAAAGGTGGATCAGGCCTTTGGTGGCGGGATCCATCGGAGAACAGGGTGAGGCCTATCGTGGCGTGGTGGTCTTAGTACCGCCCACCCCTCCAACGCATATGTACTTCCCTTAACAAGGAAGGACCTGTGGTAAAACAAATCATGTGTCTTCCTCGTGCTCCACTATGGTTTACATGTTCCTCTATCTCACTCGCCTTTACTCGCTAGTAGTTAGGTTTGCATATAGGGAAATTCTACATAATAGTACATCTAGAGAATTTACCTTTTGTGTCAAGCCTAAAATTGAAAAAGCATTAAAATTTGAAGTAGCACCTATTCACCCCCCCTCTAGGTGCCCATATGATCCATTTCAATTTGTATCAGAGCCCTGGATCTTTATTCAGGCTTAACCGCCTAAGAGAAGTATGGGTACTAAGGAAAATGGGAATGAGGTTGTGTAAAAGGTCACAATGGATGACCTCAAGACGTTAGAAACGACCTTGTTGAAAGCCTTTGAGACCAAGATGGAGGAGATGCAGCAAATGATTGCTCGCCTCACATCATCTACAACCCCATCTCTATTATCCTCTAAGGCCACCACTCCTCTATCCAAGGATAAGGCTCACGCCGGATCTAAGGAAGATGAAGTGGTAGGTGAAAAACATAATGGTTCCGCCTCCAAGAAGGGAAGTGGTAAGGAGGATTATTGTGAGGTCCCTTATCTATATTCTCTCGACCCACCTATCCCTCATCCTCATATAAACAATAGGGGTGATCCACCCAAGCTTACCACATCTACATTTAATCAATGGCAATTCTTAATGAAATCTCATGTATGCAGTTCATCAATTGAACTTTGGAGGATTATCAAAGATGGTCTTCATATTGGAGACCCCACCAACTTGACTAGAAGAGAAGTTGTGGATAGTCAATTGAATCCAACTACTCTTCACATGGTACAGCTCGGAGTGGGTCCCAAGGACATGCCCCACATTGAGCATTTCAACACCGCCAAAGAAGTGTGGGATGCTCTCACCGACCTATTCATTGGAAATGAAAGCATGAGAAGGAATAGGTATGATGTTCTTAGTAATGAAGCTGAAGGTTTCTACATGTTGGATGGTGAGGACCATGAAGACATGTATAGAAGGCTCAAGAGAATTGCAACAACATTTAGAAAGCATGGATCCACTCACATTGACGATGCCTGGATCAAAAGGAAATATGTGAGTTCCCTCATGCCATTTGAGCCAACGGATTTGAAGAGTTTGCAAGGTAGACACAACTACCACCAAATGACTTCCAATGAAGTCATGCAAGAAATGGCAGCCTTCAAGGTTGCAGCCAAGAACGCCAAAGACGCTCGTGCTCGGGATATTGGAATGCAAAAAGGAGTCAATGTGGCTCTAAAAGCAAATGTTGTTGAGCAAGATGAGGATGAAAGAGGATACTATGTTGTCTCCATGGGCTGTCCTGAGGAAGTAAAGCATGCTCATGGGGAGTACATGAATTTTTATGCAAGGAATTTTTGGAAGGATCCAGCCAAGGCCAAGTCTAAACTTGAACTCAAGAATGGGTCAAGTGGAAGAAGAGAGAATGGCCCAAAACTGAGGACATGCTAAAATTGTGGAGATAGGTTGCACTTTGTGGCTGAATGTCCTTATCAAAGTAGAGAAGACAATGGTGGCAGGCTCATCCTTAAAGAAAAATCCAAGGCTCCTTGAAAGAAGCCATTTATCAAAAATAATGGTCCTTACAAGAAGCAACCCAAGATTAGCTTGGTGACATAAGAAGAATATTCCTCTGCAAGTGAAGACGAAGAGGATGAAGATAGTTCCCGAGAGGTGGCTGCTATAGCTACCACATCTACCCCGTCATCTCTCTTCGACTCTCCAAACGAAAATTTCATCAACAACAACGTCACTTGCCTTATGGCAAGAGGGTCCGAGGTATCATCTTCTATTTCTTCATTTCCTAAGACTAATATAAATATGGATATGGATCATACTAGTCTTAAGATAAAATAAGAAGTTATTGCTTTGGACAATTTTTTCACTAACTTGCAAGGTGAGCACAAACTCCATTTTGATGCTCTTGTGAGTCAACTTTCCCATTCCAAAGAACTTCTCGAAGAAAAAGGTAGAATTGAAAGAGAAGATGCCTTGGAGATAGCCTCCTTAAAGAATGCCTTGGAGGAAGAAGAGGAAGCTCAAGTATCCTTGGAAGAGAAACTCGAGTCAATTGAGGAGTCCCAAGAAGAGGTTGTTGCTCAGCTCATTAAAGAATGTGACAACGCTCTTGGTAAGGTAAAGAAACTAAAAAAGGAAAAGATTGAATTTGGGGCTGCTCATGCTAGACTCTCGGAGAAGTTTGAGAAACTTGACATTGCTCACAAGGCATTGGAGAGTGAACATTCTACTCTAAATGAGTCTCGTGACCAGCTCCAAACTCGATTGGACAAGTATGATTTTCCCAGCACCTCCACTCCATCTTGTGGACAAGAACTTGTAAAGGGATCTCAACATAAAGGTAAAGAAGTTCTAGATGAGGTGCTTAGCAAGCAAAGGACAAACAATGGAAAAGAAGGTCTTGATTATCTTCCCAAGACAAAGAAGAAAAAGAACAAGAAGAAGAAGAAAACTGCTCAACCAAAGACAAGCACCACCACTAATTACAAGACTAACTATGATGGTTTTGCAGGGGCTAATAATCCTAACTATGAATTATTTTGTGATTATTATGGTGATGTCTATGATAGCTATGTAGGTCCTTTGGATAGTTACGTACCTTGGTCTATTTAGGTTCCCAAAACCCTTGTCACTAACATGAGAGGACCCATTGAATAATGGGTACCTAAAACCAAGAAGTAACTTTCTTGTAGGGCTATGCTTCCCGTGGGTCTAAATGGGTACTCGATAGCGGGTGAACTAGTCATATGATCGGAAGCAAGGAGATCATCTCGGAGATGCGGCCAAACCATGATCACATAACTGTCTCATATGGTGAAAAGTCAAAATCTGAGGTATTGGGTCTTGGCAAAGTTGTGGTTGCTCACGATATATCTCTCGTGGACGTCATGCTTGTTGAGACCCTCGGTTACAATTTACTTTCAGTTCGTGCCCTTGGTAAGATGGGCTTTGCAGTTTTCATTGATGCAGATTTGGTGGTACTCTTGTGGAGCAAGTTTCTAAAGGTCGCTTTCGTGGGATATGTCGAAAATGACCTGTACGTGGTGGACTTCTCGGGGAAAACCACTACAGGCCCGATGTGTCTTTTCGGAAAGGCCAACGCGGGTTGGTTATGGCATCGCCGACTAGCCCACGTCAATATGAGAACTTTGCAAAGTCTCCACAAGGGTGGCAACATCCTTGTACTAAAAGAAAATGTTTCCTTTGCCAAAGATCGTGTTTGCAGGGCGTGTGTTGAAGGAAAAATGCCTGACTCTCCCCATTGAAGGAAGACCATCATTTCATCAAAAAGGATTTTGGATCTCCTTCGTGTGGATCTCTTTGGTCCTCCATCTCATGCAAGCCTCGGTGGGAAGAAGTATTGCCTTGTAATTGTTGATGATTACTCAAGATACACATGGGTCTATTTCTTCAAGTTGAAGAACGAGACTCAACAAACGTTCATCGATTTTGCCAACGAGGTTCAACGTCAACATAATGTCCCTATATTGGCAATTAGAAGTGATAGCGGCTCTGAGTTCAAGAACTACACCTTAAATGAATTTCTAAGTGAAGAGGGGAAAAGACATCAATATTCCGCTGCGTACACCCCTCAACAAAGTGGTGTTTCTGAGAGGAAGAACCAGACCTTAATGGATATGGCCAGATCTATGCTAGCAGAATTTAAGTCTCCTTATAACTTCTGGGCTGAAGCAATTTCTACTGCATGCCATTCATCCAACCGGCTCTATCTTCATAGAATCTTGGACAAGACTCCGTATGAAATACTTACTGGTAACAAGCAAAACATCTCCTACTTCCGGGTATTTGGTTGTAAGTGTTTCTTTATCATTAAAGGAGTTTGTTTATCTAAATTTGAGTCTAAGGCTTTAGAAGGCACTTTTGTTGGTTATGGTGCCGAATCCCACACTTATAGAGTCTACAATAAGCTCTCCGGAACTGTTGTAGAATCTTGTAGTGTGGTGTTCGAGGAAAATGATGGCTCCCGTGCGGGGCAAGTTAATGTTTGTGATGCAGATGTTGAAATACCCCAAGATGACATAAGAAGAATGGGCGTGAGATTTTTCCGCCCCATTGAGGAACCCCTTGTGGCGGATCAGGAAGGACAATGCTCTACTCAAGTAGAGCCCTCATCGACACAAGCTCAACATGCTCCAACCATTGGAGAAACTTCTACACTAACCCCACAAAATGCTGAAGATCAAAATGCTCCTGAAATCTCCAGGCCGGATTATCCAGTGGACACCGGATTATCCGGCCAACCCTTCTCATCTGGCAGAAAAGGTCAACATGTCGAAGAATCTTCTGCAAGTCCTAGGCCAGATTTTCTGGCTAACCTAGATTATCCAGCCACTCTCCAGTTCGAGCAAGTTCCAGTGAAGTCTGTGAAGATGCTTCAGGTTCACCTAGGCCGGATTATCCGGCCCCTCCCTCAGTCGGATTATTTGGCCCTGAAAATCCTGAAGAGCAGCAGCCTCCTGTTACGGCTGTTGATAACCATCAAGGACAAGATTCATCATATCCTATACCTGCTAATCATGCTAAAGATCAAGGCCAAGCCAATGATTCCAACGAAGACTCAAATGATGAAGTTATTCCCCCTAGAGACAACAAGCTAACTGAACTTCATCGCAAAGCTCGTGCAGATAGGAACCTTGAGTTAAGGGGTCACACTCTTGACAAAGTTGTAGGTGATCTCCGACGAAGGGTTTCCACAAGAAGGGAGCTAGCAAGTTTTGGTGAGCACCAAGCTCACATATCCATGGTGGAACCCAAGTAAGTGTTTGAAGCTCTTGAAGACCCGGATTGGGTTTTTGCTATGCATGAAGAGTTGAATAACTTTGAGCGTAACAAGGTCTCGAAATTAGTAGAGAAGCCCAAGGATTGCCGCAATGTTATCGACACAAAGTGGATCTTTAAGAATAAGCAAGATGAAAATGGAATTTTTGTAAGTAACAAGGAAAGACTTGTGGCACAAGGCTATTCCCAAGTGGAGGGCATCGACTTCGGCGAGACTTATGCTCCAGTGGCTCGCGTTGAGTCCATCCGTATCCTTATTGCTTATGCTGCTCATAACAATTTTAAATTACAGCAAATTGACGTTAAGAGTGCTTTTATTAATGGTCCTCTACATGAGTCGGTATATGTAAAGCAACCCCCCAGGATTTGAGGATCCTAACTTTCCGAACCATGTCTACAAACTCGATAAGGCACTCTATGGCCTTAAACAAGCCCCACGTGCGTGGTATGAGCACCTTAAAGAGATTTTGCTAGACCGTGGCTTCGAAGTTGGGCAAATCGATCCCACTCTTTTTACTAAAAAGGTTAAGGGGGAGCTCTTCGTATGCCAACTATATGTAGACAACATTATCTTTGGCTCTACTAATAAAGCTTTTAATGATGAATTTTCAAACCTTACGACTGACATGTTTGAGATATCTATGATGGGGGAGTTACGGTTCTTTCTTGGATTTGAGATCAAACAACTTAGAGAAGGAACCTTTATCATCAAGAAAAATACATCCAATACATGCTCAAGAGATTCAAGATGACAGATGTTAATGGCATCACCACTCCGATGCAAGCAAAATGTCACCTTGAACTTAATCCCCATGGTAAAGATGTGGACCAAAAGGTATACCGGTCCATGATCGGCTCTCTTCTTTACCTCTGCGCATCTAGACCCGATATTGTGTTGAGTGTAGGAGTGTGTGCAAGGTATCAAGCATCTCCTTAAGAAATCCACTTAGTGCCGATCAAGACGATCTTCCGATATTTGGTTCATTCCCCTAATTTTGGTCTATGGTATCCCAAGGGCTCCAATTTCTCTCTATGTGGCTATACTGATTCAAATTGGGATGGTGATAAGGATGATCAGAAATCAACTTCTGGAGCTTGTCAATTCTTGGGAAGGTCTCTAGTATGTTGGTCTTCTAAAAAGCAGAATTGTATATATCTCTCCACCGCCGAAGCTGAATATGTGGCTGCTGCTAGTGCATGTACTCAATTATTATGGATGAAGAAAACTTTAAAGGAATACGGTGTCAATTGTGACAAAGTGCCTCTTTTATGCGATAATGAAAGTGCAATCAAAACTGCGTACAATCCGGTACAACACACAAGGTCAAAGCATATTGAGATTCGGAATCATTTTATTCGGGACCATGTAGCTCGAGGCGATATTGATCTATCTTTTGTGAGCATGAAGAACCAACTTGCTAATATTTTCACGAAGCCACTTGATGAAGCAAGGTTTTGTTACTTGAGGAATGAGCTAAATATCGTTGATTCAAGGAGCTTGTCTTAATTACCCATGCACTTATCCTTACATCTCATCCTTGTTTGGTCTAGGTGTGGGCATGGATATAGGGGGAGTGTGGTCCTAATTGATTGGGCTAACCCTCCCCCCATAATGCCGAAAGCAAGTCAAATCATTTCTCTTAATATCATTTTGTGATATGTGAGCTTATTGATGAGTATTGGCCATGAACCCAAGATATATCTTCGTGGTGTCATACCATGTACTCCAACAAGGTGGCCTCGGCCACCTCCCTCTTCCATGAGAAGAGTTGGATTTATGTGGATATTTTTGGTTGTTTTTTCTCATCTCATGTTCTTATGGAAATCACACTCAATTTTGGCCTTTAGTTGAGTTGATTCTTGTAATTTTGAGTGTGTAGTACCAAGCCTCTCCCTACTAGTGATCCCTTGGGGTCGCTAGCATCACTCTTCTTCCTTTTTGGCGTATCGATGCCAAAGGGGGAGAAGTAGTTCTATTAGGTCTTCGTGGATTTGCATGGGTCGGGCACAAGCATTCGCACTTTATCTTCTCGTCTTTCTTTGGCTTGTGCCCATTTAGCATTGAAATTTTGTTTGTGATTTGTTCTGTATGAGACTATGTTTATGTGGCTCTGGATTTATCTTGTGGATCATCCTTATAAATTCATCTATCATATTGTCTATTAGATATCTATATCGAGGGAGGTGCTCATTATGGCTATCATTGGATATTGTTATAATATATTGAGGACGCCTCTATCTCTCTCTCGGTGGTATGAATATTTCACGTATGTTTCAATGAAATAGACTTGTAACTTCTTGTGTGTATTTGTAATCAAATGCAAGTTTAAGTTTGCACACATTGAGGGGGTCTTTTTCATTCATTATATATTGTTGTCTTGAGAACTATCTTGCAAATCCTAGTATTGTCATCTAACACCAAAAAGCGGGAGATAGAAAGAACATTTCATGGTTCCCTATGTTTTGTGTGTTAGATAACAATACCGTGGAGTTTTCTCATCTATTCTAAGTGTGCAGAGAAATGTTTATAGTGACTGGGGGCCGGATTATCCGCCCCCATCAAGGGCCGGATAATCCGGCCTGACCCTCTTGGCAAAGGCTGGCATGGCGCGAGTCTTAGACTGGGGGCGGATTTTCCCCTTGAAAATCCGAAGTGGGGCAGATTTTCTTCCCCTTACCGGATAATCCGGCCCTCACCTTGGGCCGAATATTCTGGCCCCTAGGAGACGAGCAAGAGCTGGCATGGGATGACGCTCTGACTGGGGGCAGATTTTCCCCCGGAAAATCAGAAGTGGGGCGGACTTTCTTCCCCTGACTGGATAATCTAGCCCTAACCTTGGGCCGGATAATCCGGCCCCTAGGAGACGAGCAAGGGTTGGCATGGCGCGTCACTCTGATTGGGGGCGGATTATCCCCCGGATTGTCTGAGGCTGGGGCAGAGTTTTCCCCCCGGATAATCCGGCCCCCAAAAGCTCCTACGGTTCCATTTGGGCAGGGGGTATAAAAGCCTCGTCTTTCCCTCCTGTCAGTCTTCTTGGTTCATTTGAAAAAGATCAGACATGTTGCACAATCTCTCTCTCTCTCTCTAGATCTCCCACTTCAACCACCCGAAGGCTTCGGTCTTTGGGGGAATTGAAGGAGGAGATATCATACATCGTCATCACGAATCAAGCGCATCAACTCCTGTCCATTCACTTGGAGAATCCCCGATCTAGTATTCCCGTTAATATCTAGATCTTGTGTTTTCTTATTGATAACTATTGTTGTGGAAGCTTGTTAACATTATGGGAGCCTCCAATTTGGTTGTGGAGTTGTGCTCCGCTAGTTGTGTAAAGGCACCGATTCCCGCCTCGAAGGGTTCCTAGAGTGGAAAGGTGGATCAGGCCTTTAGTGGCGGGATCCATCAGAGAACAAGGTGAGGCCTATCGTGGCGTGGTGGTCTTAGTACCGCCCACCCCTCCAACGCAGATGTACTTCCCTTAACAAGGAAGGAACTGCGGTAAAACAAATCTCGTGCCTCCGCGTGCTCCACTACGGTTTACTCGTTCCTCTATCTCACTCGCCTTTAATCGCTAGGAGTTAGGTTTGCATATAGGGAAATTCTACATAATAGTACATCTAGAGAATTTACCTTTTGTGTCAAGCCTAAAATTGAAAAAAGCATTAAAATTTGAAGTAGCACCTATTCACCCCCTCTAGGTGCCCATACGATCCATTTCATTAGTGAGCCAAGTAGGATGCACAAATTATTTATTTGTGCATATCACCAGGCCCACTCACACGACCCCCGACATTCCATCCTCACATTGTAATCATCGGCCTAAAATCACCTATTTTCTACATTACACAAGAATCATCTCGGTTTTGTACTCCTAAAATCATGCACATTTACTACTATATACTAAATCTGAAATGATCTACACTAAACCATCTATAATCATCTACACTAAACCATCTAAAATCATCTACTCTTAAAAAATAAAAAAGGAGGAGAGAGGGACTCACTGGCGGTGGCTCAAGGCGGTTACAAGGAGGCGGGTGGAGAAGCAGATGGATCGATACGGAGACGAGGCGGCTGATACGTCCATTTTGCATCCCTATTCTATATCATAATTTACTGTTATCCACTGATATATTTCATATTAAGAGAGGATACTTATGTTATTTCAGCTATTTATCCATGGTTTATGACTTTTGGAGGATGGACCACTGAAGTCAGGATTCTGATGAAAAAGGCACTATCCAAGTGGAAAATTGGCGAAGATCGGAAAATCTCAGAAAATATACGGAAATTCCTATTTTTCGAGAAGACGAAGGAAGCTAGAAGGAGGAGTGGAGATGGGCCACAAGGGGCCCACACCACCCCCTGGTGCGGGCCACCCTTGGCGGCGCCACCAGGTGGTGTGGCCACCCTGGCCCACCTCCAGCATCACCCTTCCTCGTATATATTCCCCTCCAAACCCTAAGACTCGGGGAGGGACGACAGAAAGATTTCGCCGCCTCTGCGGGGCAGAAACTACAGAGAGAGAAAGAGCTCTTCAGCAGACAGAATTCTATCGGGGAAATTCCTTCCCGGAGAGGGGAAATCGTCGCCATCAACATCGTCATCAAGCTAGACTTCACCGGGATCATCATCATCATCATCTCCACCAGCACCATCATCACCACTCTGTACCGCTGTAACAATTGGGTTGAATCTTGCATAGTTCTTAGGGGAAACTTTCCCGGTGTTGATTACTTGTCGTAGTTGATGCTATTGAGTGGAACCATTGAATTATTGTTTATGTTCAGATTGTTACTTATCATTATTTCATCTCTGATCTTAATCCATATGATGTCTCGTGAGTAGTTCGTTTAGTTCTTGAGGACATGGGAGAAGTCATGTTGTTAGTAGTGGAATTGTGTTGAGAAAGATTCAATGGTTTGATATTTAAGTTGTGATGTTATTCTTCTAGTAGTATCATGTGAACATCGACTACATGATACTTCACCTTTATGGGCCTAGGGGAATGCATTGTGTATTTGGCTACTAATCGCAGTTGACAATATTCCCATGTGTCCTCGAGAACGTTTAGTCACCTTAAGTAATACAACCGGCTTATCCTTTGCTAAAGAAAGGATTGGACCACTTGCTGCAATTATTATTATTGTCCTTTATTTACTTGTACTTTATTTATCTGCATTATCAAAAACCCCTAAAAATCCGTTTGCTAAGTATTTATAGAGAATTCCTGATCCATACCACTTGTCAACACCTTCTTCTCCTCGTTGGGTTCGACACTCTTACTTATCAAAAATACTGCGATACACCCCCTATACTTGTGGGTCATCAAGACTATTTTCTGGCACCGTTGCGTGGGAGTGAAGCGCTATTGATGAGTGGAACTGGTAAAGGAAATTTCTACTGTGAGTATTGTTTATTTCTGCTTGTTATTTTATTCTCAATATGGATAATTCACTTATTTTGTTATTTCGTAATGCTACTACCACTGCTAAGGTAGTAGCTGAACCTCCACCTGCTGAAAATGATACTTTTAAGATACCTACGAGAATTGTTGATCGCGTTATGGATAACTACTAGTTTGGAGATCGAACTGTCCATCCCGGTGATCATTTGTTCTTTATACACGAATTATGTGGGTTGTTCAAGAGTGCAGGTATTACAATAGATCAGGTCAAGAAGAAGTTATTCTTGTTATCATTGAAAGGAATAGCTGAGGAATGGTATAAGCTGCTAAAGAATGGCCAGTCTCTTGAATGGGAGGAAATTGTACCTCTCTTTTATTCCAAATTTTATCCTCCTAGTTAGATTCATAAATATCGGAATCAAATATATAACTTTTGGCCTCGTGATGGAGAGAGTACCGCTCAAGCTTGGGGGAGATTGCAGTTACTGATGCTCAAATGTCCTATCCATGAGCTCCCTAACAATATTATCATTAATCACTTCTTTGCAAGGCTTTCTATTCATGATAAGAATCTATTGGATGATTCTTGTGCTGGATCATTTACATGTATGGAAGAAGAAGCTAGATGGGATCTTCTAGACCGTATTCAAGACAATGCGGAAGCATGGGAGAATGATAAAGGAATAAAGTCAGGTATAAATTATGATTATGAATGCATTAAATATTTCATGGTAACTGATGACTTTCATAATATTAGTAATGCTTATGTTCTTGATTCTCAAGTTATTGTAAATTGTTTTAAGGCTTTTGCCTCTTATATTGAAACTCCAAAAAAAGAATGGAACAAGTATAATGCACCATATAAAGATATTGTTGATTGTGTTCCTCCTAGAAGTACTGAAGTTTGTACTATTGATCATATTTTACCTGAAACTTATATCGAGAAAAACCTTTCCCGGATAAGGTAAAGGAGCATTCTATGATAACTAGTGTAATTAACAAAAGTACAAAGAGAGTTGTAAAGCCTGATAAACAAATAAACATTGAACCTGCAGTACCAATTGTGAAAGACCTTGTCACTAAAAGTGTAGAAGATGGACACATTATCTTCTGTGAGGATGCTTCTAATATTATTTCACATCCTAATAAAAATAGAAAAGCTAGTGTCCATATGCTTTTTGTTAGGATTGGTGATCATTGCTATTATGGTTTATGTGATATTGGTGCAAGTTCAAGTGCTATTCCTTATGAGCTTTACAAAGAAATTATGCATGAAATTGGTCCCTTCGAACTAGAAGAAATTGATGTGGTTATTCACCTTGCCAATAGAGAGACCGTCTCTCCAATTGGTATTGTAAGAGATGTAGAAGTTCTTTGTGGTAAGATTAAATATCATGCTGATTTTCTAGTACTTGGTTCCGCTGCTAGTAAAACCTATCCTATCATTTTTGGTAGACCTTTCGTGAACACTTGTGGAGCCATTATAGACTGTAAGAGGGAGAAAATTTTAACTAAATTTGATGGAGAATCTTATGAGTTTAATTTTTCGAAATTTGCTAAAGTTCCTTATGGAAATGAACTTCATATTGAGGATTTTAGAGTTGAACAACTTGCTTCTATTTCTCTTGCTCCTAACAATGCTTTGCAGCAATTTATGGAAGACCACGAAAGTGAGACCTTCATGGAAGAAAGAAATGAGAGTGATGAGATTCTCCGTTGTCAACCCAAGATGCTTAAGCATAACTTACCTATGGCAGATTTGGGTACCGCATTACCACCTAAAAAGGATCCGAACTTCGATCTGAAACCTTTACCTGGCGATCTTAAATATGCTTACATCGATGATAAGAAAATATATCATGTTATTATTAGTTCTAACCTTTTAGGAAAGGAAGAGGAAAGATTATTGGAAGTATTGAAGAAACACCAAGGAGCTATGGGCTATACCCTTGATGATTTAAAGGGGATTTCTCCTACTATATGTCAGCATGCTATCAATATAGAACCCGATGCAAAACCAGTGGTAGAACATCAACGTCGTTTAAATCCTAAGATGAAGGAAGTGGTAAGAAATGAGGTATTAAAACTCCTTGATGCTGGTATTATTTATCCTATTGTTGATAGTCAATGGGTTAGCCCTGTTCATTGTGTTCCTAAGAAAGGAGGAATTACGGTTGTGCCTAATGAGAATAATGAGCTTATCCCCCAAAGAGTAGTAGTTGGTTATAGGATGTGCATTGACTTCAGAAAGGTTAACAAAGTTACTAAGAAACATCATTACCCACTGCCTTTTATTGATAAAATGTTAGAAAGGTTGTCTAAGAAGACTCATTTTTGCTTTCTTGATGGATACTCTGGGTTCTCTCAAATTGCTATTAAACAACAAGATCAGGAAAAAACTACTTTTACGTGCACTTGTGGAACCTATGCTTATAGGCGTATGCCTTTTGGTTTGTGTAATGCTCGTGCTACTTTTCAAAGATGCATGTCTGCTATCTTTCATGGTTTTTGTTAGGAAATTATGGAAGTATTCATGGACGATTTTTCCGTCTATGGAACTTCTTTTGATAATTGTCTGCACAACCTTGATAAAGTTTTGTAGAGATGCGAAGAAACTAATCTTGTCCTTAATCGGGAGAAATGACACTTCATGGTTAATGAAGGAATTGTCCTTGAAAAATTTCCAAAAGAGGCATTGAAGTTGATAGAGCCAAAGTTGAAGCAATTGAGAAAATGCCCTGTCTTAGAGATGTCAAAGGTATTCGTAGTATCCTTGGTCATGCTGGTTTCTATAGAAGGTTTATTAAAGATTTCTCCAAGATATCAAAACCCCTTACTAATCTTCTCCAAAAAGATGTACCCTTTGTTTTTGATGATGATTGTAAGGAAGCTTTTGAAACTCTAAATAAAGCTTTAACTACTGCTTCTATTGTCCAACCATCTGATTGGAATTTACCCTTTGAAATCATGTGCGATGCTAGTGATTTTGTTGTACGTGTTGTTCTTGGGCAACGAATAGATAAAAAGTTAAATGTTATCCATTATGCTAGTAAGACTCTTGACGCTGCTCAAAAGAATTATGCTACTACTGAAAAAGAGTTATTAGCTGTTGTCTTTGCTTGTGATAAGTTTAGACCTTATATTGTTGATTCAAAAGTTACCATTCATACTGCTCATGCTGCTATTAAGTACCTTATGACAAATAAAGATGCTAAGCCTAGGCTTATTAGATGGGTGTTGCTTTTACAAGGGTTTGATCTACATATTGTAGATAGGAAAGGTGCTGAAAGTCCTATTGCTGATAATTTATCTCGATTGGAAAACATTTCTTTTGATCCTATTCCTGTTAATGATAGTTTTCCAAATGAACAATTGGCTGCAATAGGGGTAAGCTCGCGGGAGAGTCCTTGGTATGCTGATTATGCTAACTTTATTGTTTCCAAGTATTTGCCTCCAACTTTTACAGCCCGAAGGAAATTCTTTTATGATTTGAGGCATTATTTTTGGGACGACCCACATTTATATAAAGAGGGAGTGGATGGTATTATGCGAAGATGTGTTCCAGAATATGAACAAAAGGAGATATTGCGGAAATGTCATGGTAGTGCCTATGGAGGACATCATGCTGGAGATAGAACCGCACAAAAGGTTCTACAATCAGGTTTTTACTGACCTACCCTTTTTAAAGATGCAAGAAAGTTTATCTTATCATGTGATGAATGTTAACGAGTTGGTAATATTTCTAGACACAATGAAATGCCTATGAATTACTTTGTTGTTATTGAACTGTTTGACTGTTGGGGATTTGACTTTATGGGTCCTTTTCCCCCTTCAAAAGGTTATACTCATATTCTTGTTGCCGTTGACTATGTTACTAAGTGGGTAGAAGCCATACCTATGAAAAGTGTTGATGGTGAGACCTCTTTAAAAATGCTTAAGGATGTTATCTTTCCTAGGTTTGGAGTGCCTAGGTATCTTATGACTGATGGAGGTTCTCATTTCATTCATAGTGGCTTTAGAAAGACCCTTGCTAAATATGATGTTAATCATAGAATTGCTTTAGCTTATCATCCCCAAACCAGTGGGCAAGTAGAACCATCAAATAGAGAAATTAAATCCATCTTGCAAAAGGCTGTTAATAGATCTAGAAAAAATTGGGCTAAAAAGTTGAATGATGCTTTATGGGCTTATAGAACTACTTATAAAAATCCTATGGCAATGTCTCCTTACAAAATGGTTTATGGAAAAGCTTGTCACCTGCCTTTAGAATTAGAACACAAAGCTTATTGGGCAGTGAAGGAACTTAATAGAGATTTCAAACTTGCCGGTGAGAAAAGATTGTTTGACTTAAGTTCTTTAGACGAGTGGAGGAGTGAAGCATATGAAAGTGCTACACTCTTTAAAGAAAAAGTTAAAAGATGGCATGACAAGAGAATTCTTAAGAGAGAGTTCCATGTTGGTGAGAAGGTTCTATTGTATAGGTCTCGTCTCAGATTTTTTGCAGGAAAACTACTTTCAAAATGGGAAGGACCTTTTGTTATTGAAGAGGTGTATCGTTCAGGTGCAATAAACATTTCTTCCTTAAAAGATAACACTACACAAGTGGTGAATGGTCAGAGACTCAAGCACTATATTTCTAGAGATTCTTATAGTGAAGATATCGATATTATTCAAATGGTGACTCCGGAAAAATTCATTAAAGACCCAATTCAGAGACCCGCAGAGTCCATTTTCGAATAGGTAACAGTTCTGGTAAGAAAAGGTCCACGAAAAACCTGTCAATTTATATTTTTGCAGTTTTTATCTAACACGGAAGGCTATGAGTCGAAAAAGGGACGGAAACGGAGCTCGGGGGCGCACACCACCCCGTGGCACGGGCCCACCTAGCCGTGCCACCGGGGGGTGTGGCCACCCTAGAGCCCGTCTCAGGCCCATTTTCTCCTAGTACTTTCCTTTTGTTGTCAAACTTCTTAATATATAATCCCCCGGATCTCCCGAGGTCTGTATATCATGTTCTCGTCGTGTTTTCGTTTCGATCTGTTTTCTAACAGGCAGATTCTCAGTTTTGGAGCCACACTGTCTTCCTCTAGATCACCCAAGGAGGATTAAAAATCATCAACCCATACATGTATGAGTTGAAGATTCACCCCAAGGAGTTGTTGCTCAAAGATGGGAAGGTACAGATAAAAGAGGTTCAGGGCCCTAAAGGAGAAGGGAGTCTAGAGGTACAAGAATATGGCAGAACGCGAAATGGATATCATCCATAAAATTAGTTCAGAACTCATCGCCGAGCACAAGAAGGAGACTGCTGAGCTTAAGGATGAAATTCTCTCACTTCATCGAACAACCAACCAACTACAAGCACAACTCTACGATGTGCAAAATCAAAACTATGAGTATGAGGCTAGGTTTAAACACATAAGTGTTGTTGCTAGTTTCAGGATGTTGGAAACCAAGATGTCTTTTGTTGATGGGCAACCCTTACCTTGGAAGTCGGACGATGATGAGAGAACACCACCACCACCGAACGAGTAATTCGTCATCAGGTTTTGGCATCCCCTTGGTTTGTTCAAAGGTTGGGGGAGTGCCGCGGTATCATATCATTATCTTTTATCTTTTTACCTTTTTAGTAGAGTCATATCATGAATATAGAAGTTATCATATAGGATGGTTTGCATTGTGGAAGTATCTCTCCTCTAGCTAGTTATCTATGTATCCCTTGGTGTGAGTTGCCGTTATGGAATATTAATGAGAAGTTCTATCATTTACTCTTTGCACATCTTATTTTAGTTTGAAATTTCTATTATATGATTGATCTTGTTGATAGTATTGGTATCACTTTGGGATCATTAAGTAAATTTAGTTGGTTTTGGCAAACCTGGCTCTGGTCAGTAGCAAAACTATTTGAGAATTGAATGGAAAAGAGAGTACTTTTAGAAATATAATTTCATCATGTTTCTTTCTTGTTTGGATCATAAGCTTAGTATTCTCTAGTTAAGATCTTTTGTGTTTCCAAGGAAGATTGCATGTTTTTTTCTATCACTTGTATGTTTGTTTGTTTCCATCAACTCTTATTGCTTGCTACCCAGCCTTGCTAGCAAAAAACATGTACTGAGAGGGAATGCTTCTCGTGCATCCAATCCTTAAACCAAAACTTATGCCATTTGTGTCCACCATATCTACCTATTAGCATTATTGATATTCCAAGTAAATTCATGTTTTTATCTACCTTCCGAATTAAAGTTGTTATGTGAAACTTAGTGATTAAAGCTCTCACAAACTTGATGGCACACCTTACTTTCTTGCATTTAATAAACTTGAACCATTGTGCCCATCTATGATGTGTATATGCTTGCGCTTTATAAGTTGTGAATTAGCAGAACCATGTTACCATGGGGAACACTTTCAACATTGCACATTATTTAGTTGATATCATGTTCTTTTGGTTATAGATCCCGGCGGTGTGAAATAAAGGGGGAGCTTGTGAGCTCATGGAGTTTGTATATGTGTTAGAGAAACACCTAGGCGGCTAGCCTAAGCCATGCCTAATCATGGTGGAAACTTGCAGCATAACCATAGTGAGAAATCTGTGAAGCATCCTCAATAAAAACCTATGCAAATAGCAAATAAAAAGATCGTTGAGATGCTCATTGTCTGTTGCCTTGTCATTTTGATATGGGATAGCTCTTGTATCATGGGGCAAGGGGTACCCCGTTGGCGGTTCTCCATGATGACCATGTACTAACAATGACAAGAACTTACTCGTGACTAAAGTTGAGTAGCATGAGGTTCGGTACTCGTAAGCAAGGGGCATGATATTTTCAACTTATAACTTGTCAAGCATATCCTCATATTTGTTCACTTTAACCTTAATCACCTAAAGATGCTTATGATAGGGGCAATGAGAGCTGAAATCTAATAAGTACCATAATTTTTGGAAGCTCTTTATGAAACTTGAAATCCCTGCTTCCTTCTGCGAAGGTTCTATCTTTTACTTTTTAGTTGAGTCAGTAAACCTATTCTGATGCATCCCATCCTACGGACACTCCTACATCTACACCAAAAAGTCCCCCAAGTGGACCGATGACCCATGCTCGAGCCAAGCTCCTTCAAGCTAAGGTGAATTCGCTCCTTCTCTCATCTGACTTTGATACATCCTTGGATGGATTGCTACTTCATGCCAATACCTTATGCATCATCAGGTACGAAGCCCAAGAAGAAGTGCCCAAGGAAGCAGCCAAGCCATCGCAAGACGGAGTCGCGGACCAAACCGACGCGAGGGCCGGCGGACCGGAACTCCCGCCGGAATTTCTGGAGCACGCTCTAGCGGACCGTACCAGCGACCGGAAATACCGGCGCACACCGTAACCGTCTGACGATGATCGAAAGACGCTTTTGTGAGCCATTCTAGTTTCGACCAAAATTTCCGGCGGCGACCGGAAATTCCAGCGCCGATTCCGGCACCGCCAGACTTATTGCCGGAATCGCCCCCCGAACGCCTACCTGGGTTTGATGCCCGACAATATTCCCTTTTCCGTCCAGTTTTACCCTTTTTATGCCCAAACTACCCCTGAACTTGTGGCTGGCCTATATATAGCCCCCCACCTCTATTGTAAACCCCAGGCATGATATTTGGAATTAGTGGAAACCCCTTGTGGATCTATCTAGTTCTTCCCTCATGCTCCTTTGACAAAGGAGCACCAAATATCCCAAACCTCATTGGAGTTTGCATCGTTCCTCCTCGTTGTACAAGGCCTAGGCATCGGAGTCCCTTTGCCTAGACGTCAAGATCTCACCGAGTCTCCCATCTCGTCGTGCCGGTTCGAGAGAGAGTCCTCCGCCCGACGCCGATCCTAGAGATTGTGCCAGACCGGTCACCGCTGGCGTGAGCTATTGGTGTGTATCATGGTTTTGCCTGTGTGTGTTCATCGTGTTCTTCGTGCGTGAGTTCATTGTGTTCATCCTTCCCTCCTCTCCCGCACTCCATCCTTGATTTGAGTGGGATTCGTGAAAGATCGGGCCACCCTAGAGGTTTGCCCTCGACATATTGGTATCAAGAGCTTCGTTGCTCATGATTTCCCCCACAAATTTTTCTTCTATCCACCCAAAATTCGAGAATCCCCAAAAAAGAGCCCCAAATTTGCCTTCAGATCGATCTTTGGATTTTCTGCGTTTTTCGTGGTTTTTTTCCACAGATCTGTTGCTTTGGGTACCGATCTACCTTCCTAGAAACTTTTACTAGCCCAATTTGGACAAATTTCTGAAAATTTTGACTGATTTGACTTTTGGGAGTTTGTCAAGAACTCAAACCGGCACTAGGCTCGGCGGACCATCCCATCCGCCGCAAATTTTGGCACACAATCCGGCGAACCGGAATCATGACCGGAATTTCCGGTGCCAGGATCGGCGCCGCCGGTTTGGCCACCGAAAACCCTGTTTCGCGCTTTTTTGCCTTTTTTCCTCTTGTGTTGTTCGTGTTTCGTGTGCGTGTCGCCCAACTAACTTCAAGCTTTCGCAACAATATTCACATACCATGCTCATCGACACCAAATAACATCCCCTACATCGGTAGCAAGTCATCAATACCGAAGGTATAACTTGCTCCACCTTGTTAACCCTTCTTCCTTGTGTGTATCTATCCTATGAGAGCAACTCATTTTGTGTTTGCCTAAGCATTGTGCACTTGTCCTTGGAAAGTGAGAGTGTGATAGCAAATACAAGAGTTAACATAGTAGTATAGAAAGGGAGAAAAAGAATCAAAAAAAGAGAAAAAGAAAAAGCAAAACAAAAATAGAAATATACATAGTCTCCCAATACAAAGAGAGTCTCAAGCTTGTAAGCAAAGAGAGAAAAAGAGCGCGACCGAGGCAAGTGCACAATTCCGTTGCTTATTTCACTTTTGGAGAACGAGTTGTGGTCTCTCCTTATGTTGGCACGACACCGAGCGTAGTCTTCGTTAGGACCTTTTGTGCTCATTTTCATAGTCGTGCTAACCACATCCGTCTCTACATGTGTGTATCCTAGTGTTTTGTAGATCGGCACCTATTTGCTTTTGATCTTTTGGTTCTCTACCACATTTGACAATAACCTTTTATTTGGATCGTTTCGTTTGGTTTTCCACAACCTTAACCTTCCACCCACAACTTTTGAGAGTTAGTTCCATCTTTAGTGTGAGTTTTCTTTGTGATTCCACTTTGCACGCTTATAGCTCTCACTTGTGGTTTCTAGTTCAGTGCAATCCCCAAGGTGAGGAACAAGGCTAACACCACCATATCCCACTTCCATATACAATACTTGTGTGTTTTGCATGATGGATAGGCACGGTGAGTCGAGCCAACCACCTTACCAAGAAGAAGGACAAGGACCGTACATGACATGTGCAAGTCACTCCATCGTTCGACAAGAGTTCTGTGAACGCTGCCAAGCCCTTGAGATGCAACAAGATGAACAATTTGGTGAGACGCAAGCCGAGTTCAAGTACATCGACAACCGCTTCAATAGCCTCGAATGACAAATGCACGCAATGCATCATAACTTTGGCCATCAAAATGAAGCGCTCCAACGCTCCGTCGCCGAAACAAATGACAATCTTCGTCGCCTCATCGACGGAATGGCAAGGCCACGCTCACGTGCATCAACCTCTTCAAATTCTTTGTGTCGTCATGTTCCTCTCCAACAAGATATTCGTACAAGTGCTCCAAGACACAATGAGGCCCCCGTGGTTGAAGATGGAAGTTCTTCGAACTATGTACCATCCCCATGGCATGTCGCAACGTCAAGCTATAATGGTGATTTCTATTCAAGGCCACGAGCAAGGCAAGAAGCACACCGTCATCACGCAAGGGCACTATTGATCCAACATGAGCAACCACAAGAAGAACCGCAAGTGCAACCACAAATCTACCACCACCGACCCCAACACATACTTGACACAACAAGTGATGACTCCAATTTGACGTGAAGCTCTCCAAGATCCTCCTCCTTGTCATCATCGTCATGAACGTCAACAATGACACCATGATCTTTGCCGTGAGGTCCATGTGCCTAATCAACATCACCAACCGAGGAACGATCTTCTTTGTCATCAACCGCGTCATGAGGCTCCACATCCTCAACACCCTCATGAGGCCCAAGTGCCCCAACATCGTCAACAACTGCGCCAAGAGCAAGAGCAAGCTCCACAACAACAACATCAAGAGAAAGCTCCTCACCAAGGTCGCGAGAACCAAGTGCCACCGCATCAACCACAAAATCATCAACAAGTTCCACAAGCTCGTCGCAATGACCGCAATGATGAAGAAACTTTCGGCAAGATCAAGTTCACAATGCCCAAGTTTACCGAATCCGATGACCCCGAAGAATACCTCTCATGGGCACTCAAAGTCGATAAGATCATCCGCATGCATAATTATAGCAACGAGAAGATGGCCGCCATGGCTTCGCTTGGGTTTGATGATTACGCCAACCTTTGGTGGGAACTAGTTCAAGTTTCTCGTGACGCAAGACAAGAACCGCCAGTCACAACTTGGCATGACATGAAGGCTCACATGAGATCCCGGTTTGTCCCCGCGCACTACACGTGTGATCTCTTCAACAACCTTCAAGCGCTTCGTCAAGGGACAAAGACCATGGAAGAGTACTTCAAGGAAATCGAACTCAACTTGATTCGCGCCAACATTGACGAGCGCACGGAGCAAACTATGGCATGTTTCCTTATTGGGTTGAACCACCCAATCAAGTGCATCGTCGGGTTCCAAACATACAACACCATGGTTGAGCTTGTGCACATAGAAACAAAGGTCGAACATCAAGTGCAAGAGGATATCAAGTACAACAAGCCCAAGACATATTTCACCTACAAGCAAACTTCAACCGCTACGCCAACAACCTTCAATGGAAGCTTCTCAAGTACCTCCAAGCCTTCCTTAAGCCCACACTTCCTCAAGGAAAACTGACCCCAAGTGGCAAACAAGCAAAGAGTGATACACCTTTCAACGGTGAATGCTACAAGTGTGGAGGCAAAGGACACAAGTCGGCCGAATGTGGAAACAAGAAGGTATTGCTCATCCATGACTTGAGTGGAGATGAATTTGATGCCCGTGTCAAGGAAGCAATGGCAAGGCAACAAGTGGAAGATGATCAAGAACTCCTCATGTGTGAACATGACGCAAGTCCATCTCTTGTCGCCACATGGATCATGACCACTCAAGCACAAGACCATGAAGACCAACGCTCCAATATCTTCCAAACACGAGCCAGCATCAATGGCAAATCTATCAAGGTGATCATTGACAGAAGGAGTTGCCACAACCTTGCTAGCACCAAGTTGTGCGAGAAACTCAACCTCACCCTCCATCTTCATAAGCACCCCTACCACGTGCAATGGCTAAGTGACCAAGGGTCCGTGAAGATCAAGCACACCGTATCGGCCTCCTTCGCCATTTGTCCATACAAAGACACGGTGGAGTGTGATGTGGTCCCTATGATAGTTTGCCACATGCTTCTTGGTCGACCATGGCAATTCGACAAGGCCGCTCTACATGATGGTAGCACCAATGTATACACCTTCAAATGGCTAAACAAGACATGTGTTTTGGAACCGATGACTCCTAGCCAAATAATTGCGGACAATGCAAAGGCTTTAGTGAGGGAGCAAAGCACAACACCTCCTTGTGAGAAGAGCGGTGAGAGAGAGAACCACCTCATAGTGAGTGAGAGCCACAAGCCAAACTCGAGTGGAAAAACTAAGAGGGTTCTCCTTGCCACCAATAGTGAGATGAGAGAAGTGCGGAAGAACCCATCCATATTGCACTACGTCCTCATTTGCAAGGGCCTAGCGCAAGGTACTAATGAAGTAACCAATGTTCCTCCATCTTTGATGATTGTATTGCAGGAATTCAAGGATGTGTTTTCCCCGAAGAGCTCCCACATGGACTACCACCCCTTCGTGGAATTGAGCATCACATTGACCTCATCCCTGGTGCACCACTTCCAAACTGTGCCGCTTACCGCACGAACCCGGAAGAGACAAAGGAAATTGAACGTCAAATCAACCAACTCGTCTCCAAAGGTTTGATCCAAGTTAGCACTAGTCCAAGTGCCATACCTGTGATTCTTATTCCAAAGACAGACGATACGTTACGGTTATGCATGGACTGTCATCCAATCAATGCTATAACCATGCGTTATCGACATCCCATAACATGTCTCGATGACATGCTTGATGAGTTGTGTGGAGCCACTATTTTTTCAAAAATTGATCTTCGTAGTGGTTACCATCAAATACACATGGTTGAAGGTGATGAGTGGAAAACCACCTTCAAGACCAAACTTGGTCTCTATGAATGGTTGGTTATGCCCTTTGTCTTATCTAATGCCCCATCCACCTTCATGCTCCTTATGAGTCACATCTTGCATTCTCTCATTGGAATAAGTGTTGTTGTCTATTTTGATGATATTCTTGTTTATAGCAAATCACTTGAGGACCATATAACACATGTCAAGGAAGTTTTGCAAATCCTTCGACATGAAAAGCTTTATGCTAATCTTGCCAAGTGCACTTTTGCTAAAGACAAGTTGATTTTTCTTGGATTTGTCGTTTCTTCGAAAGGAATTGAAGTTGATGTTTCCAAGGTAAAGGACATACGAGATTGGCCCATCCCAACAAATGTGAGTGAACTCCGAAGTTTTCATGGGTTGGTGGGTTTCTATCGTTGCTTTGTGAAAGACTTTTCAACCATTGCTTGTCCTCTCAATGAGTTGACAAAGAAGAATGTCACCTTCGTGTGGGGCAAAGCTCAACAAAAAGCTTTTGATGAACTCAAAAAGAGGATCACCAAAGCACCTCTCCTGGTGTTACCGGATTTCACAAAAACTTTTGAGATAGAGTGTGATGCTAGTGGTGTTAGCATTGGAGGAGTCCTTATGCAAAACGGACGTCCTATAGCCTACCATAGCGAGAAACTTGATGGTGCTCGCCTTAACTATCCAATTTATGACAAAGAGCTTTTTTGCTTTAGTTCGTGTTCTTCAAGTTTGGCAACACTACCTATGGCCCAAAGAATTTACCATACATTCCGACCATGAGTTGTTGAAATACCTCAAAGGGCAAGCCAACTTGAGTAAGAGACACGCTAAGTGGGTTGAGTTCATGGAGTCTTTTCCGTACATTGTCAAGTATAAGAAGGGCAAAGGTAATGTAGTTGTGTCAACACCCGGATTTTCAATCCCAGATGCAGGTTATGTCATTCATCGCAATCCCAGGATTACCATATTTGCGACACATAACAGATTGGATATCACGGTACATCATCCATTACAAACCATACATAAGGTCTTACACAAATAAGGATCTCATGATCCAGTCTTAATACAAAAAGCAGCGGAATAAATAATAAACATGGCGGTGGGGTCCATCTTCAGGGGCACAGGCAATGCTGACGAAGGCAGATAGTCCTAGTTATCATAGCCGTCCTGCTGACCATTTCTTGGTAATCTCCTACATAGTCTGGCCATGAGAATAGCCAAGGACAAAAGCCATGAGTACTCTTTCAGTACTCGCAAACTACCACTAACAAGTAGTATAGTTCTAAAGTAAAGTGCTAACTATAAGTTTAACTATAAAGTTAAGTTTGAAACCTATGCTGAGTTCAGAAGCAAAGAAAGATAAAATAAAGTTCTAGAAGCACTTAAGTTGGGAAGCTAGTGTCATAGTCACAACCCTGTTGTGGTCAAGTCAAGATTCATCATTCATTTCATAAGTTATTTTGAAAACATCTGACAAAGAAACAATATGGCCATTCCAATGGTCCATAACTGCGGACGCGGCTATTCGAATAGTTTGACACTCTGCAGAGGTGGTACACTTTCACCACAAGATTCGATACATCTGTCAGGGATAACCCTGAATCATCATACTTAGTATGCAAATAATCAAACATAACCTTTCCTTTACACACCCTAGTATAAGCACCTCTCTTATGAGCATGGCCTCCCAACCATGACCATCTGTCATCTTGGGCACTGCATAGGTGGACAACATTGAGAGGTAGCCTCATCTCAAACCTCTCCCGCGAGGGAACTAATACTAATGCATATAAACTTCTGGCTAAGCCTTACCCAATTCAGGTATTGTGGTTGTACGGTAAATTTGGAATGGTATCACATCCGAATCCAACCAATAGTTTCGTAAAGGGGGTTAAGGCTCATGCCCCAACATTTTCATCATCATAACCATTTGTGTTTATCAACACATGTCAAAACATCTCAATAGAATGACTCATCATTCCAAGGTTTTCATAATTCATTTTCACCAAGTGCTCCCATCCAAAGTGACTCAAGGTTTTATCTAACTCTAAACTACTAAGTTAAGAGTGTTCACTAAGGTGGAAAGGTGGGATCAATCTCATGCCATAGAATGACATCTAAAGTTATCTAAATAGGTCAAGTTTTATACTCTTTATGCTACCTTCAAAAACAAGTAAAGAGCTTTGGGTAAAGTAAAGGAAGTAAAGCTTGGAAATAATACTTGGGGTAAGTAATAGTCAAAGGGGTATAACCAAAGCATGCCTAAAGCATCTTTGCTCAAATCATCTAACTTAATTCTAGCTTGTTAAGCATTATACTTGCAAGTGTTAACTTGCATTGTTAATGATGGCTTGCCTTGTGCAGTGAAGTAGTTGAAGTTTTCTTTCTCCTCTTGATAGAACTCCTCCTCCTCGAAGGCTTGGTCGGTACTATCGTCTATAAATACATACGGAGTACACAATCACCAAACAATACTTAACTAGTCTAATTATCACTATAAGGCACACATTTGATGATCTATTATCATCACAAGCTTCACAAGTTTTATTAACTAGCTTCATTCTTTTTAGGTAAGAAAAGTAATTTCTACTCATTGAAAATAACTAAGATTTAATATTCACCACTTAGAATATGGGATCATGTGGACACATGTCATCACCACATATTCTAACATGTGGGAATGTGATTTAAGGGTTGGATCACATTTACTTAAGTTTAAGTTTATTATTTACTGATTTAAACTGACTAGAAATGCCTACATAGCATTATTTTGATACTAGTCCAAAGTCACTACATGTAAATCTTAATATTATTACATATTCAGATATGTATGGGTAAATGTGATTTTTGAGAGTTGGAATCAACTCAAAAGCTATCATGGTTGATTTTATAGAAATGTTTGAATGTGCAAAAGCTTCTGTTTTGTTATTTTTACTAGGAGAGATGTCTAACTCTAATTGCATGAAATCCAATGGGCTTGGATAGATCTTTTTAGTAGCTTTCTAACACAATTGTTTGCGAGACCATCCGAGACCGCCTCTTGTTTGTGAGGTACTCGTTGCCCTTTGAGGAGGATCCTCCGTGAGAGGAGAGCCTAGCACGTTGAAGGCTCGACTCGTCCGCCGCCTTTTTACACGCCTCGAGTTACGCGATAGTTTGCACTTGGCGCTTAAATTCTTCCTTCAGGAGCCAGTGGTAGCCCATTAGCAGTTCTTGTGGAGATCCAAAGGGTAGAGGGGTGCATCGTAAGGCCTGGCGGCAGCGAGCCCACTCCTGCTCGTTGAGCCTGATCGCGACGTGTTCGCCGGTTTGCTCGTTTGTTATGGTCGGAGGCTCGACTGCTCCTCCATTGTTGACGGGGATGCGATTTCCACCATTGCCACCATTGCCGCCATTACCACTAAGAGACGGGTCGTTTTTGTTACCGCGATTGCCTGTGTTGTCGCGGTTGGTGGAGGTGTCGCCTGTGTTGATGATGGCGCACATGAAGTGATTGGGGAAGTTGCTGCTCCCGCAGCTCTTAGATCCAGAGCATAGGCTCCATCTTCAGGTGCCAGATCGCTCAGATCGTAGTCGCGACTGCTGTCGCTGACTATGTTCTCGACTATTGTCGGGGCGTTGATCTCACTGAGGGTGCCGATCGATGGAGGGAACCATGATGCTAGGGCAATCGACGGCACCGTCGGCTGGTCAGGCATGTGGAGCGTGCCCATATGACCAACTTGGAAGCGGAAGCTCCCGATTGCCAGGCTGATTCTGTCGCCCACGGACTCGAAAGCCGGGCGAGTGGCCGGCGTGTGGACTGTGAAGTCGAACGCGCCGAAGAGCTGGCGAATCTCCGCTATTGCGGAGTTGTAGATCGCGATTGATGGGGCCAAAGAAGCCGCACCATCAGCACTCCCAATTCCCACAGACGGCGCCAATTGACGAGGGTTTAACTCATCAATACCCATTGTTATGGATTGGGGTTTGGAGAAGGAGGGAGCGCTGGAGACATCTATCGGCTAGCAAACAAGCACACAGGGGACTCGAAGATTTACCCAGGTTCAGGCCTCATAGAGGTCCGTACTCCTACTTGTCTGCTCGTGGAATTATCGAGGAATTGAAGATTACAATGGTGCGCAGATGCAATCTGGCGAGGTTTGTGGAAACTAAGGTTGTGTGTGTCCTCCTCGCTGCCCCCTCCTAGCCTTTATATATATAGGCTAGGTCCCGGGTAGCAGATCGAGTCGGTTACAGGTTAGGGTTTTCCCCTTTGAACTTTCTATCTCTAGCTTCTTCTTTTCCTTCAAGCAATCGAGAGTCCGTAGGTTACTCGAGTTCTTCATTTGGGGCTTGGCGACACTGTGGGCCTTTATGTATTCAGGCCGTATATACCAAGCTCGAGTACCTGTAGGGTATACCCATGTCATCTCCCATCCAAAGTGACTCTAGTTTTTATCTAACTCTAAACTACTAAGTTAAGAGTGTTCACTAAGGTGGAAAGGAGGGATCAATCTCATGCCATAGAATGACATCTAAAGTTATCTAAATAGGTCAAGTTTTATACTCTTTATGCTACCTTCAAAAACAAGTAAAGAGCTTTGGGTAAAGTAAAGGAAGTAAAGCTTGGAAATAATACTTGGGGTAAGTAATAGTCAAAGGGGTATAACCAAAGCATGCCTAAAGCATCTTTGCTCAAATCATCTAACTTAATTCTAGCTTGTTAAGCATTATACTTGCAAGTGTTAACTTGCATTGTTAATGATGGCTTGCCTTGTGCAGTGCAGTAGTTGAAGTTTTCTTCCTCCTCTTGATAGAACTCCTCCTCCTCGAAGGCTTGGTCGGTACTATCGTCTATAAATACATACGGAGTACACAATCACCAAACAATACTTAACTAGTCTAATTAGCACTATAAGGCACACATTTGATGATCTATTATCATCACAAGCATCACAAGTTTTATTAACTAGCTTCATTCTTTTTAGTTAAGAAAAGTAATTTCTACTCATTGAAAATAACTAAGATTTAATATTCACCACTTAGAATATGGGATCATGTGGACACATGTCATCACCACATATTCTAACATGTGGGAATGTGATTTAAGGGTTGGATCACATTTACTTAAGTTTAAGTTTATTATTTACTGATTTAAAGTGACTAGAAATGCCTACATAGCATTATTTTGATACTAGTCCAAAGTCACGGCATGTAAACCTTAATATTATTACATATTCAGATATGTATGGCTAAATGTGATTTTTGAGAGTTGGAATCAACTCAAAAGCTATCATGGTTGATTTTATAGAAATGTTTGAATGTGCAAAAGCTTCTGTTTGTTATTTTTACTAGGAGAGATCTCTAACTCTAATTGCATTAAATCCAACGGGCTTGGATAGATCTTTTTAGTAGCTTTCTAACACAATTTGAATCACTCCATTTGGATTTGTAAATCTCACTAAAATGATTTCCAAACTAGGGGACAGAACTAAGTTCAAACCTAAATAGAAAAAACTAAGTTTGAATTAAATGGGTCACGCGGGAAGGAAAACGGGCCGGCCCAGTGGCGTTCCGCGGCACAGAGAACGGCTGACAGGGGGGTCCATAGGTCAGCGGCTCTTTACACGCGAAGCGGTACGGGGCGATGTGGGTCGTTAGATTAAAAGAGAGATCTACGGCTGAGGAGTGTCATCTCCGGCGAACAGTTCGCCAGCGGGAACTAACCCTAGCGGCTCAGTGGGGGTGCTCAGGGGGCATACCAGGGCTCCAGCTACTGCGGCGATGGGGGCAATCGAAGATGCTGTCAATGGCGGACTCAGGGGTGGTCATGGCAGCTCCTGAGGTGGACGAAATTGACGGCGCCTTCTCCTCCTCTGTAGCGGGCTCCTCCGGCCAAATTTCGGCGAACCAAGGCTCGAGCGGCTCCGGCGAGAGGTGGGGAAGGATCAGTGAGGAGAGGGGAGTGGAATGGTGTGAGTAGTTGGTGCGGGGAAGGGATCCTTTTATAGGCGCGGCTAAGCGGCAGAGGAGCATGGGCGGTGCTCGCCGGTGACGACGGCATAGCGAGCTAGATGCATGGGCGGTGCGCTAGGATGGTGGGCGGTGCCCTGGCGAGTGTCACGGTGGTGAGTGTGCATTGGTTTGCGGTCGGGGGCAGTGAATGGCGCGGCGCGCACTAAGTCTCTGCCGATGGCAAGTTTCACGGCGGCTGGCGACTACGGGGCACGATCAGGGGAATGGGCGTGTCCGTTAGCTTCCTAGGCCGGTGGGGATCGTGTAGGCAGGCGGCTGGAGCGAGGCGTGGTCTGTTCGAGCGAGGGACCGTGCGCGCTCTGTGGGCAGCGTTGGCATGGCCGACAGTCTCTGGGTACGGTGGTTCCTGGCCGGTCTGTTCACTGTCCTTGGGCTAGGGCTAGTTGGGTGGTGGAGGTGGACCACGGGCTACCTCCTAGACATGGTGGACGACGCTGGCGGCGGCTGTGGCGTGTTGTCGCCCGTGAGGTTCCCAAATGGGGCTCGGCCTTAATGGCCATGACCATTTGGTCGTGGCATAGTGGGTGGCTGGGCTAGAGAGGGGTAGGGGAGTGCACTGGGTGCATGTGGTTGCAAAATGGGGAACCAATTTGGTTCAAACACTATTCCAAATAGTGTTTTGTGTTTTGTTTGAATTCTGTCCACCAAGTGTTTGTGAAAATGGCTGAAAGAACTCAAGTTTTGAATTTTTGGATGATTTTTGTTGGAGTTGCTAGGCACATGCTTAAGCCTCTGTGGTTTCTTGGGTTTTGAAATGGAGCTCATTTGAGTGTTTTTGAAATAGGGTGATCTTGATACCTACACTAGATACAATTTTCAAATGTCATTTAAAATTAGTGTTTGAACGATTTTGGCAGATCACAAGGTGGGCCTGGGTACACTACTACTTGTACTAGCAAGGGGTGCAAAGATCCATATTTATTTATGTTAAGAATTGAGTCCTAGGAATAGCCAAAGTAGGCATATTGATTAAAATGGCACAAATGACCATTTCTTTCTTTTATTCATTTTGATTTGTTTTTCTTTGGGATTTGTTTGGGGATTATCTAGATGATGTTTATTTCACCTAAGAATCATTTTACAAGCAATAGATCACTTAATCATGGAAATTAAAAACAACTCCTATTTAAATGCACACACATATGAATGCTTTAATAATTTCAATTGGAAAAGTTTTTGTTAACCCTAATTTTGATGATTTGGATCTTAATAACCTTGGATTGAAGCTTTGGGATGTTACAAACCTTCCCCCTTAAACAAAATATCGTCCCGAGATTTACAAAAGAAAACTTAGGAACTAAAGAGATCTGGGAACTCTGTCCTAATGTAATCTTCTCGCTCCCAAGTGGCTTCCTCCTCGGTATGGTTGCTCCATTGAATCTTGAGAAACTTGATACTCCTGGTTCTGGTGGTTCTGTAAGATTCCTCCAAGATGTGAATGGGCACTTCACGATATGTCAGGTCATTGTTGATATCAACTGCTCGGTGATCGATGTTCTTGAAAACTTCAGTCTTCTCCGACACTTCCAGACATTTGCAAAGTAACGAGATATGGAACACATTGTGGCTGGATGACATTTCTTCAGGTAGTTCCAGTTGATACGATAATTCTCCTCGGCGATTCAGAATCTTGAATGGTCCGATATATCTGGGAGCTAACTTTCCTTTCAGACTAAACCGTTGGGTTCCCTTCAATGGCGAAACCTTGAGATATACAAAATCTCCGACATTGAAAGTCATGTCTCTCCTTCTTTTGTCAGCATAACTCTTCTGTCTGGATTGGGCGATCTTGAGGTGCTCACGGGCTTTGTGAACCTTCTCTTCGGCTTCTCGGAGAATGTCGGGTCCAAAAATCTGACTCTCTCCTACTCGCGACCAATTCAAAGGGGTGCGACACTTCCTTCCGTATAGGAACTCAAATGGTGCCATTTGCAAACTAGCTTGATAACTGTTGTTATATGAGAATTCTGCGAAAGGAAGGCAGTCTTCCCATTTTGATCCATATTCCAACACACAAGCTCTTAACATATCCTCTAGGATCTGGTTGACTCTCTCAGTCTGTCCATCAGTTTGCGGGTGATAAGCGGTGCTGAAATTCAACTTGGTGCCTAATCCTTCCTGAACTTTCTGCCAAAATCTCGAGGTAAAGTGGGTTCCTCGATCTGATACTATGGTCTTGGGGGTTCCATGCAGACTAACAATCATAGCAATATACAGTTCTGTTAGCTTCAAACTCTGGTAGGTAGTCTTGACAGGTATGAAGTGCGCTACCTTGGACAGTCTATCAACTATGACCCAGATTGAGTCATTACCCCTACTAGAAGTAGGCAAACCAGTGATAAAGTCCATTCCGACGGAATCCCATTTCCATTTCGGGATCTGCAATGGTTGCAACAGTCCTGCGGGTCTCTGATGCTCTGCTTTGACTCTTTGACAGATGTCACACTTGGCGATGTAGCTTCCGATTTCTCTCTTCATCTTGTGCCACCAAAATTGCTCTTTCAAATCTTGATACATCTTCGTTCCTCCGGAGTGGATAGAATAAAGAGTATCATGAGCTTCCTGCATGATAACTTGCTTCAACTCTGAATCTGCTGGCACACATATACGTCATTTGTACCACAAAACTCCTTCTTCATCTTCAGTGAATCCAGGTACCTTTCCTGTACCAATATGATGTTTGATTCCGTCGATACTTTCATTTCCCTTCTAGGCTTCCTTGATTTGGCTAATCAAAGTGAGTTGAAGTTCAATGCTAGCTAAGAATCCTTTGCTAACTAGATCAGTTCTGAAATGCTCTAACTCTTCATACAAACTTGTCTACTTCAACTTAATCATGGTGTTTAGCCTACACGGCAATCTGCTAAGAGCATCCGCTACCATGTTGGCTTTGCCGGGGTGATAGTGAATGTCAAGGTCATAATCCTTGATTAACTCTATCCATCTCCTTTGCCTCATATTTAGCTCCTTCCGAGTGAAAATATACTTCAAGCTCTTGTGATCTAAGTAAATCTCATAGCGATTACCCATCAGATAATGACGCCATGTCTTCAATGCCAAAACTACGGCTGCTAGCTCAAGATCATGGGTTGGATAGTTCTGTTCATGCTGCTTCAGTTGTCGAGATAGATAAGCGATGACTTTGCCTTCTTGCATCAATACACATCTGAGACCAATCTTGGATGCATCACAATACACATCAAACGGCTTCTTGATGTCTGGCTTGATCAATATTGGGGCTGATATCAATCTCTTATTCAGCTCTTGAAAACTGGCTTCACATTTGTCCGTCCATTCAAACTTTTTGTCCTTCTTCAGCAATTGGGTCATGGGTCTAGCGATGCTCGAGAATCCTTCTACGAACTTGCGGTAATATCCCGCTAATCCGAGAAGTGCACGGACTGGGGTTTGAGTGGTTGGGGCTTCCCATTCTTCGACATCTTTGATCTTGGCGGGATCAACAGAGACTCCTCCGGCAGACACAATATGTCCTAGGAATCCTACTTCTTTCAGCCAAAACTCACACTTGCTGAACTTGGCATATAACTGATGCTCTCTCGGGGTTTCTAGGATGATTCTTAGATGTTGCTCATGCTCTTCTTCTGACTTGGAGTAGATAAGTATATCGTCGATAAACACAACTACAAACTTATCTAGGAAATTCATAAAGATAATATTCATGAGATTCATGAAATAAGCAGGGGCATTGGTTAATCCAAAATACATAACCGTATACTCGTCTAACCATAGCGAGTAGTAAAGGCGGTCTTCGGAATATCCATTGCACGAATCTTAAGTTGGTGATAACCAGTCCTAAGATCAATCTTTGAGAATACCTGTGATCCAGTCAACTGATCAAATAGATCCTCTATCTTTGGCAAGGGGTACTTGTTCTTGATGGTGGCGTCATTCAGTTTCCTGTAATCTATGCACAGACGGTTGCCTCCATCTTTCTTGTCGACGAATAACACAGGTGATCTCCATGGTGATGCTCTTGGTTGAATCAAGCCTGTTGCTAACATGGCATCCAACTGCATCTTTAATTCCACTAACTCTGAGGGGTTCATGCTATAGGGTCTCTAGGCTATGGGTCTGGTTTTGGGAATTAGTTCGATAATGAACTCAATATCCCTATCTGGGGGCATACCTGGCAATTCATCTGGGAATACGTCGGGGTATTGACAGACTACTCTGACTTGGTCTATGGTGGGTAGGGCTAGGCTCTTATTGCACTTGAATTGACGAGGTAAGGTTTCAGAGATATGATGTACTGTTACTCCAGAACTACTGGTCAAGGTGATGTCTTTCTTAGCATAGTCTATCAGTCCTTTATGCCTTGACATCTAGTCCATACCTAGTACTACTTCCAATCCTTTGGTTCCAAGTATAATTAGGTTGGCATAAAAATCTATCCCATGTATTCTGATAGGCATAGCTTTGCAAAAAAAATTCTAGCTTTTGTAGTTGACCCAGGGATTTGAACTATCATGACATGCTTCAAGTTGGTTGGGTGAATCTTACTAGTGCATGCAAATTCTTCGGTGACAAATGAATGTGATGCTCCCGAATCAAACAATACCCTTGCTAAAACTGAGTTGATAGAAAACATACCCAGCACTACATCTGGCGTTTCTTGGGCTTCTTCAGCGTTCATGTGGAAGAGACGGCCGTTGCGGTTGTGAGGGTTCCCTGGAGCAAACCTTCTCCCTGGTTGAACACGACGCTGCTGTTGAGCTGGGGCATTCACATTGGAAGTGGCAGCAGTCTTCTTGGGACACTCATTGGAATAGTGACCCTTCACTCAACACTCGAAACAGGTGATCTGGGACTTGTCTTTTGCTGTGATAGGCACAGCATTGCTACCAGTTCTGGGTGCAGTGTTGTTGTTGTTGTTATTGCTCTTGGGAGGTGCACAGTTGAAGTTGTTGGTGTTGCCGGCGTTGTGATTGTTTCCTCCGGACTTCACATTGCCTCTGCTACGGTTGGGGTAGCTTGGGCGAGACATTGGGGGTCGATTGTTCCTTGGTGCATATCCTGGTGAGGGGTTGGGATGGTACTTCTGGTGACTACTGGATCCAGATTGCTGCATCATATGACATTTGTGGTTGTCGTTTGCCTGATTAATCTTCCCTTCCATCTGAATGGCAGAATCGACTAGCTCTTCGATATCCTCAAAGCAGATGTTGACGAGGACAGTCTGCATCTCATCATGCAGTCCGTTCAGGAATCTCTCCTTCTTCTTGACTTCTGTGTTGATCTTATCAGGGGCATACCTTGCAAGCAACAGGAATCTATCACGGTATTCCACCATAGTCATCCTGCCTTGCTTCAAGTCGCGGAGCTCATCCCTTAGTCTGGTGACTAGACCTTGCGGCACGTGGGTGCGGCTGAACTTGGTTTTGAAGGCTTCCCATGTCATCACTTGACCATGGTTCATGTTACGGATACTAGTCCACCAAGCTCTTGCATCTGCCGGCAGGTAGTGGGTGGCGAAGAGAACTTTCTCGTTGTCATCAACTCCTGCTACTTCTGAGTTGTTTTCCATTGTCTGTAACCAGTCGTTAGCATCTAGTGGATTTTCAGCTTGGCTAAAGATTGGGGGATTGGTATTCTGAAAGTTTTTGAGTTTGGATCCATGGTGATCCTGATTTCCATGCCCTTGGTTGTTTTGGGCCATCTGAGCTATCTGCTGCAATGTTGCTAAGTTGTCCTGGCACTCTGCCCTGCTTGTTTCACGGTATGCAACTAACATCTGCATAATCTGCAGCATGGGGTCTTGCGACGAGCTGCTCCCTCCTTGGTTTCCACGAGTCATCTGAAGATTGAGGTAGATAAAGGGGTAAGAGGGAAAGTTCTAAGGTTCATGGTTTTGGTTTCAAAGCTAAAACTTTGAGTTTGACTCAGGTTTTGCAACTAACTCCATTTCATTCATTCAAGCAAAGCACACGATACAAACACACACACACACAACAACAAAGGAAAATAGATGGTTTGAAGAACCATTATGTAAGCTACGATACAGGGGGACCGATACATCTCATGCTACGACAGTGCTCTAGGGCATCTACTCATCATCGATGAAGTCAGAGTCCTCATCGTCAGTGTAGAAGTCCACGGCATCCTCCTCCAGAAAGTCATCATCATTGCTGAGGTAAGAATCCATGTCTCCCTGGATGTCTTCACCCTTCTCTTCTTCATCCTTTGCTGCAAGCTGAGCTTCTTGCTCCTTGACGGTCTTCTTGAGGTCGGCCACCTTTTTGCAAAGACGGGCGATGGTGCGATCCTTTTTCTCGCGTTGGAGGCGAAGAGACTGACGATCCTTGACTAGCAGTGAGAAAGTCTGGGCCTTCTGGTCGGCAATGGCACGGTTGTGGTTGGCAAACTCCCTAGCATTGTCCAACTCCTTCCGATGATCGTACAGCAGGAAGTCAAGGTTCTCCACTTGATGCTTCAGCTCTGGGTGACTGGGCATCTCCATCGGCATTCCCATTAAGTCACGTCTTGCAGACTGAGCAAAACAGGTTCCTTGGATTTGGTTGACGCTGAGGGCACATAGACGTGCGAGAGCTTCATGCATTGCCCTGGCTAATCCATCTAGCCAGTTGTTCTCTCTCACAGAGAACTGGATTCTCCTGGACATTAGTGCTTCGATGCTTCCTCAAAGATCAGCGGTGACTAACCACTACAAATCTCCTCCTGGGGGTCCTGGAAGTTGAGCTCCAAGAAACTCCAGATGTGGGCGTCCCAGTAACTCCGACAGTGAATCTAGGTTCCTCTCAAAGATCAGCTGACCTCCGTTTCCCAACTGATAAAACTTGCTGAACTGAGTCTCCATCTACAAGAATTAAGGATGAGGAAATTTGTGAAGTGATCAAGTGTGTCAAATTTTAAGTAGTAATGTAAGAATTTGAGGAACATGAATTTTTGAGAAAGAATGAATTACCAAGGATAAGAGAGGAAATAGTTTTTCATAAATACTCACTTTGGTTTTGAAACTAAGTTTTTGTTCGGACGTCCATTCTAACTAGGGTCTCCTATGGTCAGGATGGCTCTGATACCAACTTGTCAACACCTGGATTTTTAATCCCAGATGCATGTTATGTCATTCATCGCAGTCCTAGGATTACCATTTTTGCGAGACATAACAGATTGGATATCACAGTACATCATCCATTACAAACCATACATAAGGTCTTACACAAATAAGGATCTCATGATCTAGTCTTAATACAACAAGAAGCGGAATAAATAATAAACGTAGCGGTGGGGTCCATCTTCAGTGGCACAGGCAATGCTGACGAAGGCAGATAGTCCTAGTTATCATAGTCATCCTGCTGACCATCATCTTGGTAATCTCCTTCATAGTCTGGGCATGAGAATAGCCAAGGACAAAATCCATGAGTACTCTTTAAGTACTCGCAAACTACCACTAACAAGTAGTATAGTTCTAAAGTAAAGTGCTAACTATAAGTTTAACTATAAAGTTAAGTTTGAAACCTAAGCTGAGTTCAGAAGCAAAGAAAGATAAAATAAAGTTCTAGAAGCACTCAAGTTGGGAAGCTAGTGTCATAGTCACAACCCTGTTGTGGTCAAGTCAAGATTCATCATTCATTTCATAAGTTATTTTGAAAACATCTGACAACGAAATAGTATGGCCATTCCAACTGTCCATAACCACGGACGCAGCTATTTAAATAGTTTGACACTCTGCAGAGGTGGTACATTTTCACCACAAGATTCGATACGTTTGTCAGGGATAACCCTGAATCATCATACTTAGTATGCAGATAATCAAACATAACCTTTCCTTTACACACCCTACTATAAGCACCTCTCCTATGAGCATGGCCTCCCAACCATGACCATCTGTCATCTTGGGCACTGCATACGTGGACAACATTGAGAGGTAGCCTCAGCTCAAACCTCTCCCGCGAGGGAACTAATACTAATGCATATAAACTTCCGACTAAGCCTTATCCAATTCAGGTATTGTGGTTGTACGGTAAATTTGGAATGGTATCGCATCTGAATCCAACCATCGGTTTTGTAAAGGGGGTTAAGGCTCATGCCCCAACATTTTCATCATCATAACCATTTGTGTTTATCAACACATGTCAAAACATCTCAACAGAATGACTCATCATTCCAAGGTTTTCATAATTCATTTTCACCAACTTGGAGTCGCCGTATATAATGAGCCTTTTGGCGCCGCAGGATTTTGCCATCCTCAACCCGTGTAGCAGGGCCTCGTATTCAGCTTCGTTGTTGGAGGCGGTGAACTGCATTAGCAGGATGTACTTCAGCTTGTTCCCTTGGGGCGATGTCAGTATGGCACCTACACCTTCTCCGTCCTTCCGCTTGGATCCATCGAAGTGCATTGTCCATAGGTAGGACATATCTGGTTTGTCAGGGAGCTGGTTCTCCATCCAGTGCACGAGGAAGTCAGGAAGAACTTGCGACTTGATTGTGTCGCGCTTTTTGTATGTAATATCTCGTGGAGACAATTCTATTCCCCAAAGCGCGACTCGTCCCGTGGCATCGGGGTTATTGAGGATATGCCCCAACGGGGCGTCGTTGACCACCACGATTGGGTGTTCCTGGAAGTAATGGCGCAGTCGTCGGGCGGTCACGAAGACGCCGTACGCCAGCTTCTGGTAGTGTGGGTACTGCTGTTTTGTTGGCGTGAGGACTATGCTGAGGTAGTATACTGGGCGTTGTACCCCGTGGACCTTATTTTCCTCGGCTCGCTCGACGATGAGCACTGTGTTGACCACCTGGTTGGTGGCGGAGATATATATAGTAACAGCGGTTCCCTTTCTCGGGGGGTCACTAGTACTGGCGAGGTGGATAGCAGGCGCTTGAGGTCTTCGAATGCTTCTTGCTCTTCGTTGGTCCATTCGAACTTTTCAGCTTTGCGGAGGAGTTGGTAGAAGGGAAGTGCCTTTTCACCCATCCGACTGATGAATCGAGGGAATCGCACTACCACCACTTTGGACGCCTTATGTTTTTCGTCTTCTCCATGGCTAGTATGGCTTTTATTTTCTTCGGGTTCGCCTCGATTCCTCTCGTGGAGATGAGATACCCGAGTAGTTGCCCAGATGGGACGCCAAAGGCGCATTTCTCCGGATTGAGCTTGATCCGGTAGCGGTCGAGGTTGGCGAAGGTTTCGCGCAAATCGTCGATTAGGGAGGCTTCCTCCTTGGTCTTGATTACTATGTCGTCGACATAGACTTGAATGTTGCGACCAAGTTGGTCCTTGAGGCAAGCCTGCATGCACCGATGGTAGGTGGCTCCTGCGTTTTTTAGCCCGAAGGGTATTGTGTTGTAGCAGAACACACCGAAGGGCGTTGTAAACGCTGTTTTTTCTTGATCTTCCTCCTTCATTCAAATCTTATTATAGCCTAAGTAGGCGTCGAGGAAGCAGAGGCGCTCGCATCCCGCGGTGGAGTCGATGATCTGGTCGATTCGTGGTAGCGGGAAGTGATCCTTTGGACGGTGCTTGTTTAGAGAGGTGAAGTCCATGCACATCCACCGGATATCTATGTCCTTTTTTGGTACCAGCACCGTGTTGGCGAGCCAAGTGCTTTCCTTGATCTCCCGTATGAATTTGGCGTCGAGGAGTCTGCTGATCTCCATTCCAACTGCCTTTGCTCGTGGCTCAAATAATCGCCGGATTGTTTGCTTGACTGGCCTTGCGTCTGGGTTGATGTTGAGTGCATGCTCAGCGAATTCCCTGGGAACTCCTGGCATGTCCGCTGGACAACAGGCGAAGATTTCCCAGTGCTCACGGAGGAATTCGATGAGTGCGAGTTCCTATGCGGGACTCAAGTTGTTGGCGATGAGGGCCGTTTTGGCGGGATCCGATGGGTGGACCTGCACTTTCTTTGTGTGCACTGATGAGTCGAAAGATAGATTAGGCGAGCTTGGCCGGCTTAGGGGAGGCAGACTGTGTCTATCGACTCCTTTAGTCTCGTGAGTTCTTCTGCATGCCGAAGGACTGGGAAATTCTGTTGAATTCCCTGTCGCAACTGTCAGACCTCTCGAAGCTCCCGTTGACTATGATGACGCCATTGGGACCTGGCATTTTCACCTGCAAGTGGGCGTAGTGTGGTACTGCCATGAACCTAGCGAACACGACACGTCCGAGGATGCAGTGGTACTGTGAGGGCCAGTCGACGACCTCAAAGTCGATGCGCTCGCACCGAAAGTTTTTCGGCGTACCGAAGATGACGTCGAGGTTGATTTTGCCTAGGGAATATACGCCTTTTCCTAGGGCGATGCTGTGGAATGTTGTGTCCGAGGCCTCTAGGCAAGTCAGAGGGATCCTCATTGCTCGCAAGGTACTCGTGAATATAAGGTTGATGCTGCTTCCGCCGTCCATGAAGATGCGGCTCATGTCGAAGCCTCCGATTTGCGCCTTGAGTACGAGGGGGCAATGGCCTGGACGAGGTACTTGAGGCGGATGATCGCGTTTGCCGAAGGTGATGCAGGACTTGCTTCCGCTGACATACTCAGTGGTAGATGGTGGCGAGTTTGTGGCCAAGTTGACTTGGCGAGTGATGGCCTTCTGCACCCTGTTGGAGGGGCGTCTCTTTTGGATCATCATGGTACCCATGGCCCGTGGGTAGGGTTCGCCTCCCTGGTGCTGGTCCGGCGCAGCTGCGTTTGGGGGCATTCCAGGTGGCAGTGGCGGAGCGCCATGTGCTATGGCGCCTGGAGCCGCTTCGTAGCCTCTTTCGAATGAGTTGCGATTCATCCGAACCAATCCCTCATGCAGTTTGAGGAACTCGCGGCAATCCTTGAGGAGGTGGCTAGACTTCTTCTTTCCGTCATGCTTGTTTATTTAGAAGTGCACCGTGCATGGCCCGGACAATTTGTCTTCGATGGATGTCGCGGGTGCCTCATCACGATTGCGGTGTTCCCACACTTGCGTGGTCTTCCCGGAGTCACGGTATCCACCGCTGCGGTATCCGATATTGCGATTGTCATCGTGTCTGTCCGTGTAGCCAGTTGCGACCATGTTGACGTCGTCGCGATCATCGTAGATGCGCATGCGACGTTTGCCTCGGTGGTCGAGTCTACGCTCGAGTTCTGCCTCCTCGTTGGAGTGAGCGCGATTTTTCACCGAATCTTCTCCATCGGCCAACCGATTCACGATTTCCATCAAGTGGTCGATGGTTTTGGGCTTTGATCGGCCCAGCTCCTCCCTGAGCTCTATGGGGCGGACGCCGCCGTTGAATGCGTCAATCGCGCGATCCTCCGAGATGTTCTCTACGGAGTTCTTGATGATGGAGCATCTTTGGATATAGTAGCGTAGCGATTCACCCGATCTTTGCTGGTAGCATCTCAGCTCTTCGATTGATGTAGGCCGCTTGTACGTGCCTTTGAAGTTGCGCACGAAGCTATAAACCAACTCATCCAAACTGCGAATGGATCCGCGTGGGAGGTTGTTGAGCCATGCTCGGGCGGCGCCTTGCAGCTGTAGCTGCAAACATTGCATGGCCGTGCTTCGACTGCCGCCGTGGAGCCTGACGGAGGAGATGTGGTCCTCCAGCCAGATCTTCGGGTCCTGTAGGACGTCAAACTTCGGGTTCTCTGACGGGAGTTTGAACCCTTTGGGCATTAGCTTTTGCCTGATGGACCTGCTGAAGCATCGGGCGCCGCAGAGCTCCACATCTTCCTCTTCCGAGTCAGTCGATCTTGCGCTGCGTGAGGTCATCACGCGCATCATAGTCGTGGTCATGTCGCTGTGAGCGGCGGCGTCGAGACAGGTCGTGACTGTCGTCGCTGGATGAGGGCGAGGAGTAGCGCTTTGCTAGCGTTTTGCCTTTTTTCGGCTCTGGTGTTGGCTCCTTATTGAGGGCAGCCTCGATTAGTCCCAAGCCCGCGATCGTAGATCGGTGCATGGCGGCTCGGGGATCTCTAGCTGGTGGCTGGTTGTTTAGGAGGTACATGGTGGCTGCTGTCACCGCAGCCTGCGACCTGTGGGACCACGTTGCCACGTGTATCGACTGTCATGGAGTTGAAGTCGAAGACCTTTGTAGCTTCTATGTGTTCTTGCTCAGTGAGATGGGCCATCCGAGACCGCCTCTTGTTTGCGAGGTACTCATTGCCCTTTGAGGAGGATCCTTCCTGAGAGGAGAGCCCAGCATGTTGAAGGCTCGACTCGTCCGCCGCCTTTTTACGCGCCTCGAGTTACGCGATAGTTTGCACTTGGCGCTTAAATTCTTCCTTCAGGAGCCAGTGGTAGCCCATTAGCAGTTCTTGTGGTGATCCAAAGGGTAGAGGGGTGCCTCGTAAGGCCTTGCGGCAGCGAGCCCACTCCTGCTCGTTGAGCCTGATCGCGACGTGTTCGCCGGTTTGCTCTTTTGTTATGGTCGGAGGCTCGACTACTCCTCCATTGTTGACGGGGATGCGATTGCCACCATTGCCGCCATTATCACTTCGAGGCGGGTCGTTTTCGTTACCGCGATTGGCTGTGTTGTCGCGGTTGGTGGAGGTGTCGCCTGCATTGATGATGGCGCACATGAAATGATTGGGGAAGCTGCTGCTCCCGCAGCTCTCATATCCGGAGCATAGGCTCCATCTTTAGTTGCCAGATCGCTCAGATCGGAGTCGCGACTGCTGCCGCTGACTGTGTTCTCGAATATTGTCGGGGCGTTGAGCTCACTGAGGGTGCCGATCGATGGAGGGAACCATGATGTTGGGGAAATCGACGGCACCGTCGGCTGGTCAGGCATGCGGAGCGTGCCCATCTGACCAACTTGGAAGCGGAAGCTCCCGATTGCCAGGCTGATTGCGTCGCCCACGGACTCGAAATCCAGGCGAGTGGCCGGTGTGTGGACTGTGAAGTCGAACGCGCCCAAGAGCTGGCGAATCTCCGCTATTGCGGAGTTGTAGATCGCGGTTCATGGGGCCGAAGAAGCCGCAACATCAGCACTCCCAATTCCCACAGACGGCGCCAATTGACGAGGGTTTAACTCATCAATGCCCATTGTTATGGACTTGGGTTTTGGAGAAGGAGGGAGCGCTGGAGACATCTATCAGCTAGCAAACAAGCACACAGGGGACTCGAAGATTTACCCAGGTTCAGGCCTCGTAGAGGTCCGTACTCCTGCTTGTCTGCTCGTGGAACTATCGAGGAATTGAAGATTACAATGGTGCGCAGATGCAATCTGGCGAGGGTTGTGGAAACTAAGGTTGCGTGTGTCCTCCTCGCTGCCCCATCCTAGCCTTTATATATATAGGCTAGGTCCGCATGTGAATCAGTCGGTTACAGGTTAGGGTTTTCCCCTTTGAACTTTCTATCTCTAGCTTCTTCTTGTCCTTCAAGCAATCGAGAGTCCGTAGGTTACTCGAGTTCTTCATTTGGGCCTTGGTGACACTGTGGGCCTTTATGTATTCAGGCCGTATATACCAAGCTCGAGTACCTGTAGGGTATACCCATGTCAGCTCCCATCCAAAGTGACTCAAGTTTTTATCTAACTCTAAACTACTAAGTTAAGAGTGTTCAATAAGGTGGAAAGGAGGGATCAATCTCATGCCATAGAATGACATCTAAAGTTATATAAATAGGTCAAGTTTTATACTCTTTATGCTACCTTCAAAAACAAGTAAAGAGCTTTGGGTAAAGTAAAGGAAGTAAAGCTTGGAAATAATACTTGGGGTAAGTAATAGTCAAAGGGGTATAACCAAAGCATGCCTAAAGCATCTTTGCTCAAATCATCTAACTTAATTCTAGCTTGTTAAGCATTATACTTGCAAGTGTTAACTTGCATTGTTAATAATGGCTTGCCTTGTGCAGTGCAGTAGTTGAAGTTTTCTTCCTCCTCTTGATAGAACTCCTCCTCGAAGGCTTGGTCGGTACTATCGTCTATAAATACATATGGAGTACATAATCACCAAACAATACTTAACTAGTCTAATTAGCACTATAAGGCACACATTTGATGATCTATTATCATCACAAGCATCACAAGTTTTATTAACTAGCTTCATTCTTTTTAGTTAAGAAAAGTAATTTCTACTCATTGAAAATAACTAAGATTTAATATTCACCACTTAGAATATGGGATCATGTGGACACATGTCATCACCACATATTCTAACATGTGGGAATGTGATTTAAGGGTTGGCTCAGATTTACTTAAGTTTAAGTTTATTATTTACTGATTTAAGGTGACTAGAAATTCCTACATAGCATTATTTTGGTATTAGTCCAAAGTCACTGTATGTAAACCTTAATATTATTACGTATTCAGATAGGTATGGCTAAATGTGATTTTTGAGAGTTGGAATCAACTCAAAAGCTATCATGGTTGATTTTGTAGAAATGTTTGAATGTGCAAAAGATTCTGTTTTGTTGTTTTTACTAGGAGATATCTCTAACTCTAATTGAATTAAATCCAACGGGCTTGGATACATCTTTTCATTAGCTTTCTAACACAATTTGAAGCACTCCATTTGGATTTGTAAATCTCTCTGAAATGATTTTCAAACTAGGGGATAGAACTAAGTTCAAACCAAAATAGAAAAATCTAAGTTTGAATTAAATGGGTCATGAAGGAAAAACAGGCCAGCCCACATGGCGTTCACGCAGAGAATGGTCAGCAGGGGTCCACCAGTCAGCGGATCTTTCCACGCGAAGCGGTACGGGGCGATGTGGGCCGTTAGACTAAAAGAGAGATCTGCGGCTGAGGAGTGTCGTCTCCGGTGAACAGTTCGCCGGGGGGAACTAACCCTAGCGGCTCGTTGGGGGTTCTCAGGGGGAATACCAGGGCTCCAGCTACTACAGCGATGGGGGCGATTCAACGTGCTGTCAACGGCGGACTCAGGGGTGGTCGTGGCAGCTCCTGGGGTGGACGAAATCGACGGCGCCTTCTCCTCCTCTGCAGCGGGCTCCTCCGGCCACGAACCAAGGCTCGAGCGGCTCCGCCAAGAGGTGGGGAAGGATCAGTGAGGAGAGGGGAGTGGAATGGTGTGAGTAGTTCGTGCGGGGAAGTGCTCCTTTTATAGGCGTGGCTAAGCGGCAGAGGAGCATGGGCGATGCTCGTCGGTGACGACGGCACAGCGAGCTAGAGGCGTGGGCGGTGCGCTAGGACGGTGGGCGGTGCCCTGGCGAGTGTCACGGCGGTGAGTGTGCAGTGGTTTACGGTCGGGGGCAGTGAATGGCGTGGCACGCACTAAGTCTCTGCCGACGGCGAGTTTCACGGCGGCCGGCGACTACGGGGCACGATCGGGGGAATGGGAGTGTCTATTAGCTTCCTAGGCTGGTGGGGATCGTGTAGGCGGGCGGCTGGAGCGAGGCATGGTCTGGTCGAGCGAGGGGCCGTGCGCGCTCTACGGGCGGCGTCGGCATGGACGATAGTCTCCGGGCGCGGCGGTTCCTGGCCGGTCTGGTCGCTGTCCTCGGGCTGGGGCTGGTTGGGCGGTGGAGGTGGACCACGGGCTACCTCCTGGACATGGTGGACGACGCTGGCGGCGGCTGTGGCGTGTTGTCGCTGGTGAGGTGCCCAAATGGGGCTCGGCCTTAATGGCCATGACCATTTGGTCGTGGCACAGTGGGTGGCTGGGCTAGAGAGGGGTAGGCGAGTGCACTGGGTGCATGTGGTTGCAAAATGGGGAACCAATTTGGTTCAAACACTGCTCCAAATAGTGTTTTGTGTTTTGTTTGAATTATGTCCACCAAGTGTTTGTGAAAATGGCCGAAAGAACTCAAGTTTTGAATTTTTGGATGATTTTTGTTGGAGTTGCTAGGCACATGCTTAAGCCTCTGTGGTTGCTTGGGTTTTGAAAATGGAGCTCATTTGAGTGGTTTTTGAAATAGGGTGATCTTGATACCTACACTAGATTCAATTTTCAAATGTCATTTAAAATTAGTGTTTGAAAGATTTTGGTAGATCACAAGGTGGGCCTTGGTACACTTACTTGTACTAGCAAGGGGTGCAAAGATCCATATTTATTTCTGTTAAGAATTGAGTCCTAGGAATAGCCAAAGTAGGCATGTTGATTAAAATGGCACTAGGGAGGGTTTAACTCATCAATGCCATTGTTATGGACTTGGGTTTTGGAGAAGGAGGGAGCGCTGGAGACATCTATCGGCTAGCAAACAAGCACACAGGGGACAAAGATTTACCCAGGTTCAGGCCTCGTAGAGGTCCCTACTCCTGCTTGTCTGCTCGTGGAATTATCGAAGGAACCGAAGGTTACAATGGTGCACAGATGTAATCTGGCGAGGGTGATGCAAACTAGGGTTGCGTGTGTCCTCCTCGCCGCCCCCTCCTAGCCATTATATAGATAGGCTAGGTCTCGGGTAGCAGGTCGAGTCGGTTACAAGCTAGGGTTTTCCCCTTCAAACTTTCTATCTTTAACTTCTTCTTGTTCTTCAAGCAATCGAGAGTCCATAGGTTACTCGAGTCCTTCGTTTGGGCCTTGGCGACACCGTGGGCCTGTACGTATTTGGACCGTATATACCAAGCTCGAGTACATGTAGGGTATACCCATGTCAGTAGCCCCCGAATGTCCAGTGGAATCGCAGATTCGACTAGGGACTTTTTGAAGTCTTTCGAGTGCTTGAGCGAGTGCATTTCGACTGCTTTATTTGTGTCATAGGGATTGTTGATGTGCGTGCCTGATATAATCAAAGTATCGGTATCAGTTAACCACCTTAGGGTGAAACAACGCAATCTACTCGAACTCGAGTCCCCGGACTTGAATCCGGAAAAGTGCTAGTGTAATTCGACTCAAGCCGCGGAGGTCTTACAGGAGTCGAATTCCAGTTATATGGGTGTGAGCACTCGACGCGTCCGTCAAGGCGTGTTCATCGTACCTGTAGGCACGGATACATTTCTGGTAGTGTGTAGCTAATGTGTTGCCAGGCCTTATTCAGGTCTTACCTTCACGCTGTAAGCGCGGCATCTGAATTTTATCATCGCGGAGACGATTCAGGTGACCCAGGAGACGCAGTCTCTTTGTAGGGAAAAATTATGAGGCGGTGTCGCCATGTTCTTCGAGTGTGGATGTTATCAACACACCGTTTTTTGTACAAATATTCATAGGGTGCGCGACCAGCGCTCCCTATGGGAGTAGCCCCCGAGTGCCTGGTTGAGTCTAAGACTCAGCCAGGGACTAAAGAACTTTTGCGACTGCTGTCGTCTTTTGCTTGCTTGTTTCAGTCGAATTTGTTTCCGGTGCTCCCTATGGGAGTAACCCATGTCCATAGTCGAACCGTATTTCGAGTGGTTGGGTTTGCCTTTTATTGTCCATGTTCCTGCAAAAAGAAGAGAAAAATTGTAGGGTGCGCGACCAGCACTCCCTATGGGAGTAGCCCCCGAGTTCTTGGTGGAGTCGAAGACTCGAGCAAGGACTAAAGTAGTCGAAGCCCTCTGCTGCATAGCTTTGATGACGTCAGTGCTGACGATTTCATGACCTCAGTTGTCCGCGTGAGCGAGTTTGACGGGACGTGACGAGCAGTGGGTCTCATTCTCTGACTTTGATTTGACTAGGCGTGCGTAATCTTTTATTTTAACTGCGTCTCCTCGATTTCCGCGCGTAATGGGAGTAGTGGAGGGACGGTTCGTGCTTCCACTTCTCCACGTGTCCAACACGATGCTTGCCACGCGTCCAGTAGGGTTGTTTTGAGTCGTTGGATTGCATCTTCCAGGGGTTAAGTAGCAGCGCTGCGACGGTAATTTTCTCATCTGCTCTCGTTCATCCTTCACTTCCATCGCCATTGTTGCTGCTCCGCTGCTTTCCCTGCGCCCGTTTCTTTCATGACGCTAGACCAGCTCCGCTCGTTTCCGAGCTACTTCCTTCGCTTGCATCGCTGCCGCGCAATGGGGAAGAAGAAAGGAGGCGCTGCGGCTGAATCCGCGGCCACTATTGTCGTGGCGAAGAAGAAGGGCGGCTCCACCGCTGCGGGCACCAGCATCATCGCCGGCGGGAAGAGGAAGGCCGCAGGCACTCGCCTCACGAATGGTATGTGGCGCCCCTCCATCATCAAGTCGTCGGATCTCCGCCTTCTTCGTCAAGACGGAGTGCTATCCGGCGCAGTCACCGACACGCGCGTCCCCGGCGGTGAGACAATTCCTGTTCCTCCCGCTGGTTTCCGAGTGATGTTTTTAGCATTCATCATTCATGGTCTCTCCTTGCCTCTTCACCCCTTCTTTAGGGGTCTCGTTTGTTTCTACGGGCTTCAGCTCCATCAGCTGTCCCCGAATTTGATTCTCCATATCTCTTGTTTCATCACTCTCTACGACTGCTGGCTCGGAATCGAGCCGCACTTCGGCCTATTCAAGCGCCTCTTCAAATTTAAGCGCCAATCTGCGTCTGGTTCTTTAGTCTATGATGTAGGTGGTTGCGGAATCCACGTCGACCCATCCGCCACCTACTTCGATATCAAACTCACGGCGTCCGTCCAAGGGTGGAGGGACAAATGGTTCTACATTCGCGATGAGAAGGCTAACGGTGAGCACTTCGAACTCACGCCCTTCGATCCCGCGACGCTGTGCAGGAGGATGCGCTCCTGGAAGAATGTAGTCATGCCTGGCGAGTCCATGGAGACAGATGTGATGTGCCAGCGCTTCTGCAACCTCGAGAGTCGCATTGGCAAAGAGGATGGAGGCTGCGCCCTCATTCGCACTTGGCTGTGCCGTCGCGTCCAGCCCCTGCAAGCCAAAGTCCACCGCATGTTTCAGTGGGCTGGCGCTGATGATGCCACTCGCGTGTCTGCCGATGGCATGTCCACGAGTGAGGTGGACAAGAGGGTTCGACTGGTCATAATGTACACCGTCAAGGATGTGCTCCCTAGTGAGCCAGTTCTTCCTCCATTTGATGCTTCAAACCCTCCTCCTGAGGTATAGTTTGTGCTACGTAGTAGCTAAATTTGTCGATTGCTTTTGTGTTATTTACTTGCTTTTTGCTGAAATGTGTTGCCTGCGTGCAGGATTGGGCGGTGTCACCTTGTATGCCCCCTCTACCCGAGGGGATTATCCCTCATGAGACTTTGGAAGAGGACGAGTCGGAGTCGACCGTCCCTTCTGATGCGGAGGAGGAAGCCCCCAAGTCCGGTAGTCCGGATACTCGCAGGCGTTCACGCATCAAGGATTCCGATGCGTCATCTCCTTCGACTCCGGATGATATGGGTGTTGGTGCGCAGTCGCCAATTCCTGCCATTCCTGTGAGCGCCGTGGCACCATCTTCTCGCAAGAAGATGCGACTGCCCAAGGAGTTTTCATCAGAGTCGGGGGGAGCCACTTTTGACTTTGACAAGTTTGATTGGTAAGTTTTCTTAGTCGATTTGCTCTTCTCTATTTTTGCTCTTGATGGCTCGTCTCTAGGTTTGCCCTATCCTGATATGGTTTTTGTCTTGTAGTCAAGAGGCGTCGTCATCTTCTGGCGACGTCTAGTTTTTGAAGGAATCAGGAGTCGCGACCTCAAGGGCCAAGGAAGAGGTCGAGCGCGCTCCTTCCCCTCCATTGGCGGCCCACTCTGGGCACAACTCTTCTAGTTCTCCTCATGCGGGGGAGCATCGAATGGTTGCTCGGATGACGGTACAGCAGACATCTTCAGAGTCATTGGAGGACCATGTAAGTGTAGTGTTTCTCCTTTTTTTTTGTTGCAGTCAATATTATCTATTACCTCTGCTGGTTCTGATTTGTGTGATAGCTCCTTGTGAAAGAAGCCGCGCACTTGGTGGAACAAGTGCTTGCGATGGGTCGCCAGCATGCGATGCTGGAGACGCGTCATCCCATGGTTGAAAGTGAGTGTCTTGCACTTCTTCTTCTTATTTGTCTCCTTTTTAATACGGTCGACTGATAGTCAATCCCTTTATGTTTGTAGCTGAACATAACGCCCTCTTGCGCAATGCTGACACCATGGAAAAGACCCTCGCCGCGGCTGTGAAGGATCGCGACGAAGCAATCGCGACGCGTGACGAGGCGCAAAGGCGCGAAGAGGATCTGCGTGCCTCCTTCGTAGCAAGGGAGAAGTTGTTCAAGGAACAACTGCTCTCAATTGCTAAGGCCCTGTCAGGTACTTTGCTTGTGGATGTTGTTATCCTTCTCTGCTTCGAATGTTTTTGCCGGTGGCGCTGATGTTTTTGTCCATGTGTGAATTTATGTACAGATGCTGGCGATTTGAGCTTTGACCCGCAGGCCTTCGTCATGATGACGCTCTAGCGAGTGCACTGTCAGCAGTCGAAGACCGCAACATCGCTGTGCAGGACACGCTCTCCAAGGCCAAAAGCATACTCAGTCGCCTTCGGGAGGAGCTAATGCCCAAGGCAGAGCTAGTCGAGAATATAGACGAGCTGGTGGAGTCACTCGCTAGAGGTGTCCTGTAGGGTCCCCAACCTTTAATAGGATTGAGCCCCCTGTGTTTACAATGCTAGTCCCTGGATCAATAGCTAGCATCCACAGTTTAGATGTAATATCAAGAAACAAAGGTCATAATATAACTTTATAACTAGGAATAACATAATTTTATTTCTTCAATACATAGCTCATTTGGCTATTACATTACATTGCAGCGGAATAACTATAATCATGGGGTCCTTCATCTTCAAAGTGCCACAGGCAGATGTTGGTTGTAGACTTTGTAATCCTAATCAATCAATCTTCACTAAAAACAATCAAACCTGCAACATACAAGTTACAGCCACAAAGGGTCAATACATTTGAATTGTATTGGCAAGTGATACTATGGTAGTATAGTGGAGTCTATCATCTATATGCATTTGGCTAAGTGGAGTTGAGGCTTGCATTGCTCAAAATAGATTTTTCCTTAACATTTTAAAATACTAAGTTTTGCTTGGCAAAATTATTTTTCCCAATCAAAGATTTCAAGATCCTTGTACCAAGCCATCTCTCCATCAAAGATTGAAGAATTCAAACAACCCTTGTTCAAACCACAAGATTTTAACTTAGAAATTTGAATGATGAGATTCTTGATTGCTTCCATGTCTTGATGCTCAAATTGTCCTTTACCAGGGACATGGCTAAGTACTTAGGTTTTACACTCTGCAGAGGTGGTGCACTTTCCCCACAAGACTTGGTTTCCCAAGACAAGATCTTTCAGAAGCCTTCCCTTAGACCATCATGGACGCGCTCCAACCTATCAAACACTACCACCCACTGTCCATATGGCTAAGTTCTTGCAACCTATATGATCATGGCAGAGCCCATATTGCCAAGTGGTTGCACTTGAAGCTTCTCAACATTTGACATCTCAAATCTCTTTGTTCCTGGGTGGCCATCCACAAGTGAGATACACAAGCCAAGTCCATGGCCTTGTGAACCACTCAACACAAACCATTCCTTCCATTCCACCCAGGTAATTCATTTACTTAGTTGTTTTATTAAACAAAACACAAGTCCTCAGACTTAGGATATTTTTCCATAGTGTGAATATATATTCCACCCATGTTTTCTATTAGCTAGGCTAAGCTTGATAGTAATAGGATTCTTAACTTAGGAAAATCCTACTAAGGATTCTTCTACTAGGTTTTCCTTTAGCAAGGTCTATACTTAGCAAAAAATAAAATCCATGCAAGATTTACTTAGCAAAAATACTAATGCATAGTGAAAGTAATGGGATAGAAAGTATGAAGCATCACTTGCCTTTTTGGTAGAGGGTATAAGTTCACTCCTTGTCCTTGCAACAATCACACTCTTCAAGTCACTACCAATCAATCAAGCAAGGCACAAACTCAATCTACTAATCAAGCAAAACAACACACATATGACAAAGTCAAAGTAATGCATGCAAGCATGCCAAGCTTTGTTTTGTTTGAAAAAGTGGTTCCTAGTGGGTCATAGACATTGGAATACACCTAATGGTCATTTTGTAAAGTGGCAAAGTCATTTGCAAAAGGTTTCACTACAAAAACCATTTTCAAAACAAAGTATCATTTTATGTGGTGTAAAAATATTTTTTTACTAGGGCATTAACCTATAGGGTTCACCCAATATGTTTTCAAATCACAAAACTTGGTGTTTAGGGTCAGTGAGTTTAAAACAAAACATTTTCCAAAGGTTTTCCTCCAAAACCATTTTTAATAAAATAACCACATTTCTATTTGACTAGAAATGGTTTTAAATCAAAGAATCCTTATTTTGTTTCACCAAATGAGTTGCTATTGCAAAACTTGGTGTTTGGGTCAGTAGGTTTGGTCTAAACCATTTTCCCAAAGTTTTTTTTTACTCAAGAACATTTTCATAAACAAATCAATAGTTTTTAATTAGCTAGAAATGGACTAAACCAATTAATCCGTTCTAAACTTTTCCAAATTCATTTTCCAAAACATAGGTTGGTTCCTAGGGTTAGTAAGGTCACAACAAACCATTTTGTAAAGGTTTTAACCCTAAAAATCATTTTGAAACAATTTTTTCTACTCTAAACAAGCTCACAAAAGAAACTGCAAAAACAAGTAAACTAACAGATACTATTTGCTAAACCAAGGGTAGGGTTGGCTAGGGCTTGCTCTCCTGAATCCAACGACATAAAATTTGTAATTTTTGGACGTGTGGATTCAAAGTTATGGATTTTACAAAACTGAACATCAATTAGATCAATTATGTTTTAAATCAAATGAGCAGAGCCACGTGTCATAATCTTATTCGCCCGCACCGGTTCGCACGGATCAACCTTCCTGGACCGTCAGATCTAAGTGGCTACGCACGGTGCAGATCAAAAGATACCCTTTCGTTCACGTTCTATTACAACGCTATGATTAAGATCCTACGGTCGCTACGCGTTTGACCACTAAGCGGCAATGGGCGGCGCGGCGGCGAGCGGAAGCGGTGGCGTTGCAGCGATGCAGGAAGCAAGAGAGGAAGGAGATGCTCACCGAGTTCGCCGTGGCGTGGGGAAGCTCAACGTGCCTTACATTTTGTCGGTAGCGTTGGTGTTATGCGAAATTTGTTCGTCGGAGGCAGAGACGGGGCGTTGCTCACGATCGGACGGCGGAGGCGATGCTACGGTGTGAGCTAGGACACGAAAACGATGGCATTAGTTGCGGAAGAAGTCACTGGTCTTACGCGCATCATCGAAAAGAAGAGGGGCGGTCAGAACATTACCAAGGAAGTCGCCGGAGGAGAACCAGACGGCGGCGCTGGCTCGAGGAAGACGTTGCCGACGCTGTAGATCACGTGAGGGCAAACCGAGAGTAGGGTCGAGATCGCAAGAGCAAGGCGATCTTGTGCGTGAACGAGAGGGCGCGGGGCGGTCGGAAACTACCTGTGGAGCTCATCGGAGTAAGGTGCAGACTCGGCAGCGCTCGGAGCTTGTCGGAGTCGAGGTTCTGGGGCACCCGCGGTTGAACGGAAGGCACGGACAGAAGCTCCAGGGGCTGGGGAGTGTGTGTGCTTGGTCAATGAGGTAAGGGGAGGTCTGGTTTCGCCGGAATCGTCACCGGAACATCGTCGGACAGTGGCCGGTGTGTGGCGCAATTCGTACCTGGGGCGAGAGAGAGTGGTGCGGGGAAATGGAGGAGAAGGCGCTGGCGTTTAAGTAGGCGTCGTCGGGGGAGTAAAGGCCCGTGGTTAGCGAATTCAAGCCAGCTTCAACGGCGAGAACGGCGGCGTGATTGACGGGAGGAAGACAGCCTGAGCTGGAGGGGGAAAATGGGAAGGAGACAGAGGCGATTAATGAGCGAGGTTGCCGTGCGGAATCGACGCTGCGTTATGACGAATTATGCCGGAGGAATCATCGGCAGAATCAACGAGGAAGAACTGGTTGCGGTGGAAACGACGATGAACAGTCTTTGTGGGGCCTTCTTTGTCGCCGAAAGCGAGAGGGAAGGAGGGTCCACTAGTCATTCACTCTGCGGTTATGTCTTCGGGTGCAAAACGTTTCGTGCGGGAGGAAGAGAAGCTGGTGTGGGGTCGTCTCGTCGAGGAGAGATAGGGAAGATGGGGTCCGCTTGGCAGTGAAAGGAAGGGAGTGGGGTGGGGTCCAGTTGTCTCTCTCTGTGCGGGTAAGTTTATGAGTGAGAAAAGAATGCTTCGGGAAGAGAACAGGTGGGCTAGGTGGGCTGCTCTATTTTTTTTCTGTTTCTGAATTCCTTTTTCCCTTTTCTATTTCTATTTTTCTGTTTTGAAATTCAACCAACTATTCAAGCATTCAAACAACAATCAAATTGATTCAAACAAACATCAAACTTTTCATTTGAAAACCAAGTCTTTTATTAAAAGATCCAAAATAGTATTTCCAAAATATTTTATTTTCCTTTATTAAATGTTTTATCTTTTTAAATCCCTTTAGGATTTTTTTTGTTCACCAATTGGTATGGGTTTTTGGTAAGGGCTTTATTAGCTTTGGAAATTCAATTTCCTTATCTTATTATATTCATAAGATTTTATTTATGGTTCCAAACTAAGTGAAACCAATCTCTATGGTCTTACTTGATCCTTTGTGAATATTTGTTGATCAAATTTTGTATGGATCAAATCCATGGATTTGGAGATAATTTGGAAATGGTTTTTATTCCATTAGGGCTTAGGGTTTTGGATTTATTTTCCAAGTGTTCAAATTTCCAGATACATTCATTGAGGAATGCATTTCTCTTGATTTGGATTTGTTGAATTCAAACTTTATCCAAAGTTTGTTCAGGATGGGATTTTAAGTTTCCTTTTAGAAACAAAAGTTTCTTTTCACCCTGATTTTCAACAAATAATTATTTTGTTTATTTATTTTTCACATTACAGGATTTGGAAAATCTTGGGATGTGACAGGCTACCACCCTTAAAATAAATCTCGCCCCGAGATTTGGGGAGGCTAGGGTTACAAGCAGGTTCAAAACAACTAGGGTACTACCACCCTTAAAATTTTTCAAACAAAAATTACACATTGTCCTTCTTGGGATCCTGGGAAAACTTCTCTAAGCAAACTTTTGCATTGTGCCCTTGGTTTCCATTCTTGACTCATGGGCCAAGGTTGAGTTTCTCCATAGGCTTGTTTAACTTGTTCTTCATCTTTTCTGGACAATTGCTTGCATAATGCCCTGGGTTCTTGGAATTGAAACAGTGGATATCTTGGAGTTCTTTACGTTGCTCTTGTGGACAAGTTGCTACATAATGGCCTGGTTCTTTGCAGTTGTTGCACACTACTTGGTCAATTCCCTTATTCTTCGGGTTCTCTGGGCATCCACTGGGGTAGTGTCCCATTTCCTTACATTTACGACATTGCACAAGGCTCATGTCTTGCTTTGTTTTCTTAGGTTTCTTTAGTCCTTTGAATTGGGTTGTCTTGTTTGGAGGTATGAGTGGTCCTTTTCCTTTGCCATCAACATTCTTGGCATACTTGGACCCTTCTTGTTTCCTTTGTTCAACAATGGCATAGATGGGGCATTGGATAGGGACATGGTCGTTTCCTTCACAAAAGTAACAAGTAGCTTGAGAGGTAGGACATTGTCCAATAGGATGTTTCTCTTCACAGTTGGGGCATTGATCTTCATGCTCCTTGGAAGTATGGTCCTTGTCTCCACAAATAATGCAAGCTGGGTCTCCATCTAGAATAACATTCTTGTCATCCTTGTTGTCATACACTCTTTTGGGATAGTTTTCTTCCATGCTGATCATTTGATTAGTCACCTTAAGCATCAGTTGGGATTGTTCCTCCAAAAACTTTTGCAGTGATGGATCTTTATCACTATTGCTGGCTATGAACTGAGCTGTTAGTTGGTTCAACTGGTTTTGGGTTGCTATGAGTTCTCTCATGTTGTCCTCTTGATTGTTGTTGTTGTCACCATCCTTGATGTTGGAGTTTCTTGGAGAAGTCATCTGTTTGGATTGGATTGGGATTAGAATAGACAAAAGATTTCTAAGGGAATAATTCTAATCACACACATCACAATTCACACAAACAATGTGCAAGCAATCACAAACAAACACTCCACTCAAACAACAAGTTTCAAGCACATACTTAGGCAACAAAAATAATTTTGTTACACCACATAAGTTGGTGTGTTTGACTTTAACTAAATATGGTGGTCCATCTACATGGTTTACTTGTGATCTTTCCATCCTTCTTGGTTGATTCTTCTTGAATGAGATCTTTGTATCCTTGGAGAATTCTTGTGTCTTGGTCACAAATCTTCAAAGGTGATGATGGCTCCTTCTAAGTTGTGTTTCCTTAATCTTCAAATCTTGAGCAAGATTTCTTGTCTCATTTGTAGTCTTTAGTGATATCCAAGTTTGAAGTCCTTGGTAAAAATGTTGAAGATGTTGAAGTCATTAGAGTTGAAGATGTCCTTTGCACATGGTGAAGTCTTTGGTCATGGGGTAGGCTTTTCCATTAAGTTTGAAGTAGAAGAGAAGTAGAGTTGAAACCAAAATGGTTGAGGAAAGAGTTTACAAGATTTTTGTAAATAAGTTTTTGGAATAAGACAACTCCTATTTTTTTAAGGGTTTTGTCCAATCCTAGGGTTACAAATCCTACAGGCAACACAATGCTCTGATACCATCTGTAGGGTCCCCAACCTTTAATAGGATTGAGCCCCCCTGTGTTTACAATGCTAGTCCCTGGATCAATAGCTAGCATCCACAGTTTAGATGTAATATCAAGAAACAAAGGTCATAATATAACTTTATAACCAGGAATAACATAATTTTATTTCTTCAATACATAGCTCATTTGGCTATTACATTACATTGCAGCGGAATAACTATAATCATGGGGTCCTTCATCTTCAAAGTGCCACAGGCAGATGTTGGTTGTAGACTTTGTAATCCTAATCAATCAATCTTCACTAAAAACAATCAAACCTGCAACATACAAGTTACAGCCACAAAGGGTCAATACATTTGAATTGTATTGGCAAGTGATACTATGGTAGTATAGTGGAGTCTATCATCTATATGCATTTGGCTAAGTGGAGTTGAGGCTTGCATTGCTCAAAATAGATTTTTCCTTAACATTTGAAAATACTAAGTTTTGCTTGGCAAAATTATTTTTCCCAATCAAAGATTTCAAGATCCTTGTACCAAGCCATCTCTCCATCAAAGATTGAAGAATTCAAACAACCCTTGTTCAAACCACAAGATTTTAACTTAGAAATTTGAATGATGAGATTCTTGATTGCTTCCATGTCTTGATGCTCAAATTGTCCTTTACCAGGGACATGGTACTTAGGTTTTACACTCTGCAGAGGTGGTGCACTTTCCCCACAAGACTTGGTTTCCCAAGACAAGATCTTTCAGAAGCCTTCCCTTAGACCATCATGGACGCGCTCCAACCTATCAAACACTACCACCCACTATCCATATGGCTAAGTTCTTGCAACCTATATGATCATGGCAGAGCCCATATTGCCAAGTGGTTGCACTTGAAGCTTCTCAACATTTGACATCTCAAATCTCTTTGTTCCTGGGTGGCCATCCACAAGTGAGATACACAAGCCAAGTCCATGGACTTGTGAACCACTCAACACAAACCATTCCTTCCATTCCACCCAGGTAATTCATTTACTTAGTTGTTTTATTAAACAAAACACAAGTCCTCAGACTTAGGATATTTTTCCATAGTGTGAATATATATTCCACCCATTTTTCTATTAGCTAGGATAAGCTTGATAGTAATAGGATTCTTAACTTAGGAAAATCCTACTAAGGATTCTTCTACTAGGTTTTCCTTTAGCAAGGTCTATACTTAGCAAAAAATAAAATCCATGCAAGATTTACTTAGCAAAAATACTAATGCATAGTGAAAGTAATGGGATAGAAAGTATGAAGCATCACTTGCCTTTTTGGTAGAGGGTATAAGTTCACTCCTTGTCCTTGCAACAATCACACTCTTCAAGTCACTACCAATCAATCAAGCAAGGCACAAACTCAATCTACTAATCAAGCAAAACAACACACATATGACAAAGTCAAAGTAATGCATGCAAGCATGCCAAGCTTTGTTTTGTTTGAAAAAGTGGTTCCTAGTGGGTCATAGACATTGGAATACACCTAATGGTAATTTTGTAAAGTGGCAAAGTCATTTGCAAAAGGTTTCACTACAAAAACCATTTTCAAAACAAAGTATCATTTTATGTGGTGTAAAAATATTTTTTTTACTAGGGCATTAACCTATAGGGTTCACCCAATATGTTTTCAAATCACAAAACTTGGTGTTTAGGGTCAGTGAGTTTAAAACAAAACATTTTCCAAAGGTTTTCCTCCAAAACCATTTTTAATAAAATAACCACATTTCTATTTGACTAGAAATGGTTTTAAATCAAAGAATCCTTATTTTGTTTCACCAAATGAGTTGCTATTGCAAAACTTGGTGTTTGGGTCAGTAGGTTTGGTCTAAACCATTTTCCCAAAGTTTTTTTTTCTCAAGAACATTTTCATAAACAAATCAATAGTTTTTAATTAGCTAGAAATGGACTAAACCAATTAATCCATTCTAAACTTTTCCAAATTCATTTTCCAAAACATAGGTTGGTTCCTAGGGTTAGTAAGGTCACAACAAACCATTTTGTAAAGGTTTTAACCCTAAAAATCATTTTTAAACAAATTTTTTCTACTCTAAACAAGCTCACAAAAGAAACTGCAAAAACAAGTAAACTAACAGATACTATTTGCTAAACCAAGGGTAGGGTTGGCTAGGGCTTGCTCTCCTGAATCCAACGACATAAAATTTGTAATTTTTGGACGTGTGGATTCAAAGTTATGGATTTTACAAAACTGAACATCAATTAGATCAATTCTGTTTTAAATCAAATGAGCAGAGCCACGTGTCATAATCTTATTCGCCCGCACCGGTTCGCACGGATCAACCTTCCTGGACCGTCAGATCTAAGTGGCTACGCACGGTGCAGATCAAAAGATACCCTTTCATTCACGTTCTATTACAACGCTACGATTAAGATCCTACGGTCGCTACGCGTTTGACCACTAAGCAATGTTGGCCGGCAATGGCGCAGCGGCGTGGCGGTGGCGTTGCCGGCGATGCAGGAAGCAAGAGAGGGAAAGGAGATGCTCACCGAGTTCGCCGTGGCGTGGGGAAGCTCAACGTGCCTTCTGTTTGTCGAGGGGCGCGTTGGTGTTGCGGGAATTTGTTCGTCGGAGACGAGACAGACGGCGGTTGCTCACAGTCGACGACGGAGGCGATGCTACGGTGTGAGCTAGGACACGAAAACGATGGCATTAGTTGCGGAAGAAGTCACTGGTCTTAGGCGCATCATCGAAAAGAAGAGGGGCGGTCAGAACATTACCAAGGAAGTCGCCGGAGGAGAACCAGACGGCGGCGCTGGCTCGAGGAAGACGTTGCCGACGCTGTAGATCACGAGAGGGCAAACCGAGAGTAGGGTCAGATGCGCAAGAGCAAGGCGATGCTGTGTGCGTGAACGAGAGGGCGCGGGGCGGTCAGAAACTACCTGTGGAGCTCGTCGGAGTAAGGTGCAGACGCGGCGGCGCTCGGAGCTTGTCGGAGTCGAGGTTCTGGGGCACCCGCGGTTGAACGGAAGGCACGGACAGAAGCTCCAGGGGCTGGGGAGTGTGTGTGCTTGGTCAATGAGGTAAGGGGAGGTCTGGTTTCGCCGGAATCGTCACCGGAACATCGTCGGACAGTGGCCGGTGTGCGGCGCAATTCGTCCAGCCTGGGGGCAGAGAGAGGGAGTGGTCTGGGGGAAATGGAGGAGAAGGCGCTGGCGTTTAAGTAGGCGTCGTCGCAGGGGGAGTAAAGGCCGTGGTTAACGCGAATTCAAGCCGCGGCTTCAACGGCAGGAACGGCCGGCGTGATTGACGCGGGAGGGAAGAAAGAGTGAGCTGGAGGGGAAAAATGGGAAGGAGACAGAGGCGATTAATGAGCGAGGTTGCCGTGCGGAATCGACGCTGCGTTATGACGAATTATGCCGGAGGAATCATCGGCAGAATCAGCGAGGAAGAACTGGTTGCGGTGGAAACGACGATGAACAGTGCTGTGGGGCCTTGCTGTCAGCGAGAAAGCGAGAGGGAAGGAGGGTCCACTAGTCATTCACTCTGCGGTTATGTCTTCGGGTGCAAAACGTTTCGTGCGGGAGGAAGAGAAGCTGGTGTGGGGTCGTCTCGTCAGCGAGGAGAGACAGGGAAGATGGGGTCCGCTTAAGGAAAGGAAGGGAGTGGGGTGGGGTCCAGTTGTCTCTCTCTGTGCGGGTAAGTTTATGAGTGAGAAAAGAATGCTTCGGGAAGAGAACAGGTGGGCTAGGTGGGCTGCTGTTGGGCTAGTTGGGCCAGATGGTGGGCTGCTCTATTTTTTTTCTGTTTCTGAATTCCTTTTTCCCTTTTCTATTTCTATTTTTCTGTTTTGAAATTCAACCAACTATTCAAGCATTCAAACAACAATCAAATTGATTCAAACAAACATCAAACTTTTCATTTGAAAACCAAGTCTTTTATTAAAAGATCCAAAATAGTATTTCCAAAATATTTTATTTTCCTTTATTAAATGTTTTATCTTTTTAAATCCCTTTAGGATTTTTTTTGTTCACCAATTGGTATGGGTTTTTGGTAAGGGCTTTATTAGCTTTGGAAATTCAATTTCCTTATCTTATTATATTCATAAGATTTTATTTATGGTTCCAAACTAAGTGAAACCAATCTCTATGGTCTTACTTGATCCTTTGTGAATATTTGTTGATCAAATTTTGTATGGACCAAATCCATGGATTTGGAGATAATTTGGAAATGGTTTTTATTCCATTAGGGCTTAGGGTTTTGGATTTATTTTCCAAGTGTTCAAATTTCCAGATACATTCATTGAGGAATGCATTTCTCTTGATTTGGATTTGTTGAATTCAAACTTTATCCAAAGTTTGTTCAGGATGGGATTTTAAGTTTCCTTTTAGAAACAAAAGTTTCTTTTCACCCTGATTTTCAACAAATAATTATTTTGTTTATTTATTTTTCACATTACAGGATTTGGAAAATCTTGGGATGTGACATGTGCCTTCCAGCTTCAAGAACTCGCTTCGCTTGGCTGGCGCGTCCATGTCACTTGCCATGTTGCAGGCCCACGGAGTCGAGATTGACCGTGTCATGTCGGCGATGCACATTAGCACGGACGGCTAGCGTAGTCTTCGCCCCTTCGACGCTGTGGCAAATATAGGCCTCAGTTGATAAATACTGTTGCAAAGTATTCTGAGGAGCTGCATCACGTCAAGAAGGCGGCGAAAGCGGCGGCATCAGAGGCTGGCGGAAAGTCAGTGGCATCTGACACTTCCACAGACTCGATGAAGCCCCTGAGGCCGTCGAAGAAGCCAGCTGCTCCTTAGTTAGCTTTTGTAATAGTTGATGAGCTTATGTCCTTTTGTTTAAGAACATGTCTGCTGGAGAGTGTATCTGCTGATACTTTTACTAGTCTTGAATGCATTTGAATCCTTTGTCATTGTGTTGACTTGGTCGTGTTATTTGCTTTTATCTTGACTTGTGGTAGGGTACATCAAGTGATCCTTTGAGGGAAACTCAGGACTTGCCGACTCTTGATGATATTGTGGTACCGCCACGTTCCAGAGTAGATGAGTTGTCGCTGCTTTTGCGACTGCATGACTGCGTGAAGCAGCTGGAGCGCGAGTTGCCCGTGCTCCGCGGTAACGCGGATGTATGGAAGTCAAAGGCGGAAAAAGCCGCCGCCCGGGAGCAGTATCTTCTTGGCGAGGTGATGCAGCTGGGCGACCAATTCAAGTGTTAGTTTGCTTGCTCTCATCTTTTCCTTGTAGTTACTCGCAGTGGTCCGTTGTACTCATGCTGCTGTTGCTGCTTTGTGTAGTTGTCAGCACGCGTCACCCGCAAGAGGAGAAGGATAGAATTGTCATTCGCATGCATGATCTTACCCAGGAGCAACTTCAGGCGAGTGGATACTTCTGCGTAGATCATGATCGTGTGATCGCTATTTGGCGACTCGCAGGATAAATCACGAGTGCTGCACTTTCTGAAGAAATTGCAGTCATGCTTGAAGAACATTTATCGGGCGATGTTCCCGCTGGATGATACTCCATCAAGCTTGCTGGCCCTCCTTTGCAAGTTTCAAGACCTGACCGCGGTTCGCGAGTGCGTGAGGCAGCAGTTGGTGGCTGGTGCCAAGGATGCTCTATCAATGGTATGACTGCACATGCCTGACATAGATGTTGCGGCAATTGCGTCTGGGTCGCCTGCGCCGCCAGTAGGTTCTGCTTGGAATATGGTGCCGCACTACCAGGCGTGGACCGCCCAGCAGAAGAGATCGTCGACTTCTTTGAGGAACAAACCAACGTTCTTCTTCTGCAGTAGTAGCCTAGTTTGTATCCTGCACATAAGTGTACTTGTGTTGTAAAGTTCGTATAAATGTTGTAGATAATTTATTGTCGAATGCGTATAAAGAGCTTTGTTAGTATGAAGTGTGTGGCACTATACGAGTCCTTTTCGTTAGCCTGGTCATGTTTTTATCTCAGTCCCTTGTCAACCTGTTAGGTGCGTTGCAGCTGGGTTGATGTTGTGTTAAGGGTTTCGATTGATGTACCAGCTACTCAGGATATCGCGTTTTGGTTCGAAGAATAGATGTGTATAGGGTGGCGCAGCCCCCAAGTATATAAATTGGAAAAGTAAAGGAGATCTCAGAGTTTTGGGGCACTTAGCTTTATTTATTCGACGAACTATGCGAGGTACAATGTGTGGCTAAGTAGCCTTGGCTGAGTAGCCTTATTTGCAATGTAAAAGGTAAAAACGACTAAGGTAGAAGCGTTGCAGCTGTGCGACGTTCCAGGGGTTGGAGTATGCGACTCCTGTCTCTAGATCTTGAAGGCGATAGGCGCCACCTGGGATTACTTCTGTAATCACGTACGGTCCTTCCCAGGGGGACTCGACCTTGAGATGCCCCTGCTGCTTCAGTCGCAGGACCAGGTCACCTTTGGCGAAGGATGTGGGGCAAAGCCTCCTACTATGGTAGTTGCGCAGGTTCTGTTGGTAGATCGTGGATCTTTCCGTGGCGATTTCCCTTGATTCGTCAAGGAGGTCGATGGAGTCTTCGAGTGCGAGGCATGACTCTTGTTCGCTGTAAGCGACCACACGCGGTGCCTTGTACCATACCTCGGCGGGTAGCACTACCTCGGCTCCATGCACCATAAAGAATGGCGTGTAGCCCGTGGCACTGTTTGGAGTTGTGCATAGGCTCTAGAGTACGGATTGCAGTTCGTCTGGCCAGCAACCCGCGGCTTGTTTGAGTGGCCGGAGGAGTCGCTTCTTGATGCCGCTGCAGACGAGCCCGTTTGCTTTTTCCACCTGACCGTTGGTCTGTGGATGCGCTACTGAGGCATAGCTGATGTTGATCCCGAGGTTCTCACAGAATTCTGTGGATGCGCTACTGTGAAGTTCGTCCCGTTGTCGGTGATGATGTTGTGCGGCTCTCCGAAGCGGTAGACGATGAACTCGAAGAACTTGGCTGTGATGTGCCCTGATTGGTTGATCACTGGCATGGCCTCAATCCACTTGGTGAATTTGTCGACTGCGACTAAGAGGTATACGTAGCCTCCTCGTGAAGACCTTGGATGTTTGCCAACCATGTCGAGCCCCCACTGCGCGAAGGGCCAGGCCAATGGGCTTGGCCATAGCTCTACGCCTGGTGCGTGCGGCTTGTCCGCGAATCGCTGGCAAGCGTTGCATTTTTCGACGATGTCCTTGGCGTCGCGCATGGTCGTAGGCCAGTAGAACCCAGCTCGTAGAGCTTTAGCAACGAGGGCGCGACTGCCGGCGTGGTGCCCGCAGGTCCCTTCATGGATGTCGAGGAGAACTGCTCTTCCATCGGCCATGGAGACGCATTGTTGGAGTACTCCTGTGATGCTGCGTTTATACAGTTCGCCGTTGATAGCGGCGAATGCCTTGGATCGCCGCGCGATGTGCCGTGCATCTGTCGGATCGTCTGGTAACCTCTTGCTGAGGAGGTACGTGATGTACGGCTGCGTCCAGGATTGCTCAATCATCATGGCGCTCATTGGTCCCTCGAGTTCTGGCTCATTGGGTGGCATAGCCCCCGAGTCCGTTGCTGCGCTTGTTTTCTTTTCTATGGCCTTTGGCTTGATGGAGCGTTCGCAGATGCGCTCGAGAAATACCCCAGGTGGTATGGGGGCGCAGGTAGAGGCTATGTTGGTGAGTGTGTCCGCCTCTTCGTTGCTTTCGCGACCTACGTGCCGCAACTCGCAACCGTCGAAGTCTCCTTCGAGTGTGTCGTAGAGGTCACGGTACGCGATCATGTTGTCGTTCAGTGCATCGCATTCATGCATTGTTTGGTGGACGACCAACTTGGAGTCGCCGTATATGATGAGCCTCTTGGCGCCGCAGGCTTTTGCCATCCTCATCCCGTGCAACAGGGCCTCGTCTTCGGCCTCGTTGTTTGAGGCTATGAACTGCATTCACAGGATATACTTCAGCTTGTCCCCTTGAGGTGATGTCAGTATGACACCTGTGCCTACTCCGGCTTTCCGCTTGGACCCATCGAAGTGCATTGTCTAGAGGTAGGACATATCTGGATTGTCCGAGAGCTGGTTCTCCATCCAGTGCACGAGGAAGTCCGGGAGAACTTGCGACTTGATTGCGTCGCGCTTTTTGTATGTGATGTCTCGTGGAGACAGTTCTATTCTCCAAAGCGTGACTCGCCCCGTGGCGTCGGGGTTATTTAGGATATGCCCCAACGGGTTGTCGTTGACCACCACGATTAGGTGTTCCTGGAAGTAATGGCGCGGTCTCCGGGCGGTCATGAAGACACCGTATGCCAGCTTCTGGTAGTGCGGGCACCGCTGTTTTGTTGGCGTGAGGACCTCGCTGAGGTAGTATACTTGGCATTGCACGCCGTGGACCTTGTTTTCCTCAGCTCGCTCGACGACAAGCACTGTGCTGACCACCTGGTTGGTGGCGGAGATATACAGCAAAAGTGGTTCCCTTTCTCGTGGGGTCACCAGCACTGGCGAAGTGGATAGCAGGCGCTTGAGGTCTTCGAATGCTTCTTGCGCTTCAGTGGTCCACTCAAATTTTTCAATTTTGCGGAGGAGCTGGTAGAAGGGCTGCGCCTTTTCACCCATTCGACTGATGAATCGACTGAGGGTCGCGATTCGTCCAGCCAGCTGCTGGACGCCCCTTATGTTTTTCGGTTTCTCCATGGCCAGTATGGCTTTTATCTTCTTCGGATTCGCCTCGATTCCCCTCGCGGAGATGAGATATCCGAGTAGCTGGCCAGATGGTACGCCGAAAGCGCATTTGTCCGGATTGAGCTTGATCCGGTAGTGGTCGAGGTTGGTGAAGGTTTTGCAAAAATCATCGATTAGAGAGGCTTCCTCCTTGGTCTTGATTACTATGTCGTCGACATAAACTTGAATGTTGTGACCCAGTTGTTCTTTGAGGCAAGCCTACATGCACCGCTGGTAGGTGGCTTCCGCGTTCTTTAGCCCGAAGGGCATTGTGTTGTAGCAGAACACACCAAGGGCGTTGTAAACGCTGTTTTCTCTTGATCTTCATCCTTCATTCGAATTTGATTATAGCCTCAGTAGGCGTCGAGGAAGCAGAGGCGCTCGCATATCGCGGTGGAGTCGATGATCTGGTCGATCCGTGGCGATGGGAAGTGATCCTTTGGGCAGTGCTTGTTCAGAGAAGTAAAGTCCACGCACATCCGTAGGATATCCGTGTACTTTTTTGGTACCAGCACCGTGTTGGCGAGCCAAGTGCTTTCCTTGATCTCGCCTATGAAATTGGCTTCAAAGAGTCTATTGATCTCCATTCCAACTGCCTGCGCTCGTGGCTCAGACAATCGCCGAATTGTTTACTTGACTGGCTTTGCGTCGGGGTTGACGTTGAGTGCGTGCTCGGCGAATTCCCTGGGAACGCCTGGCATGTCCGCAGGACACCAGGCGAAAATTTCCCAGTGCTCACGGAGGAATTCGACGAGCGCGAGTTCCTATCCGGGACTCAAGTTGTTGGCGATGAGGGCCATCTTGGCGGGATCCGATGGGTGGACCTGCACTTTCTTCGTGTGCACCGATGAGTCGAAGGAGAGATCAGGAGAGCTTGGCCGGCTCAAGGGAGGCAGACTATTATCTGTCGTCTCCTTTAGTCTCGCGAGTTCTTCCTGCATGCTAAAGGACTGGGAGATTCTGAATTCCGCCGCAATCGCCGACGTCAAGCTCCCGTTGATCGTGATGACGCCATGGGGACCTGGCATTTTCATCCGCAGGTAGGCGTAGTGGGGCACTGCCATGAACCTAGCGAACGCGACGCGCCCGAGGATGCAGTGGTACTATGAAGGCCAGTCGACGACCTCGAAGTCGATGCGTTCGCGCCAGAAGTTCTTAGGCATGCCGAAGATGACGTCGAGGTTGATTTTGCCCAGGGGGTATACGCCTTTCCCTGGGACAATGCCATGGAACATTGTGTCCGAGGCCTCTAGGCAAGTTAGAGGGATCCTCATTGCTCGCAAGGTACTCACGAATATAAGGTTGATGCCACTTCTGCCATCCATGAAGATGCGGCTCATGTCAAAGTCTCTGATTTGCGCCTCAAGTACGAGAGGTCAATGGCCTGGACGGGGTACCTGAGGCGGATGGTCGCGTTTGTGGAAGGTGATGCAGGACTCGCTTCCACTGAGGTACTCAGTGGTGGATGGTGGCGAGTGTGTGGCCAAGTTGACTTGGCGAGTGATGGCCTTCTGCACCCTATTGGAGGGGCGTCCCTTTTGGATCATCATGGTGCCCATGGCTCGTGGGTACGGTTCGCCTCAATGGTGCTTGTAACTACCTCGGTGAATTACGCTCCTAGTTACAAGCCTGGATGAGCAGAAATGGTTGAAATAGTACGGTGGGGCCTAAATGCCACTCACAGGTAGACCTTTCGGCCGTCCCAACCATTTCCAAACATCGGGACAAGAACGGGCGGCGTAATCGGCAGGCGAAGGGATCAACTACATACACAAATGAGTATGTATGCAAGCCACCATACAATAGTACATCAGAGCCATTCCATCTAAAAAGAAAGGAAATATAGCAATGCCATACGGCAAGATCCAAATATCCTAGATATATATAATAGTTTAGGATATCTCCTCATACATCAAACATCAGAGTATCAAGCGGAAGCGGAAGACAAAATCCGAGTGCGGATAAGAAGCAAATCGGCATAAGATGCCCCATAAATAAGCACATCCCGCCCACAGGTCTCACGGATCCCCGTTCCCGGAATCTCTACACCGAATGATCGCTGCCCACATCGTCCGTCTCTTCCACCCAGTATCCATCTTGCGAATGTACCTGTTCATCTGAACCAATAATTTATCGTGTTAGACCCTAGGGGTACTCAGCAAGTCTTTATGCCTCTAAAGGGGACACAACCTGGGGTGACGCAATTGCAGCAAAAGATAAACCCTAACAATTCTATAGATACTCGCTAACCATCCGCCTAACCAGAGATAGACGGATGTCCGTGAATTAAGAACAACAGTTATAACAGTAATAACGGTAATATCCACAGATCCATTCTCCTCCTCGCTTACCGACGAGGAAGCGGACGAACAACCCCCCATCCGTTGGCAGTTTTATTATCCATTCCGTGAGTGTTGCACTATTTACTAGTCAGGTGCCTAGTCTAGTCAAATTAAAAGCGGTACTTTAGTTATGCTTGTCTATGATCGAAAACATGCTCCAAGTCGTCCATAACCGGACACGGCTTTGAAAGTTTTACCTGCGGTGCACAAATAGCAACACACTCGATATGCCTCGGAAAAACCAAATCAAAACCCAACGAGGCGATCACGACAAAGCAATCACGAGATTCAGAAATATTTCAGGCCACCCATTAAGCTACCCGACGAAGTTGGCCGACTCGAGACGGACTCAAGGTTTGCGCCAATGGCTGTGAACGCGGGAACCCGAAAATGTGGAGGGCTTATCGACACCGCGAAAACACTCGCTTCCTAACAAAGACAAGGTGCAGTACCTCGCACAATTTAAATAAAGCAGTAAAGCATGGCATAAATACAGGATAGTAAATAAAACCTCAAACTAGTTTGTGGCCCCAAGAAATAAGAATGAATCAAGCTCTGGCTCAGGGGGGTTCATAAGCCTCCCGGATGTGGATAGCGCGAATATTCAAGGAACAGGAATCAAGTACTCGGGGTCCTACGGGAAACAAGTGAGCCTGAAAAACCAAATAGCGAATATGGCTCACCGATGCCACTTTCATTAGTTATCCCATTACTACTCAGGTTAAGTTGTTTAGGTACCTCGTTATCCATCAGACACTCACATACCCTACACATGCTGTTCTACGACTCGCATGGCTCAAACAACTCCTGTAGTAATGGCTCATGGGATGGAGGAACAAGCTTCGGTGGGGTTTAAAAGTAAAGGCTATGCAATACTTGGGATTCAGTTTAATGCAATCGCGACTCAATGGTGCAAGAATAAGATAGAGGCAATAGGTACTATATGTATGCAAGCATGTGGTAGTGCTTGCCTGGCAGCTCAGTTGAAGCGAGAGACGGATCTGGGTAGTGCTCCTGGTTCTCTTGATATATCCTCCTTTCGCCTATTCGAAGAAGAACCAAACAAACAAGGGCCAACATAAATAAAGTGCACAAGCATATGAATAAATGCATCAAGCAACAATCATGCCATGATGAATGATGCACAATTTGCATGGCATTAAAGTAGCATGGCAAGGGTGAGGTGTGGAACACAAGAATAAGCCATTTTATTTAGTTTTGGCCCCATTTTAGCCTCATATTAGTTGCTGTACTCTTTATATTTATATGATGCATGCTCCAAAACAAACCATGGAATGCATAAACAGAAAGGTCTCGTCGAGCTAATCATTTTAGACATATTATTTGTTAAATTTGGAGTTATAAATCAAAAGTTATTAATTATTTAAGTCAAAAGGGCATTTTATTGTAATTTTAATTAACTTGGAAAATAAAGTGTTCAAAATATATTTTGAAGGACATATTTGAAATCCTCACATTTTTATGATTTGAAAACATATATTATTTGTATTATTTGGATTTATATTTTAAAAGTTATTTAAAAACAGAATTAAATTTGAATTTGAATTTATTTTGAAAAGATTTGAATTTAAACCGATTACGGAAATGCTTTTTACACACAGACAGACCTAGCCATGGTCACTGATGGGTGGGGCCAACGCTGACTTGGCGAACCGGCGCGCCGAAAAGTTTCCTCACCGCAGCCTGCACTAGCCTCAGCAACTGACAGGCGGGCCCACGGCACAAGCGGACCCACACGCCAGTGGGCGGGCGCGAGGCTGCCACGCGGCTCAGGGGGGGACTGCGGGTTGATGCGACCAAAGCAGGGGAGCCTTTTTATAAAAACGCACAGAGGCAGACAGGTGGGGCTCAACGGACCGCGGGTTGAGCGAGAAAACAACAAGGGGGTTTTCTGCAAAACGGCAAGGCCCGTATTGTGCTTCTTCTCTCTCTCTCTCTTGCGCGACAGGTCGATGCACGCTGCAGCGCAGGCGCGCTGGCTCGAACCAGGACGCGTGGGCGCTGCAGGCGGAGCCACCGTTGGCTTGGGCTTGGTGGCGGAAGCGACGGGGCCTAGATAGGTCGCTACGCGAGCGCGAAAGCGCAGACGCCAACCCGACGCCCGACGGCGCTCGACGAAAGGCACGGGCGCTTAGGGCGGATCGCCAGAGGAGGGGGTTGTCTAGGAGGTAGGTCAGCTCACCGCGGGGTGTGTCGGTGGCGTTGGATCGGGTCGGCGAGCAGCGGGGCGACGATGATGCAGAGGCCCAGCGAGCTAGGGTTTCTGTTCGGCATCGACGGTGAACTCCGGCGCTGGCTCTTCTCTTCCTCCGCGACAGGTACCGTCGGCCTCCTGGGGATCTCCTCGATCTTCCTCGACACCTCCACGTCGCGCTCGTTGGCTGGATCGGCGTAGCGAGAGGAGGCCGAGGGTGCCGGCGATGGTGTAGACGGTGGCGATGGAGAAGAGAGGGGAGAGGGCAGGCGCCTTGGGGTAGATCTGGGGTAGCCGGGCAGGAGAGTTGGTGGGGTGGTAGGTAGAGAGGGAAGATGCCGTGGGGAGGTGGATGGTGGAAAAGGTGGCTCGGCCTTTCTTCCTCCTCTCACGTCTTTCGTCAGGGGCGGCAGGTGTGGTGGCCCTGTGGGACCAGAGGCGAGGCTGTGGAGGGTGGCTCGGTGTACCGCTTGGTAGAGAGAGAGAGAGAGAGGGAGAGGTGAGACTCGGGTAGGGTTAGAGCTAGGCTCGGGTTTGAGCTAGGTTTGGAGCTAGGGTTAGGTGAGAGGGGTATCTCGACCAGGGGGAGGGTGGCTAGGTGGGGTAGCCTTGGCAGGGAGAGAGGCCGAGAGAGGGAGGTGGTAGCTAGGGTAGGTCATGGGTTAGATGGAGGGTTAGGTTTAGGGTTTATCTTAGGTGAGAGGTGGTGGTAGAGAGGGTATGGTGATGATGGGGTAGGTGATGATGGGGTAGGGTTTAGGGTTAGATGAGGGAGAGAGAGATGGAGTGGTCCTTTTTGACTAGATCAAGGATGATCAACCAAGCTCAAGCAAGGTAGCCAAAGAGAGAAAAGGAGAAAAGGGGAAGATGGCATAGATGGATATGGTGATGGGGTTTAAGCAAGATCAACTTAGATCAAGCCAAAAGAAAGGATAGAGATAGAGAGAGATGATGATCCACTCAAGATTCAAATAAAAACCAAATGACAAGCAAAAGGTGGTACTTGCATGGCCCATGCAAACTAATTTAATGCCATGCTATTCTTGTGAGAACAATAATATTAACATGGCATTATTATTATGCATTCCCAAAATTGGAATAAAAGCCAAGCAAAAAGAATTAAAAGGATGCTCCATGTGGAGTAGTTGGTGATGACCATATTTGAATAAAAATGGGACATGCTAGTGTGTATGTGCCACTAGGTATTTAGTAAGCCCGAAATATCCAAACATGAAAATACCCCAAAACAACACATATGGAAGCTAGAAAGGGTTCCACTCACAAGGCATGCAAAGATGGCCATGTGGCTCTCATATACCAATAATGTGAAAACAACATGGTGCATATAGGGGAGCATGTGGAAATAGAATTGGATCCATCCCAACCCATATGAGCTAGAGGTAAAACCCAAATAAAGTGCAAAGCTCATATTTAGTTGGATGGTGGAATTATAAGGTGGTGACAAGGTTAAGGTGGTAGAGTTGAAAGAGATATGCCCCCAACTCAACTTGGGCATTAAACAATATATCAATAACCAAATACAATATCAAAAGGCAAATATAATTAATGATGCATATGAGAGAAGAACCAAATGAAAAGGGTTTTATATGATGCTCAAATGCAAGGAGGCATGATGACATGAGCATGATATTATTATGATGCAACAATTATATATAGGAAGTAGCATCTATGTAGACTAGGCTAGTAGCATTGCAATTGTTAGACAATTGGGATGCTACAACTCTCCCCCACTAAACAGGAATCTCGCCCCGAGATTCTAGGAAAAAGAAAACAACAGAAGGAGAGGCGGGTGTTCGAACGAAGGTGTCCCTCACGTTCCCAAGTTGATGAACAACGGAATGGTGTGACCGCTACACCTTGCAAAATTTGCTAGACTTGTTGCGAGTCTTGCGTTTTGCTTGATAAACAACGGGTTAGAAGAGTTGAAGGATTGCCGTGATACAAGAAGGATAGGATGGACATAGCTTCGGTTTTCTGAAGAAACATGATAAAAGAATAGAATCACTTGTGAAAGAAAGGACAAGATGATGTATCATGGATATAGAAAGGCACACCGTTAAGATTAAAGATTTACTGATACTAGAGAGGATGAATCTTCGTCTCGCCGGAAGAAAAGAGCTAGATTGGAGAGGTTTGAACCACTAAGACAATAGCATCGCATCTCCTCTCGGATTTGAGAAATGAAGTTCGGAAACAATATTGCCTTCAAACAATAGAGTCCCTTGATATCAACAGAAAGATTTAGTTAGACATCGTCGGATTAGATTCTTCTTGCGCCGGTAAGAACCACAGGATCACGCAATTGAGGTGCGCGGATAAAACTTCCAGAGACGGATGTGAAGCTATATCATGGTGGAAACCCTAGAAGCAAAGAATATGGAGGATCTGGAGTTTATTGTAGAGATACTTATTGCTTTCTTTAGCCTTGAGACTAACGCAATAGATTTGCGGCTGATGGCATCAACCATAATTGGCTTTACCACAGAAAAAGAATTGATGAAACAAAGAGAGAGATAGTTTCCTTTCATATTGTTTGGGGATGTCAAGCACCGGTAGAAAGACGAGGACCGAAAGGAGTTTGCGTTTGTTTCCACCAGGTGATTGAAGATTTTGCTCCGTGTGGAAAGGGCGGGATCACCAACAAGAGTTTATTGACTACTTTCTTCGAGAGAGCACTCCGGAAAAACAAGGACGGAAGTAAAAGTATCGAGGGATAAAGGCCACTTCTAACTTCCGTGGAATGAGTGAAATCACATTAATTCACCAATTCAATGTACAAGAGCGAATGATAAGAGTAGTGGTATGGTCGCGACTCCATCCCGCACTCAAAGCATTACTCCGCACATGAATAAGAAAACCATGCAACCCAACTACCGAAACAGACTGAAGGTATTGATAAGAAGAGCTTATGGAACTCCGCTAGAAAACAAGGATAGATGCAAACGATTTGCCGGGTTCAAGATAGATATGGGTGATGATGTTGTCGTCATGTCGGAAATACTAAGCCCCCGGAAAGATATGAAGGAAGATTACGGAGACAACTGCAAGATTCCACAGATACAGAAAAAGATAGGACCACTTGAACAGAAGGAACACAAGATCTGGAAGGTCTTCATGGCCTCCGGTGGATTGAGCATAGACGATAGAGCGAGAGGGTTTCAAGAGATTACTTAACGAGATAGAGGTGAAAAGAACTCCATGTTCTTCTTGAAATGATTGAGGGAGATTTAGCAGTCTTGAGGAAATCTTCGGCGGAACGACGATGATAACTTGCCAACAAGGAACAACTCCGGATTGGTTGAAGATGGAGGATGGAATTAACAATGGACTTGCTAATTCCAGAATTAAAGCAATGTATTCAGCAGAAGGACGTGGTCGAGATAGGTGACTTCAAGAAGCCAGAATTCGCGCTTTGAGAACTTGCACACAGGCAGTGTTCACGAAGCTTGAGAGAAAGAGACACAGATGATCTTCCATGTTCTTCCTTTGATATCGAGTAGGCAAGCATATTATCATCATATACCACCATGGATTAACAAGATATTCCCAGAATACCAAGTTTAAAAGGCGAGAGAAACGAACAAATGCTCGAACACTTCCTGAGCTCAACGCTCTTAGAAAGATCAATATTAAGAGCACGGGTTCGTGTTGAAGAAGATGCACTGGAGGAATAGATTATCTGGTCCTTCGGAAGAAAAAGAGATGTCACCTGGTTCACATTGCCGATAGGATCACCGGTTACAAAAATAAAGAGATCTTGGATAAGAACCGATGATAGCTCATACCTCAAGCAAAGCTACCAGAGACGAAAAGATGCAATTCCCTCGTATCCAGGAGAATTGTGTAGCATGATGGACAGATGATAGACCACCGTAGTGTCTTGAGAAAACTCCAGATTGCCAAAGATGCTTGAATATGCATAGATATGATCACGGTGTACTCAAAATCACAGGAGATAACCTTATCCTCCAGATGGTGACGGTTGATAGCATTTTTCCATATTCCAATCGTCACTTATCATGAGTGGAATATAGCTATGACGAGAGCCAAATTACCATCACCAGCATCGGATCGACACACGTTATGTAATTAGCCCAAGAGAATTGATGATAACGAGAAACTCCAGGATTAAGCGCCGGTGACAAAAGAATGAGTTAGCATGGACATGCTGATAAAAGGGGGATAGATAATGTTTCACACACGACTGGAAAGGAGTGTGGAAACACAGATGTATCAAAGAAAAATTTTCCGCATTTTTCGGCATTAAAATACCAATAGATGCGCAAAATCACTTATCAGGTAGAGATTAGCAACAAATGCTTACACAGAACGTGGGGTTGCTAGAAGGAAGGCCACCCTTAAGAAGATGGCACCGGTTAACAAGGAGTTAGATAGATCGCGCCGGTTTTCAAAAGCCTGTCAGTATGGAATGTACCAACAGTCGATAACCAATGGCAGATTGTGATAACAAAAAGGATGCAACAGATAGACAAGGAATTACACACACACACACACTTTCTATGGTACTACGGGAACCCAGAACACGTGAATCCTAGTTTGAATGTTAAGAAGAGGATTGAAAACGTTACACTTCCTTACCAGAAAAGGGTGGTGGTTGGGTAAGAAGAAAAGTGGAAGCAGTCCTACTCTCGCGTTTTGTTTTTCCCTAGTATACATAGCTACCAAAAATATTTGCTAGACTGACAACGACCATTTGGCTGAGACCCTGAAGGGCAGGATGGCTCTGATACCAATTGTAACTACCTCGGTGAATTACGCTCCTAGTTACAAGCCTGGATGAGCAGAAATGGTTGAAATAGTACGGTGGGGCCCAAATGCCACTCACAGGTAGACCTTTCGGTCGTCCCAACCATTTCCAAACATCGGGACAAGAACGGCGGAATCGGCAATGAAGGGATCAACTACATACACAAATGAGTATGTATGCAAGCCACCATACAATAGTACATCAGAGCCATTCCATCTAAAAAGAAAGGAAATATAGCAACGCCATACGGCAAGATCCAAATATCCTAGACAGATATAATAGTTTAGGATATCTCCTCATACATCAAACATCAGAGTATCAAGCGGAAGCGGAAGACAAATCCGAGTGCGGATAAGAAGCAAATCGGCATAAGATGCCCCATAAATAAGCACATCCCGCCCATAGATCTCACGGATCCCCGTTCCCGGAATCTCTTCACCGAATGATCGTTGCCCACATCGTCCGTCTCTTCCACCCAGTATCCATCTTGCGAATGTACCTGTTCATCTGAACCAATAATTTATCGTGTGAGACCCTAGGGGTACTCAGCAAGTCTTTATGCCTCTAAAGGGGACACAACCTGGGGTGACGCAATTGCAGCAAAAGATAAACCCTAACAATTCTATAGATACTCGCTAACCATCCGCCTAACCAGAGATAGACGGATGTCCGTGAATTAAGAACAACAGTTATAACAGTAATAACGGTAATATCCACAGATCCATCCTCCTCCTCGCTTACCGACGAGGAAGCGGACGAACAACCCCCCATCCGTTGGCAGTTTTATTATCCATTCCGTGAGTGTTGCACTATTTACTAGTCAGGTGCCTAGTCTAGTCAAATTAAAAGCGGTACTTTAGTTATGCTTGTCTATGATCGAGAAACTGTGCTCCAAGTCGTCCATAACCGCGGACACGGCTTTCGGAAAGTTTTACCATAGGTGCACAAATAGCAACACACACTCGATATGCCTCGAAAACCAAATCAAAACCCAACGAGGCGCCACGACAAAGCAATCACAGGATTCAGAAATATTTCAGGGGCCACCCCATTAAGCTACCCGACGAAGTTGGCCGACTCGAGACGGACTCAAGGTTTGCGCCAATGGCTGTGAAACGATCGGGAACCCGAAAATGTGGACTGGCTTGTCGACACCGCGAAAACACTCGCTTCCTAACAAAGACAAAGCAGACTCGCACAATTTAAATAAAGCAAGAAAGCATGGCATAAATACAGATAGTAAATAAAACCTCAAACTAGTTTGTGGCCCCAAGAAATAAGAATGAATCAAGCTCTGGCTGGGGGTTCATAAGCCTCCGGATGTGGATAGCGAATATTCAAGGAACAGGAATCAAGTACTGGGTCCTACGGAAACAAGTGAGCCTGAAAACCAAATAGCGAATATGGCTCACCGATGCCACTTTCATTAGTTATCCCATTACTACTCAGGTTAAGTTGTTTAGGTACCTCGTTATCCATCAGACACTCACATACCCTACACATGCTGTTCTACGACTCGCATGGCTCAAACAACTCCTGTAGTAATGGCTCATGGGATGGAGGAACAAGCTTCGGGGGGGTTTAAAAGTAAAGGCTATGCAATACTTGGGATTCAGTTTAATGCAATCGCGACTCAATGGTGCAAGAATAAGATAGAGGCAATAGGTACTATATGTATGCAAGCATGTGGTAGTGCTTGCCGGCAGCTCGATTGAAGAGAGACGGATCTGGTAGTGCTCTGGTTCTCTTGATATATCCCCTCAAATAGCCTATTCAAGAAGAACCAAACAAACAAGGGCCAACATAAATAAAGTGCACAAGCATATGAATAAATGCATCAAACAATCATGCCATGATGAATGATGCACAATTTGCATGGCATTAAAGTAGCATGGCAAGGGTGAGGTGTGGAACACAAGAATAAGCCATTTTATTTAGTTTTGGCCCCATTTTAGCCTCATATTAGTTGCTGTACTCTTTATATTTATATGATGCATGCTCCAAAACAAACCATGGAATGCATAAACAGAAAGGTCTCGTCGAGCTAATCATTTTAGACATATTATTTGTTAAATTTGGAGTTATAAATCAAAAGTTATTAATTATTTAAGTCAAAAGGGCATTTTATTGTAATTTTAATTAACTTGGAAAATAAAGTGTTCAAAATATATTTTGAAGGACATATTTGAAATCCTCACATTTTATGATTTGAAAACATATATTATTTGTATTATTTGGATTTATATTTTAAAAGTTATTTAAAAACAGAATTAAATTTGAATTTGAATTTATTTTGAAAAGATTTGAATTTAAACCGATTACGGAAATGCTTTTTACACACAGACAGACCTAGCCATGGTCACTGATGGGTGGCGCCAACGCTGACTTGGCGAACGGCCTTGAAAAGTTTCTCACCGCACTGACTAGCCTCAAGAATCGACAAAGGGCCACGACAAGCGGACTATTGTGCTGCTGGGCGCGAGGCGCGGTGCCACGCTGTGTGGGGACTGCGGGTTGATGCGACCAAAGCAGGGGAGCCTTTTTATAAAAACGCACAGAGGCAGACAGGTGGGGCTCAACGGACCGCGGGTTGAGCGCGAAAACAACAAGGGGGTTTTCTGCAAAACGGCAAGGCCCGTACTGTGCTTCTTCTCTCTCTCGCTGACAGTCGATGCACGCCAAGGCTGGCTCGAACCAGGACGTTATGGGCGGGCAGAGGCGGAGCACCGCGCTGGCTTGGGCTTGGTGGCAGAAGCGACGAGGCCTAGATAGGTCACGCTGGAGCGCGAAAGCGCAGACGCCAATAACCCAACACTCTGACGGCGTTCGACGAAAGGCACGGCGGCGCTAGGGCAGGATCGGCCAGAGGGGGTTGTCTAGGAGGTAGGTCAGCTCACCGCGGGGTGTGTCGGTGGCGTTGGATCGGGTCGGCGAGCAGCGGGGCGACGATGATGCCGAGGCCCATGAGCTAGGGTTTCTGGCATCGACGGTGAACTCGGCGCTGGCTCTTCTCTTCCTCATGACAGTAATGGCTGGCCTCCTGGGGATCTCCTCGATCTTCCTCGACACCTCCACGTCACGCTCGTTGGCTGGATCGGCGTAGCGAGAGGAGGCCGAGGGTGCCGGCGATGGTGTAGACGGTGGCGATGGAGAAGAGAGGGGAGAGGGCAGGGCGCCCTTGGGGTAGATCTGGGGGTAGCTGGGCGAGGCCGAGAGTGGGTGGGGTGGTGGTAGGTGGCAGGAGGGAAGATGCCGTGGGGAGGTGGATGGTGGAAAAGGTGGCTCGGCCTTTTCTTCCTCCTCTCTCACGTGCTCGGTCGGCAGGGGCAGGCAGGCAGGGGGGTGTGGCGTCCAGGTGGGACCAGAGGCGAGGCCAGGGAGGGTGGCTCGGTGTACGACCCGCTTGGTAGAGAGAGAGAGCTAGGGAGAGAGAGGTGAGACTCGGGTAGGGTTAGAGCTAGGCTCGGGTTTGAGCTAGGTTTGGAGCTAGGGTTAGGTGAGAGGGGTATCTCGACCAGGGGGAGGGTGGCTAGGTGGGGTAGCCTTGGCAGGGAGAGAGGCCGAGAGAGGGAGGTGGTAGCTAGGGTAGGTCATGGGTTAGATGGAGGGTTAGGTTTAGGGTTTAGCTTAGGTGAGAGGTGGTGGTAGAGAGGGTATGGTGATGATGGGGTAGGTGATGATGGGGTAGGGTTTAGGGTTAGATGAGGGAGAGAGAGATGGAGTGGTCCTTTTTGACTAGATCAAGGATGATCAACCAAGCTCAAGCAAGGTAGCCAAAGAGAGAAAAGGAGAAAAGGGGAAGATGGCATAGATGGATATGGTGATGGGGTTTAAGCAAGATCAACTTAGATCAAGCCAAAAGAAAGGATAGAGATAGAGAGAGATGATGATCCACTCAAGATTCAAATAAAAACCAAATGACAAGCAAAAGGTGGTACTTGCATGGCCCATGCAAACTAATTTAATGCCATGCTATTCTTGTGAGAACAATAATATTAACATGGCATTATTATTATGCATTCCCAAAATTGGAATAAAAGCCAAGCAAAAAGAATTAAAAGGATGCTCCATGTGGAGTAGTTGGTGATGACCATATTTGAATAAAAATGGGACATGCTAGTGTGTATGTGCCACTAGGTATTTAGTAAGCCCGAAATATCCAAACATGAAAATACCCCAAAACAACACATATGGAAGCTAGAAAGGGTTCCACTCACAAGGCATGCAAAGATGGCCATGTGGCTCTCATATACCAATAATGTGAAAACAACATGGTGCATATAGGGGAGCATGTGGAAATAGAATTGGATCCATCCCAACCCATATGAGCTAGAGGTAAAACCCAAATAAAGTGCAAAGCTCATATTTAGTTGGATGGTGGAATTATAAGGTGGTGACAAGGTTAAGGTGGTAGAGTTGAAAGAGATATGCCCCCAACTCAACTTGGGCATTAAACAATATATCAATAACCAAATACAATATCAAAAGGCAAATATAATTAATGATGCATATGAGAGAAGAACCAAATGAAAAGGGTTTTATATGATGCTCAAATGCAAGGAGGCATGATGACATGAGCATGATATTATTATGATGCAACAATTATATATAGGAAGTAGCATCTATGTAGACTAGGCTAGTAGCATTGCAATTGTTAGACAATTGGGATGCTATAGTGCTGGTCTGGTGCGACTGCATTCGGGGGTGGCCTAGGTGGAGGTGGCAGAGCGCCATGTGCCACGGCGGCTGGAGCGGTTCCGTAGCCTCTTTCGACTGCGTTGCGGTTCATCTGAACCAGTCCCTCATGTAGCTTGAGGAACTCGCGGCAATCCTTGAGGAGGTGGCTGGACTTCTTCTTGCCATCATGCTTGTTGATGTAGAAGTGCACCGTACATGGTCCGGACAGTTTGTCCTCAATGGAGCTCGCGGGTGCCTCGTCGCGAGTGCAGCGTTGCCACACTTGCGTGGTTTCCCGGAGTCGCGGTATCCACCGCTACGGTATCCGCTGTTGCGGTTGTCGTCGCGTCTTTCGGCGTAGCCAGCCGCGACCATGTTGACGTTGTCACGGTCATCGTAAATGCGCATGCGACGCTTTCCTCGGCGATCACGTCTACGCTCGAGCTCCGCCTCCTCGTCGGAGTGAACGCGATTCTTTACTGAATCTTCTCCATCGGCCCACTGATTCGCAATCTCCATCAGGTGGTCGATGGTCTTGGGCTTTGAGCGGCCCAGCTCCTCTTTGAGTTCTAAGCGGCGAACGCCACCGTTGAATGCGTCAATCGCGCGATCCTCCGAGATGTTTTCTACGGAGTTCTTGATGATGGACCACCTTTGGATGTAGGAGCGCAGCGATTCACCAAATCTTTGTTGGTAGCATCTCAACTCTTCGATTGATGCGGGCCGCTTGTATGTGCCCTTAAAGTTGCGCACGAAGCTGTAAACTAGCTCGTCCCAACTGCGAATGGATCCGCGTGGGAGGTTGTTGAGCCATGCTCAGCGGCGCCGCAAATTGTAGCTGCAAGCATTGCATGGCTGGCTCCGGCGCCTCCGTAGAGCCTGACGGAGGAGATGTGGTCCTCCAGCCAGATCTTCGGGTCCTGTAGGCCGTCAAACTTCGGGTTCTCCGACGGGAGTTTAAACCCTTTAGGCATTCGCTTCTGCCTAATGGATCTGCTGAAGCATCTGGCGCCGCAGAGCTCCACGTCCTCCTCTTCTGAGTCAGTCGACCGAGCACGTCGTGCTCTTGATTTGTCGATCTTGCGATGCGTGATGTCATCACATGCGTCGTAGTCATGGTCGTGTCGTCGTGAGCGGTGACGTCGAGACAAGTCGTGACTGTCATCGCTGGATGAGGGCGAGGAGTAACGCTTTGCTAGCGCTTTGCCCTTCTTTGGTTCTGGTGTCGGCTCCTTGTTGAGGGCGGCCTCGATTAATCCCAAGCCCGCGGTCGTAGATCGGTTCATGGCGGCTCGGGGGTCCCCAGCTGGTGGCTGGTTGTTCAGGAGGTACATGGTGGCCGCTGTCACCGCAGCCTGCGGCGTCTTGGGGACCACATTGCCCTTGGTGTCGACTGTCATATAGCTGAAGTCGTGGACCTTTGCGGCATCTATGCGTTCCTGCTCGATGAGATGGGCCATCCGAGATTGCCTCTTCTTGGCGAGGTGCTCGTTGCTCTTTGAGGAGGATCCTCCGTAAGAGGAGAGTCTAGCACGAAGAAGGCTCGACTCATCTGCCGCCTTTTTGCGTGCCTCGAGTTGCGCGATTGTTTGTATTTGGCGCTTGAATTCTTCCTTCAGGAGCCAGTGATAGCCCATCAACAGCTCCTGCGGGGATCCAAAGGGTAGAGGGGTGCCTCGCAGGGCCTCGCGGCAGCGAGCCCATTCTTGCTTGTTGAGCTTGATCATGACGTGTTCGCCGGTTTGCTCATTTACTATGGTTGGGGGTTCGACTGTTCCTCCGTTGTCAATGGGGGTGCGATTGCCACCGTTACCGACGTTGCCGCCGTTAGGCGGGTCGGTTCTGTTGCCGCTGTTGTCGCGGTTGGCAGAGGTGTCGCCTGTGTTGATGACGGCGCACATGAAGTGATTGGGGAAGCTGTTGCTTCCACAACTCTCAGATCCGGAACCGTAGGTTCCATCTTCAGTGGACAGATCACTCAAATCGGAGTCACGACTGCTATCATTGACCGTGTTCTCGACTGTTGTCGGGGCGTTGAGCTCGCTAAGGGTGCCGATCGATGGAGGAAACCATGATGCTAGGGAAATCAACGGTGCCGTTGGCTGATCAGGCATGCGAAGCGTGCCCATCTGACCGACTTGGAAGCGGAAGCTCCCTATTGCCAGGTTGATTCCGTCGCCTACGGACTCCAAGGCCGGGTGAGTGGCCGGCGTGTGGATGGTGAAGTCGAACGCGCCGAAGAGCTGGAAAATCTCCGCTGTTGCGGAGTTGTAGATCGCGGTTGATGGGGCCGAAGAAGCCGCAACATCAGCACTCCCAATTCCCACAGATGGCACCAATTGACGAGGGTTTAACTCATCAATGCCCATTTTTATGGACTTGGGTTTTGGAGAAGGAGGGAGCGCTGGAGACATCTATTGGCTAGCAAACAAGCACATAGAGGACAAAGATTTACCCAGGTTCAGGCCTCGTAGAGGTCCCTACTCCTGCTTGTCTGCTCGTGGAATTATCGAAGGAACCGAAGGTTACAATGGTGCGCTGATGTAATCTGGCGAGGGTGGTGGAAACTAGGGTTGAGTGTGTCCTCCTCGCTGCCCCCTCCTAGCCCTTATATAGATAGGCTAGGTCTCGGGTAGCAGGTCGAGTCGGTTACAAGTTAGGTTTTTCCCCTTCAAACTTTCTATTTTTAACTTCTTCTTGTTCTTCAAGCAATCGAGAGTCCATAGGTTACTCGAGTCCTTCGTTTGGGCCTTGGCGACACCATGGGCCTGTACGTATTTGGACCATATATACCAAGCTCGAGTACCTGTAGGGTATACCCATGTTAGGCACAAATGACCATTTCTTTCTTTTATTCATTTTGATTTGTTTTTCTTTCGGATTTGTTTGGGCATGATCTAGATGATGTTTATTTCACCTAAAAACCATTTTACAAGCCATAGATCACTTAATCAGGGCAATTCAAAACAACTCCTATTTAAATGCACACACATATGAATGCTTTAATAATTTCAATTGGAAAAGTTTTTGTTAACCATAATTTTGATGATTTGGATCTTAATAACCTTGGATTGAAGTTTTGGGATGTTACAAGTTGCGGACGCTTTGTCTCGCAAACACACAAGCCGTCTTACGAGACTCGAAATCAACATGTTGGGTCTTGAGGAAATAAAATCTTTGTATGATTCCGGCGATTTCTTTAACCAATTTTCGCAAAGTGCTCCATTGACAAAGGAGTTGATGATTTCTATTTGCATAAGGGCTTTCTCTTTAAACAAAACAAGCTTTGCATTCCAAAATCGTCGCTTCAACTTTTGCTTCTCCAAGAATCTCATGGTGGAGGCCTCATGGGTCACTTTGGCCGTGACAAGAAATTGGACATGCTCTCCAATCAGTACTTTTGGCCCAAGATGAAGCATGACGTGGAGCGCTACGTTCAACGATGCACGACATGTGTTCAAGCTAAGTCGCAAGCTAACCCCTACGGTATTTATATGTCGTTGCCTATTCCTCATACACCTTGGTACGACATTAGCATGGATTTTGTGTTAGGATTGCCTAGATCTAAGCATGGTCATGATTCTATATTTGTTGTTGTGGATCGCTTTTCCAAAATGGCACACTTCATACCGTGCCATAAGACCGACGATGCTTCACATGTTGCAAATCTGTTTTCAGGGAAATCGTCCGTCTTCACGGGGTGCCAAGAACAATCGTCTCCGACCGCGACGTCAAATTCATGAGCTACTTATGGAAGACCCTCATGGCCAAGCTCGACGTCAAGCTCCTCTTTTCATCCGCATCACATCCTCCAAACGATGGGCAAACCGAGGTTGTGACCGAAGCCTCGGAACCCTTCTACATGTGTTGATCAAGAAGAACTTGAAAGATTGGGAGGAATGCATTCCACACGCAGAGTTTGCCTACAACCGTGCCAAGGACTCAACAACCAAGATGAGTCCATTCATGATCGTCTATGGTTTCGAGCCCCTCACCGCGCTTGACATCCTACCACTTCCTCTGCATGAGCGCACAAACATGGACGTTGAGAAGCGCGCACAAGCAATGAAGAAGATTCATTAAGAAACAAGAGCTACTATCGAGCAACAAGTCCTTCGCCAAGCTTCAAGGTTAAACAAGGACAAGAAGGAGATGATATTTCAAGAAGGTGATCTTGTGTGGATACACCTAAGCAAAGCCGCTTCCCCAAGGAACGCGACTCCAAGCTAAAGCCAAGAGGAGATGGTCCCTTCAAGGTCCTCAAGAGAATCAACAACAACGCCTACATCATCGACATACCGGCGTCCAAGTACCTCGCAAGCAATACGTTCAACGTCAAAGATATCTCACCCTACCATGGAGATGTTCAAGATGACAACCATGAAGAGTCGAGGACAACTCTTTCCCAAGGGGGGGAGCTGATGTAGCCTGTCCTACGGACGCTCCTACATCTACACCAACAAGTCCCCCAAGTGGACCGATGACCCGTGCCCGAGACAAGCTCCTTCAAGCTAAGGTGAATTCGCTCCTTGTCTCATGTGACTTCGATACATCCTTGGATGGCTTGCTACTTCATGCCAATACCTTATGCATCATCAGGTACGAAGCCCAATAAGAAGTGCCCAAGGAAGCAGCCAAGCCATCGCAAGACAGAGTCGCGGACCAAATCGGCGCCAGGGCCGGTGGACCGTAACTCCTGCCGGAATTTCCGGCGCATGCTCCGGCGGACCGGGCCAGCGACCGGAAATACCGGCGCACACCAGAACCGTCCGGTGATGACCGAAAGACGCTTCTGTGAGCCATTCCGGTTTTGACTGGAATTTCCGGCAGCGACCGCTGAACTTATTGCCGGAATCAGCCCCCGAACACCTACTTGGGTTTGATGCCCAAGAATATTCCCTTTTCCATCTAGTTTTACCCTTTTTATACCCAAACTACCCCTAAACTTGTGGCTGGCCTATATATAGCCCCCACCTCTATTGTAAACCCCAGGCATGATATTTGGAATTAGTGGAAACCCCTGGTGGATCTATCTAGTTCTTGCCTCATGCTCCTTTGACAAAGGAGCACCAAATATCCCAAACCTCGTTGGAGTTTGCATCGTGCCTCTGCATTGTACAAGGCCTAGGCATTGGAGTCCCTTTGCCTAGATTTCAATATCTCACCGAGTCTCCTATCTCGTCGTGCCGGTTCGAGAGAGATCCCTCCGCTCGACGCCGATCCTAGAGATTGCACCGGACCGGTCACCGCGGGCGTGAGCTATTGGTGTGTATCATGGTTTTGCATGTGTGTGTTCATCGTGTTCTTCGTGCCTGAGTTCGTTGTGTTCATCCTTCCCTCCTCTCCCCGCACTCCATCCTTGATTTGAGTGGGATTCGTGAAAGATCGGGCCACCCTAGAGGTTTGCCCTCAACATATTCCTTTCCATCTTTAGCAAGTATTTGAGTTGTTGTGATTCAATCATCCATATGATGATATATTCAATCATGTTTCTTATGTTCCTTGTTTTTCACACTGCTCTTATCTTAGTGAGTACTTCTTTGAAAGCTATCATTGAAAACCCCATTATGTTTGAACTCCTGCAAATTGTTAACTATTCTTTGACCAAGAATAAAGTTTGCCATTACCAATTATCATTTACTTTGTGTATCTTTATTGTGTTTCCTTCACTTATTGCAAGTTAAGTTATATAATAGTGAGTTGTTTTCTATTATGATTTGTGTATTGAAGAATGTGATGCTTCTTGTCCGTATTCTCTTTATCGACACTTTACTCCATAAACCTGTGGTCATGTTTATTGAGCTCAGTTTTCGCTTAGGGACAAGCAAGGTCTAAGCTTGGGGGAGTTGATACGTCCATTTTGAATCATTATTCTATATAATAATTTACTGTTATTCACTGATATATTTCATATTAAGAGAGGATACTGATGTTATTTCACCTATTTTTGCATGGTTGATGAGTTTTGGAGGATGGACCACTGAAGTCGGGATTCTGATGAAAAAGGCACTGTCCAGGTGGAAAATTGGCGAAGACCAGAAAATCCCAGAAAATATACGGAAATTCCTATTTTTCCAGAAGACGAAGGAAGCCAGAAGGAGGAGTGGAGATGGGCCACAGGGGGGCCACACCACCCCTAGCACGGGCCACCCTTGACCGCGCCACCAGGTGGTGTGGCCACCCTGGCCCACCTCCAGCATCGCCCTTTCGCGTATATATTCCCCTCGAAACCGTAAGACTCGGGGAGGGACGACAGAAAGATTCTGTCGCCTCTATGGGGCGGAAACTATAGAGAGAGAAAGAGGTCTCCGGCAGACAGAATTCTGCCAGGGAAATTCCTTCCCGGAGAGGGGAGATCGTCACCATCAACACCGTCATCAAGGTAGACTTTATCGGGATCATCATCATCATCTCCACCAGCACTATCATCACCACTCCGTACCGCTGTAACATTCGGGTTAAATCTTGCATAGTTCTTAGGGGAAACTTTCCCGATGTTGATTACTTGTCGTAGTTGATGCTATTGAGTGGAATCATTGAACTACTGTTTATGTTCAGATTGTTACTTATCATTATTTCATCTCTGATCTTGATCCATATGATGTCTCGTAAGTAGTTCGTTTAGTTCTTGAGGAAATGGGAGAAGTCATGTTGTTAGTAGTGAAATTGTGTTGAGAAAGATTCAATGGTTTGATATTTAAGTTGTGATGTTATTCTTCTAGTGGTGTCATGTGAACGTCGACTATATGATACTTCACCTTTATGGGCCTAGGGGAATGCATTGTGTATTTGGCTACTAATCGCGGGGTTGCCGGAGTGACAGAAACCTGAACCCCCGTTAGAAAACCTTTACACAAGGGAGTGTAGGATCTCAAAGTTTAAGGTTGTGGTTAGGTTTTTATCTTAATTACTTTCTTGTAGTTGTGGATGCTTGCAAGGGGTATAATCACAAGTATGTATTAGTCCTAGAAAGGTCAGTATATTAGCATAGGTTCACCCACACAACACTTATTCAACCAAAGAAGATTAATCAACTATATGAAGCGAAAGCACTTGACAATATTCTCATATGTCCTCGAAAATGTTAGGCATCTTAAGTAATACAACCGGCTTGTCCTTTGCTAAAGAAAAAATTGGACCACTTGCTGCAATTATTATTATTGTCATTTATTTACTTATACTTTATTTATCTGCATTATCAAAATCCCCTAAAAATCCATTTGCTAAGTATTTACAGAGAATTCCTGATCAATACCACTTGTCAACACCTTCTGATCCTCGTTGGGTTCGACATTCTTACTTATCGAAAATACTACGATACACTCCCTATACTTGTGGGTCATCAGCGGCAACGGGGAGACGGGAACGAGGCGGTGACGGGAAGAGGCGACGACGTACACGAGTGGATGCGGTGTAGGCGTAGCGGATGCGGTGGAGGTGGAGGCGTCTGATGCGGTGGAGGCAGGCGGCGGTGGCCGATGCGGTACACGCAGGGTGCGGCGGTGGCCGACGCGATTGGGAAGAGGGAGGGGGAGGTCGGGGAAGAGGAAGAGGAAGTAAATGGGGGAGGATACGGGTCTGGGTGGCGCGGGAAACCTTTCGACTTGATCTATAGCTAGGATAACATCGACGTTTCTTTCCTGCGAACATTACTAGAACTGTAGGCACTGGTTGCGTTTGCAACTTCCGAACGCTATCCCTAAATTTGGCCTGGTTCCACCTGTGGGTCCGTTTTAGTAGTGGCGTCTGAAGTACACTAAACGCCACAGTTAAAATCTAGTAGTGGTATTCGGTTTATTCTAGACGCCAGAACTATGTTGGCTCTTAGCGACGGCGTGTTCTTTCTATGGCACGCACTAGCAAAATGACTGCTATATGTATTTTCCTACTAGTGCACTGTAGATCCATCAGTCATACCCGACCGATGCCGAGTTTCACGCCTCCTCCGGACCACTGAGCTCCAGCCCGGACCTACGTGATTCTCGCCTTCCTGCTGATTAGGCTTCGATTCTTCGGTACCTTACACCGTAGCATCTCCATCAACCGAGTGGAATCTTCTGTAGGCTTGACCTCCACCTTCAACTTGACTCCATGGTAGATCATGGTAGATGATCAGTCCACCTCGCGCCGCGCCAACTTCAAGTTCCCATCTGTACACATTCTTGAATCAACTCCACGCCATTGCCATACTGAACCACGCCGCCCTCAAGGCATGCACCATGTGTTTTCACACCACAGAATTCGGACACCATCAGCTCCTACGTCGTTGTCGCCGATCTTCACTATCTTCCGTCATCAGACTATCCTGTCCGACTCCGACCCAAATCATCTTTCGGCGAATACCATTCCATCACTGCTACATCCATCTTTGCTAGCTTGCCATCCCCGCAACGCATAAACATCGCTGTTGTGCACACCGAAACTGCTGCATTCCACAAGTAAAACTTGCATCCCTGTATGCTTCTTTCGTGCACTTGGCAAAATACAAAACCAAAAATAGCTTTTGATCTTCACGTGATGTGCTCCTTCCTCTGGCTTAACTACCGATGACATTGGTTGGTTTTGGACAATGCCTTGCTCTCCCGATGCAATCCATGTATCGTTGATTGAATGTTTCTTCGTTGCGATTGATTTGCTTGCCCAGCGTCGTGTCTCAGCTGGCCCTGCCCTGTTGCTTCCGTGCAAGAGCACTCCGCCTCGAAGACGTGTACGACAGTACGAGGACACCTAGGACTTGGTCCCGACTTTTGTTCCAAACAAATCTCGTTTCTTTCTGTTTCTGATCAATCGATCGTTCCATCGCGGTCCTGCCCCTCTGCACCGCTTCCGCAAACGAGCATCAAATCGGCTGATTAATTTTCTTAACTCCTCTAGATCAACAAACTGTGATCTCCGAACCTCGCTCTGATACCACTTGTTACAGTCGTAGGAGCATAGTCGATCTACCGAGGACCAAGCAATCACGCAACACGATAACGATACCGAAATTTGTTAAGCAGTTCGACAAATTACCTACTATACGGGACATGACTACGGGCCTCTCCAAAGATATTGCTGCACCAGTCGCCTTGGTCGCTGGCACAAGCCACCGGCATCCCTTGCACGCATCATAGGTTACATTGTGTGGCATCCCTCACATTATATGGGAGGCCTAGACTAGTCCGACTCTAGTACTACTCGTATCCTATCCACAATACAACAAGTCCAGACGTAACCTAACTCGTACACTAATATTTGACACAAACACAACGTCTCCCTCGTTCAACGGTGGCGACATGGGTGGCCTCGGTGGACGGCAGTGCGGTTGCTTGGCGGCAGTGTGGCGGCTCCTGTGCGTGTGAGCAAGCGGCAGTGGTGGCGCTTCAGGGTGGCGACGGCGGCGTGCGGCGCGAGCCGATATTCTGAGGATCTGGGCAGCACGGGAGCTCGCCGAAGCGGGGGATCCACAGGACCGGCTTGGCTGGCGGTGGTTCTTGTGGCTTCGGATCGTGTTCCTAGCAAGGGAATGGGGACTCCGCCGGGGCAGCGGCATCGACCCCTTGTGCCCTTCCTCTTCGCCCTAGATCTGCAAAGCGTGGGCGGCAGGGTGTCGATCTAGAAAGGGAACCTTTCCAGTTGTCTCTCCGGTTTCTAGGGACCTCGCGGCGGTGCCTCCCGGAATTTCCCCAGCTCTTCGGTGTGCTTGGCTTGGTTTCCTGGGCGGCAACCCTGGGCGGTGGGAGTCCTCTTGCTTGGCGGGCGTGCCAGAGGCTCTAGTGCTGGCCGGTTTTCTCGGTCATGTGGATGATGTAGTGTCGGCAATCCGCGTGGCGTGACAGCGGTTTAGGCTGTTGCTTAGCGACGATCGATATCCAGCGCGAACGATTGATCGCTTTTTGCCGGGGGAAACCCTTGACCCTTGGGGATCGATAGTGGCATCCGTGGACGTCATCCCCTTCCAGAAGGCGTCGATATGGTGGTGCTCGGTTTACCTGCGTACTCCGACTGAAAACCTAAGATCTTCGGATCGGGCGTTAGCGGCGCTTCTGCGTTGTGATCTTCTTGAAGATGCCGCCTTGGAGCCTCACGATGAGCGGCTCTCCGATGGTTGAGTGGTTCCACCCTACTCTCCTCGGCAAAGCTTTCTTAGGGTCTACACTATCGGTGTTCCTTGTTTGGCTGGTCCCTGGTGCTGCTCCTTGGTTGTGAGCAGTCGGTTGACTCCTGGTGGTGGCCGGCCTCTGGTGGTTGTCGGTTCGTCCACGTAGGGTGGGCGCCGCTCGTCACACAGTATGTTCAGCGCCTGCTCCTCCCAAGCGTAGTCTACTGTAATAGTCTCATGTTGTGCCGCTTTCCGGCTGTAGCACCTTCGATAGGCCTTTCTTGTGTGTGTCATGAAAACAAATAGCGTGCCATTTCACGCTATTTAGCGTGCTATAGCGTATTTGGAGAGTCCACGCTATTTTTTCAAGATTTTACTTGCTATGGCGCTATTTTTTAAATAGCTTGTGATATCGCGCTAAAATATCATAGCGTTACCGCTATTTCAAGTATAGCACGATTATTTGTTTTTGTTGGTGAGTGTGAAGTAAGAGAGCATGTGATGAATGTGTCAAATAAGCAAACATACGGAAAAAAATTAATTGTTAGATTTAAGTGATCGTCTCAAGCCGTAGCCTCCTGCTATAGCACCCGACGTTGTACTAGATTTAGCCATGTCTGTTCTCCTCCAACTTTTATAGCGCCGGAATTAATTATGCATGTACAAGTATTACTCTAGGCAATTTATTAGATGCTGAAATCCATGATATTTATGATATACCTGTTATATTTTTTAATTTTTATAAAATAATATTTTATAAAATAGCATGTTATTAGTACGCTATAACTTTCATATTTTCTGGAGAAAATCCACGCTTAATTAAATAGCACGCTATTTTTTCCTTGGTGTGTGTGCAAGTTCTGCGGGCCTTTTGGGCTATTTTCTAAAAAAAACGGAGTTGAACACTTCTTTCCTTACTGAATCTTGGTGGCTTTTGGTTTTCAAATATGTAAGTTAGAGTTAGAAGAAATTTTCTTTTTGAAAATAGAGTCCGAAGAATTTTGGTGGCACCTCGTGTAAATTCGAACAGAGTCCAGTACTATAATATATTTTTCAAGTTTCGTGAAAACTTGGCTGGACTGCGTTGATTTATACAACTGCTTCGTTGGGCTGACAAACGAAACCACGGTATTAAGTCTTACAGTGATGGTCGAAATCTGAATGAACTGAAGCCTGAAATTGACGAGATGACTAGCGAGAAAATTACACATATATCGACCGACAAATTAAGGGCACTCAAGTTATAGGCATCGACGGTTGCACGTATGCGTAACTAAGCTTATTGATTCCCACCGTACCTCAAATAACCACACTGGTTATCAGAGGGGACACTGACACACTGTGGTATAGCAAGCTGAGCTAGCTCGTGTTCGAGCACCACGTACTATGTCACAAGGTCAGGCATCGGACCACGTGACGGGCACCACCCCGTCGTCCGTGTCGAGCCCGAGCGCCTTCCACACGGCCGGAGACCCGTCGACGACGTTGTTGGCGCAGGGGGGCTCGAAGTTGTGCTCGTCGTCGCAGCCGTGCATGGAGTCGCACTCGTCCACCACCGTGGCCGTGGCGGTCCTCCCGTTGTCTGCCCGGATCACGATGCGGTTCCCGCACCGCCGTCCGCGGGAGAACCAGCCCGTGGAGAGCGCGACGACCATCTGCGAGTCCGGGTGGAACCTTTCGTCGCAGCTGGACCTCCCGCCACCGTCTCCGCCGTCGGCGAAGCTGTTGAGCGTGAGGCTCGCGCGGGTGGTCCCCGTGACGCGCGGGGAGCACGCGAACGTCCTGTACCGCTGCCCGTCCTCGCAGCACTCGGAGTCGTTCTCCGTGTTGCAGCTGCCGGACTCGCCCCGGATGCTGCCGCTCGGCTGGCAGGTCTGCCTCTGGAGGAGGGCGCGGTGAGGGAAGGTGGCGCCGGGAGCTACCCGGGGAAGAAGGGCTGTCGTGAGCACAATGAAGAGCGCGTAGGACAGGGGACAAGTGGCCATGATTGATGCTTACTTCACTTGAGCTAGTGCTGTGTTGCTGTGCTGCGACTGCGAGTCGTGGTGGTGGTGTTGCTGCTGGTGCGTAGGCGCCAACTTATATAGCCGCGATCGAGCTGGGGATGCCGACCCTGCCAGCTGAAAGGACCAAGGGTTTTGATTGGTCAGTTGAACTTATCAATCGTCTCCCGGCCCCCTAGTTTTCAGTCAGGAAGGAAGGAGCGTTGCATTACCCGTTTGTGTGCAACTCCTTTCAGTTTATATCATGTTCGCAATTTGTTTGATGCTAACTACAAAACGATCGGTATGAATTAAAAAGGAAAAAAAGTCTAAAACAAACCTTCAACTTGTAGATGAAAGATAAATCAAACCTCAAACTTCTGATCCCTGAAATTTGCACACCGAACTTTTAAATCCCGGTCTATTTGCAAAACGATCGGTATGAATTGGAAATGTGCACACTCTGCCACAACCTTTGTGCAGTGTAGAACAAATGACCCTCGGACTATAACAATCTAGGAGGGATGATGGGATAAAAGAAAATAAACAACTATTTCTCTTTCTTATCAACTTGTACTTTTTTTTGAGACAAATAAACAACTTGTATATACCCGGAAAAAAAACTTGTATATATTGTATACCCTCCAATTCAAATTACCTGTCGCGGCTTGCTAGGAGTAATTTAGATCGGATGTACTTTCTTCGATCCGTAATAAGTGTCATTAAGTTAATATACTCCTCTGTCCCAAAAATAATTGATTTGGATTTTTCTATCTACATACTAAAACATGTCTAAGTACATCTAAATTAAAAAAATCAAATCACTTATTTTTAAATGGAGTAAGTAATTTTATTCTAAATTAGCAATATTTATTATAAATCGCAGGGAAGTAATACCTATTGAGCATCTGCACTTTAAATTTCCTCTGGACAGATCCCAAAGCCGCAATAGGCCCTGCTCACGGGATGAGCACGACCAAAACTTTGGCGGGCCCCGTAGCTGATTTTCATTTCGCAACATGCAATGCAAAGCCCGCGTATGTGACAAAACCGCTGGTTAAAGAGGGGCCCAAGTACCAAACCGAACTGTAAAAAATATCCACACGAGATGGACATGCAGTACGAGCTATGACCCGAGTTTTCTACGTGAGGAAGCCGGCCGGCTCTGATCGCAGCATGTCCCGTCTCCACTCGCCCCCGGAAAAGCCCCCTCTCACTCCACTCCACCCAATCGGGTTTTGGGGCGCCAGCGCAAAACAATTGTCTAGCCGATTTTTCGACATGTCGTTTTTAGTCTGTGTGTATCTTTTATCATCTGTCACCGAACCCAACCCACCGGGGACAAGTTGATTCGTCGGATGAAGAACAAAGGCCGGTGGGTCAGCTATGTCAGTGAGGGGAGCAAATTTTTCCTCTATTATTCCAATTTTCCTCCATGTTTTCCATATCCCCCATATCCTCCCATTCCTCCCACCCCTCTGCCGTCACTCCTGCCATTTCCCTCCCAGCGATATGGGCGCCGCTCGCTTCTCCAGAACGCCATGCTACTAGAGAAATTCATCATTCCTCGCTCGAAAGAAGAGGAGGTGCCGACGAAGGCGCCGAGGAGGCCTAGGCCAGCAAAGCAGAAGTCGACCGGCATAAGAAGGGGTCATAGGCAGCCGCATGGATAGGGAGGTCAAAGCAAGGGCGGCGAAGGTGGATTTTGACCGGTGGTCACTAGGTGGTTCAAGGTCATGGCCCGTTGTGGGCACCGCATCAACATCACCATCAAATGGTGATTCTGAGTACGCAAATGTGGTAGATGAGTGTGACTCTATGTACGGTTGCGACGATGAGCACAACTACAAATCACCATGCGCAAAAAACATTTTCGACGCATCGCCAGTTGTGTGGAATGCCCTAGTGCTCAACCAAAACGTCGGAATTAATTGCATTATTACATATCTTCATGTATGTATTCAGTGTGGCATCTATACATATAAGTAATAGCATGTACATGTATTGTCATCTTAGATGCATTCATAGATGGATTGATGCACATGTTGACGAGGGTTGAACTTGCCAATGCCCATTGTTATGGACTTGAGTTTTGGAGAAGGAGGGAGCGCTGGAGGCATCAGTCAGCTAGCAAACAAGCACACAGGGATGCAAGATTTACCCAGGTTCAGGCCTCGTAGAGGTTCCTACTCCTGCTTGTCTGCTCTTAGATTTAACGAAGGAATCGAAGATTACAAAAGTGCGCAGATACAATCTGGCGATGGTGGTGAAAACTAGGGTTGTGATTGTCCTCCTCGCCACCCCCTCCTAGCCTTTATATAGATAGGCTAGGTCTCGGGTAGCAGGTCGAGTCGGTTACATATTAGGGTTCACCCGTTTGAACTTTCTATTTTAAACTTCATCTTGCGCTGCAAGCAATCGAAGAGTCCGTGGGTCACCCGAATCCTGTATTGGGCCTTGGGAACGCCGTGGCCTTCTGCTGTATCTGGACCGTATATGTCAAACTCGAGTACCTGTAGCGTATACCCATGTCAGTAGCCCTCGAGTGTCCAGTGGAATCGTAGATTCGACTAGAGACTTTATGAAGTCTTTCGAGTGCTTATCTGTGTTGGGCCACGCAGAGATAAACAAAACTTTTTCCCTAACGCGGAACTCCCAAGATCCAGCTCAGGTTATAAGCCACGAGATTACCGCTAGACGCGCAGATGCGGAAGTTGATGTAGCGCGTCGAAGTAGTGCCGAACGATCCCACGGACAACCCTTGCAAATCCCACAAACTCCTTCGTCAGATCCCTACGAGCTTCCCCGTCTCCAGCGTCGTACGTGCAACGCCTCTACCGGTATCCACACATATAGGAAGGAGCTTCGGACAGAGGACTGCTAGATCATGTCTAGCCCGAAATGGAAGTGGAGAAAGTGACGGCTAGGTCAGGGACTATCCCTTGTCACTCCACTTATATACACTCCTAGTTGGGCTCAACGCTTGAGGCCCATCTAGGCTGTATTCCAATCTCCATATGGATCTAATCCACATGGGCTCCTTACCCTTAAGTGTGTGACCCTGTAGGTTCACGTACACCTGGACACGACATGAGCTACACCTTCAAGTATCCCGTCATGGCTTTGAGTCCAACTCACTCCCATGAACACTCGGTCTCAAGTCGATAGATGGTAGCGGCCTCTAGCAAGACGTGCCAACTCCCAAGTGCCGTAAAGTCAGAAGACGAACCTTCAATGTGACTTTCGTCCAAGTCCCTTTGCCTCACGATATAGCTGTTAAGCTAAAGGCGAGTAGTTTCCATCCTTTTAATAGCTTAACTCTCTTCTCATACCATGATATGTGATTCACTAGACTAACTCTTAGCCCGACTCCTCAGTTAACACTTAACTGAGCAGCGCATGGCCATGCTTCCGAATCATATCACACGAGAGGGTTCAGAGAATATCTCTCCATTACGGAGGGGCAAATCCCATCTTGGTAATCCACGTCACGCAGCTTGCTTCACAACTAACCCGAACTCTACCTTTATAACTGCCCATTTACAGAACAACGTTTGATAGAACCTAAGTTGGCGATCCACAACTCGGATCATGCAATCACCTCAGGTCGAAGGATTCCATTGCTTGAGACTGCAAATGACAAAATGCTCGTTGCATCTCAACTGTGGGTTAGTCCGACTCGCTAAACTCTTTAGCCGAATCAGTGTAAGTCGCAATAGCATCACCATGCCCATGACAAGTGGAACTGTGTCATTAGCCGACTTGCACATTGGTCTAAGTTGTGTGTCCAACACAACCTCAACGATCAAGGACAATCTAATATGAACAATCATGAATACATAGTTCCACAATTGAATCACGCATTCAGTGATATATATCTGATGTTCATATAAGGACAACTTTACTTTATGAATACTTTGGGAAATATCATCAACCATGATTGCCACTAGGGCATATTCCCAACAGTCTCCCACTTGCACTAGAGTCAATCATCCGACATCACATGTCTAGGCATCTAATGCCCATGGCTCTTAGGTCCGCCTCATGCTTCGGCTGTGGAAGTGGCTTTGTCAACGGATCTGCAATGTTTGCATCCGTGTGTACCTTGCATAAATTGATATCACATTGATCCACGAACTGGCGAATAAGGTGGTACCGCATGAGTATATGTTTGTTTTTCTGGTGTTGTCTAGGTTCCTTGGCTTATGCAATAGCACCATTGTTCTCACAATACACGTCTAACGGATTGGACGAGCCCTGAACCACACCAAGATCCATGAGGAAATTCCTCATCCAAACGGCTTCCTTTGCCGCCTCTGAGGCAGCAATATACTCAGCCTCTGTCATAGACACAGACACCGTCTCTTGCTTGGAACTCTTCCAGCTCACAGCCCCTCTGTTTATCACAAACACATATCCGGATTGCGAATGAGAATCATCCGAGTCAGTGAGATAACTCGCATCCGTGTAACCCCTTACACTGAGTTCATCCTCACCTCCATAAACCAGGAACATATCCTTAGTCCTTATCAAGTACTTGAGGATATTTTTAGACGCTGTCCAGTGGATCTCTCCAGGGTCAGCCTGGTATCTGCTCACAACACTAAGAGCATAGGAAACATCCGGCCTAGTACAAATCATAGCATACATGATGGATCCGACTATAGAAGCATACGGAATCACACTGATCCGACTTTGCTCATCAGTTGTCGAAGGACACTAAGTCTTGCTAAGTTTTACGCCATGGAAAATCGGTAAGAACCCCTTCTTAGACGATTCCATGTTGAACTTCTTCAACACTTTGTCCAAGTATGTACTCTGACTCAATCCAATGAGCCGCCTTGATCTATTTCTATAGATCCGGATTCCTAGTATGTAAGTCGCCTCGCCCAAGTCTTTCATTGAAAAACTCCTTTCCAATGATTCCTTGGTCTCTTGCAACATCTGGACATCATTTCCAATCAGTAATATGGCATCCACATATAAGATCAGAAAGTTTACTTTGCTCCCACTAAACTTATTGTATGAACAAGAATCATGATCACTCTTGATGAAGCCAAACGATTTGACTACCTCATCAAAGCGAATGTTCCAACTCCGAGATGCTTGCTTTAACCCATAAATGGATTTCTGAAGTTTGCATACCTTGTCAGCATCAGCCGGATCGAAAAAACCCTCGGGATGTATCATATACACGTCCTTGGTTAAATTTCCATTAAGGAAAGTCGTCTTGACATCCATCTGCCATATCTCATAGTCGAAATAGGCTGATATAGCTAACATGATCCGAACTGATTTAAGCATCGCCACGGGAGAGAAAGTCTCATCGTAGTCAACTCCTTGAACTTGTCGGAACCTCTTCTTAAAGACCCATTTGCACTCGACGGGTCTTGCACCGTCTGGAAGATCAACAAACTTCCAAACTTGATTTTCATCCATGGATTTTAACTCGGATCTCATGGCTCCAAGCCATGACTCAGAATCAGAACCCACCATCGCTTCCGAATAAGTTGCCGGCTCATCACTGTCTAACAGTAATACATCACGAACACTTCGCAATCTTGCCGATCTTCGCAGTGGAGGTGCAGCTGCCAGTTCAGCTACCACGACTGGCTCAACCTCCAAGGCTTTTACCAAATCACTACTGACCGGTTCCTCTCGAACTTCTTCAAGCCGCACCGTACTCGCACTGACTTCCCGACTGAGAAACTCTTTCTCAAGGAAGACACCGTTCCGAGCGACAAACACTTTGCCCTCTTCTCGGTTGTAGAAGTAGTAACCCAAGATCTCCCTTGGAGACCCAACGAAAATGCACTTATCCGACTTGGCTGAAAGCTTGTCCGACTGAAGTCGCTTGACAAAAGCTTCACAACCCCAAATCTTAAGAAAAGACAAACTTGGCTTCTTGCCTGTCCACATCTCATGTGGTGTCTTCTCTACCGATTTCGATGGTACTCTGTTTAGTGTGAACGCCGCCGTTTCTAGACAATAACCCCAAAATGATAAATGTAGATCTGTCTAACTCATCATTGATCGTACCATGTCCAACAAGGTCCGATTCCGCCGTTCTGACACACCGTTCCTCTGCGGTGTACTCGGCGGAGTGAGATGAGGAACTATTCCACAACTCTTCAGATGGTCATCAAACTTGTGGCTCATGTACTCGCCTCCTCGGTCCGACCGAAGAAACTTTATTTTCTTACTGAGTTGATTTTGTACTTCATTCTGGAATTCTTTGAACTTTTCAAAGGCTTCCGACTTATGTTTCAACAAGTAGACATATCCATATCTACTCAAATCATCAGTGAAGGTAATGAAGTACTCATAACCACCCCTGGCTGTCGCGCTCATTGGACCACATACATCACTATGTACTAGTCACAACAAGTCAGACGCCCTTTCACAACTCCTTGCAAAAGGTGTCTTGGTCATCTTGCCTAGAAGGCACGATTCGCATGTCTCGAATGACTCCAAGTCGAACGAAGTTAGGAGTCCATCATCATGGAGCTTCTTCATGCGTTTCCAACTTATATGACCAAGTCGACAGTGCCAAAAGTAAGTCATATTCAGATCATTTGATTTCAACCTTTTCACATTTACGTTATAGACCGACCCACCATCAAGATTCAAAATAAATAACCCGTTCTGAACGGGTGCAAAGACGTGAAACATATCATTCAAATATAAAGAATAACCATTGTTCTTAATATTAGACTCATAGCCTTGTCTCATCAAACATGAGGCATAAATGATGTTTCGACTAAGCACTGGAACATAATAACAATTATTCAGCTCCATTAAGAATCCGGAAGGTAAATGAAGTTGCATCGTGCCGACTTCCAACGCAGCGACTCTCGCTTTGTTGCCGACTCGAATGTCAACCTTGCCTCTCGCCACGCTCCTAGTTCTTACTAGTCCCTGCAACGAGTTGCAGATGTGAATAGCTGATCCGGTATCATATACCCAAGAACTGCCAGGTGCATCAGCAAGATAAATGTCTATAACATTCCAAACAAGCGTACCTGAGTCGGAAGTCACACCTCCACTCTTGGCTTTGTCATCTAGATACTTGCTGCAATTCCTATTCCAGTGGCCATCCGCCTTGCAGTAGAAGCAAGTGGATCCGGCTGTAGGAGATGGCTTGGTCCCTGAGGAAGTGATTTGGACCGGGTCCTCAGCCTTACCTCCCGACTTAGCCTTCTTCTTCTTAGTCCAAGAACTCTTCTTGAACTTAGCCTTATTCTATACCATCAACACTTGACTGGCACCTTTCTTGAGATCCACCTCAGCCTGCTTGAGCATCCCATGTAATTCAGTGAGCTTCTTATCCATACCATGCATGTGGTAGTTCGATATGAACTGACCATACGCACTAGGAAGAGAGTTCAGAATTATGTCCGTAGCGAACTCTTCGCTAATGGGGTAGCCCAGCCTTTCTAGAGACTGCACGTAACCAACCATCTTGATCACATGCGGACTCAGTGGATCACCATCCTTAAGCTTGCAGCTCAACAAGGCCTGAGAGACTTGATACCTCTCAGTCTTTGCCTGAGCCTGGAACATACTTTTGAGGCTTTTGATCATATCGCAGGCCTCAACATTCTCGAACTGCTGCTGCAAGTCCGGTTCCATGTGAGCAAGCATAAGACAGCTAATCTCCGTGGATTCATCACAAATCCGATGGTAGGCATTGGTGGCTGCGATAGTCGCATTCTCATTTGGCTCATCTGGAAGTGGGTTGTCTAGGACATGGTCCCTCTTTTCTTGCTTGAGAACAATTCTCAGATTACGATACTAGTTGGTGAAGTTAGTTCCATTTAGCTTATCTTTCTCTAAGATGGTTCTCAAAGCAAAACTAGAAATCTGAGGAAGACTGCTAGGTGCCATTGATCTACAACAGAAAATATGCAAAACACTTAAGACATGTATCCATAAAAGAGCAAGCATATTAAACATTTTAATATTTATGCTCCCACTAGAACCAACACCCCTCAGATGGTTACTTAGTGATTCAGGACCCTAAATAAGCAAGTCGACTAGTGAGCTTTAGCATCACCGCTAGCCGTCAAGTGATATAGGTAGACAACTCCTTGTCAATCGTATCTCATATGACTCCTGTTGGATGGGTGGCATCACATGCCCCGGCTCCCATCTGACTTTTCCCCGAGTCCCACAACCATTGTGATAGACCCGTCTATATTACCAAGTGCTTCCACTGTAAGTGTCTGACTCGAACCCACCTAGTCGGAAAGAATTGATAGCACCTCAACTTTATGAGCCCACTACCAAAAATGTCTGACTTGTGATGGTGCAGCACTGGCGGGGAAACCGACTAGACCTTCTTTGAGAGATTACTTTCTACCAACTATCTAATAGAGGTAAAAAAAGACATAACAATAACACAAAATAAAGCAATTATAATGTGAAATGGTATGGCTCTCTTCATGGCGATCTCCATCTCCACAAAGCTTGTAATTCGACTCGTGTCAACTCTTGTCACGTGCCGCCTTACACCATGTAGCCGACTTGTACATCGACTTGCATGCCATCCGGGTTCTCCAAATAGCTACACTAGCTAGTAATGTAAATTACATAGAGAATCCGACACGCAGGTCGTTATACAATAAAATGACAGCACCTAGGCTCTAGCCGGCTGACAAAAACCATGATACGCAGATCACGTATGGATTACACACATCACATGCACATAAGCCATACCATTCACAACATCATCTCGCAAAAACAAGTTATGCATAGATACGATATCTACCGGCGTTGTGAAACTCGCAACGACATCTAAGGCGCTACGACAGGGCGAAGTCGGCGGTCCACAAATCCAATCCAGACTCCGATTCGACCAAAATCTTTGATCTTCGATCACCACATCCGGGTTTATGTGTCACAGTCTACCCCGATGGCGGAAGCCGACCGGTAGGGGTATGTCGTTCCACGACCTTAGCAGTTAGATCATGGAAACCAGAACATCCATTCCCCAGAGTACAGTTGATCCAATCAACTTTGTACAAAACCGATCTATCTCATAGATCGACCACCAAAACTGCAATTAGATCCAATCTAACGCCAACCACATATCACATATGCATGATCTCGAGCCTAAAACAAGAAGCTAACGCTCTGATACCACTGTTGCGCCACGCTGAGATAAACAAAACATTTTCCCTAACGCGGAACTCCCAAGATCCAGCTCAGGTTATAGGCCACGAGATTACCGCTAGACGCGTAGATGCGGAAGTTGATGTAGCGCGTCGAAGCAGTTCCGAACGATTCCACGGACAGCCCTTGCGAATCCCACGAACTCCTTCGTCAGATCCCCACGAGCTTCCCCGTCTCCAACGCCGCACGTGCAACGCCTCTAACGGTATCCACACATACAGGAAGGAGCTTCGGACAGAGGACTGCTAGATCCTGTCTAGCCCGAAATGGAAGTGGAGAAAGTGACGGCTGGGTCAGGGACTAGCCCTTGTCACTCCACTTATATACACTCCTAGTTGGGCTCAACGCTTGAGGCCCATCTAGGCTGTATTCCAATCTCCATATGGATCTAATCCACATGGGCTCCTTAGCCTTAAGTGTGTGACCCTGTAGGTTCACGTACACCTGGACACGACATGAGCTACACCTTCAAGTATTCCGTCATGGGTTTGAGTCCAACTCACTCCCATGAACACTCGTTCTCAAGTCGATAGATGGTAGCTGCCTCTAGCAAGACGTGCCAACTCCCAAGTGCCATAAAGTCAGAAGAAAAACCTTCAATGTGACTTTCGTCCAAGTCCCTTTGCCTCACGATATAGCTGTTAAGATAAAGGCGAGTAGTTGCCATCCCTTTAATAGCTTAATTCTCTTCTCATACCATGATATGTGATTCACTAGACTAACTCTTAGTCCGACTCCTCAGTTAACACTTAACTGAGCAGCGCATGGCCATGCTTCCGAATCATATCACACGAGAGGGTCCAGAGAATATCTCTCCATTACGGAGGGGCAACTCCCATCTTGGTAATTCACGTCACGCAGCTTGCTTCACAGCCAACCCGAACTCTACCTTTATAACTGCCCATTTACGGAACAACGTTTGATAGAACCTAAGTTGGTGATCCACAACTCAGATCATGCAATCACCTCAGGTCGAAGGATTCCATTGCTTGAGACTGCAAATGACAACATGCTCGTTGCATCTCAACTATGGGTCAGTCCGACTCGCTAAACTCTTTAGCCGAATCAGTGTAAGTCGGAATAGCATCACCATGCCCATGACAAGTGGAACCGTGTCATCAGCCGACTTGCACATTGGTCTAAGTTGTGTGTCCAACACAACCTCAACGAGCAAAGACAATCTAATATGAACAATCATGAATACATAGTTCCACAACTGAATCACGCATTCAGTGATATATATCTAATGTTCATATAAGGACAACTTTACTTTATGAATACTTTGGGAAATATCATCAACCATGATTGCCACTAGGGCATATTCCCAACAGTCTGTGCATTTTTCGAGTGTTCTGTTTATATCATAGGGATTGTTGATATACGTGCCTGATTTATCCGATGTATCGGTATCAGTTAACTGTCTTTGGGAAAAACAACACAATCTACTCAAACTCGAGTCCCCGGACTCGAATTCGGAAAAGTGCTGGCGTAATTCAACTCAAGCCGCAGAGGTCTTACAGGAGTCGAATTCCAGTGTATAAGTGTGAGCACTCGACGCGTCCGTCAAGGCATGTTCATCGTACCCACAGGCACGGATATATTTCTGGTAGTGCATAGCAGATGTGTTGCCAGGCCTTATTTAGGTGTTATCTTCACGCTTTAAGCATGGCATCTGAATTTTTGTCATCGCGGAGATGATTCGGTTGGCCTAGGAGACGTAGTCTTTTTGTAGGAAAAATATGAGGCGGAGTCACCATAGCATTCGAGTGTGGATGTTATCAACACACAATATGATGTACAAGGAAGAAATAATCATAGGGTGCGTGACCAGTGCTCCCTATGGGAGCAGCCCCTGAGTGCCTATTCGAGTCGTAGACTCGAGTGGGGACTATAAGTACCTTTGCAACTGTGGTCGTCTTCATTTGCTTGCTTCAGTCGAATATGCTTCCAGCGTTCCCTATAGGAGTAACCCGTAGTTCACAGTCAAATCGTTAATTCGAGTGATGGGTTTATCTTGAATTCTCATACACCTGCATAAAATTTCTTTCAGGTGCACGGCCAGTACTCCTGTTAGGAGTAGCCCCTGAGTGCTTGGTTGAGTCGAAGACTCGAGCAAGGACTAAAGTAGTAAAAATATTCTTCTGCTGGAATCGATGACGTCAGTGCTGACGATGTGATGATCTCAGTTGCCCGTGTGAGCGGCTTTGACGGGACGTGACGAGCGGTGGGTCCCACTTTCTGACTACGATTTGATTGGGCGTGCGTAACCTTCTGTTTTAACTGCGTCTCCTCGATTTACGCGCGTAATGGAAGTAGTAGGGGATGGTTTGTTGTTCATCTTCGCCACGTGTCGATGGCAATGTGCGCCATGCATTCAGTAGGGTTTTTGCTGGCCGTTGGATGACATCTGCGAGGAGGTTAAGTAGCAGCGCAACTGCGGTAAAAATTTCCTCATCTCTCTTCTTGCTCGTGCCTCCTTCGCCATTGCTGTTCTCTCTGCTTCCTTGGGCGCTTCCTTTTTGCGGCACTAGACCAGCTCCGCGTTTTCCCCAGTTACTTTCTCTGTTTGCATCGCCATCAAAAGATGGGTAAGAAGAAGGGAGGCGTCGACTCTGGATCTATGGCCATCATTGCCGCCACCAAGAAGTAGGGAGGCACCACCACTGTGGGCACCAGCGCGGCCGGTGCTGGGAAGAAGAAGGGTGTGGGCACTCACGTCACCAACCGCGCCTGGCACGCGTCCATCATCAAGTCTTCTGAGCTGCATCTTCTCCGTCAAGACGGAGCTCTTCCACCCGCAGATGACGACTCGCGGGTGCCTGGTGACGAGGTAATCCCCCGTCCTCCTCCGGATTTCCAGGTGATGTTCCTTGCGTTCGTCATCCGAGGTCTCTCTCTTCCCCTGCATCCTTTCTTCAGGGGTCTTCTTTGTTTCTATGGGCTCCAGCTACACCAGCTGTCCCCAAACTCCATTCTCCACATCTCTTGCTTCATCACTCTTTGCGAGTGCTGGCTCGGCATCGAGCCACACTTTGGCCTCTTCAAGAGGCTTTTCAAGCTCAAACGCCAGTTGGCGTCTGGTTCGGTAGTCTATGATGTAGGAGGCCGCAGAATCCATGTCGACTCCTCCGTCGTCTACTTTAACATCAAGCTCACCGCGTCTGTCCAAGGGTAGAGAGACAAGTGGTTCTACATCCGTGACCAGAAGGCCGACGGAGAGCACTACGGACTCGCACCCTTCGACCCCGTGGTAGCTTGTAAGAGGAGGCGTTCCTAGAAGAACATCGTGATGCCTGGCGAGTCCGAGGAAACAGAGGTGCTATATCAGCGCTTCTGCGACCTCGAAGGTCGTATAGGAAAAGAAGGGGGTGGCACCGCTCTCATTCGCACATGGTTGTGCTGCTGCATCCAGCCTCTTCAAGCTAGAGTCCATCCTATGTTCCGCTGGACTGGTGCTGGCGCTGCCACTCGCATATCTATCGAAGGCATTTCTGCGGGTGAGGTAGATAAGAGGTTGCGACTGGTGACCAAGTATACCACCAAGGAGGATCTCCCTAGCGTATCAGTCGTGCCTCCTTTCGATGCCAACAACCCTCCGCAAGTGGTAGAGTTTTTTCCGAAGTAGTACTATATTTGTTTGATTGATTGCCAAGTGCTTGAATTGTTGCCGCTGTGTCTTCTGAATGCAGGACTAGAAGGTGTCCCCCAATTTACCTCATCGACCTGAAGGGGTTATCCCTCATGAAGCGGAGGAAGACGACGAGTCGGAATCGACCGTCCCGATTGAAGAAGAGGAGGGAGCCCTCGAGTCTAGCGGCCACGACACTCGCAAGCGTTCCTGCAGCAAGGATTCTGACGCCTCTTCTCCGACGATGCCAGAGGGTCCGTCTGCTGCAGTAGAGGGGCTGATTCCTGCTGTACCTGTGCGCGCCATGGCTCCTCCTGCTCGGAAGAAGCTGCAACTGCCGAAGGATTCGTCAGATGACTCCTTTGAACTCGACAAATTCCACTGGTAAACTTTTAAATACCCGCGAGTTTGTCTAGCTCTCTTTGAGGTTGCGTTTCTGAAGTTGTGCTGGGCATGCTTTGTAGTCAAGCGGCGTCGTCTTCTGACGATGTCCAGTTTTTGAAAGAGTCCGGAGTCGCAAAATCTAAGGCCAAGGAGGTGGCCAAACGGTCTCCTTCTCCTCCAGCAGTGGCCCACTTCGGCGCCAATTCTTCAAGTTCCCCGCATGTTGAGGAGCACTAGATGGTTGCCCGGACGACTGCGCGATAGTCATCTTCGGAGTCCTTGGAGGAACATGTAAGTGTCCTTTTTATTGCTTGTCAGTCGAATTTGTACTTTGGGTTGCCGCTGAGTCTTTGTTTCCCTTTGGTGTAGCTTATTGTGAAGGAAGCTGCTCGCCTTGCGGAGCAAGTTCTTGCTATGGGTCGATAGCACGCTCTGCTAGACAATCGCCACCGTGTAGTCGAAGGTTAGCTTGGACTTTGTCTTTGTCTTCGTGGAAATTTGCCAACTCCGTTATTGATATGCCATGTGTTTTTGTTGGTGAACATAATGAACTTCTCCGTCGTGTTACGTCCCTCGAGAAGGGGCTTGCCGTGGTGGAGCAAAAGCGCGATGAGGTAGTCGCAGCCCTGGAGTAGTCAGGAAAGCACGAAGAGGATTTGCACTCTTCCACCGCTGAGAGGGAGAAGTTGTTCGAAGAACAACTTTTCTCGATTGCTAAGGCCCTCTTAGGTAATTTTCAGTTTGATTTGTGTTGCTCCTTATTTAATGTCATGTTGTTGTGCTTACAGCTTGTGTATGCAGATGCCGGCAGCCTAAGCTTTGACGCCCAGTCCCTGCGTCGCACGGATGCGTTGGCCGGCGCCGTTGCTGTAGTCGAGGACCGCAGTGTTTCCCTTCAGGAGACGCTGGGGAAAGCCAAGGATGTGCTCAGCCGCCTCCGTGAGGACCTAACTCCCAAGGCTGGGTTAATCAAGAATCTTGACAATCTGGTGGAATCCTTCGCTGGAGGTATTCCTACGGAATTCAGGAATTCCCAGCGGTCCGTCGGCGCCACTATGGTACTCGTGATGGTGCAAGCTCATGGCGTGGAGTTGGATCCCGCCATGATCTCCGAGGCGATGCCTGTCGACGCCGGAGGCTACCAGGTAGTGTTTGCTCCCTTCGCTAGTAGCTGCGCTAAATATGGGCCTCAGCTAAGCGAGACAGTCGCCAAATACTCTGAGGAGCGGCTGCGAGTGAAGGCGGCGAAGACCCCGGCATCTAGGGCTACCACCGGCAAGTCCGTGGCGTCAGACACTGCCATGGAAGCGATGAAGCCCCTGAAGTCGAAGTCTAAGTTGAAGAAGCAAAATGCTCCCTAGTCTTCATTTGTAATAGCTGTAGCTTAACTTTTGTCTGAATCTTGCTTTTGTGGGGAGTGTCACCTTGACGTTTTATCAAGTTTGACTGCAATTCTCTATTTATCGATGTGTGATTAGTCTCATTTTCCTTTGCTTGATTGTACCTAGGGTCCTTCGAGTGGTCCTTCGAGTGATCCTCGTGATTCTCCTCCCACCGATGAAACCACGATGCAGCCGCGTTCAAAGGTGGAGGATTGTCGTTGCTTTCACGACTGTGCGATCGCATTAAGCAATTGGAGCGTGAGTTACCCATCATCTGCGATAGTGCAGATGTGTGGAAGTCGAAGGTGGAGAAGGCTGCCGCTCGTGAAAAGTATCTATTGGAGGAAGTGGCGCAATTGAATGAGCAGTTCAAATGTTAGCTTTCTGCCTTCTCATCTTTTCTTTTTAGACGGTCGCGGTGATGCCTTGTCTTCACACTTTGATGCTTGCTTGGTGTAGTTGTTAGCACTCATCATCCGCAGGATGAGAAGGACCATGTGGCCATTCGAATGAACAACCTAACCCAGGAGCAGCTGCAGGCGAGTGGATACTTTTGGGTGGACCACGACCATGCAATCGCGTTGGCGACCCTGCAGGATCGTTCTTCTCGAGTGCTCCAATGCATGAAGAGAGTGCAATCGTGCCTTAGGCATATTTACCAGATGATGTTTCCGCTGGACACCGTCCCTTCAAGCCTGTTGGCCCTTCTAGTGAAGTATCAAGATATAAGTGTGGTACGCGAGTGCGTGCGGCAGCAATTGGTCGCAGGTGCGAAGGCTGCCCTATCGCTGGTGCGACTACATCAGCCAGATGTGGACATAGCGTTTGTTGCTGCTGGGACGCCGTTGCCACCGGAGGGTATGACTTGGAACATGGTTCCAAACTACCAGGCGGTTGATCGGCCGGCGAAGGACATCGTTGACTTCTTTGAAGAGCAGACGAACGCTCATCTTTTGTAGCAGTAGCGTAGTTTGTATCCTGCACATAGATGTATGACTGTTGTAAAGTTCGTATGATTTGTGTTGGGTGTATGTAATACCAATTGATTTGTGAAGAGCTTGCTAGCTTATACATTGTTCGAGTGTGTTGCACTCTGTAGTTCCTTTTTGTTAGCCTGACTTGCGTTTATCTTAGCACCTTGCCAACCTATCAGGTGCGTTGCAGCTGGATTGGTGTTTATCAAGGGTTCGATTGGTATTGTGTCAGCTACTCAGGATACTGCGATTTGTTCGTAGAACAAAGGTGTGAAGGGTGGCACAGCCTCCGAGTGATAAAATTGCAAGAAAATATAGAAAAACACAGAGTTTTGGGGAACTTAGCTTTATTTATTCGTAGAATAGTACGAGGTACAATGTGTGGCTAAGTAGCTTGGCTGAATAGCCTTATTTGTAATGTAAAAAATGACTAGAGGTAGAAACGACGCAGCTGCGTGACGTTCCAGGGGTTGGAGTATGCGACTCGGTCTCGAAATATTTAAGGCAATAGGCGCCACCTGGGATTACTTCTGTAATCACGTAAGGTCCTTGCCAAGGGGACTCGAGCTTGAGATGCCCGTGATGCTTCAATCGTAGGACCAGGTCTCCTTCAACGAAGGATCTAGGGCGTAGCCTTCTGCTGCGTTAATTGCGGAGGCTCTGCTGGTAGATCGTTGATCTCTCTACTGCTATCTTGCGTGCCTCGTCAAGGAGGTCGACGGAGTCTTCGAGTGCGAGGGTTGACTCCTTCTCGCTATATGCAACCACCCGTGGGGCTTTGAAGTGCACTTCTGTGGGTAGTACCACTTTAGCACCTTGCACCATGAAGAACGGAGTATAGCCCGTTGCACTGTTTGGAGTTGTGCGCAGGCTCCAAAGTATGGATTGTAGCTCGTCTGCCCAGCATCCAGCGGCTTGTTCGAGAGGCCGAAGGAGTCGCTTCTTGATTCCACCACACACGAGGCCGTTGGCCTTTTCAACTTGACCGTTGGTCTGCGGGTGAGCCATCGAGGCGTAGCTTATGTTGATTCCCAGGTTTTCACAGAACTCCTGGAACTCCTTGGAGGTGAAGTTTGTCACATTGTCCGTGATGATGCTATGTGGCACCCCAAAGCGGTAGACAATGGACTCTAAGAACTTGACAGCGTTGGCTCCTGATCGATTTGTCACCGGCATGGCCTCGATCCACTTGGTCAACTTGTCAACTGTGACTACGAGGTAGACATAGGTTCCTCGCGAGGATTTTGGGAGCTTGCCAACCATGTCGAGTCTGTTGGGTCCACAGCATAGAAAACAAAAAATTTCCTACGGTGTGAACTACACGCCAAGAACTATCTACTAGGTACAAAGCAACGGGTGGACATACATCCAACGAGAACTTACCCTCATAGACAACGAGCTTTGTTAACGAGTAGGAACTCGTGGTTGATGTAGTCGTACACTTGCCGATCTCAAGATCGTGATGAAGTCCAGCAGGTCCGGCTCCAGCACGTCCATCAGATCCAGCTCCAGCACCACCAAGTCCAGCACCGCAAAGAAGCGGTGCATCCGTGATCACACACACGTCCGGTACCCCGACAACCTCCATCCCTCGCTCTAGCAAAGCAGCGGAAGCAGCAACTCCTTTCCAGATAAAGCCACCGGGAACATGTATCTCGCTAATCCGAGACCATGGGGGAATAATACTAGAGGGGGAGAGAGATCCTTCACAAGGAGGTGTGTGTGAGAAGTGAGGAGGGGGTGGCCTTTTATAGGAGGAGGGGGGTGCCCCTCCTTCATGGCCGGCGCATGGAGGGGGTAACCCTTCACCTCCTCCATTCATGTGGTGGTAACCCCTCCACATTAAAATGCCCCTTCACATTCTCTTTTAAAGTCTCCACTTTAAATGCATTAAATTTCTCCAAATTTAATGCTCTCTCATTTAATAAAACTCTTTTATTATTTTTATTCAGAATTTTGTTAATTACTTTAATTAACAAACATTCACATAAAACCCCCTACAACATTTCAATATTACATGCAGAACCAATTTCAGCAATTTCACCCGAAACAGTTTCGGTTTCTATTGAAATAATTCCCGCGCTTTCTTAAATCTTTATCTGAAACATATTTTCTCCAAATGGTGTCGGTATCCCTTAAGTGTGTCACCCTACGGTTCACGAATAATGCAGACATGATCGAGACCCCTCTCAGATCAATAATCAGAAGCGGGACCTGGAGATCCATACTGACTCCTACACATTCAACGATGACTTCTGTGATCGTGAGAACCTTTAATGCTAGTAAATAAATCCCTTTGTCCCGCGATATATTACATGCCCGAGATTCGATCATCGGTATCTCCATACCTACTTTGATCTTGTTACCGACATGCACTCTTTTCTCGTTCTCGTGATATAACATTCTAGTAATCACATCACTTGCTTGGAAGCTATTTCAATGTGATATCACCGAGAGGGCCCAGAGTATATCTATCCGTCATCGGGATGGACAAATCCCACTCTTGATCCATGAGCCTCAACATAACACCTTCGTAGCACTGAACCCACCTTTATAGTCACCCTGTTACGGTGTGACGTTTGATTTTATCAAGATACTCTTCCGGTGTTAGCAATTAACATGATCTCATGGTCTAAGGATAAAGATTACTTCGTATGATATTATAGCAATATAAACATAATGACTTTGATCGTAATGCTATACTTCGGATGAATGTTCATCACATCATTCCACCAATGTTGTGACCTCGTTATTAACAACATCCAATGTCCATGATCAGGAAACCTTGATCATCTTGTTAATCAACGAGCTAGTCTATAAGAGAGGCATAACTAGGAACCCTTTTTGTTTATTAAACACACATGTATTTATGTTTCCGATCAATACAATTATAGCATGCAAAATAAACATTTATCATCAACATGGAATAAGATAATAACCACTTTATTATTGCCTCTCGGGCATATTCCCTTCAGAGTCCCCATTGTGTGAAGGGTCAGGCCAATGGTATTGGCTGAGTTCCGCGCCAGGTATGTGAGGTTTGTCCGTGAATCGCTGGCAAGTATTGCAGTGCTGGACGATGTCCTTGGCGTCGCGCATGGTCGTGGGCCAGTATAATCCAGCTCGTAGAGCTTTGGCAACAAGGGCGTGACTGCCAGCATGATGCCCGTATGTGCCTTCATGTATGTCAAGGAGGACGGCCTTTCCGTCCCCGTTGGAGACGCACCATTGGAGTACTCTTGTGATGTTGCACTTGTACAATTCGCCGTCGATGAGGGCGAATGCCTTGGATCGTCACGCGATATGTCGCACATCAGTCGGGTCATCTGGCAGCCTCTTGCTGAGTAGATATGTGATATAGGGTTGTGTCCAAGATGGCTCGATCATCATGACGCCCATTGGCCCTTCGAGTCCTATATCGAGATCCATGTCGTCGAGTGCCATTGGCTCGTCGGGTGGCGTAGCCCCCGAGTCTATTGACATGCTTGCTTTGTTCACTGGAGCCTTGGGCTTGACGGAGCGCTCGTAGATGCGCTCGAGGAATACCCAAGGTGGTATAGGGGCGCAGGTGGAGCCGATGTTGGCGAGTGTATCCGCCTCTTCATTGCTCACGTGGCCTACATGCTGCAGCTCGCAGCCATCAAAGTCTCCCTCGAGTGTGTCATAGAGGTCGTGATAGGCGATCATGTTGTCGCTTAGTGCGTCACACTCGTGCATCGTTTGGTTTACCACCAGTTGGGAGTCGCCATAGATGATGAGCCTCTTGGCACCATAGGCTTTCGCCATCCGCATCCCGTGGATTAAGGCCTTGTATTCAGCTTTGTTATTGGAGGCTATGAATTGCATTCGCAGGACATATTTCATCTTGTCTCCTTTGGGGCGATGTCAGTATGACACCGGCGCCGGCTCCATCCTTGTGCTTGGATCCGTCAAACTGCATAGTCCAGAGGTAGGACATATCTGGTTTGTCGGGGAGCTATTTCTCCATCCAGTGCACGAGGAAGTCCGGGAGAACCCGCAACTTTATCGCTTCGCGTTTCTCATATGTGATGTCGCGTGGCGGCAGCTCTATGCCCTAGAGCGCGACTCGTCCAGTGGCGTCAGTGTTGTTGAGTATGTGCCCGAGTGGGGCGTCGTTTACCACCATGATTGAGTGCTCCTAGAAGTAGTGGCGCAGCCGCCTGGCTGTCATGAACATGCCGTATGCTAGCTTCTGGTAGTGCGGGTACCGCTGCTTTGTTGGCGTGAGTACCTCGCTGAGGTAATATACTGGGCGTTGTACCCCGTGGACTTTATTTTCTTCGTCTCGTTCCACTACGAGCACCGTGCTGACCCCCTGGTTGGTGGCCGAGATGTAGGGCAATAGTGGTTCCTTTTCGCGAGGCGTCACCAGTAATGGCGAGGTGGACAGTAGACGCTTGAGGTCATTGAATGCTTCTTGCGCTTCGTCTGTCCACTCGAACTTGTCAGCCTTGCGGAGGAGTTGGTAGAAGGGTAGTGCCTTTTCACCCATTCGACTGATGAATCGACTGAGCGCCGCGATTCGCCCAGCCAGCTGTTGGGCGTATTTTACGTTCTTCGGCTTCTCCATGGCCCTTATGGCCTTTATTTTCTTCGGGTTTTCTTCGATCCCTCTCGCAGAGATGAGGTACCCGAGTAACTGCCCAGATGGCACGCCAAAGGCGCATTTGTCTGGATTGAGCTTGATCCGGTAGCGATCGAGGTTAGCGAAGGTCACGCGGATATCGTTGATTAACGTGGCCTCCTCCTTGGTATTGATGACGATGTCGTCAATGTAGACTTGGATATTGCGGCCAAGTTGGTTCTTGAGGCAAGCCTGCATGCACCGCTGGTAGGTGGCTCCTGTGTTTTTTAGCCCGAAGGGCATTATTTTGTAGCAGAACACACCAAAAGGCGTTGTAAACGTTGTTTTCTCCTGGTCTTCCTCCTTCATTTGACTCTGATTGTAGCCTGAGTAGTAGTCGAGGAAGCAGAGGCGTTCACATCCCGCGGTGGAGTCGATGATTTGGTCAATTCATGGCAGGGCAGTGCTTATTCAGGGAGGTGAAGTCCACGCACATCCACAGGATATTGATACATTGATAATGTATCTATAAATTTTGATGTTCCATGCTTGGTTTCTATCTACTTTCTTATGTTTTGTCCCAACTTTGGAGTATTTTTATACACTTTCTTGGACTAACCTATTAACAAGATGCCACAGTGCCAGCTGCCTGTTTTCTGCTGTTTTTGGTTCTAGGAAAGTCAGAAAATGTATATTCTCGGAATTGGACGGGACAAAAGCCAAAATCAATATTTCACCGAGGGGGACACGAAGCTAGAAGACGAGACGGAGAGGGTCCAGAGGCCGGCCACACCACCTGGCCACGCGACCAGGCCTGGCCCGCGGCAGGGGGTGGTGTGGCCGCCTAGGGCACCCCCTCGGCCTTCCCTTTGGCCTATATATTGCCTCCGATACAGAAACCCTAAATACCCAATCAAAATTCCACGAAAGAGTCTGTAGCCACCATCATCTCCATCCCTAGATCGGGAGGGATCTGAAGCTCTTCCCGGCACCCTGCCGGAGGGGAGAATTCACCCTGGAGGCCTTCTTCATCACCATGCAAGCCTACTGTGTGCTGCGTGAGTAGTTCATCCTTGGACTACAAGTCCATGTAGTAGCTAGATGGTTGGTTCTTCTCCTTTGTGCTATCATTTTTAGATCTTGTGAGCTCCGTTCATGATCAAGATCATCTATTTGTAATCATACATGTTGTGTTTGCGGGGATCCGATGAATATTGAGATGCTATTTCAGATTGATTATTGATTCTATCAAGTTGTTGTTATTTGTGATCTTGCATGCTCTTCGTTGTTAGTAGATATCTTGGCCGAGTAGATGCTAGCAACTCCAATATGGGGTATTTATGCTCGATAGTGAGTTCATGCCTCTAGTAATCTGGGGAAGTGACAGAAATCTCTAAGGTACTAGATGTGCTGTTGCTACTAGCACTAGTAGAAAATGGGCCTTTGGTTCGGGCCACTAGTCCCGGCTGTGGCTGGGCCGGGACTAATGGTCCGAACCAGACGGCCCGAGGAGGCCGAGGCACTTTGTCCCGGTCCGTAAGGAACCATTAGTCCCGGTTTGAGATACAAACCGGGACAAATGGGTATGGGCCGGCGCGCGTGCTCCTGGCAGAACCTTTAGTCCCGGTTTGTATCTCAAACCGGGACTAATGGCCTGGCCCTATTTATATGCATCCAGCCCTCCACTCTCTCCTGTTTTTTTCCTATGTGAGAGGTGGGTATAACTTTCTGCTAACTTTTTTTCTTCATATGCACTAGAGGTGTTCGGTGAAATGCCTGTTAGAGCGATGCCACTTGAGTTCACACAAGACAAAATATGATATGAGGTGCAAGAGCGACACTTAAGGTTTCTCCTCTTTGTTTTGAAGTGTCCTAAAAGGTTAGCAACTATTTTCTCGTTTTGACTGCGCGGTACTAATTTAAGCATCATGATTGCGTTTGATATATATGCATGGTTGTATGATGCAGATGAGCCACCCATGGATGTATGGTCACCGACACTCTGACGCTTACAGAGAAGGCGTGCGTTCTTTTCGCCTTGTGGCCAAGGCGAACAAGCGGCGGGATGGTTTTATGTGTTGTCCATGTGTTGAATGTCGGAATGAGCAGGCTCACACTTCCTCAAGAGTCATTGAGCCACCGCTTGGTCGGTTTCATGTCCGGCTATAATGTTTGGACCAAGCATGGAGAAAGAGGGGTTATGATGGAAGACGGCGATGAAGAAGAGAACGATGATGACAACTACCGATCTATGTTCCCTGAATACGATGATACCGCAGTTGAAGATAATGAAGAAGAAGGGGGTGAAGAATGGGAACCAGATGAGCCCGTTGATGATTTTGGTTGGGTCATTAGTGATGCAAGGCGAGACTGCGACACATAAAAGGAGAGGTTGCAGTTCGAGCAGATGTTACAGGACCACAACACATTGCTGTATCCAACTTGTGAAGATGGCCAGAAGAAGCTGGGTAGCACACTGGAATTGTTGAAGTGGAAGGCAGAGACCGGTATGACTGACTCGGGATTTGAAAAGTTGTTGGTAATAATGAAGAAGCTGCTTCCAAGAAATAACCAATTGCCCTCCAGTACGTACGAAGCAAAGAAACTTGTCTGCCCTCTAGGATTAGACGTGCAGAAGATACATGCATGCCCTAATGACTACATCTTCTACCGCGGTGAGAAGTACGAGAATATGGATAAATGCCCGGTATGCACTACATTGCGGTATAAGATCAGAAAAGATGACCCTGGTGATGTTGAGGGCGAGCAACCCAGGAAGAGGGTTCCTGCCAAGGTGATGTGGTATGCTCCTATAATACCACGGTTGAAACGTTTGTTCAGAAATAAAGATCATGCCAAGTTGTTGCAATGGCACATGGAAGACCGTAAGAAAGACGGGATGTTGAGGCACCCTGCTAATGGTCGGCAGTGGAGAAAAATCGAGAGAGACTTCCTGGACTTTGCTAGTGACGCAAGGAACTTATGGTTTGGTCTAAGTATCGATGGCATGAATCCTTTTGGGGAGCAAAACTGCAGTCACAGCACCTGGCCCGTGACTCTATGTATCTATAACCTTCCTCCTTGGTTGTGCATGAAGCGGAAGTTCATTATGATGCCAGTGCTCATCCAAGGCCCGAAGCAACCCGGCAACGACATTGATGTGTACCTAAGGCCATTAGTTGATGAACTTCTACAGTTGTGGGCCAAACCAGGTGTACGTGTGTGGGATGAGCACAAACAGCAGGAATTTGACCTACAAGCGTTGCTGTTCGTAACCATCAATGATTGGCCTGCTCTTAGTAACATTTCAGGATAGACGAACAAAGGATACAATGCATGCACGCACTGTTTAGATGAGACTGAAAGTATATATCTGGATAAATGTAGAAAGAATGTGTACCCATACAATCGTCGTTTTCTTCCGCCCAATCATCCCTTAAAGAAGAAAGGCAAGCATTTTAATGGCAAGGCAGAAACCCGGACGAAGCCTGTCCCCCGTAGTGGTGCTGATGTATTTGGTATGGTCAAGGATTTGGATGTAATCTTTGGAAAGGATCCTGGAGGACAACCTGTTCCGAAAGACCCCATTACCGGACACGGACCCATGTGGAAGAAGAAATCTATATTTTAGGAGCTACCCTATTGGAAAGTGCATGAGGTCCGCTATGCAATCAACGTGATGCACCTGACGAAGAATCTTTGCGTGAATATTCTAGGCTTCCTGGGCTTGTATGGGAAGTCAAAAGATACCCCGGCAGCACGAGAGGACCAGCAACATCATAAAGGGCGAGGCGGCAAGCATCGAGGCAGTTTCAAGGGCTTGCCAACTACGCTCTTACCAAAGAAGAGAAGGAAATCTTTTTGAAGTCATTTTCAGTATCAAGGTCCCGTCGGCTTCTAAATCGAATATAAAGGGAATAGTAAATATGAAAGAAAAAATTTCAAAACCTAAAGTCTCATGACGCCATGTTCTTATGACGAATTGCTTCGGTTGCATTGAGGGAATTCTACGAGAAAATGTTCGACTAGCCATTGTGAAGGTATGTGCATTCCTCAATGCAATTTCTCGTAAGGTAATCGATCGAGAAAGTCTATCGAGTTCTGATTGATGTGGTCCAATGTCGGTCACCGAGTTGTTGTTCCGCCATCCTTCTTCAATATTATGATGCACCTCCTAGTTCACCTAGTCGAAGAGATTAGAATTCCGGTCTGTGTTTCTACAATATGTTCCCCTTGAGAGGTTCATGGAGTCTTAAAGAAATATGTTCATAATCGTGCTAGGCGGAAGGAAGCATGTCCAAGGGCTATGGAACAGAGGAGGTCATTGAGTTTTGTGTTGATTTTCTTCCTGACCTTAAGCCGATTGGTGTTCCTGAATCTCGGTATGAGGGGAGGATGACTGGAAAAGGCACACTCGGAAGGAAATCAATGGTATGTAGGGACGGGCATTCTTTCACTCAAGCACACTACACAGTTCTACACAATTCCACCATGGTGGCTCCGTATATCGAGAAACACAAGAATATTCTACGCTCCGAAAACCCAGGGAAGCCTGAAACCTTGATTAAAGGGGAACACGAGAAGAATTTTGGCAATTGGTTGCAGACACATCTCATGAATAACACCACTATTGGAGATGAGTTGTACTCGTTGGCCAGGTTACCATCTTCGACTATATGTACTTTCCAAGGGTACGAGATAAATGGGAATACATTTTACATGATCGCCCAAGATAAAAAGAGCACCAACCAAAACAGTGGTCTCCGCTTTGATGCAACAACTGACAATGGGCAGAAGGACATATATTATGGGTACATAGAGGAGATATGGAAACTTGACTATGGACCTACTTTTAAGGTCCCTTTGTTTCGGTGCAAATGGGTCAAGCTGACAGGAGGCAGGGTACATGTAGACCAAAAGTACGGCATGACAACAGTGGATCTCAACAATCTTGCGTACATGGATGAACCATTCGTCCTAGACAACGATGTGGCTCAGGTTTTCTATGTGAAGGACATGTCTACCAAACCCTGAAAAAGGAAAGATAAGCAAAAGAGTACATAATACGATGAGCCAAAGCGCCACATAGTTCTTTCAGGGAAAAGAAACATCGTGGGAGTGGATGACAAGACAGACATGTCAGAAGATTACAATAAGTTTCATGAAATTCCGCCCTTCAAAGTGAAAACTTACCCAAGCATCCTGTTAAATGATGAAGATTCTCCATGGCTACGGTGCAGAAGAAAACCACAACACTAGATGTTGGTGATGTGTAATAATGTATTAAACCATTTATTTGAGACATAAATCTATGTAATGTATTAAACCTTTTATTTGAGACATAAAGGTCCCCTTTCATGTAATACATCTTGCTCAATCAAACTAGACGTTGACGACCGGGTTCTGAGCCATGGGAGGTGATGTAACTACCTCGGTGAATTACGCTCTTAGTTACAAGCCTGGATGAGCGGAAATGGTTAAAATAGTACGGTGGGGCCAAATGCCACTCACAGGTAGACCTTTCGGCCGTCCTAACCACTTCCAAACATCGGGACAAGAACGAGCGGCGTAATCGGCAGGCGAAGGGATCAACTACATACACAAATGGGTATGTATGCAAGCCACCATACAATATTCCTTAGAGCCATTCCATCTAAAAGAAATAGAAATATTGCAACGCCATACGGCAAGATCCAAATATCCTAGATAGATATAATAGTTTAGGATATCTCCTCATACATCAAACATCAGAGTATCGGTGAGCGGAAAACAAGATCCCATGCGGATAAGAAGCAAATCGGCATAAGATGCCCATAAATAAACACATCCCGCCCACGGATCTCACGGATCCCGTTCCGGAATCTCTACACCGAATGATCGCTGCCAACATCGTCTCTCCTCCACCCAGTATCCATCTTGCGAGTTTACATTCATGAATCAAACAATTTATCGTGGTGAGACCCTAGGGGTACTCGGCAAGTCTTTATGCCTCTAAAGGGGACACAACCTGGGTGACGAATTGCAGCAAAAGGTAAACCCTAACAATTCTATAGATACTCGCTAACCATCCTAACCATAGATGAGCGGATGTCCGTGAATTAATAACAACCGTTATAACTGTAATATTAACAGATCCATCCTCCTCCTCGCTTACCAACGAGGAAGCGGACGAACAACCCCCCATCCGTTGGCAGTTTTATTAACCATTCCATGCGTGTTGCACTATTTACTAGTCAGGTACTTAGTCAAATTAAAGTCGATACTTTAGTTATACTTGTCTATGATCGAGAAACTGTGCTCCAAGTCGTCCATAACCGCGGACACGGCTTTCAGAAAGTTTTACCCTGCAGGGGTGCACAAATAGCAACACACACTCGATCAACCTCGGAAAAACCAAATCAAAACCCAACGAGGCAGTCACGACAAAGCGATCACAGGATTCAGAAATATTTCAGGGGGCCACCCCATTAAGCTACCCGCGAAGTTGGCGGCTCGACGGACTCAAGGTTTGTGTGGACGGCAGAAACGATTTGGGAACCCGAAAGTGTGACTGGGCTTGTCGACAAATAAAATGTGTCACGACCTAACAGATCAGGTGCTCCACGCACAATCTTAAATAAAGCAGTAAAGCATGGCATAAGTACAGGATAGTAATAAAGCCCCAAACTAATTGTGGCCCCAAGAAATAAGAATGAATCAAGCCCTGGCTCAGGGGGGTTCATAAGCCTCCCGGATGTGGATAGCGTGAATATTCAAGGAACAGGAATCAAGTACTCGGGGTCCTACGGGACACAAGTGGGCATGAAAAACCAAATAGCAGATATTGCTCACCGATGCCACTTTTATTAGTTATCCCATTACTACTCAGGTTAGGTTGTTTACGTACCTCGTTATCCATCAGACACTCACATACCCTACACATGCTGTTCTACGACTCGCATGGCTCAAACAACTCCTGTAGTAATGGCTCATGGGATGGAGGAACAAGCTTCGGTGGGGTTTAAAAGTAAAGGCTATGCAGTACTTGGGATTCAGTTTAATGCAATCGACTCAATGATGCAAGAATAAGATAGAGGCAATAGGTACTATATGTATGCAAGCATGTGGTAGTGCTTGGCAGCTCGATTGAAGCGAGGATGGATCAGGTAGTGCTCCGGTTTCTTGATATATCCCCTTTCGTCTATTCGAAGAAGAACCAGACAAACAAGGGCCAACATAAATAAAGTGCACAAGCATATGAATAAAATGCGACAAGCAAACAGTCATGCCATGATGAATGATGCACAATTTGCATGGCAAATAATGTAGCATGGCATGGGTGAGGTGTGGAATACAAGGATAAAGCCTTTTATTGAGTTTTAGTCACCTTTTAACCTCAAATAAGTTGTTGTATACTTTATATTTATATTATGCATGCTGCAATTCAGAACATGGAATGCATAAACAGAAAGGTCTCGTCGAGCTGATCGATTTAGACATATCATTTGTCAAATTTGGAGTTATAAAACAAAAGTTATTAATTAATTAAGGAAAAGGGCATTTTATTTGTAATTTTAATCAACTCGAAATTTAAAGTGTTCAAAATATATTTTGAATGGAAGATTTGAATTCCTCACATTTTTCTGATTCAAAAACATATATTAAAAGTTTAATTTGGAATTATATTTTAAAAGATATAAAAAAACAGATTTGGATTTGAATTTTAAAACAAATTTGAAAAGGTTTTAATTAAACAGCAAGCAGAAAACATTTTATACTCACACAGTCCTAGCCACAGACACAGACGGGTGGGACCGTTCTTGGGCGTAAGCGGCGCAATAGCTTTTCTCACGCGTGACGGCTAGCTTAATGCAACAAAGTGACCTGGGCCAGAGCGGGCCCACGCGCCAGCGGGGGGCAAGGGTGCTTGCCACGCGGCGAGGATGTGGAGCGCGGGTTGAGGTCCTGGAAACAGGGGTGCTTTTCTGCAAAACTACACAGAGGCAGACATGTGGGACCAGGCTGGACCGCGGGTTGCGCGCGCAAAAAGGCAGGGGGGTATTGGCAAAAGAGCACCTTGCACTGTTGTTCTTCTACGCGTGTACTGACGATAGATCGATGCCGACCGCGTCAGAGCACGGCGCGGGGTTCGATCCATGATGCAGGCGTCGTCTGCGGGGACGGAACCAGCGGATGGTTGAGGGTTGGTGACAGGAGGGCGGTCGGGGCCTAGATGGGGTTCTGCGCGATGCGGGAGCGAGCATATGCGGTCGACGGCGGCCAACTGCTCAACAACGAAGCGAGCGCGGGCAGACGGCTACGAGGCGGATCATGTCAGAGAGGGAGAGAGGCTCACCGCGGTTGAGTTGGTGTGGTTGGATCGGCTTGGGGAGCAGCGGATCGACGACGAAGCAGAGGCCGGGCGGAGCTAGGGTTTCGGCGGGACGCGTCGGCGTGCAGGGTGTACAGGCCTCCTCCTCCTCAAGTGGCAGTGCAGGCGACGCAGAGGACCTCCTCGTCCTCCTCGACCACCTCCACGCCGCTCGTCGGTTGGATCAAGGATCGTCGGTGGGCGAGCGGTGTCCCATGAGAGGAGATGGTGTCAGGAGAGAAAGAGGGGAGAGGCAAGGACCTGGGGTGGATCTGGGAGAGGCAGCAGGCAAGAGAGAGGGAGTAGATAGGGACGGGAGAGGAGAGGGGTGCCGTGGGAGGTGTGGTGGAGGAAAAAGGTGGCTCGGCCACCTTTTTCTCCTCTACCCCCATGTGCTCGACCGGCTCGGCCAGGGCATGGGAGGGGTGGTCAGGGACGTCCAGGTGGGGCCAAGGCGAGGAGCAGCTGGGTGGGGCTGGCACGACGGTGGAGAGAAAAGAGAGAGGGGAGGGGCTAGCTCGGGTTAGGTTTAGCTAGGGTTAGGGTTAGATGGTGGCCTCGGGTTAGGTTAGATGGGTTAGAGAGAGAGGTGGCTGGGTGTGGGCTAGGGTGAGAGGGAGGGAGCTAGGTGCTCGGCATGGGGAGAGGAGGTGGTGAGGTGAGTGCTAGGTAAGGGTAGAGTTAAGACTAGAGCTAGGGTTAGAGAGAGAGGTTAGAAAAAGGGGTTAGGGTTAGAGAAAGAAAAGAGAGAGAGAGAGAGCTTTGGTATGCATGATCAAGAGAGAGAAAAGATGGTCATGGGGATGGTCTTGCATGGCACTACACAACAGAGGTGGATGAAGGTTGCATGGCCCATGCAAAAGCATTCAAAGCCATATTTTAACCTTGTGAAAACAAAATAATAAACATGGCATTATTCCTATGCATTACCCAAAATGTGGAGTAAGGCCAAGCAAAAGAATTTAAATGAAAGTTCCAGATGGAGTAGATGGAGATGATCACATTTGATTATAATTGGGACTTGCTAGTGTGTATATTCCACTAGATGTTTAATAGTCCCAAAAATACCCCAACATGAGCATAAATCCATAATAATCCATATGAAAGCTAGGAAAAAGGGGCACTACTCATAATGCATGCAAAGGTGGCTCCACATATCAATAATGTGAAAACAACATGATGCTAAGATGAGAGCATGTGGGAAAAAGAATTGGATCCATCCCAACCCACATGAGCTAGAGGTAAAACCCAATAAAGTGCAAAGCTCATATTTAGTTGGATGGTGGAATTATAAGGTGGTGACAGAGAAAGGTGATGGAGTTGAATAAAAGATATGCCCCAACTCAACTTGGGCATTAAACAATATATCAATAACCAAAAACAATATCAAGAGGCAAATACAATTAATAATGCATATGAGAGAAGAACCAAAGGAAGAGGTTTTATATGATGCTCAAATGCAAGGTGGCATGATGACATGAGCATGATATCAATATATGATGCAGCAATTATATATAGGAAGTAGCATTTATATAGACTAGGCTAGTAGCATTGCAATTGTTAGACAATTGGGATGCTACAACTCTCCCCCACTAAACAAGAATCTCGCCCCGAGATTCCTAGGAAAAAGAAAACAACACAAGGAGAGGCGGTTGTTCGGAACGAAGGGGACCCTCATGTTCCCAAGTTGATGAACAACGGAAATGGTGAGACCACTACACCTTGCAAAACTTGCTAGACTTGTTGCGAGTCTTGCGTTTTGCTTCAAGAACAACGGATTAGAAGAATTGAAGGATTGTCGTGAGACAAGAAGGAAGGATGAACATAGCTCCGGTTTTCTCAAGAAACATGATAAAAGAATAGAACCACTTGTGAAAGAAAGGACAAGATGAGGTATCATGGATAAATAAAGACACGCCATTAAGGTTAAAGATTTACTGATACGAGAGAGGATGAATCTTTATCTCGCCGGAAGAAAAGAGCTAGATTGGAGAGGTTTTGAATCACTATGACAATAGCATCGTATCTTCTCTCGGATTTGAGAAATGAAGTTCGGAAACAATATTGCCTTCAAACAATAGAGTCCCTTGATATCAACAGAAAGATTTAGCTAGACATCGTCGGATTAGATTCTTGTTGCGCCGGTAAGAACCAAGGATCACGCAATTGAGGTGCGCGGATATAACTTCCAGAGACGGATGTGAAGCCAGATCATGGTGGAATCCCGAGAAGCAAAGAATATGGAGGATCTGGAGTATATTGTAGAGATACTTATTGCTTTCTTTAGCCTTGAGGCTAACGCAATAGATTTGCGGCTGATGGCATCAACCATAATTGGCTTTACCACAGAAAAAAAATTGATGAAACAAAGAGAGAGATAGTTTCCTTTCATCTTGTTCGTGGATGTCGAGCATCGGTAGAATGACGAGGACAGAAAGAGTTTGCGTTTGTTTCCACCAGATAATTGTAGATTTCGCTTCATCTAGAATAGACAGACCACCAACAAGAGATTATTGATTACTTTCTTCGAGAGAGCACTCCGGAAAAACAAGGACGGAAGTAAAAGTATCAAGGAATAAAGGCCACTTCTAACTTCCGTGGAATGAGTGAAATCACATTAATTCACCAATTCAATGTACAAGAGTGAATGATAAGAGTAGTGGTATGGTAGCTACTCCATCCCGCACTCAAAGCATTACTCCGCACATGAATAAGAAAACCATGCAACCCAACTACCGAAACAGACTGAAGGTATTGACAATAACTCATGGAACTTCGTTAGAAAACAAGGATAGATGTAAATGATTCGCCGGATTCAAGATAGATAAGGGTGATGATGTTGTCGTCATATCATAAGTAACCAGCCACCGGAAAGATATGAAGGAAGATCACAGAGACAACTCCAAGATTCCACAGATATAGAAAAAGATAGCACCACTTGAACAGAAGGATTACGAAAGATCTGAAAAGTCTTCATGGCCTCCGGTGGATTGAGCATAGACGGTAGAACAAGAGGGTTTCAAAGATTACTTAACGAGATAGAGGTGAAAAGAACTCCATGTTGTTCTTGAAAAGATTGAGAGAGGTTTAGCGGTCTTGAGGAAAACTGCGGCGGAACGACGATGATAACTCGCCAACAAGGAAAACTCCGGGTTTGATTGAAGATCGAAGATGGAATTAACAATGAGCTTGCTGATTCCAGAATTGAAGCGATCTATTTAGCAGAAGGACGTGGCCGAGATAGGTGACTTCAAAAAGTCAGAATTCTCACTTTGAGACTTTGCACACAGGCAGTGCTCACGAAGCTTGAGAGAAAAAGACACAGATGATCTTCCATGTCCTTCCATTGATATCGAATAGGCAAGCATATTATCAACATATACCACCATGGATTAACAGGATATTCCCAGAATATCAAGTTCAAGAGGCGGGAGAAACGAACAAATGCTCGAAACGCTTTCTGAGCTCAACGCTCTTTTAAAGATCAACGTTACGAGTAAGGATTCATGTTGGAAAGATGCACTGGTAGAATAGATTATCTGGTCCTTCGGAAGAGAACAGGAAATGCCACCTGGTTCACATTGTCGATCGGATCACCGGTTACAAAGATAAAGAGATCTTGGATAAGAACCGATGATAGCTCATACCTCAAGCAAAGCTACCAGAGACGAAAAGATGCAATTCCCTCGTCTCAAAGAGAATTTTGCAGATATGGAGTTCACAAAGATGTGCAGCATGATGGATAGATGATAGACCGCCGTAGTGCCTTGAGAAACTCCGGATTGCCAAAGATGCTTGAATATGCATAGATATGATCACGAGGTACTCAAAATCACAGGAGATAACCGTCACCATTTGGAGGATAGTGTTGATAGCATTTTCCATATTCCACTCATGATAAGTGTCATATAGCTATGCCGAGAGCCAAATTACAATCACCAGCATCGGATCGACACATGTTATGTAATTAGCCCAAGAGAATTGGAGATGAAAAGAAACTCCAGGATTAAGCGCCGGTGACGAAAGAATGAGTTAGCATGGACATGCTGATAAAAGGGAGATAGATAATGTTTCACACACGACTGAAAAGGAGTGTGGAAGCACAGATGTATCAAAGAAATTTTTTCCGCATTTTCGGCATTAAAATACCAATAGATGCGCAAAATCACTTATCAGGTAGAGATTAGCAACTGATGGTTTCACAGAATGTGGAGTTGCTAGAAGGAAGGACACCCTTAAGAAGATGGCACCGGTTAACAAGGAGTCGGATAGATCGCGCCGGTTTTCAAAAGCCTGTCAGTATGGAATGTACCAACAGTTGATAACCAAAGGCAGATTGTGATAACAAATTGGATGCAACAGATAGACAAGGAATTACACACACACACACACACTTTCTATGGTACTACGGAAACCCAGAACACGTGAATCCTAGTTTGAATTTTAAGAAGAGGATTGAAAACGTTACACTTCCTTACCAGAAAAGGGTGGTTGGTTGGGTAAGAAGAAAAATGGAAGCAGTCCTACTCTCGCGTTTTGTTTTTCCCTAGTATACATAGCTACCAAAAATATTTGCTAGACTGACAACGACCATTTGGCTGAGACCCTGAAGGGCGGGATGGCTCTGATACCAATTGTAACTACCTCGGTGAATTACGCTCTTAGTTACAAGCTGGATGGCGGAAATGGTTAAAATAATGCAGTGGGGCCAAATGCCACTCACAGTGAACCTTTGGCCGTCCTAACCACTTCAAACATCGGGACAAGAAACGGCGTAATGGCGCGAAGGGATCAACTACATACACAAATGGGTATGTATGCAAGCCACCATACAATAGTCCTTAGAGCCATTCCTTCTAAAAGAAATAGAAATATTGCAACGCCATACGGCAAGATCCAAATATCCTAGATAGATATAATAGTTTAGGATATCTCCTCATACATCAAACATCGAGTATCGTGAGGCGAAGAAACAAGATCCGAGTACGGATAAGAAGCAAATCGGCATAAGATGCCCCATAAATAAACACATCCCGCCCACAGATCTCACGGATCCCCGTTCCCGGAATCTCTACACCGAATGATCGTTGCCAACATCGTCCGTCTCCTCCACCCAGTATCCATCTTGCGAGTTTACACATTCATACGAATCAAACAATTTATCGTGTGAGACCCTAGGGTACTCAAAGTCTTTATGCCTCTAAAGGGACACAACACAGGGTGACGCAATTGCAGCAAAAAGGTAAACCCTAACAATTCTATAGATAGCTAACCATCCGCCTAACCATAGATGAGCGGATGTCCGTAGATTAATAACAACAGTTATAACGGTAATATTAACAGATCCATCCTCCTCCTAAACACCAACGAGGAAGCGGACGAACAACCCCCCATCCGTTGGCAGTTTTATTAACCATTCCATGCGTGTTGCACTATTTACTAGTCAGGTACTTAGTCAAATTAAAGTCGGTACTTTAGTTATACTTGTCTATGATCGAGAAACTGTGCTCCAAGTCGTCCATAACCGCGGACACGGCTTTCAGAAAGTTTTACCCTGCAGGGGTGCACAAATAGCAACACACACTCGATCAACCTCGGAAAAACCAAATCAAAACCCAACGAGGCGATCACGACAAAGCGATCACAGATTGAAATATTTCAGGGGCCACCCCATTAAGCTACCATAGCAAGCTGGCCAGCTCCGAGCAGACTCAAGGTTTGTGTGGGTCAGACTGTAAGCCATTGGGAACCCGAAAGTGTGGTGGGCTTGTCGATACAGCGTGTCACGGACCTAAAGTCTGGTGCTCCACGCACAATCTTAAATAAAGCAGTAAAGCATGGCATAAGTACAGGATAGTAATAAAGCCCCAAACTAATTGTGGCCCCAAGAAATAAGAATGAATCAAGCTCTGGCTCAGGGGGGTTCATAAGCCTCCCGGATGTGGATAGCGCGAATATTCAAGGAACAGGAATCAAGTACTCGGGGTCCTACGGGACACAAGTGGGCATGAAAAACCAAATAGCAGATATTGCTCACCGATGCCACTTTCATTAGTTATCCCATTACTACTCAGGTTAGGTTGTTTACGTACCTCGTTATCCATCAGACACTCACATACCCTACACATGCTGTTCTACGACTCGCATGGCTCAAACAACTCCTGTAGTAATGGCTCATGGGATGGAGGAACAAGCTTCGGTGGGGTTTAAAAGTAAAGGCTATGCAGTACTTGGGATTCAGTTTAATGCAATCGCGACTCAATGATGCAAGAACAAGATAGAGGAAATAGGTACTATATGTATGCAAGCATGTGGTAGTGCTTGCCTGGCAGCTCAGTTGAAGCGAGGGATGGATCTGGGTAGTGCTCCTGGGTTTCTTGATATATCCCCTGCTCAGCGTCTATTCGAAGAAGAACCAGACAAACAAGGGCCAACATAAATAAAGTGCACAAGCATATGAATAAAATGCGACAAGCAAACAGTCATGCCATGATGAATGATGCACAATTTTCATGGCAAATAATTTAGCATGGCATGGGTGAGGTGTGGAATACAAGGTAAAGCCTTTTATTGAGTTTTAGTCACCTTTTAACCTCAAATAAGTTGTTGTATACTTTATATTTACATTATGCATGCTGCAATTCAGAACATGGAATGCATAAACAGAAAGGTCTCGTCGAGCTGATCGATTTAGACATATCATTTGTCAAATTTGGAGTTATAAAACAAAAGTTATTAATTAATTAAGGAAAAGGGCATTTTATTTGTAATTTTAATCAACTCGAAATTTAAAGTTTTCAAAATATATTTTGAATGGAAGATTTGAATTCCTCACATTTTCCTGATTCAAAAACATATATTAAAAGTTTAATTTGGAATTATATTTTAAAAGATATAAAAAAACAGATTTGGTTGAATTTTAAAACAAATTTGAAAAGGTTTTAATTAAATAGCAAGCAGAAAACATTTTATACTCACACAGTCCTAGCCACAGACACAGACGGGTGGGACCATTGCCGACTGGGCGTAAACGGCGCGCAATAGCTTTTCTCACCGCGTGGACGGCTAGCCGCAACAATCGAAGCGGACCGGCGCTAGAGCCCAGCGCCAGTGAGGCAAGGTGCTTGCCTTGGCGAGGATGTGGAGCGCGGGTTGAGGTCCTGGAAACAGGGGTTCTTTTCTGCAAAACTACACAGAGGCAGACAGGTGGGACCAGGCTGGACCGCGGGTTGCGCGCGCAAAAAGGCAGGGGGGTATCGACAAAAGAGCACCTTGCACTGTTGTTCTTCTACGCGTGTACTGACGACAGATCGATGCCGACCGCGTCAGAGCGCGGCGCGGGGTTCGATCCCGCGACGCGAGGCGTGCGTGCTGTGGACCGGAACCGGCACGGATGGTTGAGGGTTGGTGACAGGAGGGCGGACGGGGCCTAGATGGGGTTCTGCGCGACGCGGGAGCGAGCATATGCGGTGGTCGACGGCGCGCGCAGCCTGCTCGATGAAACGAACGACGGCACTAGACGACGACAGCGAGGCGGATCATGTCAGAGAGGGCGAGAGGCTCGCCGCGGTTGAGTTGGTGTGGTTGGATCGGCTTGGGGAGCAGCGGATCGACGACGAAGCAGAGGCAGGGCGGAGCTAGGGTTTCGGCGGGACGCGTCGGCGTGCAGGGGGTACAGGCCTCCTCCTCCTCGCTGGCGGGTACGGGGCGACGCAGAGGGACCTCCTCGTCCTCCTCGACCACCTCCACGCCGCGCTCGTCGGTTGGATCGAAGGATCGTCGGTGGAGCAGACGGTGTCCGGCGAGAGGGAGATGGTGTCGGTGGAGATAAAGAGGGGAGAGGGCAAGGACCTGGGGTGGATCTGGGAGAGGCAGCAGGCGAGAGAGAGGGAGTAGATAGGGACGGGAGAGGAGAGGGGTGCCGTGGGAGGTGTGGTGGAGGAAAAAGGTGGCTCGGCCACCTTTTTCTCCTCTACCCCCATGTGCTCGACCGGCTCGGCCAAGGCATGGGAGGGGTGCTCAGGGACGTCCAGGTGGGGCCAAGGCGAGGAGCAGCTGGGTGGGAATGGCACGGCGGTGGAGAGAAAAGAGAGAGGGGAGGGGCTAGCGGGTTAGGTTTAGCTAGGGTTAGGGTTAGATGGTGGCCTCGGGTTAGGTTAGATGGGTTAGAGAGAGAGGTGGCTGGGTGTGGGCTAGGGTGAGAGGGAGGGAGCTAGGTGCTCGGCATAGGGAGAGGAGGTGGTGAGGTGAGTGCTAGGTAAGGGTAGAGTTAAGACTAGAGCTAGGGTTAGAGAGAGAGAGGTTAGAAAAAGGGGTTAGGGTTAGAGAAAGAAAAGAGAGAGAGAGAGAGATTTGGTATGCATGATCAAGAGAGAGAAAAGATGGGCATGGGGATGGTCTTGCATGGCACTACACAAGAGAGGTGGATGAAGGTTGCATGGCCCATGCAAAAGCATTCAAAGCGATATTTTAACCTTGTGAAAACAAAATAATAAACATGGCATTATTCCTATGCATTACCCAAAATGTGGAGTAAGGCCAAGCAAAAGAATTTAAATGAAAGTTCCAGATGGAGTAGATGGAGATGATCACATTTGATTATAATTGGGACTTGCTAGTGTGTATATTCCACTAGATGTTTAATAGTCCCAAAAATACCCCAACATGAGCATAAATCCATAATAATCCATATGAAAGCTAGGAAAAAGGGGCACTACTCATAATGCATGCAAAGGTGGCTCCACATATCAATAATGTGAAAACAACATGATGCTACGATGAGAGCATGTGGGAAAAAGAATTGGATCCATCCCAACCCACATGAGCTAGAGGTAAAACCCAATAAAGTGCAAAGCTCATATTTAGTTGGATGGTGGAATTATAAGGTGGTGACAGAGAAAGGTGATGGAGTTGAATAAAAGATATGCCCCCAACTCAACTTGGGCATTAAACAATATATCAATAACCAAAAACACTATCAAGAGGCAAATACAATTAATAATGCATATGAGAGAAGAACCAAAGGAAGAGGTTTTATATGATGCTCAAATGCAAGGTGGCATGATGACATGAGCATGATATCAATATGATGCAGCAATTATATATAGGAAGTAGCATTTATATAGACTAGGCTAGTAGCATTGCAATTGTTAGACAATTGGGATCCTACAGGTGATCACACAAAGAGAAGGAACCATCACAAGAGAAGGAACCCACAAACACTAAGGATACAAAGCACAACTGAAAATTAAGATACATAGCACAACTAAAAATTAAGAAACATGCCTAATGGTTGGAGGGATTCAGTCATGCTCCTGCCTTGCCCTGTAATACGGGCCACTTTAGTCGTCGTAGTTGCCGGCGCCATCGTCGCTGTCGTCGTCGGGGTCGCCGTAGTCGAACCTTGAAGGTTGGGCACGCGTGGGCTAGATTTGAGGGTACCGCAGGCGGGGGTTATTGCCGGTCGTGTTGTAGGCCATGATACTCTGGAGAGTCCGGCCGCACCACCACCGACGACGGCCGGCCTCGTTGAAGTTCGAAGGAGGTGGGTCGTCCTCCTCATGCCTGGCGAGCGCCCTCTCATGCCGATTGATGAAGAAGGCTTCCCAAGTCGAGAAATAGTCGAGATGCCAGTTGGGATTCCTCCGCTGCTCTGGCGTGAGCTCGAGGTAGTAGTGGTTCGTGATGGCCATCCGGCGCTCCACACCTAGAGGGACAGGAGGGACCGGCACGCCTCCGGCGCTCAACATCCAGCCAGTGGGGATGCGGTAGCCCGGTGGGCAGGGGTAGTTCGAGGCGCAAAGCGCCTCCTCCTGGGTGGTTAGAGATACGATGGAAGCCATGAGAAGATAATGATGAGTCTAGATGTGATATGTAAATGGAGGCCAAGCGTACATATATATACTGAAAAAATGGCGGGAAGACAGAGGTGGGAACCGGTGGAAAGCGCGGGAACGCAGTGGCGTGGGAAACTTTCATCCCGGGTGGGGGCTCAAACCGGGACAAAAGATGGGGGGCCTTATCTAGGGGTGGCTTATCTGGGAGGGCCTTATATGGCGGGTGGCTAACCTTTAGTACCGGCTGGTGGGTGCAACCGGGACTAAAGGTGGTTTTTGTGTCATCTAACAAAACTATCGGTGGGATAAGGACGCGTGGGTAACCTTTAGTACCGGGTGGGGGCTCAAACCGGGACTAAAGCTGTCGGTAGGATAAGGACGCGTGGGTGGACGCACTGCTCGATGAGATAAAGCATGTAGCGCACGACGCCCTATCGGAGGAAGAAGACAAAGTAGAAGCGGCGCCGTGCCTATAAAAGGAGCATCAATACGCCATGGCAAGCAACTGAACAAGCCAACATGGATGGAGAGTTTCATCCCCATGGATGAAGGAAAGGGTTGGGAAATCTCCCGTGGCGGAACTTCTCAAAGATGCCCTTGGTGCACACGCCCTATGGCATCTTCGGAAGTTCCGCCTCGGAAAATATTTTCCTGCTAGCCCGTGAAAGACTCCATCTCCGCCTCCCTGGGGTTAGAGGTATGGTGGAAGCCATGGGATAGAGTGGAGAGAGGTGGCAAATATGAGTCTAGATGTGCCATGGCAACGACCAAGCCAACATGGATGGAGAGTTTCATCCCCATGGATGGAGGAAAGGGTTGGGAAATCTCCCATGGTGGAACTTCTCAAAGATGCCCTTGGTGCACACGCCCTATGGCATCTTCGGAAGTTCCGCCTCGGAAAATATTTTTCTGCTAGCCCGTGAAAGACTCCATCTCTGCCTCCCTGGGGTTAGATATATGGTGGAAGCCATGGGATAGAGTGGAGAGAGGCGGCAGATATGAGTCTAGATGTCCTATGGCAACGACCAAGCCTAAACCCTAAACCCTAAACCCTAAAGGGGCTACGATCCGGAAGAGAACGGGCGGGAAGAAAACGGGCGGGAAAAAATAAGGCGGGGTAGACGATTCGGGGCCCCTGGTCTAGGGTTTCGCCGGAGGAAGACCACCAGAGCATCGGAATCATATGAAAATGGCAAAATGGTTAATAGTTTGACTAGTTAGAATAATTATTTTATAAAACAAAAAATTGATTTGAATCACTTATTCAAAAATATGCAAAATATAATAGTTAATGCATTTTTAAATTGAAAATTGCAAAATGGTTATTAGTTTCACTAGTTAGAATAATTATTTTATAAAACAGAAAATAGATTTGGATTACTTATTCAAATTCAAGAACTTTTCATGTTGAAATTTTTCTCAAATTCATAAGTATGCAAAAACTGTAAAATTCAAATGTTTAAAAAATATGCTAATTAATTTTTTTTTAAACAGGCGCGCCCTCTGGGGTGAAAATTTTGAAAAAAGAACCTTTAGTCCCGGGGCGTGCTACACACCGGGACTAAAGGTGTGGCGTTGGCGCGCGCTTGTTGGGCGGTGCCGAAAACCCTTTAGTCCCGGTGCGTTACACGGACCGGGACTAAAGGCCTTCTCCTTATCACACGCGCCCCTTCACTCCCCCACCATCTCCACTACTCACTGCAGGGGAAAACATGCGTGAGCTAGGACGGCGAAACGACGCCGGCAGGCTGCCCGTCCGCGCCGCCGCCGTCTCAGCGACGAACGCCGCCGCACCACCGGCTCTCCAGCCGCCGCCATCCCCGTCGGCCAGGTAATACCGAAGAGCGCTAGATTGTGGCCGCACAAGAAAGGGGAGGCCATGAGGCGCCTGGGAAATCTGTGCTGGGTGGAGGTCGGCACAAGTAGAGGGAGGCCGGGCGGCTGGTTGGTGACTGCAGCGACACAGCCTCTTTTTTTTGTAGAATTGTATAATATTATTAGTAGTATAATATAAGAATTATTATTACTAGTGTATATTAATTAGTAGTGTATATTAGTAGTGTAGTATTAATTAGTAGTGTATATAGGAATTATTATTAGTAGTGTATATTAGTAGTAGTGTATATTACGAATTATTGGTAGTGTAATATAGGAATTATTATTAGTAGTGTATATTATTAGTGTAGTATTAGTAGTGTATATAGGAATTATTATTAGTAGTGTATATTAGAATTGTAATATTATTAGTAGTAGTGTATATTAGTAGTGTAGTATTAGTAGTGTATATAGGAATTATTTGTATATAGGAAATATTTGTATTTAGGAAATATTTGTATATAGAAAATATTTGTATATAGGAATTATTTGTATATAGGAAATATGTGTATATAGGAATTAGGGTGGTAGTGCTCGCGGGCAGCCGGACTTAGGGTTAGGGTTGTCGTGCTCACGGGCCACCGGACTTAGGGTTAGGGTGGTCGTGCTCGCGGGCCCCCGGACTTAGGGTTAGGGTGGTAGTGCTCGCGGGCAGCCGGACTTAGGGTTAGGGTGGTGGTTCTCGCGGGCCACCGGACTTAGGGTTAGGGTGGTAGTGCTCGCGGGCAGCCGGACTTAGGGTTAGGGTGGTGGTGCTCGCGGGCCACCGGACTTAGGGTTAGGGTGGTAGTGCTCACGGGCCTCAGACTTAGGGTTAGGGTGGTAGTGCTCACGGGCAGCCGGACTTAGGGTTAGGGTAGTGGTGCTCGCGGGCCACCGGACTTAGGGTTAGGGTGGTAGTGCTAGCGGGCCGCCGGACTTAGGGTTAGGGTGGTGGTGCTCGCGGGCCCCCAGACTTAGGGTTAGGGTGGTAGTGCTCGCGGGCCCCCGGACTTAGGGTTAATGTGGTAGTGCTCACGGGCCCCCGGACTTAGGGTTAGGGTTAGGGCATCACTAGAATTTTGCTATTGTTTAGTATTATTGTAGCAAATTGCGTGTTCATATTATTGTTTAGTATTATTTTATGCAGTAATATGGAATGAAAAATGTTATTGTGTGCATTTTGTAGAAAACTATGGATCCAATCCAGAGAGACCTAGCACAGGAAGAAATTCTCGAGGATATGATCAACGACACCCCCCATGTTGATCCACCCGAATCTCCGTCGATTTATCTGAACCCCTCCGGTGAGGGAGAGGAGGTCGACCGAAATGATCAAGGAGAAGCCGACGGCTCCGGTGGTGGAGAAGCTGACGGCGAGGTATATATACGAAGTTTGGTGATCAATAGATGCATTAACTGAGTTGTATATATATATAAATTGACGAATGTTTATTCTCTTAGGCCTCCACATCGAGCAAAAAATATTCCAAACGAGGCCCGGCCAAAAAGTTGGACGGATCTACGCGTTATACAATTACGCGGGTATCACCACGGGGTGAACCGGTGGAACCCGAAAAGGCTAAAACTGTATTTAAACAACAATGCAAAGTTATGGTTAGGGATCGCATCCCGATCACCGTTCGAGAGTGGAATAAGACCAAAGGGGCGAAAGAGGGTGAGTATGTCGCCGACAGGTGCAAAGAGGGTCTTTGGAATGACCTCATGACACATTTCACCCTGCCAGGATGTGAGGATGATGCCGACACAGCTATATTGAGGAAGAAAGTCAAGCATTGGACTCTTACGAAGATGGCCGAACTATTCAAGAACTAGAAGAAAGAATTATGGCAAAAGTATCAGAAGACGAAGAAGAGTCCTAAATTTGAATGCTATCTAACAAAGCAGCAGGCTAACTGGGATGCATTTGTGAAGTACAAGGAGTCACAACCTGCTATGGAAATGTCGAAAAAAACAATAAAAATGCCGCGATGAAGAAATATCACCATCACACGGGGCTGAGGCTCTGCGGCTGCCATGCCAAAGTGGGATGCTAAAGAGAATGAGCTTCTTGCTAAAGGGATCACTCTGAACCAATACGAAGAATGGGATCCGAGGGCAAGGAATTGGTTCCTTGGGCATGGGAGTGAGTATGACGAATCTGAGGGACCTTATTTGAAGTGACGGGATTAGGATACCCCGGGATACATGGCAGAAAGTGGTGAAGGAGATTAAAGCGGGGACAACAAAGTTCCGTCCCGATAGAGAGAAAGACTTGCTGACAAAGGTCCTCGGGAATGACGAACGCGGAGGACGTGTACGAGGCCTTGGCCCTAGTTATACGTGGGAGATGGGGTTTCCCAAAGACAGAGATACTTATAGGAGCCAAGAGAGAGCAAAGAGGCGACGTCAGGAGGAGGAGGGAGACATGTTCACCGAGTTGCTAGGAACACTTTGAATGCATCAGCAACAGATTGACGAACTTCGAGGAGCAGCGCGCCTGCAAGATCCTGTACTCGATATTACCGCCGTGCCATCTCAGCGTGGCTGAATCAGAGGTCCCTTCTGACGATGCACGTATGGTAGATGGCGGTCCCAGCTACCCCGTGGATGGAATCAAGGAGCAGGCATCTTGTGAGCTCCATCATAAGGTGAAGAACCTATCCATCAAGGTGGCGGTCGGATGTGCTTTACCTTATCCACCTGGCGCACGCTGGCATGGCCGTGAGATTCCAGCTGGCTATGCTAAAGTTGGTGTGGATGAAATCGCAATGGGGTGGGACTCAATGGAGCTTGACATCCCTGGACCTGAAGGTGAGAGGACACTCGGAGAAGTACTAGGTGGTATCATTCTATGGGACAAGAACAACATCAAGCTTCCAGGCTGGACGTCAAAGCCAACACCGCCTCCGAGTGGTCGCATGTCACCTTCACCTCCATCACCTCCAAGAAGCCCACCCCATGACTACGACCACCATAGCCCGAGTCCATCTCGATCTCCGCCGCAGCCTCCGATTAGTACTAAACGACGCAGGAGCCCAAAATGACAAATGTCGCCCCTCCCAAGAGTACCTCATAAGAATCTTCCTATCAGACCTTACGATCATACTAACAAGGAAACCGACATGATCGTAAAGGCCGAATGTGTTGCGCAGCTTCAAAAGAAGAAACCCGAGCCTGCCCCGGTATACAATGAGAAGCAAAAAGCGTATGCACTTTCTTTTCTAAACACAAAATCGCAATATGACTTGCACCATAAGCCAGATGACTATCGACGCACACTTCAGAAGGAAGTGAAGAAGAGCAAATCAAGTAGAAGTGCAAGCGAGAGCAAATCATCAAGTCAAAGTGCAACCGGGAAAAGAAAGGACGTCCCCCAGCTCGGGGAACAGGCCAAAAAATCGACCCCACCCCTCAAGGTGGTATCCCATGACATTCCCCAGCAGAATATGGAAGAAGCTGCGAAGCTTGCGGCCTCTATGAATGTGACTGTTGAGGAATTGCTAGGTTCCCAGGACGACAAGTTACCCAAGGCTCAGGTAGTCCCTACATATGTCCTGGGAAGCCTGGTCGACTTTGAGCAGTTCCAACAACTGCCAACACAAATGCGGAGTTTACATAAATGGTACTTGAAAGCCGTAAAGGAGGAGAGAATAATGATCGTGGCAAAAGTCCCACATGACTACTACTTCCGAGAAGAAGAGGTCCATGTTGAGTTTCTAGAACTCTTCCAGTTATACATTTTCGACGCCCTCGACAAAAGTCTCATGAGTTGCTATTGTTTGTAAGTTGTTTAATTCATTGTCTATATATAAGTTGTTCATTTTTTTCAGTTGTTCAGTTCATTGCATGTAATTATCCTAATTATATCCTTTTGTACTCTATTATTATGCAGAATGAAGATCATGGAATGTAAAAGAAGGTCAATCTTCAGTGTTGGGTTCATTGACCCAGATAAAATACATTGTCAGACGCTAAAGGATAAACCCGAGGACACACAGGAAAACCTTCTAAGGTTTCTAATGGAGCAAAATTTATGTGACCACATACTGTTTCCTTACCATTTCACGTGAGGGTTTTACTCTATTGTACACATTCTCTTTTGCTTACTCGATGTTAAGTGTAATTGATGAGTTACTGATGTATATATAAACGTGTACAGTTTCCACTAGATTCTCATGGACATTCATCTTGATAAGGGACGAGTTGAAGTCATGGACCCATTAAAGAGACCCAGGAAATGTTTAGGGACATGCAGGACATGCTCCAAAGGTAATTTTCGCGCTATATCGGTCTCTTTCGTTGATTTCCTGAGATATCACGTAATAAATAACTCATTCGTTTTCTTTACCGGGTAGGGTTTGGAACTAGTTCAAGAGTGCGGTTACGGGTGACTTTAGTGAGAAGCTGACATTTAAGCCGGTCTCGGTAAGTAGTACGCGCATCTCTTTACTTATAGTTTCAATACAATTATGATGCTGGATTATTATTTTGATTGAATTCTATTCTCGTAAAGTGCGCGAGGCAGCCACCGAAGACGAATCTATGTAGATTCTACGTTTGCGAGTTCATTCGCACGTTTACCAGTGAGGTGAATGATTATAGAGTCGATGTAAGCAATACATTCATAACATTATTTTTATTACCGTCACTTTTTGTTATCATGATTGATATTCATATTGATCTCCTTTTCTTATATAGTTCGAGAAAATGCGGGATGAGCTCCTACCACAGCAACGCGTAGTAGCAATTGCTGAAGAACTGGCAGGATTCTTGATGAACGAGATGATAGATGACGCCGGAGAATTTAGTGTGAATAGGCGCCGATGATCCCCGACCGTGTAATTGAATAGACGGGCTCTAGTCCCGATAATTGTGATCTCCATGTGTAACTATCATGTATATATTTGTATGCTCGATCTTAAGAGAAGTTATCTTATGTATGCACAAACATGTACGGTATGTGGTAGCGTAGAAAACTATTTTGAAATGAAAAAAAAAGATACAAATTGAATTCTCTGCCGTGGCAGAGAAAGTGCCTAAAATTCTGCATGGCGAGAGGACCATTGTCCCGGTTAAATGTCTGAACCGGGACTAATGGGAAGGCACCTGGGGCAGAGACAACCACGTGGATGCCCATTGGTCCCGGCTGGTAAGAGGGCCGGGACTAATGGGTGGGCCTTTAGTCCCGCCCCTCCAGTCCCGGTTACCAGGACCGGGACTAAAGCCCCTTACGGGCCGGAGCTAGAGGCCTGTTTTCCACTAGTGTAGGGAGAAAACATCAATCCTTTGTTCATAGAACAATCGTATTGTTTACTTTACACGCAATGCTTAATGCAATCATCTGTTCCTTGCAACTTAATACTAGAGGGGGCTCGGATGATAACCTGAAGGTGGATTATTAGTCATAGATGCAGTTGGATTACGGTCTATGTATAATGTTGTAATGCCCAATCGAATCTCAAAGGAGTCAAGATGATTAGTATATGCATGTATGCTTTCTCGATATTTGTCAATTCTCCCGCTGTAATTTGTTCACCCAACATGTCATCTATCTTAAGGAGAATCACCACTAGTGAACTATGGACCCTGGTCCTTTCTTTTACCATCAATCTGCAACTATTTACTGTTTTTTGTTTACTTTCTGCAAGCTATTACTTTCTTCCACACAATATGTTTAATCCTTTGTTTTCAGGAAAACCTGTGAGATTTACAACCTTACTGTAAGTTGGGGACAAAGTTCTGTGGTTGTGTTATGCAGGATTCCAAGTTGGAAACAACACCTTGGAGGTGTTTCCTTGCTCCTACTGGTTCGATAACCTTGGTTTCATAACCGAGGGAAAACTTGTTGTTGTGCTCATCATACCTTCCTCTTGGGGTTCCCCAACGAGCTCGATATTTTGGGCCATCAAGCTAACTTACTGGCGCCGTTACCGGGGAGTGAAGAAGAAGAAGATCGAACGTCAACCACGCACCAGCAGATATCCATGTCTTTTAAAGGAACAAGCATTGTGTTAGCGAGCCAGGTGCTTTCCTTGATCACGCGTATGAAGTTTGCGTCGAAGAGTCTATTGATTTCCATTCCAACTGCTTTTGCTCTTGGTTCAGACAGTCGCCGTATTGTCTGCTTGACTGGCCTTGCGTCTGGATTCATGTTGAGTGAGTGCTCGGAGAATTCCCTGGGAACCCCTGGCATGTCCGCTGGACACCAGGCAAAGATTTCCCAGTGCTCACGGAGGAATTCGATGAGCGTGAGTTCCTATGCGGAACTCAAGTTGTTGGCGATGAGGGCCGTCTTGGTCGGGTCCGTTGGGTGGACCTGGACTTTCTTCGTGTGCACCGACGAGTCGAAGGACAGGTCGGGTGAACTTGGCCTACTCAGGGGAGGCAGACTGTTATCTGTCGACTCCTTCAGTTTGGCGAGCTCCTCGTGCATGCCAAAGGACTGGGAGATTCTATTGAATTCCCTGTCACAGCTGTCAGACCTCTCAAAGTTTCTGTTAATCGTGATGACGCTGTTTGGGCCAGGCATCTTCATCTGCAGGTAGGCGTAGTGTGGCACTGCCATAAACCTTGCGAACACGACACGTCCGAGGATGCAGTGGTACTATGAAGGCCAGTCGACGACTTCAAAGTCGATGCGCTCGCGCTGAAAATTTTGCGGCGTGCCGAAGATGATGTCGAGGTTGATTTTGCTCAGGGGGTATATGCCCTTCCTTGGGACGATGTCGTGGAACATTGTGTCTGACACCTCCAGGCATGTTAACGGGATCCGCATTGCTCGCAAGGTACTTGCGAACATGAGATTAATGCCACTTCCACCATCCATGAAGACGCGACTCATATCTAAGCCCCCAATCTGCGCCTCGAGTACGAGGGGACAGTGGCCTAGACGAGGTACTTGGTGCGGGTGGTCGCGTTTGTCGAAAGTGATGCAGGATTCGCTTCCACTGAGGTACTCAGTGGTGGAAGGTGGAGAATTTATCGCCAAATTGACTTAGCGAGTGATGGCCTTCTACATGCGATTGGAGGGGCGGCCTTTTTGGATCATCCCCATGTTGCCCACGGGTTGTGGGTATGGTTCGCCTCCATGCTGCTGGACTGGCACAGCCGCAGGTGGTGGAGGTCTGGGTGGTGGTGGAGGAGCTCCATCTGCCACAGCGCCTAGGGCGGCTCCGTAGCCTCGATTGATTGCGTCACGATTCATCTACGCCAGGCCTTCGTGAGCTTGAGGAACTCGCGGCAGTCCTTTAGCATGTGGCTAGACTTTTTCTTGCCATCGGTCTTGTCGATGTAGAAGTGCACGTTACATGGCCCGGACAGTTTGTCGTGGATGGAGGTTGCGGGTGCCTCTTCGCAAGTGCGGTATGCTCTGCTGCGATATCTGATGTTGCGGTTGTCTTCGCGTTTGTCGGCGTAGCCAGCCACGACCATGTTGACCTCGTCACGGTCTTTGTAGACGCGCATTCGACGCATTCCTCGGCGGTCACGTCTGCGCCCGAGGTCATCGTCGTCATCGGAGTAGGTGCGGTTTTGCACCGAGTCTTATCCGTCTGCCCATGGATTCACAATTTCCATCAGGTGGTCAATCATTTTGTGCTTCGAACGGCCCAGCTCTTCTCTGAGCTCTATGCAGTGGACATCGCCGTTCAACGCGTCGATTGCACGGTCTTTCGAGATGTTTTATGCGGAGTTCTTGATGATGGACCACCTTTGGATGTACAAGCGCAGTGACTCGCCGGACCTCTAGTGGCAGCCTCGTAGTTCTTCGATTGATGCGGGCCTTTTGTAAGTGCCCTTGAAGTTGCGCACAAAGCTATAGACTAGCTCTTCCTAGCTGCGAATGGATCCGCGAGGGAGATTGTTGAGCCATGCGCGAGCGGCGCCCTATAGCTGCAGCTGTAGGCATTGCATGGCCATGCTTCGACTCCGGCCGTGGAGCCTGACGGAGGAGATGTGATCTTCCAGCCAGATCTTTGGGTCCTGTAGGCCGTCAAATTTTGGGTTCTTCGACGGGAGTTTTAACCCTTTAGGCATTCGCTTCTGCATGATGGCTCTGCTGAAGCATCTGGCGCCGTAGAGTTCCACATCCTCGTCCTCCGAGTCAGTCGAACGAGTGCGTCTAGCATGCATTTTGTCGACTTTGTGCTACGTGATGTCATCACGCGTGTCGTAGTCGCGATCGTGCCGCCATGAGCTGCGATACCGAGATAGGTCATGGCTATCATCGCTGGATGAGGGCGAGGAGTAGCATTTTGCTAGAACCTTGCTTTTCTTCGGCTCTGGTGTTGGATCCTTGTTGAGGTCGGCATCGATTAGCCCCAAGCTCGCGATCATAGATCGGTGCATGGCAGCTCGCAGATCTCCAGCCGGTGTCGGGTTGTTGAGGAGGTAGATGGTGGCCGCCGTCACCGCAGCTTGCTGCGTCTTCGGGAGCATGTTGCCCTGCGTATCCACCGTCATAGAACTGAAGTCGAGAACCTTCGCGGCTTCTACGCGCTCTTGCTCGGTTAGGTGGGCCAGTCGAGATCGCCTTTTGTTGGCCAGGTACTCATTGCCCTTGGAAGAGGATCCTCCGTGGGAGGAGAGCCCAGCTCGCCGAAGACTCGACTCATATGCCGCCTTTCTACGCGCCTCGAGTTGCGCGATTACTTGCTATTGGCGCTTGAACTCTTCTTTTAGTAGCCAATGGTAGCCCATCAGCATGTCCTGCGAGGTGTTGGGGGGTAGAGGATTGCCCCAGAGAGCTTCTCGACAACGGGCCCACTCGTTGTCGTTGAGCCTGATCAACATGTGCTCTCTGGTGTTTTCATTCACCGTGAGCGATGGTTCTCCCCCGGTCCCGTTATTGGTGGGCGCGCTGTTGGTGGGGCCGCCATTGGGTGTACCACCATTGGGTATGCCACCGTTGGGCACTCTGCCATTGCGTATACCGCTGTTGGGGTGGTCCGATGCCAAATCCGGTGCCGGTGTTTTCGCGATTGACGCTGGTATCACCCGCGTTGATGACGGAGCACATGAAGTGATTGGGGAAGCTATTGCTCCCACAACTTTCAGATCTAGAGTTGTAGGCTCCATCTTCTATGGCTAGGTCACCCAGATCGGATCCGCGACTGCTGTCGCTATCCGTGCTCCTAGCTGTTGCCGGGTTGTTGAGCTTGCTGAGGGTGTCGATTGGTGGAGGGAACCACGATGCTGGAGCTATCGCGGGTGCCGTCTGCTGGTCGGGCATGCGGACCGTGCCTAGTTGACCGACCTGGAAGTGGATGCTCCGAATCTCTAGGCTGATCCCATCGCCTACGGACTTGAAAGTCGGGCGAGTGGCTGGCGTGTGGATGGTGAAGTCGAAAGCACCGAAGAGCTGGTGAATCTCCGCTGTTGCAGAGTTGTAGACCGCGGTTGATGGGGCCTAAGAAGCCGCAACATCAGCACTCCCAATTCCCACAGACGGTGCCAATTTACGAGGGTTTAACTCACCAATGCCCATTGTTATGGACTTGGGTTTGGGAGAAGGAGGGAGCGCTTGAGGCGTCAGTCGGCTAGCAAACAAGCACACAGGGATGCAAGATTTACCCAGGTTTAGGCTTCATAGAGGTCCCTACTCCTACTTGTCTGCTCTTGGATTTAACGAAGGAATCGGAGATTACAGGAGTGCATAGATGCAATCTAGCGATGGTGGTGAAAACTAGGGTTGTGATTGTCCTCCTCGCTGCCCCCTCCCAGCCATTATATAGATAGGCTAGGTCTCGGATAGCATGTCGAGTCGGTTACAGATTAGGGTTCACCCCTTTGAACTTTCTATCTTAAACTTCATCTTGCGCTGCAAGCAATCGAAGAGTCTGTGGGTCACCCGAATCCTGTATTGGGCCTTGGCAACGCCGTGGGCTTCTGCTGTATCTGGAGCGTATATGTCAAACTCGAGTACCTGTAGGGTATACCCATGTCACATGTACTCCCTCCATCTTAGATATCGTAAATTTGTCTAAATTTTGATGTAAACTTTTGCAACATTTATTTTGAGATAGAGGAAGTATATGTTATCTGTTGCTATCTTTAGTTTCAAAATATGTATTGTTGTGATATGCATACTTAATCAATCAACACTTGTTTTTATGTAAACTAGTTGAATACATGTTTTTTTGAAAAGGGACCATAGTCCCGGCCTCTGTATCGATTGATGCATGCAACCTTCATTTCAAGTTGAATACCCGTGCGTTCTACAAAGTTTTTTGTGTATGTATTAGTTATCTAAGAATTTCATTTTATTTGAACACATATTGAACGTGACAAAATCTAGTTTAAAGCATGCTATAACAAAATCAGATTTTATTTCCCTCATCAACAACTACTGGCTCCACACCGTGGTAGAGCCAGAATTGGGAAAGGAAATGCAGAGTTATATTTTATGTTATACATCAACATAAAGCATGGGAGTTCACAATAACACCAATGCAAATGGAAATTTTTCTTAAAGTGAAAATGTCCCTAATAATTCAATTACATTGCAAGAACAAAAAGATAATTACAACTGAAAAGGCATGTGTGTCCCATTTGTAGTTTTGGTAATTAATGAAAAAAATTATGGACTAATGTTTGTATTAAGTTATACTTGTAGAGATTGTTCATAGGTAGTGCTTGAACCATGTGTAGGCTTCAAGATTGAAATCAGAAGAAATCAAAGAAGATCAAGTGATGACCCAAGGAGATATTCAAGAGAAGATCCAAAATATGGTCATGTGAGAGTTGAGCTTATGGCAAGCATGTCTTAAAGAATGAGAAGGTTGAGTTTATCTTTGAAATATCATCATCTGATGAAGCAAGAAGAAAAGGTAGAAGACAATAGATTTATGACGATGCGTTTAAGTGAGGCTTTCCCATATTGAGTATGAGGAAGTAATATGTGAGTCTTCATCAAGCAAGCGCAATCAATAAAGTGTTCCAACCTTAAGTGGAAAAGATCATCATCACATAGCTCAAGTGGAATGTGCAAGGAAAATGTATGATCTTGATAGTTTTTTCTATTTTACCAGTCTCTTAGTGTTGGTTGAGAGACTTTCTTATAGGATATATAGCCGTTTCTTCACTGGTTCGTCAAAAATAAATTTTGTATGAATATCTGCATTTTTGTTATTGGAGTTTTACCGGTTCATCACCTAAGGAGGTTTATCACCTCTCTCTTCTTGGTATTTCCTTCCCTATTGAAATATGATGTTTCTTTGCATTATATTTTAGAGCTTGTTGTCCTCTTCGAAAAAGCCCAAGTTCATCGAAAATGGAGTTCGGATGCAAAAGTTATGGCCGTTTTCATGTTGGTATTTGATACGTTGCAAACGTATCTATAATTTTTGATGTTCCATGCTTGTTTATATCTACTTTCTTATGTTTAGTCTACATTTGGAGATACTTTTATGCATTTTCTGGAACTAACCTATTAACAAGATGCCACAGTGCCAGTTGCCTGTTTTCTGCTGTTTTTGGTTTCAGAAAAGATGGAAAAGAAATATTCTCGGAATTGGACCGGACAAAAGCCAAAGTTGATATTTTATCGGAAGACTCATGGAGCCAGAAGACGAGACGGAGAGGGGCCAGGGGCTAGCCACACCACCTGGTGGCCCGGGCTAGGCCAGGCCACGCCAGGGGGTGGTGTGGGCCCCTCCGGCCTCCACCGACCTTGCCTCTTCGCCTATATATGCCTCCCGGGACGAAAACCCTAAATACGAGATCAGAAATCCACGAAAAGTTCCGCAGCGCCGTCACCACCGAAGAGGAGATTCGGGGGACAGAAGTCTCTGTTCCGGCACCCTGCTGGGACAGCGAAGTGCCCTCGGAGCCTTCTCCATCGACTCCACCGCCATCTCCATCGCCGTCACTGACTGCCATGATGTGGAGGGAGTAGTTCTCTCTCGAGGCTAAGGGCTCTACCAGTAGCTATGTGTTCATCTCTCTCTCTATGCATGATCTTATGAGATCATGAGCTTTGTAATCTATAGATCTATTCTGCTACTCAAGTGCTTTAATTAACCTCTGCTTATCCCCATGTGTGTGAAGTTGACAGTGTGGACACCGTGTGGCATTTTGGCTAAGGTTACAGAAATACTTATCATGAGTATAATTTGAGTTGGATGTCTCGAGATTGTGGTGTGTGTTGGAACCATCTAGCGGTCAAGGTGACAGTGAGAGGTTATCTAGATGGGGAATGTGAACTTTAAGGTGTGCTGCTATAGCCCTCCATCGTCCAACCGGAGAGTAGTTCAGGGTAGCATAATGAAGATAAGATATTTATATGAGAGTGTCCACTAGTGAATGTATGATCCCTAGGCCTTGTTTCTAAGCATTGGAACACCGTTTACCATCAGTCCTGTTACATGTTTGCTTGCTGCCACTCTTATTTCAGATTGCAATTACCACTTATAATCATCCATATTACTTGTATTTCACTATCTCTTCGCCGAACTAGTGCACCTGTATACCCGATAAGTGTATTGGGTGTGTTGGGGACACAAGAGACTTCTTGTATCTTGATTGCAGGGTTGCTTGAGAGGGATACCTTTGACCACTTCCTCCCTGAGTTCGATAAACCTTGGGTGATCCACTTAAGGGAAACTTGCTGCTGTTCTACAAACCTCTGCACTTGGAGGCCCAACAATGTCTACAAGAATAGAAGCGTGCGTAGACATCAAGCTATTTTCTGGCCCAGTTGCTAGGGAGGTAAGGTAAAAGGTACTCACATCCTCTGGCTACTAAGCTATCTTCTCGTGCGGTTTCTGGTGTATGAGTGCTCGAAGTTATTTCCTTTAGATTCTGGAATTATATCTTTTTGTTTCTTGTTTTTATTTTCACTAGTTAGGCTTAATGGAAAACAACAACAAAATTTGAGAGCTTTATAGTATTTATCTTGAGTAAGGACATGAAGTGTTTGAAGATAAAATTAAAAAACCTATGGAACTTTACTTGCATGCTAATAGCAACGTTATTAGTATGAATTCTTTGAACACCATTATTGCTAATGCTATGGAAAAGTCTAAGCTTGGGGAAGCTGGTTTTGATGAGCATGATATTTTTAGTCCCCCAAGAACGGAGGAGAAATTTTACTTTGATGTTACTATGCCTCCAATATATGATGATTACAATGATGAGTATGATATTTTCAGTCCACCTACTATTGAGGAGAAAATTAATTATGACTACAATATGCCTCCTATATTTGAGGATTATGGTGATGAGAATAATAATGATAGCTATTTTTGTTGAATTTGCTCCCACTACGATTAATAAGAATGACTATGCTTATAGGGAGAGTAATAATTATTTTATGCAAGTAGCTCATGATAAGAATGTTTTATGTGATAGTTATATTGTTAATTTTATTCATGATGCTACTGAAAGTTATTATGAGAGAGGGAAACATGGTTTTATGTATCTCAACAATATTAAGTTTCCCCTCTCTATGTTGAAAATTTTGAAGTTGCACTTGTTTTGCTTTCCTATGCTTGTTGCTTTGTGCTTTCATGACTTGTCTCTTTATAAGATTATTTTTCATAGGAAGTGGGTTAGACTTAAATTTGTTACATATTTGCTTCTTGATGCTCTCTTTCACTTCAATTCATATTTCTTATGTGAGCATCATCGAAATTATCATGCCTAGCTCAAAGGCGTTAAAGAAAAGCACTATTGGGAGATAACCCAAATTTCTATTCAGTAATTTTTTCTTTTGTTGAGTCTTGGAAGTTATTACCTATGTAATAAACTATCCTTATCCTTTTGGTGTGGTTTTTTGCGCCAAGAATAACCTCTAATGAGAGAGAAGTAAGACTTGGGAAAGTTGCTGTCCCGAAACAGAATTTTGTGCTTCACTATAAAAATTCGTGAAAAATCTCTGTATGTCGGATTGAGCTGTAATTGTTTGTGCTTCTGCCCCAGGTTGTTATCGAACTTTCTTTAGTTTAACACTTTTCTATTTGAGCAATAGAAGGTCTTCGAAAAAATTGGTTTTTACCTGCTGGTCTGTTTTGACAGATTTCTGCCATTATTTGCATTTGCCTCTTAATCTCTTTCTCTTTGAGTTCTCTTTGATCACTTGAACTTTTTAAAAGGAATTTCTACAGTAGCTTGTGTTTTAATGGAAGTTTTACTTGTGTGAAACTGAACCCAAAGACTTATTATCTTGAATACACTAATGTTGCTAATGAAGATTGTGTGAAGTTTTGTATGATGGAAATTTTAAAGTGTAGGGAAGAACAATGTGATGAGATGAAGTATGGACAAAAGCTCAAGCTTGGGGATGCCACCCGTGTCACCCCAATAAATATTCAAGAAGTACAAGCGTCAAAGCTTGGGGATGCCTTGGGCATCCCCTTATTCATCAATAAAAATCTCAGGTTTTCTTCCAAACACTTCATTTTTATTGTTTCATGCACAATTGTGTTGTTCTTGGAGCGTCTTCGTTTTTGTTTTTAGTTTTCTTTTGCTTAGTTTGCTTGAATAAGTTGGTTGGATCTCAACACACTTGTTTGCCTAGAACACTCTAGTTTTCACTCTTATTATTCTGTGAGTGTTCTCATTTGCTAGCACTACGTTTAGCTTTAGTTTTCGATTGGCGCTGGAAAAGAGTAGGAAGTTTCATGCTTATAATGGTATAAAAGGAGCCTTGTTTTGACTGTGGCCTAGACTTTATCATGTCATGTTTGATATTGCTTTGACTTTATGCATAGTAATTATTGATGTAGCATGACTTGTTACAAACAATTGAGATTGCTTAATGTACCTTGAAAGAATCATGCATTGTTTTAGCATATAAAAGCATAATATTGTGGTATTCTCCTTGGATGATTTAGTTGGGTTGACTTGGTGCATGCTCACACCATGTTAAGACTATACCAAGTCACCATAGCCTCTATGATCATTTAGTTTTCGACTTGTAATATCACTTTATGCTTTAATTAATAATGTTTTGTCGATTTGCATGATTATGGCAGTATTACTCTCTTAGTTGGTCGCTCCCAGTCTTTTGCTAGCCTCCATAACTAAGTATGAGTTCCACTCATGCATCCAACTCCAAATAAAACCAAGTTATTCCAAAGATTCCACCATACCTACCTATTAGCATTTTCTATTCCAAGTATATTCATGTTTTTATCTACCTTCCGAATTAAACTTGTTATGTGAAAATTAGTGATTAAAGCTCTCATGAACTTGATGGCACACTTTACTTTTCTTGCCCCTAATAAACTTAAACCATTGTGTCTTCTATGTTGTATATACTTGCACTTATACGTTGGGATTAGCAGAACCATGCTGTCATGGGGAACGCTTTCAACATTGCACTTGTACATTGTACCCAGTTGATATCATGCTCTTTTGTTTATGGATGTCGTCGGTGTGAAATGAAAGGGGAGCTTGTAAGTCCATGGATTTATGTATGTGTGTTAGAGAAACACCTAGGCGACTGGTCTAATCCATGCCTAATCATGGTGGAAATTTGCAGCATAACCATAATGAGCAATCTATGAAGCATTCTTCTTATAAAAAAGAGATAGAGATTGAGAAAAAGAAAAGAAAAAAAGATGAGAAAAGAGGAAAGAGATAAAAAAGCACCATTTTCCCATGGTAAATAAGAAGATTGCTAAGATGCTTATTGTCTGCTTGCCTTGTCATTTTGATATGGGGATTCTTTCGTATCATCGGGCAAGGGGTACCCCATTGGTGGTTCTCTATGATACACATGTACTTACTATGACAAGAACTTACCGGTAACTAAACTTGAGTAGCATGAGGAGCGGCCCTCGTATTCAAGGGACATGAGATTGCCAACTTATACTTTGTCAAGCATATAGTCCATAGTCTATTCACTTTAACCATAATCACTTCAAGATGCTTATGATAGGGAAAATGAGAGCTTAAAGCTAATAAGTACCATAAATTTTGGAAGCTCTTTATGAGACTTGAATTCTTGCTTCCTTCTATGAAGGCCTTTCTTTTACTTTTATGTTGAGTCTCCATCTTCTATCTTTATGCACCTATTGAGAGAGCAGAGTGGTCATTCTTAGTCTAATGTGCATTGTCCCAAAACTTGTTGATTGATTCATAACTTTGATATTGCTTGTTCTTAAACTATTTGTATCTAGTCACCCTTATGAACTTTGAAGGTGTCCTATGCATTTATGTTTTGCTACACTATGTGGGACAAGCTGAATACCATTCTCATTATGTTTTCTATATGTGAAACAAACAAACGGCTTTCATAGCATTGTTATTCATGAATCTTTTGTTTGTACCATTTCATGTTACAACATAGTTGATATGTCTTATTGTTAGAACTATATCTTTCATGCTATGTCAAAGTAGTATGATCCCAGCTATCAATGTTTTATAAATACCTTGATCAAGATTGTGATGGTGCATGTTGCTGACTCGTGTATTAACGAGCTCATTGGGGAACCCCAAGAGGAAGGTATTTTGAGCACAGCAGTAAGTTTTCCCTCAGTTATGAAACCAAGGTTATCAATCCAGTAGGAGCAAGGAAACACCCCAAGGGTGTAGCTAGCTGAACTTTGGCAGGGTGCACTATTGGTGCCAGCAACAACATGGAGACCTGCACAACACAATCACATAACTCTGTCCCCAACTTGCGATGAGGTTGTCAATCTCACCGGTTTTGCTGAAAACAAAGGATTAAACGTATAGAGTGGAAGAAAGTAATAGTTTGTAGAAAGTAAACACAAAGCAGTAAACAGTTGTAGGTTGATTGTAAAAGAAAGGACCGGGGTCCATAGTTCACTAGTGGTGGCTCTCCTTAAGATAGATAACATGCTGGGTAAACAAATTATAGCGGGGCAATTGACAAACATCGAGAAAGCATACAAGCATATACTACTCATCTTGACTCCTTTGAGACTTGATTGGGCATTACAACCTTATACATAGACCGCCATCCAACTTCATCTATGACTAATAATCTACCTTCAGGTTATCATCCGAACCCCCTCCAGTATTAAGTTGCAAGCAATGGATAATTGCATTACGAATTGCATGTAAAGTAAACAATACGATTGTTCTATGAACAAAGGATTGTTTATTTCTCCCTAGTAGCAACAGCACATCTAGTACCTTAGAGATTTCTGTCACTTCCCCAGATTACTAGAGACATGAACCCACTATCGAGCATATATACTAACTCTTGGAGTTGCTAGCATCTACTTGGACAAGATATCTACTAACAACAGAAAGCATGCAAGATCACAAATAACAAAGACATGATAGAATCAATAATCAATCTGAAATAGCATCTCAATATCCATCGGATCCCCGCAAACACAACATGCAAAATTACAAATAGATGATCTTGATCATGAACGGAGCTCACAAGATCTAAACATGATAGCACAAAGGAGAAGAACTAGCCATCTGGCTACTACATGGACCCGTAGTCCAGAGATGAACTACTCACGCATCACACCGGAGGCTTGCATGATGATGAAGAAGGCCTCCAGGGTGAATTCCCCTCTCCGGCAGGGTGCCGAGAAGAGCTTCAGATCCCTCCGATCTAGGGATGGATATGACGGCGGCTACAGACTTTTTCGTGGAATTTTGATCGGGTACTTAGGGTTTCTGTATTAGAGGCATCTTATAGTCGGAAGGGGAGGCCGAGGGGGTGCCTGGGCTGGCCACAGCACCCCCTGGCATGGGCTAGGCTGGGCTGTGCGTCCAGGTGGTGTGGGCGCCCTCTGGCCCCTCTCCGTCTCGTATTCTGGCTCCATTTGTCCCTCGGTGAAAAACTGACTTTGGCTTTTGTCCCATCCAATTACGAGAATATTCATTTTCTGACTTCCTGGAACCAAAAACAGTAGAAAACAGGCAGCTAGCACTGTGGCTTTTGTTAATAGGTTAGTCCAAGAAATCATATGAAAAGTACTCCAAAGTGTGGACAAAGCATAAGAAAGTAGATAAAACCAAGCATGGAACATCAAAAATTATGGTTACGTTTGCAAAGTATCACATGTCACCTCAAAAATTATTCTTTTCTTTTTATCACTTACCTACTCGAGAACGAGCAGGAGTTAAGCTTGGGGATGTTGATAAGTTGCAAACGTATCTATAATTTTCGATGTTCCATGCTTGTTTATATCTAATTTCTTATGTTTCATCTACATTTCGAGATACTTTTATGCATTTTCTGGAACTAACCTATTAACAAGATGCCACAGTGCCAGTTGCTTATTTTCTGCTGTTTTTGGTTTCAGAAAAGCTAGAAAAGAAATATTCTCGGAATTAGACCGGACAAAAGCGAAAGTCGATATTTTACCGGAAGACTCACGGAGCCATAAGACGAGACTGAGAGGGGCCAGGGGCGAGCCACACCACCTGGTGGCATGGGTCAGGCTAGGCCAGGCCAAGGGGTGGTGTGGGCCCCTCCGACCTCCACTGACCTTGCCCCTTCGCCTATATATGCCTCCCAAGACGAAAACCCTAAATACGAGATCAGAAATCCACGAAAAGTTCCGCAGTGCCGCCGCCACCAAAGAGGAGATTTGGGGGACAAAAGTCTCTATTCCGGCACCCTGCCGGACTGGGAAGTGCCCCCAAAGCCATCTCCATCGACTCCACCTCCATCTCCATCGTCGTTGCTGACTCCCATGATGAGGAGGGAGTAGTTCTCTCTCGAGGCTAAGGGCTCTACCGGTAGCTATGTGTTCATCTTTCTCTCTATGCGTGATCTTATGAGATCATGAGCTTTGTAATCTATAGACCTATTCTTCTACTCAAGTGCTTTAATTAATCTCTGCTTATCCCCACGTGTGTGAAGTTGACAGTGTTTACACCGTGTGGCACTTTGGCTAAGGTTACAGAAATACTTATCATGAGTATAATTTGAGTTGGATGTCTCTATGAGATTGTGGTGTTTGTTGGAACCATCTAGCGCTCAAGGTGACAGTGAGGGGTTATCTAGATGGGGAATGCAAACTTTAAGGTGTGCTGTTATAGCCCTAGATCGTCCAACCGGAGAGTAGTTTAGGGTAGCATAATGAAGAGAAGATATTTATATGAGAGTGTCCACTAGTGAAAGTATGATCCCTAGGCCTTGTTTCTAAGCATTGAAGCACCGTTTACCATCAGTCATGTTACATGTTTGCTTGCCGCCACTCTGATTTCAGATTGCAATTACCACTTATAATCATCCATATTACTTGTATTTCACTATCTCTTCGCCGAACTAGTGCACCTATACACCTGACAAGTGTATTGGGTGTGTTGGGGACACAAGGGACTTTGTGTATCTTGATAGGGATACCTTTGACCACTTCCTCCCTAAGTTCGATAAACCTTGGGTGATCCACTTAAGGGAAACTTGCTGCTATTCTACAAATCTCTGCACTTGGAAGCCCAACACTGTCTACAAGAATAGAAGTGTGCGTAGACATCAGTATTTCTTGTTAGTTTTCGGGGGAGGGGTGGAGACTCTGGTGTTGCTACCCCGGAGACTCCAAGGGGCTAGATACTCTAGCCCATACTTCGAGGGAGTGTACTAGGATCATCTGGAGTCTTTCCTAGAGTCCTGGCGAGAGTCTGAACCCCGGAGACTCCGGAGCTAAGGGCCGAAGACTCTAGAATTGAAGGCCGGAGACTCTAGGGTAAGTGTTATGCAACGGCAAGTTGTCATGGGGGACCTATAAAAGGACCCATTCTTCCCCAAGTGGATATATCTCTTTCCCATTCTCTCTCCTCCATTGTTGACCTTGAAGAGCTTGCCCTTTCTCTCTATTCCTCCATTGATTCTTTCATATTCTTGAGGATCTCTAGGTCTAGATTGGCGCGGATCATTTGGCTGATGCTCTTGCAATAGTCGAATATCGCGGCGCCCTCCTAAAGGATGCATTGGTGAAGTACAAGGGTGCACTGGGATGCTTCCACCATGAGATCGCCCTGAAAGCTATTGTTGTAGGGGATGTAGGCGGGCTTGTGGATGCACTCAACACATTGTGGGATCTGGTGAAGGAGTTCAACAGGTCAAGAAGGCCACTAGATTGTCCTTGACATTTGGTGCAGCGGCGGCTCACGACGCAAAGGTCAAATTTGACAAGGTGTCTTCTTCTCTGTCCTTGACATCCGAAGGCAGGGAGGTTCTTTCCTATATCAAGCGGACAAAGAATTATGGCTCTCCTTTGGTCTTTCTTCTTGAGAAATACTTTGAGGAGAAGAAGCGTATTGCCAAGGTTAGCATACTCGAAGGCTTTGCAAAGCCATTGGATATCGTGTCATAGAGTGTTGTTGTAGCCTAGTTCTTTGGCTTCTAGCCTTTTGTTCTCTTGTAATATAAACTTTTCCTTTTGCTGCTTGTGCTAAGAACTATGTTCCTAATGAATAGCTAGTGATAAGTTGTGTCATATATTGTCTCTGTTTTATCCCCCGAGTGTATGAACCAAAGGGTTATCATGCCTCTCAAATTCTTCTGCTTGAGTGTTTGAATGATTCTCGCTTATGTTGTGCAGAAGGCAGTCGCAGGATCGTCAAGTTCTTCGGAACCCAAAGATCCCCTAGTTTGGTTACCGTCAGCTAGTAGTGTTCAGGAGTTGTCTTTGAATGCGCGGCTTCGTGACCAGATTAAGATCTTGGAGAAACACCATGTGACCCTCAGAGGCCTAGAGAGTGTTTGGAAATCCAGGGCGGAAAGAGCCGGTGTGCAGGAAGGTTACCTCTTTGAGGAGTTGGAGAAAATCAATGAATATATAATGTGTAAGGATTTTCCCACTCCACTGGTTTATTTTGGTTGCATTTCTGTCAGGAATTTGACTTGATCCTTGCCTTGTAGCTATCAGTCGTGACCCATTAGGAGGAACAAACTATCATCAATCGCCATCTGAACTCCTTGAGCAGCGAGGACTTGGAAATTGGCTGATCCTTCTAGACATATAGGAGTAGGGGATATGTGCTAGCCAAAATTCATGAATGTGTTCTATGGGTTGTCAAATGCATGAATGGAACCCGCAACATACTAGTTGTGGTGCATGATATAATGTCCCCACTGTATCTTGGGCCTACCAGTTTTCTGGCTTGATGCGGAGGTTCCACGATCACAACCAAGTGATAGTTTTTATGCGTGCCCATCTTGTTGTCGGGGTGCAGATGGCGTTGAAGTTTGTTTGGATCAACCACCCACAGCTGGATGTGCGGGTTGTTTCCCAGGACCTTCCTCCAACTCTCGATGGTTCTGGGAGGGAGCTCGCGCTACACTTTGAGGTCATTCGTGGCCCAGCCATTACTACAGCATGTCGCCTTGATATGAGTGACAAGGTGTATCTTCAATAGCAGCAGCGGAATCTTTCGCCTGCATAGTGGGTGCCATTGGTTATAATCTGGATAGAATGTATATTGTGTAAAATATTTTTAACTCTGTAAAGAACTTTTTGGCCTGATGGACGATTGTAAATCGTTGTTTTTGTTGAGTTTATTTGACCCGAAGTACTGTATTTTAGGCCTTTTCTTTATCCTGACGCTTATTTTGCATCAATGCCTTGCTAACCTGTCAGCTGAGATGTAGCTAAGTTGAAGTTTTCAAGGATTCTACGTATAAGAAGATTCAGCTTCTTTAGATATCGTGCGAAGTACTTGAGTGCGTTGAGCCGACAATATGTCAAGGTGCTTGAGGAGGCGTAGCCGTCAAGTGTTTTATGAATAAAAGTAAAAGGCAAGGAATCAATTCTTAGTAGAGGAACCTATCTTTATAGATTGTAGGTAGAAGGTACATGTTTTCAGCTAAGTATCCTTGCTAAGTAGCCTTATTGAAAAGTAAAGGCATCTAGGTGTGGAAACGACACAGGCACGCGATATTCCAAGGGTTCGAGTATACGACTGCGGTTTTTAATTCTTTTAGGCCATAGGATCCACCTGGGATAACTTCTGTGATGATGTAAGGTCCCTCCCAAGGGGATTTGAACTTGGGATGGCCTTTCTGCTTGAGTCGTAGGACGAGGTCTGTTTCAGAGAAGGACCTGGGTCGCAGTCGGTGGTTGTGGTAGTTATGTTGGTTCTGCTGGTAGACATTTGATCGAGTAGTAGCAATGTCGCACGCCTCATCGAGTAGGTCAACATCATCTTCGAGTGAAGTCCTGGAGTCAGCTTCATTGTAGGTGACTACCCATGGGGTGTTATAGCGCACTTTAGCGGGTAGTATCGCTTCTCGTGGCATTGTTCGGAATTGCCCGAAGGCTCCATAGCACCGAGGGTAATTCCTTGGGCCATGCTCCCACTACCCTTTTGAGAGGCTGGAGAAGACTTTTCTTGATGTTGTTCCAGATGAGGCCGTTGGAATTTTTTACTTGACCGTTGGTTTGCGGGTGCGTTACCGAGGCGTAGCTGACGTTGAGGCCCATCTTCTCGTAGAAGCCTTGCAATTCCTTCGAGGTGGAATTAGCGCCATTGTCGGTGATGATGTTGTGTGGCACCTCGAATTTGTAGACAATGGACTTGAACAACTTCATGGTGGTGGCGCCGCTTTGGCTGGTGACGACATTGCCTCGATCCACTTGGTGAACTTATTAAATGTGACAAGGAGGTATATGTGGCCTCCATGTGAAGATTTTTGCAGCATGCCCACCATGTCGAATCCCCATTGCGTGAAGGGCAAGGCCAATGGAATTGGGCGTAGCTTGGATCCTGGTGCGTACGGTTTTTCCACAAATCTCTCGTTAGCGTTGCACTTCTCGACGATGTCCTTGGCATCTTACATTGCGGTTGGCCAGTAGAAAGACACCAGGTGGTAGGGGTGTGCAGGTGGACTCAATGTTTTCCAGTTTGTCGGCCTCGTCGTTGCTCTCGCGGCTGATGTGCTTGAGCTCGCACCCATCAAAGTTTCCTTCCAGTGAGTTGTAGAGCTCTCAGAAGGCGATCATGTTGTTGCTAACAGCATCGCAGAGATTCATCGTTTGCTGTATGACGAGGTTGGAGCCACTGTATATCACGAGTCATGTGGCGCCATGGGCCCTTTCCATGGATCAGAGCCTCATACTTCGCTTCGTTGTTGGATGCATGGAATTTCATCTGAAGCATGTATTACATCTTGTCACCTAGGGGGATGCCAGGATGACACCAGCACCTATGTCTTATGTTCACTTTGAACCATCGAAGTGCATTGTCCAGACACCTGGCATGTCTTAGGCCTCTAGCATTTGGAGTTCTGTCCAATGGACTAGGAAGTTTGGGAGTACTTGTGATCTGATCACCCGTACACCTTTTGTATCTGATGTCCCGTGGGGACAGTTTGATGCCCTAAAGAGCAACTCACCCTATTGCTTTAGGATAGTTGAGGATGTGGGACTGTAACACCCCGTCCACTCCTGGGCCCAGAGGGTGTCACTCCTAGCAGCTTAATAGGATATCTAGACTGGCCCCACAGACCAACACTAGTCTTTTTTGCACACTTTGTCCTCACTCGTGCGCACCCGGTTACCCACTTCCCGGTCGGTCACCCATCCTAGAATTGCTCTAGGCCAAGCATGCTTAACCTTAGAGTTCTTTTCGAATGAGCTTTCGGAAAATAAGTTGCAACTTGTTGATATGGATATCCTATCAATCCTATTAAGCCATGTGCCTGGATCTCATATACACCCACCCTTTAGAAGATCGATGCCCTCATCGATCAAGCACACCCCAGGAACGTCCCATCTTGGCACGCTCTCAGGCCCAAAGGCCGCACATGTGCCATGCCATGTCCACTCCAGCCACACGCCCATGCTCCACATGTCCCGCCATCGACCCACACACACTCGTAATCGCAAGGTCGGCTCTGATACCACTTGTAACACCCCGGCCCACTCTCGGGCCCGGGGTGTCACCGCATCTTAATAGGATATCTAGACTGAATTCTACGCACCAATACTAGTCTTTTCTGTGCACTTTGTCCTCACTCATGCGCACCCGGTTACCCACTTCCCGGTCGGTCACCCATCCTAGAATTGCTCTAGGCCAAGCACGCTTAACCTTAGAGTTCTTTTCGAATGAGCTTCCAGAAAAGAAGTTGCAACTTGTTGATATGGGTATCCTATCAATCCTATTAAGCCATGTGCCTGGATCTCACAGGGACAATGTGCGTTGTTGACCACAATGATTGGGTGCTCTATGAAGTAGTGGTGCAGCCGACGTGCCGTCATGAAGACTCCGTACACCATCTTCTGGCAGTGCGGGTACCGCTATTTGGTTGGTGTGAGTACCTCACTGAGGCAGCATACGGGTCGCTATACACCGTGGATCTTGTCGTCTTTCGTGCGCTCAATGACGATCACGGTACTAGCCACCTGGTTGGTGGCGGCAATGTATAGTGATGAGCCCAAATTTGAAGCATATTTACCTTATGTTTTTGCGCAAGTAGAATAGGATTTTTGGTATTTTACTATGCTCACACGCATCTTTTGTCCTTGTTTCAATAGGATCCCAAATTACTAAGTCTTTTATGACCATATCAATTGGGACTATCAAATTATGCAATAATATGATATTTCTAAGTGATAAATTCCATTTAATTAATTTTTCCTCGCACCTAGGAGAATAGAAAACGTGAAGGAAGGCTAGAGAGGGTTTAACGACCACTGGTATGGGAGGATCTTACCTGTATCTCCCGCCCGTACCACCTGTCAGCGCGTCTTCCTCGTCAAATACTCTCACCATGCAAAGATGGATCTGAGGTCCGACATTCATAGAAATTTCAAGCCTCAAAACACCACGCCAGGGAGAAATCTGGAGGAGGAACTAGGCAAAGGGAAAATCCTTCGGAGGACATCACGACATCCCCTTCATCATCAACTACTGCGTCTCCATCACCGTCGCCATTCAATTATCCCATACTTTAGATCTTGTTGTAATTCCAAACACAATTATGGTTTGCACTAGATTTATCTTCATACTTTTATCCATCCATTGGAATATGATGATGTTGTTGATTGCTTCCATGTGTGAGTAGTTCCCTTTGTTCTTGGGGATATGTAGAAACCCTAGCATTATTATGAAGGGATTTCTATTTTCGTGCCCTCGGTTCCTTACTTGTACTCACTTTTCCCGAGACGCTTAACTTTTCCTTATTTTTGCCCATCTCCTTCTATGAAACTCTCACATGGTCTGAAAACTCGTTGTCCGTCAGCCTTGCCATTACGTGCTAACAAGTGGGACCGTGTTCAGTCGGGTCCCGTAGTGAACCCTCATTGTTACGTGCTGACAAGTGGGGCCGTGTTCTATCGGGTCCCGTAGTGGACCCTTGCCGTTACATGCTGACAAGTGGGACGCGTTCAGTTGGTTTCTATAGTGGGCACCTCTCTCCACTTATCCAGATCAGCATGGGACCCACAGCTTATCCACGTGATCACCGAACCCACAACTTACCCAGGTTGGTGTTGCAAGATGGGACCCCGAGCCAGCTCCGCGCCCGCGCCCATGCCATTTCCTCCCCTTTCTTCTTCTTCTTCGGCCACACCACCCCCATGCGCAGCCTGGCCTGGCCCGTGCGGCCAGGTGGTGTGAGCCCCTCGTATCCCTACTTTGTCTCGTCTTCTAGCTCCGTGAGTCTTCTGGTGAAATAGGACTTTTGGCATATTTTCCGGAATTTTTCCTGATAGTTGATTTTCTGCACAAAAACTAGACACCAAGGTAATTCTGCTGAAAACAGCATCAGTTCGTGTTAGTTGTATCCAAATCACACAAGTTTAGAGGAAAAACAACAGCAAAAGTGTTCGGGGAAGTAGATACGTTTTGGACGTATCAACTCCCCCACAGCTTAGCTTATTGCTTGTCCTCAAGCAATTCAGTTGAAAACTGAGTGCGATAAAAGAAACTTTCACGAACACATTTGCTTCATAAGATGTATATATTCTCATCATATGATCGACTATTCAGGCAATTCAAAATAAAGAGTATGCTACTAAGTTTACTTAATAGTCATTGTGAGCTATGAAGAGATTCCAACTCAAAAATAATAAGTAGCATGAAACATAAGCATAAGCAACATTACAATGCTGATAACTAGGTATGATAGAGTGGTATCTCGCTTGCCTTTGATTGTAGAGCATGAGTGCCAAGGCACCTCTAAAATTCAAGTGAAGACTAGAAGTAAAGATGTCAAAGATACAAGCATCAAAGTCATAACACAATTAATCAAGTTTTGAGACAAGCACATTATACTAAGAATGACAACTATGCTCTCAAGAAAGTGCTCATAAAATGTGTGGAGACTCAACAAGGAAATGAACAGGTTTTGAAAAGTTTGAAAGGCTTCCAAATTCTAAAAGTATGGTACTCATTAGCTTTGAGATCTCATTGCCCCTATCATAAGCATCTTTAATATGGTTAAGGTGAAAGTGAGGTCCAATCTGAGTTATATGCTTGACAGACTATAAACTGGAAATCTCATGTCCCTTGAGTACGAGGGCCGCTCCTCATGCTACTCAACTTTAGTTACCGACAAGTTCTTGTCATAGTAAATACGTGAGTATCATAGAGAACCGCCAACGGGGTACCCCTTGCCCGATGATACGGAAGAATCCCCATATCAAAATGACAAGGCAAGCAGACAATGAGTATCTCAGCAATATCCTTATTTACCATGGGAAAATGGTGCTTTTTTCTCTCTTTCCTCTTTTCTCATATCTCTTTTTTTTTCTTTTTCTCAATAGCTATCTCTCTTTTTATAAGAAGAATGCTTCATAGATACTCATTATGGTTACACTGCAGGTTTCCACCATGATTAGGCATGGATTAGACCGGCAGCCCAGGCGTTTCTCTAACACATACATAACTCCATGGACTTACAAGATCCCCTTTTATTTCACACCGACGACATCCGCAAACAAAAGAGCATGATATCAACTGGGTATATATTTACGGGTGTTGAAAGCATTCCCCATGATGGCACGGATCTGCTAATCCCCAGCCTATAATTTGCAAGCATATAACTTTCATGGACAGTCACAATGGTTCAGGTTTATTAAGTGCAAGAAATAAAGTGTGCCATCAAGTTCGTGAGAGCTTTACTAACTAACTTTCTCATAACAAGCAAACATTTTATTCGGAAGAAAACAGAGCATAATAAATATGCAAGGAGTAGCAATGATGCTAATAGGTACATATGGTGGACTCTTTTGGCAATATTGGTTTTGGGGAGTTGGATGCATGGGTTAAGATTATACTCAGCACAAGTGAAGGCTAGCAATAGAGAGGGAGCGACAAACAAGGGAGCAATAACTGTCATAATCATGCTTGCAACAAAACAGGACTAATCATGGCATAAAAGTGATTCAAGACCCCTGAGGCAAAATAATTCATCGAGGATTAACTGGTTATTTTAGTCATATGCATGCGTGAGCATGTGCCAAGTCAATTCAAGTGAAACATTCGGAGGAGGATACCACAGTGCCATACCAAGTTATGAATAGAGCAATGCAAGCAAACATTCAGATGACATGCTACAAACTATTAGCGGGCTGGAACTAATCATAAGAAAGCAAGAACTACTAAGCATCCATGAATAACATACACCCTACATGAACAGACTAAGCATGCCCACAATGATGAGTATATGTACAAAAATGAAAAAAAATAGAGTTCGTTACCGGCCTCTTACCACACCTCAAGTTGTCATTAATCCTCATTATTGCTCTTCACTTGTGTGGCTTAAATAATAACATGAAAACCAAACTCCACTGAGGACTGCTGAACCCTGCAACGAACTTCACAAAACCAAAGAAGAACAATAAATATTTTTGGTGTTTTCGATTTTTAAAACAAGAGCAGAAAGGAAGAACAAGCAAAGCAAAATCTTTTTGGGTTTTTCGAATAATCAAAACAAAACCAGAAGGAAAACGCAACCCAAGGCAAAAAGAAGAAGAAGCAAACAAAGAGAAACAACAGAAATATTTTTGGTCTTTTTGTGTTTTAGAAAGCAAAAGCAAAGAAAGAACAAAAACTAAAAAGAGAATGAAGCATGGCTATACAAAGTACCGACTAAACATGATATGGAGATGAGTGTGATGTCGGTGTACCTCCCCCCAAGCTTAGGCTTTTGGCCTAAGTGGGTATCAATCCCATGCTGGCCAAGATGAAGTGTCTCCGTGGTACGACGAGGAGGTACCCTCGTCCTGGTATGAGCTCGAGGATGCCGCATCGTAGTGCACAGAGTAGTCGTAAGAAGGCACATCCTCCTGGTTCTGCCTATGGAAACCAAGCATACGGAGTTGCTCGTCCACCTCCTCCTTGGAACGCGACCATGACCTCCTGTGAACACTGAACAAAGTAGATTGCGGCAAAGGAATTTCCCTTTCATCCCCATCAGTAAACAACATTCTGTATACTAAACTGTCCATGTTAGAGTTAGTAGTGACAAAGTGATGTGTTTTCATGGCAGCAAGGTCAAGCCTTTATGGTGTCAATATAGTATGATTAGGATCCACAGAAAGCTCTAACGCAGTAACCATACGTGAAGAAATAATGCCTCCATAAATAGGTCCCCTAGCAGCTAGGCGGCGAGCAATGAGAGAGCCAAGATTGTACCGAGTATCATTGTTAAGTGCAGCAGCGAGGAAGGCTAAATGATAGTTGGAGATATTACTTGTATTCTACCTACCAAGAATGCTAGTAGCAAGATAATAAGCAAAGTATCTAAGAGTTGGGAGTTGGATGTTTGTTATCTTCCCGCGCTGAGCTACGCAGTCATCATCATTTGTCACACTTCGATAGAGTTCCAGCAAATCAGCGGGTCGCCCTTGGATATTCTTCATGGTCCCCGTCATGCCTATAACTATAATGCTGCAAAATCTTTCCAATGGCATGGTAAATGGCAGATTATAAATTCTAAAAGAAACAGTTGACTGATAGGGGGTGTTAGTGAAATCGAAACTCTCAACAAAAGTTTTGGTGAGCACGGCATATTGCTCACTCTCATCTTCCATGTATGAGGTTAAACCGACCCTCTGAACTAGTAGTAAGAAATCATCGAGGATCCCTGCAGCTTGCAAGAAGGTATAACAAGGAAAAGTAGATGGGTGAGCATCCCCTTCATCTCCTTCATTGCCAAAGCGTGGTGCAATGAGATCTTCATTGTATGAAGGCCTAAACTGAGAGGCTGATCTTGAGGGCCTTGACCTCCTAGGTGTGTCCCTCTCAAATATCTCTCCAAATGTGTGGTTGTTCATCTTTGATATTCTGAAATTTAAACATTCCTTAAACAAGTGATTGCAAAGTGAATATATAATGAAGGGCACTACTCATAGGGACTTGTAACAGGCCTAAACATGCATCAAAGCAATAACTCTAAGCATTGAACAAGCTTACAAGCTCTCATAGCCTGTCACCTAGATCAGCAAAATACTCAAGATATAAACCACTAAACACAAATCTACTTGGACAAGCAGAGGAGTCACATACTTGAGAACAAATGCTCCAAAATTCAGCAGCAAAGATGGGCTGAGCAAGGAGATCGAAAAATCATGGGCAAGAACAGCAAGAACGCGATTTCAAGCAAAGAACTGATGTTTTCTCGGGAGAGAGAAGGCAGAGGCAAGTGAGAGAGTGAGTGGAGGTCCAGGGGAGGCCCACACCATGGCCAGGCGCGCCCCTAGGCTGGCCGCGCCACCAGGTGCTGTGCCTGCCTGATGGCCCCCCTGGTACTCCCTAGGCACTTCTCTGCCTCTTTTTTCACGTAAATTTAATATGAATTTTCTGGAATTTTCAAGACACTTTATTTTTGAGCAATTTTCAGGGATAGATGAATGATTTTTCTACAAAAAAATGATTTTGAAAAGATGCAACAGCTAAACAAAGCTAAACTTCAGAAGTTCTAAGACACTATAACAAGAAAGCAACTAACAACAGAAAAGTAAACTAAACAAAAACAAAAGCTAAAATAGATAAACTAGATGCAAACGGAGATAATCATGGTGAAAACATTGTTTTGTTCATTGAAATCCTTTTGTTAACAAGGTTGATCAGGTCTTGTTACCAAAACAATTTCATATGAAACAAAACTTTGTATTCCACTCAATGATTATGTTACCTCAATCTTGATAGCAATGGTCCCAATCATAATGATTTCATATTTTTCTCTTGGTATGGGAGAATATATTTCTCCAACTTGAATGCCCTCAACATGTTCAATTGACTTCAAACCATAAGTCCTATCAATCTTCTTGGGGAAATAGACAGTGTGCTCCTTGTCATTAACATTAAAAGTCACCTTTCCTTGATTACAATTAATAACAGCTCTTGCAGTATTAAGAAAAGGTCTCCCAAAAATAATAGACATATTATCATCTTCAGGCATTTCAAGCACAACAAAGTCAGTTAATATCAAGCAATTATGAGCCACTTGAACAGGTACATCCTCACATATACCAATTGGAATAGTAGTAGATTTATCAGCCATTTGCAAAGATATATCAGTTGGTATTAGTTTTTCTAGTTGAAGTCTCTTGTAGAGAGAAAAAGGCATAACACTAACTCCTGCTCCCAAATCACACAAAGTAGTTCTAACATAACTAATTTTAATAGAGCAAGGAATAGTTGGAATCCCTGGGTCTCCAAGTTTCTTAGGAACCTTACCATTAAAGGAATAATTAGCAAGCAAAGTATAAATTTCTTCATTAGGGATCTTCCTTTTATTCGAGACAATATCCTTCATATACTTTGAATAAGGAGGAAATTTAATAGCATCAGTCAAAGGAATTTGCAAGAATAAAGGTTTCATCCACTCACAAAACTTATTATAGTGTTCATCTTCCTTTGACTTGTGTTTCTTATCAGGGAAAGGCATAGGTTTTTGGACCCAAGGCTCTCTTTCATTACCATGTTTCTTAGCAACAAAATCTTCTTTAGTGTATTTAGTATTCTTAGTGTGCTTTTCAGGTTCTTCTTCAACTTTTTCTTTATCAGGAACATCATTTTCTTCATTACCACTTTCAGTTTCAGCATCATAGACAGATATACTATTAGGATCTATAGCAAGTTGAGAAGATTCTACAATACTTTTATGTTTCTTCTTTCTTTTCTTAGGAGTAGTACCACTATTTTCAGCTTGTTGAGAATCCTGCTCAATTCTTTTAGGATGCCCCTCAGGATATAGAGGATCTTGGGTAGCAACACCACTTCTAGTTCTAATTTCATAAGCATGTTTTCCTTTGGCAGCATTAACTAGCAAGTCTTTTTGCACTTTAATAAGTTGATCTATTTGAGTTTGAACCATTTGAAAATGTTTAACAAGCATTTTAACATCATTAGAGGTTCTTTCCACAACATCTTTTAACTCAATAATAGCTTTAGAGTTTTCCATTAAATGATTTTGCACCCTTTTATTGAAATTATCTTGCTTAACAATAAAAATATCGAATTCTTCTAAGCATTGATCAGGAGGTTTAGAGTAAGGGATATCACCTTCATCAAAATGTTGGAGAGAGTGTACCTCAATAGTGGATGAGGGGGGATAAGCTTACATAATTCTTCTATAGGAGGTAAATTCTTGACATCTGCAGCTTTAATACCCTTCTCCTTAAGACATTTCTTAGCTTCCTTCATCACTTCATCATTTAGTTCACTAACTCCCCTCTTCTTTGATGTTGGTATAGGCATAGGAATAGTTGGTTTAGGTATAGTTGTTTCAGGTATAGCTGGTTCAGGAGGATTCCAGTCTTCATAGTTCTTTCTTATTTTAGCCATTAATTCCTCATCTTCCTTAGGAGTCCTACTCCTAAAAACACAATCAGCACAACTATCCATGTATGACCTAGATTCTTTAGTTAGTCCATTATAAAATATATCAAGAAGCTCATTCTTAGATAATGGACATCCAGCCTGTGCATGAATCAAAGCACAAAACCTTGCCCATAATTCAGGCAATATCTCTTTTTCTCCTTGTTTAAAATCAAAAAGTTCCTGCAAAATAGCATGTCTAGCACTAGGAGGAAAATATTTCTATAGGAAAGTACTATTTAAGCATTCAGGGCTATCAATTGATCCAGGAGGTAAATTATTAAACCAAGTTTTAGCTTCTCTTTTCAATGAAAAGGGGAAAATTTTAGCAACAAAGTAGGTGCGCATCTTAATATCATCAGAAAACAGGCCACTCGTGGTAGAAAGCTCAGTCATATGTGCTACTGCACTTTCATTTTTAGTCCCACAAAAAGGTTCTTTCTCAACAATAGCTATATAAGATAGATCAAGAGAGAAATCATAATCCTTATCTTTAATGTTTATGGGAGAAGCAGCAAACTTAGCATTAGGGGACAATTTGGGTTTTATAGTACGCCTCTCAAGGAGACTCTTAGCCGCACTCCTATCATGGGTGTTTTGACATTCTTTAATAAATTCATCAGTCATCTCAATATAACCGTCTTAAATATCATATCTCTCTCTAGACTCAGGTGAACTAATTAGTGTAGTAGTGTCTTCATTAGGAGTTTCAATATTCCAGCTATAGTTCTAGCAATCGTAGCATCTAGGAAAGGACCTAATGAACCACTCTTATCAAGCACAGTAGAAGCAGCGTCATAAGTATCAGAAGTTTCAGATTCAGCAGTAGTAGAAGTGTGTGTAACATGTGTATGTGGTGATGTAAGGAACTTACTCATAACAGATGGTGAATCAAGAGCAACATAGGTGTTCAGAACCGTACCTCTTATTCTAGTGGATGGTAAAATAGGAACATTGCCATCACGAGACTTACCCATGATGGATGGATGATGTCTACGCACTTCTATTCTTGTAGATAGTTGTTGGGCCTCCAAGTGCAGAGGTTTATAGAACAGCAGCAAGTTTTCCCTTAAGTGGATCACCCAAGGTTTATCAAACTCAGGGAGGAACTGGTCAAAGGTATTCCCTCTCAAGCAACCCTGCAATCAAGATACAAGAAGTCTCTTATGTCCCCAACACACCCAATACACTTGTCAGGTGTATAGGTGCACTAGTTCGGCGAAGAGATAGTGAAATAAAAGTGGTATGGATAAAAGACAACGGTGCTAGAAAATAGCTTTGATGGTGTGTGGAAAAGACTAAGGCAAACCTGAAATAAATGGAAGCAAGCAAACATGTAATAAATCTAGTTGGAAACGAAGTTTCAATGCTTAGAAACAAGGCCTAGGGATCATACTTTCACTAGTGAACACTCTCATGTAAATATCTTCTCTTTATGATACTACTCTTAACTACTCTCCGGTTGGACACTCTAATCGATGGTAGGGCTATAACAGCACTCCTCAAAGTAAGCCTTCCCCATCTAGATAACCCCACACTGTCACCTTGAGCACTAGATGGTTCAAACAAACACCACAATTTCATAAAGACATCCAACTCCAAATATAACTCATAACAAGTATTTGTAATCTCTAGCCTAAGTGCCACCATGGTGTGCACACTGTCAACTTCACACACATGGGAGAGCAGAGATCTATTAAAGCACTTGAGTAGCAAGGTAGATATATAGATTACAAGATCATGATCTCAATATGATCATGTATAGAGAGAGAGATGAACAAATAGCTACCGGTAGAACCCTTAGCCTCGAGAGAGAACTTCTCCCTCCTCATCATGGGAATCAGCAATAGTGATGGAGATGGTGGTGGAGATTGATGGAGATGGCTCCGGGGGCACTTCCCCGTCCCAGCAGGGTGCCGGAACAGAGACTTTCTGTCCCCCGAATCTCCTCTTCGGTGGCAGCAGCGCTGAGGAACTTTTCATGGCTGGAGGCTTAACTATTTAGGGTTTTTGCATCGGGAGGAATATATAGGCGAAGGGGCGAGGTCGGTGGCCAGCCAGGGGGCCCACACCATGCCCTGGCGCGGCCTAGGGGGATCCGCACCTAGGGGTGGTTTGGCCTCCCTATGGCCCCCCTTTGTCTCTCCTTCTGGCTCCGTGAATCTCCCGAGAAAATAACGACTTTGGCTTTTGTCCGGTCCAATTCCGAGAATATTAATTTTCTGACTTTCCTGGAACCAAAAACAGTAGAAAACAGGCAACTGGCACTATGGCATCTTGTTAATAGGTTAGTTCTAGAAAATGTATAAAAATACCTCAAAGTGTGGACAAAACATAAGAAAGTAGATATAAAACAAGCATGGAACATCAAAAATTATAGATACGTTTGCAACGTATCAACATCCCCAAGCTTAACTCTTGCACGTCCTCGAGTAGGTAAGTGATAAAAAGAAAGAATAATTTTTGAGGTGACATGCACCATCATAGTCTTGATCAAACCATTTGCAAGCATTGAAAGTTGGGATCAAATGTCAACACCCGGATTTTTAATCCCAGATGCATGTTATGCCATACATCGCAATCCCAGGATTACCATTTTTGCGAGAAATAACAGATTGGATATCACAGTACATCATCCATTACAAACCATAATAAGGTCTTACACAAATAAAGGATCTCATGATCCAGTCTTAGTACAATCAAGTAGCGGAATAAATAGTGTAGCGTCGCGGTCCATCTTCAGTGTCACAGGCAATGCTGACGATGGGAGATGATCCTAGTTGTTGTAGCCGTCCTGCTGTCCTCCTTCAGGGTAGTCCTCCTCATAGTCTGGCCACGGGAATAACCAGGGACAAAAGCCATGAGTACTCTTTAAGTACTCGCAAACTACCACTAACAAGTAAGATAGTTCTAGTGGGAATGCTAAGTTCTAAGTCTATTTGTAAAGTTCAGTTTGAAACCTAAGCTGAGTTCAGAAACAAAGAAAGATAAAATAAAGTTTGAAATCACCTAAGTGGGAACTTAATTGTCATAGTCACAACTCTTTTGTGGTCAAGTCATGTCACAATTCATTTCATAAGTTGTTTTGAAAACATCTGACAACGGAACAGTATGGCCACTCCAACTGTTCATAATCGCGGACGCGGCTATTCGAATAGTTCGACACTCTGCAGAGGTGGTACACTTTCACCACAAGATTCGATACATCTGTCACGGATAACCCTAAATCATCATACTTAGTATGCAGATAATCAAACATAACCTTTCCTTTACACACCCTAGTATAAGCACCTCTCCTATGAGTATGGCCTCCCAGCCATGACCATCTGTCATCCTAGGCACTACATAGGTGGACAACATTGAGAGGTAGCCTCAGGTCAAACCTCTCCCGCGAGGGAACTAATACTAATGCATATAAACTTCCGGCTAAGCCTTACCCAATTCAGGTATTGTGGTTGTACGGTAAAATTGGAATGGTATCGCATCCGAACCCAACCATCAGTTTTTATAAAAGGGCTAAGGCTCATGCCCCAACATTTTCATCATCATAAACCATTTGTGTCTCTTAACACATGTCAAAACATCTCAATAGAATGACTCATCATCCCAAGGTTTTCATAAGTCATTTTCACCAGGTATTCCCATCTAAAGTGAATCAAGTTTTGGTTTAGCTCTAAACTACTAAGTTAAGAGTGTTCACTAATGTGGAATGCTAATCTCAATCTCATGCCATAGAATGGTATCTAAGTCTAACTAAGTAGGTCAAGTTTTATACTTTTTATGCTACCTTTAAACTAGTAAAAGACTTTGGTAAAGTAAAGAAGGTAAAGCTTGGAAATAAACTTGGAGTAGGTATAAGTCAAAATGGTATAACCAAAGCATACCTAATGCCTTTTCTTAGTTTATCTAGCTTGCAAGGGTTAGCTTGCATTGTTAATGATGGCTTGCCTTATGTAGTGCAGTGGTTGAAGTTTTCTTCCTCCTCCTCTTGGTAGAACTCCTCCTCCTCGAAAGCTTGGTCGGTACTATCGTCTATAAATACATACGGGATACACAATCACCAAACAATGCTTAACTAGTCTACTTAGCACAGTAAGGCACACATTTCATGATCTATTATCATCACAAGCATCACAAAGTTTAATTAACTAGCTTCATTCTTTTTATTTGAGAAAAGTAATTTCTACTCATTGAAAATAACTAAGATTTAATATTCTCCAATTAAAATATGGGATCATGTGGACACATGTCATCACCACATATTCTAACACATGGGAATGCGATTTAAAGGTTGGATCATATTTTAATAAGTTTAAGTTTAGTAATTAATGATTTAAATTGACTAGAAATGCCTATATAGCATTATTTTGGTGCTAGTCCAAAGTCACTGCATGTAAACCTTAATATTATTACATATTCATATAGGTATGGTTAAATTTTATTTTTGAGAGTTGGAATCAACTCAAAAGATATTTTGGTTGATTTTAGAAAAATGTTTGAATGTGCAAAAGCTTCTGTCTTGTTATTTTTACTAGGAGAGATCTCTAACTCTAAAGGATTTAAATCCAACGGGCTTGGATAGAGATTTTCATTACCTTTCCAACAAAATTGGAATCACGCAATTTGAATTTGTATAACTCTCTGAATTGATGTTTAAACTCAAGGATAGAGCTAAGTTTTAATTAAAATAGAAAAACCTATATTTGAATTACTGGGTTAGCACGGGAAACTAAATGGGCCGGCCCGTGTACACTCCGCGGCGCTGAGGGTTGCTGACAGGGGGTCCCGCCTGTCCGTGACTCATTAAATGTGAAGCGGTACGTGGCGATAAGGACCACACGATTAGAACACGATCTAATGGTCCACGGTCATCGTCGACGACGGACGCGTCGCCGGCGAGACTGAACCCTAGCACGGTCGGTGGGGTACGGTGGGGACGTCCCGGGGCTCTAGCTAGTGCGGAGAGGCGGGCAAACGAACAAGTCAACGATAGCGGTTCTCCTGGTACTAGAGGTGTCCCTAGAGATGGCTTGGATCAACGGCTCCCTTCTCCTCCTTCCACGGCAGACTTCGGCGAAATTCCGGCGCTGCGTGCTACGGCTTGCTCCGGTGGGGCTCTAGGAGTGTTCTGAGGGGGAGTGGAGGAGAATGGTGTGACGAATTGGTGCTGGGAGGCGCTCTATTTATAGCAGGGCGAAGTGGCAGTGCGGCATGGGAAGAGCTCGTCGGTGACGACGATACAGAGGGCTATCGGCATGGGCGAGATAAGTGGACGGTGGGCGGTTCCCTGGCGGTCCTCTACGGCTTTATGGCGCAGCTAGGGGTGGTGGAAATCGGTCGGGAGCGTCGCACGCTCTGGGAGACAGAGGTGGTGCTCGACGCGGTTCCCAGCGAGTGTGGTTCGCGCGGCGGTGCACGGCCGTGTCTGGCGGGGTGAGGGGGTCGAGGCAGAGCGGCGTGCGCGGTTTGGTGTTGATGCACGGTCTGTGGCGTGCTGGCGGCGAGGGAGCTCTGGCTACACGCAGAGAGAAAGGGCGGCGCTGCTCTGGGGTGGCCCAGTGGCTGGCAGTGATCGGGGGGTGGACCGTGGGCGGCGGTGAGGTGGCGCCTTTCTTCCTGGAGCAGCGGAGAAGGGCTAGCGGTCTACTACGAGCTACGCATTCTCGACCGGCGAGCATGGCATCGGGGTGGCGTGGTACTGGCGTTGGGGACTAGGGGATGGGTTAGTTTAGGCTTGGTTAGAGCTAGAAGGGACAGAGGGAGTAAATTGAGGTCCAATGGGTGGCAAAAACCCTATAGAAACAGTGAGCTAAAACTAGAGTGTGATTCATGCCTGCCAAGTGTTCGACCAAATGGCCGCATGAACAAAATATTTGAATTTTTCAAAGATTTTTGGTGGAGTGGTTTATCTTATGCTTAAGCATCTAGGTTTTCTTGGGATTTTGAAATGGAGTTCATTTGGATGCTTTTTGAAATAGTGTGATCTTGATACATACACTAGATTCAATTTTCAAATGTCATTTAAAATTAGAGTTTGAATGTTTTTGGGAGATCACAAAGTGGGCCTTGGCACATCACTACTTGTACTAGCAACGGGTGCAAAGAACCACAATTGTCTCTATTGGTAATTGAGTGCTAGGAACACCCAAAGTGGGCTAGTTGATTAAAATGGCAAAAGTGACCATTTCCTTATTTAATACTTTTTGATTTCTTTTTCTTTGGGATTTGCTTGGGGATGATCTAGATGATGTGGCATTCATCATAGAACCAGTTTACAACCAATGGATCACTCAATCATGGCATTTCAAACAACTCCTAATTTAAATGCACACACATATGAATGCTTAGAGATTTTAAATAGAAAAAGATTTTGTTAACCCTAAATTGGGTAGATTTGATCTTGATCACTTGGATTAAAGTTTTTGGATGTTACATCAAAGTACTCTAAACATGAGCATGAAAGATGAAGTTCTAACAATAAGACATAGCAGCTATGTTGTAACATGAAAAGGCACAAACAAAAGATTCATGAATAACAATGCTTTGCAATATGTTTGTTTGTTTCACATAAAGAAAACATAGCATAATGGCATTCAGCTTGTCCCTCATAGAGTAGCAAACATAAATGCATAGGACACCTTCAAAGTTCATTAGGGTGACTAGATACAAATAGTTTAAGAACAAGCAATATCAAAATCATGCATCAATCAACAAGTCTTGGGACAATGCACATAGAACTAAGAATGGCCATTATGCTCTCTCAATAGGTGCATAAAGATAGAAGGTGGAGACTCAACATAAAAGTAAAAGAAAGGCCTTCATAGAAGGAAGCAGGGATTCAAGTCTCATAAAGAGCTTCCAAAAATTATGGTACTTACTAGCTTTTAGCTGTCATTGCCCCTATCATAAGCATCTTGAAGTGATTAAGGTTAAAGTGAACAAACTATTGGGTATATGCTTGACAAAGTATAAGTTGGAAATCTCATGTCCCTTGAATACGAGGGCCGCTCCTCATGCTACTCAAGTTTAGTCACCGGTAAGTTCTTGTCATCGTAAGTACATGTGTATCATAGAGAACCGCCAATGGGGTACCCCTTGCCCGATGATACGGAAGAATCCCCATATCAAAATGACAAGGCAAGCAGACAACAAGCATCTCAGCAATCTTCTTATTTACCATGGGAATATGGTGCTTTTTTCTCTCTTTCCTCTTTTCATATATCTCTTTTTTTTCTTTTTCTCTTTTTTCTCAATATCTGACTCTTTTTTTCATAAGAAGAATGCTTCATAGACAGCTCATTATGGTTACGCTGCAGGTTTCCACCATGACAGCATGGATTAGACCGGCGGCCCAGGCGTTTCTCTAACACACATACATAACTCCATGGACTTACAAGCTCCCCTTTCATTTCATACCGACGACATCCATAGACAAAAGATCATGATATCAACTAGGTACAATGTACAAGTGCAATGTTGAAAGCGTTCCCCATGACAGCATGGTTCTGCTAATCCCCAACATATAAGTGCAAGCATATACAACATAGACGACACAATGGTTCAAGTTTATTAGGGCAAGAAAAGTAAAGTGTGCCATCAAGTTCGTGAGAGCTTTAATCACTAATTTTCACATAAAAAGTTTAATTCGGAAGGTAGATAAAAACATGAAAATACTTGGAATAGCATATGCTAATAGGTAGGTATGGTGGAATCTTTGGAATAACTTGGTTTTAGGAGTTGGATGCATGAGTGGAACTCATACTTGGTTATGGAGGCTAGCAAAAGACTGGGAGCGACAAACTAAGAGAGCAATAATGGCCATAATCATGTAGAGCGACAAAACATCATTGATAAAATCATAAAGTGATACTACAAGTTGAAAACTAAAGGATCATAAAGGCTATGGTGACTTGGGATAGTCATAACATGGTGTGAGCATGTCCCAAGTCAACCCAAATAAAGCATCAAAGGAGAATACGATAATACTATGCTTTAATATGCTAAAACAACGCATGATCCTTCCAAGGAACATTAAGAAATCTCAATTGTTTATAACAAGTCATGATACAACAAAGAATACTAAGCATAAAGCCAAACTAATATCAAGTATGGCATGACAAAGCATAGTCCACAGTTAAAAACAAACTCTCTTTACCACTTAAGCATCAACTTTCCTACTCTTTTCCAACCCAAACCAAACTATTTCAAAACCAATGCATGAAAGAGGGGGTCCAACCAATTTATTAAAGCAAACTAAGAAAACCAAGCAAACAAAAACCAAAAATGAAAACAAAAAATAAGACGCTCCAAGAACAACACAACTGTGCATGAAACAATAAAAATGAAGTGTTTGGAAGAAACCTGGAATTTTTATTGATGAAGAGGGGGATGCATGGGGCATCCCCAAGCTTTGACGCTTGTACTTCTTGGATATTTCTTGGTGTGACACGTGTGGCATCCCCAAGCTTGAGATTTAGTCCATCCTTCATCTCATTACTCATTCCTTCCATACACCTGAAATTTTTCCTTCATACAAAACTTCACACAATCTTTATTAGCAACATTAGTACACTCAAGATAATAAGTCTTTAGGTTCAGTTTCAACACCAACAAAACTTCCATTAAAACTCAAGCTACTGTAGAACTTCCCTCTAAAATCTCAATCCCCCAAAGAGAACTCAAAAAGGAACTAACAAGAAGCAAATGCAAATAATTGTAGAAATCTGTCAAAACAGACCAGCAAGTAAAAACCAATTTTTTCGAAGACCTTCTGTTGCTCAAATCAAAAGGTGTTGAACTAACGAAAGCTAGCTAACAATCTAGGGCAGAAGCACAAAAATTCACGCCTCAAAACAATGTACAGATATTTTACACGAATTTTTACGGTGAAGCACAAAAATCTGTTTCGGGACAGCAACTTTCCCAAGCATTATTTCTCTCTCATTAGAGGTTACTCTTGGCACAAAAAGCAAATAAAAAGGATAAGAAGAGGTTATTACTGAAGCAATAACTTCCAAGACTCATCTAAAACTTTTGGGTTATCTCCCAATAAGTACTTTTCTTTAACGCCTTTAAGTTAGGCATGATAGTTTGAGAAGATGCTCACATAAGAAATATGAATTGAAGTAAAAGAGAGCATCAAGAAGCAAATTCAAAGCACATTTAAGTCTAACCCACTTCCTATGCATAGGAATCTTGTAAAGAAACAAGTCATGAAAGCACAAAGCAACAAGCATAGGAAAGCAAAACAAGTGCAACTTCAAAATTTTCAACATAAAGAGGGGAAACTTAATATTATTGAGATGCATAAAACCATGTTTCCCTCTCTCATAATAACTTTCAGTAGCATCATGAATAAAATTAACAATAGAACAATCACATAAAACATTCTTATCATGAGCCACATGCATATAATAATTATTACTCTAAACATAAGCATAGTCATTCTTATTAATTATGGTGGGAGCAAATTCAACAAAATAACTATCATTATTATTCTCAGCACCATAATCATCAAATATAGGAGGCATATTATAATCATACTTAATTTTCTCCTCAATAGTAGGTGGACTGAAAATATCATATTCATCATTGTAATCATCATATATTAGAGGCATAGTATCATCAAAGTAAATTTTCTCCTCCATGCTTGGGGGACTAAAAATATCATGCTCATCAAAACCAACTTCCCTAAGCTTAGATTTTTCCATAGCATTAGCAATAATGGTGTTTAAAAATTCATACTAATAATATTTCTATTAGCATGCAAATAAAGTTCCATAGGTTTTTTAATTTTCTCTTCAAACACTTCATGTCCTAACTCAAGATAAATACTATAAAGCTCTCTAATATTTTTGTTGTTTTCCATTAAGCCTAACTAGTGAAAACAAGAAACAAAAGGACAAAATTGCAGAATCTAAAGGAAATAACTTCAAGCACTCACACCGGAGGATGTGAGTACCTTTTACCTTACCTCCCTGGCAACAGCGCCAGAAAATAGCTTGATGACTACGCACTTCTATTCTTATAGACAGTTGTTGGTCCTCCAAGTGTAGAGGTTTGTAGAACAGCAGCAAGTTTCCCCTTAAGTGGATCACCCAAGGTTTATCGAACTCAGGAAGGAAGTGGTCAAAGGTATTCCCTCTCAAGCAACCCTGCAATCAAGAAACAAGAAGTCTCTTGTGTCCCAACACACCCAATACACTTGTCAGGTGTATAGGTGCACTAGTTCGGCGAAGAGATAGTGAAATACAAGTGGTATAGATAAAAAGACAATGGTGCCTGAAAATAGCTTTGATGGTGCGTGGAAAAGACTAAGGCAAAACTGAAGTAAAGATGGAAGCAAGCAAACATGTTACAGATCTAGTTTCAAACGAAGTTTCAATGCTTAGAAACAAGGCCTAGGGATCATACTTTCACTAGTGAACACTCTCATGTAAATATCTTCTCTTTATGATACTACTCTTAACTACTCTCCGGTTGGACACTCTAATCGATGGTACAGCTATAATAGCACTCCTCAAAGTAAGCCTTTCCCATCTAGATAACCCCACACTATCACCTTGAGCACTAGATGGTTCAAACAAACACCACAATTTCATAAAGACATCCAACTCCAAATATAACTCATAACAAGTATTTGTAATCTCTAGCCTAAGTGCCACCATGGTGTGCACCCTATCAACTTCACACACATAGGGAGAGCAGAGATCTATTAAAGCACTTGAGTAGCAAGATAGATCTATAGATTACAAGCTCATGATCTCAATATGATCATGCATAGATAGAGAGAGATGAACACATAGCTACCGGTAGAACCCTTAGCCTCGAGAGAGAACTACTCCCTCCTCATCCTGGGAATCAACAATGGTGATGGAGATGGTGATGGAGATCGATGGAGATGGCTCCGGGGGCACTTCCTCGTCCCGGCAGGGTGCCAAAACAGAGACTTTCTGTCCCCCGAATCTCCTCTTCGGTGGCGGCGGTACTGCGGAACTTTTCGTGGCTGGAGGCTTGACTATTTAGGGTTTTTGCATCGAGAGGAATATATAGGCGAAGGGACAAGGTCAGTGGCCAGCCAGGGGGCCCACACCATGCCCTGGCGCGGCCTAGGGGGACCTGCGCCTAGGGGTGGTTTGGCCACCCTGTGCCCCCCTTCGTCTCTCCTTTTGGCTCCATGAATCTTCCCGGAAAATAACAACTTTGGCTTTTGTCCGGTCCAATTCCGAGAATATTGATTTTCTAACTTTCCTGGAACCAAAAACAGCAGAAAACAAGCAACTAGCACTGTGGCATCTTGTTAATAGGCTAGTTCCAGAAAATGTATAAAAATACCTCAAAGTGTGGACAAAACATAAGAAAGTAGATATAAACAAGCATGGAACATCAAAAATTATAGATACGTTTGCAACATATCAATGGATGGTAGCGAACAATAGTGATTCCAAGTGAACTTCATAAATAAAGCTATGCTCCCCGGTAACGGCGCCAGAAAATAGTCTTGATGACCCACAAGTATAGGGGGTGTATCGCAGTATTTTCGAGGGAAGTGAAACCCAATTTATTGATTTGACATAAGGGGAGCCAAAGAATATTTATAAGCCTTAACAACTGAGTTGTCAATTCAGCTGCACCTTATCAGTAGCAATAGTTTTGTAATAGCAATAGTAAAGTAACAACAGTAGTAAAAGTAAAGACAGTAGTAACAATAGCAGTAAACAATAGGATTCAAGCGCGGTAGGCATAGGGATGGATGGACGGGCGTTGCATGGACATGAAAATTCACAAGGCAATCAAGACATAGGGAAATTGCAGATAAATAAGATAAAGCATCCAAGTACTAGATAATCATAGGCATTTGTTCAATATATAGTCATATGTGCTTGCAATGAGAACTTGCACAACATCTTTTGTCCTGCCAGCCCGTTTGCAGCGGGGCCTCAAGGGAACTACTGGTAATTAAGGTGCTCCTTTTAATAGAGCACCGGAGCAAAGCATTAACACTCTGTGAACACATGTGATCCTCACATCAAAGCCATTCCCTCCGGTTATCCCGATTGTTGTCACTTCAGGGCCATTGGTTCCGGACAATAACATGTGTATACAACTTGTAGGTAAGACGAAAAACAATACTATCATAATGAATCAACAACATGTTCAGATCTGAAATCATGGCACTCGGGCCCTAGTGACAAGCATTAAGCATAACAAGGTGCAACAAAGTCAAAAAGCACTAATAATAGATACTAGGCACCATGCCCTAACAATCCGATGCCATTACATGAACAATCTCATCCAATCCCTACCATCCCCATAGGCTACAGCGGGGGATTACTCACTCATAGATGGGGAAACATGGATGGTCGATGGAGAAGCGATGGTGATGATGATGGCGATGATCTCCTCTAATTCCCTGTCCTGGCAGGGTGCCAGAATGGAGTTGCTGGTGTTGTTTCGCGGAATCTGGTGGTGGCGGCGGAGCGGAACTCTTTCTGGAAAAACGTAGAACCCCCCACCAGTTTTTACGTCAGGAGGCATCTTATAGGCGAAGAGGGAAGCCGAGGGGGCAACCGAGGCGGCCACACCACCCCTAGGCGCGGAATGGCCTAGACCGCGCGGCCAGGTGGTGTGAGCCCCTCATGGCCCTACTCCGTCTCGTCTTCTGGCTCTGTGAGTCTTCTGGTGAAATAGGATTTTTGGCATATTTTCCGGGATTTTTCCTGATAGTTGATTCTCTTCACAAAAACTAGACACCAAGGTAATTCTGCTGAAAACAGTATCAGTTCGTGTTAGTTGTATCCAAATCACACAAGTTTAGAGGAAAAACAACAGCAAAAGTGTTTGGGAAAGTAGATACGTTTTGGACGTATCAAGGGGTGCCCCCGATAGATATAGGGGTTATCCTATCCGCTAGATCACAGAGGATCAAAGGTTGTTGGGCACGATCCACGTGACAACTGTCTCAACCAATCAAAGCGTAGCAGCCAAGATGAGCACAAGTGTGAGAGTTTATGACTAAGAGAGAGGGAAAACTGAGTAGAACTTAAAAACCCCAAAACTGAGTAGAACTTAAAAACCAAGGGAAAGCTGACAAAGGGATTCAAATAGAAAATATAAATAGATTTAAAAAATTGAAAATGCATCTTTTATACAATAAAATACAACTTGGCATACATCAAACTATTTGCAATTCAAATATACACTAGTTTGACAATTATTGCCTCATTTAGACAAACTATGTTTTGGGGAGGGATGTTTTGGGAAGAGGCTTGAGTAGAAAGCCATGAACCTTCATAGATAGTAGGTGATTTGAGAAGTGGTGATTTAGGTTAAAACTTGATTTCTATACATTTCTTATGGTGGCAGGTCACATAATAAGACTCCCTGGTAGATACCACTATGTTTCGATCTTTTTGAATTTGTTGGGCATAAAATGACTCAATTAGCTAGCTAAAACCCATTCGTTGAATCTTTGTTGACTAGCTACCAGAGGGTAAAACTGAGTATATTGCACACGATAGTGTTAGTACTAGAGGGCAAAACTGAGTACAACCAAACTACCAGTGTTACACTCGAGGGTATAAATGAGCACAATTAAGTCGCCAGGGTTAGATACGAGAGAAAAATGTGACTCACGATACGTGTGTCACGGTGCACGGGGCGGTAGTGGACACATGTGTTTGTGCATGGTGTAGTAGCATACGCGGTTACGCGGTGCACGATAGTGCAACAAAACGTCCCTTCCCTTCTCCTTTATAGAGGCCTCCTCACTCTCACTCATCACTCATTCGCTCACTCATGCAACCGTCTCCACTGTCCCATCACCTTTTCCAAACCCCCAAGAAAACCCCAACCACGCCGGCGATGGACAAGAACAACATGGTGGCCATCGTCGCCTCCAAGGCCACCGACGAGGAGGCCCCCGTCCACGTAAAGTCCCCCATCGAGGCATCGAAGGCAGTCTCCATCCCCGTCTCTGCTTCCACCGTAGCCACTAGCGAGGAGGCCCCTGCAGCTCTCGTGCAGATCCCGCTCGGCTCGGACCCCTACGAGGAGGATGATTACATCAGGCCGGAGAACCCCTACGACACGAACATCGCCGACCCATGGTCGGAGGTAACTAGGGTTTTCTCCCTTCCCTTGTTCTTCCCCTGTTCCCATCGTTGGATGCTAGATCGTGTTATTCGGGTTCAACTATTCGTATTTCCAATCGTTGCTAGGTATTTTTACAGTAGCTAATACTCTTGTGTTAGATCTCATATCTCGATGAATCTCCGTGTTCATATTTCAATCCTATTTTATTTGTCCTCCGAGTTATAGTTAAGGGATTCCCTAGTTAGTACTAACGCCGATCTATAGTTGGGATCAGTATTCGATTTGGTTTGAGATTTGGGGATTCGGGAATAATCAGGGGATCTCAATCGGTTAATTTATGCAAATAATCAATCCCGATAATCAAGGTATCTCAATCATGTCCTTATTGCATGCTACTTTTTTTTCCAACAGGAGGATAGCAGCAACGTCTACATCGACGACGAGTCCAAGGACACCAAGACTCGTTAGGTGCTGAGAAGGCTGATGTCCAGACAGTACGACAACTTCTTTGCCAGTGACGTCTACAGGTGCCCCTTCTGCACAAGGAGGAGCCACGCCACCGACTTCAACTCCCTCGTGAAGCATGCCGAGGACGTGAGGGCCTGCGGCAAGTTCAAGAACATCCACGGCTTTAGAGCCAAGAACCAGGCACTTGGTTTTCACCTCCGCAACCTCCAAAAGGTGGCCATCGAGGAGGGTCGCATTCCCCCGATCAAGCCCAAGGCGCCCAAGGTCAAGGGACTGGGCAGCACGAAGTGGAGGAGGTGCTAGAGGGATGAGGCAGAGGCCCTCCTAGCGGAGGCCATGAGGGGCTACTGATCTTGTGCTGCTGCTTCTGCTGCTGTAAAGCAGTTGTATTATCCGTGTTGAACTTGTCCGCTACTACTGCTGACAAGCCTAATTGTCAAACCTCGTTAAGTACCGTATTATATATATCCTATACTATCTGCTTTATCTACATCTGCTATATATCCTATATTAGCTGCTTTATCCATATCTGCTCTGTTTACTAAATGTATTTATATTGCTGGTTAGATTTGCTACTAGATTGAGAAAAAATGAGGGCCAAAAGGAACAATGAATAAAGAGAGAAGCTGCTCTAGATTTGCTACCTTTTTGGGCAAAAAACACAACTATTAGCGAGAGAGAGAGGGGAAAAGGTGCTCTTAAAAAGGTCAATCATAAAAATAATAAAAAATAAAACTTCCAATTTAGGCGACATGGCGCACGTAACCACCAAACTCTCCCGACATGGTCCCACACCACGTCCCCCATAACGCGTTCCCAACAAACCGGCCCCACACAGTCTCACATGGTGCGGCCCCACACGTCAGCATAATGTGTTCCTGACCAACCGGCTCCACGTGGTCGCACACCTCACAGCCCCACATGTCAGCCAACGGTCAACCTGACGTTAGCTGCCGTTTGAGCTCATTGATGAGTTTCCGAGTAGGAGATGGGCAAAAGTGAGAAAAAGTTAAGCGGCTGGGGAAAACTGAGTACAACTAACGAACCAAGGGCACGAAAATAGAAATCCCTATTATGAAATGAATAAAGATGATGTATTACTTTGGTCCATGATCCATTGCTCTACGATATTGTGTTTGATCTCTCTCTCTTTAGATGGTATGTGTAGTCAGTACATGTCATTTGCCTCTGAGTCTAAAGAGATGATGATCCCCTTAGGACATGTATGGTAGTATGTCCAGTGTTACTTTTGTGACTATAAGAATTGGCTTATAACATGCACGGTCTAACGGGGGAACTAAGAGATATTCACTAAGCTTATTACGATATTCATGGGGAAACTCTTAATTGTGGTGATATGTATGACTTACTGCTCTTAGGAATCATAGTGGTTATTAAGAGATGACCTCATTACCTGACTCAAGAAAGCGACTTCCCACGAATCTTGTAGTGAACATATTATTATGGAGCTCTCTCCACGCATGTCATGAAAAAAGAAACAGATTATCCTAATTATGATTAATTACCCCATGGTAGTGGTGCTTCCTAAATCCCCGAGAATGCTTTAGCCTTATTGAGTTCCAACACCATTTTCCAGCATTTTAATTACTTGTTTATTACTTTTCTGCATTCAAACACAAAACCTTTCAAACACCCTTTACTTGAAATCAGAGGTAGCTTACAAGTATCCTTTGGTAGATAGTGATGAGGGGCATAAAGACCTTAACCAAATAGCTCTCTATGGGTTTGATACTCTTATTTCGAAACTAGCTACAATCGATTTGCGCACTTATAGTCATCAAGCTATCTTCTGGTGCCATTGCAGGGGAGCTAAGCACTTTTGGTCTTTGTTCTTAGTTGCTAATTATATTAATTGTTTTACTAAAGTTGTTTAGTAGTTTCAGGTAAGCACCATGACTACACTCCGGCTGATGAAACAACTTGATGCAACTAAATACCTCGAGAAGTTCAATAGAGGATTTGTTAAGGAATTGCCGAGTGGGAGTGAAACAGAATTTGAGGTTAACCCTCGCGTTATCGCTATGCTTAAAGAGAAAACTTTTGCAGGAGATGATTCAGATGAGGATCCTTACACTCATTTAATGCATTTTACCGAGTTATGTTGGACACCTAAACTAAGAGGCTATTATGATGATGACCTAAAACTTAAACTATCTAGCCAATGTCTAACCAACACTACTTTAGCTTGGTACATAATTTTCCCTACAGAGAAAATTGATACTTGGGAAAATCTCAAAGGACAATTTGTATTTCAATTCTTTCCCAAAGTAAAGACTGCTGAAGTTAGGAGGGTGATCACAAACATCAAAAACCGCCCAGGTGAAGGATTGGTAAGAGCCTTTAAGAGGTATAAATCCATCCTTAATAGATATCCCCATCATGATTTACCTGAATGGTATGTTCTACATATTTTGTATGGGTGACTTAATCAAGAGATAAAGCATGCACTTGACACAAATTTCGGAGGTTCTTTTATGGACTTAACTATAACTAAAGCTTGGGAATTATTAGAACAAATTCGCTGCAATAGAGAAACTTGGGGATTTGATTTAGGCAGCAAAGGAGGGATAGAAATTGAATATGATTGTCTCAATGCTTATAAGGAATCCGGTAAAGTTAAAGAACCCAGTAATGAACTTCAACTTGATGATGATATTATTGTGCAAATCCTTTAGTCTTTTACAGAACACATTGAAGCTCCCAAGAAAGATTGGCTTCAGTACACCCCGACACCTGAGCAAGTTGAAGATGCTGAGATACAAATTGTGGCCCCTCTAGAGTCATTAAAGAAGTCCCTTATGTTGAACCCCTTCCTTTTCCAAGGACGGCAAGAGAACATATGATGGCTCAACAACTCGAAGAACAGTTGGAAGAAGAAAGAATGTTCCTTAAGAAATTAGGGGAAGAGGCAAATGTAGAAGAAACAAACCAAGTAAGTATTCAAGAGACAGGTGAACCAACTAAAGAAGATATATTAACCATGTTTGCACATTGCAACGTGATTGAGTTAGACACCAAGCTTCATAATTTGTTGAAGGAAAGGTAAAAGCCAAAGATGTTGGTAAGCCTATTCTCCCTTGCACTTTTGGTGGGTCTTCTTATTATGGCCTCTGTGATATAGGAACAACTATTAATGTAATTCCTTACAATTTTTACATAAAAATCCAAAATGGACTTACCCTGGCTGAATTGGAGGACACTGATATGACAGTAATGTTGGCGGATAAGATACTCAGAATTCCTATGGGGTAATTATAGATGTTCCAACATGTATTGGACCTTACAAATACCCTATTGCATTTGTACTTGTTGATATGCCTACTGACGTTTATTGTCCAATTTTTTTGGAAGACTTTTATGAACACCATAGGAGCAAACATTGATTGCAAGAAAGAAACTATATCTCTCAAGTTTGGCGAGGATTAAATGAATTTCCATTTCTCCAGGTTTGATCATAGGACAACTATAGAAGCATTTAATGAATATGAGTATGGGCAATAGGAAGAAAGTAACATCACTAGTCTTGCTAATTTATTCACTCAAACTCCCAATGATAATTTAGCACGAAGCCTAGTGGATAGTGACAATATACCTAAAGATATAGATAAAATGGAAATTGATAATTATCTTGATTCGACCGTTGTGGTTGATCCCAAAATGAAAGAAATATTTATGGAAGAAGGATCTCATCTAGTTGTAGACTTCCAAAGGCAACTTAAACCTCATATGAAAGAAGAGGTAAGAAAAGAGGTAATATTCTTACTAGGTGCAAGTATAATATTTCATGTGGAGGAGAGAGATTGGGTAAGTCATGTTCATTGTGTTGCAAAGAAAGGTGGGTTCACTATTGTCCCGAATGAACATAATGAGATGGTCTCAACTCATACCTTCATTGGTCATAGGATGTGCATTGATTATAGAAAACTTAATAAGGAAACTAGAAAGGATCACAACCCTTTATCATTTATAGATCAAACTTTAGAGAGACTTGTTATGCACTCTCATTTTGGTTACTTAGATGGTTATTCCGGTTTTTCTCAAATAGCTGTCCATCCTGATGACCAGCTAAAGACAACTTTCACTTTCCCTTTTGATTTAGGGATATCTATTATCGTGCCCCTGGTTCATTAGTTGTACTCAATTTTTCCCAGCCGCTTAGTTTTTCCTCACTTTTCCCCTGCCTCCATTCTGAAACCCTCACATGCGCTCGGACAGGGGGATGCCATCAGGTCAAAGGCTTGACCATTACATGCTGACAGGTGGGACCGCATTGGAGCGGGTCCTGCGTTGAGCGTTACGTTACGTCACCTCGACCGTTACATGCTGACGGGTGGGGACAGGATACACGGCGGACCATCCATCTGTCTCTCGCTGACTTGAGGGCCCTGTTTTCCCTGATTATGTGGCCGGTGCAGTCAATGACAAATGGGGCCGTTTTGTGAGGTCATCGAAGCCAATGAACGATGGGGCCGCTATGTGGAGCCGTTCTGTGGGACCGTCATAGCCAATGACAGGTGGGGCCGTCATGTGGGGCTGGAGGGGGATTTGCATATTTTCCACATTTTACTTTGCAACTTGCATATTTGTCATTTTGTGTGTCACTAACATGTGGTGGTCATGTGGCAAATATGCAAATTTCAAAGAAAAAGTTTGACAGATATGCAAAATTGGCAAATATGAAAAAATTGACAGGTGGGGTCATGTATGACACGTCGGCTCTCTCTCTCATCCGCTCCCAGCCCCCAGCCCCGAGCAGCTCCTATCCCACCGGCAGGCAGAGAAGCCTTCATCGGCATGTCGGCGCGTCGCCGGATCTGTCCTACGGCAGTATCGGACGGACTGCCACGCTGCACCTCAACCATGGCTCCGGCACCTGTTTCATCCGCACGCATTATACGTTGAGGCAGTACCAACCGCAGGCAGGTCCGTCGCCCACGACGACCGGGATTTGGTTCCGCCGCCATAGCTCGACGAATAGTCACAACAATTGCTAGCAGTGCTTACTAAGACCTCTGCTCCTACTCTGCCCACCCTAATTGATTCGGTTCCCGTAATTTCCTCTATATTGTAGGTGCAAATTAGTCCTTAATGTCTGGTCGTAGCGGGTACACCGGCAAGGGTAGGGAATCGATCATGTCGTGGCCACATTCTCCTTCTCCTACCATGTCGGAAGTGCATGTAGCTCCTTCTCTTTGTACTACCGTTGAATTTGAAGTGCTGACATGGACTGTCATATTGATTACAATTTGGTTTGTTTTGGGATTGTTACAGTGTGCTATGCAGGCCGATGATCCATGGTACATTGCATACCAAGATGAATCAACTCAATGGTCTAGCCATATGATGGATTTGGAGGAGATGCTTTCCAAGTTAGGTGATGAATTGGCCCGTAAAAACCTATTGATATTCGAGCTAAAGCGTACTGTTGAGGAAGAATTGAGAGCTTATTCGCAAAGAGAAGTTGACACCTGAGGTTGATCTTGCCGTATCTGATCAAGTCGTAGAAAATCTAAAACATGAACTTCAAGTGAAGAGGGGGAGAATAGTAGATTCATGTGGGCAGTTTTAGTAGTTGTCATCCGCGTCCTAGTAGTTATAGTATGTGGTTGTGGTGAAGGGTGGCACGTGTAATGATTAGTTGAATAGATAGCTAATTTAGAGAGTAGAATTGTTATTCAATAGATCATTTTGAGTTCCTTCTAATTTAGTCACTTTACAGTCCCAAAGTTGTCGAGAGAATGCATTGCGGTGCCCGAGTTGCTTGTCATTGGATCTAGCGGTCCCAAAGTGGTCAAGAGAATGCATTGCGGTACCCGAGTTGCTTGCCATTGGATCTAGCGATCCCAAAGTTGTCGAGAGAATGCATTGTGGGGCCCTGAGTTGCTTGCCATTGGATCTAGATGCCCATAGTTGGTGTGCCAAATGCCTAGAGGGTCAAGTTGGGGCCTATCAGTTTTGACTGTTCTGTTGCTGCCATCATGGCTGCCATGTAGAGTTCCAACGTTGGCAACATCATCCATTCCCTGTTCCAAATTAGTGGCTGAGATTGTCAATCCACGTTAGTTGACTCAAATTCCTCAAGATACAATCGAATCTAGACAAATATAAATGAACTAATTTGGGTTGGAGGGAATACTACTTATGAATCAGCTTTAGAGCATATCCATCGTCCTCGCTGCTCAAATACATATAAATTTTGATTCAAATCATACATATTTCGATCAAATTTTTACAAGCCCACCGGAGATTGTCAAAGCAAGTACTACTACTTATAAATCAGCTTTAGATCATATCCACCGGTCTCACGGATCAAATACATGTCAAATTTATTCAAATCATACATATATTTTAAGTCACAGAATTTTGGTTCAAATTGCGCTTAAATTTGTCCCAATTTTAAGTGGACGGTGAGCTAGACACCCTTCCCGCCGTATGTGTACTCCGGGAAGTACGGGCAAAGTGCTCCCATCCGGCCTTCACCATCGAAGTGCACCTCGATGTGTCAGCCACGGCCGCAGCCTGCCTCCCATAGCTTCGGTTCACGAGGGCTTGATCTGCGTCGTCTTAGTGATGTTGCAGATGATGGCTTCAATCGTCTTCGCATCGATGACCACTGTCGGCACCACAACCGTAGATGTTGCGTATGATGGCTTCCATTGGTGTCTTTCATCAGTAACCGATCTAAGGATGTGAACAGAAGAGAGATAGACAGAGACATATATTTCAGACGGTTAGGTCCTCACCGCCGCATGTCGTTCTAGTAGCCGCGCTTAGATCCGGGACACCGCACGCTGTTCCAACCGCCACGCGTAGTTCCACACCTCCGCACGCCGTTCAGACTGTCACACTTAGATCCGCACCGCCGCACGTCGTTCGGACTTCCGCGCCGCCGTACATCGATAGGGAGGAAGATGCGGTTGGTATACGTGCGACAGGGAAAGGGAGGGAGAGACATCCATCCTGTCGGGTTCTCCTCTCCGTAGCCCAACGGGAGATAGATACCTCCAGCCGATCGGATCATGACGTATCTAATGATGGTTGGCCAAGATCCGTGTGACATACATCTCGACCAATCAGAGCGTAGCCAAACAGAGCGCTAGTTGATGCGGCTGGTATACGTGCGTCAGGGAAAGGGAGGGAGAGACATCTAGCTGGTCAGGCTCTCCTCGTCGTACAAGGTTAGGTGCGCCCATCGGGAGAGAGAGATCTCTAGCCCATCGGATCATGATGTATCTAATGGTGGTTGGCCAAGATCCGTGTGACATACATCTCGACCAATCAGAGCGCAGCCAAACTGTGATATGAGAGAGGGGAAAGTGAGGAAAACTTTAGCGGGAGGGGAAAACTGAGGAAAATTTTAGCGGGAGGGGAAAACTGAGTAGAGCTAAGGAAAACAAGGGCGTTTAGATAAAAATGACTAAGGGAAATTCAATATTTTGGCATAACAAATGGAAAATGTGTTATTTGAACAAAATAATCCATCTCGACCGACATTATATTGTTTGCAACTCAAAGATACACAGGTGTGCCAAGTTTGGCCTCATTTAGACAAAATATGTTTTGGGATGGGTTATCTTGGAGGTTGATTGAGTAGAAAGCCATGCATCTTCATAGCTAGTAGCTCATTCCAAGAAGGATTTAAGAAGTGGTTTAGGGGAGAAGTCCATTTCTCTTTATTTCCTTTTCCTTTATTATTCATGCTAGGTTGTAGGTAGCATAACAAGACTCCATGCGAAGGTTGCACTATGTTTTGACTTCTTTTTTTAATTAAACTAACCCTAAAACCATTTATTTGAATTTAATCACTTAGAAAAAGAAAAATGTGGTTGATTACTAGTAAATCAAAAATTTCCAATTTCATATGGTAAATAAATCCAGGATACACAAGTGTGCCAAATTTTGGATCAATTGGTCAACGTTTGCTATGGTTTAAGCCATGAACTAGCTAAACCCCATGTGTTGACCACATGTCGACGGCAAAACTGAGCAGTGCTAAGAAACTAGGTCGATGACAATAGAAACTTGCAACAACACATACATTATGGGGTTATCCAACATACAAACTTGGGAGCATCACACTAGTTCGAATTCAATACAAACATTGACAGTAGTTCAAATTCATCATACAAATTGAAATTAATAATTCAAATTCATTTTTTTCTTGCCCCTAGTGTTTTTCGCTGGAATATTCTCGGAGTTCACCACCTTGCTCCAGGTGATCCTGGCTTGAATATTCTCGGATTCCACCATCAGGTTCTTTCGTTTGTTCCCTTTGTTCGTTTTCTCTACATCCAATGAATCAAGTGCTTCGGTCTGTCATACAATTGGTTCAACCATGTTTCGATTGATTGGTTCATATGGTTCAAAATGCATTGGCATAATTTATTCAATATCCTCTTGTGTAATTCCTTTACTTTTGAACTCTGCTTCTAATGAATAAATTGCTTCAATCTCCCATGCATTTGGTGCAATCTCCCTTCATTTGGTTCAATATCCTCTCAATCCATTGGTTCAATATCCCCTGCATTTGTTTCAATCTCCCCTGCATTTGGTTCAATCTCCTCTCGATCAACTGGTTCAATATCCCCTGCATTTGTTTCAATCTCCCCTGCATTTGGTTCAATCTCCTCTCGATCCATTGGATCAATCTCCCCTGCATTTGGTTCAATCTCCCATGCATTTGGTTCAATCTCCTCTCGATCCATTGGTTCAATCTACAATGTATCCATTGCTTCGTTCTCCTCTCGTTTAGATAGTTCATTCTCATCTGCATTTGCTGCTCCCGTCTGATCATCCATTCCATAAGCTGGGTCCACTTCATTTTTACAAATTCTAGCAATGTGCCCTAGGATCCCACAATGTTTGCACTTACATCGTCGAGGTGGTGCACCACCGTCTGCACTAGCTCTCATCCTACCCGCTGGTCTAGTAAAAACTGGAGGGTATAGCTTAAAGCCTAGATTTACTTCCATCCATTGGTCTTTTCCCAACAAGGCTTGAAAATTCTGAGCATATGCTGCCCTAAATTTGGCAACGGATAAATACTCCGACACGTACTGATCAATTTCACCCTCTTCACCTCCTAGAACACCCATGAAAAATAATGCATGTATGCAGGGTTTCCCATGGAGCTGCCATTGCCTGCAATAGCATGTCCTATCAACTAAACTCACTGGATACCTCTATTTCCTATCTTTACTGTCAGTGTACGTTACCTCAGCCTCCATTCCTCTTCTAATGCATTTCATCTTCAATTGTTTTGCCCTGGCATGCAAAGCCTTAATCAAAGATGGAAGGATGAGATGGCCAGCATATACTGTTGATGCAATTCTTTGACATAAATCAATCTTTATCATAATCATCTGCCTAATCTTATCAAATATTTGCCACAACATAAGCCCTTTCAATGACTTGACCTTTGCATTGAAACTCTCTACAAGGTTACTTGTCACATAGTTTACCTTGCAAATTTCATTGAATTGGCTTCTTGACCACACCATTCCATGATGTGCATCCAAGTACTTCTTCATCGCAGGTTTTTGTTTATACAATACTTCCAAATGATACATATGCTTCCTCAAACTGCATGTGTATGAAGCTGGCCATAGGTTGTCAGTATAAACTTTACCCTTGAATTTCTTTGTAAATTCTGCACTAAGTGTCGCATACATTCCCTATGCTCCACTTTGAGGAATACTGCCTCTACAGCTTTCTCCAAACCTTTGTAAGCATCCGTGTGGATAGTAAGTCCTGGTGGATGACCTATAAGATCGTGCAAATTCTCCAGAAACCAAGTCCAATTTTCCTCTGACTCAATCTCCAAAACTCTAAAAGCAACAGGGAACATCCAATTGTGGCCATCAACTACAGTAGTAGCTACTAGCTGTCCTTTAAATCTTCCATGAAGAGCTGTTGCATCCACGGACAAATAAGGCCTACAACCATCCAGAAACCCTTGCCAGCAAGCTTTGAAACAAACAAAAGCCCTTCTAAAGCACTCCTTCTCCATTGTCTTCCCTCTTATTTTGTACTGAACTATATGCCTATCTATCTATACAACACTACCTGGACTAGCCATCTCCACTTCAGCTTTGAAGCTATAAAGCAACTGAAAAATTTCATTCCATGGACTATTGATCCTTTCAAGAGCTATTTCCTTTGCATAGAACATCCTCATGTAAGGTACTGTAATATTAAACTTTTCAGAAACTTTTTTTATGAGCGCTGTTGCACCAAGTGATGGGTTTGCTCTCATCCAATCCATGATTGCATATGCCAACCACCTAGTCTTTGCTAGTTTTGTTTTGTCCTTTGGCTATCCCCCTTGAGGTGGACAAGAATGTCTGAACCGGTTACCTTTTATCTGAAACATAATGAAAATGTGAGGTACGTTTAACAAATTCTACACAATGATCTAAAATACACAACTAGTTGTAATACCTGAACCAAACTGCTCCTGAGCATAGTGGATGCATGCATCCTATGCCTACACCTCTTGTATGGGCACTTCACTGTGAACCTTGCTGGCTCACTCTTAATAACAACATAATCATTATTAGTGCAGATACAATACGTAGTAAGGGCATTACGACAATCCCGCATCATTTCAAATATGGTGCCTTCTAAAATCTTAGGATTGTTCCTGCCCACTCAATTACTGCCAAGTCCTCACCATCGTACTCAGCTAAAACGAGATTGTCAGTGTTCTCCTTGTTCTCTTCTTCATCAGTGTCATCAAATCTGGCACTGTGGGACAATTCCTCCGTGTATTGATCCTTTAGTGCCTGTTTACTTAATCTATCTACCAATTCAGGAAACATCAACTCATCCTCATCATCTAGTGGAGGCGCTCCCTCGGCAGGCTCTCCTTCGTCCTCCACATTGGCCGCACGAGCGATTTGGCTTACACTCGTAGTGCAAACAGATGGTACTGCTGTGGACCTACAAGGAGCGCGGGGGCACAAACTATTAGCAGAGACAGTAGATACGCATGATACCCGGCCACCTGATGATGCCTGACCACCAGATGATGCTTTGGCCCTCTTTCCCGTGTGTTCAACTTTAGGTTGCACATGGAGACGAATTCGACCAAAACGTTCGACGGCATTCAAAGAGAAAAGCATTACCAGATCAGCTTCGCTAGTTAGTGGGAGCAATCTTTGCTCGCTAATGTTGAAATATTGCAAATCAACTGAATCGCCATTGCTCCAGGGGAATTTAGAATATATTTTATCTTTCAAACCTCTGAGAGTTATGGAGGTTGCAACCACCGCTAGGAAGTAAAATCCAGAGAGATACCATTCACAACCACGAATTACGCTAGTATCCAGTTTAACCGCCAGCCGAAATGCTAGCGTTGGATCAATCCTATTCGAAAAGCAAGGCAGTTAGCTGAGCACCGGCAATTTGTGCTCAGTTACTGCCTATAATCAATCCACTAAGGGAAACAATACTTACTTAGATGGAATCCATGTGTTAGATCCCTCCGATTCCACCCAATCTTCTCCGAGCTCGACGAGGAGGACCGGTTCACCCGCCGGCGTCGTGTACTATTCCGCAAAAGGGGTAGATCTAGCGGGGGAGGAAGCGGAGCCAGAGTGGGCTACGTGGCTAGGGGGAGGGGGCGGCTCGGGGTCCGAGGACGACATAAGGTAGGAGGGGCTCTCAGGTAGGAGGGCACGATGGCGTGGGGGGGAGGGACGGTGTGCGAGTTGTTCCAGGCTTGGAGCAAGAATGGACGGTCCGACATGTCTCCATGCGGCCCCACCCTTCACCACATATGCAAGACCCGTCCCAACGTGGCCCCACCCTTCATCATGTATGCAGGACCCGTCCCAACACGGCCCCACCTGTCAACATGTAATGGTCGAGGCGACATAACGTAACGCTCAGCGCAGGACCCGCCCCAACACGGTCCCACCTGTCAGCGGTCAAGCCTTTGACCTGACGGCATCCCCCTGTCCGAGCGCATGCGAGGGTTTTAGAATGGAGGGAGGGGAAAAGTAAGGAAAAACTAAGCAGTTGGGGAAAACTGAGTACAACTAACGAACTAGGGGCACGAAAATAGAAATCCCTTTGGTTTATATGCTTATCGCCGTATGCCTTTTGGTCTTTGTAATGCTCCTGCCACCTTCCAAAGGTGTATGACTGCCATATTTCTTGGTTATGTTGAAAATATCATGAAAGTACTCATGGATGATTTATCAGTCTACAAAACTTCATTCAACCATTATCTTCATAATCTTCATAAGCAGAGATGCGAAGATACTAACCTAGTCTTGAATTGGGAGAAATGTCACTTCATGGTTCAAGAAGGTATAGTACTTCGTCACCAAATTTCGGGAAAAGGCATAGAAGTCGACAAAGCGAAGATAGAGGCAATAGAAAGACTTTCCCCTCCTCGTGATGTAAAAGGTATAAGGTGTTTCTTAGGTCATCCTGGATTTTATAGAAGGTTTGTTCAGAACTTCTCTAAAACTGGTAGAACGTTAACTAACCTTCTATAGAAGGGAGTCATTTTTAATTTTGACACTGCTTTCACCATATTAAAGCAAGCACTTCTTGATGATCCTGTAATTAAACCACCTAATTGGAAGAAACCTTTTGACTTGTTTTGCCAAGCCAGTCATGAAGCACTAGGAGCTGTTCTTTGCCAGCATGATGGTGATGAACTCAATGTTATTCATCATGCTAGTCGAACCTTGAATGGTGCCCAAAATAATTATCCCATGGCAGAAAAGGAACTTTTTGATGTTGTATTCTCATGTGATAAGTTTATATCTTACATAATAGATTCGAAAGTAAGAGTGCATATTGATCGTATTGTCTTAAAATAAATCCTTGAAAAAACTGACGTTAAGCCAACAATAATCTGTTGGACTTTGCTTTTGCAAGAATTTGACTTGCAGATCCTTCAAAGAAGAGAAGAATAGGTTGACACACCATGGGAAATTGAAGAGATCAAATCACCAGAAAGGGTGTTATCTATTTGTATACCATCAAGAACTACCCATCCCAAAAGAAAATGTTATGTTTCTCTCTTCAATGTTTTAGCAATTTCTTACGACCAACCTTGTTCAAGGGAAAGAAGAAGTTAATCTAGGAGTTTAAGGGAGAGAAGGTGTTAAAGTAAAATCATGACTACTAGATGAGTAAGGTAATCCCAACCTTGTTTTTCTATGTTTTAATTATTGTTTTGCCTTTTTCGGTTTGCATTTTTGAACTCCTTATGTTTTTCTGAAGTTACTGCTAGTTTTACAAACTCGATACGGGCGGGCGGTATGGCACACCCGCCCGTACCATTGATCGTTAAACGCTCAGTACCCTCACCTTGAATGTTGTCGTTTTCTTACATAGGTAGTATGACCGGGCCGTATGGTTATCTCCCACTGAATAGAAGGTCGTTAAATGCATTGTACCCTGTTTTGGTTTTCATTTGTTTTTTGGTCAAAAAAACTTTTTTACTGACGTTGGAAGGGTCGGTAACTGCCAGTACGGGTGGACCGTACGGGGAGATCCAGCTCGTACCAACTTATTGGTAAGATTCGTACCAACTTCGGTCGGTGGTGTTTTCGAAGTCCATTGGGTACGACACGCCGTACAAGCACCGCCCGTAGCACTGTTCATTACCACATCCAATTCTTTTTTTGTCTTGTTCTTTTCTAATTTGTTGGGATTCTTTTCTTGGCCGATCCTTTTACTTCTAGCACGAGCTTTTCTGTGTTTCCAACCCTTCATAAGCCTTCCCAAAGGTCTTCTCCCTTCTTATATCAACATATCCAACCTCCTTGAGGCGCTTCCCGAATTCCATGAAAAGACAAATCTCTAGGCCTCATGGCTCTTTCGTGGGATAGTTTTCAGACTTCCTCCATTGAAGCCGATGACCATGAAGCGCAAGGCCTTAGCCCGAAGAACAAGGGGATCTCCTATGACTATGATTATGAGGAGTTTGAGATCTTTATGGAGCAAACAAGGAGAGGATGGAGGCAACCAGACTACCACATTGTGGTGAGTTCTGAAGATGAAGAGGAGGCAAGGAAGCCACATGTCAAGTGGTGCATAGAGTCTCTCAAGTTCATCGCCACCAACTACTCTTCGCCCAAGTGTAAGAAAGCTAACCGAGCTGATACAGGAACTTATCAGGAGACTACATCACACACTTCTACAACAAAGAAGATCAGCATGAACACCCACATGAGCGTCAAGCCACAAGATGATTGTGGATTTAGCCTCATGGACGAACCTGTTTCCTCGGAAATCCTAGAAACCGAGCAACGCCTTTGCAAGATAGAGAAGGACAAAAAAGAAGAACTTCTCCATCAGGAGATTGTAGCACCGTGGGAAAGCAACTACTAGAAAATCGCCTGTTATTTCTACTTTGTGCGTCATCATGACATCATGCATATTTTCACCTAAAACTATTTTTCCTAAAATCCAATATTTGTTTTCTAATCATCCCTTCGATTAATTAAAATTTAAACCCAGTCTTTCTAGATATTTTTATTTGTCTAGAAACTATTTGTAAAATAATTTGTTTTAAAATTAAATTAATTGTTTTATTAAAACTAAAAAAATTATACCGGGAAAGGCAGCCCAGCCCGTAGATCAGGCCACCTACTACCCCGGTAGGCCCAGCCCAAACCAAACCCTAGCTAACCTACCTCAAACCCTAATCCTAACCCTAGCTACCTGACCCACACACGCAACCCGCCGCCTGCATCCACCACACATCGCACTCACTCACATATCCGCAACCCACTCAACACCACACACCGTATTTGCAGATGATAGTGTGTTCTTTGTGAAAGGGGATGATAGAAGCACTAATACCCTCAAAGATGTTTTGAGGATATATTGCGAAGGCATAGGTCAGAAAATCAACTTACATAAATCTTCAATCTATTTTGGCCCACGTTGTGACACTGGGCTTAAAGAACGCGTCAAAACTAACCTGGGTGTGCAAGATGAAACCCTTCAGGATACTTACCTAGGCATGCCATCCTGCGTGGGACGCTCTCCATCGAGTAATTTTGGTTTTCTCACAAGCAGGCTATGGAAAAGGCTAAATGGCTGCAACGATAGGCCCCTATCGAGGGATGGCAAGGAAGTATTCCTGAAATCAGTAGCACAGGCACTTCCAACGTACGTGATGAGCTGCTTTCAAATCCCCGCTAACATTTGTGATAAGATGAGAAGACCAATATCCAACTTCTGGTGGGATATAGAAGATGGTAAAAAGAAATTACATTGGAGATCATGGGATTGGTTGTCTTCTCCGAAATATCTCGGGGGAATGGGCTTCAGGGACATGCAGATATTTAACCAAGCAATGCTTGCAAAACAATGTTGGCAACTATTATTGGAGCCTTCCTCTCTTTGTCATCGTGTAATGAAAGGGAGATATTTCCCTGACGGGGACTTCTAGAATTCTAACTGTCCAAGAGCCGCATCCTACACTTGGCGAAGCATCATGCACGGGAAGGAACTCCTACAAAAAGGATTATTGTGGAGAGTAGGAGATGGGAAGAAGATTTCTATTACCGAGGATAATTCGGTGCCAGATACAATATGAGGTAAAATACGCACCTTAGTTCCTGTGAAAAATAGCCGAACGGCGAGTTCTCTAATTGACTCCAACAATGCCTTATGGAAAGAAGAATCTGTTAGAGAATTGTTTGCCGAAGACATTTGTAACACCCTCGAATCGGCTCTATGCAAGTTTTAGCCCTCTCCGCCAAACCCGCATAGAAACGATTCAAGGACGCCCACCAGGCATTTTCGTGCGGGTGGAAAATGAAGTAATACCATTACACAATAGTCCTCGAAGGGACCTACAGAACAGATATATATATATATAGCACGACTCCAAGAGTCAAGATTACATATATACACTATAAAGATTCAAATCACCTTGAAAACGATACAGCGTCCGAGTAAGGACAAGATGTGAATGGGGCTAAGAGCCCTGAAGAATAACCAATAGCGTCAATAACCCTGCCCAGGTCAAGCCGGAAGGGTAACCCTGCTAACGACGTCGATCTCGAACCTGCTAAAACAAAAGGGGTGCCGACAAAGGGCAAAGGAAAAAGAGGAGCGTCAGTACTGAGGCCAGTACACGGCGAGGCTAGAATTCGGCGGTCCTCGCCTACATAGGTATGATGGACTGAAGTGGCAGCGCAGCAGCTCTAAACAACCTATAGAGACTCAGTAAAACTGGCGGCTATTAGAGAGGGATAAGAAAGACCTATTCGGATCCATCCTGATACTAACACCAAACATACCCATCCTGGCATTTTCCCCCTCCAGACCAAACGAGGAAGTCAAACCGAGGAACTCACACAGTTGGCAGTTTTATTCATTCCATTTTAGTTTAAGCTCTTACTAATCTTATATAGATAGCATGAGTCATCCAGAAGCATAAGTAGTGGGCAGTTTTAATTAACCATTCAGTTGTGGTTGCAGTAATTACTAGTCAGATACAATTAGCATGTGACATCCCAAACCCAGCAGTGGTTGACACTTTTATTTCATTCCATTAGAGTTGTGATACTTACTAGGCAGGTATAACATGACACAATACACACCTGTTCCACCAGTTGTTGGCACTTTTATTATCCATTCCATTGTAGTGAAGCTGATTACTAGTCACATATTAAGTCAAATTTATAGCACTACTTTAGTTATGCTTGTCTATGATCGAGATACTGTGCTCCAAGTCGTCCATAACCGCGGACACGGCTTTCAGAAAGATTTACCCTGCAGGGGTGCACAAATAGCAACACACACACGATCAACCTCGGAAAAACCAAATCAAAACTCAATGAGGCTTTCACGACAAAGCAATCACAGGATTCATAAAATCTTTCAGGGGGGCACCCCATTAAGCTACCCGCAACGAAGTTGGCCGGCTCCGAGACGGACCCAAGGTTTGCGCCAATGGTTCTGAACGACTGGGAACCCGAAAGTGTGACTGGGCTTGTCGATACCGTGAAAACACTCCACAATTCCTAAACAGTACAGGTGCTCCACGCACAATCGTAAATAAAGTAGTAAAGCATGCCATAAGTACAGGAAAGTAATAAAGCCCCAAACTACTTTGTGGCCCCAAGAAATAAGAATGAATCAAGCTCTGGCTAAGGGGATTCATGGTCCCATATGCGGATAGTGCGAATAGTCAAGGAACAGGTATCAAGTACTCGGGGTCCTACGGGACATAAGTGAGCGTGGAAGAACCAAATAACATCTATTGCCCACCGATGCCTCTGCATTAGTTATATCTAGCAATTTAATTTCAAGTTGTGATTAAAGCCATGATCAACTCCACCATAAACATCTGCCAGCATTCCAACAACTGTGGTACTTGACCATACGAGATCGCACCTGAGCAAGCAACTACGACTCGCAAGGCTAGCTATCTACCAAACACAGGTAATAGGAGGTGTCCAAGGCAATATAGAGGTTGCACGGGGTATAACTGGTGTACGGATAGCAATAGATCAACAGGAGGAAATAAAAACTATAAATGCAAAATAGGTAGAAGGGGGAGAGATGCTCGCCTGGGAAACACTGCCGACGGATCATATCCGGAGAACTTATCGAAACTGGCATCAACTCATCGGCCTAATCCGCGAAGAAGCAAACACTAGAAGAAACACCGGATGCAATATTTAATACTACGGCAGAAGATCCGGCATGCTTATGATATGATGCATGGCATGGCACAGATGGGGTGCAATTAGGCAGTATTAAGCGGAACCAGGGTCCCGACAATTAATTAATAGGGCCTAGTTATTTATCTACCCCGCAAATTAAATGTTGGATTAGCAAGACAAAACATGGCATCGGTTCTCTACACGAATTTAAATGGTGTCCGGAATAAGACTAGCATAGCCCGCATATAGACTCCATATTTAATTTAGGTGAATCGACTATTTAACCCAACCCACCAGATGACATGTATGCAAGCATGATGATTTAATGATGCGACAGGTATATGCCATATTATAAAAATAGAGGCTTAGGGTCACACATCTGGGTTCGGAAGATCTTGGTTCCGGGGGGTTCGGGGTTCGACAGGGTTCGACGGGGATCGGGTTCGGAATCCGGGAAGAAGGACTTGGGTTCCTAGCGGTCGAACTTGCCGTCGATGACGAACTTGAATGGATCGGGTACCGGTTGTCTTCGGGTCCGTGTAGGAGATCTTGACGCCTATGACGAAGAACTCGGGTTCAGACGGAGGTCTTGGCGTTCCGATGGATCGGTCCTCGGGGTCGAAGAACTTGGCGCGCCAGGTTTCGGTCTTCGGGTCTTGGGCCGTCGGATCTGTGAAGGTCATGGCGTCCGTGCAGGAAACTTCGGTCATCGGGTACAGGAAGGAGATCTTGGTTCGGGGCTTCAGCTCTAGGGTCTTGATTTCCCGTGAAGAATATCTTTGGATGTGGCGCCTATATCTTAGTGTCATATGGTACATGAGGGCGAACGGAGATCTTGACGATGGCTCGAGATAGCAGATCTTGGCGGTGTCAAAAATGTCCTGTCAAAACATTGTGGTCACCACACATACTAAGAGAAGCCAACACCTCAACATCGCTACCACTAACACTTCACCGGGAGACAGAAACAGGGACCGAGCCAGATCAGCGACCTCGTCCACGGACAGCAAAACAAGCGCAGGAGGCGGGACCACAGGGCTTGGACGACACGCAGAGGAGGAAGGCAGCGGCAAGGGGAGCCGATGCGGCTACCACAGAGAAGGAGGGCTCGAGGCAGACGGTCCAAGGCGGTAGCACGGAGCACCTGTCGGGGAGGCAAGCGAGGGCGTCCCCGGTAGCAACAGGGAGGTGGCTGGACACGCGCGAGGCAAGGAGGGGAAACCGGCGGCGCTACTCTGGGTCACGCGCTGGGAGGGGTGAGGCCAGCGAGGTCGACCATGGTGGCGGTGCGAGGAGGCCGACGAGGTGAAGGAAACGCGGCCGGAGGTGGCGGCGCTCGCGGGAAGGCGCGGCCGACTTGCGGACAGGGCGGGTTGACGAGGCGGGTAAGCGGCGGAGGTCGCCTGGGGCCGGCCGAGGCGAGCTAGGGCGAGGTGGAGAGGCAGGGCCCAGCCCTAGGGTGATGGCGCTGCCGGGCCGGAGAGACGGCGCATCGGCGGAGGCCCTTGGCTGGGAGAGCGGGAGGCGAGGATAGGAGGGATGCTCCTGGAGGCGGCCCATGGAAGCGAGGCGGCGGAGGCGCACGGGTGGATTGAGGGGAGGACGAGGTGGGGGAGACGTGCCCAGGAACGGGGGAAGGTGGAACTGGGGATGGTGGGGATCGGTGCCAGGGGGTGGGGCCAGGGGAGACGGGGGATCCCAAGGGCGCCTGGTCGGGTGCCGACGCGGGGTCGTGGGGATAGGTGCCAAGTGGGCCTGCTTGGTCGGGAGAGGGCGGTGGGGAGGTGGCCAGGTGGGGCCAGGGAGGTGAGGTGGCGGCCTAGGAGTGGTCGGGGTGAGGTGGAGGGTGGAGGCAGTGTGGCGGCTGGTGGGAGCTGGGGTGCGGCTGAGAAAAAGGAGAGGGATGGATTAGGGTAGGTAGGGTGTTGGGTTGTCTGGTTTTGTTTACTGGGGGTGGCCAGCTGCCCCCTAAAAATAATACAAATATTTTATTTGTTTAAAACGGGACGTTTGAAATCCTTTTGAAGACGAAACAAAATATTCCGGCCAAACCCGGATTTTGTATTTGAATAAAGACGGGGCTTACTTAGAAAAACAAAATAGGTTTTCGAAAATAGTTTTAGCCAAAACCATGCATGATGATGACGATGCTCAAATGCAATGTGGCATGATGACATGAGCATACGGTCATGATGATGCAATGCACAAAAACACAGTGATTTTCTAGTAGTGGTTTTAGCGAGGTGCTACAACATTGTGGAAAAAATTCTTAAAATCCCTCTAAGCTCTGAAGGGTGTGGTGATTTTGCCTCTGGCCATATACCAAGAATGGAGTCTATACAGTGAAGTCGGGCTACAACCTTGCAAGGACACATCTGTTCTGGATAAATCGAAGCTCAGATGGTGAAGGATCATCTTCGGAACAAGGTGTCATGGAGAAATTATGGAAGAATCTTTGGAGAATCCAGTGTCCAGATAAAATGAAGATAGTACTATGGAGAATTGCACAAAATTGCCTTCCTACCGGTGATCAACTCCACAAACATTCAATTCCAACAAGGTACGAATGCATATTTTGCAACAAGGATGAGACGGTGCAACACTGTTTTCTCCGTTTCCATTATGTTAATGAAATCTGGGCAGAGCTAAAAAACTCCTTTGAGGTATCTTTAAAACTAAAAAGTTTTGTCCGCATGCAACAGTGGCTTTTGAACTGGATCTCTAATGCCTCTGACCTCCACTCAATGATCCTCGCTGTTGCAATCTGGCACATCTAGGAGAATAGGAACAATGTAAGAAATGGTGAAAAAATGCCCCATCCTTCACGTGTGGTGGGTAAGATCAAAACTTATATTGATTTCATCTTATTGTACAGCTTTAGGTCGACTATCGCCATTAGGCGTGAGAACCAGACGTCAATGTCCAAGTGGTCTTTGCCGCCGGCTGAGTCGGTCATGATCAATGTTGATGCTGCCATCTTCTCAAACAGTAACCGTATGGGCATTGGTGTCGTCATCCGCAACCACTTAGGAATGGTGCTAGCTACAAGGAGATGCTCCGTGGACCATGTCGACAATCCAGAGCTAGCTGAAGCCATTGCAATGCGCCATGCTTTAATTTTTGCTGAAGAAGTTGGTTTCCAGAAGATTACTGTGGCATCTGATTGTGCTAGTCTCATAAGCAAGGTGAAAAACAAGGAGAGAGACAGATCTTACATAGGTGCCATAGTCTCTGATATTAAGAGTAGAGCTCCAAAGTTTGTATCTTATTGTTTTACTCATGTTAATCGTTCTTGTAATGTGGCGGCTCATGTTCTAGCAAAGTGTGCTGAACATGATGTGGGGTCCTGTTGGTTTAATGAACCACCTAATATAATCAGGGCCATTGTATGTACCGAACAATCCCGTATGAATGAATGAAGCTGCCCATTATCTCAAAAAAAAAAAACCACACACCGTAACCGCCCTTAGACCCGTACACACACGCACACAGACGTGGTGCAACACACCCGACCCGTCCACCCTGTCACACACGCACACATGTAGAGACACGCGGCGCTCCACCACCCGCGTCGCACGGAACCCCTCTCCCCTACAGTACGCGCCCCCACACCCCGTCCCTCTGCCTCGCTCCCATCGAACCACCTACCCTAGGCCCGCATGCGCCCCGACGTCCCAACGCGACCAACTCCCATCGTCTTCCCCGCCACCAGCGTGTTCCTCTGCCGCCCTCCCTCCCGCGCAGCGCTGTGTTCCTCTCTGGCCGCCGCCGCCTGCACTCGCCAGCACCTCCGCCCCATCTCTGCAGCACACCGGCACCCTCGCATGGTGCCCCGTCGTGCCTCCTCTGATCCCGATCTCCTTCCTCTGGCTCCGCCCTCCCCTCGTCAGCCTCGCGGCGTCCTTGCCGCCCGCCAGGTCCTCGCTGTCTCCCTTGCAGAGCCACCTGCTCGATCTTCCCGCACCACCATCTCCTCGTTGCCCATCGCGCCCTCCTCCCATGCAGCGCTCAGTTGCCGCCGCCCTCGCGAGCACCCTAACCCTCCATGACCACTTCCTTGGTTCCATGGCCGCGCTCGAGCCTCCCCCTCCACTGCGCCTACACATCGCCACCCAGCGTCACCTCTGGTTGCTTGACGCGGGCCTCGGTCCCCAACCTTCCTAGCTGCACCGTCCTATGGCCCCGCCGCCGTACCATGTCGCACCGTAGACGTCGCCTCTCCGCCACCGCTGCGGGTTCCCCGGTCACCTTGTCGTCCCTGTGATGCTCTGCGTCTGTCATCTGCTTGTTGTTGCCATGGTAGTGTTGTTTTCATTGCCAAAAACTGTCTCTTATGGCCGTGTTTGTGGATGCTGGTAGTGTGGTGAGGTGCGGGCTCGATGAATGTGATGTGGTGAGTATGTTCTGGTGATTATGGATGTGTGGGGATGATGTTATGGATCCGGCTCCGGCTACTTCGGCTCCAACGTTTGATGAGATAACCATGTTGTGGATCAACCCTATGTCGCTACCTCCATGAATAGGCCAGCACGACAATATCTCCGACACTAACCTTCGATCCTTCACGGAACTGATGATCGACGAGATGTACCCTCACGGATCCCGCGCTCCGACCCCCCCCCCCCCCCCCGGCCCGCGCTCCGACCCTAATGTGTGACCTCTTCTGAAGCCTTATTTTATAAAGTGCCATCTATATACTTGTTGCATATAAATTGTTTATAATCGCATACATATTTATTTGTTTAGGGATATTTTGTCAATTCACGTAATAATTAAAGATAGAGTGTATATGCGGGCTATATTTTCTTTATCTCTACTTCATTTAAATTTATGTAGATCGATGTCATGTTTTGCCTTGATAATACAACAATTAAATTATGGGGTAGCTAAATAACATGAACCTTCTAATATTGTCGGGATTCTGATTCCGATTCCGCCTATTATTGCCTAGTTGCATCGCATTTTGTCATATCATGCATCATATCATAATCATGTCGGATCTTTTGTCGAAGTATTAAAAAGTGCATCCGGTGTTCCTTTTAGTGTTTTGCTTCTTCATGGATTAGGCCATTGAGTTGATGTGAGATTCGACAAGTTCTCCGTTGTATCTTCGGCAGTGTTTTTAGGTGAGCAACCTCCCCATTTCTACCTATTTTGCATTTATAGTATTAACTTCCTCTTGTTGATCTATTGCTATCCTTGTTATCGATGCTTTAGTTTATGTACCACTAATATCCCTTGCAGCCTATATTTTCTTGGTCACTTCCTATTGCCCTATGTTTGGTAGATAGATGGCCTTGCGAGTCGTAGTTGCTTGCTCAGGTGTTGCTTCACGTTGTCGAGTTCCACCGTTGTTGGGAGGTTGGCACATGCTTAATGGTGGAGATAATCATTGTTTCAATTATCACTAGATAATTAAATGTTGGAAGTAGATATAATTAATAAAGAGGCACCGGTGGGTAATAGTTGAGATCTGGCTCTTATCCCACCCACTTGTGTCCACCTAGACCACGAGTTCTTGACACCTGTTCCGAAACCGAGCACGCTAACTACATGTGGGGTGTGTGGGCACCCCTATCGGCTTACTACCTGGTTTCAAAGTACTGTACCAGGGGCCACAAATTAGTTTAGGGTTATTACTATCTTGTACTTGTGCCATTCTTTACTGCTTTATTTACTATTGTTGCTCGAGGTGCGTTTATTACTGTACTGTTTTGGATCATGACACAATTATGTGGTATTGACAAGCCCAATCATATTTTCTGGTTCCCAGTCGTTTATAACCGTTCTCGCAAACCCTGGGTCCATCTTGGAGTCGGCCAACTTCATTACAGGTACCTTAGTGGGGTGGCTCCATGTACTTGCTTTGGGTCTGGGAAATATCGTGTCCGAAGCCCCGACGACATACCAATGGGTGTATGTTACTTGATCTTGCACCTACCTGATCTAGCAAACGAGGGTGGAAGTGCGTGTGGATACTTTGATGTATCCCTGCATGGTTAAATCTTTTCTAAAATTCATGTCCATGGTTATGGACGACTTGGAGCATAGTTTTCGATCATAGACAACTTACACTAAAGAATTATTGTTATAATTTGACTTGGATCTGTCATGACTAGTAAGTTGGATAACGAATGAATAACACTGCTAAAAGTGTGAGTTTCTGATGATTGGATTCCTGCACCAAAAACAGGGTTATTGCAGTACTTGTAGCAGCAAATATTTAAGAGTTTGTCCCGATGGGAGATCTACGAACAGAAACAACACGATCCCGCAGCCACATTGTCAATGCGGCCACGTTTTGCACCCAAACCGTGGTTTGGAAATAGCCTATTCTATAAGTTACTAGAACAGCGATAATTGAGAGAGGTTTAAAGTATCTAATAACAAAGAACTTTTAACAAGAACAAAATAAACTAAGAAAAAAATAAACAGGAATATGAACTGAATTAAAGAGATTGTAGTTGTAGGATTGAATGGAATGAGAGAGGGCTTCTAGGCTTTGGTCTCACTAGTACTAGATGGGCAAATATATGTGTGAGCTATAAGAGATTTCTCAGACAAATAAACGTTCCCCAATTGATTACCGGGCTATCACACTGTGTGCACTATGCATGGTTCTCGTGCGTCACCGCAAGGCAAAAGGCACTTCCGGACCAAAGGATCACATAAACTCATCTTAGATTATAATAAATTCTAACTTAGCGCACTAGATCATACCTCAACCTAGAATGGAATCAATCACTCACACATGGATGAACAGCGAAAAATATATAAATATATAACGATATCACAACCATGTTCAATCTTACAATTACTAAACACAAGAGAGAGAGAGAGATGGAGATGGAGATCGATGCGTGGTGGTGATGTCTTCCTTCTCCTCCCCTTCTTCTTGCTTGGATGCCCTAATGGTGATGGTGTTGAGGGAGATCTAGATCTCGGAGGTGTGGTTGAGGCAGAGCTCCACCGCAATGGAGATCGGATGGGTGGCGGCGCCGGCAGAGCTCCGCCCCTGAAGGGCTATGGCTTGGTGGCCCTCTCTTGGGTCCTCCCTCCTTTATATAGGCCTTGGGGGTGCCATAGGGTTCCCCCAATACCGTCATATGACCTAGGGAAGGTTCTGGAGCTTTTCTAGGATCAAATATCGTCGTTTGCGACCTTTTTGGCAACTATACGGGCGGAGCTATACGACCAGAAAAATAGCTCTGGCTGTATAGTTGCTCGTCAAATCGTTTGTCCCCTTTAGTATTTTGGCCGCCATTTCTTCATACGAACTCCGTTTTAAGTGTTCTTGGGCTCGTTGAGTTCGTATCATCGCGGGCTACAACCCTATGGTCTTGGATATTTATTTTGAGAAGTTGGAAAATTTTATTTTTCCAACATCTCAAATGACTAAGTCTGGTCCCTGCAGCTCCTCTATACTATGCTCTCTTTGTTCCTTTTGCCTTTGTTTTATCCATAATCATAATCAACACCTACACACACGTCATAGACAAGGAAAGTGATAAAATTCTACCTAAACTACTAAATATGCAAAGCTCATATGAAAGTAAATGAGAACTAGAAATCATGCATATAAGGCATAGCTATAGCTGAAACAAACATGATATGAGAGATAAATGGCTCATTTTATATGGCTAAAAGAGGTGGTATTTCATAGCCATCAACTTCCCCAAGCTGGACCTTGCTCGTCCTAGAGCAGGAAGGGCCGGTAATAAATTAATGGTTGTGAAATAGCTTATCATTGGAAATCAATGCCTTGCATCCTTATTTCTTCTACAAGCTTGAAGAGAGAAAACATGTATTCATACAAGGCAACACAAGCTCAGTTATAAAGACAACTAAAGATTCATCAAAACTTATATGCTCCATGTCAACAGTGAATCTACTTGCAGACAAACTTGTGATCCTCTTATTGCACCTTTTGTATAAATTTTCATATCATTATTTTTTATGAGGCAAAACTTAGTAACAAATAGATGTCAAGCATAATAGGAATCGATTCTACCCAATCATGTCATCTAGTTAAGGCTCTCAAGTACAAACATCAGTTATTGAGCTTTCAGTAAGTTTATCTCTTAGTAACGAGATTTATGCCAAAAGGAAATGCGAGAACATGTCAAAAGAAGCATAGCATTAGAGTGTCCCATTTGGTCATCCACATCAATGAATCATGGCTATCAAACACTCATTTTCTATTCTTTGTCTTTCTAAAACTCTAGTTCATCAGTAATGAGATCATGCCAAAACTTAGTGTGTTTAATCAGATTGTGCAGGCTAAGAATGGATACTCGTGACCATTATCAAGGTTTCCCTTTTTGGTATAATGATTTCTCATAACGGTCAGAGGAGTATTCCCTCTTTTGATTTGAACGTAGACCCATGAGAATACCAATGCATACCCAAATATAGCATTTATGCTACATATGTTGGGCAACTCATAGCCAAACTCCAAGAGTTTCCTCTTTTTGGACTATTCAAAGGCCAGCGGAGTTGTTAGCATCCCATGTGTGATAGTGGTGCAAACACGCATAAAGCAATATCGTACTTTAATCAACAGGTCAAGATTTGGCATGCATCTCAATTACCTCTAAATATTAGTTTCTTCAAACAAATCCTTTCAAAGAGTACTATCAAGTCGATTAACGCATCTATGGTGTTGAGCATCTTTAAGGCTAAACTCTTAAGACAATTAATCAACACCTTATTTAGCATAGAACTCAAAACTTCAAAATATCATTTCCAATTGACAACTCCTTCCGTAAGAAAACTATCAAGTCTATTGTTTTGACATTATGGGGTCGAGCATAACCTATTCATTTAAGACAAAGCTATTTAGTGACAACCAAGAAATTTCAAAAGATCTTGATCAAGTATTCATTCTTTCCAAGTGTAGAGATTTTGGCAATGTTTTCTAGAGGATCACAAAATGTGTCACAAGTTTGATATTTTTTTGGCAAGATGCATACAATCTCTAAGTCAACTCCTATGGTGCCTATCATGATCAAGTGTATCCCCATATGAATAGAGAACTAGACTCACTTAAACAAGCATTCAAAAATAGAGGGATACATGATTGCATTAAACCTTCATCGAATATGAACATTGCACAAGACTCTACACATGCAGAAGTAACCTCCCCAAGCTTAGAACTTTGCAAGGACCAAACTTGAGTATATCACCAAAAGAAAAGAGAAAATATAGTTTCCAAAAGAGAGTGTGATAAGTGGTTACCTCCCCAAGCTAAGTTGAAAACTAGGGTGACACACTTTACCATTGAGGTACAAGTAACCCATCGTTTGATGGACAATGAACCTTTGCTTCAACATGTTCCTTGATATGGCCCGGTGTGCCTTCCTTGAGGACCTGCTTAAAATCTAAAAGAAAATGAAATATTTTTGTGTTTTTAAAGACACAGATTTAACTCACAAGTGATAAAAATACAAGTCCCACTGAGTCGGTTCATCAACCTAAGCACCACGCTTAAGTCAACAAAGTAGTTCTAGAACATGCCTCTCCTAGATTTTGATGAAGTGCAAGTGAGACAAAATATGAAACACGAGTGTGCAACCCTTATGTTCTTAATAAAAGAGGTTCGAGTTGGAAGGTTTTACCAGAAACTGATTGTCGAAGTGTTGAATTGAAGCAACCAAGTGGCTCATGTGAGTGTTTGCACGATCGACACTACCGTACACATCGTCACACAAGGTTCAAGTCCCTGCGAAAATAACACACAAAATAAAATGCATCGGTTTGGTACACGAACATAGTTTGTTTACCCCACCGATAAAAAGAAAGTAAAAAAAGAAAACATGAACTTCTATAGACAATTATAGTCTAGGAGGTTTCTGAGGTAGAAATTTATTGCTTACATATGCTCGGCTTCTCTAGATCATGGGAGAAGCTTCCAGGTGGTGTTTCGAGGTTTTTAGAAGAAGAAAGAAGAAGAAAATAAAATTTTGAGCAATGGTTACCTTCTAGTTGGCATTTGAGGGGTTTTCTCAACTATACGGGTGCAACTATACGGCCGAAACAATGCGTTCCCGCCGTATAGTTGGCCTTCTATCAAAATTTTAGGGTTTCCCCCTAGCGGCACAACTATACAGCCAGAACTATATGGCCGGAACAATATGTTTCCGCCGTATAGTTGGTCATCAAACTGTCTGTCCTTGGGAAATAAAATATACAAAGGCATCGATATCTATACGACCGAAGCTATACGGCCAAAAAGTTTATTCCCGCTGTATAGTTGGTCGTTAAACTCTTAGTACATATGAAAAAAAATTGTCGATGTCAAAGATATCTATACGACAAGAGCTATATAGCTGGAATTTTTATTTCCGTCGTATAGTTGGTCGTTAAACTCTTTGTAGCCATCAAAAAATTTCCGTTTCTTCGAGCATTATTTCTTATTCTAAAACTTAGCGAAACACCATGTTTTGATAGTAAAATGACAGATTAAATTTTTGACCAACATTTAGCATGTATAAAACGGGATTTAGGTACAACCGAGTTGTGTAACACATAGTAACAATAAATTCTACCTTTTGAAATTTTCAACAAGATTACTCTAATACCAAGACATGCGAAGATTAAAGTGCCAATGCAACATGGATGCAACTAGACTCAAGACAAAAAACTAAGAAAGACGCCTAATGACATCTGGGTTGCCTCCCGGGAAGCGCTCTCTTTAAAACCATAAAGCTAGGCTAGGATGCTCCATACATTACCCACCTAGATCCCAAGGGATATCGACTCGAGGTGAGGTTGTACATACCAGCTTGGAGCATCTTGAAGTAGAGTTTGGTCAGATTGTACCCACTTATGGTGCATCGGCATCATGTAGATGAACAGGTTCTCGCTTTCAAGCGAGTGTTGATGCACCAAGCTTGGTGAACATTCCTCCGTGTATAGCTGCAATGAGAGGATTTGAGATTCATATAAAATTCTTAAATCTTTACCTTCGTAACCTGTGTAGGGGAACACTTCATAGTATTCTTCCTTCATAGCAGGGAGTTTAGGACCCTGCATGTTAGTATAGCAAGGTTCTATCTCTAGTTCATTATTATTAATGCTCTCCATATGAGTGTCTAGGAACAAGGCTTCCGTAGAACAATTATCAACAGTTTTCGCATCATAAAAATCATTACTAGAGTGAGAGGCATCACAAACAAAAGTTTTAGTGTGACTCTCTTTGTCAACCTCACCTTTTTGTTCTCCCTTTTCGTCGACTAGTGTTTTAATAGCAATGATAGAATCAAAATTAGGAGTTGAAGGTGTGAGCGGGTGATCAATCCGTTCTTCCTCCTCTTCCTTATGCTCCTTTTTCTCTCCACTTAAATTATTTTCGCAAAAGAGGAATATGAGGTATACTAAATTAAAAACTCCATCAAGTGCTTCACTTTCAACATCAATACTTCCTAGTCTAAATACCATTTCAGATGCACCTTTGAAAAGAATGTATTCTAGTACTACCAAACTAGCAAAGGATTTATCTCTATTATAATTTGCTAGCGTAGGATTGTTGGAATACTTACATTGAAAATTGAGCTGGTTATCTGTAATACAAATTGTGCAATAAGATCCATCATTAGCACGCAACCATAATGAATGCATTTCCAATTGGTCCACCAATTTCTTTATCAGCTCATATCTAGCAACCAGGCTTGATGAACTTGAATCCTTTATCTCCTCCAATGCTTGTATTATCTCTTGAACAAAATGTATCTCGGAAGACATGATTAGTAGCAATAGTTTTTATTATTTTTTGGTTTTGTAATTATTTTTATTATTGTCAATATAAAAGAAAATAGTAAGATAATAGCAACAAACAGAAATAAACTATGTGTGAGTAGGAAGGTAATAACCGGACGCTTATCTCCCCGGCAACAGCACCAATTTGATGACTGGATTCCTGCACAAACAACAGGGTTATTCAAGTACTTGTAGCAGCAAATATTTAAGAGTTTGTCACGATGGGAGATCTACGAACGACAACAACACGACCCTGCAGCCACGTTGTCAATGCGGCCATGTTTCGCACCGAAACCGTGGTTTGGAAATAGCCTATTCTATAAGTTACTAGAACAACGATAATTGAGAGAGGTTTAAAGTATCTAATAACAAAGAACTTTTAACAAGAACAAAATAAACTAAGATAGAAAGTAAACAGGAATATGAATGGAATTAAAGAGATTGTAGTTGTAGGATTGAATGGAACGAGAGAGAGCTTCTAGGCTTCAGTCTCACTAGTACTACATGGGCAAATATATGTGTGATCTATAAGAGATTTCTCAGACAAATAAACGTTCCCCAATTGATTATCGGGCTATCACACTGTGTGCACTATGCATGGTTCTCGCGCAGCACCGCAAGACAAAAGGAACTTCCGGACCAAAGGATCACATAAACTCATCTTAGATCACAATAAATTCTAACTTAGCACACTAGATCATACCTCAACCTAGAATTGAATCAATCACTCACACATAGATGAACAATGAAACATATATAAATATATAACGATATCACAACTGTGTTCAATCTTACAGTTACTAAACACAAGAGAGAGAGGGAGATGGAGATGATGTTGGAGATGGAGATCGATGCGTGGTGGTGGTGATGTCTTCCTTCTCCTCCCCTTCTTGTTGCTTGGATGCCTTGATGGTGATGGTGTTGAGAGAGATCTTGATCTCGGAGGTGTGGTTGAGGCAGAGCTGCACCACAATGGAGATCAGATGGGTGGCGGGAGCGGCAGCGCTCCGCCCCTGAAGGGCTATGGCTTGGTGGCCCTCTCTTGGGTCCTCACTCCTTTATATAGGCCTTGGGGTGCCCTAGGGTTCCCCCAATACCGTCATATGACTTAGGGAAGGTTCTGGAGCTTTTCTTGGGTCAAATCTCGTCATTTGCGACCTTTTTGGCAACTATACAGGCGGAGCTATACGATCAGAAAAATAGCTCCGGCCGTATAGTTGCTCGTCAAACCGTCTGTCCCCTTTAGTATTTTGGCCGCCATTTCTTCATACAAAATCCCTTTAAAGTGTTCTTGGTCTCGTTGAGTTCGTATCATCGCGGGCTACAACCCTGTGGGCTTGGTTATTTATTTTGAGAAGTTGGAAAATTTTACTTTTCCAACATCTCAATGACTAAGTCTGGTCCCTGCAGCTCCTCCATACTATGCTCTCTTTGTTCCTTTTGCCTTTGTTTTATCCATAATCATAATCAACACCTACACACATGTCATAGACAAGGAAAGTGATAAAATTCTACCTAAACTACTAAATGTGCAAAGCACATATGAAAGTAAATGAGAACAAGAAATCATGCATATAAGGCATAGCTATAGCTGAAAGAAACATGATATGCGAGATAAATGGCTCATTTTATATGGCTAAAAGAGGTGTTATTTCACAGCCATCAGTTTCCTCAGAAGGACTTCCTCATTTGTGTCTCGAGGGGGAAATACCAGGATGGGTATGTTTGGTGTTAGTATCAGGTTAGTTCCAAATATGGCTTTCTTATCACTCTCTGATAGCCGACAGTTGCATCAAGTCTCTATAGGTTGTTTAGTGCATGTTTCGCTGCCGCTTCAGTCCACCATACCTATGTAGGTGAGAGCCGCCAAATTCTAAGACTCGTCCTGTACTGGCCTCAGTATTGACCGCTCCCTTTTCCTTTGCCCTTTGTCGGCACCCCTTTTGTTTTAACAGGTATAAATTTGACGATGTTAGCAAGGTTACCCTTCCGTCTTGGTCTGGGCAGGGTTATGGGCACCATTGGTTATTATTTAGGGCTCTTATCTCAATTTTCATCTTATCCGTACTCGGATGTGTATCATTTTCAAGGTGATTTGAATCTTTGTATTGTATATTTGTATTCTTGAATCGAGGAGTCGTTGTTTTCTATATATGTTCTTGTGGATTCCATTGTAAACTATTGTGTAATGGTATTTCTTCGTTTTCCACCCACACGCAAGTGCCTGGGATGCATTGCTGGCTCGTGGTTGATGTAGAGCTCGTTGGGAACCCCAAGAGGAAGGTATGATGAGCACAGCAGCAAGTTTTCCCTCAGTTATGAGACCAAGGTTTAATCGAACCAGTAGGAGCAAGGAAACACCCAAAGGTGTTACTAGCTGAGCTTTGGCAGGGCGCACTACCGGTGCTAGTAGCAACGTGGAGACCTGCACAACACAACCACAGAACTTTGTCCCCAACTTGCGATGAGGTTGTCAATCTCACCGTGTTTTGCGGAAAACAAAGGATTAAACGTATCGAATGGAAAGAAGTAAAAGTTTGCAGAAAGTAAACACAAAGCAGTAAAAGATTGTAGATTGTATGTAAAGTAAAGGACCGGGATCCATAGTTCACTAGAGGTGGCTCTCCTTAGATAGATAACATGCTGGGTGAACAAATTACAGCGGGGCAATTGACAAACACCGAGAAAGCAATACATGCATATACTAATCATCTTGACTCCTCTGAGACTTGATTAGGCATTACAACATAATACATAGACCGCCATCCAACTGCATCTATGACTAATAATCCACCATCAGGTTATCATCCGAACCCCCTCCGATTAAGTTGCAAGCAACAGATTATTGCTTCTTAACTGCGTGTAAAGTAAACAATACAATTGTTCTATGAACAAAGGATCGTTGTTTTCTCCCTAGTAGCAACATCACATCTAGTACCTTAGAGATTTCTGTCACTTCCCCAGATTACCGAAGGCATGAACCCACTATCGAGCATAAATACTTAATCTTGGAGTTGCTAGCATCTACTTGGCCAAGATAGCTACTAACAACGGAAAGCATGCAAGATCACAAATAACAAAGACATGATAGAATCAATAATCAATCTAAAATAGCATCTCAATATCCATCGGATCCTCGCAAACACAACATGTATGGATTACAAATAGATGATCTTGATCATGAACGGAGCTCACAAGATCTAAACATGAAAGCACAAAGGAGGAGAAACCAGCCATCTAGCTACTACATGGATCCGTAGTCCAAGGATGAACTACTCACGCATCACACCGGAGGCTTGCATGGTGATGAAGAAGGCCTCCAGGGTGAATTCCCCTCTCCGGCAGGGTGCCAGGAAGAGATCTAGATCCCTCCCGATCTAGGGATGGAGATGACGGCGGCTACAAACTCTTTCGTGGATTTTTGATCGGGTACTTAGGGTTTTCGTCCCGAGGGCAATATATAGGCGGAAGGAGGGGCCGAGGGGGTGCCGGGAGCCACCACACCACCCCCTGGCGCGGGCCAGGCCTGGCCGCACGGCCAGGTGGTGTGGCCGGCCCCTAGCCCCTCTTCGTCTCGTATTCTGGCACTTGATCCCTTTCGGAAAAATAGGCACTTTGGCTTTTGTCCCGTCCAATTCCGAGAATATTCATTTTCTGACTTTCCTGGAACCAAAAACAGCAAAAAAAAACAGGCAGCTGACACTGTGGATCTTGTTAATAGGTTAGTCCAAGAAATCATATGAAAAGTACTCCAAAGTTGGAACAAAACACAAGAAAGTGGATAAAACCAAGCATGAAACATCAAAAATTATAGATACATTTGCAATGTATCAACATCCCCAAGCTTAACTCCTGCTCGTCCTCGAGTAGGTAAGTGATAAAAAGAAAGAATTTTTGAGGTGACATGCACCATCAAATACTTGATCAAGGTATTTGCAAAACATTCAAAGTTGGGATCATAGTACTTCAATCATAACATGAAAGAGAAAGTTCTAGAAATAAGCAAAGAAACTATGATGCAACATGAAAAGGAACAAACAAAAGATTCATGAATAACAATGCTTTGCAAGACGTTTGTTTGTTTCACATAAAGAAAACATAGCATAATACTATTCAGCTTGTCCCTCAATAGAGTAGCAAATATAAATGCAGAGGACACCTTGAAAGTTCATAAGGGTGACTAGAGCTTCCATAAATTATAGTGCTTATAGCTTTTAGCTCTCATTGCCCCTATCATAAGCATCTTGAAGTGATTAAGGTTAAAGTGAACAAACTATGGTGTACATGCTTGACAAAGTATAAGTCAGAAATCTCATGTCCCTTGTATACGAGGGCCGCTCCTCATGCTACTCAAGTTTAGTCACCGGTAAGTTCTTGTCATCGTAAGTACATGTGTATCATAGAGAACCGCCAACGGGGTACCCCTTGCCCGATGATACGGAAGAATCCCCATATCAAAATGACAAGGCAAGCAGACAGCGAGCATCTCAGCATTCTTCTTATTTACCATGGGAATATGGTGTTTTTTTCTCTTTTCTCAATATAGGACTCTTTTTTATAAGAAGAATGCTTCATAGACAGCTCATTATGGTTATGCTGTAGGTTTCCACCATGTCAGCATGGATTAGACCAACGGCCCAGGCGTTTCTCTAACACATATACATAACTCCATGGACTTACAAGCTCCCCTTTCATTTCACACTGACGACATCCATATACAAAAGAACATGATATCAAATAGGTACAAGTACCAAGTGCAATGTTGAAAGCGTTCCCCATGAAAGCATGGTTCTGCTAATTCCCAACAAATAAGTGCAAGCATATACAACATAGACGACACGGTTCAAGTTTATTAAGGGCAAGTAAAGTAAAGTGTGCCATCAAGTTCGTGAGAGCTTTAATCACTAGTTTTCTCATAACAAGTGGAAGGTAAACAAAAGCATGAATATACTTGGAATAGCATAAGCTAGTAGGTAGGTATGGTGGACTCTTTGGAATAACTTGGTTTAGGGAGTTGGATGCATGAGTGGAACTCATACTTAGTGGTGGAGGCTAGTAAAAGACTAGGAGCGACAAACTAAGAGAGCAATAATAGCCATAATCATGCAGAGCGACAAAACATCATTCATCAAAGCATAAAGTGATACTACAAGTTGAAAACTAAAGGATCATAAAGGCTACGGTGACTTGAGATAGTCATAACATGGTGTGAGCATGTGCCAAGTCAACCCAAATAAAGCATCAAAGGAGAATACCACTATACTATGCTTTAATATGCTAAAACAACGCATGATTCATCCAAGGCACATTAAGCAATCTCAATTGTTTATAACAAGTCATGCTACAGCAAAGAATACTAAGCATAAAGCCAAAACAATATCAAGCATGGCATGACAAAGCATAGGCCACAGTCAAAAACGAGCTCTTTTTACCACATAAACATGAACTTTCCTACTCTTTTCCAAACCAAACCATACTAAATGCAAACCAAAGTGTGAAAGAGGGGGTCCAACCAACTTATTCATAAAACTAAGCAAAACAAAGCAAATGAAAACCAAAACGAAAACGAAAACGAAAAAGAAGACGCTCCAAGAAAAACACAACTGTGCATGAAACAATAAAAATGAAGCGTTTGGAAGAAACCTGGAATTTTTATTGATGAAGAAGGGAAATGCCTTGGGCATCCCCAAGCTTTGACGCTTGTACTTCTTGGATATTTCTTGGGGTGACACACGTGGCATCCCCAAGGTTGAGCTTTAGTCCATCCTTCATCTCATTACTCATTCCTTCCATACACCTGAAATTTTTCCTTCATACAAAACTTCACACAATCTCATTAGCAACATTAGTGCACTTAAGATAAATAAGTCTCAAAATTCAGTTCTAACACCAAATAAACTTCCATTATAACATTATCTACTGTAGCTCTTCCCTCAAAAAGCTCAATTTCCCAAAAGAACTCAAGAAGGAACCAACAAGAAGCAAATGCAGAAAATGGCAGAAATCTGTCAAAACAGACCAGCAGGTAAAGATGGATTTTTTCGAAGACCTTATGTTTCTCAAATCAAAAAGTGTTGAACTAAATAACGTTAGATAACAACCTGGGGCAGAAGCATAAAAAATTACAGCTCAATCCGACATACAGAGCTCTCTCAGGAATTTTTACGGTGAAACACAGAAATCTGTTTCGGGACAGCAACTTTCCCAATCATTACTTCACTCTCATTAGAGGTTACTCTTGGCACAAAAAGCAAATAAAAAGGATAAGGAGAGGTTATTACAGAGGTAATAACTTCCAAGACTCATCTAAAACTCTTGGGTTATCTCCCAACAAGTACTTTTCTTTAACGCCTTTAAGTTAGGCATAAGAAGCAAAGAAAGAATCAAGTGTTCTCAAATAAAGAAGCATTAAAACCAAATTTTGTTTTCATAGGAGAAGCAAAAGAAATCTTTTCTCTCTTTTTAGGGAAGTGTTATATACCTTTCTTGAGTGGGAGTTGATATTTAATGGTGCCTTATTTCATATCAATGTTGGCACCAACAGTTCTAAGAAAAGGTCTTCCCAAAGTAATAGGACAAGAAGCATTGTATTCAACATCCAAAACATAGAAATCAACGGGGACATAGGAATCATTAACCATAATAAGAACATCATTAAGACTCCCCATGAGTTTATTTTTAGCATTAGCATCAAGTGGGACATTCAAATAGCAATCTTCAAGAGGAGGCAAATCAAGCATATCATAAATCCTTCTAGGCATAATAGAAACACTAATATCAAGATCACACAAAGCTTTGAAATCAAAGTCATTCAATTTCATATTAATGATGGGTTCCCAACCAACTTCTTGCTTTATATGAATAGAAGCTTTATGTTTCATCTTTTCTTCTTTAATCTTTATGAGAGCATCAGTAATGTGTTTTGTAAAAGCCATGTTCATAGCACTAGCATTAGGACTTTTAGCAAGCTTTTGTAGCAACTTAGTAACTTGAGAGATGTTGCAACCATTAAGATCAAAATCAACTTTATCATCTAAAGTAGTAGCACTATTACTAGCCTCAACACTAGTGGTGGTGATAGTAGAAACACTAATGTTTCTAGCAATTTTATCTCCTCTTTCCCACTTAGCATATAATTCAGCTAATAGTCTAACATTTTCATCAATTCTTACTTGTATGGCATTAGTAGCTGCAAAGGGATTATCACTAATTTTAGGTTTAGCAGCTATTTTATTCAAAGAAGATTGAGCTTCAACCAAAGATGCTATATTTCTTTCAGCATTAGAGAGTTTTTCCTCAATAGTTTTATTGAAAGCAGTTTGTTTACTAATAAACTCTTTAAGCATATCTTAAAGTTCAGAGGGAGCACTCTTATTATTGTTGTAAGAATTTCCATAAGCATTACCATTGTTAGGAGGATATGGCTTATAATTGTTGTTACCAAAATTGTTCCTATAAGCATTATTACCATAAGCATTGTTGCCAAAATTATTATTTCTTATGAAGTTCACATCAACTTGCTCTTCTTGAGCAACCAAAGAGGCTAAAGGAACATTATTTGGATCAATATGGGCTTTCCCATTAACAAGCATGGACATAATAATATCAATCTTATAACTCAAGGAGGAGGTTTCTTCAACAAAATTTACCTTCTTACCTTGTGGAGCTCTCTCAGTATGCCAATCAGAATAATTAATCATCATATTGTCCAAAAGTTTTGTTGCAGCACCCAAAGTGATGGTCATAAAGGTACCTCCAACAGCTGAATCCAATAGGTTCCTTGAAGAATAGTTCAATCCTGCATAAAAAGTTTGGATGATCATCCAAGCAGCCAGTCCATGAGTGGGACAATTCTTAACTAAAGACTTCATTCTTTCCCAAGCTTGAGCAACATGCTCATTATCAAGTTGTTTAAACTTCATCATTTCACTTCTCATTGATATAATCTTAGCAGGAGGATAGTATTTTCCAATAAAAGCATCTTTGCACTTAGTCCAAGAATCAATATTATTCCTAGTTAAGGAATTCAACCATTCTTTAGCTTTTCCTCTCAAAGAGAAAGGAAACAATTTCATCTTAATAATATCACCATCTATATCCCTATGCTTTTGCATCTCACAAAGTTCAACAAAGTTATTTAGATGGGAAGCAGCATCTTCATTACCAATACCAGAAAATTGTTCTCTCATAACAAGATTGAGCAAAGCAGGTTTTATCTCAAAGAAAGTATTTTCAGCCACAGGTGGAGCAATGGGAGTGCTCATAAAATCATTGTTGTTGGTGCTAGTGAAGTCACACAACTTAGTGTTTTCAAGAGTAGTCATTTTTTTGGGTTTTCAAATAAGAAAGCAAACTAGCAAACCTAATTTTTTTGTGTTTTTTGAAGAACAAAACAAGCAAACAAAGCAAAAAGAAACTAAGAAAAAAAACAAAGTAAAGAGATTGGTTATGAGGGACTCCCCTTGTGAAGATGTCCTTGACTCCCCGGCAACGGCGCCAGAAAAATCTTTGCTGGCTCGTGGTTGATGTAAAGCTCGTTGGGAACCCCAAGAGGAAGGTATGATGAGCACAGCAGCAATTTTTCCCTCAGTTATGAGACCAAGGTTTAATCGAACCAGTAGGAGCAAGGAAACACCCCAAAGGTGGTACTAGCTAAGCTTTGGCAGGGCGCACTACCGGTGCTAGTAGCAACGTGGAGACCTGCACAACACAACCACAGAACTTTGTCCCCAACTTGCGATGAGGTTGTCAATCTCACCGTGTTTTGCGGAAAACAAAGGATTAAACGTATCGAATGGAAAGAAGTAAAAGTTTGTAGAAAGTAAACACAAAGCAGTAAAAGATTGTAGATTGTATGTAAAGTAAAGGACCGGGATCCATAGTTCACTAGAGGTGGCTCTAGTTAGATAGATAACATTCTGGGTGAACAAATTACAGCGGGGCAATTGACAAACACCGAGAAAGCAATACATGCATATACTAATCATCTTGACTCCTCTGAGACTTGATTGGGCATTACAACATAATACATAGACCGCCATCCAACTGCATCTATGACTAATAATCCACCTTCAGGATAACATCCGAACCCCCTCTAGTATTAAGTTGCAAGCAACAGATTATTGCTTTACGAGCTGCGTGTAAAGTAAACAATACAATTGTTCTATGAACAAAGGATCGTTGTTTTCTCCCTAGTAGCAACAACACATCTAGTACCTTAGAGATTTCTGTCACTTCCCTAGATTACCAGAGGCATGAACCCACTATCGAGCATAAATACTAACTCTTGGAGTTGCTAGCATCTACTTGGCCAAGATAGCTACTAACAACGGAAAGCATGCAAGATCACAAATAACAAAGACATGATAGAATCAATAATCAATCTGAAATAGCATCTCAATATCCATCGGATCGCCGCAAACACAACATGTATGGATTACAAATAGATGATCTTGATCATGAACGAAGTTCACAAGATCTAAACATGAAAGCACAAAGGAGGAGAAACCAGCCATCTAGCTACTACATGGATCCGAAGTCCAAGGATGAACTACTCACACATCACACCGGAGGCTTGCATGGTGATGAAGAAGGAATCCAGGGTGAATTCCCCTCTCCGGCAGGGTGCCGAGAAGAGCTTCAGATCCCTCCCGATCTAGGGATGGAGATGACGGCGGCTACAGACTCTTTCGTGGATTTTTGATCGGGTACTTAGGGTTTTCATCCCGAGGGCAATATATAGGCGGAAGGGGAGGCCGAGAGGGTGCCAGGGGCCACCACACCACCCCCTGGCGCGGATGGCCTGGCCGCCAGGTGGTGTGGTGGCCCCTGCCCCTCTCCGTCTCGTATTCTAGCACTTGATCCTTCCGAAAAATAGGCACTTTGGCTTTGTCCCGTCCAAATCTGAGAATATTCATTTTCTGACTTTCCGAACCAAAACAGCAAAAAAAACAAAGCAGTAATCGTGGCTCTTGTTAATAGGTTAGTCCAAGAAATCATATGAAAAGTACTCCAAAGTTGGAACAAAACACAAGAAAGTGGATAAAACCAAGCATGGAACATCAAAAATTATAGATACATTTGCAATGTATCATGCATCAATCAACTAGTCTTGGGACAATGCACATAGAACTAAGAATGGCCACTATGCTCTCAAAGTAGGTGCATAAAGGTAGAAGGTGGAGACTCAATATAATGGTGGAAGAAGGGCCTTCATAGAAGGAAGTAGGGATTCAAGTCTCATAAATAGCTTCCAAAAATTATGGTACTTATAGCTTTCAGCTCTCATTGCCCCTATCATAAGCATCTTGAAGTGATTAAGGTTAAAGTGAACAAACTATTGTGTACATGCTTGACGAAGTATAAGTTAGAAATCTCATGTCCCTTGTATACGAGGGCCGCTCCTCATGCTACTCAAGTTTAGTCACCGGTAAGTTCTTGTCATCGTAAGTACATGTGTATCATAGAGAACCACCAATGGGGTACCCCTTGCCCGATGATTCGGAAGAATCCCCATATCAAAATGACAAGGCAAGCAGACAACGAGCATCTCAGCAATCTTCTTATTTACCATGGGAATATGGTGCTTTTTTCTCTCTTTCCTCTTTTCATAATCTCTTTTTTCTTTTTCTCTTTTTTCTCAATATAGGACTCTTTTTTTAAGAAGAATGCTTCATAGACAGCTCATTATGGTTACGCTGCAGGTTTCCACCATGTCAGCATGGATTAGACCAGTGGCCCAGGCGTTTCTCTAACACATATACATAATTCCTGGACTTACAAGCTCCCCTTTCATTTCACACCGACGACATCCATATACAAAAGAGCATGATATCAACTAGGTACTAGTACCAAGTGCAATGTTGAAAAGCGTTCCCCATGAAAGTATGGTTCTGCTAATTTCCAACAAATAAGTGCAAGCATATACAACATAGACGACACATTGGTTCAAGTTTATTAAGGGCAAGAAAAGTAAAGTGTGCCATCAAGTTTGTGAGAGCTTTAATCACTAGTTTTCTCATAACAAGTTTAATTCAGAAGGTAAACAAAAGCATGAATATACTTGGAATAGCATAAGCTAGTACGTAGGTATGGTGGACTCTTTGGAGTAACTTGGTTTAGGGGGTTGGATGCATGAGTGGAACTCATACTTGGTTGTGGAGGCTAGCAAAAGACTGGGAGCGACAAACTAAGAGAGCAATAATGGCCATAATCATGCAGAGCGAGAAAACATCATTGATAAAAGCATAAAGTGATACTGCAAGTTGAAAACTAAAGTATCATAAAGGCTATGGTGACTTGAGATAGTCATAACATGGTGTGAGCATGCGCCAAGTCAACCCAAATAAAGCATCAAAGGAGAATACCACTATACTATGCTTTAATATGCAAAAACAACACATGATTCATCCAAGGCACATTAAGCAATCTCAATTGTTTATAACAAGTCATGCTACAGCAAAGAATACTAAGCATAAAGCCAAAACAATATCAAGCATGGCATGACAAAGCATATGCCACAGTCAAAAACGAGCTCTGTTTACCACAAAAGCATGAACTTTCCTACTCTTTTCCAAACCAAACCAAACTATTTGCAAACCAATGTATGAAAGAGGGGGTCTAACCAATTTATTCAGAAAACTAAGAAAACAAAGCAAACGAAAAGACAAAATGAAAACGAAAAAGAAGACGCTCCAAGAACAACACAATTGTGCATGAAACTATAAAAATTAAGCGTTTGAAAGAAACCTGGGATTTTTATTGATGAAGAAGGGGATACCTTGGGAATCCCCAAGCTTTGAAGATTGTACTTCTTAGATATTTCTTGGGGTGACACGCATGGCATCCCCAAGCTTGAGCTTTAGTCCATCCTTCATCCCATTACTCCTTCCTTCCATACACCTGAAATTTTTCCTTCATACAAAACTTCACACAATCTTTATTAGCAACATTAGTGCACTCAAGATAATAAGTCTTTAGGTTTAGTTCCAACACCAAATAAACTTCCATTAGAACACTAGATACTGTATCACTTTCCTCAAAAATCTCAATTCCCCAAAAGAACTCAAAAAGGAACCAACAAGAAGCAAATGCAAATAATGGCAGAAATCTGTCAAAACAGACCAGCAGGTAAAGACGAATTTTTTCGAAGACCTTCTGTTGGTCAAATCAAAGAGTGTTGAACTAACGAAAGTTACATAACAAGCTGGGTCAGAAGAGCAAAAATTCACGCCTCAAAAAGACGTTCAGAGATGTTACACGAATTTTTACGGTGAAGCACAGAAATCTGTTTCGGGACAGCAACTTTCCCAATCATTACTTCTCTCTCATTAGAGGTTACTCTTGGCACAAAAAGCAAATAAAAAGGATAAGAAGCGGTTATTACTGAAGCAATAACTTTCAAGACTCATCTAAAACTTTTGGGTTATCTCCCAATAAGTACTTTTCTTTAACGCCTTTAAGTTAGGCATGATAGTTTGAGAAGATGCTCACATAAGAAATTTGAATTGAAGTAAAAGAGAGCATCAAGAAGCAAATTCAAAGCACATTTAAGTCTAACCCACTTCCTATGCATAGGAATCTTGTAAATAAACAAGTCATGAAAACACAAAGAAACAATCATAGGAAAGCAAAACAAGTGCAACTTTAAGACTTTCAACATAAAGAGGGGAAACTTAATAATGTTGAGATACATAAGCCCATGTTTCCCTCTCTCATAATAACTATCAGTAGAAACATGAATAAAATTGACAATATAACTATCACAAGAAACATTCTTATCATGAGCCACATGCATAAAAGAATTAGTACTCTCCACATAAACATAGTCATTCTTATTAATTGCAGTGGGGGCAAATTCAACAAAATAGCTATCATTATTATTCTCATCACCATAATCATCAAATATAGGAGGCATATTGTAGTCATAATTAATTTTCTCCTCAATAGTAGGTGGACTGAAAATATCATATTCATCATTGTAATCATCATATATTGGAGGTTTGGTATCATCATAAGCAATATAATAGCTATCTTCCAAAGCTGGGGAACTAAAAAGATCATTTTCATAAAAACTAGCTTCCCCAAGCTTAGACTTTTCCATAGAATTAGCAATAATGGTGTCCAAATAATTCATACTAACAACATTGCTATTAGCATGCAAATAAAGTTCCATAGGTTTCTTAATTTTCTCTTCAAACACTTCATGTCCTAACTCAAGATAAATACTATAAAGCTCTCTAATTTTGTTGTTGTTTTCCATTAAGCCTAACTAGTGAAAACAAGAAACAAAAAGACAAAATTGCAGAATCTAAAGGAAATAACTTCGAGCACTCACACCGGAGGATGTGAATACCTTTTACCTTACCTCCCCGGCAACGGAGCCAGAAAATAGGCATTTGCCGTGGGAGGTTCTTTTTCTTTAATCCTCCAGTGTGAATACCTTTTACCTTACCTCCCCGGCAACGGCGCCAGAAAATAGCTTGATGTCTACGCACTTCTATTCTTGTAGACAGTTGTTGGGCTTCCAAGTGCAGAGGTTTGTAGAACAGCAGCAAGTTTTCCCTTAAGTGGATTACCCAAGGTTTATCGAACTCAGGGAGGAAGTGGTCAAAGGTATTCCCTCTCAAGCAACCCTGCAATCAAGATACAAGAAGTCTCTTGTGTCCCCAACACACCCAATACACTTGTCAGGTGTATAGGTGCACTAGTTCAGCGAAGAGATAGTGAAATACAAGTGATAATCGGTGATAGAAAGTAGCTTGATGGCGTGGAAAAGACTAAAGTAAAACTGAAATAAAGATGGAAGCAAGCAAACATGTAACAGATCTAATAGCAAATGGTGTTTCAGTGCTTAGAAACAAGGCCTAGGGATCATACTTTCACTAGTGAACACTCTCATATAAATATATTATCTTCATAATACTACTCTTAACTACTCTCCGGTTGGACACTCTAATCCATGGTAGGGCTATAACAGCACTCCTCAAAGTAAGCCTTTCCCATCTAGAAAACCCCACACTGTCACCTTGAGTACTAGATGAGTCCAACAAACACCACAATTTCATAAAGACATCCAACTCCAAATATAACTCATAACAAGTATTTTTAATCTCTAGCCTAAGTGCCACCATGGTGTGCACGCTGTCACTTTCACACACATGGGGATCTATTAAAGCACTTGAGTAGCAAGGTAGATCTATAGATTACAAGCTCATGATCTCAATAAGATCATGCATAGAGAGAGAGATGAACACATAGCTACCGGTAGAACCCTTAGCCTCGAGAGAGAACTACTCTCTCCTCATCATGGGAATCAACAATGCTGATGGAGATGGCTCCGGGGGCACTTCCCCGTCCTGGCAGGGTGCCAGAACAGAGACTTTCTGTCCTCCGAATCTCCCCTTCGGTGGCGGCGGCGCTTCAGAACTTTTTGTTGATTTCTGATTGACGATCTAGGGTTTTGGTATCGGGAGGCTCTTATAGGCAAAGGAGGCAAAGTCGGTGGCCGGCCAGGGGGCCCACACCATGCCCTGGCATGGCCTGGGCTGGACCATGCCATGGGGTGGTGTGGCCACCTTGTGGCCCCTCTCCGAATCTCCTTCTGGCTCCGTGAGTCTTCCGGTAAAATAGGAACTTTGGCTTTTGTCCCGTCCAATTCCGAGAATATTCATTTTCTGTCTTTCCTGGAACCAAAAACAGTAGAAAACAGGAGACTGGCACTGTGGCACTTGTTAATAGGTTAGTCCAAGAAATCATATGAAAAGTACTCCAAAGTGTGGACAAAACACAAGAAAGTAGATAAAACCAAGCATGGAACATCAAAAATTATAGATACATTTGCAATGTATCAGCGTTGCCGTCTTCACCATGTCGTAGCGCGTTAGATGTCATTGCGAGTGTCACAATGCCGATAGATATCATATCTATGCATAACTTGTTTTTGCAGGATCATGTTGTGAATGGTATGGCTTATGTGCATGTGATGTGTCTAAACCATATGTGATCTGCATATCACTGTTTTTGTCAGCCGGCTAGAGCCTAGGTGCTGCCAATTTTATTGTATAACGACCTGCGTGTCGGATTCTCCATGTAATTTACTTTACTAGTTAGTGTAGCTGCTTGGAGAACCCGGATGGCATACAAGTTGATGTACAAGTCAGCTACATGGAGTAAGGTAGCACGTGACAAGAGTTGGCACGAGTCGAATTACAAGCTTTGTGGATATGGAGATCACCATGTAGAGAGACATACCATTTCACATTATAATTGCTTTATTTGTGTTATGTTTATGTCTCTATTTTACCTCTATTAGATACTTGGTATAAAGTAATTCCTCAAAGAAGGTCTAGTCGGTTTCCCCAACAGTGCTGCACCATCACAAATCAGACATTTTTGGTAGTGGGATCATAAAATTGAGGTGCTATCAATTCTTTCTGACTAGGTTGGTTCAAGTCGGACTCTTACAGTGGAAGCACTCGGTAATCTATATGGGTCTATCACAATAGTTGTGGGACTAGGGGGAAAGTCGGACAGGAGCCGGGACAGGTGATGCCACCCGACCAACAGGAGTCGTATGAGATGCGATTGATAAGGAGTTATCTACCTAGATCACTTGACGACTAGCGGTGATGCCACCCGACCAACAGGAGTCGTATGAGATGCGATTGACAAGGAGTTATCTACCTAGATCACTTGACGACTAGCGGTGATGCTAAATCTCACTAGATTATCATGTCTGTATCTTATATCTAATGTGCCTGCTTGTGGTAACATGTAATCAACTTATTTACATTGGAAGTAACTTGCCCCTTGCATGTGTTGGTTTTGTACCTTGCATATGTCTTTCTATATGTTGTGCTTCCTAACTTACCTATATTGAGTTACCAAGTACATTTGTGTATGTTGGTTTGCACACCATGTTTTTATATGTTTGTGTTTGAGCCTATTGCATCTTGTGTGTATCTTATTTGGTCTCTTGAAGAGTTTAATGGATCATCCCATTTTCGGGAGTGACATCGTTTTGGCTTATCACAATCCTATAAATGGTTGTACATGAGGAGTACCATTCAGTATTGATACTGCAAGATTATCTAGCTGATGAGTCTAAAATTGTAGCATATTTACCTTTTGTTTTGCATAAGCAGAATAGGATTTTTAGTATTTTACCGTGCATTCGTGCACCTTTTGTCCTTGTTTCAATAGGATCTCAAATCACTAAGTCTCTTATGAACATATCAATTGAAACAATCATATTATGTAGTAATATGCTATTTCTAAGTGATACAAGTCATTTATTTGATCTATTCATGCACCTGGGAGATTGGTAAACGTGGAGGGAAGCTCGGGAGCGCGTAATGGCCACTGGTACGGGCAGATCTTTCCTGTACCACCCACCTGTACCATGCGGCAACGCGTCCGCCTTATCAAATACTCTCGCCTCGTGAAAACAGATCTGAGATGTGACATTCACATAAACTTCTAGCGTCAAAATACTACACCAGAGAGGGATTCGGAGGAGGAACTCGAAGAAGGGAAAATCCTTGATGCTTCATGGATCATTGGAGGATATCGCATCATCCCCTGCACCATCCACTACTAGGAAATAGGCTATAGGCGCATGACAGCTAGTAGCGCACCCCTATTTGCGCATGCTACATGTATTATTTGTAGCATTCAAAAAATCCCCACGCTACAGATAAGTCTTATCTATAGCGTGGAGATAAAGGAAGAACACTACAAATAATGTGATCCCCACCGACCTTTCTGGTTACAAGTACGTGTAGCATGGAGATTATTGTGCATGCTACAAGTATATCTGTTTCGATATATTCTGTTCAAACTCCAGCATATCGTTAAAAGAATATAACAACATTTCACAGTTCCAAAGAAAATCAGGGCAACAAATATTTTGTTCAAACACCATGCATCAAGCAGAAAAAAGTGTGAAGTAGAAAATCTACTTATTTATTATAGTGATCACACATGAGGATCATGCATCATCAGTAGAAACAGATCACTTGTTTCTTGTTTTCCTCCTCAGTTTCCTCCCCTTTATTGTCGTCTTCGATTTCCTCTTCAACTTCCTTGTCATTATTACATTTATCCTTGGAGATCCTCCATCCAACAAAAAGAATAGCATTTGTTCGCCGATAAGATTTTGTTGTGCAATGAAACAGTTCCACTCAATGTCTCTTAAAGTAGTCTTTGTTCGATCTTTCTGTATTTCAATGATATATGTTTGCCCATTCGAACAGAATGGGATAGTATTTTCGGTAATCCCATTAAAGTGCAATATTACATTGCATGGCATAGTCTACATAAACAAAAGTAAAAATAATATAGTGCTTGAATTGAAACTGGATAAATATGTAGTGTGAAGAGAAAAATAATTTCTATATGGTATACCAGTAAATCGAATCCTCGAAATGACCCTCTATAATAGTGACATAGAATCGTGCACTTGTCGAAATACGGGAACTGTGATCATGTTTGCAAACTTGGAATGGTGTCATACTCTGTGTACACAAATTCCATACACAAATTTGTGTGTACATATAATCATTAAATCATACTCCCTCTGTTCCATTCTATAGTGCCTATAGTTTCTGACACGAAAATTGAGAAACGCATGTGGAGAGAAAATTAAAATAGTTTTGGGTGGGATTTCTCGTGGCTAATTGATGTGATAAAATAGAGGAGTTTATGGGAGACATGAAACACTATATACTTTATATAAACTCCCTAAAAAAGTTATTCAGATGAGTTGCATAATGCAATATATCTTATATTTTGGAATTTTTCTTCAAAACATATAGGCACTATAGAAAGGAATGGAGGGAGTATATCGAAGAAAAATGGCGCACACCGACGACGGTCGGACAAGAGACGGGGCGACGGTACATGCGGGAGGGTGGGGACCAATCATCGAGGCGTGTCAATCGACATTATGGTGGAGTGTCTCTGCGAATCGAGAGATTTATCAAGATCAATGGAGAAGAAAAATAAAGAGAGGGAGTAGTATCGGGAGGAGCAGGTAAATAGAAGAGAGGATTAGAGTGGGGGTTATCGGCGTGGCAGATCCGATCCCTCCTTTTAAACCCCAGTTTTTCAATTTTAAAAAATATCCCAGCATGTGTAGTGTGGGCCTCATGCTAAAGATAAGTTGTACCTATAGAGTGGGCCCACACGCTACAGGTATAACTTACCTGTAGCATGGGCCCACACGCTATAGGTATAACTTACCAGTAGTGTGTGGGCCCACTCTACAAGTGACCTTCGATCCACAACCCCGGCCCACCCCCGTCGCATCCTCTCCTTTGATCCACAACTCCCACTGAATCCCACCCCCGTCGCATCCTCTCCTTCGATCAACAACTCCCACTGAATCCCACCCCTGTCGCATCCTCCTCCTCCCGCCCATTGTCGCCTCCTCCTCCTCTAGCTCGCCGCCGCCTCCTCCTCCCGCCGCCCACCGCCGCCTCCTCCTTCTCACGCCCGCTGCCTCCTCCTCCTCCTACCACCTGAAGCCTCCCGCCACCGCCGCCTGAAGCCGCCTCCTCCTCCCGCCACCCGAAGCCGCCCGCCATCGCCGCCCACGGGTAATCTCCAAGCCACTCTTCTTTTGTTAATTAGATGTATTTTTAGATGATCTAGTGCTACCAAACCTGGAGTATTTTATATGAATTTAGAATTTTAAATTTTTTAGTGCTACCAAACCTAGAGTACTTTAGATGGATTTAGGGATTATTTAGAAAATATGATTTAGAAAATAGAAATAGAAAATAGAAAATAGAGATATAAAAAGAAATAGTATATAATTCATTACAAATTTGATTCTTAATATAGTACAAATACTTTAGGATGCCCATCCCGCATCCTCGTCATTGACTCGGCCGCAACGACGGAGGACTGGGCTCTGCCAGGCTGGCACTGGGAGGTGCTACCTTCCGGGACACGTAGCTTGGTGAGGAATCCAGGTCCCGTCATTGACCCGGAGCTTCTTTGGTGGCAGTCGAGTGGTCCATTATCGGTGCAGAGGGAGCCGGCCCCCGAGGAGGTGGTACCGAATCATGTTAGGGAGGAGGACAAGCATGTCCGTGGCTATATGATCGTGTTGGACGTCAGGTTCTCTAATACCTAGCAGTTTTTTCAGGAATCTCACCCGAGCTATGCTCCTATGATGGTTCCTTCTCTTTGGGTGTTCACCGTCCGCGGCTCAGGACCCGGGAGTCAACATCCAGTTTGATTAAGCGAGATGTATTAGTGATATAATCTGATTTCTAGTAGAACTATGTCGAGAACTTGAACAAGATAAATAATATCTTAATTGAGGATGCTGAATATGATTCTAATAAATCTTATTCTGCTACTAGTATTTATCATTTTATTATATAAATACTATTGTTTTTCTTTTATTATTAGCTAACATGTCAGTTGAGCCTCGTCGGTACCATGGTATTTTCCTGAAAAAGGGAACCAGTGTGCCAAAGTTGCAAGCGGGACAGTTCGAGGTCCATCTGGACCTGCTAAAGCAACCTGGCCCATGCTTCATGGTCCAAGTCACCAACGAGCCAAACCGGACCTTCTTCTGAGGACCAAGGTGGACCGAGATGATCGGAACCTTTGGGATGGACCTCGGGGGGAAGTGTGTCTTCTTCTTGATGAAGATGGAACAACCTACTTCGACTACCTATGCCTCGACACCTTGTCATACTCTAACGCTTTTTCAGATGATGAGATTCCTACTTCTGCCATTAAGTCTAGTTAGTGCTATCTATGATGGTGTGAGTACGTAGTTAGGACTTGCTAGTAGAACAATGTCGAGAACTTGAACAAGATAACTAATATCTTGATTGTGGATGCTGAATATGATTCTAATATATCTTATTGTGCTACTAGTATGATGCTATTGCTTTTGGATGTTGTTGATGATTCTGAATGGTGCTCGTTCGATTCAACTATGAGCATTTTTTTTCAATATCGAAATTATACCTGTAGCATGCTGCCCATGCTATTGATAAAGGAATTGCCTGTAGCGTGCGACCTCCATGCTACTGATAGTGTGCTTACCTGTAGACTTCCATGTCCATGCTATAGGTACAAGTTATCAGTGGTGCCATACCTATAGCATGGGGGATGCTACAAACCTCAAAAAATGCACGCTACAGGTAGCCTATTTCCTATTAGTGATCAACTGCTACATCTCCATCTTTCCCATCTTCCATTTATTAGATATTGTTGTAACTAGAAAAATACCCCGCGTGTTGCGGCGGGAATATCTTCAATAAATTGATTGTGTAAATATATACTGATAAAATGTGTAAATTTGAAGTTCTCTAAAAAATATGCCAGATTGGTCACAACAGTCGAGAGGCTAAATTTAATTGACACAAAAATTATTGTATATTTGACAAATAAAAATTGGTAGCATGGATAATTATATGGAAAAAATTAGATGACATGGATAGCTTGCATGTACTATAAATGAATACTAATAAGATGACATGGCGAATTGATTGGCCAAAATAGTGAATGATGTGGATAGCTTGCATGTTGAGATAGACTATCATAATTACTAGTTAGTGGAGGTTTACTTTATAAGAAAGTATAGATTCCAGAATTGTGGTTTGCACTAGATTAATCCCCATAGTTTTATCTATCAATTTGATTATGATGATGTCGTTGATTGCTTCCATGTATGAGTAGTTCACTTTGTTCTTGGGGAGATGGAGAAACCCTATCACTATTATGAAATGAAATAAAAATATGATATATTAATTGTGTTCGTGATCTATTGATTTATGATATTGTGTTTGATCTCTCTCTTTTTATGGTATGTATAGTCGGTAACATATCATTTGCCTTCGGGGCGAAAGAGAAGGTGAAATCCTAAGGACGTGTATGGGAGTATGTCCAGTGTTATTCGTGACTACAAGCATTAGCTTATAACCTGCACGGTCTAAGGAGGAATAAAGAGAGATTCATTAAGATAATTACGATATCTATGGGGAAACCCTTAATTATGGTGGTCTTTATGAGTTGCTACTCTTAGGCATCACAATGGTTATTTAGAGATGACCTCATTAACTGGATCAATAAAGCGGCTGCCTACGAGACTTGTGGTGAACATCTTATTATAGAACTCTCTCCAACATGTCATGACATAAGAAATAGGTTATTCTAGTTATAATTAATTACAACATGCTAGTGGTGTATCCTATATCCCTGAGAATGCTTAGCCCTATTGAGTTTAAACACCATTCCCAACATATTCATCCTAGCTTTCTTTTACTTTTTATTTACTTTTCTCTATTCAACCAAAAACCTTTCAAACATCCTTTACTAAAAATCAAAGGCATCTTACAAGTATCCTTTGGTAGACGGTGATGAGGGGCATAATGACCTTAACCGAATAGCTCTATGTGAATTCGATACTATGATTTCAAAACTAGCTACAATCGACCTGTGCACTTGCTATCATCAAGCTATTTTCTAGTGTCGTTGCTGGGGAGCTAAGAGCTTTTGGTATTTGTTCTTAGTTGCTTATTCTACTAATTGTTTACTAAAGTTGTTTACTAGTTTCAAGTAAAAACTATGACTGCACTCAGACTAATGAATTAGCTCGATGCAACCAAATACCTCAGGAAGTTCAATAGAGGACTTGTTAAAGAATTCCCGCGTGGGAGCGAACTAGAATACGAGGTTAATCCTCGTTTTATTGCTATTATTAAAGAGAAAACATTTGCAGGAGATGATCCAGATGAAGATCCCTATAATCATTTAATGCATTTACCGAGTTATGTTGGACTCTTAAATTGAGAGTCTATTCTGATGATGAATTGAAACTTAAATTGTTTAGCCAATCTCTAATCAACACTACTTTAGCTTGGTACAGAAACTACCCTACAGAGAAAATTCACACTTGGGAAAGCTCAAAGGAGAATTTGTATTTTGATTCTTTCCCAAAGTGAAGACCGCTGAAGTTAGAAGGGCGATCAAAAATTTCAAGAACCGCCCAGGTGAAGGCTTGGTAAGAGCTTTCAAAAGGTATAAATCCATTCTTAATAAATATCCCCATCATGATTTACCTGAATGGTATGTTCTACATATTTTATACGGGGACTTAATCAACAAATTAAACATGAGCTAGAAACAAATTTTGAAGGTTCTTTTATGGACTTAACTATAACTAAAGCTTGGGAACTCCTAGAACGAATTTTTCGCAATAGAGAAACTTGGGGATTTGTTTTAGGTAGTGAAGGAGGGATGAAAATTGAATATAATTGTCTCAATGCTTATAAAGAATACGGTAAGGTAAAGGAAACTGCTAATGAATTTCAACTCGATAATGATATTATTTTGCAAATCCTTCAGTCCTTTACAGAACATATTGAAGATTCAAAGAAAGATTGGCTTCAATACACTCCACTACCTGAGCAAATGCAATATGCTGACACAGAAATTGCAGCTCACGTAGAGCCATTGAGGGAGTTACGCCCTTATGTTGAACCCCTTCCCAAGGACGGCAAGAAAACATATGATGGCCCAACAACGTGAAGAATAACTTGAAGAAGAGAAAATGTTCCTAAAAAAATTAGAAGAAGAGGCACAAGCAAGAGGAACTAATGAAGTAAGTGTGCAGGAGACAGATGAACCAACGTTATAGAGCTTGATACCGAAGCTTCACAATTTGTTGAAGTAAAGGTAAAAGCTAAGAATGTTGGTAAACATATCCTCCCTTGTACCTTTGTTGGATCTTATTACTATGGCCTTTGTGATATTGGAATAGTTGTTAATGTAATCCCGTACAATTTTAATCTCAAAATCCAAAACAAACTCATGCGAGCTGAATTAGAAGACACTGATATGACAATAATGCTTGCAGATAAAACACTCAGAGTTCCTATGGGAATAATTAGAGATTTTCCAATTTGTATTGGACCTTACAAGTACCTTATTGATTTTGTACTTGTTGATATGGCTACTGATGTTTATTGTCCAATTATTTTTCGGAGAACTTTCTTGAATACCGCAGGAGAAAATATTGATTGCAAGAAATAAACTATATCTCTCAAGTTTGGTGAAGATAAAATGAATTTCCATTTCTCAAAATTATAGCATAATCCAGCTATTGAAGAGTTTGACGAGTATGAATATGGGTAGGAAGAAGAAGATAACATTATTAACCTTGTCTTTGTATTCATTGAAATTCTCGACAATAATTCAGCAAGGAGCCTGGTTGATAATAATAATATACATGAAGATATAGATAAAATGGAGATTGATGAATATGTTGACTCAACCCCTAAAGTAGATCCTGAAATGAATCAAGCTTATGAAGTACCTATAAGGAAAGGAGATGAGGCTCTTCCGCCTCCTACACTCAAAACCCTTCCTAAGGAATTTTAGTATAGGTTTCTTGATGATACTAATAATTTCCTGTTAATGTAAGTTCTAATCTTGTAGAAAAGGATGAGGAAAACTTAATTATGGTCCTCAGAATTCATCGAAAGGCCCTTGGATATTTGATGAGTGACTTGAAAGGGATTATCCCCTCAATAGATACTCATAGAATATTTATAGAAGAAGGATCTCAGCCGGTCGCATACTTTCAAAGGAGACTTAAACCTCATATGAAAGAATAAGTAAGAAAGGAGGTAATTTGCTTATTAGATGCAGGAATAATCTTCCATGTGGAGGAAAGTGATTGGGTGAATCTTGTGCATTGTGTTCCTAAGAAAGGTGGGTTTACTATCGTTCCAAATGAACACCATGAGATGGTCCCAACTCGAACTATCATTGGTCATAGGATGTTGATTGATTATAGAAAACTTAATAAACAAACTAGAAAGGATCACTACCCTTTACCATTTATAGATCAAACTTTAGAGAGGCTCACTATGCATTCTCATTGTTGCTATTTAGACGGTTATTTCGGTTTTTCTCAAAGAGCTATTCATCCTGATGACCAACTAAAATAAACCTTCACTTGTTCTTTTGTCTTATATGCTTATCACCGAATGACTTTCGTCCTTTGCAACACTCTTGCTACCTTCCAAAGGTGTATGATAGCTATATTTTCTAATTATGTTGAAAATATCATGGAAGTTTTCATGGATGATTTTTTCGATATATGGAACCTCATTTAATCATTGTCTCCATAATATTCATAAAGTTTTGTAGAGATGTGAATAACCTAGTCTTGAATTGGGAGAAATGCCACTTCATGGTTCAAGAAGGTATAGTGCTTGGTCATAAAATTTTAGGCAAAGTCATAGAAGTCAATAAAGCTAAAATTGAGGCAATAGAAAGGCTCCCCCTCCTCGTGATGTAAAAGGTATTAGAAGTTTCTTGGGTCATGCTAGATTTTATAGAAGGTTTATTAAAAACTTCTTTAAGACCGCTAGACTACTTACTAACCTTTTACAAAAGGATGTTATGTTTAATTTTGATGAAAATTGTCTTACTGCTTTCACCATATTAAAACAAGAACGTCTTGATGCCCCTATTATCAAGCCACCCAATTGGAAGAAACCTTTTGATCTATTTTGTTAGGCTAGTCATGAAGATGTTGAAGCAATCCTTTGCCAATATGATGGTGATAAACTCAATATCATTCATCATGATAGTTGCGCCTTAAATGGCGCTCAAAAGAACTACCCCATAGCAGAAAAGGAACTTTTTGTTGTTGTCTTCTCTTGTGATAAATTTAGATCTTACATAATTGATTGAAAAGTAAGAGTGCATACTGATCATGCTGGCTTGAAAGCAATCCTTGAGAGGATCAACATTAAGCCAAGGATGATCCGTTGGATTTTGATTTTGCAAGATTTTCACTTGCAGATCCTCCAAAGAAGGGAAGAAAAAGTAGACATATCTGTTCATATTGAAGAGACTAAAACACCGTAAAAGGTGTCATCCATCTGCACACCATCAGGGACTACACTTCCTAGAAGAAAAAATTCAGTTTCTCTTTGCAATGGTTTTAGCGACTTCTTGCAATCAACCTTGTTTAAAGAGAAGAAGAAGTTAAGTCAAACATTAAAGGGAGAAAAATATACCTAAGTAAAATCCTTACCACTAGTTGAACAAGCTAATCAAAATTTTGACTTACCTATGCTCTAGTTGCTGTTTTTCTATTTTTCTTTGCATTTTTGAAGCCCTCGCGTTTTTATGAAGTTACTGCCAGTTTTTCGAACCTAGTACGGGCGGGCGGTACGGTCGCGTGTGCCCGTACCAGTGGTCATTAAACTATTAGTACCCGGGTCATGTTTTCAATCGATTTTCTGATTTCGGTATGACTAGGCCGTACGGGCTCATGTGCATGTATTAGTAGTCATTAGCCTCTCGGCTTTTCTTCCTCTGTTTCATTTCCTTTCTATATTTATAAAAAATGATGTGGAAAGGTCGGTAACTATCGGAAAGTACGGGTGGACCGTATGGGTGGGACACGCCCGTACCACTTAGTCGGTAAAGTCTTACCGACCTCGGTCAGGGTAATTTCTGGTAAGAACCCTGGTATGGGCGTGCAGTACGGCCGCACCCGCCCATACTAGTGGTCGTTACCACCTCGAACTCTTCCTTTTTCTTCCTAATTTGCTAGGATTTATTCTTGTCTGACCTTTTTTCCTCTAGCACGAGTTTTTCCCTATTTCTAACCCTTCTAAGCATCTCTGAAGGTTCTTCTTTGCTCTCATATCAACAGATCCAATCTCCTTGATGCGTTACCTTGTTCTAGGCAAAAGCAAACCTCTAGGCCTCATGGCTCCTTCGTGGGATAGCTTTCAAAATTCCTCCGTTGAAGACGATGACCATGAAGCACAAGGCTTAATCCTGAAGAACAAGAGGTACGCCTACAACTCTGATGATGAGGAGGAGGAGTTCGAGACCTTCATGGAGCAAACGGCTAGAGGATGGAAGCAGCTGGATTATCTTGCGATGGTGAGGCCTGAAGATGAGGAGGAGGCAAGGAAACCCCATGGGAAGGACTGCACGGAGTTTCTCAAGTTCATCTTCACCAATTACTCTTCACCCAAGCATAAGAAAGCTAACCGAGCTGATGCAAGAACTTATCATGAGACTACGACGCACACTTCTACAACCAAAAATATCACCATGAATGTGCGGATGAGCGTGAAGCCACAAGAAGATTGAGAGTTCAACCTCTTGGACATGGCTATTTTAGTGCAAGCCTAGAAGCTACACGACATCTTCACAAGATAGAAAAGTATCATAAGGAAGAAATCCTCCATCGGGAGATCGTGCACAAACGGCACTTGAATCTGGAAAGTAAGAAGGAACTCAATGGCGTGCTAAGCAAGGCTTCTAAGGGGATGTTTCGCTTGCGTTTTAACCTGTAGAAGTGCCTGAGTCGCATATCTGTCTTGGAGGAGACAAAAAAGAAACTTTATGCAGCTGTCTTCAACGCCGCGCCTAAAAAAATGAAGAACTCCACGGTATCGAATAATCGCGAGGGATTATTTGATCTCACTGGCTTGATCCCAAGCTTGGGAGATCTATGACACCTTCTAACCTATCTTCTAGTTTTAGCATGTTTACTTTCTTGCATGCAGTTAGGTTTTTAATTCCAAGAATTGCATTAGGTGCACCATCTTCAAATTCCTTCGGTTCAAGGAAAAAGGTATATCCGTTGAGTTTCTAGACTTTATAATATTTTGAAGTAATTTTTGATCCATGATTATTATATTAGATGTATGAATTAGGATGAGTGATATGATACTTGTACCACTTTTATGATTTTAGGGCCTTCCACACCAACGAAGTATTGATTAGTTATGAGAATAAAATCTTGATAGCATGTTATGGTCACAAGTTTAACTTTATAAGAGCCATAAAGTGTATTGAAATTTATCAAATGACTTGGCTCGATGGAAAATAAAAAGACTCAGCTATCAAAGAAATTCAAGCCAAAAGAAAGTACAAGAGTAAAAAAGGGGAGAGAATAACTCAAGCAAAGATCATTTTTACTCAAAATAAGTGCTCAACTAATTAAATTTGATGATTCTCTAATATGCTTACTCCATAAAAACTTCTTATGACATATTGATACAAAAGGTGTGGAAGCCTCTAAATCATGTGATGTGTAAGGGTGTGATATCATGATGCAATTCTATATACGATGTTGTACTCTTTGTTTCAATTTTTGCTTCATTTATTATAAAGACTCATGCCTCATGAACATGATGACCTTGTCCACATGCCACCACCTTTCTCGGGGACGAGCAAGAGTCTAGCTCGGGGAAGTTGATGAGTCCAAAATTGTAGCATATTTACCTTTTGTTTTGCCTAAGTAGAATAGGATTTTTAGTATTTTACTACGCATTCGCACTCTTTTTGTCCTTATTTCAATAGGATATCCAATAACTAAGTCTCTTATGAATATATCAATTGGAACTATCACATTATGTAGTAATATGGTCTTACTAAGTGATAAAAGTCATTTAATTGATTTATTCTCACACCTAGGAGATTGGTAAACATGGATGGAAGATCCAGAGCGCATAATGACCACTATTACGGGTGGAGCTTTCCCTTACCACCCGCATGTACCATGCGACAGCGCGTCCGCCTCATCAAATACTCTCGTCTCGCGAAGATGGATCTGAGATTCGACATTCATAGAAACTTCTAGCCTCGAAATACCACACTAGAGAGGGATTTGGAGGAGGAACTTGGAGAAGGGAAAATATGTGCTACTTCATGGATCATTGGAGGACATCGCATCATCCCCTTCATCATCATTCGCTACAGCTCCATCACCATTGCTATTTCCATCTTCCATACAATAGATCTTGTTGTAATACCAGATTCAATTGTGGTTTGCACTAGATTAATTCCCGTACTTTTATCCATCAATTTTATTATGATCATGTCGTTGATTCCTTTCATGTGTGAGTAGTTCCCTTTGTTCTTGGGGAGATGGAGAAACCCTAGCACTATTATGAAATGAAATAAAGATGATCTATTACTCGTGTCCATGATCTATTGACTTATGATATTGTTTTTTATCTCTCTCTTTAGATGGTATGTGTAGTCGTCCACATATGATTTGCCTTCAAGACTAAAGAGAAGGTGAAATCCTAAGAACGTGTATGGGAGTATGTCCAATGTTACTTGTGACTACAAGCATTGGCTTATAACCTGCACGGTCTAAGGAGAACAAAGAGAGATTCACTAAGCTAATTACGATTTCCATGGGAAAACCCTTAATTGTAGTGGTCTTTATGAGTTACTGCTCTAAGGTATCATAGTGGTTATTTAGATATGACCTCATTAACAGCTCAAAAAAGCGGCTGTCTACAAGACTTGTGGTGAACATCTTATTATGGAACTCTCTCCACACATGCCATGGCACGAGAAATAGGTTGTCCTAATTATGATTAATTACAACATGCTAGTGGTGTATCCTACATCCCCGAGAACTCTTTAGCCGTATTGATTTCAAACACCATTCCCAACGCATTTACCATGGCTTTCTTTTACATGTTTTTATTTACTTTGCTGCATTCAACCAACAACCTTTCAAATACCTTTTACTCGAAATCAAAGGCATCTTACAAGTTTCCTTTGGTAGACAATGAAGAGGGACATAAAGACCTTAACCAAATAGCTCTATGTGGGTTTGATACTCTTATTTTGTAACTAGCTACAATTGATCTGTGCACTTGCAGTCATCACTAGCCTCTATGTGGTATATCATTCTCATGAGAAATTCAAATCATATTATGAACATTAAACATATCTTGTTGGATTCTATTTGCCTCTTGTTGTCGAAGACCAGGATTTGAATGACCGGAGACTCCGGTGTTTGGACTCTAGAGACTCTGACCCTAAGAAAATTGGCTTTGATGACTCTCTTTGATTTTTTTTGTTATCACATTATGGGGGAGTAATATGATGTGTGTATATTACAAACCAATAAAATATGAATATTGATCTTGTGCCACTTATAATTTATATTGGAAATTAGCTTGCTATTATGTGGCACATTGGGTCGAACAAGTTCTAAAAAATAATAATGGCCCTATTGCACACCTTTTGGTTCTCGTTTGAGAGAGGATTTCTTATTATGAGTTTGTCGTGGAAATGGCCACGGCAGTCGCTGCCACTGGCAGCGATTGAGTGTTTCAAGAGGAAGAGTTGGCAGCCATCTGCGGTGCGAGATGGGGGCGGATGCACATGGGTTTACCCAGGTTCGGCCCCCCGGAGGGTAAAGACCTACTCCTGCTAGATTAGATTATTGGAGAGCGAGTTACAGGGGTGGCGAGCTCAATGGCTATGCAGCGAGTCGCTTGAGGGGGTGTATGATGGAACGTGAGTCTCTAGGATACCCTAGGGAGGTTTATATATGAGGCACCTCGCTAGGGTTTACAAGTTACAACCGAACAAGATAAGGATTCGGAGGTTTTGACCTAATCCGACTGGGCTTCTGTTACGCTCCTGGGATTCCAGTCGCTAGTCGTCGGGCCTCTCCTTTCGTTGTAGTCCAGTCGTCATCCTCCAGGCGCACTCACAGGCCTTTCGGCCCAATCGGAACGTCCTGCTAGGCATACCCCCTTCGGCATATCCCCGTCAGTAGTCCCCGAGGCCATCGATGATGCAGGCGCAGGCGTCCTTTTGGCGTTCGGAGTAGGCGAGCCCAATTTGGGCGTCTAGTCGAGTCGGCGATGGACTCCATCAGAACCAAGGAGAATTTCCCCATGTTTCCATTCGCCGTCCCAATGAATGTTACTGCTGCCAAGTCGTCGTCTCGGCGAGTGGAAAAGACGGGCGAGTAGCGGGTGAAATAAAGGAGTTGGACCGTCAAATCTGGTCAAACTGTCCATTGGAATTTCCAACGGTAACTTCGGCGCAATTACCGTGAGTAACGGCTATCCCATTTTTGGCGGGTTGCGTTCCCATATAAGGGGAGTGATGGTTCAGCTCTACAGACCTTCTCCGCATTCTTCATTCTTCCTCATCTGTTCTTCCTGTCTCCAATCTCCCTGCCTACATCCTTCTGACTTGTCCTTTCCACATCGTGCGATTCCACATCCTACTCGATGGCGCCTCCCAAAGGCTCATGGGGAAAATCCAAGTGCACCACAGCCCAGCTTAAATCTTTCGAGGACGCCAGAGTACTCCGCAAGGGGAACTGGCGGGTTCCCCCCTCCTCCGAGACCGAGCCGAAGCCGCGACCCGGTGAATTTATCTGTCTCCCCAGCCATCTTGAGAGGGGTTTGGGATTCCCCACTTCACTCTTTTTTCGCCTCTTCTGCACGTATTACGCGATCAAGCCATCGGATCTCAGTCCGCATAGCATCGAGCAGCTGGCAATCTTCGTTGCCTTCTGCGAATGTTACCTCGGCTGCAGGCCGTATTTCCTGTTGTGGCTGGAGCTCTTCCACGGCCGCATCGGGCGCGAGGCGTTCGGTGGCTTGATGTTGGCCGGTGGCATCACATTCCAACTGAAGCCGAAGGCCAATTTCGTCAAGCTCCTCCTGTCGAAGAAGGCCGCTAGCGAGTGGAAGAAGATTTGGTTCTACGTCAAAGAAGCCACTCCCTCCGGCGAGGTGGCTCTTCCCGAGTTTGTCGCCGAGAGGAGCGAGCCTCGCCGGTTGGCGCTGAAGAAGCTTCCCGAAGACCAGCGGACGACCGTCGCGGAAATGATGGACCAGATCCAGAAGCTAAAGGACCAGGGGTTGATTCCGATCAACCTCTACATCTGCTGGCTCGGGCGGCGTCTGGTTCTGCTGGCGGCTCGGCCGCACTAGATGTATGAATACAGCAGGAAGCATGACCCCTCCCGAACCAGCAAGGAATCATGGGAGGCCGAGGACTACAAGGCCGCCCTAAAGAAGATCACCGATGAAGAGTTCACCAGCGTGGCGGTCAGGCTCGCCCCGTATACTCCTGTGAAGAACGAAGCCCCCATAGTAAGTTCTCTTCCCAGTCGCTATGTCCGTACCTCAGTTCTCAGTCTCCACGTTTGGTGTTTTACTCGTGGTGGTTCTCAGCTTTTTAGGTGTTGGAGGGCTGGCTCCCTTCGCTCGATGAAGAGGTTCCCCAGGAACTTGAGGAAGATTCTGAGGGAGACTCTTCCGACAGCGACGGGGAGGAGGCAGAGGTTCCTCCCCCAGCGCTTGTGGCTCGCAAGACCCGCATGCAGAAACAACATGAGTTCGAGGCGAGCCGCAGCCTGGACGAACACGACGGAGGCGACGAGGTCACGCAGGAGCACACGTCCCGGCGTACTGCTACGTCGTCGAAGCCCGCTCGCAAGCCCAAGTCGCCAGCAAAGAGGCCCACATCACCGTCCAAATCGGCGATGGTGTTCGAGTCGGATGACGATTCCGATGATGAAGGTTCCCCCGAAGTCTCGCACAAGGCCCCAAAGGATGCAATCCCGACAAAGGGGTTGGAGGGCAAGGACACAGAGGTAGTGGTAGAGGTTCCCCTGGCGGCGATTGCACCGACGTCCTCGGGGGTTCCAAGCCATGAAGCGGCTGAGGCGATGACGTCCAAGTCGCCGCAGCTGTCAAGGGCGGCCACGTCTTCGGAGCCAGAGATCCCGGCGACTACGGCTTCATCGTCGAGGAAGCCTGCTATGTCATGGGATTCAGACGTCTTCGAGAGGGGGCTCACCCGCAAGGTGGGTCCCGAGATGGACAAGTCCGCCCACATCAGCACCGGGCTTCGCGTCCTCCCGGTCGCTAAGTGAGTAATGCTCCTTCATCCCGATTCACCTTGCTCTTTTTGTATTGTCGTTATATTGATTGTGGGAACTCGTGCAGTTCGGAGGCCAAGAAGATTGGCCGTCCTTCTGTGGCTAAGATACCACCGGCCGCCTCCACGGGGGAGGGCGACCTCCCCAAGAAGAGAAAGGCCACCGGAGATGTGGTGACCGTGGAAGGCGCGAAGAAGCAGAAGGGGGGCGCCGACGATGCCACAGTCAAGGACAGCGTCACGGAGCCCAAAGCTGCATCAGTTGCAGAAGAGGTGGTAGCGGCGCAATCGGAACCGGTCTTGGCTGTGTCCGTGCCGGAAGCCCCGGCCCCGACAACCAGTGCCCCCGCTAGAGCGTCGGCGACGTTTCCGCGTTTCATGGTGAGGGGGTTTCCAGGTATGGCGGATACCCAGTCTCCGTAGAGTCCAGAGATCGTGGATGCGGACATTGGGTCCCGTCGTGGGCGCAATTCCTTCACGATCCCGTCGACTGACGCCGGGGAACTTCACAGGATGCTCGGCGCTGCTATTCAGGTATGTCCAGTCCCTAGTTCCTAGTCGCTGAATTTCAGCAGCTGGGAACTGAACTTATTTCTCCTCTGCGGTCGCTGAATTTCAGCAGCCAGGAATTGATCTTCTCTCTATTCTCCAGTCCCCGAGTTCCTAGTCGCTGAATTGCGGCGACTAGGAACTGGGTGTTTGTTTTGTCGAATGCTGATATGTGTTGTTTGTTTGCAGGGATTGCAAAAGGAGTCGACCGATCGGCAAGCCACGAGAGAGCGATTGGAGCATGACTTACGCGAAGCTCAAGAGGCGAACCAACGGCTTCAGGAAACTATTGGTGAGTATCTGTTTTTCTTTCTTTTCCTCTGTCAGGTGTTAACTAGTGGTGTGCAGCATGCTGATGGTTTCTCTTGCAGATGGTTTCCCGGCTGCGATTTCCAAGGCCCGTGAAGGGTATGTTCTAGTCACCGAGCTGGACTCGGCGAATGGACGGATAGCCTCCCTGGTCCAGGACTTGGAGGAAGCGAAAGCGGCCTCAGTTTCCTCGGAGGAGCGAGCGAAGGCTGCCGTTGCTGCGGCTGAGGAAGAACGCAAAGCCACGGATTCCATCATCGTGGGGCTGCACAACAAGCAAACCGCCATGGAGAAGCACGTCATGGAGAACTGCCACAAACTCCTTGGTGAGTCTTCGTCTTTGCCTGACCCGTTTGTCGAGTCCCTAATTTGGGGGTTTCGTAGTTTCACTGACACGTGACTTTGCAACTGTGGTAGGACAAAGCGATCCGGTGGTGTAGACCTGCAATGCTTCGCAGTGCGTGACTGCCGTGGTGAACACGGCCACGGCTTCGGCGTTGTGCGTCCAAGCGGCTCTTCAGGGCATGTCCCCCACCGAAGTTATTCCTGGGAGGCTTACGGAGGTGTGGCGCTATCTGGAGGAGGTGCCTACCGTCATGGAGTGGATGACACGCTCAGCGTTCAGGCGCGGGGCCACCACAACGCTGAGCTTAGGTCTCGCCCACTTCCCCGACGACTTCGACCTTGACAACGTGACGAGTGGCTACCCATCGGCGACCGGCACGATGGAGATGTCAGAGGTGCTGAAGCTGGCCATGAGGGCCGCCCCTTACGCTGATCGGGTCTTGGCGATGGGGGGTCTGCTGCCATACCAGGAGACGGTGTTGGCGCCTGGCGACCGCGAGCCGGAGCATCGCGACATGAAGTCGGAGCAGCCCTTCCGGTCATCATTGTCGAAGTCACTGACGACGTACCCGATGAACCCGTGGCAGCCTTTTGTTCGTGTCAAGGGGGGTGGCTCTGCTTCTTCATCAGGGCCTGTGGAATAAACAATGTAATTGTCCAATTTGCGATGTATGCCAAGTGGAGACTGCTATAAAGTATTTTGCAATATATGTCAAGGGGAGTCGATCGACTCGTATTGCGACTAGGATTGTGTGGTGTGTTTGTTTTTGGTTGAACGAGTCCCCGAGCGCGTCCACCCTTTAATGGGGTATAACTCGGTTGTATACTTTTGTGTGTTGTTTTGGTTGTGCCTGTTTTTATCTATCACGTCTTCTGAGTGGCGAGTCCCCGAGCGCGAGTGGGGATGATTTGTAGGCGAGTCCCCGAGCGTGGTGCTCGACCATGTTGGTCATATCCCTGTTGTAGGTTGTGAATGCGTTGTTTGTAACGCGTCTCCTCCCCTGGCCCGGAGAGCCAGTCGCTTGGCGAGTGCAAGGCAGCTCTCTTATTTGGTGTGTTCCCGAGCCGCGTGGTGGTTCTCGTTTTGCGAAGTCCCCGTGCGTGGTACTTTAACCGTTCGAGTCGCTTTGCACGAGGATAGGAGGGACAGGTCGCTGTGAGAAGCGTGTACCGGTTGGCTTGGCCCGGTGGACCAGTCGGGCTAGGTGACTCCAATGGCGGCTCCTGGTTAGCGTTTTCGTGGACGACCCAAGGCCCGAATATTTCCGGTGCCCTTGTGCCGCACTACTTAGCCGCACCGGTCGCTCGACCAGAGGTTGACTTCCGTAGGTAGCGTATTGCTAATATGTACGAGTGCGAGTGGCACAAGAATATGGCGAGTGGACAAAATTTCTGCGATCCGGATGAATTTCATTATATATGCCAGCGGAGTACAATGTGTATCTCTAAATATAGAACTTTCTGAGGAGGTTTACATTCCATGGCCTCCCGACCTCTAGTTGGTCGTCACCCCGTATGTCGATGAGGTAGTAGGCATCATTGCCAAGGACTCGGCCTATGGCGAACGACCCCTCCCATGGGGGGAGAGTTTGTGCATGCCCTTCTTGTCTTGGGCCAGTCGTAGGACCAGTCGCCTTCCTGAAAGGTGCGAGTTCGCACTCGGCGGCTGTGGTAGCGGCGGAGTCCTTGCTGGTATATGGTGGTGCGGGAGCGAGCCAGGTCGCGTGCCTCGTCGAGTTGATCGATGGTGTCTTGGCGGGCAACCTCGTTGGTCGCCTCGATGTAGTTGGCGACTCGAGGTGAGTCGTGCTCCAGGTCGGTTGGCATTACAGTCTCGGCACCATACACCATGAAGAAGGGTGTGAAACCGGTTGAGCGATTGACGGAGGTGCGAATCCCCCATATCACAGAGGGGAGTTCGTCGACCCAGCATCCTGGGGTGCGCTCGAGGGGCACCTGGAGTCCGGGCTTGAGCCCGTGGAGGACTCTCTGGTTGGCGCGTTCTGCTTGGCCATTTGACTCCGGGTGGGCGACTGATGCAAGGTCGAGTCGGATGCCATGTTCTTCACAGAATTCCGCCATGGCCCCCTTGGCGAAGTTGGTGTCGTTGTCTGTTATGATGCTGTGTGGGTAGCCGTACCGGTAGATGAGTTCGCGTAGGAACTTGGTGGCCGTCTTGCCATCGCACTTTTTTATCGGCTTGGCCTCGACCCATTTGGTGAACTTGTTGACTGCGACCAGGAGGTGAGTGAAGCCAGACAGGGCCTTCTTGAACGATCCTACCATGTCCATGCCCCATACGGCGAATGGCCACGTGATGGGGATGGTCTTGAGTGCCAAGCCAGGGAGGTGCGTCTGGTGGGCATACTTTTGGCATCTGGCGCATCGTTGGACGATGTTGGTGGCGTCGGCGTGTGCGGTGAGCTAGTAGAAACTGTGCCGCATGGCCTTCGCGACTAGCGACTTGGCGCCGACGTGATGGCCGCAGTCGCCGGCATGAATGTCCTGGAGGATCTTGCGGCCTTCTTCTGGTTGTACGCAGCGCTGGAACACGCCGGTCACACTGCGTCTGCGGAGCTCGCCGTTGATGATGACGAAGGATTTGCAACAGCGCACGATCATTCACGCCTCCGTCTCATTGCTCGGTAGGAGTTTGTGTTCCAGGAAGGCGACGTATGGTGCTGTCTAGTCGCTAGGTTCCACAACCATGGCGACTAGGGCCGGTTCTGGTTGCAGTGGGATCCCGACGTCGATCTCTTTTGGTAGGCTGACCGATGGTTTGTGGATGAGGTCGAGGAAGACGCCTATTGGTTGCGCTTGTCAGGTCCATCCGATGCGGGAGAGGGCGTCTGCCTCCTCGTTTTTGCGCCTGTCGATCCACTCGATGGAGTAGCCGTTGAAGTGTCCTCCCAACTAGTCGACAGCTTGGCGGTACGGGATCATTGTTGGGGAGACGGCGTCGCACGTCCTGGCGACTTGGCCAGCGACTAGGTCAGAGTCGCCATAGCATCATAGGCGGTTGACGTTCATCTCCTTAGCGGCCCTCATGCCGTGAAGGAGGGCCTCGTATTCTGCCATGCTGTTGGTGCAGGGCTTGAAGTTGAGGTGGAGCACGTAGAGGAGCTTGTCCCCTTTGGGTGAGGTCAGTATGACCCTAGCCCCTACGCCGTCGGCGTTTTTGGAGCCATCAAAATGGAGCGACTAGTAGTGGAGGTACGGGAGCTTCTCTGGCTGTTGTGCTTCTTCCCAGTCTGCAAGGAAATCAGCCAGGGCTTGTGACTTGATCGCTTTGCGGGGCTCGTATTTGATGTTGTGGACGCTGATTTCGACAGCCCACTTGGTGACTCGCCCAGTTCCCTCGCGATTGCGTATTATGTCTTGCAGGGGCACGGAGGAGACCACTGTGATTGGGTGCTCCTGGAAGTAGTGTGGGAGTCGCCGCTGTGCTCGGAATATCGCGTACACTAGTTTTTGGTATTGCGGGTAGCGCTATCGTGAGTCCGTTAGGACTTCGCTGATGTAGTAGACAGGGCGCTGTATGGGGCGCTCCTTGCCCTCTTCCGGTCGTTCGACGACCATCACGGCGCTGACGACTCGAGTAGAGGCCGCGACGTAAACGAGCATTGGCTCTTTGTCTAGTGGAGCAGGGAGTAGTGGGGCCACGAGTAGCACTTCTTGGAGCGCTTTGAGTGCGTCGTCGGCCTCTGCATCCCATTGGAACATGGGGTTGTTGCGCATTAGGCGGTAGAGGGGCATTGCCTTCTCGCCCAGTCGGGGGATGAAGCGACTGAGGGCCGCGACTCGCCCTGCCAACTTCTGGACGTCGCGCAGGCACTCGGGTTTCCCGAGTCGCGTGATGGTGTCGATCTTGGTGGGGTTGGCTTCGATGCCTCGCTTGGAGACTACATATCCCAGGAGTTGTCCGGTGGGGACGCCAAAGGTGCATTTTCCGGGGTTCAGCTTGATGTTGTACCTCCACAGATTCGCGAAGGTTTCGGCTAGGTCGGCAAGCAGGTCGTCCTGTCGGGTGGATTTTACCACCACGTCGTCGATGTAGACGTGAATGTTGCGGTCAATTTGGCTCGCTAGACACTCCTGCATGCACCTCTAGTATGTGGCGCCTGCGTTCTTGAGGTCAAACGTCATGGCCGTGTAGTAGAAGGCGCCGAATGGCGTAATGAACGGTGTCTTCTCCTCATCCTCGACCACCATATTGATCTGGTTATAACCAGAGTAAGCGTCAAGGAAGCACAGCGACTCCGATCCCGCCGTCGAGTCGATGATCTGATCGATGCGCGGTACATTGAACTCCTCCTTCGGGCAGGCACTGTTGAGGTTGGTGTAGTCGATGCACATTCTCCATGTGTTGTTCTTTTTTAGAACTAGGACTAGGTTTGCCAGCCACTTGGAGTATTTGATTGTCCGGATGAAGCCTGCGGCTAGCAGGCGCTGAACTTCCTCGGCGATTGCTCGATGGCACTCTTAATTTAAGGGCCGTAGCGACTGCTTTACTGGTCGAACTTTGGGGTCAGCGTTGAGTTTGTGCTCAGCAAGTTCCCTCGGGACACCTGGCATGTCAGATGGCTTCCATGCAAAGATGTCGCGGTTCTCACGAAGGAACCCGATGAGCGCTCTTTCCTATGCGGGGCTCATGTGCGCCCCAATGGTGACCGTCTGGCTGGAGTCGCCTGGGACGAGCTCGACGGTGCGGGTGTGCGTAGTCGCCTCGAACGTGGAGTTCGCGGTGGTCCGGCGGGGGCGCGCGGCCCATGGGTGGTGGAGGGGCTCCGGTTGCCGGTGCACCAGGAGGTGGTCTCGCGGGGTTGCTTCCGCCTGGCGGCGCATTCTCGTAGTATTCACGCTCGACGGCGCGTGCGGGGTCGCTCTTGTCGTTGAAGTTCAGGATGCGGCCTTGGACGTTGGAGTTCAGGCGGGTCCTGATGCGGCGCTGGTGATAGAGCGACAGCTCCCGCGCCGTCTCTCATTTGAGGCAGTATTTCTCGTGCTCCGCGAGTTGTTGCGTCTCCGCGAGCCGTAGGCGGGCTTGCTCCTCCTCCGTGGCCATCGCAGTCAGCGGGATCGGCGTGGTGAACGGATCTGGCGGGGCGGCCGTGCTGCCCGCCATGTAGATCGTGTTGAAGCGATTGGATCTGGCGCGAAAATCCTCGGGGGACTCCGAGCCCGAATCGGAGTCGAAGATCCCCAGGATGGAGGAGTCCTTGAAGTCCTCGGGGTTGGAGACTCGCGTGATGGAGTCCTCCCGTGATGCGGCGGTGATGGATCTATCAACCGAGGCAGGGGTCGCGGAGTCAGCATCATCGTTTAGGGCATCATCATTGGTGGTGGCGTTAGTCTCGACCGCATTGCTAGCGGCCGAGTCGTACTCGGTGACGAGGCTCCTGATGGAGCGGACCTGCTCTTCCGAAAGCAGGTCGCGGTGCGGCGGCGATCCACCGACGATCATCGTTGCAGCTAGGTCGACCGCACCAGTGAAGCCGACGAAGAGGTTGATGGAGCTGACCGGCATCACCGCACCGTGAGTGACCGAGCGTGACGTCAGGATGTAGCTGCTGGGCAGGATCTGTAAGATCCCGCCGATGGCGATCATGCGACTGGTGGCAAGCGGCCGATCGATCGGCGAGTAGGGTCTCGCTGCAGAACTCAGGCCAGTCCCGCTATGCCCCACGGTGGGCGCCACTGTCGTGGAAATGGCCACGGCAGTCGTTGCCACTGGCAGCGATTGAGTGTTTCGTGAGGAAGAGTTGGCGGCCATCTGCGGTGCGAGATGGGGGCGGATGCACATGGGTTTACCCAGGTTTAGCCCCCCAGAGGGTAAAGACCTACTCCTGCTAGATTAGATTATTGGAGAGCGAGTTACAGGGGTGGCGAGCTCGACGGCTATGCAACGAGTCACTTGAAGGGGTGTATGATGGAACGTGAGTCTCTAGGATACCCTAGGGAGGTTTATATATGAGGCACCTCGTTAGGGTTTACAAGTTACAACCGAACAAGATAAGGATTCAGAGGTTTTGACCTAATCCGACTGGGCTTGTGTTACGCTCTGGCTTCGATGCCATGCCAGCCTCTCCTTTCGTTGTAGTCCGATCGCCATCCTCCAGCAAGACTCATTGTGCCTTGACCGTCGGAACGTCCTGCTGGGCATACTCCCTTCGGCATATCCCCATCAGAGTTTCTTCATATGAGGGCTTCTATATGTATATTGGGAAACCATTTTCTTTAAATTATTCTAATCATTGCTTCGCATGATTGTTTAACTATTTGAGGCTATAAAAAATCTCTTTCTTGCATGGCTATTATTTCTCATCTTTTGACATATGCTTTTTCATTGTGAATATGATCTTCGATATCCTTTTAAACTACCACCAGGAAATAATTGCAAATACCTATTTTTATTGGACAATTGGTACTATAATTGGTGGTAGAATTTATTAATCATATTTATAGTGGTTCTTGTTTATATTGCATTATCTCTAGCCAAGAAAATGTATTGTCTTGACTCCCGATGTCTTCATTGCCTCTTGTGGATCCATTTGACTTGTTTGATCTTTTTTAGTGTTTTGATTGGTATAGGTAGAGTAATGATCCTATATGTGTGTATTTTGTATCAAATGCAAAATCTTAAATACTGCACAAATCATGGGGGACTTATCCTATATGTCTCTAAACACTATTTATTCTTTTATCATAACATGCCTTGATCCATATCACGTTTTATGATTTGGAAGATAAATCTTTTCTCTTTAGTAATCTTTGCCATCTTTAAAAGTGGATCTTGGTTTGTTTGTTGTAATCTTGCTCCGTTTATGGGAATTGATTATCTCATTCCGTGTTATTTATTTTACTTTCTGAAATGAGATAAATCTTTCAGCGTGTATGTTTTGTTTATTCCTTACGCTCCTTGGTTTTTCACCTAGTTTGTTTGTTGGACTTTGTAATCAATCATGTGTTGATTTGGTTCTTTTATATTATTTGGACAATGTTTTTATGAGTAACACTCTTGTAGTCCTCCCTGGTTTACTAGGTGAGTTTGTCCAAACTGTATCTAAAGGTTGGTTCTTTAAAGCCTTGTGCATGCATATTTACTATATGTACTTTTTATGGCATGTTTGCTTTCTTTGATCCAATATATAGGCCAAAATCCTATTTTGGCTAAGATGTGAATGAAATTCAACTTCGTAGGTTTTTGCACATATTTATGTGGAGTTTGTCCTCTGTATTGTAATCTCTAACTACTTTGGACCCAAGGAGTTTGGGGACAATTTTGTACTTGAATTTTGTTTTAGGTACATGGGAGATGCATTGGATGCTTTCCTCATTCATAAACAAGATGATGTCACCAAATGATAAATGAAGACAAGCTAGGATTACAAATGAACTCTTATCTACTACATCCTACCATTGTAATCTCGGTAACAAGTATCTTATTCGTGCATACATATATTGTGTCCAACATCTTTTTGGTTGCAACTTGGCATGAATATTGTTTATTTGCAAATGTTATGTTTTCTTGCAAATCTCTTTATGAATCCTCTTTATTTCTGAGTAAGTTGAGAGGTGTAAATATTTTGGAGGATATATAGATCATCTTCATGATTCACCAATCCCAAATATGTCAATCTAGAAATTTTATTTCATATCTTTTCCTCAAAGTGCGCTCATGTGCAATGTTGATGATGTCGTCAGATTGAGGACAAGTATGCCATGAGGGGGGTCCTCGGGGTGTGTGGAAGAGACGGGTGTGAGACGTACGGTGTTCCAGGATGGTGAGCACACAAGTTTTACTCAAGTTCGAATCCGCTGGTGGTGGACGGATCCTACTCCTGCTAGCAATCCAGTAATATGGTAGAGCCGAAATATGGGTTACAAGGGTTTCTCCTCTGCGAGTTGAGATTGTAGACTATTGTGTGTGCCCTAAAGGCTGGACCCTAGGACAGCTTATATCGATATCTGGCCTAGGTTTTACAGGAGAGACCTATCCGGCTACGAATAAGAGTCGGTTACAGAGTACATCTTGGACTACAAGTAACTACACATGCCTACATCGGCAAGTCTTCTAGGCCTTCCCATAGCTGGACTGGATTGAGTCTCTTCTCTCTGACTAGGTCGCCCTTGAAGCATAGCTCTAACCTGAAGTGGGCCACCCTGGTCTGTGAGGTAAAACGAGGATACCCAGAAAGTATATCCCCAACAGCAGCCCCCAGAAGCCTCCAAGAACAAAGTTGGATTTCATCATCTAGCTTGATATCTCTTTGTGTTGCTGAATCTTGAAGGGTTCCTAAAACTTTCCAAAACAATGGGTAAGGTCCGAATCTCAAGTTGAGTCAGAGTTGTCAACATTTCACTTGTTCTTTTCCCTGCTTGATTTCAAACTAAGCCGGAAGATTCTCCTGACGTCATATGACATTAGTCAAGGTCTGGTCATGTCACTGATAGACATTCCTGCCAACGTGACCATTGGTGGGCCCGGTTTATGCGGAACCAAGGCGCTGTTTTAATGCATGCATGGAGATCAAGGATGCGTAATCTTCTTGAGGAAGTTACCCTAGCTCCTACCATGACACGTGGCTAACTCGACAGTGTTCATACACGAATTGTGACGCATAGGAGGTACATAAGAGGTTGAGATTTTCTTCTTTCTCCTCTACCTGTCTTTGCCTTCTCCTTCCTCCAGCAGCGTAACACTCCCCAGCCTCTTTTTCCTTCCCAAACTACACAGCGCCGCCCATCTTAGGTCACCGCGCTAGACCAAATGGATGAGGCTTCTTCTTCTGGCAGGGCGGCAACCACAACGGCGACCTATGCAGCGGTGGAGAAAGAAAACTTCTGCAGGGTATGGATCTCGTGCATCCTTGATGATGAGAAGCTCCACATCATTGAGAAGGAAGGCCTCCTCCGTGTCAGTGACTGGTGCAGTGGCTATGACCAGATCGTCCCCACCCCTCGCACCGATGACAGGGTTTACTTCGGCACTCACCTCGACAAAGGTTTGAGCTTTCCCCCCTCAGAGTTCTTTTCTAAGGTTATAGATTACTATGGAGTTCAACTCCACAACTTCCCCCTAACACAATCTTAGAACTTAGCGCTTACGCTTCTTTGTGTGAGGGTTATCTCGGAATTAGGCTGAGTCTCATTTTGTTCCGGTACTACTTAGGTACCCGCAGAAATTCCATCACTTCTGATAATCCTTACATTACCGGAACTCTTAGCCTGACTATTAGGACAGACCGAGTCTACCCTAAGATTAAGGATAGTGAGTCCGTGAAGAAATGGCCGTCCATGTTCTTTTACCATAAGGACAGACCGGCTCCCGGCAAAGAAACTGCTCTGCCAGTTTTTGTTGATGGTGTTGTCACGCCCCAAGAGTCCTGAGATCCGGAAGCTCTAGCTCTTTCTGACGATTTGCTTCTTGCCAAGAGATAGATCGAGTACCTGATGAAGCACAAGGGTCTGAAAGGAACAACTTAATCCACTATTGGCTAACACGCCAGATTCAACCCCTCCAGTACCATGGTGACCGGCTCATGCACACGATCACCAATAGTAAGACAGATTCCCTCAGGATCTGCACAAAACCAATCCCAAACAAGGAATACGAGTCCCAGATTAAGTGGTTGATTAAAGAGCGGGTCGAGAGGAAGATTACATATCTCTCTCTCTAGACATGTATACGGCTGAGAGTCCTTTGACACCAGTAAGTTTTCCGCTTTGACTCTTATATTCGAATATGTGCTCATCTATACTTCGTCATAGTTTTCGCAATACTAAGATAACTTTTTTTTCAGCTTGCTGACCTCCCCGAGTTGGAGCTTGCTCCTCTTCAGGGATATCCTCCTGAGATATCGTCTCCTCAGGAGGATGAAGAACTTGTTCCATTGTCGGACGCGTTTACCTGGAAAAGCAAGACTCCAACAGTTGTTGTGGGCGCCCAAAAGGTGCCCGTTGTAAAGAGGTAACCTTCTTTACAAGGTTTTAAAAGTTAAGTCATATTCTCTCCCATAATTGCAACGATCTTATTTTTGTTACTGTTCAGGGCCAAAACACTTGCCGAGGGCAAGGGGTAAGGAAAACCGGGGAAAAGCCTGCGCCGGCAGAAGTTGACTCTAGGCTCTCCTACTGTTCCACCTCCGACTCCTACCGCAAGACCATCATCAGTTCTGGAGGATACCTCTTCCCTGCGCATTGAAGATGTTTCAGATCACACTTTAGAGCCAGCAAACTTAGGTTCGTAGACCAAAGTCACCATGTGTGACTCGGCACTTGATAAGAGTGAACCCTCAAAGGGTAATGATCCCTCAGCTGATACCTTCATAGCTAATCTTCTGCAAAATCCGGGTTTCACCAAACTGGGCCTTACTCGGAAGAGTGCAGAAGAAATCCAGAAGCTGGCTCTCCATTGCTTGGAGACCCGGAATATTACAGCAGAGGAGGAAGCTCAAGAAGCTGAAGACGTAAAACTCGCTGATGATCTTGATCAAGTTCGTCTCCGCGACAATACGTTGAAGGCTGGTGTGGCCCCGCCACCGTCAGTAATTCCTCTGACTCTTGCCGAGAAGGTTTTGACTGAGGTGCACATGATCCTCAATAAATTAACTCATGAACATTATGTAAGTCACAATCCGACTCCTCTTTTTATTGTATTTCATATCATATCCTCTAGCCCCCAAGCATGAAGTTGGATAGGAAATCCCAATTTATGCTTTTATAGGATGCCAAAAAATGAACTAGTATAGCCCCCTAAGGCTCGTGCTGATATTTAACTTAGTTAAAATATTAGCCCGAGTCTTAGTAGACTTATGACTCTGGTTACTATTCTGACTTACAGAAAGTTAATGCTTATAACCAGGAATTGTTGAAGAATATTTGCAACAAGTAGAGAGAGATAAGAGCTCTCCGTCTTGAAAATGCTCAACTGAAAGTTTCCAAAGATGAGGCTGAAGGTAAACATTCCAGACCTCCTTTGCGTAGTTTGTTCTTGATCTTTGTAGCCGAATATTTATCCAACTTTCATATCTTTCCAGAACTTGTGAAGCAATCCTGCACTATGATCGAGCAGGCCGAAGATTATAAAGTCCTGGAAGTGGAGAACGCTGACTTGCGAGCTGAGCTGGAGAAACTCAAAGTAGACCATGAGACCAACATCGCAAGTGTTCTCGAGTCTAGAAATCACGCAACTAAAGAGCGTGATCGCATCATTGCCAAGAAGGACAAAACAATCTCGGACTTGCAAAATGCCTAGGATAGGGAGAAGGACACCACCGAAGCTCTCTGGAATGAACTCTAGAGCCTTCGAGAGGAGAGGGCCAAAGTAGATGATCTTATCTTTGGTAATTTTTCCATCCCTGATCCGTCGTTTTTCTGCATTATGAGAATCGGATATGTATGAATGCTTACCTTGTTTTTCTTTCTTATAGGTCCTCTCAACATGCTAGATGCCTCTTCATCCGAGCCTTGTACCAGTCGACTTGTGGCCGTTGGGGACCTGATTCTTGATTTCCGCCATTCTTTGGAGGAAATCGGTGAATCCGTCCGACTCTCAAGACTAGATTCATTGTCGACCTTTGAGCTACGAGACAAGGCAAAGGATATACCCTAGCTCGTCAAGGATTAGAATATGTACTATGCACGCACAGCAGCACAGAATGCTCTGACAATGGTAATGAGCCACCATGAAAGCATGGAGATATGGCAAGTTACCAGGGGTTATTCGACTGTCGAAAAACACGGCAACAAGCAGAACATCAAGCAAATCTGGGATTCCTGCACCGGATACGCCTCGCACGTGGTCGAGCTGACCAACTATGAAGAACCATTTCTCACACCCGTAGCGACGCCACCTCCCCCAAAGGAAGCAGTTGGTGAAGTTTCCGAAGACGATGAGCAGACTGAGTCTGACTTGTCTAGGAAAGGTATAGGGGTGATACTGGTGATGTGTCGAGCGAGCCGGCAAATCCTGCCTCCCCACCTACATCATAGTGTATCAGAGAAAACAATGTGTTATTCTAAAACAGTCTCATTGTAATAAGTAGTAAGTTATTTTGCTAGTGCTAAGTTTGTAAGAATTGATGCTTTACTCCCTTTTAGCACTTTTGGCTTTTATTTATCGTGCCTGAAATTTTTACATAAGCACTTGTTTGTTCTGTCTATACTTATCATTTATCTAGCTTTCCACCTTGTCCCTTTCGTGAGCCGTCAAACCTTTAGCACGGAAACTTTGCTGAGCAACGAAGCTCAATTGCTAAACCAGTTTAAACTCGGAATCAAAGCTGACTTCCAGTACCAACAATTCACTACTCGGAAAATACCCGCATCTAGCAATCAGATAATAAACCCAAGTATAAACTAGAAAAAATTTAGACTTATACCTGAAGGTAGCATTTTTTAGAATCGAAAATCTAACCAAAACAAACATGAGCATAAAGTACTTTCAAGTATTCTGGGATTTTCGACTTATGTCGTGATCATTCAGAAACAAGATGGTACTATAAAACTTCTCAGCAAATATTGAGGCAACAAATACTTTAATTCTCATTGAACATGTACGTATATATGATTACAAAGAAAGAATTTTTTAAGAATAAAAGGGACGTAGCTGAGCAATATTCCATGGTGTTTGTCTAATTCTTCTGGTTTTGTACTGCCTCCAGCTCTCTTTCTCTTCTTAGTAGAGGTCTTTCTTTGACTGGCCCCATATCAGTTAGGTAGTAAGAACCATTGTGCAATACTCGACTAACCAAAAAGGGCCCTTCCCAAACTAGGGGAAGTTTGTGCTTCCTTTTTGCATAAGCCGGTGAACCAAGTCGCCTTTATTGAAAGACCGATTCCTGACACTCTAACTATGATACTTGCATAACTTCTGCTAATAGGCTGTTAATCTTTGCTCCGCAATGATGCAAACTTCTTCAATTAAATCAAGATCATCTTGTCGAGAAATTTTGGCATCCTCTTCGATATACGCAGCAACTCGGGAAGAAGTATGGATCAAATCACTTGGAAGAAACTTCTTCTGCACCATAGACCAAGAAGAAAAGTGTGTACCCTGTTGACCTGTTCGGAGTTGTTCTCAAGCTCCATATCATAGACGGAAATTTGTCCGCCTAAGCCCCCGCATCACGATGAAGTGGTGCTTCGATTCTTGGTTTGAGGCCTTGAAGGATTAAACCATTTGCTCTTTCAACTTGTCCGTTGTATTGTGGATGTGCGACTGATGCAATATCAAGCCGGATTTTTTGATCGTTGTAGAATTCGGCAAATTCTCCCAAAGAAAACTTGCTCCCATTGTTCGTAATAATAATGTCCTGGTAGCAGTATCGGATTATGACGTCCTCAATCCATTTTGTGAACTTATTCACCATCACTAAGACGTGAGTAAATCTACTTGGAGCCCGTTTAAATGGTCCTACCATGTCAAGCCCCCAGACAGCGAAGGGCCAAGTTATCGGAATTGTTCACAACTGATCAGCTAGAACATGAGCTTGTTTGGCATATTTTTGGCAGCCTTTGCACGTCTTGACAAGCCGTTTGGCATCTGCCTTAGTTGTAAGCTAGAAAAATCCATGTCTAAAAGCCTTTGCCACTAAAGATCTGGCTACGGCGTGATGTCCGCATTCACCTTCGTGGATCTCCCTTAGGATTTCCAATCCTTCCGGAGAAACACATCGCTGAAAGACCCCAGACACACTCTTCTTATAGAGCTCACCATTTATTATTGTATAGGTTTTTTCTTGTCGGACGATCTGCCGGCTCAAAACCTCGTCTTCGGGTAATTTTGCATCTACCAAGAAATAAAGGTAGGGTTTTGTCCAGCTGGGAATTACGGCTAAACTACTATTAAGGGTGAGTCAGATTTGTTTGGATCCTCCTCGTCAACTCCTGTGAAAGAGGGAATTTTAAGGAGTTCTGGAAAAGCACCATCCGAGACCTTCTTCCGTGCAGAGCCTATTTGAGATAATAAATCCACTTCCTTGTTTTCTGTTCTAGGGACGTGTTGACCCTCAAACCCTTCGAACGATTTAGATAGTTCATCCACGACAGCCCTATATGCTGCCATGTGTTTATTTGCATTATAGTGATTCGACACTTATTGAGCAACAAGATCCGAGTCTCCATAACACATAAGTCGTCTGATACATTGCAAATGTATCTATAATTTTTGATGTTCCATGCTTGGTTTTATCTACTTTCTTGTGTTTTGTCCACACTTTGGAGTACTTTTCATATGATTTCTTCGACTAACCTATTAACAAGAGCCACAGTGCCAGCTTCCTGTTTTCTGCTGTTTTGCTTCTAGGAAGTGAGAAAATGAATATTCTCGGAATTGGACGGAACAAAAGCCAAAGTCGATATTTTACCAGAAGACTCATAGAGTCAGAAGACGAGATGGAGTGGGGCCAGGGGCTAGCCACACCACCTGGTGGCACAGGCCAGGCCAGACCGTGCCAGGGGGTGGTGTGGGCCCCTCCGGCACCCCCTCGGTCTCCCCTCTCGCCTATAAGAGCCTCTCGATGCAAAAACCCTAAATCGTCAATCAGAAATCCATGAAAAGTTCCGCAGCACCACCGCCATCGAAGGGGAGATTCGAGGGACAGAAAGTCTCTGTTCCAGCACCCTGCTAGGATGGGGAAGTGCCCCCAGAGCCATCTCCATCGATCTCCACCACAATCTCCATCACCATTGCTGATTCCCATGATGAGGAGGGAGTAGTTCTCTCTCGAGGCTAAGGGTTCTACCGATAGCTATGTGTTCATCTCTCTCTCTCTATGCATGATCATATTGTGATCATGAGCTTTGTAATCAAGTAGATCTACCTTGCTACTCAAGTGCTTTAATAGATCTCTGCTCTCCCTATGTGTGTGAAAGTGACAGCGTGCACACCATGGTGGCACTTAGGCTAGAGATTACAAATACTTGTTATGAGTTATATTTGGAGTTGGATGTCTTTATGAAATTGTGGTGTTTGTTGGAACCATCTAGTGCTCAAGGTGATAGTGTGGGCTTATCTAGATGGGAAAGGCTTACTTTGAGGTGTGTTGTTACAGCCCTACCATGGATTAGAGTGTCTAACCAGAGAGTAGTTAAGAGTAGTATCATGAAGATAATATATTTATATGAGAGTGTTCACTAGTGAAAGTATGATCCCTAGGCCTTGTTTCTAAGTATTGATACACCGTTTGCAATTAGATCTGTTACATGTTTGCTTGCTTCAATCTTTATTTCAGTTTGCCTTTAGTCTCTTCCACGCCAGCAAGCTAGTTTCTGGCGCCGTTACCACTTATAATTATTCATACCACCTGTATTTCACTATCTCTTCGCTGAACTAGTGCACCTATACACCTGACAAGTGTATTGGGTGTGTTGGGGACATAAGAGACTTCTTGTATCTTAATTGCAGGATTGCTTGAGAGGGAATACCTTTGACCACTTCCTCCCCGAGTTCGATAAACCTTGGGTGATCCACTTAAGGGAAAACTTGTTGCTGTTCTATAAACCTCTGCACTTGGAGGCCCAACAACTGTCTACAAGAATAGAAGTGCGTAGACATCAAGCTATTTTCTGGCACCATTGCCGGGGAGGTAAGGTAAAAGGTATTCACACCGGAGGATTAAAGAAGAAGAACCTCCCATGGCAAACGCCTATTTTCTGGCGCCGTTGCCGGGGAGGTAAGGTAAAAGGTACTCACATCCTCCGGTGTGAGTGCTCGAAGTTATTTCCTTTAGATTCTGCAATTTTGTCTTTTGTTTCTTGTTTTCACTAGTTAGGCTTAATGGAAAACAACAACAAAATTAGAGAGCTTTATAGTCTTTATCTTGAGTTAGGACATGAAGTGTTTGAAGAGAAAATTAAAAAACCTATGGAACTTTATTTGCATGCTAATAGCAATGTTGTTAGTATGAATTCTTTGGACACCATTATTGCTAATGCTATGGAAAAGTCTAAGCTTGGGGAAGCTAGTTTTTATGAAAATGATCTTTTTAGTTACCCAGCTTTGGAAGATAGCTATTCTATTGCTTATGATGATACCAAACCTCCAATATATGATGATTACAATGATGAATATGATATTTCTAGTCCACCTAATATTGAGGATAAAATTAATTATGATTATAATATGCCTCCTATATTGGATGATTATGGTGATGAAAATAATAATGATAGCTATTTTTTTGAATTTGCTCCCACTACAATCAATAAGAATGACTATGTTTATGTGGGGAGTATTAATTCTTTTATGCATATGGCTCATGATAAGAATGTTTCTTGTGATAGTTATATTGTTACTTTTATTCATGATGCTACTGAAAGTTATTATGTTATTATGAGAGAGGGAAATATGGTTTTATGTATCTCAACAATATTAAGTTTCCCCCTCTTTATGTTGAAAATTTTGAAGATGCACTTGTTTTGCTTTACTATGCTTGTTTCTTTATGCTTTCATGACTTGTTTCTTTACAAGATTCCTATGCATAGGAAGTGGGTTAGACTTAAATGTGCTTTGAGTTTGCTTCTTGATGCTCTCTTTTACTTCAATTCATATTTCTTATGTGAGCATCTTCTCAAACTATCATGCCTAACTTAAAGGCGTTAAAGAAAAGTACTTATTGGGAGATAACCCAAAAGTTTTAGATGAGTCTTGGAAGTTATTACCTCTGTAATAACCGCTCCTTCTCCTTTTTATTTGCTTTTTGTGCCAAGAGTAACCTCTAATGAGAGAGAAGTAATGATTGGGAAAGTTGCTATCCCGAAATAGATTTTTGTGCTTCACCGTAAAAATTCGTGTAAAAGCTCTGTACATCCTTTTGAGGCATAAATTTTGTGCTTCTGCCCCAGGTTGTTATCTAACTTTCGTTAGTTCAACACTTTTTGATTTGAGCAACATAAGGTCTTCGAAAAAATTCGTCTTTACCTGCTGGTCTGTTTTGACAGATTTCTGCCATTTTCTGCATTTGCTTCTTGTTAGTTCCTTTTTGAGTTCTTTTGGGGAATTGAGATTTTTGAGGGAAGTACTACAGTAGCTTGTGTTTTAATTGAAGTTTTATTGGTGTTGGAACTTAACCTAAAAGACCTATTATCTTGAGTGCACTAATGTTGCTAATAAAGATTGTGTGAAGTTTTGTATGAAGGAAAAATTTCAGGTGTATGGAGGGAATGATGTAATGAGATGAAGAATGGACTAAAGCTCAAGCTTGGGGATGCCACGCTTGTCACCCCAAGAAATATCCAAGAAGTACAAGTGTCAAAGCTTGGGGATGCCCAAGGCATCCCCCTCTTCATCAATAAAAATCCCAGGTTTCTTCCAAACGCTTCATTTTTATTGTTTCATGCACAATTGTGTTATTCTTGGAGCGTCTTCTTTTTCGTTTTCATTTTGGTTGTTTTTTTCTTTGTTTTCTTAGTTTGCTTAATAAATTGGTTGGACCCCCTCTTTCATACATTGGTATTCAAATAGTTTGGTTTGGATTGGAAAAGAGTAGGAAAGTTCATGCTTAATTGGTAAAGAGAGCTTGTTTTTGGTTGTGGCCTATGCTTTGTCCTGCCATGCTTGATATTGTTTTGGCTTTATGCTTAGTATTCTTTGCTGTAGCATGACTTGTTATAAACAATTGAGATTGCTTAATGTTCCTTGGAAGAATCATGCGTTGTTTTAGCATATTAAAGCATAGTATTGTGGTATTCTCCTTTGATTCTTTATTTGGGTTGACTTGGCACATGCTCACACCATGTATGACTATCCCAAGTCACCATATCCTTTATGATCCTTTAGTTTTCAACTTGTATTATCACTTTATGCTTTGATCAATGATGTTTTTTCGCTCTGCATGATTATGGCCATTATTGCTCTCTTAGTTTGTCGCTCCCAGTCTGTTGCTAGCCTCCGTAACCAAGTATGAGTTCCACTCATGCATCCAACTCCTTAAACCAAGTTATTCCAAAGAGTCCACCATACCTACCTACTAGCATATGCTATTCCAAGTATATTCATGCTTTTGTTTACCTTCCAAATTAAACTTGTTATGAGAAAACTAGTGATTAAAGCTCTCACAAACTTGATTGCACACTTTACTTTTCTTGCCCTTAATAAACTTGAACCATTTTGTCGTCTATGTTGTATATGCTTGCATTTATTTGTTGGGGATTAGTAGAACCATGATGTCATGGGGAACGCTTTCAACATTGCACGGGTACTTTGTACCTAGTTGATATCATGCTCTTTTGTATATGGATGTCGTCAGTGTGAAATGAAATGGGAACTTGTAAGTCCATGGAGTTTTGTATATGTGTTAGAGAAACGTCTAGGCCGCGGGTCTAATCCATGCTGACATGGTGGAAACCTGCAGCGTAACCATAATGAGATGTCTATGAAGCATTCTTCTTATAAAAAAAGAGTCCTATATTGAGAAAAAAGAGAAAAAGAAAAAAAGAGATTATGAAAAGACGAAAGAGAGAAAAAAGAACCATATTCCCATGGTAAATAAGAAGATTGCTGAGATGCTTGTTGTCTGCTTGCCTTGTCATTTTGATATGGGGATTCTTCCGTATCATCGGGCAACAGGTACCCCGTTGGGGGTTCTCTATGATACACATGTACTTACAATGACAAGAACTTATCGGTGACTAAACTTGAGTAGCATGAGGAGCGGACCTTGTATTCAAGAGACATGAGATTTCTAACTTATACTTCGTCAAGAATGTACACCATAGTTTGTTCACTTTAACCTTAATCACTTCAAGATGCTTATGATAGGGGCAATGAGAGCTGAAAGCTATAAGTACCATAATTTTTGGAAGCTCTTTATGAAACTTGAATCTCTGCTTCCTTCTATGAAGGCCTTTCTTCCACCATTATATTGAGTCTCCACCTTCTACCTTTATGCACCTACTTTGAGAGCATAGTGGCCATTCTTAGTTCTATGTGCATTGTCCCAAGACTAGTTGATTGATGCATAACTTGATATTGCTTGTTTTAAACTATTTGTATCTAGTCACTCTTATGAACTTTGAAGGTGTCCTATGCATTTATATTTGCTACTCTATGAGGGACAAGCTGAATGCTATTATGCTATGTTTTCTTTATGTGAAACAAACAAACGTCTTGCAAAGCATTGTTATTCATGAATCTTTTGTTTGTGCCTTTTCATGTTGCATCATAGTTTCTTTGTATTATTGCTAGAACTTTGTCTTTCATGTTATGATTGAAGTATTATGTTCCCAGCTATCCATGTTTTACAAATACTTTGATCAAGTTTATGATGGTGAATGTCACCTTAAAAATTATTCTTTCTTTTTATCACTTACCTACTCGAGGACGAGCAGGAGTTAAGCTTGGGGATGTTGATACATTGCAAATGTATCTATAATTTTTGATGTTCTATGCTTGGTTTTATCTACTTTCTTGTGTTTTGTCCACACTTTGGAGTACTTTTCATATGATTTTTTGGACTAACCTATTAACAAGAGCCACAGTGCCAGCTGCCTGTTTTCTGCTGTTTTTGGTTCCAGGAAGTCAGAAAATGAATATTCTCGGAATTGGACGGGACAAAAGCCAAAGTCGATATTTTAGCGGAAGACTCACGGAGCCACAAGACGAGATGGAGAGGGGTCAAGGGCTGGCCAAACCACCTGGTGTCACAGGCCAGGCCAGGCTGCACCAGGGGGTGGTGTGGGCCCCTCTGGCACCCCCTCGGTCTCCCCTCACGCCTATAAGAACCTCCCGATGCAAAAACCCTAAATAGTCAATCAGAAATCCACGAAAAGTTCCGCAGCGCCACCGCCATTGAAGGGGAGATTCGGGGGACAGAAAGTCTCTGTTCCGGCACCCTGCCAGGACGGGGAAGTGCCCCCGAAACCATCTCCGTCGATCTCCACCACCATCTCCATCACCATTGTTGATTCTCATGATGAGGAGGGAGTAGTTCTCTCTCGAGGCTAAGGGTTCTACCAGTAGCTATGTGTTCATCTCTCTCTCTCTCTATGCATGATCATATTGTGATCATGAGCTTTGTAATCAAGTAGATCTACCTTGCTACTCAAGTGCTTTAATAGATCTCTGCTCTCCCCATGTGTGTGAAAGTGACAGCGTGCACACCATGGTGGCACTTAGGCTAGGGATTACAAATACTTGTTATGAGTTATATTTGGAGTTGGATGTCTTTATGAAATTGTGGTGTTTGTTGGAACCATCTAGTGCTCAGGGTGACAGTGTGGGGTTATCTAGATGGGAAAGGCTTACTTTGAGGTGTGCTGTTACAGCCCTACCATGGATTAGAGTGTCCAACCGGAGAGTAGTTAAGAGTAGTATCATGAAGATAATATGTTTATATGAGAGTGTTCACTAGTGAAAGTATGATCCCTAGGCCTTGTTTCTAAGTATTGATACACCATTTGCAATTAGATCTGTTACATGTTTGCTTTCTTCAATCTTTATTTCAGTTTGCCTTTAGTCTCTTCCACGCCAGCAAGCTATTTTCTAGCACCGTTACCACTTATAATTATTCATACCACTTGTATTTCACTATCTCTTTGCCGAACTAGTGCACCTATACACCTAACAAGTGTATTGGGTGTGTTGGGGACACAAGAGACTTCTTGTATCTTGATTGCAGGATTGCTTGAGAGGGTATACCTTTGACCACTTCCTCCCTGAGTTCGATAAACCTTGGGTGATCCACTTAAGGGAAAACTTGCTGCTGTTCTACAAACCTCTGCACTTGGAGGCCCAACAACTGTCTACAAGAATAGAAGTGCGTAGACATCATCGTCTAATGCCAATGTCCTTAGCAATCCAGATTCCATGCAGCAGTGCTTCATAGTTGGCAATGTTGTTTGTTGCCCTGAATTGGATCTGCAACACATAGAAAAGCTTATCTCCTTGGGGTGATTTGAGCACCATGCCAGCCCCCGAGCCTTTGAGCACTTTAGACCCGTCAAAATGTAAGGTCCATTATTCTGACTCTTGTAGGGTCATGTTCTCTGTTGTCTCTGTCCAATCAGCGGCAAAGTCAGCGAGGATTTGGGATTTGATTGTTGTGCGACATTTATACCCAATGTCGAAAGTTGAGAGCTCTATTCCCCACTTTGCGACACGTCCTATGGTGTCTCTATTATTGATTATGTCCCTCATGGGAGCTATGCTCACCACGGTAATCTGGTGCTCCAGAAAATAATGTCATAGATTTCTAGATGCGAACAACACACCATATGCTAGCTTTTGATAGTGCGGATACCACTTTGGATTCAGTAAAGACCTCACTGAGGTAGTAAGTCGGACGCTGCACCAGGTGTTCCTGTTTTCCTCTGGCTGTTCCACCACCATGACAATGCTGACAACCCTATTTGTTGCAGCGAGATAGAGCAACATTGGTTCTTGAGGTTCTGGCGCTGCAAGAATGGGAGCGAACTAGAGTACTGTTTTCAGTTCTTGTAGTGCAGCTTCAGCTTCATCAGTCTAGACGAATTTTTTGGTCTTTTTCAGGACCTTGTCAAGTGGTGTGGCCCTCTCACCGAGCTGGCTTACGAACCGACTGACTGCAGCAATGCAACCGATTAGTCTTTATACGTCCTTCAGTCGATTTGGCCTGGAAATGTTGAGTATATCCTTTATCTTTTCCCGGTTCACCTCTATGCCTCTTTGAGACACGATGAAACCTAACAATTTTCTGGCTGGTATTCCAAAGAAACAGTTCTTCGGGTTAAGCATTATATTGTATTTGCATAGATTAGCGAACGTTTCCTCCAAGTTGGAAATTAGTGTTTCCTTCTTTTTAGACATCGCCTCTATGTCATCCACATATGCATGTACATTGCGTTCTATTTGATCGTGGAGGCAACGCTGCATAGTGTGCTGGTATGTAGCTCCTGCGTTCTTGATCCCAAAAGGCATCATAATGAAACAGAAGGTTGCGAAGGGGGTTATGAATGAAGTTTTTACTTTGTCTGATTCCTTCATCTGAATTTGGTGATAACTAGAATATGCATCGAGAAAGCATAGGAGTTCTGAGCCTGCCGTAGAGTCGATTACTTGTCAATTCTAGGCAGAGCGAACGGATCTTTGGGAGAAGCCTTGTTCAAGGCGGTATAATCAACACACATCCTTAAATCAGTGATGTCATTTTTAGGGCCCTTTATAGGATTTGCCGACCACTCAGTGTGGATGACCTCTTATATGAATCTGGCTAACTCAAGCCGGGCTAGTTCTTTAGCTATTGCCTTTTGCTTTTCATCGTCGAACCGTCGTAGAGACTATTTAACGGGTTTAGCGTTTGGGTGTACATTTATAGAGTTCTCGACAAGTTCCCTAGGTACTCTGGTCATGTCAGAAGGTTGCCATGCAAAGATATCTTTATTAGATTTGAGGAACTTGACGAGCGCGCTTTCCTATGCGCAGTCTAAACCTACACCTATCTGCGTCACCTTTGAGGGATCTCCTTCCTGCAATGGCGTCGTCTTTGTCTCTTCTGATGCCTTGAACTCTGGAGTTGGCTTCGTCACCTCCTTCTTCGTCGCGGGCATCTCAGATGGGTCGATGGTCTTCTTGATCTCCTGGTACTCTTGGGCGTGCAGTATGGCTTCGGTGAAGGTGGCATTTTTGTCCTTGCATTCTGGTGCTTTCTTTGGGTTCCCCTGATGGTGATCACGCCCTTGGGACCTGGAATTTTCATCATATTGTAAATGTAACATGGACGAGCCATCAAAGCCCAGTAAGCTGGTCGTCCGAAGATAGCGTGGTATGCACTCTTGAACGGGACCACTTCGAAGGAAAGTGCTTCCGTCTGATAATTCTTTGGAGTTCCAAAGGTAACATCCAAACTGATCTCTCCCAGAGAATTTTCTTATCTTCTGGGGACAACTCCGTGGAAAATCACAGAGCTGTGATTCAGCTGTGTCTCCGAGATCCTCATCCGACACAGCATTTCGATGTAGAGGATGTTGATGCTGCTGTCACCGTCCATGAGGGTCTTGGAGAACCCATACCCGTCAATAAGTGGATTGACGACTAGAGCATACTTTCCTCGCATGTGCAACTTAGGCAGACGATCAACACAGTCAAAGGCGATTGTCACTTTCGACTAGTCCAAAAACTGAGGGACAGCCAGAACAGTTATGTTGAGCTCGTGCATTACTGCCTTCTTGACCTTGGCTGGTTGAGACCCAAGGAAAGCGACATTGGTGTCTTTCTTCCTTGGGAAGGTCTTCTTTCTATCGGACTTGGAATTTAAAGCTTTTGCCTCCTCCATATCAAAATCTTCATTGGTCTCCTTATCCTTATCAGAGTTTTTCTTTCCTTTTTGTCGCTTGGACCTATAGCCAGTTGATTCATCTTTCTTGATGTCGTCATTGAAATGACACTCAACATTTGTGTGGGATGAGCCCCCGTTGTCGGCCGGGTGATGCACACATGGATTATTGGCGATGTCAGCCTCAGAGTAGTCTTTGCCAGGTTGCTGGTCTCCTCTACCTTAGACTCTAGATGTTCCACGACCGTGTCCGCGGCCACGTCCGCGCCCTCCTCGTCCTCCAGACCCAAAAGTAGCGTTTACTACAGCTGCCTCCGCGGTGGGTTTTTCTTTCGAGGTGTTTTTGCACTTCTAGGTCTGCTGCTTCGGCTCTTTTGCCGACTATGGCACAGCTAGCATGTTCAGCAGTCCCTCTGAATCATCGTCGACATCTGCATATTTGCTTGTCGTCTCTATCATCTCCCCCATATCAATTACTTTGTCGCACTTTAAGTGGTGATGCAGCAAACCAATTGGGAGTCCTACAATGAAAGCTTCAATCACGGTTTGATCGTTTACTCCTTCACAAGAGTTCTTGGTGTCGATCCATCATCCGAGATAATCATAGCAAGTTTCTATGGCTTTCTGGGTGCAACGTTGTAGGTCTCCTACCATACAGGGCCTTCGATATGTGCCTTCGAAATTCTGAAAGAACACGCTTTGCATGTCATACTAGTTGTGGATGGTGTTTTCTGGAAGTTCATTGAGCCATGATCGTGTCGTCTTCCTCAGCATAAGCGGGAGATACCGGGTCGTGGCCAAGTTGTTTCCTCCTTTAGCGATGCAGCAAGCTTGGAAAAAGTCCTAGAGCCTGGTGTCTGGCCGGGCTACACCATCATAGGGATGGATGTGCCTTGAGATAGCAAATCCTTCCGGGAAGTTTGTTTGTCGAATGCATGGTCCGAAGAATTTTGGACGCACATAGATGTTGTCTAACTCGTAGCGTCGTGCCTCCATGTTAAAGTTGATCTGATGCCTCGCATCACTAGGTGACAGAGAACGCCGTTGTGGTTGTTCTTTGTGGCTGCGGTGTCTTGGAGCCGGACTTCTGCTTTCGCCACCACCTCCTCCGCCACGACGCCCTCCATGAATCCCTCGAGAGCCGCTATGATGGCTGCTTGGTGGAGCGTCATTATTCCGATTCCGGGGGGTCTTGATTACGACGAGCCCCTACTGACTTGACTCGGCATGGTGTCCGTCGTTCCTTCGTCCGTCGTTGTCGTTGTTGTGACGAGGTTCAACCGGACGGGTTGTGTGTCTAGGGGGTGCCATCCTTTGTCGGTCCTCCTCCCGACATTTCTCTTCTTCATCTTCCCTGCGATTTTTTGACTATCACTAGGGAGGCTATCTCGGAACCAGTGCTGCAACTGTGTCTCACTCTACGACTGGAGCAACGTTGCTCCAGTCACTTGCGTCTTTGTGCTGTTGTCCTGAAGATCCGGTTTTTGAGTAGTTGTCTTCCCGATGGTCCGGACGGTATCGTTGTTCTGGATCTCGTTGGGGCCTTATGTCATGCCAAGCAGGATCCGTGCGGCATTGGTCGGATTTAGAGACCAGTTTTTCGCTTCTAGATTTGGTGGCTTTCTACTGCTCCAGGCCCTTGGTAAGTAGCTTTATGCCTAACCAAATTTGGTCTAGGTTTGGGTTGTTCACCAGGATATCTCAAGCTGCACCGGTGTTTTCCACTAGTGTGCCATACACTAGATCTCCCTTGCTATCGAGTCGAGGTTCTCCTTTGACAGCGTCATCTCCCTCGAAGAGGGTCTTGTGGACTTGCGGATTTTTTTAGCCCGTAAAGGGCCGTTCCGGGTCTTCTGGTGTTGTAGGGAGTTGAACTACCCCATAGATGCGATGCGCTTTTTCTCCTCGAGGATATTGTTAGCTTTGTCTAGGAGTACTTGGTGATGCGCCTCTAGGGCTTGGGTCCTGTCTTCCAATTCTGGAGGTGTAAGATCTGCAGTAGTAGGGATTGGCGTAGTTAGTGCGTCTCCGAGAATTTTACGGGCCCGGGGGTAACCACGTGTCCATCCACCGGGGTGTATTCTGGCTCGTTTGGGATTAGACCTCCATCCGACTCTTCTTCGTATTCTTCGGTGACTACCTCCTCAGTCGGAGGGTCCTTTGCTGGAGTCTTCTTCTTCTTTGCCCTCTTGGCAGCGCCGGTAGCAAAGACGGCTTTGGGTCCATTTCCTGGAGTCAAGATCTGATTAGTACTCCAAGATCCATATCATCCTGTGCTTTGGGAGAGTTTTCTCTAGATCCTTCATCTATAGCTTCTCCTTATTCTGCAGCCTTGGAGTTGAACTCCTCTTCGTATTCCGCGGAGAACTTCCGGAAATCTGCCGACATCAAGGAATCATCTGAAGATGTCGGTAACTCGGTGTTTGTTCCGATCGCCTCTAGCACCGAGTTGTCGTTGTCTCTAGCATCGCCAGAGCCGGATCCGGACCCAACGTATCCGAAAAAGTGCGATGTGTGGGTCCTGAGGTAGTTACGGCTTTCTTCGTTTTCCTCCTCGAAACACTTGATGGTCTCAAGGATCTCCTACATGATGGCATCATGCAGCATCATATGCCACAATGTGTGCCTCAGAAAGGATTATCCTGCTCCAGCGTCGGTAGAGCCAGATCCAGAGTTGTTGTTGCTTTGCTCCTCCTAAGAGTCAATCTTGCTAGGGAGATTGTCCTGAGATTCGACCTTGCTAGGGAGATCCGCTTCAGATCTGACATCCACAGAAAGATCTGCTTCAGGCTCAGCTTTCTCCACGATCTCCACATCAGGTGCGGGATGGGTGGAATTAGGGTTTTCTGGGATCCGGAACTCTGCCGCCTCCGTGGACAAAGTGGACCCAGGAATTTCTTCTGCCTCTATCATCACCGTTGGGGCGGGTGGGGCAGGTTAAGCGAAACCAAGGTAAACGTTGATCTCGCCAAAAGACATGATGGTGTAGCTAGTCACGACCTCCCTAGCCGAAATCCAAGTCTCGTCGAGAAGAACGAGAGGGATGTCATTGGCGTCGAGGACACAACCGACAACGATTGTCTCACCGATTCCGATTCTTGCAGATTCCGCTCAGAACGCAGGTCCAAAGCTCACATGCCCCACGGTGGGCGCCAACTGTCGTCGGATTGAGGAAAAGTACGCCATGAGGGGGTCCTCGGGGCGTGTGGAAAAAAGGGGTGTGAGACGTATGGTGTTCCAGACGGTGAGCACACAAGTTCACCCAGGTTCGAACCCGTCGGCGGTGGACGGATCCTACTCTTGCTAGCAATCCAGTAATACGGCATAGCCAAAATATGGGTTACAAGGGTTTCTCCTGTGTGAGTTGAGATTGTAGACTATTGTGTGTGCCCTAAAGGCTAGACCCTAGGACGGCTTATATAGATATCTGGCCTAGGGTTTATAGGAGAGACATATCCGTCTACGAATAAGAGTTGGTTATAGAGTACATCTTGGACTACAAGTAACTACATAGGCCTACGTCGGTAAGTCTTTTGGGCCTTCCCATAGCCGTACTAGACTCCATCCCTTCTCTCTGGCTGGGCCGCCCTTGAAGCATAGCTCTAACCCGAAGTGGGCCACCCTGGTCAGTGAGGTACAACAAGTATACTCGGAAAGTATATCCCCAACAGATGAAATTTCAAAACTAATCCTTATTTGTGATACTCATTGACTTTATTAGTGGATTCCAACTATCTTCTTTTCCCCGTGTTGATAGTTGTGATGTATTTGGTGGTTTGGTATTCGAAGTTCTTTAATGTATAGTAAGATGAAATTGATCATTTGGCTTTCTTTCAAGCAGAGATATTATTTGTACATTTTGTGACTTCTTGTTGCATATCTTGCTATTTCGTTTAGTAACTATATTGTATGTACATGTTTCTTAGTGGATATATATCATCATGATTCTCTTCTACCTAGAAACTTATACACATGGGATTGGTTACATTTCCATTGATATCCCAATTCCCTAGCATCCACCTTTTATTCTCTTTGATTCTTTGGTGGGTCCCGAAAGTTTTTTGAGTGCTTGTCTTATTTTATTTGCATCTTTGAGCAGTCATATGTGATGAATATTTTTGAACACTCATTTGCATTATTTCACACATTTTATGTTTTAAATGATTTTGGAGGAGTTAGAATTCCATGTTTATTCACTTTGTATTCAAATGTAAGTAGTATAATTGGTGCACGAAACTTGGTGAGCTTTCCTATTTTATTTAAGAACACTCATTTCTTTATTGCACACATTTTGTGTTGTAAATGATTTTGGGGAGTGATGATTCCATGTTTGTTAATTTTGTATTCAAATGCAATTATTATAACTTGTGCATGAACCATGGGAGCTTCTCTATTTGCATTTAAACACGCATTTGCTCTTATCATAATATTTTTTTGTTGAATTGGTTCTTCAGATCTTTTGATTGAGTCATTCATTTGCTTGGTGGTTTTTTATTTCGTGTTGTTGCAATCTTTGGATCCTCGATGTAGTTTCATTTTTTCCTAAGTATTCATTATTTTATATGTCCATATGAGTCCTATCATAATATGAGAAATGCAAACCTTTTGGATTAACTCTCACTATTTTGGCCTTCTAAAGTTTTTCACTCATTTTGGCAATCGATGCCAATGGGGGAGAAGTTTTAGAGGGTTTAAGGGAATTTTGTTTTATTCTTCGGTTTTGTTCTTAAGCATTTGACTTTCCTGTTATTGCATATTTGTATGTTTCATTGCATCTTAAATATATAGAAGAAACTCCACCATCAGTAATGCTTGGCAATATATGCAATGAAATTCAAGTTCATTCACACATGCATAGATTGTGTGGGAGTTTGCTCTACATATTTTGGTTATACTAACATCTTCTTTTTTACTTGATGATAGTGCAACCGGTTTTTTCCTTTAAATTCCTTATATAAACCTACTCAAAGGGATTGTCATCAATTACCAAAATGAGGTAGATTAAAAGGGCATGTCTGCCCCCATGTGTGGTTTTGGTAATTAATGACAATCTCTATGGATTAATATTCATATTGAGTTATACTTGTAGGGAATGTCCATAGGCAATTCTTGAACCATGTGTTGGATTCAAGTTTGAAAGAATAATAAATCAAAGAAGATCAAGTGATGAACAAGAAGATATTCAAGAGAAGTCCAAATTATGGTCATGTGAGAGTTGAGCCTATGGCAAGCATGTCTTGAAGATTGAGAAGGTTGAGTCTATCTTCGAGACATCATCATCTGATGAAGCAAGAAGAAAATATATATGGCAATGGATTCATGAAGATGTGCTCAAGTGAGGATTTCCCATATTGAGTATGGGGAAGCAATGTGTGATTCTTCATCAAGCAAGCGCAATCAAGAAAGTTTTCCAACTTGAAGTGGACAAGATCTTCATAACCTAGCTAAAGTGGAATACGCAAGGCAAAGTATGATCTTGATATTTTTCTCTTTTACCGGTCTCTTAATGTTGGTTGAGAGACCGGGTTATAGGATAGATAGTCATACTATCAAGAGGGATCTCGAGTGAGGAACTTGACCATATCGTTCCAATAGAGCTCAAACATTTGCATCCTTGGCATCATCTTTATTTTTTGTGTATTTGGATTTTATCCATCTGAGATTTTAGATATTATGGTAAGTATCATAACATGCTCTAGTCCATCAAAAATGTGTGTCAGATAAATATCTTATTCACATATTTGTTATTGGTGGTTTCTCATATTTTTTCTTCTTCTCTTATTCTTTGTTATTGGCGGTTTCACCTCTTTGTTCGTATAAAGCTCTAGTCCATCAAAAAAATGGTGTTTCTCTTCTTTGTTCTTATTCTCTTATCCCCCCATAAGCTTTTGTAGCTTTGTTGAAATTTGAGAGAGAAGGCTTTTAACACATCTTATGTACTTGCCAATTAATTAGGTGCATGGTTTTGAGTTCTCCCTGAGGATTTAGTTGGGTGAAAGAAGAAGCTTTTACTCTTGGGTTCTTGGAATCCTAGATGGTGGTTGTGGTGTTGTAGATTTCTTGGGGCCTCCAATTATGTTGTGGAGCTTTCCTTGAAGCTTGTTTGTTGGGAGCCTCCAATTGAGTTGTGGATAAGTGCCCCAAGCTTTTTGCGAGGTTATAGATTGCCACCGGCAAGTGCACCGAATAGTGGATCGAGCACCTACCATTTGTGGCGCGTGCTCGGGAGAAAAAGGTGAGGCCTTTGTGGCGCTTGGGAGACCTTGTGTGTCCCCAACACCTCTCCAGCGGAGACATACTTCCTTTAACAAGGAAGAAACTCTAGTAACTACATCATTGCATCTCCTTGCGGTATGTCTATGCGCAATATCTTTACTTATGAACTTTATATTGTGATAGCCTTCATGCTTGAAGTAGTATATCTTGCTATTACCTTGTTTCTCATCTTGCTTAGACTAAGTTTTTTGTGTACATAGTTGAGCCTTAGCATATTTAGGTTTTGTACTTGATAAGTTAAATACTAGTTTAATTCCGCACTTATTAGAGCCAAAACCGTAATAGTATTTGATGACTAGATTCTTGCACCAAAAACAGGGTTATTGCAGTACTTGTAGGAGCAAATATTTAAGAGTTTGTCCCGATGGGAGATCGGCGAACGGAAACAACACGACTCCGCAGCCACGTTGTCAATGCGGCCACGTTTCGCACCCAAACCGTGGTTTGGAAATAGCATATTCTATAAGTTACTAGAACATCGAGAATTGAGAGAGGTTTAAAATATCTAATAACAAAGAACTTTTAACAAGAACAAAATAAACTAAGACAGAAAGTAAATAGGAATATGAACTGAGTTAAAGAGATTGTAGTTGTAAGATTGATTGGAATGAGAGACGGCTTCTAAGCTTCGGTCTCACTAGTACTAGATGGGAAAATATATGTGACCTATAAGAGATTTCTCAGAAAAATAAACGTTCTCCATATGATTACTGGGCTGTCACACTGTGTGCACTATGCATGATTCTCGCACGTCACCGCAAGGCAAAAGGCACTTCCGGACCGAAGGATCACATAAACTCATCTTAGATCACAATAAATTCTAACTTAGCACACTAGATCATACCTCAACCTAGAGTTGAATCAATCACTCACACATGGATGAACAGCAAAACATATATAAATATATAATGATATCACTACCGTGTTCAATTTTACAATTAATAAACACACGAGAGAGAGAGAGAGATGGAGATGATGATGGAGATGGAGATCGATGCGTGGTGGTGGTGATGTCTTCCTTCTCCTCCCCTTCTTCTTGCTTGGATACCTTGATGGTGATGGTGTTGAGGGAGATCGAGATCTTGGACGTGTGGTTGAGGTAGAGCTCCTCCGCCGTGGAGATCGGATGGGCGGCGGCAGGGCTCCGCCCCTGAAGGTCTATGGTGTGGTGGCTTTTTCTTGCGTCCTCCCTTCTTTATATAGGCCTTGGGGGGTGCCCTAGGGTTCCCCCAATACCGTCATTTGACTTAGGGAAGGTTCTAGAGCTTCTTTGGGGTGAAATCGCATCGTTTCTGACTCTTTTTACAACTATACGGGCGCAACTATACAGCCGTAATTATTGCTCCGGTTGTATAGTTGCTCGTTAAATTTTGAGATCCTTTTAGTATTTTGGTCGGCATTTCTTTATACGAACTCCGTTTTGGGTGTTCTTGGGCTCATTGAGTTCGTATTGGACAGGGCTACAACCCCATTTTCTTGGATATTTATTTTGAGAAGTTGGAAATTTTTCACTTTTCCAACCTCTCAAATGGCTAAGTCTAGTCCCTGCAGCTCCTCCATACTATGCTCTCTTTGTTCCTTTTTCCTTTGTTTTATCCATAATCATCATCAACACCTACACACATTTTATAGACAAGGAAAGTGATCAAATTCTACCTAAACTACTAAATATGCAAAGCTCATATGAAAGTAAATGAGAACTGGAAGTCATGCATATAAGGCATAGTTATAGCTGGAATAAACATGATATGAGAGATAAATGGCTCATTTTATATGGCTAAAAGAGGTCGTATTTCACAGCCATCAACTTCCCCAAGCTAGACCTTGCTCGTCCTCGAGCGGGAAGGGTCGATAATAAATTAATGGTTGTGAAATAGCTTATCATTGGAAATCAATGTCTTGCATCCTTATTTCTTGTACAAGCTTGAAGAGAGAAAACATGTATTCATACAAGGCAACACAAGCTCAGTTATAAAGACCATTAAAGATTCATCAAAACTTATATGCTCCATGTCAACAGAGAATCTAACTTGCAGACAAACTTGTGATCCTCTTATTGCACCTTTTGTATAACTTTTCATATCATTATTTCTTTATGAGGCAAAACTTAGTCACAAATAGATGTCAAGAATAAATAGGAATAAAGTTTATCGATTCTACCCAATCATGTCATCTAGTTAAGGCTCTCAAGTGCAAACATCAGTTATTGTGTTTCATAAAGTTTATCTCTTAGTAACGAGATTTATCCCAAAAGGAAATGTGAGAACATGTCAAAAGAAGCATAGCATTAGCGTGTCTCTTTTGGTCATCCACATCAATGTATCATGGCTATCAAACACTCATTTTCTATTCTTTGTCTTTCTAAAACTTCAGTTCATCAGTAATGAGATCATGTCAAAACTTAGTGTGTTTAATCAGACTGTGCATGCTAAGAATGGATACTCGTGACCATTACCAAGGTTTCCCTTTTCGGTATAATGATTTCTCATAATGGTCAGAGGAGTATTCCCTCTTTTTCTTTGAACACAGGCCCATGAGAATACTAATGCATACCCAAATATAGCATTTGTGCTACATATGTTGGGCAACTCATAGCCAAATTCCAAGAGTTTCCTCTTTTTGGATTGTTCAAAGGCCAGCGGAGTTGTTAGCATCCCATGTTGTGCTGCAGTGGTGCAGACACGCATAAAGCAATTTCATACTTTAATCAACAGGTCAAGATTTGGCATGCATCTCAATTACCGCTAAATATTAGTTTCTTCAAACAAATCCTTTCAAAGAGTACTATCAAGTCGATCATCACATCTATGGTGTTGAGTATCTTTAAGGCTAAACTCTTAAGACAATTAAACAACACCTTATTTAGCATAGAACTCAAAACTTCGAAATATCATTTCCAATTGACAACTCCTTCCATAAGCAAACTATCAAGTCTATTGTTTTGACATTATGGGGTCAAGCATAACCTATTTATTTAAGACAAAGCTATTTAGTGACAACCAACAAATTTTAAGAGATCTTGATCAAGTATTCATTCTTTCCAAGTGTAGAGATTGTGGCAATGTTTTCTAGAGGATCACAAATAGTGTCACAAGCTTCATAAACAATTTGGCAAGATGCATACAAGATCTAAGTCAACTCCTATGGTGCCTATCATGAGCAAATGTATCCCCATATGAATATAGAACTAGACTCACTTAAACAAGCATTCAAAAACAGCGGGATACATGATTGCATTAAACCTTTATCGAATTCGAACATTGCACAAGACTCTACACATGTAGAAGTAACCTCCCCAAGCTTAGAACTTTGCAAGAACCAAACTTGGGTATATCACCAAAAGAAAAGAGAAAATACAGTTTCCAAAAGAGAGTGTGATAAGTGGTTACCTCCCTAAGCTTAGTTGAAAACAAGGGTGACACACTTTACCGTTGAGGTACAAGTAACCTCTCTTTTGATGGACAAAGAACCTTTGCTTCAACATGTATTTCTTGATATGGCTCGGTGTGTCTTCCTTGAGGACCTACTTAAAAATAGACACTGATTGTCGAAGCATTGAATTGAAGCAACCAAGTGGCTCATGTGAGTGTTTGCACGGTTGGCACTATCGTACACGTCATCACACATGGTTCAAGTCCCTGTGAAAATAACACATAAAATAAAATGCATCGGTTTGATATACGAACATAGTTTGTTTACCCCACCGATAAAAGGAAAGTAAAAAAGAAAACATGAACTTCTATAGAGAATTACAGTCTAGGAGGTTTCTGAGGTAGAATTTTATTGCTTATATATGCTCGGCTTCTCTAAATCATGGGAGAAGCTCCTAGGTGGTGTTTTGAGGTTTTTAGAAGAAGAAAGAATAAGAAAGAATAAAGTTTTGAGAAATGGTTACCTTCCAGTTGGCGTTTGAGGGGTTTACCCATCTATACGGGCGCAACTATACGGCCGGATAAAAAAGGCCCCGCCGTATAGTTGGTCGTCAAATCTTCTGTCTCCTCGAGATAAAAAATTTAGACAGGCATTGATTACTATACGGCCAAACTATACAGCCAGAATTTTTATTCCCACTTTATAGTTGGTCATCAAACCATCAGTACCCTGGAAAGAAATTTGACGAAGGCATCGATATCTATATGGCCGGAACTATACGGGAGAAATTTTTATTCCTGCCATATAGTTGGTCATTAAATCTTCTATGGCCACGAAACAGAATTTGTTGATGACAAAGATATCTATACGGCCAAACTATACGGCCGGAATTTTTATTCCCGCCGTATAGTTGGTTGTTAAACCTTCAGTAGTCATAAAAAAAATTATATTTCTTCAAGAATTCTTTCTTATCCTGAAACTTAGCGAAACACCTTGTTTTGACAGTAAAATAACAACTTTAATTTTCGACCAACAACAACATGTATAAAATGGGATTTAAGTACAACCGAGTTATGCAACACATAGTAACAATGAATTCTACCTTTTGAAAACTACAACAAGATAATTCTAATAGAAAATCATGCAAAGAATAAAAATGCAAATTCAACATGAATGCAACTAGACTCAAGACACAAAACTAAGAAAGATGCCTAATGACTTCCGGGTTGCCTCCCGGGAAGTGCTTTCTTATAACCAAGTAGCTAGGCTTCTATACTCCACATTTATTCAGCAATGGAGGAAACTATAGGAGTAGTTTTGCTTACCTACAACGAGTGTCTACAGGATTTATATCATCGTTTGCTCTAAGACGTACCCGCTTGCGGTGCATCGATATCTTGTAAGTGTTCTCGTTGCCACGTGAGGATGGATGCACCAAGCGCGGTAAATATGTATTCTTTCCTTCCTACATAGAGGGTGTTAAAGATTTATTATCAAACTTTGAATCTTTACCTTGATTACTATTTTGAGGGTGCAACTCATAATGTCCTTTTGGATCCAGTAGCTTGATCTTTGCCACCGGACTTTCCTGCACCTCATTAGTAAAACAAAAGTCATAGCAAACATATATGGGAGGCACACAGGGTTTTGTATTTGGCTCATCATAATTGATTTCCCCGAAAAGAGTATTTAAACAAATACTACTAGAATCATCAAAAACTTCTTCAGGGCAGTTATCAGGGTTCTAGAATAATTTAAGTCCTCATCATCACTAAAGTCAGAAGAATAATAAAGATCAGGAAGAGGTGGTGGATTAGGTTTGAGAGCGGCTTTCAATTTATTCCATTCCTTTATTTCTTTTTCTTCTTTTTTCTTGATGCGTCCCCAATACTCTTCATAAAGTTGTTTCACTTCATCTACAGATGTCAGATGTGTGGGATATTCAACACGAGGCTTCTTATTTTTATTTTTATTAGTTTTAGGTTTCCTAGATTTACCCTTCTTTCCTGCTTCAATGATGCAACAAGTGGAAGATATGGGAGGAACAGTAGAGGATTGTTCTCCATCGTTAGTAGTAGCAGTTCTAATATGATTAAAATAATCAGCTATGAAAAGCATTGCTTTAGAAAGAACATCTCTAACTAAGGTATCATCATAAGGAATTTTTCCTCTTCTATTTTCATCTTTAAGAAACTCATTGACCAAGTTCTCTAGATCAGTAGGGAGATGTTTTTCTTCATGCACAATTTCACATTGCCATTGATGAAAATTATTATGTATATCTCTTAAGAGTTTCCAAGATTCTTTCAAAGTTTTTCCAAGGAATGCACCATCACACATCATGTCTAGCTTATCCTTAGAAGAGTGATTTAAGCCTCCATAAAAGTGATTCAAAAATAACAAGTCAGGTATGAAATGGATCGTATGGGCACCTAGAGGGGGGTGAATAGGTGCTACACCAATTTTTAATAATTTTTCAATTTTAGGCTTAGCACAAAGGGTAAATTCTCTAGATCAACTAATAGGTGGAATTTTCCCTATATGCAAACCTATCTACTAGCAAGTAAAGAGCGAGTGGAAGAGGAACGGGTAAACTGAAGTGAAGCACGCGGAGACACAAGATTTGTTTGACCGCAGTTCCTTCCTTGTTAAGGGAAGTACGTCTGCGTTGGAGGGGTGGGCGGTACTAAGACCACCACACCACAAAAGGCCTCACCCTGTTCTCCGATGGTTCTCGCCACCAAAGGCCTGAACCACCTTTCCACTATAGGTACCCTTCGAGGTGGGCACCGGCGCCTTTACACAACTAGCGGGGCAACAACTCCACAACAACTTGGAGGCTCCCGAAATGACAACAAGCTGCCACAAGAACAAAGCTATCAAATACAATAAACAAGATCTAGTTATTGACAAGAATACTAGATCAGGGATTTCTCCAAGTGAATGGAGAGGAGTTGAAGCGCTTGATTCTTGATGATGATGATGAACTTCTCCTCCTTCAATTCCCCCAAAGATCAAGACCTTCGGGTGGTTGAAGTGGGAGATCAAGAATGAGAGCTCTTGCACAATGTCTGGACAATTTCGAATGAATCAAGAGTTCTGAACGTTGGGGAAGAAAGGGTATTTAAACCCCCTTCAGAAACCAGCCGTTGGACACTTTGGGGGCCATATTATCCGGCCCAAGTGATGGCCGGATTATCCGGCCTGGGGAAAACACCGCCCCAGAATCGGAATATCTGGCAGATAATCCGCCCCCTATCTGAGCATCACGCCGAGCTTGGCCTTGATCAACTTCTGGGGGCCGGATTATCCGGTCCTATGCGAGGGCCGGATTATCTAGCCTGGGGAGAAAAAACTGCCCCAGTTTGGATTTTCCGGGAGAAAAACCGACCGGATACCGAGCGACGCGCCTTAGCTCCTTTTGCTCGAAAACTGGGGGCCAGATTATTCGGCCCATGCGACGGTCGGATTATCCGGCCTGGGAGGAAAAACCGCCCCAGTTCGGATTTTCCGGGAGAAAATCCGACCAGATACCGAGCGACGCGCCTTGGCTCTCTTTGAGCAATGAGGTAGGCCGGATTATCCGGCCCTTGGTTGGGCGGATTATCCGGCCCCCCTCAAAGCTTCCTACACACTTAGCGCACATGAATAATCTCCACGGTATTGTTATCTAACACGCAAAACATAGGAAAACATGAAATGTTCTTTCAATCTCCCCCTTCTTGGTGTTAGATGACAATACAAGGATTTGCAGGAGAAAGTCACAAGACAAACAGTAGTAACTATGAAAGAGACTCCCCCCCAATGTGTGCATAATAGAGTTTTGCATTGGAATACAAATGCACACAAATAGGTGAGTCTATTCCATAGACATATGAGCAACAAAAACATACCGCTGAAGTAGAGGAAAGGCATCCTTGACATAAGTCACAAATATTACCAGATAACCAATATGAGCGCCTTTCGTGATAAACCTCCAGCAATAGGATATGAATAGATAGATTCATAAGCATAATCCATGATATGAAATCCATAGGCATAATCCAGACAACCACATAAAGTCTCAACCAACCACAAATCACAAATTTAAAGTTCAACGCTAAATGGGCATAAGCAAGAAAATGACGAATAAAAAAGTGCAAGTGCTTATGCCCGACCCATGCAAATCCACGGACACCCTAATAGAACTACTTCTCCCTCTTTGGCATCGAGACACCAAAAAGGGAGAAGAGCGATGCTAGCGCCCCATAGGATCACTCGTAGTCCTCGTCCTCGTCCTCTTCCTCGTCTTCATTCTCATCCTCATCCTCATCCTCATCTTCAAGCTCCTCAGTGTCACCTTCCTCATCCTCATCATCAGCAGCAGGCGCAGAGGGGAACAAGTGTCGCTCCAGCTCACCATAGTTCAACCCGGAGGAAGAGTTCCACCGAGCATACGGAGTGGGAAGTGTAGGAGCTAGAGGATCACCTAAAGCACCGGACACATGGTGGAGAATGAGCTGCTGGGAGTGAGCCAACTCATGGCGCTGCTTGTATGCCTCGTACTGACCCTTGCGCATGTCCACTCCCATGCACATAATGTGATGCTGGAACCAGTTCAGTTGCTTGATCTCACGGGCAACAGGAGGCACTGGGGGCCTGCGAGCATCCCTCATGAGGCCCTCGGGAGCAGAGTAGGGGTGAGAGGTCTTCCGAACCTTGTTATAGATCTTCTTGGCCTTATGTACCGAGTCAATGTGGAACTCCTCAGCAGGAAGCAGGTGCCTGATTAGCAACATAATGTAGGGTGCATAGGGAATGGAAAGACGGTTGAACATAGCATCAGTCAACTCATGGTAAATGAAGTCCATGACATCCAGCCTGTACTGCACCAACTCGTCCTCGCAAGAGGCAACCTCATGAGAAAATTGAAGTAGCTGAACAAGGTGACCACGGATGCTGTCATTGTTGCCCCCACTCGGAGTAATGGAGTCACGGAAGAGACCCACTAAGGCAGCATGGGGGCAAGGCCAGCCAGAGTGCCCACAATGCCATTGCCCACGGTGCAAGGAGAGAGAGCTGCATCTTTGTTGGGCTTCAGCTGGGTGATGATGCGGTGGCCACTGGCTCGATCCCTGCTGCGGAAAGAGTATCCAAGAAACTCAGCAAACACGTGAAAATCAGCAGTCATAGGCCTGTCATGAGTCATCCACTTCATAGTGCGACGCTCATCCCCACAAATAACCATAGTGGAGAAGAACTGCTTCACCACCTCATAGTCAAAGGAGCACTGGAGAGCCATGAGTTGGTGCAGCCCCATCTCTCAGCCACAAACATCGCATCCACAAGATGATCCTTCTCCAAAGCATCAGTAAGTACCAGTGGGTGCATAGGCCTAATGTTCAGCCTGGCATACACATCTTCATAGATTCCCTTCTGTTCTGCACACCAGAAACGAGTATCCCCCAGCTCATCATCACGAGGCAGCTCAGCAAACAAGTCATGGTGACGGATGGAGGAATAGGTGACCGCATCCAGAGTCATGTAGTTGATCTTGGGCTCCTTGCCCTTCCTCTTGGACACCCCCTTCCTAGTCCTCTTAGCTTGTTCAGCCATGCGCTTCTCCTCGTTCTTTCTCCTCCTCAACTCAACTTCGTCCACCAAGTTACCTTGACCGTCGTCCCAAAAGTATTTGGCGCGGGGGCGGCGCTTGTAGGTCTTGGGAACACTGGAACCACCTGTGAGGAGAATAAGGGAGATAGCAAGGGGATAAGCATACACAAAAGTCCAGGAGAGAGCATGGAAAAAGTAGTCACAAATTTCATAGGAAAAATCTACCCAATGCATACTCCATAGTGAAACTGAACTAGAATCGAATCTGTCAGGCCGTATTATCCGGCCTGGCCAGGGGCGGATAATCCGGCCCTGGCAGAAAAATTTCGATTTCACCTAGATTGAATGCAAAAAAGTAGATCGGGCCTAGAAACTGCAAGACTACTATTTCTATGCGAAAACACATCCTTCTAGACAATGTTCCACCCAACAAGTAACACATCTAGCCATAGATGGGGAGAGAGGGAGTTACCCTCACTCATTGGAGGAAGAACGCGGATGAGAAGGTACCCGGAGGCGTGGAGAAGAAGATCCGGGGAGGCCCGGAAAATCCGGTGGCCAGAGAGGCTCCAGGGAGGGTGGGGGACTGCAGGCGGCGGTTGAGGAGGAGAGGATTGGGGGAGAAGTGCTGCTCGTTATGAGCCCTTCCCCCTGATCCCTGCCCTTTAAGACGAAATCCGCCAGGGACGGATTATCCGGCCTACACTTGGGCCGGATTATCCGGCCTCAAATCGGGAATTCTGTTGCACACAGAACCAGGCCCGCGTGTCCCCAAACAACACCCCCACAAGGTGTACAAGGCACTTGTGTGCTAGAATAGATGGCTTAGGGGTAGGGAAAGGCTTAGGATTAAGAGAGCCAAACTGAGATGGTACTAGACACTCAAAATTGCAAGATTCAAATCAAATAAAAGCCAAGATTGAGTGTGATTCCCATAAGAACAAGAGATAGCAAAGAACATCCAAAAAGAGCCAATTCTCCTCAAGGGAGAGGGCGGTGGCCGAAGCCACCTTGTTGGAGTGTATTGTGTGACACCGCGAAGATATATCTTGGGTTCACGACCAATACTCATCAATAAGCTCACATATCACAACATGATATTAAGAGAAATGATTTATCTTGCTATTGGCATTATGGGGGGAGGTTTAGCCCAATGAGTTAGGACCACACTCCCCCTATATCCATGCCCACACCTAGACCAAAGAAGGATTGAGATGAACGAGTGAGTGCATGGGTAATCAAGACAAGCTCCTAGAATCAATGATATTTAGCTCATTCCTCAAGTAGTAGAATCTTGCTTCATCAAGTGGCTTTGTAAAGATATCCGCAAGTTGGTTCTTCGTGCTCACAAAAGATAGTTCAATATCTCCACGAGCAACATGGTCTCGAATAAAATGATTCTGAATCTCAATATGCTTCGTCCTAGTGTTTTAATTGCACTTTTATTATCACATAAAAGAGGCACTTTGTCACAATTGACACCGTATTCCTTTAAAGTTTGCCTCATCCATAATAATTGAGTGCAAGCGCTGGCAGCAGCAACATATTCAACTTCGGCGGTGGAGAGAGATATACAATTCTGCTTTTTAGAGGACCAACATACAAGAGACCTTCCCAAGAATTGACAAGATCTAGAAGTGGATTTCCGATCATCCTTATCACCAGCCCAATCTGAGTCAGTGTAACCACATAGAGAGAAATTGGAGCCCTTGGGATACCAGAGACCAAAGTTAGGGGAATGAACCAAATATCGAAAGATCCTCTTGACCGCCACTAAGTGGCTTTCTTTAGGAGCTACTTGATACCTTGCACACACTCCCACACTCAACACGATATCGGGCCTAGATGTGCAGAGGTAAAGAAGAGAGCCGATCATGGACCGGTATACCTTTTGGTCCACATCTTCACCATGTGGGTTAAGTTCAAGATGACATTTTGTTTGCATCAGAGTGGCGACCCCATTTAGATCCGTCATCTTGAATCTCTTGAGCATGTCTTGGATGTACTTTGCTTGATTAATAAAAGTTCCTTCTCTAAGTTGCTTGATCTCGAATCCAAGAAAGAACCGTAACTCCCCCATCATAGACATCTCAAACCTGTCAGTCATAAGCTTTGAAAATTCATCATTAAAAGCCTTATTAGTAGAACCAAAGATGATATCATCTACATATAGTTGGCATACGAAGAGATCCCCCTTAACCTTCTTAGTAAAAAGAGTGGGATCGATTTGCCCAACTTCGAAGCCACGATCTAACAAAAGCTCTTTAAGGTGCTCATACCACGCACGTGGGGCTTGTTTAAGGCCATAGAGTGCCTTATCGAGTTTGTAGACATGGTTCGGAAAGTTAGGATCCTCAAAACCCGGGGGGTTGCTTTACATATACCAACTCATGTAGAGGACCGTTAAGGAATGCACTCTTGATGTCCATTTGCTGCAACTTAAAATTGTTATGGGCAGCATAAGCAAGAAGGATACGGATGGACTCAAGGCGAGCCACTGGAGCATAGGTCTCGCCAAAGTCAATGCACTCAACTTGGGAGTAACCTTGTGCCACAAGTCTTGCCTTGTTCCTCACAACAATGCCATTCTCGGCTTGCTTGTTTTTGAATATCCACTTGGTGCCGATAACATTGCGGCAATCTTGGGGTTTCTCCATGATTTTCTAGACTTTGTTGCACTCGAAATTATTCAATTCTTCATGCATAGCAACAACCCAGTCTAGATCTTCAAGTGCTTCAAAGACCTTCTTAGGTTCCACCATAGAGATATGAGCTTGATGCTCACCAAAACTGGCCAATTCTCTTCTTGTAGATACCCTTCGTCGAAGATCACCAACAACCTTGTCGAGGGTGTGACCCCTCAACTCAAGGTTCCGATCAGCCCGAGCCTTGCGACGAAGTTCAATAAGTTTGTTGTCTCTTGGAGGAGTAGATTCATCACTTGAATCTTCATTGGAAGCATTTACTCGACCTTGATCAGGAACAGGAATATCAGCAGCAGGTGGTGATGACGCGTGCCCTTGAGGTGAGACAATAGCTGTATCAGGAGGCTACTGAACTGGAGAGTCAGGGCCGGATAATCCGGCCGATGGAGAGGCCGGATAATCCGGCCTGGGAGTATTTGTAGCAGTATCATCTGGAAGCCTGGGGCGTGCTTGAACTGGCGAGGGGCCGGATAATCCGGGGCTTGCCGGAAAATCCGGCCTGGATCTTGCGTTGATATCTTCACCACCAGGAGCAAAATGGTCAGCTGGAGCGGGGTGGCCGGATAATCCGGTGTTGACCAGAAAATCCGGCCTGGAGCTTTCTGGAACATCTTGACCTTCAGCAGTTGATGGAGATGGTGTAGAAGTTGCCCCCGTGGTTGGAACATGTTGAGTATGTGTAGATGAGGGCTCTATATGAGTAGAGCATTGTCCTTCCCGGTCCCCACAAGGGGTTCCTCAATGGGGCGGAAAAATCCCACGCCCATTCTTCTTATGGCATCTTGGGGTATTTCAAATCTGCATCACAAACACCAACTTGCTTCGCACGGGAACCGTCATTTTCCTCGAACACCACACTACAAGATTCTACAACTGTTCCGGATAAACGAACAAAAATACCTTCTAAAGCCTTAGATTCAAACTTAGATAAACGAACTCCTTTGATAAGAAAGAAACACTTACACCCGAATACCCGAAAGTATGAGATGTTTGGCTTGTTACCGGTAAGTATTTCATACGGAGTCTTGTCGAAGATCTTACAGAGGTATAATTGGTTGGATGAATGACAAGTAGTAGAGATTGCTTCAGCCCAGAAGTTATATGGAGATCTAAATTCGGCTAACATTGATCTTGCCATATCCATTAGAGTTCGATTCTTCCTCTCGGCTACACCATTTTGTTGAGGGGTGTACGCAGCGGAATATTGATGTCTTATCCCCTCTTCACTTAGGAACTCATTTAAGGTGTAGTTCTTGAACTCAGAGACATTATCACTTCTTATAGCCAGAATGGGGACATTGTGTTGACGTTGAACCTCGTTGGCGAAGTCGATGATAGTTTGTTGAGTTTCACTCTTCAACTTGAAGAAATAGACCCAAGTGTATCTTGAGTAATCATCAACAATCACTAGACAATACTTCTTCCCACCGAGGCTTGCATGAGATGGAGGTCTGAAGAGGTCCACATGAAGGAGCTCCAAAATCCTTTTTGAAGAGATAATAGTTTTCCTTCGATGAGGTGAGTCATGCATTTTCCCTTCAACACACGCCCTGCAAACACGATCTTTGGCAAAGGAGACATTCTCTTTTAGTCCAAGAATGTGGCCACCCTTGTGGAGACTTTGCAAAGTTCTCACATTGACGTGGGCTAGTCGGTGATGCCATAGCCAACCCGCATCAGCCTTTCCGAAAAGACACGTCGGGCCTATAGTGGTTTTCCCCGAAAAGTCCACCACATAAAGGTCGTTTTCGACATATCCCACGAAAGCGACTTTTAGAGACTTGCTCCGCAAGAGTACCACCAAATCAGCATCAATATAAACTGCAAAGCCCATCTTACCAAGGGCGCGAACTGAAAGTAAGTTGTACCCGAGGGTTTCAACAAGCATGACCTCCACGAGAGAGATATCATGAGTCGCCACAACTTTGCCGAGACCCAATACCTCAGATTTTGACTTGTCACCATAGGAGACGGTTATGTGATCAAGGTTTGGCCGCATCTCCGTGATGATCTCCTTGCTTCCGGTCACATGACTCGTGCAACCGCTATCGAGTACCCATTTAGAACCACCGGAAGCATAGCCCTGCAAGAAAATTACTTCTTGGTTTTAGGTACCCATTTTTCAATGGGTCCTCTCATGTTAGTAACAAGGGTCTTGGGAACCCAAATAGACCAAGGAATGTAAGAATCATAAGGGCCTACATAACTAGCATAAACATCACCATAATAATCACAATATAGTTTAAAGTTAGGATTAGTCTTGTCATTGGTAATGTTGCTAGTCTTTGGTTGAGCAGTCTTGCTCTTCTTCTTATTCTTGTTTTTCTTGCTCTTTGTCTTGGGTATGTAACCAAGACCTTCTTTACTATTGTTTGTCCTTTGCCTGCTCAGTATCTCATCAATAACCTCTTTACCTTTGTGTTGATAACTTCTTGCAAGGTCTTCTTTTCCAGAGGATGAAGTGGAGGTACTTGGCATATCATACCGTTTCAATTGAGTTTGGAGCTGGTCATGAGACTCATTTAAAGTAGAATGATCACTCTTCAATGTCTTGTGAGCACTTTCAAGATTATCAAACTTCTCCAAAAGTCTAGCATGAACAGCCCCAAAGTCAATCTTTTCTTTCTTTAGTTTCTTTACCTTGGCAAGAGCATGGTCACGTTCTTTAATGAGCTGAGCTACAGTTTCTTCTTGTGACTTCTCAAAGGATTCGAGTCTCTCTTCCAAAGATACTCGAGCTTCCTCTTCCTCTTCCAAGGCATTCTTCAAAGAAGCTATCTCCAAGGCATCTTCTCTTCCAATTCTGCCCTTTTCTTCAAGAAGATCTTCGGCTTGAGCAAGTTGACTCATAAGAGCATCAAAATGGAGTTCGTGCTCACCTTGTAGGTTAGTGAAAAAGGTATCCAAAGCAATAACTTCTTCTTTCATTTTAAGACTGTCATGATCATCCATATCCAAAATTATGTTAGTCTTAGGAAATGAAGAGCTAGAAGTTGATACCTCGGACCCTCTTGCCATTAGGCAAGTGGCGTTGTTGTTGATGAAGTTCTCGTTTGGCGAGTCGAAGAGGGATGAGGGAGTCGATGTGGTGGCTATAGCAGCCACCTCGCGGGAACTATCATCATCCTCTTCATCTTCACTTGTGGAGGAGTATTCCTCTTGAGCTACCAAGACAATCTTGGGTTGCTTCATGAAAGGGCCATTCTTCTTAATAAAAGTCTTCTTCTTAGGTGCTTTAGATTTCTCTTTAAGAATGAGCCTGCCACGATTGTCTTCTCTATTTTGATAAGGACACTCGGCTACAAAGTGCATTCTATCTCCATAGTTGAAGCAAGTTCTCAATCTTGGGCCACTTTCTCTTCTTCCATTTTACCCGTTCTTGCGCTCAAGTTCAGACTTGGCTTTGGCAGGGTCCTTCCAAAAGTTCCTTGCATAAAATGCCATGTACTCACCATGAGCACGTTTGACCTCATCGGGGCAGTCCATGGATACCCCCTCAAAAGCTCCTTCATCTTCCTCTTGCTCAACAACATTGGCTTTGAGAGCCACATTGACACCCTTTTGCATTCCAATGGCCCGAGCATGGGCATCTTCAGCATTCTTTGCTGCCACTTTGAATGACGCCATTTCTTGCATGACTTCGTTGGATGTCATTTGATGATAGTTATGTCTACCTTTCGGGCTTTTCAAGTCTGTTGGCTCGAAAGGCATTAAGGCACTCACATATTTCCTTTTTATCCATGCATCATCAATGTGAGTGGCCCCATGCTTTTGAAATGTTGTTGCGATGCCCTTGAGTCTTCTATACATGTCCTCATGGTTTTCACCATCCAACATGTAGAATCCCTCAGCTTCATTACTAAGGGCATCATACCTGTTTCTTCTCATGCTTTCATTTCCAACGAAGAGATCCGTAAGATTATCCCAAGCTTCTTTAGCTGTGTTGAGATGTTTAATGTGTGGCATGTCCTTGGGACCCACACCCAGCTGTATCATGTGGAGAGCGGTGGCATTCAACTGGATGTCCACAACTTCTCTTCTCGTTAGGTGGGTTTGATCTCCAATATGAAGACCCTCTTCAATAATCCTCCACAATTCAATAGAGGAGCTGCAAACATGAGATTTCATTAGGAATTTCCATTGATTAAAGGAGGATGCAGTGAGCTTGGGTGGATCACCCCTATTGTTTATATGAGGATGAGGGATAGGTGGGTCGAGGGAATATACGTGGCAAACCTCAATATATTCCTCCTTACCACTTCCCTTCTTGGAGGTGGAACCATTAAGTTTTTCACCTTCCACATCATCATCCTTGGATCCGGTGTTACCCTTTTCCTTAGATAATGGTGTGGCAGCCTCAGAGGACGATGGATATGGGGCTATGGATGATGTAAGGCGAGCAATCATTTGATTCATCTCCTCCATATTGGCCTCAAAGGATTTCAACAAGGTTGTTTCCAACGACTTGAGATCATCCATTATGACCTTATCCATAGCCTCATTTCCATCATCCTTGGTACCCATACTACTCTTAGGCGGTTAAGCCTGAATTAAGAGCCGGGGCTCTGATACCAATTGAAATGGATCGTATGGGCACCTAAGGGGGGTGAATAGGTGCTACACCAATTTTTAATACTTTTTCAATTTTAGGCTTAGCACAAAGGGTAAATTCTCTAGATCAACTAATAGGTGGAATTTTCCCTATATGCAAACCTATCTACTAGCAAGTAAAGAGCGAGTGGAAGAGGAACGGGTAAACCGAAGTGAAGCACGCGGAGACACAGGATTTGTTTGACCGCAGTTCCTTCCTTGTTAAGGGAAGTACGTCTGCGTTGGAGGGGTGGGCGGTACTAAGACCACCACGCCACAAAAGGCCTCACCCTGTTCTCCGATGGTTCTCGCCACCAAAGGCCTGAACCACCTTTCCACTATAGGTACCCTTCGAGGTGGGCACCGGCGCCTTTACACAACTAGAAGGGCAACAACTCCACAACAACTTGGAGGCTCCCGAAATGACAACAAGCTGCCACAAGAACAAAGTTATCAAATACAATAAACAAGATCTAGGTATTGACAAGAATACTAGATTAGGGATTTATCCAAGTGAATGGAGAGGAGTTAAAGCGCTTGATTCTTGATGATGATGATGAACTTCTCCTCCTTCAATTCCCCCAAAGATTAAGACCTTCGGGTGGTTGAAGTGGGAGATCGAGAATGAGAGCTCTTGCACAATGTCTGGACAATTTCGAATGAATCAAGAGTTCTAAACATTGGGGAAGAAAGGGTATTTATACCCCCTTCAGAAACCAGCCGTTGGACACTTTGGGGGCCAGATTATCCGACCCAAGTGATGGCTGGATTATCCGTCCTGGGAAAACACCGCCCCAGACTCAGAATATCTGGCAGACAATCCGCCCCCTATCTAAGCATCGCGCCGAGCTTGCCCTTGATCAACTTCTGGGGGCCGGATTATCCGGTCCTATGCGAGGGCCGGATTATCCGGCCTGGGGATAAAAAACCGCCCTAGTTTGGATTTTCCGGGAGAAAATCCGACTGGATACCGAGCGATGCACCTTAGCTCCTTTTGCTCGAAAACTGGGGGCCGGATTATCCGGCCCATGCGACTGCTAGATTATCTGGCCTGGGGAGGAAAAACCGCCCCAGTTCGGATTTTCCGGGAGAAAATCTGACCGGATACCGAGCGACACACCTTGGCTCTCTTTGAGCAATGAGGTAGGCCGGATTATCCGGCCCTTGGTGGGGCGGATTATCCGGCCCCCCTCAAAGCTTCACGCACACTTAGCGCACATGAATAATCTCCACAGTATTGTTATCTAACATGCAAAACATAGGAAAACATGAAATGTTCTTTCAAGGTAAATTATGATGTGGACAATCATGCATCAATTTTGAGAACCTACTATAAGCTTGTATTAAATCATCATTGTAGCTCTGCTTGAAATTCAGGATATGAATCCTACACTCATAAGTTTGCTTTTGTGAGAAATACTTAGCGAGAAAAGCTTCGGAGATACCTTTCCATTAATTGAAGTGTCCCGCGGGATGCGATTTTAGCCAATCTTTAGGTTTTCCTTTCAGCGAGAACCGGAATAGATATAACTTTAGCTTATCATTTGTCCATGCATTTGCCTTCACCTTAGAACATAATGAAGTAAATTTGTCAATATTCTCATATGGATCATTGTCTAGATCTCCTGCAAAAGTTATTTCATCCACATCAATAGCAGGCTGAACAATAAGAGCATGTAAATGATCAACACTCGGAGCACCATACTCCGCAAGACTCTTACTTTCCTTAGTTCCTTTGTTTTTGAATTTCCTATAACTAAAATAAATAACAAGACTACTAACAAAAGGTAAACTATTTTTTTTGCTCTTTTCAAATAATCAAAAGTAGTAAGATAAATAGCAACAAATGGAAATAAACTATGTGTGAGTAGGAAGGTAATAACCGGACGCTTAGCTCCCTAGCAACGGCGCCAATTCGATGACTGGAGTCCTGTACCAAAAAATAGGGTTATTGTAGTACTTGTAGCAGCAAATATTTAAGAGTTTGTCCCGATGGGAGATCGACGAATGGAAACAACACGACCCCGCAGCCACGTTGTCAATGTGACCATGTTTCGCACCCAAACCATGGTTTGGAAATAACCTATTCTATAAGTTACTAGAACAGCGATAATTGAGAGAGGTTTAAAATATCGAATAACAAAGAACTTTTAACAAGAACAAAATAAACTAAGATAGAAAGTAAACAGGAATACGAGCTGAATTAAAGAGATTGTAATTGTAGGATTGAATGGAATGAGAGAGGGCTTCTAGGCTTTGGTCTCACTAGTACTAGATGGGCAAATATATGTGTGATCTATAAGAGATTTCTCAGACAAATAAACATTCCCCATTTTATTACTGGGTTGCCACACTATGTGCACTATGCATGATTCTTGTGCCTCACCGCAAGGCAAAAGGCACTTCCGGACCAAAGGATCACATAAACTAATATTAGATCACAATAAATTCTAACTTAGCGCACTAGATCATACCTCAACCTAGAATTGAATCAATCACTCGCGCATGGATGACCAGCAAAACATATATAAATATATAATGATATCAAAACCATGTTCAATCTTACAATTACTAAACACAAGAGAGAGAGGGGGATGGAGATGATGATGGAGACGGAGATCGATGCGCGGTGGTGGTGATGTATACCTTCTCCTCCCCTTCTTCTTGCTTGGATGTCTTGATGGTGATGGTGTTGAGGGAGATCTAGATCTCGGAGGTGTGGTTGAGGTAAAGCTCCGCCACCGTGGAGATCAGATGGGCGGCGGCGGTGGCAGGGCTCCGCCCCTGAAGGGCTATGGTGTGGTGGCTCTTTCTTGGGTCCTCCCTCCTTTATATAGGCCTTGGGGGTGCCCTAGGGTTCCCTCAATACCGTCATATGACTTAGGGAAGGTTCTGGAGCTTCTCTGGGCAAAATCCTGCCATTTCCGACCCTTTTTACAACTATACGAGCGCAACTATATGGCCAGAATTATTGCTCCGGTCGTATAGTTGCTCGTTAAACTTTGAGATCTTTTTAGTATTTTGGTCACCATTTCTTTATACGAACTCTGTTTTGGGTGTTCTTGGGCTCGTTGAGTTCGTATCATCGAGGGCTACAACCCCATCATCTTGGATATTTATTTCGATAAGTTACAAATTTTCACTTTTCTAACCTCTCAAATGGCTAAGTATGGTCCCTACACCTTCTCTATACTATCCTCTCTTTATTCCTTTTTCCTTTGTTTTATCCATAATCATCATCAACACCTACACACATGTCATAGACAAGGAAAGTGATAAAATTTAACCTAAACTACTAAATGTGCAAACTCATATGAAAGTAAATGAGAACTGGAAGTCATGTATATAAGGCATAGCTATATCTAGAAGAAACATGATATGAGAGATAAATGGCTCATTTTATATGGCTAAAAGAGGTGGTATTTCACAGCCATCAGTATTAAAATGTCTAGTCACCCCCTCTAGGCGACATCCTTGTCCTTTCAATAATTATAGAATCTCCACTTCTTGGTGGCAACAAAAGTGACCAATCAATCACATAAGTATTATGTATTGCTCATATTTTATTATAGCTAATTATTCACATATGTATTGATAAAATTTCCATCTAAACAATTGGCAGAAATTCATAGTAGATTAACTGAAATTAATAATTTATTGATAGTGAATGGTGGATGCCTGCTAGTGTTGTCATGATCTCTTCAACCATCAAACAAAAAGTTCTTATTTCGTTACAAGCATACATTAGGAACGATAATGTGTCTATGCATGGGGCCTATGAAAAAACTCATATATGAATTGTCAAAATTAAAAGGCAGATAAACACAACAAGTATCTACCATGCTACAAAAGTCAAAAGTTCTTATACATGTGAGAAACAATTAAGACAAGTATCTCTATGAATAGTAGCTATATGAATTGGGTTTAAAATTTGGCCCATCAGTGATACTCACATTAAATTGTTGTTTTTATTTCAATAACTGTGTTTTGGATTTGGAAAGCATTGTATAGTATTGTATTTCAGAACTTTTTTGATGTTTGAAACAGGTAAAATGACACTCGGTAGACCACAAAAGTGTGTATAAATTAACCTTTTCTTAGTTGTGTGCACTAGTTAATGCAGAAGCTAGACTAGGACACACTCCCCATTTTAAAAAAATCAGCTTTCTTTTTCTTCTTATGCAGGAAAATGAATTGGTTTACAGATTGACATCATTATGGATATATTATTAGTATAAATCAACTCATTTTTGTAAAATAAAATTCTATCACCTTTTAGTTGGTACGTTTTTTCAAAATGGGGGTATACCCCTGCCCCTGTATCAATAAATACATGTAGCCTTTAATTAATTTATTCAACATTATTCCAAGTTGCTTATTACATCATGGGTCACATAGAGTGGCAACGTGAAATGAGCCAAGCAAATATACAAGATAACATGGAATGTCTCTCCATCAATGTGTTAACCGTAGATCAAAATGTTAGTTGCACCGGCTGAATAAGTCCCGACAACCATTTCCAATTCTATGCACCCATATCCATTGAGTGTCATTTTTATGTTGGTTGTAGATAGGACAACATACGGATTCAGAATGTTGCCAATAGGATAGCATGCATGAAATAAGTAGATTTCACATTGTTAAATATGTAATCATTATGCACATTTCGTATGACCCACAATAAAGCACAAACTCCTACGCAAATTTATACTTTATCATTTTTCACCACGTCTCTTAACCAATTGCCGAAGAGATTAGATATATTTGAGGGGGGTATAATATTGAAACCCATATGCCCAATTGTCCGCACAATTTTCACAAGAGGGCACTCAATAAACAAATATTGAATTGTTCATATTTATCACAAAAACAACATTTCTTGCTGCCCATCCAATTTCGTTTAATCAAATTATCTTTTAAAAGGAGTACTCGACGATACAAGAACCACATACTCACTAATAAGGGATGGCCCGATCTTCTCAGTAAGAGAGGTGGATGGTGATGGATATTGATGGAGATAACTTGTATGACGCTCATGAACCTCTCGATCGATACCTGATGCCAATGCAATAGCTCTCAACCCTTGTAGATATTCGCAACTTTACACACTTGCGCATGTAGCCACCGACCACGAAGCGGTTTGCAGTCTTCTAATTCCCGATGGAACAGAAGATCATATGAAACTTGCAATTGGCTAGATCCCAATGGATCAACTAATCACACTTGATTGATAGTAGCAATAACACCAGATCGATACAAATTGGTGTGGTAGGATTCAATGGTTTGCATTTAGCAACTCCAAGAACTAGTGTTTACTTTAAACATGGTCTAATTGAGCTAAGGGGCATCCCATGGTTTATAAGGGCGGCCAGGACGTCCATAAAATGAAAACAATACGTGTTTGACTCAAACTGATACATGCCAACTCGGACCAGATTCGGTCGGTAGCCGAACACTTTGCGTGGAATGCGCCGGACAGTCCAGTGGTGGTGGAAACTTTGGAGTTTCCAGCCAGCTTCTGGGTAGCTTCCGATTTGGGGCACAAATTGGATGCCACCTTGACGCTTCTCGAGTGGGCCAGAGTGTCTGGGTGATGTAAACCGGGCATTCCGATTCTTCCAGGAATTGTTGTGTCTTTCTTCTCGATGATATCCTCCTTGTATCATGCGCCTGCCTCCTGCTCCTCCCTCGCGCATTCTTGGATGATCATCATGTCGGGCTCCTTTTGCACGAGCCCTTCTCCTCCTTGCACCATGCTTGTCTCTTCAACAAACCTGATCATACATAAGTGCAAAGACTTAGGTAGTATAAAATTATCATTAATAAAAACACAAGACTCGTTTAGGAATAAATTCACCTATTGTTCAAGTAGCTTGGCACGAGCTCTAGTAATCGTTCCAATCCTAATTTCAATGGACTTGTTCTTGGTAGCAACATCAACAACTTTATTAGGAATTGGAGATAGTGAATCTGTAGGGATGTCCTCATCATCTCCCCCTTCAAAAGGCGTCAACCTCGATGCTCCAAGGTCTTCTCCATCATAAGGTGTCAAATCAGCAACATTGAAACTAGCACTAGCACCTCCAAATACATCATGAGGAATATCTATCTTGTAGGCATTATCATTGATCTTGGTAAGCACTTTTTAAGGACCAGCACCATGCGGAAGTAACTTGGATTTACGTAATTCCGGAAATCTATCCTTGTGAAAGTGTACCCAAACCATATCTCTAGGCTGAAACAACACCTCTTTGTGCTTCTTGTTAGCTCTTTCAGCAGTGTTCTTTCCCTTCTTTTCAATAGCCCCTTTAGTCTTCACATGTATCTTCCTCACAAAATTTTCTCTCTTCGATGCTTCCATGTTGACTCTCTCTTGGATAGGAGAGGCAGCAAATCAAGTGGTGTAATGGGTTTGAAACCATAGACCAACCCAAAAGTACAAAGCTGTGTGGTAGAGTGAACCGCCCAGTTATAAGCAAACTCTACATGCGGCAAACACTCCTCCAATTCAGTAAGATTCTTCTTGATCATAGCTCTCAGCAATGTCGATAGTGTTTGGTTCACCACCTCCATTTGACCATCAGTTTGAGGATGACAAGTAGTGCTTAACAGCAACTTCGTCCCCAACTTTCCCCAAAGTGTCTTCCAGAAGTAGCTCATGAACTTCATGTCATGGTCTGAAACAATCGTCTTTGGTACTCCATATAAACGCACGATGTCCCTGAAAAATAGGTTAGCAATATGCGACACATCGCTGCTTTTGTGGCAGGCAATAAAGTGTGACATCTTAGAGAATCTATCCACTACCACAAAAATTGAATCATGGACTCTTTTAGTTCTATGCAAACCTAATACGAAATCCATGCTTATATCGTCCCATGGTGTAGTAGGTGCAGGTAATGGTGTATACAAACCATGAGGCTTCAACTTGGACTTTGACTTGTTGCAAGTAATGCATCTCTTGACAAACCTATCCACATCACACCTCATCTTAGGCCAGTAAGAATGACCAGCGAGCATGAGTAGTGTATTCTCATGCCCAAAGTGACCCATCAATCCTCCAGCATGTGATTCCTATAGCAACAACAAATGCACATACGACTCCGGAACACATAGTTTGTTAGCACAAAACAAATACCCATTATGAATGTGAAACTTATCCCATGCCTTCCCAATAGAACACAAACAATATGGTTCAGAAAAATCATGATCAGGAACTCTCTAAACCAAGAACTTTGATATCTAATTGTGTTAGCAACATGTTCTTCCTAGATAGAGCATCAGCAACAACATTATCTTTCCCCTTCTTATGTTTAATAATGTACAGAAAAGACTCAATGAACTCAACCCACTTAGCAAGACGCTTATGCAAGCTAGATTGAGCTTTCAGATATTTTAAAGCTTCATGATAAAAATGTATGATAAATTCTTTTGGCCACAAGTAATGTTGCCAAACCTCAAGAACTCTAACAAGCGCATACAATTCTTTATCATAGATAGGATAGTTTAACTTTGCACCAGAAAGTTTCTCAGAAAAATATGCAATAGGACGACCCTCTTGCATCAACACACCACCTATTCCTATGCCACTAGCATCACATTTAATCTCAAATTGCTTCGAAAAATTTGGTAGTGCAAGCAAAGGTGCGGCAGTTAACAATCATTCCAGTTCATCAAAAGTATGATCTTGGGTTATGCCCCACTCAAAGGTACACCTTTCTTAATTAACTCATTCAAAGGTGCAGCAATAGTACTAAAGTCTTTCATAAAATGTCTATAGAAACTAGCTAGACCGTGAAACTTCGTACTTGACTCACGTTCATGGGAGTAGGCCAATTTTGAATAGCTTCAATTTTAGATTTATCCACTTCTACTCCATGCTTAGAGACAACATATCCCAGAAATATGACCTTATCTTTGCAAAATGTACACTTTTCAAGATTATCGTATAGCTTAGCTTCTCGTAACACTTGCAAGACTTTTCTAATATCATCACTATGCTCATGTTCATTGCGGCTATAGATTAATATATCATCAAAATACACAACCACAAACTTGCCAATAAAATTCCTTAAGACATGGTTCATTAATCTCATGAAAGTACTAGGTGCATTAGATAACTAAAAACCATTACTAACCACTCATATAAACCAAAATTAGTCTTAAAGGCAGTTTTCCATTCATCCCCTTCCTTCATCCTAATTTGATGATAACCACTACATAAATCAATTTTATAGAAAACAGCAGCACCACTCAATTCATCTAACATATCTTCTAAACATGGAATAGGATGACGATATCGAATAGTGATGTTATTTATAGCTCTACAATCTACGCACATGCGCCAAGTACCATCTTTATTAGGAACTAAAATAGCAGGAACAACAAAAGGGCTTAAGCTCACACGAATATAACCTTTATCAAGACGTGCTTGCACTTGTTTCTGAATTTCCTTCGTCTCTTCGGGGTTTGTGCGATATGGTGCACAGTTGGGTAATGATGCTCCTAGAATCAACTCAATTTGATGCTCAATACCTCGCAATAGTGGCAAACATGCAGGTACCTCCTCCGAAAACACATCGCTGAATTCCTGTAACACAATAGAAACACCAAGAGAAAGAGGGGTCATATCATTAGAAACTAATACATTGCCCTTCTACATGAGCACAAGAGGCACAAATGTAGGATCCTCACTAAACTCTCTCATGTCTTCTTTGGTGGCTAATATGATTAAATCAGGCACTCTCTCACTTTTTGTTATATCACTCACAATTGTTACATTCTCTCGCCCATAAACTAATGAATGTGCATCCTCCAAGTTGACTTTAGTTTTCTGACAAGATTCATTCACAATATCTTGTGGTGACATAGGTTGTAAATTGATTTTTGTTCCCTTGAAATCCAAGTGATATGTATTGGCTCGGCCATTATGTTGCATGGAACGATCAAATAGCCATGGCCGACCCAATAACAAATGACAAACCGTCATAGGAACCACATCAAAGTCAATGGAATCCTTGTACGGTCCTATCTCAAAATCAACACGCACCATGTGACAAACCTTCATCTCACCATTGTCACTTAACCATTGTATATAACACGGCTTAGGGTGCGGTAGATATTTCAACTTTAGCTTGGCTCATAACTCCTTGCTTGCTAAATTGTAGCAACTACCACCATCAATGATTACCTTGCAAGCTTTGTTTAGACCAGCAAGTGCCTTTGTTTGGAACAAATTGCATCACTGACTTTGCGAACTAGAAGACACATTAGTACCCGTGGAGTGCAAACAATAGTAGTGGCGGTGGATGGAAAAGCATCAACAACATCACTCATGTATCCATCATCATCATCCAAAGCATTCAGATCAACATCATCTCCCGTCTCGTACACATCGTGTTCATTAATAAGCATTACATTTTTATTTGTACAATCCCTCTTGAAGTGACCCTTTCCGCCACATCTATCAGACTCCATGTCCCTATTACATGTTGACATATTAGAACCTGAACCACTCGCTGCAGGAGTTGATTTATTTGTGTTGGACACATTGGAAGTCGGTCTTGTGGATGTAGATGTACGATCAGCAGGACTTGCACTAGATGTAGGTCCATACGAACTAGTCCGAGAGGAAAAACGTCCACTTCCTATGGAACGAGCTTTGAATAGAGCTTCTTTGGCAAATTGTGCTTCAGCCTCACGTGCATGATGTAACAACTCATTCATATCATGATACTGATGGTGCCGAACAATACTCTTGATGTTAAATGTTAGTCCATGAAGAAAACATTGCATGTTCATCTCAATAGATTCACATACTCTCGCTCGTTGTAGAAGCATCTCCGTCTCCATGTAATATTCATCAACAGTTTTAGACCCTTGCTTCACTTGTTATAACTTGTCGAAGACAGAACCCAAATAATTTGGCGGAACAAAACGAGCGTGCATAACCTCCTTCATAGTGCGCCAAGTAGCGATAGGCAGCTCACCATCTTCTTGCCTTGCTCGTATAATGTCATCCCACCATCGCAAAGCATAACCATCAAACTCAGAACTAGCAAGCTTGATATTTCTATCTTCTGTGTAGTCATGTAAGAGCCATAATTTCTCTATCTTCAACTCACAGGTGAGGTATTCTTCAACATTAGGTCCTCACTCAAATCTGGGTATGGAGAATTTGGGCTTACCCAGTCCATCATCGGGTTATGCAGGTGTAGGTAGCGGATAACGTTGAGCACCAACAGGGGCAAAGCCACGTCCGTGGCCTCCATGAGCACCACCACGGCCTGCAGCGCCATCACCACGACCGTTGCGAACCATAGGGGCATCAGCCAAATTGCCATCATTGATACTGGCATTATCATCCTTAGCTGACGGATGTTGTTGGTGTTGTTGTTGCACTAACAGCCTCAAACTATCCATAGACTCTGTTAAAGCTTGTATACTTGTTTGAATTATAGTGACTTGTGTTTTGATTTCAGTGACCGTTGCGGGAGTATCATCCACTTGCATTTGTGTGGACTTCATATCTTTTGCAAGTCTATCTGTTGTGCAAGTAACTACCCCTTGTAAGTGATCTCGCAATTCTTCATAGTCTCGCCACGTAACGGTTGTATCATCATCGTTTTTCTACATCACATGAGATCCACTAGAAGACATGATTAGTAGATTTGTGCACGAAATCAAAAATCTTTTGGTGGCTCACTCACAACTGCAAGAAAAGGAAATCTTACCGTTTCAAAGTGAATTAGTAAAAACTTACCAACTTGGATGACACGTGCATGGATGTGATGAAGCGAATACCGAGGATACAAGAACAATCACACGACAAAGCAGGAGTATGTAGTGTACCTGTAGGTATAGATCCCTAACTACACCAAATCAAATCCTAGTGCTGATCATGTGATAAACACCCAAGGAAACACACACGTGGAGATAAACATGGCGCAACAATTTATGAACAGGAATATTGCAATGCTCAAGAGAGAATCTAGTAAAAGATCAAAATAAAATAGGCATAAGATTGCTCAATCTACGAGTGCTATTATGAAACTAGGACTCCAAACCACTTTGGTATTTCTCTTTTGTCACTTTTGTATCTCTTTTTCTCGCTTTTTTTACTCTTTCTTTTTCTCTTTTCTCTTTTTATGATTTTTCAACTATATGACATAGTGCAGTAGTGAAGCACACAAATTGTCACACACAAGGCCGGAGACTCTGGTATATATGAGTCGGATAGTCCAGGGCAGCCAGATAGTCCAGGGAAAATTGGCCGGATAGTCCGGGTTGTTTTTGGCCGAAACTTTTGCACTTCAAAACCCTAATGAGCAGCCTATTCAGAACAAAGCAACTATTCTTGTAGGTACTTTCCTGGGCACAGATGTTGTAAAAAGGCTATAGCTAAGTTGACACAAAGGTACACTATGTGGACTCAAATATGTTAAAAGTTAACTAAAACGGACAATGATGATGAACGACTAAAAAATGAAGAACAAATGAAAATAACGATGAAAACCTAGACACTACGACTTGTACTGGAAGAGATCGGATCAAAGACACGACAACGACCGGCAACTAAGACTCAACTTAGATGCAATCTAGGCTATGGCAAAGACAAACCCTAACCCTAATATTTTGTGTTGCTTTTTCTGTATAGGACGAAAAACAACTAACTACGGATGGATTTGTGGATGCTTACCGAGGCAACGCTGGAAATCTAATACCAACATGATAAGGGGTGGCCCGATCTTCTCAGTAAGCGAGGTGGATGGTGATGGATATTGGTGGAGATAACTTGTATGACGCTCACGAACCTCTCGATTGATACCTGATGCCAATGCAGCAGCTCTCAACCCTTATTGACGAGGGTTTAACTCATCAATGCCCATTGTTATGGACTTGGGTTTTGGAGAAGGAGGGAGCGCTGGAAGCATCAATCGGCTAGCAAAAAAGCACACAAGGACACAAGGTTTACCCAGGTTCAGGCCTCGTAGAGGTCCCTACTCCTGCTTGTCTACTCTTGGAATTAATGAAGGAATCGACGATTACAATGGTGCGCAGATGCAATCGGGCGAGGGTTGTGGAAACTAGGGTTGCGTGTGTCCTCCTCACCGCCCCTTCCTAGCCTTTATATAGATAGGCCAGGTCTCGGGTAGCAGATCAAGTCGGTTATAGATTAGGTTTTTCCCCTTAAACTTTCTACCTTTAGACTTCTTCTTGTCTCGCATGTCATCGAGAGTCCGTGGGCCACTCGAAGTCTTCATTGGGCCGTGGCAACGCTGTGAGCTTCCACTGTATCCAGACCATATATACCAAACTCGAGTACCTGTAGGGTATACCCATGTCAGTAGCCCCCGTGTGTCCAATGGAATCGTAGATTCGACTGGAGACTTTGCGAAGCCTTTCGAGTGCATGATTAAGTATTTTTCGAGTGTTTTGTCTATGTCATAGGGATTGTTGATATGTGTCCCTGATTTAACCGATGTATCAGTATCAGTTAACTACCTTAGGGCAAAACAACGCAATCTACTCGAACTAGAGTCCCGGACTCGAATTCGGAAAAGTGCTGGTGTAATTCGACTCAAGCCGCAGAGGTCTTACAGGAGTCAAATTCCAGTATATGGGTGTGAGCACTCGACGCGTCCGTCAAGGCATGTTCATCGCACCTGTAGGCACGGATATATTTCTGGTAGTGCGCAGCAAATGCGTTGCCAGGCCTTATTCAGGTCTTATCTTCACGCTGCAAGCGCGGCATCCGAATTTTTGTCATCGCGGAGATGATTCGGGTGACCTAGGAGACGTAGTCTCTTTTGCAGGGAAAATATGAGGTGGTGTCGCCATAGACTTCAAGTGTGGATGTTATCAACACACAATACGATGTACAAATAATCATAGGGTGCGCGACCAGCGCTCCCTATGGGAGTAGCCCCCGAGTGCCTGGTTGAGTCGAAGCTCAGGCAGGGACTAAAGAACTTTTGTGACTGTTGTCGTCTTTTGTTTGCTTGTTTCAGTCGAATTTGTTTCCGGTGCTCCCTATGGGAGTAACCCATGATCCATAGTCGAATCATAGATTCGAGTGGTTGGGTATGCTTTGAATGTCCATATTCCTGCAGAAAAGAAAATCGTAGGGTGCGCGACCAGCGCTCCCTATGGGAGTAGCCCCCGAGTGCTTGGTGGAGTCGAAGACTCGAGCAAGGACTAAAGTAGTCAAAGTCTTCTAGTGCTCAATATTTGATGACATCATTGCTGACGACGTGATGACCTCAGTTACCTGCATGAGCGGCTTTGACGGGTCGTGACGAGCGGTGGGCCCCATTTTCTGACCCTGACTTGACCAGGCGTGCGCAATCTTTCGCTTTAACTGCGCCTCCTCTATTTCCACGCGTAATGGAGGTAATGGGGGACGGTTCGTGCTTCCACCTTTCCACGTGTCAATCGTGATGCGCGCCACGCGCCTAGTAGGGTTTCTGCTGGCCATTGGATTGCAGCCGCCAGGGGGTTAAGTAGCAGTGTAGCTGCGGTAATTTCCCATCTGCTCTTTCTCTGCTTTGTGCCTCCATCGCCATTGCTGATGCTCTCTGCCTCTTAGAGTTCGTCCTGTTTCGTGGCGCTGGACCAACTCCGTGTGTTTCCTAGTTACTTCCTCCGCTCGCATCGCCACCCCAAGATGGGGAAGAAGAAAGGAGGTGCTGCCGCTGAGTCCGCCGCCACCATTGCTGCTGCCAAGAAGAAGGGCGGTCCGCCATTGCAGGCACTAGCACCACCATCGCCAGGAAGAAGAAGGGCGCAGGCACCCGCGTCACCAATGGCGCGTGGCGCGCGTTCATTATCAAATCGTCTGAATTGTGTCTTCTTCATCAGGATGGGGTTCTATCTCCCGTGGTTGGTGACTCGCGAGTACCAGGCGGCGAGGTAACTCCTTGTCCTCCTGCTGGTTTTCTGGTGATGTTCCTAGCGTTCATCATCCGCGGTCTGTCTCTGCCCTTGCATCCTTTGTTCAGGGGCCTCCTTTGTTTCTATGGGCTCCAGCTGCATCAGCTGTCCCCCAACTCTATTCTCCACATCGCCTGCTATATTGCACTTTGCGAGTGTTGTCTCGGAATCGAGCCACACTTTGGTCTCTTCAAACGGCTTTTCAAGATGAAATGCCAGTCGGCATCTGGTTCCGTAGTCTACGACGTAGGAGGCTGCGGGGTCCATGTCGACTCCTTCGTCACATACTTCAATATCAAGCTCATGGCGTCAGGCCAAGGGTGGAGGGATAAGTGGTTCTACATCCGTGACCAGAAGGCCGACGGACAACACTTCGGACTCGCGCCTTTTGATCCCGCGATGCCATGCAGTTGGAGGCGTTCTTGGAAGAACGTGGTGATGCCTGGCGAGTCTGAGGTGACAGAGGTGTTGTATGAGCGTGTATGCGACCTCGAGAGCCGCATGGGTAAAGAAGAGGAAGGTTGCGCCCTCATTCGCACATGGTTGCGCCATCGCATCCAGCGCTTGTAGGCCAGAATCCACCCCATGTTCTAATGGCTGGTGCCGACGATGTCACTCGCGTATCTGCCGATGGCATTTCCACGAGTGAAGTAGATAAGAGGGTGCGACTACTGACCAAGTACACTGCCAAGGATGTACTCCCCAGTGAACCAGTCGTGCCCCCATTTGATGCTTCTAACCCTCCTCCTGAGGTATGATTATGCTACGAAGTAGCTTTATTTTGTCGAGTACTTCTGATTTTTCTTGATGTGCGCTGACTTGTTTTCTTTATGCAGGATTGGAAGGTGTCTCCCAGTTTTGCCCCTCATCCTGAGGGGGTTATTCCTTGCGAGGTGGATGAAGAGGACGAGTCGGAATCGACCGTCCCGTTTGAAGAGGAGGAGGAAGCCCCCGAGTCCAGCAGTCCGGATACTCGCAAGCATGCACGCAGCAAAGATTCGGATGCGTCGTCTCCTTCAACTCTAGAAGGCCCAGCTATTGGTGCAGAGTCGCCAATTCCTGTTGTTCCTGTGAGTTCCATGGCGCCATCTTCCCGCAAGAAGATGCGGCTACTGAAGGATTCGTCGGAGTCGGAGGGCCAAACCTTCGATTTTGACAAGTTTGATTGGTAAGTATACAATTCTCCTCTTGGTTCTTTTTGGAGTTGTATTTTCCTGATGTTGGTTTTGTTCCGTAGTCAACCGGCGTCATCGTCTTCTGGCAACACCCAATTTTTGAAAGAATCTAGAGTCGCGGACTCCAAGGCCAAGGAAGTGGCTGAGTGAACTCCTTCTCCTCCATTGGAGGCCCACTCCGGTCACAATTCATCAAGTTCTCCACACGGTGTGGAGCACCAGATGGTTGTCCGGACGATGGCGCGGCAATCAACTTTAGAGTCTCTGGAGGATCACGTATGTGTGATGTTGCTTTTACTTGTAGTCGAATTAATCATCCATGCTATATGTTGATCCTTTGTTTTTTCTCTTGTTGTAGCTTATTGTGAAGGAAGCTGCTCGCCTGGCAGAGCAAGTACTTGCAATGGGTCAACAGCACGCGTTGCTGGACAATCACCATCACGTGGTTGAAATTTAGTATTTTGTGCTTCTTCTTCATCCTTGTGATTTTTTATATACTTGACTGACAGTCTATCTTTGTATATTTTGCAGCTGAGCATAACGTGCTTCTTCACGAAGCCGCTTCCCTTGAAAAGACGCTCACCACGGCGGTGAAGAGTCGTGATGAGGCAGTCGCTGCGCTTGATGAATCGCGAAAACGCGAAGAGGATTTGCGCGCCTCCATCGCTGCTAGGGAGAAGTTCTTCGAAGAACAGCTCTTCTCGATTGCCAAGGCTCTTTCAGGTATTCTTTCATCTGGATTTCTGTTGTGTCCTTTCTTTCGACTTTGTTATTGTGCTTACTTTTGCTAACACTTTGCTCTGTGTAGATGCTGGTGGTCTGAGATTCGACGCCTAGGCGCTTCATCACGATGATGCTTTGGCAGGTGACGTCGCGGCAGTCGAAGACCGCAGTGCTTCCATTCAGGGAACGCTGAGCAAAGCTAAGGGTGTACTCAATCGCCTCCGCGAGGAGCTGGCGCCCAAAGCGGAGCTGATCGAGAGCGTAGATGACCTGGCAGAGTCCCTTGCTGGAGGTATTCCTGCAGGCTTCAAGAACTCGCTTCGTGTGGCTGGCGCTTCCATGTCACTCGCGATGGTTCAAGCCCATGGCGTGGAGGTGGATCCCACTGCGGTCTCCAAGGTGATGCCTGTTGGCGCAGATGATCAACAGGTAGTTTTTGCTCCTTTTGCAACTGCCTGTGGCAAGTACGGGCCTCTACTCATCAACACAGTCGCCAAGTACACTGAGGAGTTACAGTGAGCCAAGAAGGCAGCGAAGGCTGCAGCGTCTGGGGCCGGTGGGAAGTCTGTGGCGTCTGATACCGCCATGGAATTGATGAAGCCTCCGACGCTGAAGTCCAAGTCGAAGAAGCAGGCTGCTCCTCAGTGGTTATATTTGTAATAGTTAATAGCTTGACCCCTTTTGTCTAGAACATGCCGCTGGTGGGTGTCTCCGTTGATACTTTGTTACGCATTTGAGTTTTTGTCCATGTGTTGCTTGGTCTTCTTATTATCTCTTGCTTGGCTTGTGATAGGGCACATCGAGTGGTCCTTCGAGTGAGCCTCGGTATCCGCCATCCACTGATTATACCTTAGCGCAGTCGTGCTCAAGGGTGGATGAGCTGTCTCTGCTTTCGCGATTGCGTGATCGCGTTAAGCAGCTGGTGCACGAACTGCCCATCCTCCGCGGTAACACGGATGTACGGAAGTCAAGGGCGGAGAAGGCCACCACCCGAGAGCAATATCTACTAGGAGAGGTGGCGCAGCTGGGTGACCAATTCAAGTGTTAGCTTTCTGCCTCCTTATCTTTTCTTGTAGTCAATCGCGGTAGTCCGTTGTCTTCATACTTTTGCCTCTTGCTTGGTATAGTTGTCAGCGTGCGTCATCCGCAGGATGAGAAGGATAGGATCGCCATTCGCATGAACAACCTGACCCAGGAACAGCTTCAGGCGAGTGGGTACTTCTGGGTGGATCATGATCGTGCAATCGCACTTGCGACCCTGCAGGATCGTGCCTCGCGAGTGCTTCATTTTCTGAAGAAGTCACAATCATGCTTAAGGAATATCTATCAGACAATGTTTCTGCTAGACGTTGTTCCTTCGAGCCTGTTGGCTCTCATTGCTAAATTTCAAGACTTGAGCGCAGTTCGCGAGTGCGTGCATCAATAGTTAGTGGCTGGTGCCAAGGCTGCTCTATAGCTGGTGCGACTGCATAGGCATGATGTAGATGTTGCAATGATTGCTGCTCGACCACCGGTGCCGCCAGCAGGTTCGACCTAGAATATGGTTCCACATTATCAGGCGGTGGATCATCCAGCAGAGGAGATTGTTGACTTCTTCGAGGAGCAGAGGAACGTTCTTTTGCTGCAGTAGTAGTTTAACTTGTATCCTGCACATAAATGTACTAGTTTTGTAAAGTTCATATATATATGTTGTATATAATTGATTGATATTGATGTGTAAAGAGCTTGTTTGCTTGTATGTTTTGCGAGTGTGTTGCACTATGCGATTCCTTTTCGTTAGCATGACTTGTGTTTTTCTCAGCGCCTTCCAACCTGCCAGGTGCTTTGCAGCTGGGTTGGTGTTTGACAAGGGTTCGATTATTGCGTCAGCTACTCAGGACATCACAATTGGTTCGTAGAATAGTTGCGTAAAGGGTGGCTTAGCCCCCGAGTGAAATAATTGCTAGAAAAACACAGAGTTTCGGGGCACTTAGCTTTATTTATTCGCAGAATCAGTACGAGGTACAATGTGTGGCTAAGTAGCCTTGGCTGAATAGCCTTATTTATAATGTAAGAAAGAAAAGACGACTAAGGGTAGAAGCGCTGCAGCTGTGCGACGTTCCAGGGGTTGGAGTATGCGACTCCTGTCTCCAAATCTTTGAGGTGATAGGCGCCACCTGGGATTACTTCTATAATCACGTATGGTCCTTACCAAGGGGATTCGAGCTTGAGGTGCCGTTGTTGTTTCAGTCGCAGGACCAGGTCTCCTTCGACGAAGGACCTGGGGCGTAGCCTTTTGTTGTGGTAGTTGCGCAGGTTCTACTGGTAGATCGTCGATCTTTCTGCTGCGATTTCTCGTGCCTCATCAAGGAGGTCGACAGAGTCTTCGAGTGCAAGAGTTGACTCCTGCTCGCTGTAAGCGACCACTCGTGGTGCTTTGTATCGTACCTCTGCGGGTAGCACCGCTTCAGCACCATGTACCATGAAGAATGGGGTGTACCCCATGGCACTATTTGGGGTTGTGCGTAGGCTCTAGAGTACGGATTGCAGCTCGTCTGGCCAGCATCATGTGGCTTGTTTGAGTGGTCGAAGGAGTCGCTTCTTGATTCTACCGCAGATGAGCCCGTTGGCCTTTTCGACTTGACCGTTGGTCTGCAGATGAGCTACGGAGGCATAGCTTAAGTTGATTCCCAGGTTTTTGCAGAAACCCTGGAACTCCTTAGAGGTGAATTTTGTTCCATTGTCCGTGATGATGTTGTGTGGCACTCCAAAGCGGTAGACAATGGACTCGAAGAACTTGACTGCGCTGGCTCCTGGCTGGTTTGTCACTGGCATGGCCTCTATCCACTTGGTGAATTTGTCAATTACGACCAAGAGGTAGACGTAGCCTCCTCGTGAGGACTTTGGGAGCTTGTCGACCATGTCGATGAAGGAAATATGCCCTGAGAGGCAATAATAAAGTTGTTATTATATATTCCTTGTATATGATAGATGTTTATTTTGCATGCTATAATTGTATTGATCGGAAACATCAATACATGTGTGTTTAATAAACAAAAAGGGTTCCTAGTTATGCCTCTCTTATAGACTAGCTTGTTGATTAACAAGATGATCAAGGTTTCCTGATCATGGACATTGGATGATGTTAATAACAAGATCACAGCATTTGTGAAATGATGTGATGAACATTCATCCGAAGTACAATATTACGATCAAGTCATTATGTTTACATTGCTATAACATCAACAAAGTAATCTTTATCCTTAGACCATGAGATCAAGTTAATTGCTAACACCTGAAGAGTATCTTGATAACATCAAACATCACACCATAATAGGGTGACTATAAAGATGGGTTCAGTGCTATGAAGGTGTTATGTTGAGGCTCATGGATCAAGAGTGGAATCTGTCAATCCCGATGACGGATAGATATACTCTGGGCCCTCTCGGTGATATCACATTAAGATAGCTTGCAAGCAAGTGATGTGATCACTAGAAGGTTATATCACGGGAACGAGAAAAGAGTGCATGTCGGTAACGAGATCAAACTAGGTATTTGGATACTGATGATCGAATCTCGGACATGTATTATATCATGAGACAAAGGGATTAAATTACTAGCATTAAAAGGTTCTCACGATCACAGAAGTCATCGTTGAATATGCAGGAGTTAGTATGGATCTCCAGGTCCCGCTTCTAATTATTGATCTGAGAGGACTCTCAATCATGTCTGCATTATTCGTGAACCGTAGGGTGACACACTTAAGAGTTACCGGACACCATTTTGGAGCACATATGCTTCAGACAAAAGAATTGCAAAGCGCAGGAATTGTTTCGATAGAAACCAGAATTGTGTCGGGTGAAATTGCAGAAAGTGGTTCTGCATGTGATATTGAAATATTGCAGGGTTATATGTGAATGTTTGTTAATTAAATTAATTAACAAAATTCTGAATAAATTTAATAAAAGAGTTTTATTTAATGAGAGAGCATTAAACTTAGAGAATTTTAATGCATTTAAAGTGGAGACTTTAAAAGGGAATGTGAAGAGGCATTTTAATATGGAGGGGTTACCACCACATGAATGGGGGAGGTGAGGGGTCACCCCCCATGAGGCGCCGGCCATGAGGAGGGGCACCCCCCTCCTCCTATAAAAGGCCCCCTCTTCCTCCTTCTTCCTCACACCTCCTCGTGAAGGATCTCTCTCCCCCCTCTAGACTTATTCCCCCATGGTCTCGGATTAGCGAGATACATGTTCCTGGTGGCATTTCGTCTGGAAGGAGTTGCTGCTTCCGCTGGATCGCTGGAGTGAGGAGGTGGAGGTTGTCCGGTGGCTTGAACATGTGTGCGAGGACGGATGCGCTGCTGATTTGCGGCGCTCGGACTTCCACACGATCTTGAGATCAGCAAGTGTACGACTACATCAACCACGAGTTCCTACTTGTTAACAAAACTCGTTGTCTTCGAGGGTAAGTTCTCGATGGATGTATGTCCACCCGTTGCTCTGTACCTAGTAGATAGATTTTGGCGTGTAGTTCTCATCGTAGGAAAATTTCTGTTTTCTATGCTGCGGAACCAACAGTGGTATCAGAGCCTGATCTATGCGTAGGTGCTTTGCACGGGTAGTACACATATGTTTATATGTGGGTGATGATGATCATGTTATTGCATCTTCTATGTATTTTGGATATTGGTGGCATAGTGGGATGAAGCGGCCCGGACCAACCTTACATGTCATCATACATGAGACCGGTTCCACAACGGACATGCAACTTGTTTTGCATAAGTGGATGGCGGGTGTCTGTCTCTTCTACTATTGTCAATATCTGATTTACAACGAGGTGCTAATAACTTGGTTATCCTCATTGTGGTTCATGTTGGTAGGTAAGAACGGTTCTATCTCTGAAAGCCCTAAGCCACGTAAAACTTGCAATTGATAAATTAGAGGCGTCTAGTTTAGATCGTTGCGGGGCTAGTGTATTGATATGGTATTGTTGTAAGTAGATGTATGATAGATACTCTTAAAACACATTCAACGTGTAAGTTCCATAGACCTTGGCCTTACACACAAAGGAATGATAGATATCATACCACGATGCAAATGATAGAGATCAAATGCATGGACCATATCATCTCACTTTACACATTAGATGTTAGCATCTTATACTGCTAGTTTGGCGCTTTTTGTAGCATTGTAAGATGATCCCTCATTTAGATATCAAGATAAAAATGTGTTCTTCCTTAAGTATGCACCATTCTGTGGATCGTGTTTCGAGACATCACGTGATGATCGGGTGTACTCGAATCTACGCTTTCATAGGAGCGGGTGTAAGACAGTTTTACACACGTGAATACTAAGGTTCTTACTTGGCGAGCCTAGCATGTACATACATGGCCTCGGAACACGGACCGAAAGGTTAAGCATGAGTCATATAGTTGATATGATGCCCATATAGATGCTCGCCTTTGAAGCTACATCAACTCACGTGATGATCGGACTTGGTGTAGTGGATTTGGTTCATGTCATCACCAAAAGGACACGAGGGATGTCGTTTTTGAGTGGGAGTTCATTAGTAATTTGGATTAGTTGAACTCACTCTATCATAAACTTAGTCTAAATAAATTTACAAATTCTATTGTAGATGGCACCACCTGCTTTTAATTTTCAATGTGTTCATGGAGAAAGAGAAACTTGCTGCGAATGGTAACAACTTCACTAACTGGGCTATGAATTTGAGGATTCTCCTCACTGCTGCACAAAAGCAATATGTGCTAGAGGCACCACTAGGCCCCCCACCAGCTCCGGATGCCCCTGACGAGGAAAAGAATGTCTATATGACTCGGCAGGAGGACCACAACTTAGTTTATTGCGGCATACTGTATGGGCTAGAGCCAGAACTTCGAAAGCGTTTCGAAAATGGCAATGACTTTGATACCATGGGAGAATTGAAAATGATTTTCGATACCCATGCTGCCGTAGAGAGTTATAATGCTTCTGAAAAGTTCTTTAGCTGCATGATGGAGGAGAACAGCTCCGTTAGTGAGCACGTAATCAAAATGTCTGGGTACGCCGATAAGCTTGTGTCCTTGGGAATAACGATTCCCATTGACTTAGGCATACATCGTGTTCTCCAATCTCTGCCACCTAGCTACAAGAGCTTCGTGATGAACTATAATATGCAGGGCATGAAGAAGTCTCTTCTCGAGCTTCTGTCAATGCTTAAGACTGCAGAAGTGGAGATTAGGAAAGAACATCAAGTGTTGATGATCAATAAGACCACCGGTTTCAAGAAGGACAAGAAAGGCAAGCACAAGGGAAAGAAGGGTGGCAAATCTGTTGCTGCACCTGAAAAGAAACCCCGAGCTGGCCCTAAGTCTGACACCGAGTGTTACTATTGCAAGGGGACTGGCCATTGGAAGCGCAATTGCCCCAAGTATTTGGCGGACAAGAAGGCCGGCAAGGCAAACAAAGGTATATATGATATACATATTATTGATGTGTACTTGACTAGTACTCGCAGTAGCACCTGGGTATTTGATACGGGATCGGTTGCTGATATATGTAACTCGGTTCAGGGGCTGCGGAACAAGCGACAACTAGTAAGGGATGAGGTCAGGATGCGGGTAAGCAAGGGATCAAGAGTTGATGTGATCACCGTTGGGACGCTACCTCTCCATATGCCATCGAGATTAGTTATAAACCTAAATAATTGTTATTTGGTGCTTGCACTGAGCATGAACATTGTATCCGAATCGTGTTTGATTCAAAGTGGTTATTCCTTTAAATATGAAAACAATGGTTGCTCGATTTATAAGAATGATATCTTTTATGGTCATGCACCTGTGTTGAATGGTTTATTTCTATTGGATCTCGATAGTAGTATTACGCATATTTATAATGTTGATGCTAAAAGGATTAAACTTGATAATGATATATCTGCATATATGTGGCACTGCCGTCTAGGTCATATTAGCGTTAAACGCATGAAGAAACTCTATTCTGATGGACTTTTGGAATCACTTGATTTTGAATCATTTGATACATGTGAGCCATGCCTTATGGGCAATATGACTAGAATGTCGTTTTCCGGTTCAATGGAACGGGCGACAGATTTATTGGAAATCATACATACTGATGTATGTGGACCAATGAGTGTGTCGGCGCGAGGTGGATATTGTTATTTTGTTACTTTCACGGATGATTTGAGTAGATACGGGTATATCTATTTGATGAAACACAAGTCTGAAACCTTTGAAAAGTTCAAGGAATTTCAGAATGAAGTGGAAAATCATCGTAATAGAAAGATAAAATTTCTTCGGTCTGACCGTGGAGGTGAGTATCTAAGTTACAAGTTTAGCACACACATGAAAGAGTGTGGAATAGTTTCACAACTCACGTCTGCCGGAACACCACAACGTAATGGTGTGTCGGAACGTCGTAATCATACTTTATTGGATATGGTTCGATCTATCATGTCTCTGACTGACTTGCCACTTTCACTTTGGGGTTATGCACTGGAAACAACTGCATTCACTTTAAATCGGGAACCATATAAATCCATTGAAACGACATCGGATGAATTATGGTTTGGAAACAAACCTAAGATGTAATTTCTTAAAGTTTGGGGATGTGATGTTTATGTGAAGAAACTTCAGCCGGATAAACTCGAACCCAAAGCGGAAAAATGCGTCTTCATAGGATACCCTAAGGAAACAATTGGGTATACCTTCCATCACAGATCCGAGGGCAAGGTTTTTGTTGCCAAGAATGGATCCTTTCTTGGGAAGGAGTTTCTCGCGAAAGGTGTGAGTAGTCGGAAGGTAGAACTCCAAGAGGTTATTGAACCTTCTCTTCATGAAATGGCGAGTAGCGCAGCACCAGAAATTGTTTCGGAGTTGACTTCACCTAATGAAGAGAGAGCTAATGATATTGATCATGAAACTCCAAAAGAGGACACTACCGAACCTCGTAGGTCAACTAGGACACATGCAGCTCCTGAACTGTACAGCAATCTTGTTGTGAATTTCATGGTTGATGAAATAGATGACCCTGCGACGTATGAAGAAGCGATGATGAGCCCGGATTCCAACAAATGGCTAGAAGCCATGAAATCCGAGATGGAATCCATGTACGAGAACCAGGTTTGGACCTTGGTGGACTTACCTCACGATCGAAAGGCCGTTGAGAATAAATGGATTTTCCAAAGAAAAACTGATGCTGATGGTAATGTGACCATCTATAAGGCTCGACTTGTCGCAAAGGGGTTTCGACAAATTCAAGGAGTTGACTACGATGAGACATTCTCTCCCATAGCGTTGCTTAAGTCGGTTAGGATTATGTTAGCAATTGCTGCATATTTCGATTATGAAATATGGCAGGTGGATGTCAAAACTGCGTTCCTCAATGGTAATATTTAAGAAGAGTTATATATGATACAACCTAAGGGTTTTATCGATCCTAAGGATGCTAATAAGGTATGCAAACTTCAGCGATCCATCTATGGACTGAAGCAAGCATCCCGGAGTTGGAATCTCCGCTTTGATGAGGTGATCAAAGAGTTTGGATTTGTCCAAACTTATGGAGAGGCTTGTATTTACAAGAAAGTGAGTGGGAGCAATGTGGCATTTCTGATATTATATGTGGATGACATATTATTTATTGGAAATGATATAGATCTTTTAAACAGTGTTAAAAGTTATCTAAACAGCAAATTTTTGATGAAAGACCTTGGTGAAGCGTCATATATATTAGGCATTAAAATCTATAGAGATAGATCAAGGCGCCTAATTGGGCTATCGCAGAGTACATACCTTGATAAGATATTAAAGAAGTTTAATATGGACAGAAGTAAGAAGGGGTTCTTACCTATGTTGGAAGGCAAGACATTGAGCAAGACTCAAAGTCCGGCTACTATGGAAGAAAGAGAGATAATGGATAAGATCCCCTATGCCTCGACCATAGGATCTATTATGTATGCCATGCTATGTACAAGACCGGATGTGGCACATGCTATTAGTTTGACTAGTAGGTACCAATCTGATCCAGGTTCAGAACACTGGATAGCGGTCAAGAACATCCTCAAGTACTTGAGAAGAACTAGGGATATGTTTCTTATTTATGGAGGTGAATAAGAGCTAGTCGCTAAGTGTTATGTCGATGCTAGCTTTGACACCGATCCGGATGACTCTAAGTCTCAATCCGGATAAGTATTTCTCTTGAACGGAGCAGCAGTTAGTTGGAGGAGCTCCAAACAACCTGTGGTGGCTGGATCAACGACGGAGGCGGAATATGTTGCTGCTTCAGAAGCAGCGCAGAAAGCGGTTTGGATGAAAGAGTTCATTATGGAACTAGGTGTGGTTCCTAGTGCATTGGACCCAATGGTGATCTATTGTGACAACAATGGAGCCATAGCCACTGCCAAGGAACCGAGGTCTCACAAGAATTCCAAGCATATTAAGCGCCGGTTTCACTCCATCCGCGAGCATGTCAAGGATGGAGATATAAAGATTTGTAAAGTACACACGGACCTAAATGTAGCAGATTCGTTGACTAAAGTTCTCCCTAGGGCAAAACATGATCAACACCAGAACTCCATGGGTGTTAGATTTATCACTATGTGAACTAGATTATTGTCTCTAGTGCAAGTGGGAGACTGAAGGAAATATGCCCTGAGAGGCAATAATAAAGTTGTTATTATGTATTCCTTGTATATGATAGATGTTTATTTTGCATGCTATAATTGTATTGATCGGAAACATCAATATATGTGTGTTTAATAAACAAAAAGAGTTCCTAGTTATGCCTCTCTTATAGACTAGCTTGTTGATTAACAAGATGATCAAGGTTTCCTGATCATGGCCATTGGATGTTGTTAATAACAAGATCACAGCATTTGTGAAATGATGTGATGAACATTCATCCGAAGTATAGCATTACGATCAAGTCATTATGTTTACATTTCTATAACATCATACGAAGTAAACTTTATCCTTAGACCATGAGATCATGTTAATTGCTAACACCTGAAGAGTATCTTGATAACATCAAATGTCACACCGTAACAGGGTGACTATAAGGATGGGTTCAGTGCTACGAAGGTGTTACGTTGAGGCTCATGGATCAAGAGTGGAATTTGTCAATCCCGATGACGGATAGATATACTCTGGGCCCTCTCGGTGATATCACATTAAGATAGCTTGCAAGCAAGTGATGTGATCACTAGAATGTTATGTCACGGGAACGAGAAAAGAGTGCATGTCGGTAACGAGATCAAACTAGGTATTTGGGTACCGATGATCAAATATCGGACATGTATTGTATCATGATACAAAGGGATTAAATTGCTGACGCTAAAGGTTCTCACGATCACAGAAGTCATCGTTGAATATGCAGGAGTCAGTATGGATCTCCAGGTCTCGCTTCTGATTATTGATCTGAGAGGAGTCTCAATCATGTCTGCATTATTCGCGAACCATAGGGTGACACACTTAAGGGTTGCCGGACACCATTTAGGAGCACATATGTTCCAGACAAAAGGTTTGCAAAGCGCAGGAAATGTTTCGATAGAAACAGGAATTGTTTCGATAGAAACCGGAATTGTTTCGGGTGAAATTGCAGAAAGTGGTTCTGCATGTGATATTGAAATGTTGCAAGGGGTTTTATGTGAATGTTTGTTAATTAAAGTAATTAACAAAATTCTGAATAAAGTAAATAAAAGAGTTTTATTAATTGAGAGTTGCATTTAATTTGGTGGAAATTAAATACATGTGAGTGGGATTTTGGGTGGAGGCCATGTTTATGTGAGTGGAGGTTCACCACATGAATGAAGGAGGGGAGGAGTCCCTCCCTCATGCGCCGACTATGGGAGGGGAGGGGTCTCCCTCCCTCCTATATAAAGCCTCCCTCTCCCCTCTCACAAACTACACCTCGTCGTGAAGGATCTCTCTCCCCCTCTAGATATTCCCCCATGGTCTCAGATTAGCGAGATACATGTTCCCGGTGGCCTTGCGTCTGGAAGGAGTTGCTGCTTCCGCTGATTCTCTGGAGCGAGGAGGTGGAGGTTGTCCGGTGGCTTGAACGTGTGTGCGAGGACGGATGCGCTGCTGATTTGCGGCGCTCGGACGTCCACACGATCTTGAGATCGGCAAGCGTACGACTACATCAACCACGAGTTCCTACTCGTTAACAAAACTCGTTGTCTTCGAGGGTAAGTTCTCCATGGATGTATGTCCACCCATTGCTCTGTATCTAGTAGATAGATCTTGGCGTATAGTTCTCATCGTAGGAAAATTTTTGTTTTCTATGCTGCGGACCCAACAAAGACATATATGGTTTTTCAGGGAGCTAATGCTCCATCCAGTGCACGAGGAAGTCAGGGAGAACTTGCGACTTGATCGCGTCGTGTTTTTCATATGTAATGTTTCGTGGAGACAGCTCAATTTCCCAAAGCGCGACCCGTCCGGTGGCGTTGGGGTTGTTGAGGATGTGCCCAAGCGGGGCGTCATTGACCACCACGATTGGGTGCTCCTGGAAGTAGTGGCGCAGTCGCCTGGCTATCATGAAGACGCCATATGCCAGCTTCTGGTAGTGCGGGTACCGCTGCTTTGTTGGCATGAGCACCTCGCTAAGGTAGTAGACTGGGCGTTGTACCCCGTGGACCTTGTTTTCCTCGGCTCGCTCCACCACGAGCACCGTGCTGACCACCTGGTCGGTGGCGGAGATGTATAGCAACAGTGGTTCCCTTTCGCGTGGGGTCACCAGTACTAGTGAGGTAGACAATAGACGCTTGAGGTCTTCGAATGCTTCATGTGCCTCATTGGTCCATTCGAACTTGTCGACCTATGGAGAAGTTGGTAGAAGAAGCGATGCCTTTTCGCCCGATTCATTTGGGCCGCAAATTTGCCCAGCCAGCTGTTGGACGCCTCTTACGTTCTTCGGCTTCTCCATGGCTAGTATGGCTTTTATTTTCTTCGGGTTCGCCTCGATCCCTCTCGCAGAGATGAGATACCCGAGTAGTTGCCCAGATGGTACGTCGAAGGCACATTTTTCCGGATTGAGATTGATCCGGTAGCGGTCGAGGTTGGTGAAAGTTTCGCGTAAATCGTCAATTAGCGAGGCTTTCTCTTTGGTTTTGATGATGATGTCGTCAACATAGACTTGGATGTTGTGACCAAGTTAATTCTTTAGGCAAGCCTGCATGCACCATTGATAGGTGGCTCCTGTGTTTTTTAGCCCGAAGGGCATTGTGTTGTAGCAGAACACACCAAAAGGCGTTGTAAACGCCGTTTTCTCTTGATCTTCCTCCTTCATTCGAATCTGATTATAGCCTGAGTAGGCGTCGAGGAAGCAGAGACGCTCACATCCCATGGTGGAGTCGATGATCTGGTCGATACGTGGCAGCGGGAAGTGATCCTTTGGGCAGTGCTTATTCAGAGAGGTGAAATCCACGCACATCCGTAGGATATCCATGTCCTTTTTGGGTACCAGCACCGTGTTGGCGAGCCAGGTACTTTCCTTGATATCGCGTATGAATTTTGCGTCGAGGAGTCTGTTGATCTCCATTCCGTCCGCTTTTGCTCTTGGTTTGGACAATCGCCGAATTGTTTGTTTGACTGGCCTTGCGTCTGGGTTGACATTGAGTGCGTGCTCGGCGAATTCCCTGGGGACGCCTAGCATGTCCGCTAGACACCAGGCAAAGATTTCCCAGTGCTCACGAAGGAATTCAACAAGCGCGAGTTCCTATGTGAGACTCCAATTGTTGGCGATGAGGGCCGTCTTGGCCGGGTCCGATGGGTGGACCTGAACTTTCTTCATGTGCACCGACGATTCGAAGGACAGGTCGGGTGAACTTGGTCGGCTTAGGGGAGGCCGACTGTTGTCTATCGACTCCTTCAATCTTGCGAGTTCCTCATGCATGCCGAAGGACTAGGAGATTCTATTGAATTCCCTGTCGCAGCTATCGGACCTCTCGAAGCTCCCGTTGATTGTGATGACGCTGTTTGGGCCCGGCATTTTCATCTGCAAGTAGGCGTAGTGCAGTACTGCCATGAACCTGGCAAACGCGACGCATCCGAGGATGCAGTGGTACTGTGAGGGCCAGTCGACGACTTCAAAGTCGATGCGTTCGCGTTGAAAGTTTTTCAGCGTGCCGAAGATGAGTCGAGGTTGATTTTGCCCAGGGGATATATGCCCTTGACTGGGACGATGTCGTGGAATGTCGTGTCTGAGACCTCTAGGCAGGTCAGAGGGATCCTCATCGCTCGCAAGGTACTTTCGAACATGAGGTTAATGTCGCTTCCACCGTCCATGAAGACGCGACTCATGTCGAAGCCCCCGATTTGTGCCTTGAGTATGAGGGGACAGTGGCCTGGGCGAGGTATTTGGCGCGGGTGGTCGCGCTTGTCGAAGGTGATGCAGGAGTCGCTTCCACTAAGGTACTCAGTGGTGGATGGTGGTGAGTTTGTCGCCAAGTTGACCTAGCGAGTGGATGGCCTTCTGCACCCGATTTGAGGGGCGTCCCTTTTGGATCATCATGTTGCCCACAGCCCGTGGGTATGGCTCGCCGCCTTCATTGTGGACCGGTGCGGCCACGGGTGGTGGCACTCCAGGTGGTGGTGGAGGAGCTCCATGTGCTACAGCGCCTGGGGTGACTCCTTAGCCCCTGTTGACTGCGTCGCGATTCATCCGAGCCAAACCCTCGTGGAGCTTGAGGAACTCGTGACAGTCCTTGAGAAGGTGGCTGGATTTCTTCTTGCCGTCGTGCTTGTCGATATAGAAGTGCATGTTGCACAACCCGGATAGTTTGTCCTCGATTGTTGTCGCGGGTGCCTCTTCACGAATGCGGCACTGCCATACCTGCATGGTTTTCCCGGAGTCGCGGTGTCCACCGCTGCGATAGCCGCTGTTGCGGTTGTCGTCGCGCCTATCGGCGTAGCCGGCTACAACCATGTTGACGTTGTCGCGATCATCGTAGATGCGCATTCGATGTTTGCTTCGGCGATCGCGTCTACGCTCGAGTTCTGCTTCGCCGTTGGAGTGAACGCGGTTTATTACCGAGTCTTCTCCATCTGCCCACCGATTCGCGATTTCCATTAGGTGGTCAATTGTTTTGGGCTTCGAGCATCCCAGCTCCTCCCTGAGCTCTATGCGACGAACGCCGCTGTTGAATGCTTCGATTGCACGATCCTCCGAGATATTTTCTGCGAAGTTCTTGATGATGGACCAGCTCTAGATGTACGAGCGTAGTGATTCGCCCGACCTTTGCTGGCAGCATCTCAGCTCTTCGATTGATGCGGGCCTTTTGTAGGTGCCCTTGAAGTTGCGCACAAAGCTGTAGACCAGCTCATCCCAGCTGCGAATGGATCCGCGCGGGAGGTTATTAAGCCACGCTCGGGCGGCGCCCTGCAGTTGTAGCTGTAGGCATTGCATGGCCGTGCTTCGACTCCCACCATGGAGTCTGACGGAGGAGATGTGGTCCTCCAACTAGATTTTCGGGTCCAGCAGGCCGTCAAACTTTGGGTTCTCCGATGGGAGTTTGAATCCCTTGGGCATTCGCTTATGCCTAATGGCTCTGCTGAAGCATCTGGCACCGTAGAGCTCCACGTCTTTATCCTTTGAGTCAGTCGATCGGGCACGTCGTGCCCTTGACTTGTCGATTTTGCGCTGCGTATGTCATCACGCGCATCGTAGTCGTGGTCGTGTCGCCGTGAGCGGCGACGTCGAGACAGATCGTGACTGTCGTCGCTAGACGAGGGTAAGGAATATCATTTTGCCAGAGCCTTCCTTTTCTTCGGCTCCGGCGTTGGTTCTTTGTCAAGAGAGGCTTCGATAACCCCAAGCCCGCGATCATAGATCGGTGCATGGTGGCACGGGGATCTCCAGCTGGTGGCTGGTTGTTGAGGAGGTACATGGTGGCCGCTGTCACCGCAGCTTGAGGCGTCTTTGGGACCACGTTGCCCCGTGTGTCGACTGTCATGGAGCCGAAGTCGAGGACTTTTGTAGCTTCTATGCGCTCCTGCTCGGTAAGGTGGGCCATTCTACATCGCCTCTTGTTGGCTATGTACTCGTTGCCCTTGGAGGAGGATCCTCTGTGGAAGGAGAGCCCGACCCGTCGAAGACTTGACTCATCCGACGCCTTTTTACGCGCTTCAAGTTGCACAATTGTTTGTAATTGGCGTCTGTACTCCTCCTTTAGCAGCCAATTATAGCCCATCAGCAGCTCTTGCGGTGTGCTAGGGGGCACAGGATTGCCTCGCAGGGCTTCTCGGCAGCGAGCCCACTCGAGATTGTTGAGCTTGATCACGACACGTTCGCCAGTGTGCTCGTTCACCATGGTTGGAGGTTTGACTGCCCCTCCATTGTTGATGGGCGCGCCATTGCCACTATTGGTGAGGCCGCCATTGGGTGGCCCGCCGTTAGGTATGCCACCATTGGGTGGGTCAGAACCGTTGCCACCGTTTTCGCGATTAGTGCTGGTATCGCCAGCGTTGATGACGGTGCACATGAAGTGGTTGGGGATGTTGTTGCTTCCGCAACTTTCGGATTCAGAGCCGTAGACTCCATCTTCCGTTGCTAGGTCGCCCAGATCGGATCCGTGACTGTTGTCGCTATCCGTGCTCTCAGTTGTTGCTGAGGTGTTGAGCTCGCTGAGGGCGTTGATTGGTGGCGGGAACCACGATGCTGGAGCAATCGCGGATGCTGTTGGCTGGTCAGGCATGCAAAGCGTGCCCATCTGACCATCTTGGAAGCGGAATCTCCCGATCACTAGGCTGATTCCGTCGCCCACGGATTCGAAAGCCGGGCGAGTTGCTGGCGTGTGGACGGTGAAGTCGAACATGCCGAAGAGCTGACGAATCTCCGCTGTTGCGGAGTTGTAGATCGTGGTTGATGAGGCTGAAGAAGCCGCAACATCAGCACTCCCAATTCCCACAGACGGCGCCAATTGACGAGGGTTTAACTCATCAATGCCCATTCTTATGGACTTGGGTTTTGGAAAAGGAGGGAGCGCTGGAAGCATCAATCGGCTAGCAAACAAGCACATAGGGACGCAAGGTCTACCCAGGTTCAGGCCTCGTAGAGGTCCCTACTCCTGCTTGTCTGCTCTTGGAATTAATGAAGGAATCGATGATTACAATGGTGCGCAGATGCAATCTGGCGAGGGTTTTGGAAACTAGGGTTGCGTGTGTCCTCCTCGCCGCCCCCTCCTAGCCTTTATATAGATAGGCCAGGTATCGGGTAGCAGGTCGAGTCGGTTACAGATTAGGGTTTTCCCCTTAAACTTTCTATCTTTAGACTTCTTCTTGTCTCGCAAGTCATTGAGAGTCCGTGGGCCACTCGAAGTCTTCATTGGGCCGTGGCAACACCGTGAGCTTTCACCATATCCGTACCGTATATACCAAACTCGAGTACCGGTAGGGTATACCCATGTCACTTATAGATATTCGCAATTTCACATATTTGCGCACATAGCCGCCAACCAGGAAGTGGTTTGCAATCTTATAATTCCCAATGGAACATCAGATCACACGAAACTTGCAATTGGCTAGATCCCAATGGATCAACTAATCACACTTGATTGATAGTAGCAATAACACCAGATCGATACGAATTTGTGTGGTAGGATTCAATAGTTTGCACTTAGCAACTCCAAGAACTAGGGTTTACTTTAAACATGGTCTAACTGAGCTAAGGGGCATCCCAGGGCTTATAAGGGTGGCCAGGACGTCCAGAAAACGAAAACAAGACGTGCTCGACTCAAACTCATACATGCCGACTCGGACCAGATTCAGCCGGCAACCGGATAATCTAGGTGGAATGTGCCTGGCATTCCGGCTGGGCCGGACACTCCGGGTGGAGTGCGCCGAATAGTCCGGTGGTGGCAGAAACTTTGGAGTTTCCGACCAGCTTCCGGGTAGCTTCCGATTTGGGGCACAAATTGGACGCCACCTTGACGCTTTTCGAGTGGGCCGGAGTGTCCGGGTGATGTAAGCCGGACATTCCGGTTCTTCCAGGAACTGTTGCGTCTTTCGTCTCGATGATCTCCTCCTTGTCTCGTGCACCTGCCTCCTGCTCCTCCCTCGCGCATTCTTGGATTATCATCACGTCGGGCTCCTTTTGCATCAACCCTTCTCCTCATCGCGCCATGCTTGTCTCTTCAACGAACCTGATCATACATAAGTGTAGAGACTTAGACAGTATAAAATTATCATTAATAAAAACATCAAACTCGTTTAGAAATAAATTCACCTGTTGTTCAAGTATCTTGGTAGGAGCTCTAGTAATTGGTCCAATCCTGATTTTAGTGGATTTGTTCTTGGTAGCAACATCAACAACTTTATTAGAAATTGGTGATAGTCAATCTGTAGGGATGTCTTCGTCACTCCCTCCATCCCATAATATGTTTTGCATAATTTTGCGTGCAAGTCAAACTTTGCAAAGTTTGACCGAGAATATGTAAAATAATATGAATATGTACGGTATGAAATGCATATAATATAAAAATATACATTAAGCCAATTCTAATAATATTATTTTGGCATTGTATAGGTTCGTATTTGTATCAAACTATTTGGTCAAACATTATAAAATTTGACTTTGATAAAACCTTATACGCAACATAAATTGGGACGGAGGGAGTAAAGATCTTAATTTTAAGTGGTACTTTCATTTTCCATATATACTTGCAAAAAAATGTGTGGTAATTTAACATACCAAATAATATGATTTAACCGAAAATACACGAGAATTCTTTAAGCTCCAAACAAAATTGTCTGGTGCTTGGGTAAGATGAACCTCCATGAGGCAACTGAAATAGAGCCATCTATTCCATCTCTCTCTAGTATATTTAGAGGTGAGTGAGATGACACATCATTCATGCAAACTTATTTCCTTTGGACAACACGAAAAAGAGAAGGATAGTGCTGAGCAAGGGGCCTATCACCCATCCAAGTGTCCTCCCAAAAACGGATGTCTAAACCATTTCCATTTTAAAAGAACCTCGCTCAAAAAAAGTCCTCTTTTTTTATTTTAATAATCCCTTTACAAAAGGGAGAGTCCGCTGGCTTCCCCTTGTGACAATGATTTTGAGTGCATATACTCATTTTGCACTAACTCTCGCCACATACCCTTTTTGGATACAATCTTAAAATGTAATTTACTTAGTAAGCATTTATTTTTTTATTTCCAACACTTCAACATCCATCCCTCCTAGTTTCCTTAGGTCTACATATGGTGTTCCATCTCGTAAGCCTATATTTATTTTTATGAATGTCACTTTGCCAAAGGAACCGTGATCTAAAGTAATCCAATCTTTTTCTTACCCCCATGGATATTTCAAAAACGATAGCATGAACATATGAAGACTAGTTAAAACCAAATTGATTAGAGTTAATTTGTCACCATAGGATAGTAACTTACCTATCCTACTAGATAATTTTCTTTCAAATATGTCCTCTATCGGTTTCCACTCTCCATTTCGCAACTTCCTGTAGTGAATTGGTGTACCTAAATACCTAAAAGGAAGGGAGCCTATTTCGCAGCCAAACAAGGTTCTATATTAGTCCTTCTCCTCTTTTGCCTGACCAAAACAGAAGACTTCACTCATATGGAAGTTAATTTTAAGTCCAGATAATTGTTCAAAAATGCAGAGGATTAATTTCATGTTGAGGGCCTTTTGTGTGTCATATCCCAAAAATATGATCGTGTCATATGCATATTGAAGAATTGACACCCCCCTCGACTAAATGAGGTATTAGGCTATCGACTTTCCCATCTTATTTCGCTCTCGCAATCAAGATTGCTAGCATATCTGCAACTAGTTTGAAGAGAATTGGTGAGAGCGGATCTCCTTGATTCAGCTCTTTCATTGTTTAAAAATAATAACCTGTGTCATCATTAAATTTAATACCTACACTACCACGATTGACAAAGTCGCGTATCCACTTACACCATTTAGGATCAAAGCCCTTCATACGCAATACTTGTTGCAGAAATGCCATAGCACCTTACCATAAACTATTTCAAAATCTAGCTTCAAAAAAACTCCGTCCAATTTTTTATTATGTAGCTCATAAATAATTTCATGTAAAACTAAAACCCCTTCAAGAATATGCATGTCTGGCATAAAAGCAGTCTATGTAGGTTGAATCATTTTATGAGCAACCTCTATTACTCTGTATGTGCCAACTTTAGTAAAAAAATTAAACTAACATTTTGTAGGCATATGGGACAAAGTTGTAGTGTTTGAACAACATTCTCTTTCTTAAGAAGCAAAATTATAGTCCCAAAATTCAAATGAAACAATTGTAGTTACCCTGCAGGAAAACTATCGAACATGTTCATGAGGTCTCCTTCAAGAACCTCCCAAATTTTTTGGTACAATTCTATCAGGAACCCATCCGGTCCTGGTGTTTTATTCTTCTTCATTTGCATGATTGCATCACATGCCTCCTTCTCTATAAAGTTGGCAGTGAGGATTGCATTTTCTTCATTCAAAATTTGAGGTGTATCTGATATTTAAGTTTCAATTAGAGAGAAATTATTTTGGGTCTCTGCTCCAAACAATCTCTTATAGAACTTAGTATGCCCTATTATAGTGCCCTCATCTTGTTCTAACTGAAAGATTTTTTCCGTCTATATTTCCATTTGCTATCATATGAAAATACTTAGTATTATTACCACCTTCTTGGACGTGTTTTAATTTCGCCCGTCGTGCCCATTTGGTTTCCTCGTCTCTTCTAAGACTGATCAATTTTTCATTCACATCTCTCGTTGCTTCTCTTTCGGCATGTGTAAGGGGGGTGGATTCGGCCTTCACATCCAGAAGGTCAATAATATACAATAACTTTTCTTTTCCTTTTTTATAATCACTACTTTTGTTACGAGCCCACACTTATAGAAAATTCTGAAGGTGACAGATTTTATTCTGCCACACTTCCATCGGATTATCACCTTTGTTAACCTCTGCCCATTCTCGAGCAACCATTTGGATAAAATCTTCTTGTCTTAACTAAGATAGTTCAGAAGAGAAGTGATATCCAATGTGTGCTTGTTCACCCGAATCGACTAACAAAGGTGTATGGTCAGATCCTGTCCGAGCCCAGACGGTAACGAGCGGATATTTTTGTTCCCATGATATGCTTGAAAATACTCTGTCTAACTTCTCATAGGTTAGGTTTGTTTTTCTTTTTGTCCACGTGAATTCTCTACCAAAAAAAGGAATTTCTTTCAAATCTAGGCTTTCAATAAGGTACCGCTCATTTCTTATTGATGTTTAAGTTTATTCCAACATTACGCCGAACAGTGGACACCTCATTTGTTTTCCTTTTTTTTTGGCTTCCTAAAAGACGAGATAGGTAGGTCCAGATCCCTACCATGCCGATTCCTGATGGTATCAGATTATAAAATCGACATCAGTTCATTCAATTTATTAAAAGGCAAGTATCTAGTTTATAACACGTGCTATCGGTTCATTCAGTTCCTTGAACCTACTCTTCAATATTTTATCATCGGTCTAATCCTCTCTTCCGGATGATCCTGATGAGACGTACGGCACGTTTGTACTATTTGTCAAATCATTTCATACGGGCTGCCATGTCTAAACTTATTAGTAATTTGCCGTGTGAAACATCCAGCTAGTTGGTTATCAACTTAACTTGCCTATATATGGCGCTGCTGGACCCCACGGTATATAATAGTTATTCTATATTTATCTTTTATTTTTTAACCGTATATGATTTTATGTCACATAAATTTTGTCTTGTCTCAGTTGTCTCAGAAGTCGAGAAGAAGATACGACATATTTTTTTTGTTTACGTATCATATAAAAATCCAATATAAAATGCATATTTTTATTTTTAACTATAATAACTCATACTCTACATTTTTATGTCAATTTTTTTTGGTTTTAGGTGAAAATGAATATAATTATTTTTATACAAAACATAATGGTCTAGAAAAGTTATTTTGCACCCAACATAGTTTTATACTGTTATATTAGAATAAAAAATATTTTGTACACAAATAATTATGTTCATATTTATCCAAAAGAAAAAAATCGACATGAAAATGCAGTTTATGGGTCGTTAGAGTGTAAAAAACAAATAAAATACGTATTTTACGTCGGATTTTTATATGGCTTGTAAATATTTTTTTTACATCATATCAAAAATTTCATATGTTCTTGTTCACTTCCGAGGTAAGATAAAATTTACATGATATAAAAATTATGCACGGTTAGAAAGATAGATGGTGGGTAAAGAATAACTATTAGAGGTAAAATAACGCTAGATTGTTTCGGCTCAAACTGTTATCCACGTCATCTTCATTCTTTTTGGCCGTGGGATGGATAGAAGGACACGTGGGGACGTTGCAACGGAATCCTGCTATACCACGAGACAGGGCCCGCTGCGGGCCAGAGCGAAAGATTTCATACCGAGAACGGTGTACCGCACGTTGTTGTACCATGCGCCACTAGACGGTGGACGGCATGCGCGCCATGGATCCCTTGTCAGCGTGCTCAGGCAGAACCGCGCTCTATGAGAGGCGTTCCAGGCGCGACACGCTTCTGCACTCGTCGGGTGGCGGGGGCCGCCGAGAGCCGACATGACGCCATAAGCCCATGAGGACTCGGGGCCCGCCGAGCGCCAACGTGGCGCCGTGAGCCGATCACGTATGTGGTTTATCGCGGACGTTCGGCTAGCGAGAGCCGATGTGGCGTTGTGAGCCCGTGCCGGCCGCGATTTCTCGCGGCCATGGGCCCATTGTAAGCGTGCGCGGGAGAACCGCGCTTTGTGAGAGGCGTTCCGGGCGTGACACGCTTCCCCGCCTGTTGGGTGGCGGGGCCCGCCGAGAGCCGGCTTGATGCCGTAAGCCCATGATGGTTGTGGATTCTCGCAGACCCGGGCCGCCAAGAGCTGACATGGCGCTATGACCCCATCATGTTTGTGGTTTCTCGCGGACGTTGGGTTGGCGAGAGCCGATGTGGCGCCGTGAGCCCGTGCCGGCCGCAGTTTCTCGTGGCCATGGGGCCCAATCAGAGAAGACGTGGCATCGCAAGCCCATTTCATCCACGGTTTCTTGTGGATGTGGGCCCGTCCACAACAGACGTGGCGATGTAAGCCCATGCCATCTCTCACCATAGACATTAGACGACGCGGATTCTCATGGACGGAGAGACGACCTGGCACCATAGATCATAGACATCCGCAGGTTATCGTGACGATAGCGTACGGTGGGTCCCATCCAGAGTCGAGCTGGCAGCATTAGATCGTACGCGTACGCGGGTTCTTGTGGAAACGACGTGTGTTGTCTTCCGGCTCGCGGCGTTATCTCTCGCATTCCTCAGGTTCTCCTGGTCAGGTTGTGTGTACCTTATAAAATACACCTTCATTTTCATGGTTTCTTAAGTCACATTTCTTCCCCCTCTCTCCCCTCCGTCCATCTGGCCTTTCCCGAACGACGTCCAGAAGAGACGGCACCGCCCATCAGCTACCGTATATCTTCTTTCGGTGTTCGTTCGCACGGTTGGTGTCTTCTTGGTCTTCAATTTGACCTGCATAGTATATTTTTGCGCTTTCTTCATATTCATTAGTTTGTTGATTTGTTGTCTTCCATTATTTCATGCGTGTGACACCCCCGGAATTAGGGCTGGACAAATCCCAAACCTCTGTCTGATATAAGCCTAACCTAAATCTTCGAAGCATACAGAGAAAGAATCGGTAACATTACAGTGACCCTACGACACAAAAATTATTACAACGAGCTCATAACTGAGCAGAGAACCAAATTATTACAAGCAGAATTCACTGACCACAAACATCAAACAACGGAAGGCAAATTATGCTATTAAGTAGAGAAAACTTAACAAATGGCATAAGAGGCCTGAAGCATAACGATGACGTCCCAATCCATAGATTCCAGGCTGCCGACCGGGAACCCCAAGCTACTCGTCGATGTCGATGTTGTACAAAACTCATCTTTTATGGTAACACTTACCTACTGCAAAAGTACTAACAAAGCAAGACTGAGTACAGGGTGTACTCCGCAAGACTTATGGCTGGTGGAGTTATTTTTCATAAAACTATCATTGTTTGTAAAACAAGAGGAAGAAGAAGAAGCTCGACTAAATAGATCATTTTAAAAGGGGATAAGAAAGTGATATCACTAGCTTTGATCATCTCTTGATATCCACCGAAACATCATCAGCTGAACCTACCATCTAGGATCACCCCCTCGATCCCTGAGGAAGCATCCTTAAGCACACTTTACCTTACTTGCCAAGTTTTACGATTAGGTTATTCTTCTCTATGATCCCACATCTGTTCCTGATGGCTCGGTATTGATGTAGAGCTCGTTGGGAACCCCAAGCGGAAGGTATGATGAGCACAACAGCAAGTTTCCCTCAGTTATGAAACCAAGGTTTAATCGAACCAGTAGGAGCAAGGAAACGCCCCAAAGGTGTTGCTAGCTGAGCCTTGGCAGGGCGCACTACTGGTGCTAGTAGCAACATGGAGACCTGCACAATACAACCACAGAACTCTGTCCCCAACTTGTGATGAGGTTGTCAATCTCACCGTGTTTTGCTGAAAATAAAAGATTAAACGTATCGAATGGAAGGAAGTAATAGTTTGCAGAAAGTAAACACAAAGCAGTAAACAGTTTATAGACTGTATGTAAAAGAAAGGACCGGGATCCATAGTTCACTAGAGGTGGCTCTCCTTAAGATAGATAACATGCTGGGTGAACAAATTACAGCGGGGCAATTGACAAACATCGAGAAAGCAATACATGCATATACTAATCATCTTGACTCCTTTGGAACTTGATTGGGCATTACAACATTATACATAGACCGTCATCCAACTGCATCTATGAATAATAATCCACCTTCAGGTTATCATCCGAACCCCCTCCAGTATTAAGTTGCAAGCAACAGATTATTGCTTTATGAATTGTGTGTAATGTAAACAATACGATTGTTCTATGAACAAAGGATTATTGTTTTCTCCCTAGTAGAAACAGCACATCTAGTACCTTAGAGATTTCTGTCACTTCCCCAGATTACCAGAGGCATGAACCCACTATCGAGCATAAATACTAACTCTTGGAGTTGCTAGCATCTACTTGGCCAAGATAGCTACTAACAACAGAAAGCATGCAAGATCACAAATAACAAAGACATGATAGAATCAATAATCAATTTGAAATAGCATCTCAATATCCATCGGATCCCCGCAAACACAACATGCAGAATTACAAATAGATGATCTTGATCATGAACGGAGCTCACAAGATCTAGACATGACAACACAAAGGAGGAGAACCAGCCATCTAGCTACTACATGGATCCATAGTCCAAGGATGAACTACTCATCCATCACACCGGAGGCTTGCATGGTGATGAAGAAGGCCTCCAGGGTGAATTCCCCTCTCCGGCAGGGTGTCGGGAAGAGCTTCAGATCCCTCCTGATCTAGGGACAGAGACGACGGCGACTATAGACTCTTTCATGGATTTTTGATCAGGTACTTAGGGTTTTCGTCCTGAGGGCATCTTATAGGCAGAAAGAGAGGCCGAGGGGGTGCTGGGGTCAGCCAGACCACCCCCTGGCGCGGGCCAGGCCTGGCCGCACGGCCAGCTGGTGTGGCCGGCCCCCAGCCCTTCTCCGTCTCGTATTCTGGCATCTGATGACTTCCGGAAAAATAGGCACTTTGGCTTTTGTCCCATCCGGTTCCGAGAATATTCATTCTCTGACTTTCCTAGAACCAAAAACAGCAGAAAACAGGCAGCTAGCACTGTGGCTCTTGTTAATAGGTTAGTCTAAGAAATCATATGAAAAGTACTCCAAAGTGTGGACAAAACACAAGAAAGTGGATAAAGCCAAGCATGGAACATCAAAAATTATAGATACATTTGCAATGTATCAACATCCCCAAGCTTAACTCCTGCTCGTCCTCGAGTAGGTAAGTGATAAAAAGAAAGAATAATTTTTGAGGTGACATGCACCATCAAAGACTTGATCAAAGTATTTGTAAAACATTCAAAGATGGGATCATAGTACTTCAATCATAATATGAAAGACAAATTTCTAGCAATAAGACAAAGAAACTATGATGCAACATGAAAAGGCACAAACAAAAGATTCATGAATAACAATGCTTTGCAAGACGTTTGTTTGTTTCACATAAAGAAACATAGAATAATAGTATTCAGTTTGTCCCTCATAGAGTAGCAAATATAAATGCATAGGACACCTTCAAAGTTCATAAGAGTGACTAGATACAATAGTTCAAAACAAGCAATATCAAGTTATTCATCAATCAACTAGTCTTGGGACAATGCACATAGAACTAAGAATGGCCACTATGCTCTCAAAGTAGGTGCATAAAGGTAGAAGGTGGAGACTCAATATAATGGTGGAAGAAAGGCCTTTATAAAAGGAAGTAGGGATTCAAGTCTCATAAAGAGCTTCCAAAAATTATGGTACTTATAGCTTTCAGCTCTCATTGCCCCTATCATAAGCATCTTGAAGGTGATTAAGGTTAAAGTGACACAACTAAGAGGATATGCTTGACAAGTTATAAACCGAAATCTCATGCCCCTTACTTACGAAGACTGAACCTCATCCTTCTCAACTTTAGTCACGAGTAAGCTCTTGTCATTGTAAGTACATGTGTATCATAAAGAACCGCCAACGGGGTACCCCTTGCACATGATACAGGAGCTATCCCATAATCAAAATGACAAGGCAAGCAGACAATGAACATCTCAGCGATCTTTTTATTTGCTATTTACATAGGTTTTTATTGAGGATGCTTCATAGAGTGCTCATTATGGTGATGCTGCAAGTTTCCACCATGATTAGGCATGGCTTAGGCTAGCGGCCCAGGCATTTCTCTAACACACATACAAACTCCATGATCTTACAACTTCCACTTTTATTTCACACCGCCGGGATCCATAAGCAAAAGAACATGATATCAACGGGGTACAAAGTACAAGTGCAATGTTGAAAGCGTTCCCCACACATGGTTCTACTAATTTCAACTTATAAAGTGCAAGCATATACGCAACAAAGAAGGACCCAATGGTTCAAGTTTATTAGATGCAAAAAAGTAAAGTGTGCCATCAAGTTCGTGAGAGCTTTAATCACTAGTTTTTTCATAACAAGTTTAATTTGGAAGGTAAACAAAAGCATGAATATACTTGGAATAGCATAAGCTAGTAATTAGGTATGGTGGACTATTTGGAATAACTTGGTTTAGGGAGTTGGATGCATGAGTGGAACTCATACTTAGTTGTGGAGGCTAGCAAAAGACTGGGAGCGATAAACTAAGAGAGCAATAATGGCCATAATCATGTAGAGCGACAAAACATCATTGATCAAAGCATAAAGTGATACTACAAGTTGAAAACTAAAGGATCATAAAGGCTTATGGTGACTTGAGATAGTCATAACATGGTGTGAGCATGCGCCAAGTCAACCCAAATAAAGCATCAAAGGAGAATACCACTATACTATGCTTTAATATGTTAAAACAACGCATGATTCATCCAAGGCACATTAAGCAATATCAATTGTTTATAACAAGTCATGCTACAGCAAAGAATACTAAGCATAAAGCCAAAACAATATCAAGCATGGTATGACAAAGCATAGGCCACAGTCAAAAACAAGCTCTTTTTACCACATAAGTATGAACTTTCCTAGTCTTTTCCAATCCAAATCAAGCTATTTGCAAACCAATGTATGAAAGACGGGGTCCAACCAATTTATTTAGCAAACTAAGCAAACAAAGTAAACAGAAAACCAAAATGAAAACGAAAAAGAAGACGCTCTAAGAACAACACAACTGTGCATGAAACAATAAAAATGAAGCGTTTGAAAGAAACCTGGGATTTTTATTGATGAAGAGGGGGATGCCTTGGGCATCCCCAAGTTGTGACGCTTGTACTTCTTGGATATTTCTTGGGGTGACACGCGTGGCATCCCCAATCTTGAGCTTTAGTCCATCCTTCATCTCATTACTCATTCCTTCCATACACCTGAAATTTTTCCTTCGTACAAAACTTCACACAATCTTTATTAGCAACATTAGTGCATTCAAGATAAATAAGTCTTAAGGTTCAGTTCTAACACCAAATAAACTCCCATTAGAACACTAGCTACTGTAGCACTTCCCTCAAAAATCTCAATTCCCCAAAAGAACTCAAAAAAGAACCAACAAGAAGCAAATGCAGAAAATGGCAGAAATCTGTCAAAACAGACCAGTAGGTAAAGACAAATTTTTTCGAAGACCTTATGTTGCTTAAATCAAAACGTGTTGAACTAACGAAAGTTAGATAACAACCTGGGGCAGAAGCACAAAAATTCACGCCTCCAAAATACGTTCAGGGATTTTACGTGAATTTTTACGGTGAAGCACAGAAATTTGTTTCGGGACAGCAACTTTCCCAATCTTTACTTCTCTCTCATTAGAGGTTATTCTTGGCACAAAAAGCAAATAAAAAGGATAAGGAGCGGTTATTACTGAAGTAATAACTTCCAAGGCTCATCTAAAACTTTTGGGTTATCTCCCAATAAGGACTTTTCTTTAACGCCTTTAAGTTAGGCATAAGAAGCAAGAAAAAGAATCAAGTGTTCTCAAATAAAGAAGCATTAAGACCAAATTTTGTTTTCATAGGAGAGGCAAAAGAAATCTTCTCTATCTTCTTGGGGAATTGTTCTATACCTTTCTTGAGTGGGAGTTGATATTTAATGGTGCCTTCTTTCATATCAATAATGGCACCAACAGTTCTATGAAAAGGTCTTCCCAAAGTAATAGGACAAGAATCATTGCATTCAACATCCAAAACATAGAAATCAACGGGGACATAGGCATTGTTAACCATAACAAGAACATCATTAAGACTCCCCATGAGTTTCTTTTTAGCATTATTAGCAAGTGGGACATTCAAATAACAATCTTCAAGAGGAGGCAAATCAAGCATATCATAAATCCTTCTAGGCATAATAGAAACACTACTATCAAGATCACATAAAGCTTTGAAATCAAAGTCATTCACTTTCATATTAATGATGGGTTCCCAATCATCTTCTTGTTTTATAGGAATAGAAGCTTTATGTTTCATCTTTTCTTCTTTAATCTTTATGGGAGCATCAGTAATGTGTTTTGTAAAGGCCATGTTCATAGCACTAGCATTAGGAGTTTTAGCAAGCTTTTGTAGGAACTTAATAACTTCAGAGATGTTGCAACCATCAAGATCAAAACCATAATTATCATTTAAAGTAGTAGAACTATTACTAGCCTCCACACTAGTGGTGGTAATAGTAGAAACACTAATGTTTATAGCAATTTCATCTTCTCTTTCCCACTTAGCATGTAATTCAGCTAATAGTCTAACATTTTCATCAATTCTTACTTGTATAGCACTAGTAGCTGCAAAGGGATTATCATTAGTTTCAGGTTTAGCAGCCATTTTATTCAAAGAAGATTGAGCTTCAGCCAAAGATGTTATTTTCCTTTCAGCATTAGAGAGTTTTTCCTCAATAGTTTTATTGAAAGCAGTTTGTTTACTAATAAAGTCTTTAAGCATAACTTCAAGTTCAGAGGGTGCACTCCTATTATTGTTGTAAGAATTTCCATAAGCATTACCATTGTTGGGAGGATATGGCTTATAATTGTTGTTACCAAAATTACTCCTATAAGCATTATTGCCAAAATTATTATTTCTTATGAAAAAAGCAAACAAAGCAAAAGTAAACTAAGCAAAACAAGCAAACAAAGCAAAAGTAAACTAAGCAAAACAAAAATAACAAAGTAAAGATATTGGTTATGAGGGACTTCCCTTGTGAAGATGTCCTTGACTCTCCGGCAACGGCGCCAAAAAAATGCTTGATTGCTCAGTATTGATGTAGAGCTCGTTGGGAACCCCAAGAGGAAGGTATGATGAGCACAGCAGCAAGTTTCCCTCAGTTATGAAACCAAGGTTTAATTGAACCAGTAGGAGCAAGGAAACACCCCAAAGGTGTTGCTAGCTGAGCCTTGGCAGGGCGCACTACCGGTGCTAGTAGCAACATGGAGACCTGCACAACACAACCACATAACTTTGTCCCCAACTTGCGATGAGGTTGTCAATCTCACCGTGTTTTGCTAAAAACAAAGGATTAAACGTATCGAATGGAAGGAAGTAATAGTTTGCAGAAAGTAAACACAAAGCAGTAAACAGTTTGTAGATTGTATGTAAAAGAAAGAACCGGGATCCATAGTTCACTAGAGGTGGCTCTCCTTAAGATAGATAACACGCTGGGTGAACAAATTACAGCGGGGCAATTGACAAACATCGAGAAAGCAATACATGCATATACTAATCATCTTCACTCCTTTGGAACTTGATTGGGCATTACAACATTATACATAGACCGCCATCCAACTGCATCTATGACTAATAATCCACCTTCAGGTTATCATCCGAACCCCCTCCAGTATTAAGTTGCAAGCAACAGATTATTGCTTTACGAATTGCATGTAATGTAAACAATACGATTGTTCTATGAACAAAGGATTGTTGTTTTCTCCCTAGTAGCAACAACACATCTAGTACCTTAGAGATTTTTGTCACTTCCCAAGATTACCAGAGGCATGAACCCACTATCGAGCATAAAGACTAAATCTTGGAGTTGCTAGCATCTACTTGGCCAAGATAGCTACTTACAACGGAAAGCATGCAAGATCACAAATAACAAAGACACGATAGAATCAATAATCAATCTGAAATAGCATCTCAATATCCATCGGATCCCCGCAAACACAACATGCAGAATTACAAATAGATGATCTTGATCATGAACGGAGCTCAGAAGATCTAGACATGAAAGAACAAAGGAGGAAAACCAGCCATCTAGCTATTACATGGATCCATAGTCCAGGGATGAACTACTCACGCATCACACCGGAGGCTTGCATGGTGATGAAGAAGGCCTCCAGGGTGAATTCCCCTCTCCGGTAGGGTGCCGAGAAGAGCTTCAGATCCCTCCCGATCTAGGGACAGAGACGACGGTGGCTACAAACTCTTTCGTGGATTTTTGATCGGGTACTTAGGGTTTTTGTCCCGAAGGCATCTTATAGGCGGAAGGAGAGGCCGAGGGGTGCTGGGGTCGGCCAGACCACCCCCTAGCGCAGGCCAGGCCTGGCCATGCGGCCAGGTAGTGTGGCCGGCCCCCAGCCCTTCTCCGTCTCGTATTCTGGCATCTGATGACTTCCAAAAAATAGGCACTTTGGCTTTTGTCCCGTCCAATTCCAAGAATATTCATTTTCTGACTTTCCTGGAACCAAAAATAGCAGAAAACAGGCAGCTGTCACTATGGCTCTTGTTAATAGGTTAGTCCAAGAAATCATATGAAAAGTACTCCAAAGTGTGGACAAAACATAAGAAAGTGGATAAAACCAAGCATGGAACATCAAAAATTATAGATACATTTGCAATGTATCAGTTCCCAAGTCGTCCATAACCGTGGACACGGCTTTTCAAAAAGATTTAACCCTGCAAGGGTGTACAACTTTACCCACACACACCCACCGACTCTTAACGTCACTTGACACACTTCCTTGGTGTGCTGACAGAGGGTGGTCGACCAAAACCTTTCCCTTGCTTTTGCCTAATCCATGAGTCACCCAGAAGGGCTCCCTACTGCGGCAGCTGGCCATACTACGAGGAGGTCCGTGACTCTGTGTACCGGGATCCAGTTTCAGTGTCGTGCACCCTTCACCCGGACACGTCCTATATGATGCAGCATCTTCAACCCATCCAAATATGTAGATATGCCAAATCCAAATCTCAAACTATGGACTCATGGATCAGACTAAACAAGTTGGGGTCAAGGGGTTTCCTAGGCCCCGTGTGGCTGTACGCTCGTATTGGTTCAAGAGGCAAGAACCTCGGGTCCTAAGGGTGGCAAGTATAGAACTACAAAAACCATAACCCTCGTGGCCTCCCATACAAGCCTTAGCACGTTTAACTTTCATCTCTAATCATACCACATTCTCCTGTCCAACTAGGTTCATTCGTAGCTCTGATTCATCAACCAGATGGACCAGTTGTCATGGTGGTGTCACGACAGATGCCATGGAGAGGCTAAAGGTGGGGAGTAATAGCACTAGGGGAATCCAGGGAGGGATAGTGAGGTGATTCCTCACACAGAAGGTTTGTATTTGATTCACTTCACAGATTACAAGTGCTCCTCGAGCTGTATTGGAGAGAGGAGGAAGAAGGTACTCTCTTACTCTCCCCGCTAGCTAGCCCTCAGGAACCAACTAAAACTGGCCTATAGAGATCAATCCAGTAAAGCTCTATCCAAATGAGACCAACCCCTTCTACAGAGGCCCTAGCCCCCCTAATATAGTAGTGGCTAGATCTCCACTTAGGGCATACGTGGAGGCATATTCCACTCCCAAAATAGTAAGCCGACCGGGTCGCTTTTCCCCCGCGTCATCCATGTAGAGGCTACGTGAGCCTCTGCGGCGCCTGTGTCAGCCGGCATCGGCGTCGTCACCTTTGTCGGCCACGCCTTGGTGGTCCTGCCCCTGTGCGCTTCGCTCATGCTGTGCGTACCGGTGCTACTTTTGACCAGCGAGATACCTTCCTTCTCCTAGAAGCTTGCTATGACCCGGATCGTAGTTGATCCGGTCACACCTGTTCCTGCATACAAGTTAGATTCATCTATCTGACTTACGGCTTAAGTCGGATGAGACTCCGTTAGGTGGACATCCCCTAGTCCGGGTTACCCCGAGATTCGGCCTACCTTGAGGTAACTCGGCCAGCATTCGCTTTGACCTTGCCGTACCTCGGCTAACTCGGCCTTTATACCCGGCGTGACCCTACCCGGGGGTATCCCCCCAACATTAGTCCCCGAAGCTGGTGCGGTCTTAGTTGCCTTTGCCGCTAAGGCCACAGCAGGTTCAATTTCACCGAGCTTTGTGCTCCTTCTCTGAGTTACCTCTTATATCGGCTCTCATGGGTTTACTTTCCCTTGGCACGTTTTAAGTTTTTACTTGCTGGCCGGGTTACCATAATCTCATCCGGGTTATCTTTCCTTCTCTCGTATGCTTTCCCACGTGGAGGCTAATCATTAGGTTGCCTCATTTTAAGGGCCAGCCAAAGTAACCGCTGCAGTAATTGTCAGTTATCACTATAGCGCACGTCACGTCTGGCCTGCCTCCTCGTTAACTGCATCAATGCGTCACGCCATGGGATCTGCTACACCTTGTGGTCCTCCGTGTGGCTCTTTGCTGATTGGTCCATATGGTTTATACACGGCCACACCGTGTGGCATATCTGCATAACACGATCCCACTTCCTCCTCAATGGAGCGGTTAAATAGGGGAGGGGTGCGCCCCTTGGTTTTTTTCCCACTTCTGCGCCCCTCTTCCTCTAGTTCTTCTTCTTCATCTTCTCCCGCGACAGCGCCGCCACCACCGCGTCTGAGTAGCAGCGCCACCGCCGCACTGCTTCCACACGCATCTGCGTCGCCGTCTCTGCTGCGCACCTCCTCCGCCATGGGTCGCTGTCAATCTAGGTCGCTAAGCGCCCGGTGACGATGAACTTGAGATGACAGAAGAGGAGCTTGTCGTTGCCGAGCAGGAGATGGAGGAGGACGCCGCGACGGCGGACCGTGGTGCGTGGGCTGGATCCTAGGTCTGCCAGGATGACCTGGACTGGCTCTACCGCACCAGACGCATCCCCGTAGGCGTCACCGCACGTCTCGCCTCCGTCGAACTTGCCCCCTCACCCAATCCGGGTGAGTATGTGGTGTTCCTATCGCATTTCCAGCGGGGTTTCGGTTTACCTGTTAGCGATTTTTTCCATGATTGGTTGAACACCTACAAACTCCAGCAGCACTACCTTCCTGCCAATGTTATCACATCTCTTTCTGCTTTCGCCTCCATGATCGAAGGCTACGCCGGATTATGGCCCACAAAGGAGCTATGGATCCGGTTCTTTGGTCTCCGTTGTAATGTAATTCCGAACATCCAGCTTGACCTGGAGGACAAGCAGCTTACGCAGTTCGGCGCTGCATCCATTTCACCCTGGAGGCTCTCCATCTTTCCCCGGGTTACCGGGCTGGATTCCTGCAAAGGATGGGCCCGGACCTTCTTTTATGTTCGGAACGACGGCACTAAAGACTTGATCTGGCTTCGCCCCTATGCTCCGGGTCCTCCTAACCCGGAGTTGTGGGACATTGTCCCCAAGAAACCCACAGTATTGGCCAACCAGGTCAACAAAAGGTTCACGGAGCTGAAGGAGCTCGGGTTGCGCAACGAGGATGCCATGATCACATTCGTCCGCAACCGGATCTCCCCTCTCCAGAAACACACTCACAAAGTGTGCCACATGAGCTAGGGCCGCGACCCCAACCGGACCTCATCTTTTGAGCTTAGCAACACAGAAATCTATCACCGGGTCAAGGCCCTCTTCACCACCCACAAGGACTTCTCCTCTGAGTGGACGTGGGGAATTGAGCACTATTGCCGGGATAGGCTTCCTCCCGTGGTAAGCTTCGTGCCACAAGTTTTCTCCCAATTAAATCTTATGTTGGTTGCCGTTGCATTTTTAACTCGGTTGTCTTTTTTCTCCCTTAGCAATTCCTTCAGCAAACTATCAAGGATGGCACCGATCCCACCCTCAAATGTGCGCCTGACCAGCAGAGCTCGGACGAGGAAGAACCGGACCAGGAGATGTTCCTCCCAATGGCCAACGCGACCAAGCGACCCACCGGTAAACTCTCTTCTATTAGAGATTGGCCCGACGATGAAGATGACTCAGATGTTGAGGTGATGGAAGCATTTGACGATGTCCTCCTTTCTTATGCTTTTCCGGCATCAGCTAACCCTGGTGGGCAGATCCATGAGGAACCTCCCCTTGCTGTGGGTGACCCTGTTCCGGTTGCACCGAAGAAGAGAAGGGAGGCCGCATCCTCTTCATCCTCCGGACCTTCTCAGCCAGCCAAAAGGCGAAAGAAGTCCGGGGATAAGACTGCCTCCAAGCCTGCAACCAAGGCCCCAGCACGAAGGGCTCGGAAGCCCAAGGAGCCGCTGACCTCGGATGCGTAAGCCTCTTTTTCCCTCTTCCATTTACTTGTTCTTGCATTGTTATAGTTTCTCATCTGACATTATTTGATTCGGCAGAGCTGCGGTGGAGGTCCCCCGGAGTGGATCTAGCATCGCTTCGCTGCTCTGACTTAGCCCTTCTCCCCCTCGTGGCGATGATTCACGCCCACTGAGCCCTATTCCAGAGGGTTCAGCGGCTGCTCCGGGTTCCAACCCACCTCGTCAAGAGGGGGGCAACCTCGGAGCAGGGGATACTGGCCCAGCCGAGGTAGCTGCATCCACCACTTCGGCTCCGCCGCAACCAGCTACTACCGAGTCTACTTCAGTACCTCCTCCAAAGAAGAAAACAGCACCAGCACAAACTCTAGCACCAGCAGCAAAAGCAGCAGCAGCACCGAGAGCAACGGCCGCGACGCCAAGCCCCTCCGCCTCGTCCGAGTCTTCTCAGTCTCAGCGAGAAAGCACCCAGGCAGCTCCCAAGGGTAAATCTGCTGCAACAACTTCCTCCTCTCAGCAGCCCAAAGGAAAAAAGGCCCCTGACGCCACCAGGGCAGCGTCCGTCGAGGCTGGACAGCGCACTCTCGCGTCCATGCTTTCCAAGAAGCCTCCAGCACCGAAGGATGCCCCTGCCGAGCCAGCTAATGCGCAACAACTTGTCCTGCACACCAGCCCGTCCCTTGCTCAGGTTGAGAGGAGGGAAGCACATGCCAAGGTCTTGGTGGCGCCCCACATGCTCAGTGGCGAACGATACCCTCCGACCTTGATCGAGTTCATGAACAACTAGAACAAGGCGGAGTCTCTAAACGGCGACCTCCGGAGAGATTCGGTCCCTTGAGTTTTCGCTCAAATGAACACAGCCTCTAAGGCAATTAACCTCGCGGGTCGGATGATGGAGGTACGTTACTTCCCCTTTTCCTTAGCATGTTGTATGTATTAGTGATATAACCATTAGTCCCCGAGCCTCCGAGGGAGTAACTTGTTACTCGGCCGGATTCTCCTTAGAAGACTAACGTAGCTCCTTGACAATTTAAAATATGCACACACCTAGAGCCGGGTTAAGTTCCACTTGTCCCGGATCTTGTACACTTCGAATATGCACACACCTAGAGCCGGTTTAAGTTCCACTTGGCCCGGATCTTGTACACTTCGAATATGCACACACCTAGAGCCGGGTTAAGTTCCACTTGGCCCAGATCTTGTACACTTCGAATATTCACACACCTAGAGCGGGTTAAGTTCCACTTGGCCCAGATCTTATACTTGAATATGCACACACCTAGAGTGGGTTAAGTTCCACTTGGCCCGGATCTTATACACTTGAATATGCACACACCTAGAGGGTTAAGTTCCACTTGGCCCAGATCTTGTACACTTGAATATTCACACACCTAGAGCGGGTTAAGTTCCACTTGGCGGATCTTGTACACTTCAAATATGCACACACCTAGGCAGGTTAAGTTCCACTTGGCGGATCTTATACACTGAATATGCACACCTAGAGCGGGTTAAGTTCCACTTGGCGAATCTTATACACTTGAATATGCACACACCTAGAGCCGGGTTAAGTTCCACTTAGCCTGGATCTTGTACACTTCGAATATGACACACCTAGAGCCCGGTTAAGTTCCACTTGGCCCGGATCTTGTACACTTCGAATATGCACAAGGCTTAAGCTATATTTTTGTACTCTTTTCAGGTGACCACCAACCGCCGGAGCGCTGAGTTTTAGCGTCTCCTGGACACTCACAAAATGCTGCTCGCAAAGCATAATGCACATCTCGCTGAGCACGAGAAAAGGGGTAAGTTCTCTTCTTCACATTTTTCTGTTTTCCTTCATCTTTTTCTCCTAAACTAATCCATCATTCGGTTTTCGCAGCTAGGGTGGAGGCTGAGAACAAGCTTATGAGGAAGAATCTGGATCAGATTAAGGGTAAGTTACTTTTGTCCGACCTTGCTATGCTGTCCTACCGTGGTAATAGCTAAGCATGGCTAAGCGCAACAGATATAAATAGCTCTAGAAAAGCTCATAAGCCAAGCCCTAGGTATGCTAGGAGTAGTGGATCAGGGAAAATATACTACAAAGGAAAAATGCATCAGATAGGATTACTCTATCCATCGATAAAAGACTTTGGAATCGTATGCACATGGCAGGAATGAAATACTTTGAAATCATAGGATTATATAATGTGCGGGGTTTTGCTTGCCTTTGCCTGTTGATACCCAACTATAGATCTTCAGGATCATCATCTTGACTTGTTCATCGATAACCTTCAATGGTGTTAATCTCGGGCTTTGATCTTGATCTCGATATCATATTCTACCGGGAAGAGGCAAACACCGGAAAAGAAGGAAGAAACAATCAACACATGGCATCAATGCAATGCTCAAGCAAGGATGATGATATGACAAGTTAAATTGCATTGGAATGTAACCCTAAGGAATGCTTGGCAATTTAAGCGGGGTCGAGGGGTGCAAACCCTAGAACAGGGAGAACCTCGGAATCACCTACGGGGTTCAATTAGTTCTTCTAATTAAACTTGCCATATAAGTTGCTTACCAATGCATGAGTATGAGTCTATTGTGTAGATCTCATTTTTATGAACATTTTGATATATTATTTGTATTATTCTAAGTTATAGAATAAAATATATTGAATTTACAAGATTAAACTCTTTTTTGAAAATTATTAAACTATTTAAAAAGGACATACTGCATCATTATGATGTCAGCGGGGGCACTAAAACTTTACACCGCAACGTGGACTAGCCACAGTCACTGACTGTTGGGGCCCAGTGCTTAGTCACCTGCCACCGTGGGTGAGCTTGCGTAGCGCTGGCGCAATCGCCACATCAGCTCCACCCGGCAGCCACGCGGGTGCCACGCGAGAGCCACGTCGGCTCGCCGGAGAACCTGTAGACTGCAGCCACCGGCGGGGCTAGGGAGAGGAAGGGGTTACGCGAGAGTGCGGGTTAGATGCGCACGAACACGAGGAACCCAACTAGGGCGGCACCGCTGGTTTTGGGTCATCGGAGGCATGGCTGTGACGACGTCCAACGACGGCAAGCGGTGGCGCACACGGCGAGGGTGAAGAAAAGCGAGAGTCAGATGGAGGAGTGGTCCCTGACGAACAGAAGCTCACCACGAAGCGAACAGAGGGGTCGGCGAGGCCGGAGGAGGTCGGGAGGCGCCAGAATCGACGATGAACGTGACGGCTAGACTTCGGGGAGACGAGCTCGACAGGGTCGATTGGTGATGCGCGACCTCGATTCCTTTGGCAGGGTGACATTCTGAAGCACAACGGAGCTCTGGGTGTGCTCTGTTGGGCGAGGGGAGGCCAGAGACAGCGGTGGTACGCGATGGCCAAAGCTAGGGTTTCGAGGGATCACGGAGAAACGAGATAGGGAGGTCTCTAGGGAGAGGAGAAGTGGATGAGGGCAAAAGAGACGTCGTCGTGGCGTCCTTATCCACCCCCGGAACTTGGCGGACGGCCAAAAGAAGGCGGCGGTGAAAGAACATTTCATGTTTTCCTATGTTTTGCGTGTTATATAACAATACTGTGGAGACTATTCATGTGCGCTAAGTGTGTAGGAAGCTTTGAGGGGGGGCCGGATTTTCCGCCCCACCAAGGGCCGGATAATCCGGCCTACCTCATTGCTCAACGGGAGCCAAGGTGCGTCGCTCAGTACCCGGGCGGATTTTCTCCCAGAAAATCCGAACTAGGGCGGTTTTTCTTCCCCAGGTCGAATAATCCGGCTGCCGCATGGGCCAGATAATCCGGCCCCCAGTTTTTGAGCAAAGGGAGCCAAGGCGCATCGCTCAGTATCCGGTCGGATTTTCTCCCAGAAAATCCGAACTGGGGCGGTTTTTCCTCCCCAGGCCGGATAATCCGGCCTTCACATAGGACCGGATAATCCGGCCCCCAGAAGTTGATCAAGGGCAAGCTCGGCGCGATGCTCAGATAGGGGGCGGAATATCTGCTAGATATTCCGAGTCTGGGGCGGTGTTTTCCCCAGGCTAGATAATCCGTCCATCACTTGGGCCGGATAATCCGGCCCCCAAAGTGTCCAACGGCTGGTTTCTGAAGGGGGTATAAATACCCTTTCTTCCCCAACGTTTCGAACTCTTGATTCATTCGAAATTGTCTAGACATTGTGCAAGAGCTCTCATTCTTGATCTCCCACTTCAACCACCCGAAGGTCTTGAACTTTGGGGGAATTGAAGGAGGAGAAGTTCATCATCATCATCACGAATCAAGCACTTCAACTCCTCTCCATTCACTTGGAGAAATCCCTGATCTAGTATTCTTGTCAATACCTAGATCTTGTTCATTGTATTTGATAACTTTGTTCTTGTGGCAGCTTGTTGTCATTTCGGGAGCCTCCAAGTTGTTGTGGAGTTGTTGCCCCGCTAGTTGTGTAAAGGCGTCGGTGCCCGCCTCGAAGGGTACCTATAGTGGAAAGGTGGATCAGGCCTTTGGTGGCGAGATCCATCGGAGAACAGGTTGAGGCCTATTGTGGCGTGGTGGTCTTAGTACCGCCCACCCCTCCAACGCAGACGTACTTCCCTTAACAAGGAAGGAACTGCGGTCAAACAAATCCTGTGTCTCCGCGTGCTTCACTTCGGTTTACCCGTTCCTCTTTCGCTCGCTCTTTACTCACTAGTAGATAGGTTTGCATATAGGGAAATTCCACCTAATAGTTCATCTAGAGAATTTACCTTTTGTGCTAAGCCTAAAATTGAAAAAGTATTAAAAATTGGTGTAGCACCTATCACCCCCCCCCCTCTAGGTTCCCATACGATCCATTTCAATTGGTATTCGAGCCCTGGCTCTTAATTCGGGCTTAACCGCCTAAGAGTAGTATGGGTACCAAGGATGATGGGAATGAGGCTGTGGATAAGGTCACAATGGATGATCGCAAGTCGTTGGAAACAACCTTGTTGAAATCCTTTGAGGCCAAGATGGAGGAGATAAATCAAATGATTGCTCGCCTCACATCATCCATAGCCCCATCTCCATCCTCCTCTGAGGCTCCCACACCATCATCTAAGGAAAAGGGTAACACTGGATCCAAGGATGATGATGCGGAAGGTGAAAAACTTAATGGTTCCACCTCCAAGAAGGGAAGTGGTAAGGAGGAATATAGTGAAGTTCGCCACGTATATTCCCCCGACCCACCTATCCCTCATCCTCATATAAACAATAGGGGTGATCCACCCAAACTCACTGCATCCTCTTTCAATCAATGGCAATTCCTAATGAAATCTCATGTTTGCAGCTCCTCTATTGAATTGTGGAGGATTATTGAAGAGGGTCTTCATATTGGAGATCAAACCAACCTAACGAGAAGAGAAGTTGTGGACAGCCAGTTGAATGCCACCGCTCTCCACATGATACAGCTGGGTGTGGGTCCCAAGGAAATGCCACACATTGAACATCTCAACACAGCTAAAGAAGCTTGGGGTGCTCTTACGGATCTCTTCGTTGGAAATGAAAGCATGAGAAGGAACAGGTATGATGCCCTTAGTAATGAAGCTGAGGGATTCTACATGTTGGATGGTGAAAACCATGTGGACATGTATAGAAGACTTAAGGGCATCGCTACAACATTTCGAAAACATGGGGCCACTCACATTGATGATGCATGGATAAAAAGGAAATATGTGAGTGCCTTAATGCCTTTCGAGCCAACGGACTTGAAGAGCCTGCAAGGTAGACATAACTATCATCAAATGACATCCAATGAAGTCATGCAAGAAATGGCGTCATTCAAAGTGGTAGCAAAGAATGCTGAAGATGCCCGTGCTCGGGCCATTGGAATGCAAAAGGGTGTCAATGTGGCTCTCAAAGCCAATGTTGTTGAGCAAGAGGAAGATGAAAGAGCTTTTGAGGGGACCTCCATGGACTGCCCCGATGAAGTCAAACGTGCTCATGGTGAGTACATGGCATTTTATGCAAGGAACTTTTGGAAGGACCCTGCCAAAGCCAAGTCAGAACTTGAGCGCAAGAACGGGTCAAATGGAAGAAGAGAAAGTGGCCCAAGATTGAGAACTTTCTACAACTGTGGAGATAGAATGCACTTTGTAGCCGAGTGTCCGTATCAAAATAGAGAAGACAATGGTGGCAGGCTCATTCTTAAAGAGAAATCTAAAGCACCTAAGAAGAAGCCATTTATTAAGAAGAATGGCCCCTTCAAGAAGCAACCCAAGATCGTCTTAGTTGCACAAGAAGAATACTCCTCTGCAAGTGAAGATGAAGAGGATGATGATAGTTCACGTGAGGTGGCTGCTATAGCCACCACATCGACTCCTTCATCTCTCTTTGACTCGCCAAACGAGAACGTCATCAACAACAACGCCACTTGCCTAATGGCAAGAGGGTCCGAGGTATCAACTTCTAGCTCTTCATTTCCTAAGACTAACATAATTTTGGATATTGATGATCATGATAGTCTTAAAATGAAAGAAGAAGTTATTGCTTTGGATACCTTTTTCACTAACCTACAAGGTGAGCACAAACTCCATTTTGATGCTCTTATGAGTCAACTTGCTCAAGCCGAAGATCTTCTTAAAGAAAAGGGCAGAATTGAAAGAGAAGATGCCTTGGAGATAGCCTCTCTGAAGAATGCCTTGGAAGAGGAAGAGGAAGCTCGAGTATCTTTGGAAGAGAGACTCGAATCTATTGAGGAGTCACAAGAAGAAGCTGTAGCTCAGCTCATCAAAGAACGTGACCATGCTCTCGCCAAGGTAAAGAAACTAAAGAAAGAAAAGATTGACTTTGGGGCTGTTTATGCTAGACTTTTGGAGAAGTTTGATAATCTTGAAAGTGCTCACAAGGCATTGAAGAGTGATCATTCTACTTTAAATGAGTCTCATTACCAGCTCCAAACTCAATTGAAACGGTATGATGTGCCAAGTACCTCCACTTCATCCTCCGGAAAAGAAGACCTTGCGAGAAGTTCTCAACACAAAGGTAAAGGAGTTATTGATGAGATACTGAGCAGGCAAAGGACAAACAATAGTAAAGAAGGTCTTGGTTACATACCCAAGACAAAGAGCAAGAAAAAAGAAGAAGAAGAAGAGCAAGACTACTTAACCGAAGACTAGCAACATTACCAATGACAAGGCTAATTATGATGGTTTTGCAGGGGCCAACAATCCTAACTTTGAACTATATTGTGATTATTATGGTGATGTTTATGCTAGTTATGTAGGCCCTTATGATTGTTACATTCCTTGGTCTATTTGGGTTCCCAAGACCCTTGTTACTAACATGAGAGGACCTATTGAAAAATGAGTACCTAAAACCAAGAAGTAATTTTCTTGCAGGGCTATGCTTTCAGTGGTTCAAAATGGGTACTCGATAGCGGTTGCACGAGTCATATGACCGGAAGCAAGGAGATCATCACGGAGATGCGGCCAAACCTTGATCACATGACCGTCTCCTATGGTGAAAATTCAAAATCTGAGGTATTGGGTCTCAGCAAAGTTGTGGTGGCTCACGATATCTCTCTCGTGAACGTCATACTTGTTGAGACCCTCGGGTACAACTTACTTTCAGTTCGCACCCTTGGTAACATGGGCTTTGCAGTTTATATTGATGCTGATTTGGTGGTACTCTTGTGGAGCAAGTCTCTAAAAGTCGCTTTCGTGGGATATGTCGAAAATGACCTGTACGTGGTGGAGGGAAAACAACTACATGCCCGATGCGTCTTTTCGGAAAGGCTGACGCGGGTTGGCTATGGCATCGTCGACTAGCCCACGTCAATATGAGAACTTTGCAAAGTCTCCACAAGGGTGGCCACATGCTTGGACTAAAAGAAAATGTCTCCTTTGCCAAAGATCGTGTTTGCAGGGCGTGTGTTGAAGGGAAAATGCATGACTCACCTCATCGAAGGAAAACTATTATCTCATCAAAAAGGATTTTGGAGGTCCTTCATGTGGACCTCTTCGGACCTCCATCTCATGCAAGCCTCGGTGGGAAGAAGTATTGTCTAGTGATTGTTGATGATTACTCAAGATACACTTGGGTTTATTTCTTCAAGTTGAAGAGTGAAACTCAACAAACTGTCATCGACTTCGCCAACGAGGTTCAACGTCAACACAACGTCCCCATTCTGGCTATAAGAAGTGATAATGGCTCTGAGTTCAAGAACTGCACCTTAAATGAGTTCCTAAGTGAAGAGGGGATAAGACATCAATATTCCGCTGCGTACACCCCTCAACAAAATGGTGTAGCCGAGAGGAAAAATCAAACTCTAATGGATATGGCAAGATCAATGTTAGCCAAATATAAATCTCCATATAACTTCTGGGCTAAAGCAATCTCTACTGCTTGTCATTCATCCAACCGATTATACCTCCGCAAGATCTTGGACAAGACTACGTATGAAATACTTACCGGTAACAAGCCAAACATCTCATACTTTTGGGTATTCGGGTGTAAGTGTTTCTTTCTTATCAAGGGAGTTCATTTATCCAAGTTTGAATCTAAGGCTTAGAAGGTATTTTGTTGGTTATGGTGCTGAATCCCACACTTGTAGAGTCTACAATAAGCTCTCCGGAACTGTTGTAGAATCTTGTAGTGTGGTGTTCGAGGAAAATGACGGTTCCCGTGCGGAGCAAGTTGGTGTTTGTGATGCAGATGTTGAAATACCCCAAGATGCCATAAGAAGAATGGGCGTGGGATTTTTCTGCCCCATTGAGGAACCCCTTGTGGCGGATCGGGAAGGACAATTCTCTACTCATGTAGAGCCCTCATCTACACATACTCAACATGTTCCAACCACGGGGGCAACTTCTACACCATCTCCATCAACTGATGAAGGTCAAGATGTTCCAGAAAGCTCCAGGCTGGATTTTCCGGTTGACACCGGATTATCCGTCCACCCCGCTCCAGCTGACCATATTGCTCCTGGTGGTGAAGATATCAACGCAAGCTCCCAGACGGATTTTCCGGCAAGCACCGGATTATCCAGCACCTCGATAGTTCAAGCAAGCCCCAGGCCTCCTGATGAAGCTGATACAAATACTCCCAGGCCGAATTATCCGGCCTCTCCATCGGCCGGATTATCCGGCCCTAACTCACCGGTTCAGCAGCCTCCTATTACGGCTATTGACTCACCTGAAGGGCACACGTCTCCACCACCTGCTGCTGATATTCCAGTTCCTGATCAAGGTCGAGTAAATGCTTCCAATGAAGATTCAAGTGATGAATCTACTCCTCCAAGAGACAACAAACTTATTGAACTTCGTCGCAAGGCTCGGGCTGATCGTAACCTTGAGTTGAGGGGTCACACCCTCGACAAGGTTGTGGGTGATCTTCGACGAAGGGTTTCTACAAGAAGAGAATTGGCCAGTTTTGGTGAGCATCAAGCTCATATCTCTATGGTGGAACCTAAGAAGGTCTTTGAAGCACTTGACGATCCAGACTGGGTTGTTGCTATGCATGAAGAATTGAATAATTTCAAGCGCAACAAAGTCGGGAAACTCGTGGAGAAACCCAAATATTGCCGCAATGTTATCGGCACCAAGTGGATATTCAAAAACAAGCAAGACGAGAATGGCATTGTTGTGAGGAACAAGGCAAGACTTGTGGCACAAGGTTACTCCCAAGTTGAGGGCATTGACTTTGGCGAGACCTATGCTCCAGTGGCTCGCCTTGAGTCCATCCGTATCCTTCTTGCTTATGCTTCCCATAACATTTTTAAGCTGCAGCAAATGGACGTCAAGAGTGCCTTCCTTAACGGTCCTCTACATGAGTTGGTATATGTAAAGCAACCCCCGGGTTTTGAGGATCCTAACTTTCCGAACCATGTCTACAAACTCGATAAGGCACTCTATGGCCTTAAACAAGCCCCACGTGCGTGGTATGAGCACCTTAAAGAGCTTTTGTTAGATCGTGGCTTCGAAGTTGGGAAAATCGATCCCACTCTTTTTACTAAGAAGGTTAAGGGGGAGCTCTTCGTATGCCAACTATATGTAGACGATATCATCTTTGGTTCTACTAATAAAGCTTTTCATGATGATTTTTCAAAGCTTATGACTGACAGGTTTGAGATGTCTATGATGGGGGAATTACGGTTCTTTCTTGGATTCGAGATCAAGCAACTTAGAGAAGGAACTTTTATTAATCAAGCAAAGTGTATCCAAGACATGCTCAAGAGATTCAAGATGACGGATCTAAATGGGGTCGCCACTCCGATGCAAACAAAATGTCATCTTGAACTTAACCCACATGGTAAAGATGTGGACCAAAAGGTATACCGGTCCATGATCGGCTCTCTTCTTTACCTCTATGCGTCTAGAACCAATATCGTGTTGAGTGTGGGAGTGTGTGCAAGGTATCAAGCAGCTCCTAAAGAAAGCCACTTAGTGGCGGTCAAGAGAATCTTTTGATATTTGGTTCATTCCCCTAACTTTGGTCTCTGGTATCCCAAGGGCTCCAATTTCTCTTTATGTGGTTATACTGACTCAGATTGGGCTGGTGATAAGGATGATCGGAAATCCACTTCTGGAGCTTGTCAATTCTTGGGAAGATCTCTTGTATGTTGGTCCTCTAAAAAGCAGAATTGTATATCTCTCTCCACCGCCGAAGCTGAATATGTTGCTGCTGCCAGCGCTTGCACTCAATTATTATGGATGAGGCAAACTTAAAGGAATACGGTGTCAATTGTGACAAAGTGCCTCTTTTATGTGATAATGAAAGTGCAATCAAAATTGCGTACAATCCTATTCAGCACACAAGGACAAAGCATATTGAGATTCGGAATCATTTTATTCGAGACCATGTTGCTCGCGGCGATATTGATCTATCTTTTGTGAGCACGAAGAACCAACTTGCGGATATCTTTACAAAGCCACTTGATGAAGCAAGATTCTGCTACTTGAGGAATGAGCTAAATATCATTGATTCTAGGAGCTTGTCTTGATTACCCATGCACTCACTCGTACATCTCAATCCTTCTTTGGTCTAGGTGTGGGCATGGAAATAGGGGGAGTGTGCTCCTAACTCATTGGGCTAACCCTCCCCCCATAATTCCAACAGCAAGATAAATCATTTCTCTTAATATCATGTTGTGATATGTGAGCTTATTGATGAGTATTGGTCGTGAACCCAAGATATATCTTCGCGGTGTCACACCATACACTCCAACAAGGTGGCTTCGGCCACCGCCCTCTCCCTTGAGGAGAATTGGATCTTTTTGGCTGTTCTTTGCTATCTCATGTTCTTATGGGAATCACACTCAATCTTGGCTTTTATTTGATTTGAATCTTGCAATTTTGAGTGTATAGTACCATCTCAGTTTGGCTCTCTTAATCCTAAGCCTTTCCCTACCCCTAAGCCATCTATTCTAGCACACAAGTCCCTTGTACACCTTGTGGGGGTGTTGTTTGGGGACACGCGGGCCTGGTTCTGTGTACAACAGAATTCTAGATTTGAGGCCGGATAATCCAGCCCAAGTGTTAGCCGGATAATCCGGCCCTGGCAGATTTCGTCTTAAAGGGCAGGGATCGGGGGGAAGGGCTCATAACGAGCAACACTTCTCCCCCAACCCTCTCCTCCTCCTCAGCCACCGCCTACAGTCCCCCACCCTCCCCGGAGCCTTTCCAGCCACCGGATTTTCCGGGCCTCCCCGGATCTTCTTCTCCGCGCCTCCGGGTACCTTCTCCTCCGCGTTCTTCCTCCAATGAGTGAGGGTAACTCCCTCTCTCCCTATCTTTGGCTAGATGTGTTACTTGTTGGGTGGAACGTTGTCTAGAAGGATGTGTTTTCGCATAGAAATCGTAGTCTTGCAGTTTCTAGGCCCGATCTACTTTTTTGCATTCAATCTAGGTGAAATCGAAATTTTCTGCCAGGGCCGAATTATCCGCCCCTGGCCAGGCCGGATAATCCGGCCTGACAGATTCGATTATGGTTCAGTTTCACTATGGAGTATGCATTGGGTAGATTTGTTCTATGAACTTTTTGACTACTTTTTCCATGCTCTCTCCTGGACTTATGTGTATGCTTATCCCCTTGCTATCGCCCTTACTCTCCTCACAGGTGGTTCCAGTGTTCCCAAGACCTACAAGCGCCGCCCCCGCGCCAAATACTTTCGGGACAACGGACAAGGTAACTTGGTGGACGAAGTTGAGTTGAGGAGGAGAAAGAACGAGGAGAAACGCATGGCTGAACAAGCTAAGAGTACTAGGAAGGTGGTGTCCAAGAGGAAGGGCAAGGAGCCCAAGATCAACTATAGGACTTTGGATGCGGACACCTTTTCCTCCATCCATCACCGTGACTTGTTTGCTGAGCTGCCTCGTGATGATGAGCTGGGGGATAGTCGTTTTTGGTGTGCGGAACAGAAGGGAATCTATGAAGATGTGTATGCCAGGCTGAACATTAGGCCTATGCACCCACTGGTACTTGCTGATGCTTTGGAGAAGGATCATCTTGTGGATGCGATGTTTGTGGTTGAGAGGATGGGGCTGCACCATCTCATGTCTCTCCAGTGCTCCTTTGACTCTGAGGTGGTGAAGCAGTTCTTCTCCACTTTGGTTATTTGTGGGGATGAGCGTCGCACTATGAAGTGGATGACTCATGACAGTCCTATGACTACTGATTTTCACGTGTTTGCTGAGGTTCTTGGATACTCTTTCCGCAGCAGGGATAGAGCCAGTGGCCACCGCATCATCACCTGTAACACCCTTAGAATCGGCCCTATGCAAGTTTCAGTGATTCCCGCCAAACCCGCATAGAAACGATTCAAAGGTGCCCACCAGGCACTTTCGTGCGGGTGGAAAACGAAGTAATACCATTACACAATAGTCCACGATGGAACCCACAGAACAGATATATATACAACAGCGACTCAATGAGTCAAGAATACAGATATAATATACAAAGATCCAAATCACCTTGAAAATGATAGAGCGTCCGACTACGGACAAGATGCAAATGGGGCTAAGAGCCCTGAAGAATAACCAATGGCGTCCATAACCCTGCCCAGGCCAAGCCGGAAGGGTAACCCTGCTAACAACGTCGATCTCAAAACCTGCTTAAACAAAAGGGGTGCCGACAAAGGGCAAAGGAAAAAGAGAGCGGTCGATCGAGGCCAAGATGCAGCGAGGCTAGAATTGCGGTCCTCGCCTACATAGGTATGGTGGACTAAAGCGGCGACAAAGATGTACTAAACAACCTATAGAGACTCGATATAAGCATCGGCTATCGAGAGGGCTAAGAAAGACCTATTCGAACCATCCCGATACTACCACCAAACATACCCATCCTGGTATTTTCCCCTCGACACCAAACGAGGAAGTCAACCGAGGAACTCACACAGTTGGCAGTTTTATTTATTCAGTTAACATTGCAGCAATTACTAGTCAAGTATAGATAGTCGTCCTGATAAAATAAGCAGTAGGCAGTTTTATTTAACCAATCCGTTGTAGTTGCGACACTTACTAGTCAAATACAATTAGCATGAGATATCCCAAAACCCGGTTGTTGGTACTTTTATTTAGCCATTCCATTGTAGTTGAGCTGATTACTAGTCACATCGGATACAAGTCAAATTATAACAGTAAACTTTAGTTATAGTTGTCTATGATCGACAACTGTGCTCCAAGTCGTCCATAACCGCGGACACGGCTTTTCGAAAAGATTTAACCCTGCAGGGGTGCACCAAAGTATCCACACGCACTTCGACCCTTTTGCGGATCAATTAACATACACCCATCGGTATGTCGTGAGGCCTAAGTCATGACGTTTCCTGGACCAAAGCAAGTACATGGGGCCACCCACTAAGTCTACCCATAGAAAGTCGGCCGGTCTCGAGATGGACTTAGGGTTTGTGTAGCGGTAGAACGATCGGGAACCGAAATGAGACTGGGCTTGTCGATACAAATAACGGTCACGGTCCTAAACGATGCAAAAGATCGCACAATTTAAATTAAGCAGTAAAGCATGGCATAAGTACAGGATAGTAAATAAAACCTCAAACTAGTTTGTGGCCCCCGGTACAATACTTTGAAATCAGGTACTAATCGATGGGGTGCCCACACATCCCACATGTGGTTAGCGCGCTCGATCTCGAAACAAACAGTGTCAAGAACTTCGGGGTCCTCACGGGACACGTGGAGATCGGAAACCAAATATTGTCTATCACCCACCGGTGCCTCTGCATTTACCTACTTCAATTTTAGTTATTAAACAGTAATTAAAGCCATGATCATCTCCAACATTAAACACGCGGCAGTACTCCAACAACTGTGGTACTTGACGACTCGCAACAGCACTTGAGCAAGCGACTCCGACGCGCAAGTCCAACTATCTACCAATCAATAGGTAATAGGATGTGTCCAAGGCAATATAAGGCTGCAAGGGATATCACGGGTACGAAAACTATAGCATCGCAACACAGATAGCAATGGATCAATAGGAGGAAATAAAGACTATAAAAGTAAGATAGGTAGAAAGGGGGAGGTGCTCGCCTGAAAACATTGCGGAAGGTTCATCCGAAGATCGGGTCGACACTCGCATCAACTCATCGGCCTAATCCGTGAAGAGGCAAAACACTAGCACAAACACCGGATGCACTATTTAATACTATGACAGAAGATCGGGCATGATGCATGTATGATGTATGACATGGCAAAGGTGCGATGCAATTAGGCCAAATTAAGCGGAACCGGGGTCCCGATAATTAATTAAGCGGTTCATGTTGTTTAGATACCCCACAATTTAAATGTTGGATTAGCAAGACAAAACATGGCTTAGGTTCGCTATGCCAAATTAAATGGAGTCCGGAATAAGACAAAGATATTCCGCATATAGACTCCATATTTAATTATGAGATGAATCGGCTTAATGCCCCCAAACCACAGGCAGCCATGCAAGCATGAACAATTTAATATGCGACAGACGATAATGTCATATTATAAAAATAATGGGGGTCTCGGATAGGGAATCACATTAGGGTTCGGCGAACTTGGGCTCCGAGGGGTTCGGGGTCGGTCTCAGGGTCCGGATCTGGGGTTCGGTCTCAGCGGGATCAGTCTCGGATAACGGAAGGAGAGCTTGGCGCATCCGAGAAGAAGAACTTGGTTGGCGTCGGCACATCGGATTCGCCCTGGTCAGGGTCGATCTTGTCATCGCGAAGATCTTGTCGGGTCGCATCTCGGGTCGGTCTTGGCGTCCGGGGGGGAAGTACTTGTCGTTCCCGTGACGATCTTGGCGTTCTTTCGGTTCGGGTAGCAGATCTCGGCGTTCCGTGACGAAGGTCTTGATTGTTCCGTCTTCGTTTGTCGATGTCGGACTTGGGTGGATCGGGTACCGGGGTCTCGGTGGGATCGGTCTTCGGTCCCAGGAAGGAGTTCTTGGTGCTCCGAGAGGGAGTTCTTGGAGTTCGATATGGAGATCTTATTGGCCCATGTCGGTGATCATTGGGTAGCGCCAGTTTCACTTGTCAAAACCGGAGCCGAAAGGGTCATGGCCGAGAGCAGCAACACCACATCAGCACAGCAACGATCCAGGAGAGCTATGCCGATAACGATACATCAGACCACCAAAACACATGCTTAGATCAACAGGACAAAAAAGAACAACGAGGACATGTGCACTACCCCTGTCCGGTGTGGACAAAGGCTCGAACGCCTTGTGAGACGGGAAACAACAGGAGGCTGGCGAGATGGCTCGGGTGGCCTCCGACCTTGACGTCCTTGGAAGGCCATGGCAGAGACGGCGATGTTGACGTGACGGAGAAGAGGCCGGCAGGGGCGCCGGGCTGACGCAGGAGGAGGAAGGCTAGGCGGCGCAGGGCGTGGCCGACCGCGGCAGGGGGTCGCGCGACCCTGGCGACAGGAGGAGCTCCGGGCGGGGGTGGGGGCGGACACGGGCGAGCGAACTCAGGGAGACGGCGGTTCCGGCGCAGATGGCGAAAGCGGTCGGGATCAGTGAGGCGAAAACTTGAGATGGCGGCTGCCGGAGGGTCGTCGCGCAGGAGGGCGAGGAGGCGGAGGCGAGTCAGCGCAGCGGGCCGGAGCCGAGCACGGGGACAGGGGGAGACGGACGAGGAGGAGGCGGGCCGGGAGGAGGACCAGTGGCGTGGCCGGGCCAGCGGAAGGCGCGAATCAGGCGGCGGAACGACAACGTCGAGCGGGGGCGGAGGAGGCTCGGTCGATCCGCAGGGAGGCGGCGGTGGAGAGCAGAGGTGGGCGAGGAAGGTGAGGAGCAGGGCGACGCGGGGGTAGGTGGGGGGCGGGTTCGATCGGGGGAGGCGTGCCTGGGGCGGGCGGCAGGTGCTGGGCGGGGAATCCGAGGCGGGTTGGTGGGACCGGTCCAGGGGGAGTGGGGAACGTGCAGGTGGCGGCAGGTGCTGGGCTAGCCAGGTGGGGTGAGGTGGACCAGGGAGAGGGACGTGTGACACGCCAGGCTGGCCAGGGGGAGGGGCGGTCGGCTGTGTGGGGCTGAGGTGGCGCGATGTGAGTGGGTGGGGTTTGTGTCGGGGGTGATGTGGTGGCATGGGATTGGAGGGAGTGATGTGGCTGGGGACTGGGTAGGTTAGGGTTAGGTAGGAAAAGTTTTAGACAGCTCTGGTTTTGTACTGGGGGTGGCCGACTAGGTCGGATCGGCCCGGTACGGCTGCCCCCTAAAAATAATATATAAATTTTATGTATTGTTTAAAAGACTTGTGCAATTTATTTTTAGACAAACAAAATATCCGGAAGGGTCCGGGGATTATTTTGAAATAGAGAGGGATCTTTGTAGAAAGCAAAAGTAGGTTTGAACAAAATAGTTTTAGTCAAAGAGATGCATGATGATGTCATGATGATGCAATGCACAAAAACAACGCGATTTTCTAGTAGTGGTTTTGCGGGATGCCACATCACCCAGCTGAAGCCCAACAAAGATGTAACTCTCTCTCGTTGCACTGTGGACAATGGCATTGTGGGTACTCTGGCTGGCCTTGCTCCCATCTATGTTGCCCTAGGGTCTCTTCCGTGACTCCATTACTCCGAGTGGGGGCAACAATGGCAGCATCCGTGGGCACCTTGCTCAGCTACTTCAATTTTCTCATGAGGTTGCCTCTTGCGAGGACTAGTCGGTGCAGTATAGGCTGGATGTCATGGACTTCACTTACCATGAGTTGACTGATGCTATGTTCAACCGTCTGTCCATTCCCTATGCACCCTACATTATGTTGCTCATCAGGCACCTGCTTCCTGCTGAGGAGTTCCACATTGACTCGGTGCATAAGGCCAAGAAGATCTACAACAAGGTTCCGAAGACCTCTCACCCCTCATCTGCTCCTGAGGGCCTCATGAGGGATGCTCGCAGGCCCCCCAATGGATGCTCGCAGGCCCCCTGTGCCTCCCGTTGCCCGTGAGATCAAGCAGCTGAACTGGTTCCAGCATAACATTCTGTGCATGGGAGTGGACACACGCAAGGGTCAGTACGAGGCATACAAGCAGCCACATGAGTTGGCTCACTCCCAGCAGCTCATTCTCCACCATGTGTCCAGTGCTTCGGGTGATCCTCCAGCTCCCACACCTCCCACTCCGCATGCTCGGTGGAACTCTTCCTCCGGGTTGAACTATGGTGAGCTGGAGCGTCACTTGCTCCCCTCTGCGCCTGCTGCTGATGATGAGGATGGGGAAGGTGACACGGAGGAGCTTAAAGATGAGGATGCGGATGAGAATGAAAACGGGGAAGAGGACGAGGACAAGGACTACGAGTGATCCTATGGGGCGCTAGCATCGCTCTTCTCCCTTTTTGGTGTCTCGATGCCAAAGGGGGAGAAGTAGTTCTATTAGGGTGTCCGTGGATTTGCATGGGTCGGGCATAAGCTCCTGCATTTTTCTATTCGTCGTTTTCTTGTTTATGCCCATTTAGCGTTGAACTTTAAATTTGTGGTTTGTGGTTGTATGAGACTCTATGTGGTTGTCTGGATTATTATGCCTATGGATTTCATCTCATTGATTATACTTATGGAGCTATCTATTTATATCCTATTGCTGGAGGTTTTATCACGGAAGGCGCTCATATTGGTTATCCGGTAATAATTGTGGCTTATGTCAAGGATGCCTTCCCTCTACCTCGGTGGTATGTGTATGTTGCTCATATGTCTATGGAATAGATTCACCTATTTGTGTGCATTTGTATTCCAATGCAAAATTCTATTATGCACACATTGAGGGGGAGTCTCTTTCATGGTTATTTCTGTTTGTCTTGTGACTTTCTCCTGCAAATCCTGGTATTGTCATCTAACACCAAAAAGGAGGTGATTGAAAGAACATTTGCGTGTTAGATAACAATACTGTGGAGACTATTCATGTGCGCTAAGTGTGCAGGAAGCTTTGAGGGGGGCCAGATTATCTGCCCCACCAAGGGCCGGATAATCCGGCCTACCTTATTGCTCAAAGGGAGCCAAGGCGCGTTGCTCAGTACCCGGGCAGATTTTCTCCCGGAAAATCTGAACTAGGGCGGTTTTTCTTCCCCAGGCCGGATAATCCGGCTGTCGCATGGGCCGGATAATCCGGCCCCCAGTTTTTGAGCAAAGGGAGCCAAGGCGCATCGCTCAGTATCCGGTCGGATTTTCTCCCGGAAAATCCGAACTGGGGCGATTTTTCCTCCCCAGGTCGGATAATCCGGCCTTCATATAGGACCGGATAATCCGGCCCCCAGAAGTTGATCAAGGGCAAGCTCGGCGCGATGCTCAGATAGCGGCAGATTATCTGCCGGATATTCCAAGTCTGGGGTGGTGTTTTCCCCAGGCCGGATAATCCATCCATCACTTGGGCCGAATAATCTAGCCCCCAAAGTGTCCAACGGCTGGTTTCTGAAGGGGTATAAATACCCTTTCTTCCCCAACGTTCAGAACTCTTGATTCATTCGAAATTGTCCAGACATTGTGCAAGAGCTCTCATTCTTGATCTCCCACTTCAACCACCCGAAGGTCTTGATCTTTGGGGGAATTGAAGGAGGAGAAGTTCATCATCATCATCACGAATCAAGCACTTCAACTCCTCTCCATTCACTTGGAGAAATCCCTGATCTAGTATTCTTGTCAATACCTAGATCTTGTTCATTATATTTGATAACTTTGTTCTTGTGGGAGCTTGTTGTCATTTTGGGAGCCTCCAAGTTGTTGTGGAGTTGTTGCCCTGCTAGTTGTGTAAAGGCGCTGGTGCCCTCCTCAAAGGGTACCTATAGTGGAAAGGTGGATCAGGCCTTTGGTGGCGAGATCCATCGGAGAACAGGGTGAGGCCTATTGTGGCATGGTGGTCTTAGTACCGCCCACCCCTCCAACACAGACGTACTTCCCTTAACAAGGAAGGAATTGCGGTCAAACAAATCCTGTGTCTCCGTGTGCTTCACTTCGGTTTACCCGTTCCTCTTTCACTTGCTCTTTACTCGCTAGTAGATAGGTTTGCATATAGGGAAATTCCACCTAATAGTTCATCTAGAGAATTTACCTTTTGTGCTAAGCCTAAAATTGAAAAAGTGTTAAAAATTGGTGTAGCACCTATTCACCCCCCCTCTAGGTGCCCATACGATCCATTTCAGGCGGGGATCAACGGCAGCACCGGTGACACCGAGCTGCGTGTCTGCCTGAGGAAGACGACAACGAACAGGTAAGTTGGGTTGGGCCTCTGCTGGGATTCGGCTGGGCGGCGGGCTACTACTAACTTCTGCGCGTGCGAGGGAGGTAAGCAGGGAGATGGAGCTGGGCTCGGCCTGGTTGTTCTCTACCTCTATTTTTTCTAAAAAACCCTTTTCTATTTATGTTCTTCTACTTTCTATTTGTATTTTGAATTTCAGAACTGTTTTGGATATTTTCAGAATACCAGAGGCTTTATAAATTTATCGAAAATATTGTAGGGGCCCTTATAAACCATTTGGGCTCCAATAATTTTGGTAGTTTTCGAAATACCAAACCCTTTTGAATACATTTCAAAGAGGGAGGGAAGATGTTTTAGGGTTTTGTCTATTTCTTGCATGTATTTTAGAATATGATGTGCATGCTATGCACACTCAAACCCTAATTACTATTTAATAAAACTAGGGGTGTTACAATTATATCCCCTTAACAGAATCTCGTCCCGAGATTCCTAGGTAGGAAGATTGAAGGAATAGGGTTACACTAAACTTCGACAATCTTCACGAAGAGGTTGATCCATGCCACTATTATTGAATGAATGAAGCGCTTCATTTTCTTCGAGGTAGCTGCACACACTAAAGAAGAGAGGGAATGACACAAAACCACAAATAGAGTATCTCATGGTCAACTCATGGATAGATGTTTCATAACATATCTGGCGCTAACGAGCATGAAACACATCAAGGTAAAGGAGGGAACAAAAAGAGATGGTTTCAACGTATAGATAACTGGTCTTCATAAGGATTGAGACCATGGAGCTTCAGAAGAGTTTGAGCTTCTGAAAGGAAAAACTTACAACGGAAAGAACATGACCACATACTTTGAGAGATGAAACTCCACTAGATGGCTTAAGTAAAGCTTCCAGGGATACATAGACATGGAGAACCAACTTGTGGAACTACTTTTGATACAGAAGGATCACTCTTCATTCAACAGAAGGTCAAGACAAAAAGGTTGTTTTGTGGGGAGGACCCATAAGAGTCACAAGGAACATGTAACAAGAGCAACTATTGATTAACAGAATCGTAGTCGCTCTTCGAACATGTTAGAGGAACCGAAGGAAACTCTTTATTCATCCAGGTCTATCGAAATCTTTGCCAGAGATCATGATATCACTTTACACCACTAAGATGAATGTATAAGAAGATTCCTGATGACACGAGGAAAAAGAAACTTCATTCTCATACTTCAATTACTTGGCTCAACAACACTTACCAACATAAAAGGGTCTGGAGGATCGACCGAGAGACATTTAGCAACTCTACTTTAAGTGTTCTCCTTGATGTTTGAGAAAGCAGACACCAAGTAAAGGTCAGACTTCGGTACAAAGGAAATCATAAGAACAAATCCTATAACAAGTCATAGAAGATTCCTCATGAGGAGTGGTTGTTATTGCTGGTTCAAGAGAATGTGACAAGAGATCTTTCCGGCTATTTGTGTCAACCATTACATCAATTTTGCCAAAATTTTCAAAGATACCTATGTCAAAAACCTTGATGAACACCAACCATTATTGCTGCTTGAGATTCAGCTCTAGTTAGGTGGAATGATACTTCAGACTCAGCATGTCTGAATAGAAAGGTTGCAACATTTACCACAGAGGTAAAGTTACTAGATTCTCAAGACATGGACTACATTGTCACGCTCCAAGGAATGAGCTAGGTTGCAAAACCCATGTATTAGCAAGTTATCAAAAGATAATTGCCCCTACATGAATTGATTGCAGCGAAACACAAATGCATCCTTATTGTTGGGAGACATTTAGGAGGATACTGAAGTTTGTAGAACTTCTTCTCTTCCATGGAAAATCATCAGTGGCTTAACGTGCTTAGAGGATGGTCTCAAGATGTGAAGGTATTGACCTACCATATCAAGAACACTTCGCACATGCTTGACTAACTTGAAATGATTCCCGAGGAAACAAAAATAACTCTTCTTGAATCCACTATGACAACTTTCAACTTTTGCACGTGAACTGGAGAAGGTCACTTCCAACATCCAGAACACATACTTCGAGATGACTCGAAGATGGTTCTTAAAAGTTTCCAACATTAATGCCAACTGTTCCACATGAATCATGTCTAGCTTGGGGAGGATAAGGATGTCATCGATGGGCTCAATAACAAACTTATCGAAGTACTCCAAGAAGATAGACTCACATGTGGTATGAACAAGACCACAATATTGGTCAGACCAAAGGACATGAAGATGTACCTAGGTGAAACATCACGAATAAATACACCATCAGGATAGTCCTTAGGACTAAGTTTGATTTGACGACAGCCCGAATCAAACCAAAGGCAGTTAAGATAACAGATCCTCGGAGGATATGATATTTTTCTTCAGCATGAACAAAACTAGACATCCCTTTTGGTGAAACAAGTCTGATAGAACTTTTGTCTTACAACTCTCCAAGTTGTTTAAGCTCAACCAACTAGTTCAGGGGTATCCAGTACAGATCCTTGGAGAAGGGAGTAGTTCAGAGAACCTGCTTGCTCGAGAACTTGACAACGCGATCATGTGGCGACATGACGATACTTCTAGAAAGACATCTAGAATATCACGAACCACCGATATGTCACAAAGCTCGAGAGGAAATCTTGCTTGGTAGGGTAAGAAGACATGGTCTAAGAGTTTTGGCATAAGTCTAACCCTTTGATCAAAGAGAGTGTACTTGAAATAGCATACTTGGTAGCACAATCATTCTTCGCTTAGTGACGGGGTTAAACAATCATGCTAAGAATGATTAAAATGTCCTTGGAGTTTAAAGCAAAAATGATTGCTAAGAATCTCATATGGCCACATTGTTACACACACGCATCATTCATGAGCACGAAACTCGGAAGAAGCGGGTTAAATATGTGTAAGAGCATCACTTCATTAAGAGAGTCGTGGAACTCAGCATGACCTCTTGGTATAGAAGAGTGATACTTTAAGTAGAATAGAACAAAAGCTAATCAATGCTTATTGATTCTGCAGGTTACAACACTTTGACCTAGTCCTAGATATGACGAGGTACTAGAGTTTGTTTCTCCTGACATCCCGAAATGGTTTGTCTAGACAGACCACAGGAGTATCTTACATTGGAAGGCACCAATGCGCAATACCACTTGGCTACCAACTGATAGATGAAGGTCAGAAAACAATAAGGGAAAAAAACATGCTCAGGATAGAATTCCGAGATGTGGATGCATAGATTAACATTCTTCCGAAAACCAATGCACAGAGGAGGTAAGGTGTGGCAGAGTCATGAATATAGATATGAGACTCACGAGGAGTACTCTTGTCGTGATATATTTGGTTCCATTAAAGAACATTTTCCATAGCTAGTGGTAGGGGAAGTCCTTATTTGTCACAACTAAATAATGACATAACCACAAGCTTGAAGGCTGTGCTAGAAGGTACTGGCCATCCTGAGGTAATGTTTATACTTTAACAACAGGGATCCACAAAATGGATCTTGGTTTAAAGGTCAGCTTCATGTGCAAGATTCACAACACCATAATCCAGCACAAACCGGGATCTTCGGTTCAAGTTCAAGGGTTAAAACCCGAGAAAGGAGTAACTACTATCTTGGTAGCACAGAGGGCACTACAAGGTAGTAACCACGAGGTAGCTTCCAAGAGAAGAAACAACTTCTGAAGTACCCAAACAAATAAAAATGAGGCACCCGAGGCGAAAGGAAACTTCGAGGCCTAGAACAGATCACTATGGAACCATCAACATAATGTTGTGAGCCCATAAGATAGAGAGATCATGATGGAAAGGTATCTATCAATTGAAGAAGAGCAAAGGGAAAAAAGGAACACACACACACAACTGACTCTGGAGAAATCAACACTAGGTCGACTGGTTGAGAAATGACATGCCAAAGAGGCACCTAAGCTTTGAAATAAAAGACAGAATAGCAAAACTTTACCAAAGTCAACACAAGATAAGATGACCCAAAGTTAGAGCAAAACTATATAAGGAGAAAAGAACCATACCAGAGTTTTTGTAATTACTTTTCATCATTTAAAATAGTTTTCAAAAACACTAGACTCAACATCGGCCAATAGAAAGGTTTTCCTACGGACGGTACTGCTCTGATACCAAAACCTGTGACACCCCCGGGATTAGGGCTATACAAATCCCAGACCTCTGTCTGATATAAGCCTAACCTAAATCTTGGAAGCATACAGAGAAAGAATCGGGAACATTACAGTGACCCTACGACACAAAAATTATTACAACAAGCTCATAACTGAGCTGAGAACCAAATTATTACAAGCAGAGGTCACTGACCACAAACATCAAACAACGGAAGGCAAATTATGCTATTAAGTATAGCAAACTTAACAAATGGCCTAAGAGGTCTGAAGCATAACGATGACGTCCCAATCCATATATTCCAGGCTGCCGACCGGGAAACCCAAGCTACTCATTGATGTCAATGTTGTACAAAACTCATTTGTTATGGTAACGCTTACCTGCTGCAAAAGTACCAATAAAGCAAGGCTGAGTACAGGGTGTACTCCGCAAGACTTATGGCTGGTGGAGTTATTTTGCATAAAGCTATCTTTGTTTATAAAACAAGAGGGAGAAGAAGAAGCTCGGCTAAATAGATCATTTTAAAAGGGGATAAGAAAGCGATATCACTAGCCTTGATCATCTCTTGATATCCACTGAAACATCATCAGCTGAACCTACCATCTAGGATCACCCCCTCGATCCCTGAGGAAGCATCCTTAAGCACACTTTACCTTACTTGCCAAGTTATACGATTGGGTTATTCTTATCTGTGATCCCACGTTTGTTCCCAAGTCGTCCATAACCGTGGACACGGCTTTTCAAAAATATTTAACCCTGCAAGGGTGTACAACTTTACCCACACGCACCCACCGACTCTTAACGTCACTTGACACACTTCCTTGGTGTGCTGACAGAGGGTGGTCGACCAAACCTTTCCCTTGCTTTTGCCTAATACATGAGTCACCCAGAAGGGCTCCCTGTTGTGGCAGCTGGCCATACTCCGAGGAGGTCCACGACTCTGTGTACCGGGATCCAGTTTCAGTGTCGTGCACCCTTCACCCGGCCACGTCCTATATGGTGCACCATCTTCAACCCATCCAAATATGCAGATATGCCAAATCCAAATCTCAAACTACGGACTCATGGATCAGACTAGACAAGTTGGGGTCAAGGGGTTTCCTAGGCCCCGTGTGGTTACGTTGTACGCTCGTCTTGGTTCAAGAGGCAAGAACCTCGGGTCCTAAGGGTGGCAAGTATGGAACTGCAAAAACCACAACCCTCGTGGCCTCCCATACAAGCCTTAGCATGTTTAACTTTCATCTCTGATCATACCACGTTCTCCTGTCCAACTAGGTTCATTCGTAGCTCTAATTCATCAATTGGATGGACCAGTGGTAACAGCTAAGCATGGCTAAGTCCAATAGATATAAATAGCTCTAGCAAAGCTCATAAGCCAAACCCTAGTTATGCTAGGAGCAGTGGATCGGGGAATATAGGCTACAAAGAAAAAATGCATCAGATAGGATTACTCTATCCATCGATAAAAGACTTTGGAATTGTATGCACATGGAAGGAATGAAATACTTTGAAATCATAGGATTATATAATGTGCGGGGTTTTGCTTGCCTTTGCCTGTTGATTCACAACTATAGATCTTCAGGATCATCATCTTGACTTGTTCGTCGATAACCTTCAATGGTGTTAATCTCGGGCTTTGATCTTGATCTCGATATCGTATTCTACCGGGAAGAGGCAAACACCGGAAAAGAAGGAAGAAACAATCAACACATGGCATTGATGCAATGCTCAAGCAAGGATGATGATATGATAAGTTAAATTGCATTGGAATGTAACCCTAAGGAATGCTTGGCAATTTAAGCGGGGTCCGAGGGGTGCAAACCCTAGAACAGGGGGAACCTCGGAATCATCTACGGGGTTCAATTAGTTCTTCTAATTAAACTTGCCATATAAGTTGCTTACCAATGCATGAGTATGAGTCTATTGTGTAGATCTCATTTTTCTAAACATTTTGATATATTATTTGTATTATTATGAGTTATAGAATAAAAGATATTGAATTTACAAGATTAAACTATTTTTTGAAATTATTAAACTATTTAAAAAGGACTTACTACGTCATTATGACGTCAGCGGGGGCACTAAAAAATTTACACCGCAGCGTGGACTAGCCACAGTCACTGACTGTTGGGGCCCAGTGCTTAGTCACCTGCCACCGTGGACGAGCTTGCGTAGCGCTGGCGCAATCTCCACATCAGCTCCACGCGGTAGCCACGCGGGCGCCACGCGAGAGCCACGTCGGCTCGCCGAAGAACCTGTAGACGGCAGCCACCAGCGGCGCTAGGGAGTGGAAGGGGCTACGCGAGAGTGCGGGTTAGATGCGCGTGAACACGAGGAACCCAACTAGGGCGGCACCGCTGGTTTTGGGTCACCAGAGGCGTGGCTGTGATGACGTCCAACGACGGCGAGTGGCAGCACACATGGCGAGGGCGAAGAAAAGCGAGAGGCAGACGGAGGAGTGGTCCCTGATGACCAGAAGCTCACCACGAAGCGAACAGAGGGGTCGGCGAGGCCGGAGGAGGTCGGGAGGCGCCGAAATCGACGACGAACGCGGCGACAGGACTTCGGGGAGACGAGCTCGACATGGTCGATTCGTGATGCGCGGCCTCGATTCCTTTGGCAGGGTGACAGGCGAGAGAGCTCAGGCGTGCTATCTTTTTGAGGATCACCGGAGATGGCGGCGGTATGCGGTGGCCGAAGCTAGGGTTTCGACGGATTGCGGAGAAACAAGAGAGGGAGGTCTCTGGGAGAGGAAAAGTGGATGAGGGCGAAGGAGACGTCGTCCTGGCAGCCTTATCCACCCCCGGAGCTCGGCAGACGGCCAGAAGTAGGCGGCGGGGATCGACGGTAGCGCCGGCGACACCGAGCTGCGTGTCTGCCTGAGGAAGATGACAACGAACAGGTAAGTTGGGCTAGGCCTCTGCTGGGCTTTGGCTGGCTTTACTACTAAGGCGGCTTTGACTGCGGAGGAGAGGCAAGGTGTGATGGATGCAGGGGCTCGGCCTGGTTGATCTCTGCCTCTATTTTTTTCTAAAAACCCTTTTCTATTTATGTTCTTCTACTTTCTATTTGTATTTTGAATTTCAAAACTGTTTTGGATACTTTTAGAATTCCAGAGGCTTTGTAAATTTATCGAAAATATTGTAGGGGCCCTTATAATCCATTTGGGCTCCAATAATTTTGGTATTTTTCGAAATACCAAACCCTTTTGAATACATTTTAAAGAGGAGGGAAGATTAGGGTTTAGGGTTTTGTCTATTTCTTGCATGTATTTTAGAATATGATGCTCATGCTATGCACACTCAAACCCTAATTACTATTTAATAAAACTAGGGGTGTTACAATGCGATTTCTTCCTAACATTTCTTTTGCACGTCTTTCACACAAGCATGTCCATGGAACGAGTTTCATCCTTCCAAGAGGAGGAGAAGGAGAGTCATACCGACGAACGTACACGGCTACAGTTCGACATGGATCAAGACGCAGCGAATCCTTGCGGCCAGAGTTAGGATCAGGGATGTTATCTCTATCTCTACTACTTAAAAAGAACGAATTTCGTCTGCTTCCTCTGATCGCTGGTTTCGTCAAACATTTTTTAAATAATACCATTTTGCCCTCCCACCTAGGTATCTCTAACTGTTCGGTCTTCAGCATCCTTCGCGTTTCGCTTCGTGGCTTCGTCGATGTCTATTTTGCATTTTACCCCTTGTGCTAAACAGCACAGGCACCACATCCACGACCTGCACTCACCATCATCCACCACGCCGCCTCACCCAGATCCACACGGTCGCTGGCTAGTCGACGTGCCTGGTAAAGTGGAGAGCCACGCACCAGAGGATGGGGCGAGTCGGCCATGTCGCTACGCGGTTGTGGCTGTCGAGATGCGCGGAGGGTCGGCCGAGGGAATGGAGAGGACGAATGGGAGGAGGGAGATGTCTGCGTCGCTCCGCGATGGTGGCCGTCAAGACTAAGCCGGGCATCGTGCCGGAGAAGAATCCATTCATGGTGGAATTCTTCGGCTACTCAGCACCCCTGCTTTGGAATCCACCTCCTCGTGCCCGGCATCGACTGAATCGCATACGTCCACTCCCTCGAGGAGACTATCCCAATTCCCGAGCAGTCTGCCATCACAAAGGACAACGACTCCATCCAGATCGGAGTTGTGCTCTACATCAAGGTCCCTCTTTTTTCCTTGATTTCTTCACCAACAATACTAACTAGATCATCCCCATTGGCCTGATTAGCTTATAGACCAAGCAGATTGTTGAGCCCTACCTCTCGGTCTCGAGTTTTTGACGGTGTTTTGTCGCAGGTGGATCCGTGGAGGTTGCTATGGCCGTAGCGGTCGAGCTCTATGACTGGGCGACTGGAAGCAACATGTTGTCCTCGTGTTAGCCAAAGCCAAAAGAAATTCTCCACAGAGATGGCTCTGAGTTGTGAGGCGTACTTCGTGAGGAACTCGCCAAGATCCGGTACATCTGAGCCAAGCCATATGAAGGACAAGCAGTTCTGGATAGTATACTTCCTGGTAATCGGGAGCTACATCTTACCATATGATCTTTACCTTCTTTTGCTTTCACCTATCTGTAGGTGCGTATTGTGCAAGTTGAAGAGCTCACTTAGCTTCATCGTATTTGATCACATTTCACTACTGATCCATGTGTACAAATTAGCCCCCATTATTCAATATTGGATGCAGACTAACTTGAGCATACCTTTGATTTTATAAATATTCAGTGAGGAGTTGTAGTCCAAGGAAAAATTTATCACGTGAGTGAAATGAAGCGTGGAGAGCATTTTTCTGATCCACACTAGCGTGGACTGTGACTTATTTAATCTGACTAAAAGGAAAGATAATGACTCTGGATGTAATGAATGCGCATGATCTTGCTCTTTTTATTGAATCAATGGAAGTTGAGCTTGAAGCGGTGGAAATAGATTGAGTTGCAATTCTGCTAAAAGGACAAATAATGACACTGCATATAATGAATGCGCATGATCTTGCTCTTTTTACTGAATCAACGGAAGTTGAGCTTGAAGCCGTGGAAATAGATTGATTTGTAATTCTGTTATGCTCAGAAACTTAGATAAAACGATAATAGAGGCATATACCACTTATATAAAAGAATTTGTATGGTCTTTCTCAGTAACCTCTTGTCAACACCCGGATTTTTAATCCCAGATGCCCGTTATGGCATACCTCGCAATCCCAGGATTACCATTTTTGCGAGACATAACGGATTGGATATCACAGTACATCATGCATTACAAACCATACATAAGGTCTTACGCAAATAAGGATCTCATGATCCAGTCTTAATACAACAAGCAGCGGAATAAAAGATAAGCGTAGCGGTGGGGTCCATCTTCAAGGGGCACAGACAATGCTGACGAAGGCAAATAGTCCTAGTTATCATAGTCGTCCTGCTGGCCATCATCATCTTGGTAGTCTTCTTCATAGTCTGGCCATGAGAATAGCCAGAAACAAAATCCATGAGTACTCTTTAAGTACTCGCAAACTACCACTAACAATTGGTATAGTTCTAAAGTGAAGTGCTAAATCTAAGTTTAACTATAAAGTTAAGTTTGAAACCTAAGCTGAGTTCAGAAACAAAGAAAGATAAAATAGAGTTCTAGAATCATTTAAGTTGGGAAGCTAGTGTCATAGTCACAACTCTGTTGTGGTCAAGTCAAGATTCATCATTCCTTTCATAAGTCATTTTGAAAATATCTGACAACGAAACAGTGTGGCCATTCCAACTGTCCATAACCGCGAACGCGGCTATTCGAATAGTTTGACACTCTTTAGAGGTGGTACACTTTCACCACAAGATTCCATACATCTGTCAGGGATAACCCTGAATCATCATACTTAGTATGTATATAATCAAACATAACTTTTCCTTTACACACCCTATCATAAGCACCTCTCCTATGAGCATGGCCTCCCAACCATGACCATCAGTCACCTTGGGCACTGCATAGGTGGACAACATTGAGAGGTAGCCTCAGCTCAAACCTCTCCCGCGAGGGAACTAATACTAATGCATATAAATTTTCAGCTAAGCCTTACCCAATTCAGTTAGTGTGGTTGTACGATAATTTTGAAATGGTATCGCATCCGAATCCAACCATCAGTTTTATAAAAGGGCTAAGGCTCATGCCTCAACATTTTCATCATCATAAACCATTTGTGTTTCTCAACACATGTCAAAACATCTCAATAGAATGACTCATCATTCCAAGGTTTTCATAATTCATTTTCACCAAGTGTTCCCATCTAAGTGACTCAAGTTTTTGATCTACTCTAAACTACTAAGTTAAGAGTGTTCACTAAGGTGGAAAAGATGGGTTCAATCTCATGCCATAGAATGACATCTAAAGCTTATCTAAATAGGTCAAGTTTTATACTTTTTATGCTACCTTCAAAACAAGTAAGGGACTTTGTGTAAAATAAAGGAAGCAAAGCTGGTAAGATAATACTTGGGGTAGTAATAGTCAAGGTGGTGTGACCAAAGCATGCCCAAGGCATCTTTGCTCATTCATCTAACTTAATTCTAGCTTGCTAACAATAGCTTGCAAGTACTAGCATGCATTGTTAATGGTGGCTTGCCTTGGTTGGTGCAGTGGTTGAAGTTTTCTTCTTCTTCTTGGTAGCACTCCTCCTCGTAAGCTTGGTCGGTACTATCTTCTATAAATACATACGGAGTACACAATCACCAAACAATACTTAACTAGTCTAATTAGTACTCTAAGGCACACAATTGATGATCTATTATCATCACAAGCATCACAAGTTTTATTCACTAGTTTCCTCCTATTTTATTTTAGCAAAGTAATTTCTACTCATTGAAAAATTAACTAAGATTTAATATTCACCACTTAAAATATGGGATCATGTGGACACATGTCATCACCACATAATCTAACATATGAGAATGGGATTTAAGGGTTGGATCATAATTACTTTGGTTTAGGTTCATTATTTAATGATTTAAAGTGACTAGAAATGCCTATATAGCATTATTTTGGTACTAGTCCAAAGTCACTGCATGTAAACCTTGATATTATTACATATTCAGATAGATATGATGAAATATGATTTTTGAGAGTTGGAATCAACTCAAAACCTATCTTAGTTGATTTTATAAAAATGTTGCAAGGTGCAAATGCTTCTGTTTTGTTATTTTTACTAGGAGAGATCTATAACTCTAATTGAATTAAATCCAACGAGCTTGGATAGATCATTTCTATACCTTTCAGAAAAAATTGGTTTCATGCAATTTATATTTGTAAATCTCTCTGAATTGATTTTCAAACTAGGGGACAGAACTAAGTTTAAACTAAATAGAACAATCCTAATTTGAATTTACAGGGTCGCGCGGGAAACTCTAACGGGCCGGCCCAGTGTCACTCCGCAGCACGGGGTTCAACTGACAAGGGGGTCCACAAGTCAGCGGCTCATAACACGCGAAGCGGTACGGGACGATATGGGCCGTTAGATTAGACTGAGGATCAACGGTTGTGGCTTGTCGTCGACGACGGACCTGTCGCCAGCGAGCTCGAACCCTAGCGGCTCGGTGGGGGTGCATAGGGGGCGTACCAAGGCTCCAGAAAGGTCGGCGAGGCGGGCAAACGGACTGGTGGTCGACGGCGAGCTCAGGGATGGTCGAGGCAGCTCCGGGGGTGGTCGCAATCAGCAGCGCCCCTTCCTCCTCTGCTGCGGGCTACTCCGGCCAAATTCCGGCGAGCAAGTGCTCGCGCTTCTCCGGCTAGAGGTGGGGAACGGTCAGTGAGGTGAGGGGAGTGGAGTGGTGTGCTTCAAATGGCGGGGGGTGCCCTCCTTTTATAGGCTCGACGGCGAGACCGAGAGGGATGGGCAGGCGACGGTGGCGACATGGCTACGGGCGGCTAGCGGCATGGCTGAGGGTGGCGATCGACGGGCGGTCTCCTGGCGGTGCTCTAGGAACTCAATGCGGGCATAGGGGCGGTGGTATGCGGTCGAGGGAAGCTGGCGCTCTGAGCGGCAGAGGCGGTGGTGTCCACGGCGAGTGGTGGCTGTTGTGCGTTGGGCAGCGAACGGGCATGTCCGTCGTGTTCCCTGGGTCGTGGCGGAGCGGTGGGCGCGGGCTGCGGTCGAGCGGCGGCTTGTGCAGCGCTAGGCTTGGCTCGTGGAAGGGACAGAGGGTGGCAGTGAGGTCCTGGCTACCTCCTAGACATGGAGAGAGAGAGGGAGGTGGTCTGCTGGGGCGAGTGCATGGTCGGCCGACGAGCTAGTGCTCGTGGTGGCTCGGCACTATGGCTAGGGACAAGGGGGAGGGGTGCTAATGGTATGGTTAGATCATGAGGGAACAAGGGTATTAAATGGAGATCATTTGGGGGCAAAACCCTGTTCAAAACAGTGAGCTATGGTTTAGAGTTTAACCCTGCCTGCCAAGTGTTTGATTAAATGGCCACAAGAAATAAACTTTTGAATTTTGAAAAGATTTTTGGTGGGTTTGCTAGGCATAAGCTTGAGACTCTGTGATTGCTTGGGTTTTGAAAATTGAGCTTGTTTGAGTGGTTTTTGAAATAGTGTGATCTTCCCATATGAATTAGATTCAATTTTAAATTGTCATTTAAAATTAGCATTTGAAAGATTTTTGCAGATCGCAAAGTGGGCGTTGGTACCTCATTATGTGTACTATCAAGGGGTGTAAAGATCCACACATGTTTCTGTTAAGTTTTGAGTACTAGGAATAGCCAAAGTAGGCATGATAGTTAATTTGGCCAAAATGACCATTCACTTCAATTATTCATTTTGAGTTGTTCTTCTTTGGGAAAAGTTTGGGAATGATGTAGATGATATTTAAATCACCTAAGAAATATTTTACAAGCAAGGAATCACAGAACCATGGCAATTCAAATCAAATCCTAATTTAAATGCTCATACACATGAATGCTTTCATTTTTACTTTGGAAAAGTTTTTGTTAACCCTAATTTTGATGATTTGGATCTTGATAAGCTTGGATTGAAGTTTTGGGATGTTACAAACCTTCCCCCCTTAAACAAAAATCTCGTCCGGAGATATACAAAGAAAACTAGGAACTAAAAAGATCTGGGAACTCTGTCCTAATGTAATCTTCGCGCTCCCAAGTGGCTTCCTCCTCGGTATGGTTGCTCCACTGAATCTTGAGAAACTTGATGCTCTTGGTCCTGGTGGTTCTGTAGGCCTCTTCTAAGATACGGATGGGTACTTCCTGATAGGTCAGGTCATTGTTGATTTCTACAGCTCTGTGATCGATGTTCTTGAAAACTTCTGTCTTCTCAGGCACTTCCAAGCATTTGCGAAGTAATGAGATATGGAACACATTGTGGATGGCTGACATCTCTTCAGGCAGTTCCAGTTGATACGATACTTCTCCTCGACGGTTCAGAATCTTGAAGGGCCCGATATATCTGGGTGCTAACTTTCCTTTCAGACTAAAGCGTTGAGTTCCCTTCAATGGTGAAACCTTGAGATATACAAAATCTCCGACATTGAAAGTCAGGTCTCTCTTTCTCTTGTCAGCATAACTCTTCTGTCTGGATTGAGCAGTCTTGAGGTGCTCACGGACTTTGTGAACTTTCTCCTCTGCTTCTCGGAGAATGTCGGGTCCAAAGATCTGACTCTCTCCTACTTGCGACCAATTCAAAGGGGTACGATACTTTCTTCCATATAGGAATTCAAATGGGGCCATTTGCAAACTAGCTTGATAACTGTTGTTATATGAGAATTTTGCGAAATGCAGGCAGTCTTCCCATTTTGATCTGTATTCCAACACACAAGCTCTAAGCATATCCTCTAGGATCTGGTTGACTCTCTCAGTCTGTCCATCGGTTTGCGGGTGATAAGCGGTACTGAAGTTCAACTTGGTTCCTAATCCTTCTTGGACTTTCTGCCAAAATCTTGAGGTAAACTGGGTTCCTCGATCTGATACGATAGTCTTGGGGGTTCCATGCAGACTGACAATCCTAGCAATATACAGTTCTGCTAGCTTTGCACTTTGGTAGGTAGTCTTGACAGGTATGAAATGGGCTACCTTGGACAGTCTATCAATGATGACCCAGATTGAGTCATTTCCCCTACTGGAAGTAGGTAAACCGGTGATAAAGTCCATTTCGACGGAATCCCATTTCCATTCCGGAATCTGCAATGGTTGCAATAGTCCTGCAGGTCTCTGATGCTTTGCTTTGACTCTTTGACAGATGTCACATTTGGCGATGTAGCTTCTGATTTCTCTCTTCATCTTGTGCCACCAAAATTGCTCTTTCAAATCTTGATACATCTTCGTTCCTCCAGGGTGGATAGAATAAAGAGTATCATGAGCTTCCTTCATGATAACTTGCTTCAGCTCCGAATCTGCTGGCACACAGATACGTCCTTTGTACCACAGTACTCCTTCTTCGTCTTCAGTGAATCCAGGTACCTTTCTTGTACCAATACGACGTTTGATTCCGTTGATACTTTCATTCCCCTTCTAGGCTTCCTTGATTTGGCTAATCAAAGTGGGTTGAAGTTCGATGCTAGCTAAAAAACCTTTGCTAACCAATTCAGTCCTGAACTGCTCCAACTCTTCATACAAACTTGGCTGCTTCTTCTTGATCATGGTGTTTAGCCTACACGGCAATCTGCTAAGAGCATCCGCTACCACATTGGCTTTGCCGGGGTGATAGTGAATGTCAAGGTCATAATCCTTGATTAACTCTATCCATCTCCTTTGCCTCATATTCAGTTCCTTCTGAGTGAAGATATATTTTAAGCTCTTGTGATATGAGTAAATCTCACAGCGATTACCCATCAGATAATGACGCCATGTCTTCAACACTAGAACCACAGCTGCTAGCTCAAGATCATGGGTCGGATAGTTCTGCTCATGCTGCTTTAGTTGTCGAGACAGATACACGATGACTTTGCCTTCTTGCATCAATACACATCCTAGACCAATCTTGGATGCATCACAATACACATCAAACAGTTTCTTGATGTCTGGCATGATCAATATCGGGGCTGATATCAATCTCTTCTTCAGCTCCTGAAAACTGGCTTCACATTTGTCTGTCCATTCAAACTTCTTGTCCTTCTTCAACAATTGGGTCATGGGTCTGGCGATACTCGAGAATCCTTCTATGAACTTGCGGTAGTATCCCGCTAATCCGAGAAATGCACGGACTTGGGTTTGAGTGGTTGGGGCTTCCCATTCTTCGACATCTTTGATCTTGGCGGGATCAACAGAGACTCCTCCGGCAGACACAATATGTCCTAGGAATCCTACTTTCAGCCAGACTCACACTTGCTGAACTTGGCATATAACTGATGCTCTCTCAGGGTTTCTAGGATGATTCTCAGATGTTGCTCATGCTCTTCTTCTGACTTGGAGTAGATAAGGATGTCGTCGATAAATACAACTACAAACTTATCTAGGAAATTCATAAAGATCTTATTCATGAGATTCATGAAATAAGCAGGGACATTGGTTAATCCAAAAGACATAACCGTATACTCGTATAAACGATAGCGAGTAGTAAAGGCGGTCTTCGGAATATACATTGCACGAATCTTAAGTTGGTGATAACCAGTCCTAAGATCAATCTTTGAGAATACCTAGGCTCCAGTCAACTGGTCAAATAGATCCTCTATCTTCGGCAAGGGGTACTTGTTCTTGATGGTGACGTCATTCAACTTTCTGTAATCAGTACATAGACGATTGCCTCCATCTTTCTTATCGATGAATAACACTGGTGATCTCCATGGCAATGCGCTTGGTTGAATCAAGCATGTTGCTAACATGGCATCTAACTGCTTCTTCAGTTCCACTAACTCTGAGGGGTTCATGCTATAGGGTCTCTGTGCTATGGGTCCGGTTCCAGGGATTAGTTCGATTATGAACTCAATATCCCTATCCGGGGGCATACCTGGCAATTCATCTGGGAATACGTCGGGGTATTCACAGACTACTCTGACTTGGTCTATGGTGGGTAGGGCTAGACTCTTGTTGCACTTGAATTGGCAAGGTAAGGTTTCAGATATATGCTCTACTGTTACTCCAGAACTACTAGTCATGGTGATGACTTTCTTAGCACAGTCTATCAGTCCTTTATGCATTGACATCCAGTCCATACCTAGTACTACTTCCAATCCTTTGGTTCCAAGTACAATTAGGTTGGCATAAAAATCTATCCCAAGTATTCTGATAGGCAGAGCTTTGCAGATTTTTCTAGCTTTTGTAGTTGAACCGGGGATTTGAACTATCATGACATGCTTCAAGTTGGTTGGGTGAATCTTACTAGTGCATGTAAATTCTTCGGTGACAAATGAATGCGATGCTCCCGAATCAAACAATACTCTTGCTAAAACTGAGTTGACAGAAAACATACCCAGCACTACATCTAGCGCTTCCTGGGCTTCTTCTGCGTTCATGTGGAAGAGACAACCGTTCTTGGTTGTGAGGGTTCCTGGGCAAACCTTCTTCCGGTTGAACACGACGCTGCTTTGTTGAGCTGGGCATTCCTGATGGCATTGGCGGCGTCTTCTTGGGACACTCATTGAGTAGTGACCCTTCACTCCACACTCAAACAAGTGATCTGGGACTTGTCTCGATTGCGACAGTACGACATTGCTGCCAGTTCTGGGTGCAGTGTTGTTGTTGTTGTTGTTGCTCTTGGGAGGTGCATGGTTGAAATGGTTGGCATTGTCGGAGTTGTGATGGTTTCCTCCGGACTTCACATTGCCTCCGCTACGGTTGGGGTAGCTTGGGCGAGACATTGGGGGTCGGTTGTTCCTTGGTGCATATCCTGGTGAGGGGTTGGGACGGTACTTCTAGTGACTGGATCTGATTCTATTATGTCGAGATAGCGTTTGTCATGTCATTTGCCTGATTAATCTTTCCTTCCATCTGAATGGCAGAGTCGACTAGCTCTTCGAGATCCTGAAAACGAATGTTGACGAGGACAGTCTGCATCTCATCATGCAGTCCGTTCAAGAATCTCTCCTTCTTCTTGGCCTCCGTGTTGATTTCATCAGGTGCATATCTGGCAAGTGATAGGAATCTGTCACGGTATTCTACCACAGTCATTCTTCCGTGCTTCAATTCACGGAATTCATCTCTCATCCTGTTGACTAGACCTTGCGGCACGTGGGTGCGGCTGAACTTGACTTTAAATGCTTCCCATGTCATAACCTGACCATGGTTCATATTGCGGATACTATTCCACCAAGCTCTTGCATCTCCCGCCAGATAGTGGGTGGCGAAAAGAACTTTCTCGTTTTCCTCAACTCCTGCAACTTCGAGGTTGTTTTCCATCGTCTGCAACTAGTCATCCGCATCTAATGGGTTTTCAGATTGGTTGAAGATTGGGGGATTGGTATTCTGAATTTTTTTTGAGTTTGGATCCATGGTGATCCTAATTTCCATGCCCTTGGTTGTTGAGAGCCATCTGGGCGATCTGCTGTAGTGTTGCTAAGTTGGCTTGACGTTCTGCCCTGCTTGCTTCATGGTCGGCGATGAGATTCTGCAAGATCTGCAGCATTGGGTCCTGCGACGAGCTGCTCCCTCCTTGGTTTCCACGAGTCATCTGAAGATTGAGATAGATATAGGGGTAAGAGGGAAATTCTAAGGTTCATGGTTTTGGTTTTTCAAAGCTAAAACTTTGAGTTAGACTCAGGTTTTTCAACTAACTTCATTTTCATTCATGCAAGCAAGCACACGATACAACACACACCACAACAATCAAAGGAAAATAGATGGTTTGAAGAACCATTCTGTAAGCTACGATACAGTGGGACCGATACAACTCATGCTACGACAGTGCTCTAGTGCATCTACTCATCGTCGATGAAGTCGGTGTCCTCATCGTCAGTGTAGAAGTTCACATCCTCCTCCTCCAGAAAGTCATCATCGTTGCTGAGGTAAGAATCCATATCTCCCTGGATGTCTTCACCCTCATCTTCTTCTTCCTTGGCGGCAAGCTGAGCTTCCTGCTCCTTGATGGTCTTCTCGAGGTCGGCCACCTTCTTGCAAATACGGGCGACGGTGCGATCCTTCTTTGCACGCTGGCGATGAAGAGACTGGCGATCTTGGATGAGCAGTGCGAAAGTCTAGGCCTTCTGGTCGGCAATGGCATGGTTCTGGTTGGCTAACTCCCTGGCATTGTCCAGTTCCCGCCATCTGTCATGAAGCAAGAAGTCAAGGTTCTCCACTTGACGCCTCAACTCTAGGTGACTTGGCATCTCCATCGGCATTCCCATGAAGTCACGTCTTGCATAGTGGGCAAAACGGGTTCCTGGATCTTGTTGATGCTGAGGGCACATAGATGTGTGAGAGCTTCATGCATTGCCCTGGCTAATCCATCTAGCCAGTTGTTCTCTCTCAGGGAGAACTGAATTCTCCCGGAAGTTGGTGCTTCGATGCTTCCCCAAAGATCCGCGGTGACTAGCCACTGTAGGTCTCCTCCTGGGGGTCCTGGAAGTTGAGCTCCAAGAAACTCCGGATGTGGGCGTCCCAGTAACTCCAATAGTGAATCCAGATCCCTCTCGAAGATCAGCTGACCTCCGTTTCCCAACTGGTAAAACTTGCTGAACTGAGTCTCCATCTACAAGAATTAAGGATGAGGAAGTTAGTGAAGTGATCAAGTGTGTCAGATTTTAAGTAGTAATGTAGCAATTTTGAGGAACATGAATTTTTGAGAAAGAATGAGTTCACAAAGGGTAAGAGGGGAAACAGTTTTTCATAAATACTCACTTTGGTTTTGAAGCTAAGTTTTTGGTTTGGACGTCCATTCTAACTAGGGTCTCCTATGGTCAGGATGGCTCTGATACCAACTTGTCAACACCCGGATTTTTAATCCCAGATGCCCGTTATGCCCTACCGCAATCCTGTGATTACCATTTTTAGAGACATAACGGATTGGATATCACAGTACATCATCCATTACAAACCATACATAAGGTTTTACACAAATAAGGATCTCATGATCCAGTCTTAATACAACAAGCAGCGGAAATAAAAGATAAGCGTAGCGGTGGGGTCCATCTTCAGGGGCACATGCAATGCTGACGAAGGCAGATAGTCCTAGTTATCATAGCCGTCCTGCTGGCCATCATCTTGGTAGTCTCCTTCATAGTCTGGCCATGAGAATAGCCAGGGACAAAAGCCATGAGTACTCTTTAAGTACTCGCAAACTACCACTAACAATTGGTATAGTTCTAAAGTGAAGTGCTAAATCTAAGTTTAACTATAAAGTTAAGTTTGAAACCTAAGCTGAGTTCAGAAACAAAGAAAGATAAAATAAAGTTCTAGAATCACTTAAGTTGGGAAGCTAGTGACATAGTCACAACTCTGTTGTGGTCAAGTCAAGATTCATCATTCCTTTCATAAGTCATTTTGAAAACATCTGACCACGAAACAGTATGGCCATTCCAACTGTCCATAACCGCGGACACGGCTATTCTAATAGTTTGACACTCTGCAGAGGTGGTACACTTTCACCACAAGATTCGATACATCTGTCAGGGATAACCCTGAATCATCATACTTAGTATGTAGATAATCAAACATAACTTTCCCTTTACACACCCTAGCATAAGCACCTCTCCTATGAGCATGGCCTCCCAACCATGACCATCAGTCATCTTGGGCACTGCATAGGTGGACAACATTGAGAGGTAGCCTCAGCTCAAACCTCTCCCGCGAGGGAACTAATACTAATGCATATAAATTTCCAGCTAAGCCTTACCCAATTCAGGTAGTGTGGTTGTACGGTAATTTTGGAATGGTATCGCATCCGAATCCAACCATCAGTTTTATAAAAGGGCTAAGGCTCATGCCTCAACATTTTCATCATCATAAACCATTTGTGTTTCTCAACACATGTCAAAACATCTCAATAGAATGACTCATCATTCCAAGGTTTTCATAATTCATTTTCACCAAGTGTTCCCATCTAAGTGACTCAAGTTTTTGATCTACTCTAAACTACTAAGTTAAGAGTGTTCACTAAGGTGGAAAAGATGGGTTCAATCTCATGCCATAGAATGACATCTAAAGCTTATCTAAATAGGTCAAGTTTTATACTTTTTATGCTACCTTCAAAACAAGTAAGGGACTTTGTGTAAAATAAAGGAAGCAAAGCTGGTAAGATAATACTTGGGGTAGTAATAGTCAAGGTGGTGTGACCAAAGCATACCCAAGGCATCTTTGCTCATTCATCTAGCTTAATTCTAGCTTGCTAACAATAGCTTGCAAGTACTAGCATGCATTGTTAATGGTGGCTTGTCTTGGTTGGTGCAGTGGTTGAAGTTTTCTTCTTCTTCTTGGTAGCACTCCTCCTCCTCATAAGCTTGGTCGGTACTATCTTCTATAAATACATACGGAGTACACAATCACCAAACAATACTTAACTATTCTAATTAGTACTCTAAGGCACACAATTGATGATCTATTATCATCACAAGCATCACAAGTTTTATTCACTAGTTTCCTCCTTTTTATTTTAGAAAAGTAATTTCTACTCATTGAAAAATTAACTAACATTTAATATTCACCACTTAAAATATGAGATCATGTGAACACATGTCATGACCACATATTCTAACATGTGGGAATGAGATTTAAGGGTTGGATCATAATTACTTTGGTTTAGGTTCATTATTTAATGATTTAGAGTGACTAGAAATGCCTATATAGCATTATTTTGATACTAGTCCAAAGTTACTGCATGTAAACCTTGATATTATTACATATTCAGATAGATATGATGAAATGTGATTTTTGAGAGTTGGAATCAACTCAAAACCTATCTTAGTTGATTTTATAAAAATGTTGCAAGGTGCAAATGCTTCTGTTTTGTTATTTTTACTAGGAGAGATCTATAACTCTAATTGAATTAAATCCAACGGGCTTGGATAGATAATTTCAATACCTTTCAGACAAAATTGGTTTCATGCAATTTAGATTTGTAAATCTCTCTGAATTGATTTTCAAACTATAGGACAGAACTAAGTTTAAACTAAATAGAAAAATCCTAATTTGAATTTACTGGGTCACGCGGGAAACTCTAACGGGCCGGCCCAGTGTCACTCTGCAGCGTGGGGCTCAACTGACAGGGGGGTCCACAAGTCAGCGGCTCATAACGCGCGAAGCGGTACGGGGCGATGTGGGCTGTTAGATTAGACTGAGGATCAACGGCTGTGGCTTGTCGTCGACGACGGACCTGTCGCCGGCGAGATCGAACCCTAGCGGCTCGGTGGGGGTGCATAGGGGGCATACCAGGGCTCCAGCAAGGTCGGCGAGGCGGGCAAACGGACTGGTGGTCGACGGCGAGCTCAAGGACGGTCGAGGCAGCTCCGGGGGTGGTCGCAATCAGCGGCGCCCCTTCCTCCTCTGCTGCGGGCTACTCTGGCCAAATTCCGGCGAGCAAGTGCTCGCGCTGCTCCGGCTAGAGGTGGGGAACGGTCAGTGAGGTGAGGGGAGTGGAGTGGTGTGCTTCAAACGGCTGGGGGTGCCCTCCTTTTATAGGCTCGATGGCGAGACCGAGAGGGATGGGCAGGCGACGGTGGCGACATGGCTACGGGCGGCTAGCGGCATGGCTAAGGGTGGCGATCGACGGGCGGTCTCCTGGCGGTGCTCTAGGAACTCAATGCGGGCATAGGGGCGGTGGTATGTGGTCGGGGGCAGCTGGCGCTCTGAGCGGCACAGGCGGCGGTGTCCACAGCGAGCGGTGGCTGTGGTGCGTTGGGCGGCGAACGGGCGTGTCCGTCGTGTTCCCTGGTCGTGGCGGAGCGGTGGGTGCGGGCTGCGGTCGAGCGGCGGCTTGTGCACGCGTGCCGGGTGCGGCGTTCTGGCGCGTGCTCGGCATGGCTCGGTGGCACTAGGCGCGTGGATTGCTCGGTGGTCCACTGCTGGGCTTGGCTCGGGGAAGGGACAGAGGGTGTCGGTGAGGTCCTGGCTACCTCCTAGACATGGAGAGAGAGGGAGGTGGTCTGCTGGGACGAGTGCATGATCGGCCGGCGAGCTAGTGCTCGGGGTAGCTCGGCACTGTGGCTAGGGAGAAGGGGGAGGGGTGCTAATGGTATGGTTAGATCATGAGGGAACAAGGGGATTAAATGGAGATTATTTGGGGGCAAAACCCTGTTCAAAACAGTGAGTTATGGTTTAGAGTTTAACCCTGCCTGCCAAGTGTTTGATTAAATGGCCGCAAGAAATAAACTTTTGAATTTTGAAAAGATTTTTGGTGGGTTTGCTAGGCATAAGCTTGAGACTCTGTGGTTGCTTGGGTTTTGAAAATTGAGCTTGTTTGAGTGGTTTTTGAAATAGTGGGATCTTCCCATATGAATTAGATTCAATTTTAAACTGTCATTTAAAATTAGCATTTGAAAGATTTTTGCAGATCACAAAGTGGGCATTGGTACCTCATCATGTGTACTATCAAGGGGTGTAAAGATCCACACATGTTTCTGTTAAGTTTTGAGTACTAGGAATAGCCAAAGTAGGCATGATAGTTAATTTGGCCAAAATGACCATTCACTTCAATTATTCATTTTGAGTTGTTCTTCTTTGGGAAAAGTTTGGGAATGATGTAGATGATGTTTAAATCACCTAAGAAACATTTTACAAGCAAGGAATCACAGAACCATGGCAATTCAAATCAAATCCTAATTTAAATGCTCATACACATGAATGCTTTCATTTTTACTTTGGAAAAGTTTTTGTTAGCCCTAATTTTGATGATTTGGATCTTGATAAGCTTGGATTGAAGTTTTGGGATGTTACACCTCTGCATGTTCTCGAACTGGTATAGGATATGCACTAGCACGAAGAAGTTTCTGGTCAAGATCATGTTAGAAATGAAAAGGAATGTCGCAATTCTTTTTAGGCGCAGGTTCCCCATGGAGGATGCTCGTGACGCCGGTACCCTTTGTTCGTATGAGAAGGAAAAAGACCATGCCTGTTGGTAGAGTGTGCAATAGTCTGGCTCATAAGTTTGCTAATATTTCCTAGAGTCAAGATTTAGTAATTTCTAGCTAGGGCCTGTCCCACCTTTTATTGCTGATCTTGGTTGTAAACATATCTCCTTATGATTAATACAAGTCGGTACCTTGAAAAAAATGCCAAGGATTATGTGGCAATTTTGGATTAAATCCTCACATGTTTCTTTGCTAGATTGGATTGTTCCTATTGCAGGATGCTGGGAGAACATCTTGGATGGAAAGAGAGTTGTCGTTTTATTTGTTCTAGGTAAATCCTGTATTCTATAGTGATTCCAACTTCTGTTTCTTCACACAAAAATGAGCTTTGAGTTAATACTTATGCTTATTTTAATTCATGGTTTCTCACTTCATGCAAGTTCACATGTGGTTGTGGAAAAGGAAAATGAACACAATGTTGCAATATTTTGTACCATTCTGGGTTTACACATCTTAGCTGGATCTATTGCGCACAGAAATCAAGTCTGATTCTCAGAACAATCCATTGCACCCCACATGCTATTACTCCTTATTAACTAGTTACAAGCTTACTTGGCTATTTTTCACCTTACTTTTTTCAGAACAATGATTGACAACATCATAAAGGGGAAATTGTTCCTACCGAGAAACTACGATACAAAGTGAAATGAAAAGTTTCTCATTGATGGATTTCCAATGAATGAAGAAAACCATGCTGCAGAATGTTGTAAAGCTTACTTTGTTTTAGCACTTAAAAATAATGGAGCTTCTGAGTTAAAAAACAAGCGGCACTTTGACGTTTCTACAAAATGTTTAAGCTCACAATGGTGCAGAAAAAACATCTCCTGAATTTGTGTTATTCTTTTAATGCTCTAAGGAAGTGATGGGAATACGTCATCTAGGAAGTAGTCAGATTGAATGTCATTTCTTGTATTTATGTGTTGGGTTTTATTCGACACAATCTCTTCATTGCTTCTAACATTGTTTTGTTTCTTGATCAACTTTAGGGATGAACTGATGATAACACTGGATATCAACAAAAAATCCAGAGTTCATGTAGGAACCAGTTTGATTGTAGTTCAGTACTATGACTCAACGGGCAAGGTTAAGAAGGTAACTTTTATGCAGAAGGATATTTCATGCTTTTGCACAATAGTTTATTTTTCACAGTACGACATATAGATTTCCCATGATTTAAGATAGCTATACATTAGCTTTAAAACAACTAGGAAAAGATTCAGAATTTTATAGTGTCCAGTTTGGTTATAGTTGAGTATTATCTCTACTTCTCTGCCTATACTATACTACCAAAATGAATGGTGCGTTCCGCTTTTTGCCACTACGTCGCTACCCTTTGTCCGTAGGAAAAGGAAAAAGGCCATACCAGCCATGGGCCAATGATGTATAGGTTCTGCCATGTTGCTTTTCTTTGTGTATTTCTAACTTTCAGGGATTAATGTCAAATGGCTAGGAGTTTGTACGTTCATCTAACATTTGCAGTCATTCTTCAAAAGTAAAAAATCGATGCATGGGTTAATGTCGAATCTCACTTAAAGTTTGACACCAATGATATCGTCTGCATTGAACTGATCTTTGTTTGTTCATGTTTCTATTTGCCAGGCAGCTTGTTGAATAAACAATAGGGGTACAAGAGGAATCTGTGAGTAATTAAGGTTAGCTTAGAGCCTTGGACTGCAAGTGAGGAAAGAAGGATTTTTTCTTGGAGAAGGCATTCGATCGAGGGATCCACTACTATAAGACCTTTTGTCTGTTATGCCCACTGCTGTTTCATTTGTCAGTTATGCTATCCTGTAGAAATCCGAAGTCTAAGTTGTGGGAACGACTACTGTTAGAACAACACGCAGCGGCGAGGGACTCTTGGAGTGGGGTGACAACGTTGTTGGAGTGGGATGACTACAAAGAACATCAGAGTGTAGAAAAGAAAATTGAGAACCCGGAAATGCATGAACATTCAAATGGGTACTTAGAGGAGGAATGAAAAGAGGAACATTCAAACGTTGTTATTCTATTTTATGTAGAAAATTGTCAATACAGTTTTGTTTATATTATATAAGACCTTTCTATAAATATTGTCCATTCATATCTTTCTCGCTTCTTTGCATTCAGTGTTCGATGTTTAAGATTCATGCATTTTTTAGAATCAATTTAGATTTAGGATCAAAATCAACGAAATTTAGATTTACTATCTCACAACAATTCTACATGCCACATAATTTACGCCTCAGTGGTCAGACGAGGCGATATTAGTCGGTGTGACCTTGGGATCACATGGCTTAGGCCTTCGTTTTGTAGGATCTGTCACTGTCACTAGCTTCTCGGTTTTTCCAACCGGACGCATAATTGTTGGCAAGGCAAATATAATTTGATTGTTCATCCATTTAGTCCATCGAAACCAGTTCTTGTTACTATAGTTGGTTGTATATCTACCACTTCTTTTCTTTGCTAATATATCTGCACTCTATCATTATGCCTCTTCACCTTATTTGGTCTGGATTGGAGGGGTGTACTATTCAGGTACATGTTCTGCTGGTGAGAAAATTTACAGTTATGTCAAGATGACGCATGGATTTACATGCCTTTTGTTGCAAGGAAATTTGGTCATATTTTTAATTGTCTATATAAGATGACTAGACCAAATAAGAGATGCACCTAGAAAACCATACATGCATATGTCAAACCAAGTTTTAGAAAAAAATGAATCTGTTATTCCTCATGGTCATGGATATTTTTTAGTGTATGCAACAAGGACGGGTCGTCAGCAGCATGTTGTTGTTTGATCCATTTCATGGATGGCACATCTTAGAATGAAAATTAATGTGGGAATAAGTACTCAGTGTTATACTCACCATCACTAGAACTGAATTATTCATCCATGAATCATGAGGCTGAAGTCGATGTGACAACGTGAGACTTCTCTTTACTAGGTTTAGTTGTCAGTTTGTGTGTAGAGAAATGAAATTTATGTACAGATAAGTGGAAAATTTCCAGGTTTTATTTGTCAGTTTTGTTATCCAAGTAATCTCCTTAATCAGTTGCGGAATCAATTTGAAGCATATCGGTATGTGAAAAAATAATAGAGCTTGTGGAGAAACTCAAGAACATCATGAAAATCGTCAACTCATGTATATTCAGATTTTACAAGGTACACAACAAGTGAGCTTGTTTAGATGTTTGTGCTTGATATGATCCTAGATAGTAGAAGAATCATTTTGCCATTATCCTCTTGCAGTATGTTTGCTCTTCATTTTTTCCAGATGATGGGGAAATATGTCCATTCATGACTTATCATCCCGATTGTTGTCTTCTATTTTTTTATATAAGGGGAGACCTGAGACTTGCAGACCTCCATATAGCCCAGATTAAGTTTATTTACATAGTTCCAAATTGTAACTTTTGTTGAGTTCCACAGGGTCCTGTAATGTTCTTACAAACTAAACGTTCACGGGATCTTTCATCGAAGGATAGCAATTGTCACATCTGTTGTTTATGTTTGGTAACGTAGGTTGTAGGCTACCATACATCTATCGGAGTCCTCCCTATTACATGTTTCCGCCATCACTGTTAAGGTAGGGACCGACGACGTTGTCTTATTATTTTACAACATGCCAAAACAGAATTTAACCATTTTTATGTATTATTATTTTACAACATGCCAAAACTGAATTTAACCATTTTTAAGGTGTAGTAGTATGTCTTCATACAACTTCCTATTTTTTGACAAAGATTATTATTTTGGCGCATGATATAATTAATTCGTTGACAAAGAACTTATGTCTCTAAAAACATTTCTACATAGTATGCTCGTTCGTTTAGAGTCATACATGGCATTGGCATATGTATGCTTCCACTGCTGGTATTGCCAAGCTTTTGCACCCTGTTTCACACAACATCATCTAGCTGTTTTTATATATCTTGGTTTTGTAATTTTAAATGCACTTCTAATGCCTATTTGTGGTAATAGGTTTATGGAGTCCTCGTAGACTTTGAGAATTTTTATGAGAATTGCTTTCACTGCAACTAGAGGCACCTACGACAATGTGTTTTGTACAAGCGATCTTGAGCAGATTGAAACCTATGGATTGGATAGGAGCAGTATATTAATATCTTGACGGTAGTGTTTTGGTATCCGGATGTCATGAAATAGCTATGGAAAAATTACAGGTGCCTTGTTTACAATGTGGGATCCTTAAACCGAACTTGTGTGTAAAACAATGTTGTCTTTAGTAAAATTTTGCACCTAGAGGATGTATTGTGCCAGATCATGTTAAATCCATTCCTTCTAACAAGCATACAAAAGATAAGTTTGCAGCTTTGCTCCTCTGCTGATAAAACTATTTCATTATTTGTCATGATACATTTATGGACTCGACTTATTTTGGATCGGAGAAAGCATATTTTAAATTTTCCCATAGCAACGCACGGACACGTTACTAGTGAGATAAACAATGCAACGTATATTTATCATCGTGAGAAGTTCTCATGTGCTCTTAAGAGTGTAGGAACGTAGCAAAACAACATACGGGATACGGAATTTGAGTAAGTGGCATGCTCATGCTCATGCTCAAATACAACATACGGGATACGGAATTTGAGTAAGCGGCATGCTCATGCTCAAATACTTGAGTACAACAGAATATTGACAGGGCGAATAACGAAGACAGTTAAAATTCCGAAGAAAATGTTTTTTTTTGTGAAATTTCACCGTTCTATTAATAATCATCAACAGAGTACAAAGAGCTTTAAAAGCAATAGAAATTATAAATAGGTCACTGGACCACCTAGCGACTACTACAAACACTAGCACGAGACAAATGCGAGTGGCCGTCCTCGCCCCTCCATCACTAGAGAACTCAGGTATTCAGGTAAGGATTGGGTCCTAATTATACTCGATAATCAAAACGAAGAAACTAGAAACAGACTCATGTTTCTTTCGTGGAGGGCTTAGCATCTTCGAAACAATTCAAACAATTCGATATTTGGGGATGGAAAAGCGGCGAACCTCAGTGACGACCCTATCTTCCCCAGCACGGTGGGCTGGCGAGCTGCGGCTGCGGTGGGTCCTCGTGGTGGAGGCGGCGGGGCTCTATGGTGCGGCATCCTTCTCCTATGGACAAAGGCAGCGGCGGCCGAAGCTTCTTTAAGAGTTCCTCGTTGGCGGGCTGGTAGGGCATATAGAGGCCTCCACCACCGGAGCCGGATATGAAGGCTGGGTCGGTCGGCAACCAGGCAATGGCGGGCGGGTGGACTGGCCTGGGTTGTGCTGGGCCTACCTTGGCCCAGATCCAGGCCCATTCGGGCCCAATCTAGGTTGGTGGGCCTGCGCCCCATGCAGGTTCCAAGGGCATCCAACATGTCTGGGATCCCACGCCCTGGCAACGGAGTGGTTAGGGTGCCAGATCCGGGCCCGGAGGCCTGGTTCTGGTGATCGCCTGGCAGACCTGCTCCTCGGGTGATGCGAGTTCAATCGGCGGGTGCGTCCTACTAGAATTGCCTAACTGCCTTATGTGCTGTAACATCCCAAAACTTTAATCCAAGCTTATCAAGATCAAATCATTCAAAAATAGGGTTAACAAAAACTTTTTTAAATTTAAAATGAAAGCATTCATATATGTATGCATTTAAAATAGGAGTTGTTTGAATTGCCATGATTGATTGATCCAATGCTTATAAAATGTTTCTTAGGTGATTTAAACATCATCTACATCATTCTCAAACTTTTCCTAAAGAAAATCAAATCAAAAAGAATTAAAAAGAAGGAATGGTCATTTTGGCAAATTTAACTCTCATGCCTACTTTGGCTATTCCTAGTACTCAATTCTTAACAGAAACAATTCTTGATATTTGTACCCCTTGCTAGTACACATAATGAGGTACCAAGGCCCACCTTCTGATCTCCTAAAAACATTCTGTTAACTATTTTAAATGACAGTTTAAATTGAATCTAATGCATATGCATAGATCACCCTTATTTCAAAAACCATCTATTTGAGCTCCACTTTCAAAACCCTTGCAACCAGAGACTACCTATCACTAGTGGAGATCCCTCAAAAATTTTGAAACCAAAATTCAAAACTTTCTTTCATGCGGCCATTTCATCAAACACTTGGCATGTATAATCTCTACTCTAATCCTAGCTCACTGTTTACAACAGGGTTTTGCCCCCAATTGATCCCCATTTAATCCCCTTGTCCCCTCTTGATCTAACCAGAGCCTAACCAGCCTCTTCTCTACCCCCTAGCTGCACTGCCATGCCATGCCGAGCACCACCTCGCCGGCCGACAATGCACTCGCAGCAGCAGCCCTCTCCATCCCCTCTCCTCATGTCTAGCAGCTTGCCAGTGGTCCACCTCCACCGCCCAACCAGCCCCAGGCCAGAGACAGAGAGCAGAGCGGCCAAGAACCGCCGCGCCCGGAGCCGGTCGAGCATGCTGATGCCGCCCCCAGAGCATGCCCTGTCCCCGCTCGCACAGACCATCCCTTGGCACCAGCCCGCGCCCGCCGCTCCACCTCGACCTGGAGAACACCCTAGATATCCCCGTTCGCCGCCCAAAGCCTCACAGCCACCGCTTGCCGTGGACACCGCAAGCAGAGCGCCACCTCGCCTGCATCACAGTGTCACCGCCCCTACGGCCGCATTCAATTCCTAGAGCACCGCCAGGGAATCGCCCATCGATCGCCACCCCCAGCCATGCCTCTACCCCGCCGTAGCCTTGTCGCCGGAGTCGCCTGCCCATCCCGCTCGGTCTCACCGTCGGGCCTATAAAAGGAGCACTCCCCAGCCTCTTCTCTCCACACCATTCCACTCCCCTCACCTCTTCTAACCTCACCCACCTTTAGCCGGAGCAAGTGGAGCAGCAGCTCGCCGGAATTGGAGCCGGAGCAGCCGCGGCAGGAGGAGAAGGGCGCCGTTGATTGCGACCACCCCAAGCTCCGCCGCAACCGCCCCGCCGACGTCTTCCGTCGCTTTGCCCGCCTCGCCGACCCAGCTGGAGCCTGGTGCCTCAAAGAGAGCCCCCACCGAGCCGCTAGGGTTCGAGCTGTCGACGACCTGTTGTCGTCGATGACGACCTACCTCACCGCTGATCTCGCTTCTAATCCCACGCCCACAGGCCGTTTCGCTGTTTAAGTGTCTTGACACGCTGGGACCCCACAATGTTTGAGCCCGTGCTGGAGAGCGCCACTGGGCTGGCCCATTCCTTTTCTCGCGCTAGCCCATCGATTCAAATCTGGATTTTTCTTTTTTAGTTAAATCTAGTTTGTGTCCACTAGTTTGAAAATCAATTCAGAGAGTTTTAGAAATCCAAATTGCATGAAACCAATTTGGTCTGAAAGGCATTAAAATGATATATCCAAGCCCGTTGGATTTAATTCAATTGGAGTTATAGATCGCTCCTAATAAAAATAAGAAGACAGAAGCTTTTGCAACTTGTAACATTTTTATAAAATCAACCAAGTTAGATTTTGAGTTGATTCCAACTCTCAAAAATCACATTTCATCATATCTATCTAACCATGTAATAATATTAAGGTTGACACGCAGTGACTTTGGACTAGTACCAAAATAATGCTATATAGGCATTTCTAGTCACTTTAAATCATTAAATAATAAACTTAAACTAAAGTAATATTGATCTAACCTTTAAATCTCATTCCCACATGTTAGAATATGTGGTGAGGACGCGTGTCCACATGATCCCATATTTTGGTGGTGAATATTAAATTTTAGTTAATATTTCAATGAGTAGAAATTACTTTTCTAAAATAAAAAGGATGAAACTATTGAAGTAAACTTGTGATGATTGTGATGATAATAGATCATCAAATGTGTGTTTTAGAATGCTACTTAGCCTAGTTAAGTATTATTTGGTGATTGTGCACTCCCTATGTATTTATAGACGCTAGTACCGACCAAGCTTTCGAGGAGGAGGAGTTCTACCAAGAATAAGAAGAAGAAGAAAACTTCAACCACTGCACCAACCAAGGCAGGCTATTGTTAGCAGGCTAGAATTAAGCAGATGAATGAGCAAGGATGCTTTAGGCATGCTTTGATCACACCCCTTTTAACTATTAGTACCCCAAGTCTTACCTACAAGTTTTACTCCCCTTAGTATGCAAAGTTCCGTACTTATTTTGAAGGTAGCATAAAAAGTATAAAACTTGACCTACTTAGAAACCTTTAGATGTCATTCTATGGCATGAGATTGATCCCATCCTTCCACCTTAGTGAACACTCTTAACTTAGTATTTTAGAGTAGATCAAAAACTTGAGTCACTTTAGATGGGAACACTTGGTGAAAATGAATTGTGAAAACCTTGGAATGATGAGTCATTCTATTGAGATGTTTTGACATGTGTTGAGAGACACAACTGGTTTATGATGATGAAAATGATGAGGCATGAGCCTTAACCCTTTTATAAAACTGATGGTTGGATTTGGATGTGATACCATTCCAAATTTACCGTGCAACCACATTACCTGAATTGGGTAAGGCTTAGCTGGAAATTTATATGCATTAGTATTAGTTCCCTCACGGGAGAGGTTTGAGCCGAGGCTACCTCTCAATGTTGTCCACCTATGTAGTGCCCAAGATGACTGATGGTCATGGTTGGGAGGCCATGCTCATAGGAGAGGTGCTTGTACTAGGGTGTGTAAAGGGAAGGTTATGTTTGATTATCTACATACTAAGTATGATGATTCAGGGTTATCCCCGATGATGTATCGAATCTTGTGGTGAAAGTGTACCACCTCAGAGTGTCAAACTATTGAATAGGGCCGTCATGATTATGGACAGTTGGAATGGCCATACTGTTTCGTTGTCAGATGTTTTCAAAATGACTTATGAAAGGAATGATGAATCTTGACTTGACCACAACAGGGTTGTGTTGATGATAATAGCTTCTCAACTTAAGTGATTCTAGAACTTTACTTTATCTTTGTTTGCTTCTGAAATCAGCTTAGGTTTCAAACTTAACTTGATAGTTAAATTAGATTCAGCACTTTAACTTTGAATTATAGGACCTGTTAATAGTAGTTTGCGAGTACTTGAAGAGTACTCATGGCTTTTGTCCCTGGCTATTATCATGGCCAGATTATGAAGGAGATTATCAAGATGATGGTCAGCGGGACGACTATGATAACTAGGACTATCTGCCTTCGTCAGCATTGCATGTGCCCCTGAAGATGGACCCCACCGCTACGCTTATCTTTTATTTCCGTTGCTTGTTGTATTAAACACTCGATCATGAGATCCTTATTTGTGTAAAACCTTATGTATGGTTTGTAATGGATGATGTACTGTGATATCCAATCCGTTATGTCTCGCAAAAATGGTAATCCTGGGATTGCGAGGTAGGGCATAACGGGCATCTGGGATTAAAAATCCGGGTGTTGACAAGTTGGTATCAGAGCCATCCTGACCATAGGAGACCCTAGTTAGAATGGACGTCCAAACCAAAAACTTAGCTTCAAAACCAAAGTGAGTATTTATGAAAAATTGTTTCCCCTCTTACCCTTTGTGAACTCATTCTTTCTCAAAAATTCATGTTCCTCAAAATTGCTACATTACTACTTAAAATCTGACACACTTGATCACTTCACTAACTTCCTCATCCTTAATTCTTGTAGATGGAGACTCAGTTCAGCAAGTTTTACCAGTTGGGAAACGGAGGTCAGCTGATCTTCGAGAGGGATCTGGATTCACTATCGGAGTTACTGGGACGCCCACATCCGGAGTTTCTTGGAGCTCAACTTCCAGGACCCCGTGAGGAGACCTCGGTGGCTAGTCACATGGATATTTGGGGAAGCATCGAAGCACCAACTTCCGGGAGAATTCAGTTCTCCCTGAGAGAGAACAACTGGCTAGATGGATTAGCCAGGGCAATGCATGAAGCTCTCACACGTCTATGTGCCCTCAGCATCAACAAGATCCAAGGAACCCGTTTTTCCCACTATGCAAGACGTGACTTCATGGGAATTCCGATGGAGATGCCAAGTCACCCAGAGTTGAGGCGTCAAGTGGAGAACCTTGACTTCTTGCTTCATGACAGACGGCGGGAACTGGACAATGCCAGGGAGTTAGCCAACCAGAACCATGACATTGCCGACCAGAAGGCCTAGACTTTCGCACTGCTCATCCAAGATCGCCAGTCTCTTCATCGCCAGCGTGCAAAGAAGGATAGCACCGTCGCCCGTATTTGCAAGAAGGTGGCCGACCTCGAGAAGACCATCAAGGAGCAGGAAGCTCAGCTTGCCGCCAAGGAAGAAGAAGATGAAGGTGAAGACATCCAGGGAGATATGGATTCTTACCTCAGCAACGATGATGACTTTCTGGAGGAGGATGCTGTGGACTTCTACACTGATGATGAAGACTCCGACTTCATCGATGATGAGTAGAGGCACTAGAGCACTATCGTAGCATGAGATGTATCATCTCATTGTATTGTAGCTTGCAGAATGGTTCTTCAAACCATCTATTTTCCCCTTTGCTGGTTGTGGTGTGTGTTGTATCGGGTGCTTGCTTGCATGAATGAAAAAGAAGTTAGTTGAAAAACCTGAGTCTAACTCAATGTTTTAGCTTTGAAAACCCCAAACCATGAACCTTAGAATTTCCCTCTTACCCCTATATCTATCTCAATCTTCAGATGACTCATGGAAACCAAGGAGGGAGCAGCTCGTCGCAGGACCCAATGCCGCAGATCTTGCAGAATCTCATCGCGGACCGTGAAGCAAGCATGGCTGAGCGTCAAGCCAACTTAGCAACATTGCAGCAGATCGCCCAGATGGCTCTCAACAACCAAGGACATGGAAATCAGGATCATCAAGGATCCAAACTCAAAAACTTTCAGAACACTAATCCCCCAATCTTTAACCAAATCTGAAAACCCATTAGATGCTGATGACTGGGTACAGACCATGGAAAACAACTTAGAGGTTGCCAGAGTTGATGAGAATGAGAAAGTTCTCTTTGCCACCCACTATCTGGCGGGAGATGCAAGAGCTTGGTGGAATAGCATCCGCAATATGAACCATGGCGGTGATGACCGGGAAGCATTCAAGGTCAAGTTCACCGCACTCCACGTGCCACAAGGTCTTGTCATCAGGATGAGAGATGAATTCGCGAATTGAAGCAAGGAAGAATGACTGTGGTGGAGTACCATGACGATTCTTGTCACTTGCCGATATGCACCAATGAGATCAACACGGAGGCCAAGAAGAAGGAGAGATTCTTAAGCGGATGCATGATGAGATGCGATCGCCCTCGTCAACATCCGTTTTGATGATCTCGAAGAGCTAGTCGACTCTGCCATTCAGATGGAAGGGAAGATTAACCAGGCAAACGACAATCGCAAGCATCGTATGATGCAGCAGTATGGATCTAGTAGTCACCAGAAGTACCGTCCTAACCCCTCACCAGGATATGCACCAAGGAACACCCGACCCCCAAATTCTCGCCCAAGTTACCCCAACCGTAGAGGAGGTAATGTGAAGTCCGGAGGAAACAATCACAACTCCGGTAATGCCAACAATTTCAACCGTGCCCATCCCAAGAGCAACAACAACAACAACATCGCACTCAGAATCGGCAGCAATGTTGTGTCGCAGCAAGGACAAGTCCCGATCACTTGTTTCGAGTGTGGAGTGAAGGTCACTACTCCAATGAGTGTCCCAAGAAGACCGCCAATGCCCCCGTGAATGCCCTAGCTCAAAGCAAGGCGTGTTCAACCAGGAAGAAGATTTGCCCTGTGGAACCCGCAACAACCGCAACGGTCGTCTCTTCCACATGAACACGTATAGCCTAGGAAGCGCCGATGTAGTGTTGGGTATGTTTTCACAACTCAGTTTTAGCAAGAGTATTGTTTGATTCTGGAGCATCGCATTCATTTGTCACCGAAGAATTTGTATGCACTAGTAAGATTCGCCCAACCAACCTGAAGCATGTCATGATAGTTCAAATCCCCGGTTCAACAACAAAAGCTAGAAAAATTTGCAAAGTTGTATCTATCAGAATACATGGGATAGATTTTTATGCCAACCTAATTGTACTTGGAACCAAAGGATTGGAAGTAGTACTAGGTATGGACTGGATGTCAAGGCATAAAGGACTGATAGACTGTGCGAAGAAAACCATCACCATGACTAGTAGTTCTGGAGTAACAGTAGAGCATATCTCTGAAACCTTACCCCGTCAATTCAAGTGCAACAAGAGTGTAGCCCTGCCCACCATTGACCAAGTTAGAGTAGTCTATGAATACCCCGACGTATTCCCAGATGAATTGCCAGGTATGCCCCCGGATAGGGATATTGAGTTCATTATCGAACTAATCCCCGGAACCGGACCTATAGCCCAGAGACCCTATACCATGAACCCCGCAGAGTTATTGGAACTGAAGAAACAGTTGGATGCCATGTTAGCAACAGGCTTGATTCAGCCAAGCGCATCGCCATGGAGATCACCGGTGTTATTCATCGACAAGAAAGATGGAGGCAATCGTCTATGTACAGATTACAGAAAGTTGAATGACGTCACCATCAAGAACAAGTACCCTTTGCCAAAGATAGAGGATCTATTTGATCAGTTGACTGGAGCTCAGGTATTCTCAAAGATTGATCTTAGGACTGGTTATCACCAACTTAAGATTCGTGCAATGGATATTCCGAAGACCGCCTTTACTACTCACTATGGTTTATACGAGTATACGGTTATGTCTTTTGGATTAACCAATGCCCCTGCTTATTTCATGAATCTCATGAATAAGATCTTTATGAATTTCCTAGATAAGTTTGTAGTTGTGTTTATCGACGACATCCTTATCTACTCCAAGTCATAAGAAGAGCATGAGCAACATCTGAGAATCATCCTAGAAACCCTAAGAGAGCATCACTTATATGCCAAGTTCAGCAAGTGTGAGTTTTGGCTGAAAGAAGTAGGATTCCTAGGACATATTGTTTCTGCTGGAGGAGTCTCTGTTGATCCCACCAAGATCAAAGATGTCGAAGAATGGGAAGCCCCAACCAATCAAACTCAAGTTCATTCATTTCTCGGATTAGCAGGATATTACCGCAAGTTCGTAGAAGGATTCTCGAGCATAGCCCGACCAATGACCCAATTGTTGAAGAAGGACACGAAGTTTGAATGGACAGACAAGTGTGAAGCCAGTTTCCAATAGCTGAAGAAGAGATTGATATCAGCCCCAATTTTGATCATGTCGGACATCAAGAAGCCGTTTGATGTGTATTGTGATGCATCCAAGATTGGCCTAGGATGTGTATTGATGCAAGAAGGCAAAGTCATCGCGTATCTGTCTCGACAATTGAAGCAACATGAGCAGAACTATCTGACCCATGATCTTGAGCTAGCAGCCGTGGTTCTAGCGTTGAAGACATGGCGTCATTATTTGATGGGTAATCGCTGTGAGATTTACTCAGATCATAAGAGCTTGAAGTATATCTTCACTCAGAAGGAGCTGAATATGAGGCAAAGAAGATGGATAGAGTTAATCAAGGATTATGACCTTGACATTCACTATCACCCCAGCAAAGCCAATGTGGTAGCGGATGCTCTTAGCAGATTGCCGTGTAGGCTGAACACCATGATCAAGGAGAAGCAACCAAGTTTGTATGAGGAGTTGGAGCAGTTCAGGACTGAGTTAGTTAGCAAAGGATTCCTAGATAGCATTGAACTTTAACCCACTTTGATTAGCCAAATCAAGGAAGCCCAGAAGGGAAATGAAAGTATCGACAGAATCAAACGTCAGACAGGTGTGAAAGGTACCTGGATTCACCGAAGACAAAGAAGGAGTACTGTGGTACAAAGGACGTATCTGTGTGCCAGCAGATTTGGAGCTGAAAGAAATTATCATGAAGGAAGCTCATGATACTCTTTATTCTATCCACCCCGGAGGAACAAAGATGTATTAGGATTTGAAAGAGCAATTTTGGTGGCACAAGATGAAGAGAGAGATCGGAAGCTACATCGCCAAATGTGACATTTGTCAAAGAGTCAAAGTAGAGCATCAGAGACCTGCAGGACTATTGCAACCATTGCAGATTCCGGAATGGAAATGGGATTCCGTCGGAATGGACTTTATCACCGGTTTACCTACTTCTAGTAGGGGAAATGACTCAATCTGGGTCATAGTTGATAGACTGTCCAAGGTAGCCCACTTCATACCTGTCAAGACAACCTACCAGAGTGCAAAGATAGTAGAGCTATACATTGCTAGGATTGTTAGTCTGCATGGAACCCCCAAGACCATCGTATCAGATCGAGGAACCCAGTTTACCTCGAGATTTTGGCAGAAAGTTCAGGAAGGTTTAGGAACCAAGTTGAACTTTAGTACCACTTATCACCCGCAAACAGAAGGACAAACTGAGAGAGTCAATCAAATCTTAGAGGATATGCTTAGAGCTTGTGTGTTGGAATACAGATCAAAATGGGAAGACTGCCTGCCTTTTGAAGCTAGTTTGCAGATGGCACCATTTGAATTCCTATACGGAAGAAAGTGTCGTACCCCTTTTGAATTGGTCGCAAGTAGGAGAGAGTCAGATCTTTGGACCCGACATTCTCCGAGAAGCAGAAGAGAAAGTTCACAAAGTCCGTGAGCACCTCAAGACCGCCCAATCCAGACAGAAGAGTTATGCTGACAAAAGAAGGAGAGACCTGACTTTCAATGTCGGAGATTTCGTATATCTCAAGGTTTCACCATTGAAGGGAACTCAACGCTTCAGTCTAAAGGGAAAGTTAGCTCCCAGATATATCGGACCTTTCAAGATTCTGAACCGTCGAGGAGAAGTATCGTACCAATTGGAACTTCCTGAAGAGATGTCAGCCATCCACAATGTGTTCCATATCTCGTTACTTCGCAAATGCTTGGAAGTGCTTGAGAAGACCGAAGTTTTCAAGAACATCGATCACAGAGCTGTGGAAATCAACAATGACCTGACCTATCGAGAAGTACCCATCCGTATCTTAGAAGAAGCATACAGAACCACCAGGACCAGGAGTATCAAGTTTCTCAAGATTCAGTGGAGCAACCATACCGAGGAGGAAGCTACTTGGGAGCGCGAAGATTACATTAGAACAGACTTCCCAGATCTCTTTAGTTCCTAGTTTTCTTTGTAAATCTCGGGATGAGATTTTGTTTAAGGGAGGAAGGTTTGTAACATCCCAAAACTTTAATCCAAGCTTAACAAGATCAAATCATCAAAACATAGGGTTAACAAAATCTTTTCCAAATTTAAAATGAAAGCATTCATATATGTATGCATTTAAAATAGGAGTTGTTTGAATTGCCATGATTGATTGATCCAATGCTTGTAAAATGTTTCTTAGGTGATTTAAACATCATCTACATCATTCCCAAACTTTTCCTAAAGAAAATCAAATCAAAAAGAATTAAAAAGAAGGAATGGTCATTTTGGCAAATTTAACTCTCATGCCTACTTTGGCTATTCCTAGTACTCAATTCTTAACAGAAACAATTCTTGATATTTGTACCCCCTTGCTAGTACACATAATGAGGTACCAAGGCCCACCTTTTGATCTGCTAAAAACATTATGTTAACTATTTTAAATGATAGTTTAAAATTAAATCTAATGCATATGCATAGATCACCCCTATTTCAAAAGCCATCTATTTGAGCTCCACTTTCAAAACCCTTGCAACCAGAGACTACCTATCACTAGTGGAGATCACTCAAAAATTTTGAAACCAAAATTCAAAACTTTCTTTCATGCAGCCATTTCATCAAACACTTGGCATGCATAATCTGTACTCTAATCCTAGCTCACTGTTTACAACTGGGTTTTGCCCCCAATTGATCCCCATTTAATCCTCTTGTCCCCTCTTGATCTAACCAGAGCCTAACCAGCCTCTTCCCTACCTTCTAGCTGCACTTCCATGCCATGCCGAGCACCACCTCGCCGGCCGACAATGCACTCGCAGCAGCAGCCCTCTCCAGCCCCTCTCCTCATGTCTAGCAGCTTGCCAGTGGTACACCTCCACCGCCCAACCAGCCCCAGGCCAGAGACAGAGAGTAGAGCGGCCAGGAACTGCAGCGCCCGGAGCCAGTCGAGCATGCCGACACCGCCCCCAGAGCACGCCCTGTCCCCGCTCGCACAGACCATCCCTTGGCACCAGCCCGCGCCCGTCGGTCCACCTCGACCTAGAGAACACCCTAGGCATCCCCGTTCGCTGCCCAAAGCCTCATAGCCACCGCTCGCCGTGGTCACCGCTGCTTCGGCCGCGCAGAGCGCCACCTCGCCCAGACCGCGTGCCACCGCCCCTACGGCCGCATTCAATTCCTAGAGCACCGCCAGGGAACCATCCATCGATCGCCACCCCCAGCCATGCCTCTACCCCGTCGTAGCCTTGTCGCCGGAGTCGCCTGCCCATCCCGCTCGGTCTCACCGTCAGGCCTATAAAAGGAGCCCTCCCCAGCCTCTTCTCTCCACACCATTCCACTCCCCTCACCTCTTCTAACCTCACCCACCTCTAGCCGGAGCAAGTGGAGCAGCAACTCGGCCCAGCAGCAGGAGGAGAAGGGCGACGTTGATTGCGACCACCCCAAGCTCCGCCGTAACCGCGCCTCGCCTCGTCGGCGTCTTCCATGTCGTTTGCCTGCCTCGCCGACCCGCTGGAGCCCTGGTACGCCCCCAGTAGACCCCCACCGAGCCGCTAGGGTTCGAGCTCATCGGCGACCTGTTCGTCGTCAATGACGACCCTCAGCCGTTAATCTCGCTTCTAATCCTACGGCCCACAGCGCGCGTACCGTTTCGCATTTTAAGTGCCGCTGACATGAGGGACCCCCCTGTCAGCTGAGCCCCGCGCCACGGAGCGCCACTGGGCCTGCCCATTCCTTTTCCCGCGCTAGCCCATCGATTCAAATCTGGATTTTTCTTATTTAGTTAAATCTAGTTTATGTCCACTAGTTTGAAAATCAATTCAGAGAGTTTTAGAAATCCAAATTGCATGAAACCAATTTTGTCTGAAAGGTATTAAAATGATCTATCCAAGCCAGTTGGATTTAATTCAATTAGAGTTATAGATCTCTCCTAATAAAAATAAGAAGACAGAAGCTTTTGCAACTTGCAACATTTTTATAAAATCAACCAAGTTAGCTTTTGAGTTGATTCCAACTCTCAAAAATCACATTTCATCATATCTATCTAACCATGTAATAATATTAAGGTTGACACGCAGTGAATTTGTACTAGTACCAAAATAATGCTATATAGGCATTTCTAGTCACTTTAAATCATTAAATAATAAACTTAAACTAAAGTAATATTGATCAAATCTTTAAATCTCATTCCCACGTGTTAGAATATGTGGTGAGGACATGTGTCCACATGATCCCATATTTTGGTGGTGAATATTAAATTTTAGTTAATATTTCAATGAGTAGAAATTACTTTTCTAAAAAAGGGATGAAACTATTGAAGTAAACTTGTGATGTTTGTGATGATAATAGATCATCAAATGTGTGTTTTAGAATGTTACTTAGCCTAGTTAAGTATTGTTTGGTGATTGTGCACTCCCTATGTATTTATAGACGCTAGTACCGACCAAGCTTTCGAGGAGGAGGAGTTCTACCAAGAAGAAGAAGAAGAAGAAGAAAACTTCAACCACTGCACCAACCAAGGCAAGCTATTTTTAGTAGGCTAGAATTAAGCTAGATGAATGAGCAAGGCTGCTTTAGGCATGCTTTTATCACACCCCTTTTAACTATTAGTACCCCAAGTCTTACCTACAAGTTTTACTCCCCTTAGTATGCAAAGTTCCTTACTTATTTTGAAGGTAGCATAAAAAGTATAAAACTTGACCTACTTAGAAACCTTTAGATGTTATTCTATGGCATGAGATTGATCCCATCCTTCCACCTTAGTGAACACTCTTAACTTAGTATTTTAGAGTAGATCAAAAACTTGAGTCACTTTAGATGGGAACACTTGGTGAAAATGAATTGTGAAAACCTTGGAATGATGAGTCATTCTATTGAGATGTTTTGACATGTGTTGAGAGACACAACTGGTTTATGATGATGAAAATGATGAGGCATGAGCCTTAACCCTTTTATAAAAATGATGGTTGGATTCGGATGCGATACCATTCCAAATTTACCGTACAACCACATTACCTGAATTGGGTAAGGCTTAGCTGGAAATTTATATGCATTAGTATTAGTTCCCTCACGGGAGAGGTTTGAGCCGAGGCTACTTCTCAATGTTGTCCACCTATGCAGTGCCCAAGATGACTGATGGTCATGGTTGGGAGGCCATGCTCATAGGAGAGGTGCTTGTACTAGGGTGTGTAAAGGGAAGGTTATGTTTGATTATCTACATACTAAGTATGATGATTCAGGGTTATCCCTGACAGATGTATCGAATCTTGTGGTGAAAGTGTACCACCTCTGCAGAGTGTCAAACTATTCGAATAGCCGCGTCCGCGGTTATGGATAGTTGGAATGGCCATACTGTTTCGTTGTCAGATGTTTTCTAAATAACTTGAAATGAATGATGAACTTTGACTTGACCACAATAGGGTTGTGTTGATGATAATAGCTTCTCAACTTAAGTGATTCTAGAACTTTACTTTATCTTTCTTTGCTTCTAAACTCAGCTTAGGTTTCAAACTTAACTTGATAGTTAAATTAGATTCAGCACTTTAACTTAGAATTATAGGACCTGTTAATAGTAGTTTGCGAGTACTTGAAGAGTACTCATGGCTTTTGTCCCTGGCTATTATCATGGCCAGACTATGAAGGAGATTATCAAGATGATAGTCAGCAGGACGGCTATGATAACTAGGACTATCTTCCTTCGTCAGCATTGCATGTGCCCCTGAACATGGACCCCACCGCTACGCTTATCTTTTATTTCCGCTGCTTGTTGTATTAAAGACTGGATCATTAGATCCTTATTTGTGTAAAACCTTATGTATGGTTTGTAATGTATGATGTACTGTGATATCCAATCCGTTATGTCTCGCAAAAATGGTAATCCTAGGATTGCGAGGTAGGGCATAACGGGCATCTAGGATTAAAAATCCGGGTGTTGACATGTGCATTGCCTAGCTGCCTGCGTGTTGCCTAGCTGCATCGGTCCCTTCCTGTCCACTTTGGTGGAAGTTCTGCATGCGGCACCGTGGGCGAGATCTCGGATGCCAGGGCGGCGGCCCCGGAAGGTGGACTGCACGGACGGCTCGACAGCGGGTGACGTGGTGGTGGTGATGGCTATCTCCTGGAGCCATGAGGGTGGCGAGGAGTGGGTGTTGGGGGTCCATGGTGTTGGCGGCGTCTCGACATAATCGATGCCCAGATCGTGTGGTGGAAGTTCAGCTCGGGGATGGCCATAGTCTGTGGTTCCAGTTGTGGCGAGAGTTTTTCGGGAGAAATCCCAGCGCTCCAGCGCCAACGGCGGTGACGCCTGCTGGTGTCGTGACCCTCTTGAGAGCACCGTTGCGGTGGCCCAGCATACCACTGCATGATGTAGTACACTATAGTTGTTGACATAACACCAGTGAAACACTGTTCACTAGTATTACATCCCTCAGAGTGGTACAACAGAAACACGGCAGGTCCAAGACATGACTATAGATTACAACTCGACTCTTTACAAAAGATCCAGAGAACACTCTAGGTTAAAGAGAGAGAAAGAAACTTCTTACAAAGAAGAACTAGAAATAATAACTTAGAACTATCTAGTAACTACAACTAGTATCTAAACTATTTGGCTTGCCATTGTTGCTATTGCAATGCTCTACAGAAGTAGGTTTTATGGCTACAGTATTTATTCCTATCTAAACAGAGACATTGTCTTCACTTTAGCTGATGTATATGTTGACTTCATTGACTCTATTTAAGAACTTGAGTTGTCGATGATGGTTTCTTGAGCAGACATTGATGTTGACGTCGTCTTCAATAGCTTAGGACCTAGCAAGGGTTAAGAAGGTATGGTTGAGTATGAGCGTACTCAACAAGTTCACTAAAAAGGAGTGTATGATGCACTATCTCTACAGCAACAGACCAAAGGTCATAGGCAATGCAGGTTTTCGTAAACATTTCTTAAAAGGTTGCTTTTATTCTAAAAACTATGTCCGACAGCCTTCACGGGTTGACCAGAACCTTCGTGGGATTCCTTTCCTGCCGCGTTCATAGCTCCTTCCTGGAACAGGGAGTAACATGTCACAATTCTTACACCCTACAGAGGTGTGTCACTTTTCCCATAAGAGACCTTAGCCTTGTTGCACAACCAAGTCATGAGCTTGTCCACACTTCCTTGGTATGGGGCCCAATCTAAGATCCAAGCCAGTACTGCCCTCTCCACGACCTCGCATGAAGACACGATCCCCCAAGAAGGACTACCACGGTTACTCTTTGGGTAGCCTCTTGGAGAATCTGTAAGCAGCTCTATCTGGCGGTCACCATCAGCTATGGTGAACCTATACCAAGACAGCTATGCACAGATAATCTAGACACCTAGCTCGTGGGGAACTAAGGGGTCCCACCCATGTGCTCGATTCTCCATGATAATATCAACAGCCTCACGATAAGGTCATCCATCCATGCGAAAGGGAGAAGATACAGCTGACTTTCCCGTCCCATTCCAAGTCTTATAGTTGACGCGTAATATCTGTTGCTAGAATCACTGGCGACATTGGTTGTTAAGTCCTAGATATTATGTTCCTTTACCACTGTAACTATATCAGTAGATTATTACCATTTGGTAAATAATCCATAATCAAATTATTATGAAAATAATATTTTCTGACCTTTTTGAAATGCAGGTAATGGCAACATTTGAGTTACAAGCATTTGATAGAAAATAATCAAAGGACATAAGCAAGTTGTGAACTTGCTTTTTGTGATTGCAAGATTATGCACTCACGGTCTTCAAGATATTAGAAGATACAAATTCTGTAAATAGCATCATTGGTCTGGTAAGGAATAATGTTTAAAGAAGCAAGATGCAATTATGCATAAGTAATGTAATGCAATTTGATAAACGTGAATCCCAGGAATAGTCGTATTTGATTTAGGGTTTGGAGTTTGTGATGAGTTCTTTGGAATATGTTGCACTTTTATACCAGCTTCACACATGTGCTTCTTGTTAAGGCTTGTAAGAGTGTGTGAAACAATATGTAAGTACAACAAGTAGTATACAATACTAAAGCATTCAAATGGAGCATGGTATCTGAAATATTTCTTAAACAAGATAAAGTTTTAATTATAGCTTTTAGAGAAGTGTTCAAGGATTACTTCTAATGTTTCTTAAAAGATTAACTCTTGAAGAAAATATTACTTTACAAAGTAAAAGCATTTAAACTTAAATCTAACACTTTTTAGGGTTTCTTGTTAGCTATAAGTACTTAAGAAGGAGACCATTAGTATTTTTGAATAGACATTCCACTAATAAGTGGAGACTCTTAACACTTCATGAAAGTGAAATAAAAGTATTATGCCTTTATGGAGGTGGTGTTCTCTTGATTTATTAAGTGATCAAAATTACTTACTTAATATATAATTAATACTTATTTCTATAAACAGGGGAATGGCACTATGTTAAATACTTAAAGATTGTGTTTAGCTTTTAAGTGAATTCCCAAACTTGTAAAAGAACTAGTACTCAAATCTTGATGATGTTATAATTGATAAAATATTTTTGGGGAGTAAAACTTACTTAATTTTAAATGGTAGTTTAAATAAGTCCAACTTAAATTGGTTAGACCTACCTTGACTTCACTTAAATATCAATTTAACTTGTTATTATACTTTTAGATTTTAAATAACTTATATTAAAGGCATAAGCAAAGTATTAAGTAATTTGTATGTATTAAAATAAAAGAAAAGAGTTTAAACTAGTTTTATTAAACCTTTACATTTTATTTTACTTCAAAAGTGAGAGTTGACATTTTTAATGTGTAACTTTTAATTTTGTGATCAATTTTCTATATTATAGGTATTTTTTTGTTTTTTAAATAATAAGATATGAATTTTATAAATTTTATTACTTTATAAATACTTAATAAATAATAATATTTATCTAAGTGATACCAAAAATTTATGAAACAAGTTTGTAAATGTAGATTTTGTTTTTCTAAGAATTTTGGTATATTATTTATTTTTTTCTCATTTACCAATATTAAAATATGAATTTTTCATAGTATTATTACTTATAAAATCTTTATTATATAATTATTATTTAAATAGTTAACACAATAGTGTTTGTTAATAAAGTTAAATTATAGATTTTAGTTTTCTGAACATTTTGATATATTATAGATGCTCACATAAGAAATATGAATTGAAGTAAAAGAGAGCATCAAGAAGCAAATTCAAAACACATTTAAGTCTAACCCACTTCCTATTCATAGGAATCTTGTAAAGAAACAAGTCATGAAAGCACAAAGCAACATGCATAGGAAGGCAAAACAAGTGCAACTTCAAAAATTTCCACATAAAGAGGGGAAACCTAATATTGTTAAGACACATAAAACCATGTTTCTGTCTCTCATAATAACTTTCAGTAGCATCATGAATAAAATTAACAATATAACTATCACTTGAAACATTCTTATCATGAGTCACATGCTTAAAAGAATTAGTACTCTCCACATAAACATAGTCATTCTTATTAATTGTAGTGGGAGAAAATTCAACAAAATAGCTATCATTATTATTCTCATCACCATACTCATCAAATATAGGAGGCATATTGTAGTCATTAATTTTCTCCTCAATAGTAGGTGGACTAAAAATATCATATTCATCATTGTAATCATCATATATTGGAGGTTTGGTATCATCATAAGCAATAGAATTCCAAAGCTGGGGAACTAAAAAGATCATTTTCATAAAAACAAGCTTCCCCAAGCTTAGACTTTTCCATAGCATTAGCAATAATGGTGTCCAAAGAATTCATACTAACAACATTGCTATTAGCATGTAAATAAAGTTCCATAGGTTTTTTAATTTTCTCTTCAAACACTTCATGTCCTAACTCAAGATAAATACAATAAAGTTCTCTAATTTTGTTGTTGTTTTCCATTAAGCCTAACTAGTGAAAACAAGAAACAAAAAGACAAAATTGCAGAATCTAAAGGAAATAACTTCGAGCACTCACACCGGAGGATGTGAGTACCTTTTACCTTACCTCTCCGACAACGGCGCCAGAAAATAGGCGTTTGCCGTGGGAGGTTCTTCTTCATTAATCCTCCGGTGTGAATACCTTTTACTTTACCTCCTCAGAAACGACGCCAGAAAATAGCTTGATGCCTACGCACTTCTTTTCTTGTAGACACTTGTTGGGCCTCCAAGTGCAGAGGTTTGTAGAACAGCAACAAGTTTTCCCTTAAGTGGATTACCCAAGGTTTATGGAACTCAGGGAGGAAGTGGTCAAAGGTATCCCCTCTCAAGCAACCCTGCAATCAAGATACAAGAAGTCTCTTGTGTCCCCAACACACCCAATACACTTGTCAGGTGTATAGGTGCACTAGTTCGGCAAAGAGATAGTGAAATACAAGTGGTACAGATAATTATAAGTGGTAACGGTGATAGAAAATAGCTTGATGGCATGGAAGAGACTAAAGGCAAACTGAAATAAAGATGGAAGCAAGCAAACATGTAACAGATCTAATTGCAAACGGTGTTTCAATGTTTTGAAACAAGGCCTAGGGATCATACTTTCACTAGTGAACACTCTCATATAAATATCGTCTCTTTATGATACTACTCTTAACTACTCTCCGATTGGACACTGTAATCCATGGTAGGGCTATAACAGCACACCTCAATGTAAGCCTTTCCCATCTAGATAACCCCACACTGTCACCTTGAGCACTAGATGGTTCCAACAAACACCACAATTTCATAAAGACATCCAACTCCAAATATAACTCATAACAAGTATTTGTAATATCTAGCCTAAGTGCCACCATGGTGTGCACGCTATCACTTTTACACACATGGGGAGAGCAGAGATCTATTAAAGCACTTGAGTAGCAAGGTAGATCTATAGATTACAAGCTCGTGATCACAATATGATCATGCATAGAGAGAGATGAACACATAACTACCGGTAGAACCCTTAGCCTCGAGAAAGAACTACTCCCTCCTCATCATGGGAATCAGCAACGGTGATGGAGATGGCGGTGGAGATCGATGGAGATGGCTCCGGGGGCACTTCCCCGTCCCGGCAGGGTGCCGGAATAGAGACTTTCTATCCCCCGAATCTCCCCTTCGGTGGCGGCGGTGCTGTGGAACTTTTCATGGATTTATGATTGACGACTTAGGGTTTATGCATCGAGAGGCTCTTATAGGTGAGAGGGGAGACCAAGGGGGTGCCAGAGGGGCCCACACCACCCCCTGGTGCGGCCTGGCCTGGCCCACGCCACCAGGTGGTGTGGCCAGCTCCTGGCACCTCTCTGTCTCGTCTTTCGTCTAATTCCAAGAATATTCATTTTCTGACTTCCTGGAACCAAAAACAGCAGAAAACAGGTAGCTGGCATTGTGGCTCTTGTTAATAGGTTAGTCTAAGAAATCATATGAAAAGTACTCCAAAGTGTGGACAAAACACAAGAAAGTAGATAAAACCAAGCATGGAACATCAAAAATTATAGATACATTTGCAATGTATCACGTCACACGTTGGCCAGCGTCATACGGTGATAGCCGGCAGCGCCACAGTGCATGCCAGCAAGCGTGAGTGTGTGTGATCAAGAGAGGTGGCCAAGACGAGCCTAACTAGGGCGGCGCGAGCTCCTGGGGTAGCCGGGAACCTCGCCGGCAATGACCGGAGCAGAGGCCACACGGTGGCGCTCGAGGCTAGAGCCAACCAGAGAGGGAGGGGAGGAAAGTAAGGGTCCAGGAGGACGGCAAACTCACCATGATCACAACCGTGCGGTCGGAGAAGCAAGCTGTGGCCGGAAGCGGCGGTACTCGGCGATGACGTTCATCGGAGGAGGAGGTCGTCGGGCTCGATTCTGGCAAGACGGAGGCGTCCCGGCAAGCATGGCTCAACAGGAACAAAGAGGGATGCGAGGTGGAGCTTATGGCTTTATCGGCAGGTCACGGGGAGGTGCGGAAGAGCGACGAAGGCGAGCTCTGGCCGGAGCTAGGGTTTCGCTCGAATGGGGAACACGCGAGAGAGAGGTTGATGGGGAGAGAAAAGGGATAGAGACAAGGCAGAGGCGTCCACGACGGGTCTTATCCTCTCCTGGGCTCGACGAAGAGAACAGGCGGCAGGGATCGACGACGAGGCCGACGACTGGCAGCTGCTTGCCAGCGACGGGGAAGACGACGAACAGAACGTCGAAAGGTTATGTGGGCCTGGGCCTTGCTGGGCTGCTGATGGACCACGAGCTGCTGCGTGCGAGCAACAGGTAGGAGCGACAAGGAGGTGGGTTGCGGCCTGGTTGCTGCTTCTGGTTATTTTTTTATTAAAACATTTTCCTTTTTCTATTTTGTGCTTTCTCTTTTTGTGAATTTGTTTCCTCTAAAGAAAGTATTATGGAAATGTGCTTAGTTCCACCATGATAATGGTTATGGCAAGAATTTAAAATGTTGAACGATATGTAGAGAATTCCCTTCATACTTAGCCTCATAAAGGGATAAGATATATATTTATTATAAGGTAGTAAACCTTGTGGTTTGTGAAGTGGTGCTTTGAATTTCATGGTTCTCTATATTTTGTGGTTTCTCCCATTCCCACCCTACTTGTTTTGCAGTGCTTAGGATTACCACAAAACAATCTTGGTTAGGTCATCAATAATAATCATTGGTAGAGAAATACTAAGGTTTATTCAAATATAGGTATATGGGTTTTAAGAGGATTTAATAACTCATATTCAATTAGAGATATGGATGATTATTAAGGCTAGACATATTGCCACCATGTTTTGTGATCCTGAATAACCTCTCAACTTAAAGTGAGTTATTGGGATTGCTTTCATAATGTGATCTTAATAATCCTATGAGGGTAAGTCTCTATTAGGGTTTAAGACAACCAGATGGACAAAGCTTCCATCCATAAACACTCTCCACTGGTATCCTACTTATCTCTTAGACATTTCACTTGACTAAGAGATACTATCCATTGTCTGCCTAAAAAATAGGAATTGGTTTAACTACCCTTTTTATTCAAGGTTTTAAACAAAAGGTATACATGGTTCTGTTCATGGCTTTGATATGATCTTGGTTAAGGCTTCTAAAGAATCCTTACCTTAATACCTCACTCGGGTTAACTTTAGATAAGGAATTCCTTTCCTAAATATACTCTATGAATCTCTCTTATCTTATTCACAAAGTTCACATTTTCCTAAATAAGTCAATCATCAGACATCACCATATCAATCATCATATGATGACATGGTCATGCCACTTCAACAATTCTCATTCTCCATGCTCCTACATATAACTTCCATAAATCCATCTTGCAACAACTTCCAAGGATTGCAAGATTATAGTTCTCTCTATAAGACATGTGATATCAATCCTCTAAAATAGGTATGGTACTACTCTCCACAATACAAGTTTGTTCTTGTATTACCTTGGTTAAACTATTATACTTCTAACTACTCCTACAACTTATGTTATATACTTCATCACACTCTAGCTTGACTTATCAGGATCAAGCTAGATGATTCATCTTACTAGGGCTTTACCTAATTTGGTATACTCACAACTCTTCTTTAATACCTAATCATCTATCCTCAATTGAATTGAGAATGTTGACCACCAACCCTTGATCATGCTTATCTTAGGCTTCTAATTGTCTGATCAAGATCTATAATCAACTAAGTAGTAGACTTGTACTAGTCTCTCTATAAAGCTTATCTTGTTAAGGAAGCTTACTCCATAATTGTATCTACTTAGCTTAATAAGATTATCATTGGATACTCTAATACTACTAGCCTTATCATAGTTTCATAATTACTATCTAAACTCTTGGGTTTAAATACTTCTTCTATTTTACTCATGAGTGAGTTAACTCCTCCAACATCCAATGGTTTGATCTCCATCAAGGATCACATTTCATTGGTGATGGCATACTCTACCATAACTAGTTCCTTCTTCTTATTAATTTACTTAAGGTCTTTGGAAGGTTAATATAATAGATCAATAAGTTCTAGGTTAGGAATTGGTTACTCAACATTGAGGATCAATTGACACTAGGCCTTAACTATTTAGGAATGTCATATGTTAATATGACAACAAGGGCATGTGATGAGTGGCCTTGGCTTGACTTCCCTTTCTACTCTATTTGTGCTAAGAGTTAATGTATAAGAACTACCATGATTCTCCTGGTAAGAATAACTATGGCAAGCAAGTATATCAAAGTTTAGTTATGGGGTTTCTTTACTTAAGTTATATACTTAACTTAGTATTCAGGGTTTATTGTAGGTAATACCTTGACATCATTTTTGGAATATTAAATATTCACCCTTGAGTTGTGGTATGGAATACCATGTAATGATCTCTAGAAGATCAAGTACTCCTTATTAAGTAGTGTGTTGTGACTTAGTTTTATTACATTTGATCTACCCTTAGATCAAATTATATTACCCAAAGATAAGGTTTTAGCAAAGTTCATATTGAAACTTATCATAGTCAACTTGATGATCTACTTCAGTTCCACCAAGTTAAAAGAAGCTTCAATCTCTTTGACAAGTTTTATTTAAAAGCGCGAAAATTATCTGGATTTTCTAAGCATGAATGCAATGCACACACCTTATCTCAGCTTATTTCTAAGCTCTAATGCTAGGGTGTTATAGACTCTCCACCTTAAAATAAACTTCGTCCCCGAAGTTCGTACTCTCTTACGTTTCAGAACGAGGTATTTACTTGTATTGATCACGACATTTCTCAAAATCCATTGTGATCACAATTGGGGATAATTGTGGTATCCTGTATCCAGATCTTTTTCCTTCATACTTGGCAACTTGCAATTGTCGCTTCCAATATAGCATAACTCCTTCTACTACAATCCCCTGGGTTATGTCTTTATAGTTCTACTTGTGATTGGTTTGGGACACATTTTGTCCATTCCAATCAGATTTTCCTGTTACACTACATTGGCCTATTTTAGAATACTCTCTTTACTCTAATGGACAACTTAGGAGTTGTTTCTTTAAGAACTAGTCTGCTAAAGTTAGCCTGGTTTATCACCTTCCATCATTCATCCGGACATACTCTCGGAAATACTTTATAATGATGGCTTCTTATAACCTTATGAGAATAAGGCTTAACCTCATCATAGTTTAGTACTTCTTCTCAACCTTTAGGTAGAAAGTTAGGCAAAAAGACTTCAGTGTTTATTGTTTACTCTCCCCCTTGGGGTTTCCTAATGGTCTCTAAACTTCATGTATAATACCCATTCACTCAATAGTAGGGATATTGATCTCTATCTCGCTTATACCTTACCTAAAAAAGGTCTCACGAAAGAATCTGCGGTACACCCACACAATTTTGGATCTCCGAAATGAATCTTCCGACATTACTTGTCTTACTCTTAACCTTCTGGACATTTTCTCTTTGGTAGGCCCGATTTCACGAAGCGTCTCGAAAGCCGTTCACTTTTAATTTTATACTTCTTTATGTCTTTCTTAACTTAGGCCAAGTTTTATGCTCATTAAATCATACAAAGCTGACCTAATTAGCTAAACCTCTAGGATACCAGCTATGGATACCATCTACGGATATCAGCTGCGGATCCTCTTAGGTATATGAATTACCCTATAGATTCTGGACATACTACTGGCATTCTCTCTGAGTTGTCAGAGCTTGAATACCACTTTTGTTCCAAAACTTCTTCTTTGCACTGATTCATGATACTTACATGAACTTGGTACAACTACTTCATTAGCTCCTGAGCAACATCACCTATCTTGAGTGAACTCAAGTTCATTCCTTCATGTTGCTCCACACCTTTTCTGCACTAATAATCCTTCTTATTGCCAGCTCATAATGAGTTGGAATTGATCCATCCTTCAAAACAGTGTTGCTACTCCTTATATTTAGCTTCCTTCTTTGTGCAAGTCTTCATCTTGATCTTCGAAACTCGTCACTCCCTTACATGAATTCCCTTACTATATAGGTCTATAACATCAAGTAATAACTTGATTATGCAACATGCATTTGCACATCAAGTCAAACCTCATGTACAAATCTAGTCAATCAAGAAGATCCAAGAAAAACCAAGAAATCCAAATGTGGTACATACAACACACATCATTCTAAGCCCGAAATATAGTACTTGAGTATAGTACCTCTAGAATTCAGGCTTAGATGTGTAGTACATGGCACCTCCTAGTATAGGTTTACACTGTTATACTTAGCACTTAGGTGTTAAACTACTCTTTGTCTCGATATTTACCCAATTTGCTCAGCTGCAACTGGATAATCTTGAGCAACGTGGTCTCCCTTTGGTTTTGACTAACCTCTTACCTTTCTTTCGGGACTACTAAAGACTACCAATTTACCATTCTATCGTAAACTATCCTCACATGATCTCTCAAAGCTACTGACAACCTTGTAGTTACTACCTTAATCCAAAAATTATCGTAATAATATGACACATATGACTTCTATCATATACCTACACTATTCTTTATTTACTGTTATTACCAAATTTGTTACTAAGTACTTGTCCTAATTACAAACTTATCATGGTCTCGGAGCTATTATCACCACGAACTTGTTAAGATTTACCTAGTCATCATGATTAAAGAGCTCATCTCACCATGATGACCCTTCTTCTTAACTTACTATTAATGATTCTTCACAAAATTCTACTCCATCACATGGAATTCTCAAGTGAATGCCACATGATTCACTTCCAATTGTATCTATACATACTCTAATGGTCTACCTTAAGGGGTATAGTGGTATCAACTAATGGTAAGGTTCTTCGAATTTACAGGAATTCTAAATATAGACTCCATCACTCATACTACTCCACATGATATCCTAATCCTGGTCGTAATCTTCTTTGATAATTTAACTTACTTAAGATATCTTAGTGGTGTTATACCTATTTAGAGCTACACTAAAATGACATTTCTCTAGAGAATAAATGTAACTAATCCTTAAGTAAGATGATAAAAACATCCCACTTAAGTGTGGCAAGGTTTATCCTCAAGTGGATACCACCACAAGTCTTGGTTTAGATAAGATGGCTCCTATAGTCACTATCCAACCTAAAGATATTCCTAAAAGGGTTTTAATCCTAAGGTCAAAGCATATGCTCTGATACTAGCTGCGATGACCCGGCATACCACTTCATGATGTAGTACACTATAGTCATTAACATAACACCAATGAAACACCATTCACTAGTATTACATCCCTCAGAGTGGTACAATAGAAACACAGCAGGTCCAAGACATGACTATAGATTACAACTCGACTCTTTACAAAAGATCCAAAGAACACTCTAGGTTAAAGAGAGAAAGAAACTTCTTACAAAGAAGATCCAGAAATAATAACTCGGAACTATCTAGTAACTACGACTAGTATCTAAACTATTTGGCTGGCCATTGTTGCTATTGCAATGCTCTACAGAAGTAGGTTTTATGGCTAGAGTATCTATTCCTATCTAAACAGAGACTTTGTCTTCACTTTAGCTGATGTATATGTTGACTTCATTGACTTTATTAAAGAACTTGAGATGTCGATGATGGTTTCTTGAGCAGACATTGATGTTGACATCATCTTCAATAGCTTAGGGCCTAGCAAGGGTTAAGAAGGTATGGTTGAGTACAAGCGTACTCAGCAAGTTCACTAAAAGGGAGTGTATGATGCACTATCTCTATAGCCATAGACCAAAGGTCGTAGGCAATGTAGGTTTCCGTAAACATTTCTTCAAAGGTTGCTTTTATTCTGAAAACTATGTCCGACAGCCTTCACAGTCGATTGTAACCTTCAAGGGTTCCTTTCCTACCATGTTCGTAGCTCCTTCCCGTAACAGGGAGTAACATGTCACAATTCTTACACTCTGCCGAGGTGCGTCACTTTTCCCATAAGAGACCTTAGCCTTGTTGCACAACCAAGTCATGAGCTTGTCCACACATCCTTGGTATGGGGCCCAGTCTAAGATCCAAACTAGTACTGTCCTCCCCGCGACCCCGCATGAAGACATGATCCCCCAAGAAGGACTACCACGGTTACTCTTTGGATAGCCTCTTGGAGACTCTGTAAGCAACTTTGTCTGGCGGTCACCGTCAGCTATGGTGAACCTATACCAAGACAGCTATGCACAGATAATCTAGACACCTAGCTCGCGGGGAACTAAGGGGTCCCACCCATGTGCTGGATTCTCCATGAGAATATCAACAGCCTCACGATAAGGTCATCCGTCCATGCGAAAGGGAGAAGATACAGCTGACTTTTCCGTCCCATTCCAAGTCTTATGGTTGACGCGTAATATAGGCGCTAGAATCACTGGCGACATTGGTTGTTAAGTCCTAGATATTATGTTCCTTTACCACTGGAACTGTATCAGTAGATTATTACCATTTGGTAAATAATCCATATTCAAATTATTATGAAAATAATATTTTCTGACCTTTTTGAAATGTAGGTGATGACAACAATTGAGTTACAAGCATTTGATAGAAAATAATCAAAGGACATGAGCAAGTTGTGAACTTGCCTTTTGTGATTGCAAGATTATGCACTCACGGTCTTCAAGATATTAGAAGATTCAAATTCTGTAAATAGCATCATTGGTCTGGTAAGGACTAATGTTTAAAGAAGCAAGATGCAATTATGCATAAGTAATGTAATGCAATTTGATAAACGTGAAGACCTGGAATAGTCGTATCTGATTTAGGGTTTGAGTTTGTGATGAGTTCTTTGGAATATGTTACACTTTTATACCAGCTTCACACATGTCCTTCTTGTTAAGGCTTGTGAGAGTATGTGAAACAATATGTAAGTACAACAAGTAGTATACAATACTAAAGCATTCAAAACAAGCATGGTATCTGAAATATTTCTTAAACAAGATTAAGATTTAATTAGAGCTTTTAGAGAAGTGTTTAAGGATTACTTTTAATGTTTCTTAAAAGAATAACTCTTGAGGAAAATATTACTTTACAAAGTAAAAGCATTTTAACTAAAATCTAACACTTTTTAGGGTTTCTTGTTAGCTATAAGTACTTAAGGAGACCATTAGTATTTTTGAATAGACATTCCACTAACAAGTGGAGACACTTAAAACTTCATGAAAGTGAAATAAAAGTATTATGCCTTTATGGAGGTGGTGTTCTCTTGATTTATTAAGTGTTTAAAATTACTTACTTAATATATAATTAATACTTATTTCTATAAATAGGGGAATGGCAGTATGTTAAATACTTAAAGATTGTGTTTAGCTTTTAAAGTGAATTCCCAAACTTGTAAAAGAACTAGTACTCAATTCTTGATGATGTTATAATTGATAAAATATTTTTGGGGAGTAAAGCTTACTTAATTTTAAATGGTAGTTCAAATAAGTCCAACTTAAATTGGTTAGACCTACCTTGACTTCACCTAAATATCAATTTAATTGTTATTATACTTTCAGATTTTAAATAACTTATATTAAAGGCATAAGCAAAGTTTTATATAATTTGTATGTATTAAAATAAAATAAAAGAATTTAAACTAGTTTTTTAAAACGTTTACATTTTATTTTACTTCAAAAGTGAGAGTTGACATTTTTAATGTGTAACTTTTATTTTTGTGATCAATTTGCTATATTATAGGTATTTTTGTGATTTTTAAATAATAAGATATGAATTTTATAAATTTTATTACTTTATAAATACTTAATAAATAATTATTATTATCTAAGTGATACCAAAAATTTATGAAACAAGTTTGTAAATGTAGATTTTGTTTTTCTAAGAATTCTGGTATATTATTTATATTTTTCTCATTTAGCAATATAAAAATATGAATTTTTCATAGTATTATTACTTATAAAATCTTTATTAAATAATAAATATTTAAATAGTTAACACAATAATGTTTGTTAATAAAGTTAAATTATAGATTTTATTTTTCTGAACATTTTGATATATTATATACATTTTTCTGTGTTATAGATAATAAGATATGAATTTTATAGTGTTTATTCAATTTCTAGAATTATTTAAACCATTTCTGAAAATATTAAACAACCCATAACTTTTTACACCGGGGCAACCCCTAGCCACAGTGGGGCCCTAAGCCACCTCACTTACTCTGTGAGCGGAGAGGGACCCACTGGGTTTGACCATTCGACTTCGGCCTAACGTCGTGATGACTTGAGCATGACGTCACCCGCCGGCCAGCGTCAGACGGTGATCGCCGACAGCGCACGCTAGCAAGCGCGAGTGTGCGTGATCGAGAGAGGTGGCCGAGACGAGCCTAACTAGGGCGGCACGAGCTCCTGGGGTGGTCGGGAACCTCGCCGGCGATGACCGGAGTGGAGGCCGCACGGCGGCGCTTGAGGCTAGAGCCAACCAGAGAGGAAGGGGAGGAAAGGAAGGGACCAGGAGGATGGCGAACTCACCATGATCACAACCATGCAGTCGGAGAAGCAAGTTGTGGCCGAAAGCGTCGGTATTTGGCGATGACGTTCGTCGGAGGAGGAGGTCGTCGGGCTCGATTCCGGCAAGACGAAGGCGTCCCAGCAAGCACGGCTCAGTGGGAACGGAGAGGGAGGCGAGGCGGAGCTTATGGCGTTGTCGACAGGGCATGAGGAGGTGCGGAACAGCGGCGAAGGCGAGCTCTGGCCGGAGCTAGGGTTTCGGTCAAATGGGGAACACGCGAGAGAGAGGTTGCTGGCGAGAGAAAAGAGATAGGGATGAGGCAAAGGCATCCACGACGGGTCTTATTCTCTCTCGGGCTCGACGGACGGCAGAAGAACAAAGTGAAGGATCGTGGCGAGGCCAACGACATTGCTTTCGCCCGGATGTGGGAAGACGGCGAATGTAACGTCGAAGGTTATGTGGGCTGGCCTTCTGGCTCTTGATGGACCACTTAGCTGCCACAGCAATGTAGGAGCGACAAGGAGGTGGGTTGCGGCCTGGTTGCTGCTTCTGGTTATTTTTTTATTAAAACATTTTCCTTTTTTGTTTTGTGCTTTCTCTTTTTGTGAATTTGTTTCCTCTAAAGAAAATCTTATGGAAATGTGCTTAGTTCCACCATGATAATGGTTATGGCAAGAATTTAAAATGTTGAACGATATGTAGAGAATTCCCTTCATACTTAGCCTCATAAAGGGATAAGATATATATTTATTATAAGGTAGTAAACCTTGTGGTTTGTGAAGTGGTGCTTTGAATTTCATGGTTCTCTATATTTTTTGGTTTCTCCTATTCCCACCCTACTTGTTTTGTAGTGCTTAGGATTACCACAAAACAATCTTGGTTAGGTCATTATGAATCAATAATAATCATTGGTAGAGAAATACTAAGGTTTATTCAAATATAGGTATATGGGTTTTAAGAGGATTTAATAACTCATATTCAATTAGAGATATGGATGATTATTAAGGCTAGACATATTGCCACCATGTTGTGTGATCCTGAATAACCTCTCAACTTAAAGTGAGTTACTGGGATTGCTTTCATAATGTGATCTTAATAATCCTATGAGGGTAAGTCTCTATTAGGGTTTAAGACAATCAGATGGACAAAGCTTCCATCCATAAACACTCTCCACTAGTATCCTACTTATCTCTTAGACATTTCACTTGACTAAGAGATATTATCCATTGGCTGCCTCAAAAATAGGAATTGGTTTAACTACCCTTTTTATTCAAGGTTTTAGATAAAAAGGTAGACATGGTTCTGTTCATGGCTTTGACATGATCTTGGTTAAGGCTTCTAAAGAATCCTTACCTTAATACCTCACTCAGGTTAACTTTAGATAAGGAACTCCTTTCCTAAATACACTCTATGAATCTCTCTTATCTTATTCACAAAGTTCACATCTTCCTGAATAAGTCAATCATCAGACTTCACCATATCAATCATCATATGATGGCATGGTCATGCCACTTCAACAAATCTCATTCTCCATGCTCCTACATATAACTTCCATAAATCCATCTTGCAACTACTTCCAAGGCGTGCAAGATTATAGTTCTCTCTATAAGACATGTGATATCAATCCTCTAAAATAGGTATGGTACTACTCTCCACAATACAAGTTTGTTCTTGTATTACCTTGGTTAAACTACTATACTTCCAACTACTCATACAACTTATGTTATATACTTCATCACACTCTAGCTTGACTTCTTAGGATCAAGCTAGATGATTCATCTTACTAGGGCTTTACCTAATTTGGTATAGCACTACAAGAAATGTGTTATTTTATGACCTTCTAATTGTGACCATGGACAAAATCGTCATAGAGTTATGATGATTTCGCACCAGATGGTCTCAAGCCGTTCGAGAGGTTCAAAACCTTACAAAATTATGACGATTTTGCTCAGAAACGTCATTGTTTCATTATCTCAAATCGTCATAACCTGACGGATGTAGCCTACAACGTTATTTCTACCTCACTATGACGATTTGAAATCGTCATGACGTCCAAGTTAGGATAAGTTGAAATTAGTAGCCGGACACGTCCGCAATTGCGCCTATGTGTCATGTCTATGTGTCAGTTTTCAACTATGTGTCATATCCATGTGTCAATATCTGCTTATGTGGCACTGCTTGAATATTTGCAAATAATAATAGCGGTAGAGATTTGAACTCAAGACCTCCCAACTAAACATGCCACTTCTTGCCACTACACCAACCATTATTTCTTATAATCCTACTACAACGATATTTTATATGTATATGTAATCCGTCAATTCCCCAACAATTACGCAAAAATAGGTGGTTAGAGGATTCGAACACAAGACCTCCCAACCAAACAAGCCACTTCTTGCCACTACAACAACCAATATTTCTTGTCATCCTACTACAACGATATTTTATATGTATATGTAATCCGTCAATTACCTAATAATCACGTAAAAAATAGGTGGCTAGTGGGATTCGAACCCGCGACCTAGGAGACCCACCTAGTGTGGCTAGCCACTGCACCAACCAATATTTTTGGTCATACTACTACAACGATACTTTATATTTATATGTAATCCACCAATTCTCCAACAATTGGGTAAAAATTAGGGCTGGGGGATTCGAAACCGCGATCCAGCAGCACCTACTAGCGAGGCTTGCCACTGCACCAACCAAGTTGTTTTGTTCTAGTAGTACAACCGTAGCTATAACAACATATATTTATCTGGCTGGACCTTTGTTTAAACCCGCGATTGGGCCATATTTATCGGGCCGATCCACTTAGGCTAGTTTTTTTTTGCATTTCTGTTTTCTTAATTCTTTTGTATCTTTTTCATAACAAGTCTAAAAGAATTGATTTTTGTTTCTAAATTTTTATAAAATTCAGCGGATCATATTAGGGTGTTTATTAGCAATACTTTGATTATTTAAAAAAGTGAATTTACTAATCCCATATTAGTCTATGGTAGGGAGATATCATAATTCAAAATATAATTTTGAAACTAGCGTTTTGACTTAAAAAAATACATGAGTGCAATGGATGAATTACCATGATGAAACATCATATTGTGAGTCTAAAACTGATTTTTTTCAAAAAATCTTGAGCATTAGATCATGTACATGTAATTTAAATCGGACCCACTTCCTGCCGATTCGGCAGAAATTTATCTTTTTCTCCAGGGTAGACGGAAAGGTTTGAGATACCCCGGTTGGGATATTTTCCATGTAAGGTGGTCTACTATGTTTGAAAAATATGGTGGTAGCATTCTAAAACTGTCGCTTGGTGGTTGCTTCACTAAACGCCCCATTTTTTTGCGCTCGGAAAATAGAAAATGGATTTTCCGTGCGACAAAAAGAAAAACTTCCTCCTGCAATATTGTTATCTATCTCATGATACACATGGGTGCACAATATGGGCACATTATCACAAACTATGTCGTGATTCTGACCATAACACTGTTCGTTTGGCCCGAAAGCCATGAAACCTCAGACATGATAGGTCATTTCTGAGAAGGTTTTTTTGAGACACTTACAATATACCAAGTTTGGTATTTTTTTCTTAAAACTATGTCACATAATATGACACCACGCGAAGGATTTGCATCGATCGGACCGTTTTTGAATTCTTTATGCCCGTTTCAAATTATGGTCAAAACCGCGGGCATGAAGGTTCTTAGCTAGGGGCCGAGCCTTGATAAACTTGCATTGGACCTGAGAAGAAATAGCATATTGCGAGTCTAAAAATGATTTTTTTGAAAAATCATGGGCGTCAGATAATGTACCTATAGTTCAAATCGGACCCACTTCCTACCAATTCGGCAGGAATTTTTCTTTTTTGCCAGGGGTGGACGGAAAGGTTTGAGATACCCCGGTTGGGATATTGTCCATATAAGGTAGTCTACTATTTTTGAAAAATATGGTGGTAGCATTCTAAAACTGTGGTTTGGTGGTTGCTTCACTAAACGCCCCGTTTTTTACGCTCGGAAAATGGAAAATGAATTTTCCGTGCGACGAAAAGAAAAACTTCCTCCTGCTACATTGTTCTCCATCTCATGATACACATGGGTGCATAATATGGGCATATTATCACAAACTATGTAGTGATTCTGGCCATAACACTGGTCGGTTGGCCCGAAAGCCATGAAACTTCAGACATGATATGTCCTTTCTGAGAAGGTTTTTTTGAGACACTTACAATATACCAAGTTGGGTATTTTTTCTTAAAACTATGTCACATAATATGGCACCATGTGAAGGATTTGCATTGATCGGACCGTTTTTGAAATTTTTATGCCCGTTCCAAACTATGGTCAAAACGGCGGGCATGAAGGTTCTTAGCTAGGGGCCGAGTCTTGCTAAACTTGCATTGGATCTGAGAAGAAATAGCATATTGTGAGTCTAAAAATGATTTTTTCAAAAAATCTTGAGCACTAGATCATGTACATGTAATTTAAATCGGACCCACCTCCTGCCGATTCGGCAAGAATTTGTCTTTTTCTCCAGGGATGGACGGAAAGGTTTGAGATACCCCGGTTGGGATATTGTCCATGTAAGGTGGTCTATTATTTTTGAAAAATGTGGTGGTAGCATTCTAAAACTGTTGTTTGGTGGTTGCTTCACTAAACGCCCCATTTTTTGCGCTCGGAAAATGGAAAATGGATTTTCCGTACATTTAAAAGAAAACTTCCTCTTGCAACATTGTTCTCCATCTCATGATAAACATGGGTGCACAATATGGGCACATTATCACACACTATGTCGTGATTGACCATAACATCGGGTTGTTTGGCCCGAAGCCATGAAACCTCGGACATGATAGGTCATTTCTGAGAAGGTTTTTTTGAGACACTTACAATATACCAAGTTTGGTATTTTTTCTTAAAACTATGTCACATAATATGACACCACGCGAAGGATTTGCATTGATCGGACCGTTTTTGAATTTTTTATGCCCATTTCAAATTATGGTCAAAACAGCGGGCATGAAGGTTCTTAGCTAGGGGCCGAGCCTTGCTAAACTTGCATTGGACCTGAGAAGAAATAGCATATTGCGAGTCTAAAAATGATTTTTTTGAAAAATCATGGGCCGAATAATGTACCTATAGTTCAAATCGGACCCACTTCCTACCAATTCGGCAGGAATTTTTCTTTTTTGCCAGGGGTGGACGGAAAGGTTTGAGATACCCCGGTTGGGATATTGTCCATATAAGGTAGTCTACTATTTTTGAAAAATATGGTGGTAGCATTCTAAAACTGTGGTTTGGTGGTTGCTTCACTAAACGCCCCGTTTTTTACGCTCGGAAAATGGAAAATGAATTTTCCGTGCGACGAAAAGAAAAACTTCCTCCTGCTACATTGTTCTCCATCTCATGATACACATGGGTGCATAATATGGGCATATTATCACAAACTATGTAGTGATTCTGGCCATAACACTGGTCGGTTGGCCCGAAAGCCATGAAACTTCAGACATGATATGTCCTTTCTGAGAAGGTTTTTTTGAGACACTTACAATATACCAAGTTGGGTATTTTTTCTTAAAACTATGTCACATAATATGGCACCATGTGAAGGATTTGCATTGATCGGACCGTTTTTGAAATTTTTATGCCCGTTCCAAACTATGGTCAAAACGGCGGGCATGAAGGTTCTTAGCTAGGGGCCGAGTCTTGCTAAACTTGCATTGGATCTGAGAAGAAATAGCATATTGTGAGTCTAAAAATGATTTTTTCAAAAAATCTTGAGCACTAGATCATGTACCTGTAGTTTAAATCGGACCCACCTCCTACCGATTCGGCAAGAATTTGTCTTTTTCTCCAGGGATGGACGGAAAGGTTTGAGATACCCCGGTTGGGATATTGTCCATGTAAGGTGGTCTATTATTTTTGAAAAATGTGGTGGTAGCATTCTAAAACTGTTGTTTGGTGGTTGCTTCACTAAACGCCCCATTTTTTGCGCTCGGAAAATGGAAAATGGATTTTCCGTGCGACGAAAAGAAAAACTTCCTCTTGCAACATTGTTCTCCATCTCATGATAAACATGGGTGCACAATATGGGCACATTATCACACACTATGTCGTGATTCTGACCATAACACTGGTTGTTTGGCCCGAAAGCCATGAAACCTCAGACATGATAGGTCATTTCTGAGAAGGTTTTTTTGAGACACTTACAATATACCAAGTTTGGTATTTTTTCTTAAAACTATGTCACATAATATGACACCACGCGAAGGATTTGCATTGATCGGACCGTTTTTGAATTTTTTATGCCCATTTGAAATTATGGTCAAAACAGCGGGCATGAAGGTTCTTAGCTAGGGGCCGAGCCTTGCTAAACTTGCATTGGACCTGAGAAGAAATAGCATATTGCGAGTCTAAAAATGATTTTTTTGAAAAATCATGGGCGTCAAATAATGTACCTGTAGTTCAAATCGGACCCACTTCCTACCAATTCGGCAGGAATTTTTCTTTTTTGCCAGGGGTGGACGGAAAGGTTTGAGATACCCCGGTTGGGATATTGTCCATATAAGGTAGTCTACTATTTTTGAAAAATATGTTGGTAGCATTCTAAAACAGTCGTTTGCTGGTTGCTTCACTAAACGCCCCGTTTTTTACGCTCGGAAAATGGAAAATGAATTTTCCGTGCGACGAAAAGAAAAACTTCCTCCTGCTACATTGTTCTCCATCTCATGATACACATGGGTGCATAATATGGGCATATTATCACAAACTATGTAGTGATTCTGGCCATAACACTGGTCGGTTGGCCCGAAAGCCATGAAACTTCAGACATGATATGTCCTTTCTGAGAAGGTTTTTTTGAGACACTTACAATATACCAAGTTGGGTATTTTTTCTTAAAACTATGTCACATAATATGGCACCATGTGAAGGATTTGCATTGATCGGACCGTTTTTGAAATTTTTATGCCCGTTCCAAACTATGGTCAAAACGGCGGGCATGAAGGTTCTTAGCTAGGGGCCGAGTCTTGCTAAACTTGCATTGGATCTGAGAAGAAATAGCATATTGTGAGTCTAAAAATGATTTTTTCAAAAAATCTTGAGCACTAGATCATGTACCTGTAGTTTAAATCGGACCCACCTCCTACCGATTCGGCAAGAATTTGTCTTTTTCTCCAGGGATGGACGGAAAGGTTTGAGATACCCCGGTTGGGATATTGTCCATGTAAGGTGGTCTATTATTTTTGAAAAATGTGGTGGTAGCATTCTAAAACTGTTGTTTGGTGGTTGCTTCACTAAACGCCCCATTTTTTGCGCTCGGAAAATGGAAAATGGATTTTCATGACGAAAAAGAAAAACTTCCTCTTGCAACATTGTTCTCCATCTCATGATAAACATGGGTGCACAATATGGGCACATTATCACACACTATGTCGTGATTCTGACCATAACACTGGTTGTTTGGCCCGAAAGCCATGAAACCTCAGACATGATAGGTCATTTCTGAGAAGGTTTTTTTGAGACACTTACAATATACCAAGTTTGGTATTTTTTCTTAAAACTATGTCACATAATATGACACCACGCGAAGGATTTGCATTGATCGGACCGTTTTTGAATTTTTTATGCCCATTTGAAATTATGGTCAAAACAGCGGGCATGAAGGTTCTTAGCTAGGGGCCGAGCCTTGCTAAACTTGCATTGGACCTGAGAAGAAATAGCATATTGCGAGTCTAAAAATGATTTTTTTGAAAAATCATGGGCGTCAAATAATGTACCTGTAGTTCAAATCGGACCCACTTCCTACCAATTCGGCAGGAATTTTTCTTTTTTGCCAGGGGTGGACGGAAAGGTTTGAGATACCCCGGTTGGGATATTGTCCATATAAGGTAGTCTACTATTTTTGAAAAATATGTTGGTAGCATTCTAAAACAGTCGTTTGCTGGTTGCTTCACTAAACGCCCCGTTTTTTACGCTCGGAAAATGGAAAATGAATTTTCCGTGCGACGAAAAGAAAAACTTCCTCCTGCTACATTGTTCTCCATCTCATGATACACATGGGTGCATAATATGGGCATATTATCACAAACTATGTAGTGATTCTGGCCATAACACTGGTCGGTTGGCCCGAAAGCCATGAAACTTCAGACATGATATGTCCTTTCTGAGAAGGTTTTTTTGAGACACTTACAATATACCAAGTTGGGTATTTTTTCTTAAAACTATGTCACATAATATGGCACCATGTGAAGGATTTGCATTGATCGGACCGTTTTTGAAATTTTTATGCCCGTTCCAAACTATGGTCAAAACGGCGGGCATGAAGGTTCTTAGCTAGGGGCCGAGTCTTGCTAAACTTGCATTGGATCTGAGAAGAAATAGCATATTGTGAGTCTAAAAATGATTTTTTCAAAAAATCTTGAGCACTAGATCATGTACCTGTAGTTTAAATCGGACCCACCTCCTACCGATTCGGCAAGAATTTGTCTTTTTCTCCAGGGATGGACGGAAAGGTTTGAGATACCCCGGTTGGGATATTGTCCATGTAAGGTGGTCTATTATTTTTGAAAAATATGTTGGTAGCATTCTAAAACTGCTGTTTGGTGGTTGCTTCACAAAACGTCCCATTTTTTGCGCTCGGAAAATGGAAAATGGATTTTCCGTATTTAAAAGAAAAACTTCCTCTTGCAACATTGTTCTCCATCTCATGATAAACATGGGTGCACAATATGGGCACATTATCACACACTATGTCGTGATTCTGACCATAACACTGGTTGTTTGGCCCGAAAGCCATGAAACCTCAGACATGATAGGTCATTTCTGAGAAGGTTTTTTTGAGACACTTACAATATACCAAGTTTGGTATTTTTTCTTAAAACTATGTCACATAATATGACACCACGCGAAGGATTTGCATTGATCGGACCGTTTTTGAATTTTTTATGCCCATTTGAAATTATGGTCAAAACAGCGGGCATGAAGGTTCTTAGCTAGGGGCCGAGCCTTGCTAAACTTGCATTGGACCTGAGAAGAAATAGCATATTGCGAGTCTAAAAATGATTTTTTTGAAAAATCATGGGCGTCAAATAATGTACCTGTAGTTCAAATCGGACCCACTTCCTACCAATTCGGCAGGAATTTTTCTTTTTTGCCAGGGGTGGACGGAAAGGTTTGAGATACCCCGGTTGGGATATTGTCCATATAAGGTAGTCTACTATTTTTGAAAAATATGTTGGTAGCATTCTAAAACAGTCGTTTGCTGGTTGCTTCACTAAACGCCCCGTTTTTTACGCTCGGAAAATGGAAAATGAATTTTCCGTGCGACGAAAAGAAAAACTTCCTCCTGCTACATTGTTCTCCATCTCATGATACACATGGGTGCATAATATGGGCATATTATCACAACTATGTAGTGATTCGGCCATAACACTGGTCGGTTGGCCCGAAAGCCATGAAACTTCAGACATGATATGTCCTTTCTGAGAAGGTTTTTTTGAGACACTTACAATATACCAAGTTGGGTATTTTTTCTTAAAACTATGTCACATAATATGGCACCATGTGAAGGATTTGCATTGATCGGACCGTTTTTGAAATTTTTATGCCCGTTCCAAACTATGGTCAAAACGGCGGGCATGAAGGTTCTTAGCTAGGTAGAGTCTTGCTAAACTTGCATTGGATCTGAGAAGAAATAGCATATTGTGAGTCTAAAAATGATTTTTTCAAAAAATCTTGAGCACTAGATCATGTACCTGTAGTTTAAATCGGACCCACCTCCTACCGATTCGGCAAGAATTTGTCTTTTTCTCCAGGGATGGACGGAAAGGTTTGAGATACCCCGGTTGGGATATTGTCCATGTAAGGTGGTCTATTATTTTTGAAAAATGTGGTGGTAGCATTCTAAAACTGTTGTTTGGTGGTTGCTTCACTAAACGCCCCATTTTTTGCGCTCGGAAAATGGAAAATGGATTTTCCGTGCGACGAAAAGAAAAACTTCCTCTTGCAACATTGTTCTCCATCTCATGATAAACATGGGTGCACAATATGGGCACATTATCACACACTATGTCGTGATTCTGACCATAACACTGGTTGTTTGGCCCGAAAGCCATGAAACCTCAGACATGATAGGTCATTTCTGAGAAGGTTTTTTTGAGACACTTACAATATACCAAGTTTGGTATTTTTTCTTAAAACTATGTCACATAATATGACACCACGCGAAGGATTTGCATTGATCGGACCGTTTTTGAATTTTTTATGCCCATTTGAAATTATGGTCAAAACAGCGGGCATGAAGGTTCTTAGCTAGGGGCCGAGCCTTGCTAAACTTGCATTGGACCTGAGAAGAAATAGCATATTGCGAGTCTAAAAATGATTTTTTTGAAAAATCATGGGCGTCAAATAATGTACCTGTAGTTCAAATCGGACCCACTTCCTACCAATTCGGCAGGAATTTTTCTTTTTCGCCAGGGGTGGACAGAAAGGTTTGAGATACCCTGGTTGGGATATTTTCCATGTAAGGTGGTCTACTATTTTTGAAAAATATGTTGGTAGCATTCTAAAACAGTCGTTTGCTGGTTGCTTCACTAAACACCCCGTTTTTTGCGCTCGAAAAAATGGAAAATAGATTTTCCGTGCGATGAAAAGAAAAACTTCCTCCTGCAACATTGTTCTGCATCTCATGATACACATATGTGCACAATATGGGCACATTATCACAAACTATGTCATGATTCTGGCCATAACACTGATCGTTCGGCCCGAAAGCCAGGAAACCTCGGACATGATAGGTCATTTCTAAGAAGGTTTTTTTGAGACACTTACAATATACCAAGTTTGGTGTTTTTCCTTAAAACTATGTCACATAATATGACACCAAGCGAAGGATTTGCATTGACAGGCCGTTTTTGAATTTTTTATGTCTGTTTCAAACTATTACTCAGTGCAAAAGAGGTGTTTTGTGAACCGACCAATCAAAACACAGGAAACCTCCTCCCACAGATCATCCTTATGGGCCTAATTTGGACCGTTCATTTCCGATCCAGCGCCTGGCCGCTCGTCCAAAGAAGCACACTGGAGTCCCTACTCCCCCACCGCACCCACGAGGCCACAACACCAACCCTAATCTCACGAAGCCTTCCCTCGTGCTGCCGATTCTCCTCTCTCCCTCCCTCATCTCTCCGCCGCCACCCCCACCACCCACCCCCATCACTCCCGATTGCCATCGCGGATCTCCGCTCGGCCCCATCGCCGATTCGGTCGCCCCCATCGCCGATCTCCGCTCGCCCCCTCCACCCAGCACCATAACCTCTCCCTCTGTCGCTCTCCTCCCCAACACCACCCATGGCATCCTAGATCGCGTACGCGCTGCCATGGATCTCGCAGATGTAGATGCGCATGATGTGGATAGCGTCGACACGTGCTGGCTACTTCTGTTGTTCTATCGATCCACCCTCCCATCGACCCCCTTCCGAGGCGGCTGGTTGCACAGAGGAGGAGATCGTCGCCTTCCTCTCCCTCCCAAGGCGGTGCAGCTACAAGTATAGGAGGAGCCGAAGCGGTCGTTCCATGGCGCGTCCATTGGTCTTGATGACCACCGATCTGGCCGTTTGGGCCACGACATTGCTTCCTCTACTGTTCCTCGGGTAATTTTCAACTTGCTCGATCAGTTCAGGTTGACAACAATAGGACTTGTTCGGATCGGGAATCTGCTAGGGAATACTAATTGCTTGTTGTTAGGATCACCCTTCGTTGATTCAGCCCTGATCCCACTAGTTCCTGGTAATACCTGCCACTGTGTTGCGTGTGTGCTCTATTCTCGACAGGGTAGGGAATACTAATTAGGAATCACGGCTTAATTTGTCACTTTGTTCATGTTTGACCAACCTTAGTTTTTGAGCAGATTCAGAGTAGGCAACTGCTGATTTCCTAATCGTGTACTACTGTGTAGATATACTGTTATAGATTACTTCGGTTGGCTATTGCAGCGAACAGAGTTTCTATCACATCCCTAGTTTGTTAGTCACTTTTCTTGCTGTGCTGGTGTTTATGCATACTGTTTATATTGCTCAGTTAGTGTTAACATAGTATGGCTTTATATTTCTGACTCACCTGCTGGTAGTACCTGTTGTATCTAGTCATGTGTGATCTGTTCTAGGCAAGGGCAGGGTACCCCATACTTAGCTAGTTTTCCATACCAGCATTATGATTCTGGTATATATATATATGTGTCCTCAAGTTAGATATATGATTTAGTCCTCAAGTTATCGCCATACAACTAAAAGTGGCAGTAGCATTTCCCTTTATTTTATCTGGCATCTCTCTTTTTTGCTACTGTATTATTTATCTCATTTGGTTGCATGATACATGTGACTGAGGCATTTATGAATGGCGATAGGAGCTCATGGTGGACTTCTACATGGTCGAGTTCCTGCAATGTCCACTGTCAACAATGACACTGACCGAATCTTCTTGACCTATAGTTGTCCACTAAGTAAGCCCTCATGCCCCAGGATCATATCCTAGTTGCTTCAGCATCTGTTCATTATTCTATTTATAGTTGTTGCGTTACTTTCAGAAGTTGTATATCCATGTCCAATCAGAGAAATGTAGTAGTAGTTACATTAGATTACTAAGTAAATAAGTGAGATGCTGACTACCGATGAATACTTCTCCACAAATATGGTATCAACGATCCCATGTTATGCAAGACTGTTATGTTTAGGCTTAGACTTCTCTACTATATACATGTTTATGTAAAGAGTCATGTTGAATTTCGGTTATCATCTCATGGTATTATTGTAAAGAAGATTTCTTCATTCATTGCGATGTTTATTTTTCACTTGATAGAACATCATGAATGTGGCAGATACATCATTTACTTGGATAATACACGTTTCTGATAGTTCTACAATTGGTTGCCAGGTTGATTTTCTGCATTTTAGTTATTTATGTCTAATGTGGTTGTTCCTTGTTTACAGGAGCTCGAGGGCTAAGAAAATTGAAGTCAGGAAAGCCTTGAAGAGTAGCCAGCAAAGAGTAGCCACTTCTTATAATAGTTAGGAATATTTCTAGGTTGTAATATAATGTGAAAGATTGTAATAGCCTAGTTTTAGTAGTTTTAAATAATTTTATGTGTTCTCTATTATCTGTCTCAAAAATTGATTATGTATGTGATCTAAAATGACAGAAATGAATATGCGTTTTTTGGACCCTTTTGATGCGTGTGGCCAATGTGAGTTGAACTTGTCAGGTGGGACCTATTTTAAAAAAGGGAGCAGGTCCTAAAATAGGGCCTAACTTAAATTTAAATAATTATAACGTAAAAAGTTTAAGGCCTATAAAATAGAAAGGCTGAAATCTTTTGTTTGGCCCATATAGCTGATGAGAACCAGCAAGAAAAAAGATAAAATGCTGAATTTTGGGCTTGGCCCATTTAAATAACTAATGTGGACTGGGCTATTTTTTTGACACGTCAAATTAGCCATGCAGGATCCTACATGGCAGGGATGTGGATTAGGCTGATTCTTCGCCACATCGGATTGGCCACGCAAGATCCTACATGGCAGGGCAGTTTGCGCGTGACGATTATGGAACATCACAGAGGTTATGACGATCTCAAATCATCATAGTGTCTATGACGATTTTAGTAAAATCGTCGTTATAGTTCATTAGCGACGCCCAGCTTTTGACGATCTCAAAATCGTCATAGAATCGTCATAAACGGAGTATTATGACGATTCTGTGACGAAAATAGAGGGTCATATATAGCCAGATTCCCTGTAGTGTACTCACAACTCTTCTTTAATACCTAATCATCTATCCTCAATTGACTTGAGAATGATGACCACCAACCCTTGATCATGCTTAGCTTAGGCTTCTAATTGTCTGATCAAGATCTATAATCAACTAAGTAGTAGACTTGTACTAGTCTCTCTATAAATCTTATCTTGTTAAGGAAGCTTACTCCATAATTGTATCTACTTAGCTTAATAAGATTATCATTGGATACTCTAATACTACTAGCCTTCTCATAGCTTCATAATTATTATCTAAACTCTTGGGTTTAAATACTTCTTCTATTTTACTCATGAGTGAGTTAACTCCTCCAACATCTAATGGTTTGATCTCCATCAAGGATCACATTTCATTGGTGATGGCATACTCTATCATAACTAGTTTCATCTTCTTATTAGTTTACTTAAGGTCTTTAGAAGGTTAATATAATAGATCAATAAGTTTTAGGTTAGGAATTGGTTACTCAACATTGAGGATCAAATGACACTAGGCTTTAACTATTTAGGAATGTCATATGTTAATATGACAACAAGGACATGTGATGAATGGTCTTGGCTTGACTTCCCTTTCTACTCTATTTGTGCTAAGAGTTAATGTTTAAGAACTACCATGATTCTCCTGGTAAGAATAACTATGGCAAGCAAGTATATCAAAGTTTAGTTATGGGTTTCTTTACTTAAGTTATATACTTAACTTAGTATTCAGGGTTTGTTGTAGGTAATACCTTGACATCATTTTTGGAATATTAAATATTCACCCTTGAGTTGTGGTATGAAATTCCATGTAATGATCTCTAGAAGATCAAGTACTTCTAATTAAGTAGTGTGTTGTGACTTAGTTTTATTACATTTGATCTACCCTTAGATCAAATTATATTATCCAAAGATAAGGTTTTAAGGTCATATTAAAACTTATTGTAGTCAACTTGATGATCTACTTCAGTTCCACCAAGTTAAGAGAAGCTTCAATCTCTTTGACAAGTTTTATTTAAAAGCGCGAAAATTATTCGGATTTTCTATGCATGAATGCAATGCACACACCTTATCTCAGCTTATTTCTAAGCTCTAATGTTGGGGTGTTACAACCGTTGTGGCTACCTTCTTCATATTAGAGCTTCGGGTGAAAACCCTAGATTTTTTGTCTCGGCAAGGCGGAGCTTGTTGTGTTATTACCTTTTTGGGAGCGTTGTCGTGGAGCCCAGGTCTCCTTATTCTCACGGCGTCTTCGGTGGCATGCTCGATGCTTCTTAGTTTTTTTGTATTTTTGGTCTGCTTGTAAGAGACATTTCTCATCACTTTGTATTAGTTCGGCCGTTTGCCGGGACGAAAGCGAGAAGATCCTCCTCCTGTTTTTTTTTTTTTGAACGGGATCCTCCTCCTGTTGTAAATACCCAGACTCTCGGTTCCCTGCAGGTTTACATGCAACAACCTGAACAAGGCTGGCTGAAAGTTAACACCGATGCCTCTTTTCTGACGGAAACTTGCCTAGGATTTTGGGTCCCATTATCCGCGACTATACAGGCATGGTGTTGCTTCTGCCTGGAGTCCCATCGATTGTTGTTCCCTCCGTTTCAAAATATTTCCTCCGTCCCAAATAAATGACTTAAGTTTATCTAGGTTTGTTTGTACCTATATACTAAAAAGATATATCCGAATTTAGACAAGCCCACGTCACTTATTTTAGGACGAAGGAAGTATAAGATGTGAAGAAAGTGTATCTAGACTCTTTTTAGTGTGTAGATTCATCTAAGTTTAAAATGAACCTACACACTAAAAGAGGTCTAGATGCACTCCATTTATAAAACTAAAACATCTTATACTGCCTTCGACCCATATTAGATGACTTGGATTTGTCTAGATTCGGATGTATCTAACACGAAAACATGTCTAGATACATCCGAATTTAGACAAATTTAAGTCAACTAATATGGGTCCAAGGGAGTATTTTGAAACGGAGGAAGTAGTTTCAAAACACTGACAATACTGGAAACTGATTGCCAATATGTTGCTACCGCCGTGGCTTCCAACTACCAGGACCGACTCACAAGCTAGCTTCGTATACACTGAAGCCCGTATGCTGGCATTAGAGATCCCTTCCCTGAAGATTATGAAGATCCCGAGAGTTGCAAACAAAGCAGCTCACCTGCTTGTGGCTTACAACCGTTCTTATTTTATTTTTTTATTTTTTTTGAACGGGCTTACAGCCGTTCGAAATCTTGTAATGGAGTGTTGCATCGTTCTGCTCCCAGTGTGTACTAGAGCCAGGTCGGGCCGGTAAAATCCGAGACCCTGTGCAAAACTTTAAAAATAAGCATCTACCCCACTATAGAAAATAAAAGTAATAAATAGTAATAATGTATGTGTCTTACTAATTTTTACCATCTGAATTTTGATATTTATGACAACTTATTTTTTAAAATGTTAACAATTTTAATTATATGAACAAAAAAATTAAATGATATCTAACTCCAACAAATAGTTACACCAATCAATGTTTTATTTCTAAGTCATATTCCAATAGTTAATAGTGTATATTTTCTTTAGTTCCATGTTACCGTAAAACAAGCGGCAAAGGGCGTGAAATAAAATAGGGAAAACGCAAATTAGATACTCCCTCTTATCCAAATTAGTTGACTTAGATTTATCTAGATTCGATTGTATCTAGACATGATTTAGTATTAGATATATCCGTATCTTAACATATTTGAGTCATCTAATTTAGGTCGGAGAGATTAAACAACGAAAAGGTGGAACGTTAATTAAAGAGCTACTCATATAAATCTCCGTTCGTGCGAAGCCTAGTATTCAGTGATCTTTTAAATCGGTCGCTGATTTGTTGGAAATGCCCTCGCTGAAAGCTAGCTTTTTTCTTGAAGGAAGCCTAGTCATTTTTTTTTAGCGGAGGATACTACTCCCTCCGACCCAAATTAGTTGACTTGGTTTTATCTAGATTCAGAGGTATTTAGTACTAAAACAAATCTAGATATATTCGAATCTAGACAAATCTAAGACAACTAATTTGGGTCGAAGGGAGTAGTATTTTTATTTGGCAACACAAAGATGATGCTAGCCTAATTAATCAACATGGATACTAGCCTAATTAATTGACAGGGATGCTGGCCTAATCGATGACAGCGGAGAGGGCCTTTCGAGTCGCTCGTTCTGTTTATTCTCTAGTCCACGTGCGTAGTTAAGGCCGACTAATAGGCTGCCAAGCCTATAAACCAAGTAAAAAATTATGGGCCCCTTGAAACTTTGGGCCTTGCGCGGGCCGCCGGTCCGGGTCTGACTAAAGCAAGTGATGCATGATTGTAACACGGACTATTATATTCCGTCTTCAGAATCTTGGGGCCTCGGTGCGAAACACATAATGGGGCCCTAAAAATTGGAATGTGTCGCTCGACACGAAGAGTTATGCGCAGGTGGTCGGGTTTTCAATGTAGCAATGAACTTCTTTATATGTTTTTAAATTTTGTGTGCTATTAAGAAAACTTGAGATAATTAAGGAAGTTCGATGCTTTTTGTTGCTAAATTGGAGCAAACACCAAATGACTAATAGACACAAGAACCTAGAAATTCAATATACATAGATAGAAGTATCTAAACACCTGAATCTGAATGTATACTTACTAGTTTACTCGCAATTCTTAATCAAGAATGCAATGAGAAGAAAGACAAATATAAGAGACAAGCAACTTAGTAAATGAACGAACGTACATAAGCTGGATTGTTTTCTTGAGGCCGGTCCGTCAGAAGATAGGAGAGCTCCGCCTCCGGCGCTACCTCAATGTGGCTCATTAGTTTTTTCAGTAATCCTTCATTAGCAAAAAGGCTAAGTCAGCATAATACACAACTACTCCATCAGATTACTGGCCACTGTCCACAAACACTGAACCTTTAAAGAAACAGTGAACCAAATATCACCTACCAGCCTAATGATCAGCACTGAATCATGTCGCCGGATGCCTCGTCCTGCATAAGAATCTCATGTCTTTCCAATGCTCCACTTCCATATCAGGTCTTACGGGGACAAAGCCGTATTAATATTAGCCCACAGCTGGCGCAAACTAGAATTCTTGGGCGGCGCTCGGTGAGAAGCTTCGTTGGTGCCCCTGCATCGGCTCTTGAGGCTCCGCCGCCACAACCCCTAGAAATTTCCTCCTGGGCCGGGGTCGGTCGTGTCTAATACGGGCAGGAGAGAGCAGGTACGAGTTGCACATCCCGTCAACTGGTTGAACTACAGAGTCACTTACCCCTTCGCCGGTGGACCCCACAGTACATGTCCATCTTCTTCCTCCTGCCTTTCAACATCCCCAAAGACGCACAAACACAGACAAACATATTAACCTTCAGATCTCCATGTCGATGCACAATACATGTATGGGATTTGGGGGCCCCAAATTTTTGGGGGCCCTGTGCAGTCGCTCACCTCGCACACCCTCATCGACGGGCCTGTATTTAAGTAATGACAACACCCCTTCAAAAAGAAGTTAACAGTGTTCAACATCTGGTAAGCATGAAGAGTGCATTGCTCCATGATGTAAATTCAACTCCCATAACCATTTGGATCAATTCCACCATTACACAAGCAATCATCTCCCATACATCGGGCCTTATGGTGCATCGGGTGCACCTAACGTCCGTAAACTTGGTAAGGAATTGTCAAGGAAAAATAGTAGATAAACACAACAGGTATCTACCATGCTGCAAAATTTTAAGACCAAATGTATTACTTGGCTAAGAAACAATAAAGACAAATTCTCTATGAATAGTAGTTATTTACAGTTTGGCCCATAAGCCCCAGTGACATTCAATTTGTTGTTTTTTCGAGAACTGTGTTTTGAATTTGTTATTTTTATATGAATTGTAGAATATTGTATACATGTTATTTCTATGCATTAGTTTTTTCAGAATTTTTTTTGATGTTTGAAACATGTAAACCGAGGTCCCGGTACACCACATGTTAGCTTTGCGACAAGTAAATAACGAAGAACGAAAATAAAATTACAGCGAGGGGGACACAGATTTAACGTGGAAAACCCTCTCTAACAAAGAGAGGAGAAAAACCACGGGCGCCAGCCAGCGAAACTTCACTATATCGGAGAGTGTTTACACAACGCCGGGGATTTCACAGATGCAACTTATCCCAACCGGCGGCTTACAAGAAGTATATATAGCGGTGGTAACCTAGGTCATCAACGATCCGTACCGCGGGGGGCCCAAGCCTCCGGCGACGGGCCTTATTCCGCTCCGTCAGAAGTTGGCCTTTACTTTGTAGAATTTGGATCAACATATAACAACACTCCACCTTGAGACAAATTCCTTCTTGTAGCATTAACAGTAATCATCTCCCTGAACAAACAAAGAAAACATTTTCGGCACCAATAGCCACTTGGGTTAAGCAGTTATACCAACTAAGCTTGAGCATAGCTCAAACTTAGCAACAGGAACAGGCTTTGTCATCATATCAGCAGGATTATCATGAGTGCTTATCTTGCATACCTTCAGTGTACCTTGTGCAACAACATCACGAACATAATGGTACTTGATATCAATGTGCTTTGTTCTCTCATGGAACATCTGATCCTTAGTAAGGTAAATAGCACTTTGACTGTCACAGAACAGGTTAATGCAAGAATCATCCTGACAAAGCTCAGCATACAAACCTTTCAACCAAACAGACTCTTTGCAAGCTTCAGCAATAGCCATATATTCTGCTTCGGTTGTAGATAGAACAACAACTGGTTGCAGCGTTGCCTTCCAACTCACGGCACATCCACCTACCGTGAACACATAACCTGTGAGGGACCTCCTCTTATCCAAGTCCGGCAGCAAAATCTGAATCCACATAGCCTGCGAGTCCCTCATCAGTCTTGCCAAACTTCAAGCAAGCGTTGGATGTGCCGCAGGTACGAAAATCCACTGAACAACTTTCCAATGTTCTTTACCAGGATTAGCCATGTAACGACTCACCAAACTCATAGCATATGATAAATCAGGGCGAGAGCAAACCATGGTATACATCAAGGAACCAACAGCACTAGAATAAGGAACTCGAGACATGTACTCAATATCTTCATCAGAACTAGGACATTGCAATGCTGACAATTTAAAGTGAGGAGCAACAGGAGTACTAATTGACTTTGCATCATGCATATTAAAACGTTGAAGAACTTTCTCAACGTAACTTTGCTGACTAAGAAACAACAACATAGATTTTCTGTCCCGCTTAATTTCCATACCTAGGATTTTCTTAGCAGCACCAAGATCTTTCATCTCAAATTCACTACTTAGGTGTGCCTTCAAAGTAGTGATTTCTTTCATGCTCTTGGCAGCAATTAACATATCATCAACATATAACAGCAAGTAAATAGGTGATCCATTAACAAACTTTATGTAAACACAGCTATCAAACTGAGACCTCTTAAAACCTTGTGAGATCATAAATGAACCAAACCTTTTGTACCACTGTCTTGGAGATTGCTTCAAACCATAAAGCGACCTCTTCAATTTGCACACAAAATCCTCTTTTCAGAACTATGAACCCTTCAGTTGGTCCATGTAAATCTCCTCCTCCAGTTCACCATGCGAAGCAGGTCTTTACATCTAGCTGCTCAAGCTCAAGATCATGCATAGCAACAATACCAAAGAAAGTACGAATAGATCTATGCTTCACAACCGAGAGAAAACATCATTATAGCCAATACGGAATCTGGCTAAAACCTTTTGCTACTAACCTTGCCTTAAACCTTGGAGGCTCATTAGGAGACAAACCTTCTTTTCTCTTATATATCCACTTACAAATGACGGCCTTCTTACATTTAGGCAAGCACAACTTCCCATGTGCCATTCTTATCAAGCGATTGCATCTCTTCTTGCATAGCGAGAAACCCACTTCTCATGGTCAACGGATGCAACAGCCTCATTGTATGTAGCAGGTTCAGATCATGCTCCACTGTTCAAAGACAACTCAAAGCATAATGAGTAAGATTACACTCTTCAATCAAACGACGAGGTGGAACTATGTTACGCCTCGGTCTATCGCCAACAATAGATTCCTCGTGGCTGCTGCAAACAAGAGGTGAGTGCTGAACAACATCATCATCAATATTTTCCTCATGAGTATCATCAACAACAGCATTATTATCAACAGTTTTCTGCGGTGCTCCACCTACACACGAACTCCCTCCTCTCCAATAGCAACAGGAGAGGGATCTGATGGCAAGCTGTCATGATACATAACGGATTCATTGAAAACAACGTTCCTACTCAACAAAATCTTTTTAGTTTCAGGGTTACATAGTTTATATGCCTTAACTCCTGAACCATAACCAAGAAATATGCACTTGACAGCTCTAGGCTCTAACTTTCCATTATCAACATGAGCATAAGCAGTGCAACCAAAAACTCTCAACTGTGAATAATCAGCAGGCGAACCTGACCATATCTCAATAGGAGTTTTCTTCTCAAGTGGAATAGAAGGTGACTGTTGATGAGGTAACACTGTGTTGGTTGCTTCAGCCGTAAACGTCTATGCATACCGCATTGGACAACATCTGAGCCCTCGAGATGATGGTTCTGTTCATGCGCGCCACACGCCATTCTGCTGAGGAGTATAAGGGATGGTGTGGTGCCTGATCATACCATCATTACTGCAAAACTTCTCAAACTCATTAGAACAGAATTCCATACCATTGTCAGTACGTAGTACCTTTACCTTCTTTTCAGTTTGCTTTTCTACCATAACTTTCCACTTCTTAAAAGCATCAAAAACATCAGATTTATATTTCAGAAAATATGGCCACACTTTTCTTGAGTAGTCATCAATAATAGTAAGCATGTAATTAGCATCACCAATAGATGTCTTACGGGAAGGTCCCCATACATCAGCATGCACATAATCTAAAATGCCTTTGGTGGTATGAACGGAAGCATTGAATTTAACTCTTTGTGCTTACCAAAACGCAGGTGCTCACGAACTCAAACTTACCCAAGTTGCAACCATCAATCAGCCCTCTCTTAACCAATTCTGCCATGCCATGTTCTCATATGCCCAAGGCATATGCCAAAGATTTGTTTTACCACAATCATCAGAATCATTAGCAGTAACAGCAGTAGCAATACCAGGCAAAGTGCTACCTCTAAGAACATATAACTTAGCAGAATTCATATCACCTATCATGTGAATAAGAGAGCCTTTCGATACCTTTAACAACCTACGCCCACCGGCGTACTTGTATCCATCAACGTCCATGGTACTCAGGGAGATCAGATTTCTGGCCATGCTTGGTATGTGCTTCACCTCATTCAACGTACGCGTCACGCCATCATGCGTCTTGATCTTAACAGATCCAACTCCGACAATATGGCACGGGTTGTCATTCCCCACACGTACAAAATCTCCGACCGCACAGACTCATATGAACTGAACCAATCTTTGTTACAAAGAATATGAAATGAACATGCGATATCAAGTATCCATTCATCGTCACGAGAAGCACAAGCAGCAAAAACGGCTAAACATTCACCGTCGAACTATCACGAAACAATGAAGCCTTACCATTACCTTGATCCTTATCTTTCGGTTGGTAAGTACCATTCCTTTTCTCCTTATTCTGCAGCTTCCAACAATCATCAATAACATGATTAGATTTCTTACAATACCTGCAGAACTTGTCCTTTCCCTTGGACTTCGAACGACCTCTGCCGTCTTTGCTCTTATCTCGGTTGCCGTGGTTGTTAAATCTCTGCTCGGTCCTGCCACGAACCTGCAGAGCTTCAGCCTTGGAAGACGCCCCATCTGCCTGCACCATAGATTTCATCTTTTCCCTCTGTTTGAGGGCATCTTGCACTTCATCAAGGGTTATCTTCTCACGGCTCAACAACATTGTATCACGAAAGTGTGTATAAGAACTAGGCAGCGAGCATAAGAGTAATAGGGCTAGATCCTCATCATCATATTTTACTTCCATAGATTGCAAATCAGAAATAATCTCTCTGAAGAGAGATAAGTGATTCATTACCGATCCACCTTCCTGCAATCTATGCGAGAACAACTTCATCTTCACATGCATCTTACTGGTTAGATCCTTTGACATGCAGATCGATTCCAGTTTCCCCCAAAGGGCAGCAGCAGATTTCTCTATCAAGACTTCCTGCAAAATATTATTGGATAGATGAAGTTGAATCATAGACAAAGCCTTACGGTCTTTTCGCTTTTCTTCATCAGACCAGCTCTTAGCATCCTTTTCCCCGAATCCATCTAGCGCATCATCCAGATCTAAAGTTTGGTCGAGAATCGCCCGCATCTTCACCTGCCACAAGCAGAATCTTGTGGAGTAGTCCAGCTGCAGTAGATCGAACTTCAACGACGACATGTCGCAAACCCTAGATTAGAACCTGGGGCTCTGATACCACTTGTTAGCTTTGCGACAAGTAAATAACGAAGAACGAAAATAAAATTGCAGCGAGAGGGACACAGATTTAACGTGGTTTTTCCCCTCTCTTTGTTGGAGAGGGTTTTCCACGTTAAATCTGTGTCCCCCTCACTGCAATTTTATTTTCGTTCTTCGTTATTTACTTTTCGCAAAGCTAACACCACGAGCCTTAATGCACCGGATATACTAAACATATACGTATGTAGCAATGAGCCTTTTTTCCTCCTTGTGCATGAAACTGAATTTTGTTTAAATATCGACATCATTGGGAATATCTATTACTTGTATCAATCGACTCAATTTTGTTAAATAAAACCCTGATGGTATCAGTTTCTAAAATTGCCATCAGTTCATTCAGCTTATAAAAAACCTGCAACCGATTAGTTTATTAAACGTTGCTATCAGTTCATTCAAGTTCGTTGAATCTATTCTTCAATATTTTATCATCTCTCTAATCCTCTCTTCCGAAAGATCCTAATGAGACGTACGACACGCCCGTCGTATTTGTCAAATCATTTGATACGTTACGGACTGCCATGTCTAAACTTATCAACAATTTGCCGTGGAAAACATGCAGCCAGTTGGTGTTCATTACTGAACTAAGATCACCATATAAAGTCGACCCTGCAGCTCTCTAACCACAAGCAATCAAGGCAAACAAACTAGTGTAGCAGCAAACCAAGAAAAGGGAACAACCAAGAGTGTTCAGTATCTAAGATGGCAACTGCAAGAGCTCTTGCCACCATGGCAATCTTCCTCCTGGTGGCGCTCGCAACCTCCCATATTGCGTCCTCGCTCTGCCCGAGCCTCGGTGTTTACCGTGCAAGCGGCTACCTCCCAGGGAAGTCAGCGAACTGTGAGAAGAGCAACGACCCAGACTGTTGTGAGGATGGGAAGAGGTACCCACAGTTCCATTGCTCGCCACCGGTCATGGCGAGCACGAAGGCCGTCCTAACACTCAATAGTTTCGAGAAGGGCAAGGACGGCAGTGGTCCGTCAGAGTGTGACAACGCCTACCATAGTGACGAGGAGATGGTTGTTGCGCTCTCCACCGGTTGGTTCAAGAACATGGGACGATGCGGTCATCGCATCAAGATCACTGCCAATGGAAAATCCGTGTATGCCAAGGTAGTGGACGAGTGCGACTCCATGTATGGCTGCGACGAAGATCACAACTATGAACCCCCTTGTGCCAACAACATTGTCGATGCCTCCCCTGCAGTGTGGAATGCCCTGGGGCTCGACCAGAACATCGGCATGGAGGGCATCATATGGTCCGACAGCGACAATTGATTGGCAGAAGGGTGATCCTAATTGCATTGTTCATGTTTGATTCTACATTGAGTACCACGTCGGTACATATTGGCAGTAGCATGTACGAAAATTGCATCACATATTCATTTGTAGTTTCATAAGAGAGTTCATTCATAGGGGGTGCTACACATGTATGTTCATACCATATGTTATCGTTTTATATCATTAATTTCCAAAATAAATAGTGCTGACTATAGGTAGCACTTATTAGACCAGAGAATGTTGCATTTTGCTATGTGATTTCATTTCATTACCTGTTTTCATTAGTTACTTATTGTTGATTGGTGTTGAAGGACACATGATCTATAGTTCCCAGGTATACCAACCGAGCAAAACTAATTTGCTTCTTTAGCTTGCTAGCAGATTGTTAGCTTTGCGACAAGTAAATAACGAAGAACGAAAATAAAATTGCAGCAAGGGGGACACAGATTTAACGTGGAAAACCCTCTCCAACAAAGAGAAGGGAAAAAACCACGGGTGCCAGCCAGCGAAACTTCACTATAACGGAGAGTGTTTACACAACACCAGGGATTTCACAGATGCAACTCGTCCCAACCGGCGACTTACAAGAAGTATATAGCGGTGGTAACCTAGGTCATCAACGATCCAGTGCTGGGCTGTCGCCCCACTTCTACAAAGGCCCCTGTTGGGCACAAAGTGGGCGGTGACAGGCCTCGCTCCGCTCCGTCAGAAGTTGGCCTTTACTTTGTAGAATTTGGATCAACATATAACACAGATCATTTGCCTCCACATTCAGAGTCTGGCCCAGTGACAGACTTTAGTTCATTTGCTCGTTGAAAACTCAATAACAAAGCCATATTTTCAAACGGGGTCACCATTTATAATACAGTAGAATTTAATCAGGCATAGATTGACCTAGATTTCTCTACGGACCACCAAGGCTGCCCTGATGGTCAACAGCTTCAAGAAGGACAATGACGGTGGTGGCCTTTCAGAATTCGGAGTGTACCAACATCTACCATAGCGATGAGAAGATGGTTGTTATGTTAGATTTATATGGGTTGCGGCCCATGAAGGCAGTCCAACTAGACTAATAAATCCTGAAATCTCAAGGTCCATTTATTATGACAGCTTGGGAGCTCTGTGGGAGACAAATTTTATCCCACATTGCTAGTTGGAAGAGAGTTGGACCAGCTTATAAGATGAGCTGTTTCACTTCCACTAACTGAGTGAGAAGAGAAGGAGTCCACATGCACTCCTCCTCCGCCGCCCGCCTCGCCTCGCCCGCATGCGCGTCGCGTCGCGTTTCGTTTTGTGAATCGAGTTCAAGTTAGAAACTCGTTTGTGGAAGACTAAATATTTACTTGGTGCACCAGTTGTTGGGTACGTGTCAATATTCGTGTGCATGTTTGACGCGTGTCCTTGTCTTCCAACGCGTGCCGACTCGGTTGGCTTACCTCCCAGGCTATAGAGCGAGAGACAGATAGATCTAGATGCATCCAGCTCTTTTCTCAGTCTCGCTCTCTCGCTGTGTGTTTCTCTTGCGGCGCTGCTCTCTAGACTTCCCCATCCCGGCGACTGTGTGCACTGCTGTCCGGGAGAGCAGGTCTCCTAAACCCCGTCCGTTGAGATCCTGCACCAGGAGACGGGCGATAAGGTTTTTGGGGAGCGTCTCGGCGCGACTGCTCGCCTCCGTTCGTGTTCCTCTTCATCAACTGATGACCTCATCAGCACCATGGGCGACAACAACAAAAACCAAGGTGCTGCTACGGTGACGACCTTTCCGGTCAACCTGTATGTGTTATTCTTCTCTTTGTATGCACTAGTTCTTGTTAGGTTTTTAGATCTACTAGATGTGGTTGTTTGGCTGCATGTGTTTAGATCTGCTAGTGCTTACATAATATTGATTTCGGTAATTAATCTCATGGGGAAATTGCCTCATAATCCAACAATCCAAAAACCTTATTTGTTTAGGCAATTTTCGTCATCTGCCTTTGCTGCTTCGCTGAAATCGACCCCTTTTACGGGTGCTAATTTTAAGAGATGGCAAGGGAAAACCCTATTGTGGCTCACTGCTATGGGCATAGAAAAAGTTGCAGATGGCACTTTCAGAGGTCCACTTACTCTCGAGGAAGAGAGCGTTAAGGGAGGCCATTGTAATTTTTGTGGGCTCTGTACTCAGTGTGCTTGGAGACAAGTTGGTTGATGCATATTTGCATATCCGTGATGCCAAGGAACTATGGGATGCGCTGGACGCTAAGTTTGATGTTGCTGATGCCGGTGGTGAATTGTATGCTATGGAGTAGTTCAATGACTACAAGATGGTTGAAAACCGATCTTTAGTAGAACAGGCTCATGAGCTACATATCATGGCAAAAGAACTCTAACTCCTCAAGTGTGTGCTTCCGGACAAGTTTGTCGCGGGATGCATTGTCTGAAACATCAGAGGCACTTTGCCACTTCTCTGAAACATCAAAGGCATGAGCTCTCTATTGAGTACCTTATTGGTTCTCTAGATGTTGGAGAGAAGGCGAGGGAAAAATACAAACACACTAGTGGAACCGAGGGACATTCTGCTGCCAATATGGTGCAGAAAAATGCTCACAAGTCCAAGGGAAATAACAAAGTCTGCCAGACTACCAACTTCAAGAAGAAGAAGGGGCAGAACAAGGAAAAGAAAGAACCTTGCTGGGTATGTGGCGAGATTGGCCATTGGGCTCATCGTTGTCCACATAAGAAAGGCAAGAAGGGTCAGGCTGGATAGAGTTCTAAATCTGTCAACATGGTCATTGGCAATACTGATGCAGGAACTTCAGGTTCTGGGTATGGTAATTTATTACCTACTGTTCTTTCAGTATTTCAACCCACAGAATGGTGGGTTGATACGGGTGCCAATGTTCATGTGTGTGCTGACATTTTCATGTTCACCTCTTATCAGCCTCGAGATTCCTCAGTCATAATGGGGAATGGGTTACATGCTACTGTTCTTGGTGCTGCCACGGTAGATCTGAAGTTTACTTCGGGCAAGATCGTGCAATTGAAGAACATGTAGCATGTCCCTTCTATCAAGAAGAATCTCGTTAGTGGATCCCATCTTCTGAAAGATGGGTTTAAGTTGGTATTTGAGTCCAATAAAGTTGTATTGTCTAAGTATGGAACCTTTGTTGGAAAAGGCTATGAATGCGGAGGCATGTTCCGTTTTTCATTGGTAGACTTCTGTGATGATGTAGTGAACCATGTTTGCACTACTAGTAATGAAACTAATGTTTGGCATTCACGACTTTGCCATATTAATTTCGGTTGTATGTCACGGCTTGCTGGTATGAGTTTAATTCCGAAATTTACTATTGTCAAAGGCTCTAAGTGCCATGCTTGTGTGCAAGCAAAGCAGCCTCGCAAGCCTCATAAGCCTGCAGAGGGAAGAAACTTGGCACCTCTTGAGCTCATACATTCAGATCTATGTGAGATGAATGGTGTGTTGACAATTAGTGGAAAGAAATATTTCATGACTTTGATTGATGATTCTACTCGGTACTGTTATGTATATCTCTTGAAAACTAAATACGAGGCTTTATATTTCTTTAAAATCTATAAGGCAGAAGTTGAAAATCAACTTGAGAGAAAGATCAAAAGAATTCGGTCTGATCGTGGTGGAGAGTACTTTTCTAATGAGTTCAATTTATTCTGTTTGGAACATGGTATTATACATGAGAGGACGCCTCCCAATTCCCCTCAATATAATGGGATTGCTGAGAGGAAAAACCGGACTCTAACATATTTGGTTAACGCCATGTTAGACACTGCCGGTTTATCCAAGGAGTGGTGGGGGAGGCTATATTGACTTCGTGTCATGTCCTAAACCATGTTCCAACTAAGAATAAAAAGATAACACCATTTGAAGAATGGGAAAAGAAAAGGTTGACACTCTCATACTTACAAACTTGGGGTTGTTTGGCAAAGGTCAACGTGCCAATCAACAAGAAACGTCAGCTTGGACCGAAAACCGTGGATTGTGTCTTTCTTGGCTATGCTTCTCACAGCATTGCTTACAGATTTCTTGTGGTGAAATCTGAAATGGACGACATGAGTGTCGGTACCATTTTTGAATCAAGAGATGCTACATTCTTTGAGGATATATTTCCTATGAGAGATATGCCTAGCATATCTAATAAGGAATATGATCCAGTTTCTGAACCTGAAACACCCATAGAGACTGATGAACAATCAGATGATGAGAGTTCAGATTCAGATGAGAATGACAATGAAGCTCCTATAAAGAGTAAGAGACAAAGGTGAAGGGAATATGCCCGAGAGGCAATAATAAAGTGGTTATTATCTTATTCCATGTTTATGATAAATATTTATTTCGCATGTTGTAATTGTATTGATCGGAAACATCAATACATGTGTGTTTAATAAACAAAAAGGGTTCCTAGTTATGTCTCTCTTATAGACTAGCTTGTTTATTAACAAGATGATCAAGGTTTCCTGATCATAGACATTGGATGTTGTTAATAACAAGGTCACAACATGAGTTGAATGATGTGATGAACATTCATCCAAAGTATAGCATTACGATCAAATTCATTATGTTTATATTGCTATAACATCATACGAAGTAATCTTTATCCTTAGACATTGAGATCATGTTAATTGCTAACACCGGAAGAGTATCTTGATAACATCAAACGTCACACCGTAACAGGGTGACTATAAAGATGGGTTCAGTGCTATGAAGGTGTTATGTTGAGGCTCATGGATCAAGAGTGGAATTTGTCAATCCCGATGACAGATAGATATACTCTGGGCCCTCTCGGTGATATCACATTAAGATAGCTTGCAAGTAAGTGATGTGATCACTAGAATGTTATATCACGGGAACAAGAAAAGAGTGCATGTCGGCAACGAGATTAAACTAGGTATGGAGATACCGATGATCGAATCTTGGACATGTAATATATCGCGAGACAAAGGGATTTAGTTACTAGCGTTAAAGGTTCTCACGATCACAGAAGTCATCGTTGAATGTGTAGGAGTCAGTACGGATCTCTAGGTCCCGCTGCTGATTATTGATCGGAGAGGGGTCTCGATCATGTCTATATTATTCGCGAACCGTAGGGTGACACACTTAAGAGTTACCGGACACCATTTTGGAGCACATATGTTTCAGACGAAAGAATTGCAAAGCGCAGGAATTGTTTTGATAGAAACCGGAAATTGTTTCGGGTAAAATTGCAGAAAGTGGTTATGCATGTGATATTGAAATATTGCAAGGGGTTTTATGTGAATCTTTGTTAATTAAAGTAATTAAAAAAATTCTGAATAAAAATAATAAAAGAGTTTTATTAAATGAGAGAGCATTAAATTTGGAGAAATTTAATGCATTTAAAGTGGAGACTTTAAAACAGAATGTGAAGGGACATTTTAATGTGGAGAGGTTACCACCACATGAATGGGGGAAGTGAGGAGTCACCCCCATGGGGCGCCGTCCATGGGGAGGGGTACCCCCCTCCTCCTATAAAAGGCCCCCTCACTCCCCTTCTTCCTCACACCTCCTTGTGAAGGATCTCTCCCCCCCCCCCCCTCTAGAATTATTCCCCCATGGTCTCGGATTAGCGAGATACATGTTCCCGGTGGCATTTCGTTTGGAAGGAGTTGCTGCTTCCGCTGGATCGCTGGAGCGAGGAGGTGGAGGTTGTCCGGTGGCTTGAACGTGTGTGCGAGTACGGATGCGGCGCTCGGACTTCCTCACGATCTTGAGATCGGCAAGTGTACGACTACATAAACCACGAGTTCCTACTCGTTAACAAAACTCGTTGTCTTCGAGGGTAAGTTCTCGTTGGATGTATGTCCACCTATTGCTTTGTACCTAGTAGATAGATCTTGGCGTGTAGTTCTCATCGTAGGAAATTTTTTGTTTTCTATACTGCGGACCCAACAGTTGTATCAGAGTCTGATCTATGCGTAGGTGCTTTGCACGGTTAGTACACATATGTTTATATGTGGGCGATGATGATCATGTTATTGCATCTTCTATGTATTTTGGATATTGGTGGCATAGTGGGATGAAGTGGCCCGGACCAACCTTACATGTCATCGTACATGAGACCGGTTCCACGACTGACATGCAACTTGGTTTGCATAAGTGGCTGGCAGGTGTTTGTCTCTCCTACTATAGTCAATATCTGATTTACAACGAGTTGCTAATAACTTGGTTATCCTCGTTGTGGTTCATGTTTGTAAGTAAGAATAGTTCTATCTCCGAAAGCTCTAAGCCACGTAAAACTTGCAATTGATAAATTAGAGGTGTCTAGTTTAGATCGTTGCTGGGCTAGTGTATTGATATGGTATTGTTGTAAGTAGATGTATGATAGATACTCTTACAACACACTCAGAGTGTAAGTTCCATAGACTTTGGCCTTACACACAAAGGAATGATAGAGATCATACCACGATGCAAATGATAGAGATCAAATGCATGGACCATATCATCTCACTTTACACATTAGATGTTAGCATCTTATATTGCTAGTTTGGCGTTTTAGTAGCATTATAAGATGATCCCTCATTTAAATATCAAGATAAAATGTGTTCTTCCTTAAGTATGCACCGTTTTATAGATCGTGTTTTGAGACATCACGTGATGACCGGGTGTACTCGAATCTACGCTTTCATAGGAACGGGTGTAAGACAGTTTTACACACGCGAATACTAAGGTTCTTACTTGGCGAGCCTAGCATGTACAGACATGGCCTCGGAACACGGACCGAAAGGTTAAGCATGAGTCATATAGTTGATATGATGCCCATATAGATGCTCGCCTTTGAAGCTACATCAACTCACGTGATGATCGGACTTGGTGTAGTGGATTTGGTTCATGTAATCACCAAAAAGGCATGAGGGATGTCGTTTTTGAGTGGGAGTTCATTTCTAATTTGGATTAGTCGAACTCAATTTGTCATAAACTAAATCAAAGTGAATTTGCATAATTTGTTGTAGTCATTGGCGTCTGTTCACTACCTTATGCTTAGTTTCAATTGAGATAATAGAACTATAGAATTCTGGATATTTACTTTACGAACTGGTATCGTATTGTTTTGAATGTCAATTTAAAGTTTATAAGTCCTATTGCAAACTTTCAGCAAACTCTATTTACTCCATGAAGTTTAATAAGTAGTATTAAATCAAGATTAAGAATTCCAATGTTAGTATCTAAAATATCATGTTTGCCTCCATGATTATTGATATTCAAAAGTTGTTTTAATATCAAGATTATATTGGAGCTGAAAATTGTTTCAGAAACTATCATGTGTGAAAGATATTGTGATATCCGAAACAATGTTTTTGGTTGCATTATGATAGAGTATAATTTAGCAAAATACATGTGTTCATAATGTATGAGAATTTGTGAAGGATGGAGATGCTAGGCATCCGAATCTCCCAAAAGGTTTTGGGAACTAAAATTATACTCGTCATTCTTCCTTATAGGCTATAGTAGCTTGATCATGAAAGTTGTCATGATAAGGATGAATAGAAGATGTAAGTAAAATGTTTACTACACTAAAAGATTACTAAAGAATGGATTTTTTGAAAGAATGCCAAACATTTGATGATGGTGATCCACTTCAAAGTGCAAGTCCAAAGGTATTAGTATTTGACTATATACAAGCTTTGTACCATGTGTCATGTGAATGACACCACTATTGATGTTGATAGATTCTTTTTAAAAGAAAACGAATTGCTGAAAGAGAATCTATAAAATATTTGGCAGAAAATAAAAAGTTGGAAATGTCCAACTTAGGTATATAGAAGATATACATGTTATGGATGTATTCCTTGCTTGTTAAACAATGTGGTTCTGAGGTATTGGATATCGGTATTGGATACCGAATTGGTTGGTATGAAGTGTCATACAGGACAACGCAATTCATGAACTGCAATGGCCTAAGTAACTAGCAAGAGAATAAGTGATGATGTTCATCGAAAACAAATAAAGTGTTATTGTGTTTTCATTGACGTCAAACCTAGCCTTCAAGATTTGTTTTAATAATTGTTATTTTGTTCCGGTATTACGAGAACAATGGTTGTTCAAATAATTATCGTATTCCATAAAGGATGGATGAACTTTTACAAGTCTAGTTGGAGAAATCACATCCATAAACATTATTGCTAAAATGTCGCAAGACAAATGATTGAAAGATCACTTATGAAGTGACATCGTTGTTTTAAATTATATTGGAAAGAAAACATGAAGAAACTCCATGTTGATGGAATTTTGGAGTCTTTTGATTTTGATCAATTGACGCTAGTGAAACTTTCCTCGAGATAATTGAAACTCCGTCCATAGGCCAAAGAGGAATGGATGACTAACTTATTGGATATTATGCATGTTGATGTATATAGTCCATTATGTGTATCCATATGCGATGGATCCTTTTGCTTCATATGCTTTTTCCAGAAATTTGAGTGAATATATTTATATATTTACTTAATAAGGAAGAAGTATGAAACATTTGAAAGTTGTTCAAATACTTTCAAGATGAAGTGAAAAATCATTGTAACAAGAAAATAAAGAGTTTATGATTCGATCATAAAGGAAGATATTTGAGTTACATGTTTAGCAAAACATCTAAGATATGAGGAATTGTTCCATGATTTGTGTTTCCCGATAAACCATAGGAGTATGGCATATTCGAGAGATGAAATCAAACCATGTTTGACATGGTAAGATCAAAGGTGTCATTTATAAAACTGCCATTATGTTTTAAGGATTGAAGCTTTAGAGACTACCGCTTTTACACTGAAAAGAGCACCATCGTGATCCGTTGAAATGACACCATATAAGTTATGGTTTGGGATAAAACCCGAATTGTCTTTTCTTAAATTTTGGTATGATATGCATAAGTAAAATGTTTACAACCAAAGTAGGATAAGCACGTCTTTGTAGGTTATCCCAAAGAATATGTTGGGAATTTCTCCATAACACCAAGGACAAAAGAGTTTGTTACTTGGAACGTCAAGTTTCTTGAGAAGGAATTTTTCGTGAAAAGTTAAGTGGGAGGACAATAGAACTTTGATAAGGTTGTTGAACTTTAGCTATATGTGCTAAGTAGCGCAGCACCGGAAAGTATCCCGGTGGCGGCCACAATGCTCATGGCTCCCGTGATTACAAAGGGTGTGGTCTCGGAGATTAGAGTTGCTATTGAACAGTGTGGATCGGTAAGAATCAAATAGTGTGATTTTATAAGCAAGTCGTTATTGTTTTGACAATGATGAACCGACTACATGCAAAGAAGCGATGATGGGCCCTGACTCCATAAAATTACTAAAAGTCATAGAATCCGTGATAGTATCCATACACGAGAAATCAAGTTTCTGAACTTGGAAGACCCTCTAGAAAGGTGTGAAGCCTATCGGTCATGATTGGATCTATAAAGAAATAAGACATGGATGTTTAACATCTATGAAATAGTCGACATGTCGGAAAGAAGTTTACGGCAATGTTCAAGGAGTTGACTATGACAAGATTTGATCTTTCATAGCGATATATAGTCTTGACGGATTAATGTAGCAACCACTACATATAATTTGGTATATGGTAGTTGAATAAACAAAACAAGGTTCTTTTAATAGAACGGTTACCTAGGACGTGTACATGACATGGTCCGAAGGGTTTTGTTAATTCAAAGGGTGCTAAAAGGGCATGCAAACTTCAATAGTTGAAGTAAGCATAGCGGAGTCGGAATCTTCACCATGATGAAATTGTTAAAAGAGTTTAAATTCATCGGAGATGATGAAGATGCTTGCATTTGCAAGAAATTAAGTGGGAGCGCTGAGACATATTTCTAATACATTATGTAGAGGACATATTGTTGATTGGAAATGATGTATCTTGTATTGACACAAGTTAAGAATTTCATTAAAATGAGATTTTGATGAAAGACTTGGGCAAACCCGGAATATTTGGCATCAATATCTATATGCATAGATTGAGGCGATAATATGGTTGTGCCAGACATACATATATGAGATATTGAAAGGGTTCAATATGGAAACAACAAGAAAGGTTCTTGCTGCATGGAAAGGATTGTATCAAGATTCAAGTGTTTGAACACTTGGTGAGTAAAATCACATGAAGATTTTGATCGATTATACCATTATATATATATCCAGAATGTCCTATGCTCTAAATGTTATGAGCACATACCAGAATGATTCATAAGATAATCATTGGACAATAGTAAAGATATTCTTATGAGCTTTGGAAGAACTAAGAATATATCATGTATAAGTGACAAATAGTTAAAGGTAGTTCATTGTAAAGTGTTACATTGATACTAGTTTTGTCACAAGATACAAATTAAATTTATCTCAATTTAGACTATGGGTGGCACAATGTAATGGAAAGGATGTTCCATGGTGGATTTGGATGAGTTGCAAAGTTGAGACATTGTGACGGATACTACAACAAAAGGCTAAGTATATAACTGCTATAGTAGCAGCAAAGGAGGGCATTTGTGTTAAGTAGTTTGTTATCAAACTAGGTGTGGTTCAAAGTGGGCTAATACTATGAAGTTATATTGTGTGACAATAATATCAACATATTTTAACCCGAACGAACTAAAGGTCTCACCAGAGGACCAAATTTATACAATGCCATCTCATTTGAGAATGAGTGATGCGTAGAGACACAAAGACATGCAAATACACACGGACCTGAAACTGTCAGATCCGGAGATTATGTTAACCACTAGCAATCGCGTATATGCAACACCAGAAAGCCATAGGTGTTCAATACGCAAAGTTTTTCAAACTAGATTATTGGCTCTAGTGCAAGTGGGAGACTGAAGGGAATATGCCCGAGAGGCAATAATAAAGTGGTTATTATCTTATTCCATGTTTATGATAAATATTTATTTTGCATGTTGTAATTGTATTGATCGGAAACATCAATACATGTGTGTTTAATAAACAAAAAGGGTTCCTAGTTATGTCTCTCTTATAGACTAGCTTGTTGATTAACAAGATGATCAAAGTTTCCTGATCATAGACATTGGATGTTGTTAATAACAAGGTCACAACATTAGTTGAATGATGTGATGAACATTCATCCGAAGTATAGCATTACGATCAAAGTCATTATGTTTATATTGCTATAACATCATACGAAGTAATCTTTATCCTTAGACCATGAGATCATGTTAATTGCTAACATCGGAAGAGTATCTTGATAACATCAAATATCACATCGTAACAGGGTGACTATAAAGATGGGTTCAGTGCTATGAAGGTGTTATGTTGAGGCTCATGGATCAAGAGTGGAATTTGTCAATCCTGATGACGGATAGATATACTCTGGGCCCTCTCGGTGATATCACATTAAGATAGCTTGCAAGCAAGTGATGTGATCACTAGAATGTTATATCACGGGAACAAGAAAAGAGTTCATGTCGGCAACAAGATCAAACTAGATATGGAGATACCGATGATCGAATTTCGGACATGTAATATATCGCGATACAAAGGGATTTAGTTACTAGCGTTAAAGGTTCTCACGATCACAGAAGTCATCGTTGAATGTGTAGGAGTCAGTACGGATCTCTAGGTCCCACTGCTGATTATTGATCGGAGAGGGGTCTCGATCATGTCTGCACTATTGGCGAACCGTAGGGTGACACACTTAAGAGTTACCGGACACCATTTTGGAGCACATATGTTTCAGACGAAAGAATTGCAAAGTGCAGGAATTATTTCGATAGAAACCGGAAATTGTTTCGGGTGAAATTGCAGAAAGTGGTTCTGCATGTGATATTGAAATATTGCAAGGGGTTTTATGTGAATGTTTGTTAATTAAAGTAATTAACAAAATTCTGAATAAAAATAATAAAAGAGTTTTATTAAATGAGAGAGCATTAAATTTGGAGAAATTTAATGCATTTAAAGTGGAGACTTTAAAAGAGAATGTGAAGGGGCATTTTAATATGGAGGGGTTACCACCACATGAATGGGGGAGGTGAGGAGTCACCCCCATGGGGCGCCGGCCATGGGGAGGGGTACCCCCCTCCTCCTATAAAAGGCCCCCCTCACTCCCCTTCTTCGTCACACCTCCTTGTGAAGGATCTCTCTCCATCTCTAGAATTATTCCCCCATGGTCTCGGATTAGCGAGATACATGTTCCCGGTGGCATTTCGTCTGGAAGGAGTTGCTACTTCTGCTGGATCGCTGGAGTGAGGAGGTGGAGGTTGTCCGGTGGCTTGAACGTGTGTGCTGATACGGATCTGCTGCTGAGTTGCGCCGGACTTCCTCACGATCTTGAGATCGGCAAGTGTAAGACTACATCAACCACGAGTTCCTACTCATTAACAAAACTCGTTGTCTTCGAGGGTAAGTTCTCGTTGGATGTATGTCCACCCGTTGCTTTTTACCTAGTAGATAGATCTTGGCGTGTAGTTCTCATCGTAGGAAATTTTTTGTTTTCTATGCTGCAGACCCAACAAAAGGATCGCAAGATCTTTTGGTAATGATTTCATTGTCTACCTAGTGGATGACACTCCCACTTCTATTTCAGAAGCTTTTGCATCTGTACTGGAAGGAAGCAGTTCAAAGCAAGATGGATTCCATCTTAGCTAATGGAACGTGGGAGATATCTGAACGTCCGTATGGGTGTAATCCTGTAGGATGTAAATGGGTATTTAAAAAGAAGCTTAGGGCTGATGGTACTATTAAAAAGTACAAAGCCCGGCTTGTGGCTAAAGGTTATACCCAAAAGGAAGGCGAATATTTCTTTGATACCTAGTCACCTGTGGCTAGATTGACCACAATTCAAGTACTACTATCACTGGCTGCCTCACACGGTCTTCTCGTTCATCAGATGGACGTTAAGACGGCTTTCCTAAATGGAGAGTTGGACGAGGAAATTTACATGGAACGGCCTGATGGTTTTGTACTAGAAGATCAAGAGAGAAAGGTGTGTAAATTGAAGAAATCTTTGTATGGCCTCAAACAAGCTCCCAAGCAATGGCATGAGAAGTTTGAAAGAACTTTAATATATGTGGGCTTTGTTGTAAATGAAGCCGACAAATGTGTATACTATCGCCATGGTGGGGGTGAGGGAGTTGTCCTATATCTCTATGTCGATGACATACTAATTTTGGGACAAGTCTCAAAGTGATTAATGAGGTCAAAGCCTTCTTGTCTCAATGTTTTGAGATGAAGGATCTTGGAGAAGCTGATGTTATCCTAAACATCAAGCTACTAAGAGATGAGAATAATGGGATTACACTTGTGCAATCGCATTATGTGGAGAAGGTGTTGAGTAGATTTGGATATGATGATTGCAAATCCTCTCCTACACCTTATGATCCTACTGTTTTGCTTCGAAATAATCAAAAGGCAGCTAGAGATCAATTGAGATACTATCAGATAATTGTCTCACTTATGTATTTAGCTTGCGCTACGAGGCAAACCCGGGAGACTGTGAGCTGTGAGAAAACTTAGTCGGTTTGTGGCTCTCAGATAATTGGCTCACTTATGTATTCAGATAATTGTGCAATCTCATTTGCTGTGAGCAAACTTAGCCGGTTTGTGGCCAACCCGGGAGATGATCATTGGCATGCTCTTGAGAGAGTAATGCGCTATCTAAAGGGAACCGTGAGCTATGGAATTCATTATACCGGGTATCCAAGAGTACTTGAAGGGTATAGTGATTCAAACTGGATATCAGATGCTGATGAGATAAAGGCCACAAGTGGATATATATTCACTCTTGGTGGTGGCGCTGTTTCATAGAAGTCTTGCAAGTAGACCATCTTAACGAGGTCAACTATGAAAGCAGAACTCACAGCATTAGATACTACGACTGTCAAAGCAGAATAGCTTCGTGAACTCTTAACAGATTTTCCTATGGTTGAAAAACCAATACCGACAATCCTTATGAACTATGACAACCAAACTGTGATTGTCAAAGTGAACAGTTCTAAGGACAATATGAAGATTTCAAGACATATCAAGAGAAGACTGAAGTCTGTCAGAAAGATGAGAAACTCTGGAGTAATAGCATTGGATTATGTCCAAACGGCTAAGAATCTGGCAGATCCTTTTACGAAAGGATTATCAAGAAATTTGATAGAAAATGCATCAAGGGAGATGGGTTTGAGACCCACGTGAGTTGTCAAGAGGGTAACCCAACCTATGTGATCGGAGATCCCATGAATTAGGACCTAGGAAAACAAACCGAAACAACTGAGTTGAGAGAAACTTTTACGCTCCCACTCCACTACAGATGCAATTCTCTCTTGGTATTCTGTAAGGAAGGTTGATTATATCTTAATGTGTTATGTTTGTCTCCTTGGGAGCAAAGACGCTGTCCTACAGAGCGATCTTGAAAGAACACACCTATATGAGCTACACTACTTGTCACAGTGTATGAGATTTGGGTGAATCTCTAGGAAGCTCATGAAAGGCCGATGAGTATGACTTCTAAACTCCACCCGAGGGGTAGCCTATGGCAGTCAAGTACCGGTAACGGCATTGAGTGAAACTTGATGCGCAAGACTGGCAATTCAAGGCATAGTCCATTGTTCAGTTGTAGTAAGCGTATCCCTTTGTCTAGGTAGAAGTTCAACTTGACAGTCTCCACTGAACTACAGGTATATTAAACAGTGATTGGAACTAATGTGCCATATAATGTGCATTTGAGATCTGGTGGGGGATTGTTAGATTTATATGGGCTGCGGCCCATAAAGGCAGCCCATCTAGACTAATAAATCCTGAAATCTCAAGGCCCATTTACTATGGTAGCTTGGGAGCTCTGTGGGAGACAAAGTTTAGTCCCACATTGCTAGTTGGGAGAGAGTTGGACCAGCTTATAAGCTGAGTTGTTTCACCGGAAGCGCGTCGTGTTTCGCCCGCACGCGCGTCGTGTTTCGTGAATCGAGTTCAAGTTAGAAATCCGTTTTATGAAAGACTAAATTTTTGCTTGGTGCACCAGCTGTTGGGTACGTGTAACATTCGTGTGCATGTTTGACGCGTGTTCTTGTCTTCCAACGCGTGGCGACTCGGTCGGCTCACCTCCCAGGCTATAGAGCGAGAGACAGACAGATCTAGATGCATCCAGTTCTTTTCTCAGTCTCTCTCGCTGTGTGTTCCTCTTGCTGCGCTGCTCTCTAGACTTCTCCATCCCGGCGACTGCGTGCACTGCTGTCCGGGAGAGCATGCCTCCAAAATCCCGTCCGTTGAGATCATGCACCGGGAGACGGGCGATAAGGTTTTTGGGGAGCGTCTCGGCGCGACTGCTCGACTCCATTCGTGTTCCTCTTCATTAACCGAGGACCTCATCGGCACCATGGCTGACAATAACAAAGACCAATGTGCTACTGCGGTGACGACATTTCCGGTCAACCTGTACGTGTTGTTTTTCTCTTTGTATGCACTAGTTATTGCTAAATTTTTAGATCTACTAGATGTGATTGTTTGACTGCATGTGTTTAGATCTGCTAGTGCTTACATAATATTGATTTCGGTAATTAATCTCAGGGGAAATTGGCTAATAATCCAACATGTTATACTCTCCACCATCTGGTTGAAGAACATGGCCCGGATACTGTACCAAGATCATCGTCAATGGCAACTTCATTTACTGTCAAGGTTGTGGACAAGTGAAACACCAGACATAACTGAGACGACAACCACAACTACAACTGCCTCGAGATAACAATATGGTCATCAGTCATCACCTTGCCAGCCATGTCAAAATGCCTTGGGGCTCGAGAAGGTTGGCTTCATTTTAAAATAATTAAGCAGTTGGTGGTAGTGCTCGTTACGTATATAATTTTCGTTGCCACAGATATGTCCCATGTACATAGTGTCTTTTAGTGATGCTAGCACCAGTGAGAAGTTCGTGTGTGCTCTTCAAGAGCATAACAGCATGTTAAATCACTAAAACATATGGCACTTGAGAAAGCGCCATGTTCAAGCTCAAGACTAGATTATAACAAAAAGTAACAAACATGTCTTCCATAACTCAAGAGGTTTTCGCCAGAGCGAGCAACAAAGACAGTTAAATTCCATGGAAAATCTTGTACTCAATTGTACAGAAGGTTCTCTTGCATGGTTGGATCTAGATTACAGCATGTATGCAGCATCCGGTAAGCATGATGTAAATTCAACTCCCATAACCATTTGGGTCGATTCCAAAGCAATCAACAAATTGAGCAGCTAAACCAAGGGTCCGTACAAATGCATGAAGAATCATCCACACTCGTTGATGCTCGACCCAGTGTGCAATTCGATGATGTTGAGTGACACAGCTAGCCAACTCCAGACAATTCAGTACATACAGATTTGTCCAACTTCTTCGGCTTTGCACAGATCATATCACCTCAGATGACTTCAACGAGTCTTTCCCTAACCAACTTCTCATCTGGTATTTGTTTGATGCTGCAAACAGGTCGAAATTTTAGTGTTAATACTTGATATTTTCCATAAAAATATTTATAAATGGTTTGCTTAGGAATTCATAATAAACAAAAGACAGATGGAACTTGCCTGTAAAGAACTTCTCCACCACCACGTAGCTTCTTAGATATCCAATCAGGGGAAAGATCTTCCAAGATATGCAGCTGTTCTTCTATCTCTCCTGTCAAGTGACAGACCAGACAGGGGAAGGGAATGGACAATCAGAACAGCTTTCAGAAAGACCAAGTACAGAAGGGTTGGAACTGTTACATCGACAACATACCTGTCTCTTCTATCTCCAGGTTATTAGCCAGAATATTGTGAAAGAGTTCCTGTTTAGTGATTATTAAGGAATTATTGGCAGATCTAGAGATGCTGCAGACTATGTCGAATGTGACACGCAATGAATATAGCTTTTCCTGTGAAATCATCGAGGGCACTTGATTGGTTTTGTCTTCATCGTTTTCCTGCAAGTAAGAACAGAGGCAAAATAAAGAAAATGAAGACAATAATCAAAGATGACTAGGTATTACAGTGCATTTTACCTGCAACAAAACCAAGTACTCCCTCCATCCTGAAACAAGTGACTTGGATTTGCCTAGATTCGCATGTATCTATACACTAAAACGTGTCTAGATACATACGAATCTAGACAAATCCAAGTCACGTATTCGGAGGGAGTATGTTCTTTCTTATACAGTTACTATACGAATCTAGACAAATCCAAGTCACATATTTCTAGACGGAGGGAGTATGTTCTTTCTTATACAGTTATTACAGTGCATTTTTACCCTGCAAGAAAACCAAGCATTCATCCGCATGCCTAAGGTCAGGTTATGATATAATAAGATAACTGCAATTTTACTGTTAGTTACCAGTACTCTTATAATCGTATTTAAGACAAATGATTCTACCTTTTGGCATTAGTACACCGCCTGCCAAACTTCTTAGTCACTGAATACCCCACTCTTTCACTCCGACCACTACACAAACTATTGAGCTAGAATAAAGTAACTAAGGGGTATACTCGAGTCACATTAAATCATGTTAATAAGACCAAAATGACATACAGTACATGATACATTGCACAGTAAAGTTCTTTAAGGGGTGCAAATGCAGCAAACATAGTAGCTACTTAAGACAAATGGAATGAGAATAAGAAGCAAGTCACATAGACACTATCATGGAATGAGAATAAGAAGTCACATAGACACATACCACCAGTAAGTTGGTAAAAGTACATGTTTCTTCTGGGAAAAGGCATTTTCCAGTTGTAACCTCATCTTCTGTGATATTGGCCACTCTATCCTTGTCAAGCTTTGTTGTGTTGGCAGATGGGCTTTCATCCAATTTGGATGGTGAGAACATTATTAGTGATCTGCGTGCTGAACTGGCTGATCGTGGTTCAGATCCTTGTCTACTTGAGGTTTCGACCTTCCAAAGTGGAGTGGGCAATGGCCTTTTCGGTGTCTGCATTTGCGGTGTTTCGGTCATCACTGGTGAAGGTGAGATGGCTTGTTTTGGTGTACTGTTTTCACAGAAAGAGATCGAACGGCGGTTTGGAGTATCACAAATATTGGTCTTGACTGGAACAGAGACATGCTTGGCAGAGCTTCCATCTGGAGCTCCTGTAGCATCAACACCCAGGGAGGTCACTTCTGGATCAGGAAGCAGTTTAGTCTTTTCAGTATCTTTAGCAATACTTTTCTGGGACATGAGCTTTTGAAAAGATCGAGGGAAGTGAGAAGCATTTGAAAATCCATTTTCAGAGGAACTTTCTAGAACTCGCTCAACAGAATGTCCATCGTGCAGTTTATCAAGATACAGCTCCCCCCTTGAATTAACAAGAACTCGCTGAACAGAACACCCATTATGCAGTGTATCAAGATACAGCTCCTCCCTATTAAAGGGTTCTGGTAGTGTGGCCTTAGGAATGTCGATAACCTGTGTGCATAAAAATTCAAATAAGAATGCAGAGAAAACCATCATGACCTGAAGATTATAATAATAAGAAAGCGAGGGTCATCAGAGATGAAAGTTAAGGAACTAGAGTTGAGAAGCGTGGGGTGCTCCAAGCAAGTTACAGGGCATGTCACACAGCAAAAACTATTAGAGATGAAAATAACGAACTGTGGCTGAGAGATCTTGAGGTGCTCCCAGCAGGTCACAACAGTATGTTTCATACGCCAAAAACAAACGAAAAACTAGCAACTGAACTAAGTTTAGTACCTTATGAGGAGATTCCAAAAAGCACAAAAGCTTTGAGCGAAAAGCCTCGCAAATTGCCATGGCTGGAGACTCGTGAGGATTACTGCACTCCACAGAGTCCATTGCAAGTGTAATTTCCATGTCAGCATACATGCATGTGCTTTTCTCATCGTGCAAGAGTACCCTATTTATCTGGATGGCTTCTGGGAATAAATGCTTCATCTGGGCTAAATGAGTGTACAAGAACTTCCTGCAATGCAGAAAAACCGTCATCAGAGTATCAGACTCCAATGAATGAACAAATGATTTACAGAGACATTTCTCATTGCCATTGGTACCTCTTTGCGAGTACTTCCACCTGGGTTGCAATGTTCTTAAATGTAGTCAGCTTCTTCCTCAGGCGCAGCAACCTTATAGAACTCTCCATCCGGTTGAAAAGATTTAGCAAATTCTTGTGTCTGGCATTGTAAGAAGAACAATAGACAGTCAGGGTTAGGCAGCAAAAGGATACATGGCATATGAGATGAAAATAAAAATTGGCTCACTTCTCAAGAAGTTCGTTTGACACTGGAGATTGGATGCCACTAGAAACAATATTTTCATTATCATCTTCATCATCTGTTTCATCCTCATTTCCCAAAAGCTCCTCAGCTAATCTGTCCTTGTACCTCTCTGCAAGTAAATTAGTTGTCAATGAGCTGACAACACTCTCATTCCTTCCAGAATCAGGCTTTTCTGGAGTTGGCGAATCAATTTTTCCCTCAGAATCTTCCATATCAGCTTTTATCTTCTGCATGTTTTCAGGGCTACTTGAATCATTGTCATTAGACATCTGATGAAGTCCTTTCTCAAGGTCAACCTGAGCACTTTTCCCCTCAACCATTCTCAGCTCCAAGCACTACAATAATGGACTGAGCATGTATCAGACATCTTTCTTACAGTTATGTGTTCCAAATCAAACGGAACAAAAATGAGACTTGCGTACAAGTACATCTGTAAGTTGCAGACAGAAGTACAATATAGCACTAAGAAAGCGTACCAATATAGCCATATCAACCTATTTAGTCATAGTATCTCCCAGATTTACTAAATTATTAGTCACACACCAACGTAAGATCCAGTCTTTCATGGCTCCAATGCAAACAATTATACAACGAAAAATTTCAGAATTACATATGACGAAGTCTCCACCTGTGTAAATATATTTGAAATGTAAATTACCATCAACTTATGCTAGCAAACTCCAGGATAGGCTCGAATGTGAACCAAAAGCAAGGATGGGAGAGGAGGAGCTTGGGATGGGTTCTGTTGTGGGCTTAACAAGGAACTCTGAAGCAGACGGACATGATAGAAGACAGACGCGACTATGGAGTCACACAGAATGTAGGTGGCGGCCGTGGAAAGAAAGAAACAGAGGAAAACCCTGAACTTCTCTCGTCATATGCAGTGAGAATAAAGAAACTGGACGGACATGGTCAGTGGGGTGAGAAAGTAGTTCTAACCATAGTAGCCATGTTTCCGGTACGGCCGGGACGAGGGACGGAAACGAGGGTCGGGAATCGTGGCTTCCAAAAAACAGGAAACAGCGAGGGTATATATCTCTTGATCGTACGATTCGGTAGCGGTACGCGTACCAGACAATTTGGGGACGATGAATCCGGGAAGATACAATGGATTGAATTAGATGGACCACGTCTTAATAGCCCATGGCAATAGAAGGCCACTCGTCCTTGGGAAAGCAGCGATTTTTGCTCGCTTGCCTGCCGATCCTTCAACCTTCAACCTAAGAAACCTGCCATCCAAGAGTCCACTCCTGCGACGATCCCGGTACGCGTTCCCCCAACTGAATCGCACCGTCCCCCACCTCGTTCCCGTACCCGATTCCGGGTCGACGAATCTGGATCGAGGGACGGCATACCGTTCCCCGTTTCCGGCTACTATGGTTCTAACCTGGGAGGTTCCTGATACCTTGGTTAACACTAAATAAGATAGTTGCAAGTAGTACCCAAGTTCTATTGGTATTACTACGAAATTTTGGGATGATTCACCATAAACCGCAAGGATAGGAAAAATATGAACATATCTACTACGAAATAGCATGCACGGACATCCCTAGACGAATAACCAAAGCTGAACCAAGAGAAAAAAGAAATCAACAACTATCTGTTGCTCCCTCAAAGTCAAATTCAGAAGTTTGTTAGGGAAATTTAGCATAATTTTTACAACTCTAAGTGGAATCTGACAATTACCACAAACCCTAGGCGTTTCTCCACGGCACGTCACAGCATAACCTGACCAGTGGCCGGACGAATCGCCGGGCCATTCCGGCCACCGGCAGGCGATGTACTCGAATGCAAAATCCCGTGAAACAGAAACGACGGAACAAGCCGAATCGACGAGACGAAGCGCACACCGAGAGTGGTAGCACTAAATCGGCATGTACAAAACCAACGGGAGGGGCAGATCTAGCGAAACGTACCGGCGAACAGAGATCCGGAAGCCCCTGCGGTCACGGATCTGGCTAGGTGCGGCGCTTTCGGGCGGGGCTAGTTCGCCGTGGGAGCGGCCGGCGGCGGCGGGAGTTTGTCTTTGGGGGTGGGAACTGGAGAATGGGCAAAGAGACAGCCGAAGAGCAATGTCACGGTGCGGTTCAAAAACAGCCGAGCCCAACGGTTACATTTCTGGCCTTCTTATACACCACGACGGGCGCAATCTCTTTTGGGCTAGCTGGCAAATTGGTCCAAACTCTGCCGCAACTGGGCCGGCCCGCTTGGACCCACGCCTGCGTTGCGTTCTTCCCCAACTCGACGCGAATCCGGCTCCAGGTTCTGAAGCAGAGCGGCGCAGAGACGATGGCCGAGCCTTCCACCTCCGCCCACCCCGCCGCGCTGGAGCTCGCGCGGGCGCAGTGCCGCGCGCTGCACGATCGCATCGCCGCGTCCCCCTCCCTGCCGCGCCACCCAGAGCTGTGCTCCCTCCTCCGCCTCGTCGCCGCGGAGCTACGCTTCCTCAACTCGACTAATCATCCCGACCCCGCCAGGCCGCTCTCCTCTAACCTGCCCCACCTCGGGGCGCTCCACCTCCTGCTCACCCACCCTGCGGTGCGCTCTCCTTCCCGCCTCACGCCTCTCCAGGGCGTGGATTTCGCCTGCGCCTTCCGCTCCCGCTCCGCGTGGGTTCTCCTCTCCGGGCGCAACCCGTCAGGTTTCCGGTGGGTCCCACGCCAGGGCCTCCGCTCCCGCGTCGCGGTTGTGCTGGATGCCGCGCGCTCCGCTCCGCCGGCCACCCGCCCCGAGAAGCTACTGCTTGCCTTCTCCCGTGGCGTCAGCGCGGACATCGTGTGCGGGCTTGTCGAGGAGTTCGGGGCCGTGGAGGTCGACTTGCTAGCTGAATTCGTAGGCGATACCCAGGACGATAAGGATGAGGATGGCTGGGTTAGCGTCAGCTTCCACCCCGATGAGGAGATGAGAAGCTTTAGGGCGTTTGAGATTGACATCGTGGATTGCGGTGGTGAGGTATTGTCACCGCCACATCCCCAGGACGTAAAGCTGGAGGTGGGCAGTGAGGACACATTGGAGGGTTGTTTTGCTGATTTCTTGGGGAAGATGAGGATGGACTCGATGGAGCTGGTCAATTTAGACACAACTGCTCTTGTTGCGGTAGTATCAGGTATCAGCAATGGCGGGGTGGGGAAGCTGATGAGTGCACCGGAAGCAGAGACCAGGGGAAGGTTCAAGTGCAACTACAAGTTCGTCATGGATCAGGTACTAAATGAAAAATGCTTTCCAACCTAGTAGACTTGTGTTCAGAAATAATCTAGTTCAACTAGCTATCATTGACTTCAAATTTCTAATGTGTTTGATCTGTAAAATATCGGCAATATTAATGTACATAGTATTAAAGTATGTGGATTTGCAGAAGCTATACTTGTTTACCAAACTTCTACTGCTCCCTCCGATCCATAATAAAGTGTCGCTGATTTAGACACTTATTATGGATTGGAGGGAGTACAAGATATGTTTCTATAGTCCGTAAAAGGTGATAATCAAAATTCAGAATAGCATAGTATCCATAGCTATGGGTGAAACCTGCTCTCTGAAGAATATGGTAAGAAGAGCTAATAGCATAGTATCCGTAGCTACGGGTGAAACCTGTTCTCTGAAGATATAGGTAGATGACGATGTGCTAACAAGAGCTAATAGCGTAGTATCCATATCTATGGGTGAAACCTGTTCTCTGAAGAATATAAGTAGATGACGATGCGCTAACAAGAGCTGTATATCTTGTGTCAAATTAATAGGATGTTATTGTACTTCTTGCAGGCGCAATCTGAACTCCAGTCTCCAATATTTCTTGATTTAGGGAAAGCAGTGTATGGAAAAAAATGTATCATATGTGAAACGGTAAAGTCAGAGTTCACAGAAATTGTTTCAATGTATGGTGGACCTGAGGAGAAAACAAGAGCAAGTCAGTTACTGAAAAAACTTATGTGAGCTTCCTTATTTAACTTTGATTCTTTGAGTTGCACAATCCTAAAACTTAGTATTTGAATTAATTCTAATGTGCCTTTATCTGTCTACTATCGGCCGTACTTTGCAAATTTGATTCTGTTCCTGCTTGTAATATATATTACTGGGGTCAAGTTTTATGCACTGGATACACTCGTTAATTTGTTTTATAACTACGGCAGAATATTTCCAATATGTTGACAAGAATTAAGTGTTCACTGTAATTGATAGTTTTGTAAGTACTCTTCCTTTTTTAATTCTAAAGGAGAAACTTATAGTAGGGACTGATCCAAAGTCCAGACACTTAGTAACAGAACTAGGAAGGTAAAATGGGGAATATATATTTTCCATCGGATTATGAAGTTGTAGACCACGTGCATAGAAAGTTTTTTTTTTGTAAAGCAGGGCTCTATTTAGAGGGGAAAATGTTTGGTCCAAACTTTGAATCACTAATTAACTATCAACTGCCAGTTCCATGACTAATCTGTTTTTAGTCTTTGGTCTGTTACACCTGAACAAAAGAGTTAACTTCATGAAACTTAAAGGGAGCCAATTTCAACTACTTTGTTCATGTTTTCTTATGTTGACAAGCTAGCTTTTCTTGAGCTGTTTCCTTGTTTGGTGATTATACCCTTTTTTCCTTTATTTGTATTTCCATATATAAGCTAGAGAGCGGCATATATTGGGAATTGTTATTTCTGAGACCTTATATTGTCAGGGGATTTTCATTGTTCATTCTGTCCAGTCACTGTACAGTGGTGCTCCAAGAAACTATGGAAATGTTCAGTGCTTCCACAAGCAGTACAATGTAGTCAATTTTTAACTAATTGATGGCCACTTCACTCCTTTCACTGGCTGCCTAACAGTACAATATCAAGTCAATTTCAAGGTTAAAAAAAATCAGTGTACACTAACATGTCATAGAAAATGGATCACCAAGGTTTCCTAGTGCATCAAACATTTTTGTATTTAGTAACCTTGGTCTAGAATCTGGATGCATGCTGCGCTGTTGGTTTGTTGATCTGTGACCTTTGTCTTCATTCACACAAATATGAAGCTATTCATTTAGCTATATGGTGCTCAACCAGGAAACTGTATTTGCTGTTATAGTTAACTGTTTATTCCGGGTAAAAAAAAGATAGTTAATTGTTTATTGTCATCTTGAGTTTCCACTGTGTAAATGGTCTTCAGTTTTGTTTGGCCCAGTCAGTCTTTTGCAGTATACTTAGGAAAGGCTTTTGGTGTTGCAGAATTGTCTCAGACAATCCTTCAGCACGCATGATGGATCTTCCGACAACAAGGAAGCTTGCGATAAAGAACAAAGTTGTCTTTGGTACAGGTGACCACTGGCGCGCTCCGACTGTGACTGCTAACATGGGGTTTGTTAGAGCCGTTTCACAGTCTGGTATGCCATTGTTGACCATTGAGCACAGACCCCTAGCGCTGATTGGCTTGTGACGGCATCATTTAGATATTCCAAACATGAAGAGTCCTGAAGTTGTTGTAGTAGCTGAACATGTTTGTGATATACCTACAGCTATGGTTTTGTAATATATCCTAGTTCAGTCGAGCCCTATTTTAAAGATGGCAGATGGGACATGTATTGATATGTGTACATTCCACTAGAACTGACTGTACACTGTACCGACGTGTATTTATCTGCTTTCTTCACACCGTCCTGGTTGTCCGAAACCTTCAAGGAACCAGTTTCTGGTTCATTAAAAATCTCGTAACATAATATTTGTCTGCTATTGCAAAGGGTCTTATTTCTATGTCGCCACAAAGGTTCCTCTATCTTCTATGACTAGAAACATCAGGTGTCAGATTCACTTCTTTTTCTCACTATGAATTTTGAATCTTTGCATTTTATCTAGTCATGGTAGCCAGTCTTTTGGATTGGGTATCCCCTGTTCTCCATCACAACTGACCACTCACACAATAAGTAATAGATGAACCTTATACTGAGAGAAGCCATTGATACATTGTATAAACATAACCTTAATGAATTAACCGAATTCTTTTAATTATTCTCAAATCAAATTTTAAATAAAAATATAAAATAAGTTCTAAAGTCTAGTAAAGTAAAGAAAAACTGCTTTGTGTATCCTTAAAACGTATAAATGGAGGTACTTTTTAAAAGGGTCTTAGATTCCAATCTCGTGGGCCATCCAGTCGTGTTACTGTCATGTTAATGTTACGCACTAGGATACTCTGTAAACAGAGAACCTGTGGTAAGGGTATCCCGATATTCTGCAACAGCACTAAGAAAAATTTGATGCACTTGAAGATGAAAGGGGAACCAACGAAAGCCCAGCCTGCAGGCTGCAGTCACTGTACAAAGCACCACAGAGAATAAATTCAACTCTTCTTCAGAATTTGCTGAAGAAAGTAACTTATAAGCATAAACTTGGAAGGAGCAGGGTTTACAACAAACTCGTTTTTGACCAGTACTGCTTTCACCAGCTAGATTCTCATAAAGACTGAACAAAGATTTTATTTCCACTCCAATAGTAGGACAAACATATGAAGAGTCCAGAATGAGTAAAATAATAGCAGAACTTGATTGTTCTTTAAACATCACAAATAATTTTTTACTCAGACAGCCATTTGAAGCCTAGAGAACCAGAGATATTGTCCAAATCTTAGAACGCAAGCTAATAGTTTTTCCCACAGTGTATCAAGCTTCCAGCTCCCAAGAAAAGTCCAAATAGTGCAGCGCTGCCAATAGTGGATTGTCCAATGTGTCTGATCTTCAGCAACCCGGGGATCTGAAACAAAATCAGAGTGTTGAGAACACTCACAAATTTCTATGCCATGTTTGCGTGTTGATTATAAACCAGCTTGAACCAATGCAATGTAGAGCAACGAGTTTCACACAGTGAATTGTAATCTGGTAAGTTCAATATTCTCCCTCTCTATTGTCAAAATTTTACCCATTTCCAACATTATGGTGTATAAGCTGTGATTCGGTGCTTTATGTGCTGAATAGTAAGTAGCATGTAGTTTTAAAGAGAGCTTCCAAATTTCGTAGTGATTGCCCAAAAGTTCAAGGTTAATCACAACATAAGGATATGATTAGGATGTATCATGGCTGTGGAAAGACTGTGTTATGCTTAATAACCCTCTATATATAGCAAAAAAAGAGAGAAGAACAGTCAATATACTTCTGGTAACTTCCGTATTTTAACACACTATATGTGCCATTGAAGTACACGAAATAAAAACAAGTGCTGGTGTGCTACACTGCTACCACAAACTAGTTTGAGTATTACACAGCAAAACATTACTTACCCTGTATCTGATAGCGCCATAGGTCCCATAGACAGCACCTGCACGGAAAGAAACATGGCAATTACAAAATTAATAAAAATTAAGACCAGAACATGGGAGTTCAGAAATTAAGAGCATATTCAAAAAAAATGATAATAAAAACCATAGTAAGAAGCTCTGTGAGTTGCATCATGATATTTCAGATAACTCTAGAGTTGTTACACCCTAGGAGCAAACTAACTAAGAGTCTATGAATATCAAAAGCATCTGTTAACAAACTACTAACTTTGCACAAAAATAGCAGAAACAGTCTATAATGCCTCCAAGACTAAAAGCAATGCCTATGCAGCATGTGTGCCCTTGAGATGGCATGTAAAACAACATGAAAGTGGAGCCATTACTTGTCAATGTTAATTACCAGGACACGCGGTACAAAGAACATCAATACTCTAGATCTTTCTATTATCAACTCCAATCCAAACTAAAGCTTTAAAAGTGAAAATTGCAGTATAAACAGTCAAAACTGTGCTCCCAAGTCTAAAAGTAATGAGTAGGCAGCACATGTACTCTTGAGATGTTGTGTTTCCACAATCATTGTAAAACACCACAGAGTGAAGCTAGTACTCCATATTACTTTTCAACACCAATTACCAAGATACACGGTACATACAACATCAAACCTCTGTTAATTTTTTGGTCTCAAGTCAAATCCTGTGACTAAAGCCAAAACTTGAATATTCTAATCCACAACGCAACCGTACATCAGCATTACGCACCCCATACTATTACTCATAAAGAGCCAAAAAGTAAAATACAAAATCTGGTCTTCTTCTTACCCCTGGTTCTAATTCCTGACAACCACCACCAGACGACCTACCACACCAAACAAGCATCGACCCTATATGCGCAGAAACTCCTACCTAGATCACAGGAATTCCACCGAACAAGCACAACTCATATGCCCACAGCTCGAACACACTAGACGAAAGTCTCAGATTAGCAGCCAACCGGAGCAGATCCCCCGAATCAATCGAATCCTTGTTCAGCCCCATATGTCTAGCCCATGTCTAAACGCGAGACCGAACCAGCACCGGGCGGATTGGTACAGGAGTAGCTAGGGTTCAGGGTTTTAGTGAGAGAAGAAGGTTACCGACTGCTCCACCGACCGCGCCGCCGACGCCGACTCCGACCGCGACGCGCGCCAAGCAGCTATCGCCTCTCGCCATCGGCCCTCCGCTCCTCGCTTGCCGCCGCCGCGTCCGCCCTCGTTGCTAGGGAATCTCTCTTTCTTGCTTGGGAAATCGGCGCCTGGTTCCGTTTGTGGGCTGCGCCTTGTCCTCGTTGTTCGGGCTCGGGCCGAGATCGGGCCTGGGTTTTATTCTCGCACAAGATAGGCCCCGGGTTCTTTCCGGGTTCAAAGAACGAGCCGTCCGATCTGTGTAACGTACGGCTTGGATCAACTGGGATGAAGATTCTGTGCCAAACGATACACGTTTGAAGTTTTCTTGGAGTATAATTTTTCACAAGTTTTCTTGGACTATAATTTGCCACTGTTTTCGTTACTGATGTCTAGCGCATTTAAGAGAAATTGCTCTTCTTCCATTGCACTCTTGTTTCTTTTCTTGGAAGAAATTCCCTTTAACTCATTGGTCATTTTTTTTCGAAACGGGGAGCGAAACTCCGGCTTCTGCATCAAGCGATACACACAGCCTTTATTCATTATTAGAACCACAGTATCTGGCAAAAGACATTACAAAGATCATACAAACCGGATCCGCCAAAATAAAACACCAAGTAAAAACGATATCCGTATCGCTAGCTCTCCGACGAGATCTAGCAAACACCTAGCTGCCTCAATCGACCCCGTCCCACGGTCACTCGTAGCGACTCACCAAGAGAAACTTAAGTGACTGAGCACGACGACTCAAACTCATGCAAAAGGAGCCCCGGATCCACCCAGCCTATCCACAGAGTGGCGCCCACACACACGCTTCGAATGTCGCCGCCTTCACAATCTTCCACCAAATTGTCTTCAGCTTGTAGATCGATATGCAAACTCTCGCCACACCAGCCACCGACACCACCGTGGTGCCAAGTAGCACCACCTCCCTCGCGCTAGCCGCTCCATTTCTCCTGCCTTTTCCATCCAGCGCTGCTCCACAGACGATGCTCCTAACAGAGAACATGACACCGCAGCGTCGTCATCGGCCGCCCCGAAGATCTTAGGGTTTCCTTCGGAGCAGCATGAGTGATAACACCGCCATCGCCGCCAATCGGCATGGTTTTCACCGGCACCTAGATCTTCCCGCCTCGCAGCCGGGACTAGATGACGGATCCCGGGATCTGTCAACGTAGCCTCAGGCTGACCCCCTTCGATGGAGAAGATGACCACCACCCCCTAGGCATCCTCATGATGCGAAGTAGTCCCCAGATGGCCTCCGCACGACTTCAATGCTATTCGGACAAACATACTTTTCCAAAAGTATTTTTGATTTTATTAACTTGAAGCGAAGCCAGAAGACTCAAGTACAATTGCACGTCTGAACCCACACATTATATATAGAAGAAGAAAAAAGGGGTGGTAAGAGAAAGACACGCGTTCATAGCATATTGAAAGAGAGACACGTGTTTGTAGCATATAATTAGAGAAAGATGCACGTCGAGTATTTTATTTAAGAAATATGCCCGTGGCCTTTTTATGTGCAAATGCCGACATGTTCGATATTCTCACTTGTACTGGGTAGAGTAACAAGATCATGGTCTCTCACTCGAATAAATCATAATGGATATCTCAACACTTATGCATGAATGCAAAGCAAGAACACCAAAGGTGTTCAAATTCTTCATCCTTAAATCCCACCAAAGCAACAAGTTCTAGGGAGGAGTTAGAGTGAAAGAACAATTATGGAAATCAACCAATGACTCCAAGGTCTAGTCCAATGGGTTCCCCTCACTTAGAGAAGGAATTGATTGATAGAGATTATAGATCAAGATCTCCTCTTTTAAAGTCCTCAGAAAGATGTGAGAATCAATTGGGGGAATGGGAGAGGAAGCAAGCTCAAGAGAGTCAACAATGGAAGTCAAAATATGCTCAAGAATCCTGGGAAAGAAGACCCCTTTATAGGGAAAGCCAAATATGACCGCGGGGGGTAAATCTGAGTGTTTCGGTCCTCCAGTCGGTCAAACTGGACCCTGGACCGAAACCCCCGATCAACCATACCCAGGATCGAACAAAACGGGATGTTTACTAGACCTTAAGTCGGTATATTTGGTCTTCGGTCAGTTCAGACCAATCATCCCGATGCCAGCTCCAGTCAAATCGGATCCACAACTAACGAGGGGTAACCTCGACAATGTCCATTGTTATGGACTTGGGTTTCAGGGAAAAGAGGTGCACTGGTGATTTCATCGACTTATCATACAAACAAGGGAGACGAGATTTACTCGGGGTTAGGCCCTCATAGAGGAAACCCTACTTCATGCTTGTCTGATCTTAATTGATGGAGAGTACAAAGTCGTCGGATTTATAGATGTGATCTAGCTTACATCGGATTGCTATGAGTAGTATCAGGTGCCCTCCCCGTTGGCTCCTCTCAGCCTTTATACGAGAGGCTGGGTCTTAGAGTCCAATCCGGGTCGATTGCAGAATAAAAGGTAACATTATGACTATATCAGCTACATCTTGGGATTTTTCTTGATTGTTATGTCTGGTTTCTAGGCATTGGGTGCTTCCAGAATCTCTGGACCCTTATGGGTCTTGTCCTGGATACGTATCAGGTATACTAATATCATAGACTCGATAGGTCATACCCATATCATTAGCCCCAAGACTCCACACGAGTCATAGACTCAGGTTGAGTCTCCAAGTCCTATTTACTATGCTTGTAAAGTGAAACCGAAGATCCAAAAAAAGATATAATTTAGAAAAAACACCAATAAATTCAAGAAAGCATACAAGGTGTGACAAAACACATTTTTTCCTCCAAGGTATATCAAAGAATCAAATCAACCTAAGATTTATTCAACAAAGTTCAACAAATGAACTAAGAAAAAACTATTGACCATAAAATATGAAATAAAAACACACATGCTCAAAGATTTTTCTTAATCAAGCAAATAAAACATAAGAAGGGATGAGATAACACACCCTCAAAAGAGCAAGGTTTCAACAAATAAATCAAACCCTTTACACTTTTCACAGTGGCACAAGGTACCGAAAGAAAATGTTCATCTTCCATCAAAACATATTTTATAAAAACTAAAAACTTAAACAAAGATATTTTCAAAAGACAAGGAATGAGCTGCAAAAATTTCTTGGAAATATAGTAAGGCAATAAGTAGCAAAATCCAAGGTGAATATGATCCACGAATGATACAAAAAACAAGGATATCAATTTTAAAACACAATGAATGTATTGGAATTAACTTATGGTGGTATATTGCAAGGATATTAAAGATCAACTTCACAATAAAAAGCATAGGATAGAAATATAAATAATAAGTACTATGCAAAGATAGAGATTCTTGATAGATTCAACTAGTCACACAATCATGCAAAACAATGATTAGTATAACCTGAAGAAAACGGTCTCCCAAAAAAATTATAGAGATATGTATTTGAGGAAGATTGCATGAAGAATTTCTTACTCAAACAAAGACCAATAAGACGAGGAAAAAACTTTTAATAAACTTGATCTTGTTTGAGCTGACATGACACCTAGGAACAAGATAATTAACAATATCAACTCTAAGTGGCAATACCTCATATTATCATATTTCCTAGGATTGTGATATGCAAAAAGCATATTTCTCCCCCATAATGTGATATTCATTTCTTCTCAACAAGAGGCAAATAAATCTAAACTAGAGATAATTAATGGACATTTAGAATTTGAATTTTTCATGAGTATGACACGCCACATAGTGACTAGATAATATTCCAATGTATGTCATAGCACTCCCTCGAAATGGGATGTTCCCTTAATCACTCAAAAAGATCCCAAAAAGATATCATCGAGATGCATTAGAGGCTTGAAGCAAAAACACACATAAATGATATGCCAAACAACCTTATCATACTTGAATAGACAGGACAAGCCATCATAAGGCACACCATACACAAACACATACTTGGTAAAAAAACAAAACATGCAAAAAGTCAAGTAACTTACAATATAAATAAGTTATGAACAAGTTACCGTAATGATGTGCATTGTATATAAGGTAGGGAGATGATAATCCAAATAATTTGGCTTGATCAAATACAATATAAGAATATCCCTTAATTCTTCATGAGTTAGCCAAGTCTCCAATGCCCTCTACAAACACCTATTGATCAAGTTTGAGCTTGTTGGTCTCCAACCAAGTTGAGTCCTAAGAGGTTAGCCACAATAGGCTTGGCAACCCAAGTGGTTCTTTTCTTGACACCACTTTGAGTTCCAACAAACTTGGCAAACACATTGTCATCATTATCCTTCCTAAGAGAATAATCATAAACAACAATGATAGGGTTAGATAAAGTACCATTTGAACATGAATAAGCAAATTTCCCCTTCTCACGAGATATGTAACAACAAGTGATCCCCTTTCTCTTGTTTATTGATGTCTTGACTTGGGGAACTTTATCTTGATTATTCTTGGGAAGTGGCCTATCTTCAAATTTAGGTTGAGCTTCGGCTCGACTTTAACGGTGTGGCCGCTTCCCTTGTTGCTTTTCAATAGACTGCTTTTTTTTTCTGGACAAGGTCTTACATGATGTCCTTCAACCTTGCACTTGAAGAAAATAATCTTGGCTAAATTCTTGACTTGGTCTTGGCCCTTCTTATTGTTTCTCTTGGACTTGTTCTTGATCTTGGAGTTGAATCCAAGTCCACTTTTATTATTAGGGGATTTTGCACACTCAAAATATTATCAAGTGTGGATTTTCCTCCATGACTCTTTTGCGAGTCTTTCTTCAAGGAAGTGACTTGGGCCTTGAGCTCTTTGATTTCCTCTACATGGTTAGTAGAAATAGAAGTACTAGAGGAAGTAGAAGCTTTGTTGTTAGAGCAACAAGGCAAATCAAGTAATCGAACACAAGGTTATCAATAGTATGACTATATGGATTACTAGGACTAGCACATGGCAATATAGCATTTTGAGTAGAACTTGTGCTAATGTAAAAATGAGGCTCACAAGATGTTACCTTAGTGATACTTGCCTCGATATCTAACTTTATCCCATCATACGATATTAGAAGATCATTATGAGAGCCCGAGAATGTTTCATGGCTTTCTTCCAATTTCCTATAATTACTAGTTAGCAACTCAAGTTGATCCCATAGCTCAAAATTATCCTTTAAACTAGATGCTTCACAAGAAGTAGAGTTAGTAGCACAAGCATCATTAATGGATTTTATTTTTCAATCTCGTAAGATTAATTTTTTGTGTGAGGAGAAAATTAGAGTGTTTCTCGTCGGATATCTCTCCTTAAGAAATTAAATCTCTGACTTCCATCATCAAGATGGACCTCCAACTCGTCAATGGTTTCTAGTTATTTATTAAAGGTTTCCATAACATGTTTGAGACACGCAACAACCTTATTATTACTATGAAAATAAGTACACAAAAATCATCTCACACATGATAGTATTAGTATCTTTATCAGCACTCTCATCATTAGAAGATGCGTTGCAAATCAAAGTAGGAGTTACCTTTGACCCTCTTTCCATAAGGCACATGTGAGCACGTGAGGATAAAGATGAGGATCTTATTGAATCTCTATTCATGATCGTGTCTTGCTCCATATAGTGTTTGGTTTCCTCTAGATTGTTAGACAAACAACTAGAGTAAATAGAAGCATTTTGTTCATGGCAACAAGACATATCAAACATATCATCTACATTATTACTAAAATAATTTCTAGATGATTTGAAGAACTAGCAACACAAGTGGATATAGAACAATTGTTGCACACAATGTTTAAGTCCAAACTCTCTACACCGTTAGCATTTATAAAACATGAATCATCGGTGTAAAGAGAAACACTATCATTATCATATATTATTTACCCACTCACTATGCCATTACCTTGTGACTTGTCACATGTAGGAGAAGTGGAAGTAATTGAAGAAGCTTCATGACCGGAGGTGCAAGCAACTTGGAATTCTTCATGATGTGAAGGGGAAGTGGGCTCCTTAGAGAGACGATCGACCTTATGAGAAATGGAACTACCAAACATTTCTCTAAGCTCGGTCCACATCTCATGAGATGGCCCACGCTTTATACTCATGAAGAGCATAAAAAAGGGGCTCAAAGATAATTAAAACTTAATAGAAACTTGAGCTTTGATATTTAAATTTTCTCATCCTCTAAAGATATATTTTGAGGATCCATCGGAGAATAAAACCCTACATTGAGAAACCACTTTATATTTGGACACAAGGTCCAAAGATTACAAAGCAAGCGATTTCTCCACAAAATATAATTTGTGTCATCAAAGAGAATTGTGTCATTTTGAACTATACTACTAGCCAACATCTTTACACTCTAAGCGACGAAGCCTAAACAAGGAGAGACATTGCTCTAATACCAATTGAAAGGGTAGAGATGTCACCTATAGGGGGGGTGAATAGGCAATTTAAAAACTATTACGATTTTGGCTTGAAAGAATACATAATTAAACTAACGTTTATTTTACAAGCGCAAAACCTAAATAAGCTAGGCTCAACTAAGTGCACCAATAACAAGTTAAGCTAAGAAAGATAGCACAAGATACATATATGTCACAAGTGTTAAGCAAGATATAAGTACTTCAAGTTTGATGGCTATTAGAAAGAAAGTAAACTCGGGTATATAGATAACCGAGGAACGTGGAGGCAAAGATGTATTCCCATGTTCCCTTCCTTGGGGGGAGGTACGTCATGTTGGAGAGGCATGAGATCACATGAAGGATTCCTCCATGCCATGAAGGGCACCTTATTCTCCAAGGTTATCCCATTGAAAGAATAGCCACTTTCCTTATGACTAGGTTTTCCTCCACTCCGAAGATGGCAAGCTCCACAACCACTTCACAATCTCCTCAAATGAGAAGCCCGGTCCCCTTCACAATCTTCCATGAAGAGGACACCGCAGAACCAACCACCAAACCAACTAGAAGGTCACCCTCCAAGAGTAACAAGCTCATAGTCTCTCACTCGAACAAATCATAATGTAGAGATCAACACTTATGCAAGAATGCAAAGTAAGAACACCAAAGGTGTTCAAATCCTTCATACTTAATACCACCAAAGCAACTACCACCAAAGAAACAAGTGCTATGGATAAATTAGAGTGGAAGAAAAATGGTGGAGATCAACCAATGACTACCAGATCTGGATCCAATGGGTTACCCTCACTTAGAGGAGGAATTGATTGGTAGGGATTGTAGATTTAGATCTCCTCTTTCAAAGCTCTCAAAAATATACATGAATCATAGAAGGGATGGGAGAGGAAGCAAGATCAAGAGGGTCAACTATGGAGGTCAAAAACATGCTCAAGAACCCTAGAAAAATGTTGGGGAAGAAGCCCCATTTATAGGAAAGGCCAAATATGACCGTTGGGGGTAAAACTGGGTGTTTCGGTCCTCCAGTCATTCAAACCGGACCCTGGACCGAAACCCCCGGTCAACCAGACCAAGGACCATAAAAACGGATGTGTACTGGACCCCGAGTCGGTATAGATTTGGTCTTGGGTTGGTTCAGACCGATCGTCCCCGTGCCAGCTCCGGCCAAACTAGATCCACAACCGGCAGCCAACAGTCTTCATCAAAATCGCATTTTTTTGCATACGAACTCCGTTTTTAGTAAACTTGGGCTTTTTGAAAATCTAAGAACAAGCTCTATATAATAGAATCTATAAAACCCAAGGAAGATCAAGAGGTAAAATACCAAATGAGGAGAGGTAGGAAGCCTCCCTAAGTGAAGAACCGGTAAAACCTCCAAACTCAAAAACGCAATAGAAGATGCATATGAATACCATTTTCGATGAACTTAGATTTATCGAAGAGTTATAAACAAGCTCAAGAACCTCACATGGAGAAACACCAAGAAAAAATATGAAGATGCAAAGTATGCAACGGGTTGATCTCCCTATGACGATGTGATCAAGTTACTCAACCAAAATCCCCTCTTGATAGTGCGACTATCTAACTTATAACATGGTCTCCAACAACCACCTTGAGACTGGTGAAAGGAGAACCTCGCAAGGCGATACCTTTGCCTCATCCCACTTGATCTTGATGACAACGTTTAAAGCTCCATTCAAGCCGGAATGCTTCACTTGGTCATAGTTGCTTCGTGAAGACTCATAGTTTGCTTCCCATACATCACTATGGGATAGCTTCATTAAGACACATCTTCACATGTCCATTATCACCAAATGGAGGACAAGATTCAAGTATATGATCTTCTTGAGATGCTTATATTGAACTTACACTTCTTAACCTTGATGATGATCGCCACTTGATGTCATCCTCTCATGAGCTATATGAAATCTTTACTTTTGATACATACCTATGGAAATATACCTAACCCACATAGACAACACAAGCCACATATATGCTGGGTCAGTTCATGAAGCATAATTGACAAAGCTTATCGTACCACAAGATCCATACAATGGATGAGGCAGCAGTGGACGAGCAGTGCCCCCCAACATGCAAAGAAAAAATTAATACTCCCTAAAAGTTTGACTTCTGCCACCACTCGTATCTTCCTTTGGTTAAATAAAAAAGAAGTTGGGCCACCGGCAGAAGCAAGGGAAGCAACACCTCGTACCTTCCTTTAGTCAGATAAAAAACAAAAAAGGTTGATCGATCCAGGGAAGCTATTCACGGCACACAAGTACACAACCGCGCACGCGGACTCTCCCAGGCACCCACGCTCACGCGACCGCACAGCCAGGCGCACACGGCGACTCAGTTCCTTTCCCGTTTCCTCTTCCTGTTCATCTTTTCCCCAATTTTACTCCATGATCGATAGCTGAATCGAAGGCGGGTAGAAACAAGCGGTAATCAGCTACACTCCAGCCCTCGATCCCCTCTGATATTGGCTTTTCAATTAGGGAGAGGTACTGATTTCTCGATGCATCTATTTTTCTCTAGATCTATTATTTATTTTGTATGATTGTATTTTCTTTCACCCTCTCATTCTGTTGGTCTGTTTTGACTTATTATGATGTTCATTGTTCAATATTTTTAGGATAATCATGGCTAAAAATAAAAGAAAGATTGTGCCAATGCATAATATGCATTCTTATTTTGGGAAGAAAGGAAGAGCTAATCAGGGGCCTAGAGTTGATGATGGTTCAGATTCACAACAAATTAATTTGGTTGCTAGTACTGTCTTGGAAGAACAAGAATCAGAAGTTTTAGAGGAAGAAATCCCCATAGTTCCACCAACACCTGAAGCACCACCAACACCTCCTGGTTCAGCAAGAGCAAGACGATGATGATTTTGCTATTTTGATAGTAGAAAGGGATCCAGGTTTGCGCTGCCAAATCTGGGATTATCCTCCAAATGTTCAAGAAAAGGATCGTTTGGCTTATATGAAGCATGGGCCGTATCAATTTCACAAATATGAATATCCTCTTGAAAATTCAACAAACCATCCACGCAAATTTCAGTACCACTGGTTCGAAAGCTTCCCTTGGTTAGAGTACTCTCCTACACAAGATGCAGTCTATTGTTTTCCATGCTTTCTATTCTATAGGAAGCCAGTTGGAAGGAGAGGGTCAGATAAGTTTATAGTGGAAGGGTTCAAGAAATGGAAGAAAGTAAACAATGGAAAGGATTGTGCATTCTTAATTCACATGGGAAAGGATAGTAAATCTGCTCATAACTATGCTGTCAAATGTTATGGTAATCTGAAGAATAAGCAATGTCATTTGGAACAATTGGTGGAGAAGCAAACAGAGGAGGACATCAGAAGAAATAGGTTGCGGCTGAAAGTAACAATTGATGTATTACGATGGTTGGCATTCCAAGCTTGTTCCTTCCGAGGCCATGATGAAAGTGTTGGCTCAACAAATCAAGGTAATTTTCTTGAAATGGTGAAATTGATAGCTTCTTATGATGATGAAATTGGGGCTATTTTATTGGGTAATGCTCCACATAATGGTAAGTATACCTCTCCTACCATCCAAAAGGAAATTATGCATATCATTGCTTCCAATGTTCAAAGAGAAATTCGTAAAGAAATTGGTGATGCTAAGTTTTTCTTGCTTATTGATGAGTCAAGGGATAAATCAAGAAGAGAGCAAATAGCAGCAGTGATTAGTTTTGTTGATAAAAATGGTTTCACCCGAGAGCATTTTATTGATATTGTTCATGTTTTGGATGCATCTTCAGATACTTTAAAACATGCACTATCTTTTGTTTTGGCTCAACGTCAATTAGATGTTAGCAAACTTCGTGGACAAGGATATGATGGTGCTAGTAATATGCGTGGGGAGTGGAATGGGCTACAATCCAAGTTCATGGAAGAGTGTCCTTATGCCTATTATATTCATTGCTTTGCTCATCAGTTGCAACTAGCTCTTGTTGCCGCATCTAAAGAAGTAGCTGATGTTCACAACTTGTTTGACCATCTTGCTCTTGTTGTCACTACGGTTGTGTCTTCTAGTAAGAGAAATGATGACTTGCATGCTAATCAAGTTGCTAAAATGGAGAATCTCATTGAGCTTGGTGAGCTTGACACGGGAAGTGGGCAAATCAAGTTGGAACCTTACAATGGCCTTGTGACACTAGTTGGAGTTCTCACTATGCATTTGTATGCAGCCTTTTGAATAAATACAAACCAATATTTCTGGTACTTAAAAGTATTGCTACTTCTAAAGGTTCAAGCACTTCACCTTCAGCACGAGCAAAGGCTAATGGTGTTGTTAAGATGATGATGTCTTTTGACTTCATTTTCATTCTACATGTCATGAAAGAACTTATGGGAATCACTGATTTGTTATGTAAGAAGCTGCAACTAAAATCTCAAGATATTGTGAATGCCATGGATGACGTGAAGACTACCAAAGTGTTGATTCAGAAGCTAAGAGATAATGGTTGGAGCAAGCTTAAAGCTGATGTGCTTTCCTTTTCTGTGTAACATGGAGTTAAAACACCAGACTTTGGTAAGTTTTATGTGGATTTCATTAATTCTCGTGCTGAAGATGAGAGTACGGTTGAGCACCATTATCGGTGTGATATTTTCATGGTTGTTGTGGATCAACAATTACAAGAGTTGAATTGCCAATTCAACAAACAAGTAACAGAGCTTCTCATTATGTGCACTTCGTTGGACCCTAGAAACTCATTCAGTTCATTTGACATTGATATCGTGTGTTCTCTAGCTTCAAAATTCTATCATGCTGATTTTGAAGAACAAGAGATGGAGAATCTGAGATGTCAGTTGCAGCATTATGAGCATGATATACCTACAAACCCGAAGTTCCAGAATTTTATAACTATATCAGAGCTTTGTCAACAACTTGCGGCAACCGGAAAAAATGATGATTATCACTTGATTAACAGGTATATATTTTTCTTTGCTGCTATACTAGTTGATTTAATCATTACTAAAAATACTAACCCATTGTCTCATTTTATTGAACAAATTGATTCACCTTGTTCTTACTTTACCGGTCTCAACCGTAACCACTGAACGTGCATTCTCAGCCATGAAACTTGTGAAAACAAGGCTTCGAAATAGAATGGAAGATGGATTCCTAAGAGATTGCTTGGTGACATACATTGAAAAGGAGATTGTTGTTGGAGTATCAACGAATTCAATTATTGATGAGTTTGATGAAGCACCACGACGAGTGGACTTCAATTGAAAAGTGTTAGTTGCTCTATCTCATGTTGTCTAGAATTTTTCTTTTCAGTAATATGAGATTGTACATCCTTTTGTCCTTGACATTCAGCAAATGGTGGTATAATCAATGAAAAGAATATATTTTGGTATGTTTTCGTCCCATTTTTTGGCATTTGTGAGTTGTCGTTTTTGTTCGGCCCCCTAAAAAAAATTCCTGCCTCCGCCACTAGATCCATATGGTACATTCTTTATGCTTCATGTGCTAGCCAACTTGAATCCAATATTAACTCTTTGTATTGGTCAACTATATATCTTCTCATGTTCTGTATCAATATCTTGATGTACATGCATAACTCTTCATTTGATAACGTGCTCTAAATCTTAGTCACCCATAGCTCACTAAGACTATCATGATGCCGACTTAGAGCCAAATCTTGAATTCTTCTCTTGAGATCAAACTCTCAAGATCTTGAACATCCATTGCTTAACACATAAGTTAGAGCATAGATAACCTGAGTTCCACATAGGAACTCCATCTTCATTTCTTCTTCTTGACCACATCATATTCTTCTCTTCAAATTGATGATGTTGATGCCAATACTCAAGGTATATTTTTATGTTCATGGCATCCGCACTTGAATTCAGTACATGGACTACAAGAACTACCTATGGAATAGTCCTTCATATAAAACTCAATGGAAACATTAGTCCATAGAGATTGCCATTAATTACCAAAGCCACACATAGAAGTAATGTGTCCTTAAAAGGATTGATGAAGTTAGTGGTCAAAGGAATTACGAAAAGATCGAACATGTGCAATGAATTTGATAAATAAATCTAAAAAAGCTCCAAACATAAATTTGAAGAGTTACAACTAAGTAAACTCGAAAACGCTAGCCGAAATGGAACCACATCGTAAATTTGCATCTTTTTTGTATAACTGATCATCGGTCAAAGCATCATTGTGTACACACGAATATATGAGTGAAAAAAAAGATAATGAACGTGAGCAGAACAAATTTGAAGGTCAAGAGGACAAACCTTTACCGCTAGAGCCAACTAGGCCGAAGAACCTGCACTGAAAGCATCTTTGTAGCCTGCATCATTGGAAACGGTTGAACCGACTGTTCATGCAGAGCCAGACGACACTTTAGGTGCCGTGCGATGTATTTTTGAAACAAGATGTGTCGTGCGATGTAGATTTAACTATTTATAAATGCAACCAAACACACACTTTTTGCACCCATCAGACATTGGGATGCATGCGGAAAACCAAACATACCCAATAAGGAGGGGCAGGCGAGGTAAGAAAATTCAATAACAGTTGCAAGCTTCTTGTTCTCGGTTAAATGTTGGTACCATCATGCTTTGTGCTAAAAAAGAGTATGCTCGTGTGAAGTATATAACGTTTGGTGAAGTGTTGTCCTATATGAGGGCATGCAGTGATAAAAATTAAGGTTTTTACAGTTACATAAAAGATGACGATGGTACCTATTTTCTCTTTTTAGTGTTTTATTAATAACTCTTCTCAAGGAAAATCGAAGTCCACATGAGCGTAAAATAGCTATGTTTGTGGTGGTTGGATCAAAAGAGTATCAACAACAGGATATTTGCAAATGTTGATTCCGTTTCGCAAAAAGAAAAGACATGTTGATTGTGCATCGTTGAAAAAAAGAGCGCCAACAACAGGATATTAGGAAACGGAAGACGTGATAGTATAATTATATGGATGGCAGAAGAAGAGGGTTGCAACAAGTTGCACAAAAAAAGTTGCTCTATTACTTAGTATTTCGGTCGTACCATTTGTCAACGCGTCAATTGCTACAAGGAATTCGGATTTAATTTACACATAGATTAGGGCTGCACGATTGTTGTATTGGAACAGGTGAAGTGTATGGAACTCGCAAAGTTGCAGTTGCAGGGTTGCAGGACATGCATGCCAGCAAGTTTACAGCTCCTTCCCACTTTTAGGTGGAGCAGTTAAACATTGGTTGCTTGTAAGTTGTAACTGACCGTGCTCCGTGCATCATCATGGTTGGAACCGTGGCAGGATTCTACGTTTATGTGTGTGGAAATGGAGATGTTTCACAACAAAATCATGCACTCAACCGTGAGTAAGGAACAACGATGTCCCACTACGGATCTTGTGATGATTTGCCGCGACAGCTGAGTTAGTAGTACTATGAAAAATCTAGGCATGCGTATTATTATTCCTCACTAGTACTAAACAGACAGCAACGTAATAATATCAACTCTACACACAGGATTTACATGCACCCCGGAGCTAGAGGGGGGCGACGCGGGGGAGTGCACCGAACCGATGCAAATACGGCACGGCACTAACTGGGCTGCCCTGAATAAGCAGCTGGAGCTAGAAAATGGATTGCGCTCAAACTCTGAGTGCACTGATCTGTTAAGTTGGAAAGAATCGATCGCAGAAGTAGGAATGGATCGGATCCCTAGACCCTAGAGCTTGAAGCTGAACTTGCAGTTGCTGGCCTTGATCTTGATCTGGCTCCCGGCGTTGAGTAGGCTGTCTACGACGAGGTCACATCGCACCCTTGACGTGACCGTCCACAGCTTGAGTGTTCCGAGCTCCACCCGCACGGGCACGTCGGCGCGGAAGAGGAGCGGCACGGCGCCCGTCTGCTGCGCGTCCTGCATCGCCGCGATGACCGCGCTTCCCAGCTGCGCCTGTCCGGCCATGACGACGCCCAGCACCGTGGTGTTGCGGTGGCCCTGGTAGAATGCCGGGAGCCTGCCCTGGGCGAGCCGGTGCGTGTCGTACCAGACGCTGAGGCTGGAGCCGCGCTCGTAGAAGATGCCGATGCGCGCGTTCGGGTTCGCCGCCGTCACCGTCACGTCGAACCGCGCGCTCGCGGTCAGGGTGGAGTCGACCTGGAACTGGGACACGGACAGGCGGTCCACCGAGTAGCGCGGCGCCTTGGGCTGGAAGACCAGGTAGAGCGCGCCCAGCGTGGCCGCGACGAGGACGGCGAGCACGACGACGGTGATGACGGTGCAGCAGATGAAGCGGCAGCAGCAGCCGCGGCGCCGCTTGGGGGGAGGCAGCGGCAGCGGCGCGGCCACGCGTTGCGGAGGAGGCGGCAGCTGCTGCTGGTGCTGGTGATACTGGGGCGGCGGCGGCCTCCTGTCCGCGGCCGGGTCGGCGCCCTTGTCGGAGCGGAAGGAGCTCCCTCGCGGCACGAGAGGAGCCGTGGGCCTATGCTGGCCTGCCTCTAGGTCCACCGGGTGGATCCTCTGCCTCTGGTGATCCGCCATGGCCGACTAGCTAGCCAAGAAGCCCAGCGTCTTTGCACAGCACACGCAACACAGCAGAGATTCGGTAGTACACTAGCCGCGTTTGCCGGGATTGCGGTTGAAGCCTTCGCGAAGCTCTCTCCCTCTCCCCTTTGTCGTGGCAGGAGAGACTTGTGTGCGGGCTCTATATACTGCTACTCCAGTGTTGTGTTCCGCTTGGAGACGACGGCGAGGGAGCGGGGGACGTGGAAAGGTGGTTGACTTGCGTTGCGGGGGAGAGGCTTGGACGCGAAGCGAGAGCGATGTATGCGTTTGCGTGTGTTCGTGTCGGTGTGGGCTGCGCGTGGCGCTGGAACTGGGAGAAGAGGCGGGGCCGTGAAGTCTCCACCTGCCCCAACGGCGCACGGCCACTGCGCGTCGCCGGGTTGCAGCAGAGGCTTTCCGCTTGCTTTCGTGCAGGTTCGGTGAGCGGCAGAGGAGCGTGGGCACGTCTGTGCCGCCCGGTTGGTGCGATGGCGCGGGGGAAGAAAGCGAAAGCGGTGAGGCGAGCCGCGTTTTCTATTCTTCGCTTCTTCTTTCGGAGTGAGGAGTTGTCGGACGCTCGATGGATGCACATGGGGCGCACGATAAACTCGCGCAAAACGGGAAGCCGTCACGAGGGAATTGATGGTCTGTCGGGACCGCGTGACATTCTGCTGCTGCTGGTGGTGGTCGGGTGCTGTGGATTAATTCAGACGCGCATCCGCCGCGCTCCGCGAAACATTCCGGTTCAGAGTATCTCAGCTCGTCCCCGTACGGGCGGCCCGATTTTGGGCCATACGGAGGGGCGCGGGCTTGGTTCAGGAATCGGGGGCATCGCTGCCTCTCAGCCATGCTCCATATAAAAAGTTTAAACATTTCAAAATTAGCATAAATACGAAAAAATACTCTCGGTTTCACAGCAGTTTAAATATATTTGTATAAAACTTAAAAAAAAAATTCTAGTGACGGGCCCGGCCACGCCCTCCTAGCCCAACGAGACGGTACATCGCCGCCACATAGTCGTCGTTGTCGTCGTTGTCACTGCGCTCCTGCTTCGGCGACGGTATGGTGCTGCAGCCTTGGTCCGGGTCGCCACCATCGCCGCTCCAGCCCGAGCAGCCAGCCCCGTCGTCGTCGCCCTCTAGGTCGTGAGCCGAGGCTCGAGCTCGCTTTCGTCGCGACCACGACCAAGTTCAGTAATCGCGTCCATCGGCGGCACGGCCTCAAAGGACGTGCGCTCAGCGACGCGCTGGCCCGGAAACTCTTCCGGGACCTCCTGGATCTTCAGTTGGAGGGCCGCCGCCTTGTACTCCGGCGGTGGCGTCGACTCCTTCTTCACCTGGCGCTAGGGCCCGAAGGGGCGTAGGCGGCCAAGGGGAGGCGGAGGCGCTCGACGGCCCCTGCTGACACCGACGACGATGATGCCCGAGCGCCTGCGATGTTGCGACGACGGGCTCTCGTCGTACTCGTCCTTCACTAGGGCGAGGGTCGCGGAGAAGCGTGACGACGAAGATAACGTGGGGTAGAGGGAGTAGCACGGCGACGATGACCTCGGCGAGGAAGACGTCGAGGAGGAGCGGGCGGCCTGTTGGCGCGGCTCCCACCGCTGCCCTGGGTGCCGTCATGGCTGCGGCTGCGGTAGAGGCATCATCAGTAGCGGGTTGTTGCCACTGGCGATATAGTCCAGGACCCATGCGAGCGTCCTGCCTGGGGCGCTCCACCACCAGATTCGCCCTTGAAGGTTGTTGTCCTCTAGTGGGGGGCCGTCGCCGTCGTAGCCTTCAAGGCGGGTCCGCCGCTGGTCCGCGAAGAACTCGTCCCACGCCTAGACATTGTTCAGATCCCAGGCGGGATCGTTCCGATCGTCCGGAGTGAGGACGTCCCAATAGTGCCGGTAGATCTCCGCCGAGCGCGTCTGGCCACGGGGGACCGGCGGGATGGGAAGGCCGTCGGCGCTGAGGAACCAGTGGTGAGGGCACCGCATGTCTGCCGACGCTGGGTAGACAGCCTCCCACAGCGCCCATGCCTCGTGAATGCGCAGCGAGCGCCGTCTAAAACCTTTTGCGGCGGCGCCATCTTCGGGGATCCTCTCCATGGTCGGCGGGTGGGTGTGGTTGGGAAGGACGGGAGAGGAGGCTGCGAGGATGGAATGCAGCGAAGGAGGCAAGGGCAAAGGGTTTTTAACACCCATGTGAGGTAGACGGTCATTGAATGCGCGGACAGTGGCGCGACATCCGAGGAAGGAGGCGTGGTGACGGAACACATCGATTGCTCGCCTATGAAAGGCTGGTCGGGGAGCAGCAGCGCCATTACTAGGCACGGAAGGCGAGGAGGAAGACGGACCGAACGGGGACCAAACGCATCGGCCGCTGAAGCTGACAGGGGTGGCCCTCAATGACCAGTCGTTCACGCGCCTTCTTCCTCGCTCCTTCCCGCCAAAACACGGCATCGACGCTCCCGCCTTCCCCCTATGGGTTGGGTACGGCCTAGGGCACTAGATAACAAAACGGGTCGTGCCGATGCCAAATAAAATTTGGAGGGCCGGGTTGGGAGTGAATTCAGCCACCGGCGCCCCCGATAGCCCTTTAGGGGGCCTTTAGGGCCCCGAGTGGAGATGCTCTTATAAGGCTATGTTTAACAAAAATTGTACCATTAGATTCATATTCAAAATACGCTTCAAGTGGTACACTCTAGGTTTAGGGCATCTCCACAGGCACGACCCAAACGGTCTGAATGCGTCCGAACCAGTCCACGCAGACTAGCGGACAGCTGCGTGCCGGCCCAGCGGGGCGACCCATCTGGACTGACTTGCTCGGATTGACCCATCCATGCACCAAATTTAGGCCACGGTTGCGTAGGCTTGTACAACCCTCTTGTCCTCCCGCGTCCTCCCTTCACCTTGGCGGTCCCTCCCGCCAGTGGCACATAAACCACTCCGCTCCTCCCTCCAAAAACCCTCTCCCAAATTTCCACTGGCAGGAGCGGGAGCGGAGGCGATGGATCCCGCTGCCACGGCCGATGCTACGCCCTCTGACGGTCCCATTGCCAAGAAGCATGGCTGGTTGAAGAAGCCGGCCAAGGATATGACAACGGACAAGCGAAAAGTTGAGTCGAAGAAGCGCACTGGCCGGCATGGAGCAGCGAAAGCTCAAGTCATCGCTGCCAAGCTCGACGTGGAGCGCCAGGAGGAGAACGAGTGCATCCTCGCCGTGCAGGCCAGAGCCAACGCCGACGAGCTAGAAGCGAAATCCGCCAAGCAAGCTCTCATCCTCATGAAGCAGGAGGTGCTCCACCTCTTTAGGTGGTACCGTCGTTGTTCCCAGCATGTCCATGACCGGCCCGTCCTCTACTATCTCGGTCACTTCCATGCCGAGAGGCCGCTTCTAAGAGCTCTCCATCGACCTCAACCGCACTCCCACGACCGTGGACACAACCTCGGAGGCATCAAGGAAGTGGCAAGCCATCTCCGTCGTGGACATGCCAGCGCCAATGAACCTGTTTGACAGAATGGCTGACCAGCAGCCATTCGCCAACGATGCGGTATGGTCACGACATTTCTTTGCCATTGCCAATAGCTTGCGCCTGCCGCTTTATCATGGCCAATTTGTGTGTAGGATTTCGTGGCCAACGATGATGAGGACGTCATGCACGACATGATTAATGAGGGTGGCCACGGCTATGGTGAGGACAAAGAGACTCAACAAGATGCCTACAATATTGAGAATGAGGCATTGTTTGGAAACAATGGCACTTCCATAGGCGAGTGGGTCAATGTCGCGTCGTTGGCCGCCACACTTGCGGCGTCACTTATCGACGGCAAGAAGTTGAGACAACAAACCACGAGCTACACCACCGACGAGGACAAGATCCTATGATAGTCTTGGATGGAGATTTCACAAGATTCACTACACGGCGCTGAGCAAAAGGGCTTTGCCTATTGGAAAAGGGTGGGCAAGTTCTTCCATGAGCATAGGAAGTTTGGGAAAAACGCCTTCTGTAGCGATCGAAATGATCTCTCCCTCTCCAAGCAATAGGGCGGTGACGAGTGTAGCAAGTTCCAAGGATCGTACGAGGTGGTGACGAAAAGTCCAGTAAGTGGCATGTTGCTGGTTGACATGGTAAAACCTCTTCCTCTCTTTGTCGATGTGTTGCATATGCATTGAGCCATTGTTGGCATCCATATGTGTAGGTCATGAAAGCAATGGAGCACTTCAAAAAGGTGAATGACAACAAGGCCTTCATGTTGACCTGTTGTTGGATGTTGATCAAGGATACCAAAAATAGGAGCTTAGCTATGTCCTTTTGGAAAGAACTTGATGCGAAGAAGAAGGGAAAGGGAAAGGGAAATGCTTCGATGGGCGGTGTCGTCGGCCTAGAAGATGACAATGGCAAATGTGTTGGCAACCCTTTAGGCGATGATACTCCCGTCCGTGCCCTCCAGCCTGGAGGACACAAGTCTACGAAGGCCAACTTCACCCGCCAGGCTGAGTCCTTGGCCTTCCAGGAGACCTTGAAGCAGCTCCTAGGAATAAGGAAGAGGCCATCACCGAGAGAGAAGAGAGGCAGTGCAAAGATAAAGAGGCCACCGACAAGACCTTTTTGGAGCTCTAGATGAGGCCTATTAAGGTGGAGGAGTGCAACACCAATGCTAGGCTAATGGAGATTGAGTCCAACGCAAAGGCCATGGAGGTCGAAGCCAAGGCCAAGAAGGTCGAGGCCAGGTCTAAGGTGTTGGAGGCAAAGGCCAAGGCCAACGAGGCCGAAGCCAAGATCATGGCCGATGAGAATGCCATCATGCTCACCGACCTGGATACCATCACCGACCCTGATCGTAGGGCTTGGGTTGAGAGGAAGCAGTAGATCATCCGGGCTTGTGATGCTTGAAGGGCAATGACGACAATGAATGCCACTTTTTGAGAGGAACTTGCCACCTTTTGGGTATAGTGTATGATGCACAATTCAGATCAACTAACCACTTGTTGGAGATGCCCAAAGGGCAATGACACACGTCTACCATATTATTTGCTTGTCAAATTGTGTATTTGTATATGTATTTGAGATGACTGATAAAAGATTGGCCACGATGGCGCCAAAAACCAGGACAAATAGATGGCTCGCGCCGCTAGCCGTGACTAGCTGGACCACGACTCAAATCTCCCCGCGGTCCGACCCAAATGGATATAAATGGACGTTTTGGGTCACCAGTTTAGATCAGCCCAGTGGATATGCCCTTACGACATCTCCATCGGGCAGATTCATTTTGGACATGGGAGGTGTGTGAATGGATCTGTTTAGATCGACACAAAAACAAACCATTTTAGCCTCTATTCGTTTGGTTCAGAATGCGAGCCGCGATCCTTTTTTGGAAGCAAAATATTAAAAATAAATAAAAATTTAGATATGTATTGCACAAATACTCTAACTTTACATGTACAAAATAAAAAGACATAATTAAAATAAAACTCCAGCTATGGCTAGGCCTTCTGGCATCCAACACGATGACGCACATGACCATGGCCCCGATAAATAGTACGCCGGTGGTGGTGGCGGCTGCTGGTGTGGCGATATCATGGGGGCGGGTGGGCGCCATGGTGGCGCCTGGAGGTCTCACTAGGAGGGATTGGATATGGCCCATAGAGGCACCACTCATCTTCGAGAGAGCAGAAGATCGCCTTCTCCACGTCCAACTCCTCCCGAGTCGGTCGAGGCGGGCAAGAGCCGGGGTCATTGGGGGTGGCACGGGAGGCGCGCAAGCAGTCGACGCATGCGTCCCGTAGTTCTTGTCACCGTATATGATGCCGATAGAAGAGGCCTCGAGGATGGCAAACCTGAATCGCTCGCCAGTGGTTCGGTTAACCCCACCTTTGTATGGCGGTGACGGCCTACGGAGCCGCGCCACACCGTCGCTGTCCTCGCTGTCATTAGAGAAGTTATCGTCGCTATCGTCGGCGTCGCGACCATCGGGTGGGTTGCGTGGGGGACAGGGAGGAAGAGGGGGAGGGGAGTGGGTGGGTTGCGACGGGTGCTGGGAGGAAGAGGGTGGCCAGACATGGCTGTTTTCGGAGGTGCTGTGCGGTGCCGCTACTCCACGGTGCCCGCCTCTTTTTATAGCGGACAATCGCTCCGACGGGAAAACCTGCGTGAAGCGGGAACCTACTGGATATGGCGGGAACCAGCCAGAACTGGCACGAAACAGCGGCGGAATAGGCGGTAAGCGGTGGCGGTGGATCGCTTTTCTGCTGTCATGAAACGAGCCACCACAGGAGACGGACATGGACGAGGTTGCGGGCCCACACATGGGCGCGCCCGGTCGCTGCCAGACGGGCCCGTGCAAGGACGTGGGGACACGTGCGTTGTCCGCGTCGCGTCTGGAACGACACATTTCCTACTCATATTTGGGCTAGAAATGGGTCGGTCCGAACAAGCGTGGTCGTTTAGGTCGAATTGCTGGAGCGGGTTTCCATCGTCCCGACCTCTGCAAGAATCGACTCGATCCGGTGGAGATACCCTTAGTTTATGAACTCAGAAGAAAAACCATGCAGGGATATCGAGACAATGCTGCGTCAACTATTTTGTGACCGATGGATATGTTCTTTCAATCTCTTCAGAGAACAGCTGCACTGGTGTTTTTATTTGACTTCTGTTGCAATCACGTCTTCACGGCATGACGTGGGTTTTCCTTGCCCGTTTCGACCAACTCCTCGCTCTAACAAAAGACGCATCACACGTCTAAGGGGGCGTTTGGTTTACTGGTTATCCCCTGGATGACAAGGGATAGCCACTTTTTAGGTGGCTACCCTGTGTTTGGTTTAGAGGCTGAGATGGATGGGGGTATCTAGATTCTGGGTATATTCCTCTAGAAAACTGGTTGAGCTCGTCCGCCAAAATCTGGTGAATGAGGGCAACCACTTCTGGCTGGCGTCGCTAATCGCACCCTGAAACGTTTTCTTGACTGTCTGCTCGCTCACCTCCTCCCCTGTTGTCCCTTGCCTTCTCCTGTGTCTCGCTCGGACCAATGCGGCATAGCTAGATCGACATCTCCGGTGGCCATACCCAGAACGACAACGTCGGCGGCTAAAGGGAAACAGAGCAGCGTGACCGAGATAAATCTTTCCCCATCTAATCTCGTGTGAAGGGAAACAGACAGGGCGGTGGCTATGGGTGTGCTATGTCCTGAGGCGGCGCTGGCAGAGCGGACACATGCTCTTGCAGCGGCCAAAGGCGGCGAATCACGGCGACGTCAACGTGACGGCGAATCCATTCATCCCCTATTTTCTCCCTCTCCCAATCCTCTCGATCGAGGCGACGACGCGACGGTGCATTAAGGATTCGTGTAGCGGGTGGTAATCTCCAGCCCGAGGAGGAGCACAGGTGCCGACCGGACTTTGCATGTCGCTTAGAAGAAAGATGTGGTGGCGATGGCAACTGCTTTCGGGAGTGCGCCAGTGCAGCCAACGAAAGCAGCTTCACGCCCACGCGAGCTTGACGACAAAGACATTAGCTTCAGGCTCGTAACTAGCAACAACAGCTTATGTGCTCTTTTACATGTGTGCAGTTCATGTTTACTTCAAGATCTGATAACGAAACCGTATAATGCCTCACGTGTCTGTATGCAGCTAGCTACGAGTTCAGTGAAATCATGGTCAGTCTATGGTATATACCGAGCTATTTGTGGTGTTTAAATGAATAGCTTATATGTGGCAAAATACAGCTAAAATAGCATATATATATAGAGTTAATCTCACCCCTTCATGGTAACACGAGGTTATCAGAACAACGTATCCAATTTTCATCCTTCCAACCAAACAAGAAAATGGCTATCCCTAACCACCTCTTATCCTGTCGAACCAAACAAAAAAAAATGGCTACCCCTAGCCAGGTGGCTGTGGATATCCCTATCCCAAAATCTTATCCTCTGAACCAAACAACCCCTAAATAGTGCTTGTGTGTGCTATATAACCTGCTTATAATAGTCAAACGTGTGTAGCCGAAGCTTCTGACGACTGGCGTCGAAATGGAACCAAATGTTGCACGCCATCCAAATTATTTAGAGCAAGTATAATAATAGTGTCAAACCTGGCTATAAGAAATTGTCAAATCATATATAGCTAATTTACAGGTAACATGTAGTAAATGCCATAAGGATAGTACTCCCTATGTTATAGAAATAGTAGGAAGTATTTTATTATATGGTTTACCTCGCATTCTCACGGAGTGACTTGGAGCACGGCTACAACTGGCTCTCGTATGAGAGTTCACTCTCCCTACTTTTTCATCTCTCTTTCTATATAGGTAAAAGTGACACGTAAACGGGGTTTAAGACCACCATTCTACTTGCTCTTAGTAGTAAAATAACCGATACTTAATATAGAACCAACAGAGTAGTTCAATCAACCAACTGGAGAAAGTCTAGTTTGATCGACAACTCCAACTCATATAATTTTTTTTTCACGAAATTTCAACTATCTATTAAAAATCATCAACACTGATAAAAAAGGCTCAAAAGTTAAAAAAAAATACAAATAATCTATGGACCACCTAGTTGCATGACACATAAGGTAAAAGTTTTTCCATCCACTAAGTCAGTGCCAGGATACCAAGCACTAAATTCTACCATTAATTGTTCAAAAAGTGTCCGCAAAGATATTTGGAGGCAAAAATGTGCAATATTTAGTGGTGTAGGAAATTCTATTTCCAGACACTTTTCAATATTGCCTAAAAAAGGATAACCCTAGACATTTTAAAAAGTGTCTCTATTTTTATTTTAAGACAGTTTTATGAAATGTCTTCTATTTCAGCTTGTGGCACTTTTCAGGATTGCCACTATTCTAGTTTAGAGGCACTTTTTTCTGTAATGCCGTTGATTGCATTTTTGGTATTTCAAAAATTTCCCAGAAACGCAATAAGGGAAATACTTAAAATAGTGCTTGTGAATGTAAATAAAGAAAATACTTAAAAGCGCTTATAAAATAAAATGAGATACTCTTGGGTATACAATGACAATAACAAAATTATCATGCTATATTTAAAAATCCTGAAATATAACATACAAGCACTTACAATATACCACATATAGCTATTAAAATTACAATAAATTTCATAAACTAATTACAATGACAACAAATGTGCTGCATTCTCTAAAAACTTGGCTAACTTGTTGATACATTCGATCCGGATTCCGGATTACATTTTTAGTATAGTAGGTTTTCCCCTAGTAGATCTAGGTTTATCGAACCTTGGAAAATGATTGATGTATGGAAATAATAAGGCATGTCTACAAGACTTTTATGTTTACCGCACCTTTATAGCTTACTTTGAATCGTTGGTTATTGCAATGGATGGAAATAGGCCGGGATTGAAGATTCACCTGCGGCTGCACATACATATTGGATAAATTTAATAATAAGCACATTCATGTGGAAAATGATCTAATGTAGATATGGTTGTGGGCATGATATCCATAAACACTAAAGCCCCTATAAGCCACAAGCATAGTAATGCTTTTTTGATCCAATCGTTAAACCACTAAGTGCCGGGCTATAACAATTATTAAGTAAAATACAAATCAGAGCATTACGAACGGTGATATTGTTGTTACTTCCAAGTGGATCCATAAACAAAAACTATATACCCCTTGATGTCACTGGATTTCGCGTGAAGTTATTGTTCACCACTCATCTTACCTCGAGCCTTTATCAATCCTTGAGATCTCGGGTACCTACAAGTCCATGGATCGAGACAAGAGACAAAGAAACAAAGATACATATCTCCTATTTAATCACTAAACAATATTTTCATGTATTAGATGCACATAAGCGCTGCGAGGTTTCACCCCAACTCGCAGCCCGTGAGGACTTCGCACTCATAATAATAAGATCAATGATAGAAAACATTGTGCAAATACTTAGGTTGAAATCAAATATTCTCTTACAATGGTTGCCAAATCATAAGGAGATCTCAAGTATAAGATAATGACTATGGCTATGGAGTGGATGGAGGATGGAGAGGATGAAATGGAGGATGGAGAGGATGAACTATGGTGGTGGATTTCCTTCGGTGATGTTGTTAGGCAATCTGAGAATGGCGGCTCTCTGCACGGCAGTTGGAGTCTCAAAATATATAGGCGTCCTTACGAAAGTTGCAGCATTTGACCTAAGGAAGCTATCGCCGCATAGTACGGGCGGGCCGTACAAGCAGGCCTTGCCCATACTGCATGTCATTAAGCTTGCAGACGACTCCATTTTGTACCTAGTTAACTTGGCTAAGTAGACAACATGATAATCTTCATGAATGCTCCTGATTTCGCCTTACCTAGTGTGATTTCCTGCACAACACAAATTGAAACCAAGGATTGCACATCTTTGCAATAATTAGTCATTAGTAGCAAGACTAGAGAGATTCTTGGTCAATTACTTGCCTTAAAATGTGATTTAAACACAGTGAAAGATGGCTATATTCACAGCCATCAACTTCCCCAAATCTCAAACCTTGATCATCCTCGAGCAAGAAATAAAACAAACCATAAAGAACTCATCGTTTAAACTGAAATAACGAGAAGATGAATTCACTTACGGTTGCTGGTAATATGCATCTAGCACTTCTTCCATTTGAAAGGCTTATCAAAATTAGAGAAATGCCAAGAGTACTATACACGCTTCGTTGACTCAAACAATCAAAGCAGAGTTGATATAAGTATAAACAACTAGAGGTGTAACAATCATTCCAATTCCTCTAGTTAACTCTGAGCTTGCCAAGGAACACTAGGAAGTTTCTTATTAGCAGAATTATGTATGAGAGATCATGTCCAAAGTATCTTAACAATGAAGTGTCTTATTGGCACCCACATCAATAGATCAAAACTATCAAAACACTACTATTTCATTCATTGTATTTCAAGAAAATTCATGTAGTAGTAATGAGACCATGCCAAAGACTCTTCGTGTGAATTTCTTTCAAATAAGATTTCCAACAAGGATCATTGAGTGACTTTTTTAGCAATACTTCGCACAACCTTCAAGAGTACATATATGTTTTCCCATGATGGTAACATTACCCAAGTCGTCAACTCAATAGCCAAAATCAGGGGTTGTACCATTGATCGTTCGTAGGCCAGCGGAGTTGTTGGCATCCCAAAGGTGTGCATCAAAAATTTATAAATAAGCAATAACATACTTTGACTCACAACTCTTATCTTTGGCATGTATCTCAATTACCACTATACTTCATTTCAATCAAACAACTTCTTTCAAGAGTGCCATCAGGTCTACCAATATATCTATGGGGTTAAGTACCTTCAAAGGTAAGCTCCTAAGACAATCATCAACATACAAGTCATAAATTGGAGAATTTTCTTGTTGTACTTGTTTGGCAATACTATTTATAAGTCAAGACTCAGTTAGCTACAAGAACTAGAGAAAAAGCTTCCACAACTAATTATCCATACAAATAAAAAGCTTTACTATAACTATTTTGAATTACTCCCACTAGCATAGCATCTTAACAAATCAACTAACTAGGATAAATATTTCAAATTTCTAAACTGTGAGATATAGGACATACCTCTCATGAGTGGCCTCATTGGTTCTTTTCCTTATGGGGATGTGTTCCTTTAAAACTCAAGTCAAATCACCCTCATCATAATATTGAAGCAAAGAGGCAATATGCAAATCCATTTTCACGAAAAAAGGATAAAAGGAAAAATCATTTTGTATTTTGAGGATGGGGATTAAAGAATAGAAAATACTTGCGACCAAGCGAGATACTAAAGAAATGAAAAAGGAAAATGAAAGCGAAAAGCAAACAAAAAGCAAAGTGTTGGGACAACCCAACACGAGTGTTTCAAAGCTCTCACAGAGCTGGAGTATAACCTCATTAGTACACAAATAAAATTGTTTAGGGAACACATCCCCAAGCTCAGGATTTTGCAAGCCCTTTTGTTTCTCATTATGGTGATGATGGATAATCTCGCAAGTTCCATTGGCTGCTCTAACTGGTGAACTGGGTTGAGATGTTCTCGGTGGCATCTCGAAGGTTGATGGAGAGTTTGCTCATGTTCTGGATGTTTCCTTCGAGCACGTAGATGTCTTCATAGGTGGTGTAGTAGTTTGGTGGAACCTGCTCTTGTTCGGGACCTTCTTGTTCTACTTCTTCATCTTCTCCTTCTTCATCCACAGATTCTTCTTGTTGGGGTAGTCCTGCTTCAACTTGCGCGTCATAATAAAGGGAATATGCCCGAGAGGCAATAATAAAGTGATTATTATCTTATTCCATGTTTATGATAAATGTTTATTTTGCATGCTATAATTGTATTAATTGGTAACATTAATACATATGTGTTTAATAAACAAACAAAGGGTTCCTAGTTATGCCTCTCTTATAAACTAGCTCGTTGATTAACAAGATGATCAAGGTTTCCTGATCATAGACATTGGATGTTGTTAATAACGAGGTCACAACATTGGTTGAATGGTGTGATGAACATTCATCTGAAGTATAGAAATACGATCAAAGTCATTGTGTTTAAATTTCTATAACATCATACGAAGTAATTCTAGTCCTTAGACCATGAGATCATGTCAATCACTAACACTAGAAGAGTAACTTGATAAGATCAAACGCCACACCATAACAGGGTGACAATAAAGGTTGGTTCAGATACTCCGAAGGTGTTATGTAGAGGCTCATGGATCAAGAGTAGTATTTGTCCATCCCGATGACGGATAGATATACTCTGGACCCTCTCGGTGATATCACATTGAGATAGCTTGCAAGCAAGTGATGTGATCACTAGAATATTATATCACGGGAACGAGAAAAGAGTGCATGTCGGTAACGAGATCAAACTAGGTATGGAGATACCGATGATCGAATCTCGGACATGTAATATATCGTGAGACAAAGGGATTTAGTTACGATGTTAAAAGGTTCACACGATCACTAGAGTCATCGTGAATGTGTGGGAGTCAGTACGGATCTCTAGGTCCCGCTGCTGATTATTGATCAGAGAGGGGTCTCGATCATGTCTGCATTATTCACGAACCGTAGGGTGACACACTTAAGGGATACCAACACCATTTAGGAGAAAATGTGTGTGAGGACCGGAACTTAACTTCCAGACCCCCCTATGTTTATTCGTCAATCCTAAGATCAATGTTGATGACACAACGAAATATATATCATTGCAGACGTACAAAAATAATTTATTACAAAGTCTGGATAACAACATAGTAAAATGTCTAGTGACATTTATTACATCCAGAAAGCATGGCGGAAATATAAAACGCGTAGTGACTCCATCTCAGCCACAGGCACTCGATGTAGTCCACGAGACCTCACTCCTCAGCTTCATCATAGTAGTCGTAGTCCTCTCCTTCATAGTAATCTGAATTTCAACAAAAGTATTTCCATGAGTACATAAAGTACTCAACATACCCCTTATGCAAGACCTGATATATCTACATGTGGATTTGTGTGGAGGTCATATGGTTCTTTTGCATAAGAGCCAATTTTATTTGCAATCGATAGTAGTTTTGATAAAAGCGGTTTCAGACAAAAACATGTTTATCATCAATGTGGTAGTTCTCAATAATGTGATTGTCCACGACAACTCACACAGTTCATAGATTTCAGGATTAGGATAGGGGCAAATAGGGAAGTAGCTAGACAGGTTCCCGTATGTCAAGAAAGATTCATGTGTCATCCATGACCGTGGACACGGCTATTCGAATAGTTTAAACTCTGCAGAGGTTGTACACTTTTCTCACACGACACAATCCCGTCTTATTGCCCACCAGTGACCGCTGGTTTAGTACACACCTATTGGTGTGCCGGCAGAGGGATTGTGACGAGTTCTTTTAGCTAGATCCCCCAAAGATGTGACGAGCCCACTGGGTATGGCACACGGAACTGTCAGTACGTCCCCAAACCGGTCTCCCCATCTGTGCCGAAGGTTCCCCCGCAGGCAGACACCTCATCAGCGGTACAACGACATGAACACCTAAGGCTGACTAACCTACTTGACCAAGCCAGTGCCCATTATAGCATGTGGTTGTACGGTGCTCACAATCTTCAAATCCAAGACTTATTAGGCCCTCATGCGGCACAGACGACGAATTGCCCCCTTCAACTAGTGAAGGGCAACCAATCGCTCCTTCCTTTGATGCAGTTGTCGCCCACGCCAGTGTTTAGATGGTAAGTTTCACCCAGAGTAGAATAGAGTAGAGGAAGCAACAACGGCTAGCTCAACGAGCTCAACAAGTTTCAAAAGTATATATGTGACCCGAGGGTCATCCAATTCCTCCGAAGAGGGGAGATCAAGGATCCTAAATATTATTTAGCATGGCTAAGCAATTCTACTCTACAAGATTAATATATAATCTCTACTCAGGGTTGTGTATGGCGACAAGTGTATCAAAGTATGTGGGTAACCAAAATAGCAGCAATATTTATAAAACAATAACAACATGCACTTATAAAACATGGGATAATTATGAAAGAGGCATGTCTTTGTTGTCGTGAAAGTGTTCTTTCTCGAAATCTTGATTCTGCTCGAACCCGTCACTCCCTACTCGTCATAACGATGAAACACACATAAATACATATTTTGAATAACCAAAAATAAGATCCAAATATAAAGATCCAAATAAAAAGAATCAAATAGACTGACAAGATTCGGACGGTTCGGTATAAGGGTTGGTCTACCGTCACAACTAATATAATATATTAGGAGAAATAATATGGTTTTGTTATAGCCACAATAGATGGCATATATATAATATGCAATGCACAACCACACTATATATGCTACTAAATCGTATAGTTAAGTATACGCGTAATAATAAAGACATGTCAGAAACTAATGTGACCATGCACGCATACAACACTATAACACATGAGCTAAACATACACATACATGCGTGCATAATCTAAGATGAGCATATCTGGTGCATGCGGTGATGACCAACATCTATAATTCTACGGTCATGCATTTAGCAAGCATTACCGACAGTAGCATGGTATTTAAATGCAACAATTAATAGTGTTATGCTCACAAGAGATTACCTGCTAGTCTACTAGTCAACACAATGAGAAACATGCACTAAATAAATCCTAGCAAATTAACATGGTACTAAAAACAGATGAAGATATTGTACTAATTATGGTTTACAAACCACTGACATGCTCCACTGATAATACAAAAAAACTGATTAACAATTGAAAAGATGCACGTAGGACAATAATTAAATCTGATGGTTACTCATGTTGCTAAACATGTATAAATAAGTGTAAGACTATACAGAGAGCATGCTTCTACTTCTGCTAAAACAATCTACAACTAAGCATGTATAAATAATTTGCAAAAGCTACTAGCTGACTAGCATATGCATACTAACAGATTCAGTTCTTAGCTAGGCATTAGATTTAATCTATACAAATATGAATATATGTGAATAAAAGCAGTACACTGGGTAGTTGCAATACACGGAACCTGACTATATGCTCAAAAAGATGCACCGAATTTAAATACACGACATAAATATCTAAATAGCTACAGGCTATACACTAGGCAAAATATGCAACGCATAGACATGACCATATGTTCATAGCTAGTGATGTACAGATACAAATAATTTCAAAATATATTGATCAATCGCGATTATACTCGTATCCAATTACACATGTGGGTTCCTAGAGTTATTTGGAACGATCTATCTGTTGGGATCCAGTCGATCCAAGGTGTGCAAAGTGGTCTACAACTACCATGCCGCCGGATGGCATTCGGTTCACCGGCACCGCCGTCAACTACAAAACTACGGCGGAAAAACATGTCTAGAAGGTAGGCATATGTGTGAGTAGGGTGTGCGCGAAAGGATTTGTGTTGGAGCTCACCGGTCGCGATGTAAACCCCTGATAAAGTTGATGAACCGAGATGAACTTTTAGCGTGGTACATCATGGGTGTTCAGCATCTCGGATTTCTGGTTTCCTAGGATCAGCCCTTCTCCTCCTCGTCATTCTGGTGGCGTGGTCGTTGGATCCCTCTTGTCCGGAACTGCTGGAAAGGCGAGCAGCGCGTTGGCGCAGCTCTCGCCCAAGCTTGAGTCTTGATGAGAGCCTAGGCTCGTATGGTGGGTATGACAATAGCAGACAACGAGAGATGAATCAGGCTTAAAAACTCGGTAATGTAATGGCTGCCGTTTCTAATAGAGACGTTTCTACTACGGTTTATGGCTGGTCATTACTTGCTGTCTTGTGACATGCATGGAGACGAAACAGTGTGGCGTTTTGGCTGGTTTGGCGTGGATGTTTTGTTGGACTCTGTCTTGTGCAAGATCAGTGAACCTCGGTTCAGCTGGGCTGCAATGTCCACTTCTGCGAAGACCGGAACTTAACTTCTAGACCCTCCTGTGTTTATTCGTCAATCCCAAGATCAATGTTGACGACGAAATGTATATCATTGTAGACGTACAAAAGTAATTTATTACAAAGTCTAGATAACAACATAGTAAAATGTCTAGTGACATTTATTACATCCAGAAAGCACAGCGAAAATATAAAGCGTAGTGACTCCATCTCAGCCACAGGCAGTCGATGTAGTCCACGAGACCTTACTCCTCAGCTTCATCATAGTAGTCGTAGTCCTCTCTCTCATAGTACTCTGAATTTCAATAAAAATATTGCCATGAGTACATAAAGTACTCAACATACCCCTTATGCAAGACCTGATATATCTACATGTGGCTTTATGTGGAGGTCATATGGTTCTTTTGCATAAGAGCCAATTTTGTTTGCAATCGATAGTAGTTTTGATAAAAGCGGGTTCAGACGAAAATATGTTTATCATCAATGTGGTATTTCTCAATAATGTGATTGTCCACGACAACTCACACAGTTCATAGATTTGAGGATAAGGATAGGGGCAAAGAGGAAAGTAGCAAGACAGGTTCCCGTATGTCAAGAAAGATTCATGTGTCGTCCATGACCGTGGACACGGCTATTCGAATAGTTTAAACTCTGCAAAGGTTATACACTTTTTCCACACAACACAATCCCGTCTTGTTGCCCACCAGTGGCCGCTGGTTTAGTACACACCTATTGGTGTACCAACAGAGGGATTGTGACGAGGTCTTTTAACTAGATCCCCCAAAGATGTGACGAGATCACTGGGTATGGCGCACGGAACTGAGAGTACGTCCCCAAACTGGTCCCCCCATCTGTGCCAAAAGTTCCCCCACAGGCAGACACCTCATCAGCGGTACGGCAACATCAACACCTAAGGCTGACTAACCTACTTGACCAAGCCAGTTCCCATTATAGCATGTGGTTGTACGGTGCTCACAATCTTCAAATCCAAGACTTATTAAGCCCTCATGCAGCATAGACGATGAATTGCCCCTTCAACTAGTGAAGGGTAGCCAATCGCTCCTTCCTTTGATCTAGTTGTCGCCCACGCCAGTGTTTAGATAGAAAGTTTCACCCAGTCTTGAATAGAGTAGAGGAAGCAACAATGGCTATCTCAACGAGCTCAACAAGTTTCAAAAGTATATATGTGACCCGAGGGTCATCCAATTCCTCCGAAGAGGGGAGATCAAGGATCCTAAATATTATTTAGCATGGCTAAGCAATTCCACTCTACAAGATTAATATATAATCTCTACTCAGGGTTGTGTATGGCGACAGGTGTATCAAGGTATGTGGGTAACCAAAATAGCAGCAATATTTGTAAAACAATAACAACATGCACTTGTAAAACATGGGATAATTATGAAAGGGGCATGCCTTCATTGTCGTGAAAGTGTTCTTCCTCGAAATATTGATTCTGTTCGAACCCGTCACTCCCTACTCGTCATAACAATGAAACACACATAAATACATATTTTGAATAACCACAAATAAGATCCAAATAAAAAGAATCAAATAACTGACAAGATTCGGACGGTTCGGTATAAGGGTTGGTCTACCGTCACAACTAATATAATATATTAGGAGAAATAATATGGTTTTGTTATAGCCACAATAGATGGCACATATATAATATGCAATGCACAACCACACTATATATGCTAGTAAAATCGTATAGTTAAGTATACGCGTAATAATAAAGACATGTCAGAAACTAATATGACCATGCACGCATACAACACTATAACACATGAGCTAAACATACACATACATGCATGCATAATCTAAGATGAGCATATCTGGTGCATGCGGTGATGACCAACATCTATAATTCTACGGTCATGCATTTAGCAAGCAGTACTGACAGTAGCATGGTATTTAAATGCAACAATTAATAGTGTTATGGTCACAAGAGAATTACCTGCTAGTCTACTAGTCAACACAATGAGAAACATGTACTAAATAAATCCTAGCAAATTAACATGGTACTAAAAACAGATGAAGATATTGTACTAATTATGGTTTACAAATCACCTGACATGCTTCACTGATATTACAAAAAAACTGATTAACAATTGAAAAGATGCACGTAGGACAATAATTAAATCTGATGGTTACTCATGTTGCTAAACATGTATAAATGAGTGTAAGACTATACAGAGAGCATGCTTCTACTTCTACTAAAACAATCTATAACTAAGCATGTATAAATAATTTGCAAAAGCTACTAGCTAACTAGCATATGCATACTAACGGATTTAGTTCTTAGCTAGGCATCGGATTTAATCTATACAAATATGAATATATGTGAATAAAAGCAGTACACTGGGTAGTTGCAATACACGAAACCTGACTATATGCTCAAAAAGATGCACCGAATTTAAATACACGACATAAATATCTAAATAGCTACAGGCTATACACTAGGCAAAATATGCAACGCATAGACATGACCATCTGTTCATAGCTAGTGATGTACAGATACAAATAATTTCAAAATATATTGATCAATCGCGATTATACTCGTATCCAATTACACACGTGGGTTCCTAGAGTTATTTGGAACGATCTATCTGTTGGGCTCCAGTCGATCCAAGGTGTGCAAAGTGGTCTACAATTACCATGCCGCCGGATGGCATTCGGTTCGCCGGCACCGCCGTCAACTACAAAACTACGGCGGAAAAACATGTCTAGGAGGTAGCCATATGTGTGGGTAGGGTGTGCGCGAAAGGATTTGTGACGGAGCTCACCGGTCGCGATGTAAACCCCTGATGAAGTTGATGAACCGAGATGAACTTTTAGCGTGGTACGTCGTTGGTGTTCAGCAGCTCGGATTTCTGGTTTCCTGGGATCAGCCCTTCTCCTCCTCGTCGTTCTTCTTCTCCTCGTCGTTCTGGTGGCGTGGTCGTTGGATCCCTCGTGGCCAGAACTACCGGAAAGGCGAGCAACACCTTGGCACAACTCTCGCCCGAGCTTGAGTCGTGATGAGAGCCTAGACTCGTATGGTGGGTATGACAATAGCAGACAACGGGAGATGAATCAGGCTTAAAAACTTAGTAATATAATGGCTGCCGTTTCTAATAGAGACGTTTTTACTACGGTTTATGGCTGGTCATTACTTGCTGTCTCGTGCCATGCAGGGAGACGAATCAGTGTGCCGTTTTGGCTGGTTTAGCGTGGACGTTTTGTAGAACTCTGTCTTGTGCAAGATCAGTGAACCTCGGTTCAGCTGGACTGCAATGTTGACTCCGCAAAGAAAGATTGAGAGGAGAGAGAGTGAGATGTATACGTGTATACATATACACACGGCCAGATTCAATAGTTCGGCCAAGAAAATCGAGGTGAGAGAGAGTAGGACTGGGATTTATAGTGTATATATGTGAGGCAAATGCATGGCATGCATCGGGTCTAGAGAGCACTAGAGAGAGAATTAGAGAGAAGGGCATATATACATATATGCTATGATAGAGACTAGAGCATGGCATGCACGTGCATGTGGATGGATGTGGGCCAAGTCCAAAAAATGCAAATTTTTAAATAACCAAATTAGAAAGAAGTTGGAAAATCAAAACCACTTTCAAATAAATAGGAAAGTAACTTTGAGAATTTAATCTCTTCTTTCATATGTCAACTTAATTCCAGAGAATTAATTTTAGCAACTCAAAATATAACGAAAAGAAAAACTCAGAGAAGCATAGTCCAATATGCTGAAGCAAACAAAAAAATTGCAATCCAACTTGAAGGACCCATAAAACAAAATTATATTCATAATGGATTAAATTCATATTAGAGCTGTTTGTGTATGAAATTTTCGGTTAAGCTTTTATTTATTGAACAAAATTTTCTAGTCCTCATTTTTGAATAAAAGCTTTTGAAAACTCCAAAAATCGGTTTGTGACAATGTGTTTTAAAGAAAAAGATTCTGAAAGCGCTGGAATCATTTCGATGAAACCAGAATTGTTTCGGGTGAAATTGCAGAAACTGGTTCTGCATGTGATATTGAAATGTTGCAGGGGGTTTTATGTGAATGTTTGTTAATAAAAGTAATTAACAAAATTCTGAATAAAATAAAAAAAAGAGTTTTATTAAATGAGAGTTGCATTAAATTTGGTATACATTTAACGCATGTGAGTGGAGGTGTGTTTATGTGAGTGGGAGCTCCACCCACATGAATGAGGGAGAGGCAAGCCCCCTATAAAGGAGCACCTCGTCCTCCTCTACTCTTACACCTCCTCGTGAAGGATCTCTCTCTCCCTCTAAAAATTATTCCCCATGGTCTCGGATTAGCGAGATACATGTTTCTTGTGGCTTTGTCTGGAAAGGAGTTGTTGCTTCCGCTGCATCGCTGGAGCGAGGACGCGGAGGTTGTCGGGTACCGAACGTGTGTGCGATCATGGATGCACCGTTGCTTTGTGGTGCTGGACTTGCTGGTGCTGGACCTGTTGGACTCGCTGGACTTCATCACGATCTTGAGATCGGCAAGCGTACGACTATATCATCCACGAGTACAACCTCGTAACGCTTTGTTGCTCTTCAAGGGTATGTTCTCTATGGATGTATATCCACCGGCTGATTGTATCTAGGTAGATATATCTTGATGCTTAGTTGTTCACATCGTAGGAATTTTTTTATTTTCTATGCTACGAACCCAACAGTGGTATCAAAGCCTGATCTAAGCGTAGATGCTTTGCACGGGTAGAACACATATGAGTATGTGGGCGTTGATTATCATGTTATTGCATATTCTATGTATTTTTTATATTGGTGGCATAGTGGGATGAAGCAATCCGGACTAACTTTACATGTCCTCGCACATGAGACCTGTTCCACACTTGACATGCAACTAGTTTTGCATAAGTGGCTAGCAGGTGTCTGTCTCTCCTACTATAGTCAATATATGATTTACAACAAGTTTCTAATAATCTGATTATCACCTTTGTGGTTCCATGTTCATAGGTAAGACCGGTTCTATCTTCGAAAGCTCTAAGCCACCTAAAACATGCAATTGATAAATTAGAAGCGTCTAATTTAGTTGTTGCTGGGCAACTATCATGATATGGTAATGTTATAATCTGAAGTACAGTTGATACTCTTGGAAATTATAGCATACCTAACATGTAAGTTCCATAGACCTTGACCTTACACATAAAGGAATGATAAAGATCATACCACAATGCACATGATAGTGATCAAGTGCAAGAACCATATCATTTCACTTTATGCATATGATGTTTGTTTGCATCTTATATTGTTTGTATGGCGCTTTAGTAGCATTATAAGATGATCCCTGATACATTGTAAATGTATCTATAATTTTTGATGCTCCATGCTTGGTTTTATCCACTTTCTTGTGTTTTGTCCATACTTTGGAGTACTTTTCATATGATTTCTTGGACTAACCTATTAACAAGGGCCACAGTGCAATTTGCATTTCTGCTGTTTTTTGGTTCCGGAAAATCAGAAAATGAATATTCTCGGAATTGACGGGACAAAGCCAAAGTGCCTATTTTTCGAGTAGACTCAGGGCGAGAATCGAGGCGGAGGAGGCAGGGCTAGCCACACCACCCCTAGGCGCGGGTTGGGCCTGGCCGCGCCAGGGCATGGTGTGGTGGCCCTAGGCACCCCCTCGGTCTCCCTCTTCGCCTATAAGAAGCCTTCTGACCTAAAAACTCTGGGGGGTTCGATGTTTTTTCTAGAAGGAGTTCCGCTCTGCCGCCACCACCAGATTCCACAAAACAGCACCAGAAACTCGTTACGGCACCTGGGGACGGGGGGGGAGGGAGAGATCATCGCTATCATCATCACCATCGCTTCTCCATCGACCATCCATGTTTCCCCCATCTATGAGTGAGTAATCCCCTGCTGTAGGCCATGGGGATGGTAGGATTGGATGAGATTGTTCATGTAATGGCATCAGATTGTTAGGGCATGGTGCCTAGTATCTAGTGCTTTATGACTTTGTTGCGACTTGTTGTGCTTAATGCTTGTCACTAGGGCCCGAGTGCCATGATTTCAGATCTGAACATATTATTGATTCATTATGATAGTATTGTTCTTGGTCTTATCTACAAGTTGTATACACATGTTGTTGTCCGAAACCTATGGCCCCGAAGTGACAGAAATCGGGATAACCGAAAGGGAAAGGCTTTGATGTGAGGATCACATGTGTTCACGGAGTGTTAATGCTTTGCTCCGGTGCTCTATTAAAAGGAGCACCTTAATTGCCAGTAGTTCCCTATAGGCCCTGCAGCAAACGGGCTGGCAGGACAAAAGATGTTGTGCAAGTTCTCATTGCGAGCACGTATGACTATATATGGAACACATGCCTAGGATTGTCTAGTACTTGGATGCTTTATCTTATTTATCTGCAATTGCCCTTTGTTCTGATTGCTATGTGAATTGTCCTGTCCATGCAACGCCCGTCCATCCATCCCTATGCCTACCGCACTCGAATCCCACTATTTACTGCTACTGTTACTGCTGTCTTTGCTTTACTACTGCTGTTACTTCACTATTTCTACTACAAAATTGTTGCTACTGATAAACTGCTGTGAGCAAGATTGTTTCCAGGTGCAGCTGAATTGACAACTCAGTTATTAAGGCTTATAAATATTCTTTGGCTCCCCTTGTGTCGAATCAATAAATTGGGTTTCACTTCCCTCGAAAATACTGCGATACACCCCCTATACTTGTGGGTCATCAAGACATTTTTCTAGCGCCATTGCCGGGGAGCATAGCTTTATTATCAAGTCCACTTGGATTCTCTATTGTTCGCTGCTATCCATCCATCATGGGTAAGTCTCGTGATGGCAAGGTTCCTATTTTACCATCCACTACAAGAAGAGGTACGGTTCTGAACACCTCTGTTGCTCTTGATTCACTGCATTACGAGTAAGTTCCTTACACCACCACATACACATGCGACACACACTGCTACTACTGCTGAATCTGAAACTTCTGATGCTTATGATGCTGCTTCTACTGTGCTTGATAAGAGTGGTTCATTAGGTACTTTCCTAACTGCTACGATTGCTAGAACTATAGCTGGAAATACCAAAACTCCTAATGAAGACACTACCACACCTGTTAGCTCACCTGAGTCTAGTGAGAGTTATGATATTGAAGATGGTTATGTTGAGATGACCGATGAGTTTATTAAAGAATGTAAAAACACCCATGATAGGAGCGCTGCTAAGAGTCTCCTTGAGAGGCGTACTATTAGACCCAAATTGTCTCCTGATGCTAAGTTTTCTGCTTCTCCCATAAACATTATAGATGAAGATTATGATTTCTCTCTCGATCTATCTTACATAGCTATTGTCGAGAAAGAACCTTTTTGTGGGACTAAGAATGAAAGTGCGATAGCACATATGAATGAACTTTCTACCATGAGTGGCTTGTTTTCTGATGATATTAAGATGCGTACTTACTTTGTTGCTAAGATTTTCCCCTTTTCACTGAAAGGAGAAGCTAAAACTTGGTTTAGTAATTTACCTCCTAGATCTATTGATAGCCCTGAGTGTTTGATTAGTACTTTCCTATAGAAATATTTTCCTCCCAGTGCTAGACATGCTATTTTGTAGGAACTTTTTGATTTTAAACAGGGAGAAAAAGAGGTATTGCCCAAATCTTGGGCAAGGTTTTATGCTTTGATTCATGCACATGATGGAAGTCCATTACCTAAGAATGAGCTTCTTGATATATTTTATAATGGACTAACAGAGGAATCTAGGACATACCTAGATAGTTGTGCTGATTGTGTTTTCAGGAATAGGACTCCTAAGGAAGCTGAGGAATAATGGCTAAAATAAGAAAGAATTATGAAGATTGGACTCCTCGTAAACAAGCTATGCCTGAAGTAATTGTACCTGAACCATCTATTCCCGTGCCTATTCCAACATCAAAGAAGAGGGGAGTTATTGAATTAAATGATGAAGTGATGAAGGAAGCTAAGAAATGTCTTAAGGAGAAGGGAATTAAAGCTGCAAATGTCAAGAATTTACCTCCTATAGAAGAATTATGTAAGCCTATTCCCTACTCACCCACTATTGAGGTACACTCTCTCCAACACTTTGATGAAGGTGATATCCCTTACTCTAAACCTCCTGATCAATGCTTAGAAGAATTTGATATCTTTATTGTTAAGCAAGATAACTTTAATAAAAGGGTGCAAAATCATCTAATGGAAAACACTAGAGCTATTGTTGAGTTGAAAGATATTGTGGAAAGAACCTCTAATGATGTTAAAATGATTGTTAAACACTTTCAAATGGTTCAAACTCAAATAGATCAACTCGTTAAAGTGCAAAACGACTTGCTAGTTAATGCTGCTAAAGAAAAACATGCTTATGAAATTAGAACTAGAAGTGGTGCTGCTACCGGGATCCTCTATATCACGAGGGCATCCCAAAAGAATTGAGCAGGATTCTCAACAAGCTGAAAATAGTGGTTCTACTCGTAAGAAAAGGAAAAAGAAACATAAAACTATTGTAGAACCCTCTGAACCTGCTATAGATCCTAATAGTATATCTATCTCTGATGCTGAAACTGAAAGTGGTAATGGTTCCTAATAAAGAAAAAGTTGAAGAAGAACCTGAAAACCACACTAAGAATACTAAATACACCAAAGAAGATTTTATTGCTAAGAAACATGGTAGTGAAAGAGAACCTTGGGTCCAAAAACCTATGCCATTCCCTGATAAGAAACACAAGTCAAAGGAAGATGAACACTATAATAAGTTTTGTGAGTGGATGAAGCCTTTATTTTTGCAAATTCCTTTGACTGATGCTATTAAATTGCCTCCTTACTCAAAGTATATGAAGGACATTGTCTCGAATAAATGGAAGATCCCTAATGAAGAAATTTCTACTTTGCTTGCTAATTATTCCTTCAATGGTAAGGTTCCTAAGAAACTTGGAGACCCAGGGATTCCAACTATCCCTTGCTCTATTAAGAATAGTTATGTTAGAACTGCTTTGTGTGATTTGGGAGCTGGAGTTAGTGTTATGCCTTTCTCTCTCTATAAGAGGCTTCAACTTGAAAAATTAATACCAACTGATATAGCTTTGCAAATGGCTGATAAATCTACAACTATTCCTGTGGGTATATGTGAGGATGTACCTGTTCAGGTGGCTCACAATTTCTTGATATTAACTAATTTTGTTGTACTTGAAATGCCTGAAGATGATAATATGTCTATTATTCTTGGGAGACCTTTTCTTAATACTGCAGGAGCTGTTATTAATTGTAATCAAGAAAAGGTGACCTTCAATGTTAATGATAAGGAACATACTATCTATTTCCCCAAGAATATTGAAAGGACTTATGGTTTGAATTCAATTTACAATATTGAAGGCATTCAAGTTGGAGAAATATATTGTCCCATACCAAGAGAAAAATTTGAAACTATTATGATTGGGACCATTGCTATCAAGGTTGAGGTAACATAATCATTAGTGGAATACAAAGTTTTGTCTCATATGAAATTGTTTTGGTAACAAGACCTGATCAACCTTGTTAACAAAAGGATTTCATTGAACAAAACAATGTTTCCACCATGATTATCTCCGCTTACTTCTATTCTATCCATTTTAGTTTTTGCTTATGCCTAACTTAAAGGCGTTAAAGAAAAGTACTTATTGGGAGATAACCCAAAAGTTTTAGATGATTCTTGGAAGTTATTACCTCTGTAATAACCGCTCCTTATCCTTTTTGTTTGCTTTTTGTGCCAAGAGTAACCTCTAATGAGAGAGAAGTAATGATTGGGAAAGTTGCTGTCCCAAAACAGATTTATGTGCTTCACCGTAAACATTAGTGTAAAATCTCTGAACGTCTTTTTGAGGCGTGAATTTTTGTGCTTCTGCCCCATGTTGTTATCTAACTTTTGTTAGTTCAACACTTTTTGATTTGAGCAACATACGGTCTTCGAAAAAATTCGTCTTTACCTGCTGGTCTGTTTTGACAGATTTCTGCCATTTTCTGCATTTGCTTCTTGTTGGTTCCTTTTTGAGTTCTTTTGGGGAATTGAGCTTTTTGAGGGAAGTGCTACAGTAGCTAGTGTTCTAATGGAAGTTTATTTGGTGTTGGAACTGAACCTTAAGACCTTTTATCTTGAATGCACTAATGTTGCTAATAAAGATTGTGTGAAGTTTTGTATGAAGGAAAAATTTCAGGTGTATGGAAGGAATGAGTAATGAGACGAAGGATGGACTAAAGCTCAAGCTTGGGGATGCCACACGTGTCACCCCAAGAAATATCCAATAAGTACAAGCATCAAAGCTTGGGGATGCCCAAGGCATCCCCTTCTTCATCAATAAAAATCCCAGGTTTCTTCCAAACACTTCATTTTTATTGTTTCATGCACAGTTGTGTTGTTCTTGGAGCGTCTTCTTTTTCGTTTTTGTTTTGGTTTTCGTTTGATTTTTTTTGCTTAGTTTTCTGAATAAATTGTTTGGACCCCCTATTTCATGCGCTGGTTTTCAAATAGTTTGGTTTGGTTTGGAAAAGAGTAGGAAAGCTCATGCTTAAGTGGTAAAAAGAGTTTGTTTTTGACTGTGCCTATGCTTTGTCATGCCATGCTTGATATTGTTTTGGCTTTATGCTTAGTATTCTTTGTTGTAGCATGACTTTTTATAAACAATTGAGATTGCTTAATGTGCCTTGGATGAATCATGCGTTGTTTTAGCATATTAAAGCATAGTATAGTGGTATTCTCCTTTGATGCTTTATTTGGGTTGACTTGGCGCATGCTCACACCATGTTATGACTATCTCAAGTCACCATAGCCTTTATGATCCTTTAGTTTTCAACTTGTAGTATCACTTTATGCTTTGATCAATGATGTTTTGTCGCTCTGCATGATTATGGCCATTATTGCTCTCTCGTTTGTCGCTCCCTTACTATTGCTAGCCTTCACTTCCACTGCGTATTTTACTCATGTTTCCAACTCCCTAAAACCAAATATTTCCAAAGTGTCCACCATACCTACCTATTAGCATCATTTGCTATTCCCGTGCATATTCAATATGCCTTGTTTTCTTCCTAATAAAATGTTTGCTTGTTATGAGAAAGTTAGTTAGTAAAGCTCTCACGAACTTGATGGCACGCTTTATTTTCTTGCACTTAATAAACTTGAACCATTGGGTCCTTCTTTGTTGCATATATGCTTGTGCTTTATAAGTTGAAATTAGCAGAACCATGTTTCATGGGGAACGCTTTCAACATTGCACTTGTACTTTGTACCCCGTTGATATCATGTTCTTTTGCTTATGGATCCCGGTGGTGTGAAATAAAAGTGGAAATTGTAAGATCATGAAGTTTGTATGTGTGTTAGAGAAACTCCTGGGCCGCTAGCCTAAGCCATGCCTAATCATGGTGGAAACTTGCAGCATCACCATAATGAGCATTATGTGAAGCATCCTCAATAAAAACCTATGCAAATAGCAAATAAAAAGATCGCTGAGATGCTCATTGTCTGCTTGCCTTGTCATTTTGATTATGGGAAAGCTCCCGTATCATGTGCAAGGGGTACCCCGTTGGCGGTTTTCTATGATACGTATATACTTACAATGACAAGAGCTTACTCGTGACTGAAGTTGAGTAGCATGAGGATCGGTCTTCGTAAGTAAGGGGCATGAGACTTCGATTTATAACTTGTTAAGCATATCCTCTTAGTTGTGTCACTTTAACCTTAACCATTTAAAGATGCTTATGATAGGGGCAATGAGAGCTCAAAGCTAATGAGTACCATACTTTCAGCATTTGGAAGCCTTTCAAACTTTTCAAAACCTGTTCATTTCCTTGTTGAGTCTCCACACATTCTATGAGCACTTTCTTGAGAGCATAGTGGCCATTCTTAGTTCTATGTGCATTGTCCCAAGACTTGTTGATTGATGCATACCTTGATATTGCTTGTTTTAAACTATTTGTATCTAGTCACTCTTGTAAACTTTGAAGGTGTCCTATGCATTTATGTTTGCTACTCTATGAGGGACAAGCTGAATGCCACTATGCTATGTTTTCTTTATGTGAAACAAACAAACGTCTTGCAAAGCATTGTTATTCATGAATCTTTTGTTTGTGCCTTTTCATGTTGCATCATAGTCTGTTTGTCTTATTGCTAGAACTTTGTCTTTCATGTTATGATTGAAATACTATGATCCCAGCTTTGAATGTTTTACAAATACTTTGATCAAGTCTTTGATGGTGCATGTCACCTCAAAAATTATTCTTTCTTTTTATCACTTACCTACTCGAGGACGAGTAGGAGTTGAGCTTGGGGATGTTGATACATTGCAAATGTATCTATAATTTTTGATGCTCCATGCTTGGTTTTATCCACTTTCTTGTGTTTTGTCCATACTTTGGAGTACTTTTCATATGATTTCTTGGACTAACCTATTAACAAGAGCCACAGTGCCAGCTGCCTGTTTTCTGCTGTTTTTGGTTCCAGGAAAATCAGAAAATGAATATTCTCGGAATTGGACGGGACAAAAGCCAAAGTGCCTATTTTTCTAGAAGACCCGAGGAGCCAGAATACGAGACGGAGGAGAGCTAGGGGCTGGCCACACCACCCCTAGGCGCGGGCTAGGCCTGGCCACGCCAGGGCATGGTGTGGTGGCCCTAGGCACCCCCTCGGTCTCCCTCTTCGCCTATAAGAAGCCTTCTAACCTAAAAACTCTGGGGGGTTCGACATTTTTTCTAGAAGGAGTTCCGCTCCGCCGCCACCACCAGATTCCACAAAACAGCACCAGAAACTCCGTTCTGGCACCCTGCCGGGACGGGGAATTGGAGGAGATCATCGCCATCATCATCACCATCGCTTCTCCATCGACCATCCATGTTTCCCCCATCTATGAGTGAGTAATCCACCGCTATAGGCCATGGGGATGGTAGGGATTGGATGAGATTGTTCATGTAATGGCATCAGACTGCTAGGGCATGGTGCCTAGTATCTTTTATTAGTGCTTTATGACTTTGTTGCGAGTTGTTGTGCTTAATGCTTGTCACTAGGGCCCGAGTGCCATGATTTTAGATCTGAACATGTTATTGATTCATTATGATAGTATTGTTCTTGGTCTTATCTACAAGTTGTATACACACGTTGTTGTCCGGAACCTATGGCCCCGGATGTAAATCAGGATAACAGGAAAGGCTTTGATGTGAGGATCACATGTGTTCACGGAGTGTTAATGCTTTGCTCCGTTGCTCTATTAAAAGGAGCACCTTAATTGCTAGTAGTTCCATAGAGGCCCCGCTACAAACGGGCTGGCAGGACAAAAGATGTTGTGCAAGTTCTCATTGCGAGCACATATGACTATATATGGAACACATGCCTAGGATTGTCTAGTACTTGGATGCTTTATCTTATTTATATGCAATTGCCCTTTGTTCTGATTGTATGTAAATTTTCTTGTCCATGCAACGCCCATCCATCCATCCCTATGCCTACCTTTTCGAATCCCTGTTGTTCACTCTTGTTACTATTGTCTTTGCTTTACTACTGCTGTTACTTCACTATTTCTACTACAAAACTGTTGCTACTGATAAACTGCTATGAGCAAGATTGTTTCCAGGTGCAGCTAAATTGACAACTCAGTTGTTAAGGCTTATAAATATTCTTTGGCTCCCCTTGTGTCGAATCAATAAATTGGGTTTCACTTCCCTCGAAAATACTGCGATACACCCCCTATACTTGTGGGTCATCAATCCCTCATTTAGATATCAAGATAAAATGTGTTCTTCCTTACGTATGCACCGTTAAAGAAGTTTGTTGTTTCAAGACACCACGTGATGATCGGGTGTTTTTGACTCTATGCTTTCATACAACGGGTGTAAGGCAGTTTTACACATGAGAGTACTAAGGTTCTTACTTGGCGCTCGGAACACGGACCGAAAGGTTAAGCATGAGTCATATGGTTGATATGATGCCCATATAGATGCTCGCCTTTGAAGCTACACCGACTCACGTGATGATCGGACTTGGTGTAGTGGATTTGGTTCATGTAATCACCAAAACAACTCGAGGGATGTTGGTTTTTAGTGGGAGTTCATTTGTAATTTGGATTAGTCAAACTCAATTTATCATAAACTAAAATTGAAGTGAATTTGCATAATTTGTTGTAGTCATTGGCATCTGTTTACTACCTTGCGCTTAGTTTTAATTGAGATAACAGGACTATAGAATTCTGGATATTTGCTTTATGCACTGGTATCGTATTGTTTTAAGTGTCAATTTAAAGTTTAGAAGTCCTATTGCAAACTTTCAGCAAACTCTATTTACTCCGTGAAGTTTAATAAATAGTATTAAATCAAGAGTAAAAATTCTAGTGTTAGTATCTAAAGTATCATGTTTGCCTCCATGATTCTTGATATTCAAAAGTTGTTTTAATATCGAGGTTATCTAGGAGCTGAAAGAATTGTTTCAAAAACCATCATGTGTCAAAGATATTGAGATATCTGAAACAATGTTTAGGTTGCAACATGATAAAGTATAATTTGGCAAAATACATGTTCTCATATTGTATGAGAATTTGCAAAGGTTGGAGACGCTAGAGATCCTAATCTCCCAAAAAGGTTTTGGGATCTGACATTATACTCGCGATTCGTCCTTATAGGCTATACTAGCTTGATCATGAAAGTTGTCATGATAAGGATGAATAGAAGATGTAGGTAAAATGTTTACTACACTAAAAGATTACTAAATAATGGATTTTTGAAAGACCACCAAACATTTGATGATGGTGATCCACTTCAAAGTGCAAGTCCAAAGGTATTAGTATTTGACTATACACACCTTGGACTATGTGTCATATTTATGGCACCACTATTGATGTTGATATATTCTTTTAAAAGGAAATGGAAATGTTGAAAAAGAATCTATAAAATATTTGGCAGAAAAGAAAAGACTAGAAATGTCTAGCTAAGGTATATAGATGATATACATGTTATGGTTCTATTATTTTCTTGTTAAACAATGTGGTTCTTGGGTATTGGATACCGAATTGGTTGGTGTAAAATGTCATATAGAACAAAACAATTCATGAACTACAATGGCCTAAGTAACTAGCAAGAGAATATGTGATGATGTTCATCGAAAACAAATAAAGCGTTATTGTGTTCATCGTTGACATCAAAGCTTGCCTTCAGTATTTGTTTAAATAATTGTTATTTTGTTCCGGTATTATGAGAACAATGGTTGTTAAAATAATTACCATAATCCATAGAAGATCTATGAAATTTTACAAGTTTATTTGGAATCACATCCATAAAACTAATGCTAAAATGTCGCAAGACAAATGATTGAAAGATCACTTATGAAGTGACATCACCGTTTAAATTATATTGGAAAGAAAACATGAAGAAACTCCATGTTGATGGATTTTTGGAGTCTTTGATTTTGATCAAATGATACTTGTGAGACTTTCCTCGAGATAATTGATACTCTGTTCATAGGACAAATAGGAATGGATGACTAACTTATTGGACATTATGCATATTGATGTATATAGTCCATTATATGTAGCCATGTGCGGTGGATCTTTCGACTTCATATGCTTTCTCCAAAAATTTGAGTGAATATATCTGTATATTTACTTAATAAGGAAGAAGTATGAAACATTTGAAAATTGTTCAAAGACTTTCAAGATGAAGTGGAAAATCATTGTAACAAGAAAATAAAGAGTTTATGATTCGATCATAAAGGAAGATATTTGAGTTACATGTTTAGCAAAACATCTAAGATATGAGGAATTGTGATCCGTTGAAATGACACCATAAGGGTTATGGTTTGGGATAAAACCGGAGTTGCCTTTTCTTAAATTTTTGTGTGCTATGCATAAGTAAAATGTTTACAACCAAAGTCAGATAAGCACGTCGTTGTAGGTTATCCCAAAGCAGTAGTTGGGTATTCCTCCATAACACCGAGGATAAAAGAGTTTGTTGCTTGGAACATCAAGTTTAATAAGAAGGATTTTTTCGCAAAAAGTTAAGTGGGAGGACAATAGAACTTTGATTAGGTTGATGAACCTAAGCTACATGTGCTAAGTAGCGCAGCGCCGGAAAGTGTTCCAGAGGCGGCCACAATTCTCCTGGTTCCCGTGATTACAAAGGTTGTGATCTTGGAGATTAGAGTTCCTATTAAACCGTGTGGATTGGGAAAGAATCAAATAGTAAGATTTGAAACACAAGTCGTTATTGTTTTGACAATGATGAACCGACTACATGAAAATAAGTGATGATGGGCCCTGAGTCCATAAAGTGACTAGAAGTTAGAAAATCCGTGATAGTTTCCATACACGAGAAATCAAGTTTTTTTAACTTGGAAGACCTTCCGGAAAGGCATGAAACCTATCGGTCAGGTTTGGATCTATAAAGAAATAGACATGGATGTTAAACATCTATGAAATAGTCAACATATCAAAAAAGAGTTAACGACAATGTTCAAAGAGTTGACTATGACAAGATTTGATCTTTCATACATATATTTTAGTCTTGACGCATTAATGTAGCAACCACTACATATAATTTGGTATATGGTAATTGAACAGACAAAAAAATGTTGGTTTAATAGAATGGTTACATAGGACGTGTACATGACACAGTCCGAAGGTTTTTTTCAAAGGATGCTAAAATGGCATGCAAACTTTAATGGTTGAAGTGAGCATAGCGGAGTTGGAATCTTCACCATGATGAAAATGTTAAAAGAGATTAATTTCACCGGAGACGATGAAGATGCTTACATTTGCAAGAAATTAAGTGGGAGCGCTGAGACATATTTCTAATACATTATGTAGAGGACATATTGTTGATTGGAAATGATGTATCTTTTATGGACACAGGTTAAGAATTTCATTAAAATTGGATTTCGATGAAAGACTTGGGCAAAACCAGAATATTTGGCATGAATGTCTACATGGATAGATTGAGGCGCTAATATGCATGTGCCAGACGTACATATATGAGATATTGAAAGAGTTCAATATGGAAACGGCAAGAAAGGTTCTTGCCACATGGAAAGGATTAAATCAAGATTCAAGTGTATTGACACTTGGTGAGTGAAATCACATGAATATTTTGATCAATAATACCGTGATATGTACATATCCAGATATGTCGTATGCTCTAAATGTTGTGAGCATATACCAGAATGATTCATAAGATGATCATTAGACGATAGTAAAGATATTCTTATGAGCTTTTGAAGAACTAAGAATATATCATGTATAAGTGACAAATAGTTAAAAGTAGTTCTTTGTAAAGTGTTACATTGATACTAGTTTGTCACAAGATACAGATTAAATTTATCTCAATTTAAACTACGGGTGGCACAATGTAATGGAAAGGAGGTTCCATGATGGATTTGGATGAGTTCCAAAGTTAAGACATTATGACAGATACTACAACAAAAAGGGCTAAGTATACGACTGCTATAGTAGCAACAAAGGAGGGCATTTGGTTAAGTAGTTTGTTATCAAACTAGGTGTGGTTCACAGTGGGCTAGTACTATGAAGATATATTGTGCGACAATTATATCAACATGTTTTAACCCAAACGAACTAAAGGTCTCACCAAAGGACTAAATTTATACAATGCCATCTCATTAGAGAATGAGTGATGCGTAGAGACGCAAAGACATGCAAATACACACGGACCTGGAAGTGTCAGATCCAGAGATTATGTTAACCACTAGCAAACATGTATATACAACACCAGAAAGCCATAGGTGTTGAATGCGTAAGTTTTACAAACTAGATTATTGACTCTAGTGCAAGTGGGAGACTGAAGGGAATATGCCCGAGAGGCAATAATAAAGTGGTTATTATCTTATTCTATGTTTATGATAAATGTTTATTTTGCATGCTATAATTGTATTAATTGGAAACGTTAATACATGTGTGTTTAATAAACAAATAAAGGGTTCCTAGTTCTGCCTCTCTTATAAACTAGCTTGTTCATTAACAAGATGATCAAGGTTTCCTGATCATGGACATTGGATGTTGTTAATAACGAGGTCACAACATTGGTTGAATGGTGTGATGAACATTCATTTGAAGTATAACAATAAGATCAAAGTCATTGTGTTTATATTGATATAACATTATACAAAGTAATTCTAGTCCTTAGACCATGAGATCATGTCAATCACTAACACTACAAGAGTAACTTGATAACATCAAACGTCACACCCTAACAGGGTGACAATAAAGGTGGGTTCAGATACTCTGAAGGTGTTATGTATAGGCTCATGGATCAAGAGTGGTATTTGTCCATCTCGATGACAGATAGATATACTCTAGGCTCTCTCGGTGATATCACATTGAGATAGCTTGCAAGCAAGTGATGAGATCACTAGAATGTTATATCACGGGAACAAGAAAAGAGTGCATGCCTGTAACGAGATCAAACTAGGTATGGATATATCGATGATCGAATCTCGGACATGTAATATATCGCGAGACAAAGGGATTTAGTTACAACGTTAAAAGGTTCACACGATCTGAAGGGAATATGCCCGAGAGGCAATAATAAAGTTGTTATTATATGTATTCCAAGTATATGATAGATGTTTATTTTGCATGCTATAATTGTATTAATACGAAAACCTTAATACATGCGTGTTTAATAAACAAATAGAAAGTTCCTAGTTATGCCTCTCTATAAACTAGCTCATTGATTAACAAGATGACCAAGTTTTCCTGATCATGGACATTGAATGTTGTTAACAACGAGGTCACAACATTAGTGGAATGATGTGATGAACATTCATCCGAAGTATAGTATTACGATCAAAGTCATTATGTTTTTTTGTGAAAGTCTCAAAGTCATTATGTTTATATTGCTATAACATCATACACAGTAATCCTAATTCTTAGACCATGATATCATGTCAATCACTAACACTGGAAGAGTATCTTGATAACATCAAACGTCACACCATGACAGGGTGGCTATAAAGGTGGGTTCAGTGCTACGAAGGTGTTATGTAAAGGCTCATGGATCAAGAGTGGGATTTTTCCATCCCGATGACGAATAGATATACTCTGGGCCCTCTCGATGATATCACATTAAGATATCTTGCAAGCAAGTGATATGATCACCAGAATGTTATATCACGGGAATGAGAAAAGAGTGCATGTCAGCAACAAGATCAAACTAGGTATAGAGATACCGATGATCGAACTCAGGCATGTAATATATCACGATACAAATGGATTTAGTTACTATCGTTAAAGGTTCTCACAATCACAGAAGTCATCGTTGAATGTGTGGGAGTCAGTACGGATCTCCAGTCCCACTTCTGATTATTGATCCGAGAGGGGTCTCGATCATGTCTGTATAATTCGCGAACCATATGGTGACACACTTAAGGGATATCAACACCATTTGGAGAAAATATGTTCTAAATGAAAGAATTGCAAAGCGCTAGAATTATTTCAATGAACACCAGAATTGTTCCGGGTGAAATTGCTGAAATTGGTTCTACGTGTGATATTGAAATATTGTAGGGGTTTAATGTGAATGTTTGTTAATTAAAGTAATTAACAAAATTCCGAATAAAAATAAATAAAAGAGTTTTATTAAATGAGAGTTGCATTAAATTTGGTGGAAATTTAATGCATGTGAGTGGGAATTTGAGTGGAGGCAAAATTGATGTGAGTGGAGCTTCACCACATGAATGTGGAAGAGGTAGGGGCACCTCCTCTTGGCCGCCGTCCATGGGAGGGGCTGCCCCCTCTCCCCTATAAAAGGCGCCCTCTCCTCCCTTTCAAAGCACACCTCCTCGTGAAGGATCTCTCTCCCCCTCTAGAATTATTCACCCATGGTCTCGGATTAGTGAGATACATGTTCCCGGTGGCATTTCGTCTAGAAGGAGTTGCTACTTCTGCTGCATCACTAGAGAGAGGAGGTGGAGGTTGTTCGATGGCCTAAACATGTGTACGATCACGGATGCGCTGCTGAGTTACGGCGCTGGACTTCTTCTCGATCCTGAGATCGACAAGCGTTCGACTACATCAACCACGAGTTCAACCTTGTTACACTTTGTCGGTCTACAAGGGTAAGTTCTCTATGGATGTATATCCACCCCGTAGCTTGTATCTAGTAGATAGATCTTGGCGCTTAGTATTTCCCATTGTAGGATTTTTTTGTTTTCTATGGTGCGAACCCAACAGTGGTATCAGAGCCTGATCTATGCGTAGATTCTTTGCACGGGTAGTACATATGAGTATGTGGGCGATGATGATCATGTTATTGCTTCTTATATGTATTTTAGATATTGGTGGCACAGTGGGATGAAGTGGCTCGGACTAACTTTACATGTCCTCGCACATGATACATGTTCCACGGTTGACATGCAACTAGTTTTGCATAAGTGGCTGATGAGTGCATATTTGCATCATGTTTTACATTATTGTTTTGCATTGTAGATGTATGATCTTGGTATTTTTACGGCGCTCGCGCGCACATTTTATGTTTGTTTTCACCAGGATCAGGACATATGATGGATCCAATGGATACAATTCTTGGAGCAGTTGTACTGTGAAAAAAGGAGTCAAAAACAACATAAATCGCTTATTTGGGAAATATTAATAATACCAGAAGAAAACCAAAAGCGAGCAAGGGAGGCAGAGAGTTCAAAGACCAACTATATGACTAGAGCAACTTTTCTGGCCGCATAGCTCCGGCCGTATAGTTGGCGCCGCCTCCGCCTCATCAAATAGTTTCACCCTGTGCAATTGGTTCGGGGAGACGACATACCGAACACCTACAAATCTCCGAAACCTCACCTCTGGAAGGCATTTGGAGGGGGAACTCATCCACCAAGGATCCATCTTCGCCCTGCGCAGATTCGGGAGGCTAAGGCATCGATCTTCATCATCCACTGCTGCATCACCACCATCTCCATCCATCCCATCTACATCTTGTCTAGATCTTGTTGTAATTCCCGTACTCGTTGTGGATTTATACAAGTACTATTCATCTATGATTGTTTCCATTACCATTGCTATGATGTTGATTGCATCCATGTCTGAGTAGATCATTAGTTCTTGGGGAGATGGAGAAACCCTAGTATGAGATTGAAATAAGATAAAAATCTATTATGATATTCATTGTTGTGACCATGTGTTAGATTTTCTACATCTTGATTGTTGAGAGAAGTCGACCTCTCAATATTTGCCTCTCGTGGGGACTTGATGGAGGAAACTACTTGTTGGTAGATGGAGGTGTGCTAGCACTTACAGTGACTATAAAGTTGTTAGCACCCCTGACGTATCATCTTGGGAAACCGAGGAAACTCACGGAACACTATCCATGCCATGGGATACGTCCTACGGGATCACGTCCCTTAATAGCGCAGTAATTCGATTGATGTTGATTGCTGACTGTTGTGGTTATGAGGATGATGTGAGCAGCGATTGTTGCCTATTTTTTCAATTACGGATTTCCTCCCACACATACATAGTTGAGAATGTTTATGATGATAATCTTTATCTTAGATCCTTATAATACTAGTAGTGTATCCGCTACTCCCTAAGAACGCTTTTCACCTACTGCAATTCCAATCTCTCTACATACGCTATACTTACTTTCTATATTCAGTTCTTTTACTTTACTTTACTATTGCTCTTATACCTAAAACCCAAAAACACCTTTTTACACAATACTCGCATTTTATCTTGTCACTTAGAACTTTATCTAGCATTTCTATCATAATATTTATTTCAAGAGTTATTAGACTTCAGACTCCTATTCCCTATGGGATCGATATCTTTATTTCGAAACTAGCTAAACGATCTGTGCACTTGTAGTCATCAAGCTATTTTCTGGTGCCGTTGCCAGGGAGCTAAGCGTTGTAGGTCTTTTAGTTTTTGCTTATTTATTTTTATCTTGCTAAATTTTGTTTTGACTTACAGGTTTCCACCAACATGATGGAGTTTGAGCATATGACTAGTGCTAACCCACTCAACCACTTTGGGAAGCCCTATGATCTTTATAAAAGAGACAACTCCAATGAGAAGACAAGGGGGTTTGAACTAAATCCTCTACTACTTAGTATTCTACATAAGAAGCAATTTACTAGAGATGAAGAAGATCCTGATCCATATGAGCATACTACATGTTGCAAAGATATATGTGGCACTTTTCTATTGATGGGATATACCGCTGATGAGGTAAAGGTTAAACTTTTTAGTCATACTTTGAAAAGTACAGCTCTCTCATGGTATAGATCTCTACCACCTGAAGCCACTACTACTTGGGATAATCTAGCCTGTTAATTTCTAGCAAAATATTATCCAGTATCAAAATTTTTTGGAATCAGGTGTCTTATAATGACTTGGAAGAATCGTTCTAATGAAGGACTGGTAAGAGCTTATATTAGATTTAAAGATTTACTACGTCTATGTCCTCATCATGATTTGCCTGAATGGTATTTACTACATATCTTTTATGGTGGTCTAATTGAACCTAATAAAATTGAACTAGACTCTTTCACGGAAGGAGCCTTTATAAATCTTCCTATACCTAAAGCTTGGTCTTTACTTAATAGAATTCGTGATCATAGAGTTTCATGGAATTTTGGTCTAGGAAGCGAAGGAGGCGTAGAAATAGAGCATGATTGTATTCATGACTATAATAAAAAAGGCCATGTTAAAAAACTATCTAAAGAACTTTATTTAGATTCAGATCTTGTGTTGCATTGAACATATTAAAGCTCCAAAGGAGGGTCCAGTCAAGTATGATCCACCACCTGACCTGAAAAGAAGAGAGAAGATAAATCAACACTGGCCTCCCTAGAACCAATGCATGAATTTACTTTTCCTAACATTGCACAAAAGCATATTCTTGAGTATGAACATGTCAAAACAATATAGGAGAAAAAGGAAGAGGAAAGTATGCCAGAAGTCATAGAACATCTAGAAGAAACCAAAGATGAAGAGGTAACCAAGGAAGCAATTATGGCTATGTACGCACATTGTAACATAGTTGAACTGGATGAAGAGACTTCCGTATTGGTTGAAGGTAAAACAAAGGTAAAAGATGTGGGTAAGCCTATTCTTCCTTGCATATTTAAAGAAACCTCGCATTACGGTTTATGCGATCTCGGCACCGAAGTTAATGTTATATCTTATGATTTCTACTTGGAAATAAAAGAAGAAATAGAACCGGCTAAAATTGAAAATACTAATATGACAATTATGTTAGCCAATAAAAACCTTAGAATTCCAATGGGAGTAGTTGAAGATGCAACTGTCACAATTGGCAACAAAAATTTTCCTATCGATTTTGTAGTTGTTGATATGCCAACTGACACTCTTTGCCCAATTATATTTGGAAGGAACTTTTTGGGTGATATAGGTGCCTATGTTAATTTCAAGAAGGAGATTATGTCTCTTAAACTTGGGGGAACGGAAAATAAATTCCATTTTTCCAAATTTAAAGACAGGCCTCCACATATACAAGAACAAGAAGAAGAGAGAACTATTGAGGAAATGGCTGCTCTTTTCTTTAGTAATCAAGAAGAAGAAATAAATGAGGATCCAAATTATGAAGAGATACTTATGGAGGACAAGTCCCTAAAAGAACTAGAAGATGAATTTGACTCACTTCCCATTATTGGATCTCCAACTGATGAGGCTTTTGAAGAGCCAGAAAAGAGAGGGGACGAGGAACTACCACCCTTAGAGTTGAAGACTCTACCAGAAAATCTTAAATACAGGTTTTTAGATGATACAAATAAATTTCATGTTATTATTAGTGCTAAACTTTCAGGAGAAGAAGAACTCATGAAGATACTTAAGGAGCATCGCCAGGCCTTTGGGTACTCAATGGATGACATGAAGGGCATCAGTCCCATGATAGCCGTCCATCGAATATTCATGGAAGAAGGTGCTAAACCAGTTGAAGAATTTAATAGAAGACTGAAGCCTGAAATGAAAGAAGTGGTAAGAAAAGAACTTGTACGCCTACTGGACGTAGGTATAATCTATCATGTTAAAGAAAGTGAATGGGTGAGTCCTGTTCATTATGTCCCTAAGAAGGGCGGTTTTACTGTTGTTCCTAATGAAAACAATGAATTGATACCTACTAGAACTATTGTTGGGCATAGGAGTGCATATTTGCATCAGGTTTTACATTATTGTTTTGCATTGTAGATGTAGGATCTTGGTATTTTACGGTGCTCGCGTGCACATTTTATATTTGTTTGCACCAGGATCAGGACATATGATGGATCCAATGGATACAATTCTTGGAGCAGTTGTACTGTGGAGAAAAGGAGTCAAAAACAACATAAATCACTTATTTGGAAAATATTAATAATACTAGAAGAAAACCAGAAGCGAACAAGGGAGGCAGAGAGTTCAACAACCAACTATACGACCGGAGCAACTTTTCCGGCCGTATAGCTCCAGCCATATAGTTGGCACCGCCTCCGCCTCGTCAAATAGTTTCACCCTGTGCAATTGGTTCAGGGAGACGACATACAGAACACCCAGAAATCGCCGAAACCTCACTTTCGGAAGGCATCTGGAGGGGTAAGTCATCCACCAAGGATCCATATTTGCCCTGTGCAGATCCGGGAGGCTAAGGCATCGATCTTCATCATCCACCGCTGCATCACCACCATCTCCATCCATCCCATCTACATCTTGTCTAGATCTTGTTGTAATTCCCATACTCATTGTGGATTTATACAAGTATTATTCATCTATGATTGATTCCATTACCATTGCTATGATGTTGATTGCCTCCATGTTTGAGTAGATCATTAGTTCTTGGGGAGATGGAGAAACCCTAGTATGAGATTGAAATAATATAAAGTCTATTATGATATTCATCGGTGTGACCATGTGTTAGATTTTCTACATCTTGATGTTGAGAGAAGTCGACCTCTCAATATTTGCCTCTCGTGGGGACTTGATGGAGGAAACTACTTGTTGGTAGACGGAGGTGTGCTAGCACTTACAATGACTATAAATCTGTTGGCACCCCTTATGTATCAACTTGGGAAACCGAGGAAACTCACGGAACACTATCCATGCCATGGGATACGTCCTACGGGATTACGTCCCTTAATAGCACAGTAATTCGATTGATGTTGATTGCTGACTACTGTGGTTATGGGGATGATGTGAGCAGCGGTTGCTGCCTATTTGTCCAATTACGGAGTTCCTCCCACACATACATAGTTGAGAATGTTCATGATGATAATATTTATTGGGGATCGGTGCGGAAAACAAAAAATTTCCTACGATGGAACCCTAAAACTTGCCTAGGATCTAACTATATAGTAATGCGGTAACGGCCAGAGCATATAGAATACATACCCTTGTAGACCGTACGCGGTTAACATTCTGCGGGGAACGTGGTTGATGTAGTCGTACTCGAAGCCGACCTCAAGGTCGCGAAGCTCCTCGCAGGTCACCCCTTGCTCCTTCTTTATCTTCATCATCTTCATCGTGCAATAGCTCCGGCTCACGACATTCTAGCGCCCCAAGTGTTGCGCCTCGTGTCTTTGTACACATCCGGTGCACGATGAGACCTCCGGCTCCCCGATCCCGCCGGGAGTGCGGAAGTTGATATCTGGCTAGGAATCCCTTGTGGAAGATGCATTCATAGCTTTCTAAGAAAGCTCTACAAAGACTTGTTTATTCGCCACGATTTCGAGTTATCAAAATCTCCAGAAACTCGAACGTGCCATAACACTTATGGTGTTGTTTCCACGAATCTTTAGATGTTCCATTGTACTTCAAATGAGTGTTTGCTTATTTCGATCTTTAACTCTAAACGATAACTATAACCCCTATAAGAGATGATATTATACCATATGTATCTAATACATAATGATTATGATGTTCAAACATTTCAACATAGTTTGAATTCGTCCAATTATCATAATTTGTGAAACATCTTTCACATGTCCCTTTTATGCTAAACTTAACTTGAATACTTCAGTCATGTCAATCAAATCGAAGAGACTTGTTAATTCAGTTAATTCAATATCCCATTTAGTTATGAACTCATTTGAACAATTCAAATCATTTCAAACTTCATGTTTCATTAAGTAAATACACTTATTCACTTAAGTCCACAATAAATGATTTCCACTACTTGTTGAAAATATGATACATCACTATGTATAAGATTCAACATTTCTTCGCATATCACCGTTTTACCAGAATGCGAAGTCTTAGTCATTCTGCCCAAGAGGCATGGTTTTGCAAAGTCTCTAGATTAAGCATCTAGGACCCCAATCTTTCATAAAGAACCTGCAATAACCAAAATGACTTAAACTGTAGTGTCACTTCATTATTAAACTTTGGATATCTTTTAGCATTCTAATTCTTTATAAATGTTTAAACTATTATCATTAATAGAGTGATGAGAATAACTTATTTGTAATCGTGATGTGACCATAAGGTATTATTCATAAGAATAATACAAACTGGTTTGTAACTTGTTCATATGAATAATCGTCTCGCCAAAAGCAAGACACACATACAAGGGTTACAAATTATATTCAAGTCCACTAATCCAAATGATAAACTTTGAGGAAAGAGGTGATGTCGGCCATCAACTGATTTGCTTGCCGTCATCAAGTCACGTTGCCTCAAAACCAGCAATTCTCAAGCAGATCATCCTGTTTTCACAAAACTAGATAAGTATCAAATACTTTGCAAACTGCAATGAGTTCTGCAAGAATCACATTTATAATTCGTATATCTTATATATACCTTTTCATTCATGACCTCCATTTGCAATCAAGCCCTTCCAAGAGTTCTTAACTCTAATGCAAGATCGCTGAGTGTTTTTCTAAACATTCCGGAGTCATCGAATTATCTCCTAATAGTTATTGTATCAAGAAGAGATGATCACTTTTTACGAGGATATCCCTCAGGCGTGGGTATTAATCTATGAAGTTGGACCCTTTTGCTAAGTTTCAAATTAAGCAATATATTCCCATGGTTGCAAGGACCTCAATGGGATAGGCCAAGATCTACTAAGATATTTGCAAACACACATCGAGACTAAGTTTATAATACGAGATCAATTTATAATTGGTCTCCACTAAAACGGTCATCCCCTGGATGATTTTAGTGATCGCATGATCCCTATCCTCTGCACCTCCCCCGATCATCACGTCCATCAGTGCATTATCAAAGGTAGACATTCACTAATGTCAATCACATCATCCATGTGACTCATGCTCGATCTTTCGATCTCTTGTGTTCCGAGGCCATGTCTGTACATGCTAGGCTCGCCAAATCTAACTTGTGTGTATTCGCTGTGCAACATGGCTTACACCCACTGTATGCGAACATAGATATGTCTGACCCCCGATCATCACGACCGGCCTCATACTGAAGAACTTTCTTGGTGGTGCACACACAAGGGGAACACGGAACATTGGAATTAAATAGGGATTATCTTATTTGCTACCGTTGAGTATCTAAATACTAGCACACAATAAGATGTAAAAACTGGTATCAACATCATATGTATAATGTGATATGATATGGTCTTTCTTGCGCCTTGATCTCCATCGAGTGCTCCGGCATGATCTCCATCGTGCCCTTGGTTTGACGTCAAGTCCACGACGCCTCCACCAGGTCGTCCATCAGAATGATGACTATCACTATACTACTTAGTAACAGAAAAGTAAACTACTTTAAATTCGTAACGACCATTGCCATATCATAATCACATGCCCCTTGCAAAATAAAGTTAGACACCTCTACTTTATCTATTGCAAGTTTTACGTGGTTGTTAGGGCTTTCGCACTAGAACCGTTTCTAAACTACGAACTTTACAACCACAACATGGATCCAAGAGTTGTCTCTATTACACCCCTTTCGGGGCCCTCCGTTGTAAATGCTATATCAACTATCGATTGAGAGACAGACAACCGCTAGCCACTTACACGGTACAAGCCGTATGTTGAGCATGGAACCAGTCTCGCGTACGAATACGCGTAAGGTCGGTCCGGGCCGCTTCATCAAACAATACCGTGATATAAACAAGTACACGTTAGAGGGTAACAACTAAGGGATCAATGCCCGCACAATACTTGTGCGTACTAGCCGCACATCACTCCTACGCATAGATCGTCTCTGATACCACTGTTGGGGATCGGCGCGGAAAACAAAAAATTTCCTACGATGGAACCCCAAAACTTGCCTAGGATCTATCTATGTAGTAATGCGGTAACGACCGGAGCATATAGAATACATACCCTTGTAGACCGTACGCGGTTAACATTCCGCGGGGAACGTGGTTGATGTAGTCGTACTCGAAGCCGACCTCAAGGTCGCGAAGCTCCTCGCAGGTCACCCCTTGCTCCTTCTTGATCTTCATCATCTTCATCGTGCAACAGCTCCGGCTCACGACATTCTAGCGCCCCAAGTGTTGCGCCTCGTGTCTTTGTACACATCCGGTGCATGATGAGACCTCCGGCTCCCCGATCCCGCCAGGAGTGCGGAAGTTGATATCCGGCTAGGAATCCCTGCAGTAACAACAGATCGCAGTGTGCCTCGATCACACAACCCAGACTTGGGGCCATGGTCACGAGGTATAGAGAGAGGGAGGGGGAGAAAGTCAACCAAAGGACTTCTCCAATTGTGTATTTGGTGTGTTTAATCCCACCCATCGGCACCCCTTTATATAGGCGGAGGGGGTGTGTCCTCCCCATTGGGTTAGCCATGTGGGACTATTCATAAAAGAAAAGGCAATAGATTTTTGGACTTGTGAAATGGCCAAGAGAACTCAGCCCAAATAGCAAACAGAAAATGCTAAATAAAAAGAAAAGGAAAAAGCAGCAGCAGCAGCCAGCCAGCCGGGTGGGCCGGCCTGCCCACCGCGGCCCAGCTCGCGCTGGCTGCGCCCGCGCCCCGCCCCGGGTGGGCCAGAAGCCGGTGGCCCACCGGCCGTCCGCCCTGCCCCATGTCGCCTGGCCCGGGTGGGCCCACGGCTGCACACCACCACCACTGGCCGAGCCTGCCGCCCGCTGGTTGCGAGCGGTGTCCTCAAGCATCTAGCCTGCATGGTGGTGGTTATCCCAGTGGCTGTTTTTGCCCTTTTCCATTTATTTTTCTGTACTTTTATTTCTAGTCCTTTTCCCTCTAGGATTTGGCCTAATATAAAAGTTGACTATAAATCTTAATCTAAATATATTTTATAATATATTAATTCATAATTAACATATAATAAATATATATTTAAATTCCCATTTATCCGAAAACAATTTTCGGGGCTTTTCCTTTATTCTTTCTCCGAACAACTTCGGATCTCTCTGTGGAACGATTCCGGCTTTCTCTCTTTCTCTACCGTGATTCCGTCTTACAAATGATCGCTCTCATCGTACCCTTAAGTGTATCCTCTCATGGCTCAGAAATGTTCTAGACATGATCTGTATCAATGATCAATAGAGGGACCAGGGATGTCCATGTGACCCCTATGCATTCCTGATGACAATGTCGTTTGAACCGTCTAAATGTAGCATCCTCTTCCTTTTGTTTCTCGATACAACTTGTCCGAGATCCGATCACCGGTATCCCATACCTTTGTTCAATCTCGTTCTTAACAAGTTATGTTTTCTTGTTACCGTGATATTACATCCCCGTGACCTAGTCACATGTTGCAACATTTATAGATGTAATCTCACCAAGTCGGCCGTATGTATCTTTACCCGTCATGTGGGTGAACAAATCCCGGTCTTGCAGTCACATGTCATCTACTGTTCCTTCGGAATACCCAACGCACACCTTTATGGCCACCGCGTTACCAGATGACGGTTGATGCAGTCTAAGCAGCCTAGGGAAACAGTGAGTAATATGAGCTCACGGTCTAAGGAGAAGGAGTCTAGGTATAGCTGTTGCAACAATGAACTATATGACTTGATCGTGTTGCAATCCTTCGAGGAATGTCCAACCACATCATTCTCCAATGATATGTTCTCGTTGTCAGTCGGCATAAATGCCCATGATCTTGAAACCCAGATCATCTTCGTGACCAACGAACTAGTATGAATAGAGGCTACTAGGGACTTGGTTGTTTCATACCACACCTGTACCAATGTTTCTACTTGGTACAGTTCTAGCACAATATGAAACTATTATAAACTAATTGAGATATGACAATAAAAACCTATTTATTATTTGCCTCTAGGGCATATCTCCTTCAATATTTATCTTATATCCTTATAATACTAGTGAATTATCCACTACTCTCTGAGAACGCTTTTCCCCTACCGCAGTTCCAATCTCTCTACATATGCGATACTTACTTTCTGTATTCAGTTGTTTTACTTTACTTTACTATTGATCTTATACCTAAAACCCCAAAACACCTTTTTTCATAATACTCGCATTTTATCTTGTCACTTAGAACTTTATCTAGCATTTCTATCGTAATATTTATTTCAAGAGTTATGAGACTTCAGACTCCTGCTCCCTATGGAGTCGATATCTTTATTTTGAAACTAGCTACAAACGATCTATACACTTGCAGTCATCAGTGGCTAGCGGGTGTCTATCTCTCCTACTATAGTCAATATCTGATTTGTAACGAGTTGCTAATAATTTGGTTATTATCGTTGTGGTTCCATGCTCGTAGGTAAGACTGGTTCTATCTTCAAAATCCCTAAGCCATGTAAAACTTGCAATGGATAAATTAGAAGCGTCTAGTTTAGATTGTTGTTGGGCTAGTGTCATGATATGGTAATGTTGTAAGTTGATGTATAGTTGATAGTCTTACAACACATGTAACATGTAAGTTCCATAGACCTTGGCCTTACACACAAAGGAATGATAAAGATCATACCACGATGCACATGATAGTGATCAAGTGCAAGAACCATATCATTTTACTTTACACATATGAGGTTTACATCTTATATTGCTTGTTTGGCGTTTTAGTAGCATTATAAGATGATCCCTCATTTAGATATCTAGATAAAAATGTGTTCTTCCTTTAGTATGCACTGTTCTATGGATCGTGTTTTGAGACATCACGTGATGATCGGGTGTACTCGACTCTACCCTTTCGTACAATGGGTGTAAGACAGTTTTACACACGCGAGTACTAAGGTTCTTACGTGGCGAGCCTAGCATGTATAGACATGGCCTCAGAACACGGACCGAAAGGTTAAGCATGAGTCATATAGTTGATATGATGCCCATATTGATGCTCACCTTTGAGACTACAACGACTCACGTGATGATCGGACTTGGTGTAGTAGATTTGGTTCATGTAATCACCAAAAAAACATGAGGGATGTTGTTTTTGAGTGGGAGTTCATTTGTAATTTGGATTAGTTGAACTCAATCTATCATAAACTTAGTCTAAACTTTACAAATTCTGTTGTGGATGGCACCACCTACTTTTAATTTCAATGTGTTCATGGAGAAAGAGAAATTTGCGGCAAATGGTAGCAACGTTACCAACTGGGCCATGAATTTGAGGATTCTCGTCACTGGTGTACAAAAGCAATATGTGCTAGAAGAGCCGCTAGGCCCCCTACCAGCTCCCGATGCCCTTGATGAGGAAAAGAACGTCTATTTGACTCCTCAGGAGGACCACAACTTAGTTCATTGTGGCATACTGTAAGGCTAGAGCCAGAACTTCGAAAGCGTTTCGAAAATGGCAATGCCTTTGATACCATGGGTGAATTGAAAATGATTTTTGATACTCATGCTGCGATAGAGAGTTATAATGCTTCTGAAAAGTTCTTTAGCTGCATGATGGAAGAGAACAACTTCGTTAGTGAGCATGTACTCAAAATGTCTGGGTATACCGATAGGCTTGTGTCCTTGGGAATAACGATTCCCATTGACTTAGGCATACATTATTCTCCAATCTCTGCCACCTAGCTACAAGAGCTTCGTGATGAACTATAACATGCAAGGCATGTAGAAGTCTCTCCTCGAGCTTCTGTCAATGCTTAAGACTATAGAAGTGGAGATCAGGAAAGAGCATCAAGTGTTTATGATCAATAAAACCACCGGTTTCAAGAAAGACAAGAAGGGTAAACAAAAGGGAAAGAAGGGCGGAAAATCTGTTGACGTGCCTGAAAAGAAATCCTAAGCTGGCCCTAAGTCTGATACTGAGTGCTACTATTGCAAGGCGACTGGACATTAGAAGCGTAACTACCCCAAGTATTTGGCAAACAAGAAGGACGGCAAGGCAAACAAAGTAGTACCTGGGTATTTGATATTGGATCAGTTGTTAATATATGTAAATCGATTCAGGGGCTACCGAACAAGCGATAACTAGCAAGGGATGAGGACACGATGCGTGTCATCAATAGATCAAGAGTTGATGTGATCGCCGTTGGAACGCTGCCTCTCCATATGCCGCCGGGATTAGTGATAAATCTAAATAATTGTTATTTGGTGCCTGCACCAAGCATGAACATTGTATCCGGATCGTGTTTGATGCAAAGTGGTTATTCATTTAAGTCTAAAAACAATGGTTGTTCGATTTATATGAATGATATCTTTTATGGTCATGCACCTGTGATGAATAGTTTCTTTCTATTGGATCTCGATAACAGTATTAAGCATATTCATAATGTTGATGCTAAAAGGATTGAACTTGATGATGATATATCTGCATATATGTGGCACTACCGTCTAGGTCATATTAGCGTTAAATGCATGAAGAAACTCCATCCTGATGGACTTTTGGAATCACTTTATTTCGAATCATTTGATACATATGAGCCATGCCTTATGGGCAAGATGACTAGAACGCTATTTTCCGGTTCAGTGGAACGGGCGACAGATTTATTGGAAATCATACATACTGATGTATGTGGTCCAATGAGTGTGTCGGTGTGTGGTGGAGATTGTTATTTTGTTACTTTCACAGATGATTTGAGTAGATACAGGTATATCTATTTGATGAAACATAAGTCTGAAACCTTTGAAAAGTTCAAGGAATTTCAGAATGAAGTGGAAAATCATCGTAATAGAAAGATCCAATTTCTGCGGTCCGACCGTGGAGGAGAGTATCTTAGTTACGAGTTTAGCGCACATATGAAAGATTGTGGAATAGTTTTAAAACTCACACCTGCCGGAACACCATAACGTAATGGGGTGTCGGAATGTCGTAATCGTACTTTATTGGATATGATTCGATCTATGATGTCTCTGACTAACTTGCCACTGTCATTTTGGCGTTATGCACTGGAAACCGCTGCATTCACTTTAAATAGGGCACCATCTAAATCTGTTGAAACGACACCATATGAATTGTGGTTTGGAAACAAACCTAAGCTATCATTTCTTAAAGTTTGAGGATGCGATGTTTATGTGAAGAAACTTCAGCCTGATAAACTTGAACCCAAAGCGGAAAATGCGTCTTCATAGGATACCCTAAAGAAACAATTGGGTATTCTTTCTATCACGGATCCGAGGGCAAGGTTTTTGTTGCCAAGAATGGATCCTTTCTAGAGAAAGAGTTTCTCACGAAAGGTGTGAGTAGTCAGTAGGTAGAACTCGAAGAGGTTATTGAACCTTCTCTTCATGAAACAGCGAGTGGCACAACACCAGAAATTGTTCTAGAGTTGACTTCACCGACTGAAGAGGGAACTAATAATAATGATCATGAAACTCTGAAATAAGACACTACCGAACCTCGCGGGTCAAGCAGGACACGTACAGCTCCTGAGCTGTACGGGAATCCTGTCATGAATTTCATGGCTGATGAAATTGATAACCTTGTGACGTATGAAGAAGAGATGATGAGCCCGGATTCCAACAAATGGCTAGAAGCCATGAAATCCAAGATGGAATCCATGTACGAAAAACCAGGTTTGGACCTTGGTGGACTTACCTCATGACCGAAAGTCCATTGAGAATAAATGGATGTTCAAAAGAAAAACGGATGTTGATGGTAATGTGACCATCTATAAAGCTCGACTTGTCGCAAAGGGGTTTCGACAAATTCAAGGAGTTGACTACAATGAGACATTCTCTCTCGTAGAGATGCTAAAGTCAGTTGGGATTATGTTAGCAATTGCTGCATATTTCAATTATGAGATATGCCAGATGGATGTCAAAACTGCATTCCTCAATGGTAATATTGAAGAAGAGTTGTGTATGATATAACCAAAGGGTTTTTTCGATCCAAAGGATGCTGACAAGGTATGCAAGCTTCAGCGATCCATCTATGGATTGAAGCAAGCATCCCAGAGTTGGAATCTCCGCTTTGATGAGGTGATCAAAGAGCTTGGATTTGTCCAAAATTATGGAGAGGCTTGTATTTACAAGAAAGTGAGTGGGAGCAATGTGGCATTTCTGATATTATATGTGGATGACATATTACTGATTGGAAATGATATAGATCTTTTAAATAGTGTTAAAAGTTATCTAAACAGCAAATTTTTGATGAAGGACCTTGGTGAAGCGTCATACATATTAGGCATAACGATCTATAGAGATAGATCAAGGTCCTAATAGGGATATCACTGAGTACATACCTTGATAAGATTTTAAAGAAGTTTAAAATGGATGAAAGTATGAAGTGGTTCTTACCTATGTTGCAAGGCAAGACATTGAGTAAGACACAAAGTTTGGCTATGACGGAAGAAAGAGAGATAATGGATAAGATCCACTATGCTTCAGCCATAGGCTCTATAATGTATGCCATGCTATGTACAAGAGCAGATGTGGCACATGCTATTAGTTTGACTAGTAGGTACCAATCTGATCTAGGTATGGAACACTGGATAACGGTCAAGAATATCCTTAAGTACTTAAGAAGAACTAAGGAATTATTTCTTGTATACGGAGGTGAAGAAGAGCTGGTCGCTAATTGTTATGTCAACGCTAGCTTTAACACCAATTTGGATGACTCTAAGTCTCAATCCGGATACGTATTTCTCATTAACAGAGCAACAGTTAGTTGGAGGAGCTCCAAACAACCTGTGGTGACAAAATCAACAACAGAGGCGGAATATATTGCTGCTTCGGAAGCAGTGCAGGAAGCGGTTTGGATGAAGGAGTTCATAACTGAACTAGGTGTGGTTCCTAGTGCGTTGTACCCAATGGTGATCTATTGTGACAACAATGGAGCCATAGACAACGCCAAGGAACCAAGGTCTCACAAGAATTCCAAGCATATTAAGCGCTGGTTTCACTCCATCCGCGAACATGTCAATGATGGAGATATAAAGATTTGCAAAGTACATATAGATTTGAATGTAGCAGATCCGTTGACTAAAGTTCTCCCTAGGTCAAAACAGGATCAACACCAGAACTCCATGGGTGTTAGATTTATCACTATGTAACTAGATTATTGTCTCTAGTGCAAGTGGGAGACTGAAGGGAATATGCCTGAGAGGCAATAATAAAGTTGTTATTATATGTATTCCAAGTATATGATAGATGCTTATATTGCATGCTATAATTGTGTTAATACAGAAACCTTAATACATGTGTCTTTAATAAACAAATAGAAAGTTCCTAGTTATGCCTCTCGATAAACTAGCTCGTTGATTAACAAGATGATCAAGGTTTCTTGATCATGGACATTGGATGTTGTTAATAACAAGGTCACAACATTAGTGGAATGATGTGACGAATATTCATCCGAAGTATAGTATTACGATCAAAGTCATTATGTTTATATTGCTATAACATTATGGACGCTGAGGGTGCCTGGTAGTGGTGAGTCGGGCTGGGGCAGATAGATCTTGGTGGCATCTGTGAAGTAGATCTGTGGATGTTGTTGATGGGTCTAGCTTGCTTGAAAAGATGGCCGGTGAATGAGATCCGGTGTAGTGCACGACATCGTCGGTGAAGCAGACCTATTACGACCGATTATGGATTTGAGGCGTTGCACAAGAGCGTTGGTGAAGCAGATCTAGTGTAGTTGACTATTGAGTCTGTGAAGCAGATCTAATGCAGCGTACACCGGCATAGGTGAAGCAAGTCAGGTGCTGTGGACGAGGGATTCGTCAAAACTAACATGGTTGTATGGAAGAGGGTGTGAGCGAACTAGGTTCAGTAAGGTGGACGTCGGCTGATCCGATAGACTGGTCAGGAATATATGGTATCGAGGTATGGCGTGTAGGCCGGCAAAGTGCGGTGGTGTAGGAGCCGGAGGTGGTATAGGGGGTTTGGGGTGGCGTGTGGGCGGGCAAAGTGCGGCGGTGATGTTCCGGTGCGGTGGTACAAGAGTTGGAGGTGAAATAGGGGTTGGGTGGAGTGTAGGCGGGTGAAATGCGGCAGAGATGATTACTGTGCGGTGGTGCAGGTGTTGGAGGTGAGAGGGGATTGGGTGGCATGTAGGCCGGCGAAGCACTGCGGGGATGCTCCGGTGCGGTGGTGCAGGAGCCGGAGGTGAGAAAGGGGTTAGGGTTTTTCGGAGTGCTATGGGGGAAATGGCGTCGGTGGAAGGTGGACTACCTAGCTTCAGAGCTATGGGTACCCCCAGGGGGATTACGAACCATACCCACGCCCCGACATTAGTAGATAGGACATTGTCAGGGATAGAAAAGTAATTTCGTACGGCTACAACTTGGGGCATGTGACCACTCGAAATATTTTGGTGGAGGTGAGGCGGGCGAATTTTCTGATATGGGACTTTGAATTTGGATATACAGTTCAAAAGATATAGAATAATAATATCCTAGCCTAGGAGGAGCTATAGTCCAATGACTAGAAAAATAGTTTACTACAATGCCCTAGCCTTTCTAGGTATGGAGTATTTACGGAGCCATTTCTGCAAAAATAGGGTCTCTACCTTCGACTCAGTTACATACACACATGAAGGTAGTAACATGAACTAGTATGTTTCCCACTATGACTATCCTAAGAGCATCTCTAGTGGCTAGTGTATCTGGTAGTCTAAGCCAAATATAGACCACCATGGACCAAAAAATGCCTCCGGTGGCTTGTGTATCCGGTGGTCTAAAATTTAGACATCCTCCAAACTAGCTACTCGTTGTCCATATTTGGACAACAGAGCCAACATGTATATAGAAAAGTTGGTCGCTCGCGAGCTTGCTCCCGCGCCAAACCAGAGCATTTGTTGTACTAATTTGCTATGTATATTGACTATTTGTGTGAAGATGAACATATAGACTATCAAATTTAGACTATCCACTAAAAAACTAAAGTCGTGTAAAAAGGAATCTTTTTTACACCATTATCTATGTGAAGATGTAGACTACCAAATTTAGACAAGCCACTAGAGATGCTCTAAGGGACTACTAAATTTAGATAAGCCACTAGAGATCAAGGCAAAAAATACTACCGTGCTATCTAATGTAGCGTGTCTTTTCTCCAGATAATATGAAAGTTATAGCATGCTAATAACGCACTATTTTACAAAACATCTTTTTTAATTTTTTTTAAAATATAACATGTATATCATGAATATAAAAGATTTCAGCATCTAATGAATTTCCTAGAGTAATACTTGTACATGCATAATCAATTTCGGCGCTATCCAAGTTCGAGGACAACCGGCAGAGCTGAATCTAGGTACAGCGCCCGGTGCTGCATGAGGAGGCGGTGTCTTGACACGATCACTTAAGTTTAACAATCAAATTTTCATCGCATGTTTGCTTACTCAACACATTTTCATGATATGCTATCTTACTCCACACCCACCAACAAAAGAATAATGTTCTATACTTGAAATAGCGCTAACGCTATGATGTTTTAGCGCGATATAGCAAGATATTTAAAAAATAGCGCCATAGCGATCAAAATCTTGAAAAAATATCGTGGACTCTCCAAATATGCTATATCACGCTAAATAGCGTGAAATAGCACGTTATTTTTTCCATGCTAGAGATGCTCTAAGGCTGGTCTGAGTGGTAAGTAACTTGGAGTAGTAATATGCATACATTGTGCTAAAGACTATCAAAATCACTCCCTCTATCCAAAAATAACTGAGTTCGTTTTGTCTAGATTCGAATGTATTTAGACATATTTTAATGTATAAATATATTCGAATCTAGACAAACCCAATACAGTTATTTATGGACGAAAGGAGTAGTATATTTTAGATGCTAAAATGGAAAAGAATATCCAACTGCTGGCAATATTGGGATTCGAGACTCTTGATCCAACGCTCAATATTCGAAGTTATTCGTACACTGTATATAACTAGTAAATTGCATGTTCCCTGCACGTGAGACTCAGATAATAGATGTCTGACATATCATATCTATATAAAATTATAATAGGTAAAACAGAAACAAATATAAACTTGATCAACATCTATAAATTATGGGTATATATATTATGTTCTTGTACTTTGTATATCATGTAGAAGTCAACGGTTATTAGCTATCTAAAACTTAAATTTTTAGTAACATGGTCTAGAAAAACGATGGAGAATATTGTAGAATGATGGAGAAGTGTGTTTTAAATTTTATGCATAACATTCATTATGATGAAGGCTATCAATAGAATCTTCTAGATGCTAGAATGGTAAAGAAGATCCAACAGCTGAAAATGTTACGATTCGTGAGTCTTGATCCAACGGTCAATATTCAAAGTTATTCGTACACTATATAGCGGTAAAACTAGTAAATTGCACGTATCATGCATGTGAGGCTCAGATAATAGACGTCTGACATATAATCACTATATAAAATTATAATAGGTAAATCATAAAAAATATAAATTTTATCAACATCTATAAAGTATGGGTGTATATTTGGTTCTTGTACTTTGTATATCATGTAGAAGTCAACGATTATTAGCTATCTAAAACTTATTTTTTTTGGTAACATGGTCTAGAGAAATGAGGGAGAAAATTCTAAAATGATGGAGAAGTATGTTTTGAGTTTTGTGCATAGCATTCATTGTGATGAAGACTATAACTAGAATCTTCTAGATGCTAGAATAAAAAGAAGATCCAACGGCTGGAAATGTTGCGACTAGCGAGTCTTGATCCAACGGACAATATTCAATGTTACGCGGTAAGATTTGATGCAACTCCACAGCTAAAAACTAAATTTTTGTGTGATGTTCTATGCGATCTTATTCGATAATATAAATCAAATATGAGGATTGGGAGATAAATTTTCGGATCATGCTAGATTTTATCTCGTAGAAAAAACATGACTCACACGATGGGGGTATGCTTTCTCTCTACCGCTAGGCTTCGTATGTAGTAGAACCGCCAGACTAGTACTCTTTGAACTATAATCATGTGTGAAAGCACTACGCGTACTTGATGGATGCTGCGAAGCTTTCTAAGAGGGGACGAGTAGAGAAGGGAGGGAAGAGCAGGGATCTATGAAGATTTTCCTTCAAGTTCGACAACGAGGATATAATTATAGTGATTGTAAGGACGAATAGTGATGAATTTTGTGTGCGTAGACATTGCAAGAAGTTGAATTTTTCAAATCTGATGGTGGGTTTTATATATTCAAATCTTAGGTACCTTAAACGATTATGGAACCTATAATGCACTCGTCATGCAAATTCGATATAAATAATTTTGGTAGATCGACATGAAGTAGTTCCAATCGGAGGAAATAGCTACTAGATAGATTGGAAATTTATGTAATTACTAGAAAATAACCCATAAACATGTCTGCTATGCGCGGATAATGGTGTATTACAATTCTGGGCCTTATTCTTCACATACTAACTTAACAAATAAACATTGTCTATCACTTACAAAATTGAAAACTATTTTTTATTCGTGAAAGTTGGAAACTACGATTGTAAACACAATCTCCCATACCAACATGCGCTCATTTACTAAATATGGGCACAATATTCGTCTACTACAATATAGATATAGCCATGACCCTAGTCATTTAATTTGGAAGCTAAGCATCTTCACAACATGGTAGGCCATACTACGAAGCAAGGTTTTCGAAAGTAATCAAAACTCATACTTATCACAACTAGTACGCTCAAGAGAATGCGAAGCACAAGTTATACATTATTTTGATTTTTCTTGGAAAAAATCATAACTAGTTCAAGCTTGTCAGCCGTTGTGTAATTCTTCAAAAGAACTTGATGGTTTCAAACCTCTAGTTATTTTTTTATAGATTGACTACTCTAGTACCTTAAAGCGATTTTATGTGAAATTGGAGAGCTAGCAACCTATCATGCAGTCATAGTTAAAATTTGATCTGATTTTGATAAATCAACAGCAAGTACTTTAAGTGGTTGAAATTAGATAGAAATGTCAAAAGTTTATGTAATTGGAGAATTTTCCATAAAACAAGGTCCGCTTTTGTGTAAAAATGGAAGGCTAGTAGCTGGCTTTATGAGCCTTAATTATTCATTGTGTACTTTGTTAAACTAGTAAGTTGCACATGTCCTGCACGTGAGGCTTAGATAATAGACGTCTAACATATTATCACTATATAAAATTATAATAGGTAAAGCAAAAAATATGAATTTGATCAACATATATAAAGTATGGGTGTATATTTGGTTCTTCTACTTTGTATCATCATGTGTAGAAGTTAAATATTATTAGCTTACTAATACTTGAAATTTTTGGTAACATGGTAGAGAAACGAGTGAGAAGATTCTAGTATGACGGAGAAGTGTGTTTTGAGGTTTGTGCATGGCATTAATTATGCTGATGACTATCAATATAAACTTCTAGATGCTAGAATAGAAAAGAAGATCCAACGACTGGAAATATTCGGATTCCTGAGTCTTGATCCAACAGTCCATATTGAAAGTTATTTGCATACTATATAGTAGTAAGATAAGATAATCTACAAATATAAATATTGTTTACCATATCATGCCCACATGCGCATTTACCTAATACGGGCATTATTATCACATAAGCATGGCCATTTATTTTAAAACCCAAGCATGTTCATACATGGTATGCCATATTGTGAAGAAATACTCTCAAGAGTTGTCCAAACTAAAGCTTACTATTATTTTGCATGGTAGGTGGGGATTCGCGCAAGAGGATGTCGTGCGCAAGTACTATAGTTTTTTTTGTTATTTACTTATTTTTTTAAACTCACCGGAATATGTCAGTCAACATGTAAATTCTATGCAGGTTGAATCTTTTAAAACTCCCAGTGTTGACTAACGTGGGTCCTTTAAAATGATTTCGCGGATCCAGCTCATCATGTGAGGGCACTCCAACAGGGAAATTTTTCATTCAATAATGTTTTTATTTTTATGTATAATATATAGGCTATTTAGAAATCTTAATTAAGGTGGTCCATTCACCGTCCTAGCCACCATTTGGATCCGCCACTTTGTAGGCAAAGCTTAGGAGCGAGCAGCGTATCATACGATCGTAGTTCAAGTTTGACATAATTTTGGTAAATCGATAGAGCGAGTTAAGTGGCAAAATTAGTTAGCTCGTAAATTCATGTAACTTGAGAAATGCCTATAAAATTGTGTACACTATGTGTGAAAAATAGGGTTGTCATATGGGCCTTATTCCACGTGTGCTTGCTTACAAAACAGTTACTTGGAAAATTGTAACCGATTGTTCTAGTCATAAAAATTGGAAAATTACAATTGTAATAAACATTGTTTACCATGCCAAGATGCGCCAATATATCGAATAAGGGAACCTTATCACAAATTACGATGTAAATATGGTCATACCTTGGTTGTTTGGCTTCAAACCAAGGTATGTTCCTACATGGTAGGCCACTAGGCCATATTGCGAAGGATTTTTTACAGAAGCTACGAAAACTCATGTTTATCATTCCTTGTGGCAACCAAGGTAGTATGTTCCTACTACTTGGTTGGTATATTGCTCCTAGGCACTTTGTGAGTATGTGAGGTGGGCCATTGACATATAAAGTAGTCATATGTAAGTATAGTAAACCTTTAGAGATAACTAGTGTATTGTACAAGCAAGTTATTGTCTATACTATTGGAATTGCTCGAAGGACTAGTCAGCATGCTATAAGTAAAATAGTAGGGCGTGTACACCGTGTATTTAGGGTTTGTTTGATTAAAAGGATTTGTAAAACATGGGAATAGGAGAAGTGTAGGAATAGAATGATGTGACACTTATAAAAAAAGATGAAATAGTTCTAGGAGGAACTAGATACTTTTTTTGATATAGTGGAAGAGGGTCAGCGTGAGAATTCTGGAAATTCGTCCCTGACAGGGATGGAACTCTAGTCATTGGGATGCGCCAACTGCGACCCAACAACTAGGCTATTGCCTCGTTCTCACTTATAATCCTATAGAAATGAAAAATGCAGGAATCAGTAAGATAAGGTGTTTGATTGCACCGCAGAAAAAACGCAGGAAATTTTATCCGGTTTAGGTACATGTCATAGACGCATAGGAATTTTTCTAAGAGGTCTCACCTCTTGTTATATATCCTAAAGGATTGTAGTGTAGGGAAGCAATGCATAGGATTTTTGTAGGATTTATTCCTTTGAAACAAACACATTCTATTGAAAAAATTCCTATGGATTGGAATCCTATAGAATTCCTTTGGAAATCCTGTGAATCCTATAGATTGTGGTGGATTCGAGTCAACGAAACCAAGTTCCATATGAGCTATTCCTACAACCTACTCCCTCCGTTTAAGAATATAAGATGTTTTAGATTTGTGAAGCAAATGTATCTAGACATCTTTTACTGTGTAGATTCACTTGAACCTAGGCATAAAACATGTCTAGATACATTAGATTCACAAATCTAAAACATCTTATATTTCCAAACAGAGGGAGTAATTAATTAGGCCTTGCATGACACTAGGTACATGTTATTACCCAATAATGTGAAGGTAGTAGCATATGAAAGTTTTACTAGTCTAAGTTATTTAGCACTTGAGTAGCCTAAAATATGGGTGGAAGCACGAGGAAAACAAAAGGAAAGTTGGGCTGGACCACCAAGGGCCCCAACTTCTGCACTGCTGCGCCTGCACGGTTGTACTCCGTACTCCATGGGAAGGAAGAGATGACTGTGATTCGGCAAAAAAGAGAGGAAGAGGTGACTGCTGCGATGCTACCCACCTGTACAAGTCCCATTTAAGTCATAGATTTACCGATGCATGAGCAGAGCAGCCAATGCCGCATTGAAGAGGAAAGAGGGAGGATGATTCTCCTTCATCCAGGAGATATGACCTACTCCTACAAGTAGGCCTAATTAATTAGGTCTTGCATGACACTAGACACATGTTATTACCCAATACACTTTGAAGGTACTATAGTAACATGTGAAAGTTTACTAGCCTAAGTTATTTAGCACTATGAGCAGCTTAATATGGAAGAGAAAGAAAACATCTAGCCAGAGCTCATTTTTGGGTGGAAGCACGAGGCAAATAGAAGGAAAGTAAGGTTGGACCACCACGGCTGATACATTGCAAATGTATCTATAATTTTTGATGTTACATGCTTGGTTTTATCCACTTTCTTGTGTTTTGTTCCAACTTTGGAGTACTTTTCATATGATTTCTTGGACTAACCTATTAATAAGAGCCATAGTGCCAGCTGCCTGTTTTCTGCTATTTTTGGTTCTAGGAAAGTCAGAAAATGAATATTCTCGGAATTGGACGGGACAAAAGCCAAAGTGCCTATTTTTCCGGAAGGGATCAAGTGCCAGAATACGAGACGGAGAAGGGCCAAGGGCCGGCCACACCACCTGGCCACGTGGCCAGGCTGGGCCCACGCCAGGGGGTGGTGTGGTGGCTCCCGGCACCTCCTCGGCCTCTCCTTCCGCCTATAAGTTGCCCTCGGGACGAAAACCCTAAGTACCCGATCAAAAATCCACGAAAGAGTCTGTAGCCGCCGTCATATCCATCCCTAGATCGGGAGGGATCTGAAGCTCTTCCCGGCCCCCTGCCGGAGAGGGGAATTCACCCTGGAGGCCTTCTTCATCACCATGCAAGCCTCCGGTGTGATGCGTGAGTAGTTCATCCTTGGATTACGGATCCATGTAGTAGCTAGATGGCTGGTTTCTCCTCCTTTGTGCTTTCATGTTTAGATCTTGTGAGCTCCGTTCATGATCAAGATCATCTATTTGTAATTCATACATGTTGTGTTTGCGGGTATCCGATGGATATTGAGATGCTATTTCAGATTGATTATTGATTCTATCATGTCTTTGTTATTTGAGATCTTGCATGCTTTACGTTGTTAGTACCTATCTTGGCCAAGTAGATGCTAGCAACTCCAAGAGTTAGTATTTATGCTCGATAGTGGGTTCATGCCTCTAGTAATCTGGGGAAGTGACAGAAATCTCTAAGGTACTAGATGTGTTGTTGCTACTAGGGAGAAAACAACAATCCTTTGTTCATAGAACAATCGTATTGTTTACTTTACACGCAGTTCATAAAGCAATAATCTGTTGCTTGCAACTTAATACTGGAGGGGGTTCGGATGATAACCTAAAGGTGGATTATTAGTCATAGATGCAGTTGGATGGTGGTCTATGTATTATGTTGTATTGCCTAATCAAGTCTCTGAGGAGTCAAGATGATTAGTATATGCATGTATTGCTTTCTCGGTGTTTGTCAATTGTCCCGCTGTAATTTGTTCACCCAGCATGTTATCTATCTAAGGAGAGCCACCTCTAGTGAACTATGGATCCCAGTCCTTGTCTTTTACATACAATCTACAATCAACTATTTACTGCTTTGTGTTTACTTTCTGCAAACTACTACTTCCTTCCATTCGATACATTTAATCCTTTGTTTTCAGCAGAACCGGTGAGATTGACAACCTCATCGCAAGTTGGGGACAGAGTTCTGTGGTTGTGTTGTGCAGGTCTCCACGTCGCTGCTAGCACCGGTAGTCATACCTTAACGTTCAGCTAGCTACACCTTTGGGGTGTTTCCTTGCTCCTACTGGATTGATAACCTTGGTTTCATACTGAGGGAAAACTTGCTACTATGCTCATCATACCTTCCTCTTGGGGTTCCCCAACAAGCTCGATATATTTTGGGCCATCACTATGCTAAAGTCTGTTAGGATTATGTTAGCAATTGCTGCATTTTTCGATTATGAAATCTGGCAGATGGATGTCAAGACAACATTCCTTAATGGAAACATTTAGGAAGAGTTGTTTATGATGCAACCTAAAGGTTTTGTTGATCCTAAGGATGCTAATATGGTATGCAAACTTCAGCGATCCATTTATGGACTAAAGCAAGCATCCCTAAGTTGGAATCTCTGATTTGATGAAGTAATCAAAGGTTTTGGATTTGTCCAAACCATCGGAGAAGCTTGTATTTACAAGAAAGTGAGTGGGAGCTCTTTAGCATTTCTAATATTATATGTCGATGACATATTGTTGATTAGAAATGATATAGAACTTTTGACAAGTGTAAAGGATTACTTAAATAGTATGTTTTCGATGAAAGATCTTAGTGAAGCTGCATATATTTTAGGCATGAAGATCTATAGAGATAAATCAAGACGCTTAATAGGATTGTCACAAAGTACATACCTTGACAGGATTTTGAAGAAGTTCAAAATGGACGGAAGTAAGAAGGGGTTCTTACCTATGTTGCAAGGTACTATTTTTTAGTAAGACTCAAAGTTCGGCTAGAGCAACAGATAGAGAAATAATGGACCATGTCCCCTATGCCTTAGCCATAGGTTCTCTTATGTATGCTATGCTATGCTATGTGCAAGACCATATGTGGCACATGCTGTTAGTTTGACTAGCAGGTAAGAATTTGATCCAGGTTTGGAACACTAGAAGGCAGTTAAGGATGTCTTTAAGTACTCGAGAAGAACTAAATACATGTTTCTCGTATATGGTGGTGAAGAAGAGCTTGTCGCACGGTGTTACATCGATGCTAGCTTCGATAGTGACCCGGATGACTCTAAGTCACAATCCGGATATGTGTTTTTAATGAATGGCGTAGTGGTGAGTTGGAGGAGCTCCAAGCAACCAGCGATTGCGAGATCTGCAATGGAGGTGGAATATATCTCTGCTTCAGAAGTAGTGGCGGAAGCAGTTTGGATGAAGGAGTTCATTTTTGAACTGGGTGTGGTTCCAAGTGATTTGGATCCAATGGTAATATATTGTGACAACAATGGTGCCATAGCCAATGCTAAGGAACCAAGGTCTCACAAGAATTCCAAGCATATAAAGCGCTGGTTTAACTCCATCCGAGAACATGTTTAGGATGGCGATGTAGATATTTGCAAAGTAGATATAGATCTGAATGTGGCAGACCCGTTGACTAAAGCTCTCCCAAGGGCGAAACATGATCATCACCAGAACTCTATGGGTGTTAGATTTATGGCTATGTAAACTAGATTACTGGCTCTAGTGCAAGTGGAATACTGAAAGAAATATGCTCGAGAGGCAATAATAAAGTGGTTATTATGCTATTCCAGGTTTATAATAGATGTTTATTTTTCATGATATAATTGTGTTGATAGGAAACATTAATACATGTGTGATTTATAAACAAAAAAGGTTCCTAGTAATGCCTCTCTTAATACTAGCTTGTTGATTAACTGATGATCACAACTTTCCTGATCATGAACATTGTATGTTGTTAATAATAGGGTCATCTCATTGGAGAATGATATGATGAACAGTCACCCGAAGTATATGTAGCAATACGATCATGTCCTCAAGTTTATATTGCCATCACATTCATAGTAACTCAATGTCCTTAGACCATGAGATCACGTTAATCACTTTCACCGGAATGGTACTTTGGTTTCATCAAATGTCACATCATAACCGAGTGATTATAAAGGTGTAGTTAGGTACTTGGAAAGTGTTAGTTGAGGCTCGTCGATCAAGAGTGGGATTTGTCCATTCGGATGACGGAGAGATATACTCAAGGCCCTCTCGGTGATATCACATTGACATAGCTTACAAGAAAGTGATTTGATCACTAGAATGTTATATCATAGGAACTTGAAAAAGTGTACTTTTTGGGAACGGGATTAAACAAGGTATGGATGATACCGAGTGATCAGATCTCGAACAAGTAAAATGCCGCGAGACAAAAGGAATTTTATTACAGCGAAAAAGGTTCAGACGATCATTGGATTTTCGTGGAACTAGTGGGAGTCATTATGGATCTCCATATCCCGCTAATGATTATTGATCGGAGAAAGTCTCGATCATTTCTACATAGTTCTCGAACCCATAGGAAGACACACTTAAGGTTAGTCGATCCAATTGAGTGGATAGGGAGCACATGAGAAGATAATGGACATCACAGGAATTTGTTCTATCGAATCTACCGAAATGGTTTCGGGGTATCGAAACAAAGCAAGGAAATAAAATGTTAATGTGTTCATTAAATGAAGTACTCATTAAATTAAGTGTTCATTAATTGAGTTGTATTAAAACAAGAGAATTGAAGTGCTTTAATTGAAAGACATTTGGTTTTTTGAGTGGAGAGTAAATGGAGAAAGTGGAGATTGAATTTTGTGTGAGTGGAGTGTCCATCCACATGAATGAGAGAAGGGGAGGGGGCACCTCCATGGCACCATCCAAGGGAGGGGGCTTCCCCCTCTCCCCTATAAAAGGAGGTGGAGACGTCCTCCCTCTCACACACTTGCCCACTCCTCTCATATGTCCTTTGGTTGGCATCTCCTCCCTCTTGCTAGCCTTGTCCATTGCCACTAGAAAAGGTGCTTAGGTGAAGCCCTGCTCGAGATCTTCCCCTCAACCATCTCTACCAGGGAGTACTGTTGTTGGAGTTCTCGGTGTTCAACTACTTCCGCCGCTCGGCTGGAGCGAGGGTTCGGGAGTCGTCGGCACACCGTACGTGTGACCTATTACGGAGGCGCTGCCCTGTTTTGGCGCTGATCATCTGCACGTCCTTGAGGACGGTCGTGTACACTCTACAACAACCATGTTTGCTTGCGGGAACGTTATCTCGCGTTACGATCTTCGAGGGTGAGTCCATCTGAAACCGATACATGTATCTCCTAGATATGATCTTGGTGGTTGCAACTATCAGAATTTTTTGTTTTCTATGCAACAAACCCCATCACTCTTCCCCTCCACGATTTCCTTTGTGGTTTTCTTTGCTTCTACGGGATTTAGCTTCATCAGCTGACACCCAATTCAATTCTCCACAAATCCTACTTCATTACCATGTGCAAGTGTTGGCTCGGCATTGAGCCACACTTTGTTCTTTTTAAGAAACTTTTTAGTTTGAAGAGGCAGTCGGGTTCTGGGTCCGTAGTGTATGATGTTGGTGGGTGTGGCATATCCGTTAGCCCAGGTGTGCAGTACTTTAGCTTTAGCTTTGTCGATTCTACTCAAGGATGGAGAAATAAGTGGATCTACATCCGAGATTAAAAAGTAGGAGAGCAGAAATTCGTCTTAGCTCCATTTGATTCGAGTGTGGAGACGAATGGGAAAAGGTTCTAGAAGAATGTGATCATGCCGAGTAAAGCAGAAAAAGTCGAGGTCTTGTACCAGCGAGTGCGAGATCTTTAACTTATCCAAGGCAAGGAGGTCACCGGTGTAGACATCATTCGGACCTTCCTGCAACATCGAGTGTAGCCGCTACAGATCAGGGGCTACCAATTTTTCTATGGGCTAGCAAGTCATATCCCAGACGTGTGTCTTCTAAAGACTTGTCCTTCATGGATCTTGAAGGCAAGGTTAGGTCGTTGCTCAAGCTTACTGCGGATGAGCCTCTCCCCTAGAGACAGCGACTAAGCCGTTCAGGGCCCCCAATCTTGCACGGGCAGTAATGTTTTGCCCTTAAATTTCTTGCCCTTGTGATAATGTTAATAGAGACCTGATGATGTTATCGCCTTTTGTTGCAGGATTGGAAAGTTGAGGGTTTAATGCCTCCCCTACCTAAGAGCTTGCTCCCTCCTGAGGCCGGAGAGCTGGATGAATCGGACTCGGCTGTCCCTGCTATAGAGTCACAGGGAGCCCCCCGAGTCCAGCGGGAATGGGGCTCGCAAGCGAGGGCATGGTGAAGATTCAGATGCCTCCACACCAGAGACGCCGAAGGATCTTGCTCCTGGAGCAGGTGCTGCTGATCCATTTCCTGCGGTACCTCTCCGTACCATGCCTCCCGAACCTCCTTCGAAGAAACATAAGCGGGAGGAGATTTTTAACCTTGACGAATTTGACGGGTGAGCCTCTTCAAGCTTGTAATTTTTTGGATTAGATTGCTCATTGTTTTTCTTAGATAGATGTTGATTCTGTTGTTGAAGTGACACGGGGTCATCGCTGTCCAACAGTGCCAAGGACGTAGAGGATGAGGGGGTCGTACACTCGAAGGGCAAGGGTACAGAGATGACAGCACCCTCCCCAAAAACGGTGGCCATCTCCGGTGATATAGATCCTCGAGTTCCTCCAAGTTGGGGCGCCGCAGGGTTCTTTCTCGGATGACCAGACCAAAACCTTCGAAGTCTTTGGGTGATCATGTAAGTGTGTTTTGTCCATTCGAGGGACCCCCGAGTCCTTTCTTTGGTCTAATGTAAAGTAACACTCCAGCCCTTCATGCAGGACATGGTGTGCATGGGTTAGCAGCATGTGCGGCTAGATGCTGACTTCTGGCAACTCCAAGGTAAACTACCTTGTCTTGTTGCGTGATTCATCCGAATATGTTGTCAATTCCCGACTGATGTATTTTTGTGTGCTCTAGAGGATAATAACCAAGATCTTCGTCGGCTGGAGTCTCTCGAAAAGAGGCTCAACACGGCGGAGACCAAGAGGAAAGATGTGGTCGAGGCCTTGGATCATTTCAAGGCGGAGTCAAAGCAATGCGAAGAAAACTTGGCGGTGTCCCTTACAGAACATGAAAAGGGTATGGTTGACCATATCGTGGCGACTGCCCAAGCCTTGTTCGGTGAGTGGTTGTGTTAGTTTCTCTTCCTTCTTATCTTCCTTCGATTCCTTGCTTCCGATCTGTGATTGTTGTGGTTTGTAGATGCGACTGGTCTTGATTTGGACCGTCAAGTGCTGGAAAATAGTGATCCCTTGCTGGGCGTCATTGCGATAGCCGAAGACCGCAACACTTTTGCCAAGGAAGCGCTTCTCAAGGCCAAGGATGTGCTCGGTCATTTCCATCGGGAGATGTTTCTGAAATCCAAGGCCATTGAGGACATTGGCGATCTTGCTGAGGCATTCATGGAGGGTGTGCTCGTGGAGTATAAACAAACACAGAAAGAGGCGGGTGCCTCCCTCGAACTGGCGATGACGCAGGCTTGCGGTGTTGAGTTGGATGTCAGCAAGATCACCTCCAAGATGTCGGTGACGGCAGAAGGTCAAGAGGTAGCCTTTGCTCTTATTGCCAAGCGCTATAATAAGTATGGTCAGTGACTCATCGAGATGCTCGTGAAGTATTCTACGGAGAAGAAATGGTTGGCTGCGGTAAAAGCCACAGAATTGGAGGTTGTCGCGGACTCCACGAAGCCTTCAGATGCTTTTGTGTAGAGTATTCCGCACTGTTTCCCCTGCTTTTATTGTATAGCTATGTTAGGATTTTGTAATTCCTTTGACTGTACCGCAGGTTGTAGGCATCAGAACTTGTGACTATCTTGTTACCGATCCCTTGTATATATTGGTCGCTTGCCTATGTATGTGCTTGAGCTTTCTTTTTTATTGCTTTACGATTAACAGATTCCTTATCCTTCGAATATTTGATTGAATAGGGTTCTACGAGTGGCACGCCCGTCGTGCCACCTTCCTCTGCTTCTACAGACCCTCTCTAGATAAGGGTGGATGAACTGTCGCAACTTCTATGCTTCGCGACCATGTGAAGGACATGGAGAAAAACATTGCTATCATCCGAGGCCATGCCGGTGTGTGGAAGTAAAAAGTAGAGAAATCACTCGAATGGGAGAAGTATCACCTTGGTGAGGTAGCCCAAATCAGTGAACAACTGCGGTGTAAGCGTACTTGGCTGTTTCTATCCTTTTGGTCTGTTGCTGAGTCCCATCACTTTGTTGGTGTAGTTGTTAATCTCATTCCACGGGAGGAGAAAGAGCGTGTCAGTATCCAACTGAATTGCCTAATTCAAGTGGAGCTAGAGGCTGGTGGGTTCTTCTAGACTGATCGGGGTCGAGCCATCGTGCTGACATCGCTGCAAGATCACGTTTCTCAGGTGTTGCATTGCTTGAAGAAGGCCCAATCCTCCTTCAAGCATATTTTTAGAGCGATGTTTCCGCCGGATGCAGCCCCATCAAGCCTATTGGCATTGCTGTGGAAGTTTCACGATATTGGCAATGTACGCGAATGCATGCACCAGCAGCTTATTGTGGGTGCGAAGGCTACCTTAGCTTTTGTGCATATGCAGTGTCCATATGTGTACCTTTATGTCATCGCTGAAGGGCCACCGGCACCTCCGGATGGTATGTCGTGGAATATGCAACTGCACTACCAGGTAGTGCCTGACCTATGGAGGATATTGTTCGGTTGTTCGATGAACGCACCAACGTCCTACTTCAGCGGCAACAGTGAAAGTTATCATGTGCAAGAAATGTACATAATGTAAACCTTGATGTAGTTTAGAGAGGATTTTATGACCCTATCTTATTTTATTGTGCGTTTGTATGTGTTGGTGCGAGTACCTTAGTGTCTTCCCTTTTCGTTATCCCGGTGCCGACAATTCTCAGTACCTTGCCAGCCTGTCAGTTGTGTAATAACTGGGTTGGAGTTTTCAAGGATTCGACTCTAGCTGGTTTGTGGTAAGCTACTAGGGCATAAGTAGTATATTATTGATTTGATAGGGTGGTTGAGGAGGCGCAACCCTCGAGTATGTTGTAAATGAAAGAATAAGAGAAAAAGAAACCCATGGTTGAAGAACTTAGCTTTATTTAAACGAAGGGAAGTGGGTACAGGTTTTGGCTAAGTAACCTTATTGAAAGGTAAAAACATCTACGGGTAGAAACGTCGCAGTTGTGAGATGTTCCAAGGATTGGAGTATTCGACTCCAGCTTCTACGTCCTTGAGGCGATAGGCGCTACCTAGAATCACCTCAGTGATGATGTAAGGTCCCTCCCAAGGAGACTCGAGCTTTAGGTGACCCTTTTGCTTGAGTCGCAGGACGAAGTCACCATAGATTAAGGTTCTCGGACGCAGTCGTTGGCTGTGCTAGTTGCGGTGGCTCTACTGGTACACTGTCGACGTGCGGCAGCGATGTCGCGTGCCTCATCGAGTAGGTTGACATTGTCTTCGAGTGCGGCTGTGGATTCAGCTTTATTGTAAGCAACGACCTACAGGGCCTTGTAGCGTACTTCGGCGAGTAGGACCACCTCTACTCCATGCACCATGAAAAATGGTGTGTAGCTGGTGGCGTTGTTGGGAGTTGTGCGCAGGATCCATAGCACCAAGGGGAGCCCTGTAACTACCTCGGTGAATTACGCTCTTAGTTACAAGCCTGGATGAGCGGAAATGGTTAAAATAGTACGGTGGGGCCAAATGCCACTCAAAGGTAGACCTTTCGGCCGTCCTAACCATTTCCAAACATCGGGACAAGAACGAGCGGCGTAATCGGCCAGTGAAGGATCAACTACATACACAAATGAGTATGTATGCAAGCCACATACAACAGTCCTCAGAGCCATTCCATCTAAAAGAAATAGAAATATTGCAACGCCATACGGCAAGATCCAGATATCCTAGATAGATATAATAGTTTAGGATATCTCCTCATACATCAAACATCAGAGTATCAGGCGGAAGCGGAAAACAAGATCCGAGTACGGATAAGAAGCAAATCGGCATAAGATGCCCCATAAATAAACACATCCCGCCCACAGATCTCACGGATCCTCGTTCCCGGAATCTCTACACCGAGTGATCTTTGCCAACATCGTCCGTCTCCTCCACCCAGTATCCATCTTGCGAGTATACCTGTTCATCTGAATCAAAAAATTTATCGTGTGAGACCCTAGGGGTACTCAGCAAGTCTTTATGCCTCTAAAGGGGACACAACCTGGGGTGACGCAATTGCAGCAAAAGATAACACCTAACAATTCTATAGATACTCGCTAACCATCCGCCTAACCAAAGATAGACGGATGTCCGTTGATTAAGAACAATAGTTATAACAGTAATATTAACCGATCCATCCTCCTCCTCGCTTACCAACGAGGAAGCGGACGAACAACCCCCCATCCGTTGGCAGTTTTATTAACCATTCCATGAGTGTTGCACTATTTACTAGTCAGGTACTTAGTCAAATTAAAGCGGTACTTTAGTTATACTTGTCTATGATCGAGAAACTGTGCTCCAAGTCATCCATAACCATGCACGGCTTTGAGAAGATTTACCGCAGGTGCACAAATAGCAACACACACTCGATCAACCTCGGAAAAACCAAATCAAAACCCAACGAGGCATTCACGACAAAGCGATCACATGATTCAGAAATGTTTCAGGGGGCCACCCCATTAAGCTACCCGCAACGAAGTTGGCCGGCTCCGAGACGGACCCAAGGTTTGCGTCAATGGCTGTAAACGACTGGGAACAAGTGTGACTGGGCTTATCGATACCGCGAAAACACTCCGCATCCAAAACAGTAGATGTGCTCCTCGCACAATCTTAAATAAAGCAGTAAAGCATGGCATAAGTACAGGATAGTAATAAAGCCCCAAACTACTTTGTGGCCCCAAGAAATAAGAATGAATCAAGCTCACGGGGGGGTCCATAAGGCCTCCCGGATGTGGATAGTGCGAATAGTCAAGGAACAGGAATCAAGTACTCGGGGTCCTACGGGACACAAGTGAGCATGAAGAACCAAATAGCAGATATTGCTCACCGGTGCCACTTTCATTAGTTATCCCATTACTACTCAGATTAAGTGGTTTAGGTACCTCGTTATCCATTAGACTTTCACAAACCCTACACATGCTGTTCTACGACCCGCATGGCTCAAACAACTCCTGTAGTAATGGCTCATGGGATGGAGGAACAAGCTTCGGTGGGGTTTAAAAGTAAAGGCTATGCAGTACTTGGGATTCAGTTTAATGCAATCGCGACTCAATGATGCAAGAATAAGATAGAGGCAATAGGTACTATATGTATGCAAGCATGTGGTAGTGCTTGCCTGGCAGCTCAGTTGAAGCGAGGGACGGATCTGGGTAGTGCTCACAGGATTCTGATATATCCCTTCGGCGTCTATTAGGAGAAGAACCAAACAAACAAGGGCCAACATAAATAGAGTGCACAAGCATATGAATTAAATCGACATCGACAAGCAAACAATCATGCCATGATGAATGATGCACAATTTGCATGGCAATAATGTAGCATGGCATGGGTGAGGTGTGGGGTACAAGATTAAAGCATTCCATTAAGTTTTTAGCCCGGTTTGCTCTCATATAAGTTGCTGTAACCTTTATATTTATATGATGCATGCTGCAATTCAGAACAAGGAATGCATAGATAGAACGGGCTCGTCGCGCTGATTGATTTAGACATATTATTTGTTAAATTTGGAGTTGTAAAACCAAAGATATGGTTTAATTAAGAAAAGGGCATTTTATTGTAATTTTAATCATCTCGAAAATTTAAAGTGTGCAGACATTATTTTGAATAGCATATTTGAATTCCTCACATTTTTCTGATTCCAAAATATATATCATATGTATTATTTGGATTTATAATTCAAAAGTTATTTAAAAACAGATTGAATATGAATTTAAATCAATTTTGAAAAGGTTTAATTAAAACAGGCAACAGGGCAGACTTTTGTTACTCAGCCCGACCCAGTCATAGCCATTGACGGGTGGGGCCGATGCTGACTTGGCGAAACGGCGTGCAACGGACTTTTCTCATCATCGCGAAAGCGGCGCATGATGGCCCAGTGGACTGGCGCGGAAACAGGCCCACATGCCAGCGGGTAAACAGGCGGGTGCCACGCAGCACGGATAGGGACCGCGGGTTGAGGGCAAGGTTTTTCGGGTGTCCTTTTGTAAAAACACCACCGCGGATGATAGGTGGGACCGGCTGGACCGCAGGTTGAGCACGCAAAAAGGCAGGGGGGTATCGGCAAAAGAGCACCCCGTACTGTTTTTCTTCTACGCGTCTGTCTGACGAAACTGCAGACGCGGGCACTGGCACGGCGGGGATCGAACTGGGGATCTGGCGCGCGCGGGCGGCGGCTACCGCTGGGCTAGGGAGGGGTAGTTGTTAGGGAGTATCTACGCGACCAGCTGAGGCGCTACGCGGCACGAGAGCGTGCAGATAGCAGCGAGCGGCGGCGCACTGAGGGCGCTCGTCGAAACGTCTGACGTGGCCAGGGCGGCCCGGTGAGGCGGAGTATGTCAGGGCGGTCGAGGGGCTCACCGCGGGTTGGTCGGTGGAGTCAGATCGAGGGGAGGCGCGGAGGATCGCCGAGGTTCTTGGCGCTCAGCAGTTAGGGTTTGGGAGCGGCGAGATCTGGCGCTCTGGCTCTCCTCCTCGTCGCGCGTCTGAGGAGCAGCAGGGGTCTCCTTGGTCTCCAGGACACCTCCACGCAGACGCCGCCGGAGCACGATAAGCAGGGGTGGGTAGGCAATGACCGTGGCGGATCTGGCGATGCAGGAGAGCCGTGTGGATGAGGCAAGCGAGAGAGAGGGAGGAGATGGCGTGTGGGAGTGGGTAGGGATAAAGCGGCTTCGGCCCTTTTCCCTCCGTCTCCTCGATCACGTGCCCGAGCTGGCAGGTAGGCATGACGGGGAAGGTGATGGAGGCTGCCATGTGGGCCAAGGTGACGGTGGGGATGGTGGAGCCGGCTGGTGGCGGGCGAGAGAGATCAGAGGGGAGGAGGCTCGGTGCACTTGGCTAGGGTTAGAAAAGGAGGTGGCTCGGTTAGGGTTTAGGAGAAGGGTGGGGTGAGGTAGATGGGTAACTAGGTGGGGCTTGCTGGCAGGGAGAGGGGGACTCCTCGGCTTGGTGAGAGGAGAGGGTGAGGTGAGAGAGGGGAGGTAGGGTTAGAGTTTAGAATTTTAGGTTTTTATCACATGCTTAAGATCAAGCCTAGATAAAAGGAGGGCTTTGGTTTAGCCTAAGGTGAGGTGAAGGTGAAGGTGAAACTAAAGAAAGAGAGAGGAAAAGGGAGTAGGGAAGAAAACCTCATTTGACCATGCATGAAGAAAAAGAATAAAATGGTATAGAGGAGACTATGGGGATGGTGGAGAGAGGGATGGAGATGATCCACAAAGAAAAGAACCAAATAAACCCAAGAGGAAAACAAATGACTGAAGGTGGTGGTACTCTTGCATGGCCCATGCAAAATAATAAATGCCATGTATTATCCTTGTAAAAACAATAATGATGATATGGCATTATTCTTATGCATTCCCAAGAAGTGGAATAAAAGCCAAGCAAAAGAATTTATAGAATTAGATCCACCCCACCCACATGAGCTAGAGAAATAAATTCAAAAGAAAGAACTACAAGCTCATGGTTTAATGGGATGGTGGGATTATAAGGTGGTGACAAAGAGAGGTGGTGGAATTGGAATAAAAGATATGCCCCCAACTCAACTTGGGAATTTAAACAATATATCAATAACCAAATACAATATCAAGAGGCAAATACAATTAATAATGCATATGAGAGAAGATCCAAATGGAAAAGGGTTTTATATGATGCTCAAATGCAAGGTGGCATGATGACATGATCATGATATAATTATGATGCAACAATTATATATAGGAAGTAGCATATATATAGACCAGGCTAGTAGCATTGCAATTGTTAGACAATTGGGATGCTACAAGCCCCTCAGTCCATGCTCCTGCAGCTCACTCGAGGGGCCGGAGGAGTCGTCTCTTGATGCCGTTGTAGACGAGGTTGTTGGCCTTTTTGACTTGACCGTTGGTCTGGGGGTGTGCCACATAGGTGTAGTTGATGTTGATGCCCATCTTGTCGCATAAGATATGGAACTCCCCTGAGGTGAAGTTTGTTTCGTTATCGGTGATGATGCTGTGGCACCCCAAACCGTCATACAATGGACTCGAAGAATTTCACAGCAGTGGCGCAGGACACCATGCAAAGATTTCCCATCGCTCATAGAGGAATTCGACAAGCACGAGTTCCTATGCGGAACTGAGGTTGTTGGCGATGAGAGAGGTCTTGGTTGGGTCTGTCGGGTGGACCTGGACCGCCTTGGTGTTAACACTAGAGTCGAAGGACTGGTCATGTGCGCTCTTCCTTCTCAAAGGAGGAATACTATTCTCTGTTGACTCCTTGAGCCTTGCTAGCTCTTCTTGCATGCGAAGGATTGGGAGATTCTATTGAACTCCTTGTCACAGTTGTCGGATCTAGTGAAGCTTCCTTGGACTGTGATGATGCCATTTAGGCCTAGCATATTCATCATGAGGTATGCATAGTGTGGTATGGCCAAGAATCACACAAATGTCACACGACCAAGTATGGCGTGGTACTGGCAGGGCCAGTCGACCACCTCAAACTCGATATTCTCGTGCCCGAAGTTCTCAGGTGTGCCAAAGATGACGTCAAGGTGAATTTTGCCCAGGGGTAGATCCCTTTGCCTAGGACTATGCCGTGGAAGATGGTGTTCGATGCTTGTAGGTTGGACAATGGGATTCGCATGGCACGCAAGGTGCTGGCGAATATGAGGTTGATGTCGCTGCCTCCATCCATGAAGACTCTGCTCATCTTGTATACGCTGATCTAGGCTTCAAGGACCAGTGTCGAGTGTCCTGGTCGTGGTACTTGATGCGAGTGGTCAGATCGGTCGAAGGTGATGCAAGATTCAGATCCACTGAGGTACTCAGGGATCACCGGGGGCGATGACACCTCCATGTTGATTTGTCGAGTCCTGGTCTTCTTGATCCTATTGGAAGGACACCCCTTTTGGATCATCATGCTCCCACGCGGTGGGGGTATGGCTCGCCTCCATTGTTGCGCGCCACTGGTTCTGCGGGTGGTGGTGCCACGTTGGACAGAAGGGGTGGTGGTGGTGCTCCATACGCTATGGGCCCTGCGTCCTCTCTGTATGCTTGACTTGTTTCCTCACACCGAAGGTGCGCATAGGCTTCTTGAAGCTTCTGAAACTCATGGCAATCTTTGAGGAGGTGACTCGACTTCCTCTTGTCATCCTGCTTGTCGATATAATAATGGACATTGTAGGGGCCTAACAATCGGGCCATCGCGGTTGAGGCACCGTCGTTGGTCAGCGTTGCCACACCTGGGTTGTCTTTCCGGTGTCGCAGTATTTGCCACTGTGATACCCACTGTTGCGGTTGGCGTCGTCTCGTTTGTCGGTGTAGCTGGCTGTGACCATGTCAACTTCATCACGATCCTTGTAGGCGCGATGCCTGCACTTTCCTCGGCGGTCGCGCCTACGGCTTAGATCGTCCTCGTCGTCTGAGTGCGCTCGACTATTATGGACGATGTCCTCGCCGTCCACCCAGCGATTCATTATATCCATCAGGGGTCAATGTTATTGGGCTTGGTGTGGCCTAGTTCCTCCTTGAGCTCTTGACAGTGTATGCCAGCCTTGAACATGTCGATCGCTCACTCCTCGGAAATGTCCTCCACGGAGTTCTTGATGATGGGCCATCTCTCGATGTATGAGCGTAGGGATTCACTAGACCTGTGTGTGCCTTCTTGAAGTTCTTCAATTGAGGTTGGACGCTTGTAGGTTCCTTCGAAGTTTTGGACAAAATTGTACACCAACTCTTCCTAGCTACAGATCGACCTGGAGGGGAGGCTGTTGAGCTAGGCCCGCGTGGCGCCTTGCAGTTGCAATTGCAGGCATTGCATGGTTTTCTTTGGATCCATCGTGGCACTTCACGAACTTCTTGTGGTCGTCTAGCTAGATATTCGTCTCCTAGAAGCCATCGAACTTTGGAGTGAGGGCAGTTTGAATCCCTTGGGCATCAGTGTTTGCCATATGGCGCGACTGAAGCATCTGGCGCCGTAGAGCTCCAAGTACTCATGTTCAGACTAGAAATAATAAGCACACTTTGCATGCAACTTGTCGACTTTGCGTTGCGTAATCTCATTGTGGGCGTTGTAGTCGTGGTCTCTATGTTGCGGGCTACGACGTCGTTGTGGCTGGTAATCTTCATCATATGACGGAGATCGTCTTCTCGCAGGTTTCGCGGTTGTCTTCTTCGGCTCTAGGGTTGGTTCACCTATGAGTGCAGCTTCAACCATTCCCAATCCAGGGAGGGCGGACTGGTGGATGGAAGTACGTGGATCCCCCACCTCGGGGGTTGGATAGCGGGTAGGTGGTGGTTGCCATGACAACGGCTTGCAGGGTCTTGGGCGTCATGTTGCCATGCACATCTACGGACATGAGTGAGAAGTCCAGCTGCTCGGTGGCTTCGTGTCTGGCCACCTCGTTATCTGGTCCGTTCGGGGGCATCTTTTGGATGCCCCGGCATTGTGAATCCCTTTCGAGGAGGACCCGTAAATGGACGAGAGCATCACCCATCATGCACTCGATTCATCGGCAAGTTGTCGCTGTTCTTCGAGCTGGGTTGTGACTGCCCGTTGGCGGTGGAACTCCTTATCCAAGTACCAATGGTAAGCGATCAACATATCTTGTGATGTACTGGGAGGCAGAGGCACGCCAACGATCAGGGCCTGGTGGACTCTTTCCTTCTCTTGGTCGGTGAGGCGGATCTTCGGCTTGTCGCCATCGTTGTTGTTGTTGTTGTTGTTGTTGTTGTTGTTGTTGTTGTTGTCACGAGAAGCTCTGTTACCAGCTTCAGGGTCGGGGCCGGTGTCGGTGCCATTGCTAGTGGTGCCGCTGGTGTTGGCGTTGATGATGACGCAGTAGTAGCGGTTGGGACAAATCTTGCTGCCAGAGCTTTCCGTATCAGATCCCACATCTTGGTCCTTTTTGAGCAGATCGCTCAGATCGGAATCACATCTATTGTTGCTGTCCAGGCCGTAGGCTGAGGAGCTGGCGTTTAGCTCGCTGACGGTCCCGATTGCCGGTGGGATCCACAAATCCACTACAAACAATGGTGTGGTCGACTGCTCGAGGACATGCAGGGTGTAGGTTCGGCCGACCTGGAAGCTGAAGCCGATGATCATCATGTTTACCTATGTGTCGAGGGAGCTGAAGGCTAGGCGCGTGGCCAGCGAGTGGATGGTTAAGTCGAAGGAACCGATGCTGAGGTGTCCCTCCGACACGGAGGAGTCAAAGACAGTAGATGATGGGGCCGTCGAGATCTCTACATCATCACGTTCGGTTCCCACAGACGACGCCAATTAATGTGGGTCACCATGTTAATGCCCATAGTTTATGGACTAGGGTTTGAGGAAGAGGGTTGCGTTGGACATCTTGTTCAGCTAATAGGCAAGCAATGCAGGGACACAATGTTCACCCAGGTTTAGGCCCCTGGAGGGAAAACCCTACTCCTGCTTGTCTGCTCTTGATTGAAGATGAACCAAAGGTTTACAAGGGTGCCTTGATGGCGATGGTGCCCAGATGTAATCTAGCGGGTGATTGTGCTAGGGTTTCGGTAGCTCCTCCTAGTAGTTCCCTCCCAACCTTTATATGAGGAGGCTGGGTCTTAGGATACCCCCGAGCCGGTTTACAAATTAGGGTTTCTTTCAAACTTTCTATACTCTTTGCCGTATCCTCCAAGGAGTCAAATCCTTTATGGGCCTGAGCCACCCGAGCCTTCATGGACTTCAATGTTAGACACAACCTATCTTGTTGGGCCTCCGCTGGGCTGAACTAGGTAGACCAATCTTAGGCACCCGTAGAGCATATCCATGTTAGAGAGTACCATGATTTTCTCCATTATGATTATAGTTATTATTTGGAGCACCTACGGGATTAGGATAGTGTTTTTGAAAGTTCAAGCCATAATTTTCACTCTTCCATGCAAGGTTATAAAGATTACGAGCTATAAAGTTGACTTCATTAGCACCGGTAGTGATATCATTAACTTGGGTATCTTCCTTACCCTTTATAATATTTAAAAGCTCATCTACCTTGAAAGTAAGCTCTTCATTATGCTCCTTGGTAATTGAATTCACCCTCTTCGAGGAGGTTATCTCTACATACCTTTTGGCATGGTTACTATGCATATCATCAAGAAGTTGCTTTGCAACATTCACTTGCTTTCACAGGCATGTTCCTCCTACTGCAGTATTTAGCATAGATTTAGATATTGGGTTAAGAGCATTATAAAATAAATGTAAAATAATCCATTCTTCCATCCTATGACTAGGACAGTTCATGACTGCTTCCTTCATTCTCTCCCAAGAAAGCGCTAGTGGCTCACGATCTTCTTGTCTAAAGCTTGTTATGTTGGATCTTAGCTGCATAGTCTTAGATGGAGGGAAAAATTTAGTCATAAAAAAGATTAGTACATTCCTCCCAAGATTTAATAGTGCATTTAGGCAAAGCTAGCAACCAATCCTTAGCCTTTCCTCTTAAAGAGAAAGGAAATAAGTGTAATTTTACCGTATTGAGGTCAACATCATTTATGCGCATCATGTCGCATATCTTAGTGAATGTGTTAAGGTGCAAACCTGAATCCTCAGCAGCTGGCCTGCAAATTTATTTTGTTGAACCAAACGCAACAAGTTAGTCTTAATTTCATAAGTTTCCACATCAATAATGGGCTAAGTAATAGGTGCACGAATAAAATTATCATTGGGAGTAGCATACTCCCCAATTTTGTTTTGAGCCATGTCTCTTTTATTTTTGGCATTTTTGGAATAAGATAAACAAATAAGTATCTAATTTTTTGGATTTTCAATAGATAACAAAAAGTAAACTAATAACAAGAAACAAAAAACAAGGTCCCTAGTGACCTCACCAGGATAGCGAATCTCTTCCCCGACAATGGTGCTAGAAAAAGGGTTGATACATTCGATCTAGATTACGGATGTAGTATAGTATCTTTTTCCCTAGTAGACCTAGGTTTATCAAACCTTGTGAAACGATTGTTGTATGGAAATAATAAGTCATGTCTACAAGACTTTGTTTACTCGTTTTATTTTATGTTTACTAGACCTTTCTAGCTTACTTTGAATCCTTGGTTGTTGCAATGGATGGAAATAGGCCAGGGTTGAAGATTCACCTGCAGATGCACATACATGTGGGATAAAGATAATAATAAGCACATTCATGTGTGAAATGATCTAATATAGATAGGTTGTGGGAAGCACATCCATAAACACTAAATCCCATGTGAGCCAAAGGCATAGAAATACTCTTTTGATCCAACCATTATACCACGAAGCACTGGGCTATAACAATTATTAAGTAAAATACATATCAAAGCATTAAGAACGGTGATGTTATTGTTACTCCCAAGTGGATCCCTAAATTAAAACTGTACTCCCCTTGTTGTCACTGGGTTTTGCGTGAAGTCGTCGTTCACCACTCATCTTACCTTGAGCCTTTATCAATCCCTGGGATCTTGGGTACCTACAAGTTCATGGACAACAGACAAAGAAACAAACATACATATATCCTATTCAATCACCACATAATATCCGCATGTATTAGATGCACACAACCGCTGTGAGGTTTCACCCTAACCCATATCCCGTGAGGACTACTCACTCATAACAATAAGATCAATGATAGAAATCATTGTGCAAATACTTAGATTGAAATCAAATATTCTTACAATGTTTGCCGAATCACAAGGTGATCTCAAGTACAATATAATGGCTATGGCTATGGAGTGGATGGAGGATGAACTATGGTGGTGGATCTCCTTCAGGGGTGTTGTGATACAATCTAAGAATTGCGTGCATATCAGCTGGAGTCTCAAAATATATAGGTGTATTCATGAAAGTTGCATCATTTGACCTAATGAAGCTATTGTCGCACAGTATTGGTGGGCCATATGGGCGGGCCTTGCCTGTACTGCAGGTAGTTAAGCTTGCAGACGACTCCATTTCGTCTCTAGTTAACTTGGCTAAGTAGACAACATGATAATATTCAATGAATGCTCTTGATTTTGCCTTAAAAGTGTGGTTTCCTACACAACACAGATTAAAACCAAGGATTGCACATCTTTGCAATAATTAGTCTTTAGTAGCAAGGCTAGAGATACTCTTTGTCAATTACTTGACTTAATATGCGATTTAAACACGGAGAAAGATGGCTATTTTCAAAGCCGTCACTTGTCAAGCTAGTGGAGATTTTATTGAGTTATATCTCCTTCAATAATAAAAAAAGTTATCGATATAAACACTCATGCAGTTACAATTATTTAACTCAATAAGGTAATTCATACTTATTGAAAATAATATCTTTATGCACGGGATCATCACATAATGGTTGCAATAATAATACATTCACAAGTATAATATATGAAAATAAAGTGTATTCCCATCTCAAAATATTGAAATGGCACGTGTGTCCATTTTCCCATAGTTATATTTGAAATTTACTCCTAGATCATCTAACAACAAAAGTCCAAACCCACAATGTTTGCTCAAAATAGAAAGTGCCAGAACCTCTAACATTCCATCAATATACATGTGAGCATACAAAGCACAAGATTTTTGATGACTCCCAAGTGTAGGAGATCAATTGTAGTACCTTTCAATAAGAAAAGGTTGTCAAACCCATGAGGAACTAAAGGTATTGGTTAGCAAGTTTCACAAGCAAAGCAATAAAAGATTCAGTGGTTTTGTGTTTTGGGTTTATAATCTATAGTAATATAAATTCCTGAAAGTAATTTGCGGTAAATAGATGCTCATAATCATAGAAAGCTCAATCCTCTATGTAGCAAGAGGACAATCTCAAATGTGTGGTCTTATATGTGACACGAGTTCCCGAGGGTGTCATGGATTTACTTAGCATATAGATTTCTACACAATATGGTGAATATCTTGTCAAGTTTATTTCTCTTAGGGCAGAGCCTACTTTAGATGCAACCATAGATATGAGAAAGTAGACCCCTTATGATGGGTCCCATAGCCATTTTGATGAGCAACATAGGAATCATTAAGACATAAATGTCCCACCATAGTAGTAAGTTCATGGATCCCCGATATAAATCCCTCCGATGCAACTCAAAGTATTGGAAAACGTTCTATATGATTTTGTCCCTTTCAACCCTCTTCATTGCATTAAATTGCAACCCTATGAGCCCATATAGGTGAAGTGATATGTAGTCGATATTCGCAATCATAGAACAACATAAAATATATAAACTTGACCAAATACTCATGTATATGGAAATCATAGCCAATGGAACATGGGGATCTACTCACAAGTATCAAACATGATATGGAGAAGTGGCATATGGATTACAACACAATCTAAAAATATAATCTTTCCACCAAATAAAGACAAGTTGTCAATCACAATCATGCAAATAGAACTTAAACAATATCTAGGGTTCAATCAATCACAAACTATGAGGGGAACAAGGTGGATCTTGGAGATTGAGATGGTGATGATGTTAGTGCTTATGGAGATGTTGATGGAGAGGCCTCCCCTTATGCCAAGGAGGAGTGGTGATGATGATGACGCCAATTTCCCCCTCACTAGAGGATCCAGCATAGCAGGATCTGCCCTCTCCCGGAATAGGAGAAGACTTTCGCCTTCGCCGCCTCTTTAAATCATGGAAAAATACGGCGTAGGTTTTATGAAGAAAAGGAGGCGTCTGTAAAAAGGGAGATCCGAGACAACGCCCGTGGGCCAAACGAGCATGGGTGGCATGTCCTCGTAAGGGCGTGCCACCTGTACCCTATTGGCCTTCTTGGACCCCCTCATGCGCTTATTTATCTCCATGGCCCTTCTTTTGATGAAAAACTGATCATGTATTTTTTCTGTGATTTATTGACGTCTAGAAGGTCCTGAAACAGAAAAATACGAAAAAGAGCTTTTCTGCCTCCTAGAAATTAAAAATACCAACGAAGGGGACTTTGTAGGAAAGTCTTGTAAATCATCTTAAAATACATAAATAATGATAAAACAATGCAAATAACATTCTAAAATGATCATATATGTTGCTATTATGATGATGCAAAATGCACATATCAATGTTGCGGGAAATTCATGAAATAATTCATTAGCGTTCAAATATGCAGCAACAATGTGCTAGTGCACATGGTTCAAATTACGAATTCCTACTTAACTTATCTATTGCCAAATTAAGATGCTTAGCTTGAAATATGACAACTCATATGATGTCAAGGATATTAATGTTGGAAATGGTCATGTATACATGCCGTATATGGGTACCTATCTGTGGTGTATTTGTAATCATGTATGTTGGTCTGATATATATACGAGATATGTGGAGGCTTTTCCTAATGCAACCCTAAATAAAACTTGGTATCAGAGCCACCCATGTAGCCGCCTCTATCTCATTTCCGTGCGTGCCACCACCCTCTCCTCCGTGCGTGTGATGGCATCCTCTCGACATCTTCAGGATTGCTTCATCTCTCGCTTCTCGGTCCCATCATCACTCCACCGGCTGCCACAACTAAGGTTCCCGCCACCTCTCCCTCAATCGGCGTCCTCCTCGATCATAGGAATTTACCTGTCTAGCAGGCTCTCGCCATGACTCACCTATTTGGTGCCACCCTTCATGGCTATCTTGACGGTTCCAACACCGCCCCTGCCAACACCGTCACCGAGGGGATTGGTGGTGCTACCACTACCGTGGACAATCCCAAGTATGCAAGGTGGTGGACGCGAGATCAGAAGGTCCTTAGGGTTCTCCTCTCTTCCATGATGGAGGAGATTGTGTCATAGCTCATCAACTGTAAATACATGGCTCCTATTGGATTTCCATCCATGCCATGTTCAGCATGCAGAATCATGCCGAGGTGCAGCACATCCGGTGACAAATTTAGTCGCTGATAAAGATCGACCTGACCGCCAGTGAGTACCTTAGCCGATGCCATGACTGTCATTGGGTATCTGCTCAACGATGAGGATATCGTTGACTACATGCTCACCGGATTGGGGAAGACCTATAACCTGATCGTGTCTTCACTCAGCGTCGTGACCACCCCGGTCGCGCTCACTGATTTCTACTCCATGGTTCTCAACTATGAGGCATTGCAGCTGCCACAGCAAGCCGACGATAAGGAGTGGACCTCGTTGGATAATGCCATGGTATGGTACGGAAATCCTACCGCCATCAATCGTCCACGTGCATCGGACAACTGATGCTCGTCTGAAGGACATCCCACAGGAGGTTACCCGCAGCAGGGGCAGAGCTACCCGCAAGGGGGCAACCAACAGTAGTAGCAGCAAGGCAGGAAAGGTGGCCAGGACCCCTGTCATAACCCGACAGTGGTGGAGGAGGCGACAACGTCTGCAACGGCAAAGGATGCCACTGGCATCCTAAGTGCCAGATATGCAAGAATTGGGGGCATGAAGCTGAAAACTACCGCAAATGCTTTGATGAGGACTACTCCAGCAACAACGGTCATTCTGCATACATGACATCAACCTCCTCCAACAAATCCACACACTAGGCCATGGATTCCGGAATTATAGATCACCTGACTAGTGACCTGGAGTGTCTTCACATTTACGAGCACTAAGGCAACCACGATCAGGTTCGGGCGGCCAATGACTCAATTTTATCTATTTTGCATATTGGGCACTCGACCTTAGCCGATTCTTCCCTTCGCCTGAATAATATCTTGCACATTACGCACATTAGTCAGCATCTTCTATCAGTTTATCTCCTCGTGTCAGCTAATAATATCTTTATTGAGTTTTATAAATATTTTTTCCTTGTTAAGTACAAGGCCACTCGAAGAGTTCTTCTTCAAGGTAGAAGCCAAGGTGGGATCTACCCTATTCCACTCGGGCGAGAAACCTCTATGTCCATGCGCCAAATATCATCTAGCCTACGCATCACGTTTGTCCTAGTGGCCTCATCGTCTTGATCATCCATCTAATAATGTCGCTAGTTCCATTGTCAGGAATAATGATCTAGAGTATTCATCTTCAGACAATTCTCCTTCAGTTTGTGATGCTTGTCAATATGGTAAAAGTCGCTAGTTATGATACACTGCTTCTGCTCGTGTTTCTACTATGCCTATTGAATTAGTTCATTCTGATGTTTGGGCTCCTTCTCGTGCTTCTCTAGGGTATACAAGTATTATATGAGTTTTATCGATGACTATTCCCATTTTTGTTGGATTTATCTTCTTAAAAATAAGTTTGATGTCGAACAAGTGTTTTATGCTTTTCAAGAACATGATAAGTGTTTTCTGGATGCTAAGATTAAAGTTGTTCAGTCTGATTGCGATGGTGAGCATCACGAGTTGCATCGCTATTTTCAATGTATGGGCATCTCTCATCGACTCTCTTGCCCTCACACCTCCCATCAGAATGGTATTGCCGAGCGCAAACACTGACACTTGGTTGAAACTAGACTCGCTTTGAAAGAGAAACAAGACAAGGTTTTATCTAAAATTACCTATAGATAGATTCTTGTGTCGAGCTAAGAAAGTTTCTATTAAATATTATTTTAGACTATAACATTCCTTTAAAAGGTCATCACACTATTACAAAGCGACGCTATGGATGCTTGTCGAAACCCCATCGCCAACTAAAAATGATACATTGCCAGATAGGAGTCACCAATGTGAAGACCTGTAAGGACACATATGCAAAAATTGTCACATGTTACCCACTTTTTGACAATGGTGAAAGGGCATGTATGCCTCCATGTGTGGTTTTAGCAATTAATAAAAATCTCTATGGTCTAATGTTTGAATTGAGTTTCACTTGTAGGAATTGTCCATTGGCATTGCATAGACCATGTGTTGGCTTCAAGGTAGAAGAAATGAATAAATGAAGAGCTATGTCCAAGGGATTTGGGACCATTGGAATCATGTTGAAGAAAGAAGAAGAACTAAGGTTGATCAAGTTGAAGGACAAAAAGAAGTTTCAAGATGGATCAACACTCAAGAAGGAATGAAGAAGTGCAAGATCACGATGCACCATATCTAGAAGGTCATATACTTGAAGTTTCCATCCTTGATGATCATGGATTGATGAAGACAAGTTCAAATACTATGTTTCCCCAATGTGTATGGGGGAGAAATTTGCAAGTATATTCATCAAGCAAGCGCAAGGAAGAGCAATCAAGAAAGGTGTTCCATCTTGAGGAGGACAAGATCGTCTACATCGAGCTCAAGTGGAATGCTCAAGGCAAATGTATGATTTGATAGGTTTTCTTTTTTTGCCGGTCTCTTGTAGTTTGTTGGGAGACCAAATTTAGGATAGATAGCCGTACTATTAGGAGGGGCTCTCGAGTGAGTAGCTCAATCGGTTCCTTCAGAGAGAGCTCAAACCTTTGCATTCTTCCATCATCTTTCTTGGTTATTTTGGATCTTGTCCATGTGAACATTTAGAGCTTTTTATTATCTTCATAACAATCTCTAGTTCTTCAAAAACAGATTTCCCTTGAATATCTTATTGCGTTTTTGATCTTGCGGGTTTTCCGGCAACACACCTTGGGAGGTATCGCACATATATATTTTTGATATTTTCTCCCTTGGCGGTATCCAATGATAGGAGTTATCTTTCCAACAAAATTGCTTGGATTCTTCTCGTCATTATCTTTCCAACAAAACTAGTTTCATCCCTTTTGGAGTTTGGATGCAAAAGTTATTGCAGTTTTGGTTCTGAAGTTTCCCTAACCATAAGTACCAACCAAGGACCGGAAGTACCGCTAGGTGATGGCCTACAAGAGCATAGTTTCGTGAGAGCATGTTTTTGTGGAAGTATTGGTTCCAGTTTTTATATCGATCCCAACAAGGAGCTTAGGAAAATGTTTACCTACCATGTTTCTGTCGCACTCAAGGTGTCACTTGTCTTGAGTAAATTGACTGCAAGAGTTGAGGTGAAAATGAATGAGTAGAAAGGAAGTAGTTTTGAGTATTGAATGGTACTTAAAGTAAATAACATAAAAATACAAGAGCATGTAGGTTGTTTGAGGATTCCTGCAGATGAGAACTTAGGCACGGGGAGAAATGGTTCATGGTGATAGATGATGTGCCAAATGGAATAAAATGGGATAAGTGAATATAGTACTTTTTATTCATATGTGAGTAGGCAAGCAACCCATATACCAATCAAGAGTCCTCTTGGTAGATTCTTCTCGATTCCAATGATCCTTTTGCCTGTCACCAAAGCCATTGTCAGCACATCAATAAAGGTCTTTCGACCAGATCAAGACTTTAATCTTGATGGTTCCTTGTTCTCCTCGAGTTATACTAGATCCTCTTTGTTATCGATGTGTCACTCGGGGGTCACCGATTCACAGTTCATATCTGTGAGATCTCAGGATCATGTTATCCGGGCCCATAAATTGGAGAACAAGCATTAGGCATAGATAGATAATCTTTCTCACAATATAATAATTACAAAAATAATCACAAATGGATGGAAATTAAGGAGGCACATCACATCTCACCAATTCCCTACATTTCCCATGAATAAGTAGATTTACTCACACATGAGAAGAGAATAGATCAAAGACATAGTCATATTGCAAATAGAAATCATCTCAACTTTACCGTAGGAAACCATAATGAAGTTGAAGATCAAATCAAATATAAACCAAAGTAGGAATAGAGGTTCAAAACCCTAATCTTACAAGTATGATTCTCTCTCACACATTACAAGTGGGTAATTATGGTGGAGTTGATGATCAGGAGGCTAGAGATCTTGGAAGAATGAGGTGGAGTTCTTCTTCTTCTTCAGATCTTATCTCCTCTCTTATGGTATGGTGTGTGGTGGCCGTTGATACGTCCAAAACGTATCTACTTTCCCGAACACTTTTGCTATTGTTTCTGCTCTAAACTTGTGTGATTTGGCTACAACTAACACGGACTAACGTTGTTTTCAGCAGAATTACCTTGGTGTCTAGTTTTTGTGCACAAAATCAACTATCAGGAAAAATCCTGGAAAATATTCCAAAAATCCTATTTCACCAGAAGACTCACGGAGCCAGAAGACGAGACGGAGTAGGGCCACGAGGGGCCCACACCACCTGGCCGCGCGGGCCAGACCAGGCCACGCCTGGGGGTGGTGTGATTGCCTCGGTCACCCCCTCGGCCTCCCTCTTCGCCTATAAGTTGGCTCTTGACCTAAAAACTAAGGGGGGTTCGACGTTTTTCCATAAACAGTTCTGCTCCACCGCCACCACCAGATTCCACGAAACAGCACCAGAAACTCCATTCTGGCACCCTGCTGGGACAGGGAATTGGAGGAGATCATCGCCATCATCGCCACCAACGACCATCCATGTTTCCCCATCTAAGAGTGAGTAATCCCCTGTTGTAGGCTATGGGGATGGTAGGGATTGGATGAGATTGTTCATGTAATGCCATCAGATTGTTAGGGCATGGTGCCTAGTATCTGATATTAGTGCTATTTGACTTTGTTGGAACTTGTTATGCTTAATGCTTGTCACTAGGGCCTGGGTGCCATGATTTCAGATCTGAACATGTTATTGATTCATTATGATAGTATTGTTTTTGGTCTTACCTGCAAGTTGTATACACACGTTATTGTCCGGAACCAATGGCCCCAAAGTGACAGCAATCGGGATAACCGGAGGGAATGGCTTTGATGTGAGGATCACATGTGTTCATAGAGTGTTAATGCTTTACTCCGGTGCTCTATTAAAAGGAGCACCTTAATTGCCAGTAGTTCCCTTGAGGCCTCGCTACAAACGCGCTGGCAGGACAAAAGATGTTGTGTAAGTTCTCATTGCGAGCACGTATGACTATATATGGAACACATGCCTATGATTATCTAGTACTTGGTTGATTTATCTTATTTATCTGCAATTGCCCTATGTCTTGATTGCCATGTGAATTGTCTTGTTCATGCAACGCCCGTCCATCCATCCCTATGCCTACCGCACTTTAATCCTACTGTTTGCTGCTATTGTCACTACTGTCTTACTTGTACTACTGCTGTTACTTTGCTATTGCTACTATAAAACTGTTGCTACTGATAAACTGCTGTGAGCAAGATTGTTTCCAGGTGCAGCTGAATTGACAACTCAGTTGTTAAGGCTTATAAATATTCTTTGGCTCCCCTTGTGTTGAATCAATAAATTGGGTTTCACTTCCCTCGAAAATACTGCGATACACCCCCTATACTTGTGGGTCATTAGCTGTGTATGTATTTTTCCCCTTCTTGCCTTGATGCTTGTATTGATATAACAAAGACTATGGAGTGTAGTACTGGTGGCCTTCGACCATACTGTAGGTCATTAATCCCCTAGTAAGCCTCTGATGGAATTGTCTTTAATTGGAGATTTGATCATTTAGGTGTGATTATCCTGTAAATGCTCTCAGATCTTCAAAAAGTGTCTAGTACCTGATAGTCATCACAAAAGAACAAGGTTCCGCTAACTTGCGATATTAGCGTTAGTTGAAAGATCAAATCAACGAAACCAAGTGAAAACCAATGCATAATCCTTGATAAAAAGTGTCAAAATTTGGAGCTATCAACCTCCCCAAGCTTAGTTGTTACTCGCCCTAGGGTGACAAAGCGATAAAGAATAATAGCGAGAAATAAACTTAGGTAGAGAAACTCACAAGTCTAAGGTGGTATCATATTCCATTGTCACAAATCCTACAACCTTAAACATGATCATAATATATTTGAATAGTTGCACTTAAGTTCGCTTCCTAACAGTGTGTAACTTGCTAGCTAATAAATCTTAAACTCAAAAGGGATTGTCAAGAATTTGGTTAGGCTTGCGAATCAATTATTTTAGCACCTCTCTTCTTATGAGAGAAACTATTTTTGAACAGTCAAATTAAGGGTGCACTAGTAAATGTCAAAATAAGGATAAACTTAGAGCTTTTCATTAATAGCCACTTCGAAATTCATGGACTTCTAACACCCAATCTTTTCCTTGTTTTTTAAGAATTTTAATTATTTAGTAGTGAGGTGATTCCAAGAATTTTATTTGGATCAAATAAATTCATCACAAACTTTGACAGGACCTCACTTTAGCTCTAGTACTTCAGCCCATGGAACTAAAAAAATTCACACCGCAACATTGCTACAAATGTCTAGTAAATCCATAGCCAAAATCTGAGATGAACTCAAGATCGTCCGTAGGCCATCAAAGTAGTTAGTTCCATAAAATTTTGGTACTTTCACAATTCACTTCGATTTAAAACTGTTACTTTAACCTCATCAAGAAAAGTTTGGCATCTCCCACAACCACCACAAAATTTCTATTCCTTCAAACAAATCTTTTTAAAAAGTGTCATCAAGTCAAAACCTTTAAGATGTGGGGTTGAGTGCTACTAAGATTAAGCCCTTAACACAAAAAACATGTCACCAAAGTTTTCACAAAGAACTTTCTCCTGTTCTTAAAAATATTGGAATTGATCCAGTGTAGTTGTTTTTCAAACTAAGAGTAATTGTCATAAGTCGAAACCAAAGTAGTGATACTATCTTTTAGAGTAAGTTCCAAAAGATAACAAGCGGAGCGGGGAACGAGACTCAAGTGCAACCGAACAAAATAAAATGTTCATGAATAAACTTCCAAGAAGAGGGAAAATAAGAATGTGGTACCTCCTCTTGCTTTCTTATTTCACACTTAAATCAAATCCTTGCGCTCTTCTTCATCGCTAAGTCACTTGAAGTGTATAATCTGTGAAAATTCAAAAAGAAAACTGATAGAGCCTTCACTCAAAACAAGATAAAAACTACTCTAATTTTTGTGTGTTTTCTTTTTATCAATGCAAACTGAAAGTAAACATGCAACTAAAGAAAAGAAACAACTTAAAATAAGAAAACAAAATATGAATGCAAAAGGTGGGGAGGAGTTCAACCTCCCCAAGCTTAGAATCTCGGCCTAACTTTGGATCAATTATCGTCACCATCATTGGGTGGCGGCTGCTGCTACAGATTGTACAAGTAGTAGTTTAGGAATTCAAATGTGAAATGGGTGAATTTCTAAGTGAGGGTAATGACATTGGCATTCATATCATGCATTGTGTTCTCCACACCACCGACATAAGACACCAACTAATCAAACTCACCTCTTGGGACATAGTTGTATCCTGGCTATAGTGGTGGCATATTTTGCTGTTGCTGCTAGTACTGGGGGAAGTTTTGTTGATGCTAGTGCTGCTGGCCATAGTTATCCTAGCCTATGGTGTTCAAGCCTTGATCTTCCTCCTGTTGGTGCTAATCTTGGTCCAGACCCACATTTTCACAAGAGGGGTTTCCTTCTAGAGGTGTGGCCCTGCCACAGATGATCATTGCTTGTTGGAACTCCTCCTCGCCGAGGACCCAACTCTTCTTTCCTAGCAACCCAAAATCTTGAACAAAAGGAAGCATAACTTGGTGAACTTCATCGATAGGTTCATAATAAAATTGATAAGAACATGAAGTACGGTGAGCCCTGAAGACTCCCATGTATTTGGTGCTTGCCATGTGAACACCATCCATGTATTTACTACCTGGTACCGGTCTTTCCTAGAGCATGGTGAACTCACTTCCATAGATGATTTGAGCGATCAAACCAACACAATGAATATCTCCTGAATGGGTCGACCTTTGGCGGTGAAAGTGTTGGATTAGCAATGCACCCAAGTTTACCTTATGTACCATATCTAGGTGGAGAGCCATGTAAAGAACACATATCTTGGGGCTAGCCATTGCCCCGGTGTCTCCCTTCCCAAAAATAGAATTCGCCAAGAAGGTGGCAAAGTAACAGATTGTGGGATTATGGATGGTGCCAGTCTTCTTCTGGATATAATCAACAATCCAGTGAACATAAATTTTCTTCCAAGAAAACATTGCCTCTGCAAGGAATTCTTTAGTAATATCGAGCTCTCCCTCATAGGAGAACCCGGAGCAATCACAAAACTCATAGAAAGTAATATTTCTAGGCTGCCCATTGAGTACAAAACTTACAGTGCAATGAAATTGTTGACGTGCAAGGTCATCGTGGAAGGTTGAGAGGAACTCATATGTGGAGTGCTTGAAGGTGTCGTGGCGAGGGTGGCAAAGGCGGTCATACCGACGTTCTCAGCCATCATGTTGAAGTCCTCCTTCAAACCATGGTGAGAGAGGAACTCGTTGCACACCCACTTGGTGGGCAGCACATCGCGAGCACTCACTCTCGCGTAGTCCTTGTTCAAGGCAGACTTCAGAGCATCCACCTCCTGGCACCTCTTCTTCGATCCCGGCGCGGTGGAGCTTCTAGAGGCTCTCGAGCCACCGGCTTCCCTCTAGTGCAGAAAAGCCTTCCAATATTCATTGCACTATAATATTTCAAAACAAAACTATAGGCATAAGGTTTCTATCATATAAACAGATGATTACATGGAAAAACTTTGAATCCTAATGCAAGGAATCAACAAGAATCTAAAAATAATTAAGAACTCATCTAGATAGGTAATGTGAGGGATTCAACCATGGATTTCATAAAATAAAGCATAGATCGAGTGACAAACTTACCAATGTGAAGATTCCCCAACTCAAAAGAATGAAATCAGAGAAGAACCAAGGATTCTAGGAGGTTAGGGTTTGAGTTTGAGAGATAAAGAGAGAGAAAAAGAGAGAAAAGGAGAGAAAAAGGGAGCAAGAAGATGGCTGGCTTGCTTGCCCAGCCGGCCGCCATCGTTTTTGAGTGGCGACGCACACGGTACAAGCATACGATACAGGTGCATCCCTCCCATACTGGTGGTCATCACCGTTGGATACGTTGGTTAGGGTTTGATATCACGGTACAAGCGCGCTGATAACACCCAAGTGCAGGGGATCACCATAGTACAATTTGATAAGTATTTGAGTGTCTAACCCACGAGGAGCTGAAGGTAAACTATATATTCTCTAAAGCCCTATAACCCACTTATATGGCCTTCTATGCAAATATAGGATCTAAAGTGTGTGTGTGGTTGTTTTTGGTATTAACTAGAAAACAATAAAGTAGTTGAAATAAATACTATAAGTAAAATAATGCAAATGAAGTGGATCTAGTGGAGTGGATGTGGATAATCTATGGGAGCAAATATTTAGGCAAATTGCCATTTCATTCATTTGGTTGTCACAATTAGTGAAGCACATAGATAGTCTTTTTATTGTTTCTTCTAGGAGGAGCCATAACTAGGTGTAGCCATAGATATGAGAAAATACACCACTAGTGATTGATCCCAAGGCCAATTAAGAACAAACAAGGGAATATTAAGACATAAAGTCCAACCACCGCATTTAGATCTAAGGTCCCCATGATAATACCCCCGTTGATTAACCATGAATGACTACTACATATATTTCTAAGACTTGGGATTTGGCTTCTGTCAAACTCCGTCTATCCCTCATCCTATCAACATGCAACGATGACAACTTTGTGTATCCCCCAACATATGTGTGCACTCATATGTTAGTGCATCAAGATCATCATAAAAGATAGCATATACTTGTATGCAACCAAAACAAACTAGATCACAATTGCCATTCACTACTCAAACATCAACATAGTCATACAATAGATCATGGGAAAATAATACATTGCATCATACATCATGTTTTCCAAGAGATTACAGTGGGGGATGATAGGATCTTGCAGTAGATGGTGATGGAGATGAGCCTCCCAAGGGGGAGAGGCAGCCACATGGTGATAGGAGGCGGCGCCGGCGCTAAGGAGGCATCGGCGCCCTCCTATGGGCGGCGGCTGCCCTTAGGGGCAGCGGCCCCTTGCCCCTTCTTATTCCTTGGAGATGGTGCTGATATTGAGGAGCTCCTCCCTGATGTCTACGCACTTCTATTCTTGTAGACAGTTGTTAGGCCTCCAAGTGCAGAGGTTTGTAAAACAGCAGCAAGTTTTCCCTTAAGTGGATCAACCAAGGTTTATCGAACTCAGGGAGGAAGTGGTCAAAGGTATCCCCTCTCAAGCAACCCTGCAATCAAGATACAAGAAGTCTCTTGTGTCCCCAACACACCCAATACACTTGTCAGGTGTATAGGTGCACTAGTTCGGCGAAGAGATAGTGAAATACAAATGGTATAGATAATTATAAGTGGTAACAGTGATCGAAAATAACTTGATGGCATGGAAAAGACTAAAGGCAAACTGAAATAAAGATAGAAGCAAGCAAACATGTAACAGATCTAATTGCAAACGGTGTTTCAATGCTTAGAAACAAGGCCTAGGGATCATACTTTCACTAGTGAACACTCTCATATAAATATATTATCTTTATGATACTACGCTGAACTACTGTCCGGTTGGACACTCTAATCAACGGTAGGGCTATAATAGCACACCTCAAAGTAAGTCTTTCCCATCTAGAAAACCCCACACTGTCACCTTGAGCACTAGATAGGTCCAACAAACACCACAATTTCATAAAGACATCCAACTCCAAATATAACTCATAACAAGTATTTGTAATCTCTAGCCTAAGTGCCACCATGGTGTGCATGCTGTCACTTTCACACACATGGGGAGAGCAGAGATCTATTAAAGCACTTGAGTAGCAAGGTAGATCTATAGATTACAAGCTCATGATCTCAGCAAGATCATGCATAGAGAGAGAGATGAACACATAGCTATCGGTAGAACCCTTAGCCTCAAGAAAGAACTACTCCCTCCTCATCATGGGAATCAGCAATGGTGATGGAGATGGTGGTGGAGATTGATGGAGATGGCTCCGGGGGCACTTCCCCGTCCCGGCAGGGTGCCGGAACAGAGACTTTCTGTCCCCCGAATCTCCCCTTCGGTGGAGGCGGCACAGCGGAACTTTTCGTGGATTTTGATTGACTATTTAGGGTTTATGCATCGGGAGGCTCTTATAGGCGAGAGGGGAGACCGAGGGGGTGCCGGAGGGGCCCACACCACCCCCTGGCGCGGCCTGGCCTGGCCTGCGCCACCAGGTGGTGTGGCCACCCTCTGTCCCCTCTCCGTCTCGTCTTCTAGCTCCGTGAGTCTTCCGGTAAAATATCGACTTTGGCTTTTGTCCCGTCCAATTCCGAGAATATTGGTTTTCTGACTTTCCTGGAACCAAAAACAGCAGAAAACAGGCAACTAGCACTGTGGCTCTTGTTAATAGGTTAGTCCAAGAAATCATATGAAGAGTACTCCAAAGTTGGAACAAAACATAAGAAAGTAGATAAAACCAAGCATGGACCATCAAAAATTATAGATACATTTGCAATGTATCAACATCCCCAAGCTTAACTCCTGCTCGTCCTCGAGTAGGTAAGTGATAAAAAGAAAGAATAATTTTTGAGGTGACATGCACCATCATAAACTTGATCAAAGTATTTGTAAAACATTCAAAGCTGGGACCATAGTACTTCAATCATAACATGAAAGACAAAGTTCTAGCAATAAGACAAAGAAACTATGTTGCAACATGAAAAGGCACAAACAAAAGATTCATGAATAACAATGCTTTGCAAGACGTTTGTTTGTTTCACATAAAGAAACATAGCATAATAGTATTCAGCTTGTCCCTCAATAGAGTAGCAAATATAAATGCATAGGACACCTTCAAAGTTCATAAGATTGACTAGATACAAATAGTTTAAAACAAGCAATGTCAAGTTATGCACCAATCAACTAGTCTTGGGACAATGCACATAGAACTAAGAATGGCCACTATGCTCTCAAAGTAGGTGCATAAAGATAGAAGGTGGAGACTCAATATAATGCTGGAAGAAAGGCCTTTTTATAAAAGGAAGTAGGGATTCAAGTCTCATATAGCTTCCAAAAATTATGGTACTTATAGCTTTCAACTCTCATTGCCCCTATCATAAGAATCTTGAAGTGATTAAGGTTAAAGTGAACAAACTATGGTGTACATGCTTGACGAAGTATAAGTTAGAAATCTCATGTTCCTTGTATATGAGGGCCGCTCCTCATGCTACTCAAGTTTAGTCACCAGTAAGTTCTTGTCATCGTAAGTACATGTGTATCATAGAGAACCGCCAACGGGGTACCCCTTGCCCGATGATGCGGAAGAATCCCCATATCAAAATGACAAGGTAAGCAGACAACGAGCATCTCAACAATCTTCTTATTTACCATGGGAATATGGTGCTTTTTTCTCTCTTTTCCTCTTTTAATAATCTCTTTTTTTTTCTCTTTTTCTATTTTTCTCAATATAGGACTCTTTTTTTTATAAGAAGAATGCTTCATAGACAGCTCATTATGGTTACCCTGCAGGTTTCCACCATGTCAGCATGGATTATACCAATGACCAAAGCGCTTTCTCTAACACATATACATAACTCCATGGACTTACAAGCTCCCCTTTCATTTCACACCGACGACATCCATATACAAAAGAGCATGATATCAACTAGGTACAAGTACCAAGTGCAATGTTGAAAGCGTTCCCCATGAAAGCATGGTTCTGCTAATTCCCAACAAATAAGTGCAAGCATATACAACATAGACGACACTATGGTTCAAGTTTATTAAGGGCAAGAAAAGTAAAGTGTGCCATCAAGTTCGTGAGAACTTTAATCACTAGTTTTCTCATAATAAGTTTAATTTGGAAGGTAAACAAAAGCATGAATATACTTGGAATAGCATATGCTAGTAGGTAGGTATGGTGGACTCTTTGTAATAACTTGATTTAAGGAGTTGGATGCATGAGTGGAACTCATACTTGGTTGCGGAGGCTAGCAAAAGACTGGGAGCGACAAACTAAGAGAGCAATAATGGCCATAATCATGCAGAGCGACAAAACATCATTGATCAAAGCATAAATTGATACTACAAGTTGAAAACTAAAGGATCATAAAGGCTATGGTGACTTGAGATAGTCATAACTTGGTGTGAGCATGCGCCAAGTCAACCCAAATAAAGCATCAAAGGAGAATACCACTATAGTATGCTTTAATATGCTAAAACAACGCATGATTCATCCAAGGCACATTAAGCAATATCAATTGTTTATAACAAGTCATGCTACAGCAAAGAATACTAAGCATAGAGGCAAAACAATATCAAGCATGGCATGACAAAGCATAGGCCACAGTCAAAAACAAGCTCTTTTTACCACATAAGCATGAACTTTCCTACTCTTTTCCAATCCAAACCAAACTATTTGCAAACCAATGTATGGAAGAGGGGGTCCAACCAATTTATTCAGAAAACTAAGCAAACAAAAGCAAATGAAAAACCAAAACGAAAACGAAAACGAAGACGCTCCAAGAACAACACAACTGTGCATGAAACAATAAAAATGAAGCGTTTGGAAGAAACCTGGGATTTTTATTGATGAAGAAGGGGATGCCTTGGGCATCCCCAAGCTTTGACGCTTTTACTTCTTGGATATTTCTTGGGGTGACACACGTGGCATCCCCAAGCTTGAGCTTTAGTCCATTCTTCATCTCATTACTCATTCCTTCCATACACCTGAAATTTTTCCTTCTTACAAAACTTCACACAATCTTTATTAGCAACATTAGTGCAATCAAGACAATAAGTCTTTTGGTTCAGTTTAAACACCAATAAAACTTCCAATTAAACACAAGCTACTGAATAACTTCCCTTGAAAAGCTCAATTCCCCAAAAGAACTCAAAAAGGAACCAACAAGAAGCAAATGCAGAAAATGGCAGAAATCTGTCAAAACAGACCAGCTGGTAAAGACAAAAATTTTCGAAGACCTTCAGTTGCTCAAAACAAAAAGTGTTGAACTAACGAAAGTTAGATAACAACCTGGGTCAGAAGCACAAAAATTCACGCCTCAAAAAGACGTTCATAGATTTTACACGAATTTTTACGGTGAAGCACAGAAATCTGTTTCGGGACAGTAACTTTCCCAATCATTACTTCTCTCTCATTAGAGGTTACTCTTGGCACAAAAAGCAAATAAAAAGGATAAGGAGCGGTTATTACTTAACTTCCAAGACTCATCTAAAACTTTTGGGTTATCTCCCAATAAGTACTTTTCTTTAATGCCTTTAAGTTAGGCATGATAGTTTGAGAAGATGCTCACATAAGACATATGAATTGAAGTAAAAGAGAGCATCAAGAAGCAAATTTAAAACACATTTAAGTCTAACCCACTTCCTATGCATAGGAATCTTGTAAAGAAACAAGTGATGAAAGCACAAAGAAACAATCATAGGAAAGCAAAACAAGTGCAACTTCAAGACTTTCAACATAAAGAGGGGAAACTTAATATTATTGAGATGCATAAAACCATGTTTCCCTCTCTCATAATAACTTTCAGTATCATCATGAATAAAATTAACAATATAACTATCACATAAAACATTCTTATCATGAGCCACATGCATAAAAGAATTAATACTCCCCACATAAACATAGTCATTCTTGTTAATTATAGTGGGAGAAAATTCAACAAAATAGCTATCATTATTATTCTCATCACCATAATCATCAAATATAGGAGGCATATTGTAATCATAATTAACTTCCTCCTCAATAGTAGGTGGACTGAAAATATCATACTCATCATTGTAATCATCATATATTGGAGGTATAGTATCATCATAAGCAATAGAATAGTTATCTTCCAAAGTGTGTTCATCATCATTGGAAGGATCATGGATATCACTAATAGTATAGCAATTATTAATATCATCATTTTCAGAATTGGTACCAAAGAGATTTTCAATATCAAAAGTAGTGTGCTTTTCCCAATCATGATCACTACTATAGGTAACAGGCATAGGAACATCATCGAGTTCAGACTCATCAAAAACTATAATAGGAGCAACATGCTTAGGGGAAAATACCGTTTCCTCTCTCCTTTTACTCCTCCTTTTGTTCCTTTCCTTCTTCTCTTTAGTAGGGAGAGGCTTGAAAGGAAGCTTCTCCATATACCCTGGTTCATTGTTAGAGACAATAGAAGAAACTTTGGAGGATTCCTCCTTTTCATTAATAAGACCAAAACACATATTAGTTATGTCATATTCTGGTAAGATCTCATCTTCTATAATATTTTGTATGTAAGTATTTGTGTGGCAATTATGAACACAATAAAGATGACAACCATGCATGACACTATTCATATCAAAAGCACCCATATCTACCAAAGAGGTTTTTCTTGATAACTCTTCACATCCCAAAAATAATGTAAGTTCATCATGCTGATTAGGAGTGATCATGTCATCACAATACAAACTTGCATTACTCATTGGATTAGAAGGGCTATTATTATGGCCTGAGCATTGAAAATTGAAATGACCCACTTCAAAGCAAAGTTCACAAATAAAAGGATAAAGGGCACAAACTTTTTTACCAAGATCATTTAAAGCCCTATACCACATTCTAGTTTTTTCATTCCTGCGGGTGGTACAATATTCTTCAATTTGATTATTCTCACAAGGTCTATGTATTCCACAAAAATTAACATGCTTATAAGAAATAGTACTTTCAGAGGTTTAAACATGTTTATTGCTATCATTAACAACAATTTCATTTTCCATGCAAGTGTCTTTAAAAGGCTCATGATACATGTCCCAAATTTCTTTAGGAGAATTAATATGAGAAGAAAAGGTTTTAAAACAATCAATAAGAATTTGAGGATCAAGACCATATTTAGCACTAAGCTCTTGAAAATCAGCAGTTTCAGCGAAAGACTTAATGCAATCATACCTGGTTCTTTACCTTTGTTGTTATCCCAATCTTCGATATTGCTTTGAATTGTTTCAAGAAGATCCCACTTAACTTTGACCTCCTTACTCGTGAAGGATCCCTCTAAACAAGTATCTAGATAGTCCTTGTAATGTCCTGAAAGCCTTGCATAGAAATTATTAATAACAATATTCCTGGGGAGCTCATGAATGGAACATTTGAGCATTAGTGACTTCAATCTCCCCCATGCTTGGGCAATACTTTCTCCACCATGAGGATGAAAATTATAAATATAATTCCTATCTTTATGAATTTCATGAGGAGGATAAAATTTAGAGTAAAAGAGAGATTCAAGTTCCTTCCACTCCAAATGATGAGGATCATCCAGTAGCTCATACCACTCCCTTGCTTTGCCCTTAAGTGATAAAGAGAATAACTTCTTCTTGACGTGATCTGTTGTAATACCTGCACACTTGAACAACCCGCATAATTCGTGTATAAAGAGCAAATGATCACCGGGATGGACAGTTCCATCTCCAAAATAGTAGTTATCCATAACACGATCAATAATTTTTATAGGTATTTTAAAAGGGATGCTTTCAGTATGTGGATTTAAAATATCACAAGTATCATTAGAATTACCACATATGGGAGATAAAGTATCATCAAAGCAAATCTTCTTCCTTAAAACTGGGGAACTAAAGAGATCATTTTCATAAGAACCAACTTCCCCAAGCTTAGACGTTTCCATAGCATTAGTAACAAAGGTGTTCAAAAGATTCATACTAATAACATTCTATTAGCATGCAAAGAAAGTTCCATGGGTTTTTTAATTTTCTTTTCAGACAATTCAAGTTCTAACTTAGGAAAAATACTAAAAAGCTCTCTAATTTTGTTCTTGTTTTCCATTAAGCCTAACTAGTGAAAACAAGAAACAAAAAGACAAAATTGCAGAATCTAAAGGAAATAACTTTGAGCACTCACACCGAAGGATGTGAGTACCTTTTACCTTACCTCCCCGGTAACAACACCAGAAAATAGGCGTTTGCCGTGGGAGGTTCTTCTTCTTTAATCCTCCGGTGTGAATACCTTTTACCTTACCTCCCCGGCAACGGCGCCAGAAAATAGCTTGATGTCTACGCACTTCTATTCTTGTAGACAGTTGTTGGGCCTCCAAGTGCAGAGGTTTGTAGAACAGCAGCAAGTTTTCCCTTAAGTGGATCACCCAAGGTTTATCGAACTCAGGGAGGAAGTGGTCAAAGGTATCCCCTCTCAAGCAACCCTGCAATCAAGATACAAGAAGTCTCTTGTGTCCCCAACACACCCAATACACTTGTCAGGTGTATAGGTGCACTAGTTCGGCGAAGAGATAGTGAAATACAAGTGGTATAGATAATTATAAGTGGTAATGGTGATAGAAAATAACTTGATGGCGTGGAAAAGACTAAAGGCAAACTGAAATAAAGATAGAAGCAAGAAAACATGTAATAGATCTAATTGCAAACGGTGTTTCAATGCTTAGAAACAAGGCCTAGGGATCATACTTTCACTAGTGAACACTCTCATATAAATATATTATCTTTATGATACTACGCTGAACTACTCTCCAGTTGGACACTCTAATCAACGGTAGGGCTATAACAGCACACCCCAAAGTAAGTCTTTCCCATCTAGAAAACCCCACACTGTCACCTTGAGCACTAGATAGGTCCAACAAACACCACAATTTCATAAAGATATCCAACTCCAAATATAACTCATAACAAGTATTTGTAATCTCTAGCCTAAGTGCCACCATGGTGTGCACGCTGTCACTTTCACACACATGGGGAGAACAGAGATCTATTAAAGCACTTGAATAGCAAGGTAGATCTATAGATTACAAGCTCATGATCTCAATAAGATCATGCATAGAGAGAGAGAGATGAACACATAGCTACCGGTAGAACCCTTAGCCTCGAGAAAGAACTACTCCCTCCTCATCATGGGAATCAGCAATGGTGATGGAGATGGTGGTGGAGATTGATGGAGATGGCTCTGGGGGCACTTCCCCGTCCCGGCAGGGTGCCGGAACAGAGACTTTCTATCCCCCGAATCTCCCCTTTGGTGGCGGCGGCACAGCGGAACTTTTCGTGGATTTTGATTGACTATTTAGGGTTTATGCATCGGGAGGCTCTTATAGGTGAGAGGGGAGACCGAGGGGGTGCCAGAGGGGCCCACACCACCCCCTGGCGCGGCCTGGCCTGGCCCGCGCCACCAGGTGGTGTGGCCACCCTCTGGCCCCTCTCCTTCTCGTCTTCTGGCTCCGTGATTCTTCCGGTAAAATATCGACTTTGGCTTTTATCCCGTCCAATTCCGAGAATATTGATTTTCTGACTTTCGTAGAACCAAAAACAGCAGAAAACATGCAACTGGCACTGTGGCTCTTGTTAATAGGTTAGTCCAAGAAATCATATGAAAAGTACTCCAAAATTGGAACAAAACATAAGAAAGTAGATAAAACCAAGCATGGACCATCAAAAATTATAGATACATTGGCAATATATCACTCCCCCTCCTTGGGGGCTGCCAAAGAGGGGCAATTTTGTGGCTATGGGTGGATGCCTCCAAAAGGGTTTCCTCTCAATATATAGTGATGGAGATGCAAGCTTGGCCATAGAATCGATGCTCCTATGATCTAAGGGCTCTTGTGCATATCTAGAATATTCCTAAGAGTCCTCTCTATTCTTAATGAGTCCATTAAGTCGTGGTTGGGCCTAAATCCTCAAAGATGGAAGGAGTTTGAGTCAATCATGTCACATATTTTCGGAGTCCCGAAACTACTTCTGTCCTCCATAGTAATATGGCTATAAAAAATGCAACCGGACCCCGATTAGGGTGAATTTTATGTATAAATTGTTGCCCATAAAATTACCCACAACTTTCCTTTCTACACGTTTTCCATTGGACGTCATGTGCGGGGTATTGTATGGCAATCTTCGAAAAGAGTTCTGCAAGGACATATTTTGGGAATTTCCAGATTTCACCATAATAAGCGGTTTTCTTCCATATTTGTGTATTTTCTACACAACAAAGTGTAAACCAAGAACTTGTGTACTTTTGCAACTATTAGTAGGTTAGTCCCAATACATATAATAATAGTGTAAAATAATAATGATTTTTAAGCAATAAACGACAAAGTTCATAGATGCATTTTACATGCATCACACGCCCGATCGTACTGCTGGTCGTTATCCATGTAGTATCCTGGAAGAAAACCTTGTTTACTTCGTTGAGACTCAGTACGGGCGCGCGGTACAGGCACGCCCGATTGTACTGCAGCTCGTTAAAAGCTCTTTCTCGGCAGAGTAAATTCTGCTTCTTCTGGGTCTTCGGGATGGGCGGACGGTATGGTGCCCTCCGATCGTACTGGTGGTCGCTAAAGGCTCTGAAGACCTCCTTCTTCTTTTATTTTAAATATATTTCTTCAAACTTGAACCATAACTTCTTATCAGCCTATTTTATCTGCAAAACTTTGGCTACAAGAGTTTTATTAGAACAACTAAACACAAAAAAATAACTATCCAATCTTTATTCAGATGGGTTAACTCCCATCGAGTATTTATTTGGAATATGCTAATTCTACTCAACCGACCTTTGAGTTTTTAGCACATACCTTGGGCTGACCTTCATCGAGGGTGCTTACCACTTGAACACATTTAGGTGGTGGTACATATTTTCCACCATGTTCTTGTTTCTTCGGGAAGTAACAAACAATCTGATCATCATAGATGTTAAAGACAATTTTCCCACTAGTGCAATCAACATTAGCTCCCACGATGCTAAGAAAAAGTTCTTCTAAGGATGATTGACAATTTGTCATCTTCGGGAACATCAAGTATAGTAAAGTCAGTAGGTATGACATGTTGATCAATTATAAGTAAAGCATCTTCGATCATACCAATGGGTCATTTAGTTGTTCTATCATCTAGTTGCAAGGTAATAGAAGTATGAGAGTATTCTCGGAGATTCAGTTTCTTGAAGAGGGAATATGGCATGACACTAACACCTGCACCTAAATCACACAAGGCATTATATATGTTAGTTTTTCCAATATCACAAGACATAGTTGGTATACCAAGATCCCCAAGCTTAGTCGGAAGCTTATCTCCATAGCTTGTCATTACCGCTACAGTCTTAGTTACCTTTTTCTTTTTCTTAAGAATATATCTCGCATGAACTGTTTGTAGGTAGGAACTTGAATTGCATCAGTTAGAGGAAGTTCTAAACGAAGATTACTTCGAGCCTCGACAAATGATTCATAGATACTCTTATCAGGTTCATATTGAACATGGCTAAGATAAGGGATTTTCTTTTTAGTTGGTTTTACCTTCTCTTTTACCTTGGGCGTCGACTCAACATCTTTTTTGTTCTTCTTCTTCTTCATTTCCGGCTTCTGCTTTTCAACTTGCTTTTCCTTTGATATAATCACTTCTTCCTCTTGTTCACGGCTAAGCTCAACTTCTTCTCTTGGATCGACAATTTTAGCATCAGGGTCATATTGTTTATTTTTATCTTGTGCCTCTTCCTCTTCTTCGTTTTCCATTGAAGCATCTTTCTCTTTTCTTTGGGCTTCAAGATCAATGTCATCTTGTGGATCAACAAGGTCCTCTTCTTCTTGACTTGCTCCCTGATTCTCCTTTGCCTTGCGGGAATGTTCTTCTTGATACCAAGGTGGCGCGGGAGGTTCTTGTGTTTCTGTATCACGTCTAGTAACAATATTGTAATCATGATTACTTTGACTTAAAATCAAAGCTTGAGTCTCGACTATTTGATCACATTGAATTTTAACCATACTAATATGTTTATCAAGATATATAGCAGTATGTACTAGATCATCAAAGACTGTAGACAATTCTTTTATATATTTCTTGTGGAGCATGAGGTGTTTATTGGAATTATGATGAAACCAAAGTTGTTGATGTTTACGTGCATTGCAAGCTTCATTTCGTCTTCTACTATAAAAGTTTGGAGAACATCAACTTTATTTTCTTTAATAAGTTTTGTTGCTATACCTTTTTCTTCCATGGATATTTTGACTTCCGGCATAAGTTTTGTAGGTATATGAAGCATACCTTTCTTTGGTTTAAAATCTTCAACATGATTATACTGTTTATCATTGAAGGATCTTACAGCAAAATGATCTATGCATTCTGGTAGCATCAACTTGCTCAAACCTCCTCCTATAGTTAAATAAATCATTTGTTTGGAGTCGTCATTGAGTACATTATAGAAATATTGTATCATTAAATGCTCCGTAAAACCATGATCTGGAACTCTCATAATCATCCCATAGAATCTTTCCCAAGCTTGTGAGAAACGATTTCCATCTTTCTGAAAGAAATTAGATATGCCAGGCTTAATCTGTAGAATCTTAGTAACTGAGCAGAATTTTTAAATAAATTCTAGGATGCAATCCATCCAACTTTTTAAAGTATGTCTAAGCAAGGATTGTAACCAAGAAAAAGCTCTATCTATTAATGACCAACAAAAAAGTTTAAGAAGTACAAACTCTTTTAGTAGTCCAACTGGTTTAAGAGTATCACAAAGGTCACGGACCTTTGTCAGATGATCACTCAGATCTTCATCTTCTCTTCCTGCAAAAGCAATTTCTTTCATCATATAGACCAACTCAGGATCTATTTCAAATTCCATGCCTTCAAGGTCAGGATAGAGAATAGGTATTCTTCTAAGATGCCTAGATGGATACCCATATTCTCCTAATGATTTTTTAGGTTCTTCTATCCTTCGGGTGATGAAAAAATATGCCATCAAAGAAATTAAACTGTTCACATCTATAGAACGTGAGCTAGAAAAATTCTCAATAAGTACTAGGTGTCTTTCAATTGGTACATGTTCACTATAAGTAGACAAATAATTTCTTTTGGAATGTGTAGATCCTATGTCTTCAACATAGATCATGGATGGTTTCAACACTTAAAGATGTCAAGAAACAAACAATTAGCACTCAACTGCACTAGAAAATAGCTTGATGGCCTGCAAGAGCACAGGTTCGTCAGAGCACGTTTTCGTGAAAGCATTAGTTCCATTTTTTATATCGATCCCAACAAGGAGCTTAGAAAAATGTTTATCTGCAGTGTTTCTGTCATATTCAAGGTGTCACTTGTCTTGAGTGAATTGACTGCAAGTGTTATGGTGGAAATGAATGAGTGAAAAGGAAGTAGTTTTTAGTATTAAACGGTACTTAAAGTAAATAACATAAAAGTAACAGAGCACAAAGGTTGTTTAAGGTTTCCTGCAGACAAGAAGTTAGGCACGGGGATATATGGTTCATGGTGATAGTGAATGTTCCAAATGAAATAAAATAGGATAAGTGAATATAATATTTCTTATTCATATGTGAGTAGGTAAACAATTCATATACCAATCAAGAGTCCTATTGGTAGATTCTTCTCGATTCCAATGACCTTCTGCCTGTTACCAAAGCCATTATCTGCACATCAATAAAAGTCTTTCGACTAGATCACGGCTTTAAACTTGATGATTTCTTGTTGTCCTCAAGTTATACTAGCTTCTCTTTGATACCGGTCGTGTCACTCGGGGGTCACCAATTCACTAGTAAACAAGTTCATATCTATGAGATCTCGGGATCATGTTATTTGGGCCCTTAAATTGGACAACAAGCATTAGACAGACATAGATAATATTTATCACAATATAATAATCACGACAATAATCACAAATGGATAAAAGTAATATTGTGAGAAATGAGATGACTGGCGAGGAAACCTATCCTACTCTTGGTGCCCACATGGTAGCTATGTTGACAGCTCGAGTTTCCACTTAAGCATCGTTCCTACAATGAAAGCATGCACGTATTGTATGTTTTCACTGCTAGTATTTACTTAGCTATGTTACCATGTACAACTCCTTATGGGTACCTAATATTTTGAGTGGAAGAACTTTGCCAATGTATTATACGCATATACATGACAATGCAACATATATAATACTAAAAGTTTGGCTATTTATTCATGATTCGTACATCCATTATTCGAAACCTGGCTCGGACAATGTATGTTACTATGAATAATACTAAATGTCATATATGTATAGCACAACATATATAATTTCCAACATGCCCCTATACATGTTGTACTACTCGGGTGCATGTATCAGTCGAGTATGTGATCAAATAGTAATACACAATGACATCGTCATTTATCTTCTGACCAAGTGATGTCCTCCATACCAACATTCCGATCTATACCGAGGGCGTTCCACACTGCTGGAGAGGCATCAACAATGTTGTTGTCACAAGGCGGCTCGTAGTTATGCTCAGCATCACAAGCGTAAATGGAGTCGCACTCATCGACCACCTTAGCGTATACAGACTTGCCATTGGCGGTGATCTTGATTTTGTGTCCTCACCGAGCCGTCTTCTTGAACCAACCTTTGGAGAGGGCGACAACCATTTTCTTATCACTGTAGTAGTCCTTATCACACTCTGATGGGTCACCACCATCTTTGCCTTTCTCTAACCTATTGAGTGTGAGGACGGCCTTTGTAGCCGTGGTAATCGGTGGCGAGCAGTGATACTTTGGGTACCTTTTGCCATCTTCGCAACAACTCAGGTAGTTGCTCCTTTCACAGTTCTCGGCCTTTCCCAGGAGGTAGCCGCTGGCGTGGCATACACCGAGGTTGGGACGAAGAGATGATGCAACATGGAAAGCCGAGAGCGCAAATATGAAGAAGAGTGTCATAGTAGCCACGATTGAAGCACTAGCTATCTTTATTTTGCCTTAGAGCATCTCCACCAGACATGCTATACTAGTGCTGCGCTAAAAACCGTCGAATTAGTGCGCGCGCTCCCCCAGCAGGCGAGGGAAAATTTCACACGCTGTATATTTTGCCGTTCGCGCCCTTCTGCGCTATTCGGTGCGTCAAATATGTTGCGCGCATGTGTCCAACCGTCTGTAAGATTCAGCACACGCCCACACTCCACCGATAGCCCACTTTCGCCGCCTCGAGCACGCCGCTTCTCCGCCCATCGTTTCGCCATCCCAAGTGTGCCACCGCCACCCCTTTCCCTCCCTCTCCTCCCCTTTTGTCCCTGCGCCGTAGTCCGCCGCTGGCATGCCCCCTCGCCGCCTCGTCGCCTTGGTTTGTCGGGGTTCCGGGGCCGCGCGCGCCTACGACGCCATAGCGTGGCGCCTCGGTTGCCCACAGGCCTCGATGAACTTCGGCGACATCAACTCGCTCGAGGAGGTGGAGTTCGTCGTGCCTGCGCCACACCTCGTGACTGAGGAGGATCGTCACCGTCACCGCTAGGCGCAGCAGCGGCTCGCCATCGCCAAGCATGACGAGCATGCCATGGCCGCGTGGAGGCGCGAGTTCCCGCAGGATGTGCAAGCGGAGCTCGAGTTCTACGCCACGAAGAGGGCCGAGAGGAGGACGAAGAGGGTAGAACGGCATCAGAGGAAGGCTTTAATCACCGCCTAGCTAGAGGGCCCGTCGACGATAGGCGACGACAATCCTAGGTGGGATGACCTCTGGACCGATTCCGATGACACCACCTCGGAGGATGATGATGAGTAGATAGGTTTTAGTTTTAGTTTGAAATATGTTTAATTTTCTACACTAGAATCTTGTATGTTTGCACCATGTTTAATATCTGTTCTATGTAATATATTTCTAGCTATTTTCTAGATCCTATTTGAGTGCGTGTTTTTGAATTTTTTTGTTTCCGGGGGGGCACGTTTTTTGCTCGGCAGTGCGTGCTGCAAAATGGCACATCCGGTGGAGGTCGTGTCGTCGATGCGCGCGCTAAACTGGCGCAACACGCTGCATAACGATTTTACTAGAGCCTCTGGTGAAGATGCTCTTAGGCTCTCTCTCGAAATAGGCTTTCGCCCCGCTTTATAAATAAAGCAACCAGGTGAGACTGCTGCTGGACCAGACAACACAACGCCCAAAGGAAGAGACACAACACGATACAAGAAGCACGAGCGAACATGCCCAAAAATAAAAAATAAACACAGATAGCAGTGAGTCGACTAAACAATGACGATCCGAGACTATTGTGCCCACCGGCTATGTCCCACCACGCTCCAAGCCCCCCGATGCGCCCCGTACCAAGCAGCACCCTCGCGGAGGGAGGCGTCATCGCACGACGCAACTACCCGGACCAGTGAACTGGTCCTAGGGTTTCCCCTGATACTCGGGGCACATAGGGAGGAGGATCTCCGTGACGCCCTCCAAGAAGGAAAGGGACCACTTGAAAGCGACACCGCGGCGGTGTCGGCTAAGCCGACAAGGATTTCTCTTGATCCCCTCCCCACCAAGGCGCACCGAGGCACACCGGAGCACCACCACCAACCTTGCCACCCACGAGCATGCGCCACCACTCTCTTGGAAACACCATCGCCGTCTCTTCGAGGACCTAGGAGTGCGCCCTACAAGACGGAGGACTACGCCATTCCTAGACGAGGGACCGCAGCATCGAAGCCGTGCGGGAGGGACCAACCTCCACCACCAAACCTCGGCGGGCCTGACCGAGCTCAGAATGGGCTCGTGAAGCCCCAGTCACCCTACTGCAACATGCAGGGCACGATAGCGAGGTCCCAAGTCCCAGCGGTGTCGCTGCCTCCATCTCCAGGAGGTGAAGCACCCGCCAGCAGGTCAGCCCACCCAGGCCAAGATGGGGCTCGAGGGGCCCAAATCTGGGCCGGAGAGCCCAACCCGCGTCGTCAGAGTGTTCCACCTCGCAGCATCTCCTGCGCCGCCACCCCGCCGTCCTCCCGGCCTCGCGCCGGACCGCCGCCTGCAGAGCACCGCCACTAGTGAAGGGCCACCGATGCGCCCTGTTGCGGCAACGCCGCACCACCACAAGCCTCTGCTGCCGCCTCGAGGTGCGAGAGGTTGCCCTTGGTGTCACGCGCCGGTCGTCATCATGCCAAGACCGCCAACCTCCGCTGAATCGCGCTTCCGCCGGAGAGCGCCGCCCCGCCTCGATCTCCGCACGCCAGGTAGAAGAGGGCCTGCCGCCACCGGCAACCCACGAGATTTGCTCGGGGCGCATGCCGGCGGCGGCCGTGAAGGGAGGGAAGGGGGAGGTCTAGGGTTTCCTCCCCTAGGTCGCACAGGGGCTGCTCTTAGGCTCTCCTCTCACTCTATTTTTCAAATGTTTGCAGTTTGCTTTTTGTTGGTTTGCTTGTTGGTGTTCGCCGAGATGGGCTCTTATTTGATACTCCCTCCGTTTCAAAATATAATATCTTTTAGCTTTGTGAAAAGAGTGTATCTAGACCTCTTTTAGTGTGTAGATTCATTTCAAACCTAGATGAATCTATACCCTAAAAAAAGTCTAGATACACTCATTTCACAAAGTTAAAACATCTTGTATTTTGAAATAGTTGTGTTGCCGGTTGCCGGTATGTGTGTCGGCCACGACAATCCGTTGCCATGTACTCTCTCCGTTTCAAAATATAATATATTTTAGTTTTATGAAAAGAACGTATCTAGATCCTTGTAATGCGTAGATTTATTTATGTTTAAAATGAACTATACTCTAAAAGTGGTCTAGATACGTAAAACATTTTATATTTTGAAACGGAGGGAATAGTGACTTGCCGGCGATTTGGCGTGCCGTTGGTTATGTCGTTGAATAATTAATGTGCTATTACATTTTTTTTGAGGGATAACTTGGCACTTTATTGAATTATAATATTGTTTGGTATACAAAGACCGTCAGGTGGCTGTAAGGGCCAAAGCTGATGTCCAAAATTAAACGAAGTAGCTAAACGTGCTAGTCTATGAGCCTCTGAATTTGAGGCCTGTTTTCATGTCTAAATGAGACCACTTGATGATTTGCCGCTTGCGCCTTGATCTCGTTAATAACTGTGTTGTATAAGCCCGCGTACGGTCTTGCCAGATCATTGACAACTTAGAGACAGTCTGTAGCAATAGTAACTCTCTGGATGTTAAGATCCTGTGCGAGGGCGAGGGCCTCGCGACAAGCCATTGCCTCCAGTGTCGCCGGGTCCGAGACTCCCTGGATCTTCAGAGTGGAGGCTCCAAGGAAGAGTCTTGTCTCCGATCTACATACGACTCCTACCGCACCATCTCAGGAATCCCTTGTCGTGGACGCATCCACGTTCAACTTTGCACATCCTGCCTGAGGTGGTATCCAGCGAGGATGGATCGTTTTCTCTCCAACCTTAGTTGCTTGGGCACTAGATGCAACGGATAGGTCACAGAGGTAGCTTTGAATGAAGAGGTGGGTAGACAGTGGTGATTGGAATTCTTCATCATGGATGATCTTCCTTCTCGCATACCAAATGGCCCAGAGGGTAACCGCGACTTTAGCAAATTCCTCGCGTGGCATAGATTCCAGCATTGTAAACAACCAATTCTTTGCCGATGGGTCCTCATTGGCACATATGTGCTCTGTTATCCCTTCATCTGCCAGCGCCCAGACATAGCGGACTATCGAGCAGTTAAGTAAAGAGTGCCTCCAGGAGTCCTCCTCCCCACAGATAGAGCATACGCTCGATGCCGCCATCTGCCTGTGGTATCGTACATCGCTAGTAGGTAGTGACTGGCGGGCCAGGCGCCAGAGGAAAACCCGAAGTTTCGAGGGGACTTGGAGCTTCCACAGCCGGCACCACGCCTTCCCCTCACCAATAGTGTTAGACCCTTCGGCTCTACCCTCCAGCCAGTCCTCTCTCCTTTTTTTAGTTTGGACCAGCATACGATACACCGACTTCACGGTCAATAATCCACTCTTCTCATACTGCCAGGCCCAGAAATCCTCCGTCCTCCTGGTACTCAGCGGTATCGAGCATATAACTTCAACATCCATGGGGATGAACCACTTCCTCAGCAAATCCACCTTCCATGATGCCGAGGTAGGCTCAATGAAAGACGCCACCATCATTGGCGGGTACTCCTTTAGACACGCCAAAGGCCTCATCATATAGTCTCTTGGAATCCAGTTATGGTTCCCTCCATTTGTGGTCAATCCAGTACCAATTTGACGCACCAAACGCTGCTTCATGGCATCCCGTCCCTCCACAAGCGCACGCCAAACCTGGGATGGAGACGATCCCAACATGGCTTCCATGAGATATGAGTTCGGATAGTAGACAGCTTTCAACACCCTCGCACTCAGGGCTTCAGGGTTTTTTAAAATTCTCCATGCTTGCCGGGCTAGCATGGCAAGGTTAAAGAGTTCGATGTCTCTGAAGCCCATGCCCTCCCGAGTATTTAGGGGAACACATGGTCACCCAAGAGATCCAACATGGCTTCCGTTCGCCATCCTTGCTTCCCCACCAAAATTTTCGAAGCATCGAGTTTATGGCCAAACATAGTCCTCATGGTAGTTTAAAGTAGGACATTGAGAAAGTAGGAATCGCCTGAGCAACTGATTTTATCAACACTTCCTTCCCTCCCGAGGCCAGAAGTTTCTCCAGCCAACCCTGAATTTTCCGCCAAATGCTATCCTTGAGATATTTGAAGGCCCCATGCAACGACCTTCCCATATCAGATGGCATTCCAAGGTACTTCTCATTTAGGGTCTCATTAGTGACATTAAGAGTCGTCTTGACAGCCATGCAGTTAGTCTCAGGACAACCCTTACTGAAGAACATAGATGACTTATCAAGATTAATGCGCTGACCTGAAGCATTGCAGTATTTATCGAGAAGACTGACAACCTCCATAGCACCCTCAACATTTGCTTTGACAAACAGCAGGCTATCATCAGCAAATAGGAGGTGGTTCATGGCCGGAGCAGTGGGGGCCACCCTAATTCCTTCGAGCTGAGATGAATGTCGACTTTGTTTTAGGAGGCCAGAGAGGTCCTCAGCTGTAAGCAAAAATAAGTATGGGGAGATTGGATCCCCCTGTCTTAGGCCCCATGACGGCCTAAACTCCTGAAGTGGCGCTCCATTAAATAGCACCGAGAAAGAGACCGAGGATACCAGTGGCATAATAAGTTCCACCCAAAAACGATGAAAGCCCATCCGCAGCATGATCGCCCATAGATAATTCCATTCTACCCGATCGTATGCTTTCCGCATATCAAGTTTCAGCGCACAGTGCCGGTGTTTCTTTGCCCCATTCCTTTTCATAAAATGGAGGCATTCATAAGCTGTAATGATATTACCAGTAATTAGTCTTCCAGGGACAAAGGGAGATTGTTCCTCTGAGATAATCTCTGGTAAAATTGTCTTCAATCTGTTGGCAAGGACTTTCGAAGCAATTTTATAAATGACATTGCACAGATTGATAGGACGGAACTGACCTAATTCAGTTGGCGAAGCCACCTTCGGAATCAGGACAATGAAGGTTTTATTGATCCCTTCCGGACTGTCCTCCCCACGTAGGATTCGTAGTACATCACTAGTCACATCCGTACCACATATGTCCCAATGTTTTTGAAAAAACTGGGCCGGTTAACCATCAGGCCCGGGTGCTTTCAGAGGATACATTTGAAAGAGCGATGCTTTGACCTCCTCGTTGCTGAAAGGAGCGACAATCATATCATTCATCACGTTAGTCACCGAGACCGGTACTGAATTCAACACTTCTTCCATCCCATAGGTGCTCTCGGATGTATAGAGGTTCCCGTAAAATTCCCGAGTCATCTAACCAATCTCCTCATGGTCCTCAGTAAAAGTACCATCACTACGAGCAATCTTATTAATTCGATTCCTCTTTTTCCTCTTACTAGCCCGCAAATGGAAGAAACGTGTATTCCGGTCACCCTCGGCAAGCCACTGCATCCGTGACCGTTGTCGCCACATTATCTCCTCGCGGAACCGGAGTTCCGTGATCCGCTCCACAATCTTGATCTCCTGAAGGATGGGCCCTACTCTATCCGGCAGTCGCCGTAGCAGTTCCAGTCCATGACGAAGTGAACGGAGTTCACGGCGAACATGGCCAAAAGTGTCCCGTCCCCATGCATGTAGGGCACCAGAGAGGCCCTTGAGCTTCCGCTCAAGACCGTCCATCGTAGAGCAAGCTTCCGTCATCCATGTAGCCTCCACCGTGGGTCGGAACTCCTGATGAGACTCCCACATAGATTCGTACTGGAAGGGCCTCAAAGCATGAGGTTCTGCCAGTGTAGGTTCAAACCGAAGTAGTATCAGCGAAGCGTTCGCACCAGCTAGCCGATGCCAGAGCTCTATCCAGGCGGACTCTGCAGTACGAGCCACCGAAGACTTTATTTTCAAAGGTCCATGCGGTTCCTGAGTAGCCAAGATCCACAAGTTCACAGACATCTATAGTCTCCCTGAAAGCTTGAATCTGAGTGTTACTGCGTTCATTAACGCCCATATGCTACTCCCTAAGGAGTAGTTCGTTGAAATCCCCAATACACATCCACGGCAAGGGCGAGGATGACTTGATGAATTTCAGCATATCCCAAGTCTTGTGCCTCTCACTGGCTTGGGCCTCTCCGTACACACATGTGAGCCGCCAAGGTTCCTCCGAGGGGAAAAACATAACTACGTCAATATGATACTGAGAGTAAGGTAGAATATCGATCTTTATTTCATTGTTCCAAAATATACCCAGACCACCACTACGGCCTATACTACTAACAACAAAGGCATTATCATAGCCCAAAGTTCCTGCTAGACCTTCCACCCTAGCTTTATTAATCTGTGTTTCAACTACACATAGGATGGATGGGGCAAAAGCACGCACAAAGTCGCGTAGCTCATTAACTGTCGCAGCGTTGCCAAGTCCACGACAGTTCCACAGTAGGGTACTCATTGCTCCCGGCGGCCCTTCGACCCGGAGTCCGCCGATATTGTAGTAGCCTTGTCCTTCTTTGGGGTGCCTTGTTTCTTTGGTCTCTTCTGTTCCCTCGCCGACGGAGGTGGCGGGGGTGTGCCCGTGCGCTCAAGGTAGGCAGACTTCCCCTCTGCAAAATCAAGCTTCTTGATAGCCCCTTTATCTTCAGCAGCCTTTATAACCCCGGCTCCTTCCACTCCAACAATATCGGAGTCGGGGTCTCATTGTTCTTCACCGGGCTAACCCCGGTCAACCTAGCATAAGTCAAGGACCGCTTCCGGTTATCCTGCACTAGTAAACCAGCAACACCAACAACCCCTCTTCCATGCCCGCGAACACCACGTCCGCGTCCTCCATCACGCCCCCCACGGCCACCATCGGGGTCACTGCCTCCACGACCCCCACGGTCCGCGCCACGCCCACCAGGGGTCGTGGGCCGACTCTGCGTCCACGGCTGGTCACCACCATGTAGCTGAGTGCAATTCCAGGCCGTATCAGCGAGCAGCCACTTGCCAAAGGCCTCTACCTTTGGATTATGCTCACCCGAACCACACTCCTCCTTCACATGTCCTAGGAATCCACAAATCGCACAGAAGCGTGGTATCTTCTCATATTTCACCCTCATCACTACCGTAGGTAGCCCCTCTGGGTTGATGGTCACAAAACGTGTGAGTTCTCTCCTCACATCTACCCAGACTCTAGCACGGGCAAAATCACCATAGTCCCCTTTTAGGTTTAGTTCAACAGATATCACTTCGCCAACCTTTTCCGCCATATTGGAGACTATTGCCTTCTTCCTGTACAGCTCCGGAATATCGTGGATTTGTATCCAGGCATGTATACGATTTAGCTCAATTGACGATGCTTTGCAGCTTCCGTCATACTTCTCAATCAATAGTCCATGCTCCCGAAATATCCATGGACCTTGTTCCGTTATACGTTGCCAATCCCCTAGGCACTTGCTTGAACCGTAAACCGATTATTCTCTAGGTCACGGAACACGATCTCCTTCGCTGGTGCCCATGCAAACCGCATCATCTTCTTCAACGACTCTGCGCTGAACGGCTTGGACGACAAGAGACGCATGACAGCCATCCACTTCGTGTCCTCCTTCAGCGATTCCATCTCCTCCTTTGGGACAAAAACTCCTCCGATCTCCTCTCCTTTCAGATTCAGACTACTCAGCAGCTGTTCCAGCGTTGGTTCCTCTAGCCCCTCCGCCGATCTAGCTCTTTCCCCCTTCTCCCTCGCCGCCATGGTCGGTCACACCCCAAACCCTAGATCAGACACGCCAAGGCCAGGCAGCTTGCACGAGGCCGGCCCCTGAATCAGCCTGAGCGAGGTCTAGATCAGGGAAAGGAAGTAGATCCGACCCACGGGAGCCCAGCCCCACTCACCGGAGGTCCTGGCCGCCGGTGAAAGGTAGCAGAAACCCTAGTCGCCTGATATCGCCTGGGAGACGAAAGAGACGAAGAGGTACTTTCGACATCAGTTGGATTGATTAATTAATGTGCTATTACATGGGCCAAGATACATTTGAATTAGTAGAACCTCCCTTCATTTGCAGTTTAGCCCGTTAGCCCGTGTCCATCAGCCGCCTGGGCCATTTATCTTCCGGCCCATACACTCATCACCTCGTTGTGACTCCTCGGTCGCTGCCCGGGCGGCCGGATCAGGGAGGCCGAAGACCCAAGTCGCTGGCTACCGGCGCGCCGCCGCCGTCGTACTGATGCCCCTATCGCATCATCGGTGCTTGCCTGCCAGGCGCCTCCCTAACGGACCGTCGGTGAGTGCTCACTTTACTCATGTGGTAGGAGTTCCATTGCTATCCCTGTATGGTGTGTGCCCAAACGACAGTCAGGGCCGTCTCCAAAAATTGGAGGCCCCGGTGCAAAATAGAAAATGAGGCCCCAAAACTGAAAAACATTGCCCCTCTAGCTTCCGCCTTTTTCCTCCTTTGAGTTTTGGTACTAATACTAGACTTCTAGAAATGGTTCATGGCTCGGAAGAAAATGGAGCCGCACCCGTTGGTTTAATCGGAACAGAGGCGGGGAGCCATGAATTCGAGATAGCATGCACCGGTAAAGGCCACGGTAGAAGATCGAGTGATTTTTTCAATACATAGGTGAATACGCTACTCCCTCCAACTCAAATTAGTTGACTCAAATTTATCAAGATACGAATGTATTAATACTAAACCATGTCTAGACACAATCGAATCTAAACAAATCTAAGTCAACTAGTTTAGGTCGGAGGGAGTACTCCAATTTGCATGTCATGAGAATAGATAGAGTCATAGAGAGTACGGACTCACATATAGAGAAATGGAGCCTATGGAGGACACAATATTGATCTTTTTTTTTTCTAAAACAAAAGGAGGGAGTGATCGATCCGCCTCTAGTTATGGCCTATGTGCTTTTTTTAAGGGAAATGTGCATATTAGTTTTTCTTTTCGAAATGTGCATATTAGTTTTTTTTTTAGGGACAAATGTGCATATTAGTTGGAGACTAGGATCGATCAATCCATCGGTTGCCTGTTGTTGGGCTGGTTTCGTTTTTGCCCGTTGTTGGGCCCGTAGATGGATTCAGAAGCTGGAAAAAAATGTTTCGACGATTTATTCCCTGTCGCTAATAGTTGGAAGACTAGAACCGTCGTCCCTGATTTTTCGTTTTCGTAAGGGGCCCATAAATCAGATCCGTCTTCTTCCTTTCTCCGTTCTTTTCCCAACGAGACAAACAGGTTTGCTCAGATGTTAGATTCATGGCGATGCACAATAGGTATAGAGGATTTGGGGGGCCCTAATTTTTGGAGGCCCTGTGCGGTCGTCCATCTCGCACGTCCTCGTCGACGGCCCTGACGACAGTACAGTTTATTTTCTACCTACAGGAATTTCTTGCACCTAGTTAGTTCATATTTTTGCAGTACCAGTCGGCGTCAGTATTATCGCTAAGCACACAGCTAATCAGTTCGAGTTAAGGACTACTAGCACTGGAAGTGGTAGATGTGTTTCTTTAATAGGCTACAAATTCTGGCCATATATTTGGCATGGCGTTTCAGCTATAGGAAAACTATTTCAGCAATTCCTATGCCACTAGATTCTTCTAGGCATAGCTACGCCACTGGTTTAACTTTACATGTAACATGGTGTCCACTTTCTTGGGTCCTCAACCCAAATGTTTGTTCTTTAGCAAGAAATTTCATCTGTACTTGCGTAGAGATGGTGTGCCGTTGCCATCACACACTTTTACCAGTATCCATGGGAGATGGAAGTCACATTCTTCGCTAATGTGGGTCCCAATGCTACTCAACACTAGCATTCCAAGTAGTTGACAAATGACAAGCAATTTATTTTACCTATCAAAACCGAACTCCTTATGAGTTTGCTAACTTTGTGCTGTTCCACCGGCAAAAATATGCAGTGATCATTAATTTCCATGACGTGTGTCCATTTTGAAGGGCTGGATTGTTGCCAGTTATCTTGCTTTTGATACATACTATTTGATTTCACTACTAATGCCATTATCAGACAGGCGTTGATAGTTAGCGTTGTACATCCATGGCTGACAGTCTCTTAGATGGCTAGATAACAGTAGGGATGGATACTACAGTACAATCTTCGTGTTAGGGGGCATTGTTCAGCGGCACAGATATTTATTCGCTTCCACGGATGCATTGTTTTATCTAAATATCAATATCTGAGAAGTGGATTACCAGATTTCTCAACAGAAGCAGATGAATAGCTCGGGCGGCTGTTTGAACCATGGATAAAACCCTTCTGGAAACCGAAATACACCGAACTCTATTTGGCTTCCTAGTAAAAGACGGACTCTGAAGGCCTTTTGTTAAAAAAAAACTGGAATGTGCTGCCGAAAAAGACTTAATTTTGGGGTATTCTCGTGCTTCTTTAATAGAATATAGAAGATACAGATTCTGAAATAATCTTCATAATATTCCATCTGGAAGGTAACAAAAGAAAAAATTGAGCCTATCTTCCACTACCTGTTCTTAATAACTACTGGAGTTTGAACTTTTTCTCTTTTCTGAAACCACATATTTTAGTGTTATAATATTACTATATTAGTTGGTTGTATTCGACGGCAATTCACTGCGATTTTCAGATTATGTAGATGACCTTGATGTACTCACAGGGTTTGTGACTTCTGATGCCATGCCAGATAGTTGTCTGGTTGATTGACCTGCTAGGTAGGGCAATAAACAATTGATGTTAACCTATTAGACTGCGAGTATACTAACTGGTACTGTGGTACCGGTACATATAACTGTAGTATTTAAATGCATATTTTCTCTCCAGTGTCAGCTGGCAATTGTTGTATACAAGTACAGAGGATAATCAGGATAGCACAGGTGTTTGGCCACTCCAGGTCTTGTTAGACGAAGAACAAATTTGGACAGGTGTCCAAGGATGTATCTGTGTTGGTAAAAGTTTCTGTAATACCTGAAATTTGACCTGGCGTTGTGTGATTATCTTCGAAATTTTTGTTTCAAGTAGCGGAACTGATCAAATATCTGAAAGTTAAGTGAGCTTTCACCGTACAAGATCAATGCCTTTACCAACTTGGTAACATACAAAATACCGGTGCATCACCTACTTAGTTCATTACTTTTAGGGGTAATTTTATGGTAATATAGTTTTGGAAAATAACAAGTACAGATTTTTGATTGAAATAACAGATACAGCTTACTTAGCGGTTGCTGCAGCGCCAAAAGGCACGCACAAATGCCGGACTGCCTGCCTAGTTATGCATTATACTGTGAGGAGCAGCCCCTTCGTCACCGAGAGTAGAATCACACACATACTGCATTATTTTATGGAAATACAGTAGAACTCATAGTTTTTGGAAATTACAAGTACATAATTTTGATTGAAATGGAAAATACGGCCTAAAGTAGAAGCACATACACACAGAGTCACACTGTCACACACACGCACACACAAGTGAGGGGCAGCTGCTCCATCACCGAGAGTAGCATCACACATACTATATGCTTTATGTAAGTGAGGAGCACAGAGTTTTCCTGTACACCTCTAAGTGTAGAATAGCATGACATGCCATGGTGCAGCTCACACATCAGACCAAGTGATCTTGAATTCTCCAATGTTCTCGTTGAGCTCCAGCGCTTTCCACACCGTTGGTGACCCGTCCACGATGTTGTTCTGGCATGGCGGCTCGAAGTTGTGTTCCTTGTCACAGCCATGCACTGAGTCACACTCATCCACAACCTTAGCCAAGACGGAGCGCCTATTCCCGCTGATGCGGATCATCTTGTTGCACCGGCGTGTGTCGTCGAGGCGCAACCACCCAGTGGACAGCGCCACCACCCGCTCGCTGTCCTTGTGGAAGCGGTTGTCGCAGTAGGATGGCCCACCACCATCGCCCCCGCGGGCAAAGCTGTTCAGAGTCAAGGTTGCTGTTGTCTTGGAGGACACTGGGGGCGAGCACCTGAACTGTGGGTAGTGGTGATCGGGAAGCCGCTGGTATGGCAGCGGCCACCAGTGCGCTTGTGCCTGTGCTTGTTGACTGTGGACGCTGTGACACCATGGATATGAAGAGAGATTACCTGCAAGAGAGCAAGAACGGCTAGTAGTTTTGTGTTAGCCATGCTTAGGTGGCTATTCGTCACCTTACGCTTGCGCCCTTTGATTGAGCTGTTACTGGATTCTTAAGTGGTATGCGTTGGGTACTTTTTATAGAGCTCATAAATCAGAAATTGCTATGCAATTTCATGGGCGTGACAAGTCTTGCTGAGTGGCTTCACATATTTGGAATGGCATGAGGCATCATATAGAACTCTAGGCAAAACAATTCAGCAATTCCTAAGCCACCACTTGTCTTTGTCACTGAACGATACCACTTGTTTAACTGGGCACGTAACATACAGTCCCTTTTCCTGGTTTGTCAATTCCAAGGTTAGTTTCTGAGCAATAAAATTGATGTGTAGTTGTTCCATCATGATCACATTTTTCCCTGTAAATGTTGAAAACTGAATAAATGTGAATCACAATATTAATACTACTAACTTTGGTATTAATGATTAATCTTTCGAATAGAATGATAGTTGAAAAATTGCGAGTAGCTAATTTTAAGTGGCATCTTATTTTTTTGTAAATTGATGTTGTTCTACAGTTCTACTGTAAAAAAAAGTAGAGACTTTTGATGGAAATAAAAAGGCTGGAATTTTAACAGGCACACTAATAGATGAAAAATAAATAAATGGAAAATTGAGTGCATGACAAAGGAAAATATTTTGGCCCAAAAAGTGCAGCATGTTTGTCCTGTTTTCAGTTAGTTCGTACATGTACAGATGTAGTAAATGCTACTCATTATTCTAGCACAAGATGTAGTGCAAGACTGTAACAATTATACTAAAAAATGGTCCTATTCTCTGACTGTTTGAGATTTCCTGGTTGTCAACACCTGGATTTTTAATCCCAGATGCCCGTTATGCCCTACCTCGCAATCCCAGGATTACCATTTTTGCGAGACATAACGGATTGGATATCACAGTACATCATCCATTAAAAACCATACATAAGGTTTTACACAAATAAGAACCTCATGATCCAGTCTTTAATACAACAAGCAGCGGAAATAAAAGATAAGCGTAGCGGTGGGGTCCATCTTCAGGGGCACATGCAATGCTGACGAAGGCAGATAGTCCTAGTTATCATAGTCGTCCCGCTGACCATCATCTTGATAATCTCCTTCATAATCTGGCCATGATAATAGCCAGGGACAAAAGCCATGAGTACTCTTCAAGTACTCGCAAACTACTATTAACAGGTCCTATAATTCAAAGTTAAAGTGCTGAATCTAATTTAACTATCAAGTTAAGTTTGAAACCTAAGCTGATTTCAGAAGCAAACAAAGATAAAGTAAAGTTCTAGAATCACTTAAGTTGAGAAGCTATTATCATCAACACAACCCTGTTGTGGTCAAGTCAAGATTCATCATTCCTTTCATAAGTCATTTTGAAAACATCTGACAATGAAACAGTATGGCCATTCCAACTGTCCATAACATGACGCTGACTATTCGAATAGTTTGACACTCTACAGAGGTGGTACACTTTCACCACAAGATTCGATACATCTGTCAGGGATAACCCTGAATCATCATACTTAGTATGTAGATAATCAAACATAACCTTCCCTTTACACACCCTAGTACAAGCACCTCTCCTATGAGCATGGCCTCCCAACCATGACCATCAGTCATCTTGGGCACTACATAGGTGGACAACATTGAGAGGTAGCCTCGGCTCAAACCTCTCCCGTGAGGGAACTAATACTAATGCATATAAATTTCCAGCTAAGCCTTACCCAATTCAGGTAATGTGGTTGCACGGTAAATTTGGAATGGTATCACATCCAAATCCAACCATCAGTTTTATAAAAGGGTTAAGGCTCATGCCTCATCATTTTCATCATCATAAACCAGTTGTGTCTCTCAACACATGTCAAAACATCTCAATAGAATGACTCATCATTCCAAGGTTTTCACAATTCATTTTCACCAAGTGTTCCCATCTAAAGTGACTCAAGTTTTTGATCTACTCTAAAATACTAAGTTAAGAGTGTTCACTAAGGTGGAAGGATGGGATCAATCTCATGCCATAGAATGACATCTAAAGGTTTCTAAGTAGGTCAAGTTTTATACTTTTTATGCTACCTTCAAAATAAGTAAGGAATTTTGCATACTAAGGGGAGTAAAACTTGTAGGTAAGACTTGGGGTACTAATAGTTAAAAGGGGTGTGATCAAAGCATACCTAAAGCATCCTTGCTCATTCATCTAGCTTAATTCTAGCCTGCTAACAATAGCTTGCCTTGGTTGGTGCAGTGGTTGAAGTTTTCTTCTTCTTCTTCTTGGTAGAACTCCTCCTCCTCGAAAGCTTGGTCGGTACTAGCGTCTATAAATACATAGGGAGTAGACAATCACCAAACAATACTTAACTAGGCTAAGTAGCATTCTAAAACACACAATTGATGATCTATTATCATCACAAGCATCACAAGTTTACTTCAATAGTTTCAACCTTTTTATTTTAGAAAAGTAATTTCTACTCATTGAAAAATTAACTAACATTTAATATTCACCACTTAAAACATGGGATCATGTTGACACATGTCATCACCACATATTCTAACATGTGGGAATGAGATTTAAGGGTTGGATCAATATTACTTTGGTTTAAGTTCATTATTTAATGATTTAAAGTGACTAGAAATTCCTATATAGCATTATTTTGGTACTAGTCCAAAGTCACTGCATGTAAACCTTAATATTGTTACATATTTAGATAGATATGATGAAATGTGATTTTTGAGAGTTGGAATCAACTCAAAAGCTAACTTGGTTGATTTTATAAAAATGTTGCAAGTTGCAAAAGCTTCTGTCTTCTTATTTTTATTAGGAGAGATCTATAATTCTAATTGAATTAAATCTAACGGGCTTGGATAGATCATTTTAATACCTTTCAGACAAAATTGGTTTCATGCAATTTGGATTTCTAAAACTCTCTAAATTGATTTTCAAACTAGAGGACAGAAACTAGATTTAACTAAAAAAGAAAAATCCAGATTTGAATCGATGGGCTAACGCGGGAAAAGGAATGGGCCGGTCCAGTGGCGCTCCGTGGCGCGGGGCTCAGCTGACAAGGGGTCCCGCGTGTCAGTGGCACTTAAAACGCGAAACGGTACGCGCGCTGTGGGCCGTAGGATTAGAAGCGAGATCCAGGACTGAGGGTCGTCGTCGACGACGAACAGGTCGCCGGCGAGCTCGAACCCTAGCGGCTCAGTGGGGGCCTACTGGGGGCGTACCAGGGCTCCATCAGGATCGGCGAGGCGGGCAAACGACGTGGAAGACGACGGCGAGGCGAGGCGCGGTTGCGGCGGAGCTTGGGGTGGTCGCAATCAACGACGCCCTTCTCCTCTTGCCACGGCTGCTCCGGCTCCAATTCCGGCGAGCTGCTGCTCCACTTGCTCCGGCTAGAGGTGGGTGAGGTTCAGAGAGGTGAGGGGAGTGGAATGGTGTGGAGAGAAGAGGCTGGTTAGGCTCTGGTTAGATCAAGAGGGGACAAGGGAATTAAATGGGGATCAGTTGGGGGCAAAACCCTGTTGTAAACAGTGAGCTAGGATTAGAGTAGAGATTATGCATGCCAAGTGTTTGATGAAATGGCCGCATGAAAGAAAGTTTTGAATTTTGGTTTCAAAATTTTTGAGTGATCTCCACTAGTGATAGGTAACCTCTGGTTGCAAGGGTTTTGAAAGTGGAGCTCAAATAGATGGTTTTTGAAATAGGGGTGATCTATGCATATGCATTAGATTCAATTTTAAACTGTCATTTAAAATAGTTAACAAAATGTTTTTAGCAGATCAAAAGGTGGGCCTTGGTACCTCATTATGTGTACTAGCAAGGGGTACAAATATCAAGAATTGTTTCTATTAAGAATTGAGTACTAGGAATAGCCAAAGTAGGCATGAGAGTTAAATTTGCCAAAATGACCATTCCTTCTTTTTAATTCTTTTTGATTTGATTTTCTTTAGGAAAAGTTTGGAAATGATGTAGATGATGTTTAAATCACCTAAGAAACATTTTACAAGCATTAGATCAATCAATCATGGCAATTCAAACAACTCCTATTTTAAATGCATACATATATGAATGCTTTCATTTTAAATTTGGAAAAGTTTTTGTTAACCCTATTTTTGGATGATTTGATCTTGATAAGCTTGGATTAAAGTTTTGGGATGTTACAAACCTTCCCCCCTTAAACAAAATCTTGTCCCGAGATTTACAAAGAAAACTAGGAACTAAAGAGATCTGGGAACTTTGTTCTAATGTAATCTCCGCGCTCCCAAGTAGCTTCCTCCTCGGTATGGTTGCTCCACTGAATCTTGAGAAACTTGATACTCCTGGTCCTGGTGGTTCTGTAGGCTTCTTCTAAGATACGGATGGGTACTTCCCGATAGGTCAGGTCATTGTTGATTTCCACAGCTCTGTGATCGATGTTCTTGAAAACTTCGGTCTTCTCAGGCACTTCCAAGCATTTGTGAAGTAACGAGATATGGAACACATTGTGGATGGCTGACATCTCTTCAGGCAGTTCCAGTTGGTACGATACTTCTCCTCGGCGGTTCAGAATCTTGAAAGGTCCGATATATCTGGGAGCTAACTTTCCCTTCAGACTGAAGCGTTGAGTTCCCTTCAATGGTGAAACCTTGAGATATACGAAATCTCCGACATTGAAAGTCAGGTCTCTCCTTATTTTGTCAGCATAACTCTTCTGTCTTGATTGGGCGGTCTTGAGGTGTTCACGGACTTTGTGAACTTTCTCTTCTGCTTCTCGGAGAATGTCGGGTCCAAAGATCTGACTCTCTCCTACTTGCGACCAATTCAAAGGGGTACGACACTTTCTTCCATATAGGAATTCAAATGGTGCCATCTGCAAACTAGATTGATAGCTGTTGTTATATGAGAATTCTGCGAAAGGCAGGCAGTCTTCCCATTTTGATTTGTATTCCAACACACAAGCTCTAAGCATATCCTCTAAGATCTGATTGACTCTCTCAGTGTGTCCATCTATTTGCGGGTGATAAGCGGTACTGAAGTTCAACTTGGTTCCTAAACCTTCCTGAACTTTCTGCCAAAATCTTGAAGTAAACTGGGTTCCTCGATCTGAGACGATGGTCTTGGGGGTTCCATGCAGACTAACAATCCTAGCAATGTATAGCTCTGCTAGCTTTGCACTCTGGTAGGTTGTCTTGACAGGTATGAAGTGGGCTACCTTGGACAGTCGATCAACTATGACCCAGATTGAGTCATTTCCCCTACTAGAATTAGGTAAACCTGTGATAAAGTCCATTCCGACGCATTTCCATTCTGGAATCTGTGATGGTTGCAACAATCCTGCAGGTCTCTGATGCTCTGCTTTGACTCTTTGAAAGATGTCACATTTGGCGATGTAGCTTCCGATCTCTCTTTTCATCTCGTGCCACCAAAATTGCTCTTTCAAATCCTGATACATCTTTGTTCCTCCGGGGTGGATAGAATAAAGAGTATCATGAGCTTCCTTCATGATAATTTCCTTCACTCGAATCTGCTGGCACAGACACGTCCTTTATACCACAAGATTCTTCTTCGTCTTGGTGAATCCGGTACCTTTCCTGTACCAATACGACATTTGATTTCGCCGATACTTTCATTTCCTTCGGGCTTCCTTGATTTGGCTAATCAAAGTGGGTTGAAGTTCAATGCTAGCTAGGAATCCTTTGCTAACTCAGTCTGAACTGCTCCAACTCCTCATACAAACTTGGTTGCTTCTCCTTGATCATGGTGTTAAGCCTACACGGCAATCTGCTAAGAGCATCCGCTACCACATTGGCTTTGCCGGGGTGATAGTGAATGTCAAGGTCATAATCCTTGATTAACTCTATCCATCTTCTTTGCCTCATATTTAGCTCCTTCTGGGTGAAGATATACTTCAAGCTCTTATGATCTTAGTAAATCTCACAGCGATTACCCATCAAATAATGACGCCATGTCTTCAACGCTAGAACCACGACTGCTAGCTCAAGATCATGGGTCGGATAGTTCTGCTCATGTTGCTTCAATTGTCGAGACAGATACGTGATGACTTTGCCTTCTTGCATCAATACACATCCTAGGCCAATCTTGGATGCATCACAATACACATCAAACGGCTTCTTGATGTCCGACATGATCAAAATTGGGGCGGATATCAATCTCTTCTTCAGCTCCTGGAAACTGGCTTCACACTTGTCTGTCCATTCAAACTTCTTGTCCTTCTGTAACAATTGGGTCATTGGTCGGGCTATGCTCGATAATCCTTCTACGAACTTGCGGTAATATCCCGCTAATCCGAGAAATGAACGAACTTGGGTTTGATTGGTTGGGGCTTCCCATTCTTTGACATCTTTGATCTTGGTGGGATCAACAGAGACTCCTCCGACAGAAACAATATGTCCTAGGAATCCTAATTCTTTTAGCCAAAACTCACACTTGCTAAACTTGGCATATAACTGATGCTCTCTCAGGGTTTCTAGGATGATTCTCAGATGTTGCTCATGCTCTTCTTCTGACTTGGAGTAGATAAGGATGTCGTCGATAAACGCAACTACAAACTTATCTAGGAAATTCATAAAGATCTTATTCATGAGATTCATGAAATAAGTAGGGGCATTGATTAATCCAAAAGACATAACGTATACTCGTATAAACCATAGCGAGTAGTAAAGGCGGTCTTCGGAATATCCATTGCACGAATCTTAAGTTGGTGATAACCAGTCCTAAGATCAATCTTTGAGAATACCTGAGCTCCATTCAACTGATCAAATAGATCCTCTATCTTTGGCAAAGGGTACTTGTTCTTGATGGTGATGTCATTCAACTTTCTGTAATCTGTACACAGACGATTGCCTCCATCTTTCTTGTCGACGAATAACACTGGTGATCTCCATGGCGATGCGCTTGGCTGAATAAGGCCTGTTGCTAACATGGCATCCAACTGCTTCTTTAGTTCCACTAACTCTGCGGGGTTCATGGTATAGGGTCTTTGGGCTATAGGTCCGGTTCCGGGGATTAGTTCGATAATGAACTCAATATCCCTATCCGGGGGCATACCTGGCAATTCATGTAGGAATATGTCGGGGTATTCACAGACTACTCTGACTTGGTCAATGGTGGGCAGGGCTACACTCTTGTTGCACTTGAATTGACGGGGTAAGGTTTCAGGGATATGCTCTACTGTTACTCCAGAACTACTGGTTATGGTGATGGCTTTCTTAGCACAGTCTATCAGTCCTTTATGCCTTGACATCCAGTCCATACCTAGTACTACTTCCAATCCTTTGGTTCCAAGTACAATTAGGTTGGCATAAAAATCTATCCCATGTATTTTGATAGGTACAGCTTTGCAAATTTTTCTAGCTTTTGTTGTTGAACCGGGGATTTGAACTACCATGACATGCTTCAGGTTGGTTGGGCGAATCTTACTAGTGCATACAAATTCTTCGATGCAAATGAATGCGATGCTCCAGAATCAAACAATACTCTTGCTAAAACTGAGTTGACAGAAAACATACCCAGCACTACATCTGGCGCTTCCTAGGCTTCTTCTGCGTTCATGTGGAAGAGACGACCATTGCAGTTGTGCGGGTTCCCTAGGGCAAATCTTCTTCCTGGTTGAACACGACGCTGCTGCTGAGCTGGGGCATTCACAGGGGCATTGGCAACAGTCTTCTTGGGACACTCATTGGAGTAGTGACCCTTCACTCCACACTCGAAACAAGTGATCTGGGACTTGTCCTTGACTGACAGTACAACATTGCTGCCAGCCTGGGTGCGGTTGTTGTTGTTGTTGCTCTTGGAGGCACGTTAAAATTGTTGGCATTACCGAGTTGTGATTGTTTCCTCCGGACTTCACATTACCTCCGCTACGGTTGGGAGTAACTTGGCGAGAATTTGGGGTCGGTTGTTCCTTGGTGCATATCCCGGTGAGGGGTTAGGACGGTATTTCGGTGACTATCGATCCAGATCACTGCATCATACGACGCTTGCGGTTGTCGTTTGCCTGGTTAATCTTCCCTTCCATCTGAATGGCAGAGTCGACTAGCTCTTCGAGATCATCAAAACAGATGTTGATGAGGACAGTCTGCATCTCATCATGCAGTCCGTTTAAGAATCTCTCCTTCTTCTTGGCCTCCGTGTTGATCTCATCCGGTGCATATCTGGCAAGTGACAAGAATCTGTCACGGTACTCCACCACAGTCATTCTTCCTTGCTTCAATTCGCGGAATTCATCTCTCATCCTATTGACAAGACCTTGTGGCACGTGGGTGCGGCTGAACTTGACCTTGAATGCTTCCCAGGTCATCACCTGGCCATGGTTCATATTGCGGATGCTATTCCACCAAGCTCTTGCATCTCCCGCCAGATATTGGGTGGCGAAGAGAACTTTCTCATTCTCATCAACTCTAGCAACCTCTAAGTTGTTTTCCATGGTCTGTAACCAGTCATCAACATCTAATGGGTTTTCAGATTGGTTAAAGATTGGGGGATTGGTGTTCTGAAAGTTTTTGAGTTTGGATCCTTGGTGATCCTGATTTCCATGTCCTTGGTTGTTGAGAGCCATCTGGGCGATCTGCTGCAATGTTGCTAAGTTGGCTTGACGCTTGGCCCTGCTTGCTTCACGGTCCGCGATGAGATTCTGCAAGACCTGCAGCATTGGGTCCTGCGACGAGCTGCTCCCTTCTTGGTTTCCACGAGTCATCTGAAGATTGAGATAGATATAGGGGTAAGAGGGAAATTCTAAGGTTCATGGTTTTGGGTTTTTCAAATCTAAAACTTTGAGTTAAGCTCAGGTTTTTCAACTAACTTCTTTTTCATTCATGCAAGCAAGCACACAATACAACACACACCACCACAATCAAAGGGGAAAACAGATGGTTTGAAGAACCATTCTGCAAGCTACGATACAATGAGATGATACATCTCATGCTACGACAGTGCTCTAGTGCATCTACTCATCGTCTATGAAGTCAGAGTCTTCATCATCAGTGTAGAAGTCCACAGCATCCTCCTCTAGAAAGTCATCATCGTTGCTGAGGTAAGAATCCATATCTCCCTGGATGTCTTCACCCTCATCTTCTTCTTCCTTGGCGGCAAGCTGAGCTTCCCGCTCCTTGACGGTCTTCTCGAGGTCGGCCACCTTCTTGCAAAGACGAGCGATGGTGCGATCCTTCTTTGCACGCTGGCGAAAAGAGATCGGGCGATCTTGGACGGCAAGGCGAAAGTCCGGGCCTTCCGTCGGCAATGGCACGGTTCTGGTTGGCTAACTCGGCATTGTCCATTCCGCCGTCTGTCATGAAGCAAGAAGTCAAGGTTCTCCACTTGACGCCTCAACTCTGGGTGACTTGGCATCTCCATCGGCATTCCCATGAAGTCACGTCTTGCATAGTGGGAAAAACGGGTTCCTTGGATCTTGTTGATGCTGAGGGCACATAGACGTGCGAGAGCTTCATGCATTGCCCTGGCTAATCCATCTAGCCAGTTGTTCTCTCTCACGGAGAACTGGATTCTCCTGGAAGTTGGTGCTTCGATGCTTCCCCGAAGATCCGCGGTGACTAGCCACTATAGGTCTCCTCCTGGGGGTCCTGGAAGTTGAGCTCCAAGAAACTCCGGATGTGGGCGTCCTAGTAACTTCGACAGTGAATCCAGATCCCTCTCGAAGATCAGCTGACCTCCGTTTCCCAATTGGTAAAACTTGCTGAACTGAGTCTCCATCTACAAGAATTAAGGATGAGGAAGTTAGTGAAGTGATCAAGTGTGTCAAATTTTAAGTAGTAATGTAAGAATTTTGAGGAACATGAATTTTTGAGAAAGAATGAGTTCACAAAGGGTAAGAGGAGAAATAGTTTTTCATAAATACTCACTTTGGTTTTGAAGCTAAATTTTTGGTTTGGACGTCCATTCTAACTAGGGTCTCCTATGGTCAGGATGGCTCTGATACCAACTTGTCAACACCCGGATTTTTAATCCCAGATGCCCGTTATGCCCTACCTCGCAATCCCAGGATTACCAATTTTGCGAGACATAACGGATTGGATATCATAGTACATCATCCATTACAAACCATACATAAGGTTTTACACAAATAAGGATCTCATGATCCAGTCTTTAATACAATAAGCAGCTGAAATAAAAGATAAGCATAGCGGTGGGGTCCATCTTCAGGGGCACAGGCAATGTTGACGAAGGCAGATAGTCCTAGTTATCATAGCCGTCCTGCTGACCATCATCTTGATAATCTCCTTCATAGTCTGGCCATGATAATAGCCAGGGACAAAAGCCATGAGTACTCTTCAAGTACTCGCAAACTACTATTAACAGGTACTATAATTCTAAGTTAAAGTGTTGAATCTAAGTTAACTATCAAGTTAAGTTTGAAACCTAAGCTGAGTTCAGAAGCAAAGAAAGATAAAGTAAAGTTCTAGAATCACTTAAGTTGAGAAGCTATTATCATCAACACAACCCTGTTGTGGTCAAGTCAAAGTTCATCATTCATTTCAAGTTATTTAGAAAACATCTGACAACGAAAACAAGATGGCTATTCCAATCGTCCATAATCATGACGCGGCTATTCGAATAGTTTGACACTCTACAGAGGCGGTACACTTTCACCACAAAATTCGATACATCTGTCAGGGATAACCCTGAATCATCATACTTAGTATGCAGATAATCAAACATAACCTTCCCTTTACACACCCTAGTACAAGCACCTCTCCTATGAGCATGGCCTCCCAACCATGACCATCAGTCATCTTGGGCACTGCATAGGTGGACAACATTGAGAGGTAGCCTCGGCTCAAACCTCTCCCATGAGGGAACTAATACTAATGCATATAAATTTCCAGCTAAGCCTTACCCAATTCAGGTAATGTGGTTGTACGGTAAATTTGGAATGGTATCGCATCCGAATCCAACCATCAGTTTTATAAAAGGGTTAAGGCTCATGTCTCATCATTTTCATCATCATAAACCAGTTGTGTCTCTCAACACATGTCAAAACATCTCAATAGAATGACTCATCATTACAAGGTTTTCACAATTCATTTTCACCAAGTGTTCCCATCTAAAGTGACTCAAGTTTTTGATCTACTCTAAAATACTAAGTTAAGAGTGTTCACTAAGGTGGAAGGATGATATCAATCTCATGCCATAGAATGACATCTAAAGGTTTCTAAGTAGGTCAAGTTTTATACTTTTTATGCTACCTTCAAAATAAGTAAGGAACTTTGCATACTAAGGGGAGTAAAACTTGTAGGTAAGACTTGGGGTACTAATAGTTAAAAGGGGTGTGATCAAAGCATGCCTAAAGCATCCTTGCTCATTCATCTAGCTTAATTCTAGCCTGCTAACAATAGCTTGCCTTGGTTGGTGCAGTGGTTGAAGTTTTCTTCTTTTTCTTCTTCTTCTTGGTAGAACTCCTCCTCCTCGAAAGTTTGGTCGGTACTAGCGTCTATAAATACATAGGGAGTAGACAATCACCAAACAATACTTAACTAGGCTAAGTAGCATTCTAAAACACACAATTGATGATCTATTATCATCACAAGCATCACAAGTTTACTTCAATAGTTTCAACCTTTTTATTTTAGAAAAGTAATTTCTACTCATTGACAAATTAACTAACATTTAATATTCACGACTTAAAACATGGGATCATGTTGAAACATGTCATCACCACATATTCTAACATATGGGGATGAGATTTAAGGGTTGGATCAATATTACTTTGGTTTAAGTTCATTATTTAATGATTTAAAGTGACTAGAAATTCCTATATAGCATTATTTTGGTACTAGTCCAAAGTCACTGCATGTAAACCTTAATATTGTTACATATTTAGATAGATATGATGAAATGTGATTTTTGAGAGTTGGAATCAACTCAAAAGCTAACTTGGTTGATTTTATAAAAATGTTGCAAGTTGCAAAAGCTTCTGTCTTCTTATTTTTATTAGGAGAGATCTATAATTCTAATTGAATTAAATCTAACGGGCTTGGATAGATCATTTTAATACCTTTCAGACAAAATTGGTTTCATGCAATTTGGATTTCTAAAACTCTCTGAATTGATTTTCAAACTAGAGGACAGAAACTAGATTTAACTAAAAAAGAATAATCCAGATTTGAATCAATGGGCTAACGTGGGAAAAGGAATGGGCCGGCCCACTGGCTCTCCGCGGCGCGGGGCTCAGCTGACAGGGGGTCCCGCGTGTCAGCGGCACTTAAAACGCGAAACGGTACGCTACCGTGGGGTCAGAGGGATTAGAAGCGAGATCCAGGACTGAGGGTCGTCGTCGACGACGAACAGGTCGCCGGCGAGCTCAAACCCTAGCGGCTCGGTGGGGGTCTACTGGGGGCGTACCAGGGCTCCAGCAGGGTCGGCGAGACGGGCAAACGACACGGAAGACGACGGCGAGGCGAGGCACGGTTGCGGCGGAGCTTGGGGTGGTCGCAATCAACGGCGCCCTTCTCCTCCTGTCGCGGCTGCTCCGGCTCCAATTCCGGCGAGCTGCTGCTCTACTTGCTCCGGCTAGAGGTGGGTGAGGTTCAGAGAGGTGAGGAGAGTGGAATGGTGTGGAGAGAAGAGACTGGTTAGGCTCTGGTTAGATCAAGAGGGGACAAGGGGATTAAATGGGGATCAATTGGGGGCAAAACTCTGTTGTAAACAGTGAGCTAGGATTAGAGTAGAGATTATGCATGCCAAGTGTTTGATGAAATAGCCACATGAAAGAAAGTTTTGAATTTTGGTTTCAAAATTTTTGAGTGATCTCCACTAGTGATAGTAGTCTCTGGTTGCAAGGGTTTTGAAAGTGGATCTCAAATAGATGGTTTTTGAAATAGGGGTGATCTATGTATATGCATTAGATTCAATTTTAAACTGTCATTTAAAATAGTTAACAGAATGTTTTTAGCAGATCAAAAGGTGGGTCTTGGTGCCTCATTATGTGTACTAGCAAGGGGTACAAATATCAAGAATTGTTTCTGTTAAGAATTGAGTACTAAGAATAACTAAAGTAGGCATGAGAGTTAAATTTGCCAAAATGACCATTCCTTCTTTTTAATTCTTTTTTATTTTATTTTCTTTAGAAAAAGTTTGGAAATGATGTAGATGATGTTTAAATCACGTAAGAAACATTTTATAAGCATTGAATCAATCAATCATGGCAATTCAAATAACTCCTATTTTAAATGCATACATATATGAATGCTTTCATTTTAAATTTGGAAAAGTTTTTTGTTAACCCTATTTTTGGATGATTTGATCTTGATAAGCTTGGATTAAAGTTTTGGAATGTTACACTGGTGCGTGTGGATTTATACAAGAATCGACCTGATCTTTTTGTTCTCCTCCAGCTCTCTCAGCCCCCTTAGCATATCTTTCTCTTGTTCCACATGATTTCTTTTCACTGTTGTAGTTTGAAACTTTTTTGAGTTACAGAGTATATCTTCAATTATAATAACAAAATCTTTTCCACCATTAGTAGGAAATCTGCTTTCATTGGGTACCTTTCCCATCAATTATAAGTACGCTTGCACCCTTTTATTGCGCTGTTACTGGATTCTTAGTGGTATGCGTTGGGTACTTTTTATAGAGCTCATAAATCAGAAATCGCTATGCAATTTCATGGGGGACAAGTCTTGCTGAGTGGCATCACATATTTGGCATAGCATGAGGCATCATATAGAACTCTGGGCAAAACAATTCAGCAGTTCCTAAGGCATTGCTTGTCTTTGTCACTGAACTATACCACTGGTTTAACTGCGTGCATAACATACTGTCCCTTTTCCTGGTTTGTCAATTCCAAGGTTAGTTTCTAAGCAATAAAATTGATGTGTAGTTGTTCCATCATGATCACATTTTCCTTGTGAATGTTGAAATCTGAATAAATGTGAATCACAATATTAATACTACTAACTTTGGTATTAATGACCAATCTTTCGAATAGAATGATAGTTGAAAAATTGCAAGTAGCTAATTTTAAGTGGCATCTAATTTTTTTGTAAATTGATGTTGTTCTACAGTTCTACTGTAAAAAAAGTAGAGACTTTTGATGGGAGTGAAAAGGCTGAAATTTTAACAGGCACACTAATAGATGAAAAATAAATAAATGGAAAACTGAGTGCATGGCAAAGGAAAATATTTTGGCCCAAAAAGTACAGCATGTTTGTCCTGTTTTCAGTTAGTTCGTACATGTACAGATGTAGTAAATGCTATCCATTATTCTAGCACAAGATGTAGTGCAAGACTATAACAATTATACTAAAAAATGGTCCTATTCTCTGACTGTTTGAGATTTCCTGGTGCGCGTGGATTTATACAAGAATCGACCTGATTTTTTTGTTCTCCTCCAGCTCTCTCAGCTCCCTTAGCATATCTTTCTCTTGTTCCACATGATTTCTTTTCGCTGTAGTAGTTTGAAACTTTTTTGAGTTACAGAGTATATCTTCAATTATAATACCAAAATCTTTTCCACCATTAGTAGGAAATCTGCTTTCATTGGGTACCTTTTCCATCAATTATAAGTACGCTTGCACCCTTTTATTGCGCTGTTACTGGATTCTTAGTGGTATGCGTTGGGTTCTTTTTATAGAGCTCATAAATCAGAAATCGCTATGCAATTTCATAAGGGACAAGTCTTGCTGAGTGGCATCACATATTTGGCATAGCATGAGGCATCATATAGAACTCTGTGCAAAACAATTCAGCAGTTCCTAAGGCACTGCTTGTCTTTGTCACTGAACTATACCACTGATTTAACTGCGTGCATAGCATACTATCCCTTTTCCTGGTTTATCAATTCCAAGATTAGTTTCTGAGCAAGAAAAATGATGTGTAGTTGTTCCATCGTGGTCACGTTTTTCCCAGTGAATGTTGAAAACTGAATAAATGTGGATCACAAAATTAATCACCACTAACTTTGGTATTAATGACTAATCTTTTGAATAGAACGATAGTTGAAAGTTTGCGAATAACTCATTTTACTAATTGAAACTGGCATGTAATGATATTTGTAAATTGATGTTATTATACAGTTCTACTGCAAAAAAGTAGAGACTTTTAATGGGAGTGAAAACGCTGACCTTTTAACAGAGACACTAATAGATGAGAAAGAAATAAATGGAAACTGAGTGCATGACAAAGGAAAATATTTTGGCCCAAAAAATGCAACATGTTTGTCGCGTTTTCAGTTAGTTCGTACATGTACTAACTGCTATCCATTATTCTTGCACGATATTGTGGAAGACTATAACAATTATATTGAAAAAATGGTCCGAATATCTGAATGTTTGAGATTTCCTGGCGCGTGTTTGAATTTATACAAGAATCGACCTGATTTGTTCGTTCTCCTCCCAGCTATTTCAGTTCCCTTAGCACATCTTTCTCTTGTTCCACATCATATCTTTGCGCCGTTATAGTTTGAAGCTTTTTGACTTACTGAGTATATCTTCATCTATAATACCGAAATCATTTCCATCATTAGTAGGAGATCTGCTTTTTTATACCTAATAATAAAGGACGGATTGTTTCTTCCGGTCCAACACTTTTTTGGACAGGTTTGCCCTCCCACCAAACCCATATATTACGGTTAGTGCCACCGTCAAGTAAAAAACATCCTTCCATGATTCTTCAATATCAATCTCGTGGCGGCGTGTTCATCCGGCTAGAAAACCAAGCCTCAAGAATCCTCCGTCGATCGGCCTACATCACCACTGCCGGCTCCTGGCTGGCTCCACCCGCCCAGGATCGATCAACCAAGCAGGCGGGTTAGTTTGTGCTTTGCTACTACATCCAATCAATTAGCGGCAAATCCTTCACGAGAGGTGAAAATTGAGCCAGCTATTGTAATTTGCCAGCCTGACTTGCCGGAAAGGCGGAAACGACTTGGCACGTAAGGCACGTGCAAGAGGATATGGGAGAGCAAGGACGGCGTGCATGGTAGGGCATCAGATCGATCTGTGTTCTGGTATAATTGCATTTGCTTTTTCTTTAGTTTGCAACTATCCATTTAATAATTCACCAGCCTGACATGTAGTACAAAGTACGGAGCTGATCCAATCTGTATTGCGTCTAGGGTAATATTTGTACTGCAGATTTTCTATTTGAAGGGTTCAAGTGGTATCCGCTCACAGCTTGAAGGTAAAGTATTACCTTGAATTCTTCATCAATCGCAAATGTCTATTGATATGCTTTCTCTCATCATACAGAACATCTTAGTTTTCTGCAATTGCTAATTTAGGTACGGTTAATTCCCCTACTATTTTTGCAAAAAATCCGTGTATTGCAACGGGACCACGAAAAGTATAATTTTGAAAAAACTGGTGCGGCGTAAATTTTACTATTTTAAATTTTATAGAAAAAAGTTATACTAAATCATTGCTGTGAATATATTTTGTACCAACAACTATGTTAGGTCGCATCCTCTTTTTTTACTTTATATAAGCGTTGCAAATTTATGGAATGTTTTTCATAACCCTAAAATTACCCTGCAAACCATATTTTGGGTATTCCTAAATTGTTCATTTGGTTTAATATAAATCTCACAAAAGAACAATTCGGGAACGGGCTGCTCAGCGTGGGAATCGGGATTTGGTAACAAGAATTAGGGGATTAGGGCTTGATTTGTTTGAGATTTGTTTTGCCAGGTTCAGCCTTAGAAGAGGGTCCAGCGATCTGAAGGAACCACCCAAGTCGCATAGGATTTTCGAACAAGGATGATGGAAAAACTGTACAAACGTTGTTTTAGCGCTGCAAGCCTAGATGGGGACAACAATGGTGATCAAAAGATTATCAAGAGGCTGTTCACGGGGCAAAAAGTAGGTACGCCGAATACGATCTCGGTCCCCCGCATATTTTTAGGTCCTTTGGCCTACGACGGATATGTTGCTCAGAGAAAAGGTATATAAGCATATTATTTCCTTTTCGCTGCAACGCGCGGGCATTTTGCTAGTAACTTCTAAGGCATGCTATTTGATAACTATATTGCCATGTCAGATAGATGCATAGAAGCTGGAGACCTGGAGTAGGCAAAGGAGCATCTGGATTGATCATCAACTTATTTAATCGTTGTTGTGTATGACCATTTTGAGTGCTTGCCCATTTTCTCAACTCAAGATGTCTTGCTACATCATGTGTAGAGTCACTTATTCCATTTTAAAAAAAGGCATTGGAAATTTGGGGCTCATGCAGTGCAAAGTGGTCCATTAGATTATGTGGAACGCACTTACCAAAATCAGGGAGACACAGTATCTGTGTAATCCATCTTTTCTGAGGACATATTACAAGCAGGTCTAAATTATTCGGTGCAAATTATATATTAAAACGACATCATATTTACATGAACAATGTATCTTATTGTTATAACTCTGTACATGATTTATCTCTCTGTACTGACTGCTCTTGTATGCCTGCTATTCAGTTACCTGTTTAATCCTGTGACCAGGTGATATCCTCCATACCGACGTTCTGGTCGAGCCCTAGGACGTTCCACACCGCTGGTGAGGCATCGACGATGTTGTTGGCGCACGGCGGCTCGTAGTTGTGCTCGTCGTCACAGCCATACACAGAGTCACACTCGTCCACCACCTTAGCATACACGGACTTGCCGTTGGCAGTGATCTTGATGTGGTGGCCGCAGTGTGCCATGTTCTCAAACCAGCCAGTGGAGAGCGCCACGACCAACTCCTTGTCGCTGTGGTAGGAGTTGTCACACTCCGATGGACCACCACCATCCTTGCCCCTCTCGAAGTTGTTGAGTGTCAGGACGGCCTTGGTGGTTGCGGTGACCGGCGGTGAGCAGTGGTACTGCGGGTACCTCTTACCGTCCTCGCAACAGTCTGGATCATTGCTCTTCTCACAGTGGTCGGCCTTGCCGGGGAGATAGCCACTGGCACGGCAGGCACCGAGGCCGAGACGAAGGGAAGAGGCAATGTGGGACGTGGAGAGCGTGACCAGGAGGAAGATGGCCATGGGGGCTAGAGCTCTGATGGTGACCATTTTAGCTTCCCTTAGCTTGTCTTTTCTCTCTATGTGTTACTGACTCCTGATGTTCTTGGCCTTGTTGCTTGCCTGCTTTGGGAATTGTTGTGTCTGCATCTACTTATATTGTTGCCTTGCTGCCAGGTCTGAACATTGTTAGTTTATTTCCTACGGCAATCCGTTGGTATGCTCAGGTTAACTAGTGATTATGGATGGTGTTAACGTACCGTACGATCTCAAATGGGCTTTTGGTTGGCGTTTCAATTTTGGTGTAATTTTTTGATTAACCTGCCAGTCGGGTCAAATACGTTTACTTGGTTTGGTCGATAACAATGTCTAGCAACTGGACTGCAATGTAGATCAATTGACGGTGCATATACTTTCATATCGTTGTTTCTGATTTTAGTTATTAATTTGTGAATATATAATCTTAGACACGGAAATTCATTTGATTCATGTTTATAAAATTAACATGGAATGATCAACTTGACATACACAAAGAGCAATTGAACGGAAGACGTGGTTATCAAAACACGACTTATTTCTATTGTGTATACGAGGTATAGATAGTAGAGATCATAGATGATTATGACAACACAAAGATTTCGTAGACAAATTCAAACAAAATTGAAAATCAGAGGTTGGCGGTGTTTTCTGGCATATGTGTTGCTCGATCTCCGCGGCAGACTCCAAGTTCTTAATATATAAGCTTGTCTTATCCCTCAAGTAGATCCCGATCACCTGGTGAATATATCAAACTGAAGTAAGGGAAGAAACCATGAGTCCGGCTTTTTTTTAACGAAAATGGCAAGTTTTTATTGCTTGTGTATTATCTCAGGATGTCGGAACCCAAAATGTCTTGCTTTTTACATCCTCGGTTGTCTCCATTTTCAGATAAAAGACATCATATATTAGCCCCGGAGATGTTTTGGGGAACATGCTTCATAAAATCAGGGAGCTAGTAACTTGGTAATATAAGTCTTTTCTTAGGATGTGCGCGCTAAAAGTAGCTCTAATTTATAAAGCATAAATTTTATACAATTGCGACAACATATTTACCCGGACAATGAGATAACAACAAGAACATTGGTTACAAAGTGCAAATTTGGTACATGCTATATATCACTGTCCTGACTATTCTTGTATGCCTGCTATACAGTAATACAGTTCTCATGTTTACTTATTTGACCAGGTGATAACCTCCATAGCGGACGTTCTGCTTGAGCCCTAGGATTCTCCTTACAGCTGGCAAGGAATAGATGGTGTTGTTTGACACATATTAGTCCTATCGATGCTTTGTGAAACGATACTTCAGAAAATTCGGGATGCACAATATATAACTGGGCAATCGCTCTTATCTGAGACCGCTAGAAGTAGCTCTAATTTATTCATTGACAATTATATATATACAAGGCGACATCATACTTACAAAGACAATTGGATAACAACAAGAATGTTGGTTACAAAGTGCAACAAGAATGGCGGTTTGTAGTAGTTCTTGACACATATTAGTCCCATTGATGCTTTGTGAAACGATACTTCAGACAATTCCGAAGGCACAATATATAACTGGACAATCAATCTTATTTGTAGAAGTAGCTCTAATTTATTCATGGCCAATTATACATATAATATATACGAGGCGACATCAATATTGACAAAGATAATTGGATAAAAACAAGAATGTTGGTTACAAAGTGCAAATTATGTCCACGCTGTAAATCTCTGCACTAGCTATTCTTATATTCCTCGTATGCATTTTCACCTGTTTACACCTGTGACCAGGTGATATCCTCCATACCGACATTCTGGTCGAGCCCGAGGGCGTTCCACACCGCTGGTGAGGTGTCAACGATGTTGTTGGCACATGGCGGTTCATAGTTGTGCTCGTCGTCACAGCCGTACACGGAGTCACACTCATCAACGACCTTAGCATACACGGACTTGCCGTTCGCGGTGATTTTGGTGCGGTGGCCGCACCTTGCCATGTTCTCGAACCAACCTGTGGAGAGCGCGACTACCAGCTCCTTGTCGCTATGGCAGGAGTTGTCACACTCTGATGGACCACCACCATCCTTGCCCTTCTCGAAGCTGTTAAGCGTCAGCACGGCCTTGGTGGTCGCGGTGACCGGTGGCGAGCAATGGTACTGTGGGTACCTCTTACCGTCCTCGCAGCAGTCTGGATCATTGCTCTTCTCGCAGTGGCCAGCCTTGCCTGGGAGATAGCCACTTGCATGGCAGACGCCAAGGCCGGGGTGAAGGGAGGAGGCAATATGGGAAGTGGAGAGCGCGACCAGGAGGAAGACGGCCATGGTGGCAAGAGATCTGATGGTGGCCATCTTAGGTATCATAGGCTCTAGTTTCTCCCTCTGGTCTAATTAGTTCCCGATGATGTGGTTTCCTTTGTTTCTTGCCTGCTTTTGGGATTGCTGTGCGCGCATGCTTGTATAGCTGCGTTCATGCCAGGTCTGAACATTATTATTTTATTAATGTTGGATTGTTTCCTACGACAATTTTTTGGTATGTTACATGGACATGTTATGTTGGCGTACCGTGTCAAATGGGCTTCCAGTTCAGAATTTAACAATGTCGACCTGTATTGGACTGCAACGCTCTACGTCTATGTAGGTCAGCTGGTACCGAGGTATCTGGTTTCAGTTAGCACCGGAGATTGGTTCAAATGTTGAGTCTCGCTCATTCTGTTAGTTCCAATATCAATTTTGGACACAACTATCAAAGCTATGTGTTGGATATGCGATCACACTTGCTCCAAGCTTACCTCAGACGTTTGATCAACACCGGCCTGAGCCAAAGGAGCAAAAAAAACTAAAGTCCCAAGAATTAGTATATATGGAGCTAGTGAAGATTAAGGTCTTCTTTTAAATTATAGAATTATGTTACTCCCTCCGACCCATATTAGTTACCTCGAATTTGTCTAGATTCAGATGCATCTATACATGTTTTAATACTAGATAAATCCAAGTCAACTAATATGGGTCGAAGGGAAGGGAGTATTATTTTTGGGACTAATACACATAAAAACTTGCAGATTTAGTAAAGAAAAGGGTCCAGAGATTTCCACGTGTCATAGGACCACTCACGGAAACTTCCTTGCACTCCCGAAAAAAAGGAAGCAAATCACCCCGTCGTCCTCGCTCGAATCGACGACAAGCGGTCCCCGACCGCATCGCCATGGGGTGGGTCAGCTTGGTCCCGAACGGTCCAGTTGCGGCGATGTCGACCCCTTCCGTCGTCGCAGCACCGGCATCCCGTCGATGTATCACCGTTGCTTCCGAACTCCGGTAGCCGTAGGTAGCAACTCCGGCATTGGCATGTAGCAACAGCGGCCTCTACGTGTAGTAACGCCGGACGCCGCAGGGAGCAACTCCGGATGTCGTTGTTAGCAACGTCGGCCTCCGCATGTAGCAACGCCGGACGCCGTGGGGAGCAACTTCCGACACCACTGGTAGCAATGCCGACCTGCGCGGGTAGCAACTCTGACCACCGTAGGTAGCAACTCTGGACGCCGCAGGTAGCATAGCCGGCCTCCGCATGTAGCAACGGCGGTTGTCGTATGTAGCAACTCCGGTAGTCGTAGGTAGCAATGCCACCTTCGCGGGTAGCAACTCCGACATCCACGGGTAGCAACTCCGACCTTCGAAGGTAGCACAGTCAGCCTCCACATGTAGCAATGACGGTTGTCGTATGTAGCAACGGGGAGCAACACCGACGCCACTGTGAGCAGGCCATCATTCCCTTGCAGGAGCGTGGGCAGCGCCACCGGTGCAGGCGGTGCAACTACCGCGCGCGGGCAGCACCACCACCGGCGCGCGGTACTCGTAGCACCACATATAGTCGTCGCTGATTCTTGCGAGACTGAATATCAAGAAGATAGGCCGTGGCGCCGGTGACTGCACCCACCTCGCCCTCCTCCTCGAGGCCAGCGGGTTGTAGAAAGGGGAGATCTCGGGGCGCTGCCGGAGGCGTTTGTGGAAGGGACATCGCTCGCGCAGGATAGTTAGGCGGTACGAAGGTGGAAGCAGCGGCGGAGAAATAAAGGGAAAGAGGAAATGGAGGGCCTCGACGGCAGGGCATGATGTGTAGGGCGCCGCCAGTATGGACTACGGAGGTTGAAGAGCGTGGAGCTGATTTTGCGGAGATGTAGAGAGAAAGATAAGATTTGGAGGTGGACCCCCAAACCCACGTCTCCCCTTCCTGTGGACGCGTGTCACACACTAGACCCGGCGATGCAACACGCGTGATCCCCGGATGGATCGTATCATTTTCCTAAAGAAAATTGTAACCGTAGTAAAAAAATATGAATAGTGTCAGCTAGGGAGAACCACCTTTTTTTTAAAATAAGCTGTATTAGAATTCTAATACTCCCTCCGGTTCAAATTAATGGACTCGGACAATCTAGAGTCCATTAATTTGGATCGGAGGGAGTAGTAGAACAGAGACAAGCTGCGACAAACGTAACTACACATAAAGGAAAAATAAATAAAACAATCCCAATGTCTCATGTCTCGGGACAGAACCCTCTACCAGACTACAATTGACCCTATAGTAAACGGCAGAACACAATGAAAAAATATATGAGAAATCATCCCACATACGTCGATAATAACGAGTCATCCCTAAAACTGAGCTTCGAGCTGACCTTTTTTGGATAGGGAGGCTCCGGTAAAAAAAATTATTAAAGAGAAAAAATACTAGGCAGACATGCCGCTTCATCGTGCCGCCTACACTGCGTTTTGGCAATGTGAGACATGTGTGTGTCAGGGTTGTGAGTGTTTTTAGCCTTGTCACCATTCGTTGTAAGGCATTTAAGTTATCTTTTATTTTATTTTATTTTCACCCACCTATAAACTAAATTGGAGTAGGCATGCTCTATCACACCTGCTGGTGGAATACATCATAAACAACGAACCCACATTACAATTAAAGAGAAAGACATAAATAGAATTGCAAGAGGACAGTTTGGTAAGATAATCTCCCTTTACCTTACACTAACACCATTAATACAAATCAAGAGAGAACTAGTAGGCAGTTACAACATGAGTTTTGAACACTGGCCCATTAAAGTAAGCAAATTGCATTTTTTATTCTAATTCAAACAACAAAAATAAATCAAGTAGACAATTTTAGAATACTGATTTTTCTATTGGCGGCAAGTAATGTCTAGAGCTCTACTCAGCTCAATACAACTACGAACTTGCTGAAAACCTACATCAGTAGCAGCGGTAGTATTGAACACAGTGTAGTGTTTTCTACCACGGTCATAGAAAATGACATTTTGACTCAAGGCATGAGGACATCAGTTTTTACCATCTCAGTCTTGATAATATCCTTCAACATGCACCGAATCTAAGAAAAATAGAAAAAACAAAAAGTTCAAAAACTCGTGATACAATGTATCTTGTCCTAAAAATATAGTAATATTGAATCATCGGCTAGTAATCCTCTAATTTGACTTAAAAGATACCATACTACTTATTACCAACCGTGTAGGACTACCATTCTAGAAAGGAAAAAAAAGTCAAAAGATAGAGATGTCAGTTTCTTCAACTTTGCTGATTCAAAAGAGATCTAGAAAAACACGAAGGCAATGACCTCCAAGGTGTATTGCTGCGTGGCCATAGGAACCACAAGATGACTTAAAAAACATGAAGGAGCATGAACCAGAAAGGAGAGGAGTATTACAAAGAATGACAGGATATTCTTGCCTTACTATGCTCCATTCATTTTAACCGGCATCAACAATGTATCATCTCAAGTACCACAAGCAACCATAAATTTATTAGAATGAAAATTGAGCAAGGCTATGCCACAATATGATATAGAAATAATGCACCTATGATCCTCCAAAAAAATTTTCTCGCGAAAACACAAAAGCTTTGCGTTTCGATTTATTGATAGAAAAAAGGAGTTTGATTTACAAGTCTAAGAAAAGGCCGAAACACCCACATATACAACACAGCCAACACTCAAAACAAGACTACGGCTAACGTCGAAATCCATCGAGTGCTTCTCCAGGATGTAACAGAGCGAGCTCCTCCGCCAAACAAAACCCTTGCCGATGAAAGTCGCACTGCTTGCGCATCGTCGATATCGCTAGGAGCATGCCATTCACAGCCAAGATGGGTCCCACCTGGATCCCGCGAGCCATCCAGGCTCAGCCCAGATATAGGGTACACCGCCGACGCAATGGCTACCTCCCTGCAACCTCAACAGAGTTACTAGCATGCAGTCTTCATCGACCCGCCATCAACCACAGAGGCCAGCCCACCACTGGTCATCCGGAGGCTTGCTTGCGCCATCCGAGGAGGATCCCTGTCGTGCAAGCCATCCGCAATACCACTCGAGAGGTCGACACTCCAACTGCACTAAGACGCCGCATGAGGCCAACACTGAAGACCATGACGATGAGCAGCGACTCGTACCAGGGAATCAGGTTTCCAAGACGACGGCACCATTCGCCCGACCTGGTAAGCCAAATCTAGGGTTTTCACCCGGAACCTGACACCTAGGCGAAGGAGGTGCCGGAGCTCCTCGATGACGCCTCAACAGGACGCGACACCCACAGGCGCGCCGTCACCGGCCCAAAGACAGGGCTTTTGCCCGAGGCTTGGTACCTCGCTCCCGCGACCGAGCACCCTGTTCCTCACATGGAGCCCCCGCGCTAGCCCTAGGAGGAGTCACCGGCAGTTTTGCGCACAACCACCTCAGAGAAGCATCGCCAGTCACCCAACACCGCCACCCCCGCTGCCGGCGTCAGAGAACGCCTCGAGCCGCCACACCAAGAAGGCGTTGGGCTCCACTCGACCCGGCTAGAGCAGCAACATCCCTGCGCTCGGGGCCAGGGAGGACGACCAAGGGGAAGTGGGGGGGGCGCACCTGGCCGCCGGCGCCTGTTGCCAGCAACATCGCCCAGGCAACCCAACCTGCACGGAGCAGAGCTCATGCACACACCCAGCGCAGGGGCCAATAGGCTAGGACCCGCACAACCCAGATCGAGCCCGAATGGGCCCAGATCTAGGCCGACCGGCCCGCTGCCGCCTCTTTGCCTCCACCAAGGCCGCCGTCAGGGACCACCGTCCCGTCCTCCACCAGTCGGCCTACAGCCCGAGGGGGGCACCGCCAGACCAGTTCCGGCTGCCGCCGCCGTCGCCGCCGCATAGATCTGGGGCGGAAGCGCTGGGCTCGAGGGCCTGGTCCAAATCGAGGCAGGTAGAGAGCCGCACCGCCCAATGCTCCACCTGGAGACCTCCTTGCGGGACCGGCAGGACGTGGTGGCGCCGCCAGCCAGGCAACCTCCATGCCTCAGCACCCGACGCGCCCCACCGCCGCCAGCTCGCCGACTGTAGAGCCCGCGTCGCCCATAGCAGAGCCTGAAAGGAGCCACCTCCATGAGCGTGCCACATGCGCACCATGTAGCCACCACGGCACCGTCGAGTAGCCGCGCCGCCACGCCCTACGCCCAGCACCACGCCCTCGCCGACTGCTGCGTCCCGCGCCGCCATCACCATGCGAGGGGGAGAAAAAGGCCCTGATGACCCACAATTATAGGGGATCGCAACAGTCTTCGAGGGAAGTAAAACCCAATTTATTGATTCGACACAAGGGGAGCCAAATAATATTTATAAGCCTTAACAACTGAGTTGTCAATTCAGCTACACCTGGAAACAATCTTGCTCGCAATAGTTTATCAGTAGCAATAGTTTTGTAGTAGTAATAGCAAAGTGATAGCAGTAGTAAAAGTAAAGACAATAGTAACAGTTGCAGTAAACAGTAGGATTAAAGCACGGTAGGCATAGGGATGGATGGACGGACGTTGCATGGACAAGACAATTTATGTAACAATCAAGACATAGAGCATTTGAAGATAAATAAGATAAAGCATCCAAGTACTAAATAATCATAGGCATGTGTTCCATATATAGTCATACATGCTCGTAATGAGAACTTGCACAACATCTTTTGTCCTGCCAGGCCGTTGCAGCGGGGCCTCAAGGGAATCTACTGGCAATTAAGGTGCTTCTTTTAATAGAGCACTGGAGCAAAGCATTAACACTCCGAGAACACACGTGATCCTGATATCATAGCCATCCCCTCCGGTTATCCCGATTCTTGTCACTTCGGGGCCTTTGGTTCCACACAACAATGTGTGTATACAACTTGCAGGTAAGATCATAAACAATACTATTGATAAGTTGCTAACGTATCTATAATTTTTGATGTTCCATGCTTGGTTTATATCTACTTTCTTATGTTTTGTCCACACTTTGGTGTATTTTTATACACTTTCTTGGACTAACTTATTAACAAGATGCCACAGTGCCAGCTGCCTGTTTCTGCTGTTTTTGGTTCCAGGGAAGTTAGAAAATGAATATTCTCGGAATTGGACGGTACAAAAGCCAAAGTCAATATTTCACCGAGGGGGACACGGAGCCAGAAGACAAGACGGAGAGGGGCCAGAGGCCGGCCACACCACCTGGCCACACGGCCAGGCCTGACCCACGCCAGGGGGTGGTGTCGCCACCTAGGGCACCCCCTCGGCCTCCCCTTTCGCCTATATATTGCCTCCGATACAGAAACACTAAGTACCCGATCAAAATTCCATGAAAGAGTCTGTAGCCGTCGTCATCTCCATCCCTAGATCGGGAGGGATCTGAAGCTCTTCCGGCACTCACGAGGGAGGAGAATTCACCACGAGGCCTTCTTCATCACCATGCAAGCCTCCGGTGTGATGCGTGAGTAGTTCATCCTTGGACTATGGGTCCATGTAGTAGCTAGATGGTTGGTTCTTCTCCTTTGTGCTATCATGTTTAGATCTTGTGAGCTCCATTCATGATCAAGATCATCTATTTGTAATCATACATGTTGTGTTTGCGGGGATCCGATGGATATTGAGATGCTATTTCAGATTGATTATCGAGTCTATCATGTCTTTGTTATTTGTGATCTTGCATGCTCTCCGTTGTTAGTAGATATCTTGGCCGAGTAGATGCTAGTAACTCCAAGAGGGTCTATTTATTCTCGATAGTGGGTTCATGCCTCTAGTAATCTGGGGAAGTGACAGAAATCTCTAAGGTACTAGATGTGTTGTTGCTACTAGGGAGAAAACAACAATCCTTTGTTCATAGAACAATCGTATTGTTTACTTTAGACGCAATGCTTATTGCAATTACCTGTTGCTTGCAACTTAATACTGGAGGGGGTTCGGATGATAACTTGAAGGTGGATTATTAGTCATTGATGCAGTTGGATTACGGTCTATGTATAATGTTGTAATGCCCAATCGAATCTCATAGGAGTCAAGATGGTTAGTATATGCATGTATGCTTTCTCGATGTTTGTCAATTGCCCCGCTGTAATTTGTTCACTCAACATGTCATCTATCTTAAGGAGAATCACCACTAGTGAACTATGGACCACGGTCCTTTATTTTACAATCAATCTACAACTGTTTACTGTTCTCTCTTTACTTTCTGCAAGCTATTACTATCTTCCACACAATACGTTTAATCCTTTGTTTTCAGAAAAACCGGTAAGATTGACAACCTCACTATAAGTTGGGGACAAAGTTCTGTGATTGTGTTGTGTAGGATTCCAAGTTGGAAACAACACCTTGGAGGTGTTTCCTTGCTCCTACTGGTTCGATAACCTTGGTTTCATAACTGAGGGAAAACTTGCTGCTGTGCTCATCATACCTTCCTCTTGGGGTTCTCCAACGAGCTCGATATATTTTGGGCCATCAAGCTATTTTTCTGGTGCCATTGCCGAGGAGTCAAGGGCATCTTCACAAGGGGAGTCCCTCATAACCAATCTCTTTACTTTGTTATTTTTGTTTTTCTTAGTTTATTTCTGCTTTGTTTGCTTGTTTCTTTATCAAAAATACACAAAAATTGGTTGTACTAGTTTTCTTTATTTATTAAAAACACAAAAAATTACTACTCTTGAAAACACTAAGTTGTGTGACTTCACTAGCACCAACAACAATGATTTCATGTGCACACATATTGCTCCACCTGTTCCTGAAGCTACTTTCTTTGAAATTAAACTTGCTTTACTCAATCTTGTTATGAGAGAACAATTTCTAGAATTGGTACTGAAGATGCTGCTGCTCATCTGAATAACTTTGTTGAACTTTGTGAGATGCAAAAGCATAGGGATATAGATGGGGATATTATTAAGCTTAAATTGTTTCCTTTCTCTTTGAGAGGAAAAGCTAAAGAATGGTTGCAATCCCTAACTAGAAATAGTATTGATTCTTGGACTAAATGCAAAGATGCTTTTATTGGAAAATACTATCCTCCTGCTAAGATTATATCTATGAGAAGTGAAATAATGAAATTTAAACAATCTGATAATGAACATGTTGCTCAAGATTGGGAAAGAATGAATCTTTGGTAAAGAGTTGTCCCACTCATGGACTGACTGCTTGGATGATTATCCAAACCTTTTATGCAGGACTGAATTATTCTTCAAGAAATCTACTAGATTCTTCTGCTGGAGGTACCTTTATGACCATCACTTTGGGTGCTACAACAAAGCTTCTGGATAATATGATGGTTAACTATTCTGAATGGCATACTGAAAGAGCTCCACAAGGTAAGAAGGTAAATTCTATTGAGGAAACCTCCTCCTTGAGTGATAAAATTGATGTTATTATGTCTATGCTTGTTAATGGGAAAGTTCATATTGATCCAAATCATGTTCCCTTAGCCTCTTTGGTTGCTCAAGAAGAGCAAGTTGATGTGAACTTTATAAGAAATAATAATTTTAGCAACAATGCCTACAGGAATAATTTGGTAATAATAATTATAGGCCATATCCTCCCAATAATGGTAATGCTTATGGAAATTCCTACAACAATAATAGGAGTGCACCCTATGAACTTGAAGTTATGCTTAAAGATTTTATTAGTAAACAAACTGCTTTCAATAAAACTATCGAGGAAAAACTCTCTAATGTTGAAAGAAACATAGCATCATTGGCTGAAGCACAATCTTCTTTGAATAAAATGGCTGCTAAACATGAGAATACTTTTGCTGCGACTAATTCCATACAAGTTAGGATTGATGAAAATGTTAGACTATTACCTGAATTGCATGCTAAGTGGGAAAGAGAAGATGAAATTGCTAGAAATACTAGTATTTCTACTATCACTAGCACTAATGTTGAAGCTAGTAAACCCAATGGAACCTTTTCTAATAAAAATGCTAAAATTCTTCGAAATATGGGAAACAATAGCTCTACTACTTTAGATGATAATTATGATGTTGATCTTGATGGTTGCAATATGTCTGAAGTTATTACCTTCATACAAAAGCTTGCTAAAAGTCCTAATGCTAGTGCTATTAATATGGCCTTTACAAAACACATTACTGATGCTCTCATAAAAATTAAAGAAAAGATGAAACATAAAGCTTCTATTCCTATGAAATTAGAAGATGGTTGGGAACCCATCATTAATATGAAAGTAAAAGATTTTGATTTCAAAGCTTTATGTGATCTTGATAGTAGTGTTTCTATTATGCCTAGAAAGATTTATGATATGCTTGATTTGCCACCATTGGAAGATTGCTATTTAAATGTCCCACTTGATGATAATGCTAAAAAGAAACTCATGGGGGTGTTAATGATGCTCTTATTATGGTTAACAATGCCTATGTCCCCGTTGATTTTTATGTTTTGGATATTAAATGCAATGCTTCTTGTCCTATTACTTTGGGAAGACCTTTTCTTAGAACTGTTGGTGCCATTATTGATATGAAAGAAGGCACCATTAAATATCAACTTCCATTCAAGAAAGGTATAGAACACTTCCCTAAGAAGAGAGAGAAGATTCCTTTTACCTCTCCTATTAAAACAAAATTTGCTCTTAATGCTTCTTCATTTGAGAACACTTGATTCCTTTCTTGCTTCTTATGCCTAACTTAAAGGCGTTAAAGAAAAGTACTTATTGGGAGATAACCAAAAGTTTTAGTTGAGTCTTGGAAGTTATTACCTCTTTAATAACCTCTTCTTATCCTTTTTATTTGCTTTTTTGCCAAGAGTAACCTCTAATGAGAGAGAAGTAATGCTTTGGAAAGTTGCTGTCCCGAAACAGATTTTTGTGCTTCTCTGTAAAAATTCGTGTAAAATCTCTGTACGTCGGTTTGAGCTATGAATTTTTTTTCTTCTGCCCCTGGTTGTTATCTAACTTTCATTAGTTCAACACTTTTCGATTTGAGAAAAATAAGGTCTTCGAAAAAATTGGTTTTTACCTGCTGGTCTGTTTTAACAGATTTCTGCCATTATTTGCATTTGCTTCTTGTTGATTCCTTTTTGGGGAATTGAGCTTTTTGAGGGAAGTGATACAGTAGCTTGTGTTTTAATGGAAGTTTTATTGATGTTTGAACTGAACCCAAATACTTATTATCTTGAGTGCACTAATGTTATTAATAAAGATTGTGTGAAGTTTTGTATAAAGGAAAAATTTCAGGTGTATGGAAAGAATGATGTAATGAGATAAAGAATGGACTAAAGCTCAAGCTTGGGGATGCCACGTGTGTCACCCCAAGAAATATCCAAGAAGTACAAGCGGCAAACCTTAGGGATGCCCAAGGCATCCCCTTCTTCATCAATAAAAATCTCAGGTTTCTTCCAAACACTTCATTTTTATTGTTTCATGCACAGTTGTGTTGTTCTTGGAGCGTCTTCATTTTCGTTTTTGTTTTTGGTTTTCGTTTTCTTGGTTTGCTTAGTTTGCTTGAATAAATTGGTTAGACACCCTCATTCATACATTAGTTTTCAAATAAGTTTGGTTTGGATTGGAAAGGAGTAGGAAAAGCTCATGCTTAAGTGGTAAAAGGAGCTTGTTTTTGACTGTAGCCTATGCTTTGTCATGCCATGCTTGATATTGTTTTGGCTTTAAGCTTAGTGATTTTTGCTGTAGCATGACATGTTATAAACAATTGAGATTTCTTAATGTGCCTTGAAAGAATCATGCGTTGTTTTAGCATATTAAAGCATAGTATTGTGGTATTCTCCTTTGATGCTTTATTTGGGTTGACTTGGCGCATGCTCACACCATGTTATGACTATCCCAAGTCACCATAGCCTTTATGATCCTTTAGTTTTCGAATTGTAATATCACTTTATGCTTTAACCAATGATATTTTGTCGCTTTGCATGATTATGGCCATTATTGCTCTCTTAGTTGGTCGCTCCCAGTCTTTTGCTAGCCTCCATAACCAAGTGTGAGTTCCACTCATGCATCCAACTCCAAATAAAACCAAGTTATTCCAAAGAGTCCACCGTACCTACCTATTAGCATTTGCTATTCCAAGTATATTCATGTTTTTATCTACCTTCCGAATTAAACTTGTTATGTGAAAATTAGTGATTAAAGCTCTCACAAACTTGATGGCACACTTTACTTTTCTTGCACTTAATAAACTTGAACGTGTCATCTATGTTGTATATGCTTGCACTTATACGTTGGGGATTAGCAAAACCATGCTGTCATGGGGAACGCTTTCAACATTGCACTTGTACATTGTACCTAGTTGATATCATGCTCTTTTGTCTATGGATGTCGTCGGTGTGAACTGAAAGGGGAGCTTGTATGTCCATGGAGTTATGTATGTGTGTTAGAGAAACGCTTGGGCCGCTGGTCTAATCCATGCCTAATCATGGTGGAAACCTGCAGCGTAACCATACTGAGCAATCTATGAAGCATTCTTCTTATAAAAAAAGAGATAGAGATTGAGAAAAAAGAGAAAAAGAAATGAGAAAAGAGGAAAGAGAGAAAAAAATGACCATTTTCCCATGGTAAATAAGAAGATTGCTGAGATGCTCGTTGTTTGCTTGCCTTGTCATTTTGATATGGGGATTCTTCCGTATCATCGGGCAAGGGGTACCCCGTTGGTGGTTCTCTATGATACACATGTACTTACTATGACAAGAACTTTCCGGTAACTAAACTTGAGTAGCATGAGGAGCGGCCCTCGTATTCAAGGGACATGAGATTTCCAACTTATACTTTGTCAAGCATATACTCCATAGTTTGTTCACTTTAACCTTAATCACTTCAATATGCTTATGAGGGGCAATGAGAGCTGAAAGCTAATAAGTACCATAATTTTTGGAAGCTCTTTATGAGACTTGAATCCCTGATTCCTTCTATGAAGGCCTTTCTTTTACTTTTATGTTGAATCTCCATCTTCTATCTTTATGCACCTATTAAGAGAGCATAGTGGCCATTCTTAGTTTAATATGCATTATCCTAAGACTTGTTGATTGATGCATAACTTTGATATTGCTTATTCTTAAACTGTTTGTATCTAGTCACCCTTATGAACTTTGAAGGTGTCCCATGCAATTATGTTTTGCTACACTATGAGGGACAAGCTGAATACCATTCTTATTATGCTTTATTTATGTGAAACAAACAAACAGCTTGCAAATCATTGTTATTCATGAATCTTTTGTTTGTGCCTTTTCATGTTACAACATAGTTGCTATGTCTTATTGTTAGAACTATATATTTCATGCTATGTTGAAGTACTATGATCCCAGCTATCAATGTTTTACAAATACTTTGATAAAGTTTATGATGGTGCATGTCACCTCAAAAATTATTCTTTCTTTTTATCACTTACCTACTCGAGGACGAGCAGAAGTTAAGCTTGGAGATGTTGATATGTTGCTAACATATCTATAATTTTTGATGTTCCATGCTTGGTTTATATCTACTTTCTTATGTTTTGTCCACACTTTGGAGTATTTTATACACTTTCTTGGACTAACCTATTAACAAGATGCCACAGTGCCAGCTGCCTGTTTTCTGCTGTTTTTGGTTCTAGGAAAGTCAGAAAATGAATATTCTCGGAATTGGATGGGACAAAAGCCAAAGTCAATATTTCACCGAGGGGGACACGGAGCCAGAAGACGAGACGCAGAGGGGCCATAGGCCGGCCACAGCACCTGGCCGCGCGGCCAGGCCTGGCCTACGCTAGGGGGTGGTGTGGCCGTCTAGGGCACCCCCTCGGCCTCCCCTTTCGCCTATATATTGCCTCCGATAGAGAAACCCTAAGTACCCAATCAAAATTCCATGAAAGAGTCTGTAGCCACCATCATCTCCATCCCTAGATCGAGAGGAATCTGAAGCTCTTCTCGGCACCCTGCCGGAGGGGAGAATTCACCCTGGAGGTCTTCTTCATCACCATGCAATCCTCCATTGTGATGCGTGAGTAGTTCATCATTGGACTACGGGTCCATGTAGTAGCTAGATGGTTGGTTCTTCTCCTTTGTGCTATCATGTTTAGATCTTGTGAGCTCCGTTCCTGATCAAGATCATCTATTTGTAATCATACATGTTGTGTTTGCGGGGATCCGATGGATATTGAGATACTATTTCAGATTGATTATTGATTCTATCATGTCTTTGTTATTTGTGATCTTGCATGCTCTTAGTTGTTAGTAGATATCTTGGCCGAGTAGATTCTAGCAACTCCAAGAGGGAGTATTTATGCTCGATAGTGGGTTCATGCCTCTAGTAATCTGGGGAAGTGAGAGAAATCTCTAAGGTACTAGATGTGCTATCGCTACTAGGGAGAAAACAACAATCCTTTGTTCATAGAACAATCGTATTGTTTACTTTACACACAATGCTTAATGCAACTATCTGTTGCTTGCAACTTAATATTGGAGGGGGGTCGGATGATAACCTGAATTATTAGTCATAGATGAAGTTGGATTACGGTCTATGTATAATGTTGTAATGCCCAATCGAATCTCATAGGAGTCAAGATGATTAGTATATGCATGTATGCTTTCTCGATGTTTGTCAATTGCCCCGCTGTAATTTGTTCACTCAACATGTCATCTATCTTAAGGAGAATCGCCACTAGTGAACTATGGACCATGGTCCTTTATTTTACAATCAATCTACAACTGTTTACTGTTCTCTGTTTACTTTCTGCAAGCTACTACTATCTTCCACACAATACGTTTAATCCTTTGATTTCAGCAAAACCGGTAAGATTGACAACCTCACTATAAGTTGGGGACAAAGTTCTGTGATTGTGTTGCGCAGGATTCCAAGTTGGAAACAACACCTTGGAGGTGTTTCCTTGCTCCTACTGGTTCGATAACCTTGGTTTCATAACCCCATTGGTGCTCATTATACCTTCCTCTTGGGGTTCCCCAACGAGCTCGATATATTTTGGCCATCAACTATCATCATGAATCAATAACATGTTCAGATCTGAAATCATGGCACTCGGGCCCTAGTGACAAGCATTAAGCATAACAAGTTGCAACAATGTCAAAAAACACTAACAATAGATACTAGGCACCATGCCTAACAATCTGATGCAATTACATGAATGATATCATCCAATCCCTACCATCCCCATAGCCTACAGCGGGGAATTACTCACTCATGGATGGGGGAATCATGGATGGTTGATGGAGAAGTGATGGTGATGATGATGGCGATGATATCCCCCAATTCCCCATCCCAACAGGGTGCCAGAACAAAGTTTCTGGTTCCGAATCGTGGTTTCTGGTGGTGGCACAGCGGAACTCTATCTGGAAAAACATCGACCCCCCCGTTTGTTTTAGGTTAGAGGGCTTATATAGGCGAAAGGAGAGGTCGAGGCGGAGTCCGAGGCGGCCACACCACCTCCTGGCGCGGCCTGGCCTGGCCCGTGTGGCCAGGTGGTGTGGGCCCCTCGTGGCACTTCTTCGTCTCGTCTTCTGGCTCCATGAGTCTTCTGGTAAAAAAGTAGTTTTGCGATATTTTCCGGGATTTTTCCTGAAAGTTGAATTCATGCACAAAAACAAGACACCAAAGCAATTCTGCTGAAAACAGCGTTAGTACGCATTAGTTGTATCCAAATCACACAAATTAGAGAAGAAACAATAGCAAAAGTGTTCGGGAAAGTAGATACATTTTGGACGTATATGGCCTCGGTTGGGCGCCACCGAGCTTTGCTGGCGCCCTCTGGCGAGGGGAGGGAGGGGTGAGGGAAGGGCGCCACCGGGGGCTCCCGGTCGCTCGCGGGAGTGACACGGGAGCTAGGGTTGTCGTCTGCCTGTTCTACCTCATTTCCATGATCTTCCAAACTAACAATTAAGATACCATAAAGATCTGTTATTTCACTCAAGCAACTATCAGTTGCAAATCTTGGCATTGCTTGCATGATAAGGGCAAAGTTATTAGAATTGTTTTCTCTTAATCACTACATTTGCAACCAAATTATATACATTTCACTCTGGTTGTCTTCAATTATTATGTTACCTGATATTTTCACATGCAGAAAAATATACATGACCTTCCATGCATGAAAATCAGCTGAGAAAGTAACTAAATTTCTAGAACATATGTGCAATTGACATCCTAACTCTCTGTGTTATGTGCCAACCTATAATTAGTCCCAATTTTGAATAAGAGAGGATGAGGATTTGACTCTTCACCAAGTTTTTTTATATTCCATATTTTGCACTGCTCTTCTCTTGTGAAGAGAAGGGAAAAATTGGGGAGTCAAAACAATAGAACATCACTTGAATCATGCATCAAATTCTAGTTTTTTATAATGCACCAATTCAATGGAATGTATCCAACATAATGTTACGACATAAACTAAGAAATGTTTGATTCATCTATTTATCACTTCTTTCTCTTTAGTTGTCCAAGAACCATAGAACACAATGCAGTACAATCCAGTGGAGGGCTGCATCTGGAACACAGAGTGAAGGTGGAATTCAATAAATGAACCTAGATAACATAACATGAGATAAAATTTGAGGAGACATGATAAATGTACCTTAAACATTGGGGGTAGTAACATAGGCTTCATCCACGAGTATCATAGTCATTGGCATGTGACTTACGAACTTACATAAGATGGAGAGGAATTGATCTAATCCTTATTGTAGAGTATAGTTTCTACATAAATAAATTCAAATAAAAACCGAGAGACATCTAGGTAACCCAAAACAAAAAAGGAATTTAATGCTACAACTACAAAACAAGACATATGGTGATCATAACAACAATTATTGTAAATCAATCATCTGCATTTTGTATTATCCTTTCTGCAATCTTCACCACACCACATGGACACTAAAGTTCTTAGAGGCTTCTTATCATGGATATGGTACACATACCTTGGAAAAAATGTAGAAGAGCATTCTATAGCCTCGAATTGGGAGGGAATACTGCAGAGATAGTTATTGCATATATGAACACACTGTGCAAGCAGTTTTCAGCAGGGATTCGGAGCGAAGTTCTTTTATTGTGAAAATTGTGACCAATGCAGGGTTCTGGGTTCCATATAAGATCATTAAAAGGCCATGATCTAGATGTGTAAACATCACTGACATTCATATAACCATAATTGGCATGGAGAGAGAAAAATGCAAAATAGGAGCAAAAATGAATCTTTTTGGCATATTATGAGATGTTAGATCAACCCAGACAAGATATTAAGGGAGAAAATAATTTGTTGTTAGCCTAGTCATGTATCTAAGTTGAGATGAGGACCCTCTATTCTTGTCATATAGGCAGAACATGCAAAAAACTGAACAAAGGCAACACAAGCAAGAGCACCAAGAAAACAACAACTCAAACCACCCCCTGACATCTACAATCATTGATACATCTACAATCATTGATGATGTAGTTTTGTAAGCAATATAATATTCATACTATCATTGATGATTATTGTAACCAAAAGCTTTGTAAGAAATTGAGCTTAATCTCGTCATGTTTCTGGTGGGAAGCAACTGATGGTCGACGCAAGGTGCATTGGATAAGTTGGGAGAAAATGTACAGGAATAGAGGGGACGACGGACTGGGGTTTCGTGACTTCGAGGTGTTCAACCAAGCTCTGTTGGCGAAGCAGGATTGGCGCTTACCGACGAAAATGCTTTGTGCGCGAGTCCTAACGACCCACTATTTCAAATATGGCGATTTCATGGACACCAAATGCCCCAAACGCACGTCCTTCATTTGGTGCTCGATACTGCATGGGAGAAGCCTGCTTCATGCTGGCCTAATATGACGAACTGGGGATGGTACAAGGGTCTTGGCGTGGTCTGGCAATTGGATACCAAGGTCTGGTTCGATGTGTCCATTGGGAAAATTACCAGATGATGATCTCGACCGTGTGGTAGAGCTTCTTCTTCTAAATGGCAGTGGATGGGGTGAACACAAGCTCATTCAACATTTTCCTGTGATTGAAGTGGCCAATATTCTTTAGGTACCAGTTGGAAGGGCAGTCTCGGTAGATTTCCTGGCGTGGAACCACACTAAAAATGGTTTGTCCTAAGTCAAGTTGGCCTATCATCTGGAAAAAAACTTGAAGAGACTCAATGAGGGTCGAGCAAAATCCTCTCTATCATGTAGAGAACACAAAGGCTGGCTAGCTCTTTGGGCAGCACTGATTCATGGTAATGCCAAAATTCATGTGTGGCGCCTCTTGGAAAATGGTCTGGCTGTTGGTGCAGAACTTAAGAGAAGGAATATCAAAAAGGATGTGTTGTGTATCGCTTGTGGTAGAGTCGAGGATCTGCAACACATATTTTGGACCTGTCCTCGTTCTGCATCTACACGGAATGAAATGCAAAGTTTAATTGGACATGAGGTTCAGCCTCCGACTCAGATACAAAGTCATAATGACCCGAAGTGGTGGTTGTTGGACTGGCTAGGGAAGAGCAAGGAGGAGGATAACGCCTTGATGATTTTGTTCCTGTATACGCTCGGGAGGATAAACAGATCGCTGATCCCAGGAGTGTTGCTTGAAAAACGGTCGCGGGTATTGAAGAATGGAATGATATACGACCAATGCTATTGTCAATTTATTCAAAACCCCAGGAGCACTGGCTCCGACCAGATGACGAGTGGTGCAAGGCTAATGCCGATGGAGCATTTACTCCGTCTTCAGGATGTGGAGGTACTGGCGTGGTCATCCGAGATCACCATGACGGTTTCAAAGCTGGAGCTGGCCATTTTCTCCCCCACCTTGCTGATGCCGAACTACAGGCATGTCGTCGCGTCGTGATGCTGGCGAGAGAAATTCAGGTAGTACAAAAATTGGTCTTGGAAACAGACTCGGTGGAAGTAGGAAGAAAGGTGTTGGGCGAAGGAATGGATCGATCGGTGCACTGACACATCATGGGGGAGATCAGATCCATACTCATGAGTTTCGAGGATTATGTGATTCATATGGTGAGGCGCTCGGCGAATGAAGCTGCACATTTGTTTGCAAAGTATAGCTGCGAGAACAAGTGTGTTAAGACTTGGCTTGGCATGGTAAGGCTTAGCCTGGACCTCCCGGGTTAATTTGAAACGCAGCGATTGATTCAATTCTTAAAAAAAAACTAGTAGTTCATTACTGTAATAGGTAATTTTATGGTACTCACTCCGACCTAAATTAGTTGACTTAGATTTGTCGAAATTGGTCTGTATCTAGTCACGAATATTAGATACATCCGTATATGTTAAATTTGAGTCAACTAATTTAGGTCGGAGGGAGTAATATATTAGCACCATTGTTTTGGAAAATAACAAGTACATAATTTTGATTGAAATAACAGATACCAGCTTACTTAGCGGTTGCTGCAGCGCCAAAAGGCGTGCACACATGCCGGTCTGCCTGCCTAGTTATGCATTATACTCTAAGGAGCAGCTCCTTCATCACTGAGAGTAGAATCACACACATACAGGTGCATTATTTTAAGGTGTAATTTTATGGGGATACAGTACAACCCATAGATTTTGGAAATTACAAGTACATAATTTTGATTGAAATGGCAAATAGGCCAAAAGTAGAAGCACATACACACACAAGTGAGGGGCAGCTGCTCCATCACCGAGAGTAGCATCACACATACTATACGCTTTATATAAGTGAGGAGCACAAAGTTTTCCTGTACACCTCTAATTGTAGAGTAGCATGACATGCCATGGTGCAGCTCACACATCAGACCAAGTGATTTTAAATTCTCCAATGTTCTTCTTGAGTCCCAGCGCCTTCCACACCGCCGGTGACCCATCCACGATGTTGTTTTGGCATGGCGGCTCGAAGTTGTGTTCTTTGTCACAGCCATGCACTGAGTCGCACTCATCCACAACCTTGGCCAAGACAGAGCACCTATTCCCGCTGATGCGGATCATCTTGTTGCACCGGCGTGTGCCTTCGAGGCGCAACCACCCAGTGGACAGCGCCACCACACGCTCGCTGTCCTTGTGGAAGCGGTTGTCGTAGTAGGATGGCCCGCCACCATCGCCACCACAGGCAAAGCTGTTCAGTGTCAAGGTTGTTGTTGTCTTGGAGGACACAGGGGGTGAGCACCTGAACTGTGGGTAGCGGTGACCGGGAATGCAGCAAACAGAGCCGTTCTCCTTGTTGTACTTGCCAGCCTTGCCGTAGAGGAAGCCACTGATATGGCAGCGGCCACCAATGCGCCTGTTCCTGTGCATGTTGACTGTGGACGCTGTGACACCATGGATATGAAGATTGATTACCTGCAAGAGAGCAAGAACGGCTAGTAGTTTTATGTTAGCCATGCTTAGGTGTCTATTTGTCACGTTACACTTGTGCCCTTTGATTGAACTGTCGCTGGATTCTTAAGTGGTATGTATTGGGTACTTTTTATAGAGCTCGTAAATCAGAAATTGCTTCACATATTTGGCATGGCATGAGGCATCATATAGAACTCTGGGCACAGCAATTCCGAAGCCACTGCTTGTCTTTGTCACTGAACTATACCACTTGTTTAACTGGGCACGTAACATACTGTTCCTTTTCCTGGTTTGTCAATTCCAAGGTTAGTTTCTGAGCAATAAAATTGATATGTAGTTGTTCCATCATGATCATATTTTCTCCTGTGAATGTTGAAAACTGATTAAACGTGAAGCACAATATTAATATTACTAACTTTACTACTAAATCCAAAGATGTGGCAGTGTGTGGTGTCACGCATGAATAAAATTATTAGAAAAATGCCACTGCACAACTAACACTACCGAGAAAATTCCGCTATTTCATCTGGCATGCACCAAAAAAATGCCACGGTTAGTTAATTTGTTACATGATCTAACAAAATCCAACAAAGTCTCACGATCGAATAGAATTTTTCTAAGCTGCCCGTTTATTACTCTCCAACTCACTATAAAATGCTTATCTTATCTTAACAAACTAACCCAAGATTAGCGAGTTGGAGGTTGCGCTACTTCTACGTTATCATATCTTAACAAACAAACAAATGACGGCCCGGATGCCGGCTGCTGTTTGCGCCTAATAATTAGGAACATTAAAACTGAGTCATCTAGGGGCGCTCTCAGGCCATTAGCATCCAAAGCCGTCTATTTTCGTGATGTAGCTATTGTTGCCCGTATGATTGCACGTAGGCTAGATGTCCTGGTGGACGCTTCTCTGGAAATCAAATCGACGGCATGTGGTGAATTTGGACCCTTACAAAGCCCACGTAGCCCGCATGTGGTGAATTTGGACCCTTACAAAGCCCACATAGCCCATTGGATGCCATCTTGGACCGCAAAACGTTCGCTTCCTCTCATATCCCCTTCTCCAGGCTGCCTTGACCTGACGCCTACCATACCCGACCCTTTCCTTCTCTCGTCCGATCACGAGCCCCCACAGCCGCCCACATAGATAGCGGCCTATGGCGAAGCCGATGTGAGGGAGGGAGGCCATGTAAATGGCGACGGTGGCATGGACGGTGGGAAGGAACGATTCGGCAAACACATTTCCACGAAGTCGTTCCGCTTGAGTTCCAGACTCTGCCTCCAAATCTCATACGAGAAAAAAATATCACCACGATGCTGGTGGCCGGCGCCATTTCCTACGAAGATATCCCCATCATCCAGGCAGAGAAGACATGCCACGTCGGTCGCCGTGTGCACCTTTTTGCATGCCACCGGCAAGTTGATATGCCTCCCTCCGCTGCCAACTCTCCTTGATCTCCGTCCTGTTGGCATCGGCTATGCTGCCCCTTTGTGAACCATCGGCGAACCGGCGTCAGGCAGGGAGGCAGCGCTCGACGCCGTTAGCACAGAGCAACATGGAAAGCAGTCAGTAAGGCAGGGAATCCTCTTCTCAATTTCGTCTTTCGCATCCGTTGCTCTGACCTGCAATGCTTCCCTTTCTCTGTTGATGTTGCTGATCCCACCCTTCGGGATAAGGTAAGTATTAATTTTTTCTCCATCTCCCTTCTTTGATTACTCCTCTTTGTAACTCCAACAAGGTTCTAATTTGTTCTTTTGTATACATGTACGATTTCTGTGATTAGGACCTCGTTGTTCAGTTAATTTCTCGAATGACAGAATTGTGTGTTCATTTTGTTTTATGTTCATGAAGTGCTTAATAATTTGTGTGGCGTTGTTTGGTTGCATCTGGTTGCTGGTTGCATAGTTTAGCTGATCAGTAGGCTTTTCTTCTGTATGCAGAAAAGAAGGAAAAAAAGATCAATGACGTGTTGTGTTTTTACATAATCTGGTACCTAACCGAACCAACGCAATCTATCCTCTTGGGTACATTTGTACAGATAAAGAAACTGACTACAGATTGGTTGTTACTCAGTTGAATCTGAACTGCAGGTAGCAATCTGTTTCCAATCCAACCATACGTACAGCGTATGAAAAAATAAGTCATTTCTTGCTTCTACCTTAATTTCAGTATCATTGCTTCTGATGCCAAACTGCCATCCAACAACAAAGATGAGGTCATGCTAATAAGCTAAGCATTTTGTGTATTCGGATGGCTTTGAGTGCATATAGTCCATGTGAATATACTCAGCCATGGCAGTTATGTCACATGCATGGCACCGGCAGCAAATTAGTATAACTATTCAGCCAAGGTATATTACTTTGAGAAGGTTTGTTCTCTAGGAATCGGCTAAGTGATTTATATTTATAATATCTATTTATATAGTTTTGTTTGATTTTTCTCTTAGTGCTACTACTGTTACACTACAACCATATGTATGCATGGTGATCAAATGTCACTGGGCAAATTATTTAAGTTGTACACTGCTGTTTACATCTCGGTGAATGCAGTATGGAGAACTTTTCCTCTTAAACTGCCCAGTTAGGTTCTCATCCTCAAATCTGACATTGGGATTAAACCTGAGAAAGGCACATGATACTGGTTATAAGCTACATATATCAAGTAAAGGAATACCCTTTTAGATTAATAAGGTGGCTCTATATGCTTGATAGTTCAACTCTAGAAGAAGAGAAAAGGTATAAGTGCACCTCCTTGGGATCGAGGGTTATTTTCTTTAACAACAGAATTGTGTATAAAGAGATCTTACCTATCTGTATGTAAGATGATGGTTGATATATGGAGCCTTGATTGCACAATTATTGAAATGGTAACTGCTATACATCCTCGGTATCTGTGTGAAGATATATGATTTTAGTTCATTTATACATTTTTTTGCTTGCTTGGATCTGTTGTAGCTAAAGTAACTGCACTAATGGATTTCTATTCTGATTGTGGAGCAGTAACCATCATCTCCAATCCTTGGTATTGCAGGTACCAACCCTATTTAAGATTGCAAATAGTAAAGATACACCAGAAGTTCTAGAAACTATTTTGGAAGAATGGAAAGATTTTCAAAGTTTGTTTTTAAAGTGTGATCTAGAGCAGACTGGGTTACTAGGTCACCCTTTTCTTCCTGATCATCAAGCAACATGAGCAACCAAGAGCAACCCCGTTGAGTAATGGACCATCTTCCGGAGTTCTTTCTTTAAGCTGTCAGCCCATTTTAATATTTGTTTCCAAAGAATTCTTAAGATTTTCAGGTATTGTGTTCGACTCTTTCCAAGCACCAGTAATAGAGGCTTATTTTTAATGGTAATCTGGAAACCAAATCTATTGTAGTAATTGGTTACAAATCAAACTCTCTATATATTTAGATAATGTGGGAGAACATTTGTGCTGTCTACATCATGTGAAGAGAGTGTTAGTTATATGCACCGATTATATTTGCCATTCCTCGAATTTGGTTCAGTCAAAAAGAGAATCTTCAACAAAGAGAGGCATTACCTCTGTACGTGATATTGGAAGACTGCGTGCAAGAAATTTTACCGGATTAGCCACTGCTTTTCATCACCTTGCGATACATGTAGGTCCTGTGACCTTGCAATACATGTAGGTCGTGACCTGCATTTTGTGACAATTTTTTCAATCCATCCACACGTCCAAGCATTTTGTGACAATACACGTAGCTACCGGTAGAACCCTTAGCCTCGAGAGAGAACTACTCCCTCCTCATCATGGGAATCAACAATGGTGATGGAGATGGCGGTGGAGATCGATGAAGATGGCTCAGGGCACTTCCTGTCTGGCAGGTCTTGAACAGACTTTCTGTCCCCCGAATCTCCCCTTCGGTGGCGGCGGCGCTGCGGAACTTTTCGTGGATTTCTGATTGACTATCTAGGGTTTATGCCTCGGGAGGCTTCTTATAGGCCAGAGGGCAAGGTCGGTGGGCGGCCAGGAGGCCCACACCATGCCCTGGCGCGGCCTAGGTGGACCCACGCCATGGGGTGGTGTGGCCACCCTGTGGCCCCTCTCCGGCTCTCCTTCTGGCTCCGTGAATCTTCTGGGAAAATATCTACTTTGGCCTTTGTCCGGTCCAATTCCGAGAATATTGATTTTCTGACTTTCCTGGAACCAAAAACAGCAGAAAACAGGCAACTGGCACTGTGGCTCTTGTTAATAGGTTAGTCCAAGAAATCATATGAAAAGTACTCCGAAGTGTGGACAAAACATAAGAAAGTAGATAAAACCAAGCATGGAACATCAAAAATTATAGATACATTTGCAATGTATCACCCTTTCAGAGCTATCTCAAGAACACCACTAATTCATTCCCAGATCTACATCAATAACACCATAGCCACCATGACTCCATAGCTGAAATAGGCTAGCCTAGCAGATCAAGCTCATCAGAGAAATACAAGCTAGAATCACTGGGAGAAAGGCACCAACAGCAAAAAGATCAAGTACAATGACAAAGATAGATGGCTGTTAAGCGCATCAACAACAAGTTCTAGTAATTCACCTAGCATCAGGTTATTCTCTATTTCCATGATCAACCATATTATCTGTGCTTACTTTATTTCACCATAAGAAACAAGGGGATCAAATAGGATGTTGCAAATCAATATCTATTCAATTACTCTTCAACTAGAACATATCTAGGAGGATAGGGGGATTGTTTCTCTCAGAACTACAAAGATTGCTATGCAAAATAATCATAGAGAATTTAAAAGTCATCAAGTAATACCTATTCTTTAATGAAATCTTGCCTGAGCCTATGCATCATTGGCTGGGTCATAGTAGTAGGTCATGCTTATTAGGTCCACTGCTGTGCACTCACCTCAAGGGGGCACCACAACAGTACATCTAATAATAGCAGAAGCCCCCAAGTTATTTACCACAACAGCAAGATCATCTATGAAGGAACCACTAGAGCAATCACTTGGGCACACATTAAAATCACCAATAAGTATCCATATATGATCATGCAAGGGCATGATAAATTATAAGTAGTTAGGCAACAAGTAAAATCAAGTGGTTTTTACTTTAAGAAGGATCTCAGACTAGCATCATATACCAAAGAGGATCTAGTCTTAACTAGATATCAAAAAATCACAGCTGCTAGTATACAGGGCACATTCCCAGTAGGGTAGCACCTTTGTACCTATCAGATTCATTTTGGCTTGAGCACAAACTCAAGTACACTTTCCTAAACCCACATAATCATCTTCCTAAAAGATTTTAGGAATCATTTATTCACTTTAATTAGAAAGAATAGCAAGGGTCAACACTGTCTAACACCAGACTACAATATTGAGAACCTCAGCAATCAAGGGAATTAAATCATCTTCCTATAAGCATATAGGAATCATTCTTCTACAAGATCAATTCAATAAACATGACAGAGAATAGAATAAATATTAATTCACCATGGTTCTACACAGTATCAAGATAGATTTCTGAGCAAAGCCATAGATTACAAGGTACTTCACAGAAAACTACCAAGTCAATTAACCAAGTAGCATCAGTTTAGGATAGAGGCATCCCAACTCAAACCATAATACTGAATTTACCACCAATACCAATAATAACGTAGGTATCTACACAATCCTAACCACGCATTTACATGATGTTCTCTGATAAAGAACATGGTCATAGAATATGATCAAACAGAGTTAGCAATACACATCAGTGAGGTCATCTGCAAGAGTATTGCCCAGGAAACTGACCAAGAGGCTAAGTTAAACACCACTACAGAGGATGAACCCTAGAATTAGGGATAAACCCTAAATAGGGAAATCCATCGCAAGTAACCGCATGGCATGGAGTAGAGATAAGATAGATCATAGAGAGGAGATGAGAGCACTTACTCGAGTTCCTCGTAAGATTATTAGAGAAGAAGCAGAGAGGAGGTCAGTGGCAGAGAGGTGGCGGCACGGGGAGCACCCCGAGGGGCGCTGCAACCCACACCTGCTGAAATGGATCGTATGGGCACCTAGAGGGGGGGGGGGTGAATAGGTGCTAACCAATTTTTAATACTTTTTCAATTTTAGGCTTGACACAAAGTAAATTCTCTAGATATGCAACTACGAGAATTTTCCTATATGTAGCCCTAACTACTAAGCACGTAAAAAGAGGCGAGAAACCGTAGTGGAGCACGCGGAGACACAGGATTTGTTTTACCGTAGTTCCTTCCTTGTTAAGGGAAGTACATCTGCGTTGGAGGGTGGGCGGTTCTAAGACCACGCCCACAATAGGCCTCACCCTATTCTCCGATGGATCTCGCCACGAGAGGCCTGATCCACCTTCTCCACTATTGGATCCCTTCGAGGGGAACCGTGCCTTTTACAACACTATCGGGCACACATCCACAACCAATTGGGGCTCCGGGATGACAACAAGCTGCCACAAGAACAAGGTTTATCAATATAAACAAAAGCGAGGATCTAGATATTTGCAAGAAATACTAGATCGGAGGTTCTCAAATGAATGGAGAGGAGATGAAGCGCTTGATTGCGATGATGAAGATCGAGTTCTCCTCCTTTGATTCCCCAAGGGATGGGGCCTTTGGGTGGATCTAGGTGGAGCACTCTTGTATGAAGCTTTTAGATCTGATCTGTTCTTTTTCGAGATGAATCAAGAGTTCTGGCAGGAGGGGGATGGCTGGATTAAATACCTCCCGGATCTCGTTGCACAACTTTGGGGGCGGATTATCCGCTTCACTAGCGGATTATCCGCCCTAGGAAAACTCCGCCCAGGGACGGATTCTCGGGAAACTCCGCCTCTGCAGGCTTGCGCCTTTGGTGAAGCTTGGTGAAGATCTTGGGGGCGGATAATCCGCCCCCGAGGCGGATTATCCGCCTAGCGAAAGTCCCAAAACTCCGCCCTCTGCAGGGGCTTGCCTTGGCGATGAGCAAGGGCGGATTATCCGCCTCGAGGAGGCGGATTATCCCGGCCGGAAAATCCGCCAAAATTCCGCTTCTTCAGGGCTTGCGCTGCCAGGGAGGGAGGCGGATTATCCGCCAGTGGGACGGATTATCCGCCCCAAAGGCAGAGTTCTTTTCCCTTTATTCTCAAATAGAGCTGCAACACTTCAACACACATTAAATGATCCTTGGTATTGTTATCTAACACACAAAACACTAGGGATTAAGAAATATTCTTTCACCTGCACACAGCAGTGGCGACCATGGAGGAGCGGTGTCATGAGCACCACAGCGCCATCGAGGACAACGCCAGAGCACGACGGACCAAACCCTAGCCATGAGGTGGGGGAGGTCACCACGGCCAGCGGAGAGCACCAACACCAGATCGAGCAGGACAGCATCGTGTGGCGTCATCATCCACACCGTCTTACACCACAGCGGTGGTTGTGGTGGCCTGGGGCTGCCGGAATCATAGCAGTGACGGCATCGCTAGGGCGTCGCCAAGGATAAGATCGAGAGGGAGAGAGGAAAATCACGGGGCCGATTGAGGCCGGTTCAGTGACCCTGGGTTGGTTTGACCCAACCCGATTAGGGCCGGAGATCAATAGACCCGACCATGTTTAATAAGAAGGTTTGTTTAAAATTTCTAATTACAAATATACCCCTGAACTTATTTCAACTCTAGGAAAATAAATAAAAATCCTAAAAATATATATAATATATCAAAATGATTACAAAATTAATATCTACCTAAGAAAAATATAACTTAACTTATTTAAGTTTAATAAAACGCAAATAAATAATAACACTATTAAGTTCTAAATGAAATTTCATAAAATAAGTAAAAGTCCTAAAAATCAATAAAAATCATTTCTGTGTACTAAAATCATTATAGTACCTCATAAGAATTATTAACTTTAATTATTACAAATAAAACTTAAAACAGATATTCTAAGATATTTAATCCTTGGTGGAATTTTATAAAAATAAGAATGATACTTAAAAATAAATAAAAATCATTTTTAAGATCTAGAATACATACAGTTTACTAATATAATACTAAATATAATATTCCATAAGTTTTTAAGGTTTTAAAGTAATAAATTGTGAACTATTCTATAGAATACCATTTTATAAATTCTTTAGCAACGTTTCTTAAATAAGAAATAATCACAATTTGGTACTAAACCTAAACTCTCTTATATGCAAGTACTTGTTCTAAAGTCATAAGTTAAATACACTTTAAGTATAAGATAATACTTTAAAGGAGAATTCTTTATAAAACCTTAAATTCAAGTAAACCAACAATTTTAACTAAGTTTTAAGCATCATACATTTATGATAAAAGTAATGCTCTTCACTTCTCAACCACACCATACTTAACATGATTTTTTTTAAACCCTAACACATTAATGTTATTAGCCAAAAATTGCTTTATCTAATAAGACAAGTCAAACTCATAATAACCAAGCACATTTAAACTCATCATTCACTTAAATCGGAAGTGAATGATCTCACAGTCTCGAACATGATTATTATAAAACTTAAAACTTTTAAATACTTTAAACACATCACACCCTAGGTCTATTTATGTTTTAAAGTTAACTTTAATTCATAAAGTTATGTAGATAATGTATAAAGTATAATTATGGTTTATAATTAACTTTTGTCTGTTACAATCAAATCATAAGGCATCTCAAATTCATCTAATTCGAGCCAATACAAACAACATTGATCACATTCTATTAACCACACAGATTGTTTAAACCTTGGCAAAGAAACTTTTTCCTCAATGGTTATTCGTTTTGCCACTTCAAACGACAACCTTATAAATAAGTTCTTTAACTCTTACCAATTTATCACACCAACATCCATCATAATTACCAAATAGTAATTCACCTCAACCTCAAAGTGATATTACACTTCACTTGCACACTTTACATGTTAAACATTTAAATTCTTTGTAGTTATCTTGACTTGAGAAGTAAACATGAGAATTAGCTAATTTTTAAAAAGTGTCACCTAAAATAACCCATTCATGTTATTGGGGATTTATCTCGGGATTTTACAAAATGCATTACATTACTTATATAGAATTTGGATCTTCTATTGTCCTGAAGACTGTGAGTGCATAATCTTGCAATCACAAAAGGCAAGTTCACAACTTGCTCATGTCCTTTGATTATTTTCTATCAAATGCTTGTAACTCAAATGTTGTCATCACCTTCATTTCAAAAGGGACAGAAAATATTATTTTTATAATATTATGATTATGGATTAATTACCAAGTGGTAATAATCTATTGATACAGTTCCGATGGTAAAGGAACATAATATCTTGGACTTAACCACCAATGCCGCTAGTGATTCTAGCGTCGTATATTACGCGTTAACCATGAGATTTGGAATGGGACAAACAAGTCAGCTATATCTTCTTCCTTTCATATGGAGGCAAGATGACCTTATCATGAAGTTGGGATTCCTGGTATGTATCCAACATGTGGGTGGGCACCCTTAGGCCCCACAATTTTGGTGTCTAGATTATTCATGAGTGGCTGCCGGAGGTATAGTCGAGCCTTTAATGGATCTTGCCAGGGGCATCACCACTTCATAGAGTCTTCAGGAACTCACCAGGGTTATAGATTGCCCTAGTTGGAGGCTTAACGGAGGTGTAGTCAGCCCCGGAGGATCATGCAGAGATATGGGGTCACGTAGAGGGCAGTGATTGGCTTGGATCACCTACTAGGCCCCACATCAAGGAATTGTGGACGAGAAAGATCGCCCGGTTGTGCAACAAGGAGTTGATCTCTCATCTTAAAGCAATGCACCTCTGCAGAGTGTAAGAATTGTGACATGTTACTCCCTGTTCAGGGAAGGAGCTACGAACGTGGTAGGAAAGGAACTCCATGAAGTTCTGGTCAACCTGTGAAGGCTGTTAGACATAGTTTTCAGAATAAAAGCAACCTTTGAAGAAATGTTTACGAAAACCTGCATTGCCTACGACCTATGGTCTGTGGCTGTAGAGATAGTGCATCATACACTCCTTTTTAGTGAACTTGCTGAGTACGCTCGTACTCAACCGTACCTTCTTAACCCTTTCTAAATTCTAGGTCGTTGAAGATGATGTCAACATCAATTTCTGCTCAAGAAACCATCATCGACAACTCAAGTTCTTCAATAAAGTCAATGAAATCAACCTATACATCAACTGAAGTGAAGATAAAGTGTCGGTTTAGATAGGAGTAGATTCTTAGCCATAAAACCTATCTCTGTAGAGCATTGCAATAGCAGCAATGGCAAGCCAAATAGTTTAGATGCTAGTCTTAGTTACTAGATATTGTTGAGTTATTATTTCTGGTTCTTCTTTGTAAGAAGTTCTTTCTCTCTTTAACTTAGAGTGTTCTCTGGATCTTTTGTAAAGATTCGAGTTGTAATCTATAGTCATGTCTTGGACCTGCTATGTTTCTGTTGTACTAGTCTAAGGGATGTAATACTAGTGAATGGTGTTTCATTGGTGTTATGTCAATGACTATAGTGTACTACATCATGCAGTGGTATGCTGGGTCACCACAGCTGGTATCAGAACATATGCTTTGACCTTAGGTTGGTAAACCTAGTAAATGGGTAGAACCTGTAGGAAGGATGTTAGCAACCATAAATAGTTCTCTAGAGATATGATGAATATTTAATTGGGAATAATATCGTCATGCTGCTACTGCGATGATTCTTTATTATGCAATTTTAAATGAGTACCATGCGTTTTAACTCAATATGACTGATGATGATTTTTTATCTACAGTACAAGAATGGCACACAGGTATCCACCTCGGAATGTTCAAGTGTTGAACAAGACCTTAGATGATTATAAAGATGCTTGGACAATCACTATAAGACAACTTCTATGGAGTCTGGATTGTGAGTCTCGACTTCTGGTCAAGGTTTAAAGTTTCTATGATGGACGGATATTGGCCAAGTAACATATCCTGATCATGTTACACAAGAAGTTGGGAGTGCGTGGAGAAATGCCATCGGGAGAAGCAAGATGTATGGCAACAACCTATCAGATTGTAGTAGTAGCAGCCATAACCAAGATAAGGGAGCATAATTCCAAGGCACTAGAAGGTACTACCTATACTGCTATACCTCACGAAACTCCTAGTTCTGATCCAGAGTTAGATCATTCTGCTCTGGTAAGGACCAAACCTACTATGGCAATATAGTATATGGATCGTTATAAGTCTTTACTCAACACGTTTCATAACACTCATCAAGTGCTAGTTCAACAGTTGGACACTGTCATTGAGGATTTCACTGATCCTGCAAAGGCAATGGCACATAGAAAGAAGTTTGTTAGAGAAGCTAAGCACTCAAAGCCAACCTTTTCCGGAGAGGTGTTTGAAGAAACAGAGTTTAATGACCCACACTCTAAAGTCTATGCCTATTACCCAGTCGAGCCTCAGCAACAAGTAGATCCATGGACCAAATACGAGGAGGAACAAAGGATATGGAATGCACCCAATCCCAATAATGTCATTGGAGATACTACCGGATGGGAAGACCAGTCTTATGATGAAGTCATGGGACAAGATACACTCCATGAATCGGGTAAGGGAGTAGAAACCAGTTATAATCCTAAATAATCATATGGACCCTATGGGAGTAATAATATGCCCATTGAGCTAGAAGAATGTCCTGGTAGTTATTACACCAATATGTACAACTGGATTGTGGAAAAAGCAAAGAATGCCTCTTACTTTGAGGATGCACCCGGAGGAGGACAGAAGAATACTGAAGAAGGAAACGAGTATGATGGTCATTTCTCAATGACTAATCTCACTCTTGGTACTTCTACTCAAGGTTACGCACCTACTGGATGTGCTGATGCACCAGAAGGCAGTCGTCGAACTTCGGGTCATCATGGACAAAAGCTCTGGAAGCCAAGAGGTGAGTGAAGAAAGTAAGAATGGACGTAATTTAGGTAGTAGTGTGTGATACATTGGAAATGTATCTATAATTTTTGATGTTCCATGCTTGGTTTTATCTACTTTCTTGTGTTTTGTTCCAACTTTGGAGTACTTTTCATATGATTTCTTGGACTAACCTATTAACAAGATGCCACAGTGGCAATTGCCTATTTTCTGTTGTTTTTGGTTCCAGGAAGTCAGAAAATGAATATTCTCGGAATTGGACGGGACAAAAGCCAAAGTTACTATTTTCCCGGAAGACTCTCGGAGCCAGAAGGAGAGTCGGAGAGGTGCCACAGGGTGTCCACACCCCCCCTTGGCGCGGGCCAGCCCAGGCCGCGCCAGGGCATGGTGTGGGTGAAGGAAATATGCCCTGAGAGGCAATAATAAAGTTGTTATTATATATTCCTTATATATGATAGATGTTTATTATACATGCTAGAATTGTATTGATCAGGAAACATCAATACATGTGTGTTTAATAAACAAAAAGGGTTCCTAGTGATGCCTCTCTTATAGACTAGCTTGTTGATTAACAAGATGATCAAGATTTCCTGATCATGGACATTGGATGTTGTTAATAACAAGGTCACACCATTGGTGGAATGATGTGATGAACATTCATCCTAAGTATAGCATTATGATCAAGTCATTATGTTTATATTGCTATAACATCATACGAAGTAATCTTTATCCTTAGACCATGAGATCATGTTAATTGCTAACACCGGAAGAGTATCTTGATAACACCAAACGTCACACCGTAACATGGTGACTATAAAGATGGGTTCAGTACTACGAAGGTGTTATGTTGAGGCTCATGGATTAAGAGTGGAATTTGTCAATCCCGATGACGGATAGATATACTCTGGGCCCTCTCGGTGATATCACATTAAGATAGCTTGCAAGCAAGTGATGTGATCACTAGAATGTTATATCACGGGAACGAGAAAAGAGTGCATGTCGGTAATGAGATCAAACTAGGTACGGAGATACCGATGATTGAATCTCGGACATGTAATTTATCGAGAGACAAAGGGATTTAGTTACAAGCGTTAAAGGTTCTCACGATCACAGAAGTCATCGTTGAATGTGTAGGAGTCAGTACGGATCTCCAGGTCCCGCTGCTGATTATTGATCGGAGAAGGGTCTCGATCATGTCTGCATTATTCGCGAACCGTAGGGTGGCACACTTAAGAGTTACCGGACACCATTTTAGAGCACATATGTTTCAGACAAAAGAATTGCAAAGCAGAATTGTTTCAATAGAAACCGGAAATTGTTTGGTGAAATTGCGAGAAGAGGTTCTACATGTGATATTGAAATATTGCAAGGGGCTATATGTGAATGTTTGTTAATTAAAGTAATTAACAAAATTCTGAATAAATTTAATAAAAGAGTTTTATTAAATGAGAGAGCATTAAATTTGGAGAAATTTAATGCATTTAAAGTGGAGACTTTAAAAGGGAATGTGAAGAGGCATTTTAATGTGGAGGGGTTACCACCACATGAATGGGGGAGGTGAGGGGTCACCCCCCCATGCGCCGGCCATGGAGAGAGGGGGCACCCCCTCCTCCTATAAAAGGCCACCCATTCCCTCCTTCATCCTCACACCTCCTTGTGAAGGATCTCTCCCCCTCTAGAATTATTCCCCATGGTCTCGGATTAGCGAGATACATGTTCCCGGTGGCATTTCGTCTTGAAGGAGTTGCTGCTTCCGCTGGATCGCTGGAGCGAGGAGGTGGAGGTTGTCCGGTGGCTTGAACATGTGTGCGAGTACGGATGCGCTACTGAGTTGCGGCGCTCGAACTTGAGATCGGCAAGTGTACGACTACATCAACCACGAGTTCCTACTCGTTAACAAAACTCGTTGTCTTCGAGGGTAAGTTCTCGTTGGATGTATGTCCACCCGTTGCTTTGTACCTAGTAGATAGATCTTGGCGTGTAGTTCACACTGTAGGAAATTTTTTGTTTTCTATGTTGCGGACCCAAAAGTGGTATCAGAGCCTGATCTATGCGTAGGTGCTTTGCACGGGTAGTACACATATGTTTATATGTGGGCGATGATGATTATGTTATTGCATCTTCTATGTATTTTGGATATTGGTGGCATAGTGGGATGAAGCGGCCCGGACCAACCTTACATGTCATCGTACATGAGACCGGTTCCACGACTGACATGCAACTTGTTTTGCATAAGTGGCTGGCGGGTGTCTGTCTCTCCTACTATAGTCAATATCTGATTTACAACGAGTTGCTAATAACTTAGTTATCTTCGTTGTGGATGATGTTCGTAGGTGAGAACGGTTCTATCTCCAAAAGCCCTAAGCCACGTAAAACTTGCAATTGATAAATTAGAGGCGTCTAGTTTAGATCGTTGCTGGGCTAGTGTGTTGATATGGTATTGTTGTAAGTAGATGTATGATAGATACTCTTACAACACACTCAACGTGTAAGTTCCATAGACCTTGGCCTTACACACAAAGGAATGATAGAGATCATACCACGATGCAAGTGATAGAGATCAAATGCATGGACCATATCATCTCACTTTACACATTAGATGTTAGCATCTTATACTGCTAGTTTGGCGCTTTTTGGTAGCATTATAAGATGATCCCTCATTTAGATATCAAGATAAAAATGTGTTCTTCCTTAAGTATGCACTGTTCTGTGGATCGTGTTTCAAGACATCACGTGATGATCGGGTGTACTCGAATCTACGCTTTCATAGGAACGGGTGTAAGACAGTTTTACACACGCGAATACTAAGGTTCTTACTTGGCGAGCCTAGCATGTACAGACATGGCCTCGGAAAACGGACCGAAAGGTTAAGCATGAGTCATATAGTTGATATGATGCCCATATAGATGCTCGCCTTTGAAGCTACATCAACTCACGTGATGATCGGACTTGGTGTAGTGGATTTGGTTCATGTAATCACCAAAAGGACACGAGGGATGTCGTTTTTGAGTGGGAGTTCATTAGTAATTTGGATTAGTTGAACTCAATCTATCATAAACTTAGTCTAAATAAACTTTACAAATTCTGTTGTAGATGGTACCACCTGCTTTTAATTTCAATGTGTTCATGGAGAAAGAGAAACTTGCTGCGAATGGTAGCAACTTCACCAACTGGGCTATGAATTTGAGGTTTCTCCTCACTGCTGCACAAAAGCAATATGTGCTAGATGCGCTAGGCCCCCACCAGCTCGATGCCTGACGAGGAAAAGAATGTCTATGTGACTCGTTAGGAGGACCACAACTTAGTTCATTGTGACATCTTTGTATGGGCTAGAGCGAACTTGAAAGAGTTTCGAAAATGGCAATGCCTTTGATACCATGGGAGAATTGAAAATGATTTTCGATACCCATGCAGCCGTAGAGAGTTATAATGCTACAGAAAAGTTCTTTAGCTGCATGATGGAGGAAAACAGCTCCGTTAGTGAGCACGTACTCAAAATGTCTAGGTACGCCGATAAGCTTGTGTCCTTGGGAATAACGATTCCCATTGACTTAGGCATACATCGTGTTCTCCAATCTCTGCCACCTAGCTACAAGAGCTTCGTGATGAACTATAATATGCAGGGCATGAAGAAGTCTCTTCGAGCTTCATCAATGCTTAAGACTGCAGAAGTGGAGATTAGGAAAGAACATCAAGTGTTGATGATCAATAGGACCACCGGTTTCAAGAAAGACAAGAAAGGCAAGCACAAGGGAAAGAAGGGTGGCAATTCTATTGCCACGCCTGAAAAGAAACCCCGAGCTGGCCCTAAGTCTGACACCGAGTGCTACTATTGTAAGGGGATTGGCCATTGGAAGCGCAACTGCCCCAAGTATTTGGCGGACAAGAAGTCCGGCAAGGAAAAAAAAGGTATATGTGATATACATGTTATTGATGTGTACTTGACTAGTACTCGCAGTAGCACCTGGTATTTGATACGGGATCGGTTGCTAATATATGTAACTCGGTTCAGGGGCTACGGAACAAGCGACAACTAGCAAGGGATGAGGTCAAGATCTTGAATTGACAATGGATCAAAAGTTGATGTGATCACCGTCGGGACGCTATCTCTCCATTTGCCATCGGGATTAGTTATAAACCTAAATAATTGTTATTTAGTGCCTGCACTGAGCATGAACATAGTATCTGGATCGTGTTTGATGCAAAGTGGTCATTCCTTTAAATCTGAAAACAATGGTTGTTTGATTTATAAGAATGATATCTTTTATGGTCATGCACCTATGTTGAATGGTTTATTTCTGATAGATCTCGATAGTAATATTACACACATTCATAATGTTAATGCTAAAAAGATTAAACTTGATGATGATATGTCTACATATATGTGGCACTGCCGTCTAGGTCATATTGGCGTTAAACGCATGAAGAAACTCCATTCTGATGGAATTTTGGAATCACTTGATTTTGAATCATTTGATACATGTGAGCCATGCCTTATGGGCAAGATGACTAGAACGCCGTTTTCCGGTTCAATGGAACGAGCGACAGATCTATTGGAAATCATACATACTGATGTGTGTGGACCAATGAGTGTGTCGGTGGGAGGTGGATATCGTTATTTTGTTACTTTCACGGATGATTTGAGTAGATACGGGTATATCTATTTGATGAAACACAAGTCTGAAACTTTTGAAAAGTTCAAGGAATTTCAGAATGAAGGGGAAAATCATCGTAATAGAAAGATCAAATTTCTACGGTGTGACCGTGGAGGAGAGTATCTAAGTTACGAGTTTAGCACACACATGAAAGAGTGTGGAATAGTTTCACAACTCACGCCTGCCGGAACACCACAACGTAATGGTGTGTCGGAACGTCATAATCGTACCTTATTGGATATGGTTCGATCTATGATGTCTCTGACTGACATGCCATTGTCATTTTGGGGTTATGCACTAGGAACAGCTGCATTCACTTTAAATCGGGCACCATCTAAATCCGTTGAAACGACACCATATGAATTATGGTTTGGAAACAAACCTAAGCTGTCATTTCTTAAAGTTTGGGGATGCGATGTTTATGTGAAGAAACTTCAACCAGATAAACTTGTACCCAAAGCGGAAAAATGCGTCGTCATAGGATACCCTAAGGAAACAATTGGGTATACCTTCTATCACAGATCCGAGGGCAAGGTTTTTGTTGCCAAGAATGGATCCTTTCTTGAGAAGGAGTTTCTCGCGAAAGGTGTGAGTAGTCGGAAGGTAGAACTCGAAGAGGTTATTGAACCTTCTCTTCATGGAATGGCGAGTGGCGCGACCGGAAGTTGTTTGAGTTGACTTCACCTGATGAAGAGAGCTAATGATATTGATCATGAAACTCCGAAAGAGGACACTACCGAACCTCGCAGGTCAAGCAGGACACATGCAACTCCTAAACTGTACGGCAATCCTGTTGTGAATTTCATGGTTGATGAAATGGATGACCCTGCGACGTATGAAGAAGCGATGATGAGCCCGGATTCCAACAAATGGCTGGAAGCCATGAAATCTGAGATGGAATCCATGTACGAGAACCAAGTTTTGAACTTGGTGGGCTTACCTCACGATCGAAAGGCCGTTGAAAATAAATGGATTTTCAAAAGAAAAACTGATGCTGATGGTAATGTGACCATCTATAAGGCTCGACTTGTCGCAAAGGGGTTTCGACAAATTCAAGGAGTTGACTACGATGAGACATTCTCTCCCGTAGTGATGCTTAAGTCGGTTAGGATTATGTTAGCAATTGCTGCATATTTCGATATGAAATATGGCAGATGGATGTCAAAACTGCGTTCCTCAATGGTAATATTGAAGAAGAGTTGTATATGATACAACCTAAGGGTTTTGTCGATCCTAAGGATGCTAATAAGGTATGCAAACTTCAGCGATCCATCTATGGACTGAAGCAAGAATCCCGGAGTTGGAATCTCCGCTTTGATGAGGTGATCAAAGAGTTTGGATTTGTCCAAACTTATGGAGAGGCTTGTATTTACAAGAAAGTGAGTGGGAGCAATGTGGCATTTCTGATATTATATGTGGATGACATATTATTGATTGGAAATGATATAGATCTTTTAAACAGTGTTAAAAGTTATCTAAACAGCAAATTTTCGATGAAAGACCTTGGTGAAGCGTCATATATATTAGGCATTAAAATCTATAGAGATAGATCAATGCACCTAATTGGGCTATCGCAGAGTACATACCTTGATAAGATATTAAAGAAGTTTAATATGGACGAAAGTAAGAAGGGGTTCTTACCTATGTTGCAAGGCAAGACATTGAGTAAGACTCAAAGTCGACTCTGGCGGAAGAAAGAGATGATGGATAAGATCCCCTATGCCTCGGCCATAGGCTCTATTATGTATGCCATGCTATGTACAAGACCGGATATGGCACATGCTATTAGTTTGACTAGTAGGTACCAATCTGATCCAGGTTCGGAACACTGGATAGCGGTAAAGAACATCCTTAAGTACTTGAGAAGAACTAAGGATATGTTTCTTATATACGGAGGTGAAGAAGAGCTAGTCGCTAAGTGTTATGTCGATGCTAACTTTGACACTGATCCGGATGACTCTAAGTCTCAATCCAGATACGTATTTCTTTTGAACGGAGCAGCAGTTAGTTGGAGGAGTTCCAAACAACCTGTGGTGGCTGAATCAACGACGGAGGCGGAATATGTTGCTGCTTCAGAAGCGGCGTAGGAGGCGGTTTGGATGAAAGAGTTCATTACGGAACTAGGTGTGGTTCCCAGTGTGTTGGACCCAATGGTGATCTATTGTGACAACAATGGAGCCATAGACAACGCAAAGGAACCGAGGTCTCACAAGAATTCCAAGCATATTAAGCGCCGGTTTCACTCCATCCGCGGGCATGTCAAGGATGGAGATATAAAGATTTGTAAAGTACACACGGACCTAAATGTAGCAGATCCGTTGACTAAAGTTCTCCCTAGGGCAAAACATGATCAACACCAGAACTCCATGGGTGTTAGATTTATCACTATGTGTTGGAGAGTGTCCTAGGAGAGCCTAGAATATTCTAGTGAGTGTTAGTATAGTAGTGATGTCCTAGGAGTGCCTGGAACATTCCAGTGAATGTTGGAGTCTAAGTTAGTGTCCTACAAGATTCTAGAGTATTCCAGTGTACTAGTTATGATGTACCTAAGTTCAGCTATATATATGAGAGGATGTGGAGGTCCAAGGGACTAGCCCATCCAGAAATTTTCCCCAAAACTAACATGGTATCAGATCACAAGGTGGAGGTGCTGCTGGTTCCTGGAGGTGGCCAACGGTGAATCACCAAGTGCTAGAGCTCGCGTGTGTGGAGGTGCCCTGCAGGAGACACGGCAGTGGAGCAGGGGGCGAGCTGTAGGTGAGGCTCAGTGGTGACTCTAGGAAGAAGAAGAAGGCTGGACTGGTGGCCAGTGCAGCGTCTTGGCGAGGAGAACTAAGCGCTGCAGCAAGTTGGAAACAACAGCGGATTAGTGAGGAGGACGCAATAGGAGGACGCAATTGAAGCCAGCGGCAGCTTGGTGGCTTGGTGCAGAAGTAAACCCTACCCTTGTACGTGGTTGACTTGGTGTTGCAGGGAGAGTTGCTACTGCAGCAAAGAGAGGAGAAGGAGCCAGAGCAGCTGTAGATAGTTTAGCAGCATTTGCAGGGAGGAGTGGATTGGAGGCTCACAAAGCAGTCCAAAAGGTGAGCTGGTGGAAAGTGCAGACTCGTGCTGCTTGAATCGGTTTCATTGGTGGCTTCAGCATCGGTAGGCAGCTAAAGAGCTGGTGTGGTTTAGAGTTCGTGCTAAGGAGAAGCAGAGTTCGTGCAGCAAGACACATAAGAAAGGGAGAACAAGAGGGCATAGCGGTGCTCTAAGAATGGAAGAGAATCGAGATATTGAGCAATTGCTCAACAAATTGGCTGAACTGTTCAAGTGTAGAGACAACGACACGTTGATTTTGATTGCCAAGGGATCAGGGGAGGTGTTTGAATTCTCGACCAAAGATTTGGAGAAATTAAGAAAATCAAATAGGAGTGCGGAAAGGACCAATCAAAGTGGGAAAACAACTGTTCTTGGCAATTTTGTTAATCTTGCACAAATTAAAGAAGGTATCTCAAATCAGGCTCCTACATTTGATGAAACTTCTCGTTCAAATTGGATACTAGACTCAGGAGCAACGACACACGTCACCGGTAGGTGGAGTGAGTTTGCATCATATGCTCCACATCCACCCATGCATAAAGAGACCATCCAAACAGCGGATGGAACTTATCAACCTGTCAAAGGTGTCGGCACGGTGAAATGCACTCCGTCAATTACATTGTCTTCGGTCTTATATGCTCCATCATTTCTAGTGAGTTTGGTGTCTATGAGCTCCTTGGTTGATGATATTGATTGTAGAATTATCGTTGATCGATACAATTGCATAATTGAGGAGAGGAAGACCAGAAGGAGGCTTGGGATCGGTGTGAGACATAAGGGATTATGGTACTTAGATAGACACGAAAGTGATGGAGCAGTGTTCACCGCTTTGGCAGTTGCATGTAATGATGAGGCAAGGGTGATACTCCAACATTGTCGATTGGGCCATATGTCCTTTGATACTATGAGTAAGGTATTTCCTGAAAAGATGAAGAAGGTGGATAAAGACAAGCTTGTGTGTGATGCATGTGAGTATGGAAAACACACAAGGACATCATATGTGAGTCGTGGACTTCAGAGCACATCGCCCTTTGTGTTGATTCACTCTGATGTCTGGACATCTCCTGTGGTCTCTGTTAGTGGAATGAAGTATTTTGTCACCTTCATTGATTGTTACTCTCGGATGACTTGGATATATCTCATGAAACAAAAAAGTGAGGTGTTTGCATGTTTCAGGGATTTCTATGCATATATCCAAAATCATTTCAACATTGGTGTTCAAATTATCAGGACTGATAATGGGACTGAGTATGTGAACCATGAATTTGGCAATTTTCTTTCAGAAAAGGGAGTAATTCATCAAACTTCATCCCCCGATACTTCTCCAGAAAACGGAGTAGCTGAGAGGAAGAATCGACATCTGCTAGAGGTAGCTCGATCACTTATGTTTACCATGAATGTGCCTAAATTCTTATGGAGTGAAGCAGTTATGACTGCTACTTATCTAATCAATCGGATGCCATCAAGAGTTCTTGGGATGAGGATTCCGTATGAAATGATCTATGGAAAAAATGAGTTCATTGTTCCCCCAAAAGTATTTGGATGTACGTGCTTTGTTAGGGACCACAGAGCATCAGTGGGAAAATTAGATCCACGCGCTGTGAAGTGCATCTTCATTGGATACCCATCTGGACAAAAGGGCTACAAATGTTGGAGTCCTAGTGAACGGAGAACATTTGTGAGCATGGATATGACATTCAGAGAGTCTGAACCGTTCTATGGAGAGAAGACGGATCTCAGCTCATTATTTGACTTTTACTCTCCTAACACAAGTAATGCTAGCCGAGAGGGGGAGAGTGAACCATTCAGGACAAGGGAAGATGAACCATCGAGATTTGTGGTTGATTCAATTCCATGTCCTATGAGTGAAGAGAGATGGAGAAAACCAAATGAAGAAGAAAATTTAAGGGTGTATACGAGGAGGCAACCGCATCAACAACATGGTCAAACAAATGATGAGATCCAGCTGTAGGGGGAGCAACATCAACAGTAGGGTCAAACAAATGGTGAGATCCAGCTGCAGGGGGAGCCACATCATCAACAAATTCCAGGGGTCAATGAAGTTGACTCAACTGAGAGTGTGCCATGTGTCACTGATGACTCATTGGATTTGCCCATTGCCTTAAGAAAAGGAACCCGAGCTGGAGCTAGAAAACCTCCAAATTGGTACCGAGAGGAGCATGACATAGCTAAGTATGTATCATATACATCTCTATCTACGAACTACATGGCCTTCATCGCATCATTGCAATCTGTGGTGATCCCAAGAGACTGGAAAGTAGCAAAGCAAGACCCAAAGTGGAGCGAGGCCATGATAGAGGAGTTAAATGCTCTCGAAAGGAATAAAACTTGGGAACTTGTACATCTTCCAGCAGGAAAGAAAGTTGTTGGGTGTAAATGGATCTACAACGTGAAACAGAATCCAGAAGAGAAAATTGAAAGGCACAAGGCACGACTAGTTGCGAGAGGATATAGTCAAACATATGGGATTGACTATGATGAGACATTTGCGCCGGTTGCAAAAATGAACACAGTGAGGATCCTAATCTCATGTGCAACTAACTTCGGGTGGCCGTTGCATCAGTTTGATGTCAAGAATGCATTCTTGCATGGAGATTTACAAGAGGAGGTATACATGGAGATCCCACCTGGTTTCTCTACTCCTAGAACATCAGGAAAGGTATGCAGGTTGAGAAAATCTCTATATGGCCTCAAGCAATCTCCACGGGCATGGTTTGATAAATTTAGACGATTTGTATGTGGTATGGGATATAAGCAGTGTAATGGGGATCATACGGTGTTCTATCGGCACTCAAATAGCCAGATTACAATCCTTGTCGTATATGTTGATGATATTATAATCACCGGAGATGATGAGGTGGAGATATCACGATTGAAAGACAGCCTACGCAAGGAATTTGAGGTAAAGGACCTTGGGCAACTCAAGTACTTTCTTGGCATAGAAATTGCTAGATCTCCCAAAGGGATTGTTCTCTCCCAGCGAAAGTACGTATTGGACTTGCTTAGTGACACAGGCATGCTTGGGTGTCGGGTTGCATCAACACCTATCGATCAAAACCACAAATTATGTGCCGAATCTGGGGAACCAGTGGATAAGGAGAAGTACCAGAAGCTTGTTGGAAGGCTCATCTATCTATGTCACACAAGACCTGATATTTCATATGCAGTGAGTGTAGTGAGCAGATACATGCATGATCCTAGGAGCGGACACTTGGATGCGGTCAATCAAATCCTCCGGTACTTGAAGGGTAGTCCAGGAAAGGGACTGTGGTTCAAAAGGAATGGTCATCTAAATGTGGATGGGTATTGTGACGCTGACTGGGCAAGTTGCTTGGATGATAGGAGATCAACATCTGGTTATTGTGTATTTGTCGGGGGAAATTTAGTGTCATGGCGAAGTAAGAAGCAGTAGGTGGTTTCAAAGTCAACAGCTGAAGCTGAATACAGAGCTATGTCGCAAGGTTTGAGTGAGATGTTATGGGTGAGGAATCTTCTTTCAGAACTGAAAGTGTTGAGGGAAGGTCCTTTAAATTTGTGGTGTGACAACAAGTCGGCGATCAACATCGCAAACAACCCTGTTCAACATGATAGAACCAAGCATGTGGAGATTGATTGCTTCTTCATAAAGGAGAAATTGGAGGACGGTATAATTAAGATAAATCACGTAACCTCTAGCAAGCAAATTGCAGACTGTTTAACTAAAGGATTAGGAAATAAAGAATGTAGTTCAGCTTGTAACAAGATGGGAATGATAGATATCTATCACCCATCTTGAGGGGGAGTGTTGGAGAGTGTCCTAGGAGAGCCTAGAATATTCTAGTGAGTGTTAGTATAGTAGTGCTGTCCTAGGAGTGCCTCGAACATTCTAGTGAATGTTGGAGTCTAAGTTAGTGTCCTACAAGATTCTAGAGTATTCCAGTGTACTAGTTTTGATGTACCTAAGTTCAGCTATATATATGAGAGGATGTGGAGGTCCAAGGGACTATCCCATCCAGAAATTTTCCCCAAAACTAACACTATGTGAACTAGATTATTGTCTCTAGTGCAAGTGGGAGACTGAAGGAAATATGCCCTGAGAGGCAATAATAAAGTTGTTATTATATATTCCTTATATATGATAGATGTTTATTTTACATGCTAGAATTGTATTGATTAGGAAACATCAATACATGTGTGGTTAATAAACAAAAAGGGTTCCTAGTTATGCCTCTCTTATAGACTAGCTTGTTGATTAACAAGATGATCAAGGTTTCCTGATCATGGACATTGGATGTTGTTAATAACAAGGTCACACCATTGGTGGAATGATGTGATGAACATTCATCCGAAGTATAGCATTACGATCAAGTCATTATGTTTATATTGCTATAACATCATACGAAGTAATCTTTATCCTTAGACCATGAGATCATGTTAATTGCTAACACCGGAAGAGTATCTTGATAACATCAAACGTCACACCGTAACAGGGTGACTATAAAGATGGGTTCAGTACTACAAAGGTGTTATGTTGAGGCTCATGGATCAAGAGTGGAATTTTTCAATCCCGATGATGGATAGATATACTCTGGGCCCTCTCGGTGATATCACATTAAGATAGCTTGCAAGCAAGTGATGTGATCACTAGAATGTTATATCACGGGAACAAGAAAAGAGTGCATGTCGGTAACGAGATCAAACTAGGTATGGAGATACCGATGATGGAATCTCGGACATGTAATATATCGAGAGACAAAGGGATTTAGTTACAAGCATTAAAGGTTCTCACGATCACAGAAGTCATCGTTGAATGTGTAGGAGTCAGTACGGATCTCCAGGTCCCGCTGCTGATTATTGATCGGAGAAGGGTCTCGATCATGTCTGCATTATTCGCGAACCGTAGGGTGGCACACTTAAGAGTTACCGGACACCATTTTGGAGCACATATGTTTCAGACGAAAGAATTTCAAAGTAGAAACCGGAAATTGTTTCGGGTGAAATTGCAGAAAGAGGTTCTGCATGTGATATTGAAATATTGCAAGGGGCTATATGTGAATGTTTGTTAATTAAAGTAATTAACAAAATTCTGAATAAATTTAATAAAAGAGTTTTATTAAATGAGAGAACATTAAATTTGGAGAAATTTAATGCATTTAAAGTGGAGACTTTAAAAGGGAATGTGAAGAGGCATTTTAATGTGGAGGGGTTACCACCACATGAATGGGGGAGGTGAGGTCACCCCATGTGCGGCCATGGAGAGAGGGGCACCCCCTCCTATAAAGGCCACCCATTCCTCCTTCATCCTCACACCTCCTTGTGAAGGATCTCTCTCCCTCTAGAATTATTCCCCATGGTCTCGGATTAGCGAGATACATGTTCTGGTGGCATTTAAATGCAGGAAGGAGTTGCTGCTTCATTTGGATCGCTGGAGCGAGGTGGAGGTTGTCCGTGGCTGGAACGTGTGTGTGCAGTACGGATGCGCTCTCGAGTTCCTAGCTGACTTCCTCACGATCTTGAGATCGGCAAGTGTACGACTACATCAACCACGAGTTCCTACTCGTTAACAAAACTCGTTGTCTTCGAGGGTAAGTTCTTGTTGGATGTATGTCAACCCGTTGCTTTGTACCTAGTAGATAGATCTTGGCGTGTAGTTCACACCGTAGGAATTTTTTGTTTTCTATGCTGCGGACCCAACAGTAGGCCCCTTGGCCGGCCACCGACCTTGCCTCCTTCGCCTATAAGAGCCTCCTAGTACCAAAACTTTAGATCGTCAATCAGAAATCCACGAAAAGTTCCACAGCACCGCCGCCACCGAAGGGGAGATTCGGGAGACAAAAAGTCTCTGTTCCGGCACCCTGCCGGGACGGGGAAGTGCCCCCGGAACCATCTCCATCGATCTCCATCGCCATCTCCATCACCATTTCTAATTCCCATGATGAGGAGGGAGTAGTTCTCTCTCGAGGCTAAGGGTTCTACCGGTAGCTATGTGTTCATCTCTCTCTATGCATGATCATATTGTGATCATGAGCTTGTAATCTATAGATCTACCTTGCTACTCAAGTGCTTTAATAGATCTCTGCTCTCCCCATGTGTGTGAAAGTGACAGCGTGCACACCATGGTGGCACTTAGGCTAGAGATTACAAATACTTGTTATGAGTTATATTTGGAGTTGGATGTCTTTATGAAATTGTGGTGTTTGTTGGACTCATCTAGTACTCAAGGTGATAGTGTGGGGTTCTCTAGATGGGAAAGGCTTACTTTGAGGAGTGCTGTTATAGCCCTACCATGGATTAGAGTGTCCGACCGGAGAGTAGTTCAGCGTAGTATCATAAAGAGAATATATTTATATGAGAGTGTTCACTAGTGAAAGTATGATCCCTAGGCCTTGTTTCTAAGCATTGATACACCGTTTGCAATTAGATCTGTTACATGTTTTCTTGCTTCCTTCTTTATTTCGGTTTGTCTTTAGTCTCTTCCATGACATCAAGTTATTTTCTATCACCATATGACTTGTATTTCACTATCTCTTCGCCGAACTAGTGCACCTATACACCTGACAAGTGTATTGGGTGTGTTGGGGACACAAGAGACTTCTTGTATCTTGATTGCAGGGTTGCTTGAGAGGGAATACCTTTGACCACTTCCTCCCTGAGTTCGATAAACCTTGGGTAATCAACTTAAGGGAAAACTTGCTACTGTTCTACAAACCTATGCACTTGGAGGCTCAACAAGTTTCTACAAGAATAGAAGTGCGTAGACATCAAGCTATTTTCTGGTGCCGTTGCCGGGGATATACATGACAGCTTCAACCTGTTTCCTCCCTGTCAAAAGCTATTTTCTGGCGCTGTTGCCGGGAAGGTAAGATAAAAGGTATTCACACCGGAGGATTAAAGAAGAAGAACCTCCCACGGAAAACGCCTATTTTATGGCGCCATTGCCGGGGAGGTAAGGTAAAAGGTACTCACATCCTCCGGTGTGAGTGCTCGAAGTTATTTCCTTTAGATTCTACAATTTTTTCTTTTTGTTTCTTGTTTTCACTAGTTAGGCTTAATGGAAAACAACAACAAAATTAGAGAGCTTTATAGTATTTATCTTGAGTTATGACATGAAGTGTTTGAAGAGAAAATTAAAAAACCTATGGAACTTTATTTGCATGCTAATATCAATGTTGTTAGTATGAATTCTTTGGACACCATTATTGCTAATGCTATGGAAAAGTCTAAGCTTGGGGAAGCTAGTTTTTATGAAAATGATCTTTTTAGTTCCCCAGCTTTGGAAGATAGCTATTCTATTGCTTATGATGATACCAAACCTCCAATATATGATGATTACAATGATGAATATGATAATTTTAGTCCACCTACTATCGAGGAGGAAATTAATTATGACTACAATATGCCTCCTATATTTTATGATTATGGTGATGAGAATAATAATGATAGCTATTTTGTTGAATTTGCTCCCACTACGATCAATAAGAATGACTATGCATATAGGGAGAGTAATAATTATTATATGCATGTGGCTCATGATAAGAATGTTTTATGTGATAGTTATATTGTTAATTTTATTCATGATGCTACTGAAAGTTATTATGAGAGAGGGAAACATGGTTTTATGCATCTCAATAATATTAGGTTTCCCTCTTTATGTTGAAAGCTTGAAGTTGCACTTGTTTTGCTTTCCTATGCTTGTTGCTTTGTGCTTTCATGACTTGTTTCTTTACAAGATTCCTACGCATATAAAGTGGGTTAGACTTAAATGTGTTTTGAATTTGCTTCTTGATGCTCTCTTTCACTTCAATTCATATTTCTTATGTGAGCATCCTCTCAAACTATCATGCCTAACTTAAAGGCGTTAAAGAAAAGTACTTATTGGGAGATAACCCAAAAGTTTTAGATTAGTCTTGGAAGTTATTACTACTGTAATAACCGCTCCTTATCCTTTTTATTTGCTTTTTGTGCCAAGAGTAACCTCTAATGAGAGAGAAGTAATGATTGGGAAAGTTGCTGTCCCGAAACAGATTTCTGTGCTTCACCGTAAAAATTCGTGTAAAATCTCTGTACGTCCTTTTGAGGCGTGAATTTTTGTGCTTCTGCCCCAGGTTGTTATCTAACTTTCCTTAGTTCAACACGTTTTGATTTGAGCAACAGAAGGTCTTAGAAAAAATTCTCCTTTACCCGCTGGTCTGTTTTGACAGATTTCTGCCATTTTCTGCATTTGCTTCTTGTTGGTTCCTTTTTGAGTTCTTTTGGGAAATTGAGCTTTTTGAAGGAAGTGCTACAGTAGATAGTGTTCTAATGGAAGTTTATTTGGTGTTAGAACTGAACCTTAAGACTTATTTATCTTGAGTGCACTAATGTTGCCAATAAAGATTGTGTGAAGTTTTGTATGAAGGAAAAATTTCAGGTGTATGGAAGGAATGAGTAATGAGATGAAGGATGGACTAAAGCTTAAGCTTAGGAATTCCATGCATGTCATCCCAAGAAATATCCAAGAAGTACAAGCATCAAAGCTTGGGGATGCCCAAGGCATCCCCTTCTTCATCAATAAACATATCAGGTTCTTCCAAACACTTCATTTTTATTGTTTCATGCACACTTGTGTTTTTCTTGGAGCGTCTTCTCTTTCGTTTTCATTTTGGTTTTAGTTTGCTTTTGTTTGCTTATTTTTCTGAATAAATTGGTTGGAGCCCCTCTTTCATACATTGGTTTGCAAATAGTTTGGTTTGGTTTGGAAAAGAGTAGGAAAGTTCATGCTTATGTGGTAAAAAGAGCTTGTTTTTGACTGTGGCCTATGCTTTATCATGCCATGCTTGATATTGTTTTGGCTTTATTCTTAGTATGCTTTGCTGTAGCATGACTTGTTATAAACAATTGAGATTGCTTAATGTGCCTTGGATGAATCATGCATTGTTTTAGCATATTAAAGCATAGTATAGTGGTATTCTCCTTTGATGCTTTATTTGGGTTGACTTGGCGCATGCTCACACCATGTTATGACTATCCAAAGTCACCATAGCCTTTATGATCCTTTAGTTTTCAACTTGTAGTATCACTTTATGCTTTGATCAATGATGTTTTGTCGCTCTGCATGATTATGGCCATTATTGCTCTCTTAGTTTGTCGCTCCCAGTCTTTTGCTAGCCTCCACAACAAGGTATGAGTTCCACTCATGCATCCAACTCCCTAAACCAAGTTATTCCAAAGAGTCCACCATACCTACCTACTAGCTTATGCTATTCCAAGTATATTCATGCTTTTGTTTACCTTCCAAATTAAACTTGTTATGAGAAAACTAGTGATTAAAGCTCTCACGAACTTGATGGCACACTTTACTTTACTTGCCCTTAATAAAATTGAACCATTGTGTCGTCTATGTTGTATATGCTTGCACTTATTTGTCGGGAATTAGCAGAACCATGCTTTCATGGGGAACGCCTTCAATATTGCACTTGGTACTTGTACCTAGTTGATATCATGCTCTTTTGTATATGGATGTCGTCGGTGTGAAATGAAAGGGGAGCTTGTAAGTCCATGGAGTTATGTATATGTGTTAGAGAAACACCTGGGCCGCTGGTCTAATCCATGCTGACATGGTGGAAACCTGCAGCGTAACCATAATGAGTTGTCTATGAAGCATTCTTCTTATAAAAAAGAGTCCTATATTGAGAAAAGAGAGAAAAGAGAAAAAAAAAGATGATGAAAAGAGGAAAGAGAGAAAAAAGCACCATATTCCCATGGTAAATAAGAAGATTGCTGAGATGCTCGTTGTCTGCTTGCCTTGTCATTTTGATATGGGGATTCTTCCGTATCATCGGGCAAGGGGTACCCCGTTGGCGGTACTCTATGATACGCATATACTTACAATGACAAGAACTTACCGGTGACTAAACTTGAGTAGCATGAGGAGCGGCCCTCGTATACAAGGGACATGAGATTTCTAACTTATACTTCATCAAACATGTACACCATAGTTTGTTCACTCTAACCTTAATCACTTCAAGATGCTTATGATAGGGGCAATGAGAGCTGAAAGCTATAAGTACCATAATTTTTGGAAGCTCTTTATGAGACTTGAATCCCTACTTCCTTCTATGAAGGCCTTTCTTCCACCATTATATTGAATCTCCATCTTCTATCTTTATGCACCTACTTTGAGAGCATAGTGGCCATTCTTAGTTCTATGTGCATTGTCCCAAGACTAGTTGATTGATGCATAACTTGATATTGCTTGTTTTAAACTTTTGTATCTAGTCACTCTTATGAACTTTGAAGGTGTCGAATGCATTTATATTTGCTACTCTATTGAGGGATAAGCTGAATACTATTATGCTATGTTTTCTTTATGTGAAACAAACAAACGTCTTGCAAAGCATTGTTATTCATGAATCTTTTGTTTGTGCCTTTTCATGTTGCATCATAGTTTCTTTGCTTATTGCTAGAACTTTGTCTTTCATGTTATGATTGAAGTACTATGATCCCAACTTTGAATGTTTTACAAATACTTTGATCAAGTCTTTGATGGTGCATGTCACCTCAAAAATTATTCTTTCTTTTTATCACTTACCTACTCGAGGACGAGCAGGAGTTAAGCTTGGGGATGTTGATACATTGCAAATGTATCTATAATTTTTTATGTTCCATGCTTGGTTTTATCTACTTTCTTGTGTTTTGTTCCAACTTTGGAGTACTTTTCATATGATTTCTGGGACTAACCTATTAACAAGATGCCACAGTGCCAGTTGCCTGTTCTCTGCTGTTTTTGGTTCCAGGGAGTCAGAAAATGAATATTCTCGGAATTGGACAGGACAAAAACCAAAGTTACTATTTTCCCAGAAGACTCACGGAGCCAGAAGGAGAGTCGGAGAGGGGCCACAGGCTGGCCACACCCCCTTGGCGCGGGCCAGCCCAGGCCGTGCTAGGGCATGGTGTGCCCCCCCTGGCCGGCCACCGACCTTGCCTCCTTCGCCTATAAGAGCCTCCCGATACCAAAACCCTAGATCGTCAATCAGAAATCCACGAAAAGTTCCGCAGCGCAGCCGCCACCGAAGGGGAGATTCGGGGGACAGAAAGTCTCTGTTCCGGCACCCTGCCGGGACGGGGAAGTGCCCCCGGAACCATCTCCATCGATCTCCATCACCATCTCCATCACCATTGCTGATTCCCATGATGAGGAGGGAGTAGTTCTCTCTCGAGGCTAAGGGTTCTACCGGTAGCTATGTGTTCATCTCTCTCTATGCATGATCATATTGTGATCATGAGCTTGTAATCTATAGATCTACCTTGCTACTCAAGTGCTTTAATAGATATCTTCTCTCCCCATGTGTGTGAAAGTGACAGCGTGCACACCATGGTGGCAAACTAGAGATTACAAATACTTGTTATGAGTTATATTTGGAGTTGGATGTCTTTATGAAATTGTGGTGTTTGTTGGACTCATCTAGTACTCAAGGTGACATTGTGGGGTTTTCTAGATGGGAAAGGCTTACTTTGAGGAGTGTTGTTATAGCCCTACCATGGATTAGAGTGTCTGACCGGAGAGTAGTTCAGCGTAGTATCATAAAGAGAATATATTTATATGAGAGTGTTCACTAGTGAAAGTATGATCCCTAGGCCTTGTTTCTAAGCATTGATACACTGTTTGCAATTAGATCTGTTACATGTTTGCTTGCTTCCTTCTTTATTTCAGTTTGCCTTTAGTCTCTTCCACGCCATCAAGTTATTTTCTATCACCATACCACTTGTATTTCACTATCTCTTCGCCGAACTAGTGCACCTATACACCTGACAAGTGTATTGGGTGTGTTGGGGACACAAGAGACTTCTTGTATCTTGATTGCAGGGTTGCTTGAGAGGGAATACCTTTGACCACTTCCTCCCTGAGTTCGATAAACCTTGGGTAATCCACTTAAGGGAAAACTTGCTGCTGTTCTACAAACCTCTGCACTTGGAGGCCCAACAACTGTCTACAAGAATAGAAGTGCGTAGACATCAGTGTGCTTGAATAATGTACATATTGGGTAATGTGTATTGTAGTGCTTGTGAGGCTTGCTGAAATAAGTGAGAGTATGCTCACATGGGCAACAAATCCCTTGTAATATAAGGAGGTAGTGTATAGGGGGAGTGTCTTGCTGTGGTTGGGAGTTGTAATACTTCGAAGACATATGTTTAATACATGGTATATGTTTGAGTATTCCTTGGTTTTTCTTGGATCTTCTTGATTAACTAGATCTATGCATGAAGTCCGACTTGATGTGCGAGTGCATGTTGCACTATCAAGTTCTTACTTGATGTTATAGATCTAGATAGAAAAGGGAAATTGTGTAAGGGAGTGACGAGTTCCGAAGATCAAGATGAAGATTTGCAAGAAGAAGGAAGCTACATATAGGTGTATCAAAGCTATTTTGAGTGATGGATAAATTCCAATTCACTATAAGCTGGAAATAAGAAGGAATATTATTATTACAAAGGCGGTGGAGCAACATTAGAGGAATTTAAGTTCAACTGAGATAGGTGATGTTATATCGAAGTGTAACACCCCGTCCACTCCTGGGCCCGGGGGGTGTCACTCCTGGCAGCTTAATAGGATATCTAGACTGGCCCCACAGACCAACACTAGTCTTTTCTGCACACTTTGTCCTCACTCGTGCTTGATTTACCCACTTCCCGGTCGGTCACCCATCCTAGAATTGCTCTAGGCCAAGCACGCTTAACCTTAGAGTTCTTTTCAAATGAGCTTCCGGAAAAGAAGTTGCAACTTGTTGATATGGGTATCCTATCAATCCTATTAAGCCATGTGCCTGGATCTCACATACACCCACCCTTTAGAAGATCGATGCCCTCATTGATCAAGCACACCCCAGGAACGTTCCCTCTTGGCACGTCTGCGTCCAAAGGTCTAAGACATGTGCCATGCCGTGTCCACTGGGCCACACGCCGCCATGCTCCACATGTCCCGCCATCGACCTGCACACACCCGTAATCGCAAGGGTCGGCTCGATACCACTTTGTAACACCCGTCCACTCCACAGGCCGGGGGTGTCACTCCTGGCAGCTTAATAGGATATCTAGACTAGCCCCACAGACCAACACTAGTCTTTTCTGCACACTTTGTCCTCACTCGTGCGCACCCGGTTACCCACTTCCCGGTCGGTCACCCATCCTAGAATTGCTCTAGGCCAAGCACACTTAACCTTAGAGTTCTTTTCAAATGAGCTTCCGGAAAAGAAGTTGCAACTTGTTGATATGGGTATCCTATCAATCCTATTAAGCCATGTGCCTGGATCTCACACGAAGCTAACAATATAGTCGTCCTAAGTTCATGGAAATATCATGAATGAATGTGAAGGAGAAGTTTGGAAACCATAGCTGGTGTTCAAGCTTTGACAAATTAGAGAGAATGCCAGTAGTAAGTCTAGAACCTGTATGGTAATTCATACACTTAGGAGGATCCAAAGCTAGTATTCGTAATTAGAATCTGCAGCTGGTATCAGCTGGTATCCGTAGTTGGTATCTTAATGATGTAGTGAAGTAAGTCATATTTGTGTAATCTAAAGAGTATAAAACTTGGTCTAAGTTAGCTTAATTCTAAAGGAGTATACAATTAAAGATCGTCTTTCGAGACGCTTCGTGAAATCGGAGTTACTAAAGCGAAAATGTCCAGAAGGTTAAGGGTAAGGCAAGCAACGTTGGAAGATTTATTACGGAGATCCACTACTATGTGGGTGTACCGTAGATTCTTTCGTGAAACCTTATATATGTAAGATTCAAGCTAGATAGAGACCAATACCTTAACTATTGGGTATTATACATGAAATTTACAGATCATTAGGAAACCCTAAGGGGGAGAGTAAACAATAAACACTGAAGTGTAGTTATCCAACTTTCTGACTAAAGGTTGGAGAAGTACTAACTATGATGAGATTAAGCCTTATTCCCATAAGGTTATAAGAAATCACTTGTATAAGAGTACTCTCTGGAGTATGTCCGGATGATAGATCGAAGGAGATATAACTTCTTAACCTAGTGGACTAGTTATAAAAGAGGAAATAGTTAGTAAGTTGTTCTGGGCCTACTAAAATACTCTAGTGTAAAGTAGTAGGAAGACCTGATTGGAATAGATGAAATGTGTCCAAAACCAATCCTAAGTAGAATTATGAAGACATAACCCAAGGGATTATAGTAGAAGGAGTCATGCTATATATTGGAAACGACAGACGGAAGTTGCCAAGTATAAAGAGAATTCAAGGAAAAGGAGTTGGATACGGGATACCACAATTATTCCCAATTGTGATCACAATGGATTTCGAGAAATGACGTGATCAATACAAGTCAACTCCTCATTCCGAAACGTAAGAGAGTACGAACTTCAGGGACGAAGTTTATTTTAAGGGGGAGAGTCTGTAACATCCCAGCATTAGAGCTTATAAATAAGCTGAGATAAGGTGTGTGCATTGCATTCATGCATAGAAAATCTGGGGAATTTTTGCGCAAAACTAAAAGTGCGTGGAGGGATCGATATCTCTCTTGTTCTGATAAAAGCATCTGAGCAAGTGCGACAGATTTCAGCATGATCTCTATTATATATTGGTGTTTAAGAGTGAGCAATTCAAAGTTGAATATTTGAAAGGTAAATTTGAATTCTAAAAGAGTTTGAAATAGAATTATAACTCGTAGTTGAGTTATAATTCTAATTATATATTTGAGATCTTGTTTACAAGAATGATACAAATAATCATAAGTATTTAAGTAAAAGAGGAGGAATTAAGTTATTCCATAATATAATATTATAGTACAATTAGAATAACTTAAACAAGGAAATACTTCTTATTTCTTCCCTTTAGTCAATTGCAACTATACAAATACAATTGGATAAAAAAATTATTAATAAAAGAATTCAAATAAGAAAGTTTATCTCATTCTTTTCTTAGTCCATAATAATAATTCTTATACAAGTAAATAAGTAAGGAAATGTACAAAAACAATTGTCACACAATCAAAAGAACTTTATTAAATATACAATTATTGCAATGTCTGTACAGAAGGCAAAAGAAAAGATTACAAAGGTAATTAAATAAAACCCTAGACTAATATCTAGCTAGTCTTAAACCAGGTTCTTGGTCATCAGTGCTTCTGTACCTGTAACATAAAGGAAAGAAAGAAACAAAAGAAAGGAGATTAGTGGGGGTTAGTGATACTCTCAGTTATGGCAGTGAGTTGCACTGCTTAATCACATCATCGAGTACTTAATTCAGGGTCTATGCTTAGCATATGTTCTTATCAGAGATGTGCCTCAGACAATCTGCATCACAGGCTGGGAAGGGGCAGATTAGCCCTTGGAATCATAAGAATAAAGGCCAATCCAAGATAATATCAAAACAGCTGAAGCACATCCACAACACCAAGTTTCCCACATGTGGGAACTTGCACCTAGTGGGACCTAGATATAAGCAGCATACACATCCATGCAAATAGATGTGTTTTCAATATAGCAATAGCCCTAGCAAGCTCATAAAAGGACGCACAGCCGTAGCAGCTTCAGCTAGCTACTTCACTTTCTCCACACAGCCAAGAAACCCTTTCAGAGCTATCTCAAGAACACCACTAATTCATTCCCAGATCTACATCAATAACACCATAGCCACCATGACTCCATAGCAGAAATAGGCTAGCCTAGCAGATCAAGCTCATTAGAGAAATACAAGCTAGGATCACTGGGAGGAAAGGCACCAACAACAAAAAGATCAAGTACAATGACAAAGATAGCTGGCTGATTAAGCGCATCAACAGCAAGTTCTAGTAATTCACCCATCATCAGGTTATTCTCTATTTCCATGATCAACCATAGTATCTGTGCTTACTTTATTTCACCATAAGAAACAAGGGGATCAAATAGGATGTTGCAAATCAATATCTATTCAATTACTCTTCAACTAGAACATATCTAGGAGGATAGGTGGATTGTTTCTCTCAGAACTGCAAAGATTTCTATGCAAAATCATCATAGAGAATTTAAAAGTCATCAAGTAATATCTATTCTTTAATGAAATCTTGCCTCAGCCTATGCATCATTGGCTGGGTCATAGTAGCAGGTCATGCTTATTAGGTCCACTGCTGTGCACTCACCTCAAGGGGGCACCACAGCAGTAGATCTAATAATAGCAGAAGCCACCAAGTTATTTACCACAACAGCAAGATCATCTATGAAGGAACCACTAGAGAAATCACTTGGGCACACATTAAAATCACCAATAAGTATCCATATATGATCATGCAAGGGCGTGATCAATTATAAGTAGTTAGGCAACAAGTAAAATCAAGTAGTTTTTACTTTAAGAAGGATCTCATACCAGCATCATAGACCAAAGAGGATCTAGTCTTAACTAGATATCAAAAAATCATAGCTGCTAGTATACAGGGCACATTCCCAGTAGGGTAGCACCTCTGTACCTAGGAGATTCATTTTTGCTTGAGCACAAGCACAAGTACACTTTCCTAAACCCAGATAATCATATTTCTAAAAGATTTTAGGAATCATTTATTCACTTTAATTAGAAAGAATAGCAAGGGTCAACACTGTCTAACACCAGGCTACAATATTGAGAACCTCAGCAATCAAGGGAATTAAATCATCTTCCTATAAGCATATAGGAATCATTCTTCTACAAGATCAATTCAATAAACATGACAGAGAATAGAATAAATATTAATTAACCATGGTTCTACACAGTATCAAGATAGATTTCTGAGCAAAGCCATAGATTCCAGGGTACTTCACAGAAAAGTACCAAGTCAATTAACCAAGTAACATCAGTTTAGGATAGAGGCATCCTAACTCAAACCATAATACTGAATTTACCACCAATACCAATAATAACATAGGTATCTGCACAATCCTAACCATGCATTTACAGGATGTTCTCTGATAAATAACATGGTCACAGAATATGATCAAACAGAGTTAGCAATACACACCAGTGAGGTCATCTACAAGAGTATTGCCCAGGAAACTGACCAAGAGGCTAAGTTAAACACCATTACAGAGGATGAACCCTAGAATTAGGTATAAACCCTAAATAGGGAAATCCATCGCAAGTAACCGCATGGCATGGAGTAGAGATAAGATAGATCATAGAGAGGAGATGAGAGCACTTACTCGAGTTCCTCGTAAGATTATCAGAGAAGAAGTAGAGAGGAGGTCGGTGGCAGAGAGGTAGCGGCACGGGGAGCCCCCCGAGGGGCGCTGCAACCCACACCTACACACAGCAGTGGCGACCATGGAGGGGCGGTGTCACGAGCACCACAGCACCATCGAGGACAACGCCAGAGCACGGCGGACCAAACCCTAGCCATGAGGTGGGGGAGGTCACCGCGGCCAGCGGAGAGCACCAGCACCAGATCGAGCAGGCCAGCATCGTGCGGCGTCATCATCCACACCGTCTTACACCACAGCGGTGGTCGCGGTAGCCTGGGGCCGCCGGAATCATAGCAGCGACGACGTCGCCAAGGATAAGATCGAGAGGGAGTGCAAGGAAAATGACGGGGCTGATTGAGGCCGGTTCAGTGTCCTTGGGTTGGTTTGACCCAACCCAGTGGGCCGGATCGGGCCGGGCCAGCCCTGTGGGCCAGGCCCATGTTTAATAAGAAGGTTTGTTTAAAATTTCTAATTACAAATATACCCCTAAACTTATTTCAACTCTAGGAAAATAAATAAAAATCCTAAAAATATGTATAATATATCAAAATGATTACAAAATTAATATCTACCTAAGAAAAATATAACTTAACTTATTTAAGTTTAATAAAATGCAAATAAATAATAACACTATTAACTTCTAAATGAAATTTCATAAAATAAGTAAAAGTCCTAAAAATCAATAAAAATCATTTCTGTGTACTAAAATCATTATAGTACCTCATAAGAATTATTAACTTTAATTATTACAAATAAAACTTAAAACAGATATTCTAAGATATTTAATCCTTGGTGGAATTTTATAAAAATAAGAATGATACTTAAAAATAAATAAAAATCATTTTTAAGATCTAGAATACATATAGTTTACTAATATAATACTAAATATAATATTCCATAAGTTTTTAAGGTTTTAAAGTAATAAATTGTGAACTATTCTATAGAATACCATTTTATAAATTCTTTAGCAACGTTTCTTAAATAAGAAATAATCACAATTTGGTACTAAACCTAAACTCTCTTATATGCAAGTACTTGTTCTAAAGTCATAAGTTAAATACACTTTAAGTATAAGATAATACTTTAAAGGAGAATTCTTTATAAAACCTTAAATTCAAGTAAACCAACAATTTTAACTAAGTTTTAAGCATCATACATTTATGATAAAAGTAATGCTCTTCACTTCTCAACCACACCATACTTAACATGATTTTTTTTAAACCCTAACACATTAATGTTATTAGCCAAAAATTGCTTTATCTAATAAGACAAGTCAAACTCATAATAACCAAGCACATTTAAACTCATCATTCACTTAAATCGGAAGTGAATGATCTCACAGTCTCGAACATGATTATTATAAAACTTAAAACTTTTAAATACTTTAAACACATCACACCCTAGGTCTATTTATGTTTTAAAGTTAACTTTAATTCATAAAGTTATGTAGATAATGTATAAAGTATAATTATGGTTTATAATTAACTTTTGTCTGTTACAATCAAATCATAAGGCATCTCAAATTCATCTAATTCGAGCCAATACAAACAACATCGATCACATTCTATTAACCACACAGATTGTTTAAACCTTGGCAAAGAAACTTTTTCCTCAAAGGTTATTCGTTTTGCCACTTCAAATGACAACCTTATAAATAAGTTCTTTAACTCTTTCCAATTTATCACACCAACATCCATCATAATTACCAAATAGTAATTCACCTCAACCTCAAAGTGGTATTACACTTCACTTGCACACTTTACATGTTAAACATTTAAATTCTTTGTAGTTAAGTAAACATGAGAATTAGCTAATTTTTAAAAAGTGTCACCTAAAATAACTCATTCATGTTATTGGGGATTTATCTTGAGATTTTACAAAAATGCATTACATTACTTATGCATCAGCATATTGCTTCTTTAAACATTAGTCCTTACCGGACTAATGATGCTGTTTATAGAATTTGGATCTTCTATTATCTTGAAGACCGTGCGTGCATAATCCTTTAATCACAAAAGGCAAGTTCACAACTTGCTCATGTCCTTTGATTATTTTTTATCAAATGTTGTCATCACCTGCATTTCAAAAGGGACGGAAAATATTATTTTCATAATAATATGATTATGGATTATTTACCAAGTGGTAATAATCTATTGATATAATTCCGGTGGTAAAGGAACATAATATCTAGGACTTAACCACGAATGTCGCCATTGTTTCTAGCGTCGTATATTACGCGTTAACCATGAGATTTGGAATGGGACAGAGAAGTCAGCTGCATCTTCTTCCTTTCATATGGAGGCAAGATGACCTTATCGTGAAGTTGGGATTCCTGGTATGGATCCAACATGTGGGTGGGCACCCTTAGGCCCCACAATTTTGGTGTCTAGATTATTTATGAGTGGCTGCCGGAGGTATAGTCGGGCCTTTCATGGAGCTTGCCAGGGCATCACCACTTCATAGAGTCTTCGAGAACTCACCAGGGTTATAGCTTGCCCTAGTTGGAGGCTTAACGGAGGTGTAGTCAGCCCTGGAGGATCGTGCAGACATATGGGGTCGCGGAGAGGGCGGTGATTGGCTTGGATCACCTACTAGGCCCCACATCAAGGAATTGTGGACGGGAAAGATCGCCCGGTTGTGCAACAAGGAGTTAATCTCTCATGGGTAAAGAAACGCACCTCTGCAGAGTGTAAGAATTGTGACATGTTACTCCTAGTTCCGGGAAGGATCTACGAACGCGGCATGAAAGGAACTCCATGAAGTTCTAGTCAACCTATGAAGGCTGTAAAAGCAACCTTTGAAGAAATGTTTATGAAAACCTGCATTGCCTACGACCTATGGTCTGTGGTTGTAGAGATAGTGCATCATACACTCCTTTTTAGCGAACTTGCTGAGTACGCTCGTACTCAACCGTACCTTCTTAACCCTTGCTAGATTCTAGGCCGTTGAAGATGACGTCAACATCAATTTCTGCTCAAGAAACCATCATCGACAACTCAAGTTATTCAATAAAGTCAATGAAATCAACATATACATCAGCTGAAGTGAAGATAAAGTGTCGGTTTAGATAGGAGTAGATTCTCTAGCCATAAAATCTATCTCTGTAGAGCATTGCAATAGTAGCAATGGCAAGCCAAATAGTTTAGATGCTAGTCTTAGTTACTAGATATTGCTGAGTTATTATTTCTGGTTCTTCTTTGAAAGAAGTTCTTTCTCTCTTTAACTTAGAGTGTTCCCTGGATCTTTTGTAAAGAGTCGAGTTGTAATCTATAGTCATATGTTGGACCTACTGTGTTTCTGTTGTACCACTCTGAGGGATGTAATACTAGTGAGCGGTGTTTCATTGGTGTTATGTCAAGGACTATAGTGTACTACATCATGCAGTGGTATGCTGGGTCACCGCAGAGGATGACGAGGACAGTGATGCTGAAGAGCTTGTCCCTTAGACGCCACTGGCTGCCAAGTCCTGCCCTGCTTCTATTGAGGACGAGGTCAAGGGCAATGAAGTGAAGATGACCTGCACTGTAGCTCCCACTGATGGAGTTGAGGAAGGTTGGGTGCAGGTGGGTCGGGGCATCCGCCCCGACCGTGATCCATCGTCTTTGCTTCAAAAGGAGGGTCTCGAGCGTAGTCTTGCCTTCAAGCGCTGGGATCGAGGGAGATGCTTTCGGTGCCTCGAGCTTGACGACCATGTCAGTACTTGCCGTGAGCCCTTCAGATGCATCCAATGTCGTCGTCTTGGTCATCGTGAGTGTTTCTGTCATGCTCGCTTTCCTATCGCTCTTGGAGACGAGGTGGTCATGCGTGCTCGTTCTCCGGTCGCTCCTGCTCCCTGCCAGCAGAGTTCTCCGTCTGCTCAGCCTCGTCGTTCCTCATCATCCCGAAGTTGGGCTGATGTCGTGGGCCACTCGCCGGTGATTGCAGTGGTGCTGCCAAGACCCTCTGATAGGTGTTGCGAGCAGGTTGAGGTCAACGCCACTTTGGACACTCTCTTTTAGTCACAGGTCGCCTTGATGCGCTTGGAGCTCCTCCAACTGGTAGAGGTCCACATCGAAGAGGCGTTTCGCCCCCTCCGTGTGGAGGTGGCAGCTCTCAAGCTGTTATTGGTGCGTGGTGGTGATTCTTTGGAGCCAACGGAGGCATGCCCTTCTGATGGTCTAGGGCTCGCCAAATCTCAGGATTTGGTTGCTTTTGACTCCTCTGAGTAGAAGTCATATGTAGTTGAGGATGAGCAACACTATGGCTGTTTCTCTCCCTGTGGCCCGTCATCGCAGCCTATTGTGTCGGCTGCCTCTGAGTGCGAGGGCATAGGCTTGATCATGGCTCAGGCGCTTGACTTTTAAGAAGCGTGGTGATATCGACGATGTCGTCTCTCTCTCGCCTAAGTCCGGCAAGCTTGTGGTTCCCATAGGTGATGGAGTTGATAAGTCAGAAGTGTTGACTCCTTTGCCAGGAGGTGTCGTCGCTAGAGAAATTTGTGATTTTCTTGCCACCTTAGTTGCTGCATGTCATGGATCCAACAATTCGATTGGGTGTAAGGTTAAGTCCTTGAGAGGTAGCGCTAGGCCAAGAGAAGCCTTTGGGAAGGAGAAATCAAGCAAGAAGAGGGGTGCTACTGGATATACATCTGGAGTCTCTTGATGGTTGTGCCCCTTTGTCCGGCCATATCTTTGCCGGCACGCGGTGTAGGAGTGTCGTGGTTGGTGTGTTCATTCGTGTGGCTTTTTGGATCTTCTATTAGGTTTTGTTGTCGGTGTGTGTGGTTGTCGGTGTGTTTGGGCGTTTTCTCATGTGTTGTTGGTGTTTGAGTGGACTTGGCCCTAATGTTGTAGGTTTTTGCCCGATTTTCTCCTAAAAAAACTAGGCACCTTCTTCTTAATTAATGGATGGGGCAAAGCTTTTGCCTCCATTTCAAAAAAACAAAAAAAAGGTTATATAGGCAGTGCCAGGTGGGTTGTAGGTGGACCTGAGTATGGTAAATGGTGATGGTGTTCATGGGTGCAGCACCGACAACGGAGGCGCGGTCCGTCTTGTTGCTCACGACCACATATTCATGGTCCAAATCATCGAGCGCCTCGGCGTACCCGGCCTTATCCTTCGCACCACCAGCGGCGCCCGCTTCTAATTTTTCCTAATGCTCATCGACAGAGGCTACATCCCAGTTCAAGGCCGTAACATAATTTCATCTTAATTTGTTGGATCGATCAATTGATCAACCTCAATGTACGCACTGATATATTCTTTGCTCGTGTCATCGTGTGCAGACTGCATAGTGGGAGTGGGGAGTGAGGTGAGAGAGTTGTCGTCATACACAGTGTAGCAACCCTGATGCAGGTGGGGAGCCACTTGTTGACTTGCGAGCTACGGAACATGCCGTGGCGGCAGTGGATGCGTATTCGCTCAACACATTCCACGTGTTGGGGCACCGTGAGCTGGAGAGGCTCCATTGCGAGCTCCTCATGTTGATGTTCGTCATTGGCCGGCAAAGGACCGGAAAAGACCAACATCGGTATGTCATGCACGAGCTGTCGAACTGACTCACTTGGATTTATCAGTCATGAATCGGATCATCCATAGATCAGTTTTCACCTTGTGGCTATCTAAACAAGTGTGAATTTTTTTGGGGAATTCTGAGTGTTCTGCACAAACGTTTCTGAACTTGATTGGTTAATGATGCCTTTCTATTTCTATAACCATGAAGATGATGATTTATTCTTGTGAAAGCAAGTTCGATTCAGTTAAAATGTTAAATTTTAAATTTTAAATATTACTGAACTAACCATAAGAAGATTTTATCCCATCCTGAATTCAGTCTAGATGATAAAGAGGACAATGACTTTGAGTGGTGAATAATTTGTACCTAATGAATCATGTACTCTCTTCCACCAGAAATAAATGACTTAGATTTGTCTAAATTCATATGTATCTAGATGGTTATTTATTTTGGACAGAGAGAGTACTTAATCTGTACATGGTACGATAAGAGAACATTCCCCTCTACCGATGAATCATATACTTATACTTCTCTAAGATAGTGTCATTTACACATATAACTGAGATGAACAATTTTCAACGGAGCCTTCAATTTTCTACAAACCACAAATTACGGGGGTGTTGCTTAGTTGTCCTGAAAGTACTGCTTTTTTAGTCTACTAACATGTAAAATGGATAGAGAGCGTACATATATAATGCTGGAAGTAGAGATGTAGTATGACCTAAGATTGGATACACATCTACACCAGCCCACAAAAGAACAATATTTTTATATGGTCCATTGTAAACTCTTATGGTATTTTCTATGTTCTTGAAAGGATTTTATAGTATCATCAGAGATGAGTAGTTTCAATACATGGTGCAATTTTCCGCAAATACAAACCACTGCTAGAATATAACACATGAAGGAAAAAGAGGAGACATACGAACCTGGCAATTCAACTATGGCGTTTCCTTCTCCCAGAGGATCAACGGGAGTGCATGATTAACGAGTGCAACTGGCTGCTGATAGTTGTGCTTTCCTACCTGTCTATGGCTTATTTTTCGATGGTTGATATGCGTAGCGGTCCTCTCTAATCCGTGATGAAACTTTTAATAAAATGTTCTATGCATCTATTGCGGAGGCCGGGGTCTTACTCCCCGTTTCAAAAAAAAGAACCCGCCGACTCTTATGATTTCAACAGAAATTTTACAGCATACTTTTCTCTCTGAATGTTTTTAAAACCGGATAAAGAAGAAAAATTGATAATACCAATTCACATGTAGCCAAAATTACTTGACGGGGATACATCCTTGGAGCAACATGTTAAGAATTTCTAGAATGCACTAGCTTGTTTCATGCTAGGTTGCGTCGGTGAATCTTCTACACAAGAAAGGTTGTGTTGGTGAATGGCACAAATAATTGACAATCTTTTGAATTCATGTAAAAGAAAATTTGTGGGTAAAATTGATGTAAATATTATGGTTGGAAATATATTTGGTGCAAATGTTCATGGTAAAAGTTCCAAAATATCATATGAATAAATAGCAAGATACAATGAAAAATAAAGCAAACATACAAAAACCGAAAGCGTCATACCATTAATCCGGTGGACCCATATAATTATTTTGATTGTCATGACTAAGTTCTGTGATAAAATTTTGGTGCTGGCATATACGTACGACTTTGATGGTTTACATATAGTCATGTCACCTTCCTCGGATGTTCTATGATTCATCCGTTCCCGCAAAACTTGCTAGCCCTTATTATGGTTTCGTGGAGTTTGTCAAAATCAAAAAATATGCATTTTCTGTCCCGTAGCAACGCACGTATATTCAACTAGTAATGACTAATCTTTCGAATAGAATGATAGTTGAAAAATTGCAAGTAGCTAATTTTACTAATTATAACTGGCATCGTATGATTTTTTAAATTTATGTTGTTCAACAGTTCTACTATAAAAAAAGTAGAGACTTTTGATGGGAGTGAAAAGGCTGAACTTTTAACAGAGACACTAATAGATGAGAAAGAAATAAATGGAAAACTGAGTGCATGACAAAGGAAAATATTTTGGCCCAAAAAATGCAACATGTTTGTCTTGTTTTTAGTTAGTTCGTACATGTATGAACTGCTATCCATTATTCTAAAACAAGATGTTGTGGAGGACTATAACAATTATATTGAAATAATGGTCCGAATATCTGAATGTTTGAGATTTCCTGGTGCCTGTTTGAATTTTTACAAGAATCGACCTGATTTGTTCGTTCTCCTCCTAGCTATTTCAGTTACCTTACCGTATCTTTCTATAAGCTTTTTTTAGGCATGGAGTATATGTTCAATTATAATACCAAAATCTTTTCCATCATTAGTAGGAAATCTGCTTTCATTGGGTACCTTTTCAATCAATTATAAGTATGCTTGTGCCCTTTGATTGAACTGTTGCTGGATTTGTAAGTGGTATGCATTGGGTACCTTTTATAGAGCTCAAGGTGAGAATTTGCTATGCAATTCCATGGGTGACAAGTCTTGCTGAGTGGCTTCACATATTTTGCATGGCATGAGGCATCATATAGAACTCTGGGCAAAACAATTCAGCAGTTCCTAAGCAACTGCTTGTCTTTACCACTGAACTATACCACTGGTTTAACTAGCACGTAACATACTGTCCCTTTTCCCGGTTTGTCAATTTCAAGGTTAGTTTCTGAGCAAGAAAAATGATGTGTAGTTGTTCCATCATGATCTCGTTTTTCCTAGTGAATGTTGAAAACGGAATAAATGTGGATCACAATATTAATCACTACTAACTTCGGTATTAATGACTAATCTTTAGGATAGAACTATATTTGAAAATTTGCGAGTAACTCATTTTACTAATTGAAACAGGCATCTTATGATTTTTGTAAATTGATGTTGTTCTATAGTTGTACTGCAAAAATGTAGAGACTTTTTTTGACATGAAAAAGTAGAGACTTTTAATGGGAGTGAAAAGGCTGACCTTTTAACAGAGACACTAATAACTGAGAAATAAATAAATGGAAAACTGAGTGCATGACAAAGGAAAATATTTTGACCCAAAAAATGCAACATGTTTGTCATGTTTTTAGTAAGTTCGTACATGTACTAAATGCTATCCATTATTCTAGCACAAGATGCTGTGGAAGACTACAACAATTATATTGAAAAAATAGTCTGGATATCTGTCTGTTTGAGAATTCCTGGTGCATGTTTGGATTTATACAAGAATATACCTGATTTGTTGGTTCTCCTCCTAGCTATTTCAGTCCCCTTCGCATATATTTCTCTTGTTCACATCATATCTTTGCGTTGTTATAGTTTGAAGCTTTTTGACTTACTGGGTATATCTTCATCTATTAGGGATAATATAACCGGGACAAGAGGAAGCTCTCTCATGATCTAGGCATTCATAGCCGTTCGATCGCGCCATCTAGCACTTTTTGACCGTCGGATGTTCTTCATATCCCAAAATGGGCCGAATATCCCCGAGGGACGCTTCTCTGAAGATCAAACTAACTTCATGTGGTCAATTGGGCCCCCAAAACAGCCCATTAGTTTGGTAAGCTAGAGAATGAGGCAATAAAAAAATGGCCGACATGATTATGTGGGTATCTCCTGGTATTTACATAAGTAGATGACAACTTGAATTTTATAAACTGATATTTTTATTATTTGATTGAGGTGATGGGTAAATTTTATGTTGTCATGCTTATGTAAAGCATTGGTCTTCTGTGTCTTTTTTCTAACGTCACACAAGTATCTTTACTGAAAATCTGAAGGCTACGATACATATACAACTGGTTTTCAATTATATGTAGTAACATTCGTGTCATTTTTTAAGAATTCCAAAACTTTATATCCACAAGTATCTAGCAATTTCTCATATTTGAATGGTATGTTATCAGCTTGTTCTACTTCTTTCGTGCTTCGAGCAATCGTTTGTCTCTCAAGAGGATATAATGTGATAATTTCCTTCGTCCTATGTCTTTTTTGTAGGTTACCTTCTCATTGTGACATAGAGAAAATGTTAAAAATAATTACTATGTTTCTTCTTACTTCAAATAAATATGCCGCACCATCTATACTGAGAAATCGATGATTCAAATTTGGTCAAATGTATATATAGTTCCATTTGTCTTCAAATTTTGTTTAGCATGGTATCATGTGCCCTCTTATATGTACATCAAGCCATTAGGCCATGAAAAAAAATCCCATTCTGCCAAACTGACGCATTATTTTCCTACGAACCACCTCGGCTCTTCAACTACTTTGAATTCAACTAACATTTCAAGTAAATACATATTGATAAAATTCCTACCAATCAATCAAGAAAATAGACAGGCGCGGCAACACGCGCCATTATGATCTAGTAATACCAAAATCATTTCCATCATTAGTAGGAAATCTGCTTTTAACTTCTAAGGCATGATATTTGATAACTATATTGCCATGCCAGATATGTACATAGAAGCTGGAGTAGGCAAAGGAGCATCTGCATTGATCATCAACTTATTTAATCGTTGTTGTGTATGACCATTTGAGTGCTTGTGCATTTTCTCAAGTCAAGATGTCTTGCTACATACTACATACTGTAGAGTCACTTATTCCATTTTAAGAAAATGCATTGGAAGTTTGGGGTTCATGCATTGTAAAGCGGTCCATTAGATTACATGGAACACACTTCCCAAAATCGGGGAGACAAAGTATCTGTATCCATCCTTTCCGAGGACATATTAGAAGTAGGTCTAAATTATTCAGTGCAAATTATATATTCAAACGGCATCATATTTACATGAACAATGTATCTTTCTGTTATAACTCTGTACATGCTTTATCTCTCTGTACTGACTGCTCTTGTATGCCTGCTATGCAATTACGTGTTTAATCCTGTGACTGGGCGATATCCTCCATACCGACGTTCTGGTCGAGCCCTAGGGCGTTCCACACCGCTGGTGAGGCGTCGACGATGTTATTGGCGCACGGCGGCTCGTAGTTATGCTCGTCGTCACAGCCATACACAGAGTCACACTCGTCCACCACCTTAGCATACACGGACTTGCCGTTGGCAGTGATCTTGATGCGGTGGCCACAACGTGCCATGTTCTCAAACCAGCCGGTAGAGAGCGCCACGACTAACTCCTTGTCGCTGTGGTAGGAGTTGTCACACTCCGATGGACCACCACCATCCTTTCCCTTCTCGAAGCTGTTGAGTGTCAGGACGGCCTTGGTGGTTGCGGTGACCGGTGGTGAGCAATGGTACTGCGGGTACCTCTTACCGTCCTCGCAACAGTCTGGATCATTGCTCTTCTCACAGTGGCCGGCCTTGCCCGGGAGATAGCCACTGGCACGGCAAACACCGAGGCCAAGGCAAAGGGAAGAGGTAATGTGGGACGTGGAGAGCGTGACCAGGAGGAAGATGGCCATGGTGGCTAGAGCTCTAATGGTGACCATTTTAGCTTCCCTTAGCTTGTCTTCTCTCTCTATGTGTTACTGACTCCTGATGTGCTTGGCTTTGTTGCTTGCCTACTTTGGGATTGTTGTGTGTGCATCTGCTTATATTGTTGCCTTGCTGCCAGGTCTGAACATTGTTAGATTATTTCCTACGGCAATCCATTGGTATGCTCAGGTTAACTAGTGATTATGGATGGTGTTAACGTACTGTACGATCTCAAATGGGATTTTGGTTGGCGTTTCAATTTTGGTGTCATTTTTTAATTAACCTGCCACTCGGGTCAAATACGTTTACTTGGTTTGGTTGATAACAATGTCTAGCAACTGGATTGCACCATAGATCAACTCATCGTTGTTTCTGATTTTAGTTATTAATTTCTAAATATATAATCTCAGCCACATAAATTCATTTGATTCATGTTTATAAAATTAACATGGAATGATCAACTTGACATACACAAAGAGCTCTTATGATTAAGTGAACAGAAGACGTGGTTATCAAAACACGACTTTTTTCTATTGTGTATATGAGGACATAGATAGTAGAGATCATAGATGATTACGACAACACAAGGATTTCATAGACAAATTCAAGCGAAAGTGAAAATCAGAGGTTGGTGGTGTTTTCTGGCATATGTGTTGCTCGATCTCCGCGGTGGACTCCAAGTTCTTAATATATAAGCTTGCCTTATCCATTAAGTAGATTCCGATAACCCGGTGAATATATTAAACTGAAGTAAGGGAACAAACCATGAGTCCGACAATTTTTTATAACGAAAACAGTAATCTATGGCAATTTTTAATTGCTTGTGTATTATCTCAGGATATTGGAACCCAAGATGTCTTGTTTTTTACATCCTGTGTTGTCTCTATTTTCAGATAAAAGACATCATATATTAGTCCCAGAGATGTTTTGGGGAACATACTTCATAAAATCAGGGAGCTAGTAACTGGGTAATAAGTCTTTTCTCAGGACACATGTGCTAAAAGTAGCTCTAATTTATAAAACACAAATTCTATACAATTGCGACATCATATTTACCCGGACAATGAGATAACAAGGAGAAAGTTGGTTACAAAGTGAAAATTTGGTACATGCTATATATCACTGTCCTGACTATTCTTGTATGCCTGCTATATAATAATACAGTTCTCAGTTTACTTATGTGACCAGGTGATAACCTCCATAGCGACGATCTGCTTGAGCCCTAGGATGCTCCACAACGCTGGCAAGGAATAGATGGTGTTGTTATTGCATGGCGGTTTGTAGTAGTTCTTGACACATATTAGTCTCATTGATGCTTTGTGAAACGATACTTCAGACGATTCCGGAGGCACAATATATAACTGGACAATCAATCTTATTTGTAGAAGTAGCTCTAATTTATTCATGGCCAATTATACATATAATATATACGAGGCGACATCAATATTGACAAAGATAATTGGATAAAAACAAGAATGTTGGTTACAAAGTGCAAATTATGTCCACGCTGTAAATCTCTGCACTAGCTATTCTTATATTCCTCGTATGCATTTTCACCTGTTTACACCTGTGACCAGGTGATATCCTCCATACCGACATTCTGGTCGAGCCCGAGGGCGTTCCACACCGCTGGCGAGGTGTCAACGATGTTGTTGGCACATGGCGGTTCATAGTTGTGCTCGTCGTCACAGCCGTACACGGAGTCACACTCATCGACGACCTTAGCATACACGGACTTGCCGTTCGCGGTGATTTTGATACGGTGGCCGCACCTTGCCATGTTCTCGAACCAACCTGTGGAGAGCGCGACTACCAGCTCCTTATCGCTATGGTAGGAGTTGTCACACTCTGATGGACCACCACCATCCTTGCCCTTCTCGAAGCTGTTAAGCGTCAGCACGGCCTTGGTGGTCGCGGTGACTGGTGGCGAGCAATGGTACTGTGGGTACCTCTTACCGTCCTTGCAGCAGTCTAGATCATTGCTCTTTTCACTGTGGCCAGCCTTGCCTGGGAGATAGCCACTTGCATGGCAGACGCCAAGGCCGGGGTGAAGGGAGGAGGCAATGTGGGAAGTGGAGAGCGCGACCAGGAGGAAGACGGCCATGGTGGAAAGAGATCTGATGGTGGCCATCTTAGGTATCGTAGGCTCTATTTTCTCCCTCTGGTCTGATTAGTTCCCGATGATGTTGTTTCCTTTGTTTCTTGCCTGCTTTTGGGATTGCTGTGCGCGCATGCTTGTATAGCTGCGTTCGTGCCAGGTCTGAACATTATTAATGTTGGATTGTTTCCTGCGACAATTTTTTGGTATGTTACATGGACATGTTATGTTGACGTACCGTGTCAAATGGGCTTCCAGTTCTGAATTTAATAATGTCGACCTGTATTGGACTGCAACGCTCTACGTCTATGTAGTTCAGCTGGTACTGGGGTATCTGGTTTCAGTCAGCACCGAAGATTGGTTCAAATGTTGAGTCTCGCTCATTCTGTTAGTTCCAATATCAATTTTGGACACAACTATCAAAGCTATGTGTTGGATATGCGATCACACTTGCTCCAAGCTTACCTTAGACGTTTGATCAACACCGGCCCGAGCCAAAGGAGCACAAAAAAAACTAAAGTCCCAAGAATTAGTATATATGGAGCTAGTGAAGATTAAGGTCTTCTTTTAAATTATAGAATTATGTTACTCCCTCCGACCCATATTAGTTACCTCGAATTTGTCTAGATTCGGATGCATCTAGACATGTTTTAGTACTAGATAAATTCAAGTCAACTAATATGGATAGAAGGGAGTATTATTTTTGGGACTAATACATAGAAAAACTTGCAGATTTAGTAAAGAAAAGGGTCCAGAGATTGCCACGTGTCCTAGGACCACTCATGGAAACTTCCTTGCACTCCCGAAAAAAAAGGAAGCAAATCACCACGTCGTCCTCGCTCGAATCGACGACAAGCGGTCCCCGACCCCATCGCCATGGGGTGGGTCAGCTTGGCCCCGAATGGTCCAGCTGTGGCGATGTCGACCCCTTCCGCTGTCGCAGCACCGGCATCCCGCTGATGTATCACTGTTGCTTCCGAACTCCGGTAGCCGTAGGTAGCAACTCCGGCTTCGGCATGTAGCAACAGCGGCCACTACATGTAGTAACGCCGGACGCCGCAGGGAGCAACTGCGGATGTCGTTGTTAGCAACATCGGCCTCCGCATGTAGCAACGCCGGACGCCGTGGCGAGCAACTTCCGACGCCACTGGTAGCAACGCCGACCTGCGCGGGTAGCAACCTCGACCACCGTAGGTAGCAACTCTGGACGCCACAGGTAGCATAGCCGGCCTTTGCATGTAGCAATGACGGTTGTCGTATGTAGCAACTCCGGTAGTTGTAGGTAGTAATGCCACCTCCGCGGGTAGCAACTCCGACCTCCACGGGTAGCAACTCCGACCTTCGCAGGTAGCACGGTCAGCCTCCACATGTAGCAATGACGGTTGTCGTATGTAGCAACGGGGAGCAACACCGACGCCGCTGTGAGCAGGCCATCGTTCCCTTGCAGGAGCGTGGGCAGCGCCACCGGTGCGGGCGGCGCAACTACCGCGCGCGGGCAGCACCTCCACCGTCGCGTGGTACTTGTAGCACCACACATAGTCGTCGCTAATTATTGTGAGACTGAATATCGAGAAGATAGGCCGTGGCGCCGGTGACTGCACCCACCTCGCCCTCCTCCTTGAGGCCAGCGGGTTGTAGAAAGGGGAGATCTCGGGGCGCTGCCGGAGGCGTTTGTGGAGGCGACATCGCTCGCGTAGGATAGTTAGGCGGTACGAAGGTGGAAGTAGCGGCGGATAAATAAAGAGAAAGAGGAGATGGAGGGCTTCGACGACAGGGCATGATGTGTAGGGCGCCGCCAATACGGACTACGGAGGTTGAAGAGCGTGGAGCTGATTTTGCGGAGATGCAGAGAGAAAGATAAGATTTGGAGGTCGACCCCCAAACCCACGTCTCCCCTTCCTGTAGACGCGTGTCACACACTAGACCCGGCGATGCAACACGCGCGATCCCCAGATGGATCGTATCATTTTCCGAAAGAAAATTGTAACCGTAGTAAAAAAACTATGAATAGTGTCAGCTAGGGAGAACCATCTTTTTTAAAAATAAGCTGTATTAGAATTCTAATACTCCCTCCGGTTCAAATTAATGGACTCGGACAATCTAGAGTCCATTAATTTGGATCAGAGGGAGTAGTAGAACGGAGACAAGCTGCAACAAAGTAACTACACACAAAGGAAAAATAAATAAAACAAGCCCAATATCTCATGTGTCGGGACAGAACCCTCTACCAGACTACCATTGACCCTATAGTAAACGGCACAACACAATGAAAAAATATATGAGAAATCATCGCACATATGCTGATGATAACGAGTCATCCCTAAAACTGAGCTTCGAGCTGACTTTTTTTTGGTAGGGAGGCTTCGGTAATAAATTTTATTAAAGAGAAAAAAATACTAGGAGGACATGCCGCTTCATCGTGCCTCCTACACTGCGCTTTGGCAATGTGAGACATATGTGTGTCGGGGTTGTGAGTGTTTTTAGCCTTGTCACAATTTGTTGTAAGGCATTTAAGGTATCTTTTATTTTATTTTATTTTCACCCCACCTATAAACTAAATTGGAGTAGGCATGCTCTATCACACCTGCTGGTGGAATACATCATAAACAACGAACCCACATTACAATTAAAGAGAAAGACATAAAGAGAATTGCAAGAGGACAGTTTGGTAAGATAATCTCCCTTTACCTTACATTAACACTATTAATACAAATCAAGAGAGAACCAGCAGGCCGAGTTACAACATGAGTTTTGAACACTGGCCCATTAGAGTAAGCAAATTGCATTTTTTATTCTAATTCAAACAACAAAAATAAATCAAGTAGACAATTCTAGAATACTGATTTTTTTATTGGTGGCAAGTAATGTCTAGAGCTCTACTCAGCTCAATACAACTACGAACTTGCTGAAAACCTACATCAGTAGCAGCGGCAGTATTGAACACAGTGTAGTGTTTTCTACCACGGTCATAGAAAACGACATTTTGCCTCAAGACATGAGGACATCAGTTTTTACCGTCTCAGCCTTGATAATATCCTTCAATATGCACCGAATCTAAGAAGAATAGAAAACACAAAAAGTTGAAAAACTCGTGATACAATGTATCTTGTCCTAAAAAAATAGTAATATTGAATCATCGGCTAGATAGTCCTCTAATTTGACTTAAAAGATACCATACTACTTATTAGCAACAGCGTAGGACTACCATTCTAGAAAGGAAAAACAAAGTCAAAAGATAGAGATGTCAGTTTCCTCAACTTTGCTGACTCAAAAGAGATCTCTAAAAACACGAAAATACCCAAGAAATCATTTGCTAGCTGCACGACAATGGCCTCCAAGGTGTATTGCTGCGTGGCCATAGGAACCACAAGATGACTTAAAAAACATGAAGGAGCATGAACCAGAAGGGAGAGTAGTATTACAAAGAATGACAGGATATTCTTGCCTTACTATGCTCCATTCATTCTAACCGGCATCAACAATGTATCATCTCAAGCACCACAAGCAACCATAAATTTATTAGAATGAAGATTGAGCAAGGCTATGCCACAATATGATATAGAAATAATGCACCTATGATCCTCCAAACTTTTTTTTCGTGAAAACGCAAAAGCTTTGCGTTTCGATTCATTGATAGAAAAAAGGTGTTTGATTTACAAGTCTAAGAAAAGACCGAAACACCCACATATACAACACACCCAACACTCAAAACAAGACTACGGCTAACGTCGAAATCCATCGAGTGCTTCTCTAGGATGTAACAGAGCGAGCTCCTCCGCCAAAAAAAAACCCTTGCCGATGAAAGTCGCACTGCTTGCGCATCGTCGATATCGCTAGGAGCATGCCATTCACAGCCAAGATGGGTCCCATCTGGATCCCGCGAGCCATCCAGGCTCAGCCCAGATACAGGGTACACCGCCGATGCAATGGCTACCTCCCTGCAACCTTAACAGACTTACTAGCATGCAGTCTTCACCGATCCGCCATCAACCACAGAGGCCAGCCCACCACTGGTCATCCGGAGGCTTGCTTGCGCCATCCGAGGAGGATCCTTGTCGTGCAAGCCATTCGCAATACCACTCGAAAGGTCGACATTCCAACTGCACTAAGACGCCGCATGAGGCCAACACTGAAGACCATGACAATGAGCAGCGACTCATACCAGGGAATCAGGTTTCCAAGACGACGCCACCATGAAGGGTACAACATCGAAGACGCTGCTATCGCCCAACCTGGCAAGCCAAATCTGGGGTTTTCACCCAGAACCTGACACCCTAGGCGAAGGAGGTGCTGGAGCTCCTCGATGATGCCTCAACAGGACGTGGCACCCATAGGCGTCGCCGTCACCGGCCCAAAGGCAGGGCTTTCGCCCAAGGCTTGGTAACTCGCTCCCGCGACCGAGCACCCTGTTCCTCACATGGAGCCCCCGCGCTAGCCCTAGGAGGAGTCACCGGCAGTTTTGCGCACAACCACCTCAGAAAAGCATCGCAAAGCCACCCAACACCGCCACCCCCGCCGCCGGCGTCAGAGAATGCCTCGAGCCACCACACCAAGAAGGCGTTGGGATCCACTCGACCCGGCTAAAGCAGCAACATCCCTGTGCTCGGGGCCGGGGAGGACGACCAAGGGGAACTGGGGGGCGCACCTAGCCGCTGGCGCCCGTTGCCAGCAACATCGCCCAGGCAACCCAACCTGCACAGAGCAGAACTCACGCAAACACCCAGCGCAGGGGCCAGTAGGCTAGGACCCGCACAACCCAGACCGAGCCTGAATGGGCCCAGATCTAGGCCGACCGGCCCGTTGCCGCCTCTCTGCCTCCACCATGGCCACCGTCAGGGACCACCGTCCCGTCCTCCACCAGTCGGCCTACAGCCCGAGGGGGCGCCGCCAGACCAGTTCCGGCCACCGCCGCCGCATAGATCTAGGGCGGAAGCGATGGGCTTAGGGGCCTGGTCCAAATCGAGGCAGGCAGAGAGCCGCACCGCCCAATGCTCCACCCGGAGACCTTCTTGCGGGACCGCAGGACCTGGCGGCGCCGCTGGCCAGGCAACCTCCACACCTCAGCACCCGATGCGCCCCACCGCCGCCAGCTCGCCGACTACAGAGCCCGTGTCCCCCTTAGCAGAGCCTGCAAGGAGCCACCGCCATGAGCGCGCCACATGCGCACCATGTAGCCACCACGCTGCCGTCGAGCGTCCACGCCACCACGCTCTACGCCCAGGGCCACGCCCTCGCCGACCGCTGCGTCCCGCGCCACCATCACCGCGCGAGGGGGAGAAAAAGGCCCTGATGACCCACAAGTATAGGGGATCGCAACAGTCTTCGAGGGAAGTAAAACCCAATTTATTGATTCGACACAAGGGGAGCCAAAGGATATTTATAAGCCTTAACAACTGAGTTGTCAATTCAGCTACACCTGGAAACAATCTTGCTCGCAGTAGTTTATCAGTAGCAATAGTTTTGTAGTAGCAATAGCAAAGTGATAGCAGTAGTAAAAGTAAAGATGAGTAATATGATTGCGATAAAGAGGGATTAAAGCGCGGTAGGCATAGGGATGGATGGACGGGCGTTGCATGGACAAGACAATTCATGTAACAATCAATACATAGGGCATTTGCAGATAAATAAGATAAAGCATCCAAGTACTAAATAATCATAGGCATGTGTTCCATATATAATCATACATGCTCGTAATGAGAACTTGCACAACATCTTTTGTCCTGCCAGCCCGTTGCAACGGGGCCTCAAGGGAATCTACTAGCAATTAAGGTGCTCCTTTTAATAGAGCATCGGAGCAAAGCATTAACACTCCGTGAACACACGTGATCCTCATATCATAGCCATCCCCTCCGGTTATCCCGATTCTTGTCACTTCGGGGCCTTTGGTTCCGGACAACAATGTGTGTATACAACTTGCAGGTAAGATCATAAACAATACTATCATCATGAATCAATAACATGTTCAGATCTGAAATCATGGCACTCGGGCCCTAGTGACAAGCATTAAGCATAACAAGTTGCAACAATGTCAAAAAGCACTAACAATAGATACTAGGCACCATGCCCTAACAATCTGACGCAATTACACGAATGATGTCATCCAATCCCTACCATCCCCATAGCCTACATCGGGGGATTACTCACTCATGGATGGGCGAATCATGGATGGTGATGGAGAAGCGATGGTGATGATGATGGCGATTATCTCCTCCAATTCCCCGTCCCGGCAGGGTGCCAAAACGGAGTTTCTGGTTCCAAATCATGGTTTCTGGTGGTGGCGGCGCAGCGGAACTCTATCTGGAAAAATGTCGAACCCCCCGTCTGTTTTAGGCCAGAGGGCTTATAAAGGCGAAAGGAGAGGTCGAAGCGGAGTCCAAAGCAGCCACACCACCTCCTGGCGCGGCCTGACCTAGGCCGCGTGGCCAGGTGGTGTGGGCCCCTCGTGGAACTTCTTCGTCTTGTCTTCTGGCTCCGTGAGTCTTCTGGTAAAATAGTAGTTTTGCGATATTTTCCGAGATTTTTCCTTAAAGTTGAATTCCTGCACAAAAACGAGACACCAAAGCAATTATGCTGAAAACAACGTTAGTCTGCATTAGTTGTATCCAAATCATACAAATTCGAGAAGAAACAATAGCAAAAGTGTTCGAGAAAGTACATACATTTTGGACGTATCAACTCCCCCAAGCTTAGCTTATTGCTTGTCCTCAAGCAATTCAGTTGAAAATTGAGTGCGATAAAAGAAACTTTCACGAACACATTTTCTTCATAAGATGTATATATTCCCAGCATATGATCAAATACTTAGACAATTCATAATAAAGAGTATGCAAATAAGTTTACCCAATAGTCATGCAAGCTATGAAGAGATTCCAACCCATTAATAATAAGTAGCATGACACATAAGCATATGCAGGATTGTAGTGCTCATAAGAAGATATGATAAAGTGGTATCTCGCTTGCCTTTCTTTGGAGCAAAACATAAATGCCAAGGCACCTCTGAAGTTTTTAAGTGAATACTAGAAATAAAAATATCAAAGATACAAGTATTAAAGTTATGTCATAATTAACCGTGTTTTGGGACAAGCACATTACACTAAGAATGACAGCGATGCTCTCGGGAAGGTGCTCAAAGAATAAATGGTGACTCAATATAAAAGTGAAAGAAAAGATTTTAAAAGTTTGAAAGGCTTCCAAATATTGAAAGTATGGTACTCATTAGCTTTGAGCTCTCGTTGCCCCTATCATAAACATCTTTTTAAGTGATTAAGGTTAAAGTGAACAAATATGAGGATAAGCTTGACAAGTTATAAGCTAAAAATCTCATGCCCCTTGCTTACGAGTACCGTTCCTCATGCTACTCAACTTTAGTCACAAGTAAGTTCTTGTCATTGTAAGTACATGTGTATCATAGAGAACCGCCAACTGGGTACCCCTTGCCCGATGATACAGAAGCTTTCCCATATCAAAATGACAAGGCAAGCAGACAATGAGCATCTCAGCGATCCTTTTATTTGCTATTTGTATAGGGTTTTCCCTTTTTTTTAGGATGCTTCATAGATTGCTCACTATGGTTATGCTCCATGTTTCCACCATGATTAGGCATGGCTTAGACTAGCCACCCAGGCGTTTCTCTAACACATATACAAACTCCATGAGCCTTACAAGCTCCCCTTTCATTTCACACCGCCGGGATGAATAAGCAGAAGAACATGATATCAACTAAATAAAGTGCAATGTTAAAAGTGTTCCCCATGGTAACATGGTTCTGCTAATTCACAGCTTCCAAAACGCAAGCATATAAGCAACATAGATGGGCACAATGGTTCAAGTTTATTAAGTGCAAGAAAGTAAAGTGTGCCATCAAGTTTGTGAGAGCTTTAATCACTAATTTTCACATAACAAGCAAACATTTTATTGGAAGAAAACAAAGCATAATAAATATGAAAGGAATAGCAATAATGCTAATGGGTAGATATGGTGGACTCTTTTTGACAACTTTGGTTTTAGGGGGTTGGATGCACGAGTAAAGCTTATACTCAACACAAGTGAAGGCTAGCAATAGAAAGTGAGCAACAATCGAGAGAGCGGTAACTATCATAATCATGATTGCGACAAAACAAAATTAATAGTGGCATAAAAGTGACACGAGAACTCTGAGGCAGAATAAATCACCGAGGCTTAATTGACTTTTTGTTTAGTCATATGCATGCGTGAGTATGTGCCAAGCCGATTCAAATAGAACATTCAGAGGAGGACACCACAATGTCATACCAAGTTATGAATAGAACAATGCGAGCAAACATTTATATGACATGTGACGAACTATAATGGATTGGAACTGATCATAAGAAGGCAAGGACCACTAAGTATCCATTAAATAACATACACCTTACATAAACAGACTAAGCATGCTCACAATCATGAGTATATGTACAAAAATGAAAACAAATAGAGTTCATACCAGCCTCTTACCACACCTTGAGTTATCATAAATCATCATTGCCTTTCACTTGTGTGACTTGAATAATAAGATAAAACCAAACTCCAAGGAGTCACTGAGGACCGCTGAACCCTGCAACAAACTTTACAAAACCAGAGAAGAACAACAATTTTTGTTGGGTTTTCGATTTTTAAAGGCAAGAACCGAAGGGAAGAGCGAGCAAAGCAAAACCTTTTTGGGTTTTTTGAATAATCAAAACAAAGCTAAAAAGGATGAAGCAAACCAAGGCTAAAAGACAAAGAAGCAAACAAAGAGAAATAATGAAAATATTTTTGGTCTTTTTGTGTTTTGGAAAGCAAAAAATAAAGCAAGAACAAAAACTAAAAATAAAGAGAATCATGAATATGCAAAGTACCGATAGAAAATGATATGTAGATGAGTGTGATGCCGGTGTACCTCCCCCCAACCTTAGGCTTTTGGCCTAAGTGGAGATCAATCCCAAGCTGGCCAAGATGGAGCGCCTCCATAATATGGCGAAGAAGTGCCTTCATCCTGATACGAACTCGAGGACGCCCCGGTGTAGTGCGCATAGTAGTCGAAAGAGGGCACATCCCCCTGGTACTGCCTGTGGAAACCAAGCAAGCGGAGTTGCTCGTCCAGCTCATCTTTGGAGCGCGACCATGGCATCCTGCAAATACTAAACAAAATAGGCTGTGGCAAGGGAATTTCCCTCTCATCTCCGTCAGTAAACAACATCCTGTAAACTAAACTTTCCGTACTAGAGTTAGCTATAACAAAGTGATGTGTTTTCATTGCGGCAAGATCAATCCTTTGCGGGGTTAGCATAGTATCATTAGGATCAACATAAAGTTCCAAGGCAGCAATCATGCGTGCAACAATAATGCCCCCATAGATGGCTCCTCTAGCAGCTAGGTGGCGAGCAATAAGAGAACCAAGATTATACTTGGTATCATTATTAAGTGCAGCAGCAAGAAAGGATAAATGATAATTAGAAATATTACTAGTATTCTCCCTACCAAGAATGCTAGTGGCAAGATAGTAAGCAAAATATCTAAGAGCTGGGAGTTGAATGTTTCTTATCTTCCCGCGCTGAGCTATACGGTCATCATCATTTGTTACACTTCGGTAGAGCTCCAGAAAGTCAGAGGGTCGACCTTGAATCTTCCTCACTATCCCCGTCATGCCAATACCTATAATGCTGCAAAATCTTTCCAATTGCATGCTAATAGGCATATTATAGATTTTGAATTAAACAGTTGACCTATAAGGGGTGTTAGTGAAAGTGAAACTTTCAACAAAGGTTTTGGTTAGCGAGGCATATTTCTCACTCTGATCTTCCATGTAAGTGGTCAGACCAACCCTCTGAACAAGGAGTAAGAAATCATCGAGGATCCCTGTAGCTTGCAAAAATGCAAAACAAGGGAAGGTAGATGGGTGAGCATCTCCCTCATCTCCTTCATTGCCAAAGCGTGGTGCAATAAGATCTTCATTATATGATGGCCTAAATTGAGAAGCTGATCTCGAAGGCCTTTCCCTCTTGGGTTTGTCTCTCTCAAATACTTCTCCAAACGTGTGGTTGTTCATCTCTGCTATTCTGAAATTTAATCATCCACCACAAAAATGATTGCAAGGTGATTACATAATAAGAGGAACTACTTATAGGGACTTGCAAGAAGGCTAAACATGCATCAAAATAACTTCTCTAGACATAGAACTAGCATGTAATCTCACATAACCTATCACCTATAGTAGCAAAATACTCAAGATATAAACCACTACTCACAAATCTTCTTGGATAAGCGGAGGAGTCATCTACCGGAGAAGAAATGCTCCATATCTCAGTAGCAAAGATGGGATGAGCAAGGAGATCGAAAATCACGAGCAAGAACAGCAAGAACACGGGTTTGAGCAATGAACTGGTGTTTTCTTGGGAGAGAGAAGGTAGTGGCAGGTAGGAGAATAAGTGGAGGCCCAGGGGTGGCCCACATCATGGCCAGCCGCGCCGTTGGTGTGGCCGTGCCACCAGGTGGTGTGCCTATCTGGTGGGCCCCCTGGGTCACTCCAGGTACTTCTCTACCCCTCTTTTGACGCAAAAAATTAATATGAATTTTCTGAAATTTTTCGAGAAACTTTATTTTTTGAGCAATTTTCAGGTATTGATGAATGATTTTTTGGCAGAAAGATAGTATTGAAATGATGCAATAACAAAACAAAACCTAAACTTCAGAAGTTCTAAGATACTCCAATATGCTAGCAACTAGCAAAATAGAAAACTAAACTAAGTGAAAACAAAAATTAAAATGGATGAAATAAAAGTAAGCAAGCATAATCATGGTGAAAACATTGTTTTGTTCATTAAAATCCCTTTGTTAACAAGGTTGACCAGGTCTTGTTATCACAACAATTTTATATGAAACAAAACCTTGCATTTCACTAAATTATTATGTTACCTCAACCTTGATAACAATGGTCCCAATCATAATGATTTCATAGTTTTCTCTTGGTATGGGACAATATATTTCTCCAACTTGGATGCCCTCAATATTTTCAATTGAATTTAGGCCATAAGTCTTATCAATCTTCTTGGGGAAATAAATAGTATGCTCCTTGTCATTAACATTAAAAGTTACCTTTCCTTGATTACAATTAATGACATCACCTGTAGTATTAAGAAAAGGTCTCCCAAGAATAATAGACATATTATCATCTTCAGGCATTTCAAGCACAACAAAGTCAGTTAATATCAAGCAATTATGAGCCACTTGAATAGGGACATCCTCACATATACCAACAGGAATAGTAGTAGATTTATCAGCCATTTGCAAAGATATACCAGTTGGTATTAATTTCTCCAATTGAAGTCTCTTGAAGAGAGAAAAAGGCATAACACTAACTCCTGCTCCCAAATCACACAAAGCAGTTCTAACATAACTATTTTTAATACACCATGGAATAGTTGGAATCCCTAAGTCTCCAAGTTTCTTTGGAACTTTACCATTAAAGGAATAATTATCAAGTAAAGTAGAAATTTCCTCATTAGGGATCTTCCTTTTATTAGAGACAATATCCTTCATATACTTTGAATAAGGAGGTAATTTAATAGCATGAGTTAAAGAAATTTGCAAAAATAAAGGTTTCATCCACTCACAAAACTTGTTATAGTGTTCTTCTTCCTTTGACTTGTGTTTCTTATCAGGGAAAGGCATTGGTTTTTGGACCCAAGGCTCTCTTTCACTACCATGCTTCTTAGCAACAAAATCTTCCTTAGTGTATTTAGTACTCTTAGTGTGCCTTTCAGGTTCTTCTTCAACTTGTTCTTTATCTGGAGCATCATTTTTCTCATTACCACTCTCAGTTTCAGCATCAGAGATAGATATACTATTAGGATCTTTAGCAGGTTCAGAAGACTCTACAATAGTTTTATGTTTCCTTTTCTTTCTCTTAGGAGAAGTACTACTATTTTCAATTTGTTGAGAATCCTGCTCAATTCTTTTAGGATGCCCCTCAGGATATAGAGGATCCTGAGTGGCAACACTTCTAGTTCTAATTTCATAAGCATGTTTTTCTTTAGAAGCATTAACTAGTAAATCTTTTTGTACTTTAATAAGATGATCAATTTGAGTTTGAACCATTTGGAAATGTTTAACAAGCATTTTAACATCATTGGAGGTTCTTTCCACAATATCCCTCCACTCAATAATAGCTCTAGAGTTTTCCATTAAATGATTTTGCACCATCTTATTAAAATTATCTTGCTTAACAACAAAAATATCAAATTATTCTAAGCATTGATCAGGAGGTTTAGAATAAGGAATATCACCTTCATCAAAATGTTGGAGAGAGTGTACGTCAATAGTGGATGAGTGGGAGATTGTCTTACATAATTCTTCACATCTTCAGATTTAATACCGTTCTCCTTAAGACATTTCTTAGCTTCCTTCATCACTTCATCATTTAGTTCAATCACTCCCCTCTTCTTTGGTGTTGGTGTTGGCTCAGGCACAGTTAACTCAGGTGTAGTTGACTCAGGTGAAGTCTAGTCATCATAATTCTTGCTTATTTTAGCCATTAATTCCTCAGCTTCTTTGGGAGTTCTCTTGTTGAAAACACAATCAGCACAACTATCCAGGCATGTCCTAGATTCATCAATTAGTCCATTATAATATATATCAAGAAGCTCATTTTTTAGGTAATGGACACACATGCTGTGCATGAATCAAAGCACAAAACCTTGCACATGATTCAGGCAATATCTCCTTTTCTCCTTGCTTAAAATCAAAAAGTTCCTGCAAAATGGCATGCCGAGCACTAGGAGAGAAATATTTTTGAAAGAAAGTATTAATCAAGAATTCAGGGATATCAATAGATCCATGAGGTAAATTATTAAACCAGGCTTTAGCTTCTCCTTTTAGTGAAAAAGGGAAAATTTTAGCAACAAAGTAGGTGCGCATCTTAATATCATCAGAAAATAGGCCACTCATGGTAGAAAGCTCAGTCATATGTGCTACATCACTTTCATTCTTAGTCCCACAAAAAGGTTCTTTCTCAACAATGGTTATGTAAGATAAATCAAGAGAGAAATCATAATCCTTATCTTTAATGTTTATGGGAGATGTAGCAAACTTAGCATTAGGAGATAATTTAGGTCTAACAATACGTCTCTCAAGAAGACTCTTAATAACACTTCTACCATGAGTGTTTTGGCATTCTTTAATAAATTCATCAGTCATTTCTATATATCCATCTTCAATATCATAGGTCTCTCTAGACTCAGGTGAACTGAAAGGTGTAGTAGTGTCTTCATTAGGAGTTTCAGTATTTCTAGCTATATTTCTAGCAATCGTAGCATCTAGGAAAGGACATAAAGAACCACTATTATCAAGCACATTAGAAGGAGTATCATAAGTATCAGAAGTTTCAGATTCAGCAGAAGTAGCAGTATGTGTGTCATGTGTATGTGGTGGTGGTGTAAGGAGCTTACTCATCACAGATGGTGAATCAAGAGCAACAAAGGTGTTCAGAACTGTACCTCTCCTTGTAGTGGGTGGTAATATAGGAACTTTTCCATCACGAGTTTTACCCATGATGAATGGATAGCAACGAACAATAATGATCCCAAGTGAACTTGATAAATAGAGCTATGCTCCCCGGCAGCGGCGCTAGAAAATAGTCTTGATGACCCACAAGTATAGGGGATCGCAACAGTCTTCGAGGGAAGTAAAACCCAATTTATTGATTCCACACAAGGGGAGTCAAAGAATATTTATAAGCCTTAACAACTGAGTTGTCAATTCAGCTGCACCTGGAAACAATCTTGCTCGCAGTAGTTTATCAGTAGCAACAGTTTTGTAGTAGCAATAGAAAAGTGACAGCAGTAGTAAAAGTAAAGACAGTAGTAATAGTTGCCGTAAACAGTAGGATTAAAGAGCGGTAGGCATAGGGATGGATGGACGGACGTTGCATGGACAAGACAATTCATGTAACAATCAAGACATAGGGCATTTGCAAATAAATAAGATAAAGCATCCAAGTACTAAATAATCATAGCATGTGTTCCATATATAGTCATACGTGCTTGTAATGAGAACTTGCACAACATCTTTTGTTCTGTCAGCCCGTTGCAGCGGGGCCTCAAGGGAATCTACTAGTAATTAAGGTGTTCCTTTTAACAAAGCACCGGAGCAAAGCATTAACACTCCGTGAACACACGTGATCTTCATATCATAGCCATCCCCCGGTTATCCCGATTCTTGTCACTTCAGGGCCTTTGGTTCCGAACAACAATATGTGTATACAACTTGCAGGTAAGATCATAAACAATACTATTGATACGTTGCTAACGTATCTATAATTTTTGATGTTCCATGCTTGGTTTATATCTACTTTCTTATGTTTTGTCCACACTTTGGAGTATTTTTATACACTTTCTTGGACTAACCTATTAAGAAGATGCCACAGTGCCAGCTGCCTGTTTTCTGCTGTTTTTGGTTCTAGGGAAGTTATAAAATGAATATTCTCAGAATTGGACGGGACAAAAGCAAAAGTCAATATTTCACCGAGGGGGACACGGAGCCAGAAGACGAGACGGAGAGGGGCTAGAGGCCGACCACACCACCTGGCCGCGCGGCCAGGCCTGACACACGCTAGGGAGTGGTGTGGCCACCTAGGGCACCCCCTCGGCCTCCCCTTTCGCCTATATATTGCCTCCGATACAGAAACCCTAAGTACCTGATCAAAATTCCATGAAAGAGTCTGTAGCCGTCGTCATCTCCATCCCTAGATCGGGAGGGATCTGAAGCTCTTCCTGGCACCCTGCCGGAGGGGAGAATTCACCCTGGAGGCCTTCTTCATCACCATGCAAGCCTCCGGTGTGATGCGTGAGTAGTTCATCCTTGGACTACGGGTCCATGTAGTAGCTAGATGGTTGGTTCTTCTCCTTTGTGCTATCATGTTATGAACTTGTGAGCTCCGTTCATGATCAAGATCATCTATTTGTAATCATACATGTTGTGTTTGCGGGGATCTGATGGATATTCAGATGCTATTTCAGATTGATTATTGAGTCTATCATGTGTTTGTTATTTGTGATCTTGCATGCTCTCTGTTGTTAGTAGATATCTTGGCCAAGTAGATGCTAGCAACTCCAAGAGGGAGTATTTATGCTCGATAGTTGGTTCATGCCTCTAGTAATCTGGGGAAGTGACAAAAATCTCTAAGGTACTAGATGTGTTGTTGCTACTAGGGAGAAAACATCAATCCTTTGTTCATAGAACAATCGTATTGTTTACTTTACACGCAATGCTTAATGCAATTATCTGTTGCTTGCAACTTAATACTGGAGGGGGATCAGATGATAACCTGAAGGTGGATTATTAGTCATAGATGCAGTTGGATTATGGTCTATGTATAATATTGTAATGCCCAATCGAATCTCATAGGAGTCAAGATGATTAGTATATGCATGTATGCTTTCTTGATGTTTGTCAATTGCCCCGTTGTTCACCCAACATGTCATCTATCTTAAGGAGAATCACCACTAGTGAACTATGGACCCAGTCCTTTCTTTTACCATCAATCTACAAGTGTTTACTATTCTCTGTTTACTTTCTGCAAGTTATTACTATCTTCCACACAATATGTTTAATCCTTTGTTTTTAGCAAAACCGGTGAGATTGACAACCTCACTATAAGTTGGGGACAAAGTTCTGTGATTGTGTTGTGCAGGATTCCAAGTTGGAAACAACACCTTGGAGGTGTTTCTTTGCTCCTACTGGTTCGATAACCTTGGTTTCATAAATGAGGGAAAACTTGCTGTTGTGCTCATCATACCTTCCTCTTGGGGTTCCCCAACGAGCTCGATATATTTTGGGCCATCAAGCTATTTTTTCCGTGCCGCTGTCTTAGGAGTCAAGGACATCTTCACAAGGGGAGTCCCTCATAACCAATCTCTTTACTTTGTTATTTTTGTTTTGCTTAGTTTATTTCTGCTTTGTTTGCTTGTTTCTTTATCAAAACACACAAAAATTAGTTGTACTAGTTTGCTTTCTTTATTAAAAACACAAAAAATGACTACTCTTGAAAACACTAAGTTGTGTGACTTCACTAGCACCAACAACAATGATTTCATGTGCACACATATTGCTCCACCTGTTCCTGAAGCTACTTTCTTTGAAATTAAACCTGCTTTACTCAATCTTGTTATGAGAGAACAATTTTCTAGAATTGGTACTAAAGATGCTGCTGCTCATCTTAATAATTTTGTTGAACTTTGTGAGATGCAAAATCATAGGGATATAGATGGGGATATTATTAAGCTTAAATTTTTTCCTTTCTCTTTGAGAGGAAAAGCTAAAGAATGGTTGTAATCCCTAACTAGAAATAGTATTGATTCCTGGACTAAATGCAAAGATGCTTTTATTGGAAAATACTATCCTCCTGCTAAGATTATATTTATGAGAAGTGAAATAATGAAATTTAAACAATCTGATAATGAACATGTTGCTCAAGATTGGGAAAGAATGAAATCTTTGGTAAAGAGTTGTCCCACTCATGGACTGACTGCTTGGATGATTATCCAAACCTTTTATGCAGGACTGAATTATTCTTCAAGAAATCTACTAGATTATGCTGCTAGAGGTACCTTTATGACCATCACTTTGGGTGCTACAACAAAGCTTCTGGATAATATGATGGTTAACTATTCTGAATGGCATACTGAAAGAGCTCCACAAGGTAAGAAGGTAAATTCTATTGAGGAAACCTCCTCCTTGAGTGATAAAATTGATGTTATTATGTCTATGCTTGTTAATGGGAAAGTTCATATTGATCCAAATCATGTTCCCTTAGCCTCTTTGGTTGCTCAAGAAGAGCAAGTTGATGTGAACTTTATAAGAAATAATAATTTTAGCAACAATGCCTACAAGAATAATTTGGTAATAATAATTATAGGCCATATCCTCCCAATAATGGTAATGCTTATGGAAATTCCCACAACAATAATAGGAGTGCACCCTCTGAACTTGAAGTTATGCTTAAAGATTTTATTAGTAAACAAACTGCTTTCAATAAAACTATTGAGGAAAAACTCTCTAATGCTGAAAGAAACATAGCATCATTGGCTGAAGCACAATCTTCTTTGGATAAAATGGCTGCTAAACATGAGAATACTTTTGTTGCGACTAATGCCATACAAGTTAGAATTGATGAAAATGTTAGACTATTAGCTAAATTGCATGCTAAGTGGGAAAGAGAAGATGAAATTGCTAGAAATACTAGTATTTCTACTATCACTAGCACTAATGTTGAAGCTAGTAAACCCAATGGAACCTTTTCTAATAAAAATGCTAAAATTCTTCAAAATATGGGAAACAATAGCTCTACTACTTTAGATGATAATTATGATTTTTATCTTGATGGTTGCAATATGTCTGAAGTTATTATCTTCATACAAAAGCTTGCTAAAAGTCCTAATGCTAGTGCTATTAATATGGCCTTTACAAAACACATTACTGATGCTCTCATAAAAATTAAAGAAAAGATGAAACATAAAGCTTCTATTCCTGTGAAATTAGAAGATGGTTGGGAACCCATCATTAATATGAAAGTAAATGATTTTGATTTCAAAGCTTTATGTGATCTTGATAGTAGTGTTTCTATTATGCCTAGAAAGATTTATGATATGCTTGATTTGCCACCATTGGAAGATTGCTATTTAAATGTCCCACTTGATGATAATGCTAAAAAGAAACTCATGGGGAGTGTTAATGATGTTCTTATTATGGTTAACAATGCCTATGTCTCTGTTGATTTCTATGTTTTGGATATTTAATGCAACGCTTCTTGTCCTATTACTTTGGGAAGACCTTTTCTTAGAACTATTGAGACCATTATTGATATAAAAGAAGACACCATTAAATATCAACTTCCACTCAAGAAAGGTATAGAACACTTCCCTAAGAAGAGAGAGAAGATTCCTTTTACCTCTCCTGTTAACACAAAATTTGCTCTTAATGCTTCTTCATTTTAGAACACTTGATTCCTTTCTTGCTTCTTATGCCTAACTTAAACGCATTAAAGAAAATTACTTATTGGGAGATAACCCAAAAGTTTCAGTTGAGTCTTGGAAGTTATTACCTCTCAAATAACCTCTTCTTATCCTTTTTTTTGCTTTTTGTGCCAAGAGTAACCTCTAATGAGAGAGAAGTAATGCTTGAAAGTTGCTATCCTGCAACAGTTTTTTGTGCTTCGGAGTAAAAATTCGTGTAAAATCTCTGTACGTCGGTTTGAGCTGTGAATGTTTGTGATTCTGCCCTGGTTGTTATCTAATTTTCGTTAGTTCAACACTTTTCGATTTGAGCAAAATAAGGTCTTCGAAAAAATTGGTTTTTACCTACTGGTCTATTTTAACAGATTTCTGCCATTATTTGCATTTTCTTCTTGTTGATTCCTTTTTGGGTTCTTTTTGGGGAATTGAGATTTTTGAGGGAAGTGATACAGTAGCTTGTGTTTTAATGGAAGTTTTATTGATGTTGGAACTGAACCCAAAGACTTATTATCTTGAGTGCACTAATGTTGCTAATAAAGATTGTGTGAAGTTTTGTATGAAGGAAAAATTTCAGGTGTATGGAAAGAATGATGTAATGAGATGAAGAATGGACTAAAGCTCATTCTTGGGGATGACATGCGTGTCACCCCAAGAAATATCCAAGAAGTACAAGCGTCAAAGCTTGGGGATGCCCAAGGCATCCCCTTCTTCATCAATAAAAATCTCAGGTTTCTTCCAAACACTTCATTTTTATTGTTTCATGCATAGTTGTGTTGTTCTTGGAGCGTCTTCATATTTTTTTCGTTTTTGGTATTCGTTGGCTTGGTTTGCTTAGTTTGCTTGAATAAATTGGTTAGACCCCCTCATTCATACATTAGTTTTCAAATAAGTTTGGTTTGGATTGGAAAGGAGTAGGAAAAGCTCATGCTTAAGTGGTAAAAGGAGCTTGTTTTTGACTGTGGCCTATGCTTTGTCATGCCATGCTTGATATTGTTTTGGCTTTATGCTTAGTGATTTTTGTTGTAGCATGACATGTTATAAACAATTGAGATTGCTTAATGTGCCTTGAAAGAATCATGCGTTGTTTTAGCATATTAAAGCATAGTATTGTGGTATTCTCCTTTGATGCTTTATTTGGGTTGACTTGGCGCATGCTCACACCATGTTATGAATATCCCAAGTCACCATAGCCTTTATGATCCTTTAGTTTTCAAATTGTAATATCACTTTATGCTTTAATCAATGATGTTTTGTCGCTTTTCATGCCATTATTGCTCTCTTAGTTGGTCGCTCCTAGTCTTTTGCTAACCTCCATAACCAAGTGTGAGTTCCACTCATGCATCCAACTCCAAATAAAACCAAGTTATTCCAAAGAGTCCACCGTACCTACCTATTAGCATTTGCTATTCCAAGTATATTCATGCTTTTATCTACCTTCCGAATTGAAGTTCTTATGTGAAAATTAGTGATTAAAGCTCTCACGAACTTGATGGCACACTTTACTTTTCTTGCACTTAATAAACTTGAACCATTGTGTCATCTATGTTGTATATGCTTGCACTTATATGTTGGGGATTAGAAGAACCATGCTGTCATGGGGAACGCTTTCAACATTGCACTTGTACATTGTACCTAGTTGATATCATGCTCTTTTGTCTATGGATGTCGTCGGTGTGAAATAAAAGGGGAGCTTGTAAGTCCATGGAGTTATGTATGTGTGTTAGAGAAATGCCTGGGCCGCTGGTCTAATCCATGCCTAATCATGGTGGAATCCTGCAGCATAACCATAATGAGCAATCTATGAAGCATTCTTCTTATAAAAAAAGAGATAGAGATTGAGAAAAAAGATAAAAAGAAAAAAAGAAATGAGAAAAGAGGAAAGAGAGAAAAAGGCACCATTTTCCCATGGTAAATAAGAAGATTGCTGAGATGCTCGTTGCCTGCTTGCCTTGTCATTTTGATATGGGGATTCTTCCGTATCATCGGGCAAGGGCTACCCCGTTGGTGGTTCTCTATGATACACATGTACTTACTATGACAAGAACTTACCGGTAACTAAACTTGAGTAGCATGAGGAGCGGCCCTCGTATTCAAGGGACATGAGATTTCCAACTTATACTTTGTCAAGCATATACTCCATAGTTTGTTCACTTTAACCTTAATCACTTCAAGATGCTTATGAGGGGCAATGAGAGCTGAAAGCTAATAAGTACCATAATTTTTGGAAGCTCTTTATGAGACTTGAATCCCTGCTTCCTTCTATGAAGGCCTTTCTTTTACTTTTATGTTGAGTCTCCATCTTCTATCTTTATGCACCTATTAAGAGAGCATAGTGGCCATTCTTAGTTTAATATGCATTGTCCTAAGACTTGTTGATTAATGCATAACTTTGATATTCCTTATTCTTAAACTGTTTGTATCTTGTCACCCTTATGAACTTTGAAGGTGTCCTGTGCAATTATGTTTTGCTACACTATGAGGGACAAGCTGAATACCATTCTTATTATGCTTTCTTTATGGGAAACAAACAAACATCTTGCAAAGCATTGTTATTCATGATTCTTTTGGTTGTGCCTTTTCATGTTACAACATCGTTGCTATGTATTATTGTTAGAACTATATCTTTCATGCTATGTTGAAGTACTATGATCCCAGCTATCAATGTTTTACAAATACTTTGATCAAGTTTATGATGGTGCATGTCACCTCAAAAATTATTCTTTCTTTTTATCACTTACCTACTCGAGGACGAGCAAAAGTTAAGCTTGGGGATGTTGATATGTTGCTAACGTATCTATAATTTTTGATGTTCCATGCTTGGTTTATATCTACTTTCTTATGTTTTGTCCACAATTTGGAGTATTTTTATACACTTCCTTGGACTAACCTATTAACAAGATGCCATAGTGCCAGTTGCCTATTTTCTGCTGTTTTTGGTTCCAGGGAAGTCAGAAAATGAATATTCTCGGAATTGGACGGGACAAAAGCCAAAGTCAATATTTCACCGAGGGGGACACGGAGCCAGAAGACGAGACGGAGAGGGGCCAGAGGCCGGCCACACCACCTGGCCACGCGGCCAGGCCTGGCCCACGCCAGGGGGTGGTGTGGCCACCTAGGGCACCCCCTCGTCCTCCCCTTTCGCCTATATATGGCCTCTGATATAGAAACCCTAAGTACCCGATCAAAATTCCACGAAAGTCTATAGCCACCATCATCTCCATCCCTAGATCAGGAGGGATCTGAAGCTCTTCCCGGCACCCTGCCGGAGGGGAGAATTCACCCCGGAGGCCTTCTTCATCACCATGCAAGCCTCCGGTGTGATGCATGAATAGTTCATCCTTAGACTACGGGTCCATGTAGTAGCTAGATGGTTGGTTCTTCTCCTTTGTGCTATCATGTTTAGATCTTGTGAGCTCTGTTCCTGATCAAGATCATCTATTTGTAATCATACATGTTGTGTTTGCGGGGATCCGATGGATATTGAGACGCTATTTGAGATTGATTATTGATTCTATCATGTCTTTGTTATTTGTGATCTTGCATGCTCTCAGTTGTTAGTAGATATCTTGGCCGAGTAGATTCTAGCAACTCCAAGAGGGAGTATTTATGCTCGATAGTGGGTTCATGACTCTAGTAATCTGGGGAAGTGACAGAAATCTCTAAGGTACTAGATGTGCTATTGCTACTAGGGAGAAAACAACAATCATTTGTTCATAGAACAATCGTATTGTTTACTTTACACGCAATGCTTAATGCAACTATCTGTTGCTTGCAACTTAATATTGGAGGGGGTTCGGATGATAACCTGAATTATTAGTCATAGATGAACTTGGATTACGGTCTATGTATAATGTTGTAATGCCCAATCGAATCTCATAGGAGTCAAGATAATTAGTATATGCATGTATGCTTTCTCGATGTTTGTCAATTTCCCCGTTGTAATTTGTTCACCCAACATGTCATCTATCTTAAGGAGAATCACCACTAGTGAACTATGGACTACGGTCCTTTATTTTACCATCAATCTACATCTGTTTACTGTTCTATGTTTACTTTCTGCAAGCTATTACTATCTTCAACACAATATGTTTAATCCTTTGTTTTCAGCAAAACCGGTGAGATTAACAACCTCACTATAAGTTGGGGACAAAGTTCTGTGATTGTGTTGTGCAGGATTCCAAGTTGGAAACAACACCTTGGAAGTGTTTCCTTGCTCCTACTGGTTCGATAACCTTGGTTTCATAACTGAGGGAAAACTTGCTGTTGTGCTCATCATACCTTCCTCTTGGGGTTCCCCAACGAGCTCGATATATTTTGGGCCATCAACTATCATCATGAATCAATAACATGTTCAGATCTAAAATCATGGCACTCGAGCCCTAGTGACAAGTATTAAGCATAAGAAGTTGCAACAATGTCAAAAAGCACTAACAATAGATACTAGGCACCATGCCCTAACAATCTGATGCAATTACATGAATGATCTCATCCAATCCCTACCATCCCCATAGCCTACAGCGGGGGATTACTCACTCATGGATGGCGGAATCATGGATGGTTGATGGAGAAGCGATGGTGATGATGATGGCGATGGTCTCCTCCAATTCCCCATCCCGACAAGGTGCCAGAACAAAGTTTCTGGTTCCGCGGTTCCTGGTGGTGGTGGTGCAGCGGAACTCTATTTGGAAAAACATCGACCCCCCCTCCCCCGTCTGTTTTAGGTCAGAGGGCTTATATATGCGAAAGGAGAGGTCGAGGTGGAGTCCGAGGCGGCCACACCACCTCCTGGCACGGCCTGGCCTGGCCCGCGCGGCCAGGTGGTGTGGGCCCCTCATGGCACTTCTTGTTCTCGTCTTCTGGCTCCGTGAGTCTTCTGGTAAAAAAGTAGTTTTGCGATATTTTCCGGGATTTTTCCTGAAAGTTGAATTCCTGCACAAAAACAAGACACCAAGCAATTCTGCTGAAAACAGCGTTAGTCTCCATTAGTTGTATCCAAATCACACAAATTAGAGAAGAAACAATAGCAAAAGTGTTCGGGAAAGTAGATACATTTTGGACGTATATGGCCCCGTCGGCGCGGGCGCCGCCCGAGCTTTGCCCGGCGCGCCCTCTGGCGGCGGCGAGGGGGAGGGGAGGGTAAGGGAGGGGTGAGGGAAGGGCGCCACCGGGGGCTCCCGGTCACTCGCGGGAGTGACACGGGAGCTAGGGTTACCATCTGCCTGTTCTACCTCATTTCCATGATCTTCCAAACTAACAATTAAGATACCATAAAGATCGGTTATTTCACTCAAGCAACTATCAGTTGCAAATCTGGCATTGCTTGCATGATAAGGGCAAAGTTATTAGAATTTTTTTCTCTTAATCACTAAATTTGCAACCAAATTATATACATTTCACTCTGGTTGTCTTCAATTATTATGTTACCTGATATTTTCACATGCAGAAAAATATACATGACCTTCCATGCATGAAAATCGGCTGAGAAAGTAACTAAATTTCTAGAACATATGTGAAATTGACATCCTAACTCTCTGTGTTATGTGCCAACCTATAATTAGTCCCAATTTTGAATAAGAGAGGATGAGGATTTGACTCTTCACCAAGTTTTTTTATATTCCATATTTTGCACTGCTCTTCTCTTGTGAAGAGAAGGGAAAATTGGGGTGTCAAAACAATAGAACATCACTTGAATCATGCATCAAATTCTAGTTTTTTATAATGCACCAATTCAATGGAATGTATCCAACATAATGATATGACATAAACTAAGAAATGTTTGATTCATCTATTTATCACTTCTTTCCCTTTAGTTGTCCAAGAACCATAGAACACAATGCAGTACAATCCAGTGGAGGGCTGCATCTGGAACACAAAGTGAAGGTGGAAGCCAATAAATGAACCTAGATAACATAACATGAGATAAAATTTGAGGAGAAATAATAAATGTACCTTAAACATTGGGGGTAGTAACATAGGCTTCATCCACGAGTATCACAGTCATTGGCATGGGACTTACGAACTTACATAAGATGGAGAGGAATTGATCTAATAATTATTGTAGAGTATAGTTTCTACATAAATAAATTCAAATAAAAACCGAGAGACATCTAGGTAACCCAAAACAAAAGAAGAATTTAATGCTACAACTACGAAACAAGACATATGGTGATCATAACAACAATTATTGTAAATCAATCATCTGCATTTTGTATTATCCTTTTTGCAATCTTCACCACACCACATGGACACTAAAGTGCTTAGAGGCTTCTTATCATGGATATGGTACACATACCTTGGATAAAATGTAGAAGAGCATTCTGTAGCCTCGAATTGTGAGGGAATACTGCAGAAGATAGTTATTGCATATATGAACGCACTGTGCAAGCAGTTTTCAGTAGGGACTCAGAGCGAAGTTCTTTTATTGCGAAAATTGTGACCAATGCAGGGTTCTGGGTTCCATATAAGATCATTAAAAGTCCATGATCTAGGTGTGTAAACATCACTGACATTCATATAACCATAATTGGCATGGAGAGAGAAAAATGCAAAATAGGAGCAAAAATGAATCTTTTTGGCATATTATGAGATGTTAGATCAACCCAGACAAGATATTAAGGGAGAAATAATTTGTTGTTAGCCTAGTCATGTATCTAAGTTGAGATGAGGACCCTCTATTCTTGTCATATAGGCAGAATATGCAAAAAACTAAACAAAGGCAACACAAGCAAGAGCTTTGTAAGAAAACAACAACTCAAACCACCCCCTGACATCTACAATCATTGATACATCTACAATCATTGATGATGTAGTTTCATAAGCAATATAATATTCATACTGTCATTGATGATTATTGTAACCAAAAGCTTTGTAAGAAATTGAGCTCAATCTCGTCATGTTTTTGGTGGGGAGCGTGATGGTCCATTTAAGGTGCATTGGATAAGTTGGGAGAAAATGTACAGGAATAGAGGGGACGGCAGACTGGGGTTTCATGACTTCGAGGTGTTCAACCAAGTGATGACCCACAAGTATACAGGGTGTATTGCAGTATTTTCGAGGGAAGTGAAATCTAATTTATTGATTCGACACAAGGGGAGCCCAAGAATATTTATAAGCCTTAACAACTAAGTTGTCAATTCAGCTGCACCTGGAAACAATCTTGCTCACAGCAGTTTATCAGTAGCAACAGTTTTGTAGTAGAAATAGCAAAGTAGCAGCAGTAGTAAAGTAAAGATATCAGTAAAGATAGCAGTAAATAGTAGGATTCTAGTGCGGTAGGCATAGGGATAGATGGACGGGCGTTGCATGGACAATACAATTCACATAGCAATTAGAACATAGGCAATTGTAGATAAATAAGATAAAGCATCCAAGTACTAGATAATCCTAGGCATGTGTTCCATATATAGTCATACGTGCTCGCAATGAGAACTTGCACAACATCTTTTGTCCTGCCAGCCTGTTTGCAGCAGGGCCTCAAGGGAACTACTGGCAATTAAGGTGCTCCTTTTAATAGAGCACCGGAGCAAAGCATTAACACTTCTGAACACATGTGATCCTCACATCAAAGCCATTCCCTCCGGTTATCCCGATTTTTGTCACTTTGGGGCATTGTTTCAGGACAACAACGTGTGTATACAACTTGCAAATAAGACCATAAACAATACTATCATAATGAATCAAAAACATGTTCAGATCTTAAATCATGGCACTCGGGCCCTAGTGACAAGCATTAAGCATAACAAGTCGCAACAAAGTCATAAAGCACTAATAAAAGATACTAGGCACCATGCCCTAACAATCTGATGCCATTACATGAACGATCTCATCCAATCCCTACCATCCCCATGGCCTACAGCGGGGGATTACTCACTCATAGATGGGGGAAACATGGATGGTCGATGGAGAAGCGATGGTGACGATGATGGCGATGATCTTCTCCAATTCCCCGTCCCGATAGGGTGCCAGAACGAAGTTTCTGGTGCTGTTTCGTGGAATCTGGTGGTGGCGGCGGAGCAGAACTCCTTCTGAAAAAACGTCGACCCCCCTGAGTTTTTAGGTCAGAAGGCATCTTATAGGCGAAGAGGGAGACCGAGGGGGTGTCTAGGGCAGCCAGACCACCCACTGGCACGGCCAGGCCCAGCCCGCGCGGCCAGGTGGTGTGGCTGGGCCCCAGCCCCACTCCGTCTCATATTATGGCTCCGGGAGTCTTCTGGTGAAATAGGATTTTTGGCTTTTGTCCTGTCTAATTCCGAGAATATTCATTTTCTGACATTCCTGGAACCAAAAACAGCAGAAAACAGGAAGCTGGCACTATGGCTCTTGTTAATAGGTTAGTCCAAGAAATCATATGAAAAGTACTCCAAAGTGTGGACAAAACACAAGAAAGTAGATAAAACCAAGCATGGAACATCAAAAATTATAGATACATTTGCAATATATCAACATCCCCAAGCTTAACTCCTGCTCGTCCTCGAGTAGGTAAGTGATAAAAAGAAAGAATATTTTTTGAGGTGCCATGCACCATCAAAGACTTGATCAAAGTATATGTAAAACATTCAAAGCTGGGATCATAGTACTTCAATCATAACATGAAAGACAAAGTTCTAGCAATAAGGCAAAGCAACTATGTTGCAACATGAAAAGGCACAAACAAAGGATTCATGAATAACAATGCTTTGAAGGATGTTTGTTTGTTTCACATAAAGAAAACATAGCATAGTAGTATTCATCTTGTCCCTCATAGAGTAGCAAATATAAATGCATAGGACACCTTCAAAGTTCATAAGAGTGACTAGATACAAATAGTTTAAAACAAGCAATATCAAGTTATGCATCAATTAACTAGTCTTGGGACAATGCACATAGAACTAAGAATGGCCACTATGCTCTCAAAGTAGGTGCATAAAGATAGAAGGTGGAGACTCAATATATAAATGGAAGAAAGGACTTCATAGAAGGAAGTAGGGATTCAAGTTTCATAAAGATCTTCCAAAAATTATGGTACTTAATAGCTTTTAGCTCTCATTGCCCCTATCATAAGCATCTTGAAGTGATTAAGGTTAAAGTGAACAAACTATGGTGTACATGCTTGACGAAGTATAAGTTAGAAATCTCATGTCCCTTGAATACGAGGGTCGCTCCTCATGCACCTCAAGTTTAGTCACCAGTAAGTTCTTGTCATCGTAAGTACATGTGTATCATAGAGAACCGCCAACGGGGTACCCCTTGCCCGATGATACGGAAGAATCCCCATATCAAAATGACAAGGCAAGCAGATAACGAGCATCTCAGCAATCTTCTTATTTACCATGGGAATCTGGTGCTTTTTTCTCTCTTTCCTCTTTTCTTAATCTCTTTTTTTTCTTTTTCTCTTTTTTCTCAATATAGGACTCTTTTTTATAAGAAGAATGCTTCATAGACAGCTCATTATGGTTACGCTACAGGTTTCCACCATGTCAGCATGGATTAGACCAATGACCCAGTGCTTTCTCTAACACATATACATAACTCCATGGACTTACAAGCTCCCCTTTCATTTCACACCGACGACATCCATAGACAAAAGAGCATGATATCAACTAGGTATAAAGTACCCGTGCAATGTTGAAAGCGTTCCCCATGACAGCATGGTTCTGCTAATCCCCAACAAATAAGTGCAAGCATATACAACACAGACGACACAATGGTTCAAGTTTATTAAGTTCAAGAAAAGTAAAGTGTGCCATCAAGTTCGTGAGAGCTTTAATCACTAGCTTTCTCATAACAAGTTTAATTTGGAAGGTAAACAAAAGCATGAATATAGTTGGAATAGCATAATCTAGTAGGTAGGTATGGTGGACTCTTTGGAATAACTTGGTTTAGAGAGTGGGATGCATGAGTGGAACTCATACTTGGTTGCGGACACTAGCAAAAGACTGGGAGCGACAAACTAAGAGAGCAATAATGGACATAATCATGCAGAGCGACAAAACATCATTAATCAAAGCATAAAGTGATACTACAAGTTGAAAACTAAAGGATCATAAAGGCTTATGGTGACTTGTGATAGTCATAACATGGTGTGAGCATGCGCCAAGTCAACCCAAATAAAGCATCAAAGGAGAATACCACAATACTATGCTTTAATATGCTAAAACAACACATGATCCTTCCAAGGCACATTAAGCAATCTCAATTGTTTATAACAATTCATGCAATAGAAAAGAATACTAAGCATAAAGCCAAATCAATATCAAGCATGGCATGACAAAGCATAGGCCGCAGTCAAAAACAAGCTCTCTTTACCACTTAAGCATGAACTTTCCTACTCTTTTCCAATCCAAACCAAACTATTTGAAAACTAATGCATGAAAGAGGAGGTCCAACCAATTTATTCAGCAAACTAATAAAACCAAGCAAACGAAAAACCAAAACAAAAATGAAAAATAAGACGCTCCAAGAACATCACAACTATGCATGAAACAATAAAAATGAAGCGTTTGGAAGAAACCTGGGATTTTTATTGATGAAGAAGGGGGATGCCTTGGGCATCCCCAAGCTTTGATGCTTGTACTTCTTGGATATTTCTTGCGGTGACACGCGTGGCATCCTCAAGCTTGAGCTTTAGTCCATCCTTCATCTCATTACTCATTCCTTCCATACACCTGCAATTTTTCCTTCATACAAAACTTCACACAATCTTTATTAGCAACATTAGTGCACTCAAGATAATAAGTCTTAAGGTTCAGTACTAACACCAAATAAACTTCCATTAGAACACTAGCTACTGAAGCACTTCCCTCAAAAAGCTCAATTCCCCAAAAGAACTCAAAAAGGAACCAACAAGAAGCAAATGCAGAAAATGGCAGAAATCTGTCAAAACAGACCAGCAGGTAAAGACGAATTTTTTCGAAGACCTTCTGTTGCTCAAATCAAAAAGTGTTGAACTATCTAAAGTTAGATAACAACCTGGGGCAGAAGCACAAAAATTCACGTCTCAAAAATACGTTCAGAGATTTTACACGAATTTTTACGGTGAAGAAAAGAAATCTGTTTCGGGACAGGAACTTTCCCAATCATCACTTCTCTCTCATTAGAGGTTACTCTTGGCACAAAAAGCAAATAAAAAGGATAAGAAGAGGTTATTACTGAAGTAATAACTTCCAAGACTCATCTAAAACTTTTGTGTTATCTCCCAATAAGTACTTTTCTTTAACGCCTTTAAGTTAGGCATAAGCAAAAACTAAAATGGATAGAATTGAAGTAAGCGGAGATAATCATGGTGAAAACATTGTTTTGTTCAATGAAATCCTTTTGTTAACAAGGTTGATCAGGTCTTGTTACCAAAACAATTCCATATGAGACAAAACTTTGTATTCCACTAATGATTATGTTACCTCAACCTTGATAGCAATGGTCCCAATCATAATAGTTTCAAATTTTTCTCTTGGTATGGGACAATATATTTCTCCAACTTGAATGCCCTCAACATGTTCAATTGAATTCAAACCATAAGTCCTTTCAATCTTCTTGGGGAAATAGACAGTATGTTCCTTGTCATTAACATTGAAAGTCACCTTTCCTTGATTACAATTAATAACAGCTCCTGCAGTATTTAAGAAAAGGTCTCCCAAGAATAATAGACATATTATCATCTTCAGACATGATAGTTTGCGAGGATGCTCACATAAGAAATATGAGTTGAAGTAAAAGAGAGCATCAAGAAGAAAATTCAAAACACATTTAAGTCTAACCCACTTCCTATGCATAGGAATCGTGTATGCAAATAAATTCGCAAAAAACAAAGTGACAGGCATAGGAAGATAAAACAAGAGTAACTTCAAAACTTTCAACACATAGAGAGGTGTTTCAATACCATGAAAACTTATACAACCATATTTTCCTCTCTCATAATAATTTTCAGTAGCCTCATGAATAAAATCAACAATATAACTATCACATAAAGCATGCTTTTCATGATCTACAGACACATAATTTTTATCAAGCTAAAAAATAATTGGATTAAAACCTTCAAACCCACTTTTAACAATTCTATAACACGATGACTGATCATTCAATATAGGACCATCATCTAGAGCTTTATAATAAACAATTTCTAAGCAAAACTCTTTACTATCATGCATCTCAAAGTTAGGCACAAATAAAGGATTATCACAGATAACATGAGCATAACATTCATCCTCCTTTGGTAAGTGTGGGGGACAATCAAATAATGTAAGGGATAAAGAGTTACTCTTATTAGAAGGTAGGCATGGGTAGCTAATCCATTCTTCCTCCTTTTGTTCATCACTCTCCTCCTCTTTTTCATCTAATGAGCTTTCAGGTTCATCAATTTCTTCTTCCATAGGATCCTGCAAGGCATTAGTCTCTTCCATTTGTGGAAAGCATCTATTAATATATTCAAGAATATAGCCATTTTCTTCCTTGTAATTATCAAAGCAAAAGCTAAGTATATCATAAACCTCATATTTATAAGGTGAATTGTCAATATTTTCAAGCAAACTAGCAAGTTCAAATGCACCCTTCCAAGCAATAAATTCTTCAATTTGTTCCACATCATAAAAGTCATAATTTCCCTTAACATAAGAAGATATGGTAACATTATCATTATACTCACATTGAAAAGGGAGGTGTTTATACCTCTTACAGCAACAAGATTTATCAAAGCAATAAGTAGCATTATAAGTAGAGCACACGTTTCTAGCAATGGTATACAATTTATCAATTTGTTCCCATAAGTGTTTCCCTTTTTGTGACAAGCGGTGTTCCTTATAATAATATTTTTGTTCTTCCGTGAACCCACCTTGCCAATAAGATTCAGTTTCAAAGAAACCAACCATTGATAAGCATGATAAATCAAGACAATAACAGACCAACGAAAATAACAACTAGAGTAGGAACTAATTTTTTTTGTATTTTTTTGATAAAGAAACAAGAAAATAAGGCGGAAATAAACTAAGCTTGAACAATAGTGATTCCAAGTGGACTTGATAAATAAAGCTATGCTCCCCGGCGACGGCGCCAGAAAATAGTCTTGATGACCCACAAGTATAGGGGGTGTATCGCAGTATTTTCGAGGGAAGTGAAACCCAATTTATTGATTCGACACAAGGTGAGCCAAAGAATATTTATAAGCCTTAACAACTGAGTTGTCAATTCAGATGCACCTGGAAACAATCTTGCTCACAGCAGTTTATCAGTAGCAACAGTTTTGTAGTAGAAATAGCAAAGTAGCAGCAGTAGTAAAGTAAAGACAACAGCAACAATAGCAGTAAACAGTAGGATTCGAGTGCGGTAGGCATAGGGATGGATGGACGGGAGTTGCACGGACAAGACAATTCACATAGAAATCAGAACATAGGGCAATTGCAGATAAATAAGATAAAGCATCCAAGTACTAGATAATCCTAGGCATGTGTTCCATATATAGTCATACGTGCTCGCAATGAGAACTTGCACAACATCTTTTGTCCTGCCAGCCTGTTTGCAGCGGGGCCTCAAGGGAACTACTGGCAATTAAAGTGCTCCTTTTAATAGAGCACCGGAGAAAAGCATTAACACTCCGTGAATACATGTGATCCTCACATCAAAGCCATTCCCTCCGGTTATCCTGATTTCTGTCACTTCGAGGCCATTGGTTTAGGACAACAACGTGTGTATACAACTTACAGATAAGACCATAAACAATACTATTATAATGAATTAATAACATGTTCACATCTAAAATCATGGCACTCGGGCCCTAGTGACAAGCATTAAGCATAACAAGTCGCAACAAAGTCATAAATCACTAATAAAAGATACTAGGCACCATGCCCTAACAATTTGATGCCATTACATGAACGATCTCATCCAATCCCTACCATACCCATGGCCTACATCGGGGAATTACTCACTCATAGATGGGGGAAACATGGATGGTCGATGGAGAAGCGATGGTGACGATGATGGCGATGATCTTCTCCAACTCCCCGTCCCGGCAGGGTGCCAGAACGGAGTTTCTGGTGCTGTTTTGTGGCATCTGGTGGTGGCAGCGGAGCGGAACTCCTTCTAGAAAAACGTCGACCCCCCTGAGTTTTTAGGTCAGAAGGCATCTTATAGGCGAAGAGGGAGACAGCGGGGGTGTCTGGGGCGGCCAGACCACCCCCTGGCGCGGCCAGGCCCAGCCCGCGTGTCCAGGTGGTGTGGCTGGGCCACAGCCCCACTCCGTCTCATATTCTGGCTCCGGGAGTCTTCTGGTGAAATAGGATTTTTGGCTTTTGTCCCGTCCAATTCTGAGAATATTCATTTTCTGACTTTCCTGGAGCCAAAAACAGCAGAAAATAGGCAGCTGGCACTGTGGCTCTTGTTAATAGGTTAGTCCAAGAAATCATATGAAAAGTACTCCAAAGTGTGGACAAAACACAAGAAAGTAGATAAAACCAAGCATGAAACATCAAAAATTATAGATACATTTGCAATGTATCACCAAGGTCTGTTGGCGAAGCAGGATTGGCGCTTACCGATGGAAAATGCTCTGTGCGCGAGTCCTAACGACCCACTATTTCAAATATGGAAATTTCATGGACACCAAATGCCCCAAACGCACGTCCTTCATTTGGCGCTCGATACTGCATGGGAGAAGCCTGCTTCATGCTAGCCTAATATGGCGAACTAGGGATGGTACAAGGGTCTTGGCGTGGTCTAACAATTGGATACCAAGGTCTGGTTCGATGTGTCCATTGGGAAAATTACCAGATGATGATCTCGACCGTGTGGCAGAGCTTCTTCTTCTGAATGGCAGTGGATGGGGTGAACACAAGCTCATTCAACATTTTCCTGTGATTGAAGTGGCCGATATTCTTCAGGTACCAGTTGGAAGGGCAGTCTCGGTAGATTTCCTGGCGTGGAACCACACTAAAAATGGTTTGTCCTTAGTCAAGTTGGCCTATCATCTGGAAATAAACTTGAAGAGACTCAATGAGGGTCAAGCAAAATCCTCTCTATCATGTAGAGAACACAAAGGCTGGCTAGCTCTTTGGGCAGCACTAATTCATGGTAATGCCAAAATTCATGTGTGGCACCTCTTGGAAAATGGTCTGGCTGTTGGTGCAGAACTTAAGAGAAGGAATATCAAAAGGGATGTGTTGTGTATCGCTTGTGGTAGAGTCGAGGATCTTCAACACATATTTTGGACCTGTCCTCGTTCTGCATCTACATGGAATGAAATGCAAAGTTTAATTGGACATGAGGTTCAGCCTCCGACTCAGATACGAAGTCATAATGACCTGAAGTGGTGGTTATTGGACTGGCTAGGGAAGAGCAGGGAGGAGGATAACACCTTGATTATTTTGTTCCTATATACGCTCGGGAGGATAAACAGATCGTTGATCCCAGGAGTGTTGCTTGAAAAGCGGTCGCAGGTATTGAAGAATGGAATGATATACGACCAATGCTACTGTCAATTTATTCAAAACCCCAGGAGCACTGGCTCCGACCAGATGACGGGTGGTGCAAGGCTAATGCGGATGGAGCATTTACTCCGTCTTCAGGATGTGGAGGTACTGGCGTGGTCATCCGAGATCACCATGACGGTTTCAGAGCTGGAGCTGGCCATTTTCTCCCCCACCTTGCTGATGCCGAACTACAGGCATGTCGTCGCGTCGTGATGCTGGCGAGAGAAATTCAGGTAGTACAAAAATTGGTCTTGGAAACAGACTCGGTGGAAGTAGGAAGAAAGGTGTTGGGCGAAGGAATGGATCGATCGGTGCACTGACACATCATGGGGGAGATCAGATCCATACTCATGAGTTTCGACGATTATGTGATTCATATGGTGAGGCGCTCGACAAATGAAGCTGCACATTTGTTTGCAAAGTATAGCTGCGAGAACAAGTGTGTTAAGACTTGGCTTGGCATGGTGAGGCTTAGCCTGGACCTCCCGGGTTAATTTAAAATGCAGCGATTGATTCAATTCTTAAAAAAAAACAAGTAGTTCATTACTGTAAGAGGTAATTTTATGGTACTCTCTCCGACCTAAATTAGTTGACTTAGATTTGTCGAAATTGGTTTGTATCTAGACACGATTTAATATTAGATACATCCCTATATATCAAATTTGAGTCAACTAATTTAGGTCGGAGGGAGTAATATATTAGCACCATTGTTTTGGAAAATAACAAGTACAGAATTTTGATTGAAATAAGAGATACCAGCTTACTTAGCGGTTGCTGCAGCGCCAAAAGGCACGCACACATGCTGGTCTGCCTGCCTAGTTATGCATTATACTGTGAGGAGCAGCCCCTTCATCACCAAGAGTAGAATCACACACATACGGGTGCATTATTTTAAGGTGTAATTTTATGGGAATACAGTACAACCCATAGATTTTGGAAATTACAAGTACATAATTTTGATTGAAATGGAAAATACGACCAAAAGTAGAAGCACATACACACACAAGTGAGGGGCGGCTACTCCATCACCGAGAGTAGCATCACACATACTATACGCTTTATATAAGTGAGGAGCACAAAGTTTTCCTATACACCTCTAATTGTAGAGTAGCATGACATGCCATGGTGCAGCTCACACATCAGACCAAGTGATTTTGAATTCTCCAAAGTTCTTCTTGAGTCTCAGCGCCTTCCACATCGCCGGTGACCCATCCACGATGTTGTTCTAGCATAGCGGCTCGAAGTTGTGTTCTTTGTCACAGCCATGCACTGAGTCGCACTCATCCACAACCTTGGCCAAGACAGAGCGCCTATTCCCGCTGATGCGGATCATCTTGTTGCACCGGCATGTGCCGTCGAGGCGCAACCACCCAGTGGACAGTGCCACCACGCGCTCGCTGTCCTTGTGGAAGCGGTTGTCGCAGTAGGATGGCCCACCACCATCGCCACCACGGGCAAAGCTGTTCAGTGTCAAGGTTGCTGTTGTCTTGGAGGACACTGGGGGCGAGCGGGTCTTGATTCAGTACAACCCCTCATCTAAACTCGTACAAATACGTCTAACCTCAAACATAAAGACGACTCAGATCACTCGATACCCCTTCATTTTTAGTATATACACATATACCTAATTCTGTACAAAACACTGTATACCTAAATCAAATAATACTTTTTCTAGTCATACGTGTACTAGTACAACCTATACGCTAAAACAAAAAAAGCGCCGTTGTATGGATCATCGCCCGTGACGGCCGTGTCCTCGCGCGCGGTGGTGGTGTGGTTTAGCTCGTACACGCCGGAGGCACGCCTTGGCCTTTTAGATGTTTGCCGGCAGGCAAGCGCGGACGCGGCGACGTGCAATTTGTGGCGACGCGGCGACAGCGCCAGAACTTCGCCTCGGCGGCATACCGGACAGAGCGGCGCAGTGTCCGGCAGGGTACCGGGCAGTCCGGCTCACTAGTCCGGCGTTAATACGCCAAACTTGTCCGCGTCAAACTAATACTTGTCCGGCCATGCCAGGAAACTAAAGCCGGCTTGTCCGGCTATATGGACGGACAGTCCGATATATTTGTTTATAACTATGAAATTTTTACAGAAGCTAAATAGTTTGGCCGGACATGTTACCGGACACTCTGCCGGACAGTTCGGTGGCTAAAAAAGTGCTACGCAGCCTTTTTGCGTAAACTATTCACGTACACCGGCTTGTCTGTCTGTTCCTTCCGGTCTGTCTAGTAAAATTTCAAAACATACAAACTTGCCGGACATAACGACATGTGGCCATACTTCTCTACTTCTTGTATCATATTTGTATCATATTATATCAAACGAATCGATCTCATCATAATTCGATAACACATCAAAAGCATAATACTAACGTGGTTAATTTTGCGAAAACAACGGCAAATGTAGATAGAGCACAATACAGATGAATTCAGCTAGAACAACGATTGTATGAAAGCAAATAAAGTATGTTCTCTCACTCATTATATAAGATACCGAAAAGTTACTGTATGCATAAGGTATTTTGTTTACATAGAAAATGAAAAGAACCAAGTGTTAAACACAACCTAGAAACGGGACAAAAACCCGACCATATCCAAAGGCCTCGGTTCTAAGAATCATCTGCGTGGCGTTTGAGATTAAGCATATTATGTTTTAAGTTGTTCCGTGAGCACAACTTTCCTGATCGAGTCAACGTCAGTCTGTAAAAGAAATGCACAAGCGAATGTAGATGTTATAAATAACCTCGTTGTTCGATACGTAAGAATCATCTTGACGTATCTATGTAAGAGTGTTTCTGAACCTATCACCGTACCATTCCTCCATACACTTGAGGACCCAAAGTCCACACGAGTTACTGTCATATATACTAATTCAAATAACAGTTTACTATAAAAATATCACAATGAGATTAAGTTGCAATTTTTACTCACCCATCCCGTTGTTTTGGCATGGTGTATTGTTTTATAGGCCAGTTGGAAGAATCAGGAAAAATGTGATCGTCCGATCTTGCCTTTGCTACGTCATAAGCAATTTTGGATCTCTGAAAAAAATAATATTTAGTAGCGAGGACACCTTATGTAATACTGAAAAGTGTGATGAGAAGATACCAAAGCTTCAACTGTATGCCTGAAGTTATCTAGTTTATGTGAATCTAAGACTTGAAATTCTTCCTTTGGCATATGCATCACGACGGTGATCCAATGATTCCCACCAACATGTACGGCGAAGTAGAGCTACAATAATAAAGTATAAGTATGTTTAAAATTACATAGAATGAATTATACGTATCATTGCATGTGGTTGCACTTACCTTCGGTCTATTAAAATACTCAAGAGTGCATCTTCCAACTGCATTGTTCTTCTCTATTTCCACCTGGGGGTGACCCGGTGAAATGGATCGTATGGGCACCTAGAGGGAGGTGAATAGGTGCTACTTCAAATTTTAATGCTTTTTCAATTTTAGGCTTAACACAAAGGGAAAATTCTCTAGATAAACTACTAGGTGGAATTTCCCTATATGCAAACCTATCTACTAGCGAGTAAAGAGCGAGTGGAAGAGGAACGAGTGAATCGTAGTGAAGCACGCGGAGACACAGGATTTGTTTTACTGCAGTTCCTTCCTTGTTAAGGGAAGTACGTCTGCGTTGGAGGGGTGGGCGGTACTAAGACCACCACGCCACAATAGGCCTCACCCTGTTCTCCGATGGATCCCGCCACCAAAGGTCTGATCCACCTTTCCACTATAGGGACCCTTCGAGGCGGGTATCGACGCCTTTACACAACTAGCGGGGAACAACTCCACAATCACTTGAAGGCTCCCGAAATGACAACAAGCTACCACAATAACAAGTTATCAAAAACAAAGAACAAGATTTAGATATTGACAGGAATACTAGATCAGGGATTTCTCCAAATGAATGGAGAGGAGTTGATGCGCATGATCCGTGATGACGATGATGATCCTCTCCTCCTTCAATTCCCCCAAAGATCGAAGCCTTCGGGTGGTTGAAGTGGGAGATCTAGAACGGGAGCTCTTGCAAAGGGTCTGAACAATTTCGAATGAATCAAGAGTTCTGCTCATTGGGGAAGAAGGGATATTTATACCCCTTCCAAAACCAAGCCATTGGAGCTTTTGAGGACCGGATTATCTGGCCCAAGTGGGGGCCGGATTATCCGGCTTGGCGAAAACTCCGCCCCAGACTCGGATTATCCAGAACAAAAACCAGCCATGGACAGAAGCTCACGCAGACTTTCCCTTCACACTTTCTTCTGGGGACAGGATTATCCGGCCTAGGAAGGCGGATTATCCATCTGGAAAAATCTGCTGACCACGGAATATTCGGGGGAAATTTCCGCCCCCAGACAGAAGCTTGCGCAGGAGCTCACTTGGGCGATTTCCCTGGGTCCGGATTATCCGCCCCAACCAGAGGGCCGGATTATCCGGTCCAAGGAGAAAATCCTCCCCAGAGCCGGAATTTTCCGAGAGAAAATCCGCCGCCAGACAGAGACTTGCACAAAGCTATCTTTGCCCAAGGTGGTCTGGCCGGATTATCCGTCCCATGATGGGGGCGGATAATCCGGCCCCCAAAACTCTCAAAACTTCCTGCAACACTTAGTGCATTAGAATAATCCATGGTATTGTTATCTAACACACAAAACCTGGGAAATCATGAAATGTTCTATCAAACTCCCCCTTTTTGGTGTTAGATGACAATAATAGGATTTGCAAGAAGAATTAAAAGACCACCAACAAAACATGGAAGAGACTCCCCCTCAATGTGTGCATATTAGAGATTTGCATTTGAATACAAATGCACACAAGTAGGTGAAAGTCTATTCCATTGAAATATACATAACATAATCATACCACCGAGATAATGAGAGAGGCGTCCTTGAAATATCCACAATTATCAACGTGATAACCAATGTAGGTGCCTTCCTTGAGAAAGATTACCAGCACAATAGGATATGAGTAAATGAATCCATAGGCATAATCCATGAGATAAATCCAGACGTCCACCGACACAAAGTCTCAAACACACCACAAACCACAAATAAAGTTTAACGCTAAATGGACACAAGCAGGAAAACGACGAACGAAAAAGTGTAAATGCTTGTGCCCGACCCATGCAAATCCTCGAAATCCTAATAGAATTACTTCTCCCCCTTTGGCATCGAGACACCAAAAAGGAATCACTCGTAGTCCTCGTCCTCGTTCCCATCATCATCTTCATCCTCAAGCTCCTTAGTGTCATCGTTCGCATCATCAACGGTGGGCGCAGAAGGAAAAATAGATGGCTTAGGGATAGGGAAAGGCTTAGGATTAAGAGAGCCAAACTGAGATGGTACTATACACTCAAAATTGCAAGAACCAAATCAAATAAGAGCCAAAATTGAGTGTGATTCCCATAAGAACATGAGATGAGCAAAAACAACCAAAAAGATCCACAAACATCCAATTCTCCTCAAGGGAGAGGGAGGTGGTAGAAGCCACCTTGTTGGAGTGTATGGTGTGACACCGCGAAGATATATCTTGGGTTCACAACTAATACTCATCAATAAGCTCACATATCACAAAATGATATTAAGAGAAATGATTTATCTTGCTTTTGGCATTATGGGGGGAGGATTGACCCAATTAATTAGGACCACACTCCCCCTATATCCATGCCCACATCTAGACCAAATACGACTGAGATGTACGAGTGAGTGCATGGGTAATCAAGATAGGCTCCTTGAATCAATGATATTTAGCTCATTCCGCAAATAGCAAAACCTTACTTCATCAAGTGGCTTCGTGAAAATATTTGCAAGTTGATTCTTCATGCTCACAAAAGATAGATCAATATCACCTCGAGCAACATGGTCTCGAATAAAATGATTCCGAATCTCAATATGCTTTGTCCTTGTGTGATGTACCGGATTGTACGCAATTTTGATTGCACTTTCATTATCACATAAAAGATCACACTTTGTCACAATTGACACCGTATTCCTTTAAAGTTTGCCTCATCCATAATAACTGAGTGCATGCACTAGCAGCAGCAACATATTCAGCTTCGGCGGTGGAGAGAGATATACAATTCTGCTTTTTATATGACCAACATACTAGAGATCTTCCCAAGAATTGACAAGCTCCAGAAGTGGATTTCCGATCATCCTTATCACCAGCCCAATCTGAATCAGTATAACCACACAGAGAGAAATTGGAGCCCTTGGGATACCATAGACCAAAGTTAGGGGAATGAACCAAATATCGAAAGATCCTCTTGACCGCCACTAAGTGGTTTCTTTAGGAGCTGCTTGATACCTTGCACACACCCCCACACTCAACACAATATCAGGTCTAGATGCGCAGAGGTAAAGAAGAGAGCCGATCATGGACCGGTATACCTTTTGGTCCACATCTTTACCATGGGGGTTAAGTTCAAGGTGACATTTTGTTTGCATCGGAGTGACGACACCGTTAAGAACCGTCATCTTGAATCTCTTGAGCATGTCTTGGATGTACTTTGCTTGATTGATGAAGGTTCCTTCTCTAAGTTGCTTGATCTTGAATCGAAGAAAGAACCGTAATTCCCCCATCATAGACATCTCAAACCTGTCAGTCATAAGCTTTGAAAATTCATCATTAAAAGCTTTATTAGTATAACCAAAGATGATATCGTCTAGATATAGTTGGCATACGAAGAGCTCCCCCTTAACCTTCTTAGTAAAAAGAGTGGGATCGATTTGCCCAACTTCGAAGCCACGATCTAGCAAAATCTCTTTAAGGTGCTCATGCCATGCACGTGGGGCTTGTTTAAGGCCATAGAGCGCCTTATCTAGTTTGTAGACATGGTTCGGGAAGTTCGGATCCTCAAATCTCAGGGATTGCTTTAAATATACCAACTCATGTAGAGGACCATTAAAGAAAGCACTCTTGACGTCTATTTGCTGCAATTTCAAATTGTTATGAGCAACATAAGCAAGAAGGATACAGATGGACTCAAGACGAGCCACTAGAGCGTAGGTTTCGCCGAAGTCAATGCCCTCAACTTGGAAATAGCCTTGTGCCACTAATCTCGCCTTGTTCCTCACCACAATGCCATGTTCATCTTGCTTGTTTTTAAATATCCATTTAGTGCCGATAACATTGCGACACTCCTTGGGCTTCTCCACTAGTTTCCAGACCTTGTTCCGCTCAAAGTTATTCAATTCTTCATGCATAGCAACCACCCAGTCCGGATCTTCAAGATCTTCAAAAATTTCTTAGGTTCCACCATTGAGATGTGAGCTTGATGCTCACCAAAACTTGTCAATTCCCTTCTTGTAGAAATCCTTCGTCGAAGGTCACCTACAACCCTTGTCGAGGGTGTGACCCCTTAACTCAAGGTTCCGATCAGCACGAGCCTTGCGACGAAGTTCAATAAGTTTGTTGTTTCTTGGTGGAATAGTTTCATCACTTGAATCTTCATTGGAATCATTTGCTTGTCCTTGATTAGAATCCGGGTTAACAGTAGTAGGAGGTGATGAAGAATGTCCTTGAGGAGAGTCAGTAGTCGTAATAGGAGGCTGCTGAACAGCTGGTGAACCAGGGCCGGATAATCCGGCCGAGGGTGAGGCCAGAAAATCCGGCCTGGGAGAGCTTGTTGTAGTTTCATCAGGCTGCCTGGGATTTGCTTGATCTCGCGAGGGGCCGGATAATCCGGGGTCCGCCAGAAAATCCGGCCTAGAGCTTGCAGGGACTTCTTCAACACCAGGAGCAGGCTGTTCGTCAGGATGGGGTTGGCCGGATAATCAGGTGTCAACCGGATAATCCGGCCTGGAGCTTGCTGGAACATCTTGACCTTCAGCAGTCGATGGAGATGGTGTAGAAGTTACTCCTATGGTTGGAACATGATAAATATGTGTAGATGAGGGCTCTTCATGAGTAGAGCATTGTCCTTCCCGATCCGCCACAAGGGGTTCCTCAATGGGGCGGAAAAATCCCACGCCCATTCTTCTTATGGCATCTTGGGTTATTTCAACATCTGCATTAAAAACATCAACTTGCCCCACACGGGAGCCGTCATTTTCTTCGAACACCACACTACAAGATTCTACAACAGTTTCGGAGAGCTTATTGTAGACTCTATAAGTGTGGGATTCGGCACCATAACCAACAAAAATACCTTCTAGAGCCTTAGATTCAGACTTAGATAAACGAACTCCCTTGATGAGAAAGAAACACTTACACCCGAAAACCGGAAAGTATGAGATGTTTGGCTTGTTACCGGTAAGTATTTCATAAGGAGTCTTGTCCAAGATTTTACGGAGGTATAACCGGTTGGATGAATGACACGCGGTTGAGATTGCTTCAGCCTAGAAGTTATATGGAGACTTGAATTCAGCCAGCATTGACCTTGCCATATCCATTAGAGTCCAATTCTAACTCTCGGCTACACCATTTTGTTGAGGGGTGTACGCAGCGGAATATTGATGTCTTCTCCCCTCTTCACTTAGGAACTCATTTAAGGTGCAGTTCTTGAACTCAGAGCCATTATCACTTCTTATAGCCAGAATAGGGATGTTGTGTTGACGTTGAACCTCGTTGGCAAAGTCGATGACCGTTTGTTGAGTTTCACTCTTCAACTTGAAGAAATAAACCCAAGTGTATCTTGAGTAATCATCAACAATCACTAGACAGTACTTCTTCTCACCGAGGCTTGCATGAGATGGAGGACCGAAGAGGTCCACATTAAGGAGCTCTAAGATCCTTTTTGACGAGATAATAGTCTTCCTTCGATGAGGAGAGTCATGCATTTTCCCTTTAACACAAGCCCTGCAAACATGATCTTTGGCAAAGGAGACATTTTCTTTTAGTCCAAGGATGTGGCCACCCTTGTGGAGACTTTGCAAAGTTCTCATATTGACGTGGGCTAGTCGGCGATGCCATAACCAACCCACGTCAGCCTTTCTGAAAAGACACATCGAGCATGTAGTGGTTTTCCCCGAAAAGTCCACCACATACAGGTCATTTTCGACATATCCCACGAAAGCGACTTTTAGAGACTTGCTCCACAAGAGTACCACCAAATCAGCATCAATAAAAACTGCAAAGCCCATCTTACCAAGGGTGTGAACTGAAAGTAAATTGTACCCGAGGGTCTCAACAAGCATGACGTCCACGAGAGAGATATCATGAGCCACCACGACTTTGCCGAGACCCAATACCTCATATTTTGACTTGTCACCATAGGAGACGGTTATATGATCATTATTTGGCCGCATCTCCGTGATGATCTCCTTGCTTCCAGTCATGTGACTCGTGCATCTACTATCGAACACCCATTTAGACCCACTGGAAGCATAGCCCTGCAAGAAAGTTACTTCTTGGTTTTAGGTACCCATTTTTCAATGGGTTCTTTCATGTTAGTGACAAGGGTCTTGGGGACCCAAATAGACCAAGGAATGTAACGATCATAAGAACCTACATAAATAGCATACACATCACCATAATGATCGCAATATAACTCAAAGTTAGGATTGTTAGCCCCTGCAAAACCATCATAATTAGACTTGTCATTGGTGGTGGTGCTAGTCTTTGGTTGAGCAGTCTTTCTCTTCTTCTTCTTCTTCTTCTTCTTCTTCTTATTTTTCTTGTTCTTTGTCTTGGGGATATAACCAAGACCTTCTTTTCCATTGTTTGTCCTTTGCTTGCCCAGTATCTCGTCTAAGACTTCTTTACCTTTGTGTTGAGAGCCTCTTGCAAGTCCTTCTTTTCCATAGGATGATGTGGAGGTGCTTGACACATCATACATCTTCAATTGAGTTTGGAGCTGGTCATGAGACTCATTTAGAGTCGAGTGATCACTCTCCAATGCCTTGTGAGCACTGTCAAGTTTATCAAACTTCTCCGAGAGTCTAGCATGAGCAGCCCCAAATTCAATCTTTTCTTTCTTTAGTTTCTTTATCTTGGCAAGAGCATTGTCACGTTCTTTGATGAGCTGAGCTACAACTTCTTCATGTGACTCCTCAATGGATTCGAGTCTCTCTTCCAAAGATACTCGAGCTTCCTCTTCTTCTTCCAAGGCATTTTTCAAAGAGGCTATCTCCAAGGCATCTTCTCTTTCGATTCGGCCCTTTTCTTCAAGAATATCTTCGGCTTGAGCAAGTTGACTCATAAGAGCATCAAAATGAAGATTGTGCTCACCTTGAAGGTTAGTGAAAAAATTGTCCAAGGCAATAACTTACTCTTTCATTTTAAGACTACCATGATCATCCATATCCAAATTTATGTTAGTTTTAGGAAATGAAGAGCTAGAACTTGTTACCTCGGACCCTCTTGCCATAAGGCAAGTGGCGTTATTGTTGATGATGTTTTCGTTTGGCGAGTCGAAGAGAGATGATGGAGTCGATGTGCTGGCTATAGCAGCCACCTCGTGAGAACTATCTTCATCCTCTTCATCTTCACTTGCAGAGGAGTATTCTTCTTGTGCCACCAAGACGATCTTGGGTTGCTTCTTGTAGGGGCCATTCTTTTTAATAAATGGCTTCTCTTGGTGCCTTGGATTTTTCTTTAAGAATGAGCCTGCCATCATTGTCTTCTCTATTTTGATAAGGACACTCGGCTACAAAGTGCAGCCTATCTCCACAATTGTAGCATGTTCTCAGTTTTGGGCCACTTTCTCTTCTTCCACTTGACCCATTCTTGCGCTCGAGTTCAGACTTGGCCTTGGCAGGATCCTTCCAAAAGTTCCTTGCATAAAACGCCATGTACTCACCATGAGCATGTTTGACTTCATCGGGGTAGTCCATGGAGGCCCCCTCAAAAACTCTTTCATCCTCCTCTTGCTCAACAACATTAGCTTTTAGAGCAACATTGACACCCTTTTGCATTCCAATGGCACGAGCACGGGCATCTTCAGCGTTCATTGCAGCAACTTTGAATGACGCCATTTCTTGCATGACTTCATTGGATGTCATTTGATGGTAGTTGTGTCTACCTTGCAAGCTCTTCAAGTCCGTTGGCTCGAAAGGCATTAATGCACTCACATATTTTCTTTTTATCCACGCATCATCAATGTGCGTGGCTCCATGCTTTCTAAATGTTGTTGCGATGCCCTTGAGTCTTCTATACATGTATTCATGGTTGTCACCATCCAACATGTAGAATCGCTTAGCTTCATTACTAAGGGCATCATACCTATTCCTTCTCATGCTTTCATTTCCAACAAAGAGATCAGTGAGGGCATCCCAAGCTTCTTTAGCAGTGTTGAGATGTTCAATGTGGGGGCATGTCCTTGGGACCCACACCGAGATGTATCATGTGGAGAGCAGTGGCATTCAATTGGCTGTCCACAACTTCTCTTCTTGTCAGGTTGGTATGATCTCCAATATGAAGACCCTCTTCAATAATCCTCCAAAGTTCAATAGAGGAGCTGCAAACATGAGACTTCATTAAGAATTGCCATTGATTGAAAGAGGATGCCATAAGCTTAGGTGGATCACCCCTATTGTTTATATGAGGATGAGGGATAGGTGGGTCGGGGGAATATACGTAATGAACCTCACTATATTCCTCCTTACCACTTCCCTTCTTGGAGGTGGAACCATTAAGTTTTTCACCTTCCGCATCATCATCCTTGGATCCGGTGTTAGCCTTTTCCTTGGACGATGGTGTGGCTGCCTCAGAGGAGGATGGAGATGGGGCTATGGATGATGTGAGACGAGCAATCGTTTGATTCATCTCCTCCATCTTGGCCTCAAAGGATTTCAACAAGATTGTTTCCAACATGTTGAGGTCATCCATTGTGACCTTATCCACAGCCTCATTCCCATCTCCCTTGGTACCCATACTACTCTTAGGAGGTTAAGCCCGAATAAAGAGCCGGGGCTCTGATACCAATTGAAATGGATCGTATGGGCACCTAGAGGGGGGGTGAATAGGTGCTAGTTCAAATTTTAATGCTTTTTCAATTTTAGGCTTAACACAAAGGTAAAATTCTCTAGATAAACTATTAGGTGGAATTTCCCTATATGCAAACCTATCTACTAGCGAGTAAATAGCGAGTGGAAGAGGAACGAGTGAACTATAGTGAAGCACACAGAGACACATGATTTGTTTTACCGTAGTTCCTTCCTTGTTAAGGGAAGTACGTCTGTGTTGAAGGGGTGGGCAGTACTAAGACCACCACGCCACAATAGGCCTCACCCTGTTCTCCGATGGATCCCGCCACCAAAGGCCTGATCCACCTTTCGACTATAGAGACCCTTTGAGGCGGGTACCGGCGCCTTTACACAACTAGCGAGGCACAACTCCACAATCAACTTGAAGGCTCCCGAAATGACAATAAGCTGCCACAATAACAAGTTATCAAAAACAAAGATCAAGATTTAGATATTGATAAGAATACTAGATCAGGGATTTCTCCAAATGAATGGAGAGGAGTTGATGTGCATGATCCGTGATGACGATGATGATCCTCTCCTCCTTCAATTCCCCCAAAGATCAAAGCCTTCAGATGGTTGAAGTGGGAGATCTAGAATGGGAGCTCTTGCAAAGGGTCTGAACAATTTCGAATGAATCAAGAGTTCTGCTCGTTGGGGAAGAAGGGATATTTATACCCCTTCCAAAACAAAGCCGTTGGAGCTTTCGAGGGCTGGATTATCTGGCCCAAGTGGGGGCCGGATTATTCGGCCTGGGGAAAACTCCGCCACAGACTCGGATTATCCGGCACAAAAACAAGCCACGGACAGAAGCTCACGTAGACTTGCCCTTCACACTTTCTTCTAGGGACAGGATTATCCGTCCTAGGGAAAGGCCGGATTATCCGGCTGCTGGAAAAATCTGCCCCAGCCACGGAATATCCGGAGGAAATTCTGCCCCCAGACAGAAGCTTGCGCAGGAGCTCACTTGGGCGATTTCCCTGGGGCCGGATTATCTGCCCCAACCAGAGGGCTGGATTATCCTGTCCAGGGAGAAAATCCGCCCCAGAGCCGGAATTTTCCGGGAGAAAATCTGCCCCCAGACAGAGACTTGCGCAAAGCTATCTTTGCCCAAGGTGGTCTGGCCGGATAATCCGGCCCATGATGGGGGCGGATAATCCGGCCCCCAAAACTCTCAAAACTTCCTGCAACACTTAGTGCACATTAGAATAATCCATGGTATTGTTATCTAACACACAAAACCTGGGAAATCATGAAATGTTCTTTCACCCGGTGGATGATGATCTTTACCCCTCGACTCTCCGCCTATGAGCCATTTTAACCTCCATGTGCTGGCCAAAAAACTATCATCTGGAAGCCGAAGAGACAAGTGTTGAATATACGCATTGATGACCTGTAATTGAAAATATACGCAATGTTAATTAGGCATGTAATCGAGATAGTTGTTTTCTAATGAAAACATATTTTAAAATGATGAAGGATTGTGCGTACATCGCCTAGTAGACAGTTCTCGGTTATGATTACTGCAACTTGTTCTACGGTTAACACGTTACCTTCAAATCTGAAAAATATTTGGCACACTGTCTGGACACTGTGATAATTCTGCTATAAACTCCACAACTACTTCTACATGTTCTTCTGTAAAATCATTTGCCTTTAGTAGCGCATCCTTCGCATCGAATAGACCTGCATGCAATGCGTAACAAGTTGAATTTAGTATGCAAACATCATTAAGAAATTTACACGTGAAACATTATAACATATAAATTTACACTTTGTCGCTTTCTCCCCATAGATTTTACGCTTGTTAGTCTTTTCAGACAAGAAAGGGGACCACACCTGCTTTCCGGCAAAATGCCTCCGCTTTGGAGCAAATTTTGACCTTGCAGTCTCAAACGTAGACGACGATAAAGATGACGATGGTCTAGCAAGAGAAGGATTGTTATTTGGAATCAGAATAGGATCATCTTTGTCACCCTTGTTGCCATTTGTACCATTCAGCTTGTCCTTATTGACAATATCCTCGCCAACATCCTTCTCCTCAAAAACATTATTGTCTGTACCCTCTTCGTTAACAGACGTGAAATTTTTTGGTGAATAATCTCTCTTCCTGATGTTCCCGATGTCCCCTTTGGACGTGTTTCTAGCGAGAGGTTTATAAATGACACCCTCTTTATTGAGCATTTTGATAAGGCTCTGCAATAAAAAAGGTAGACATGTTAGGAAATGTGCAAAACGAATGATACATGCAAAATTTAGGTCGCCGTGCGTTTTACCTCGGCGCATAAATCTGGCATAATAGCCAACTACTTACGAATAAGAGTAGTCTTATTAGCTAGGCGATTAACTTCCTCGACAAGTCGTTCCACAACCGCGGGGTTGGTTGCAGTAGGTTTCTTTTGTTTTAAAGGAGAATTTTTTGAACTAGGTGTTTCTCTCTTGAAACCATTCGTTTTGTTTACTTTCGAGCGTCTATGCTCAAAAGTAATATCGTTGTCAACCTGTATGTACAAAAAGCAATTTATTATTATTGAACATCAGTTACTAAAACAAATAGTGGCAATAATAAATCTCTTACATTGCCCTTGCCACGGCCATATTTTATGTATTCGTATCTCTTTTCTTTACTTGTTTCTCAGTCCAATTCCGCATGAGTGGGGCCATACAAAGCAATGGGTCAAAGACTGGATCATAAGCATGTTTTATCTTCTCGAAATACATGTACTGCAGGAAAAATTATATAAAATCTGGTTAAGAAATAGTTGCTTAAATATTACAGTATACCTGTAGTGCCGCCATATTTCACTTTGGCCTGTGCTTTATTGTTTTTCCATCTTTACAATCCTTTAGTGCCTCTATAGTGTATCAAAGTGTAAAGTTGTTCCAGTTTATTTTTGGAACTCGTCCAAGATCTTGTACCAGTGCGTACATAGACTTTGGAATAATTTGGACAGAGAACGGTGCAATGACTGCGTCGTTGAGTACCAGTATGGCCTTTTGGACAAACTCATCATCGTGGGCTCCACGATCCATGATATCATTTATTACGTCATCAATGACGAGATTATTTGTCTTTGGATTTAGCCACTAAGATGGTATGTTTAACCTTGTTTCCATCCCTTCTTGAGCGATTATGGCAGTAGGATCCAAACCCTCATCTTCTAAACCAAATAAGGTATATATATCCCCATTAGTAAGATAAATTTCATTCTTGTTATCATTTACCAAGAATGTTTCTTTTATTGGATCAAATCCGCTAATTAGATATTACAGCAGACCAACACGCATCCTTATCGATGGAATATCCAGCATATAATGGAGTCCGGTTCCTACAAGTGCACTTTGCTGTCGCTTTGTCATTTGTTATACAAGACTACACAACTTTCAATAGAGCAAGGGATTACATCGTAGTAATCTTCCATCCTGTAATCAGTATAGGAAATAAATATTTTCAGACGCTAGTACTAAAAAGATTATACTTAAATTCAAATAATAAAGAGGTAGGTTGGGCGACATGTATTTAGCCAGACATGCCGGCATGTATATAACCGGACATACCGGCATGTACAGAGCCGGACTGGCTGGCTCAAATTGTGTCGTGGCAAGGCAAATCGTTCGGGCGCGTGCCGGACAATTCATCATGGATATAGCTGGACAGACCGACGTGTACTGACAATATACAAACAATTTGAAACGCTATATATTCCATTGGTGACCTGGACTCATAGCAATAAGAACCCTAACAATGATGAACCCTACCGATGGTGAACTCTAGAATTGATAGATCAGATCGATGAACATAAACCCTACCATCGATGAAGTCTAGAATTGCTAGATAGATCGTAGCATTGATTAACAATAGCATTGATGTAGAATACATACCTGATAGGCTGGTGCGAGTGTGTAGATGATTTCTTAGGAGCCTGGTTTTCTGGGAGAGTAGCTGCTCGATGCAGCGTCTTGCGTCGACTAGGTGGGTTGTGACCAGCAAACCGATGCATGTCTACCATAGAAGATGAGGAGAGTAGGGGATGAGAAACCAATGAGGCGGCGACTAGCCTGAGCTAGGGTTTAAAGGTAGGCAGCATGAGTCAAGGAATTTATATCACATGGCAGCGGACTGAGCAGCGTACGGACTATCTGGTAAAACCAAGGCGGTTATGCAGCCCCACCCTTCGCTCACATCTCACGTTGGACTGTCCGGGTGCTCGGACGGACAGACCGTAGCTGCCACATGATTTATGTTTTAAAAATTTCCCTACATATTTAATTCTATACTTATTTTTATGACACATACAAAAAAATAATAAAATTCAAACACATCGGTTGTGGATATTTCATCATCACGCCGTGCTTGTATAAGTACGTTGATTCCTCGTGCATGTTTTTGGCGGGTTCCGACGCTCCGATCCCCCGTTTCCGGCGAAACCCTAGACCGTGTATATCGTAGGTCTACCCCTTCAGCCGACTTCCATCGAAGGTTGACCAATGGACTTGTACATGTATTCTAGTTTGCTTAGGTCCTAGCAGCACGGGAAACCAAGTTCGAGACCGTCTTGACGATAGGGTTCCCTCTGTTTGAGCCGGCGCGGGAGTTCCGATGCTATAGCTGCATCACCTTTCCAGGTGTCATCGCATGTTCTTGAAGGGAAGCATGCCTAGGTTATCTGTTGTGGATATTTCATCATCACGCCACGCTTGTATAAGTACGTTGATTCCTCGTGCATGTTTTCGACGGGTTCTGACGCTCTGATCCCCTGTTTCCGGCGGAACCCTAGACCGTGTCTAGCGTAGGTCTACCCCTTCTACCGACTTCCATCGAAGGTTGACCAAAAGACTTGTACGTGTATTCTGGTTTGCTTAGGTCGTAGAAGCACAGGAAACCAAGTTCGATGACAGGGTTCCCTCCGTTTGAGCCGGCGCGGGAGTTCCGACGCTATTGATGCATCACCTTTCCGGGTGTCATCGCATGTTCCTGAAGGGAAGCATGCCTAGGTTATCGGTTGTGGATATTTCATCATCACGCCGCGCTTGTATAAGTACGTTGATTCCTCGTGCACGTTTTCGACGGGTTCTGACGCTCTGATCCCCTGTTTCCGGCGGAACCCTAGACCGTGTCTAGCGTAGGTCTACCCCTTCTACCGACTTCCATCGAAGGTTGACCAATAGACTTGTACGTGTATTCTGGTTTACTTTGGTCGTAGCAGCACAGGAAACCAAGTTCGATGACAGGGTTCCCTCCGTTTGAGCCGGCGCGGGAGTTCCGACGTTATTGATGCATCACCTTTCCGGGTGTCATCGCATGTTCCTGAAGGGAAGCATGCCTAGGTTATCGGTTGTGGATATTTCATCATCACGCCGCGCTTGTATAAGTACGTTGATTCCTCGTGCATGTTTTTGGCGGGTTTCGACGCTCCGATCCCCTGTTTCCGACGGAACCCTAGACCGTGTCTATCGTAGGTCTACCCCTTCGACCGACTTCCATCGAAGGTTGACCAATGGACTTGTACGTGTATTCTGGTTTGCTTAGGTTGTAGCAGCACGGGAAACCAAGTTTGAGACCATCTTGACGATAGGGTTCCTCTGTTTGAGCCGGCGCGGGAGTTCTGACGCTATAGCTGCATCACGTTTCCGGGTGTCATCGCATGTTCCTGAAGGGAAGCATGCCTAGGTTATCGGTTGTGGATATTTCATCATCACGCCGCGCTTGTATAAGTACGTTGATTCCTCGTGCATGTTTTCGGCGGGTTCCGATGCTCCGATCCCCCGTTTCTGGCGGAACCCTAGACCGTGCCTACCTTAGGTCTACCCCTTCTACCGACTTCCATCGAAGGTTGACCAATGGACTTGTACATGTATTATGGTCTGTTAGGTCGTAGCAGCAGGGAAACCAACTTCGACGATAGGGTTCCCTCTGTTTGAGCCGGTGCGGGAGTTCCGACGATATAGCTGCATCACCTTTCCGGGTGTCATCGCATGTTCCTGAAGGGAATCATGCCTAGGTTATCGGTTGTGGATATTTCATCATTACGCTGCGCTTGTATAAGTATGTTGATTCCTGCATGTTTTTGGCGGGTTCCGATGCTACGATCCCCTGTTTCCGACGAAACCCTAGACCGTGTCTACCGTAGGTATACCCCTTCGACCGACTTCCATCGAAGGATGACCAATGGACTTGTACGTGTATTCTGGTCTGTTAGGTCGTAGCAGCACGGGAAACCAAGTGCGAGACCGTGTTGACGACAGGGTTCCCTCTGCTTGAGCCGGCGCAGGAGTTCCGACGCTATAGCTGCATCACCTTTCTGGGTGTTATCGCATGTTCCTGAAGGGAAGGATGCCTAGGTTATCGTATGTGGATATTTCATCATCACGCCGCGCTTGTATAAGTACGTTGATTCCTTGTGCATGTTTTCAGCTGGTTCCGACACTCCGATCCCCCGTTTCTGGCGGAACCCTAGACCGTGTCTACCGTAGGTCTACCCCTTCTACCGACTTCCATCGAAGGTTGACCAATGGACTTGTACGTGTATTCTGGTTTGCTTAGGTCGTAGCAGCACGATAAACCAAGTTTGACAACAGGGTTCCCTCTGTTTGAGCCGGCGCAGGAGTTCTGACACTATAACTGCATCACCTTTCCGGGTGTCATCGCATGTTCTTGAAGGGAAGCATGCCTAGGTTATCGGTTGCGGATATTTCATCATCATGCTGCGCTTGTATAAGTACGTTGATTCCCCGTGCATGTTTTCGGCGGCTTTTGACGCTCCGATCCCCCGTTTCCGGTGAAACCCTAGACCGTGTCTATCGTAGGTCTCCCCCTTCTACCGACTTCCATCGAAGGTTGACCAATGGACTAGTACGTGTATTCTGGTTTGCTTAGGTCATAGCAGCATGGGAAACCAAGTTCGATGACAGGGTTCCCTCTGTTTGAGCCGACGAGGGAGTTCCGACGCTATAGCTGCATCACCTTTCTGGGTCTCATCGCATGTTCCTGAAGGGAAGCATGCCTAGGTTATCGGTTGTGGATATTTCATCATCACGCCGCGCTTGTATAAGTACGTTGATTCCCCGTTCATGTTTTCGGCGGGTTCCGACGCTCCGATCCCCCGTTTTCCGCGAAACCCTAGACCATGTCTACCGTAGGTCTACCCCTTCGACCGACTTCCATCGAAGGTTGACCAATGGAATTGTACGTGTATTCTGGTCTGTTAGGTCGTAGTAGGACGGGAAACCAAGTTCGAGACTGTCTTGATGACAGGGTTCCCTCTGTTTGAGCTGGCGCGTGAGTTCCGACGCTATAGCTGCATCACCTTTCCGGGTGTCATCGGATGTTCCTGAAGGGAAGCATGCCTAGGTTATCGGTTGTGGATATTTCAACATCACGCCGCACTTGTATAAGTACGTTGATTCGTCGTGCATTTTTCGGCGGGTTCCGACGCTCCGATCCCCCGTTTCTAGCGGAACCCTAGACCGTGTCTACCGTAGGTCTACCCTTTCTACCGACTTCCATCGAAGGTTGACCAATGGACATGTACGTGTATTCTAGTCTGCTAGGTCATAGCAGCATGGGAAACCAAGTTCACAACCGTCTTGACGACAGGGTTCCCTCCGTTTGAGCCAGCGCGGAGTTCCGACGCTATAGCTGAATCACCTTTCCGGGTGTCATCGCATGTTCCTGAAGGGAAACATGCCTAGGTTATCGGTTGTGGATATTTCATCATCAAGCCACACTTGTATAAGTACGTTGATTCCCCGTGCATGTTTTCGGCGGGTTCCGACGCTCCGATCCCCCGTTTCCGGCGAAACCCTAGACCGTGTCTACCGTAGGTCTACCCTTTCTACCGACTTCCATCAAAGGTTGACCAATGGACTTGTACGTGTATTCTAGTCTGTTAGGTCATAGCAGCACGGGAAACCAAGTTCGAGACCGTCTTGACGATAGGTTTCCCTCCGTTTGAGCCGGTGCGGGAGTTCCGACGCTATAGCTGCATCACCTTTCCAGGTGTCATCGCTTGTTCCTGAAGGGAAGCATGCCTAGGTTATCGGTTGTGGATATTTCATCATCACACCGCGCTTGTATCAGTACGTTGATTCCTTGTACATGTTTTCGGCAGGTTGCGATGCTCCGATCCCCTGTTTCCGGGGGAACCCTAGACCATGTCTACCGTAGGTCTACCCCTTCTACCGACTTCCATCGAAGGTTGACCAATGGACTTGTACGTGTATTCTGGTTTGCTTAGGTCGTAGCAGCACGGGAAACCAAGTTCGAGACCATCTTGACGACAGGGTTCCCTCCGTTTGAGCCGGCGCAGGAGTTCCGACGCTATAGCTGCATCACCTTTCCAGGTGTCATCACATGTTCCTGAAGGGAAGCCCGCCTAGGTTATCGGTTGTGGATATTTCATCATCACACCGCGCTTGTATAAGTACGTTGATTCCCCGTGCATATTTTCGGCGGGTTCCGACGCTCCGATCCCCCGTTTCCGGCGGAACCCTAGACCGTGTCTACCGTAGGTCTACCCCTTCGACCGACTTCCATCGAAGGTTGACCAATGGACTTGTATGTGTATTCTGGTCTGTTAGGTCATAGCAGCACGGGAAACCAAGTTCAAGACCGTCTTGACGACAGGGTTCCCTCCGTTTGAGCCGGCGCGAGAGTTCTGACGCTATAGCTGCATCACCTTTCCGGGTGTCATTGCATGTTCCTGAAGGGAAGCATGCCTAGGTTATCGGTTGTGGATATTTCATCATCACGCCACGCTTGTATAAGTACGTTGATTCCTAGTGCATGTTTTTGGCGGGTTCCGACGCTCCGATCCCCCGTTTCCGGCGAAACCCTAGACCGTGTCTACCGTAGGTCTACCCCTTCTACCGACTTCCATCGAAGGTTGTCCAATGGACTTGTACGTGTATTCTGGTTTGCTTAGGTCGTAGTAGCACGGGAAACCAAGTTCGAGACCGTCTTGACGACAAGGTTCCCTCTGTTTGAGCCGGCGCGGGAGTTTCGACGCTATAGCTGCATCACCTTTCCGGGTGTCATCACATGTTCCTGAAGGGAAGCATACCTAGGTTATCGGTTGTGGATATTTCATCATCACGCCGCGCTTGTATAAGTATGTTGATTCCCCGTGCATGTTTTCGGCGGGTTCCGATGCTCCGATCCCCCGTGTCCGGCGAAACCCTAGACTAGGGCACTACTAATTCAAAAAATTCAAAAAATAAAAAACCTTTCTAATCCATCATTTTTTATGTATGTGAATTTGTGGAAAAAATATGGGATCATTCTTCTAAAGTCGAAAAAATGACATGATTACAAATAGACCCATTAGCCCTACTTCTTTCAGCATTTTGTAAGCAATGTGGTTTATTCGACTTTCGAGAAATGACCTCTAATTTTTTCCTCTAATTTGGAATCTAGGTGTTAGTTGTTCATATGAAATATATTTGAATTTTCACAATATTAAGCCATTGTAAGGATATATTTAAATTTGAAGAAAAATAATCTGCCGGACTGTCTGTCATTCAAAGACCGGACAATCCGACGGTCCTATCCAAGCCCACGCAGTGGTATCCGGACTGGCTGGGCCTTTCCGCGCCGGTCAGTCCGCCGATACTGTCCAAGCCCACGAACTAATAGTCGATATGCAGTACATTCGGCGCCGGTCGATCTGCTATATCTGATCTAAGCCTGTGAAATCTGGCCCGCGTGGACTTTTGCAGCCCATTTATCGGATGGCGCAACACAGCTGCGGCGTGAGTAGTCTATTAGTCCCACCTCGCTAACTCAACATCACGCCGACCAGCTTATATACCCCCATCGACCACCTCCACTGATCTCCTCCTAAGAACGAACCCCATATCTTCCCTATGGGCTTGGTGCCCCGTTTGCTGTACCTGGCCTTGTACCGTTCGCCCAGTTCGGCCCGCTCTGAACCGTGGTCCTACTGGTCGGCATGTGGGACCCATGAAACGGTGGCCCCAGGGGATATTTTTTTACGTGCTGGACAAACGCCGGACAAGATCTCCTCACACCGGACTGTCTAGTGGCAATAGGCGGGCTATTTTCTTAACTTGCCGGCCAAACGCCGGACAAGATCCCCTCGCGTCGGACAGACTGGTGATCTAGTTAGCTCTAGGGGCTTTCTTTTGCATCATGTGTCGGACTGTCCGGCTATTTCCCCGGTATGTCCGGCTCTGTTTCAAATTTCCTCTCTACGCCGGACTGTCTGTCCTATTCCACCGGACTGTCCGGTGGACGATTTGCAAGGCTAAATAGATACTCGCGACGAGTACCAGCCTCATTATTCCCTACTCCCTGGCGGTTTCCCTAGCCGCCGCCGCTCTCCGCCCGAACTCTCCGGACCAATTCTCCTCCTCCCCGGCCATTTCCCTCCACTAAAATCAACCCTACACCCCCAATCTACTCCTTCACCAACCCATTTTCTCCCTAAGTTCTTCTACTCGATTGAATCGACGCCGGCGGCACCCGACGCGGGGTGTATACCATGGCACGCACCAAGAATGTCGGTATGTCCTTTCTACTTTCTAATCAAGATGATTGCTACTGGTAGTAACACACACTTGGTCTGCACTTTTCAATATTTATTGCTAGTGGATCGAATTTAGGCTTGTCCATACAAGTACCATTTGTTGTTAGAACTTATTTATTAAGATGATTGCTCCATATTATGCTACAATGGATGTGGATTGTTAGTAGACTCTAAACTAAGGCTTGTTTCATAATATGCGTCAAAGGATGTGGATTGTTACTACACTCTAAATTGAGGCTTTCTCTATGTTATGCTACAATGGATGTGGATTGTTAGTACACTTTAAATTGAGGCTATATAACTCTATATGCTTTGCACTGTTTACACACAATGGTTTGAGTTGTTTAATCATCATATTTCCTTAATATGTGTTACTCAAATCCCTAACAATGAACAGTTACTATCTGTAGGTCCTCCTCGTCATCAACGATCCACGGATAGCGAGGAAACTAGACGAGTATTAAAGCACGCAAATGTACCTGATGATGAGGAAGGTGGTAGTACGCCTGTTGACTTGACAACCATTTACAATGACGTCTATGGCAGTGATGGCAGCGGCAATGGGAATGAGGATGGCAGCGGCAGTGAGAATGAGGATGGTAGCGGCATTGACGAGGAGGATGGCAGCGGCAGTGACAAGGATGGTAATAAGGAGGCTGAGATAGAATCTGAGGATGATGAGCAGGACGCCTATGTACTTGAGGCTATTCAGAAACATCGTCAAACCCGTTCAAGCACATCAAGTAAGAAGCCCGCTAGTGCAAGTACTCCTCCTCGTTCCGTTAAGTCTCGTGGCATGCCCATTCGTGATGGTCTAGTCCTTGAGAAAAGAAGGCCAAAGCATCTCAGAAACTACAAAGTGACTAACTGGAAGAAAGCAGCAAGGAAAGACTACATTGCTGAGAGGAGAATGGATCATTTTTTAAAACGTAGAAATGCTTCGGATCCAAGGTTTTGGTCTCATGTGCATCAAGACATTTATGAAAGCATCATTTTGGAGCAACCACACACTCTCGTTCCTCAACAAACAGTCAACATGAAGTTAATTGATAAGAATAGTACACACCTCCCGGGCTGTGTGGAGATAATTGATGTTATGAGGCTGCGTGGCATTATTACTCTTTGATGCGACTAGAGTGAAGAAGCGGTGATTCAATTCTTTGCCACTTGTAGGTTTCTCACGGATGAAGAGAAGACACTTGTATGGAGTACCGAAGGGTCGCAGTTCAGTGTGACATTCAAAGAGTTTGCCAATCTCCTCAACATTCCTAATGATGCCAATCTCTATAAGATCCATGCTAGATCTAGCACAGGTGAATCGATGAGTAGTGATGCTCTTGGCCCTCTTCGTCGTCCGGGTGTTATGTTTACTTATGAGAATGCACAGAGTGCATCTCTACTTGAGCCAAGGTACTCTTTCATGCACAAGATTATCACCAAGACTCTTGTTCCCAAAATTGGTGATAGACATATGGTAAGGAACTTTGCCATTGACCTATTGGTTCGGATGCACACTCATGGTACTCAGCCGTTTGATTTGGCAGATTTTCTTTACGAACAAATTCGCCTTGCCTCTTATCTACAAGGTAGAAGCTTCCCATATGCACCATATGTCCAAGTGCTCATTGATGCAAAGTATCCTCATAAGATTTTCAAGGATTCCAAGCACAAAGAATGGACTCCCCAAATAATTGGTGTTGCCACTCCATCCGCAGCCATCACTCGAACCTCCAAGAAAAAGTCCGCTGCTAATGGTCCTTCTCACATGCCTTCCAAGTTTGAGAAATTCATGGCAAAAACTCAACGCATTATCTTTGGGATGTGCAAATCCAATGTTGAGGAGATAGCCAACATCAAGTCGGGTGATCGTGCAAAAATTAACAAGTACAAAGCTCAAGTTCGTCAACTTGGTGGTGAGGATAGTGAAGATGAAGTGATTGCATCATCGAGCACCCCTTGTCCCAACTATGAGTTCCCTGAAAAAGGATATGAGGAGTTCTTTAACAATGATTCAAGTGATGAAGATGGTGGTGCGGCAATTTAGGGCGTCTCCAAATGATTGTTAATGTTGCATGCCTTGCTTAATCTTTGATTTTTATTGGCATGTGAAACTTTTATATATCCATTATCTATGTGTAAGACTATGTTTGTTGGATTTCATGTCGGGGCCCTTTATCGGATTATGGTTATCGTGTTTGTTATCAATTCCTATGTTGGATGGTTGGTTAAATTCTGTGTTGGATGTTTCCTTTGTTGTTGTGAAGTTGAAAATTGTTCGATTATTCGGGTGTTCTTTTGTCACCCAAATCTGCCATTTCATCAACACCGGATAGGCTGGCAATATCGACCAGACAGGCTGACGCGCCATGTATGCTGCTGTGCAGCGACAGCACTAGACAGGCCGGCTACTACCACCGGTCAGGCCGGCGATACGAAAGTGTACCCGGACAAACTTCGGTACATGTCCGGGTACTTGTCCAGCATTAAAATCTAGCCTCTGGAAGTTTAGATGTCCTTAGCGGACATGCGGAAGAACCGCCAGCAGTCCGCTGCTCGTCATTATGCCACTATAGCGCCGGACAGACCGTCGGCTGAACCCGGACAGTCCGGGGTACTATCAGATGTGCCAGTACAGCGCCGGACAGACCGTAGGTCGAACTCGGACTGTCCGACGCATGAACAAAAGTAGCGTTCATAATTCCGTAGTTATTTTGAGCATTTCATCATTACAAACAAATAATACCAAAATTCGAACATATCATTAATAATAATCTCAACTCGTTTTGTATGATTACAATTCTCTAACGTAGAAACATGCGACATTTTATTTCTGGCATCGGCGAGTGAAGGTATACTTCTACTACTTGTTTTGTTTTGCCACATACCTGCATTACAAAACGGAATAGTTAGACGCATGCAAAAAAAATATAGATTTAATGAATCAAACTAGCAAGTAGTGTAAACATGCAAATAAACTTACTCAATATGTAGTTTGCATAATTTTGTATTCCGCTTGTTATGATCCATCTCACCACAAGTGCCACACCCATGTTTCCGTTTTTTCCGCTCGTCGAAGGCTAGAGGTCTACCTTTTTTCTTTACTGGGTGATTCTCCCCTTCTTTACCTTTTGCGTTTAGCTTAGGTGCGCCTTTCCTGCTAACCTTACCGGGGTCATCGACTGGAAATGGGTTTACTTGAAAACCAAATGCGTCTTTCTCCACGAAGGCTCTGTGATCACCTGGTTCATCATTTTTGGCACGCTTCTTTGCTAGTTGGCCCTTCATATATTCCATAACTTCATTGTACATATCTGGATCATCGGATGCAACATCCATAAGTTCTGCTGCTACCGTATCAAGCTCGGCATATGTTTTTTGCTTCTCTGCCCCTAACCAACCTAATGCGAACAGATCACTCTTGCGCCTCGCTGGCAATCTATTTCTTGCCATTTTGGAGAATCGTTGAAGAACACAACACTCTGGTATTCCAGACAATTTGAGGTGCTTCACTTCAAATAGTATATGCTTGCATGGAAGTCCCTTACGATCCATTCTTCGATAGCTGCACAATTTATTAGGGGTATAGTCAACTTCAAACATGTAAATGCTATTATTCTTACATTTCACCAGAATCTGTTTGAAGCCCTTCGTTCCCACAATTTCATCGTAAACCTTGAGGTCGCCAATCTTCTTGACATCTCGCTGCAAGATGTAGAAGTTGGCCGGAGTAAAGACATGGGCAAGTGCAACCTCAATCTCCTTGGATTCAGTTACTGCCACCGGAAAACTCTAGGAAGAAATACAGTCATCTTCTGCCTCGCTCACATGGATGCGAGTAATTGCATTCTTGTAATGCATAATCATGTCGACAAGGGTCATACCAAAATCCAGGTGAAGGTGAAGGCATGAGTTCAAACTCTCACTCCTCTGATTGCTTTTCATACCAAGGAAATATCCACCGGCTAGATACGCGGCGACCCAAATTCTCTTATTGTTGTACATCCTTTTAAGCCATTCCTCGTCAGATTCTGTCTGCCAGTTGCAAACAAATGCGCTCCATCTTTGCTCAAAGACGGCTTCTGAAGTGACGTAGTATAAGAATGGACAAAACTCCTTAAGTGACTTATGACCAAGATGTTTCTTCATGTTATTCTCTACGTGCCACGTACATATACGGTGCCCCGCGTCTGGAAGGACATTCTGAATAGATTTTATCATTGCGGCGTCGCTATCTGTGATAATACCTTTTGGTCTTTTCTGACACATTGCTTTCAAAAACGTCCGAAGCAGCCAAGCATATGTATCTTCCTTCTCGTTTGACACGATGGCACACGCGAACACCGTAGTCTTACGGTGATTCTTCAGACCTATGAACGGAATGAACAGCATACCATACCGGTTCGTCTTGTAGGTGCTGTCAAATACCACCATGTCGCCAAAGTCCTGATAGTCCCGACGTGACTGAGAATTGCACCAGAACAAGGTCTTCAACCGTCCTTCATCGTCTATATTATAATCAAAAAAAATTCTGGATCATTCTTTTTCCTAGCGGCCATGATACCGAGGGCTGTTGCAGAATCACCATCCGCAATAAGCTTTCTCTTCTCCCTACCACACATGTTGTACATATCTCTAGGAATAAAGCCATGATACCGAGGGCCGTAGCCATGTCTCTTGAGGAAGTGTCTCATGATCATACTTTTTCTCAACCCAACGGCTCCCAATGATAGTATGTCAGCTCTCTGGTGCGGTTTAATCTTTCTATGCGACCGTAGAAATGGTACTTCGTCCGGACTAGCCAATAGATGACTGTGATTGCTGTCAAAGCTTTTGACAACCCAAACTCCACGGGATCTATCACGCTTCACGCTGAGATGGGCATTGCAATAACAGCTCATCTCGGGTCTCAGCTTTTGGGTGTGGCCTTTCTCTGTTAAGAGTTTTTCCAGACGTTTGCCTGCCCTAGAACAAGATACCGTCTTAACCGTATTTGTTTCTTAGAGCCTTTTCCTCGCCTCAAAATGTCCTTTCTGATACTGAAGCCATGATCTCTCGCATAGCTGTTGTACCAAATGAAAGCCGCCGGTTCGGAATCAAAAGCCATGTCCAATATTTTCCAATGATTATCAACTCGGAAGTTCTTATCTTCGTTACTCACAAATTCCATGTCTGATTTCCCGTGATGTTCATGCCCATCATCTGCACCAGATATCACCTACACAGATAAACACAGATAGTCCTATAAGATGTTGCTTCATTGTTAACATTCATTGCTTGCCACAGTTAAAATATCTACAAACCTCGCTACTCTTTCCTAAGCTAGATTCATCTTGATACAATGCTTCAACGCTATATTCACCGAATCGAATTTCCAAGTCTGAATATTCGTCCTCGGTCGTGACCACCGGCTACCACCTATGCAACAAAAACAGAAAAAGTAAGATGTCAATTCACTTATTAGCATGGACTAGCATTACAGAATATTCAACATACTTCACTCATGTTTTCTGAGTATGTCGATGACTCGGGATAGTTCTGCCCATTATTATGACCACCAAACTCGCTATTGTTAGATCCATTCTCCGAACTAGAATCCTCATCGTCCGTGTAACCATTATCATTGTCATTCAAAGTTGAGCCAGAGTCCTCCATCACTCCGAAAAATACACTGGAACATCGCAAAATAATACGGAAGAAAATAGAAAAAGATTAATTGTCGGACATACCGTTAAAGGATTGCCGGATAGTCCGGCTGCTTCGGATAGACCGGCCAGGACCGTCTGGCGTTGCCGGACCGGCCGGCTAAATGGGAACCTGACTGTCCGGTGGATCGCGATTTGCCAAGCCACGATCGAGAATCCGGGGAAACTTACCTCGACGACAAGGACACGACGATAGCCGGCGGCGGTTGTCAGCCGGCCGCGGCGGTGGTTGTTCAGATGCTGGCGTCGATGGCTATGGTCACCGCCGGTGATGGGCGGCGGCTGCGGCGTCTAGGGGTGGACGCGGCAGTGGTAGGCAAAGACGGGGACAAGGGTATACCTACACGTCTGATCCGTTTCAATACATATATAATTGATACGTCCAAAACGTATCCACTTTCCCGAACACTTTTGCTATTGTTTCTCCTCTATACTTGTGTGATTTGGATACAACTAATGCGGACTTACGCTGTTTTCAGCAGAATTGCCTTGGTGTCTACTTTTTGTGCAGAAAACCAACTATCAGGAAAAATCCGGGAAAATATGCAAAAAATCGTATTTCACCCAAAGACTCCAGGAGCCAGAATACGAGACGGAGAAGAGCCAGGGGTGGCCACACCACCTGCTGGCACAGGCCAGGCCAGGCCACACCAGGGGGTGGTGTGGGCCCCCCAGGCACCCCCTCGGCCTCTCTCTTTGCCTATAAGGAGCCTTCTGACCTAAAAACTTCGGGGAGTTCGAAGTTTTTCCAGAAGGAGTTCCGCTCCGCCGCCGCCACCAGATTCCACGAAATAGCACCAGAAACTTCGTTCTGGCACCCTGCCGGGACGGGGAATTGGAGGAGATCAACGCCATCATCATCACCATCACTTCTCCATCGACCATCCATGTTTCCCCCATCTATGAGTGAGTAATCCCGCGCTGTAGGCTATGGGGATGGTAGGGATTGGATGAGATCGTTCATGTAATGGCATCAGATTGTTAGGGCATGGTGCCTAGTATCTTTTATTAGTTCTTTATGACTTTGTTGCGACTTGTTGTGCTTAATGCTTGTCACTAGGGCCCGAGTGCCATGATTTCAGATCTGAACATGTTATTGATTCATTATGATAGTATTGTTTTTGGTCTTATCTGCAAGTTGTATACACACGTTGATGTCCGGAACCTATGGCCCCGAAGTGACAGAAATCGGGATAACCGAAAGGGAATGGCTTTTATGTGAGGATCACACGTGTTCACAGAGTGTTAATGCTTTGCTCCGGTGCTCTATTAAAAGGAGCACCTTAATTGCCAGTAGTTCCCTAGAGGCCCCGCTGCAAACGGGCTGGCAGGACAAAAGATGTTGTGCAAGTTCTCATTGCGAGCACGTATGACTATATATGGAACACATGCATAGGATTATCTAGTACTTGGATGCTTTATCTTATTTATCTGCAATTGCCCTATGTTCTGATTGCTATGTGGATTGTCTTGTCCATGCAACGCCCGTCCATCCATCCCTATGCCTACCGCACTCGAATCCCACTATTTACTGCTATTGTCACTGCTGTCTTTACTTTACTACTGCTGTTACATTGTTATTCCTACTACAAAACTGTTGCTACTGATAAACTGTTGTGAGCAAGATTGTTTCCAAGTGCAGCTGAATTGACAACACAGTTGTTAAGGCTTATAAATATTCTTTGGCTCCCCTTGTGTCGAATCAATAAATTGGGTATCACTTCCCTCGAAAATACTGTGATACACCCCCTATACTTGTGGGTCATCAAGACTATTTTCTGGCGCCATTACCGGGGAGCATAACTTTATTTATCAAGTTCACTTGGATTCTCTATTGTTCGCTGCTATCCATCCATCATGGGTAAGTCTCGTGATGGCAAGGTTCCTATTTTACCATCCACTACAAGAAGAATGCAGTTACGAACACCTCTGCTGCTCTTGATTCACCGTCTATTATGAGTAAGTTCCTTACACCACCACATACACATGCTACACACACTGCTACTACTGCTGAATCTGAAACTTCTGATGCTTATGATGTTGCTTCTACTGTGCTTGATAAGAGTGGTTCATTAGGTCCTTTCCTAGATGCTACAATTGCTAGAACCATAGTTGGAAATACCGAAACTCCTAATGAAGATACTACCACACCTGTTAGTTCACCTGAGTCTAGTGAGAGTTATGATATTGAAGATGGTTATGTTGAGATGACCGATGAATTTATTAAAGAATGTAAAAACACCCATGATAGGAGCGCTGCTAGAAGTCTTCTTGAGAGGTGTACTATTAGACCAAATTGTCTCCTGATGCTAAGTTTGCTGCTTCTCCCATAAACATTATAGATGAAGATTATGATTTCTCTCTCAATCTATCTTACATAGCTATTGTCGAGAAAGAACCTTTTTGTGGGACTAAGAATGAAAGTGCGGTAGCACATATGAATGAACTTTCTACCATGAGTGGCTTGTTTTCTGATGATATTAAGATGCGTACTTACTTTGTTGCTAAGATTTTCCCCTTGTCACTGAAAGGAGAAGCTAAGGCTTGGTTTAGTAATTTACCTCCTGGATCTATTGATAGCCCTGAGTGCTTGATTAGTACTTTCCTGTAGAAATATTTTCCTCCTAGTGCTAGACATGCTATTTTGCAGGAACTTTTTGATTTTAAACAGGGAGAAAAAGAGGTATTGCCTGAATCTTGGGCAAGGTTTTGTGATTTGATTCATGCACAAGACGGAAGTCCATTACCTAAGAATGAGCTTCTTGATATATTTTATAATGGACTAACCGAGGAATCTAGGACATACCTAGATAGTTGTGCTGATTGTGTTTTCAAGAATAGGACTCCAAAGGAAGCTCAAGAATTAATGGCTAAAATAAGTAAGAAATATGAAGATTGGACTCCTCCTGAACCAGCTATACCTGAAGTAATTGTACCTGAGCCTACTATTCCTGTGCCTATTCCAACATCAAAGAAGAGAGGAGTTATTGAATTAAATGATGAAGTGATGAAGGAAGCTAAGAAATGTCTTAAGGAGAAGGGAATTAAAGCTGCAGATGTCAAGAATTTACCTCCTATAGAAGAATTATGTAAGCCTATTCCCTACTCATCCACTATTGAGGTACACTCTCTCCAACACTTTGATGAAGGTGATATCCCTTACTCTAAACCTCCTGATAAATGCTTAGAAGAATTCGATATCTTTATTGTTAAGCAAGATAACTTTAATAAAAGGGTGCAAAATCACCTAATGGAAAACACTAGAGCTATTGTTGAGTTGAAAGATATTGTGTAAAGAACCTCTAATGATGTTAAAATGATTGTTAAACACTTTCAAATGGTTCAAACTCAAATAGGTCAACTCGTTAAAGTTCAAAATGACTTGCTAGTTAATGCTGCTAAAGAAAAACATGCTTATGAAATTAGAACTAGAAGTGGTGCTGCTACCCAGGATCCTCTATATCCTGAGGGGCATCCCAAAAGAATTGAGCAGGATTCTCAACAAGCTGAAAATAGTGGTTCTACTCATAAGAAAAGGAAAAAGAAACATAAAACTGTTGTAGAACCCTCTGAACCTGCTATAGATCCTAATAGTATATATATCTCTGATGCTGAAACTGAAAGTGGTAATGAAGAAAATGAAGTTCCTAATGAAGAAAAATTTGAAGAAGAACCTGAAAACCACACTAAGAATACTAAATACACCAAAGAAGATTTTATTGCTAAGAAACATGGTAGTGAAAGAGAACCTTGGGTCCAAAAACCTATGCCTTTCCCTGATAAGAAACACAAGTCAAAGGAAGATGAACATTATAACAAGTTTTGTGAGTGGATGAAGCCTTTATTCCTGCAAATTCCTTTGACTGATGCTATTAAATTTCCCCCTTACTCAAAGTATATGAAAGACATTGTCTCGAATAAAAGGAAGATCCATAATGAAGAAAGTTCCACTTTGCTTGCTAATTATTCCTTCAATGGTAAGGTTCCTAAGAAACTTGGAGACCCAGGGATTCCAACTATCCCTTGCTCTATTAAGAATATTTATGTTAGAACTGCTTTGTGTGATTTGGGAGCTGGAGTTAGTGTTATGCCTTTCTCTCTCTATAAGAGGCTTCAGCTTGAAAAATTGATACCAACTGATATATCTTTGCAAATGGCTAATAAATCTACCACTATTCCTATGGGTATATGTGAGGATGTACCTGTTCAGGTGGCTCACAATTGCTTAATATTAACTGATTTTGTTGTGCTTGAAATGCCTAAAGATGATAACATGTCTATTATTCTTGGGAGACCTTTTCTTAATACTGCAGGAGCTATTATTAATTGTAATCAAGGAAAGGTGACCTTCAATCTTAATGACAAGGAACATACTGTCTATTTCCCCAAGAAGATTGAAAGGACTTATGGTTTGAATTCAATTGAACATGTTGAGGGCATTCAAGTTGGAGAAATATATTGTCCCATACCAAGAGAAAAATTTGAAACTATTATGATTGGGACCATTGCTATCAAGGTTGAGGTAACATAATCATTAGTGGAATACAAAGTTTTGTCTCATATGCAATTGTTTTGGTAGCAAGACTTGATAAACCTTGTTAACAAAAGGATTCCATTGAACAAAACAATGTTTTCATTATGATTATCTCCGTTTATTTCTACCCTTTACATTTTAGTTTTTGCTTTCGTTTAGCTTTCTTTTTTTAGTTGCTTGCATGTTAGAGTGTCTTAGAACTCCTGTAGTTCTAGCCTTGTTTTGTCCTTGCATCATGTTTCAAAAAAAAGAGAAAAAATCTGCCTGTCAGAAAAATCATTCTTCTATTTCTGAAAAATATCCAAAAAATAAAGTATCTCAAAAAATTCCAGAAAATTCATATTAAATTTTTACGTGAAAAAAGGGGCAGGGGAGTGCCTGGAAGGTACCAAGGGGGCCCACCAGGCAGGCACACCACCTGGTGGCGCGGCCTACCCTGGGTGGTGCCATGCCATGGTGTGGGCCATCCCTGGCCCTCCAGTAACTCTCTCACCTGCCACTTTCTTCTCTCTCCCGAGCAAGCTCCAGTTCATTGCTCAAAATTGCGTTCTTGTTGTGCTTTCTCTCTATTTTTTCGATCTCCTTGCTCAGCCCTTCTTTCTTGCTGAAATTTGGGGCATTTGTTCCCTGGTATGTGACTCCTCCCCTTGTCCAAGTAGATTTGTGTTTAGTGGATTATATATTGAGTATTTTGCTGCTGTAGGTGACTGGTTATGAGAGCTTGTAAGCTTGTTTGATGCTTAGAGATATAGTTTTGATGCATGTTTAGGCCTCTTGCAAGTCCCTATGAGTAGAATCCTTCATTATATTTACTTTGCAATCACTTGTTTAACAGGTGTTTAAATTTCAGAATACCAAGCATGAACAACCATACCTTTGGAGAGATATTTGAGAGTGATGCACCTAGGAGGTCGAGGCCCTCAAGATCAGCCTCTCAGTTTAGGCCATCATACAACGAAGATCTCATTGCAACTCGTATTGGTAATGAAAGGGATGATGGGGATGCTCACCCATCCACTTTTCCTTGTTTTACTTTCTTACAAGCTGCAGGAATTCTTGATGATTTCTTGCTACTGATTGAGAGGGTTGGTTTGACCTCATATATGCAAGATGAGAGTGAGCAATATGTTATGCTCACCAAAACCTTTGTTGAGAGCTTCACGTTTACTAACACATCCTATCAGTCAACTGTCTCTTTCAAAATTTATAATCTGCCCTTCACCATGCCTTTGGAGAGATTTTGCAGTATTGTAGGTGTAAGCATGACAGGGACCGTGAAGAAAATTCAAGGGCGACCCGCTGATTTGCTGGAGCTTTACCGAGGGGTGACCAATGATGATGACCGCGTGGCGCAATGCGGAAAGATAAGAAACATCCAACTCCCTGCTCTCAAATATTTTGCATATTATCTTGCTACAAGCATACTTGGTAGGGAGAACACAAGTAATATCTCCAACTATCATTTAGATTTCCTTGCTGCTGCGCTTAACAATGATACTCGGTATAACCTTGGCTCGCTTATTGCTCACCGCCTAGCTGCTAGGGGGCCTATCTATGGGGGCATCATTGCCTCGTGTATGGTCAATGCATTAGGCCTTTTAGTGGACCCCAATGATACTGTACTGGCACCACAGAGGCTTGACCTTGTTGCTATGAAAACTCATCACTTTGTTAGTGCTACTTCTGATTTGAACAGTCTAGTATATAGGATGCTTTTCACTGACGGGGATGAAAGAGAGATCCCTTTGCCACAGCCTTCTTTGTTTAGTGTTCACAGGAGACCGTGGTCGCGCTCCAAGGAGGAGGTGGACGAGCAGCACCAGGAGGATGTTCCCTCCTATGATTACTCCGTGCATTACGGAGGGACGTACTCGAGCTTGCACCAGGACGAGGGGACCTCTTCGTCGTACCAGGGTGACACTTCATCCTGGCCAACTTGGGATTGATACCCACTTAGGCCAAAAGCCTAAGCTTGGGGGGAGGTACGCCGACACCGCACTCATCTCCATAGCATGTTGCGTTGGTACTTTGTATATGCATGTTTTCATTCTCTTTTTAGTTTTCGTTCTTCTTTGCTTTTGCTTTCTAAAACACAAAAAGACCAAACATATTTCTATTGTTTCTCTTTGGTTTGCTTCTTCTTTTTGCTTTGTTTGTTTTTCCCTTTTGGTTCTTGTTTAAAAATCGAAAACACCAAAAATATTTGTCGTTCTTCTTTGGTTTTGTGAGTTTGCTACAGGGTTTGGCAGTCCTCAATGGAATATTGGTTTCATATTATTATTCAAGCCACACAAGTGAAGAGCAATAATGAGGATTAATGACAACTTGAGGCGTGGTAAGAGGCTGGTAACGAACTCTATTTGTTTTCATTTTTGTATATATACTCATCACTGTGGGCTTGCTTAGTCCGTTCAAGTAGGGTGTATGTTATCTTTGGATGCTTAATAGTTCTTGCTTTCTTATGATTAGCTCCAGCTCGCTAATAGTTTGTAGCATGTCTTATGAATGTTTGTTTGCATTGCTCTATTCATAAATTGGTATGACACAGCGGTATCCTCCTCTGAATGTTTCATTTGATTGACTTGGCACATGCTCACGCATGCACATGACTGTAATAATCAGTTAAGCCTCGATGAATTATTTTGCCTTGAGGATCTTGAATCACTTTCATGCCATGAGTAGTCCTGTTTTGTTGCAAGCATGATAATGACAGCTATTGCTCTCTCATTTGTCGCTCCCTTACTTTTGCTAGCCTTCACTTTTACTGAGTATGTTTTACTCAATTTACCAACTCCCTAAACAAAATATTTCCAAAGTGTCCACCATACCTACCCATTAGCATCATTTGCTACTTCCGTGCATATTCAATATGCCTTGTTTTCTTCCGAATAAAATGTTTGCTTGTCATGAGAAAGTTAGTTAGTAAAGCTCTCAAGAACTTGATGGCACACTTTATTTTCTTGCACTTAATAAACCTGAACCATTGCGTCCTTCTTTGTTGCGTATATGCTTGCGCTTTATGCGTTGAAGTTAGCAGAACCATGTATCATGGGGACCGCTTTCAACACTTCATAGGTACTTTGTACCTAGTTGATATCATGTTCTTTTGCTTATGGATCCCGGTGGTGTGAAATAAAAGTGGAACTTGTAAGATCATGGAGTTTGTATGTATGTTAGAGAAACGCCTGGGCCGCTAGCCTAAGCCATGACTAATCATGGTGGAAACTTGCAGCATAACCATAATGAGCATTCTATGAAGCATCCTCAATAAAAATCTATGCACATAGTAAATAAAAAGATCGCTGAGATGCTCATTGTCTGCTTGCCTTGTTATTTTGATTATGGGACAGCTCTCGTGTCATGTGCAAGGGGTACCCCATTGGCGGTTCTCTATGATACGTATATACTTACAATGACAAGAGCTTACTTGTGACTGAAGTTGAGTAGCATGAGGATCGGTCTCCGTAAGTAAGGGGCATGAGACTTCGATTTATAACTTGTCAAGCATATCCTCTTAGTTGTGTCACTTTCACCTTAACCACATTAAAGATGCTTATGATAGGGGCAATGAGAGATCAAAGCTAACAAGTACCATACTTTCAACATTTGGAAGCCTTTCAAAATTATGCAAAACCTTTTTCTTCACTTGTTGAGTCTCCATTTATTCTTTGAGCACCTTCTTGAGAGCGTAGTTGTCATTCTTTGTGCTTGTCTCATTACTTGATTATTTGTGTTATGACTTTGATGCTTGTATCCTTGATATCTTTACTTCTAGTCATCACTTGAACTTCAGAGGTGCCTTGATATTCATAATCAAAGGCAAGGGAGATACCACTCTATCATACCTTTCTATGAGCATTGCAATGTTGCTTATGTTTGTGCCTCATGCTACTTATTATTCTTGAGTTGGAATCTCCTCATAGCTTGCAATGACTATTAAGTAGACTCAGTTGCATACTCTTTATTGTGAATTGTCTAAGTAGTTGATCACATTGCTGAGAATATTTACATCTTATGAAGCAAATGTGTTCGTGAAAGTTCTTTTACCGCACTCAGTTTTCAACTGAATTGCTTGAGGACAAGCAATAAGCTAAGCTTGGGGGGAGTTGATATGTCCAAAACGTATCCACTTTCCCGAACACTTTTGCTATTGTTTCTCCTCTATACTTGTGTGATTTGGATACAACTAATGCGGACTGGCGCTGTTTTTAGCAGAATTGCCTTGGTGTCTACTTTTTATGCAGAAAACCAACTATCAGGAAAATCCGGGAAAATATGCCAAAAATCCTATTTCACCCGACGACTCCAGGAGCCAGAATACGAGACGGAGAAGAGCCAGGGGTGGCCACACCAAGCTGGCTGGCGGCCAGGCGAGCTACGCCAGGTGGTGTGGCCCCCTCGGCCTCTCTCTTCTCCTATAAGGAGCCTTCTGACCTAAAAACTTCGGGGGGTTCGACGTTTTTCTAGAAGGAGCTCCGCTCCGCCACCGCCACCAGATTCCATGAAACAGCACCAGAAACTCCGTTCTGGCACCCTGCCGGGACAGGGAATTGGAAGAGATCATCGCCATCATCATCAACATCGCTTCTCCATCGACCATCCATGTTTCCCCCATCTATGAGTGAGTAATCCCCCGTTGTAGGCTATGGGGATGGTAGGGATTGGATGAGATCGTTCATGTAATGGCATCAGATTGTTAGGGCAAGTTGCCTAGTATCTTTTATTAGTGCTTATGACTTTGTTGTGACTTGTTGTGCTTAATTCTTCTCACTAGGGCCCGAGTGCCATGATTTCAGATCTAAACATTTTATTGATTCATTATGATAGTATTGTTTTTGGTCTTATCTGCAAGTTGTATACACACGTTGATGTCCGGAACCTATGGCCCCGAAGTGACAGAAATCGGGATAACCGGAAGGGAATGGCTTTGATGTGAGGATCACATGTGTTCACAGAGTGTTAATGCTTTGCTCCGGTGCTCTATTAAAAGGAGCACCTTAATTGCCAGTAGTTCCCTAGAGGCCCCGCTGCAAACGGGCTGGCAGGACAAAAGATGTTGTGCAAGTTCTCATTGCGAGCACGTATGACTATATATGGAACACATGCCTAGGATTATCTAGTACTTGGATGCTTTATCTTATTTATCTGCAATTGCCCTATGTTCTGATTGCTATGTGGATTGTCTCGTACATGCAACGCCCGTCCATCCATCCCTATGCCTACCGCACTCGAATCCCATTGTTTACTGCTATTGTCACTGTTGTCTTTACTTTACTACTGCTGTTACTTTGTTATTCCTACTACAAAACTGTTGCTACTGATAAACTGCTATGAGCAAGATTGTTTCCAGGTGCAGCTGAATTGACAACTCAGTTGTTAAGGCTTATAAATATTCTTTGGCTCCCCTTGTGTCGAATCAATAAATTGGGTTTCACTTCCCTCGAAAATACCGCGATACACCCCCTATACTTGTGGGTCATCAATAATACACGATTTGGATACGGGTTAAAATATATACATGGACGTATTTGTACGAGTTTAGGTGTGGGGGTTGCACTGAATCACAAGCCGGGGGCAAGCACCTGAACTGTGGGTAGTGGTGACCGAGAATGCAGCAAATAGAGCCATTCTCCTTGTTGCACTTGCCAGCCTTGTCGTAGAGGAAGCCGCTGATATGGCAGCGGCCACCAATGTGCATGTGCATGTAACATCCCAAAACTTCAATCCAAGGTTATCAAGATCAAATCATCCAAAAATAGGGTTAACAAAAACTTTTCCAAATTTAAAATGAAAGCATTCATATATGTATGCATTTAAAATAGGAGTTGTTTGAATTGCCATGATTGATTGATCCAATGCTTGTAAAATGTTTGTTAGGTGATTTAAACATCATCTACATCATTCCCAAACTTTTCCTAAAGAAAATCAAATCAAAAAGAATTAAAAAGAAGGAATGGTCATTTTGGAAAATTTAGCTCTCATGCCTACTTTGGCTATTCCTAGTACTCAATTCTTAACAGAAACAATTCTTGATCTTTGCACCCCTTGCTAGTACACATAATGAGGTACCAAGGCCCACCTTTTGATCTGCTAAAAACATTCTGTTAACTATTTTAAATGACAGTTTAAAATTGAATCTAATGCATATGCATAGATCACCTCTATTTCAAAAACCATCTATTTGAGCTCCATTTTCAAAACTCTTGCAACCAGAGACTACCTATCACTAGTGGAGATCACTCAAAAATTTTGAAACCAAAATTCAAAACTTTCTTTCATGCGGCCATTTCATCAAACACTTGGCATGCATAATTTCCACCCTAATCCTAGCTCACTGTTTACTACAGGGTTTTGGCCCCAATTGATCCCCATTTATCTCCTTTGTCCCCTCTTGATCTAACCAGACCCTTAACACCCCTCTCCCTTGTCCCTAACCCTCTTGCCATGTCAACCTGAGGGCATGGTCATCGGCCAAACTTTGCCCCGCCGTAGCAGACCATCTCCCCCTCTCTCGCCATGTCTAGGAGGTAGCCAGGAGCTCACCGCCACCCCCTGTCCCTTGCCCGAGACCAGAGCAGCAGTGGACTACCGAGCACAAACCGCGCCCAGTGCCACCGCACCATGCCAGTGCCGCCCCCAGAGCGCGCTTTGTCCCCGCTCGCACAGACCATCCCTTGGCACCAGCCCGCGCCCGCCGCTCCACCTCGACCATCCCTGATTTTCAAAAGCCTGTCAGTATGGAATGTACCAACAGTTGATAACCAAAGGCAGATTGTGATAACAAATTGGATGCAACAGATAGACAAGGAATAACACACACACACACACACACTTTCTATGGTACTACGGAAACCCAGAACACATGAATCCTAGTTTGAATTTTTAGAAGAGGATTGAAAACGTTACACTTTCTTACCAGAAAAGGGTGGGTGGATGGGTAAGAAGAAAAATGGAAGCAGTCCTACTCTCACGTTGTTGTTTTTCCCTAGTATACATAACTACCAAAAATATTTGCTAAACTGACAACGACCATTTGGCTGAGACCCTGAAGGGCGGGATGGCTCTGATACCAATTGTAACTACCTCGGTGAATTACGCTCTTAGTTACATGCCTGGATGAGCGGAAATGGTTAAAATAGTACGGTGGGGCCAAATGCCACTCATAGGTAGACCTTTCGGCCGTCCTAACCATTTCCAAACATCAGGACAAGAACGAGCGGCGTAATCGGCAGGCGAAGGGATCAACTACATACACAAATGAGTATGTATGCAAGCCACATACAACAGTCCTCAGAGCCATTCCATCTAAAAGAAATAAAAATATTGCAACGCCATAGGGCAAGATCCAAATATCCTAGATAGATATAATAGTTTAGGATATCTCCTCATACATCAAACATCAGAGTATCAGGCGGAAAAGGAAAACAAGATCCGAGTACGGATAAGAAGCAAATCGGCATAAGATGCCCCATAAATAAACACATCCCGCCCACAGATCTCACGGATCCCCGTTCCCGAAATCTCTACACCGAGTGATCGTTGCCAACATCGTTCGTCTCCTCCACCCAGTATCCATCTTGCGAGTATACCTGTTCATCTGAATCAAACAATTTATCGTGTGAGACCCTAGGGGTACTCAGCAAGTCTTTATGCCTCTAAAGGGGACACAACCTGGGGTGACGCAATTGCAGCAAAAGATAATCCCTAACAATTCTATAGATACTCGCTAACCATCCGCCTAACCAAAGATAGACGGATGTCCATGAATTAATAACAACAGTTATAACAGTAATATTAACAGATCCATCCTCCTCCTCGCTTACCAACGAGGAAGCGGACGAACAACCCCCCATCCGTTGGCAGTTTTATTAACCATTCCATGAGTGTTGCACTATTTACTAGTCAGGTACTTAGTCAAATTAAAAGCGGTACTTTAGTTATACTTGTCTATGATCGAGAAACTGTGCTCCAAGTCGTCCATAACCGCGGACACGGCTTTCAGAATGATTTACCCTGCAGGGGTGCACAAATATCAACACACACTCGATCAACCTCGGAAAAACCAAATCAAAACCCAACGGGGCATTCACGACAAAGCGATCACAGGATTCAGAAATGTTTCAGGGGCCACCCCACTAAGCTACCCGCAACGAAGTTGGCCGGCTCCAGAACGGACCCAGGGTTTGTGTGGACGGTGATGGCAATGAGAACCCAAAAATGTGACGGGCTTGTCGATCAATGCAAAACGTGTCACGGTCCTAAAATCTGGTGCTCCACGCATAATCTTAAATAAAGCAGTAAAGCATGGCATAAGTACAGGATAGTAATAAAGCCCCAAACTACTTTGTGGCCCCAAGAAATAAGAATGAATCAAGCTCTGGCTCAGGGGGGTCCATAAGGCCTTCCGGATGTGGATAGTGCGAATAGTCAAGGAACAGGAATCAAGTACTCGGGGTCCTACGGGAAACAAGTGAGCATGAAGAACCAAATAGCAGATATTGCTCACCGGTGCCACTTTCATTAGTTATCCCATTACTACTCAGGTTAAGTTGTTTAGGTACCTCATTATCCATCAGACATTCACATACCCTACACATGATGTTCTACGACCCGCATGGCTCAAACAACTCCTGTAGTAATGGCTCATGGGATGGAGGAACAAGCTTCGGTGGGGTTTAAAAGTAAAGGCTATGCAGTACTTGGGATTAAATTTAAAGCAATCGCGACTCAATGATGCAAGAATAAGAGAGAGGCAATAGGTACTATATGTATGCAAGCATGTGGTAGTGCTTGCCTAGCAGCTCAGTTGAAGCGAGGGACGGATCTGGGTAGTGCTCCTGGGATTCCTGATATATCCCCTGCTCAGTGTCTATTCGAAGAAGAACCAAACAAACAAGGGCCAACATAAATAGAGTGCACAAGCATATGAATTAAAATGCGACAAGCAAACAATTATGCCATGATGAATGATGCACAATTTGCATGGCAATAATGTAGCATGGCATGGGTGAGGTGTGGGGTACAAGATTAAAGCATTTTATGGCGTTTTAGTCACCTTTTATCCTTAATTAAGTTGCTGTATACTTTATATTTGTATGATGCCTGCTGCCATTCAGAACATTGAATGCATAGATAGAACGGGCTCGTCGCGCTGATCGATTTAGACATATTATTTGTGAAATTTGGAGTTATAAAACAAAAGTTATTAATTAATTAAGGAAAAGGGCATTTTATTGTAATTTTAATCATCTCGAAAATTTAAAGTGTTCAAATAATATTTTGAATGGCATATTTGAAATCCTCACATTTTTCTGATTTCAAAACATATATTACATGTTTAATTTGGAATTATATCTTAAAAGATATTTGAAAACAGATTTGAATTTGAATTTAAAACAAATTTGAAAAGTTTAAATTAAAACAGAAAAACAGAAACCTTTTGTCACTCAGCCCAGACCTAGCCACAGACAGTGGCAAGTGGGCGACACACAAGCAGTAACAGGTTTTCTTACCAGCATAGAGGCTAGCCGGGAGGCCGAGGTGGGACCACGGCAGGTGCCCACGCCACTGGTGTGTACCATGCAGAGCCACGTGGATCAGCTGAGGACCACGGGTTGAGGAAGTCAAAAAGGTGGGGGTTTAAGTGCAAAGCTGGACTGGGGCTGGCGAGTGGGGTCACGAGGGGCGCGGGTTGAGCAGAGAAAAACAGAGGGGGCTATCTGCAAAAAGGCGCCGCGTACTGTGGATCTTCTCCACCGTCTGGCGGCAGGTCTACGCGCGACACGGAGCGGGGACTCAAACCCGGGACCTGGCGTGCGTGCTTAGGGGCGGAACCAGTGCGGCGGGGCTAGGGGAGTTGACAGGAGGGTGGTTGGGGCCTAGGTAAGGCTCTGTGCGGCGCGCGGAACCTTGCAGGCAACAGCGAGCGGCGGCGCACTGAAGGCGTTCGACGAAAAGAGCGGCGGTGCTAGATGGTGACGGCAAAGCGGAGGATGTCAGGGCGGTCGAGGGGCTCACCGCAGGTTGGTTGGTGTGGTCAGATCGGGGAGTGGCGCAGAGGATCGTCGGGGAGGCTAGCGAGCCGGAAAACTAGGGTTTCCGCAGGGCGTCGACGTGCTGGCAGATCGGCGCCTCCTCCACGAGGACGTGCCTGATGGCAGAGAGGTCCCCTTGGTCTTCCAGGCCACCTCCTCGACGCTCTCGCCAGCCGGAGCGACAAGAAGCAGGGGTAGACGTTGGTGTCTGGCGGCGAGATCTGGCGACGGTGAAGAGAGAGGGGAGGTGCGGCAGGGCTTGGGGTGGATCTGGGCGATGTAGAGGAGCCAGGTGGATGAGGCCAGCGAGAGAGAGGGAGGAGATGGCGTGTGGGCACGGGACAGGGAAATTAGCCTCGGCTCTTTCCTTTCCTCCTCGATCACGTGCTTGCTCGGGCTGGGGGAAGGTAGGAATGGAGAGGCTGCAGGTGGGGTCGGTGAGGAGTAGTATCTGGGCCAGCCTGGCAGGCGGTAGAGAGAAGAGAGAGGGGAGGGGGTAACTCGGGTGAACTCGGGTTAGACTAGGCATGGGCTAGGGTTAGGGTTAGAAGAGGGTAGATGGGGCGCGGCCAGGGAGAGAGGGAGGGTCAGGTGGCCAGCATGTTAGAGAGAGGAAGAGAAAAGAGAGAGGTGAGAAGATGATCCACTCAAAAATCAAATAAAACCAAAGGAGAACACATGGTGGTGATGGTTGTATGGTCCATGCAAGTATTTAATGCCATGAGTTAATCTTGTGAAAACAATAATAATATGGCATTATACTTATGCATTTCCAAGAAGTGGAATAAAGCCAAACAAAAGAATTTATAGAAGTAGATCCATCCTATCTCCCATGAGCTAGATTAAATACCAAAATAAAATAAAATACAAGCTCATGGATAATGGGATGGTGGAATTATAAGGTGGTGAAAATAAAGGGTGGTGGAGTAGAATAAAAGATATTCCCCCAACTCAACTTGGGCATTAAACAATATATCAATAACCAAATACAATATCAAGAGGCAAATACAATTAATGATGCATATGAGAGAAGATCCAAATTGAAAAGGGTTTTATATGATGCTCAAATGCAAGGTGGCATGATGACATGAGCATGATATAATTATGATGCAACAATTATATGTAGGAGGTAGCATATATATAGACTAGGCTAGTAGCATTGCAATTGTTAGACAATTGGGATGCTATAACTCTCCCCCACTAAACAAGAATCTCGCCCCGAGATTCCTATGAAAAAGAAAACAACACAAGGAAAGGCGGGTGTTTGGAACGAAGGTGACCCTCACGTTCCCAAGGTGATTAACAACAGAGTGGTGCAACCATTACACCTTGCGAAAACTTGCTAGACTTTTTGCGAGTCTTGCGTTTGCTTGAGAAACAACGGTTAGAAGAGTTGAAGGATTGTCGTGAGACAAGAAGGATAGGATGGACATAGCTCCGGTTTTCTCAAGAAACATGATAAAAGAATAGAACCACTTGTGAAAGAAAAAGCCAAGATGATGTATCATGACTAAATAAAGACACACCGCTAAGATTAAAGATTTACCGATACTAAGAGGATGAATCTTTATCTCGCCGGAAGAAAAGATCTAGGTTGGAGAGGTTTTGAACCACTATGACAATAGCATCGTATCTTCTCTCGGGTTTGAGAAATGAAGTACGGAAACAATATTGCCTTCAAACAATAGAGTCCCTTGATATCAACAGAAAGATTTAGTAGATTCTTCTTGCGCCGGTAAGAACCAAAGGATCACGCAATTGAGGTGCGCGGATATAACTTCCAGAGACGGATGTGAAGCCAGATCATGGTGGAATCCCGAGAAGCAAAGAATATGGAGGATCTGGAGTTTATTGTAGAGATACTTATTGCTTTCTTTAGCCTTGAGGCTAACGCAATAAATTTGCAGCTGATGGCATCAACCATACTTGTCTTTACCACAACAAAAGAATTGATGAAACAAAGGGAGAGATAGTTTCCTTTCATCTTGTTTGTGGATGTCGAGCATCGGTAGAAAGACAAGGACCAAAAAGAGTTTGCGTTTGTTTCCACCAGATAATTGAAGATTTTGTTCCATCTAGAATAGACAGACCACCAACAAGAGATTATTGATTACTTTCTTTGAGAGGGCACTCCGGAAAAACAAGGACGGAAGTAAAAGTATCGAGGAATAAAGGCCACTTCTAACTTCCGTGGAATGAGTGAAATCACATTAATTCACCAATTCAATGTACAAGAGCGAATGATAAGAGTAGTGGTATGGTAGCTACTCCATCCCGCACTCAAAGCATTACTCCGCACATGAATAAGAAAACCATGCAACCCAACTACCGAAACAGACTGAAGGTATTGACAAGAAGAGCTCATGGAACTCCGTAAGAAAACAAAGATTGATGCAAACGATTCACTGGATCCAAGATAGATAAGGGTGATGATGTTGTCTACATATCATAAGTAACCAGCCACCGGAAAGATATGAAGGAAGATCACGGAGACAACTGCAAGATTCCACAGATAAAGAAAAAGATAGCACCACTTGCACATAAGGATTACAAAAGATCTGAAAAATCTTCATGGCCTCCGGTGGATTGAGCATAGATGATAGAACGAGAGGGTTTCAAAGGTTACTTGATGAGACTGAGGTGAAAATAACTCCATGTTCTTCTTGAAATGATTGAGAGAGGTTTAGAAGTTTTGAGGAAATCTAGGGCGGAACGACGATGATAACTCGCCAACAAGGAAAACTCCGGGTTTGATTGAAGATGGAAGCTGGAATAACAATGGACTTGCTGATTCCAGAATTGAAGCGATCTATTTAGCAGAAGGACGTGGCCAAGATAGGTGACTTCAAAAAGTCAGAATTTCCACTTTGGGAACTTTGCACACGGCAGTGTTCGCGAAGCTTGAGAGAAAGAGACACAGATGACCTTCCATGTTCTTCCATTGACATAGAATAGGCAAGCATATCATCAAGATATACCACCACAGATTACCAAGATATTCCCAGAATATCAAGTTCAAAAGGCGAGAGAAACGGACAAATGCTCGAACACTTCCTGAGCTAAACGCTCTTTGAAAGTCAATATTAAGAGCACAGGTTCGTGTTGAAGAAGATGCACTGGCAGAATAGATTATATGGTCCTTCGGAAGAAAAAGAGATGTCACCTGGTTCACATTGTCGATTGGATCGCCGGTTACAAAGATAAAGAGATCTTGGATAAGAAACGATGATAGCTCATACCTTAAGCAAAGCTATCGAGTTTAAAAGATGCAATTCCCTCGTATCCAGGAGAATTGTGCAGATATGGGGTTGAAAAAGATGTGCAGCATGATAACCAGATGATAGACCACCGTAGTGCCTTGGAAAACTCCGGATTGCCAAAGATACTTGAATATGCATAGATATAATCACGGTGTACTCAAATCACAGGAGTTAACCGTCACCATCTGGAGAATAAAGTTGATAGCATTTTCCATATTCCACTCATGATAAGCGTCATATAGCTATGCCGAGAACCAATTACAATCACCAGCATCGGCTCGACCCATGTTATGTAATTAGCCCAAGAGAATTGGAGATGAAATGAAACTCCAGGATTAAGCGCCGTTGACAAAAGAATGAGTTAGCATGGACATGCTGATAAAAGGGAGATAGGTAATGTTTCACACACGACTGAAAAGGAGTGTAGAAACATAGACGTATCAAAGAAAAAATTTCCGCATTTTTTGGCATTAAAATACCAATAGATGCGCAAAATCACTTATCAGGTAGAGATTAGCAACTCCACATTCTATGAAAGCATGCTGGAAGGAAGAACACCCTTAAGAAGATGGCACCGGTTAACAAGGAGTCGGATAGATCGCGTCGGTTTTCAAAAGCCTGTCAGTATGGAATGTACCAACAGTTGATAACCAAAGGCAAATTGTGATAACAAATTGGATGCAACAGATAGAAAAGGAATTACACACACACGCACACTTTCTATGGTACTACGGAAACCCAGAACACGTGAATCCTAGTTTGAATTTTTAGAAGAGGATTGAAAACGTTACACTTCCTTACCAGAAAAGGGTGGGTGGGTGGGTAAGAAGAAAAATGGAAGCAGTCCTACTCTCACGTTGTTGTTTTTCCCTAGTATACATAACTACCAAAAATATTTGCTAAACTGACAACGACCATTTGGCTGAGACCACAAGGGCGGATGGCTCGATACCAATTGTAACTACCTCGGTGAATTACGCTCTTAGTTACAAGCCTGGATGAGCGCAAATGGTTAAAATAGTACGGTGGGGCCAAATGCCACTCACAGGTAGACCTTTCGGCCGTCCTAACCATTTCCAAACATCGGGACAAGAACGGCGAATCGGCGAAGGGATCAACTACATACACAAATGAGTATGTATGCAAGCCACATACAATAGTCCTCAGAGCCTTTCCATCTAAAAGAAATAGAAATATTGCAACGCCATACGGCAAGATCCAAATATCCTAGATAGATATAATAGTTTAGGATATCTCCTCATACATCAAACATCAGAGTATCAGGCGGAAACAGAAAACAAGATCCGAGTACGGATAAGAAGCAAATCGGCATAAGATGCCCCATAAATAAACACATCCCGCCCATAGATCTCACGGATCCCCGTTCCCGGAATCTCTACACTGAGTGACCGTTGCCAACATCGTTCGTCTCCTCCACCCAGTATCCATCTTGCGAGTATACTTGTTCATCTGAATCAAACAATTTATTGTGTGAGACCCTAGGGGTACTCAGCATGTCTTTATGCCTCTAAAGGGGACACAACCTGGGGTGACGCAACTACAACAAAAGATAATCCCTAACAATTCTATAGATACTCGCTAACCATCCGCCTAACCAAAGATAGACGGATGTCCGTGAATTAATAACAACAGTTATAACAGTAATATTAACAGATCCATCCTCCTCCTCGCTTACCAACGAGGAAGCGGACGAACAACCCCCCATCCGTTGGCAGTTTTATTAACCATTCCATGAGTGTTGCACTATTTACTAGTCAGGTACTTAGTCAAATTAAAAGCGGTACTTTAGTTATACTTGTCTATGATCGAGAAACTGTGCTCCAAGTCGTCCATAACGCGACACGGCTTTAGAAGATTTACCTGCAGGGTGTACAAATAGCAACACACACTCGATCAACCTCGAAAACCAAATCAAAACCCAACGAGGCATTCACGAAAGCGATCATAGGATTCAGAATGTTTCAGGGGCCACCCACTAAGCTAGCCGCAACGGTTGGCCGGCTCGAACAGACCTGTGGTTTGTGGACGGCGTAAACGATCGGGAACCCGAAAATGTGACTGGGCTTGTCGATACAGTAAAACGTGTCACAGTCCTAAGCAAAGCAGTGCTCCACGCACAATCTTAAATAAAGCAAGAAGCATGGCATAAGTACAGGATAGTAATAAAGCCCCAAACTACTTTGTGGCCCCAAGAAATAAGAATGAATCAAGCTCTGGCTCAGGGGGGTCCATAAGGCCTCCCGGATGTGGATAGTGCGAATAGTCAAGGAACAGGAATCAAGTACTCGGGGTCCTACGGGACACAAGTGAGCATGAAGAACCAAATAGCAAATATTGCTCACCGGTGCCACTTTCATTAGTTATCCCATTACTACTCAGGTTAAGTTGTTTAGGTACCTCGTTATCCATCAGACATTCACATACCCTACACATGTTGTTCTACGACCCGCATGGCTCAAACAACTCCTGTAGTAATGGCTCATGGGATGGAGGAACAAGCTTCGGTGGGGTTTAAAAGTAAAGGCTATGCAGTACTTGGGATTCAGTTTAATGCAATCGCGACTCAATGATGCAAGAATAAGATAGAGGCAATAGGTACTATATGCATGCAAGCATGTGGTAGTGCTTGCCTGGCAGCTCAGTTGAAGCGAGGGACGGATCTGGGTAGTGCTCCTGGGATTCCTGATATATCCCCTGCTCAGCGTCTATTCAAAGAAGAACCAAACAAACAAGGGCCAACGTAAATAGAGTGCACAAGCATATGAATTAAAATGCGACAAGCAAACAATTATGCCATGATGAATGATGCACAATTTGCATGGCAATAATGTAGCATGGCATGGGTGAGGTGTGGGGTACAAGATTAAAGCATTTTATGGCGTTTTAGTCACCTTTTATCCTCAATTAAGTTGCTGTATACTTTATATTTGTATGATTCATGCTGACATTCAGAACATGGAATGCATAGATAGAACGGGCTCGTCGCGCTGATCGATTTAGACATATTATTTGTCAAATTTGGAGTTATAAAACAAAAGTTATTAATTAATTAAGGAAAAGGGCATTTTATTGTAATTTTAATCATCTCGAAAATTTAAAGTGTTCAAATAATATTTTGAATGGCATATTTGAAATCCTCACATTTTTCTGATTTCAAAACATATATTACATGTTTAATTTGGAATTATATCTTAAAAGTTATTTGAAAACAGATTTGAATTTGAATTTAAAACAAATTTGAAAAGTTTAAATTAAAACAGAAAAACAGAAAACCTTTTGTCACTCAGCCCAGACCTAGCCACAGACAGTGACAAGTGGGGCCAGGGCTGACTGGGCGACACAGCGCGCAGAACAGGTTTTCTTACCAGCACAGAGGCTAGCCCCGGAGGCCGACAGGTGGGACCAGCGGCTTGCAGGCCCACGCGCCAGCGGGTGTACCGTGCAGAGCCACGTGGATCAGCTGAGGACCGCGGGTTGAGGAAGTCAAAAAGGTGGGGGTTTAAGTGCAAAGCTGGACTGGGGCTGACGAGTGGGGTCGCGAGGGGCACGGGTTGAGCAGAGAAAAACAGAGGGGGCTATCTGCAAAAAGGCGCCATGTACTGTGGATCTTCTCCACCGTCTGGCGGCAGGTCTGCGCGCGGCGCGGAGCGGGGACTCGAACCCGGGACCTGGTGTGCGCGCTTAGGGGTGGAACCAGTGCGGCGGGGCTAGGGGAGTTGACATGAGGGTGGTTGGGGCCTAGGTAAGGCTATAATCAAGGCGTTCGACGAAAAGAGCGGCGGCGCTAGACGGTGACGGCGAAGCGGAGGATGTCAGGGCGGTTGAGGGGCTCACCGCGGGTTGGTTGGTGTGGTCAGATCCGGGAGTGGCGCAGAGGATCGTCGGGGAGGCTGGCAAGCCGGAAAACTAGGGTTTCCGTAGGGCGTCGACGTGCTGGCGGTACTGGCGCTCCTCCTCCACGAGGACGCACCCAGGGTGAAGCAGAGAGGTCCCCTTGGTCTTCCAGGCCACCTCCTCGACGCGCTCGCCGGCCGGAGCAACGAGAAGCAGGGGTAGACGTCGGTGTATGGCGGCGAGATCTGGCGACGATGAAGAGAGAGGGGAGGTGCGGCAGGGCTTGGGCTGGATCTGGGCGATGTAGAGGAGCCGGGTGGATGAGGCCAGCGAGAGAGAGAGGGAGGAGATGGCGTGTGGGCATGGGACAAGGAAAGTAGCCTCGGCTCTTTCCTTTCCTCCTCGATCACGTGCTTGCTCGGGCTGGGGGAAGGTAGGCATGGAGACGCTGCAGGTGGGGTCGGTGAGGAGTAGTATCTGGGCCAGCCTGGCAGGCGGTATAGAGAAGAGAGAGGGGAGGGGGTAACTCGGGTGAACTCGGGTTAGACTAGGCATGGGCTAGGGTTAGGGTTAGAAGAGGGTAGATGGGGCGCGACCAGGGAGAGAGGGAGGGTCAGGTGGCCAGCATGTTAGAGAGAGGAAGAGAAAGGAGAGAGGTGAGAAGATGATCCACTCAAAAATCAAATAAAACCAAAGGAGAACACATGGTGGTGATGGTTGTATGGTCCATGCAAGTATTTAATGCCATGAGTTAATCTTGTGAAAACAATAATAATATGGCATTATACTTATGCATTTCCAAGAAGTGGAATAAATCCAAACAAAAGAATTTATAGAAGTAGATCCATCCTCCCATGAGGTAGATTAAATACCAAAAGAAAATAAAATACAAGCTCATGGATAATGGGATGGTGGAATTATAAGGTGGTGAAAAGAAAGGGTGGTGGAGTAGAATAAAATATATGCCCCCAACTCAACTTGGGCATTTAAACAATATATCAATAACCAAATACAATATCAAGAGGCAAATACAATTAATGATGCATATGAGAGAAGATCCAAATTGAAAAGGGTTTTATAGGATGCTCAAATGCAAGGTGGCATGATGACATGAGCATGATATAATTATGATGCAACAATTATATGTAGGAGGTAGCATATATATAGACTAGGCTAGTAGCATTGCAATTGTTAGACAATTGGGATGCTACACACCGCCCCTACGGCCGCATTCAATTCCTAGAGCACCGCCAGAGAACCGCCCATCGATAGCCACCCCCAGCCATGCCTCTACCTCGCCGTAGCCATGTCGCCACCGTCGCCTGCCCATCCTGCTTGGTCTCACCGTCGGGCCTATAAAAGGATCCCTCCCTAGCCTCTTCTCTCCACACCATTCCACTCCCCTCACCTCTCTGAACCTCACCCACCTCTAGCCGGAGCAAGTGGAGCAGCAGCTCGCCGGAATTGGAGCCGGAGGAGAAGGGCGCCGTTGATTGCGACCACCCCAAGCTCCGCTGCAACCGCGCCTCGCCTCGCCGTCATCTTCCACGTCATTTGCCTTCCTCGCCAATCCCGCTGGAGCCCTGGTACGCCCTCAGTAGACCCCCACCGAGCCGCTAGGGTTCGAGCTCGCCGGAGACCTGTTCGTCGTCGACGACGACCCTCAGCCGTTGATCTCGCTTCTAATCCTACGGCCCACAGCGCGCGTACCGTTTCGTGTTTTAAGTGCCGCTGACACATGGGACCCCCCTGTCAGCTGAGCCCCGTGCCGCAGAGCACCACTGGGCCGGCCGATTCCTTTTCCCGCGCTAGCCCATAGATTCAAATCTAGATTTTTTCTTTTTTAGTTAAAGCTAGTTTCTATCCACTAGTTTGAAAATTAATTCAGAGAGTTTTAGAAATCCAAATTGCATGAAACCAATTATTTCTGAAAGGTATTGAAATGCTCTATCCAAGACCATTTGATTTAATTCAATTAGAGTTATAGATCTCTCCTAATAAAAATAACAAAACAGAAGCTTTTGCAACTTGCAACATTTTTATAAAATCAACCAAGGTAGATTTTGAGTTGATTCCAACTCTCAAAAATCACATCTCATCATATCTATCTAAATATGTAATAATATTAAGGTTTACATGCAGTGACTTTGGACTAGTACCAAAATAATGCTATATAGGCATTTCTAGTCACTTTAAATCATTAAATAATAAACTTAAACTAAAGTAATATTGATCCAACCTTTAAATCTCATTCCCACAGGTTAGAATATGTGGTGAGGACATGTGTCCACATGATCCCATATTTTGGTGGTGAATATTAAATTTTAGTTTATATTTCAATGAGTAGAAATTACTTTTCTAAAATAAAAAGGATGAAACTATTGAATTAAAACTTGTGATGATAATAGATCCTCAAATGTGTGTTTTAGAATGCTACTTAGCCTAGTTAAGTATTGTTTGGTGATTGTCTACTCCCTATGTATTTATAGACGCTAGTATCGACCAAGCTTTCGAGGAGGAGTTCTACCAAGAAGAAGAAGAAGAAGAAGAAGAAGAAAACTTCAACCACTGCACCAACCAAGGCAAGCTATTGTTAGCAGGCTAGAATTAAGCTAGATGAATGAGAAAGGATGCTTTAGGAATGCTTTGATCACACCCCTTTTAACTATTAGTACCCCAAGTCTTACCTACAAGTTTTACTCCCCTTACTATGCAAAGTTCCTTACTTATTTTGAAGGTAGCATAAAAAGTATAAAACTTGACCTACTTAGAAACCTTTAGATGTCATTCTATGGCATGAGATTGATCCCATCCTTCCACCTTAGTGAACACTCTTAACTTAGTATTTTAGAGTAGATCAAAAACTTGAGTCACTTTAGATGGGAGCACTTGGTGAAAATGAATTGTGAAAACCTTGGAATGATGAGTCATTCTATTCAGATGTTTTGACATGTGTTGAAAGACACAACTGGTTTATGATGATGAAAATGATGAGACACGAGCCTTAACCCTTTTATAAAACTGATGGTTGGATTCGGATGCGATACCATTCCAAATTTATCGTACAACCACATTACCTGAATTGGGTAAGGCTTAGCTGGAAATTTATATGCATTAGTATTAGTTCCCTCACGGGAGAGGTTTGAGCTGAGGCTACCTCTCAATGTTGTCCACCTATGCAGTGCCCAAGATGACTGATAGTCATGGTTGGGAGGCCATGCTCATAGGAGAGGTGCTTGTACTAGGGTGTGTAAAGGGAAGGTTATGTTTGATTATCTGCATACTAAGTATGATGATTCAGGGTTATCCCTGACAGATGTATCGAATTTTGTGGTGAAAGTGTACCACCTCTGCAGAGTATCAAACTATTCGAATAGCCGCATCCGCGGTTATGGACAGTTGGAATGGCCATACTGTTTCGTTGTCAGATGTTTTCTAAATAACTTGAAGTGAATGATGAACTTTGACTTGACCACAACAGGGTGTGTTGATGATAATAGCTTTCCAACTTAAATGATTCTAGAACTTTACTTTATCTTTCTTTGCTTCTGAACTCAGCTTAGGTTTCAAATTTAACTTGATAGTTCACTTAGATTCAGCACTTTAACTTAGAATTATACTCCTTGTTAGTAGTAGTTTGCGAGTACTTGAAGAGTACTCATGGCTTTTGTCCCTGGCTATTATCATGGCCAGACTATGAAGGAGATTATCAAGATGATGGTCAGCAGGACGGCTATGATAACTGGGACTATCTGCCTTCGTCAGCATTGGTTGTGCCCCTGAAGATGGACCCCACCGCTATGCTTATCTTTTATTTCCGCTGCTTGTTGTATTAAAGACTGGATCATGAGATCCTTATTTGTGTAAAACCTTATGTATGGTTTGTAATGGATGATGTACTGTGATATCCAATCCGTTATGTCTCGCAAAAATGGTAATCCTGGATTGAGGTATGGCATAACGGGCATCTGGGATTAAAAATCCGGGTGTTGACAAGTTGGTATCAGAGCCATCCTGACCATAGGAGACCCTAGTTAGAATGGACGTCCAAACCAAAAACTTAGCTTCAAAACCAAAGTGAGTATTTATGAAAAACTATTCCCCCTCTTACCCTTGTGAACTCATTCTTTCTCAAAAATACATGTTCCTCAAAATTCTTACATTACTACTTAAAATTTGACACACTTGATCACTTCACTAACTTCCTCATCCTTAATTCTTGTAGATGGAGACTCAGTTCAGCAAGTTTTACCAGTTGGGAAACGGAGGTCAGCTGATCTTCGAGAGGGGTCTGGATTCATTGTCGGAGTTACTGAGACGCCCACATCCGGAGTTTCTTGGAGCTCAACTTCCAGGACCTCCAGGAGGAGACCTACAGTGGCTAGTCACCGCAGATCTTCAGGCAAGCATCGAAGCACCAACTTCCGGGAGAATTCAGTTCTCCATGAGAGAGAACAACTGGCTAGATGGATTAGCCAGGGCAATGCATGAAACTCTCGCACGTCTATGTGCCCTCAGCATCAACAAGATCCAAGGAACCCGTTTTGCCCACTATGCAAGACGTGACTTCATGGGAATGCCGATGGAGATGCCAAGTCACCCAGAGTTGAGGCGTCAAGTGGAGAACCTTGACTTCTTGCTTCATGACAGACAGCAGGAACTGGACAATGCTAGGGAGTTAGCCAACCAGAACCGTGCCATTGCCGACCAGAAGGCCCAGACTTTCGCACTGCTCGTCCAAGATTGCCAGTCTCTTCGTCGCCAGCGTGCAAAGAAGGATCGCACCATCGCCCGTCTTTGCAAGAAGGTGGCCGACCTCGAGAAGACCGTCAAGGAGCAGGAAGCTCAGCTTGCTGCCAAGGAAGAAGAAGATGAGGGTGAAGACATCCAGGGAGATATGGATTCTTACCTCAGCAACGATGATGACTTTTTGGAGGAGGATGCTGTGGACTTCTACACTGATGATGAAGACTCCGACTTCATCGACGATGAGTAGAGGCACTAGAGCACTGTTGTAGCATGAGATGTATCATCTCATTGTATCGTAGCTTGCAGAATGGTTCTTCAAACCATCTGTTTTCCCCTTTGATTGTTGGGATGTGTGTTGTATTGTGTGCTTGCTTGCATGAATGAAAAAGAAGTTAGTTGAAAAACCTGAGTCTAACTCAATGTTTTAGCTTTGAAAACCCAAAACCATGAACCTTAGAATTTCCCTCTTACCCCTATATCTATCTCAATCTTCAGATGACTCGTGGAAACCAAGGAGGGAGCAGCTCGTCGCAGGACCCAATGCTGCAGATCTTGCAGAATCTCATCGCGGACCATGAAGAAAGCAGGGCCGAGCGTCAAGCCAACTTAGCAACATTGCAGCAGATCGCCCAAATAGCTCTCAACAACCAAGGACATGGAAATCAGGATCACCAAGGATCCAAACTCAAAAACTTTCAGAACACCAATCCCCCAATCTTTAACCAATCTGAAAACCCATTAGATGCTGATGACTGGTTACAGACCATGGAAAACAACTTAGAGGTTGCCAGAGTTGATGAGAATGAGAAAGTTCTCTTCGCCACCCACTATCTGGCGGGAGATGCAAGAGCTTGGTGGAATAGCATCCACAATATGAACCATGGCCAGATGATGACCTGGGAAGCATTCAAGGTCAAGTTCAGCCGCACCCACGTGCCGCAAGGTCTTATCAACAGGATGAGAGATGAATTCCACGAATTGAAGCAAGGAAGAATGACTGTGGTGGAGTACCGTGACAGATTCTTGTCACTTGCCAGATATGCACCGGATGAGATCAACGCAGAGGCCAAGAAGGAGAGATTCTTAAACGGACTGCATGATGAGATGCAGACTGTCCTCATCAACATCCGTTTTGATGATCTCGAAGAGCTAGTCGACTCTGCCATTCAGATGGAAGGGAAGATTAACCAGGCAAACGACAACTGCAAGCGTCGTATGATGTAGCAGTCTGGATCCAGTAGTTACCAGAAGTACCGTCCCAACCCCTCACCAGGATATGCACCAAGGAACAACCGACCCCCAAATTCTCGCCCAAGTTACCCCAACCGTAGCGGAGGTAATGTGAAGTCCGGAGGAAACAATCACAACTCCAGGAATGCCAACAATTTCAACCGTGCCCCTCCCAAGAGCAACAACAACAACACTGCACCTAGAACTGGCAGCAATGCTGTACCTGTCGCAGTCAAGGACAAGTCCCAGATCACTTGTTTCGAGTGTGGAGTGAAGGGTCACTACTCCAATGAGTGTCCCAAGAAGACTGCCGCCAATGCCCCTGTGAATGCCCCAGCTCAGCAGCAGCGTCATGTTCAACCAGGAAGGAGATTTGCCCTGTGGAACCCGCAGACAATCAAGAACGGTCGCTCTCTTCCACATGAACGCAGAAGAAGCCCAGGAAGCGCTAGATGTAGTGTTGGGTATGTTTTCTATCAACTTAGTTTTAGCAAGAGTATTGTTTGATTCTGGAGCATCGCATTCATTTGTCACCGAAGAATCTGTATGCACTAGTAAGATTCACCCAACCAACCTGAAGCATGTCATGATAGTTCAAATCCCCGGTTCAACAACAAAAGCTAGAAAAATTTGCAAAGTTGTACCTATCAGAATACATGAGATAGATTTTTATGCCAACCTAATTGTACTTGGAACCAAAGGATTGGAAGTAGTACTAGGTATGGACTGGATGTCAAGGCATAAATGACTGATAGACTGTGCTAAGAAAGCCATCACCATGACGAGTAGTTCTGGAGTAACAGTAGAGCATATCTCCAAACCTTACCCCAATTCAAGTGCAACAAGAGTGTAGCCCTGCCCACCATAGACCAAGTCGAGTAGTCCGTGAATACCCGACGTATTCCTGATGAATTGCCGTGTATGCCCTGGATAGGATATTGAGTTCATTATCGAACTAATCTAAAACGGACCTATAGCCCAGAGACCCTATACCATGAACCCCTCAGAGTTAGTGGAACTGAAGAAGCAGTTGGATGCCATGTTAGCAACAGGCTTGATTCAGCCAAGCGCATCTCCATGGAGATCACCAGTGTTATTCGTCGACAAGAAAGATGGAGGCAATCGTCTGTGTACAGATTACAGAAAGTTGAATGATGTCACCATCAAGAACAAGTACCCTTTGCCAAAGATAGAGGATCTATTTGATCAGTTGACTGGAGCTCAGGTATTCTCAAAGATTGATCTTAGGACTGGTTATCACCAACTTAAGATTCGTGCAATGGATATTCCGAAGACCGCCTTTACTACTCGCTATGGTTTATACGAGTATATGGTTATGTCTTTTGGATTAACCAATGCCCCTGCTTATTTCATGAATCTCATGAATAAGATCTTTATGAATTTCCTAGATAAGTTTGTAGTTGTGTTTATCGACGACATCCTTATCTACTCCAAGTCAGAAGTAGAGCATGAGCAACATCTGAGAATCATCCTAGAAACCCTGAGAGAGCATCAGTTATATGCCAAGTTCAGCAAGTGTGAGTTTTGGCTGAAAGAAGTAGGATTCCTAGGACATATTGTGTTTGCTGGAGGAGTCTCTGTTGATCCCACCAAGATCAAAGATGTCGAAGAATGGGAAGCCCCAACCAATCAAACCCAAGTTCGTTCATCTCTCGGATTAGCGGGATATTACCGCAAGTTCGTAGAAGGATTCTCGAGCATAGCCCAACCAATGACCCAATTGTTGAAGAAGGACAAGAAGTTTGAATGGACAGACAAGTGTGAAGCCAGTTTCTAGGAGCTGAAGAAGAGATTGATATCCGCCCCAATTTTGATCATGCCGGACATCAAGAAGCCATTTGATGTGTATTGTGATGCATCCAAGATTGGCCTAGGATGTGTATTGATGCAAGAAGGCAAAGTCATCGCGTATCTGTCTCGACAATTGAAGCAACATGAGCAGAACTATCCGACCCATGATCTTGAGCTAGCAGCCGTGGTTGTAGCGTTGAAGACATGGCGTTATTATTTGATGGGTAATCGCTATGAGATTTACTCAGATCATAAGAGCTTGAAGTATATCTTCACTCAGAAGGAGCTGAATATGAGGAAAAGAAGATGGATAGAGTTAATCAAGGATTATGACCTTGACATTCACTATCACCCCGGCAAAGCCAATGTGGTAGCGGATGCTCTTAGCAGATTGCCGTGCAGGCTTAACACCATGATCAAGGAGAAGCAACCAAGTTTGTATGAGGAGTTGGAGCAGTTTAGGACTGAGTTAGTTAGCAAAGGATTCCTAGCTAGCATTGAACTTCAACCCACTTTGATTAGCCAAATCAAGGAAGCCCAGAAGGGAAATGAAAGTATCGACGGAATCAAACATCGTATTGGTACATGAAAGGTACCTGGATTCACTGAAGACGAAGAAGGTGTACTGTGGTACAAAGGACGTATCTGTGTGCCAGCAGATTCGGAGGTGAAGGAAGTTATCATGAAGGAAGCTCATGATACTCTTTATTCTATCCACCCCGGAGGAACAAAGATGTATCAGGATTTGAAAGAGCAATTTTGGTGGCACAAGATGAAGAGAGAGATCGGAAGCTACATCGCCAAATGTGACATCTGTCAAGGAGTCAAAGCAGAGCATCAGAGACCTGCAGGACTATTGCAACCATTGCAGATTCCGGAATGGAAATGGGATTCTGTTGGAATGGAATTTATCACAGGTTTACCTACTTCTAGTAGGGGAAATGACTCAATCTGGGTCATAGTTGATAGACTGTCCAAGGTAGCCCACTTCATACCTGTCAAGACAACCTACCAGAGTGCAAAGCTAGCAGAGCCATACATTGCTAGGATTGTTAGTCTGCATGGAACCCCCAAGACCATCGTATCAGATCGAGGAACCAAGTTTACCTCGTGATTTTGGCAGAAAGTTCAGGAAGGTTTAGAAACCAAGTTAAACTTCAGTACTGCTTATCACCCGCAAACAGATGGACAAACTGAGAGAGTCAACCAGATCCTAGAGGATATGCTTAGAGCTTGTGTGTTGGAATACGGATCAAAATGGGAAGACTGCCTGCCTTTCGCAGAATTCTCATATAACAACAGTTATCAGGCTAGTTTGCAGATGGCACCATTTGAATTCCTATACGGAAGAAAGTGTCGTACCCCTTTGAATTGGTCGCAAGTAGGAGAGAGTCAGATCTTTGGACCCGACATTCTCCGAGAAGCAGAAGAGAAAGTTCACAAAGTCCGTGAGCACCTCAAGACCGCCCAATCCATACAAAAGAGTTATGCTGACAAAAGAAGGAGAGACCTGGCTTTCAATGTTGGAGATTTCGTATATCTCAAGGTTTCACCATTGAAGGGAACTCAACGCTTTAGTCTGAAGGGAAAGTTAGCTCCCAGATATATCGGACCTTTCAAGATTCTGAACCGCCGAGGAGAAGTATCGTATCAACTGGACCTGCCTGAAGAGATGTCAGCCATCCACAATGTGTTCCATATCTCGTTACTTCGCAAATGTTTGGAAGTTCCTGAGAAGACTGAAGTTTTCAAGAACATCGATCACAGAGCTGTGGAAATCAACAATGACCTGACCTATCGAGAAGTACCCATCCATATCTTAGAAGAAGCCTACAGAACCACCAGGACCAGGAGTATCAAGTTTCTCAAGATTCAGTGGAGCAACCATACCGAGGAGGAAGCTACTTCGGAACGCGAAGATTACATTAGAACAGAGTTCCCAGATCTCTTTAGTTCCTAGTTTTCTTTGTAAATCTCGGGACGAGATTTTGTTTAAGGGGGGAAGGTTTGTAACATCCCAAAACATTAATCCAAGGTTATCAATATCAAATCATCCAAAAATAGGGTTAACAAAAACTTTTCCAAATTTAAAATGAAAGCATTCATATATGTATGCATTTAAAATAGGAGTTGTTTGAATTGCCATGATTGATTGATACAATGCTTGTAAAATGTTTCTTAGGTGATTTAAACATCATCTACATCATTCCCAAACTTTTCCTAAAGAAAATCAAATCAAAAAGAATTAAAAAGAAGGAATGGTCATTTTGGCAAATTTAGCTTTCATGCCTACTTTGGCTATAACTAGTACTCAATTCTTAACAGAAACAATTCTTGATCTTTGCACCCCTTGATAGTACACATAATGAGGTACCAAGGCCCACCTTTTGATCTGCTAAAAACATTCTGTTAACTATTTTAAATGACAGTTTAAAATTGAATCTAGTGCATATGCATAGATCACCCCTATTTCAAAAACCATCTATTTGAGCTCCATTTTCAAAACCCTTGCAACCAGAGACTACCTATCACTAGTGGAGATCACTCAAGATTTTTGAAACCAAAATTCAAAACTTTCTTTCATGCGGCCATTTTATCAAACACTTGGCATGCATAATTTCCACCCTAATCCTAGCTCACTGTTTACTACAGGGTTTTACCCCCAATTGATCCCCATTTATCTCCTCTGTCCCCTCTTGATATAACCAGACCCTTAACACCCCTCTCCCTTGTCCCTAACCCTCTTTCCATGTCAACCCGAGGGCATGGTCGCCGGCCAAACTTTGTCCCGCCGCAGCAGACCATCTCCCCCTCTCTCGCCATGTCTAGGAGGTAGCCAGGAACTCACCGCCACCCCCTGTCCCTTGCTCGAGCCCAGAGCATCAGTGGACCACCGAGCACAAACCGCGCCCAGTGCCACCGCACCATGCCAGTGCCGCCCCCAGAGCGTGCTGTGTCCCCACTCGCACAGACCATCCCTTGGCACCAGCCTGCGCCCGCCGCTCCACCTCGACCTGGAGAACACCCCAGACATCCCCGTTCGTCGCCCAAAGCCTCACAGCCACCGCTCGCCGTGGACACCGCCGCCTCTGCCTCTTAGAGTGCCACCTCACCCAGACTGCATTCCACCACCCCTACGTCCGCATTCAATTCCTAGAGCACCGCCAGGGAACCGCCCATCGATCGCCACCCCCAGCCATGCATCTACCTCGTCGTAGCCATGTCGCCACCGTCTCCTTCCCATCCCGCTCGGTCTCACCGTCGGGCCTATAAAAGGAGCCCTCCCTAGCCTCTTCTCTCCACACCATTCCACTCCCCTCACCTCTCTGAACCTCACCCACCTCTAGCCCGAGCAAGTGGAGCAGCAGTCACGAATTGAGCCGAGTAGCCAGTAGGAGGAGAAGGCGCTGATTGATTGCGACCACCCCAAGCTCCGCCACAACCGCGCCTCGCCTTGCCGTCGTCTTCCACGTCGTTTGCCCACCTCGTCGACCCCACTGGAGCCCTGGTACGCCCCTAGTAGACCCCCACCGATCTGCTAGGGTTCGAGCTCACCGGCGACCTGTTCGTCGTTGACGACGATCCTCAGCCGTTGATCTCACTTCTAATCCTACGGCCCACAGCGCGCGTACCATTTCGCGTTTTATGTGCCGCTGACATGTGGGACCCCCTGTCAGCTGAGCCCCGCGCCGCGGAGCGCCACTAGTCCGGCCCATTCCTTTTCCCGCGCTAGCCCATAGATTCAAATCTGGATTTTTCTTTTTTAGTTAAAGCTAGTTTCTATCCACTAGTTTGAAAATCAATTCAGAGAGTTTTAGAAATCCAAATTGCATGAAACCAATTTTGTTTGAAAGGTATTGAAATGCTCTATCCAAGACCGTTGGATTTAATTCAATTAGAGTTGTATATCTCTCCTAATAAAAATAACAAAATAGAAGCTTTTGCAACTTGCAACATTTTTATAAAATCAACCAAGTTAGATTTTGAGTTGATTCCAACTCTCAAAAATCACATTTCATCATATATATCTAAATATGTAATAATATTAAGGTTTACATGCAGTGACTTTGGACTAGTACCAAAATAATGCTATATAGGCATTTCTAGTCACTTTAAATCATTAAATAATAAACTTAAACTAAAGTAATATTGATCCAACCTTTAAATCTCATTCCCACATGTTAGAATATGTGGTGAGGACATGTGTCCACATGATCCCATATTTTGGTGGTGAATATTAAATTTTAGTTAATATTTCAATGAGTAGAAATTACTTTTCTAAAATAAAAAGGATGAAACTATTGAATTAAAACTTGTGATGTTTGTGATGATAATAGATCATCAAATGTTTGTTTTAGAATGGTAATTAGACTAGTTAAGTATTGTTTGGTGATTGTCTACTCCCTATGTATTTATAGACGGTAGTACCGACCAAGCTTTCGAGGAGGAGGAGTTCTACCAAGAAGAAGAAGAAGAAGAAGAAAACTTCAACCACTTCACCAACCAAGGCAAGATATTGTTAGCAGGCTAGAATTAAGCTAGATGAATGAGCAAGGATTCTTTAGGCATGCTTTGATCACACCCCTTTTAACTATTAGTACCCCAAGTCTTACCTACAAGTTTTACTCCCCTTAGTATGCAAAGTTCCTTACTTATTTTGAAGGTAGCATAAAAAGTATAAAACTTGACCTACTTAGAAACCTTTAGATGTCATTCTATGGCATGAGATTGATCCCATCCTTCCACCTTAGTGAACACTCTTAACTTAGTATTTTAGAGTAGATCAAAAACTTGAGTCACTTTAGATGGGAGCACTTGGTGAAAATGAATTGTGAAAACCTTGGAATGATGAGTCATTCTTTTGAGATGTTTTGACATGTGTTGAAAGACACAACTGGTTTATGATGATGAAAATGATGAGGCATGAGCCTTAACCCTTTTATAAAACTGATGGTTGGATTCGGATGCGATACCATTCCAAATTTACCGTACAACCACATTACCTGAATTGGGTAAGGCATAGCTGGAAATTTATATGCATTAGTATTAGTTCCCTCACGGGAGAGGTTTGAGCTGAGGCTACCTCTCAATGTTGTCCACCTATGCAGTGCCCAAGATGACTGATAGTCATGGTTGGGAGGCCATGCTCATAGGAGAGGTGCTTGTACTAGGGTGTGTAAAGGGAAGGTTATGTTTGATTATCTGCATACTAAGTATGATGATTCAGGGTTATCCCTGACAGATGTATCGAATCTTGTGGTGAAAGTGTACCACCTTTGCAGAGTGTCAAACTATTCGAATAGCTGCATCCGCAGTTATGGACAGTTGGAATGGCCATACTGTTTCGTTGTTAGATGTTTTCTAAATAACTTGAAGTGAATGACGAACTTTGACTTGACCACAACAGGGTGTGTTGATGATAATAGCTTCCCAACTTAAGTGATTCTAGAACTTTACTTTATCTTTCTTTGCTTCTGAACTCAGCTTAGGTTTCAAATTTAACTTGATAGTTAACTTAGATTCAGCACTTTAACTTAGAATTATACTCCTTGTTAGTAGTAGTTTGCGAGTACTTGAAGAGTACTCATGGCTTTTGTCCCTGGCTATTATCATGGCCAGACTATGAAGGAGATTATCAAGATGATGGTCAGCAGGACGGCTATGATAACTAGGACTATCTGCGTTCGTCAATATTGCCTGTGCCCCTGAAGATGGACCCCACCGCTATGCTTATCTTTTATTTCCGCTGCTTGTTGTATTAAAGACTGGATCATGAGATCCTTATTTGTGTAAAACCTTATGTATGGTTTGTAATGGATGATGTACTGTGATATCCAATCCGTTATGTCTCGCAAAAATGGTAATCCTGGGATTGCGAGGTATGGCATAACGGTATCCGGATTAAAATCCGGGTGTTGACAAGTTGGTATCAGAGCCATCCTGACCATAGGAGACCCTAGTTAGAATGGACGTCCAAACCAAAAACTTAGCTTCAAAACCAAAGTGAGTATTTATGAAAAACTATTTCCCCTCTTACCCTTGTGAACTCATTCTTTCTCAAAAATACATGTTCCTCAAAATTCTTACATTACTACTTAAAATTTGACACACTTGATCACTTCACTAACTTCCTCATCCTTAATTCTTGTAGATGGAGACTAAGTTCAGCAAGTTTTACCAGTTGGGAAACGGAGGTCAGCTGATCTTCGAGAGGGATCTGGATTCATTGTCGGAGTTACTGGGACGCCCACATCCGGAGTTTCTTGGAGCTCAACTTCCAGGACCTCCAGGAGGAGACCTACAGTGGCTAGTCACCGCAGATCTTCAGGAAGCATCTAAGCACCAACTTCCGAGAGAATTCAGTTCTCCGTGAGAGAGAACAACTGGCTAGATGGATTAGCCAGGGCAATGCATGAAGCTCTCGCACGTCTATGTGCCTTCAGCATCAACAAGATCCAAGGAACCCGTTTTGCCCACTATGCAAGACGTGACTTCATGGGAATGCCGATGGAGATGCCAAGTCACCCAGAGTTGAGGCGTCAAGTGGAGAACCTTGACTTCTTGCTTCATGACAGAGTTGAGGCGTCAAGCCGCTGATATGGCAGCGGCCACCAATGCGCCTGTGCCTGTGCTTGTTGACTGTGGACGCTGCGACACCATGGATATGAAGAGAGATTACCTGCAAGAGAGCAAGAACGACTAGTAGTTTTATGTTAGCCATGCTTAGGTGTCTATTTGTCACCTCACGCTTGTGCCCTTTGATTGAACTATTGTTGGATTCTTAAGTGGTATGCATTGGGTACCTTTTATAGAGCTCACGATGAGAAATTGCTATGCAATTTCATGGGTGACAAGTCTTGCTGACTGGCTTCACATATTTGGCATGGCATGAGGCATCATATAGAACTCTGGGAAAAACAATTCAGCAATTCCTAAGCCACCGCTTGTGTTTATCACTGAACAATACCACCAGTTTAACTGCGCACGTAACATACTGTCCCTTTTCCTGGTTTGTCAATTCCAAGGTTAGTTTCCGAGCAAGAAAATTGATGTGTAGTTGTTCCATCGTGATCACGTTTTTCCCAGTGAATGTTGAAAACTGAATAAATGTGGATCACAATATTAATCACTACTAACTTTGGTATTAATGACTAATCTTTCGAATAGAACAAGAGTTGAAAATTTGCGAGTAATTCATTTTACTAATTGAAACTGGCATGTTATGATTTTTGTAAATTGATGTTGTTCTACAGTTCTAACGCAAAAAAGTAGACTTTTATTGGGAGTGAAAAAGCTGACCTTTAATAGATACACTAATAGATGACAAAGAAATAAATGGAAAACTGAGTGCATGACAAAGGAAAATATTTTGGCCCAAAAAATGCAACATGTTTGTCCTGTTTTCAGTTAGTTCGTACATGTACTAACTTCTATACATTATTCTAGGACAAGATGTTGTGGAAGACTATAACAATTATATTGAAAAATGGTTTGAATATCTGAATGTTTGAGATTTCCTGGTGCGTGTTTGAATTTATACAAGAATCTACCTGATTTCTCCGTTCTCCTCCCAGCTATTTCAGTTCCCTTAGCATATCTTTCTCTTGTTCCACATCATATCTTTGTGCCATTACAGTTTGAAGCTTTTTGACTTACTGAATATATCTTCATCTATAATACCAAAATCATTTCCATCATTAGTAGGAGATCCGCTTTTAACTTCTAAGGTATGCTATTTGATAACTATATTACCATCCCAGATAGATACATAGAAGCTGGAGTAGGCAAAGGAGCATCTGCATTGATCATCAACTTTTTTAATTGTTGTTGTGTATGACCATTTTGAGTGCTTGCGTATTTTCTCAATTCAAGATGTCTTGCTACATCCTCTGTAGAGTCACTTATTCCATTTTAAGAAAAGGCATTGTAAATTTGGGGTTCATGCATTCCAAATTGGTCCATTAGATTATGTGGAACGCACTACCCAAAATCATGGAGACACAGTATCCGTGTAATCCATCTTTTCCGAGGACATATTAGAAGCAGGTCTAAATTATTCAGTGCAAATTATATATTCAAACGACATCATATTTACATGAACAATGTATCTTATTGTTATAACTCTGTACATGATTTATCTCTCTGTATTAACTGCTCTTGTATGCCTGCTATTTAGTTACCTGTTTAATCTTGTGACCAGGTGATATCCTCCATACCGATGTTCTGGTCGAGCCCTAGGGCGTTCCACACCGCTGGTGAGGCATCGATGATGTTGTTGGCACACGGCGGCTCATAGTTGTGCTCGTCATCACAACCATACACAGAGTCACACTCGTCCACCACCTTAGCATACATAGACTTGTCGTTGGCAGTGATCTTGATGCGGTGGCCGCAGCGTGTCATGTTCTCAAACCAGCCGGTAGAGAGCGCCACGACCAACTCCTTGTCACTGTGGTAGGAGTTGTCACACTCAGATGGACCACCGCCATCCTTGCCCTTCTCGAAGCTGTTGAGTGTCAGGACGGCCTTGGTGGTTGCGGTGACCGGCGGTGAGCAGTGGTACTGCGGGTACCTCTTACCATCCTCGCAACAGTCTAGATCATTGCTCTTCTCACAGTGGCCGGCCTTGCCCGGGAGATAGCCACTGGCATGGCAGGCACCGAGGCCGAGACGAAGGGAAGAGGCAATGTGGGACGTGGAGAGTGTGACCAGGAGGAAGACGGCCATGGTGGCTAGAGCTCTGATGGTGACCATTTTAGCTTCCCTTAGCTTGTATTCTCTCTCTATGTGTTACTGACTCCTGATGTGCTTGGATTTTTTGCTTGCCTGCTTTGGGAATTGTTGTGTCTGCATCTGCTTATATTGTTGCCTTGCTGCCTGGTCTGAATATTGTTAGATTATTTCCTACGGCAATTCGTTGGTATGCTTAGGTTAACTAGTGATTATGTATGGTGTTAACGTACTGTACAATCTCAAATGGGCTTTTGGTTGGCTTTTCAATTTGGGTGTCATTTTTTAATTAACCTGCCAGTCGGGTCAAATACGTTTACTTGGTTTGGTTGATAACAATGTCTAGCAACTGGACTGCAACGCAGATCAACTGACGGTACATATACTTTCATATCGTTGTTTCCGATTTTTTATTAATTTGTGAATATATAATCTCAGACACAGAAATTCATTTGATTCATATTTATAAAATTAACATGGAATGATCAACTTGACATACACAAAGAGCTCCTATGATTCAGTGAACAAAGACATGGTTATTAAAACACGACTTATTTCTATTGTGTACATGAGGATATAGATAGTAGAGATCATAGATGATTATGACAACACAAGGATTTCACTGACAAATTCGAGCGAAAGTGAAAATTAGAGGTTGCTGGTGTTTTCTGGCATATGTGTTGCTCGATCTCCGCGGTGGACTCCAAGTTCTTAATATATAAGCTTGCCTTATCACTCAAGTATATTCCGAAGTAAGAGAACAAACCATGAGTCTGGCAATTTTTTATAACGAAAACAGTAAATTATGTCAATTTTTTATTGCTTGTGTATTATCTCAGGATGTCGGAACCCAAGATGTCTTGCTTTTTACGTCCTATGTTATCTCCATTTTCAGATAAAAGACATCATATATTAGTCCCGGAGATGTTTTGGGGAACATGCTTCATAAAATCAGGGAGCTAGTAACGGGGTAATATAAGTTTTTTCTCAGAACGTACGCGCTAAAAGTAGCTCTAATTTATAAAGGAAAAATTCTATACAATTGCGACATCATATTTACCCGGACAATGAGATAACAAAGAGAACATTGGATACAAAGTGCAAATTTGGTACATGCCATATACTATTCTTCTATGCCTCCTATATAGTAGGAGTAATACAGGTCTCATGTTTACTTATATGACCAGGTGATAACCTCCATAGCGACGTTCTACTTGATCCCTAGGATGCTATGCACCGCTGGCAAGGAATAGATGGTGTTGTTATTGCATGGCGGTTTGTAGTCGTTCTTGACACATATTACTCCCATCGATGCTTTGTGAAACAATACTTCAGAAAATTCGGGATGCACAATATATAACTGGGCAATCGCTCTTATCTGTGAGAGCGCTAGAAGTGCTCTAATTTATTCATTTCCAATTATATATATATACAAGGCGACGTCATACTGACAAAGACAATTGGATAACAACAAGAATGTTGGTTACAAAGTGCAAACTATGTCCATGCTATATATCTCACTAGCTATTCTTATATTTCTCGTATGCATTTTCACCTGTTTATGCTTGTGACCAGGTGATATACTCCATACCGACATTCTGGTCAAGCCCGAGGGCGTTCCACACTGCTGGCGAGGCGTCAATGATGTTGTTGGCACATGGTGGCTCGTAGTTATGCTTGTTGTCACATCCATACACGGAGTCACACTCATCCACGACCTTAGCATATACGGACTTCCCGTTCGTGGTGATTTTGATGCGGTGGCCGCACCTTGCCATGTTCTCGAACCAACCTGTGGAGAGCGCGACTACCAGCTCTTTGTCGCTATGGTAGGAGTTGTCACACTCTGATGGACCACCACCATCCTTGCCTTTCTCGAAGCTGTTGAGCGTTAGCACTGCCTTGGTGGTAGCGGTGACTGGTGGCGAGCAGTGGTACTGCGGGTACCTCTTACCATCCTCGCAGCAGTCTGGATCATTACTCTTCTCGAAGTGGCCGGCCTTGCCCGGGAGATAGCCACTAGCGCGGCAGATGCCGCGACTGGGGCGAAGGGAGGAGGCAATGTGGGAGGTGGAGAGCGTGACCAGGAGGAAGACAGACATGGTGGCTAGAGCTCTGATAGTGGCCATCATATGTTCCTAGGTTCTACGTTTTTCCTCTCTTCTGCTTAGTTCCTGATATGGTTGGCTTTGTTGCTTGCCTTGCCTGCTTTGTGGATTGCTGTGCGTGCATCCGTTATATGGTTGCGTTGCTGCTAGTCTGAACGTTTTTAGCTTGTTTTCTACGGCAATTTGTTTGTGTTTTCAAATTAGCTACTGTACATGGACTTGATATGCTAACGTACCGTCTCAAATGTGCTTCCAAGTGGTCAATTATCTTGTCAATTTAACAATGTCGAGCTGTATTGGCGTGCAACGCCCAACGTCTACATAGATCAGCCGGGAGGATTGGTTCAATTATGACCCTGATTATATTAAGTAATTTAGACACAATCACCAACGCAGGTGTAGATCAAAATGCCTGAGGCAACGCTGTATGTATTGAATTTGCGAGCACACTTGATCTAGGATTACCTCAGGCATTTTGATCTACACCTGGCCGAGCCAAAGGAGAAAAGAACAAACACTAAAATCATAAGTATTACTGTGAAACTAGTGGACCTCAAGAAAAAGCACTAAAATCACAAGTATATTATTATAAAACACTAGAAGCCTAAACAAGCATTCGCAGCATTTATCCCAACAGGTGGGCCTGGTGCTCAGCGTGAGGACTGAGGAGTCTATCCACCGTTATTAATGTTGGATTTTTCCTACGGCAATTTTTTGGTATGTTACATGGACATGTTATTTGACGTATCGTGTCAAATGGGCTTCCAGTTCAGAATTTAACAATGTCGACCTGTATTGGACTGCAACGCTCTGCGTCTATGTAGATCAGCTGGTACCGAGGTATCTGGTTTCAGTTAGCACCGCAGATTGGTTTAAATGTTGTGTCTCGCTCATTCTGTTAGTTCCAATATCAATTTTGAACACAACTATCAAAGCTATGTGTTGGATATGCGATCACACATGCTCCAAGCTTACCTCAGACGTTTGATCAACACCGGCCCGAGCCAAAGGAGCACAAAAAAAACTAAAGTCCCAAGAATTAGTATATATGGAGCTAGTGAAGATTAAGGTCTTCATTTAAATTATAGAATTGTGTTACTCCCTCCGACCCATATTAGTTACCTCGATTTTGTCTAGATTCAGATGCATCTAGACATGTTTTAATACTAGATAAATCCAAGTCAACTAATATGGGTCGAAGGGAGTATTATTTTTGGGACTAATACACATAAAAACTTGCAGATTTAGTAAAGAAAAGGGTCCAGAGATTGCCACGTGTCCTAGGACCACTCACGGAAACTTCCTTGCACTCCCGAAAAAAAGGAAGCAAATCACCCCGTCGTCCTCGCTCGAATCGACGACAAGCGGTCCCCGACCCCATCGCCATGGGGTGGGTCAGCTTGGCCCTGAATGGTTCAGCTACGCCGATGTCGACCCCTTCCGCCGTCGCAGTATCGGCATCCCGTCGATGTATCACCGTTGCTTCCGAACTCCGGTAGCCGTAGGTAGCAACTCCGGCATCGGCGTGTAGCAACAGCGGCCTCTACGTGTAGTAACGCCGGACGCCGCAGGGAGCAACTCCGGATGTCGTTGTTAGCAACGTCGGCCTACGCATGTAGCAACGCCGGACGCCGTGGGGAGCAACTTCCGACACCACTGGTAGCAATGCCGACCTGCGCGGGTAGCAACTCCGACCACCGTAGGTAGCAACTCTGGACGCCGCAGGTAGCATAGCCGGCCTCCGCATGTAGTAACAACAATTGTCGTATGTAGCAACTCCGGTAGTCGTAGGTAGCAATGCCACCTCCGCGGGTAGCAACTCCGACCTCCACGGGTAGCAACTCCGACCTTCGAAGGTAGCACGGTCAGCCTCCACATGTAGCAATGACGGTTGTCATATGTAGCAACGGGGAGCAACACCGACGCCACTGTGAGCAGGCCATCGTTCCCTTGCAGGAGCGTGGGCAGCGCCACCGGTGCGGGCGGCGCAACTACCGCGCGCGGGCAGCACCGCCACCGGCGCGCTGTACTCGTAGCACCACACATAGTCGTCGCTGATTCTTGCGAGACTGAATATCAAGAAGATAGGTCATGGCGCCGGTGACTGCACCCACCTCGCCCTCCTCCTCAAGGCCAGCGGGTTGTAGAAAGGGGAGATCTCGGGGCACTGCCGGAGGCGTTTGTGGAGGGGACATCGCTCGCGCATGATAGTTAGGCGGTACGAAGGTGGAAGCAGCAGCGGAGAAATAAAGGGAAAGAGGAAATGGAGGGCCTCGACGGCAGGGCATGATGTGTAGGGCGCCGCCAGTATGGACTAAGGAGGTTGAAGAGCGTGGAGCTGATTTTGCGGAGATGTAGAGAGAAAGATAAGATTTGGAGGTGGACCCCCAAACCCACGTCTCCCCTTTCTATGGACGCGTGTCACACACTAGACCCGGCGATGCAACACGCGCGATCCCCGGATGGATCGTATCATTTTCCTAAAGAAAATTGTAACATGAGTAAAAAAATATGAATAGTGTCAGCTAGGGAGAACCACCTTTTTTTAAAATAAGCTGCATTAGAATTCTAATACTCCCTCCGGTTCAAATTAATGGACTCGGACAATCTAGAGTCCATTAATTTGGATCGGAGGGAGTAGTAGAACGGAGACAAGCTGCGACAAACGTAACTACACGTAAAGGAAAAATAAATAAAACAAGCCCAATGTCTCATGTCTCGGGTCAGAACCCTCTACCAGACTACCATTGACCCTATAGTAAACGGCAGAACACAATGAAAAGATATATGAGAAATCATCGCACATACGCTGATAATAACGAGTCATCCCTAAAACTGAGCTTCGAGCTGACCTTTTTTGGGTAGGGAGGCTCCGATAATAAATTTTATTAAAGAGAAAAAATACTAGGCGAACATGCCGCTTCATCGTGTCGGCTACACTGCGTTTTGGCAATGTGAGACATGTGTGTGTCGGGGTTGTGAGTGTTTTTAGCCTTGTCACCATTCGTTGTAAGGCATTTAAGTTATCTTTTATTTTATTTTATTTTATTTTCACCCCACCTATAAACTAAATTGGAGTAGGCATGCTCTATCACACCTGCTGGTGGAATACATCATAAACAACGAACCCACATTACAATTAAAGAGAAAGACATAAATAGAATTGCAAGAGGACAGTTTGGTAAGATAATCTCCCTTTACCTTACACTAACACCATTAATACAAATCAAGAGAGAACCAGTAGGCCGAGTTACAACATGAGTTTTGAACACTGGCCCATTAAAGTAAGAAAATTGCATTTTTTATTCTAATTCAAACAACAAAAATAAATCAAGTAGACAATTCTAGAATACTGATTTTTCTATTGGCGGCAAGTAATGTCTAGAGCTCTACTCAGCTCAATACAACTACGAACTTGCTGAAAACCTACATCAGTAGCAGCGACAGTATTGAACACAGTGTAGTGTTTTCTACCACGGTTATAGAAAACGACATTTTGACTCAAGGCATGAGGACATCAGTTTTTCCCATCTCAGCCTTGATAATATCCTTTAACATGCACCGAATCTAAGAAGAATAGAAAAAACAAAAAGTTCAAAAACTCGTGATACAATGTATCTTGTCCTAAAAAAATAATAATATTGAATCATCGGCTAGTAATCCTCTAATTTGACTTAAAAGATACCATACTACTTATTACCAACCGTGTAGGACTACCATTCTAGAAAGGAAAAAAAGTCAAAAGATAGAGATGTCAGTTTCCTCAACTTTGCTGACTCAAAAGAGATCTAGAAAAACACGGAAATACCCAAGAAATCATTTGCTAGCTGCACAGCAATGGGCTCCAAGGTGTATTGCTGCGTGGCCATAGGAACCACAAGATGACTTAAAAAACATGAAGGAGCATGAACCGGAAAGGAGAGGAGTATTACAAAGAATGACAGGATATTCTTGCCTTACTATGCTCCATTCATGTTAACCGGCATCAAGAATGTATCATCTCAAGCACCACAAGCAACCATAAATTTATTAGAATGAAAATTGAGCAAGGCTATGCCACAATATGATAATAGAAATAATGCACCTATGATCCTCCAAAAAATTTTTCTCGCGAAAATACAAAAGCTTTGCGTTTTGATTTATTGATAGAAAAAAGGAGTTTGATTTACAAGTCTAAGAAAAGGCCGAAACACCCACATATACAACACACCCAACACTCAAAACAAGACTACGGCTAACGTCGAAATCCATCGAGTGCTTCTCCAGGATGTAACAGAGCGAGCTCCTCCGCCAAACAAAACCCTTGCCAATGAAAGTCGCACTGCTTGCGCATCGTCGATATCGCTAGGAGCATGCCATTCACCGCCAAGATGGGTCCCACCTGGTTCCCGCGAGCCATCTAGGCTCAGCCCAGATACAGGGTACACCGCCGACGCAATGGCTACCTCCCTGCAACCTCAACAGACTTACTAGAATGCAGTCTTCACCGACCCGCCATCAACCACAGAGGCCAGCCCACCACTGGTCATCCGGAGGCTTGCTTGCGCCATCCGAGGAGGATCCCGTCATGCAAGCCATCCGCAATACCACTCGAGAGGTCGACACTCCAACTGCACTAAGACGCCGCATGAGGCCAACACTGAAGACCATGACGATGAGCAGCGACTCGTACCAGGGAATCGGGTTTCCAAGACGACGCCACCATGAAGGGTACGACATTGAAGACGCCGCTGTCGCCCTACCTGGCAAGCCAAATCTAGGGTTTTCACCCAAAACCTGACACCTTAGGCGAAGGAGGTGCCAGAGCTCCTCGATGACGCCTCAACAGGACGCGACACCCACAGGCGTCGCCGTCACCGGCCCAAAGGCAGGGCTTTTGCCCGAGGCTTGGTACCTCGCTCCTGTGACCGAGCACCCTGGTCCTCACATGGATCCCCCACGCTAGCCCTAGGAGGAGTCACCGGCAGTTTTGTGTACAACCACCTCAGAGAAGCATCGCCAGTCACCCAACACCGCCACCCCCGCCGCCGGCGTCAGAGAATGCCTCGAGCCGCCACACCAAGAAGGCGTTGGGCTCCACTCGACCTGGCTAGAGCAGCAACATCCCTGCGCTCGGGGCCAGGGAGGACGACCAAGGGGAAGTGGGGGGGCGCACCTGGCCGTCGGCGCCTATTGCTAGCAACATCGCCCAGGTAACCCAACCTGCATGGAGCAGAGCTCACGCACACACCCAGGGCAGGGGCCAACTGGCTAGGACCCGCACAACCCAGATCGAGCCCGAATGGGCCCAGATCTAGGCCGACCGGCCCGCTGCCGCCTCTCTACCTCCACCACGGCCGCCGTCAGGGACCATCGTCCCGTCCTCCACCAGTCGGCCTACAGCCCGAGGGGGGCACCGCCAGACCAGTTCCGGCCGCCGCCGCCGCATAGATTTGGGGCAGAAGCGATGGGCTCGAGGGCCTAGTCCAAATCGAGGCAGGTAGAGAGCCGCACCGCCCAATGCTCCACCCGGAGACCTCCTTGCGGGACCGGCAGGACGTGGTGGCGCCGCCAGCCAGGCAACCTCCACGCCTCAGCACCCGACACGCCCCACCGCCGCTAGCTCGCCGACTGCAGAGCCCGCGTTGCCCACAGCAGAGCCTGCAAGGAGCCACCTCCATGAGCGCGCCACGTGCGCACCATGTAGCCACCACGCCGCCGTCGAGCAGCCGCGCCGCCGCGCCCTACGCCCAGCGCCACGCCCTCGCTGACCGCTGCGTCCCGCGCCGCCATCACCGTGCGAGGGGGAGAAAAAGGCCCTGATGACCCACAAGTATAGGGGATCGCAACAGTCTTCGAGGGAAGTAAAACCCAATTTATTGATTCGACACAAGGGGAGCCAAAGAATATTTATAAGCCTTAACAACTGAGTTGTCAATTCAGCTACAGCTAGAAACAATCTTGCTCGTAGTAGTTTATCAGTAGCAATAGTTTTGTAGTAGCAATAGCAAAGTGATAGCAGTAGTAAAAGTAAAGACAGTAGTAACAGTTGCAGTAAACAGTAGGATTAAAGCACGGTAGGCATAGGGATGGATGGACGTGCGTTGCATGGACAAGACAATTTATGTAACAATCAAGACATAGGGCATTTGAAGTTAAATAAGATAAAGCATCCAAGTACTAAATAATCATAGGCATGTGTTCCATATATAGTCATACATGCTCGTAATGAGAACTTGCACAACATCTTTTGTCCTACCAGCCCGTTGCAGCGGGGCCTCAAGGGAATCTACTGGCAATTAAGGTGCTTCTTTTAATAGAGCACTGGAGCAAAGCATTAACACTCCCAGAACACACGTCATCCTCATATCATAGCCATCCCCTCCAGTTATCCCGATTCCTGCAACTTCGGAGCATTTGGTTCCACACAACAATGTTTGTATACAACTTGCAGGTAAGATCATAAACAATACTATTGATACGTTGCTAACGTATCTATAATTTTTGATGTTCCATGCTTGGTTTATATCTACTTTCTTATGTTTTGTCCACACTTTGGAGTATTTTTATACACTTTCTTGGACTAACCTATTAACAAGATGCCACAGTGCCAGCTGCCTGTTTCTGCTGTTTTTGGTTCCAGGGAAGTTAGAAAATGAATATTCTCGGAATTGGACGGTACAAAAGCCAAAGTCAATATTTCACCGAGGGGGACACGGAGCCAGAAGACGAGACGGAGAGGGGCCAGAGGCCGGCCACACCACCTGGCCACACGGCCAGGCCTAGCCCACGCCAGGGGGTGGTGTGGCCACCTAAGGCACCCCCTCGGCCTCCCCTTTCGCCTATATATTGCCTCTGATACAGAAACCATAAGTACCCAATCAAAATTCCACGAAAGAGTTTGTAGCCGTCGGCATCTCCATCCCTAGATCGGGAGGGATCTGAAGCTCTTCCTGGCACCCTGCCGGAGGGGAGAATTCACCCTGGAGGCCTTCTTCATCACCATGAAAGCCTCCGGTGTGATGCGTGAGTAGTTCATCCTTGGACTATGGGTCCATGTTGTAGCTAGATGGTTGGTTCTTCGCCTTTGTGCTATCATGTTTAGATCTTGTGAGCTCCATTCATGATCAAGATCATCTATTTGTAATCATACATGTTATGTTTGCGGGGATCCGATGGATATTGAGATGCTATTTCAGATTGATTATTGAGTCTATCATGTCTTTGTTATTTGTGATCTTGCATGCTCTCCGTTGTTAGTAGATATCTTGCCCGAGTAGATGCTAGCAACTCCAAGAGGGTGTATTTATGCTCGATAGTGGGTTCATGCCTCTAGTAATCTGGGGAAGTGACAGAAATCTCTAAGGTACTAGATGTGTTGTTGCTACTAGGGAGAAAACAACAATCCTTTGTTCATAGAACAATCGTATTGTTTACTTTACACGCAATGCTTAATGCAATTATCTGTTGCTTGCAACTTAATACTGGAGGGGGTTCGGATGATAACCTGAAGGTGGATTACTAGTCATAGATGCAGTTGGATTACGGTCTATGTATAATGTTGTAATGCCCAATCAAATCCCATAGGAGTCAAGATGATTAGTATATGCATGTATGCTTTCTCGATGTTTGTCAATTGCCCCGCTGTAATTTGTTCACTCAACATGTCATCTATCTTAAGGAGAATCACCACTAGTGAACTATGGACCACAGTCCTTTATTTTACAATCAATCTACAACTGTTTACTGTTCTCTGTTTACTTTCTACAAGCTATTACTATCTTCCACATAATACGTTTAATCCTTTGTTTTCAGCAAAACCGGTAAGATTGACAACCTCACTATAAGTTGGGGACAAAGTTTTGTGATTGTGTTGTGCAGGATTCCAAGTTGGAAACAACACCTTGGAGGTGTTTCCTTGCTCCTACTGGTTCGATAACCTTGGTTTCATAACTGAGGGAAAACTTGTTGTTGTGCTCATCATACCTTCCTCTTGGGGTTCCCCAACGAGCTCGATATATTTTGGGCCATCAAGCGATTTTTCTGGTGCCGTTGCCGAGGAGTCAAGGACATCTTCACAAGGGGAGTCCCTCATAACCAATCTCTTTACTTTGTTATTTTTGTTTTGCTTAGTTTATTTTTGCTTTGTTTGCTTGTTTCTTTATTAAAAACACACAAAAATTGGTTGTACTAGTTTGCTTTATTTATTAAAAATACAAAAAATGACTACTCTTGAAAACACTAAGTTGTGTGACTTCAGTAGCACCAACAACAATGATTTCATGTGCACACATATTGCTCCACCTGTTCCTGAAGCTACTTTCTTTGAAATTAAACCTGCTTTACTCAATCTTATTATGAGAGAACAATTTTATGGAATTGGTACTGAAGATGCTGCTGCTCATCTTAATAACTTTGTTGAACTTTGTGAGATGCAAAAGCATAGGGATATAGATGGGGATACTATTTAGCTTAAATTGTTTCCTTTCTCTTTGAGAGGAAAAGCTAAAGAATGGTTGCAATCCCTAACTAGAAATAGTATTGATTCTTGGACTAAATGCAAAGATGCTTTCATTGGAAAATACTATCCTCCTGCTAAGATTATATCTATAAGAAGTGAAATAATGAAATTTAAACAATCTGATAATGAACATGGAAAGAATGAAATCTTTGGTAAAGAGTTGTCCCACTCATGGACTAACTGCTTGGATGATTATCCAAACCTTTTATGCGGGACTGAATTATTCTTCAAGAAATCTACTGGATTCTGCTGCTGGAGGTACCTTTATGTCCATCACTTTGGGTGCTGCAACAAAGCTTCTGGATAATATGATGGTTAACTATTCTGAATGGCATACTGAAAGAGCTCCACAAGGTAAGAAGGTAAATTCTGTTGAGGAAACCTCCTCCTTGAGTGATAAAATTTATGTTATTATGTCTATGCTTGTTAATGGGAAAGTTCATATTGATCCAAATCATGTTCCCTTAGCCTCTTTGGTTGCTCAAGAAGAGCAAGTTGATGTGAACTTTATAAGAAATAATAATTTTAGCAACAATGCCTACAAGAATAATTTGGTAATAATAATTATAGGCCATATCCTCCCAATAATGGTAATTCTTCTGGAAATTCCTACAACAATAATAGGAGTGCACCCTCTGAACTTGAAGTTATGCTTAAAGATTTTATTAGTAAATAAACAGCTTTCCATTTTCAGATAAAAGACATCATATATTAGTCCTGGAGATGTTTTGGGGAACATGCTTCATAAAATCAGGGAGCTAGTAACGGGGTAATATAAGTTTTTTCTCAGGACGTACGCGCTAAAAGTAGCTCTAATTTATAAAGGAAAAATTCTATACAATTGCGACATCATATTTACCCGGACAATGAGATAACAAAGAGAACATTGGATACAAAGTGCAAATTTGGTACAAGCCATATACTATTCTTGTATGCCTGCTATATAGTAGGAGTAATACAGTTCTCATGTTTACTTATGTGACCAGGTGATAACCTCCATAGCGATGTTCTACTTGATCCCTAGGATGCTCCGCACCGCTGGCAAGGAATAGATGGTGTTGTTATTGCATGGCGGTTTGTAGTCGTTCTTGACACATATTACTCCCATCGATGCTTTGTGAAACAATACTTCAGAAAATTCGGGATGCACAATATATAACTGGGCAATCGCTCTTATCTGTGAGAGCGCTAGAAGTGCTCTAATTTATTCATTGCCAATTATATATATATATACAAGGCGACATCATACTGACAAAGAAAATTGGATAACAACAAGAATGTTGGTTACAAAGTGCAAATTATGTCCATGCTATATATCTCACTAGCTATTCTTATATTCCTCGTATGCATTTTCACCTGTTTACGCTTGTGACCAGGTGATATCCTCCATACCGACATTCTCGTCGAGTCCGAGGGCGTTCCACACTGCTGGCGAGGCGTCAATGATGTTGTTGGCACATGGTGGCTCGTAGTTCTGCTCGTTGTCACACCCATACACGGAGTCACACTCATCCACGACCTTAGCATATACGGACTTCCCGTTCGCGGTGATTTTGATGCGGTGGCCGCACCTTGCCATGTTCTCGAACCAACCTGTGGAGAGCGCGACTACCAGCTCCTTGTCGCTATGGTAGGAGTTGTCACACTCTGATGGACCACCACCATCCTTGCCTTTCTCGAAGCTGTTGAGCGTTAGCACTGCCTTGGTGGTAGCGGTGACTGGTGGCCTTGATAATGTATGAAAGAGGGGGTCCAACCAATTTCACGTTTAATCATCAACTTTCCTACTCTTTTCCAAACCAAACCAAACTATTTGAAAACCAATGTATGAAAGAGGGGGTCCAACCAATTTATTCAGCAAACTAAGAAAACAAAGCAAACGAAAAACCAAAACGAAAATGAAAAAGAAGATGCTCCAAGAACAACGCAACTATGCATGAAACAATAATAATGAAGCATTTGGAAGAAACCTGGGATTTTTATTGATGAAGAGGGGATGCCTTGGGCATCCCCAAGCTTTGACGCTTGTAATTCTTGGATATTTCTTGGGGTGGCACGCGTGGCATCCCCAAGCTTGAGCTTTAGTCCATCCTTCATCTCATTACTCATTCCTTCCATACACCTGAAATTTTTCCTTCATACAAAACTTCACACAATCTTTATTAGCAACATTAGTGCACTCAATATAATAGGTCTTTAGGTTCAGTTCTAACACCGATAAACTTCCATTAGAACACTAGCTACTGAAGCACTTCCCTCACAAAGCTCAATTCCCCAAAAGAACTCAAAAAGGAACCAACAAGAAGCAAAATGCAGAAAATGGCAGAAATCTGTCAAAACAGACCAGCAGGTAAAGACCAATTTTTTCGAAGACCTTCCGTTGCTCAAATCAAAAAGTGTTGAATTAACGAAAGTTAGATAACAACCTGGGGAAGAAGCAAAAAAAAATCACGCCTCAAAAAGACATTCAGAAATTTTACACGAATTTTTACGGTGAAGCACAGAAATCTATTTCGGGACAGCAACTTTCCCAATCATTACTTCTCTCTCATTAGAGGTTACTCTTGGCACAAAAAGCAAATAAAAAGGATAAGGCGCGGTTATTACAGAAGTAATAACTTCCAAGACTCATCTAAAACTTTTGGGTTATCTCCCAATAAGTACTTTTCTTTAACGCCTTTAAGTTAGGCATGATAGTTTGAGAAGATGCTCACATAAGAAATACGAATTGAGAGTAAAAGAGAGCATCAAGAAGCAAATTCAAAGCACATTTAAGTCTAACCCACTTCCTATGCATAGGAATCTTGTAAAGAAACAAGTCATGAAAGCACAAAGCAACAAACATAGTAAATCAAAACAAGTGCAACTTCAAGACTTTCAACATACAGAGGGGAAACTTAATATTATTGAGATGGATAAAACCATGTTTCCCTCTCTCATAATAACTTTCAGTAGCATCATGAATAAAATTAACAATATAACTATCACATAAAACATTCTTATCATGAGCCGCATGCATAAAATCATTATTACTCTCCACATAACCATAGTTATTCTTATTAATTGTAGTGGGAGCAAATTCAACAAAATAGCTATCATTATTATTCTCATCACCATAATCATCAAATATAGGAGGCATATTGTAATCATAATTAATTTTCTCCTCAATAGTAGGTGGACTGAAAATATCATATTCATCATTCTAATCATCATATATTGGAGGCATAGAATCATCAAAGTAAATTTTTTCCTCCATGCTTGGGGGACTAAAAATATCATCCTCATCAAAACCAGCTTCCCCAAGCTTAGAACTTTCCATAGAATTAGCAATAATGGTGTTCAAAGAATTCATACTAATAACATTGTTGTTAGCATGCAAATAAAGTTCCATAGGTTTTTTAATTTTCTCTTCAAACACTTCATGTCCTAACTCAAGATAAATACTATAAAGATCTCTAATTTTTTTGTTGTTTTCCATTAAGCCTAACTAGTGAAAACAAGAAACAAAAAGACAAAATTGCAGAATCTAAAGGAAATAACTTCGAGCACTCACACCGAAGGATGTGAGTACCTTTTACCTTACCTCCCCGGCAACGGCGCCAGAAAATAGGCGTTTGTCGTGGGAGGTTCTTCTTCTTTAATCTTCCGGTGTGAATACCTTTTACCTTAACTCCCCGGCAACGGCGCCAGAAAATAGCTTGATGTCTACGCACTTCTATTCTTGTAGACAGTTGTTGGGCCTCCAAGTGCAGAGGTTTGTAGAACAGCAGCAAGTTTTCCCTTAAGTGGATCACCCAAGGTTTATCGAACTCAGGGAGGAAGTGGTCAAAGGTATCCCCTCTCAAGCAACCCTGCAATCAAGATACAAGAAATCTCTTGTGTCCCCAACACACCTAATACACTTGTCAGGTGTATAGGTGCACTAGTTTGGCGAAGAGATAGTGAAGTACACGTGGTATGGATAATTGTAAGTGGTAATGGTGATATAAAATAGCTTGATGGCGTGGAAGAAACTAAAGGCAAACTAAAATAAAGATGGAAGCAAGCAAACATGTAACAGATCTAATTGCAAACGGTGTATCAATGCTTAGAAACAAGGCCTAGGGATCATACTTTCACTAGTGAACACTCTCATATAAATATATTCTCTTCATGATACTACTCTTAACTACTCTCCGGTTGAACACTCTAATCGTTGGTAGGACTATAACAGCACACCTCAAAGTAAGCCTTTCTCATCTAGAAAACCCCACACTGTCACCTTGAGCACTAGATGGTTCCAACAAACACAACAATTTCATAAAGACATCCAACTCCAAATATAACTCATAACAAGTATTTGTAATCTCTAGCCTAAGTGCCACCATGGTGTGCACGCTGTCACTTTCACACACATGGGGAGAGCAGAGATCTATTAAAGCACTTGAGTGGCAAGGTAGCTCTATAGATTACAAGCTCATGATCTCAATAAGATCATGCATAGAGAGAGAGATGAACACGTAGCTACCGGTAGAACCCTTAGCCTCGAGAGAGAACTACTCCCTCCTTATCATGGGAATCAGCAACGGTGATAGAGATGGCAGTGGAGATCGATGAAAATGGCTTCGGGGGCACTTCCCCATCCCGGCAGGGTGCCGAAACAGAGACTTTCTGTCCCCCGAATCTCCCCTTCGGTGGCAGTGGCGCTGCAGAACTTTTCGTGGATTTCTGATTGACTATCTAGGGTTTATGCCTCGGGAGGCTTCTTATAGGCCAGAGGGCAAGGTCGGTGGGCGGCCAGGGGGCCCACACCATGCCCTGGCGCGACCTAGGTGGACCCACGCCATGGGGTGGTGTGGCCACCCTGTGGCCCGTCTCTGGCTCTCCTTCTGGCTCCGTGAATCTTCCGGGAAAATATCGACTTTGGCCTTTGTCCGGTCCAATTCCGAGAATATTGATTTTCTGACTTTCCTAGAACCAAAAACAACAGAAAATAGGCAACTGGCACTGTGGCTCTTGTTAATAGGTTAGTCCAAGAAATCATATGAAAAGTACTCCGAAGTGTGGACAAAACATAAGAAAGTAGATAAAACCAAGCATGGAACATCAAAAATTATAGATACATTTGCAATGTATCACCCTTTCAGAGCTATCTCAAGAACACCACTAATTCATTCCCAGATCTACATCAATAACACCATAGCCACCATGACTCCATAGCAGAAATAGGCTAGCCTAGCAGATCAAGCTCATCAGAGAAATACAAGCTAGGATCACTGGGAGAAAGGCACCAACAGCAAAAAGATCAAGTACAATGACAAAGATAGATGGCTGTTAAGCGCATCAACAACAAGTTCTAGTAATTCACCCAGCATCAGGTTATTCTCTATTTCCATGATCAACCATAGTATCTGTGCTTACTTTATTTCACCATAAGAAACAAGGCGATCAAATAGGATGTTGCAAATCAATATCTATTCAATTACTCTTCAACTAGAACATATCTAGGAGGATAGGTGGATTGTTTCTCTCAAAACTGCAAAGATTGGTATGCAAAATCATCATAGAGAATTTAAAAGTCATCATGTAATACCTATTCTTTAATGAAATCTTGCCTGAGCCTATGCATCATTGGTTGGGTCAGAGTAGTAGGTCATGCTTATTAGGTCCACTGCTATGCACTCACCTCAAGGGGGCACCACAACAGTACATCTAATAATAGCAGATGCCCCCAAGTTATTTACCACAGCAGCAAGATCATCTATGAAGGAACCACTAGAGCAATCACTTGGGCACACATTAAAATCACCAATAAGTATCCATATATGATCATGCAAGGGCATGATAAATTATAAGTAGTTAGGCAACAAGTAAAATCAAGTGGTTTTTACTTTAATAAGGATCTCATACTAGCATCATAGACCAAAGAGGATCTAGTCTTAACTAGATATCAAAAATCACAGTTGCTAGTATACAGGGCACATTCCCAGTAGGGTAGCACCTCTGTACCTAGCAGATTCATTTTTGCTTGAGAAAAAACTCAAGTACACTTTCCTAAACCCACATAATCATCTCCCTAAAAGATTTTAGGAATCATTTATTCACTTTAATTAGAAAGAATAGTAAGGGTCAACGCTGTCTAACACCAGACTACAATATTGAGAACCTCAGCAATCAAGGGAATTAAATCATCTTCCTATAAGCATATAGGAATCATTCTTCTACAAGATCAATTCAATAAACATGATAGAGAATAGAATAAATATTAACTCACGATGGTTCTACACAGTATCAAGATAGTTTTTTGAGTAAAGCCATAGATTACAGGGTACTTCACATAAAAGTACCAAGTCAATTAACCAAGTAACATCAGTTTAGGATAGAGGCATCCCAACTCAAACCATAATACTGAATTTACCACCAATACAAATAATAACGTAGGTATCTACACAATCCTAACCACGCATTTACATGATGTTCTCTGATAAAGAACATGGTCACAGAATATGATCAAACAGAGTTAGCAATACACATCAGTGAGGTCATCTGCAAGAGTATTGCCCAGGAAGCTGACCAAGAGGCTAAGTTAAACACCACTACAGAGGATGAACCCTAGAATTAGGGATAAACCCTAAATAGGGAAATCCATCGCAAGTAACCACATGGCATGGAGTAGAGATAAGATAGATCATAGAGAGGAGATGAGAGCACTTACTCGAGTTCCTCGTAAGATTATCAGAGAAGAAGTAGAGAGGAGGTCGGTGGCAGAGAGGTGGCGGCACGGGGAGCACCTCGAGGGGCGCTGCAACCCACACTTGCACACAGCAGTGGCGACCATGGAGGAGCGGTGTTATGAGCACCACAGTGCCATCGAGGACAACGCTAGAGCACGGCGGACCAAACCCTAGCCATGAGGTGGGGGAGGTCACCACGGCCAGCAGAGAGCACCAGCACCAGATCGAGCAGGACAACATCGTGTTGCATCATCATCCACACCGTCTTACACCACAGCGGTGGTCACGGTGGCCTGGGGCCGCCGGAATCATAGCAGCAACGGCGTCGCCAGGGCGTCGCCAAGGATAAGATTGAGAGGGAGAGAGAGGAAAATGACGGGGCCGATTGAGGCCGGTTCAGTGACCCTGGGTTGGTTTGACCCAACCCAGTGGGCCGGATCGGGCCGGGCCAGCCCTGTGGGCCAGACCCATGTTTAATAAGAAGGTTTGTTTAAATTTTCTAATTACAAATATACCCCTGAACTTATTTCAACTCTAGGAAAATAAATAAAAATCCTAAAAATATATATAATATATCGAAATGATCACAAAATTAATATCTACCTAAGAAAAATATAACTTAACTTATTTAAGTTTAATAAAATGCAAATAAATAATAACAATATTAACTTCTAAATGAAATTTCATAAAATAAGTAAAAGTCCTAAAAATCAATAAAAATCATTTCTGTGTACTAAAATCATTATAGTACCTCATAAGAATTATTAACTTTAACTATTACAAATAAAACTTAAAGCAGATATTCTAAGATATTTAATCCTTTGTGGAATTTTAAAAAAATAAGAATGATACTTAAAAATAAATAAAAATCATTTTTAAGATCTAGAATACATATAGTTTACTTATATAATACTAAATATAATATTCCATAAGTTTTTAAGGTTTTAAAGTAATAAATTTTGAACTATTCTATAGAATACCATTTTATAAATTCTTTAGCAACATTTCTTAAATAAGAAATAATCACAATTTGGTACTAAACCTAAACTCTCTTATATGCAAGTACTTGTTCTAAAGTCATAACTTAAATACACTTTTAGTATAAGATAATAATTTAAAGGAGAATTCTTTATAAAACCTTAAATTCAAGTAAACCAACAATTTTAACTAAGTTTTAAGCATCATACATTTATGATAAAAGTAATGCTCTTCACTTCTCAACCACACCATACTTAACATGATTTTTTTAAACCCGGACACATTAATGTTATTAGCCAAAAATTGCTTTCTCTAATAAGACAAGTCAAACTCATAATAACCAACCACATTTAAACCCATCATTCACTTAAATCGGAAGTGAATGATCTCACAGTCTCGAACATGATTATTATAAAACTTAAAACTTTTAAATATTTTAAACACACCACACCCTAGGTCTATTTATGTTTTAAAGTTAACTTTAATTCATAAATTTATGTAGATAATGTATACAGTTTAATTTTGTTTTATAATTAACTTTTGTCTGTTACAATCAAATCATAAGGCATCTCAAATTCATCTAATTCGAGCCAATACAAACAACATCGATCACATTCTATTAACCACACAGATTGTTTAAACCTTGGCAAAGAAACTTTTTCCTCAAAGGTTATTCGTTTTGCCACTTCAAATGACAACCTTATAAATAATTTCTTTAACTCTTTCCAATTTATCACACCAACATCCATCATAATTACCAAATAGTAATTCACCTCAACCTCAAAGTGATATTACACTTCACTTGCACACTTTACATGTTAAACATTTAAATTCTTTGTAGTTATCTTGACTTGAGAAGTAAACATGAGAATTAGCTAATTTTTAAAAAGTGTCACCTAAAATAACTCATTCATGTTATTGGGGATTTATCTTGGGATTTTACAAAATGCATTACATTACTTATGCATCAGCATATTGCTTCTTTAAACATTAGTCCTTACCGGACCAATGATGCTGTTTACAGAATTTGGATCTTCTATTATCTTGAAGACCGTGAGTTCATAATCTTGTAATCACAAAAGGCAAGTTCAGAACTTGCTCGTGTCCTTTGATTATTTTCTATCAAATGTTGTCATCACCTGCATTTCAAAAGGGACGGAAAATATTATTTTCATAATAATATGATTATGGATTATTTACCAAGTGGTAATAATCTATTGATACAATTCCGGTGGTAAAGGAACATAATATCTAGGACTTAACCACCAATGTCTCCATTGATTCTAGCGTCGTATATTACGCGTTAACCATGAGATTTGGAATGGGGCAGAGAAGTCAGCTGCATCTTCTTCCTTTCATATGGAGGCAAGATGACCTTATCGTGAAGTTGGGATTCCTGGTATGGATCCAACATATGGGTGGGCACCCTTAGGCCCCACGATTTTGGTGTCTAGATTATTTATGAGTGGCTGCCGGAGGTATAGTTGGGCCTTTCATGGAGCTTTCCAGGGCATCACCACTTCATAGATTCTTCGGGAACTCACCAGGGTTATAGCTTGCCCTAGTTGGAGGCTTAACGGAGGTGTAGTTAGCCCCAGAGGATCGTGCAGACATATGGGGTCGCGGAGAGGGCAGTGATTGGCTTGGATCACCTACTGGGCCCCACATCAAGGAATTGTGGATGGGAAAGATCGCCCGGTTGTGCAACAAGGAGTTAATCTCTCATGGGTAAAGCAACGCACCTCTGCAGAGTGTAAGAATTGTGACATGTTACTCCTAGTTCCGGGAAGGAGCTACGAACGCGGCAGGAAAGGAACTCCATGAAGTTCTGGTCAACCTGTGAAGGCTGTAAAAGCAACCTTTGAAGAAATGTTTATGAAAACCTGCATTGCCTACGACCTATGGTCTGTGGTTGTAGAGATAGTGCATCATACACGCATTTTTAGTGAACTTGCTAAGTACGCTCGTACTCAACCGTACCTTCTTAACCCTTGCTAGATTCTAGGCCGTTGAAGATGACGTCAACATCAATTTCTGCTCAAGAAACCATCATCCACAACTCAAGTTCTTCAATAAAGTCAATGAAATCAACATATACATCAGCTTAAGTGAAGATAAAGTGTCGGTTTAGATAGGAGTAGATTCTCTAGCCATAAAACCTATCTCTATAGAGCATTGCAATAGCAGCAATGGCAAGCCAAATAGTTTAGATGCTAGTCTTAGTTACTAGATATTGCTGAGTTATTATTTATGGTTCTTATTTGTAAGAAGTTCTTTATCTCTTTAACTTAGAGTGTTCCCTGGATCTTTTGTAAAGAGTCGAGTTGTAATCTATAGTCATGTCTTGGACCTGCTGTGTTTCTGTTGTACCACTCTGAGAGATTTAATACTAGTGAACGGTGTTTCATTGGTGTTATGTCAAGGACTATAGTATACTACATCATGCAGTGGTATGTTGGGTCACCGCAGAGGATGACGAGGACAATGATGCTGAAGAGCTTGTCCCTTAGACGCCACCGGCTGCCAAGTCCTGCCCTGCTTCTGTTGAGGACGAGGTCAAGGGCAATGCAGTGAAGATGACCTGCACTGTAGCTTCCACTGACGGAGATGAGGAAGGTTGGGTGCAGGTGGGTCGGGGCGTCCGCCCCGACCATGAGCCATCGTCTTTGCTTCGAAAGGAGGGTCTCGAGCGTAGTCTTGCCTTCAAGCGCTGGGCTCGAGGGAGATGCTTTCTATGCCTCGAGCTTGACGACCAGGTCAGTACTTGCCGTGAGCCCTTCAGATGCATCCGATGTCGTCGTCCTGGTCATCGTGAGCGTTTCTATCGTGCTCGCTTTCCTATTGCTCTTGGAGACGAGGTGGTCATGCGTGCTCGTTCTCCGGTCGCTCGTGCTCCCTGCCAGCAGAGTTCTCCGTCTGCTCAGCCTTGTCGTTCCTCATCATCCCGAAGTTGGGCTGATGTCGTGGGCCACTCGCCGGTGATTGCAGTGGTGCCGCCGAGACCCTCTGATAGGTGTTGCGAGCAGGTTGAGGTCAACGCCACTTTGGACACTCTCTTTCAGTCACGGGTCGCCTTGATGCGCTTGGAGCTCCTCCAACTGGTAGAGGTCCGCATCGAAGAGGCGTTTCGCCCCCTCCGTGCGGAGGTGGCAGCTCTCAAGCTGTTATTAGCGCGTGGTGGTGATTCTTTGGAGCCAACGGAGACATGCCCTTCTGATGGTCTAGGGCTTGCCCAAGCTCAGGATTTGGTTGCTTTTGACTCCTCTGAGTAGAAGTCGTCTGTAGTTGAGGATGAGCAACACTATGGCTGTTTCTCTCCCCGTGGCCCGTCATCGCAGCCTATTGTGTCGGCTTCCTCTGACTGCGAGGGCATAGGCTTGATCATGGATCAGGCGCTTGACTTTGAGAAGCGTGGTGATATCGACGATGTCGTCTCTCTCTCGCCTAAGTCCGACAAGCTTGTGGTTCCCATAGGTGATGGAGTTGATAAGTCAGAAGTGTTGACTCCTTTGCCAGGAGGTGTCGTCGCTAGAGAAATTTGCGATTTTCTTGCCACCTTAGTTGTTGCATGTCATGGATCCAACAATTCGATTGGGTGTAAGGTTAAGTCCTTGAGAGGTAGCGCTAGGCCAAGAGCAGCCTTTGGGAAGGAGAAATCAAGCAAGAAGAGGGGTGCTACTGGATATACATCTGGAGTCTCTTGATGGTTGTGCCCCTTTGTCCGGCCATATCTTTGCCGGCGCGCGGTGTAGGAGTGTCGTGGTTGGTGTGTTCATTCGTGTGGCTTTTTGGATCTTATATTAGGTTTCGTTGTCGGTGTGTGTGGTTGTCGGTGTGTTTGGGCGTTTTCTTATGTGTTGTTGGTGTTTGAGTGGACTTGGCCCTAATGTTGTAGGTTTTTGCCCGATTTTCTCCTAAAAAAATTGGGCACCTTCTTCTTAATTAATGGATGGGGCAAAGCTTTTGCCTCCATTTCAAAAAAACAAAAAAAGGTTATATAGGCAGTGCCAGGTGGGTTGTAGGTGGACCTGGGTGTGGTAAATGGTGATGGTGATCATGGGTGCGGCACCGACAACGGAGGCGTGGTCCGTCTTGTTGCTCACGACCACATGTTCATGGTCCAAATCATCGAGCGCCTCGGCGTACCCGGCCTTATCCTTCGCACCACCAGCGCCGCCCGCTTCTAATTTTTCCTAATGCTCATCGATAGAGGCTACATCCCAGTTCAAGGCCGTAACATAGTTTCATCTTAATTTGTTGTATCGATCAATTGATCAACCTCAATGTACGCAATGATATATTCTTTGCTCGTGTCATCGTGTGCAGACTGCATAGTGGGAGTGGGGAGTGAGGTGAGAGAGTTGTCGTCATACACAGTGTAGCAGCCCTGATGCAGGTGGGGAGCCACTTGTTGACTTGCGAGCTACGGAACATGCCGTGGCGGCGGTGGATCCATATTCGCTCAACACATTCCACGTGCTGGGGCACCATGAGCTGGAGAGGCTCCATTGCGAGCTCCTCATGTCGATGTTCGTCATTGGCCGGCAAAGGACCGGAAAAGACCAACATCGGTATGTCACGCACGAGCTGTCGAACTGACTCACTTGGATTTATCAGTCATGAATAGGATCATCCATAGATCAGTTTTCACCTTGTGGCTATCTAGCATACGGGCACGGGTGTGAATTTTTTTTTGGGGGAATTCTGAGTGTTCTACACAAACGTTTCTGAACTTGATTGGTTAATGATGCCTTTCTATTTCTATAAGCCATGAAGATGATGATTTATTCTTGTGAAAGCAAGTTCGATTCAGTTAAAATGTTAAATTTTAAATCTTAAATATTACTGAACTAACCATAAGAATCCTGAATTCAGTCTAGATGATAAAGAGGACAATGACTTTGAGTGGTGAATAATTTGTACCTAATGAATCATGTACTCTCTCCCACTAGAAATAAATGACTTAGATTTGTCTAAATTCATATGTATCTAGATGGTTATTTATTTTGGAGAGAGAGAGTACTTAATCTGTACATGGTACGGTAAGAGAACATTCCCCTCTACTGATGAATCATATACTTATACTTCTCTAAGATAGTGTCATTTACACATATAACTGAGATGAACAATTTTCAACGGAGCCTTCAATTTTCTACAAACCACAAATTACGGGGGTGTTGCTTAGTTGTCCTGAAAGTACTGGTTTTTTAGTCTACTAACATGTAAAATGGATAGAGAGCGTACATATATAATGCTGGAAGTAGAGATGTAGTATGACCTAAGATTGGACACACATCTACACCAGCCCACAAAAGATCAATATTTTTATATGGTCCATTGTAAACTCTTATGGTATTTTCTATGTTCTTGAAAGGATTTTATAGTATCATCAGAGATGAGTAGTTTCAATACATGGTGCAATTTTCCGCAAATACAAACCACTGCTAGAATATAACACATGAAGGAAAAAGAGGAGACATACGAACCTGGCAATTCAACTATGGCGTTTCCTTCTCCCAGAGGATCAGCGGGAGTGCATGATTAACGAGTGCAACTGGCTGCTGATAGTTGTGCTTTCCTACCTGTCTATGGCTTATTTTTCGATGGTTGGTATGCATAGCGGTCCTCTCTAATCCGTGATGAAACTTTTAATAAAATGTTCTATGCATCTATTGCGGAGGCCGGGGTCTTACTCCCCGTTTCAAAAAAAGTGAACCCGCCGACTCTTATGATTTCAACAGAAATTTTACAGCATACTTTTCTCTCTGAATGTTTTTAAAACTGGATAAAGAAGAAAAATTGATAATACCAATTCACAAGTAGCCAAAATTACTTGACGGGGATACATCCTTGGAGCAACATGTTAAGAATTTCTAGAATGCACTAGCTTGTTTCATGCTAGGTTGCATCGGTGAATCTTCTACACAAGAAAGGTTGTGTTGGTGAATGGCACAAATAATTGACAATCTTTTGAATTCATGTAAAAGAAAATTTGTGGGTAAAATTGATGTAAATATTATGGTTGGAAATATATTTGGTGCAAATGTTTATGGTAAAAGTTCCAAAAAATCATGTGAATAAATAGCAAGATACAATGAAAAATAAAGCAAACATACAAAAACCGAAAGCATCATACCATTAATCCGGTGGACCCATATAATTATTTTGATTGTCATGACTAAGATCTGTGATAAAATTTTGGTGCTGGCATATACGTACGACTTTGATGGTTTACATATAGTCATGTCACCTTCCTCGGAAGTTCTATGATTCATCCGTTCCCGCAAAACTTGCTAGCCCTTATTATGGTTTCGTGGAGTTTGTCAAAATCAAAAAATATGCATTTTCTGTCCCGTAGCAACGCACGTCTATTCAACTAGTAATGACTAATCTTTCGAATAGAATGATAGTTGAAAAATTGCGAGTAGCTAATTTTACTAATTATAACTGGCATCGTATGATTTTTTAAATTTATGTTGTTCAGCAGTTCTACTGTAAAAAAAGTAGAGACTTTTGATGGGAGTGAAAAGGCTGAACTTTTAACAGAGACACTAATAGATGAGAAAGAAATAAATGGAAAACTGAGTGCATGACAAAGGAAAATATTTTGGTCCAAAAAATGCAACATGTTTGTCTTGTTTTCAGTTAGTTCGTACATGTATGAACTACTATCCATTATTCTAGCACAGGATGTTGTGGAAGACTATAACAATTATATTGAAAAAATGGTCCGAATATCTGAATGTTTGAGATTTCCTGGTGCCTGTTTGAATTTATACAAGAAACGACCTGATTTGTTCGTTCTCCTCCTAGCTATTTCAGTTACCTTAGCGTATCTTTCTATAGTTTGAAGCTTTTTTTAGGCATGGAGTATATGTTCAATTATAATACCAAAATCTTTTCCATCATTAGTAGGAAATCTGCTTTCATTGGGTACCTTTTCAATCAATTATAAGTATGCGTGTGCCCTTTGATTGAACTGTTGCTGGATTTGTAAGTGGTATGCATTGGGTACCTTTTATAGAGCTCAAGGTGAGAATTTGCTATGCAATTTCATGGGTGACAAGTCTTGCTGAGTGGCTTCACATATTTTGCATGGCATGAGGCACCATGTAGAACTCTGGGCAAAACAATTCAGCAGTTCCTAAGCAACTGCTTGTCTTTATCACTGAACTATACCACTGGTTTAACTGGCACGTAACATACTGTCCTTTTTCCTGGTTTGTCAATTTCAAGGTTAGTTTCTGAGTAAGAAAAATGATGTGTAGTTGTTCCATTGTGATCTCGTTTTTCCCAGAGAATGTTGAAAACTGAATAAATGTGGATCACAATATTAATCACTACTAACTTCGGTATTAATGACTAATCTTTAGGATACTATAGTTGAAAATTTGCGAGTAACTCATTTTACTAATTGAAACTGGCATCTTATGATTTTTGTAAATTGATGTTGTTCTACAGTTGTACTGCAAAAAAGTAGAGACTTTTTTTTGACATGAAAAAGTAGAGACTTTTAATGGGAGTGAAAAGGCTGACCTTTTAACAGAGACACTAATAACTGAGAAAGAAATAAATGGAAAACTAAGTGCATGACAAAGGAAAATATTTTGACCCAAAAAATGCAACATGTTTGTCCTGTTTTTAGTAAGTTCGTATATGTACTAAATGCTAGCCATTATTCTAGCACAAGATGCGGTGGAAGACTACAACAATTATATTGAAAAAATAGTCTGGATATATGACTGTTTGAGAATTCCTGGTGCATGTTTGGATTTATACAAGAATAGACCTGATTTGTTCGTTCTCCTCCTAGCTATTTCAGTCCCCTTCGTATATATTTCTCTTATTCCACATCATATCTTTGTGTTGTTATAGTTTGAAGCTTTTTGACTTACTGGGTATATCTTCATCTATTAGAGATAATATAACCGGGACAAGAGGAAGCTCTCTCATGATCTAGGCATTCATAGCCGTTCGATCGCGCCATCTAGCACTTTTTGACCGTCGGATGTTCTTCATATCCCAAAATGGGCCGAATATCCCCGAGGGACGCTTCTCTGAAGATCAAACTAGCTTCATGTGGTCAATTGGGCCCCCAAAACAGCCCATTAGTTTGGTAAGCTAGAGAATGAGGCAATAAAAAAATGGCCGACGGGATTAGGTGGGTATCTCCTGGTATTTACAAAAGTAGATGATAACTTGAATTTTATAGACTGATATTTTTATTATTTGATTGAGGTGATGGGTAAATTTTATGTTGTCATCCTTATGTAAAGCATTGGTCTTCTGTGTCTTTTTTCTAACGTCACACAAGTATCTTTACTGAAAATCTGAAGGCTACGATACATATACAACTGGTTTTCAATTATATGTAGTAACATTCGTGTCATTTTTTAAGAATTCCAAAACTTTATATCCACAAGTCTGTAGCAATTTCTCATATTTGAATGGTATGTTATCAGCTTGTTCTACTTCTTTCGTGCTTCGAGCAATCGTTTGTCTCTCAAGGGGATATAATGTGATAATTTCCTTCGTCCTATGTCTTTTTTGTAGGTTACCTTCTCATTGTGACATAGAGAAAATATTAAAAATAATTACTATGTTTCTTCTTACTTCAAATAAATATGCCGCACCATCTATACCGAGAAATCGATGATTCAAATTTGATCAAATGTATATATAGCTCCATTTGTCTTCAAATTTTGTTTAGCATGGTATCATGTGCCATCTTATATGTACATCAAGCCATTAGGCCATGAAAAAAATCCCATTCTGCCAAACTGACGCATTATTTTTCTACGAACCACCTTGGCTCTTCAACTACTTTGAATTCAACTAACATTTCAAGTAAGTACATATTGATAAAATTCCTACCAATCAATCAAGAAAATAGACAGGCGGGGCAACACGCGCCATTATGATCTAGTAATACCAAAATCATTTCCATCACTAGTAGGAAATCTGCTTTTAACTTCTAAGGCATGATATTTGATAACTATATTGCCATGCCAGATATGTACATAGAAGCTGGAGTAGGCAAAGGAGCATCTGCATTGATCATCAACTTATTTAATTGTTGTTGTGTATGACCATTTGAGTGCTTGCGCATTTTCTCAAGTCAAGATGTCTTGCTATATAGTGTAGAGTCACTTATTCCATTTTAAGAAAATGCATTGGAAGTTTGGGGTTCATGCATTGCAAAGCGGTCCATTAGATTACGTGGAACACACTTCCCAAAATCAGCGAGACAGAGTATCTGTGTAATCCATCCTTTCTGAGGACATATTAGAAGTAGGTCTAAATTATTCAGTGCAAATTATATATTCAAACGACATCATATTTACATGAACAATGTATCTTTCTGTTATAACTCTGTACATGCTTTATCTCTCTGTACTGACTGCTCTTGTATGCCTGCTATGCAATTACGTGTTTAATCATGTGACCAGGTGATATCCTCCATACCGACGTTCTGGTCGAGCCCTAGGGCGTTCCACACCGCTGGTGAGGCGTCGACGATGTTGTTGGCGCACGGCGGCTCGTAGTTATGCTCGTCGTCACAGCCATACATAGAGTCACACTCGTCCACCACCTTAGCATACACGGACTTTCCGTTGGCAGTGATCTTGATGCGGTGACCATAGCGTGCCATGTTCTCAAACCAGCCGGTAGAGAGCGCCACGACCAACTCCTTGTCGCTGTGGTAGGAGTTGTCACACTCCGATGGACCACCACCATCCTTTCCCTTCTCGAAGCTGTCGAGTGTCAGGACGGCCTTGGTGGTTGCGGTGACCGGCGGTGAGCAATGGTACTGCGGGTACCTCTTACCGTCCTCGCAACAGTCTGGATCATTGCTCTTCTCACAGTGGCCGGCCTTGTCTGGGAGATAGCCACCGGGACGGCAAACACCGAGGCCAAGGCGAAGGGAAGAGGCAATGTGGGGCGTGGAGAGCGTGACCAGGAGGAAGATGGCCATGGTGGCTAGAGCTCTGATGGTGACCATTTTAGCTTCCCTTAGCTTGTCTTCTCTCTCTATGTGTTACTGACTCCTGATGTGCTTGGCTTTGTTGCTTGCCTACTTTGGGAATTGTTGTGTGTGCATCTGCTTATATTGTTGCCTTGCTGCCAGGTCTGAACATTGTTAGATTATTTCCTACGGCAATCCATTGGTATGCTCAGGTTAACTAGTGATTATGGATGGTGTTAACGTACCGTATGATCTCAAATGGGATTTTGGTTGGTGTTTCAATTTTGGTGTCATTTTTTAATTAACCTGCCAGTCGGGTCAAATACGTTTACTTGGTTTGGTTGATAACAATGTCTAGCAACTGGATTGCAACGTAGATCAACTCACGGTACATATACTTTCATATCGTTGTTTCTGATTTTAGTTATTAATTTGTAAATATATAATCTCAGCCACATAAATTCATTTGATTCATGTTTATAAAATTAACATGGAATGATCAACTTGATATACACAAAGAGCTCTTATGATTAAGTGAACAGAAGACGTGGTTATCAAAACACGACTTTTTTCTATTGTGTATATGAGGATATAGATAGTAGAGATCATAGATGATTACGACAACACAAGGATTTCATAGACAAATTCGAGCGAAAGTGAAAATCAGAGGTTGGTGGTGTTTTCTAGCATATGTGTTGCTCGATCTCCGCGGTGGACTCCAAGTTCTTAATATATAAGCTTGCCTTATCCATTAAGTAGATTCCGATCACCCGGTGAATATATTAAACTGAAGTAAGGGAACAAACCATGAGTCCGACAATTTTTTATAACTAAAACAGTAATCTATGGCAATTTTTAATTGCTTATGTATTATCTCAGGATGTTGGAACCCAAGATGTCTTATTTTTTACATCCTGTGTTGTCTCCATTTTCAGATAAAAGACATCATATATTAGTTCCAGAGATGTTTTGGGAAACATACTTCATAAAATCAGGGAGCTAGTAACTGGGTAATAAGTCTTTTCTCAGGACGCACGTGCTAAAAGTAGCTCTAATTTATAAAGCACAAATTCTATACAATTGCGACATCATATTACCCGGACAATGAGATAACAAGGAGAACGATGGTTACAAATTGAAATTTGGTACATGCTATATATCACTGTTCTGACTATTCTTGTATGCCTGCTATATAATAATACAGTTCTCAGTTTACTTATGTGACCAGGTGATAACCTCCATAGCGACGATCTACTTGAGCCTAGGACGCTCCACAACGCTGGCAAGGAATAGATGGTGTTGTTATTGCATGGCGGTTTGTAGTCGTTCTTGACACATATTAGTCCCGTCGATGCTTTGTGAAACGATACTTCAGACAATTCCGGAGGCACAATATATAACTGGACAATCAATCTTATTTGTAGGAGTAGCTCTAATTTATTCATGGCCAATTATACATATAATATATACAAGGCGACATCAATATTGACAAAGATAATTGGATAAAAACAAGAATGTTGGTTACAAAGTGCAAATTATATCCATGCTGTATATCTCTGCACTAGCTATTCTTATATTCCTCGTATGCATTTTCACCTGTTTACACCTGTGACCAGGTGATATCCTCCATACCGACATTCTGGTCGAGCCCGAGGGCGTTCCACACCGCTGGCGAGGCGTCAACGATGTTGTTGGCACATGGCGGTTCATAGTTGTGCTCGTCGTCACAGCCGTACACGGAGTCACACTCATCGACGACCTTAGCATACACGGACATGCCGTTCGCGGTGATTTTGATGCGGTGGCCGCACCTTGCCATGTTCTCGAACCAACCTGTGGAGAGCGCGACTACCAGCTCCTTGTCGCTATGGTAGGAGTTGTCACACTCTGATGGACCACCACCATCCTTGCCCTTCTCGAAGCTGTTAAGCCTCAGCACGGCCTTGGTGGTCGCGGTGACCAGTGGCGAGCAATGGTACTGTGGGTACCTCTTACCGTCCTCGCAACAGTCTGGATCATCGCTCTTCTCGCAGTGGCCAGCCTTGCCTGGGAGATAGCCACTTGCATGGCAGACGCCAAGGCCGGGGTGAATGGAGGAGGCAATGTGGGAAGTGGAGAGTGCGACCAGGAGGAAGATGGCCATGGTGGCAAGAGATCTGATGGTGGCCATCTTAGGTATCGTAGGCTCTATTTTCTCCCTCTGGTCTGATTAGTTCCCGATGATGTGGTTTCCTTTGTTTCTTGCTTGCTTTTGGGATTGTTGTGCACACATGCTTGTATAGCTGCGTTCATGCCAGGTCTGAACATTATTAATGTTGGATTGTTTCCTACGACAATTTTTTGGTATGTTACATGGACATGTTATGTTGACGTACCGTGTCAAATGGGCTTCCAGTTCTGAATTTAACAATGTCGACCTATATTGGACTGCAACGCTCTGCGTCTATGTAGATCAGCTGGTACCGGGGTATCTGGTTTTAGTCAGCACCGGAGATTGGTTCAAATGTTGAGTCTCGCTCATTCTGTTAATTCCAATATCAATTTTGGACACAACTATCAAAGCTATGTGTTGGATATGCGATCACACTTGCTCCAAGCTTACCTCCGACGTTTGATCAACACCGGCTCGAGCCAAAGGAGCACAAAAAAAAACTAAAGTCCCAAGAATTAGTATATATGGAGCTAGTGAAGATTAAGGTCTTATTTTAAATTATAGAATTATGTTACTCCCTTCGACCCATATTAGTTACCTCGAATTTGTCTAGATTCGAATGCATCTAGACATGTTTTAGTACTAGATAAATTCAAGTCAACTAATATGGGTAGAAGGGAGTATTATTTTTGGGACTAATACACATAAAAACTTGCAGATTTAGTAAAGAAAAGGGTCTAGAGATTGCCACGTGTCCTAGGACTACTCTCGGAAACTTCCTTGCACTCCCGAAAAAAAAGGAAGCAAATCACCCAGTCGTCCTCGCTCGAATCGACGACAAGCGGTCCCCGACCCCATCGCCATGGGTGGGTCAGCTTGGCCCCAAATGGTCCAGCTGCGGCGATGTCGACCCCTTCCACCGTCGCAGCACCGGCATCCCGCTGATGTATCACCGTTGCTTCCGAACTCCGGTAGCCGTAGGTAGCAACTCCGGCATCGGCATGTAGCAACAGCGGCCCCTACGTGTAGTAACGCCGGACGCCGCAGGGAGCAACTCCGGATGTCGTTGTTAGCAACGTCGGCCTCCGCATGTAGCAACGCCGGACGCCGTGGGGAGCAACTTCCGACGCCACTGGTAGCAACGCCGACCTGCGCGGGTAGCAACTCTGACCTCCGTAGGTAGCAACTCTGGACGCCGCAGGTAGCATATAGCCGGCCTCCGCATGTAGCAACGACGGTTGTCGTATGTCGCAACTCCGGTAGTCGTAGGTAGCAATGCCACCTCCGCGGGTAGCAACTCTGACCTCCACGGGTAGCAACTCCGACCTTCGCAGGTAGCACGGTCAGCCTCCACATGTAGCAATGACGGTTGTCATATGTAGCAACGGGGAGCAACACCGACGCCGCTGTGAGCAGGCCATCGTTCCCTTGCAGGAGCGTGGGCAGCGCCACCGGTGCGGACGACGCACCTACCGCGCGCGGGCAGCACCGCCACCGTCGCGCGGTACTCGTAGCACCACACATAGTCGTCGCTGATTCTTGCGAGACTCAATATCGAGAAGATAGGCCGTGGTGCCGGTGACTGCACCCACCTCGCCCTCCTCCTCGAGGCCAGCGGGTTGTAGAAAGGGGAGATCTCGGGGCGCTGCCGGAGGCGTTTGTGGAGGCGACATCGCTCGCGCAGGATAGTTAGGCGGTACGAAGGTGGAAGCAACGGCGGAGAAATAAAGGGAAAGAGGAGATGGAGGGCCTCGACGGCAGGGCATGATGTGTAGGGCGCCGCTAGTATGAACTACGGAGGTTGAAGAGCGTGGAGCTGATTTTGCGGAGATGTAGAGAGAAAGATAAGATTTGGAGGTGGACCCCCAAACCCACATCTCCCCTTCCTGTGGACGCTTGTCACACACTAGACCCGGCGATGCAACACGCGCGATCCCCATATGGATCGTATCATTTTCCTAAAGAAAATTGTAACCGTAGTAAAAAAACTATAAATAGTGTCAGCTAGGGAGAACCATCTTTTTTTTAAATAAGCTGTATTAGAATTCTAATACTCCCTCCGGTTCAAATTAATGGAATCGGACAATCTAGAGTCCATTAATTTGGATCGGAGGGAGTAGTAGAACGGAGACAAGCTGCGACAAACGTAACTACACACAAAGGAAAAATAAATAAAACAAGCCCAACGTCTCATGTCTCGGGACAGAACCCTCTACCAGACTACCATTGACCCTATAGTAAACGGCACAACACAATGAAAAAATATATGAGAAATCATCACACATACGCTGATGATAACGAGTGATCCCTAAAACTGAGCTTCGAGCTGACTTTTTTTGGGTAGGGAGGCTTCGGTAATAAATTTTATTAAAGAGAAAAAATACTAGGCGGACATGCCGCTTCATCGTGTCGCCTACACTGTGCTTTGGCAATGTGAGACATATGTGTGTCGGGGTTGTGAGTGTTTTTAGGCTTGTCTTCGTTGTAAGGCATTTAAGTTATCTTTTATTTTATTTTATTTTCACCCCACCTATAAACTAAATTGGAGTAGGCATGGTCTATCACACCTGCTGGTGGAAAATACATCATAAACAACGAACCCACATTACAATTAAAGAGAAAGACATAAAAGAGAATTGCAAGAGGGCAGTTTGGTAAGATAATCTCCCTTTACCTTACACTAACACCATTAATACAAATCAAGAGAGAACCAGCAGGCCGACTTACAACATGAGTTTTGAACACTGGCCCATTAGAGTAACCAAATTGCATTTTTATTCTAATTCAAACAACAAAAATAAATCAAGTAGACAATTCTAGAAAACTGATTTTTTATTGGTGGCAAGTAATGTCTAGAGCTCTACTCAGCTCAATACAACTAGGAACTTGCTGAAAACCTACATCAGTAGCAGCGGCAGTACTGAACACAGTGTAGTGTTTTCTACCACGGCCATAGAAAACGACATTTTGACTTAAGACATGAGGACATCAATTTTTACCATCTCAGCCTTGATAATATCCTTCAACATGCACCGAATCTAAGAAGAATAGAAAACACAAAACGTTGAAAAACTCGTGATACAATGTATCTTGTCCTAAAAAATAGTAATATTGAATCATCGGCTAGATAGTCCTCTAATTTGACTTAAAAGATACCATACTATTTATTAGCAACCCTGTAGGACTGCCATTCTAGAAAGGAAAAAAAGTCAAAAGATAGAGATGTCAGTTTCCTCAGCTTTGCTGACTGAAAAGAGATCTAGAAAAACACGGAAATACCCAAGAAATCATTTGCTAGATGCACGACAATGGCCTCCAAGGTGTATTGCTGCATGGCCATAGGAACCACAAGATGACTTAAAAAACATGAAGGAGCATGAAGCGGAAGGGAGAGCAGTATTACAAAGAATGACAGGATATTCTTGCCTTACTATGCTCCATTCATTTTAACCGGCATCAACAATGTATCATCTCAAGCACCACAAGCAACCATAAATTTATTAGAATGAAAATTGAGCAAGGCTATGCCACAATATGATATAGAAATAATGCACCTATGATCCTCCAAACTTTTTTTTCGTGAAAACGCAAAAGCTTTGCGTTTCGATTTATTGATAGAAAAAGGAGTTTGATTTACAAGTCTAAGAAAAGGCCGAAACACCCACATATACAACACACCCAACACTCAAAACAAGACTACGGCTAACATCGAAATTCATCGAGTGCTTCTCTAGGATGTAACAGAGCGAGCTCCTCCGCCAAACAAAACCCTTGCCGATGAAAGTCGCACTGCTTGCGCATCGTCGATATCGCTAGGAGCATGCAATTCACAGCCAAGATGGGTCCCACCTGGATCCCGCGAGCCATCCAGGCTCAGCCCAGATACAGGGTACACTGCCGTTGCAATGGCTACCTCCCTGCAACCTTAACAGACTTACTAGCATGCAGTCTTCACCGACCCGCCATCAACCACAGAGGCCAGCCCACCACTGGTCATCCGGAGGCTTGCTTGCGCCGTCCGAGGTGGATTCCTGTCGCACAAGCCATCCGCAATACCACTCGAGAGGTCGATACTCCAACTGCACTAAGACGCCACATGAGGCCAACACTGAAGACCATGACAATGAGCAGCGACTCGTACCAGGGAATCAGGTTTCCAAGACGACGCCACCATGAAGGGTACAACATCGAAGACGCTGCTATCGCCCAACCTGGCAAGCCATATCTGAGGTTTTCACCCGGAACCTGACACCCTAGGCGAAGGAGGTGCTGGAGCTCCTCGATGACGCCTCAACAGGACACGACACCCACAGGCGTCGCCGTCACCGGCCCAAAGGCAGGGCTTTCGCCCGAGGCTTGGTACCTCGCTCCCGCGATCGAGCACCCTGTTCCTCACATGGAGCCCCCGCGCTAGCCCTAGGAGGAGTCACCGGTAGTTTTGCGCACAACCACCTCAGAAAAGCATCGCCAGCCACCCAACACCGCCACCCCCGCCGCCGGCGTCAGAGAACGCCTCGAGCCACCACACCAAGAAGGCGTTGGGATCCACTCGACCCGGCTAGAGCAGCAACATCCCTGCGCTCGGGGCCGGGGAGGACGACCAAGGGGAAGTGAGGGGGCGCACCTAGCCGCCGGCGCCTGTTGCCAGCAACATCGCCCAGGCAACCCAACCTGCACAGAGCAGAACTCACGCAAACACCAGGGGCAATCGAGGCAGAATGGCCCGGATCTAGGCCGGCCGGCCCGCTGCCGCCTCTCTGCCTCCACCACGGCCATCGTCAGGGACCACCATCCTGTCCTCCACCAGTTGGCCTACAGCCCAAGGGGGGCACCGCCAGACCAGTTCCGGCCGCCACCGCCGCCGCCGCCACCGCATAGATCTGGGGCGGAAGCGATGGGCTCGAGGGCCTGGTCCAAATCGAGGCAGGTAGAGAGACGCACCGCCCAATGCTCCACCCGGAGACCTCCTTGCGGGACCGGTAGGACGTGGTGGCGCCGCCAGCTAGGCAACCTCCATGCCTCAGCACCCGATGTGCCCCACCGCCGCCAGCTCGCCGACTGCAGAGACCGCGTCGCCCGCAGCAGATCCTGCAAGGAGCCACCTCCATGAGCGCGCCACATGCGCACCATGTAGCCACCACGCCGCCGTCGAGTAGCCGCGCTGCCGCGCCCTACGCCTAGCGCCACGCCCTCGCCGACCGCTGCGTCTCATGCCGCCATCACCATGCGAGGGGGAGAAAAAGGCCCTGATGACCCACAAGTATAGGGGATCACAACAGTCTTCGAGGGAAGTAAATCCCAATTTATTGATTCGACACAAGGGGAGCCAAAGAATATTTATAAGCCTTAACAACTGAGTTGTCAATTCAGCTACACCTGGAAACAATCTTGCTCGCAGTAGTTTATCAGTAGCAATAGTTTTGTAGTAGCAATAGCAAAGTGATAGCAGTAGTAAAAGTAAAGACGATGTGATGGGATTAAAGCGCGGTAGGCATAGGGATGGATGGACAGGCGTTGCATGGACAAGACAATTCATGTAATAATCAATACATAGAGCATTTGCAGATAAATAAGATAAAGCATCCATGTACTAAATAATCATAGGCATGTGTTCCATATATAGTCATACGTGCTCGTAATGAAAACTTGCACAACATCTTTTGTCCTGCCAGCCCGTTGCAGCGGGGCCTCAAGAGAATCTACTAGCAATTAAGGTGCTCCTTTTAATAGAGCATCGGAGCAAAGCATTAATACTCCGTGAACAAACGGGATCCTCATATCATAGCCATCCCCTCCGGTTATCCCGATTCTTGTCACTTCGGGGCCTTTGGTTCCGGACAATAACGTGTGTATACAACTTGCAGGTAAGATCATAAACAATACTATCATCATGAATCAATAACATGTTCAGATCTGAAATCATGGCACTCGGGCCCTAGTGACAAGCATTAAGCATAACAAGTTGCAACAATGTCAAAAGGCACTAACAATAGATACTAGACACCATGCCCTAACAATCTGATGCAATTACATGAATGATCTCATCTAATCCCTACCATCCCCATAGGCTACATTGGGGGATTACTCACTCATGGATGGGGGAATCATGGATGGTGATGGAGAAGCGATGGTGATGATGATGGCGATGATCTCCTCCAATTCCCCGTCCCGGCAGGGTGCCAAAACGGAGTTTCTGGTTCCGAATCACGGTTTCTGGTGGTGGCGGCGTAGCGGAACTCTATCTAGAAAAATGTCGAACCCCCCGTTTGTTTTAGGTCAGAGGGCTTATAAAGGCGAAAGGAGAGGTTGAGGCAGAAGTCCACACCACCTCTGGCGGCTGACCTAGGCGTGGCCGTGTGTGGTGTGGGCCCCTTGTCACACTTCTTCGTCTCATCTTCTGGCTCCGTGAGTCTTCTAGTAAAATAGTAGTTTTGCGATATTTTCTGGGATTTTTCCTTAAAGTTGAATTCCTGCACAAAAACGAGACACCAAAGCAATTCTGCTGAAAATAGCGTTAGTCCGCATTAGTTGTATCCAAATCATACAAATTCGAGAAGAAACAATAGCAAAAGTGTTCGAGAAAGTACATATGTTTTGGACGTATCAACTCCCCCAAGCTTAGCTTATTGCTTGTCCTCAAGCAATTCAGTTGAAAATTGAGTGCGATAAAAGAAACTTTCACGAACACATTTTCTTCATAAGATGTATATATTCCCAACATATGATCAAATACTTAGACAATTCATAATAAAGAGTATGCAAATAAGTTTACCCAATAGTCATGCAAGCTATGAAGAGATTCCAACCCATTAATAATAAGCAGCATGACACATAAGCATATGCAGGATTGTAGTGCTCATAAAAAGATATGATAAAGTGGTATCTCACTTGCCTTTCTTTGGAGCAAAACATAAATGCCAAGGCACCTCTGAAGTTTTTAAGTGAATACTAGAAATAAAAATATCAAAGATACAAGTATTAAAGTTATGTCATAATTAATCGTCTTTTGGGACAAGCACATTACACTAAGAATGACAGCTATGCTCTTGGGAAGGTGCTCAAAGAATAAATGGTGACTCAATATAAAAGTGAAAGAAAAGATTTTAAAAGTTTGAAAGGCTTCCAAATATTGAAAGTATGGTACTCATTAGCTTTGAGCTCTCGTTGCCCCTATCATAAACATCTTTTTAAGTGATTAAGGTTAAAGTGAACAAATATGAGGATAAGCTTGACACGTTATAAGCTGAAAATCTCATGCCCCTTGCTTGCGAGTACCGTTCCTCATGCTACTCAACTTTAGTCACAAGTAAGTTCTTGTCATTGTAAGTACATGTGTATCATAGAGAACCGCTAACTAGGTACCCCTTGCCCGATGATATAGAAGCTTTCCCATATCAAAATGACAAGGCACGCAGACAATGAGCATCTCAGCGATCCTTTTATTTGCTATTTGTATAGGGTTTTCCCTTTTTTTCTTTTTTAGGATGCTTCACAGATTGCTCACTATGGTTATGCTGCACGTTTCCACCATGATTAGGCATGGCTTAGACTAGCCACCCAGGTGTTTCTCTAACACATATACGAACTCCATGAGCCTTACAAGCTCCCCTTTCATTTCACACCGCCAGGATGAATAAGCAAAAGAACATGATATCAACTAAATAAAGTGCAATGTTAAAAGCGTTCCCCATGGTAACATGGTTCTGCTAATTTACAGCTTACAAAACGCAAGCATATACGCAACATAGATGGGCACAATGGTTCAAGTTTATTAAGTGCAAGAAAGTAAAGTGTGCCATCAAGTTTGTGAGAGCTTTAATCACTAATTTTCACATAACAAGCAAACATTTTTATTGGAAGAAAACAAAGCATAATAAATATGCAAGGAATAGCAATAATGCTAATGGGTAGATATGGTGGACTCTTTTTGACAACTTTGGTTTTAGGGAGTTGGATGCACGAGTAAAGCTTATACTCAACACAAGTGAATGCTAGCAATAGAAAGTGAGCAACAATCGAGAGAGCAGTAACTATCATAATCATGCTTGTGACAAAACAAAATTAATAGTGGCATAAAAGTGACACAAGAACTCTGAGGCAGAATAAATCACCGAGGCTTAATTGACTTTTTGTTTAGTCATATGCATGCGTGAGCATGTGCCAAGTCAATTCAAATAGAACATTCAGAGGAGGACACCACAATGTCATACCAAGTTATGAATAGAACAATGTGAGCAAACATTTATATGACATGTGATGAACTATAATGGATTGGAACTAATCATAAGAAGGCAAGGACCACTAAGTATCCATTAAATAACATACACCTTACATAAACAGACTAAGCATGCTCACAATGATGAGTATATGTACAAAAATGAAAACAAATAGAGTTCATACCAGCCTCTTACCACACCTTGAGTTGTCATAAATCATCATTGCCTTTCACTTGTGTGACTTGAATAATAAGATAAAACCAAACTCCAAGGAGTCACTGAGGATCGCTGAACCCTGCAACAAACTTTACAAAACCAGAGAAGAACAACAATTTTTTTTGGGTTTTAGATTTTTAAAGGCAAGAACCAAAGGGAAGAGCGAGCAAAGCAAAACCTTTTTGGGTTTTTCAAATAATCAAAACAAAGCTAAAAAGGATGAAGCAAACCAAGGCTAAAAGACAAAGAAGCAAACAAAGAGAAATAATGAAAATATTTTTGGTCTTTTTGTGTTTTGGAAAGCAAAAATAAAGCAAGAACAAAAACTAAAAATAAAGCGAATCATGAATATGCAAAGTACCGATAGAAAATGATATGTAGATGAGTGTGATGCCGGTGTACCTCCCCCCAACCTTAGGCTTTTGGCCTAAGTGGAGATCAATCCCAAGCTGGCCAAGATGGAGCGCCTCCATAATATGGCGAAGAAGTGCCTTCATCCTGATACGAACTCGAGGATGCCCCGGTGTAGTGCGCATAGTAGTCGAAAGAGGGCACATCCCCCTGGTACTGCCTGTGGAAACCAAGCAAGCAGAGCTGCTCGTCCAGCTCATCTTTGGAGCGCGACCATGGCATCCTGCAAATACTAAACAAAATAGGCTGTGGCAAGGGAATTTCCCTCTCATCTCCGTCAGTAAACAACATCCTGTAAACTAAACTTTCCGTACTAGAGTTAGCTATAACAAAGTGATGTGTTTTCATAGCGGCAAGATCAAGCCTTTGCGGGGTTAGCATAGTATCATTAGGATCAACATAAAGTTCCAAGGCAGCAATCATGCGTGCAACAATAATGCCCCCATAGATGGGTCCTCTAGCAGCTAGGCGGTGAGCAATAAGAGAACAAAGATTATACTTGGTATCATTATTAAGTGCAGCAGCAAGAAAGGCTAAATGATAATTAGAAATATTACTAGTATTCTCCCTACCAAGAATGCTAGTGGCAAGATAGTAAGCAAAATATCTAAGAGCTGGGAGTTGAATGTTTCTTATCTTCCCGCGTTGAGCTATACGGTCATCATCATTTGTTACACTTCGGTAGAGCTCCAGCAAGTCAGAGGGTCGGCCTTGAATCTTCTTCACTATCCCCATCATGCCAATACCTATAATGCTGCAAACTTCCAATGGCATGCTAATAGGCATATTATAGATTTTGAATTAAACAGTTGACCTATAAGGGGTGTTAGTGAAAGTGAAACTTTCAACAAAGGTTTTGGTTAGCGAGGCATATTTCTCACTCTCATCTTCCATGTAAGTGGTCAGACCAACCCTCTGAACAAGGAGTAAGAAATCATCGAGGATCCCTGCAGCCTGCAAAAAGGCAAAACAAGGGAAGGTAGATGGGTGAGCATCTCCCTCATCTCCTTCATTGCCAAAGCGTGGTGCAATAAGATCTTCATTATATGATGGCCTAAATTGAGAAGCTGATCTCGAAGGCCTTGCCCTCCTGGTATGTCTCTCTCAAATACTTCTCCAAAAGTGTGGTTGTTCATCTCTGCTATTCTGAAATTTAAACATCCACCACAAAAATGATTGCAAGGTGATTACATAATAAGAGGAACTACTTATAGGGACTTGCAAGAAGGCTAAACATGCATCAAAATAACTTCTCTAGACATAGAACTAGCATGTAAGCTCACATAACCTATCACCTATAGTAGCAAAATACTCAAGATATAAACCACTACTCACAAATCTACTTGGACAAGTGGAGGAGTCACCTACCGGAGAACAAATGCTCCATATCTCAGTAGCAAAGCTAGGATGAGCAAGGAGATCGAAAATCGCAAGCAAGAACAGCAAGAACACGGGTTTGAGCAATGAACTAGTGTTTTCTTGGGAGAGAGAAGGTAGTGGCAGGTAGGAGAATAAGTGGAGGCCCAAGGGTGGCCCACACCATGGCCAGCTGTGCCGCTGGTGTGGCCGTGCCACTAGGTGGTGTGCCTATCTGGTGGCCCCCCCGGGTCACTCCAGGTACTTCTCTACCCCTATTTTGACTTAAAAAATTAATATGAATTTTCTGAAATTTTTCGAGAAACTTTATTTTTTGAGCAATTTTCAGGTATTGATGAATGTTTTTTTGGTAGAAAGATAGTATTGAAATGATGCAATAACAAAACAAAACCTAAACTTCAAAAGTTATAAGATACTCCAATATGCTAGCAACTAGCAAAATAGAAAACTAAACTAAGTGAAAACAAAAATTAAAATGGATAAAATAAAAGTAAGCAAGCATAATCATGGTGAAAACATTGTTTTGTTCATTAAAATCCCTTTGTTAACACGGTTGACTAGGTCTTGTTATCACAACAATTTTATATGAAACAAAACCTTGCATTTCACTAAATTATTATGTTACCTCAACCTTGATAACAATGGTCCCAATCATAATGATTTCATAGTTTTCTCTTGGTATGGGACAATATATTTATCCAACTTGGATGCCCTGAATATTTTCAATTGAATTTAGGCCATAAGTCTTATCAATCTTCTTGGGGAAATAAATAGTATGCTCCTTGTCATTAACATTAAAAGTTACCTTTCCTTGATTACAATTAATGATAGCACCTGCAGTATTAATATCATCTTCAGGCATTTCAAGCACAACAAAGTCAGTTAATATCAAGCAACTATGAGCCACTTGAATAGGGACATCCTCACATATACCAATAGGAATAGTAGTAGATTTATCAGCCATTTGCAAAGATATACCAGTTGGTATTAATTTCTCCAATTGAAGTCTCTTGTAGAGAGAAAAAGGCATAACACTAACTCCTGCTCCCATATCACACAAAGCAGTTCTAACATAACTATTTTTAATAGAGCATGGAATAGTTGTAATCCCTAAGTCTCCAACTTTCTTTGGAACTTTACCATTAAAGGAATAATTAGCAAGTAAAGTAGAAATTTCCTCATTAGGGATCTTCCTTTTATTAGAGACAATATCCTTCATATACTTTGAATAAGGAGGTAATTTAATAGCATCAGTTAAAGGAATTTGCAAAAATAAAGGTTTCATCCACTCACAAAACTTGTTATAGTGTTCTTCTTCCTTTGACTTGTGTTTCTTATCAGGGAAAGGCATTGGTTTTTGGACCCAAGGCTCTCTTTCACTACCATGATTCTTAGCAACAAAATCTTCCTTAGTGTATTTAGTACTCTTAGTGTGCCTTTCAGGTTCTTCTTCAACTTCTTCTTTATCTGGAGCATCATTTTTCTCATTACCACTCTTAGTTTCAGCATCAGAGATAGATATACTATTAGGATCTTTAGCAGGTTCAAAAGACTCTATAATAGTTTTATGTTTCCTTTTCTTTCTCTTAGGAGAAGTACTACTATTTTCAATTTGTTGAGAATCCTGCTCAATTCATTTAGGATGCCCCTCAGGATATAGAGGATCCTGAGTGGCAGCACTTCTAGTTCTAATTTCATAAGCATGTTTTTCTTTAGAAGCATTAACTAGTAAATCTTTTTGTACTTTAATAAGCTGATCAATTTGAGTTTGAACCATTTGGAAATGTTTAACAAGCATTTTAACATCATTGGAGGTTCTTTCCACAATATCCCTCAACTCAATAATAGCTCTAGAGTTTTCCATTAAATGATTTTGCACCATCTTATTAAAATTATCTTGCTTAACAACAAAAATATCAAATTATTCTAAGCATTGATCAGGAGGTTTAGAATAAGGAATATCACATTCATCAAAATGTTGGAGAGAGTGTACCTCAATAGTGGATGAGTGGGAGATTGGCTTACATAATTCTTCACATCTTCACATTTAATACCGTTCTCCTTAAGACATTTCTTAGCTTCCTTCATCACTTCATCATTTAGTTCAATCACTCCCTTCTTCTTTGGTGTTGGTGTTGGCTCAGGCACAGTTAACTCAGGTGTAGTTGACTCAGGTGAAGTCCAGTCACCATAATTCTTGCTTATTTTAGCCATTAATTCCTCAGCTTCTTTGGGAGTTCTCTTGTTGAAAACACAATCAGCACAACTATCCAGGCATGTCCTAGATTCCTCAATTAGTGCATTATAATATATATCAAGAAGCTCATTTTTTAGGTAATGGACACACATGTTGTGCATGAATCAAAGCACAAAACCTTGCCCATGATTCAGGCAATATCTCCTTTTCTCCTTGTTTAAAATCAAAAAGTTCCTGCAAAATGGCATGCCGAGCACTAGGAGGGAAATATTTTTGAAAGAAAGTATTAATCAAGAATTCAGGGCTATCAATAGATCGATGAGGTAAATTATTAAACCAAGCTTTAGCTTCTCCTTTTAGTGAAAAGGGAAAATTTTAGCAACAAAGTAGGTGCGCATCTTAATATCATCAGAAAATAGGCCACTCATGGTAGAAAGCTCAATCATATGTGCTACATCACTTTCATTCTTAGTCCCACAAAAAGGTTCTTTCTCAACAACGGTTATGTAAGATAAATCAAGAGAGAAATCATAATCCTTATCTTTAATGTTTATGGGAGATGTAGCAAACTTAGCATTAGGAGATAATTTAGGTCTAACAATACGTCTCTCAAGAAGACTCTTAATAGCACTTTGGCATTCTTTAATAAATTCATCAGTCATTTCTATATATCCATCTTCAATATCATAGCTCTCTCTAGACTCAGGTGAACTGATAGGTGTAGTAGTGTCTTCGTTAGGAGTTTCAGTATTTCCAGCTATATTTCTAGCAATCGTAGCATCTAGGAAAGGACCTAATGAACCACTCTTATCAAGCACAGTAGAAGGAGTATCATAAGTATCAGAAGTTTCAGATTCAGCAGAAGTAGCAGTATGTGTGGCATGTGTATGTGGTGGTGGTGTAAGGAGCTTACTCATCACAGATGGTGAATCAAGAGCAACAGAGGTGTTCAGAACTGTACCTCTCCTTGTAGTGGATGGTAATATAGGAACTTTTCCATCACGAGTTTTACCCATGATGAATGGATACCAACGAACAATAATGATCCCAAGTGAACTTGATAAATAGAGCTATGCTCCCCGGCAGCGGCGCTAGAAAATAGTCTTGATGACCCACAAGTATAGGGGATCGCAACAGTCTTCGAGGGAAGTAAAACCCAATTTATTGATTCCACACAAGGGGAGTCAAAGAATATTTATAAGCCTTAACAACTGAGTTGTCAATTCAGCTGCACCTGGAAACAATCTTGCTCGCGGTAGTTTATCAGTAGCAACAGTTTTGTAGTAGCAATAGAAAAGTGGCAGCAGTAGTAAAAGTAAAGACACTAGTAACAGTTGTCGTAAACAGTAGGATTAAAGTGCGGTAGGCATAGGGATGGATGGACGAACGTTGCGTGGACAAGACAATTCATGTAACAATCAAGACATAGGGCATTTGCAGATAAATAAGATAAAGCATCCAAGTACTAAATAATCATAGGCATGTGTTCCATATATAGTCATACGTGCTTGTAATGAGAACTTGCACAACATCTTTTGTCCTGCCAGCCTGTTGCAGCGGGGCCTCAAGGGAATCTACTAGTAATTAAGGTGATCCTTTTAACAGAGCACCGGAGCAAAGCATTAACACTCCATGAACACACGTGATCTTCATATCATAGCCATCCCCCCGGTTATCCCGATTCTTGTCACTTCAGGGCCTTTGGTTCCGGACAGCAATATGTGTATTCAACTTGCAGGTAAGATCATAAACAATACTATTGATACGTTGCTAACGTATCTATAATTTTTGATGTTCCATGCTTGGTTTATATCTACTTTCTTATGTTTTGTCCACACTTTGGAGTATTTTTATACACTTTCTTGGACTAACCTATTAACAAGATGCCATAGTGCCAGCTGCCTGTTTTCTGCTGTTTTTGGTTCCAGGGAAGTTAGTAAATGAATATTCTTGAAATTGGACGGGACAAAAGCCAAAGTCAATATTTCACCGAGGGGGACACGGAGCCAGAAGACGAGACAGAGAGGGGCCAGAGGCTGGCCACAACACCTGGCCGCACGGCCAGGCCTGGCACATGCTAGGGAGAGGTGTGGCCACCTAGGGCACCACCTCGGCCTCCCCTTTCGCCTATATTGCCTCCGATACAGAAACCCTAAGTACCTGATCAAAATTCCACGAAAGAGTCTGTAGCCGTCGTCATCTCCATCCCTAGATCGGGAGGGATCTCAAGCTCTTCCTGGCACCTGGGAGGAGAATTCACCACGAGGCCTTCTTCATCACCATGCAAGCCTCCGGTGTGATGTGTGAGTAGTTCATCCTTGGACTACGGGTCCATGTAGTAGCTAGATGGTTGGTTCTTCTCCTTTGTGCTATCATGTTTAGATCTTGTGAGCTCCGTTCATGATCAAGATCATCTATTTGTAATCATACATGTTGTGTTTGCAGGGATCTGATGGATATTGAGATGCTATTTCAGATTGATTAATGAGTCTATCGTGTCTTTGTTATTTGTGATCTTGCATGCTCTCCATTGTTAGTAGATATCTTGGACGAGTAGATGCTAGCAACTCCAAGAGGGAGTATTTATGCTCGATAGTGGGTTCATGCCTCTAGTAATCTGGGGAAGTGACAGAAATCTCTAAGTACTAGATGTGTTGTTGCTACTAGGGAGAAAACAGCAATCCTTTGTTCATAGAACAATCGTATTGTTTACTTTACACACAATGCTTAATGCAATTATCTGTTGCTTGCAACTTAATACTGGAGGGGGTTCGAATGATAACCTGAAGGTGGATTATTAGTCATAGATGAAGTTGAATTATGGTCTATGTATAATGTTGTAATGCCCAATCAGATCTCATAGGAGTCAAGATGATTAGTATATGCATGTATGCTTTCTTGATGTTTGTCAATTGCCCCGTTGTTCACCCAACATGTCATCTATCTTAAGGAGAATCACCACTAGTGAACTATGGACCCGGTCCTTTCTTTTAGCATCAATCTACAATTGTTTACTGTTCTCTTTTACTTTCTGCAAGTTATTACTATCTTCCACACAATATGTTTAATCCTTTATTTTTAGCAAAACCGGTGAGATTGACAACCTCACTTTAAGTTGGGGACAAAGTTCTGTGATTGTGTTGTGCAGGATTCCAAGTTGGAAACAACACCTTGGAGGTGTTTCCTTGCTCCTACTGGTTCGATAACCTTGGTTTCATAACTGAGGGAAAACTTGATGTTGTGCTCATCATACCTTCCTCTTGGGGTTCCCCAACGAGCTCGATATATTTTGGGCCATCAAGCTATTTTTCTGGTGTCGTTGCCGAGGAGTCAAGGACATCTTCACCCCGGAGTCCCTCATAACCAATCTCTTTACTTTGTTATTTTTGTTTTGCTTAGTTTATTTCTGCTTTGTTTGCTTGTTTCTTTATCAAAACACACAAAAATTAGTTGTACTAGTTTGCTTTCTTTATTAAAAACACACAAAAAATGACTACTCTTGAAAACACTAAGTTGTGTGACTTCACTAGAACCAACAACAATGATTTCATGTGCACACATATTGCTCCACCTGTTCCTGAAGCTACTTTCTTTGAAATTAAACCTGCTTTACTCAATCTTGTTATGAGAGAACAATTTTCTAAAATTGGTACTGAAGATGCTACTGCTCATCTTAATAATTTTGTTGAACTTTGTGAGATGCAAAAGCATAGGGATATAGATGGGGATATTATTAAGCTTAAATTGTTTCCTTTCTCTTTGAGAGGAAAAGCTAAAGAATGGTTGCAATCCCTAACTAGAAATAGTATTGATTCTTGGACTAAATGCAAAGATGCTTTCATTGGAAAATACTATCCTCCTGCTAAGATTATATCTATGAGAAGTGAAATGATGAAATTTAAACAATCTGATAATGAACATGTTGCTCAAGAGTGGGAAAGAATGAAATCTTTGGTAAAGAGTTGTCCCACTCATGGACTGACTGCTTGGATGATTATCCAAACCTTTTATGTAGGACTGAATTATTCTTCAATAAATCTACTAGATTCTGTTGCTGGAGGTACCTTTATGACCATCACTTTGGGTGCTACAACAAAGCTTCGGATAATATGATGGTTAACTATTCGAATGGCATACTGAAAGAGCTCCACAAGGTAAGAAGGTAAATTCTATTGAGGAAACCTCCTCCTTGAGTGATAAAATTGATGTTATTATGTCTATGCTTGTTAATGGGAAAGTTCATATTGATCCAAATCATGTTCCCTTAGCCTCTTTGGTTGCTCAAGAAGAGCAAGTTGATGTGAACTTTATAAGAAATAATAAGTTTAGCTACAATGCCTACAGGAATAATTTGGTAATAATAATTATAGGCCATATCCTCCCAATAAAGGAAATGCTTATGGAAATTCCTACAACAATAATAGGAGTGCACCCTCTGAACTTGAAGTTATGCTTAAAGATTTTATTAGTAAACAAACTGCTTTCAATAAAACTATTGAGGAAAAACTCTCTAATGCTAGAAGAAACATAGCATCATTGGCTGAAGCACAATCTTCTTTGAATAAAATGGCTGCTAAACATGAGAATACTTTTGCTGCTACTAATGCCATACAAGTTAGAATTGATGAAAATGTTAGACTATTAGCTGAATTGCATGCTAAGTGGGAAAGGGAAGATGAAATTGCTAGAAATACTAGTATTTCTACTTTCACTAGCACTAGTAAACCCAATGGAACCTTTTCTAATAAAAATGCTAAAATTCTTCGAAATATGGGAAACAATAGCTATACTACTTTAGATGATAATTATGATTTTGATCTTGATGGTTGCAATATGTCTGAAATTATTATGTTCCTACAAAAACTTGCTAAAAGTCCTAATGCTAGTGCTATTAATATGGCCTTTACAAAACACATTACTGATGCTGTCATAAAAATTAAAGAAGAAAAGATGAAACATAAAGCTTCTATTCCTATGAAATTAGAAGATGGTTGGGAACCCATCATTAGTATGAAAGTAAATGATTTTGATTTCAAAGCTTTATGTGATCTTGATAGTATTGTTTCTATTATGCCTAGAAAGATTTATGATATGCTTGATTTGCCACCATTGGAAGATTGCTATTTAAATGTCCCACTTGATGATAATGCTAAAAAGAAACTCATGGGGAGTGTTAATGATGTTCTTATTATGGTTAACAATGCCTATGTCTCCGTTGATTTCTATGTTTTGGATATTGAATGCAATGCTTCTTGTCCTATTACTTTGGGAAGACCTTTTCTTAGAACTGTTGGTGCCATTATTGATATGAAAGAAGGCACCATTAAATATCAACTTCCACTCAAGAAAGGTATAGAACACTTCCCTAAGAAGAGAGAGAAGATTCCTTTTACCTCTCCTATTAAAACAAAATTTGCTCTTAATGCTTCTTCATTTGAGAACACTTGATTCCTTTCTTGCTTCTTATGCCTAACTTAAACGCATTAAAGAAAATTACTTATTGGGAGATAACCCAAAATTTTTAGTTGAGTCTTGGAAGTTATTACCTCTCAAATAACCTCTTCTTATCCTTTTTATTTGCTTTTTGTGCCAAGAGTAACCTCTAATGAGAGAGAAGTAATGCTTGGGAAAGTTGCTGTCCCGAAACAGATTTTTGTGCTTCGGAGTAAAAATTCGTGTAAAATCTCTGTACGTCGGTTTGAGCTGTGAATGTTTGTGATTCTGCCCCTTGTTGTTATCTAATTTTCTTTAGTTCAACACTTTTCGATTTGAGAAAAATAAGGTCTTCGAAAAAATTGGTTTTTACCTGCTGGTCTGTTTTGACAGATTTCTGCCATTATTTGCATTTGCTTCTTGTTGATTCCTTTTTGGGTTCTTTTTGGGGAATTGAGCTTTTTGAGGGAAGTGATACAGTAGCTTGTGTTTTAATGGAAGTTTTATTGATGTTGGAACTGAACCCAAAGACTTATTATCTTGAGTGCACTAATGTTGCTAATAAAGATTGTGTGAAGTTTTGTATGAAGGAAAAATTTCAGGTGTATGGAAAGAATGATGTAATGAGATGAAGAATGGACTAAAGCTCAAGCTTGGGGATGCCACGCGTGTCACCCCAAGAAATATCCAAGAAGTACATGCGTCAAAGCTTGGGGATGCCCAAGGCATCCCCTTCTTCATCAATAAAAATCTCAAGTTTCTTCCAAACACTTCATTTTTATTGTTTCATGCACAGTTGTGTTGTTCTTGGAGCGTCTTCATTTTTGTTTTTGTTTTTGGTTTTTGTTTTCTTGGTTTTCTTAGTTTGCTTGAATAAATTGGTTAGACCCCCTCATTCATACATTAGTTTTCAAATAAGTTTGGTTTGGATTGGAAAGGAGTAGGAAAAGCTCATGCTTAAGTGGTAAAAGGAGCTTGTTTTTTACTGTGGCCTATGCTTTGTCATGCCATGCTTGATATTGTTTTGGCTTTATGCTTAGTGATTTTTGCTGTAGCATGACATGTTATAAACAATTGAGATTTCTTAATGTGCCTTGAAAGAATCATGCGTTGTTTTAGCATATTAAAGCATAGTATTGTGGTATTCTCCTTTGATGCTTTATTTGGGTTGACTTGGCACATGCTCACACCATGTTATGAATATCCCAAGTCACCATAGCCTTTATGATCCTTTAGTTTTCAAATTGTAATATCACTTTATGCTTTAATCAATGATGTTTTGTCGCTTTGCATGCCATTATTGCTCTCTTAGTTGGTCGCTCCCAGTCTTTTGCTAGCCTCCATAACCAAGTGTGAGTTCCACTCATGCATCCAAGTCCAAATAAAACCAAGTTATTCCAAAGAGTCCACCGTGCCTACCTATTAGCATTTGCTATTCCAAGTATATTCATGCTTTTATCTACCTTCCGAATTGACCTTCTTATGTGAAAATTAGTGATTAAAGCTCTCACGAACTTGATGGCACACTTTACTTTTCTTGCACTTAATAAACTTGAACCACTGTGTCATCTATGTTGTATATGCTTGCACTTATATGTTGGGGATTAGCAGAACCATGTTGTCACGGGGAACGCTTTCAACATTGCACTTGTACATTGTACCTAGTTGATATCATGCTCTTTTGTCTATGGATGTCGTCGGTGTGAAATGAAAGGGGAGCTTGTAAGTCCATGGAGTTATGTATGTGTGTTAGAGAAACGCCTAGGCCGCTGGTCTAATCCATGCCTAATCATGGTGGAAACCTGCAGCGTAACCATAATGAGCAATCTATGAAGCATTCTTCTTATAAAAAAATAGATAGAGATTGAGAAAAAAGAGAAAAGGGAAAAAAGAAAAAAAGAAAAAAAGAAATGAGAAAAGAGGAAAGAGAGAAAAAATCACCATTTTCCCATGGTAAATAAGAAGATTGTTGAGATGTTCGTTGTCTGCTTGCCTTGTCATTTTGATATGGGGATTCTTCCGTATCATCGGGCAAGGGGTACCCTGTTGGTGGTTCTCTATGATACACATGTACTTACTATGACAAGAACTTACCGGTAACTAAACTTGAGTAGCATGAGGAGCAGCCCTCGTATTCAAGGGACATGAGATTTCCAACTTATACTTTGTCAAGCATATACTCCATAGTTTGTTCACTTTAACCTTAATCACTTCAAGATGCATATGAGGGGCAATGAGAGCTGAAAGCTAATAAGTACCATAATTTTTGGAAGCTCTTTATGAGACTTGAATCCCTGCTTCCTTCTATGAAGGCCTTTCTTTTACTTTTATGTTGACTCTCCATCTTCTATCTTTATGCACCTATTAAGAGAGCATAGTGGCCATTCTTAGTTTAATATGCATTGTCCTAAGACTTGTTGATTGATGCATAACTTTGATATTGCTTATTCTTAAACTGTTTGTATCTTGTCACCCTTATGAACTTTGAAGGTGTCATGTGCAATTATGTTTTGCTACACTATGAGGGACAAGCTGAATACCATTCTTATTATGCTTTCTTTATGTGAAACAAACAAACATCTTGCAAAGCATTGTTATTCATGAATCTTTTGGTTGTGCCTTTTCATGTTACAACATCGTTGCTATGTCTTATTGTTAGAACTATATCTTTCATGCTATGTTGAAGTACTATGATCCCAGCTATCAATGTTTTACAAATACTTTGATCAAGTTTATGATGGTGCATGTCACCTCAAAAATCATTCTTTCTTTTTATCACTTACCTACTCGAGGACGAGCAGAAGTTAAGCTTGGGGATGTTGATATGTTGCTAACGTATCTATAATTTTTGATGTTCCATGCTTGGTTTATATCTACTTTCTTATGTTTTGTCCACAATTTGGAGTATTTTTATACACTTTCTTGGACTAACCTATTAACAAGATGCCACAATGCCAGCTGCCTATTTTCTGCTGTTTTTGGCTCCAGGGAAGTCAGAAAATGAATATTCTCGGAATTGGACGGGACAAAAGCCAAAGTCAATATTTCACCGAGGGGGACACGGAGCCAGAAGATGAGACGGAGAGGGGCCAGAGGCCAGCCACACCACTTGGCCGTGCGGCCAGGCCTGGCCCGTACCAGGGGGTGGTGTGGCCGCCTAGGCACCCCCTCGGACTCCCCTTTCGCCTATATATTGCCTCTGATATAGAAACCCTAAGTACCCGATCAAAATTCCACGAAAGTCTATAGCCACCATCATCTCCATCCCTAGATCAGGAGGGATCTGAAGTTCTTTCCGGCACCCTGCCGGAGGGGAGAATTCACCCTGGAGGCCTTCTTCATCACCATGCAAGCCTCCGGTGTGATGCATGAGTAGTTCATCCTTGGACTACGGGTCCATGTAGTAGCTAGATGGTTGGTTCTTCTCCTTTGTGCTATCATGTTTAGATCTTGTGAGCTCCGTTCCTGATCAAGATCATCTATTTGTAATCATACATGTTGTGTTTGCGGGGATCCGATGGATATTGAGATGCTATTTGAGATTGATTATTGATTCTATCATGTCTTTGTTATTTGTGATCTTGCATGCTCTCAGTTGTTAGTAGATATCTTGGCCGAGTAGATTCTAGCAACTCCAAGAGGGAGTATTTATGCTCGATAGTGGGTGCATGCCTCTAGTAATCTGGGGAAGTGATAGAAATCTCTAAGGTACTAGATGTGCTATTGCTACTAGGGAGAAAACAACAATCATTTGTTCATAGAACAATCGTATTGTTTACTTTACACGCAATGCTTAATGCAACTATCTGTTGCTTGCAACTTATATTGGAGGGGGTTCGGATGATAACCTGAATTATTAGTCATAGATGAAGTTGGATTACGGTTTATGTATAATGTTGTATTGCCCAATCGAATCTCATAGGAGTCAAGATAATTAGTATATGCATGTATGCTTTCTCGATGTTTGTCAATTTCCCCGCTGTAATTTGTTCACCCAACATGTCATCTATCTTAAGGAGAATCACCACTAGTGAACTATGGACCCGGTCCTTTCTTTTAGCATCAATCTACAACTGTTTACTGTTCTCTTTTACTTTCTGCAAGTTATTACTATCTTCCACACAATATGTTTAATCCTTTATTTTTAGCAAAACCGGTGAGATTGACAACCTCACTTTAAGTTGGGGACAAAGTTCTGTGATTGTGTTGTGCAGGATTCCAAGTTGGAAACAACACCTTGGAGGTGTTTCCTTGCTCCTACTGGTTCGATAACCTTGGTTTCATAACTGAGGGAAAACTTGATGTTGTGCTCATCATACCTTCCTCTTGGGGTTCCCCAACGAGCTCGATATATTTTGGGCCATCAAGCTATTTTTCTGGTGTCGTTGCCGAGGAGTCAAGGACATCTTCACCCCGGAGTCCCTCATAACCAATCTCTTTACTTTGTTATTTTTGCTTAGTTTATTTCTGCTTTGTTTGCTTGTTTCTTTATCAAAACACACAAAAATTAGTTGTACTAGTTTGCTTTCTTTATTAAAAACACACAAAAAATGACTACTCTTGAAAACACTAAGTTGTGTGACTTCACTAGAACCAACAACAATGATTTCATGTGCACACATATTGCTCCACCTGTTCCTGAAGCTACTTTCTTTGAAATTAAACCTGCTTTACTCAATCTTGTTATGAGAGAACAATTTTCTAAAATTGGTACTGAAGATGCTACTGCTCATCTTAATAATTTTGTTGAACTTTGTGAGATGCAAAAGCATAGGGATATAGATGGGGATATTATTAAGCTTAAATTGTTTCCTTTCTCTTTGAGAGGAAAAGCTAAAGAATGGTTGCAATCCCTAACTAGAAATAGTATTGATTCTTGGACTAAATGCAAAGATGCTTTCATTGGAAAATACTATCCTCCTGCTAAGATTATATCTATGAGAAGTGAAATGATGAAATTTAAACAATCTGATAATGAACATGTTGCTCAAGAGTGGGAAAGAATGAAATCTTTGGTAAAGAGTTGTCCCACTCATGGACTGACTGCTTGGATGATTATCCAAACCTTTTATGTAGGACTGAATTATTCTTCAATAAATCTACTAGATTCTGTTGCTGGAGGTACCTTTATGACCATCACTTTGGGTGCTACAACAAAGCTTCTGGATAATATGATGGTTAACTATTCTGAATGGCATACTGAAAGAGCTCCACAAGGTAAGAAGGTAAATTCTATTGAGGAAACCTCCTCCTTGAGTGATAAAATTGATGTTATTATGTCTATGCTTGTTAATGGGAAAGTTCATATTGATCCAAATCATGTTCCCTTAGCCTCTTTGGTTGCTCAAGAAGAGCAAGTTGATGTGAACTTTATAAGAAATAATAAGTTTAGCTACAATGCCTACAGGAATAATTTGGTAATAATAATTATAGGCCATATCCTCCCAATAAAGGAAATGCTTATGGAAATTCCTACAACAATAATAGGAGTGCACCCTCTAAACTTGAAGTTATGCTTAAAGATTTTATTAGTAAACAAACTGCTTTCAATAAAACTATTGAGGAAAAACTCTCTAATGCTAGAAGAAACATAGCATCATTGGCTGAAGCACAATCTTCTTTGAATAAAATGGCTGCTAAACATGAGAATACTTTTGCTGCTACTAATGCCATACAAGTTAGAATTGATGAAAATGTTAGACTATTAGCTGAATTGCATGCTAAGTGGGAAAGGGAAGATGAAATTGCTAGAAATACTAGTATTTCTACTATCACTAGCACTAGTAAACCCAATGGAACCTTTTCTAATAAAAATGCTAAAATTCTTCGAAATATGGAAACAATAGCTATACTACTTTAGATGATAATTATGATTTTGATCTTGATGGTTGCAATATGTCTGAAGTTATGCCTACTTTCTGCAAGCTATTACTATCTTCCACACAATACGTTTAATCCTTTATTTTCAGCAAAACCGGTGAGATTAACAACCTCACTATAAGTTGGGGACAAAGTTCTATGATTGTGTTGTGTGGGATTCCAAGTTGGAAACAACACCTTGGAGGTGTTTCCTTGCTCCTACTGGTTCGATAACCTTGGTTTCATAACTGAGGGAAAACTTGCTGTTGTGCTCATCATACCTTCCTCTTGGGGTTCCCCAACGAGCTCGATATATTTTGGGCCATCAACTATCATCATGAATCAATAACATGTTCAGATCTGAAATCATGGCACTCGAGCCCTAGTGACAAGCATTAAGCATAACAAGTTGCAACAATGTCAAAAAGCACTAACAATAGATACTAGGCACCATGCCCTAACAATCTGATGCAATTACATGAATGATCTCATCCAATCCCTACCATCCCCATAGCCTACAGCGGGGGATTACTCACTCATGGATGAGGGAATCATGGATGGTTGATGGAGAAGCGATGGTGATGATGATGGCGATGATCTCCTCCAATTACCCATCCCGACAGGGTGCCAGAACAAAGTTTCTGGTTCCGCGGTTTCTGGTGGTGGTGGCGCAGCGGAACTTTATCTGGAAAAACGTCGACCCCCCTTCCCCCGTCTGTTTTAGGTCAGAGGGCTTATATAGGCGAAAGGAGAGGTCGAGGTGGAGTCCAAGGCGGCCACACCACCTCCTGGCGTGGCCTGGCCTGGCCCGCGTGGCCAGGTGGTGTGGGCCCCTCATGGCACTTCTTCGTCTCGTCTTCTGGCTCCGTGAGTCTTCTGGTAAAAAAGTAGTTTTCCGATATTTTCCGGGATTTTTCCTGAAAGTTGAATACCTACACAAAAACAGGACACCAAGCAATTTTGCTGAAAATAGCGTTAGTCTGCATTAGTTGTATCCAAATCACACAAATTAGAGAAGAAACAATAGCAAAAGTGTTCGGGAAAGTAGATACATTTTGGACGTATCAGGCCTCACCGCTGGGCGCCTGAAGCTGCTGGCGCCCTCTGGCGGGGAGGGAGGGTAAGGGAGGGGCGAGGGAAGGGCGCCACCGGGGGCTCCCGGTCACTCGCGGGAGTGACACGGAAGCTAGGGTTGCCATCTGCTTGTTCTACCTCATTTCCATGATCTTCCAAACTAACAATTAAGATACCATAAAGATCTGTTATTTCACTCAAGCAACTATCAGTTGCAAATCTTGGCGTTGCTTGCATGATAAGGGCAAAGTTATTAGAATTGTTTTCTCTTAATCACTAAATTTGCAACCAAATTATATACATTTCACTCTGGTTGTCTTCAATTATTATATTACATGATATTTTCACATGTAGAAAAATATACATGACCTTCCATGCATGAAAATCAGCTGAGAAAGTAACTAAATTTCTAGAACATATGTGAAATTGACATCCTAACTCTCTGTGTTATGTGCCAACCTATAATTAGTCCCAATTTTGAATAAGAGAGGATGAGGATTTGAATCTTCACCAAGTTTATTTATATTCCATATTTTGCACTGCTCTTCTCTTGTGAAGAGAAGAGGAAAATTGGGATGTCAAAACAATAGAACATCACTTGAATCATGCATCAAATTCTAGTTTTTTATAATGCACCAATTCAATGGAATATATCCAACATAATGTTACGACATAAACTAAGAAATGTTTGATTCATCTATTTATCACTTCTTTCTCTTTAGTTGTCCAAGAACCATAGAACACAATGCAGTACAATCCAGTGGAGGGCTGCATCTGGAACACAAAGTGAAGGTGGAATCCAATAAATAAACCTAGATAACATAACATGAGATAAAATTTGAGGAGAAATAATAAATGTACCTTAAACATTGGGGGTAGTAACAAAGGCTTCATCCACGAGTATCACAGTCATTGGCATGGGACTTACGAACTTACATAAGATGGAGAGGAATTGATCTAATCATTATTGTAGAGTATAGTTTCTACATAAATAAATTCAAATAAAAACCGAGAGACATCTAGGTAACCCAAAACAAAAGAAGAATTTAATGCTACAACTACAAAACAAGACATATGGTGATCATAGCAACAATTATTGTAAATCAATCATCTGCATTTTGTATTATCCTTTTTGCAATCTTCACCACACCACATGGACACTAAAGTGCTTAGAGGCTTCTTATCATGGATATGGTACACATACCTTGGATAAAATGTAGAAGAGCATTCTGTAGCCTCGAATTGGGAGGGAATACTGCAGAAGATAGTTATTGCATATATGAACTTGTGCATGGTAAGCGCTTTCAGCGAGGATTCAGAGCGAAGTTCTTTTATTGTGAAAATTGTGACCAATGCAGGGTTCTGGGTTCCATATAAGATCATTAAAAGGCCATGATCTAGGTGTGTAAACATCACTGACATTCATATAACCATAATTGGCATGGAGAGAGAAAAATGCAAAATAGGAGCAAAAATGAATCTTTTTGGCATATTATGAGATGTTAGATCAACCCAGACAAGATATTAAGGGAGAAATAATTTGTTGTTAGCCTAGTCATGTATCTAAGTTGAGATGAGGACCCTCTATTCTTGTCATATAGGCAGAACATGCAAAAAACTAAACAAAGGCAACACAAGCAAGAGCACCAAGAAAACAACAACTCAAACCACCCCCTGACATCTACAATCATTGGTACATCTACAATCATTGATGATGTAGTTTCGTAAGCAATATAATATTCATACTATCATTGATGATTATTGTAACCAAAAGCTTTGTAAGAAATTGAGCTCAATCTCGTCATGTTTCTGGTGGGGAGCAGCTGATGGTCGACGCAAGGTGCATTGGATAAGTTGGGAGAAAATGTACAGGAATAGAGGGGACGGCAGACTGGGGTTTCGTGACTTCGAGGTATTCAACCAAGTGATGACCCACAAGTATAGGGGGTGTATCGCAGTATTTTTGAGGGAAGTGAAACCCAATTTATTGATTCGACACAAGGGGAGCCAAAGAATATTTATAAGCCTTAACAACTGAGTTGTCAATTCAGCTGTACCTGGAAACAATCTTGCTCACAGCAGTTTATCAGTAGCAACGGTTTTGTAGTAGAAATAGCAAAGTAGCAGCAGTAGTAAAGTAAAGACAACAGTAACAATAGCAGTAAACAGTAGGATTCGAGTGCGGTAGGCATAGGGATGGATGGTCGGGCATTGCATGGACAAGACAATTCACATAGCAATCAGAACATAGGGAAATTGCAGATAAATAAGATAAAGCATCCAAGTACTAGATAATCCTAGGCATGTGTTCCATATATAGTCATACGTGCTCGCAATGAGAACTTGCACAACATCTTTTGTCCTGCCAGCCTGTTTGCAGCGGGGCCTCAAGGGAACTACTGGCAATTAAGGTGCTCCTTTTAATAGAGCACCGGAGCAAAGCATTAACACTCCGTGAACACATGTGATCCTCACATCAAAGCCATTTCCTCCGGTTATCCCGATTTCTGTCACTTCGGGGCCATTGGTTTAGGACAACAATGTGTGTATACAACTTGCAGATAAGACCATAAACAATACTATCATAATGAATTAATAACATGTTCAGATCTGAAATCATGGCACTCGGGCCCTAGTGACAAGCATTAAGCATAACAAGTCGCAACAAAGTCATAAAGCACTAATAAAAGATACTAGGCACCATGCCCTAACAATCTGCTGCCATTACATGAACGATCACATCCAGTCCCTACCATACCCATGGCCTACATCGGGGGATTACTCACTCATAGATGGGGGAAACATGGATGGTCGATGGAGAAGCGATGGTGACGATGATGGCGATGATCTCCTCCAATTCCCCGTCCCGGCAGGGTGCCAGAACGGAGTTTCTGGTGCTGTTTGGAATCTGGTGGTGGCGGTGGAGCGGAACTCCTTCTGGAAAAACGTCGAACCCCCCTGAGTTTTTAGGTCAGAAGGCATCTTATAGGCGAAGAGGGAGACCGAGGGGGTGTCTGGGACGGCCAGACCACCCCCTGGCGCGGCTAGGCCCAGCCCGCACGGACAGGTGGTGTGGCTGGGCCCCAGCCCCACTTCCTCTCATATTCTGGCTTCGGGAGTCTTCTGGTGAAATAGGATTTTTGGCTTTTGTCCCGTCCAATTCCAAGAATATTCATTTTTTGACTTTTCTGGAACCAAAAACAGCAGAAAACAGGCAGCTGGCACTGTGGCTCGTGTTAATAGGTTAGTCCAAGAAATCATATGAAAAGTACTCCAAAGTGTGGACAAAACACAAGAAAGTAGATAAAACCAAGCATGAAACATCAAAAATTATAGATACATTTGCAATGTATCACCAAGCTCTGTTGGCGAAGCAGGATTGGCGCTTACCGATGGAAAACGCTCTGTGCGCGAGTCCTAACGACCCACTATTTCAAATATGGCGATTTCATGGACACCAAATGCCCCAAACGCACGTCCTTCATTTGGCGCTCGATACTGCATGGGAGAAGCCTGCTTCATGCTGGCCTAATATGGCAAACTGGGGATGGTACAAGGGTCTTGGCGTGGTCTAACAATTGGATACCAAGGTCTGGTTCGATGTGTCCATTGGGAAAATTACCAGATGATGATCTCGACCGTGTGGCAGAGCTTATTCTTCTGAATGGCAGTGGATGGGGTGAACACAAGCTCATTCAACATTTTTCTATGATTGAAGTGGCCGATATTCTCCAGGTACCAGTTGGAAGGGCAGTCTCGGTAGATTTCCTGGCGTGGAACCACACTAAAAATGGTTTGTCCTCAGTCAAGTTGGCCTATCATCTGGAAATAAACTTGAAGAGACTCAATGAGGGTCAAGAAAAATCCTCTCTATCATGTAGAGAACACAAAGGCTGGCTAGCTCTTTGGGCAGCACTGATTCATGGTAATGCCAAAATTCATGTGTGGCGCCTCTTGGAAAATGGTCTGGCTGTTGGTGCAGAAATTAAGAGAAGGAATATCAAAAAGGACGTGTTGTGTATCGCTTGTGGTAGAGTCGAGGATCTGCAGCACATATTTTGGACCTGTCCTTGTTCTGCATCTACATGGAATGAAATGCAAAGTTTAATTGGACATGAGGTTCAGTCTCCGACTCAGATACGAAGTCATAATGACCTGAAGTGGTGGTTGTTGGACTGGCTAGGGAAGAGCAGGGAGGAGGATAACGCCTTGATGATTTTGTTCCTGTATACGCTCGGGAGGATAAACAGATCGTTGATCCCAGGAGAGTTGCTTGAAAAACGGTCGCAGGTATTAAAGAATGGAATGATATACGACCAATGCTACTGTCAATTTATTCAAAACCCCAGGAGCACTAGCTCCGACCAGATGACGGGTGGTGCAAGGCTAATGCGGATGGAGCATTTACTCCGTCTTCAGGATGTGGAGGTACTAGCGTGGTCATCCGAGATCACCATGACGGTTTCAGAGCTGGAGCTGGCCATTTTCTCCCCCACCTTGCTGATGCCGAACTATAGGCATGTCGTCGCGTCGTGATGCTGGAGAGAGAAATTCAGGTAGTACAAAAATTGGTCTTGGAAACAGACTCGGTGGAAGTAGGAAGAAAGGTGTTGGGCGAAGGAATGGATCGATCGGTGCACTGACACATCATGGGGGAGATCAGATCCATACTCATGATTTTCGACGATTATGTGATTTATATGGTGAGGCGCTCGGCGAATGAAGCTGGACATTTGTTTGCAAAGTATAGCTGCGAGAACAAGTGTGTTAAGACTTGGCTTGGCATGGTGAGGCTTGGGTTAATTTAAAATGCAGCAATTGATTCAATTCTTAAAAAAAACTAGTAGTTTATTACTGTAAGAGGTAATTTTATGGTACTCCCTCCGATCTAAATTAGTTGACTTAGATTTGTCGAAATTGGTTTGTATCTAGACACGATTTAATATTAGATACATCTGTATATGTCAAATTTGAGTCAACTAATTTAGGTCGGAGGGAGTAATATATTAGCACCATTGTTTTGGAAAATAACAAGTACAGAATTTTGATTGAAATAACAGATACCAGCTTACTTAGCGGTTGCTGCAGCGCCAAAAGGCGCGCACACATGCCAGTCTGCCTGCCTAGTTATGCATTATACTGTGAGGAGCAGCCCCTTCATCACCGAGAGTAGAATCACACACATATGGGTGCATTATTTTAAGGTGTAATTTTATGGGAATACAGTATAACCCATAGATTTTGGAAATTATAAGTACATAATTTTGATTGAAATGGCAAATACGACCAAAAGTAGAAGCACATACACACACAAGTGAGGGGCAGCTGCTCCATCACCGAGAGTAGCATCACACATACTATACGCTTTATATAAGTGAGGAGCACAAAGTTTTCCTGTACACCTCTAATTGTAGAGTAGCATGACATGCCATGGTGCAGCTCACACATCAGACCAAGTGATTTTGAATTCTCCAATGTTCTTCTTGAGTCCCAGCGCATTCCACACCGTCGGTGACCCATCCACGATGTTGTTCTGGCATGGCGGCTCGAAGTTGTGTTCTTTTTCACAGCCATGCACTGAGTCGCACTCATGCACAACCTTGGCCAAGACAGAGCGCCTATTCCCGCTGATGCGGATCATCTTGTTGCACCGGCGTGTGCCGTCGAGGCGCAACCACCCAGTGGACAGCGCCACCATGCGCTCGCTGTCCTTGTGGAAGCGGTTGTCGCTGTAGGATGGCCCACCACCATCGCCACCACGGGCAAAGCTGTTCAGTGTCAAGGTTGCTGTTGTCTTGGAGGACACTGGGGGCGAGCGGGTCTTGATTCAGTACAACCCCTCACCTAAACTCGTACAAATACGTCTAACCTCAAACACAAAGACGGCTCAGATCACTCGATACCCCTTCGTTTTTAGTATATACACATATACCTAATTCTGTACAAAACAAAAGCATCGTTGTATGGATCATCGCCGGTGACGGCCGTGTCCTCGCGCGTGGTGGTGGTGTGGTTTAGCTCGTACACGCCGGAGGCATGCCTTGGCCTTTTAGATGTTTGCCGGCAGGCAAGCGCGGAGGCGGCGACGTGCAGTTTGCGGCGACGCGGCGATAGCGCCAGAACTTCGCCTCGGCGGCATACCGGATAGAGCGGCGCAGTGTCCGGTAGGGCGCCGGACAGTCCGGCTCACTAGTTCGGCGTCAATACGCCAGATTTGTCCGCGTCAAACTAATACTTGTCCGGCCATGCCAGGAAATTAAAGCCGGCTTGTCCGGCTATATGGACGGACAGTCCGATCTATTTGTTTATAACTATGAAATTTTTACAGAAGCGAAATAGTTTGGCCAGACATGTTACCGGACACTCTGCCGGACAGATCGGTGGCTAAAAAAGTGCTACGCAGACTTTTTGCGTAAACTATTCACGTACACCGGCTTGTTTGTCTGTTCCTTCCGGTCTGTCTGGTAAAAGTTCAAAACATACAAACTTGCCGGACACAACGACATGTGGCCATACTTCTCTACTTCTTGTATCATATTTGTATCATATTATATCAAACGAATCGATCTCATCGTAATTCGATAACACATCAAAAGCATAATACTGGCGTGGTTAATTTTGCGAACACAATGGCAAATGTAGATAGAGCACAATACAGATGAATTCAGCTAGAACAACGATTGTATGAAAGCAAATAAAGTATGTTCTCTCACTCATTACATAAGATACCGAAAAGTTACTGTATACATAAGGTATTTTGTTTACATAGAAAATGAAAAGAACGAAGTGTTGAACACAGCCTGGAAACGGGACAAAAACCCGACCATATCCAAAGGCCTCGGTTCTAAGAATCATCTGCGTGGCGTTTGAGATTAAGCAGATTATCTTTGACGTTGTCCAACTCATTCGTAGGTGATAAGATTATTTCTGTGAGCACAACTTCCCTGGTCGAGTCAACGTCAGTCTGTAAAAGAAATGCATAAGTGAATGTAGATGTTATAAATAATCTCGTTGTTCGATACGTACGAATCATCTTGACGTACCTATGTAAGAGTGTTTCTGAACCTATCACCGTACCATTCCTCCATACACTTGAGGACCCAAAGTCCACACGAGTTACTGTCATAAATACTAATTCAAATAACAGTTTACTATAAAAATACCATAATGAGATTAAGTTGCAACTTTTACTCACCCATCCTGTTGTTTTGGCATGGTGTATTGTTTTATAGGCCAGTTGGAAGGATCAGGAAAAATATGATCGTCTGATCTTGCCTTTGCTACGTCATAAGCAATTTCGGATCTCTGAAAAAAAATATTTAGTAGCGAGGACACCTTATGTAATACTGAAAAGTGCGATGAGAAGATACCAAAGCTTCAACTGTATGCCTGAAGTTATCTAGTTTAAGTGAATCTAAGACTTGAAATTCTTCCTTTGGCATATGCATCACAATGGTGATCCAATGATTCCCACCAACATGTACGGCGAAGTAGAGCTGCAATAATAAAGTATAAGTATGTTTAAAATTATATAGAATGAATTATACGTATCATTGCATGTGGTTGCACTTACCTTCGGTCTATTAAAATACTCAAGAGTGCATCTTCCAACTGCATTGTTCTTCTCTACTTCCACCTGGGGGTGACCTGGTGAAATGGATTGTATGCGCACCTAGAGGGGGGTGAATAGGTGCTACTTTAAAATTTAATGTTTTTTTAATTTTAGGCTTAACACAAAGGGAAAATTCTCTAGATAAACTATTAGGTGGAATTTACCTATATGCAAACCTATCTACTAGCGAGTAAAGAGCGAGTGGAAGAGGAACGAGTGAACCGTAGTGAAGCACGCGGAGACACGGGATTTGGTTTACCGCAGTTCCTTCCTTGTTAAGGGAAGTACGTCTGCGTTGGAGGGGTGGGCGGTACTAAGACCACCACGCCACAAGAGGCCTCATCCTGTTCTCCGATGGATCCCGCCACCAAAGGTCTGATCCACCTTTCCACTATAGGGACCCTTCGAGGCGGGTACCGGCGCCTTTACACAACTAGCGGGGCACAACTCCACAATCAACTTGAAGGCTCCCGAAATGACAACAAGCTGCCACAATAACAAGTTATCAAAAACAAAGAACAAAATTTAGATATTGACAAGAATACTAGATCAGGGATTTCTCCAAATGAATGGAGAGGAGTTGATGCGCATGATCCGTGATGACGATGATGATCCTCTCCTCCTTCAATTCCCCCAAAGATCGAAGCGTTCGGGTGGTTGAAGTGGGAGATCTAGAACGGGAGCTCTTGCAAAGGGTCTGAACAATTTCGAATGAATCAAGAGTTTTGCTCATTGGGGAAGAAGGGATATTTATACCCCTTCCAAAACCAAGCCGTTGGAGCTTTCGAGGACCGGATTATCCGGCCCAAGTGGGGGCCGGATTATCCAGCTTGGTGAAAACTCCGCCCCAGACTCGGATTATCCGGAACAAAAACCGGCCACGGACGAAAGCTCACGCAGACTTTCCTTCACACTTTCTTCTGGGGACAGGATTATCCGGCGTAGGGAAAGGCCGGATTATCCGGCTACTGGAAAAATCTGCCCCAGCCACGGAATATCCGGGGGAAATTCCGCCCCCAGACAGAAGCTTGCGCAGGAGCTCACTTGGGCGATTTCCCTGGGGCCGGATTATCCGCCCCAACTAGAGGGTCGGATTATCCGGTCCAGGGAGAAAATCCGCCCCCAGACAGAGACTTGCACAAAGCTATCTTTGCCCAAGGTGGTCTGGCCGGATTATCCGGCCCATGATGGGGGTGGATAATCCGGCCCCCAAAACTCTCAAAACTTCCTACAACACTTAGTGCATTAGAATAATCCATGGTATTGTTATCTAACACACAAAACCTGGAAAATCATGAAATGTTCTTTCAAACTCCTCCTTTTTGGTGTTAGATGACAATAATAGGATTTGCAAGAAGAATTAAAAGACCACCAACAAAACATGGAAGAGACCCCCCCCTCAATGTGTGCATATTAGAGATTTGCATTTGAATACAAATGCACATAAGTAGGTGAAAGTCTATTCCATTGAAATATAAATAACATAATCATACCACCGAGATAATGAGAGAGGCGTCCTTAAAATATCCACAATTATCAACGTGATAACCAATGTACGCGCCTTCCTTGAGAAAGATTACCAGCACAATAGGATATGAGTAAATGAATCCATAGGCATAATCCATGAGATAACTCCAGACGTCCACCGACACAAAGTCTCAAACACACCACAAACCACAAATAAAGTTTAACACTAAATGGACACAAGCAGGAAAACGACGAACGAAAAAGTGCAAATGCTTGTGCCCGACCCATGCAAATCCTCGAAATCCTAATAGAACTAATTCTCCCCCTTTGGCATCGAGACGCCAAAAAGGAATCACTTGTAGTCCTCGTCCTTGTCCTCGTCCTCATTCCCATCATCATCTTCATCCTCAAGCTCCTCAGTGTCATCGTCCACATCTTCAACGGTGGGCGCAGAAGGAAAAATAGATGGATTAGGGATAGGGAAAGGCTTAGGATTAAGAGAGCCAAACTAAGATGGTACTATACACTCAAAATTGCAAGAACCAAATCAAATAAGAGACAAAATTGAGTGTGATTCCCATAAGAACATGAGATGAGCAAAAACAACCAAAAAGATCCACAAACATCCAATTCTCCTCAAGGGAGAGGGCGGTGGCAGAAGCCACCTTGTTGGAGTGTATGGTGTGACACCGCGAAGATATATCCTGGGTTCACAACCAATACTCATCAATAAGCTCACATATCACAAAATGATATTAAGAGAAATGATTTATCTTGCTTTTGGCATTATGGGGGAGGATTGACCCAATTAATTAGGACCACACTCCCCCTATATCCATGCCCACATCTAGACCAAATACGACTGAGATGTACGAGTGACTGCATGGGTAATCAAGACAGGCTCCTTGAATCAATGATATTTAGCTCATTCCGCAAATAGCAAAACCTTGCTTCATCAAGTGGCTTCGTGAAAATATTTGCAAGTTGATTCTTCGTGCTCACAAAAGATAGATCAATATCACCTCGAGCAACATGGTCTCGAATAAAATGATTCCGAATCTCAATATGCTTTGTCCTTGTGTCTTTGCGGGATTATGCATAATTTTGATTGCACTTTCATTATCACATAAAAGAGGCACTTTGTCACAATGGACACCGTATTCCTTTAAAGTTTACCTCATCCATAATAACTGAGTGCAAGCACTAGCAGCAGCAACATATTCAGCTTCGGCGGTGGAGAGAGATATACAATTCTGCTTTTTAGATGACCAACATACTAGAGATCTTCCCAAGAATTGACAAGCTCCAGAAGTGGATTTCCGATCATCCTTATCACCAGCCCAATCTGAATCAGTATAACCACACAGAGAGAAATTGGAGCCCTTGGGATACCATAGACCAAAGTTAGGGGAATGAACCAAATATCGAAAGATCCTCTTGACCGCCACTAAGTGCCTTTCTTTAGGAGTTGCTTGATACCTTGCACACACCCCCACACTCAACACAATATTGGGTCTAGATGCGTAGAGGTAAAGAAGAGAGCCGATCATGGACCGGTATACCTTTTGGTCCACATCTTTACCATGGAGGTTAAGTTCAAGGTGACATTTTGTTTCCATCGGAGTGGCGACACCATTAAGATCTGTCATCTTGAATCTCTTGAGCATGTCTTGGATGTACTTTGCTTGATTGATGAAGGTTCCTTCTCTAAGTTGCTTGATCTCAAATCCAAGAAAGAACCGTAATTCCCCCATCATAGACATCTCAAACCTGTCAGTCATAAGCTTTGAAAATTCATCATTAAAAGCTTTATTAGTAGAACCAAAGATGATATCGTCTACATATAGTTTTCATACGAAGAGCTCCCCCTTAACCTTCTTAGTAAAAAGAGTGGGATCTATTTGCCCAACTTCAAAGCCACGATCTAGCAAAAGCTCTTTAAGGTGCTCATACCACGCACGTGGGGCTTGTTTAAGGCCATAGAGTGCCTTATCGAGTTTGTAGACATGGTTCGGGAAGTTCGGATCCTCAAATCTCGGGGGTTGCTTTACATATACCAACTCATGTAGAGGACCATTTAGGAAAGCACTCTTGACGTCCATTTGCTGCACTTTCAAATTGTTATGAGCAGCATAAGCAAGAAGGATACGGATGGACTCAAGACGAGCCACTAGAGCGTAGGTTTCGCCGAAGTCAATGCCCTCAACTTGGGAATAGCCTTGTGCCACTAATCTCTCCTTGTTCCTCACCATAATGCCATGTTCATCTTGCTTGTTTTTAAATATCCATTTAGTGCCGATAACATTGCGACACTCCTTGGGCTTCTCCACTAGTTTCTAGACCTTGTTCCACTCAAAGTTATTCAATTCTTCATGCATAGCAACCACCTAGTACGGATCTTCAAGAGCTTCAAAAATTTCTTAGGTTCCACCATTGAGATGTGAGCTTGATGCTCACCAAAACTTGTCAATTCCCTTCTTGTAGAAACCCTTCGTCGAAGGTCACCTACAACCCTTGTCGAGGGTGTGACCCCTTAACTCAAGGTTCCGATCAGCACGAGCCTTGCGATGAAGTTCAATAAGTTTGTTGTTTCTTGGTGGAATAGTTTCATCACTTGAATCTTCATTGGAATCATTTGCTTGTCCTTGATTAGAATCTGGGTTAACAGTAGTAGGAGGGGATGAAGCATGTCCTTGAGGAGAGTCAGCAGTCGTAACAGGAGGCTATTGAACAGCTGGTGAACCAGGGCCGGATAATCCGGCCGAGGGTGAGGCCGGAAAATCCGGCCTGGGAGAGCTTGTTGCAGTTTCATCAGGCTACCTGGGATTTGCTTGATCTGGCGAGGGGCCGGATAATCCGAGGTCCGCCGGAAAATCCGGCCTGGAGCTTGCAGTGACTTCTTCAACACCAGGAGCAGGCTGTTCGTCAGGATGGGGTTGGCCGGATAATCCGGTGTCAACCGGATAATCCGGCCTGGAGCTTGCTGGAATATCTTGACCTTCAGCAGTCGATGGAGATGGTGTAGAAGTTACTCCTGTGGTTGGAACATGATGAATATGTGTAGATGAGGGCTCTTCATGAGTAGAGCATTGTCCTTCCCGATCCGCCACAAGGGGTTCCTCAATGGGGCGGAATAATCCCACGCCCATTATTCTTATGGCATCTTGGGGTATTTCAACATCTGCATCACAAACATCAACTTGCCCCGCACGGGAGCCGTCATTTTCTTCGAACACCACACTACAAGATTCTACAACAGTTCTGGAGAGCTTATTGTCGACTCTATAAGTGTGGGATTCGGCACCATAACCAACAAAAATACCTTCTAGAGCCTTAGATTCAAACTTAGATAAACGAACTCCCTTGATGAGAAAGAAACACTTACACCCGAAAACCCGAAATTATGAGATGTTTGGCTTATTACCGGTAAGTATTTCATAAGGAGTCTTGTCCAAGATTTTACGGAGGTATAACCGGTTGGATGAATGACACGCGGTTGAGATTGCTTCAGCCTAGAAGTTATATGGAGACTTGAATTCAGCCAGCATTGACCTTGCCATATCCATTAGAGTCCGATTCTTCCTCTCGGCTGCACCATTTTGTTGAGGGGTGTATGCAGCGGAATATTGATGTCTTATCCCCTCTTCACTTAGGAACTCATTTAAGGTGTAGTTCTTGAACTCAGAGCCGTTATCACTTCTTATAGCCAGAATAGGGACGTTGTGTTGACGTTGAACCTCGTTGGCGAAGTTGATGACCGTTTATTGAGTTTCACTCTTCAACTTGAAGAAATAAACCCAAGTGTATCTTGAGTAATCATCAACAATCACTAGACAGTACTTCTTCCCACCAAGGCTTGCATGAGATGGAGGACCGAAGAGGTCCACATGAAGGAGCTCTACGATCCTTTTTGACGAGATAATAGTCTTCCTTCGATGAGGAGAGTCATGCATTTTCCCTTCAACACAAGCCCTGCAAACATGATCTTTGCCAAAGGAGACATTTTCTTTTAGTCCAAGGATGTGGCCACCCTTGTGGAGACTTTGCAAAGTTCTCATATTGACGTGGGCTAGTCAGCGATGCCATAACCAACCCACGTCAGCCTTTCCGAAAAGACACATCGGGCATGTAGTGGTTTTCCCCGAAAAGTCCACCACATATAGGTCATTTTAGACATATCCCACGAAAGCGACTTTTAGAGACTTGCTCCACAAGAGTACCACCAAATCAGCATCAATAAAAACTGCAAAGCCCATCTTACCAAGGGTGCGAACTAAAAGTAAATTGTATCCGAGGGTCTCAACAAGCATGACGTCCACGAGAGAGATATCATGAGCCACCACGACTTTGCCGAGACCCAATACCTCATATTTTGACTTGTCACCATAGGAGACTGTTATATGATCATTATTTGGCCGCATGTCCGTGATGATCTCCTTGCTTCCGGTCATGTGACTCGTGCATCCACTAACGAATACCCATTTAGACCCATCGGAAGCATAGCCCTGCAAGAAAGTTACTTCTTGGTTTTAGGTACCCATTTTTCAATGGGTCCTTTCATGTTATTGAAAAGGGTCTTGGGGACCCAAATAGACCAAGGAATGTAACAATCATAAGAACCTACATAAATAGCATACACATCACCATAATGATCGCAATATAACTCAAAGTTAGGATTGTTAGCCCCTGCAAAACCATCATAATTAGACTTGTCATTGGTGGTGGTGCTAGTCTTTGGTTGAGCAGTCTTGCTCTTCTTCTTATTATTATTATTTTTCTTGTTCTTTGTCTTGGGGATATAACCAAGACCTTCTTTTCCATTGTTTGTCCTTTGCTTGCTCAGTATCTCGTCTAAGACTTCTTTACCTTTGTGTTGAGAGCCTCTTGCAAGTCCTTATTTTCCATAGGATGATGTGGAGGTGCTTGGCACATCATACATCTTCAATTGAGTTTGGAGCTGGTCATGAGACTCATTTAGAGCCGAGTGATCACTCTCCAATGCCTTGTGAGCACTGTCAAGTTTATCAAACTTCTCCGAGAGTCTAGCATGAGCAGCCCCAAATTCAATCTTTTCTTTCTTTAGTTTCTTTATCTTGGCAAGAGCATTGTCACGTTCTTTGATGAGCTGAGCTACAACTTCTTCATGTGACTCATCAATGGATTCGAGTCTCTCTTCCAAAGATACTTGAGCTTCCTCTTCTTCTTCTAAGGCATTTTTCAAAGAGGCTATCTCCAAGGCATCTTCTCTTTCGATTCGGCCCTTTTCTTCAAGAATATCTTCGGCTTGAGCAAGTTGACTCATAAGAGCATCAAAATGAAGTTTGTGCTCACCTTGCAGGTTAGTGAAAAAATTGTCCAAGGCAATAACTTATTCTTTCATTTTAAGACTACCATGATCATCCATATCCAAATTTATGTTAGTCTTAGGAAATGAAGAGCTAGAACTTGTTACCTCGGACCCTCTTGCCATAAGGCAAGTGGCGTTATTGTTGATGACGTTTTCGTTTGGCGAGTCGAAGAGAGATGATGGAGTCGATGTGCTGGCTATAGCAGCCACCTCGCGAGAACTATCTTCATCCTCTTCATCTTCACTTGCAGAGGAGTATTCTTCTTGTGCCACCAAGACGATCTTGGGTTGCTTCTTGTAGGGGCCATTCTTTTTAATAAATGGCTTCTTCTTTGGTGCCTTGGATTTTTCTTTAAGAATGAGCTTGCCACAATTGTCTTCTCTATTTTGATAAGGACACTCGGCTACAAAGTGCAGCCTATCTCCACAATTGTAGCATGTTCTCAGTTTTGGGCCACTTTCTCTTCTTCCACTTGACCCATTCTTGCGCTCGAGTTCCGACTTGGCCTTGGCGGGATCCTTCCAAAAGTTCCTTGCATAAAACACCATGTACTCACCATGAGCATGTTTGACTTCATCGGGGCAGTCCATGGAGGCCCCCTCAAAAACTCTTTCATCCTCCTCTTGCTCAACAACATTATCTTTTAGAGCAACATTGACACCCTTTTGCATTCCAATGGCATGAGCACGGGCATCTTCAGCGTTCTTTGCAGCAACTTTGAATGACGCCATTTCTTGCATGACTTCATTGGATGTCATTTGATGGTGGTTGTGTCTACCTTGCAAGCTCTTCAAGTCCGTTGGCTCGAAAGGCATTAAGGCACTCACATATTTTATTTTTATCCACGCATCATCAATGTGTGTGGCTCCATGCTTTCTAAATGTTGTTGCGATGCCCTTGAGTCTTCTATACATGTCTTCATGGTTTTCACCATCCAACATGTAGAATCCCTCAGCTTCATTACTAAGGGCATCATACCTATTCCTTCTCATTCTTTCATTCCCAACAAAGAGATCAATGAGGGCATCCCAAGCTTCTTTAGCAGTGTTGAGATGTTCAATGTGGGGCATGTCCTTGGGACCCACACCGAGCTGTATCATGTGGAGAGCAGTGGCATTCAATTGGCTGTCCACAACTTCTCTTCTTGTCAGGTTGGTATGATCTCCAATACGAAGACCCTCTTCAATAATCCTCCAAAGTTCAATAGAGGAGCTGCAAACATGAGACTTCATTAAGAATTGCCATTGATTGAAAGAGGATGCCATCAGCTTGGGTGGATCACCCCTATTGTTTATATGAGGATGAGGGATAGGTGGGTCGGGGGAATATACGTGATGAACCTCACTATATTCCTCCTTACCACTTCCCTTCTTGGAGGTGGAACCATTAAGTTTTTCACCTTCCGCATCATCATCCTTGGATCCGGTGTTAGCCTTTTCCTTGGACGATGGTGTGGCTGCCTCAGAGGAGGATGGAGATGAGGCTATGGATGATGTGAGACGAGCAATCATTTGATTCATCTCCTCCATCTTGGCCTCAAAGGATTTCAAAAAGATTGTTTCCAACGTGTTGAGGTCATCCATTGTGACCTTATCCACAGCCTCATTCCCATCTCCCTTGGTACCCATACTACTCTTAGGCGGTTAAGCCCGAATAAAGAGCCGGGGCTCTGATACCAATTGAAATGGATCGTGTGGGCACCTAGAGGGGGGTTAATAGGTGCTACTTCAAATTTTAATGCTTTTTCAATTTTAGGCTTAACACAAAGGGAAAATTCTCTAGATAAACTATTAGGTTGAATTTCCCTATATGCAAACCTATCTACTAGCGAGTAAATAGCGAGTGGAAGAGGAACGAGTGAACTATAGTGAAGCACACGGAGACACATGATTTGTTTTACCGCAGTTCCTTCCTTGTTAAGGGAAGTACGTCTGTGTTGGAGGGGTGGGCAGTACTAAGACCACCACGCCACAATAGGCATCACCCTGTTCTCCGATGGATCCCGCCACCAAAGGCCTGATCTACCTTTCCACTATAGGGACCCTTCGAGGCGGGTACCGGCGCCTTTACACAACTAGCGAGGCACAACTCCACAATCAACTTGAAGGCTCCCGAAATGACAACAAGCTGCCACAATAACAAGTTATCAAAAACAAAGAACAAGATTTAGATATTGACAAGAATACTAGATCAGGGATTTCTCCAAATGAATGGAGAGGAATTGATGCGCATGATCCGTGATGACGATGATGATCCTCTCCTCCTTCGGGTGGTTGAAGTGGGATATCTAGAATGGGAGCTCTTGCAAAGGGTCTGAACAATTTCGAATGAATCAAGAGTTCTGCTCGTTAGGGAAGAAGGGATATTTATACCCCTTTGAAAACCAAGTCGTTGGAGCTTTCGAGGGCTGGATTATCCGGCCCAAGTGGGGGCCGGATTATCCGGCCTGGGGAAAACTCCGCCACAGACTTGGATTATCCAGCACAAAAACCGGCCACGGACAGAAGCTCACGCAGACTTGCCCTTCACACTTTCTTCTAGGGACAGGATTATCCAGCCTAGGGAAAGGCCGGATTATCTGGCTGCTGGAAAAATCTGCCCCGGCCATGGAATATCCGGGGGAAATTCTGCCCCCAGACAGAAGCTTGCGCAGAAGCTCACTTGGGCGATTTCCCTGGGGCTGGATTATCCGCCCCAATCAAAGGGCCAGATTATCCTGTCCAGGGAGAAAATCCGCCCCAGAGCCGGAATTTTCCGGGAGAAAATCCGCCCCCAGACAGAGACTTGCGCAAAGCTATCTTTGCCCAAGGTGGTCTGGCCGGATTATCCGGCCCATAATGGGGGCGGATAATCCGGCCCCTAAAACTCTCAAAACTTCCTGCAACACTTAGTGCACATTAGAATAATCCATGGTATTGTTATCTAACACACAAAACCTGGGAAATCATGAAATGTTCTTTCACCCGGTGGATGATGATCTTTACCCCTCGACTCTCCGTCTATGAGCCATTTTGACCTCCATGTGCTGGCCAAGAAACCATCATCTGGAAGCCAAAGAGACAAGTGTTGAATATAGGCATTGATGATTTGTAAAAGAAAATATACGCAATGTTAATTAGGCATGTAATCGAGATAGTTGTTTTCTAATGCAAACGTATTTTAAAATGATGAAGGATTGTGCGTACATCGCCTAGTAGCCAGTTCTCAGTTATGATTACTGCAACTTGTTCTACGGTTAACACGTTTCCTTCAAATCTGAAAAAAAATTGGCACACTGTCGTGGACACTGTGATAATTCTGCTATAAATGCCACAACTACTTCTACATGTTCTTCTGTAAAATCATTTGCCTTTAGTAGCGCATCCTTCGCATCGAATAGACCTGCATGCAATGCGTAATAAGTTGAATTTAGTATGCAAACATACACGTGAAACATTATAACATATAAAATTACACTTTGTCGCTTTCCCCCATGGATTTTACGCTTGTTAGCCTTTTCAGACAAGAAAGGGGACCACACCTGCTTTTCGGCAAAACGCCTCCGCTTTGGAGCAAATTTTGACCTTGCAGTCTCAAACGCAGACGACGATAAAGATGACGATGGTCTAGCAAGAGAAGGATTGTTATTTGGAATCAGAATAAGATCATCCTTGTCACCCTTGTTGCCATTTGTACCATCCAGCTTGTCCTTATTGACAATATCCTCGCCAACATCCTTCTCCTCAAAAACATTATTGTCAGTACCCTATTCGTTAACAGACATGAATTTTTTTGGTGAATAAGCTCTCTTCCTGATGTTCCCGCTGTCCCCTTTGGACGTGTTTCTAGCGAGAGCTTTATAAATGACACCCTCCTTATTGAGCATTTTTATAAGACTCTGAAATAAAAAAGGTTGACATGTTAGGAAATGTGCAAAACGAATGATACATGAAAAATTTAGGTCGCCGTGCGTTTTACCTCGGTGCATAAATCTGGCATAATAGCCAACTGCTTACGAATAAGAGTAGTCTCATTAGCTAGGCGATTAACTTCTTCGACAAGTCGTTCCACAACCACGAAGTTGGTTGTAGTAGGTTTATTTTGTTTTAAAGGAGAATTTTTTTGAACTAGGTGTTTCTCTCTTGAAACCATTCGTTTTGTTTACTTTCGAGCGTCTATGCTCAAAAGTAATATTGTTGTCAACTTGTATGTACAAAAAGCAATTTATTATTATTGAACATCAGTTACTAAAACAAATAGTGACAATAATAAATCTCTTACATTGCCCTTGCCACGACCATATTTTATGTCATCCGTATCTCTTTTTTTCGCTTGTTTCTCAGTCCAATTCCTCATGAGTGCGGCCATACAAAGCAATGGGTCAAAGACCGGATCATAAGCATGTTTTATCTTCTCGAAATACATGTACTGCAGGAAAAATTATATAAAATCTGGTTAAAAAATAGTTGTGATGAAAAAATATTTAAATATTATAGTATACCTGTAGTGCCGCCATATTTCACTTTGGCCAGTGCTTTATTGCTTTTCCATCTTTATAGTCCTTTAGTGCCTATATAGTGTATCGAAGTGTAAAGTTGTTCCAGTTTATTTTTGGAACTTGTCCAAGATCTTGTACCAGTGCGTACATGGACTTTGGAATAATTTGGGCAGAGAACGGTGCAATGACTGTGCCGTTGAGTACCGGTATGGCCTTTTGGACAAACTCATCATCGTGGGCTCCACGATCCACGATATCATTTATTACGTCATCAATGACGAGATTATCTGTCTTTGGATTTAGCCACTGAGCTGGTATGTTTAACCTTGCTTCCATCCCTTCTTGAGCGATTATGGCAGTAGGATCCAAACCCTCGTCTTCTAAACCAAATAAGGTATATATATCCCCATTAGTAAGATAAATTTCATTATTGTTATCATTTACCAAGAATGTTTCTTTTATTGGATCAAATCCGCTAATTAGATATTACAGCAGACCAACACGCATCCTTATCGATGGAATATCCAGCATACAATGGAGTCAGGTTCCTACAAGTGCACTTCGTTGTCGCTTTGTCATTTGTTCTACAAGACTACACCACTTTCAATAGAGCAAGGGATTACATCGTAGTAATCTTCCATCCAGTAATCAGTACAGGAAATAAATATTTTCAGACGCTAGTATTAAAAAGATTATACTTAAATTTAAATAATAAAAAGGTAGGCTGGACGACATGTATTTAGCCAGACATGTCGGCATGTATATAACCGGACATACCGGCATGTACAGAGCCGGACTGGCCGGCTGAAATTGCGTCGTGGCAAGGCAGATCGTTCGCGCGTGTGTCGGACAATTCGTCATGGATATAGCTAGATAGACCGGTGTGTACTGACAATATACAAACAATTTGAAACGCTATATATTCCATTGGTGACCTGGAATCATAGCAATAAGAACCCTAACAATGATGAACCCTACCGATGGTGAACTCTAGCATTGATAGATCGGATCGATGAACATAAACCCTACCATCGATGAACTCTAGAATTGCTAGATAGATCGTAGCATTGATTAACAATAGCATTGATGTAGAATACATACCTGATAGGATGGTGCGAGTGTGTAGATGATTTCTTAGGAGCCTGGTTTTCTGGGAGAGTAGCTGCTCGATGCAGCGTCTTGCGTCGACTAGGTGGGTTGTGACCAGCAAACCGATGCATGCCTACCATAGAAGATGAGGAGAGTAGGGGATGAGAAACCAATGAGGCGGCGACTAGCCGGAGCTAGGGTTTAAAGGTAGGCGGCATGAGTCAATCACAGTAGGCGACGGACTGAACGCGTAGCCGTTACCGGACTATCTGGTAAAACCAAGGCCGGACTGTCCGGCCCCACCGCCCCTACCGCTCACATCCCGTGCTGGACTATCCGGGTGCTCGGCCGGACAGACCGCAGCTGCCACATGATTTATCTTTTAAAAATTTCCCTACATATTTAATTCTATACTTATTTTTATGACACATACAAAATAATAATAAAATTCAAACACATCAGTTGTGGATATTTCATCATCACGTCGCGCTTGTATAAGTACGTTGATTCCTCGTGCATGTTTTCGGCGGGTTCCGACGCTCCGATCCCCCGTTTCCGACGAAACCCTAGACCGTGTCTACCGTAGGTCTACCCCTTCTACCGACTTCCATCGAAGGTTGACCAATGGACTTGTACGTGTATTCTAGTTTGCTTAGGTCATAGCAGCACGGGAAACCATGTTCGAGACCGTCTTGACGATAGGGTTCCCTCCGTTTGAGCCGGCGCGGGAGTTCCGATGCTATAGCTGCATCACCTTTCCGGGTGTCATCGCATGTTCTTGAAGGGAAGCATGCCTAGGTTATCGGTTGTGGATATTTCATCATCACGCCGCGCTTGTATAAGTACGTTGATTCCTCGTGCATGTTTTCGACGGGTTCCGACGCTCTGATCCCCTGTTTCCAGCAGAACCCTAGACCGTGTCTACCGTAGGTCTACCCCTTCTACTGACTTCCATCGAAGGTTGACCAATAGACTTGTACGTGTATTCTGGTTTGCTTAGGTCGTAGCAGCACAGGAAACCAAGTTTGATGACAGGGTTCCCTCCGTTTGAGCCGGCGTAGGAGTTCCGACGCTATAGATGCATCACCTTTCCGGGTGTCATCGCATGTTCCTAAAGGGAAGCATGCCTAGGTTATCGGTTGTGGATATTTCATCATCACGTCGCGCTTGTATAAGTACGCTGATTCCTCGTGCATGTTTTTGGCGGGTTTCGACGCTCCGATCCCCCGTTTCCAACGGAACCCTAGACCGTGTCTACCGTAGGTCTACCCCTTCGACCGACTTCCATCGAAGGTTTACCAGTGGACTTGTACGTGTATTCTGGTTTGCTTAGGTCGTAGCAGCACGGGAAACCAAGTTCGAGACCATCTTGACGACAGGGTTCCCTCTGTTTGAGCCGGCGCGGGAGTTCCGACGTTATAGCTACATTACCTTTCCGGGTGTCATCGCATGTTCCTGAAGGGAAGCATGCCTAGGTTATCGGTTGTGGATATTTCATCATCACGCGGCGCTTGTATAAGTATGTTGATTCCTCGTGCATGTTTTTGGCGGGTTCCGACGCTCCGATCCCCCGTTTCCGGCAGAACCCTAGACCGTGTCTACCTTAGGTCTACCCCTTCTACCGACTTCCATCAAAGGTTGACCAATGGAATTGTACGTGTATTCTGGTCTGTTAGGTCGTAGCAGCACGGGAAACCAAGTTCGACGATAGGGTTCCCTCTGTTTGAGCCGGTGCGGGAGTTCCGACGCTATAGCTGCATCACTTTTCCGGGTGTCATCGCATGTTCCTGAAGGGAAGCATGCCTAGGTTATCGGTTGTGGATATTTCATCATTACACTGTGCTTGTATAAGTATGTTGATTCCCCTGCATGTTTTCGGCGGGTTCCGACGCTCCGATCCCCTGTTTCCGGCGAAACTCTAGTCCCCCTTCGACTGACTTCCATCGAAGGTTGACCAATGGACTTGTACGTGTATTCTGGTCTGTTAGGTCGTAGTAGCATGGGAAACCAAGTTCGAGACCATGTTGATGACAGGGTTCCCTCTGTTTGAACCGGTGCACGAGTTCCGATGCTATAGCTCCATCACCTTTCTAGGTGTTATCGCATGTTCCTGAAAGGAAGCATGCCTAGGTTATCGGTTCTGGATATTTCATCATCACGTCGTGCTTGTATAAGTACGTTGATTCCTTGTGCATGTTTTCAGCGGGTTCCGACGCTCCGATCCCCCGTTTCCGGCAGAACCCTAGACCGTGTCTACCGTAGGTCTACCCCTTCTACCGACTTCCATCGAAGGTTGACCAATGGACTTGTACGTGTATTCTGGTTTGCTTAGGTCGTAGCAGCACGGTAAACCAAGTTCGACGACAGGGTTCCCTCCGTTTGAGCCGGCGCAGGAGTTCTGACGCTATAGCTGCATCACCTTTCCGGGTGTCATCGCATGTTCTTGAAGGGAAGCATGCCTAGCTTATTGGTTGCGGATATGTCATCATCACGCCGCGCTTGTATAAGTATGTTGATTCCCCGTGCATGTTTTTGGCGGCTTCCGACGTTCCGATCCCCCATTTCCGGCGAAACCCTAGACCGTGTCTACCATAGGTCTACCCCTTTGACCGACTTCCTTCGAAGGTTGACCAATGGACTTGTGCGTGTATTCTGGTCTATTAGGTCATAGCAGCATGGGAAACCAAGTTTGAGACCGTCTTGACGACAGGGTTCCCTCCGTTTGAGCCGGCGCGGAGTTCCGACGCTATAGCTGCATCACCTTTCCGGGTGTCATCGCATGTTCCTGAAGGGAAGCATGCCTAGGTTATCGGTTGTGGATATTTCATCATCACGCCACGCTTGTATAAGTACGTTGATTCCTCGTGCATGTTTTCGGCGGGTTCCAACGCTCCGATCCCCCGTTTCCGGCGGAATCCTAGACCGTGTCTATCGTAGGTCTACCCCTTCTACCGACTTTCGTCGAAGGTTGACCAATGGACTGGTACGTGTATTCTGGTTTGCTTAGGTCATAGCAGCATGGGAAATCAAGTTCGACGACAGGGTTCCCTCTATTTGAGCCGACGCGGGAGTTCTGACGCTATAGATGCATCACCTTTTCGGGTGTCATCGCATGTTCCTGAAGGGAAGCATGCCAAGGTTATCGGTTGTGGATATTTCATCATCACGCCGCACTTGTATAAGTACGTTGATTCCCCGTGCATGTTTTTGGTGGGTTCCGACGCTCCGATCCCCCGTTTTCGGCAAAACCCTAGACCATGTCTACCGTAGGTCTACCCCTTCAACCGACTTCCATCGAAGGTTGACCAATGGACTTGTACGTATATTCTGGTCTGTTAGGTCGTAGTAGCACGGGAAACCAAGTTCGAGACTGTCTTGACGACAGGGTTCCCTCCGTTTGAGCCGGCGCGGGAGTTCCGACGCTATAGCTGCATCACCTTTCTGGGTGTCATCGCATGTTCCTGAAGGGAAGCATGCCTAGGTTATCGGTTGTGGATATTTCATCATCACGCCGCGCTTGTATAAGTACGTTGATTCCTCGTGCATGTTTTTGGCTGGTTCCGACGCTCCGATCCCCCATTTCTGGCGGAACCCTAGACCGTGTCTACCGTAGGTCTACCCTTTCTACCGACTTCCATCAAAGGTTGACCAATGGACTTGTACGTGTATTCTAGTCTGTTAAGTCGTAGCAGCACAAGAATCCAAGTTCGAGACCGTCTTGAGGACAGGGTTCCCTCCGTTTGAGCCGGCGCGGGAGTTCCGACGCTATAGCTGAATCACCTTTCCGGGTGTCATCGCATGTTCCTAAAGGGAAGCATGCCTAGGTTATCGGTTGTGGATATTTCATCATCACGCCATGCTTGTATAAGTACGTTGATTCCCCGTGCATGTTTTCGGCGGGTTCCGACGCTCCGATCCCCCGTTTCCGGCGAAACCCTAGACCGTGTCTACCGTAGGTCTACACCTTCTACCGCCTTCCATCGAAGGTTGATCAATGGACTTGTACGTGTATTCTAGTCTGTTAGGTCGTAGAAGCATGGGAAACCAAGTTCGAGACCGTCTTGACGATAGGTTTCCCTCCGTTTGAGCCGGCGCGGGAGTTCCGACGCTATAGCTGCATCACCTTTCCGGGTGTCATCACTTGTTCCTGAAGGGAAGCATGCCTAGGTTATCGGTTGTGGATATTTCATCATCACACCGCGCTTGTATAAGTACGTTGACTCCTTGTACATGTTTTCGGTGGGTTCCGACGCTCCGATCCCCTGTTTCCGGGCGAACCCTAGACCGTGTCTACCGTAGGTGTACCCCTTCTACCGACTTCCATTGAAGGTTGACCAATGGACTTGTACGTGTATTCTGGTTTGCTTAGGTCATAGCAGCACGAGAAACCAAGTTCGAGACTGTCTTGACGATAGGGTTCCCTCCGTTTGAGCCGGCGCGGGAGTTCTGACGCTATAGCTGCATCACCTTTCCAGGTGTCATCGCATGTTCCTAAAGGGAAGAACGCCTAGGTTATCAGTTGTGGATATTTCATCATCACGCTGGGCTTGTATAAGTACGTTGATTCCCCATTCATGTTTTCGGCGGGTTCCGACGCTCCGATCCCCCGTTTTCGGCGGAACCCTAGACCATGTCTACCGTAGGTCTACCCCTTCTACCGACTTCCATCGAAGGTTGACCAATGGACTTGTACGTCTATTCTGGTTTGCTTAGGTCGTAGCATCACGGGAAACCAAGTTCGAGACCGTCTTGACGATAGGGTTCCCTCTGTTTGAGTCGGCGCGGGAGTTCCGACGCTATAGCTGCATCACCTTTCTGGTGTCATCGCATGTTCCTGAAGGGAAGCATACCTAGGTTATCGGTTGTGGATATTTCATCATCACGCCGCGCTTGTATAAGTATGTTGATTCCCCGTGCATGTTTTCGGCGGGTTCCGACACTCCGATCCCCCGTTTCCGACGAAACCCTAGACTAGGGCACTACTAATTCAAAAAAAATCAAAAAATAAAAAAAACCTTCCTAATCCATCATTTTTTATGTATGTGAATTTGTGGAAAAAATATGGGATCATTCTTCTAAAGTCGAAAAAATGACATGATTACAAATAGACCCATTAGGCCTACTTCTTTTAGCATTTTGTAAGCAATGTGGTTTATTCGACTTTCGAGAAATGGCCTCTAGTTTTTTCCTCTAATTTGGAATCTAGGTGTTAGTTGTACATATGAAATATATTTGATTTTTCACAATATTAAGCCATTGTAAGGATATATTTAAATTTGAAGAAAAATAATCACGGATATGTCATCATTCAAAGACCCGGACAGTCAATGATCTTCCAAGCCCATGCAGTGGTATCCGGACTGGCTGGTCCTTTCCGCGCCGGTCTGTCCACCGATACTGTCCAAGCCCACGAACTAATATCCGGACTGTCTGGTACATTCGGCGCCGGTCAGTCTGGCTATAAGGTCTAAGCCCGTGAAATCTGGCCCGCGTGGACTTTTGCAGCCCATTTATCGGATGGCGCAACGCAGCTACGGCGCGAGTAGTCTATTAGTCCCACCTCGCTAACTCAATGTCATGCCGACTAGCTTATATACCCCCATCGACCACCTCCACCGATCTCCTCCTAAGAACGAACCCCATATCTGCCCTATGGGCTTGGTGCCCTGTTTGCTGTACCTGGCCTTGTACCGTTCGCCCAGTTCAGCCCACTCTGAACCGCGGTCCTACTGGTCGGCATGTGGGACCCATGAAACGGTGGCCCCAGGCGGGGATATTTTTTTACGTGCTGGACAAACGCCAGACAAGATCTCCTCACGCCGGACTGTCCAGTGGCAATAGGCGGGCTATTTTCTTAACTTGCCGGCTAAAAGCCGGACAAGATCCCCTCGCATCGGACAGACCGGCGATCTAGTTAGCTCTAGGGGCTTTCTTTTGCATCATGCGTCGGACTATCTGGCTATTTCCCTGGTATGTCCGGCTCTCTTTAAAATTTCCTCTCTGCGCCGGACTGTCTGTCCTATTCCTCCGGACTGTCCGGTGGACGGTTTGCAAGGCTAAATAGGTACTCGCGGCGAGTACCAGCCTCATTATTCCCCACTCCCTAGCGGTTTCCCTAGCCTCCGTCGCTCTCCGCCCGAACTCGCCCAACCGATTCTCCTCCTCCCCGGCCGTTTCCCTCCACTCAAATCAACCCTACACCCCCGATCTACTCCTTCACCAACCCATTTTCTCCCTAAGTTCTTCTACTCGATTGAATCGACGCCGGCGGCACCGGACGCGGGGTGTATACCATGGCACGCACCAAGAATGTCGGTATGTCCTTTCTACTTTGTAATCAAGATGATTGCTACTGGTAGTAACACACACTTGGTCTGCACTTTTCAATATTTATTGCTAGTGGATCGAATTTAGGCTTGTCCCATATACTTGTACACTCAAAATTGAGGCTTGCTCCATGCAAGTGCCATTTGTTGTTAGAACTTATTTATTAAGATGATTGCTCCATATTATGCTACAATGGATGTGGATTGTTAGTAGACTCTAAACTGAGGCCTGTTTCATAATATGCGTCAAAGGATGTGGATTGTTACTACACTCTAAATTGAGGCTTGCTCTATGTTATGCTACAATGGATGTGGATTGTTAGTACACTTTAAATTGAGGCTATATAACTCTATATGCTTTGCACCGTTTACACACAATGGTTTGAGTTGTTTAATCATCATATTTCCTTAATATGTGTTACTCAAATCCCTAACAATGAACACTTACTATTTGTAGGTCCTCCTCGTCGTCAACGATCCACGGATAGCGAGGAAACTAGACGAGTATTAAAGCACGCAAATGTACCTGATGATGAGGAAGGTGGTAGTATGCCTGTTGACTTGACAACCATTTACAATGACGTCTATGGCAGTGATGGCAGCGGCAATGGGAATGAGGATGGCAGCGGCAGTGAGAATGAGGATGGTAGCGGCATTGACAAGGAGGATGGCAGCGGCAGTGACAAGGATGGTAATAAGGAGGCTGAGATAGAATCTGAGGATGATGAGCAGGACGCCTATGTACTTGAGGCTGTTCAGAAACATCGTCAAACCCGTTCAAGCACATCAAGTAAGAAGCCCGCTAGTGCAAGTACTCCTCCTCGTTCCGTTAAGTCTCGTGGCATGCCCATTCGTGATGGTCTAGTCCTTGAGAAAAGAAGGCCAAAGCATCCCAGAAACTACAAAGTGACTAACTGGAAGAAAGCAGCAAGGAAAGACTACATTGCTGTGAGGAGAATGGATCATTTTTTAAAACGTAGAAATGCTTCGGATCCAAGGTTTTGGTCTCATGTGCATCAAGACATTTATGAAAGCATCATTTTGGAGCAACCACACACTCTCGTTCCTCAACAAACAGTCAACATGAAGTTAATTGATAAGAATAGTGCACACCTCCCGGGCTGTGTGGAGATAATTGATGCTATGAGGCTGCGTGGCATTATTACTCTTCGATGCGACTGGAGTGAAGAAGCGGTGATTCAATTCTTTGCCACTTGTACGTTTCTCACGGATGAAGAGAAGACACTTGTATGGAGTACCGAAGGGTCGCAGTTCAGTGTGACATTCAAAGATTTTGCCAATCTCCTCAACATTCCTAATGATGCCAATCTCTATAAGATCCATGCTAGATCTAGCACAGGTGAATCGATGAGTAGTGATGCTCTTGGCCCTCTTCGTCGTCCGGGTGTTATGGTTACTTATGAGAATGCACATAGTGCATCTCTACTTGAGCCAAGGTACTCTTTCATGCACAAGATTATCACCAAGACTCTTGTTCCCAAAATTTGTGATAGACATATGGTGAGGAACTTTGCCATTGACCTATTGGTTCGGATGCACACTCATGGTACTCAGCCGTTTGATTTGGCAGATTTTCTTTACGAACAAATTCGCCTTGCCTCTTATCTACAAGATAGAAGCTTCCCATATGCACCATATGTCCAAGTGCTCATTGATGCAAAGTATCCTCATAAGATTTTCAAGGATTCCAAGCACAAAGAATGGACTCCCCAAATAATTGGTGTTGCCACTCCATCCGCAGCCATCACTCGAACCTCCAAGAAAAAGTCCGCTGCTAATGGTCCTTCTCACATGCCTTCCAAGTTTGAGAAATTCATGGCAAAAACTCAACGCATTATCTTTGGGATGTGCAAATCCAATGTTGAGGAGATAGCCAACATCAAGTCGGGTGATCATGCAAAAATTAACAAGTACAAAGCTCAAGTTCGTCAACTTGGTGGTGAGGCTAGTGAAGATGAAGTGATTGCATCATCGAGCATCCCTCGTCCCAACTATGAGTTCCCTGAAAAAGGATATGAGGAGTTCTTTGACAACGATTCAAGTGATGAAGATGGTGGTGCGGCAAGTTAGGGCGTCTCCAAATGATTGTTAATGTTGCATGCCTTGCTTAATCTTTGATTTTTATTGGCATGTGAAACTTTTATATATCCATTATCTATGTGTAAGACTATGTTTGTTGGATTTCATGTCGGTACCCTTTCTCGGATTATGGTTATCGTGTTTGTTATCAATTCCTATGTTGGATGGTTGGTTAAATTCTGTATTGGATGTTTCCTTTGTTGTTGTGAAGTTGAAAATTGTTCGATTATTCGGGTGTTCTTTTGTCACCCAGATCTGCCATTTCATCAGCACCGGACAGGCCGGCAATATCGACCGGACAGGCCGACGCGCCATGTATGCTGCTGTGCAGCGACAGCACCAGAAAGGCCAGCTACTACCACCGGTCAGGCCGGCAATACGAAAGTGTACCCGGACAAACTTCGGTACATGTCCGGGTACATGTCCGGGTACTTGTCCAGCATTTAAATCTAGCCTATGGAAGTTTTGATGTCATTAGCCGTACATGCCGGCAGTAACCGCCAGGCAGTCCGGCGTTCTGTCAGTTGCGCCACTACAGGGCCGGACAGACCGTCGGATGAACCCGAACAGTCCCGGGTACTATCAGTTGTGCCAGTACAGCGCCGGACAGACCGTAGGTCGAACCCGGACTGTCCGGCGCGTGAACAAAAGTAGCGTTCATAATTCCGTAGCTATTTTGAGCATTTCATCGTTACAAACAAATAATACCAAAATTCGAACATATCATTAATAATAATCTCAACTCGTTTTGTCCGATTACAATTCTCTAACATAAAAACATGCGACATTTTATTTCTGACATCGGCGAGTGAAGGTATACTTCTACTACTTGTTTTCTTTTGCCACATACCTACATTACAAAACAGAATAGTTAAACGCATGCAAAAAAAATATAGATTTAATGAATCAAACTAGCAAGTAGTGTAAAGATGCAAATAAACTTACTCAGGATGTAGTTTGCATAATTTTGTATTCTGCTTGTTATGATCCATCTCACCACAAGTGCCACACCCATGTTTCCGTTTTTTCTGTTTTTTCCGCTCGTTGAAGGCTAGAGGTCTACCATTTTTCATTACTGGGTGATTCTCCCCTTCTTTACCTTTTGCGTTTAGCTTAGGTGCGCCTTTCCTGCTAACCTTACCGGGGTCATCGACTGGAAATGGGTTTACTTGAAAACCAAATGCGTCTTTCTCCACGAAGGCTCTGTGATCACCTGGTTCATCATTTTTGGCACGCTTCTTCGCTAGTTGGCCCTTCATATATTCCATAACTTCATTGTACATATCTGGATCATCGGATGCAACATCCATAAGTTCTGCTGCTACTGTATCAAGCTCGGCATATTATTTTTCTTCTCTGCCCCTAACCAACCTAATGCGAACAGATCACTCCTGCGCCTCGCTGGCAATCTATTTCTTGCCATTTTGGAGAATCGTTGAAGAACACAACACTCTGGTATTCTAGACAATTTGAGGTGCTTCACTGCAAATAGTATATGCTTGCATGGAAGTCCCTTACGATCCATTCTTCGATAGCTGCACCATATTGTTTCCTGCGACTTATTAGGGGTATAGTCAACTTCAAACATGTAATTGCTATTATTCTTACATTTCACCAGAATCTGTTTGAAGCCCTCCGTTCCCACAATTTCATCGTAAACCTCAAGGTCGCCAATCTTCTTAACATGTCGCTACAAAATATAGAAGTTGGCCGGAGTAAAGACATGGGCAAGTGCAACCTCAATCTCCTTGGATTAAGTTACTGCCACCGGAAAACTCTGGGAAGAAATACAGTCATCTTCCGCCTCGCTCACATGGATGCGAGTAATTGCATTCTCGTAATGCATAATCATGTCAACAAGGGTCATACCAAAATTCAGGTGAAGGTGAAGGCATGAGTTCAAACTCTCACTCCTCTGATTGCTTTTCATACCAAGGAAATATCCACCGGCTAGATACGTGGCGACCCAAATTCTCTTCTTGTTGTACATCCTTTTAAGCCATTCCTCGTTAGATTCTGTCTGCCACTTGCGAACAAATACGCTCCATCTTTGCTCAACCCAACGGCTCCCAATGATAGTATGTTAGCTCTCTGGTGCGGTTTAATCTTTCTATGCGACCGTAGAAATGGTACTTCGTCCAGACTAGCCAATACATGACTGTGATTGCTGTCAAAGCTTTTGACAACCCAGACTCCACGGGATCTATCACGCTTCACGCTGAGATGGGCATTGCAATAACAGCGAGTCTCGGGTCTCAGCTTTTGGGTGTGGCCTTTCTCTTTTAAGAGTTTTTCCAGATGTTTGCCTGCCCTAGAACAAAGATACCGTCTTAACCGTATTTGTTTCTTAGAGCCTTTTCCTCGCCTCAAAATGTCCTTTCTGATACTGAAGCCATGATCTCTCGCATAGCTGTTGTACCAAATGAAAGCCGCCGGTTCGGAATCAAAAGTCATGTCCAATATTTTCCAATGATTATCAACTCGGAAGTTCTTATCTTCGTTACTCACAAATTCCATGTCTGGTTTACCGTGATGTTCATGCCCATCATCTGCACCAGATATCACCTACATAGATAAACATAGATAGTCCTATAAGATGTTGCTTCATTGTTAACATTCATTGCTTGCCACAGTTAAAATATCTACAAACCTCACTACTCTTTCCTAAGCTAGATTCATCTTGATACAGTGCTTCAATGCTATATTCACCGAAACGAATTTCCAAGTCTGAATATTCGTCCTCGGTCGTGACCACCGGCTACCACCTATGCAACAAAAACAGAAAAAGTAAGATGTCAATTCACTTATTAGCATGGACTGGCATTACAGAATATTCAACATACTTCACTCATGTTTTCTGAGTATGTCGATGACTCGGGATAGTTCTGCCCATTATTATGACCACCAAACTCGCTGTTGTTAGATCCATTCTCCGAACTAGAATCCTCATTGTTCGTGTAACCATTATCATTGTCATTCAAAGTTGAGCCAGAGTCCTCCATCACTCCAAAAATACACTGGAACATCACAAAAGAATACGGAAGAAAATAGAAAAAGATTAATTGCCGGACATACCGTTAAAGGATTGCCGGATAGTCCGGCTGCTTCGGACAGACCGGCCAGGACCGTCTGGCGTTGCCGAACCGGCCGGCTAAATGGGAACCGGACTGTCCGGTGGATCGCGATTTGCCAAGGCGCGATCGAGAATCCGGGGAAACTTACCTCGACGACGAGGACGTGACGATAGCCGGAGGCGGTTGTCAGCCGGCGTTGGAGGCGGTTGTCAACCGGCCGCGGTGGTGGTTGTTCAGATGCTGGCGTCGACGGCGATGGTCGCCGGTGGTGATGGGCGGCGGCTGTGGCATCCAGGGGTGGACGCGGCAGTGGTAGGCAAAGACGGGGACGAGGGTATACCTACACGTCCGATCCGTTTCTATACATAGATAATTGATATGTCCAAAACGTATCCACTTTCCCGAACACTTTTGCTATTGTTTCTCCTCTATACTTGTGTGATTTGGATACAACTAATGCGAACTGACGCTGTTTTTAGCAGAATTGTCTTGGTGTCTACTTTTTGTGCATAAAACTAACTATCAGGAAAAATCCGAGAAAATATGCCAAAAATCCTATTTCACCCGAAGACTCCAGGAGCCAGAATACGAGACGGAGAAGAGCCAGGGGGTGGCCACACCACCTGCTGGCACGGGCCAGGCCAGGCCACGCCAGGGGGTGGTGTGGGCCCCCCAGGCACCCCCTTGGCCTCTCTCTTCGCCTATAAGGAGCCTTCTGACCGAAAAACTTCGGGGGGGTCGACGTTTTTCCAGAAGGACTTCCGCTTCGCCACCGCCGCCACCAGATTCCACGAAACAGCACCAGAAACTCCGTTCGACCATCCATATTTCCCCCATCTATGAGTGAGTAATCCCTTGCTGTAGGCTATGGGGATGGTAGGGATTGGATGAGATCATTCATGTAATGGCATCAGATTGTTAGGGCATGGTGCCTAGTATCTTTTATTAGTGCTTTATGACTTTGTTGCGACTTGTTGTGCTTAATGCTTGTCACTAGGCCCTAAGTGCCATGATTTCAGATCTGAACATGTTATTGATTCATTATGATAGTATTGTTTTTGGTCTTATCTGCAAGTTGTATACACACGTTGATGTCCGGAACCTATGGCCCCGAAGTGACAGAAATCAGGATAACCGGAAGTGAATGGCTTTGATGTGAGGATCACATGTGTTCACGGAGTGTTAATGCTTTGCTCTGGTGCTCTATTAAAAGGAGAACCTTAATTGCCAGTAGTTCCCTAGAGGCCCCTCTGCAAACGGGATGGCATGACAAAAGATGTTGTGCAAGTTCTCATTGCGAGCACGTATGACTATATATGGAACACATGCCTAGGATTATCTAGTACTTGGATGCTTTATCTTATTTATCTGCAATTGCCCTAAGTTCTGATTGCTATGTGGATTGTCTTGTCCATGCAACACCCGTCCATCCATCCCTATGCCTACCGCACTCGAATCCCATTGTTTACTGCTATTGTCACTACTGTCTTTACTTTACTACTGCTGTTACTTTGCTATTCCTACTACAAAACTATTGCTACTGATAAACTGTTGTGAGCAAGATTGTTTTCAGGTGCAGCTGAATTGACAACTCAGTTGTTAAGGCTTATAAATATTCTTTGGCTCCCCTTGTGTCGAATCAATAAATTGGGTATCACTTCCCTCGAAAATACTGCGATACACCCCCTATACTTGTGGGTCATCAAGACTATTTTCTGGCGCCGTTGCCGGGGAGCATAGCTTTATTTATCAAGTTCACTTGGATTCTCTATTGTTCGCTGCTATCCATCCATCATGGGTAAGTCTCGTGATGGCAAGGTTCCTATTTTACCATCCACTACAAGAAGAATGCAGTTCGAACACCTCTGCTGCTCTTGATTCACCGTTTGTTATGAGTAAGTTCCTTACACCACAACATACACATGCTACACACACTGCTACTACTGCTGAATCTGAAACTTCTGATGCTTATGATGTTGCTTCTATTGTGCTTGATAAGAGTGGTTCATTAGGTCCTTTCCTAGATGCTACGATTGCTAGAACTATAGCTGGAAATACCGAAACTCCTAATGAAGACACTACCACACTTGTTAGTTCACCTGAGTCTAGTGAGAGTTATGATATTGAAGATGGTTATGTTGAGATGACCGATGAATTTATTGAAGAATGTAAAAACACCCATGATAGGAGCACTGCTAGAAGTCTCCTTGAGAGGCGTACTATTAGACCCAAATTGTCTCCTGGTGCTAAGTTTGTTGCTTCTCCCATAAACATTATAGATGAAGATTATGATTTCTCTCTCGATCTATCTTACATAGCTATTATCGAGAAAGAACCTTTTTGTGGGACTAAGAATGGAAGTGCGGTAGCACATATGAATGAACTTTCTACCATGAGTGGCTTGTTTTCTGATGATATTAAGATGCGTACTTACTTTGTTGCTAAGATTTTCCCCTTTTCACTGAAAGGAGAAGCTAAGACTTGGTTTAGTAATTTACCTCCTGGATCTATTGATAGCCCTGAGTGCTTGATTAGTACTTTCTTGCAGAAATATTTTCCTCCTAGTGCTAGACATGCTATTTTGCAGGAACTTTTTGATTTTAAACAAGGAGAAAAGGAGGTATTGCCTGAATCTTGGGCAAGGTTTTGTGCTTTGATTCATGCACAAGCTGGAAGTCCATTACCTAAGAATGAGCTTCTTGATATATTTTATAATGGACTAATCGAGGAATCTAGGACATACCTAGATAGTTGTGCTGATTGTGTTTTCAGGAATAGGACTCCAAAGGAAGCTGAAGAATTAATGGCTAAAATAAGTAAGAATTATGAAGATTGGACTCCTCCTGAACCAGCTATACCTGAAGTAATTATACCTGAGCCTACTATTCATGTGCCTATTCCAACATCAAAGAAGAGAGGAGTTATTGAATTAAATGATGAAGTGATGAAGGAAGCTAAGAAATGTCTTAAGGAGAAGGGAATTAAAGCTGTAGATGTCAAGAATTTACCTCCTATAGAAGAATTATGTAAGCCTATTCCCTACTCATCCACTATTGAGGTACACTCTCTCCAACACTTTGATGAAGGTGATATCCCTTACTCTAAACCTCCTGATAAATGCTTAGAAGAATTCGATATCTTTATTGTTAAGCAAGATAACTTTAATAAAAGGGTGCAAAATCACCTAATGGAAAACACTAGAGCTATTGTTGAGTTGAAAGATATTGTGGAAAGAACCTCTAATGATGTTAAAATGATTGTTAAACACTTTCAAATGGTTCAAACTCAAATAGATCAACTCGTTAAAGTGCAAAACGACTTGCTAGTTAATGCTGCTAAAGAAAAACATGCTTATGAAATTAGAACTAGAAGTGGTGCTTCTACCCAGGATCCTCTATATCCTGAGGGGCATCCCAAAAGAATTGAGCAGGATTCTCAACAAGCTGAAAATAGTGGTTCTACTCGTAAGAAAAGCAAAAAGAAACATAAAACTATTGTAGAACCCTCTGAACCTGCTATAGATCCTAATAGTATATCTATCTCTGATGCTGAAACTGAAAGTGGTAATGAAGAAAATGAAGTTCCTAATGAAGAAAAATTTGAAGAAGAACCTGAAAACCACACTAAGAATACTAAATACACCAAAGAAGATTTTATTGCTAAGAAACATGGTAGTGAAAGAGAACCTTGGGTCCAAAAACCTATGCCTTTCCCTGATAAGAAACACAGGTCAAAGGAAGATGAACATTATAACAAGTTTTGTGAGTGGATGAAGCCTTTATTCCTGCAAATTCCTTTGACTGATGCTATTAAATTGCCCCCTTACTCAAAGTATATGAAAGACATTATCTCGAATAAAAGGAAGATCCCTAATGAAGAAATTTCCACTTTGCTTGCTAATTATTCCTTCAATGGTAAGGTTCCTAAGAAACTTGAGACCTAGGGATTCCAACTATCCCTTGCTCTATTAAGAATAGTTATGTTAGAACTTCTTTGTGTGATTTGGGAGTTGGAGTTAGTATTATGCCTTTCTCTCTCTATAAGAGGCTTCAGCTTGAAAAATTGATACCAACTGATATATCTTTGCAAATGGCTGATAAATCTACCACTATTCCTATGGGTTTATGTGAGGATGTACCTGTTCAGGTGGCTCACAATTGCTTAATATTAACTGGTTTTGTTGTGCTTGAAATGCCTGAAGATGATAATATGTCTATTATTCTTGGGAGACCTTTTCTTAATACTGCAGGAGCTGTTATTAATTGTAATCAAGGAAAGGTGACCTTCAATGTTAATGACAAGGAACATAATGTCTATTTCCCCAAGAAGATTAAAAGGACTTATGGTTTGAATTCAATTGAACATGTTGAGGGCATTCAAGTTGGAGAAATATATTGTCCCATACCAAGAGAAAAATTTGAAACTATTATGATTGGGACCATTGCTATCAAGGTTGAGGTAACATAATCATTAGTGGAATACAAAGTTTTGTCTCATATGCAATTGTTTTGGTAGCAAGACTTGATCAACCTTGTTAACAAAAGGATTCCATTGAACAAAACAATGTTTTCATTATGATTATCTCCGTTTATTTCTACCCCTTGCATTTTAGTTTTTGCTTTCGTTTAGCTTTCTTTTTTTAGTTGCTTGCATGTTAGAGTGTCTTAGAACTTCTGTAGTTCTAGCCTTGTTTTGTCCTTGCATCATGTTTCCAAAAAAAGAGAAAAAATCTGCCTGTCAAAAAAATCATTCTTCTATTTCTGAAAAATATCCAAAAAATAAAGTATCTCGAAAAATTCCAGAAAATTCATATTAAATTTTTACATGAAAAAAGGGGTAGAGGAGTGCCTGGAAGGTATCAGGGGGGCCCACCAGGCAGGCACACCACCCGGTGGCGCGGCCTACCCTGGGTGGTGCCATGCCATGGTGTGGGCCACCCCTGGCCCTCCACTAACTCTCTCACCTGCCACTTTCTTCTCTCTCCCGAGCAAGCTCCAGTTTATTGCTCAAAATTGCGTTATTGCTGTGCTTTCTCTCGATTTTTTCGATCTCCTTGCTCAGCCCTTCTTTCTTGCTGAAATTTGGGGCATTTGTTCCCTGGTATGTAACTCCTCCCCTTGTCCAAGTAGATTTGTGTTTAGTGGATTATATATTGAGTATTTTGCTGCTGTAGGTGACTGGTTATGAGAGCTTGTAAGCTTGTTTGATGCTTAGAGATATAGTTTTGATGCATGTTTAGGCCTCATGCAAGTCCCTATGAGTAGAATCCTTCATTATATTTACTTTGCAATCACTTGTTTAATAGGTGTTTAAATTTCAGAATACCAAGCATGAACAACCATACCTTTGGAGAGATATTTGAGAGTGATGCACCTAGGAGGTCGAGGCCCTCAAGATCAGCCTCTCAGTTTAGGCCATCATACAACAAAGATCTCATTGCAACTCGTATTGGTAATGAAAGGGATGATGGGGATGCTCACCCATCCACTTTTCCTTGTTTTACTTTCTTACAAGCTGCAGGAATTCTTGATGATTTCTTGCTACTGATTGAGAGGGTTGGTTTGACCTCATATATGGAAGATGAGAGTGAGCAATACGCTATGCTCACCAAAACCTTTGTTGAGAGCTTCACGTTTACTAACACATCCTATCAGTCAACTGTCTCTTTCAAAATTTATAATCTACCCTTCACCATGCCTTTGGAGAGATTTTGCAGTATTGTAGGTGTAAGCATGATAGGGACCATGAAGAAAATTCAAGGGTGACCCGCTGATTTGCTGGAGCTTTACCGAGGGGTGACCAATGATGATGACCGCGTGGCGCAATGCGGAAAGATAAGAAACATCCAACTCCATGCTCTCAAATATTTTGCATATTATCTTGCTACTAGCATACTTGGTAGGGAGAACACAAGTAATATCTCCAACTATCATTTAGATTTCCTTGCTGCTGCGCTTAACAATGATACTCGGTATAACCTTGGCTCGCTTATTGCTCGCCGCCTAGCTGCTAGGGGGCCTATCTATGGGGGCATCATTGCCTCGCGTATGGTCAATGCATTAGGCCTTTTAGTGGACCCCAATGATACTATACTGGCACCACAAAGGCTTGACCTTGTTGCTATGAAAACTCATCACTTTGTTAGTGCTACTTCTGATTTGAACAGTCTAGTATATAGGATGCTTTTCACTGACGGGGATGAAAGAGAGATCCCTTTGCCACAGCCTTCTTTGTTTAGTGTTCACAGGAAATCGTGGTCGCGCTCCAAGGAGGAGGTGGATGAGCAGCTTCGCTTGCTGGGTTTCCACGAGCAGCACCAGGAGGATGTGCCCTCCTATGATTACTCCGTGCATTACGGAGGGACGTACTCGAGCTCGCACCAGGACGAGGGGACCTCTTCGTCATACCAGGGTGACACTTCATCCTGGCCAGCTTGGGATTGATACCCACTTAGGCCAAAAGCCTAAGCTTGGGGGAGGTACGCCGACACCGCACTCATCTCCATAGCATGTTGCATTGGTACTTTGTATATTCATGTTTTCGTTCTCTTTTTAGTTTTCGTTCTTCTTTGCTTTTTCTTTCTAAAACACAAAAAGACCAAAAATATTTCTGTTGTTTCTCTTTGGTTTGCTTCCTCTTTTTGCTTTGTTTGTTTTTCCCTTTTGGTTCTTGTTTAAAAATCGAAAACACCAAAAATATGTGTCGTTCTTCTTTGGTTTTGTGAGTTTGCTACAGGGTTCAGCAGTCCTCAGTGGAATATTGGTTTCACATTATTATTCAAGCCACACAAGTGAAGAGCAATAATGATGATTAATGACAACTTGAGGCGTGGTAAGAGGCTGGTAACGAACTCTATTTGTTTTCATTTTTGTATATATACTCATCACGGTGGGCTTGCTTAGTCCGTTCAAGTAGGGTGTATGTTATCTTTGGGTGCTTAGTAGTTCTTGATTTCTTATGATTAGCTCCATCTATCTAATAGTTTGTAGGATGTCTTATGAATGTTTGTTTGCATTGCTCTATTCATAAATTGGTATGACACCGGGGTATCCTCCTTTGAATGTTTTATTTGATTGACTTGGCACATGCTCACGCATGCACATGACTGTAATAATCAGTTAAGCCTCGATGAATTATTTTGCCTTGAGGATCTTGAATCACTTTCATGCCATGAGTAGTCCTGTTTTGTTGCAAGCATGATAATGACAGCTATTGCTCTCTCGTTTGTCGCTCCCTTACTTTTTCTAGCCTTCACTTTTATTGAGTATGTTTTACTCAAGTTACCAACTCCCTAAACCAAATATTTCCAAAGTGTCCACCATACCTACCCATTAGCATCATTTGCTACTTCCGTGCATATTCAATATGCCTTGTTTTCTTCTGAATAAAATGTTTGCTTGTTATGAGAAAGTTAGTTAGTAAAGCTCTCACGAACTTGATGGCACACTTTATTTTCTTGCACTTAATAAACCTGAACCATTGTGTCCTTCTTTGTTGCGTATATGCTTGCGCTTTATGAGTTGAAGTTAGCAGAACCATGTATCATGGGGACCGCTTTCAACACTTCATAGGTACTTTGTACCTAGTTGATATCATGTTCTTTTGCTTATGGATCCTGGCGGTGTGAAATAAAAGTGGAACTTGTAAGATCATGGAGTTTGTATGTATGTTAGAGAAACACCTAGGCCGCTAGCCTAATCCATGCCTAATCATGGTGGAAACTTGCAGCATAACCATAATGAGCATTCTATGAAGCATCCTCAATAAAAATCTATGCACATACTAAATAAAAAGATTGCTGAGATGCTCATTGTCTGCTTGCCTTGTTATTTTGATTATGGGACAGCTCCTGTGTCATGTGCAAGGGGTACCCCGTTGGCGGTTCTCTATGATACGTATATACTTACAATGACAAGAGCTTACTTGTGACTGAAGTTGAGTAGCATGAGGATCGGTCTTCGTAAGTAAGGGGCACGAGACTTCGATTTATAACTTGTCAAGCATATCCTCTTAGTTGTGTCACTTTCACCTTAACCACATTAAAGATGCTTATGATAGGGGCAATGAGAGCTCAAAGCTAACAAGTACCATACTTTCAACATTTGGAAGCCTTTCAAAATTATGCAAAACCTTTTTCTTCACTTGTTGAGTCTCCATTTATTCTTTGAGCACCTTCTTGAGAGCGTAGTTGTCATTCTTTGTGCTTGTCTCATTACTTGATTATTTGTGTTATGACTTTGATGCTTGTATCCTTGATATCTTTACTTCTAGTCATCACTTGAACTTCAGAGGTGCCTTGATATTCATAATCAAAGGCAAGCGAGATACCACTCTATCATACCTTTCTATGAGCATTGCAATGTTGCTTATGTTTGTGCCTCATGCTACTTATTATTCTTGAGTTGGAATCTCTTCATAGCTTGCAATGACTATTAAGTAGACTCAGTTGCATACTCTTTATTGTGAACTGTCTAAGTATTTGATCACATTGCTGAGAATATTTACATCTTATGAAGCAAATGTGTTCGTGAAAGTTCTTTTATCGCACTCAGTTTTCAACTAAATTGCTTGAGGACAAGCAATAAGCTAAGCTTGGGGGGAGTTGATACGTCCAAAACGTATCCACTTTCCCGAACACTTTTGCTATTGTTTCTCCTCTATACTTGTATGATTTGGATACAACTAATGCGGACTGACGTTATTTTCAGCAGAATTGCCTTGGTGTCTACTTTTTGTGCAAAAAACCAACTATCAGGAAAAATCCGGGAAAATATGCCAAAAATCCTATTTCACCTGAAGACTCGAAGTTTAATCGAGGCAGAGAAGAGCCGGGGTGGCCACACCACTTTGGCGTGGGCCAGCTGCACCACGCCAGGTGGTGTGGGCCCCTGTGCACCCCTCGGCCTCTCTTCGCCTATAAGGAGCCTTGACCTAAAAACTTTGGGGGTTCGACGTTTTCGGAAGGAGTTCCGCTCACCGCCGCCACCAGATTCCATTTAAACACCGTAAACTCCGTTCTGGCACCCTGCCGGGACGAGGAATTGGAAGAAATCATCGCCATCATCATCAACATTGCTTCTCCATCGACCATCCATGTTTCCCCCATCTATGAGTGAGTAATCCCCCGTTGTAGGCTATGGGGATGGTAGGGATTGGATGAGATCGTTCATGTAATGGCATCAGATTGTTAGGGCATGGTGCTTTTATTAGTGCTTATGACTTTGTTGCGACTTGTTGTGCTTAATACTTGTCACTAGGGCCCGAGTGCCATGATTTCAAATCTGAACATGTTATTGATTCATTATGATAGTATTGTTTTTGGTCTTATCTACAAGTTGTATACACACGTTGATGTCCGGAACCTATGGCCCCGAAGTGACAGAAATCGGGATAACCGGAAGGGAATGGCTTTGATGTGCGGATCACATGTGTTCACGGAGTGTTAATGCTTTGCTCCGGTGCTCTATTAAAAGGAGCACCTTAATTGCCAGTAGTTCCTAGAGGCCCCGCTGCAAACGGGCTGGCAGGACAAAAGATGTTGTGCAAGTTCTCATTGCGAGCACGTATGACTATATATGGAATACATGTCTAGGATTATCTAGTACTTGGATGCTTTATCTTATTTATCTGCAATTGCCCTATGTTCTGATTGCTATGTGGATTGTCTTGTCCATGCAACGCTCGTTCATCCATCCCTATGCCTACCGCACTCGAATCCCACTGTTTACTGCTATTGTCACTATTGTCTTTACTTTACTACTGCTGTTACTTTGCTATTCCTACTACAAAACTGTTGCTACTGATAAACTGCTATGAGCAAGATTGTTTTCAGGTGCAGCTGAATTGACAACTCAGTTGTTAAGTCTTATAAATATTCTTTGGCTCCCCTTGTGTCGAATCAATAAATTGGGTTTCACTTTCCTCGAAAATACTGCAATACACCCCCTATACTTGTGGGTCATCAATAATACAGGATTTGGATACGGGTTAAAATATATACACGGACGTATTTGTACGAGTTTAGGTGTGGGAGTTGCACTGAATCACAAGCCGGGGGCGAGCACCTGAACTGTGGGTAGTGGTGACCGGGAATGCAGCAAACAGAGCCGTTCTCCTTGTTGCACTTGCCAGCCTTGCCGTAGAGGAAGCCGCTGATATGGCAGCGGCCACCAATGCGCATGTGCCTGTGCTTGTTGACTGTGGACGCTGCGACACCATGGATATGAAGAGAGATTACCTACAAGAGAGCAAGAACGGCTAGTAGTTTTATGTTAGCCATGCTTAGGTGTCTATTTGTCACCTTACGCTTGTGCCCTTTGATTGAACTATTGCTGGATTCTTAAGTGGTATGCATTGGGTACCTTTTATAGAGCTCACGATGAGAAATTGCTATGCAATTTCATGGGTGACAAGTCTTGCTGAGTGGCTTCACATATTTGGCATGGCATGAGGCATCATATAGAACTCTGGTCAAAACAATTCAGCAATTCCTAAGCCACCGCTTGTGTTTATCACTGAACAATACTACCAGTTTAACTGGGCACGTAACATACTGTCCCTTTTCCTGGTTTGTCAATTCCAAGGTTAGTTTCCGAGCAAGAAAATTGATGTGTAGTTGTTCCATCGTGACCACGTTTTTCCCAGTGAATGTTGAAAACTGAATAAATGTGGATCACAATATTAATCACTACTAACTTTGGTATTAATGACTAATCTTTCAAATAGAACAAGAGTTGAAAATTTGCGAGTAATTCATTTTACTAATTGAAACTGGCATGTTATGATTTTTGTAAATTGATGTTGTTCTACGGTTCTACTGCAAAAAAGTAGACTTTTATTGGGAGTGAAAAAGCTGACCTTTTAATAGATACACTAATAGATGACAAAGCTGACCTTTTAACTGAGTGCATGACAAAGGAAAATATTTTGGCCCAAAAAATACAACATGTTTGTCCTGTTTTCAGTTAGTTCGTACATGTACTAACTTCTATACATTATTCTAGGACAAGATGTTGTGGAAGACTATAACAATTATATTGAAAAAATGGTCTGAATATCTGAATGTTTGAGATTTCCTGGTGCGTGTTTGAATTTATACAAGAATCAACCTGATTTGTCCGTTCTCCTCCCAGCTATTTCAGTTCCCTTAGCATATCTTTCTCTTGTTCCACATCATATCTTTGTGCCATTACAGTTTGAAGCTTTTTGACTTACTGAATATATCTTCATCTATAATACCAAAATTATTTCCATCATTAGTAGGAGATCTGCTTTTAACTTCTAAGGTATGCTATTTGATAACTATATTACCATCCCAGATAGATACATAGAAGCTGGAGTAGGCAAAGGAGCATCTGCATTGATCATCAACTTTTTTAATTGTGTTGTGTATGACCATTTTGAGTGCTTGCGCATTTTCTCAATTCAAGATGTCTTGCTACATCCTCTGTAGAGTCACTTATTCCATTTTAAGAAAAGGCATTGGAAACTTGGGGTTCATGCATTCCAAATCGGTCCATTAGATTATGTGGAACCCGCTACCCAAAATCATGGAGACACAGTATCCGTGTAATCCGTCTTTTCTGAGGACATATTAGAAGCAGGTTATATATTCAAACGACATCATATTTACATGAACAATGTATCTTATTGTTATAACTCTGTACATGATTTATCTCTATGTACTAACTACTCTTGTATGCCTGCTATTCAGTTACCTGTTTAATCTTGTGACCAGGTGATATCCTCCATACCGATGTTCTGGTCGAGCCCTAGGGCGTTCCACACCGCTGGTGAGGCATCGACGATGTTGTTGGCGCACGGCGGTCATAGTTGTGCTCGTCATCACAACCATACACAAAGTCACACTCATCCACCACCTTAGCATACACGGACTTGTCGTTGGCAGTGATCTTGATGCGGTGGCTGCAGCGTGCCATGTTCTCAAACCAGCCCGTGGAGAGCGCCACAACCAACTCCTTGTCGCTGTGGTTGGAGTTGTCACACTCAGATGGACCACCGCCATCCTTGCCCTTCTCGAAGTTGTTGAGTGTCAGGACGGCCTTGGTGGTTGCGGTGACCGGCGTCGAGCAGTGGTACTGCGGGTACCTCTTACCATCCTCGCAACAGTCTGGATCATTGCTCTTCTCACAGTGGCCGGCCTTGCCTGGGAGATAACCACTGGCACAGCAGACACCGAGGCCGAGGCGAAGGGAAGAGGCAATGTGGGGCGTGGAGAGTGTGACCAGGAGGAAGACGGCCATGGTGGCTAGAGCTCTGATGGTGACCATTTTAGCTTCCCTTAGCTTGTCTTCTCTCTCTATGTGTTATTGACTCCTGATGTGCTTGGCTTTGTTGCTTGCCTGCTTTGGAAATTGTTGTGTGTGCATCTGCTTATATTGTTGCCTTGCTGCTAGGTCTGAACATTGTTAGATTATTTTCTACGGCAATCCGTTGGTATGCTCAGGTTAACTAGTGATTATGGATGGAGTTAACGTACCGTACGATCTCAAATGGGCTTTTGGTTGGCTTTTCAATTTTGGTGTCATTTTTTAATTAACCTGCCAGTCGGGTCAAATACGTTTACTTGGTTTGGTTGATAACAATGTCTAGCAACTGGACTGCAACGTAGATCAACTAACGGTACATATACTTTCATATCGTTGTTTCCGATTTTTTATTAATTTGTGAATATATAATCTCAGACACAGAAATTCATTTGATTCATATTTATAAAATTAACATGGAATGATCAACTTGACATACACAAAGAGCTCTTATGATTCAGTGAACAAAGACGTGGTTATCAAAACACGACTTATTTCTATTGTGTACATGAGGATATAGATAGTAGAGATCATAGATGATTCTGACAACACAAGGATTTCACAGACAAATTCGAACAAAAGTGAAAATCAGAAGTTGCTGGTGTTTTCTGGCATATGTGTTGCTCGATCTCCGTGGTGGACTCCAAGTTCTTAATATATAAGCTTGCCTTATCCCTCAAGTAGATTCCGAAGTAAGGGAACAAACCATGAGTCTGGCAATTTTTTATAACGAAAATAGTAAATTATGTCAATTTTTTATTGCTTGTGTATTATCTCAGGATGTCGAACCCAAGATGTCTTGCTTTTTACATCCTAGGTTATCTCCATTTTCAGATAAAAGACATCATATATTAGTCCCGGAGATGTTTTGGGGAACATGCTTCATAAAATCAGGGAGTTAGTAACGGGGTAATATAAGTTTTTTCTCAGGACGTACGCGCTAAAAGTAGCTCTAATTTATAAAGGAAAAATTCTATACAATTGCGACATCATATTTACCCGGACAATGAGATAACAAAGAGAACATTGGATACAAAGTGCAAATTTGGTACATGATACTATTCTTGTATGCCTGCTATATAGTAGGAGTAATACAGTTCTCATGTTTACTTATGTGACCAGGTGATAACCTCCATAGCGACGTTCTACTTGATCCCTAGGATGCTCCTCACCGCTGGCAAGGAATAGATGGTGTTGTTATTGCATGGCGGTTTGTAGTCGTTCTTGACACATATTACTCCCATCGATGCTTTGTGAAACAATACTTCAGAAAATTCGGGATGCACAATATATAACTGGGCAATCGCTCTTATCTGTGAGAGCGCTAGAAGTGCTCTAATTTATTCATTGCCAATTATATATATATACAAGGCGACATCATACTGACATCATACTGACAAAGACAATTGGATAACAACAAGAATGTTGGTTACAAAGTGCAAATTATGTCCATGCTATATATCTCACTAGTTATTCTTATATTCCTCGTATGCATTTTCACCTGTTTACGCTTGTGACCAGGTGATATCCTCCATACCGACATTCTGGTCGATCCCGAGGGCGTTCCACACTGTTGGCGAGGCGTCAATGATGTTGTTGGCACATGGTGGCTCGTAGTTGTGCTCGTTGTCACATCCGTACATGGAGTCACACTCATCCACGACCTTAGCATATACGGACTTGTTGTTTGCGGTGATTTTGATGCGGTGGCCGCACCTTGCCATGTTCTCGAACCAACCTATGGAGAGCGCGACTACCAGCTCCTTGTCGCTATGGTAGGAGTTGTCACACTCTGATGGACCACCACCATCCTTGCCTTTCTCGAAGTTGTTGAGCGTTAGCACTGCCTTGGTGGTAGCGGTGACTGGTGGCGAGCAGTGGTACTATGGGTATCTCTTACCGTCCTCGCAGCAGTCTGGATCATTACTCTTCTCGCAGTGGCCGGCCTTGCCCGGGAGATAGCCGCTAGCGCGGCAGATGCCGAGACTGGGGCGAAGGGAGGAGGCAATGTGGGAGGTGGAGAGTGTAACCAGGAGGAAGACAGACATGGTGGCTAGAGCTCTGATAGTGGCCATCATATGTTCCTAGGTTCTACATTTTTCCTCTCTTCTGCTTAGTTCCTGATATGGTTGGCTCTGTTGCTTGCCTCGCCTGCTTTGGGGATTGTTGTGCATGCATCCGCTTATATGGTTGCGTTGCTGCTAGTCTGAACGTTTTTAGCTTGTTTTCTACGGCAATTTGTTGGTGTTTTCAAATTAGCTACTGTACATGGACTTGATATGCTAACGTACCGTCTTAAATGTGCTTCCAAGTGGTCAATTATCTTGTCAATTTAACAATGTCGAGCTGTGTTGGCGTGCAACGCCCAACGTCTACATAGATCAGCCGGGAGGATTGGTTCAATTATGACCCTGATTATATTAAGTAATTTAGACACAATCACCAACGCAGGTGTAGATCAAAATGCCTGAGGCAACGCTGTATGTATTGGATTTGCGACCACACTTGATCTAGGATTACCTCAGGCATTTTGATCTACACCTGGCCGAGCCAAAGGAGAAAAGAACAAACACTAAAATTATAAGTATTACTGTGAAACTAGTGGACATCAAGAAAAAGCACTAAAATCACAAGTATATTATTATAAAACACTAGAAGCCTAAACAAGCATTCGCAGCATTTATCCCAACAGGCGGGCCTGGTGCTCAGCGTGAGGACTGAGGAGTCTATCCACCGACCACCGTACCCACTCATCATTAGAAAATATTCTTTTTCTCCAACCCCTTAGGCTCCTCTCCTTGCATCGTATCGCTGGGATTGTTTCATAAAAAAATATTAGCTCACATAAATAATTCGCAAATAATATTTAGTCATATCTATTTGCCTAAAATAAAAGAACATTTGAGATCTTTCACCAAGTCCACAGAAAGAGGTGATAGAGTGCAAATATCGATGTATATGAATTTGTTCCCAACTATCCCAATTCTAGCAAACGCCCAAAAACACCAAACACATTGGAGTTCAGGGAAATATGGTGTATTTTAAGGTGCAATCCAGTGAAATATTATGGATGTCTTATATTAGCACCTTACTAAAGCTCTTCTGAAGCTGGAGAATGGTTCTTCTCTTAGAAATCCTAGACCTACGGAAATTTGATTACGAGGTGAACTTACAAGATGATGTGGCAGCAGTTGGTTTATTCAATTTTTTCTACATCCTGTGATCTCAAGGCAGTGATTACTCCACACCCCTACACGTAATTCCGTAAGTGAGCTTTTGTAAGAAAGCGTGCGTATGCGCTCGCTGCATCACCATTGTGTGGAATGCGTGGAATGCGCGAGCCAACGCTGGAGATAGTTGTCCCACTTCTAGTGTTGCCCCCTCCTCAGTTTCCCAGTAAACAATCTCTGCAGGGTGCAAGAGCCCACTCGGCCAAAACACAACAGCAACTGAAAGATGCGCAAAGCCACCGGATCAACTTTTTTTGTTTGACAAAGAGCATAAGTATATTATTATTGTGGAGATACCAATTACACCCGGCCTCTGCAATAACACATGTCCTAGCGGCCTTACGGATGCAACACAACCCAGAAAAAGGAAAAAAGAATTATAAAAATGAAAAGTCCCGCTACAACGAATGATTTCTTATAGCAACGATACTAACACCAATAGTCCAAACACTCCAATAGTGACGCCTTCAAGAAGGAAACAGTGCACAAGCATCATTGTCGCCCGATCAAAAATCATAGATTTTTATCCTGGAGAAAGTCCCCGCTCACAAAATAATGCCTTAAACAAGACCATTGCCAGGTACAACCAATTAAGGTCAGATCTTGGATTTTCAGCCTGCAAGGTAGGACTACGAACTCCTCATGTGTTGTCGTCCCCACAAACAGTCGTTGGTGCGAGTCATAGATCACGCAGTCAGTTCCTCATCGCCACAGAGACTCAAATCACCATTGCTAGCCCTTATGTTCCTGCTTTCATGACATTCTCCGCATCTGACTTCACCATGGATCGTCTAAGACATGACATATGATGGTAACAGATAGCAATGCTCTCTCTAAAACCAAACGGCTAGAAAAACCATGGGTATGCACGGCCGAATACCTTCCGATCTAGCAATCTTCATGCATGATACGCCCATGGGAGTTCGCCTGCGGAGCCTTCCAGAACTCGCCTCTCCAGACCAGAACAACGAGGAAAGACATCAAACAGATCTTCGTCTTCGCGCGGAAGACTCTAAAACCACCTCCTTTATTGATGCCGATGCAACGGTCCCCACACCGTCGGTCGGCTTCCGGTGACTAGAACTAGTAGATCGAGATCGAGTCCGCAAGATCCTGAATAGCAGCGCCCCACCTACGGGTGGCCTAGCCTCCGCCATGGCCACGCCGCCGCAACAAGCCTTCAGTTAGGTTCAATCCACCTGCCTCCCTCCTCGAACCGGCCAGCACCAGCATCGGTGATGCACGAAAGTGCCACCCACCATCCACGCCGCCTCGCCCCGACCTCCACGCTGCTGCGGAGGCGAGCATACGCCACCGCCATGGCGGCGGTGGCGCCGAAGAGAGGACCGCCGATGGGATGGGGAAGGGGAAGGGGAGCGGGCGACGGCGGGGAGGTCCGACCGGCGGTGGCCTGGCGGCTAGGGTTGGTTTCGAGAGCACCTTCCAGTTCCTCACCGGACCAACTTTCTGAAAGTGAACAATGATGGTTCTTTCCAAAAAGATTCTTGTACAGGAGGGTTCGGGTTTATGCATCAGCGATGAATCGGGTCATCGATCTCCCAACACCTACCGGAGTCCCTTCACGCTCAGGCCATTGCTTTCCTGAAGGCGATACAATTTGCAATGAATGTTGACATGGGTCACACCTTGATCAAAACAGACACGGCGATCCTCAACCTCTGAAATGATATGGATACTGCTCATCATGGTGTGCTCTTCCATGAAGCGAAGTTACTTCTTGCTAGCTCACAATGGTGTTTGTAAAGCACTAGTGCATTCCTTAGCCAACCATTGTACTCATATGGCCCAGTGAGGGACTGTTTTGGCATGCCTGAAAACACTGACATTGTATTAACTGTGGGGGTCTGTAATTTAGTTGCATCTCTGTGTTAAAAAAACACTCATGGATTCCTGTAAAAAAAACACTGCACACAAAGTAAAGTGACCTGATTTCCATGATTAAACAAAATGTAAGTCGGAGACAAATTCACAACACAAGAACGCCCTCAGAAAATATATATAACTACACTGTTATTCACAACAAATGTAACAGAAATGGATATACATGGTGTTGGTGTTGCTCACTGTTAACTCGTTCATGTCACCAGCATAATGCTTCAATCCTATACCACCCTACAAAGAATGAATAATTTCATTCTCCCACGACGTACATTTGGGAGGGCGAACAAATTATCCCCAACCCATCCAACAAAAAATTGGGAGAGAACACCCACCTATCTAGGAAAGAATGATGATTTACATGGCACAACACGACTGCAAGGAAAAACCTAGGTTGAATTTACAACATTGATGTGGAAGAATACAGAGATCTCCTAGCACAGATCAGCAGAATATGCTAACACAAGGAACAGGCCGCATTTTGGACGACTCAGCTCTTCAAGAACTGGAAGGCAGGCATTGCGATGAGTTCTGACGGTGGGGCCACGTTCTGAAATTCCTTAACATCCATGGAATCTGCTATCTCCTCAAGTGATATCGGCATACTGGAATACAAAAAAAAAATGTTTAGCATATACTTTGAAGTATGCCGGACATGGTAAAATAACGTGTACCTTATTTCCTCATCCAATAAAAAGGTGCTCTCTGAAGTATTATTGGCCGATTCCTCTGTCATCAACGTTCTCATCTCGTCAAGAACCTACAGAAAATCAATGAGCCCCCAGTTTTAGTTGGCTACTCTATGTTTCACAAATGGATGAAAGGTTGATTAAAAAAATTAAACCAGGAAAACAAGAAGAAAACGTGAAAGCGCTTTTGAGTGATATTGTAACAGCCCTAGTTCTATTAGTCTCTAAATAGGGTTTGTTTGTGCGCTCATGAGCATCATCTATTTTGCTAAGAAAAATGAATGCAAGAAAAAGAAAGCAAAACAAAAACCCTAATCCCTACCCCTCTTGTAATTTATCCAAACTGGTTTTGATATTTTGAAAAAATAAAAAGTTTGGAGCCCAAAATGACTAAAGGGCCCCAAAGTGTATATATCTACAAACCCTTGGTATTTTGAAATTGTGCAAAACAGAATTTGAAATGTTTTGAAAAAGGGAAAAACTAAAAACAGAAAAAGGAAAAGGAAAAGAGTTTGCCAAAAAAATGAGCAGAAGAGTAAAAAAAGGCCAGCCCAGTCCCTCTCTCCTTTCCCTGAAACCTTTGCCGCGGCCCATCTCTAGCCCAGCAGCAGCCTAGCACGGCCCGTACCGTTTTGTCGCCCGCTTCATCGTCTTCCTCGACAGCGAGAAGCAACTCGGTGGAGCGCCGCCGGCCGTCGATCCCTGCCGCTTGCTCGCCGCCGTCGCCTGGAGAAGGATAAGAACGGGCACGCACGTCTCCCTCTCGTCCCTATCTCTCCCCTCTCTCGGACGACCTCCCTCTCTCCCCGCTAGAGCGAAACCCTAACCGCCGCAGTCGCCAACCGTCGTCGTCGCTCCGAGTCATCCTGGACCAAGCCGAGCACGCCCTGAGCTCCGCCTCGCCTCCCTCGTCCTCCTCATCGATGCACGCAAGCAGGGATGGCCACAGACAAGCGAATTGGCTCCATCTTTCCCAACTCCGGCCGCCGCAGATCCTCGAAGATTCCGGCGCCGCCCGGCCTCCCCTTGCTTCACCGTCACTACCAACGCGCCCAGGGTGAGCTTCTGGTGCTCACACACCTCTCCATCCTCTTCCTCATGCTCTGGTTCGTGCCCGCAACGACCACCACCACCGTGCCGTCGTAGAACCCCGCCATAGCCACTGCTCCGGCGACCCAAACTTAGCGGCGCCGCCTGTTTCTTACTCGCCTTGCTCGACTGCATCGAACGCGCATGCTCGCACGCCTCAGATCGCTCCCTACCGTCGTCGCCGAACGCCGTCTGCACGTGCTCACCGGTGTGCCCATGTGGCACCGACGTGCCACCGACGTGGCATCCACGTGGGCCTGACGTGGACACCGCACAAGGTGCCAGCGTGGCGGATGGCGTGTCCCTAGGTCCCATTGGTCAGTGACCACGGGTAGGCACAGCTGCGGTGTAAAAAGAATCAAAGTGTGCGCTGACGTCAAGCTGACATCATAAAGCCTTTAATATTTTTTCAGGAAAAGGTTTAATCTTATAAAATCAACAAGTAATTATTTATAAGTTAGAAAAATATGAATAATATACCAAAATGTTTAGAAAAATGAGATCTATCTCTTAGCATCAACTTCATGCATTGTTCAGCAACTTCAACTAACAAGTTTGTTAGAAGAACCAAATGAACCCCCGCAACAGACATGTCTATTTCACCGAGCCTCTCTCCGAGACAGTGCCCAGATCGTTACACCTTTCGTGCGGGTCGGAACTTACCCGACAAGGAATTTCGCTACCTTAGGACACTTTTTTTTAGGTCAAGAGATTCGTTGCGAGATCACGAATCATATTACAGGTCTCATGGTATATCTCAGTATAGAAGATGGACTTATTCCGAGGTTCCCTCTAAATTAGGGTTTGCACCTCTCGACCCTGTTTAAAATAGTCAAGCATGCTTTAGGGTTTCATTTCAGTACTATTTAACTTGTCATATCATCATTCTTGTTTGAGCATTGCATCGATGCCATGTGTTGATTGTTTCTCTATCTTTCCGGTGATTTGGTTCTTCCCGGTAGAATACAATATCGAGATCGAGATCGAAGGCAGAGATCAACACCATCGAAGATCGAAGATCAATACTTGACCAACTATGAATAAGTCAAGTAGAAGGCTACCGAAGATCTGCTTATTGGTTATCAACGGGCAAAGGCAAGCATAGACCCACCATTATACAATCCTATGATTTCGAAAGCATTTCAATTCTTGTCATGATGCATACGATTCTACTGTGGTCTTTTATCGATAGATAGAGTATCCTATATGTTGCATTACTCCCTTTGATCTTATATTACTTGATCCACTGCTCCTAGGATAACTAGGTTTGGCTTGTGTGCACTCCTAGAGCTTATATCTGTGTCCTGCTTAGCTATGCTTAGCTGTTGGTGATGGTTCATCCAGACGATGTATCAGATGCAGAGAATCCAGCATGACAGAAGAACATGATGAGATGACATCAGTGGTGAAGTGAGGTAAACATGCTAAGGCTTGTATGGGAGGCCACGGTGGGATGTGGTTTTTGTAGTCCCATGCTCGCCACCACTAGGAACCGAGTTCTTGCCTTTGGAACCGAGACGAGCGTACAACCACACAGGGCTTGGGAAACCCTTGGCTAACTAACTTGCCTAGTAGATTCCATGAGTCACATAGTTTGGGCTTTCCATTTGGCATACGCATTGAAAAAGTTTTCGAAAGAGGAGGAGAAGGAGGTGCATCATAACAGGTAGGGAAGTGTGGACCGGGTTGCTTGGGGTGGATAGAGCCCCTGGTAAACCAACCTTGCCTCGCATCTCTAGGGACCGGCTTGGATTTGACCCGTTACGGCAGAACCCTCCTTAGGGCGTGACTCATGGTCTCCGCGAAGCAAGGTAAAGGTCGTGGTCAACCACCCTCTGCCAGCACACCAAGGAAGTGTGTCAAGTGGCGCTAAGAGTCGATTGGTCCATGTGGGTAAAATTGTACACCCCTGCAGGGTTAAATCTTTTCGAAAAGCCGTGTTCACGGTTATGAATGCTTGGTGACCAGATTCTAAGATCATAGAGAACTATAACCTAATCATAAAACCTGGCAGATCAATGTGTGCTTAAGGATGCTTCCTCATGGGTACAAGGGGGTGATCCTAGTTGAAAGGTGATGGTGATGACTTGTGGATATCAAAAGATGATTACCATAGTTGGAGATGTCGCTCTCTTATCCCCTTTTAAAATATTCTGTTTACACAAGCTTCTACTCCCTCTTGTTTCAAAAACACATATGGCTTTATGCAAAATAGCTCCACCAGCCATAAGTCTTGCGGAGTACACCCTGTACTCACCCTTGCTTTGTTGATACTTTTGTAGCAGAGTAATTGTTCCCCTGAAGACAAGTTTGGTACGACATCGACACCGACGAGTAGTTTGGGGTTCCCGGCTAGCAGCCTGGAATCTATGGGTTGGGACGTCATCGTAATGGTTCAGGCCTCTTAGGCCATTTGTTAAGTTTTCTATACTTAATAGCATAATTTGCCTTCCGTTGTTTGATGTTTGTGGTTGGTTCCCTACTCAGTTATGAGCTTGCTGTAATAATTTTTGTGTCGCAGGGTCACTGTTGTGTTACCGATTCTTCACTGGATATCCTCGAGCTCTAGGTTAGGCTTATGTCAGACTAAGGTCCGGGATTTGTTTAACCCTGATCTCCGGGATGTCACAAATATTGAATAGATTCAAAACTTTGAAGTGACGCTTCATAGCAATACAAACGTCCAAACAGTACCTGGATAGCTTTCTCATATATTTGTGTTTGCAGGAACGGTGCTCATTACTCCATTTCAAAATAAAAGGCCTACAATGTTTTCAATCTTGCTCTGAAGTATCAGGCTTGCACATAGATTAACGATAATTTCTCTCTACCACTCGCATTTATGTTCCATCTCTCATCATCATTTATGTTAACATGCATACTAGTTATTCTCTCTCATTTCCTATACAATAACACCGTGGCAAACTACGGTCATTTTCCGCTATTATTAATGTCTCATTTCCTATACAATAACACCATGGCTACCACGGTCATTTTCCGCTATTACTAATGTCTTTGTGAGGTAGCACATCCAAGTTGCACGTAAGGTAGAGTATTTTGTGCTGCTATATTTGACTAATATTTACATATCACAAAGACTGATATATAAACCCAGGTGGTTAACAAAATTAAGGTGGAGTGGGAGCAACCGGTAGCATAATAGATGTAAATTGTGTTTTTAGGGCTGTGCTGCTCATGGCGAAGTGTAACTTTGACCTGGATAGAATTCTCCATGCAAAGCAAAAAAAGCATGTGCAGGTTGTGCTGAGTTTGGTTATCTAATTTAGCAGAGTGGAAATTTTAGCAATTTGGGGTGCTTTGGAAAGTAGGGACTGGATTAAAAGAATCTGAATAAACATAGGAACAGTGGAACTATGTTTTTTTTCGAGAAAACGAAAAGGACCTTTGCGTTTTATTTCATTGGGCAGTGGAACTATTTTTTGTTATATAAACAACTGTAACATAATTAGTAGACAAAGAAGGCTGGCTTTCATCATTATCATTTGAACATGAAAGTATCAGATCAACACTTACCTCCTCAGATACACTCTCAGTGTTATATTTGTCATCCCAGTACTGAGTGCTTATTTTGTAGAGCTGCTGGACACTTAGCACCTGCATAACACCAGAGTAGATGCGATGTCCAATTATTTGTTCCTGCATATGCAACCTGCACATCCCCCCCAAAACACACACACATGCAGAGGGAGGGAAATAACTTACTGGGCAGAGATCATTGATTATCTCATCATATGAAATCCTGAACTTCTTGAATATGACCTGCATAACAACCAAAATATGTGTATTGACTATTTAGTATTCATGTCGCAAACTCCAAGAAAAACATGGCAAAAAACAAAGGCATCTACTGACATATCAGGTTTATCAAAGAAATCCAAGAAAATAAACTAATAATTCGTCAATTAGGTTAGCCGGCTAGGGCGACCTGCCAAAGGGTTTATACTGCCCAAATATATAGAATTCTGAGTTTGGTTCGCACGAGCTTAAAACATTGCTCCAGTAGCAATATGGATTTGAAAAATGTGTTATTTACTTGCGAAACTTTAGATCAGCTTACGGAAAACACCATGCACAAGTTAAGGATAGGAAATGACCTAGTAAAGAATCAGTGGATCTAAAATAAAAGCATGTATCTATGTAACATACCAAGAAACCAACAGCTTGTCGTATGTGCTTGAGTTCATCCAGTGCAGATCCTGCATACTGTTAGCAGTTGACAGTTAGGTGGGAGCAAGCGAAAAGAAAAATGGACAATAGATCTTATTTTCATGATTGTAACCAACACTACTGGATTAATGCCAATAAGGCACCTTACTAGAATCTCAGATATATGCTGCAGTCACATATGATTACCTCTGGCTTCACTTCCCCGCACCACATCTCTAGTTGTGCCAGCCCTTGTTTTACATATTCTCCATTGCTAAAAGAGCAGCACTCATGACGCACAAGAAGACTGCAGAGCAGTGCATTGACAGAACAACCAATTTAGCATTGAAAAGAAAATGCCAAAGCTAATGCTCAAATCAGCAGACAATTACCTATTGAAAAGTTGAACATTGATAAATGAGAAAATCTGCGTAAATATCTTCCGAATAAAAATAGCAGGGACCTAAAATTTGAACAGATGTTAAGACCAATATCCACTAGTTGCAAGGAAAGTAGTATAGTAAGTAGTAAGCACTTACACATTTTTCTCGCAAGATATTCAAGAGTTCAGTCAAATTGTCAACTATTGCCTGCCAATAGCTACCTTGATTTGAAAATGAACGCCCCCTCAAACTTGATGAACCAAATGAACGCCCTCTTGCCCTGGCTTTCATAATTCTTGGGACCTGGGGTTCCAACATAATCCAAAGATTAACCCTAAAAGGCAATCAGTAAAACAAACACTTGCAGGCCAAGGCATCGAAACAGTTAAATGTCGAATGCAATAAAGGACGGCCTAGTCAACAAATAACAGACTTGTGAAACAAAGATGTGCATCATGAATGCCCTATACCAAGTCTTCTCACTGGTGGTTCAATTGATATATGAGATTAACCGACGAAAGATCACATGAAAAGATACCTGAATAGCATGCAAGAGCAATGAAGATAGTTCTTTCTTCACATTGTCACGGATCATCCCATATAAGCCTTCCACAAATGCTGTAAGTTGCTGTTTGAAAAGAAATGCAGGATACTTGGCCTCAATTTGACGCACGAGATCCATATCAACAGTGATGGTCGAAGAACGGAATACCTGACCACGTAACACCAACAGAACAACACAGTGATCAAGTATTGAGCAATCATCTGGTCACGGGAAGAAGTACAACAGTAGTGCAAACCATGCCATCCAGTGTGGGCACAACATGTCTAACTCATTTATACTGAAAACAATATATAAGTATTAATTGGAAAAAGTGTACTACTATGCTCAGAAACGTCGCAAAGATAATTCTACAGTAGTAGCTCTAACAGCGAACCAATGACAGTATCCATTGGCATGGGCAGAGCCAGATCAGTACATGGGTGTACAAATGTACACCCATTATTTTTGGCAAAAGCTTGTATATCTATATCTATTTAACATATAGAGCAATATGCAAGTAAATTCGATGAAACATGAGTAAAAATGTGACTTTTAGTGTACTATGTACACCCATTGTTCATATGTTGGCTCCGCCACTGTCCATTGGTAAGTTTAGATACTTTCTCCATACAAAAATCTAGATACTTTTTTTTTTGAACGCAAAATCTAGATACTTCTTTATATGTCAGAGATTCCAAGGTCAATCTTAAAAGAATTTGACTACATGTATCTAAAACATCACTCGTTAAAGCACGGATGCAGTACTAACTATTTGTTGCCAAGATCACACTCAAGACCTTTCAGCCACAATTAATTATACCCTGCTCTCAATAATTGTCTTCCATAGTAAGGTTGATGAAATCACCGGATATAATATTGTGAAGGTAGTCTCAACAAATGTACTAATATTATTTCACCCGGCGACCATCCAGGTACATAAGTAATCAAAACAGTCTCTTAAAAGTAATGCCTTAAAAGTGAATAGAATTAGTATTGATCATTTAGAACACAGATTACTCAAAATTCCAAGGACTTCTAGGCGCAAATGATAGATCTGCAGCTCCTAGAGTAAGCAACGGAACATACCATCCTCCCAAGGAACGATGACTGAGTCTGTGGTCTTTTCAGTGGAGTGGTTCCGGATGAGCCAACAGCTCTTAGGCTCTTTTGTAGTATAATTAATAAAGTTGATGAGTTTGATAGCCAGTATGCAAGATCCTCATTGCTATCATGATACTGAAATACACATGATGACATTCCTTTAAGAATACATTGTGCAAGCAAGAAAATTCATGTAAAACAAGTCAATGTAGAAAAATAGGATAAACAGCAGCAGAGAATACCTGCATTGCAGAACCAAAAATTTGAATAAGCCTGTCAAAAACAGATGTTTTTTCTGTTTCAAATATCTTCCAATGAACAAGACATTTGTATATGGTTATTGCAGCAACTGGCTTTCCTTCGCTAAAGCCAATATTATCAGTAACACAGCTTATAAGTGCATCAACACTCTCCTGCATAAATAATAAAGGCAAAACCAACCATCATAAGGTATATGTTTTTTATAAACTTCGCTACATTGTCTAAACATTCAAATATAGAAAATTAAATGTACATGCTGCCTCTCGGAAAAGGATGCTCTTGGCTGCGCAAAGTTCCCATAATCCTTGGGTGCTCGAGGAGTGCCATGAGGTGTCTGGGTAGAAATGACCAATTTAGATTCAAACATAAAACAAACATTGAAGTGATCTTTTAACATATTTCATAACATTATTGCTTCTGACCATCTGTTGCTCACTGTGTGGGCTTCCATTAGTCAAATTCTGCAAAGATGGAGGGCACAAGTATGTAAGTAACAAAAAGGTGGAACAAGTACAAATGGGGGGGGGGGGGGGGATCTGCAGACCTAGGTTTGTGTTCAAAACTTGCATGTAAACAATAGCAAGTGCTATCAGGGAACAGAGTTAGGTTGGATGGAGGCAATGTTAGACATATAGAAACCACGTACAGATTTGGGAGATGTGCTCTCGGATATTGTTCTCATAGGTGAGTGCAACAGCCCCTGCTTACGGAGAAGTTGATTTTCAGCTTCCATATTTGTAAGCTTTTCTTGAAAACTGCCAGTCACAAAAATATGTAAGTTAATTAGCAAATGAACACACTGACAAAAATTATCAACACCAAGGTAACCTTAGCATTGTGTTCGTCAGTCCAATTATCTTTGACTCTGCATCCGTAGCTTTCTTCAGCAACTCTTCTCTGGATTTCTTCATTTCTTCGAACTTCTGTTCTGTCTCGTCAATTTTTATCTCGAGAGAAACCACCAGTGTCTATAAATATTTGAGGAAATTGTTCAGTCATTCGCTAGGAATAATATAATACAGATGTGAAAAAGAGAAATGAACTGATAATGCCACTAGGTTCACTGAAAGGAACAAGAAAAATTGGAAGACATTTGATCAGCATTACTCACTTGTCGAGTTAGCTTTTCTTCAAGCAAATGGCGCAGGAAAAGGATGAGTATTTCATCATGCCCCTTTATAAGTTATTACTGAATAAATTATGACAGTTTCTCAGGCGTTATTATTGAATAAAAGTGTTTTGTTAGCTCCAACAGTTTGGTTTTGCCTATGTCGTTAGGACCTAGAAAGTGACAGTATTACCATACTGGGATAATGTTTTTACACTGGTCAAGGTAGCAGCACCATTGTCAGTTAGAAGATCGTCATACTTGTGGAAGGAAGGGAGGGGGGCATATTTGTGGGTTTCGATGACCATGGAATCAACTCTCATCACATAACGTGATGTTGGCCTGCCATTATCCGTTCGACCCACAATGAAGGGGGTATTGTAATTTACTAACTCCATAGAATGGACAGACTGACTAACGCGATGAATCTATTGCATTCAAGATAAAAATGATTCTATCATGTTCACCTTAAGCTTCGCATTTTCAGCAGTAACCTCATCAACACGAGTTGTATCAACATGGATCTCTGGTACAGAGACAGCTTTGTCCAATGCTGCTTTTGCATTTTCCTGTTCCCTTCTTAGTAAATCTTTTGTCTCCTTCGACTGGAATTGCAGTTCCTGCAACTGTTGTTGCATCTTCTTATTTTCTTGTGTCTTGGCTTCTTCCATGTCAGTCTGCAGACCAGCAAAATGCATAAGGCACTTACATAAAGATTTTAAAGTGAAACTGGGTTGTGCCAACAGTAATGTCCTATTTGCATAGTTACAACTATTTCGAATATCTATTAGGTTTACAAGACAAGTGTATATTTTTAGTTTTCTGCTATATCTTAGTACTATAATTTCTATCATAGACTAATCGATCGACAGTGTGATTATGAGTTCGGAACTAAGAGCAAATCCAACAGTCACCATGATCGCCACATGAGATGCAAACAGTAACCACAGTCAGCACACAGAAGAGTTGCAGCTGACTCCAGAATGGATTGGAAAGGAATTACATTCCTCTAGCAGTTCACAGCACAGAAAAATGAGAATGATCGCAATGCAAAACAATCATTCAAATGCATTCACGTGTTCAAGCAACAGCATTAATCTGAGCAGCCTGTGGAGATGAAAAAGTCAGTAATCATTAGTAAGTTGTAACGCCAAGAGTGACCATGATAACGTATCACTATAAGAGAATAAATGCAGTTTACTCCAAAATGGACTGGAAAGAACCCAGGTCAATTCAGCAAATTCCTAGTAATACATAAGAGGACAGTAAAAAAATGCAAATACCCACTTGAATGCATTCATGCATTCAAGCAAGTGCATACTTGTCTTGATGTAAAAGTCGGTATTGATTAAATATGGCCATGCAACAAACGTTATATAGCATGAAAGTCAGAACAATGTTCATGAAGTATATCATAATTTTGGAACTGTATTAACTTCAACAATCTTGTAGAAGTGTCTGTACTTCACGTGCCACTTATAATGTTACTTATTTTCGTTTGTATTGGGGAGGGAGGGGGGGGGGGACACCAACTATAAAACAAAATGCACCAACGAGAAATGCAATAATGCAGATCTAAGGAATTACTTTTCATAACACATTGATTGAGTTTAGACAGTCTTTGGTCCCCAAACTTATCCCGTGTTCTCAAGTACACCCTGAACTATCAACATGCGCATTCACCTCCCTAATCCCCTATAAGTGTGTGATTATACTTCCCCAAAGCATCCAGACGTGCTGATTTCACCTACATGGTCCAATCTGGCCGCAAAATTGCAAATAATCTCCTCCATTCTTACATGTTACTTGAGAACATGGGATAAATTCGGAGCCTCTACTAAATCACCTCGATAAAAAGACAAGATAAAGCTACGACAGCATTGTACTTGTCATGGGATTAGAAACTAGTGATAGATTTACCCATGGTGTTTCTAGATAAGGGCCTAGCCATTGGGTTCTGGGAATTTATCCAGCTAAAGTAATACAGAAAATCTGTCCAAAATGTTCGGAGAAAACTTCCTGAATGGTCAGTTATATCAATAGCATGTCTCATTTCCATCAATTGTACACTAGTTATGTGTATTCAACAGCCAATTGTTTACCAAATGTTGGTTCCTTCCATTTGAACATGAAAACCTTGATATAACTTGATACAAAGAATACAGATCTAGTATGTATGAAATAATAGCGTATGCTACATCGCACATAGGCATGTCAACATAAATGGTAAGACTGTAAAGTAAGTAACCCAGTAGTTTACCCTCATGCGTTTTTCCAGTTGCAAACGCCAAGTTAGTTCCTCAACTTGCTTCTCTAACTTATTCTTGGCAGCTTGCAGAGCACCACTTTCTTTTGCAGCCTACAGTAGTAAAGAAGGTGGGATGTCAATAGACCAAAGTGTATTGAACTCTTATATATATGCTTACTGATGATCCATACTTCCAGAGTACCAGAAATGTGACAGCTGTGGACTTATGGCCATTAAGAGAGCTTGCAAGTAACAGAGTTTAGGAACAATTTTGAAGCTAGCATGGTCATATTTTTTTCATCTATAGGAGGTTAACAATGGTAAAACCTATTACTGGAGAAGAATCAATATATATTAACGCAGCCATAGGCTGCAGTAGCACTGTTATGATTTTCAGACTTTCAAATAGCATTGGTAAATTATGAATTGACCAAGTCTGGATTCCTGCGACCAACACCAATTTGTAATGATCAGTGACAGCACAGCATGTCACTAGAGATAAACCAATGACAGATTTAACTTGAAATCTGCATTAGATAGTGTATAATTGATCTCTTATGGCAGAGTGATAAAGAATCAAATAATACTGTAACAACAGGGCAAAGAGAGAAACGATAGTGAGGACATTTTCACCAAGTCTTACCATTTTAAGTTTTCTAAGTTCTCTTCTCGCCACCCTTCCTCTCCAAGCACATTGGGTTGTGATCGCTGCCTTCTTTAAACCCATGTACCGTGAGCTTGCTAAATCACTACGGCAGAAACTCTGTGGTCACCGAAACATTGAGATTTGGTTTAGATTATGTAACATATATTATATGAGTTAAGAATGAATGATAATAAAACGAAAATACATATGCATATGCTTGAGTACAGCACCCACTTTTTACACACTTGAAGTAGAGATACTGGGAATGGGACAATGTTCTGGCAGTTATGACAAATGACACCGAGGTTTAATTTTTTGTAACAAAAACAAAAAACCATGATTCATGTATTTACCTAGCTAACAGTTATTTTATCTAACTATGTTGAATATCATACATTAATAATATGTGGTTGCATCATATAATGTGTAAAGTACTTCCATTTTGACAAAAGTTATAGTTTATACAACATGGCATTTAACATATCAACTAAGAATGCAAGTTTTGTTGGGAGTAAAAGTGCCACGAATAAAACTTAAGTGCCATAATATTTTTGCTGTATTAGCATTATCATCCGAAAATGTTTACTCGTAGAAAGAGTATCACATGAGTTTGAGTAGAAAAATTGAAATTTTGACCATTCTATTCTGCAAATCTTGTTACCACACATTTCATGGAAATTTAATATGAGACCCGAAAACGCACCTGAATAATTACTGCCGCTTTTGTTTGCTGACGGGAATGGAGCTCGCTGCGAGCAGCCATACCACGTAGACCTGATTGGACAGTAGTTGATGCAGAACAGAGATCTTTGTAGTGTTTCCTTGCAAAGTGCATACGATAGCAGGTCTGAATTTTCAATGAAGCAGCTTTCCTACGGAGATCTTCATAATAATGCCTCGCAATTTGTCCTTCAGTTATCACAGCTCAGAGTCATTATCTCCACATAAAATCAGAGACTGAAATATGATACATTTTCCAGTATAAAACGGGGAATATGTACCTCTGCACATTGCCTGAAGCTGAATAGAAGACATTCGCAGCAGAACAAAACTTCTGCGAGCCAGGAACGACCGAACTTTTCTCTGGATTTTACTAGCAGAAGAGCTCAAAACCTCAGTCCTCCGAGCATCTAGTTCAGCCATCTGACCAGCACGCAGAAACACTTTTGTTTTCCCTAGCTGTAGATTGGACATCAGACCGTAGGATAAACCAAAAGGAATGAAAACTAACATCAGCATTAGAAGTATAGAAGAAATAACTTGTGCAGATACGGATGGAGATACCACATTAAACTTACTATTCTTCCAAATAAAATATTTCTTCTGGGTCTATTAACAAAATAAGCATAAGACACTGTGGTCAGTGATTCATGCTTTTTGGAAAAGATTGGTACTACCTCTGATCCAAATTAGTTGTCGTAGGTTCACTGAACCTAGAACAGGTTTAGGCAACCTTTTGCCTAAATCTGCGACAATTAATTTGGATCAGAGGGAGTAATATTTTTCTCATAGTACCACACCAGACAAGATCCTGTGTCCATGTTGGCTTTGGCCAAGGCTGGTTTGTCGTCAAAACTAAGAATAACTATAACTTTTGTGCTACAAGATATACCATTATCTATTATTTTATGCTTTGGGGGTATCTCTCATAAGGACAGACCATGCAACTTAAACTGCTCATCTGACTGGCATGTTTACAATAAACAAATTAGGAAATTAATTGCACATCTTGACATTAGAGGAAAAGATTTGAGAAGCCAAAGAAAGACCAATTGTACAGCTGGAACATGACATGGATTGAAGTAAACACATCACGAACACTCATTTCAGTATTTAGTAGTTACCTGATAACCTGTGAGATTTACTTTCTCAAGGAGCATATTTGTAGCTTTAACTTCGTCATAACTGCCAATGAATGATTTGTTTAGACTCCTTAAACACAAAGAAAAAGTTCAAGAACTTGAATCAAAATATCCTAGAATTACCATTCACGGAGAACTTCTGGTAGTAGAACACCAAAGCGATCAACAAATTCTTCAAATGTCCGCCTTGTCGGGTACCCAAGACAGCTTATTCTTATCGCCTCTAGCACCCCCTGTATAAACAATATAACAGTGTCACTCTCAACAAGCTAGTTCTTAGATGCATTGAGTTTGTCACAGTTTGGCCGATAGGGGTAGAGAGCAATTTTGCCGTAGTTGGCTCAAATTTGTGAAGCCCAAGCGCCCAGAACCCCGCAGGCCCACACAAAAACACCCTCACGAGTGAGCGCACTATTTCTTCTCATTCTCAATACGTCACACCTCGACTCTCATTTCCCACTCTCCCAATGTAGCACATGTTACACTATATGCGGATTATTTTTTGGGGAAAACGCAAAAGACCTTTGTGTTTCATTGCATTGGATAGGTAGAGTTGGTGTTTACAGTCCTCCTAGGAGGAAATCACGAAGCAGAAAATGAAAAATACAATCAGTGAACGTCCCATGTGCTTGGCAGGATCACACGCAAGCCTTTGGCGCTAGCTCTTGCCCATTGCTCTGCTTCATCCTCGATCGCGTTCACCACGTCTAGTGTCGAGGGACAGGCATTGTTGAATACGCAATCATTGTGGTGCTTCCAGGTCATCCACGGCATGAGCAATGCTATAGAGGCCAGACCCTTATGCATGGGCTTTGGCGTTTCATGCCTCGCGGAACGGCAACAATCGTCCAGTGTCACCGTCATCTGGCGGTCAACATGGCACCCTCAGCCACGCGAGGATGTCATGCCACACTTGCTGCACAAAGGGGTAGGCCAAGATCAGGTGGTGCATGGTTTCCGGCATCTGATCGCACAGCAAACATCTGGGATGGTGCTGAAGTCCATGGCGCGTGCGTTGCTCTACAGTCGAGCAGCGATCCTGATCAGCGAGCCAGTGGAAGAACTTGACGCGCGGCAGCGCCCATGTCTTCCAGATGAGCTATATGTGGATTGCACTAGCCCTTTCCATAAATTCGAATTTTTGGTTGCATTGGCTAGTGCATGAAGCTTGTCATGGTATCAGGGCCTTAGGTCTCGAGTTCGAGTCATTGCTTTCGCAATTTATTAAAAATTGCTGGTAGCACCCATTTGTGTCCACGTATAGGCCCCTTGAGCCATACGTGACATTGAAGTGCCAGTGTTCTCTTCCGGTTGCACGTGTTGACTTCTCCGCGTCACACATGAGATGGGGGTGTTACAGTATATGTGGATTGCACTAGCCCTTTCCATAAGTTCGGACTTTTGGTTGTGTTGCTTAGTGCATGAAGCTTGTCACCACACCGATAACACAACGCAGCAGCTGAAACTCCCTGATCCCCACCTTGATAAGCTGGAAGGCTAGCCACTCCCTCCTCCGGGCTACGGCCAACATAGCGTGGCAGTTAAGTGCACCTTCCTTCAACTCTTCCACCGTTGGTGCCTATGCCTCTTCTGATTCTTTCCTCATGTTGTCCAACAGATGTTGTATTTATGTTTGTAAACAGAAAAGCTACACCTTATGTATATTTCTACACTATATACTCCCATCAGTCTAGAAATAAGTGACTTGTATTTGTCTAGATTCGCACGTATCTAGACATGTTATAGTATATAGATACATGCGAATCTAGACAAACCCAAGTCACTTATCTCTGGACGGAGGGAGTAGAAGATTTAAGATGGATAGTACCTCCTACATGGTGACTTACAGAGGAAGAAATTTGTGGTGATAAAATGATGAAGCAGTCGAAATATCAAAAATAAAGAAAGAAAAGAAACAGTTGTAGCTCAGTACAAAGTACCTCATATCCTAAAGTGAGCAAACTTAGAGCTGGGAAAGAGACACAAAAGGAACAAGAACGTGTTGATGTGTTTCCTATTTCCTAAATTTACTAGTCAAACCATTTGTCAGTCTGATTTATCATTTATCCATATCATATTTGTCACATCCTGATTCGCAGACACCAGGGATGGGACTCCCCTTTTGAGTTTGGCCAGGGGCGCAACAAGAGGCAAGCTCAGACGATCAGGAAGAAAGCAACACATGAGCACACAGAGGTTTTTTACCCAGGTTCAGGCCCCGTTGTGCGAAACCCTACGTCCTGCAACTGGAGTATATGGTGGATGTGTATCGGTTACAGATGTCGTTCCCGGGAAAGGAACACTCTCCTATCCTCAGCTCAGCTAGCTCTAACTCTATCTCTCGCTAGCCCAAAAAACATCCTCTTTCTCTAGCTCGGACTTCCACGCGGCGAAGTGCCGGCGCATCCGCGCATGGCCGAGACGTGGCGTGGTGTGTCTGTGAAAAGGTGCGTGGGCGATAGCGCCTCAACGTGGTGTGCTCCTGCCAGGTCTGCAGGCTTTGCTTTGTCCGACTGGTGACTGGTCAGGGAGTGAGCGCCAGCTGCTCCCTATCGACTGCCCTCTTTAATGATCAAAGATGACACTTCACTCTAGGTGGCCTTGTTACCGGATTCCCGGGAATGCTTCTGAGGGCGTTCACAGGGGGCTTCCTTCATTGATGAGGCATCGCAGTCCCGCCAACTGGATCCGGGGTACCCCCGAACTCACGGAGATGACAATATTGCATTTGCAGATTACTTGTAGTCTTTAGGGGAAAAATCTGAGATGGGCCAGTCCCTTGGACCTCCACACCCTCTTATATATATATATATATATATATATATAGCTGAACTTAGGTACATCTTAACTAGTACACTATAGAATACTCTAGAATCAGGTAGGACACTAACTTAGACTACAACATACTGGAATGTTCCAGGCACTACTAGGACAGCACTAATATACTAACACTCCCTGGAATATTCTAGGCTCTCCTAGGACAGTCTCCAACACTCCCCCTCAAGATGGGTGATAGATATCTATCATTCCCATCTTGTTACAAGCTGAACTACACTCTTTATTTCCTAATCCTTTAGTTAAACAGTCTGCAATTTGCTCGCTAGAGGTTACATGATTTATCTTAATTATACCATCATCCAATTTCTCCTTTATGAAGAAGCGATCAATCTCCACATGCTTGGTTCTATCATGTTGAACGGGGTTGTTTGCGATGTTGATCGCCGACTTGTCACACCACAAATTTAAAGGGCCTTTCCTCAACACTTTCAGTTCTGAAAGAAGATTCCTCACCCATAACATCTCACTCAAACCTTGCGACATAGCTCTATATTCAGCTTCAGCTGTTGACTTTGAAACCACTCGCTTCTTACTTCGCCATGACACCAAATTCCCCCCACAAACAAACAATAACCAGAAGCTGATCTCCTATCAACCAAGCAACTTGCCCAGTCAACATCACAATACCCATCCACATTTAGATGACCATTTCTTTTGAACCATAGTCCCTATCTGACTACCCTTCAAATCGGAGGATTTGATTGACCGCATCCAAGTGTCCGCTCCTAGGATCATGCATGTATCTACTCACTACACTCACTGCATATGAAATATCAGGTCTTGTGTGACATAGATAGATGAGTCTTCCAACAAGCTTCTGGTACTTCTGCTTATCCACTGGATCACTAGATTTGGCACATAATTTGTGGTTTTGGTCGATAGGTGTTGATGCAACCCGACACCCAAGCATGCCTGTGTCACTAAGCAAGTCCAAAACATACTTCCGCTGGGAGAGCACAATCCCTTCGGAAGATCTAGCAATTTCTATGCCAAGAAAGTACTTGAGTTGACCAAGATCCTTTACCTCAAATTCCTTTCGTAGGTTGTCTTTCAGCCGTGATATCTCCATCGCATCATCTCCCGTGATTATGATATCATCAACATATACAACAAGGATTGTAATCTGGCTATTTGAGTGCCGATAGAACATCGTATGATCCCCATTACACTGCTTATATCCCATACCACATACCACTTGTCTAAATCTATCAAACCATGCCCGTGGAGATTGCTTGAGGCCGTATAGAGATTTTCTCAACCTGCATACCTTTCCTGATGTTCTAGGAGTGGAGAAACCAGGTGGGATCTTCATGTATACCTCCTCCTGTAAATCTCCATGCAAGAATGCATTCTTGACATCCAACTGATGCAAAGGCCACCCAAAGTTAGTTGCACAAGAGATTAGGATCCTCACTGTGTTCATCTTTGCCACCGGTGCAAATGTCTCATCATAGTCAATCCCATATGTTTGACTATATCCTCTGGCAACTAGTCTTGCCTTGTACCTTTCAATTTTCCCTTCTGGATTTTGTTTCACAGTGTAAATCCATTTACACCCAACAGCTCTCTTTCCTGCTGAAGATGTACAAGTTCCCAAGTTTTATTCTTTTCGAGAGCATTTAACTCCTCTATCATGGCCTCGCGCCACTTCGGGTCTTGCTTTGCTACTTTCCAGTCTCTTGGGATCACCACGGGTTGCAATGATGCAATGAAGGCCAAGTAGTTTGTTGATAGAGATGTATATGATACATAATTAGCTATGTCATGCTCATCTCGGTACCAATTTGGAGGTTTTCTAGCTCCAATTCGGATTCCTTTTTTTAAGGCAATGGGCAAGTCCATTGAATCTCTCGTATTAGATGGACCTGCGCCCTCAGTCAATTCAACAATTTCAACACTTGTTGGAGCATGTTGCTCCCAAGACTTGTGTGTCACTGTAGTAGGAGCCGCCCTCGGTCGATTCAACAATTCCACCACTTGTTGGAGCATGTTGCTCCCTGCTGTGTATGTGTCCTGCTGTAGGGAGCCTGCTGCTTTGCTCATGTTGTGGTTTTCTCCGTATACACTTTTAAGTTTTCTTCCTCATTTGGCTTTCTCCATCTATCTTCACTTGCAGGAGATGGAATTGAACCAACAACAACTCTCGATTGTTCATCTTCCTTTGTCCTCAACGATTCGGTCTCCTCTCGACTAGCATCAATTGTGGTAGGAGAGTCAAAGTCAAACTCAGAATGAGGTCCGTCTTCTCTCCGTAGGGCGGCTCGGACTCTCTAAATGTCATATCCATGCTAACAAATGTTCTCTCACTAGGGCTCCAACACTTGTAGCCCTTTTGTCCAGATGGGTATCCAATGAAGATGCACTTCACAAAGACGTGGGTCCAATTTTCCTACCGAAGGTCTATGGTCTCTGACAAAGCATGTACACCCAAACACCTTTGGTGGAACAATGAACTCATTTTTACCAAAGATCATTTCATATGGGGTCTTCATCCCAAGAATTCTTGATGGCATTCGGTTGATGAGATAAGTAGCAGTCATAATCGCTTCAATCCATAAGAATATTGGCAAATTCATAGTAAACATAAGCGATAGAGCTACCTCTAGCATGTCGATTCTTCCTCTCAGCTACTCCATTCTGTGGAGAAGTATCAGGGCATGAAGTTTGATGAAGTATTCCTTTTTCTGAAAGAAAGTTGCCAAATTCATGGTTCACATACTCTGTCCCATTATCAATCCTGATAATTTGAATACCAATGTTGAAACGATTTTGGATATATGCATAGAAGTCCCTGAAACAACTAAGCACCTCACTTTTTTGTTTCATGAGATATATCCAAGTCATCCGCGAGTAACAGTCAATGAAGGTGACAAAGTACTTCATTCCACTAATAGAGACCATAGGAGAAGTCCAGACATCAGAGTGAATCAACACGAAAGGCGATGTGCTTCGGAGTCCACGACTCACATATGATGTCCTTGTGTGTTTTTCATATTCACAAGCATCACACACAAGTTTTTCTTTATCCACCTTCTTCATTTTCTCGGGAAATATCTTACTCATAGTATCAAAGGACATATGGCCCATTCGACAATGTAAGAGTATCACCTTTGCTTCATCGTCACCAGCAACAATTGTCAAAGTACCATAGTACCATAGTCCCTTATGCCTGATGCCAACCCCAAGTCTCCTTCCAGTTGTACTCTCCTCAATTATACACTTGTATCGGTCAACAATAATTCGACAATCAATGTCGTCAACCAAGGCACTCATAGACACCAAACTCACTGGAAATGATGGAGCATACAAGACCGAAGACAATGTAATTGACGGAGTGCATTTCACCGTGCCGACTCCTTTGACGGGCTGATAAGTTCCATCAGCTGTTTAGATGGTCTCTTTATGCATGGGTGGATTTGGCGCATATGATGCGAACTCACTCCACCTTCCCGTGACATGTGCAGATGCTCCCGAATCTAGTATCCAATTTGAACAAGTTCCGTTTAATGTAGGAGCTTGATTTGACATACCTTCTTCCGCTTGTGCGAGATTTACACAATTTCGTAGGGCTCTTGTTTTTTCACCTTGTTTTGGAACTTCCGCAATCTTCTTCGACTCTTTCAATTCTTCTATCTCCTTCATCAATTGAGTCATTTTCTGAAGTAGCTTCTCAATTCTTTGATTTTCCGCCATTGATCAGTGTTGTTGAGACTGAATCCACAACGCTGTTCAGCTGTTCTACAAGTCCAGCCTGCACACACTCTTCTCCGTAGCTATAGCACAACCCAAACCGCTCCTCCGCTGCAGTACAGCCCACTCCTAGCTGCACTGTCTGACCACTTCTCCTGGCTGCACTACACACACCGTTGTCCGCCACCACAGAAACCTCAAAGTGGAGCAGCACAACGTCCGGTCCCTGTTGCTTTTGCTAAGTGACACGAGCTCACGAAGCTCTCTCTTCTGTCCTCTGCTAGCACACACCACAAACAACAATCACCTCTGCTTTGAGCAGCTGCAACTCTCTTGCTTCTCCTTCTTCCCTACGAGTCAACCTGGCCAACACTTTTCCACTTGAGCTAGCTACCCCTGTCTGCACTCACACCTGAACGCCTGGAGCTCCTCCACAAGCCACTGTTTCACCACCGGCCACCACCAGGACCAAGCGCCCCCTTCCTCAGCTTATGCCATAGCAGAGCAGCCCTGCTTCATCACCATTGCCACTTCTCAGGAGAACCTTGCTCTGATACCATGTAGTCTTTAGGGAAAAAATCTGGGATGGGCCAGTCCCTTGGACCTCCACACCCTCTTATATATATATAGCTGAACTTAGGTACATCTTAACTAGTACACTATAGAATACTCTAGAATCAGGTAGGACACTAACTTAGACTACAACATACTGGAATGTTCTAGGCACTCCTAGGACAGCACTAATATACTAACACTCCCTGGAATATTCTAGGCTCTCCTAGGACAGTCTCCAACATTACTATAATGTTTTTTTCTAAAATCTCAAGTGGATAGATCATGGTGCCAATGTGGGGTAGAGACATTTCTAGGTCCACCAATGGTATGGATTACTTGTACACATAAACAGATTTCTCGATGTTGTCTTCGACCTTGTATCAATCCTGGTGTGTACTTTGCCTTAAAAAGAATCCAAGTATGTAGTAAAGCAAAATAAGAATGGTACAGTTTCTTACCCCACACCGAAGTTGCTGGAGAACATTACCGTTCTCAAAAATTGCTGGCTTGAGAACATTATTAGGCTTTATGCAGCGCATGTAATGTGGTTCTGTTGCGCTGAGAGTTTCTAACAAACCTTGTAATTGTTGCTGTTATGTTACATGGGAAAAATATAAGTTGTTATAACAAAGCTAGAACAGGCTGAAAAACAAAGCAATGACTTTCTTTTACCTTGAAGCTTGAACTTATCGATGTGAACTTTGTGGATTTAGTCGATTGTTCAGAAGGAGGAAAAAGACTTGAAACAAATGGACATCTAGAAGCATGTAATAAATCCTGATGCTCGTTTACAGCAGCATCTATGTTTTTATCTAAGAATAGATCCGTTTGATATGTGACCTACAAAAGAAGAAAGTTCTTATTACATAACTGTGTCAGACTCAGCTGTAGAGAGCCAGATGTGGTGGCACTAGCATGCCCAACTAATTAATCCTTCCTGTGTGGTTGTACAGATTGTATACTGTATGATTGCTTTTGAGAATTCCCTTTTTCTGTATACACTTAGCATGCCATTCACCATGCTTTATAATCCAATAATGGTTGCTTAAATAAGAGGTCGTTGCGGTGCATATGCACCTATTTCTTCTAATGAATTCCCCTTATGGCCCCATCATTTTAATATATAAGAGGCCACACACGAAATTTCTTTAGCGGCCATTAAGCTTTTGGAGTTCAACTTGTTACACTCGCATTTAATAAATGTTTGAAATACGTAGTCCCATTATAGAACAGAGCTATGTGTATCTTTTGTTGTTTCTCATCTATTCAGAGCTTCAACGGTTTAGATCTGCATTTCGTTCAGCAAGATAAACTGGTATAGGCAGAGGTTCCCCATTTTGCTCTCACTACAATGAATGCATCAGCAGCACAAAGCCAATTTGTTCTACACAGAATTATTTATTCAGTCAGAGAGACTCCAGAATTATGTCACTTACATTTCCCGCATAGTGATGAATAGTGAAATCGGACCTTGAAAATTTGGGCCTACTGAAGTGCGGATTGTCCTTAAATTTTTGATAGAGCTTTTCAGCGAATATTTCATGGGTTGAGTTTCGCAACATGCTGAAGTATAAGATAATGTATGTTAGTAAGGATCAAAATAATCACAGAAAAGGAATCACAGTATTACTTGTACATACCAAGTCTCATCCAGTAGAGAAATTATCCCCCCTGGTTTCTGCATTGCATGAAATCAGAAATAAGAAATCAGAAATGTGATTTCATTGCATGGCTCAACCTTATTGGAATTGATCAATGGATTCAATGTAGTAACAAGATATGCATGGAACTCAAATAGTCTAGTATGTTCGCTAATCCTGACTAAAGGATAATTTCCCATCCAGTTCTGGGTTTTACCTTGACTCTATGGAAGCAAAAAATGTAATAATTACTTGAACTTAGTTGAAAGAAAATGTAGAGGTCTTCAGATTAGTGTGCGCCTAGAACAGACTGTATCAATATAGAAAAGAGTTGTCTGGGTAATAAAAGGGTATTGCAACAAACACCAAATGTTGTAGCAATTAGACCTTCGATTGCTATTGGGCCAAAAGGCCGGGATATAAACATGTACAAGGGTATGAAGAAAATGTAATGAACACCATATACAAGAGAGAAACTACACAGCTATACCTAGTATACTTAACAGATTACCTTCTCAATGAGATCAAGAATCTCTTGGTTGTCCACAAACTGGATGTAACTCCAATCAATTTCTTCCTTTGTATATTCTTCTTGCTCCATCTTAAAAACATGCTGCTCAGGGAAAATTGTAGAATTAGTGTAAACCTTAACTGACCATAATATAACATAATAAAAAGTACAGTAAAAAACATTATCAGTTAAAACTCAATTCTCAAACCTGATTAAAGTGTTGCTGGAGCTTCTCATTGGTTAAGTTGATACAAAACTGCTCAAAACTGCAGCATAGCGAAATATTAACACTAGAAAGATATCACCCCCCACATCATAACATAGTTTAATGTCAAGTCATAGTAATTACTATTCCGAGAATTTTTATAAAAGCATCGAGTTGAAAATATTAGAGTCCATTGTTAAGCTCTACACTAGTGTACTGATTGTTCAATACCTAAAAAAACAATTTTCCATCCATGTTCATGTGCTTTCACAAGTTTCGCTGACGAGCACACTAAGCAGTAAGCTTACACTATTTGTACCCCCTCCATCACTAAATGTGAGTCATTTTTTACTTTTCACGGGCATCAAATGAGATCTCTCTCTTGCTCAATAACGCCATAAATAAACCTAACCAACTGATGGTAAATAATTTAGTTAACAGTCCATAAGCACAATGTTGAACCGGTACTGGGCTTTTCTAGTGTGTATCCCCTTTGGCCCATATGGCCCATGTAGCTGTGTGTATATATAGAAGGGTTCTCTCCTGGAGAAACCCTAAGAGACAGAATATACTGAGGCGGCTGCCCAAACAGGTTAGCCACCTTCACCCCTCTTGTGTTCTACATGGTATCAGAGCAAGGTTCGATGGTGATGGTGGCCAAGACTGCTGCTGCTGGGAGGTGCGCCTCTCTGGTGGAGTGAAGAAGGGAAGGGAAAGTCCAGATCTGCTGCAAGGGGCAGTGGATTTGGAGGAGCTGGTGAAGTTTAGATCTACTGCAGGAGGCAGTGGATTTGGAGGTGCTGGTGGTAGTGCTGGAAGGAGGTGATGGGGGAGAACGGCAACAACCAACAGCTGGCTCAGGCCTTGGAGAAACTGACGGAGTTCCTCATCGCCAAGAAGGAGGATGGTGCTAGCTACTCCGGTGCAGTCCCTCAATAGGTAGAGCTAATTCAGAAGATCGATCTCATGCCAAATGAGATCAAACTAGAAGGTGTGGGAAACTACTTGAGCTGGTCAAGAAGGGCTCTTCTAATCCTAAAGACCAAGAATTTGGAGGGGTATGTCTTTGGTCAGGTCGGTGAGCCAGGGGACAAGACAAGTTCAGAGTGGAAGAAATGGAGTACCACCAATTCTGTGGTGATGGCTTGGCTGCTAAACTCGTTAGTTCCTATGATTGCTGCATCAGTGGAAGCTCTCTCTACTGCAGAGGAGGTATGGAGTACACTGTCAAATTTGTACTCAGGGAAGGGAAATGTCATGCTGATGGCACAAATTGAGGATAAGGTGCATGATTTAAAGCAAGGTGAAAAACCATTCATGGAGTATGTGGCTGAACTGCAGCGTTTGTGGTCTGATCTAGATGACTGTGATCCACTTGAGCTTGCACATGCTGAGTGCATTGTCTCTGCAAAACAGTGGATAGAGCACAGGCGTGTAATCAAGCTCCTGAAGGGACTGAACCCCTGTTTTGAAGGAAGGAGGGCAAATCTCTTCCACCAAACTAAACTCCCGTCTATTGGAGAGGTTATTGCAGCTATGCAACAAGAGGAGATGAGGCTAAAACTTGGAAAAGGAGGTGAACATGCCTCTAATCCTGCCTTATTTGTGACAGAGAGGCAGGAGACAAGGGACTGTTATAATTGTGGAAAACCAGGCCACCTGAGCTACAATTGCACAGCTCCAAGGCGGGGTAGAGGAAGAGGTTACAACAGGGGGTTTTACCGTGGAGGTAGAGGTCGAGGTGGCCACAACAACTCAGGGCCACCGAGAGCGCATGTTGCTGTTTCTAAAGACGGTCAGGTAAGTGCAGCCACCCATGAAAAGAACAAGAAGGGAGGACAGGAGGATGACACTTTTGGAAGCTTTGCACATTTCGCCTGCGCAAATGAAGGTAATATTGGAAAAGCATCTATAGCTACCCATAAAATTGATCCAGAGTGGACTCTTGACTCAGGGGCATCTAAACATGTGACCAGCAACACTAGCGAATTTGAATCCTATGATAAATATCCTATCTCTCAGATTAAACCATACAAACTGCTGATGGCACAGCACAACCCATCAAAGGTGTAGGGACTGTTCAGTGCACTCCCTTCATAAAACTATCTTCAGTGTTACATGTTCCAGCGTTCCCTGTCAATTTGATATCTCTAAGTGCTTTAATTGATCAACTGGACTGCATAATATATCTTGATAAGAAAATGTGTGTGATTCAGGAGAGGCTGACAGGCAGGAGGATTGGGACTAGAACCAGGCATAGAGGACTATGGTACATGGATCGTGGAGGTTCGGTGTTTACTGTTGTTGCTGATGAAAGGGAGAATATTGCCATGATTCATCACTGTAGAATGGGTCATATGTCTTTTGATAAGATGACCAGAGTCTTCCCTGATGTAATGCATGGAATTGATAAGAACAAATTAAGATGTGATGCTTGTGAGTATGCCAAGCACACACGAACCATTTATGTGAGTAAGGGAATTCGAAGTATATTCCCATTTATGCTTATTCATTCAGATGTGTGGACATGTCCTGTTGTATCTGTGAGTGGAATGAAGAATTTTGTGACCTTTATTGATTGCCATACTCGTATGACTTGGGTTTATTTGATGTAACACAAGGATGAAGTATTCAAATGCTTCCAGAACTTCTATTCTTATGTGAAAACCCAGTTCAATGTGCAGGTGCAGATGATCAGGACTGATAATGGGACAGAGTATGTCAATAAAGGATTCAGCACTTTCTTGTCAGAGCATGGCATCCTACATCAAACCTCTTGTCCAGACACACCTCCACACCTCCACAGAATGGAGTAGCAGAAAGGAAGAATCGACATATTTTAGAAGTTGCAAGATCTCTTATGTTTACTATGAATGTACCTAAGTTCCTGTGGAGTGAGGTTGTGATGACTGCCACCTACTTGATAAATAGAATGCCTTCCAGAGTTATGGGCATGAAGTCACCCTGTGAGATGTTAATGGGTGAGAATACATTTCTAGTCCCACCAAAATTATTTGGTTGTACTTGTTTTGTTAGAGATCACAGACCATCTGTTAGTAAACTTGACCCAAAAGCAGTAAAATGCATTTTTATTGGATATACATCTGGGAAGCGTGGCTACAAGTGTTGGAGTCCATCAGAACGACGTACCTTTGTAAGTATGGATGTCACTTTTCAAGAATCTGAGCCCTTCTATGGTGAAAAGACTGATATAAGTATGTTGTTTGAGGAGCTTGACCAACAGAAGAATAATGAGGTTGGCCAAGAGGGGGAGAAGAGTATTGTTGCAAGGCCAGAACAACATGCCCCACAACATGCCCCACAACCAATCGTGGCTTCAGTCCCTATTTCTGTTGCTGCTACACCATCTAATGTCCTTGTTGAACCACCTGTCCATGCTGAACCACCTGTCGTACAACCTGAAAACATACAAAGGTGGAGGGACAACATACTGGTGTATTCGCGACGACCTCGAGGGGGAGTACAACAGGAGCAACAGGTGAATGGGGAACAACAAATGCAGGGGGAGCAACAAGAGGATGAGGTTGATGAGAGTACGTCTAGTGGCAGCAGTCAGTCTGAAAATGAGCCTGTAGCCATAGATGAATCACTGAATTTGCCAATTGCTTTGAGGAAGGGTAAACGTGGAGTTAACCATGACATTAGCAACTATGTGTCTTATGAGTGCTTGTCTCCCTCGTACAGAGCATTTGTTGCTTCTCTGCAATCTATCTCAATTCCAACTGATTGGAAAGCAGCTAAACATGATCCAAATTGGAGGCAGGCTATGATGGAGGAGCTGGATGCTTTGAGGAAGAACAAAACATGGGAACTTGCACATCTTCCAGAAGGAAAGAAGGCAGTGTCTTGCAAGTGGATTTATACAATTAAACAAAATTCAGAAGGCAAGATTGACCGATACAAGGCAAGACTAGTGGCGAGGGGATATAGTCAGACCTATGGCATAGATTATGATGAAACATTTACTCCAGTGGCGAAGATGAACACTGTGAGGATTTTGGTTTCCTGTGCTGCTAATTTTGGGTGGCCTTTACACCAACTAGATGTTAAAAATGCCTTCCTGCATGGTGATCTAAAAGAAGAAGTGTACATGGAACTCCCACCAAGCTTTGCTACATCAAAAACTGCTGGCAAGGTATGCAGATTGAAAAAGTCTCTTTATGGCTTAAAACAATCTCCAAGGGCATGGTTTGATAGATTCAGGCATGCAGTTTGTGATATGGGCTACATGCAATGTAATGGAGATCACACTGTCTTTTATAGACATCAAAACCAGAAAGTCACTATACTTGCAGTGTATGTTGATGACATCATAATTACTGGCGATGATGAAGCAGAAATAGTGAAGCTAAAAGGGTGCTTGAGTAAAGCATTTGAAGTCAAAGATCTTGGAAAGCTCAAATATTTCTTAGGCATAGAAGTTGCTAGGTCTCCAAAGGGAATTGCTCTCTCCCAAAGAAAATATACCTTGGATCTTCTAAGTGATATGGGTATGCTTGGATGTCGGGCAGCTTCAACTCCCATCGATCAAAACCATAAAGTGACTGCTATATCTGGTGAACTAGTTGATAAGGAGAGATATCAAAAGCTGGTTGGGCGACTTTTATATTTGTGTCACACAAGGCCTGACATTGCTTATGCAGTGAGTATTGTGAGTAGATATATGCATGAGCCAAGGAGTGGGCATCTGGATATTGTTTACTGAATCTTGAGGTATTTAAAGGGTAGTCCAGGTAAAGGGCTATGGTTTAGGAGCAATGGACACTTATGAGTTGATGGGTACAGCGATGCTGATTGGGCAAGTTGTCTGGATGATAGAAGATCAACTTCTGGCTATTGTGTCTTTGTTGGAGGGAACTTGGTGTCATGGAGGAGCAAGAAGCAATCCGTAGTATCCAAATCAACTCTAAAGCTGAATACAGAGCAATGTCTCAAGGGCTAAGTGAAATGTTGTGGGTGAGAAATCTCCTTAATGAACTGAAGGTGCTGAGACAGGGCCATCTAAATGTGTGGTGTGACAACCAGTCAGCCATTAGCATTGCAAATAATCTTGTACAGCATGATCGAACCAAGCATGTGGAGATAGACCGATTCTTCATCAAGGAAAAATTAGATGCAGGAATTATCAAAATATCTTATGTGAGTTCAGGACATCAAGTGGCAGACTGTCTAACCAAGGGTCTGGGAACTAAGGAGTGCAATTTGGCTTGTGACAAGATGGGAATGATAGATATCTATCATCCATCTTGAGGGGGAGTGTTGAACCGGTACTGGGCTTTTCTAGTGTGTATCCCCTTTGGCCCATATGGCCCATGTAGCTGTGTGTATATATAGAAGGGTTCTCTCCTGGAGAAACCCTAAGAGACAGAATATACTGAGGCGGCTGCCCAAACAGGTTAGCCACCTTCACCCCTCTTGTGTTCTACACACAAAATTACACTCAATCTTTTGTAGCAGCAGTATGTGTTATCTGTGCAATCGAGCAATTGACTGTATAGCAGCTAGCAACTGCATGCAAGTATGTTATTGCTACAATCCAAAGATGAGATCTTTGTAAAAATTCAAATACCATATTGGCAACCCTGTTGCTGTGCAGTTGCCACAACCATTTGCTACAGAACATCCACGTAAATGTGAAAAATGAATGCATATAACGTCCAATCTAATTTCATGCACACAATGTCCCCATTAATGTCAGCTACAAGATGTTTAGTCCATCAATCTTTTCTTCTTGAGGGTATTTTTTAGGAGTAAAAAACGCCCCTAAAATCTTAATTATATTTTTTTCTCAAAAATGTCAAGTTGCTTAGTTGTTCTCTCATTTTATCTTTGGGTTCCATATGTTTCCGTTGCGTTTCATATTACCCCAACTTGCTTGGGACAAAAGGCTATGTTTTTGTTGTTGTTGATGATGATTCATCTGTGCCTAGCTACTTGCCGCTCAAAAAGGAAACCGAAAGTACAATTTCAGATAAGCGTACCTAGCCAAAAAGACCAACAAAACAAAGATTTGAAAAAAAAGTTCCTTGGTGATATGCTGATATATTTCTAGCCAAGACAGTTGTATGTGTGCCCTGTGTCTTATAAGTACATCAAGGATTTTTATACTAGATGCGGCCAAAAGCACGAATCTTTTTGTATAAGCAGAAAATACCAAAAAGGCACATGTATACAATACACAACATGGCCACAACCCAACAAACAATTAAAAATCCGGTAGCTAACTAAATGAGAAACAAAAGAAAACTAATAGCCATAGCCGTGGCCAAGGTCCAGAGCTTGGCCATAGCAGGTGGACAAGTACACAAGATTAAATCTGCATTTGGCATTGTGGTGGATTGTGATAATCTTGTTTGTCTAACCAGCTTTTGCCTAATTTATGTGGCTAACCAGATTTTGTCTATTTTTGTGGCTATTTTTCTACAGGAAATAAAACAAGTTCAGCACAGCACGGTTAAGCAACTGCAATCTGAGCCCAACACAAGACCAAATGTAAAAGCATTCCACATAAGTACCTGTTTGTTTTGAAACTTTCAAATCCATAAATATCCAGCACACCAATCAAAAGCTTTGAATCGGGATCCTGTCCTATTGTGGTATTGATCTTATTCACGATCCTAAAGAACAGAAGACACAACAGTTGTCAGTTGTTTTTCTGTGCAATAACAGTGACATGACAGAGAGCAACATGACAATTACTTCCCAGACTAATGTTTTGAAACTTACCAATCAAACAAACGGGAGTAAACGATTCTGGCCAATGCATCTCTACTAAGAGCTGCTGCTCGTAAATCCAAGTTTCTTACAATACTCTCCCCACGTGTTACCATAACACGCTTACATAAGGATTCCTCAAGAGACTTCTCGTCGCACCTACAGTGTGTTGCCAAATTCATGTCATGTCGAAGATGACAGGAAAATATTGAGGATAGAACCTAGACAGGAGGATTACATGAAAAGCTCTGCAGCTGTCTTAAGATGGAATTTGGATTTGTCATCTTTGGGTACAGAAGAATCTGCTTCATTCCCTTCAGAAAATTCCACATTACCCAGATGAAGAATAGCAGCAACAACTCTGAATATGGCATCCTGAAAAGTATGCAATAAGAATATTAAGCAAAGATGGTTTTCTGATGAAGTAAACTAGTTTCAAACATAACCATAGGCTTACCTGCTCATCAGAACTAATGCCTACGATATCCATTGCTCTCCTGGTTGCTACATATTCTGAAGAATCATCCATTGCATCAAGATTAATGCAATTAGACTGGTTGAGATAGTGAAATGATGCTGCATCTCCCAATTTATACCTCTCACGGTCCTGAAATACCATTATTGGAGTACAGATCAGAAGTTGAGTTAATGCAGTTCGCAAAAAAGATAAGCAGTAACTAGGGTCACAAATTACAATGGCTGCCTAACTGAAACAATGATGCAAATAAGAAGCAATACCAACAGTGTATTAGATGTTTTATGCTTGCAATTGAACACTCAAGAATGTAATAGCAAATGAATTACATCTCGACTGACCAAATGTAAGTCCCAGTAATGTATAACGAGGTATCTCTCAGTCCACAGATTACAAATGCTATGTTTATACCCAGTTTGCAGTTTTCGCTTAGACAGGTTACTCAGAAATTTGTTGTATTTTATTTTGAAGCAGATTATTTCCAATGTGTGGTCCAAACCTTAAAGTGATCGACTTAAAACACCCCATTTGATGGCCTCTAGAGAGTTAGAAAAGATAGCAATTCCACAAAATATTGTTACAACATCATATTCAGGAATTGTGATTGCCATGTTACCTCTAGTGGTGCAGCACATAGCATGTAAAAGCAGTGATAGTTTCTTTCTGGATCAGATATTTGACAGACACGAGATCTCTCCAAAAGGTAAGTCCTTATGGCAGCTCCTGAGATCTTCCCATTCTGATCAAACTGAAGCTCAACAAATTTGCCGAAACGACTGCATTATTAGGTAAAAGAAATGTGTCAAGCCATATTGCAAGAAGAAAATGTAAACTTCTACTGAATGAACAAATACTAATGAGAGAAAACAAGGTAAACCAATAGAATCATAGTTCTACTGAAGTTCATTACCTCGAATTATTATTCCTGACAGTTTTTGCATTTCCAAATGCCTCAAGAACAGGATTGGACTGTGCAATCAAACAGATAAAGTGGAAAATATAAGCCAGTGCTATAACATTACTTTTAATTACTGAGAGAAAGGGTTTGATTACAAAATAATACTCCACATAAAGTAATAAATGATAGCTCATAATCCACATATCCACTATTTTAAGGTTGTTTAAGAGAAATAGAGCGCCAAAAGTGACAACAGAAAGTGCTAACGAGGGACTCACCTCCAGCACTTGTTGTTGCACTGACCTTACACCAGATTCAACTTTGCCACCCATGAAAGCAAGATACTGCATAAGCATTTTAGTGCTTTCTGTCTTACCAGCTCCACTTTCGCCACTCACCAATATGGCTTGGCTGATACCATAATTCATCATAAGCCTGCACCATGGGTATTTTAGATATATATACAAATTCAAGCACAAAAAACTCAAAAGCTCTTTCTTTGCAAAAAAAACACACCTATATGCACGGTCTGCCATGGCAAAAGGATGGGGACTTAGCTCACCAAATTCAGCTCCTTTGTAGATTCCCATCATATGATCATTATAAAGGTGAGGAAGTCTTTGAAACGGATTTACAGCTATTAATATGTTCCCGGTATAAGTCTGGAAGAAAGAGATTAATCAATTAAGTTAGGACAGGATGTTACCAAATTAACAAATACATTAGAGAAGCTCATAAAACTTAATTAGTGCTGATAAATTCCAAATTCCTAAAATGTAGAAACTACAAACAAGAAAAAGCAAACACATGTGAAATATTGTAGGCTACGAGGCATAAAAATTGACAACTGTACAGGAGGACTAATTAATCAAAAAATCAACTATCTAAAATACCAATGGAGCTTGCAGCTTCTCTTAGAACTTTGCTCAATCAGCTTACCTATCAGTCAGTCACTTAATTCTCTCCTCCCATCGTGTGTACATTATTTCCCGTCTCTCTTGTTAATTGTGAACATATTGATCCTTTAACAAGATTTTACTGTCTGGGCCTATCTATACTTCAACTGAGGATGGATGTGGCTCAAACAATGCATATATGAAATAGCATAAGAAGAGCTGATATGCTGCACTACTCAACTCACATATATTTCGTTCATTCCATATCTTGACTTCAAGTTCCTGAGAACTCCCGGTTCATGTAGATAAGCTAGCCTTGTCATATCCTCAACACCACAGCGTGCCACTTCTACATCCCTAGGATAGACACTTGACGAATTTGCAGTAACCTGTAATAAGATAACAAACTTGACACTAAACGTGCGAAATTTTTATTGAAGTTATAAATTTCCTTCAGTGCAATAGCTTACAATCTATACCTACTGGCACTAACAAATTCACAGTTGGAAGCTAAATAACGATTAACTGAGATTTATAATGTATCTCAGAAGAAGAAAAAATGATGTAATAGCCCTAGTGGCATGAGTAAAAGAGTGCAAGTTATCAAGAAACTGGGAGCTGACCTTCTTTCCAGAACTGCATTTTATAACTAATTCGTCCCCATGGACCTCCTCCACCAGGCCATCAATCCAAGCCACATCAGCATCCTCGACCCAAACATGAGAACCCACTGTAAAGCGGTCAATGGATGCCTACAATGGAATATTCATAACACATGAAGATGTGGTATTGTTAACTGACTGAAGAAAAATTGAAAAAAAAAATAGCAATATGTCAAAATCTCATTTAATAATCGCAACCCCTGGAGCCGGATTACTGATAAACAGATAGTTGAGCAATTATGGAATATCAAGTGCTACAGTTCCATTGTGTTAGTTTACAACTTACTAGTAAAATATCAAGATAAAGAACTGGTAATTACAAAATACAGAACCTAAGTTCATTCATCAAATTAAAATGGGAATGAAAACAAATTTTCAGAAAGCATAATTATACATCATCACATTATGTATGTGCAAATTAATTCAAGATGTGGAATAGAAGAGAGTATAAAAATCCTGATTTTCTCCAGTGATGCCAGCTCAGTAATATCATGTAGGCAGGCCCCTATATCAGTGTCGCTAGGCTCAGCTTCCCCACGCAAAGTCCAAAAGAGAATATTCCTGCTAAATGTAATTGTACCGGTAGCAGCCAACTGTTGAAAAGTGGAGTAGAAAGTAGCTATTGGCATTTGTGGCTTGTTGAGGTTGATGAAATATTGGTTCTCATTTTGGCACTCGTGGTTTTTGTTAAGTTGGAGTAGTTGGGAGACTAATGCATATGTATGTGTATCACTGAGCTGACAGTTGATGCCCATGGAAATGTTGGCTAGGATCGTGGAATGTGTGTTTGTTGCAACGTGGCGGTGTTCGAGCTGATATGGGCAACAGAAGACGTGATGCGTCGAATCTTTGATAGACTTGACATGTGAGGGTATGGAGATGTATCCCGCCGATTGTTCGCAGTGACCTTCCCCTCAGCGGAGGTCATGCGCCTTTGTGCCTGCAGTTCCTCCCTCACCTTGCCGATCAGCCAGGTCATGCTCGACATCACGCCCTCGATGGAGTCCACTCCCTCGGCGTTCAAGCTGACTTCCACATGGATCAAGATCCTAGGCTACCCCGAGGAGCCAAAGCTCAGAACCATGGCCTTTCTGGAGTTGGCAGCCCAGGCGGTGGGGAAGATGGTTGAGGTTGACGAGGAGTCCCTGGCAGGGAGTGGACCGGTCCGCATCAGGGTGCTCTGCCCTAACCCGTCCTAGATGCCCGGGGTCCTCCCGACGATCTACTTTGGCGAGGACGGCTGGCGCATGATCGTCGAGCTCGACACGGCCCCGCCCCCCAGAGATCTCCTCCACGGCCGGTGGCTCCCCCGTCCGACAGCCGGTCTGGGAGCAAGGATGACTCATCGGGGGAGGATGACGACGGGGACAACGGTGCCGACGACCAGGCTGAGGAAGGACATGGAGGGTCTTCACCTGGTACCTCCGCGCCTACCCCACCCGGCGGATCGATCGCACGTGCGCCGCCCACGATCTAGGAACAGTTGGGGCTCACTCGGGTACCACTCGATCTCTCCATCGCTCAGTAATGTAACATCCCAAAACTTTAATCCAAGTGATCAAGATCCAAATCACCCAATTTAGGGTTAACAAAAACTTTTTCTCATTTAAATAATTAAGCATGCATATGTGTGTTGCATTAAATAGAAATTGTTTTGAATTGCCATGATTGATTGTTCTATTGGTTGTAAAATGATTCTAAGATGAATTCCACATCATCTAGATCATCCCCAGCAAAATCCAAAGAAAAAAGAAATCAAATAGAATTAATAATGGAAATGGTCACTTTTGCCATTTTAACCAACTAGGGCACTTTGGGTGTTCCTAGAACTCAATTTCAAACAGAAACAATTGTGGATCTTTGCACCCCTTGCTAGTACAAGTAGTGATGTACCAAGGCCCACTTTGTGATCTCCAAAAACATTCAAACTCTAAATTTAAAAGACATTTGAAAATGGACCCAAGTGTATGTACCTAGATCACACTTTTTCAAAAACCATTCAAATGACTTCAACTTAACAAATCCCAGCAACCAGAGATGCTCAAGCATTAGACCAACCACTCCACCAAAAATCTCTGAAAATTTCAAATCTTTGTGTCATGCGGCCATTTGGTCGAACACCTGGCATGCACAGATCACACCCTAGTATAGCATCACTGTTTCTACAGGGATTTGCAACCCCATTGACCCCAACTCACTCCCTCTGTCCCTCTTTGATCTAACCAGGCCATAACCAGCCCACTCCCTAGTCCCTAGCAGCAGTGCCGCGCCACCCCGAGGCCATGATCGCCGGCCGACCGTGCCCAAGCCACAGGAGACCACCAGCCCTTCTCCGCCGTCAGGGAAGGCGTGATCACCCGCCGCACGGTCCACCCCACGCCAGCCAGCCTGACCACCGAGGACAAGCTCACGAGACTAAGGCCGCTAAGGCCTCTGCGCCATACGCCAGAAAGCGCCATCCCCGGCAGCGCCGCCCCGACCACGCCTGCCGCTTTGACCCCTTGACTTCGCCAGACACGCTCTTCTCCCGCCGCGTGACCCACAGTCGCCGGGAACCACGTCGAGCACTGTCTCTGTCGCTCAAAGCGCGAGACGCTCCCGACCGCAATCCACCACCCCTAGCACCGCCTTTAAGCCCTAGCTGACCGCCAGGGAACCGCCCACCGTCCGCCTACCTTGCCCACGCCTCTAGCGCCTTGTGACGTCGTCACCGACGAGCTCCACCCATGCTTCTCTGCCGTCTCGCCGAGCCTATATAAGGGAGCCTCCCCGGCACCATTTCTTCACACTCCCACACTCCTCGACCACTCGCCGTAGCAGCCTCCGCCTGAATTTCGCCGGAGATAGCGCAGCAGAGGAGAGACGCCCGTCGATTTCGTCCCACCTCGAGCTGCCGCGACTACCGAGCCCGCCGTCGTCTCCTCGCTCAAACGCCCCATCGCAAGCTTGCTGGATCCTCGGTATGCCCCCACCGCACTTCAGCCGCTGAGTTTTCGCCGCGACGTGTCCGTCGTCGACGATGAACGTGAGTCGTAGATTCTAGTTCTAATCTTACGGTCCATGTTGCCTGCAGCGTGCTTAAAGCGCCAACGACATATGGGACCCCTTGTCACCGTCCTCGGCCATGTGAGTGAGACCGGGCCGGCCCATTAGTGTTCCCACGCAACCCAGCAGATTCAAATAAACCTTTTTCTTTTTAGACTTAAACTAGATTCTATCCCCTAGGTTGAAAATAATTTCAGAGAGTTTTACAAATCCAAATTGAATGATTCCAATTTTGTTGGAAAGTTAATTGAAAACTCTATCCAAGCCCGTTGGATTTAAATCAATTAGAGTTAGAGATCTCTCCTAGCAAAAATAACAAGACAGAAGCTTTTTCACATTCAAACATTTTTCTAAAATCAACCATAATAGCTTTTGATTTGATTCCAACTCTCAAAAATCACATTTAACTATACCTATATGAATATGTAATAATATTAAGGTTTGCATGCAGTGACTTTGAACTAGTACCAAAATAATGCTATATAGGCATTTCTAGTCACTTTAAATCATTAAATATTAAACTTAAACTTATTAAAATGTGATCCAACCTTTAAATCACATTCCCATGTGTTAGAATATGTGGTGATGACATGTGTCCATATGATCCCATATTTTAATTGGAGAATATTAAATCTTAGTTATTTTCAATGAGTAGAAATTACTTTTCTCAAATAAAATAAATAAAACTAGTCTTTAAACCTTGTGATGTTTGAGATGATACTAGATCATCAAATGTGTGCCTTAGTGTGCTAAATAGACTAGTTAAGTACTGTTTGGTGATTGTGTATTCCGTATGTATTTATAGATGATAGTACCGAACAAATCTTCGAGGAGGAGGAGTTCTATCAAGAAGAGGAGGAAGAGAATTTCAAACCACTTCACCAACCAAGGCAAGCCATCATTAACAATGCAAGCTAACCCTTGCAAGCTTGATAACCTAAGCAAATGCATTAGGCATGCTTTGGTTATACCCTTTTTAGTTATACCATCCCAAGTTTTGCTTACAAGCTTTACTCTCTTTTACTTAACCAAAGTTCTTTACTTTGTTTATAGATAACATAAAGAGTATAAAACTTGGCCTATCTAGTTAGACTTAGATGTCATTTTATGGCATGATATTAATCTTAGCATCCCACATTAGTGAATACTCTTAACTTAGTGATTAGAGCCAAACCAAAAACTTGATCACTTTAGATGGAAATACTTGGTGAGTCATTCTATTGAGATGTTTTGACATGTGTTGAGAAACACAAATGGTTTATGATGATGAAAATGTTGATGAGCCTTAGCCCCTTTATAAAAACTGATGGTTGGGTTCGGATGCGATACCATTCAAATTTTCCGTAAAACCACAATACCTGAATTGGGTAAGGCTTAGCCGGAAGTTTATATGCATTAGTATAAGTTCCCTCGCGGGAGAGGTTTGAGCTGAGGCTACCTCTCAATGTTGTCCACCTACGGTGCCGGGATGGCGGAGATGGCCATGGTGGGAGGCCAAGCTCATAGGAGAGGTGCTTATACTAGAGTGTGTAAAGGAAAGGTTATGTTTGATTATCGCATACTAAGTATGATGATTGAGGTTATCCCCATGATGTATCAATTTTGTGATGAAAGTGTACCACCTCCGCAGAGTGTCAAACTATTGAATAGCATGGCGTGGATTATGGACGATTGGAGTGGCCATCTTGTTAGTTGTCGATGTTTTCAAAATGACTTATGAAATGAATTGTGACATGACTTGACCACAACATGGTTGTGACTATGACAACTAAGTTCCCACTTAGGTGATTTTCAACTTTATTTTATCTTTCTTTGTTTCTGAACTCAGCTTAGGTTTAAAACTTAGCTTTACAAATAAACTTAGAGTTAGCATTCCTATTAGAACTATCTTACTTGTTAGCGGTAGTTTGCAAGTACTTAAAGAGTACTCATGGCTTTTGTCCCTGGCTATTCCCGTGACCAGACTATGAGGAGGACTACCCTGAAGGAGGACAGCAGGACGGCTACGACAACTAGGATCATCTCCCATCGTCAGCATTGCCTGTGACACTGAAGATGGACCCCACCGCTACGCTTATTATTCCGCTACTTGTTTGTATTAAGACTGGATCATGAGATCCTTTATTTGTGTAAGACCTTATTATGGTTTGTAATGGATGATGTACTGTGATATCCAATCTGTTATGTCTCGCAAAAATGGTAATCATGGGATTGGGATGTATGGCATAACCGGCATCTGGGATTAAAAATCCGGCTGTTGACAAGTAAGGCCCCAACTTCAGCTTGAAGGCCGGATACACGGGACACCTGGACGTGACTTCAGCACCAAGGACGGCTCCGCCTAGCCCTCGGCAGGGGGACAGGAACTCTGGGAGTGTGGAGATGGAGGTCACGGCACCCTCGTCACCATGCTCACCCAGAATGGTCTGCTACACCCCGTCTCCCGGCTCGACACCCACCTAGCTGAGGGGCTCGCCAGCACCGGTCCCCGCGACGCCGGCTCGTACGGGCATGGAGTCATCCCCTGTCTTCCCCGACACTCCGGTGGCTTGCGCCATGATGCGCCAACCTCGACCCACCCCTCGTCCCCCCCCCCCACCCAGCCCTCCCGTCAAAGCGCGTGTATTGCTCGCTTGTGGGATAGCGAGAGACTCATCGAGGCCCCTGGGGAACTATCTACCCATATATACTCCTTCTGCAAGGAGCTCTTCTCGGAAGGACCTCGCTTAGGGGGCGCGTTAGCGGCCGAATTTTGGACAGGAGAGGCCAGAGTCACCGCTAATGAGAATGCGGAGCTCACCCTCCCATTCCTTTCGGAAGAGGTAGAGAGGGTGGTTAGGTCGATGAAAACCAACTCGGCCCTAGGGCCGGATGGCCTTCCGGTGGATTTCTTCCAAACCTTCTAGGGTGCAATTCAGGAGGTAATAATGCCTATGTTCTAGGAGTTCTACTCCAGAACGCTAGTCCTGTCCCGCCTAAACTTTGGTGTGATCACCTTGATTCCCAAAGTAGTGGTAGCCATGGACATCCGCCATTTAGGCCGATTACGGTAATCAATGTCATCCAACGCATCTTCGCCAAGGTCTGCGCCTTACGAATTTCCCCGTTTATGGAGCGCCTGACCACCCATATCAGTTTTCCTTCCTCAAGGGCCGATTGATTCATGATGGGATCATGGCCCTCCAAGAGATCGTCCACGAGGTGAAAACCAACAGGACAACAAGGGTCTTCCTAAAATTAGATTTTTAGAAGGCGTATGACCGCCTGGACTGGCAGTTCCTGAGACAGGTACTAATCAGGAGGGGCTTTGATGACCGACTGATCACGTGGATCATGCAATTTTTTATGAGCGGCAACAATGCGATCAACATAAATGGCGAGGTGGGTCCTTATTTTCGCCCCACCTGTGGAGTGAGACAAGGGGACCCCATCTCCCCCTTCTGTTTAACTCAGTTGTAGATGCCCTTGCGGAGATCTTAGATAAAGCTAAGATCACCGGCCGCATCACTGGAGTGGTAGGGCACCTTATCCCGGGTGGGGGAGTGACCCATCTACAATATGTTGATGACACAATGATCATGATAGAAGGGTTGGACCGAGACATCAGTAATCTGAAGTTCCTACTTCTCTGCTTCCAGGAGATGTTGGGATTGAGGATTAATTTTGACAAGAGCAAGGTGATTGCACTGGGCTTCTCCCCGGAGGACCAGCAGAGGATAGTTGTCAATCTGAATTGTCGGCTAACCTCATTCCCCATCACATATCTGGGCATGCCGGTCAGGGATACCAAGATCCTCATTAGGACCTAGAGCCCCTAGTGGGTCGTGTGAGAGCGAAAGCAGAATCCTGGTGCGGCAAGTTTACCTCGAAAGGTAGCAAGACGATCCTCATCGACTCATGCCTTTCATGCTTACCTATGTATATTATGGGTTTGTACTTGCTGGCAGAAGGGGTGCGTGGTTCCTTCGATAAGGAACTGTCTCGCTTCTTTTGGCAGGACCCTAATGACCACCAAAAATATCATATGGTATAATGGGTAGACATTTGTGCCCCCAAGGAGCTTGGGAGCATAGGCATCTTGGCCTCGAGCCAATTTAATATGGCGCTGATGCTAAAATGGGTTTGGCGGATACTGAAGGGAGAGGAAGGATTATGGCTTGAACTCATTGAAGCTAAAACAATCAAAGAGACTATGACTCACCGTGTTTTGAAATTTTGGCAGTGTTTCGAAGTTAGCTTCACACCTTGTGATAATCTGTTCAATGGAACCACCAGGCAGTCAATATATCGAGAACGAGTGAGAGTTTGGAAAGATTCAACTTCTTGCTAAGAATATGCATGCCTAGAAATTTGACCGTGTTTTGAAAACGGTCTATATAGGAGACAAACATGAGATACGACGGGGAGTGAACCTCACCATTGGCAATGGTGAAGGTATACTCTTCTGGTTGGATCCGTGGCTTGATGGACGTCCCATGCGGGAAACCTACCCTCACCTTTTCGCGATATGTGCAAACCCGACAGCGTCCGTTGCTGATGCGGCCCAGGAAGGGATGTGGATCGTTCCCTTCTGTTGGACCTTCAACCCGGGAGAGGCGGATGCTTGGCAGACATTGCGAGATAGCTTGCCGACCGCACTCTCCACAGAGGCGGACTCTGTGACCTGGAGACTGACCCTATCTAGGACCTTCTCTGTTAGCTCGGCGTATAGGTCTCTATTTAGAGGGACCGCCATGCCATGGACAAACACCTGTGGAAACACCCTCTACCCCTAAAGACGAAGATCTCCGTGTGGCAACTGCTCCGCGATCGCCTTCCTTCAGGGGTAGAGGTACAACTGCGACAAGGGACGGGGGACGGGTTTGTGCGGTCCCGGAGACCGGATCACACATAATGTTCACCTATCCCGCGGCCCGGTTTCTATGGAACTTTATCTGAGAATCCCTGGGCCCCGAATAGGATGCTCGGGATCTTGGCGAGTTCCTTGAGACCCGCGCAAATGAGCCCGGCAAGGGGCGCCGCCTCTTCTGTTGTGATGTCCTGGACCCTGTGGACGGTGCGAAATAAAATGGTGATCGAAAAATTCTTTCTTCGACATGCCACTGACTCGATATTCAAATTCCTCGCTTTTTTACAGCAGTGGTACCCGCTATGTAGGTGCCAGGATAGGGAGAGGCTAGGCGGCATGCTCCGACACCTGATAGAGGAGGCGCGTCGCATCTCTCCCCCGTCCACCCGATCCTGAGCCCTAGATGAGCTGTAGGATCCTCAATGGTCTCACCGTTGTCGTTGAGTGTGTGTTGTACCTATGATGTTTGGGCTGGTTTGTGCTGTGGCCCTAACGTTTGTTTTTTCGTTCTGTTGCACTTTGTTGTACTCTGAATTGGATGGTTATTTTATTTATAAAGCTGGGCGAAAGCCTGTTTCCTCGAGGATTGTTAAATATGTGTTTGCAGAGTTTGCACCACCAATGGGACGAACCATAGCCATCAGTAGTCAGTTACTCATTTGATCAAACTAAAAGAAGAGTAAACAAGATCATTACTGCAATTGTGTACTGGATTCAAGCATTTGAGGCTCTACACCGAACCCACTAGCTCCGGGATATTACAGCCTAAAACCCAGAAAATTCGTACCAAATCAAACAGCTAGTGTCATGGTCATACCATCAGACCGACAGCCATATATATCGGAGAAGTGTACTACTAGTGTCTTCTCCCTCCTGAAGCATAAAAGCACAGTTATGGGATTGTCCAGACCACTATCGAAGCCCGACCCCGTATCCTGATCGACTGATCCAGATCGGGGTTCGAATTCGCTCCCCTGATTCGCCGATCACCACTCGCGCAAAACAGAAGGAACGTACCATGGGTGCCTTTGGAAGTGTCCTTCAGTATCCCCGCTCGATCATGCGGTCACCGTCGCCGCTGGATCACCGTCCTGCCGCCATTGACGTCGTCGTTGACGGAGGGCGGGGCAGCGGGAGATGTGCAGGTGGGCAGTGGAGCTGGGAAGGATCAGCAGGGAGGGAGGGAGGCCGCGCGCCGGGAAGTAGGAAGCTGCGAGGTTGGGAGTGGGAGGAGCAGGGGGGAGCGCGGGTGGACGGAGCACGGTGGTGGCGGCGAGGCTGGGTGTACAGAGGAGACGACGACTGAGGGCCGTGACAGGCTAGCTATTTTTTCGGTTTGGTACGGGTAGCGTGCAACGTACTACTGACAAATGAAAATGCAGCCAATCAGAAGGGAGTTCCGTCCCCGACCCCACCGCTAATTAACTGTTAATAGGACCGTGTCTCGACTTCTTCATTTCACCTCGGCTCTCGAATGGAGCACGTGCCTGGCGGCGACCGAGCAGTCTAGCAGCTAAAGTTGTCCATCAGCGCAGGAGTATGTTTTGTAGGTGCAGCCTGCCGATCTTTCGCACGTGTGATAACCGAAAAGAGCATGGCTAGCGCTAGCCGTCCGGGACGACGGGGGTTTCCCATGGTCCTCCTCCCCTACGCGTCACGTGTCCCAAAAATAGCCCAAAATTCCGGTTTTGCTGCAGAACACGTCCTTTTTGCTACAAATGTTTTCGGTTTTTTTTGAAGCAAAAAAACGGTTCGTTCCAGAAAATAGAACGTCCTGCCGGAGACTTCGCCAGAGACCTCGTCGGAGACCATACAGCAAAAAAATTATGCTAATGTAGCAAAACCGACTTCGTCGGAGACATTGTCGGAAAAAACTCGCTGGTGACTCTCGCCGAAAACCTTGTAGCAAAAACTTGACACTGTTGTAGCAAAATCACAAGACGGTTGTAGCAACAAAGTTCTTCTAATGTAGCGCAAAAGAAACTAACTTCGTCGGAGACTCTCGCCCGCAAACATCGCCGGCCGCCTCGTAGCAAAAATTTTGCACAATAGTAGCAAAACTTCAAAACAATTCTAGCAAAAAAATCCAGTAATTGTAGCAAAAAAAACAACTTCGCCGCCTCGGCTTGTAGCAGCCCGGTCTAGGGCTTGTAGCACCGCCGTCTCTGCTTGCGTAGACCAAGGGCTGGGTAGCATCTAGACTCACCGGAGGTTTTCGCCGGAGGTTTTCACCAGGCACCGACGCGGCGTGTAGCAAGGAGGACAACCACTTGTAGCAGGACGGCGGCCCATATGTAGCAGGGTTGCGCGACCGTGTGTAGTAGCACGAGATAGCCTCCGTGTCGGATCTCGTTGGCGAGATGGCCTTCGGCGTGGAGCTCGGCGGTGACATGGCCGCCCATGCGGTTCTCGGCGGCCACATGGCCTCCGGTGAGGAGATCGGCGGCGCGATGGCTGTCCGCTCGGTGCCCGGCGAAGATATGGCCTCTGGTGCGAAGCTCGGCGGCCATGGCGCGTGGAGGTGGAGCGGGCAGGCGCTTCAGCGAAGGCGAGCGCCAGACGAAGCTATGTGGCCGCCATCTCGGCGAGTAACGAGGCGGGAGGAGCGTGGCGCATGGCCTGAGGCGCTACAAGACTGAGCCGGTGGCCGCGCATTGCCGAAGCGCGACGGACGCTGAGATGAAGGAGATAAGAGGAGGAGGGCGCGTGGGTGTGGTGGGGCCTGTGGGAGATAGTTACGACGCGTGCGGAGGATGGGAACGATCCATCCCCCGGGGGATGGGAATCATTTCCCAAAGAGCATTGGGCGTACCAACCGAAATCTAACTCCCGTTCGGCCTGAGATTCCAAGTCTGACCAAATTTTAATCAAACTAGGTAAATTTTGAATAAATATAGACGATTTTATTTCAAAATAGTCGAGTTCGTACATATTAAGTCAAATTCGGACATATACCCGAATTTTGACTGCATTAGGCTAAAAAATATATAAAAATAACTACTAGGCGATGGCAATGCCGATGTCGATACCGCCGTTCACATGTCGAAGTTACGGTAGAAGCATGTGTAGTCGGGCGCCATGGTCGCCCGTCGCCGCCGCCATCGCCGGTGGCGCGAGATGCCCGCCGGTCGCCGTGAACGCCACGGCTGAGATGAGGGCGTGCCCTCATCGTCGTCCTCGTCGTCGAGGACGATAAGCAGCGCGCCCTAGTAGGCGGCCTGGACTAGTCGTAGTCGTCGTGCCGCATCCGCACCTCCCACGGCTAGAGAGAACGCTGGCTGAAGTTGTTCGCCTCCACGGGGTCGTCAGGGTACCTCTCAGCCATTACTGTCGTCGAGAGCTTCTTCTTTTCGCCAGAGGTGGAGTTCGTGGTTGGGGAATGGGGAGGCTTGAGCGTGTGGCCTATGAACCGGCGAGGACGCCGACATTTATTGCCGAAAGGGACGGCGAAGGCAGGATGGGTGTAGCGGTGTGGGCGGGAAAACGTGACATGGCGGGAAGGCGGGACGATGGTGGCACGCCATTAAGGCGACGCGTGGTCGACGAGACGGGCAGTCATTGCCCGACGGTCCATCGTGGGAGCCGAGGCAACGGGATGAGGATGACTCAGCTTTCACTCGCTGACAGGGCGGGTGAAAGGGCATGTATGCCCCCATATGTGGTTTTGGTAATTAATGACAATCTTTATGGACTAATGTGTTAATTGAGTTTCACTTGTAGATTTGTCCATTGGTATCGCTTGGACCATGTGTTGGGTTCAAGGTTGAAAATGAAGAAGCAATGTCCAAGGACTTTGTGCCTATTAGAATCTTGTTGAAGAAGAAGAAGAACAAGACCAAGTATGTCTTGAAGAAGAAGAAGATGGAGTTGCTCATGGCCATCTTCAAGATATCATCAAGAAATGAAGTGCAAGCTCAAGATACACCATCTCTAGAAGATCTCATACTTGGAGCTTGCCATCCTCGGCGATCATGGTGTGATGAAGACAAGTTCAAAGAAGAGGTTTACCCATGAAGTATGGGGAGCATTTCACAAGTCTTCATCAAGCAAGAGCAATCAAGAAAGGCGATCCATATTGAGAAGGACAAGATGGTCTACATAAAGCTCAAGTGGAATGCTCAAGGCAAAGATATGATCTTAATAGATTTTCTATTTTACCGATCTCTTATAGTGTTGGGAGACCGGATTTAGGATAGATAGTCGTACTATTAAGAGGGGCTCTTGAGTGGGTGACTCGATCGTATCTTTCAGAGAGAGCTCAAACCTTTGCATACATAGAATCATCTCTCTTGGTTGTTGTTTGGTTCTTGTCCATGTGAGGATCTACAGCTTGTGGTTATCTTCATAACAAGCTCTAGTTTATCAAAAACGGATTTCCCTTGCATATCTTATTGCCTTTTTGATCTTGCGGGTTTTCCAGCTCCACACCTTGGAAGGTATATCACATATATATATATATATATTCATGGTATTTTCTCCCTTGGTGATTCTACACGACGTTATATTTCCAACAAAATTGGTTTCATCTCATTTGGAGTTCGAATGCGAAAGTTATTGCAGTTTTGGTTTCTGAAATTTTCCTGACCGGAAGTTCCGGCTCTCCAACGGTTACTGCTAGGGCATGTTTGCCACCGGTAGTTCTGATGGAAGTTTTGGCCTTTGTTCCGATGCCCATGGGATGTGCTCAGTAAGGTATTTGTTTTGGAGTGCGCTATTTGATGGAACTTTAGTTAGATTTTCTAGCGGTAGTACCGTCCCCGCCGGAAGTTCCGATGGACGGCGGTAGTATCGGCCAGGCTCGCTTATCTGTTCCTCACATCGCTGTTTTGTGACCATTTCCTGGGTGCCACCGGTAGTACCGCTCCCCACCGGTACTACCGGTATGCATGATTCTATGCGTAACTGGCAGATCAGGGAGCCCTTTAAAAGGGACTCCTCTTCTCCTTCGTGGCTAACTTTCTTTTCTTGGTTCTTGGCTTTCTCTCTCTCCTCCATTATTGACCTTGAATAGCTTGACCTCTCCCCTTCCCCCTCTTATGATTCTTGCATCTTTGTCCATCCCGATGACGAAGAGATATACTCTGGTCCCTCGCGGTGATATCACATTGATGTAGCTTACAAGCAAGTGATAAGATAACTAGAATGTTATATCACGGGAACGAGAAAAGAGTACTTGTCGGTAACAAGATCAAACTAGGTATGAGGATACAGATGATTGAATCTCGGACATGTAATATATCACGAGACAAAGGGATTTAGTTACAAACGTTAAAGGTTCTCGCGATCACTAGAGTCATTGTTGAACGTGTGGGAGTTAGTACAGATCTCCAAGTCCTGCTGCTGATTATCGATCGGAGAGGGGTCTTGGTCATGTCTTCATTATTCGCGAACCATAGGGTGACACACTTAAGAGATACCAACACCATTTAGGAGCAAAAATGTTTCATAGAAAGATTATGAAAGCGCTGGAATTATTTCGATGGACACCGGAATTGTTTCAGGTGAAATTGCTGAAACTAGTTCTGCATGTGATATCAAAATATTGCAGGGGGTTTATGTGAATGTTTGTTAATTAAAGTAATTAGCAAAATTCTGAATAAAATAAATAAAATAGTTTTATTTAATGAGAGCTTCCATTAAATTTGGTAGAAAATTAATGCAAACTGAGTGGAGTTGGTTTAAATTGGAGTGGGCTTAGTGGAAGCTCCACTCACCATTATGGAGGGAGAGGTGGGGGCACCACCATGCCATGTGCATGGTGCCTTGGGGGCTACCCCTGCTATAAAATGAGCTCCCCTCCTCCTCCACTCTCACACCTCCTCGTGAAGGATCTCTCTCCCCCTCTAGTTTATTTCCCCAGGTCTCGGATTAGCGAGATACATGTTCTCTGTGGCTTTGTATGAAAGGAGTTGCTGCTTCTGCTGCATCGCTGGAGAGAGGACGCTGAGGTTGTCCGAGGACCGGACATGTGTGCGATCACGGATGCGCCGCTGAGTTGCGGTGTTGGACTTCCTCACGATCTTGAGATCGGCAAGCGAACGACTACATTACCCACGAGTCCAACCTCGTTACACTTTGTCGCTCTTTAAGGGTATGTTCTCTATGGATGTATATCCACCCGTTGATTGTATCTAGGTAGATAGATCTTGGTTCTTAGTAGTTCACATCATAGGAATTTTTTGGTTTTCTATGCTGCGAACCCAACAGTGGTATCGGAGCTAGGTCTATGCGTAGATGCTTTACACGGGTATAACACATATGAGTATGTGGGCTTTGATGATCATGTTATTGCATCTTCTATGTATTTTGGATATTGGTGGCATAGTGGGATGAAGTGGCCCGGACTAACTTTACATATCCTCGCACATGAGACTTGTTCCGCGGTTGACATGCAACTAGTTCTGCATAAGTGGCTAGCAGGTGTCTGTCTCTCCTACTATAGTCAATATCTGATTTACAACGAGTTGCTAATAATTTGATTATTATCGTTGTGGTTCCATGTTCGTAGGTATGAACGGTTCTATCTTCGAAAGCCCTAAGCCACGTAAAACTTGCAATTGATAAATTAGAGGCATCTAGTTTAGATTGTTGTTGGGCAAGTGTCATGATATGGTGACGTTATAATTTATAGTATGGATTGATACTCTTGGAAATTATAACACACCAAAGTGTAAGTTCCATAGATCTTGGCCTTACACATATAGGAATAATAAAGATCATACCACAATGCACATGATAGTGATCAAGTGTTAGAACCATATCATATCACTTTTGCATATGATGTTTGTTTGCATCTTATGTTGCTTGTTTGGTGCTTTAGTAGCATTATAAGATGGTCCCTCATTTAAATATCAAGATAAGAATGTATTCTTCCTTGAGTATGCACCATTAATAAAGTTTATCATTTCGAGACATCACGTGATGATCGGGTGTGATAGGCTCTACCTTCACATACAACGGGTGTAAGACAGTTTTACACGCGTGAATACTAAGGTCCTTACTTGGCGAGCCTAGCATGTACAAACATGGTCTCGGAACACGAACCGAAAGGTAAAGCAGGAGTTATATGGTTGATATGATAACCATATAGATGCTCGCCTTTGAAGCTACCCCAACTCACATGATGATCGGTCTTGGTGTAGTGGATCTGGTTCATGTAATCACCAAAAAACTTGAGGTTTTGAGTGGGAGTTCATTTGTAATTTGGATTAGTTGAACTCAATTTATCATAAACTAAAATCTAAGTGAATTTGCATATTTTGTTGTAGTCATTGGCATATATTTACTAGCTTATGCTTAGTTATAATTGAGACAATAGAACTATAGAATTCTAGATATTTACTTTACGAACTGGTATCGTATTGTTTTGAGTGTCGATCTAAAGTTTAGAAGTCCTATTGCAAATTTTCATCAAACTATATTTACTCCATGAAGTTTAATAAGCTATATTAAATCAAGAGTAATAATTCCAGTGTTAGTATCTAAATTATCATGTTTGCCTCCATGATTCTTGATATTCAAAAGTTGTTTTAATGTTGAGGTTATCTAGGAGCTGAAAGGATTGTTTCAGAAACCGTCATGTGTGGAAGATATTGTGATATCTAAAACAATGTTTATGGTTGCAATATGATAAAGTATAATTTGGAAAAATACATGTTCCCATATTGTATGAGAATTTGCGAAGGTTGGAGACACTAGGCGTCCTAATCTCCCAAAAAGGTTTTGGAAACTGACATATACTCGCGATTCACCCTTATAGGATATAGTAGCTTGATCATGAAAGTTGTCATGATAAGGATGAATACAAGATGTAGGTAAAATGTTTACTACACTAAAAGATTACTAAAGATGGATTTTGAAAGAACGCCAAACATTTGATAATGGTGATCCACTTCAAAGTGCAAGTCCAAAGCTATTAGTATTTGACTATACATGTTTTGGACTATGTATCATGTGTATGGCGCCACTATTGATGTTGATAGATTCTTTTAAAGAAAAAGGAATTGCTGAAAGAGAATCTATAAAATATTTGGCAGAAAATAAAAGGCTGAAAATGTCTAGCTTAGGTATATAGATGATATACATGTTATGGCTGTAATCTTTGCTTGTTAAACAACATGGTTCTTGGGTATTGGATACCGAATTTGTTGGTGTGAAATGTCATACAGAACAACACAATTCATGAACTACAATGGCCCAAGTAACTAGCAAGAGAATATGTGATGATGTTCATCAGGAAAAAAAGTGTTTCGGATACCACAATATCTTCCATGCGTGATGATTTCTGAAACAATTCTTTCAGCTCCTAGATGACCTTGATACTGAAACAACTTTCGAATATGAAGGATCATGGAGACAAGTATGATATTTAGATACTAACATTGTAACTATTACTCTTGATTTAATACTACTTATTAAACTTCATGGAGTAAGTAGAGTTTGCTGAAAATTTGCAATAGGACTTTTAAAATTTCGATTGACACTCAAAACAATACGATACCAGTTCGCAAAGTTAAATATCTAGAATTTTATAGTTCTATTATCTCAATTAAAACTAAGCGCAACATAGTAAACGAATGACAATGACTACAACAAACTATGCAAATTCACTTTGATTCAGTTTATGATAATTTGAGTTCAACTTTAATCATATTACTACGTGAACTCCCACTCAACAACAATATCTATCGAGTCGTTTTGGTGATTACATGAACTAAATTCACTACACCAAGACCGATCATCACGTGAATTGGTGCAACTGCAAAGGCGAGCATCGATATGATCATCATCTCAACTATATGACTCATGCTTTACCTTTTGGTTCCTCCGAGGCCATGTATGTACATGCTATACTCACCAAGTAGAATCTTAGTATTCGCGTGTGTAAACCTGTCTTACACCTATTGTATGCGAACGCAGATTCTATCACACCAGATCATCATGTGGTGCTTTAAAACGATGAAATCTCTTAACGATGCATACTTAAGGAAGAACACATTTTTATCTTGATATTAAGTGAGAGGGATCATCTTATAATGCTACCACCAAGATAGAAGCAAGACATAAGCAAAATAAGATGCATAAAATACATAAACATCACATGCATATAAAATACGTGATATGATATGGTCCTTTCTTGGACTTGATCTCCATCTTGTGCTCCATGGTATGATCGCCATCATTCCACTGGTGTAGCACCAAGCTCCATGATGCCACCATCTTGGTTGTTCTCCACTAATCTAAATTACATGGATTTCCATTTTCGACATGCATGCCATAAAAGAATAAAATAATCATATAGCTTCAGCCGGTTTTCATAGCTTACAAATAATATCATTACATACATCGAATTTGTAACATATGACCATATCATATCACATGCCCTGCAAAAACAAGTTAGATGCCTCTAATTTCGTTTGCATATTTTACATGGCTTTACTTCAAACCACAGTGGTGATAATTTATTATTAAAAACCCGTTGTAAACTAGATCATAGCTATAATAGGAGAGACAGACACCCGCTAGGCACTTATGCAATACAAGTTGCATGCCAAGCGTGGAATAAGTATCATGTGCGAGGACATGTGAAGTTAGTCCGGGCCGCTTCATCTCACTGTGCCACTAAGATCCAATATACACAAAAAGTTGTAATATCATGATCATCAACACCCACAACCATATGTGTTATGCTCGTACAAAACATGTACGCTTAGATATGGCTTTGATACCACTGAAGGGTTCGTAGCATAGAAAAATCCTATGATGTGAACACCTAAATACGCTAAGATCTAATCTAGTATATGCTAATAACGAGCAAGGTAGTAACCATAATAACTTACCCTTGAAGACCGAAAGCCTTTTATGAAAACTGATTCCGTTATTGATATAGTCAATCACTTGTCGATCTCAATATCGAGTTGAAGAGCGCAGCAAACTAGCTATGCGTCCGTGCTCGGGAACACATCCGGCTCTCGACAACCTCCACGCCTCCACTCCAAAAGAGTAGCGGAAGGAGTAGACACTAATCCTAGGCCATGAAGAAATGATAGAAAGGGAAGAGAACCTTCACGAGGAGGTGGTGCCTCTAGAGAGGAGGAGATCTCCTTTTATAGGGGGAATGGGTTACCCTTGGGCTTGGCCACCGTCTATGGGTGTGCCCCCACCTCTTCTCTCACTCATAAAACACTCTTTCACTCACATGCATTAATTATCCACTAATTTAAATGAATTTTATATTTGAATAAAACTCTTTTATTTATTTTATTCAGAATTTTGTTAATTAATTTAATTAACAAACATTTGCATAAAACCCCTTGCATTGTTTCGATGGGACATCTGAAACCATTTTCAGCGATTTGACCCAAAACACTTTCGGTGATCATCGAAACAATTTTAGCTCTAATAAAATTATTCTCGAATATGTTTTATATACCACTTAGTGTTGGAGAATCTTAAGTGTGTCACCCTACGGTTCGCAAATAATGCAGACATGATAGAGACACCTCTCTTATCAATAATCAGAAGTGGGGCCTTTAGATCTATACCGACTCCTGCACATTCAATGATAACTCTTGTGATTGTGTGAATGATGAGTGCATATTTGCATCATGTTTTATATTATTATTTTGCATTGTAGATGTAGGATCTTGGTATTTTACGATGCTCGCGCGCATGTTTTATGTCTATTTTCACCAGGATCAGGACAAATGATGGATAAAATGGACACAATTCTTGGAGCAGTTGTATTGGGGAGAAAAGGAGTCAAAAACAACATAAAATGCTTATTTGGGAAATATCAATAACACTGGAAGAAAACCCGAAGCAATCAAGGCATACAGATGGTTCAACGACCAGCTATATGACCAGAATACTTTTTCTGGCCATATAGTTCCAGTCGTATAGTTGGCGCCGCCACCGCCTCCTCAAATAGTTTCACCTCGTGCAACTGGATCAGAGAGATGACATACATAACACCCAGAAATCGCCGAAACATCACCTCCAGAAGGCATCTGGAGGGGGAACTTGCCCAAGGGATCCATCTTCGCCCTACGCAGATCTAGGAGGCCAAGGCATCGATCTCCATCTTCATCAACCGTTGCACCACCACCATCTCCATCCATCCTATCTTCACCCCATCTAGATCTTGTTGTAATTTTTGTACTCGTTGTGGATTTATACAAGAACTATGCATATACAATTGTTTCCATTACCATTGCCATGATGTTGATTGCCTCTAGGTCTGAGTAGATCTTTAGTTCTTGGGGAGATGGAGAAACCCTAGAGTATGATTGAGATAAGATAGAGATTATTATGATATACATCATTATGTGTATGTGTTAATTGTCTTCATCTTGATGTTGGGAGTTGTGCACCTCCTTAATATTTGCCTCTTATGGGGACATGATGAAGGGGATTACTTGTTGGTAGACGGAGGAATGATAACACTTACTGTGACTATAAAGCTATTGTCATTCTTTATGTACTAAATTGGTGAATCAAGGAGAACTCATAAAGACATTTTCATGCCATGGGAGAAATCCCTTAATAGCGGGATAATACGATTGATGCCGTTTATCTGTCAGTTGTGGTTATGAAGGATGATGTGAGCAGTGGTTGCTGCGTATTTGTCCATATATGGAGCTCCTCCCACAAACATACATATCATGGGAATATTTGTTATAATAATCTGGATTGCTTAGTCTAAATTGCTAGCGGTGTATCCACCATTCCCTGAGAACGCCTTTTTCCCTATTGCAGTTCCAAGTTCTTTTACATATGTGATTCTTACTTTCTGCATTATGTTTTACTTTACTTTAATTGCTTAGTTCAATCAAAAACCCAAAAATAACTCTACTTTTCTTGCATCTCAAAGTTATTCCTTAAGTACTACATTTAGTTTTAGTTAAAAGCATTTTAGTTTTTCGCCTACTGCTCCCTATGGGATCGATATCTTTATTTTGAAACTAGATACAAACGATCTATGCACTTGCAGTCATCAAGCTATTTTCTGGCGTCGTTGCCGGGGAGCTTAGTGTTATAAGTCACTTTACTTTTAGTTGTTTACTTTCGTCGTACTAATTTTTTATTTAAGTTGCAGGACCGCAACAATGGACAACACTCAGCATTTAATCTAGCCTGAGGCAGTAAGGAAAATGGGTTCGCCCATGGACACTTTTATAACTGTCAATAAAAGCATAAATCCGAATGGAATTGAGATCCACCCTTTATTATTTGAACTACTGCACTCTAAGAAATTTGCAGGAACCAATGAAGAGAGTCCATATGGACACTTACAATTCTTTGAATACGTTCTCAGTTCCTTTATATTCAACGACTATAATCTTGATATGGTTAAAACCCAGTTGTTTGGATAAAATCTCTCTAATAATGTTTGAGACTGGTATAGATCTTTGTGTGCAGAAGCACCAAGGACTTGGACGGAATTGACAACCAATTTCCTATCAAAATATTACTCAGAAAGCAAAGCTCACAGGATTAGAGGTATTATTATCAGTTTCAAAAATAATCCCGATGAGGGTTTGTATGAAGGATATCTAAGGTACAAGAGTTATCTAGATAATTGCCCCCATCGTCGTTTGCCTGATTGGTTAATCACTCACACTTTTTATGGAGGGCTTAATAATGAAAATAGAATGAATCTAGACACTACTTCTAATGGCAGTTTTCTATCTTACACCTATGATGAAGCTTGAAATTAATAATAAAAATGAGGGAGGCAACCGAAAATCTTAAAAATGAGGAGAGCATTACAAATAGTTTTTTTTGAATATGCTTGTGTTAACGATTTCCTTGCAGATGAAAGGACTTGTGCAATGATTAAAACCCACGGTATTGATTCTTACTCAGTAAAGAAAATTATTGAGAATTATGCAGGGCATTTACAGGTACCTATAGAATGGGGGGACCCCATAGACCCCTCAAAGAAAAGAAGCATGCAAGAGCGCTAATGGAAGAGTTCTCCTCGGCACCTATTCAAGAGAATAAAAAGAAAAGGCAAAAGGAGGAAGAACAAATAAAGATAAGATTAAAGAAACCAGAAAGGAACTCTGAAGCTACCAATATAAATAATATTATATTGAAGGATCTTATGGAAGCACGAACAATGGATAATGAAGTGGTTATGCTAGACTTTGAAACCTCAGAATTCATCGAAGGTAAAGTACGAGGTAATGAAACTTCTAAACCTATGAATCCTATATATTGTGGAGAAACTTTCTTATACGGAATTTGTGTGCCGATTTCCACTATAAATATTATGCCTTCATCACTTTATGAAGAACTTCGCTATAATTTAAATAATCCAGATGTGGAACCAGTAGACACTACTATTAAATTGTCTAATAGAACTAATATAAAACTGGAAGGGGTTATTAGAAACATCTATGTCTTTATTGGATCACTCATGTACCCCCTTGATTTTCATATTGTTAACATGACTCGAGATTTTTTTGTCCTATTCTTTTAGGCAGGCCTTTTGTTTCCATAACCAAAGCTTGAGTTGATAATAAGAAGGAGACTATTTCATTGATGTTTGGAGAAGAGGAAATGACATTCCACTTTGCCAAACTAAAGAAGAGGCCATATGAAGTGGAAGATATCAAGGAACAAAAAACGATTGCCGAGTTGGCCGCAATTCATTTCAGTACTCCACAAGATGAATTAGAGAGGAGCCTAATTAATTGGGAGGAAGCACCAGATGATGAGGAGAGAGAAGACATGGATGATTACCTTGATTCAGTTCCGGAAGCACAAAATCCACATGACTATGAAGAACTGGTAAGAAAAGGAGATGAAGAACCTCCACCAATTGAATTGAAACAACTTCCAGATGATATGAGGTATGAGTTTTTAGATAATGAAAATAAATGTCCTATTATTATTAGCAAAAATCTATCATAAAATGAAACAAATAAACTCATTTCGGTCTTGGTTAAGCATTGTGAAGTTTTTGGATATACTATAAGTGATATTAAAGGAATAGATCCATCTATTGTAACACATAAGATTACCATGCTTGATGATGTTGAACCTGTAGTGGATACACAAAGAAGGCTTAATCCAAAAATGAAGGAAGTAGTAAAAAAAGAGGTTATACGCTTATTAGATGCTGACATAATATATCCTATTCCTGACAGTAAGTGGGTTAGCCCAACTCATTGCATACCAAGACAAGGGGGTCTTGATGCTGCTATGAATGAGGATGGTGAGCTAGTTCCTGTAAGGCCTATTGTTGGATATCGTATGTGAGCTAAACCACGAGACATAGAAAAATCATAAACCTATACCATTCATGGATAAAATTTTAGAAAGACTTAGTAATAATTCTTATTTCTGTTTTCTTAATGGTTATTCTAGATACTCTCAAATTGCCATACAACCGGAAGAGCAAGAGAAAACAACTTTCACTTGCCCTTATGGCACTTATGCTTATAGATTAATTCCGTTTGGCTTACGTAACGCAGCAGCGACTTTTCAAGAATGTGTTTTAAAAATCTATGTTGATTTTGTTGAGAAGACTATGGAAGTTCTAACAAATGATTTTGTTGTTTGTGGAACAACCTTTGATAATTGCCTCTACAATCTAACCAAAGTCGTGCAGAGATGCAGACAATCAAATTTGGTTTTGAATTGGGAACAGTGCCATTTCATGGAAAGAGAAGGTAAAGTTCTTGGGCATAAGGTTTTGGAGAAGGGAATAGAAATTGATAAAACTAATATAAATGCTATAGAAAATCTTCCAATACCTCAGGACATAAAAAACTTAAAAATGTTTCTGGGACATGCAGGTTTTTATAAGCATTTTATAAAAGATTTTACTAAAATAGCTATGCCTCTCACTAGCCTTCTTGAGAAAGAAACTCCATTCTCCTTAGATCATGACTGCATTGCAGCTTTTGAGAATCTTAAAAATAAATTAGTTTCAACATCTATCATGCAATCTCCAAAATGGGATGAACCTGTCGAAATCATGTGTGATGCTAGTGACTATGCTTTAGGGGCTGTGTTAGGACAACGAGACGGAAAGAATTTAAATGTTATTTATTATGCTAGTAGACCTCTTAATAAGATTCAGAAAAATTATGCTACTACAGAAAAAGAGTTCTTAGCTATAATTTTTGCTTGCGACAAATTTAGATCTTACATCATTAATTCTAAGGTAATAGTTCATACGGATCACCAAGCTTTTCGTCACTCCTTGTGAAAAAGGATGTGAAGCCCAGGTTGATTAGGTGGGTCTTATTACTACAAGAATATGATTTGCAAATAGTAGATAGGAGGGGTAAGGATAATCCGGTAGCAGATCATCTCTCTAGGATGGAGGGAATAATTACTAACCCTGTACCTATAAATGAGTCATTTCTGGGAGAATATTTAACAAATGTTGAAATTGCTGATCCTTGGTATGCAGATTATGCTAACTATCTTGCAGTAACATTTATACCTCCTGGTATGACAAGAAATCAAAGGATGAAATTCTTTAATAATCTTAAATATTACTTTTGGGATGATCCGTATCTATATTGTCATGGACCTCATGGATTGATTCAGAAGTGTGTTCCTAACCATGAAATAAATGCAATTTTGCAAGCTTGTCATGACAACCCGTATGGAGGACATCATGCAAGCAATCTAACTTCAGCAAAGGTACTTCAATCTAGATTCTATTGGCCCACCTTGCTCAAGGACGCACACAGGTATGTAGAACACTGCGATGCTTGCCAAAGAAGAGGGAATATAGGTAGGAGACAGGAAGTGGCAATAAATTATAGTCTTATAATCAAACCCTTTGATGTATGGAGAATGTATTACATGGGATCTTTTATAGAATCAAATGGTTATACTCATATTCTTGTTGTTGTTGATTATGTTGTTGGGTCCGCAGCATAGAAAACAAAAAATTCCTACGGTGTGAACTACATGCCAAGATCTATCTACTAGGTACAAAGCAAACGGGTGGACATACATCCATAGAGAACTTACCCTCGAAGACAACGAGCTTTGTTAACAAGTAGGAACTCGTGGTTGATGTAGTCGTACACTTCCCGATCTCAAGATCGTGAGGAAGTCCAAGAACTCAAGAACAAGATCCGCACTGCACATACGCTCAAGCCACCGGACAACCTCCACCTCCTCGCCCAGCGATCTAGCGGAAGCAAGAACTCCTTCCATTTAAATGCCACTGGGAACATGTATCTCGCTAATCCGAGACCATGGGGAATAATTTAGAGGGGAGAGATCCTTCACAAGGAGGTGTGAGGATGAAGGAGGAATGGGTGGCCTTTTATAGGAGGAGGGGGTGCCCTCTCTCCATGGTTGGCGCATGGGGGTGACCTCACCTCCCCATTCATGTGGTGATAACTCCTCCACATTAAAATGCCTCTTCACATTCCCTTTTAAAGTCTCCACTTTAAATGCATTAAGTTTCTCCAAATTTAATGCTCTCTCATTTAATAAAACTCTTTTATTAAATTTATTCAGAATTTTGTTAATTACTTTAATTAACAAACATTCACATATAGCCCTTGCAATATTTCAATATCACATGCGTAACCACCTTCGCAATTTCACCAAACAATTTCCGGTTTCTATTGAAACAATTCCTGCGCTTTGCAATTCTTTTCGTCTCAAACATATGTGCTCCAAAATGGTGTCCGTAACTCTTAAGTGTGCCACCCTACGGTTCATGAATAATGCGTACATGATCGAGACCCTTCTCCGATCAATAATCAGCAATAGACCGAGATCCGCATCGACTCCTACACATTTAACGATGACTCCTGTGATCGTGAGAACCTTTAACGCTTGTAACTAAATACCTTTGTCTCTCGATATATTACATGTCCGAGATTCGATCATCGATATCTTCATACCTAGTTTGATCTCGTTACCGACATGCACTCTTTTCTCGTTCCCGTGATATAACATTCTAGTGATCACATCACTTGCTTGCAAGCTATCCTAATGTGATATCACTGAGAGGGCCCAGAGTATATCTATCCGTCATCTGGATTGACAAATTCCACTCTTGATCCATGAGCCTCAACATAACACCTTCAGAGTAATGAACCCATCTTTATAGTCACCCTGTTACGGTGTGACGTTTGATGTTATCAAGATACTCTTCCGGTGTTAGTAATTAACATGATCTCATGGTCTAAGGATAAAGATTACTTCGTATGATGTTATAGCAATATAAACACAATGACTTGATTGTAATGCTATACTTCAGATGAATGTTCATCACATCATTCCACCAATGGTGTGACCTTGTTATTAACAACATCCAATGTCCATGATCAGGAAACCTTGATCATCCTGTTAATCAACAAGCTAGTCTATAAGAGAGGCATGACTAGGAACCCTTTTTGTTTATTAAACACACATGTATTGATGTTTCCTATCAATACAATTATAGCATGCAAAATAAACATATATCATATACAAGGAATACATAATAACAACTTTATTATTGCCTCTCAGGGCATATTTCCTTCAGTCTCCCACTTGCACTAGAGACAATAATCTAGTTCACATAGTGATAAATCTAACACCCATGGAGTTCTGGTGTTGATCATGTTTTGCCCTAGGGAGTACTTTAGTCAACGGATCTGCTACATTCAGGTCCGTGTGCACTTTTACAAATCTTTATATCTCCATCCTTGACATGCTCATGGATGGAGTGAAACCGCGCTTAATATGCTTGGAATTCTTAGAGACCTTGGTTCCTTTATGCGTTATGGCTCCATTGTTGTCACAATAGATCACCATCGGGTCCAACGACCGAACCACACCCGCCTGCTATGAACTCCTTCATCCAAACCGCTTCCTGCGCCGCTCAAGCAAAGAACATATTCCTCCATTGTTGATCTAGCCACCACAGGTTGTTTGGAGCTCCTCCAACTAATCGCTGCTGCTCAAGAAAAATACGTATCCGGATTGAGACTTAGAGTCATCCGGATTAGTGTCAAAGCTAGCATCGACATAACACTTAGCGACTAGCTCTTCTTCACCTCCGTATATAAGAAACATATCCTTAGTTCTTCTCAAGTACTTAAGGATATTCTTGACCGCTATCCAGTGTTCCGAACCTGGATCGATTGGTACCTACTAGTCAAACTAATAGCATGTGCCACATCCGGTCTTGTACATAGCATGGCATACATTATAGAGCCTATGGTGAGGCATAGAGGATCTTATCCATTATCTCTCTTTCTTCCGCCGTAGCTGCATTTTGAGTCTTACTCAATGTCTTGCCTTGCAACATAGCTAAGAACCCTTCTTACTTCCGTCCATATTAAACTTCTTTAATATCTTATCAAGGTATGTACTCATGATAGCCCAATTAGGCGCCTTTGATCTATCTCTATAGATTTTAATGCCTAATATATATGAAGCTTCACCAAGGCCCTTCATCGAAAATTTGTCGTTTAGATAACTTTTAACACTGTTAAAGATCTAAATCATTTCCAATCAATAATATGTCATCCACATATAAAATCAGAAATGCCACATTGCTCCCACTCACTTTCTTGTAAATACAAGCCTCTCCATAAGTTTGGACAAATCCAAACTCTTTGATCACCTCATCAAAGCGAGATTCCAACTTCGTGATGCTTGCTTAGTCCATAGATGGATCGCTGAAGTTTGCACACCTTATTAGCATCCTTAGGATTGACAAAACCCTTAGGTTGTATCATATACAACTCTTCTTCAATCTTACTATTGAGGAACGTAGCTTTTGACATCCATCCGCCATATTTCATAATCAAATATGCAGCAATTGCTAACATAATCCTAACCGACTTAAGCATCGCCACGGAGAGAATGTCTCATTATAGTCAACTCCTTGAATTTGTCGAAACCCCTTCATGACAAGTCGAGCCTTATAGATGGTCACATTACCATCAACATTCGCTTTTCCTTTTGAAAATCCATTTATTCTCAACGGCCTTTCGTGAGGTAAGTCCACCAAGTTCCAAACTTGGTTCTCGTACATGGATTCCATCTCGATTTCATGGATTCTAGCCATTTGTTGGAATCTGGCTCATCATCGCTTCTTCATACGTCAGGTCATCCATTTCATCAACCATGAAATTCACAACAGGATTGCCGACAGTTCAGAGCTGACGTGTCCTCGCTGACTGCGAGGTTCTAGTGTCCTCTTCGGAGTTTCATGATCAATATCATTAGCTCTCTTCATGAGGTGAAGTCAACTCAAACAACTTCCGGTGCGCCACTCGCCATTCCATGAAGAGAAGGTTCAATAACCTCTTCGAGTTCTACCTTCCGACTACTCACACCTTTCATGAGAAACTCCTTCTCAAGAAAGGATCCATTCTTGGCAACAAAGACCTTGCCTCGATCTGTGATAGAAGGTATACCCAATCGCTTCCTTTAGGGTATCCTATGAAGACGATTTTCCGCTTTGGGTTCGAGTTTATCCGGTTGAAGTTTCTTCACATAAACATCGCATCCCCAAACTTTAAGAAATGACACTTAGGTTTGTTTCCAAACCATAATTCATATGGTGTCTTTTCAACAGATTTAGATGGTGCTCGATTTAAAGTGAATGCATTTGTTTCAAAGGCATAACCCCAAAATGACAAGTGGCAAGTTAGTCGAGACATCATAGATCGAACCATATCCAATAAAGTACGATTACGACGCTCGACACACCATTACGTTGTGGTGTTCCGCAAGAGCGTGAGTTGTGAAACTATTCCACGTCTTTCATATGTGCTAAACTCAGAATTAAGATACTCTCCTCCACTCGGACCGCAGAAATTTGATCTTTCATTACGATGATTTTCCACTTTATTCTGAAATTCTTGAACCTTTCAAAGGTTTTAGACTTATGTTTCATCAAATAGATATACCCGTATCTACTCAAATCATCCGTGAAAGTAACAAAATAACGATCACCACGCACCGACACACTCATTGGTCCACACACATCAAGATGTATGATTTCCAATAGATCTCGCCGCCTGCTCCATTGAACCGAAAACGGCGTTTAGTCATCTTGCCCATAAGGCATGGCTCACATGTATCAAATGATTCAAAATCAAGTGATTCCAAAAGTCCATCGTAATGGAGTTTCTTCATGCTTAACGCCAATATGACCTAGACGGCGATACATATATGCAGATATATCATTATCAAGTTTAATCCTTTTAGCATCAACATTATGAATATGCGTAATACTACTATCAAGATCCAGTAAATAAACCATTCAACATGGTGCATGACCATAAAAGATATTATTCATATAAATCGAACAACCATTGTTTTCAGACTTAAACGAATAACCACTTTGCATCAAACACGATCCGGATACAATGTTCATGCTCAAGCAGGTGCACCAAATAACAATTATTCAGGTTTATAACTAATCCCGACGGCATATGGAGAGGCAGCGTTCACGGCGATCACATCAACTCTTGATCCATTGTCAATTCGCATCGTGACCTCATCCCTTGCTAGTTGTCGCTTGTTCCACAGCTGAACCGAAGTTACATATATTAGCAAACGATACCGTATCAAATACCTGTGTGCTACTAAAGTACTAGTCAAGTACACATCAATAACATGTATATCACATATACCTTTGTTTGCCTTGCGGCCTTCTTGTCCGCCAAATACTTGGGCGATTGCTTCCAATGGCCATCCTTGCAATAGTAGCACTCGATGTCGGACTTAGGGCCATCTCGGTTTTTTAGCGCGGCAACAGATTTGCCGCCTTCTTTCCCTTCGCCTTTCTTGTCCCGCTTGAAACCGTGGTCTTATTGATCATCAACACTTGATGTTCTTTCCTAATATCCACTGCAGCCTTAAGCATCGAAGCTCGGGAAGAGACTTCTTCATGCCCTGCATATTATAGTTCATCACGAAGCTCTTGTAGCTAGGTGGCAGAGATTGGAGAACACGATGTATGCCTAAGTCAATGGGAATCGTTATTCCCAAGGAGACAAGCTTATCGGCGTACCCAGACATTTTGAGAACGTGATCACTAACGGAGCTGTTCTCTTCCATCATGCAGCTAAAGAACTTTTCAGAAGCATTATAACTCTCTACGGCAGCATGGGTATCGAAAATCATTTTCAATTCTCCCATGGTATCAAAGGCATTGCCATTTTCGAAACGCTTTCGAAGTTCTGGCTCTAGCCCATACAGTATGCCGCAATGAACTAAGTTGTGGTCCTCCTGACGAGTTATATAGACGTTCTTTTCCTCGTCAGGGGCATCAGGAGCTGGTGGGGGGCCTAGCGGAGCCTCTAGCACATATTGCTTTTGTGAAGCAGTGAGGAGAATCCTCAAATTCATAGCCCAGTTGGTGAAGTTGCTACCATTCGCAGCAAGTTTCTCTTTCTCCATGAACAATTGAAATTAAAAGCAGGTGGTGCCATCTACAACAGAATTTGTAAAGTATATTTAGACTAATTTTATGATAGATTGAGTTCGACTAATCCAAATTACTAATGAACTCCCACTCAAAAACGACATCCCTCGTGTCCTTTTGGTGATTACATGAACCAAATCCACTACACCAAGTCCGATCATCACGTGAGTCGGTGTAGCTTCAAAGGCAAGCATCTATATGGGCATCATATCAACTATATGACTCATGCTTAACCTTTCGGTCCGTGTTCCGAGGCCATGTCTGTACATGCTAGGCTCGTCAAGTAAGAACCTTAGTATTTGCGTGTGTAAAACTGTCTTACACCCGTTGTATGAAAGCGTAGAGTTGAAAACACCCGATCATGACGTGATGCCTCAAAACACGATCCACAAAACGGTGCATACTTAAGGAAGAACACATTTTATCTTGATATCTAAATGAGGGATCATCTTATAATGCTACCAAACGCGCCAAACTAGCAGTATAAGATGCTAACATCTAATGTGTGAAGTGAGATGATATGGTCCATGCATTTGATCTCTATCATTTGCATCGTGGTATGATCTCTATCATTCCTTTGTGTGTAAGGCCAAGGTCTATGTAACTTACACATTAAGTGAGTTGTAAGAGTATCTATCATACACCTACTTACAACAATAGCATATCAAAACACTAGCCCAGCAACGATCTAAACTAGACGCCTCTAATTTATCAATTGCAAGTTTTACGTGGCTTAGGGCATTCGGAGATAGAACCTGTCTAACCTACGAACATGAACCACAACGAGGATAACCAAGTTATTAGAAACTCGTTGTAAATCAGATATTGACTATAGTAGGAGAGACAGACACCCGCCAGCCACTTATGCAAAACAAGTTGCATGTCAGTCGTGGAACCGGTCTCATGTACGATGACATGTAAGGTTGGTCCGGGCCGCTTCATCCCACTATGCCACCAATATCCAAAGTACATAGAAGATGCAATAACATGATCATCATCGCCCACATATAAACATATGTGTACTACCCGTGCAAAGCACATATGCATAGATCAGACTCTGATACCACTATTGGGTCCGCAGCATAGAAAACAAAAAATTTGCTACGGTGTGAACTACACGCCAAGATCTATCTACTAGATACAAAGCAAACGGGTGGACATACATCCATAGAGAACTTACCCTTGAAGACAACGAGCTTTGTTAACGAGTAGGAACTCGTGGTTGATGTTGTCGTACACTTGCCGATCTCAAGATCGTGAGGAAGTCGGCGCCAGAACTCAGCAGTGCATCCGCACTGCACACACGCTCAAGCCACGGACAACCTCCACCTCCTCGCTCCAGCGATCCAAATGAGCAGCAACTCCTTCTAGACGAAATGCCACCGGGAACATGTATCTCGCTAATCCGAGACCATGGGGGAATAATTCTAGAGGGGGAGAGAGATCCTTCACAAGGAGGTGTGAGGATGAAGGAGGGAATGTGTTGCCTTTTATAGGAGGAGGGGTTCTCTCTCCATGGCAGCATGGGGGTGACCTCACTCCCCCATTCATGTGGTGATAACTCCTCCACATTAAAATGCCTCTTCACATTCCCTTTTAAAGTCTCCACTTTAAATGCATTAAGTTTCTCCAAATTTAATGCTCTCTCATTTAATAAAACTCTTTTATTAAATTTATTCAGAATTTTGTTAATTACTTTAATTAACAAACATTCACATATAGCCCCTTGCAATATTTCAATATCACATGCAGAACCACCTTCTGCAATTTCACCCGAAACAATTTCTGGTTTCTATTGAAACAATTCCTACACTTTGCAATTCTTTCGTCTGAAACATATGTGCTCCAAAATGGTGTCCAGTAACTCTTAAGTGTGCCACCCTACGGTTCGCGAATAATGTAGACATGATCAAGACCCTTCTCCGATCAATAATCAGCAGCGGGACCTGGAGATCCGTACTGACTCCTACACATTCAACGATGACTCCTGTGATTGTGAGAACCTTTAACGCTTGTAACTAAATCCCTTTGTCTCTCGATATATTACATGTCCGAGATTCGATCATCGGTATCTCCATACCTAGTTTGATCTCGTTACTGACATGCACTCTTTTCTTGTTCCCGTGATATAACATTCTAGTGATCACATCATTTGCTTGCAAGCTATCCTAATGTGATATCACCAAGAGGGCCCAGAGTATATCTATCCGTCATCTGGATTGACAAATTCCACTCTTGATCCATGAGCCTCAACATAACACCTTCGTAGTAATCGAACCCATCTTTATAGTCACCCTGTTATGGTGTGACATTTGATGTTATCAAGATACTCTTCCGGTGTTAGCAATTAACATGATCTCATGGTCTAAGGATAAAGATTACTTCGTATGATGTTATAGCAATATAAACACAATGACTTGATCGTAATGCTATACTTCGGATGAATGTTCATCACATCATTCCACCAATGGTGTGACCTTGTTATTAACAACATCCAATGTCCATGATCAGGAAACCTTGATCATCCTGTTAATCAACAAGCTAGTCTATAAGAGAGGCATGACTAGGAACCCTTTTTGTTTATTAAACACACATGTATTAATGTTTCCTATCAATACAATTATAGCGTGCAAAATAAACATCTATCATATACAAGGAATACATAATAACAACTTTATTATTGCCTCTCAGGGCATATTTCCTTCATATGTTACTAAATGGGTTGAAGCTATTCCAACAAGCCATGTGGATGCAGCTGCCTTAGTGAAGATGATCAAGGATGTTATATTCCCCAGGTTTGGAATTCCTAGAATCTTAATCACTGACGGTGGTTCTCATTTTATGAAAGGAACTTTCAGGAAAATCCTCATCAAATATGGAGTAACTCACCGCGTTGCTTCACCATATCATCCTCAAACGAGTGGTAAAGTGGAACTCTCTAATAGAGAATTAAAGACCATACTCGAGAAGATGGTGGACAAGTCAAGAAAAGATTTGTCATACAAGTTAAATGACACTCTATGGGCACACCGTACTTTGTTCAAAAATCCAATGGGCATGACACCTTATAAGATGGTATACGGTAAGGCATGCCATTTACCTTTAGAATTGGAACACAGAGCTTTTTGGGCAATCAAGAATCTAAACTATGATCTTAAAGCAGCAGGAGAAAAGCGTTTATTAGATATTCATGCTTTAGATGAGTTTAGAAGTGAGGCTTATGAGAAAGCTAGATTGTTTAAAGAAAAAGTGAAAAGATGGCATGATATAAAAATAGAGAACAAGACCTTTAAAAGTGGAGACAGAGTGTTTCTCTATAATTCTCGTCTTAAGTTGTTTCCAGGGAAGCTTGGATCAAAGTGGGAAGGCCCATATATAGTTGAAGAAGCTTATTCATCGGGAGCAATGAAGCTCTAGGTAAAACACCCTCTCTTTCATGGGTGGTAAATGGACAATGCTTGAAGCATTATCAAGTAAAAGAAGATATAAGTGTAGTCACCATACAAGTGATCACCTAGAAGAAGTGATTAAGCAAATATATACAAGGAATGGAAACTATAAGAAGAATGGACTCGAGACGGAATGAGCAACACTATGGTTAAGCTATTGACCATAAAAGAGCACTTCATGGGAGGCAACCCATGCGAAGTAAAGGTTTGAGTAAGTTTTTAAAATTTTAATTTAAGTTTTAATTGAGCATTGTGTTAAATAAGGAACATTTGATGCTCTAGCAAAGAAAAAGGAAGATTGATAATGCCAAAATTGGTCGAAAATTTAAGCTATCATTTTTCTGTCAAAACTTGATATTTCGTCAAGTTTCAGATTAATAAAGAATCCTCGGAGAAGCAGGAAATTTTTGGTGGATCCAGAGGGTTTAACGACCAGCTATACGGCGGGAATAAAAGTTCCGGCCGTATAGCTACGGTCGTATAGTTGTTTCGACATCACCCCTTCCGTCCACGAAAGGTACTGATAGTTTAATGACCAACTATACGACAGGAATTAAAATTCCACCCGTGTAGTTATTGTCGTATAGATATCGATGCCTTTGACAAAGCTTTTTTCTGGGTACTGATAGTTTAATGACCAACTATACAACGGGAATAAAAATTTTGCCCGTATAGTTGTGGTCGTATAGATATCGAACAATCTCCAAAAAAAATATTCGAAGTACAGAAGGTTTAACGACCAACTAAATGGTGGGAATAAAAATTCCCGCCCGTATAGTTCTGGCCGTATAGTTGATTCCACCATAGAAGAAAATCTATGGTCGGTTCATAACTATACGGCGGGACCTATATGGGCCACGCCCGTATAGTTTCTTGTTACGAATGGCGGCTAGGGTTTTTGACCTCCCCTTTTAAAGCTAATCGCATCTAACCTTTTTCATTAAGTTTTCGTAGAGCTACAACCTCCAGCCTCGAAAAAATCCCCGCCATCCCTATACAAGCTGCTCTAACAACATCCGTGTAGTGAAGCCATGCAACCCTTCCATGTCAACAAGATCTGGAGGAAGAAAGAAGAGAAGCCTGTGAAGAGGATCAAAGAAGTAGAACCTAAAGGATCATCGTCATCATCCAGCCCGGAGATCAAGGCTCTCCCAAATTGGGAGGACATGTTCCCACAAAGGATGGAGATGATGAGGCAAGCAGAGCAGGGAAAGAGCAAGGATGAGTATCTCCCTAACCCCTATCGTCACAACATAGGATCCTATTATAAACCTCCTCCTGGTCCATCGCCTCTTAAACCTAAGAAGGTGCGGCAAAATGAGATTCATGATAAGATCTATGAGTTGGAAAAAGCTTCGAAGGCATGTGTCAAAACAATTGGAGAAGGGATTGACTCCTACTGGATGATGAACAAAGACCTTGAGAAAAAGGTTGATGACATCGATGGTAGAGTTGGTTTCTTGATTAAAACTATTTTTGAGTTGAGAAATGAGAAGAAATTCCTCCAGAAGAAAATTTTGAAGCTTCAATATGACATGGCCGACCTCAGCATTCGCCTCGCAAGCATGGCTAAGGTTTGCAACACAGATGAAGAAGGCAATACTCTTCCTAGCCAGGAGGAGGAATAGGTACCAACAAGGAGTTATTTGATCCCGCTTGGCTTGATTCCAAGCTTGGGGAGATCTTTAAGACCTTGTAATCTATCTTATAAGTTTTATATTACTATTTTAGTTTTGCATTAGTTCTAGTTTAGAAATAAAGTTTGCATCATTTAAATTCCCTTAAGGAATAGTCGACCCCATTTGTGAAATTCCAAGTTTATTATCATATATGGAGCATTATTGAGTTTATGCTTGTCTTATTGGATATATGAATGGCTTGAGTATAATTTTACTTGCACTTGATGATAACAATAAGAGTATTCCACACCATTGGTATTAATGGAACATATAAAGATAATTTAATCAATATGTTGTAAGTTCATGGTTTGATTTACAAAAGTAAAAAGAATATGATTAGTCAAGTTGAAAAAGAAACCTTGAACTAAGGAAAATTAAAAGTGCTACCAAAATAGAGTGAGAACAAGTCGAGGTAGAATCTTCAAGTCATAAAGATGCTTCATATACAATTGGAATTTGGTAATTGAGATTGTTAAACTTTGGATTCCTACATGAAGTGGAATGTATGGCTAGCTTCTTTGCACAACACTTCAACAAAAGTGTCAGCATATATATAAACAAAGAAGAAGAAGAAAAAGAGCGAATGTACAAAGAGCAAATAGGCATACGCCACTATATTGTGGTATGACAAAGAAGCATTTTGAGATTTTGAATCCCAAGTGAATATGTTAATCCTAAAACACTTGGGACCACCTCGCTAACTCATTCGGTCGAACCGAATACTTTTACATCATGTTGAGATTCATCTTTTGTGAACCGTTAATCACTAAGGCGTGGAAGCCTTCTAATATTATTCATATGGTTAGAGTAAGGTATTATTCATGAACTTATTCCTATGTATCATATATGATAAACACATGCTGCTACTGCCTCATTTATTTTATCAACTCAACTTCATGAAAATGAGGATCACATCCATTAAGCTAAACTTGCTCGAGATGAGCAAGAGTCTAAGCTTGGGGAAGTTGATGAGTGCATATTTGCATCATGTTTTATATTATTAGTTTGCATTGTAGATGTAGGATCTTGGTATTTTACGGCGCTCGCGCGCATGTTTTATGTCTATTTGTTGGAGATATGCCCAAGAGGCAATAATAAAAGTGGTTATTATTATATCTTTGTGTTTATGATGAATGTTTACATCCCATGCTATAATTGTATTATAAGGAAACTCTAATACATGTGTGTGTTTTGTAAACATAAAAGAGTCCCTAGTAAGCCTCTTGTTGAACTAGCTTGTTGATTAATTGATGATCATGGTTTTCTGATCATGGACATTGGATGTAATTAATAACAAGGTTATATCATTAGGAGAATGATGTGATGGACACACACCCATAGTAAGCGTAGCATAAGATCAAGTCATTAAGTTCGTATTGCTGTAAGCTTTAAAATACATAGTAACCTAATCCTTCGACCATGAGGTTATGTCAATCACCATCACCGGATGGGTACTTTGATGACATCAAACGCCGCTTCGTAACTGGGCGGTTATAAAGGTGCCATTGGGTATTCTAAAAGTATGTGTTGAAGCTCATAGACCAAGATTGGGATTTGTCCATCCATATGACGGATAGATATACTCTGGGCCCTCTCGGTGGAATGTCATCTAGATAACTTGCAAGCATGTGACTGGGTCACAAGGGATGACATAACATGGAACGAGTAAAGAGTACTTATCAGTAACGAGGAAGAACTAGGTATGAAGATACTGACGATCAAACCTCGGATAAGTAGAATATCGCGTGACAAAGGGAATTGGTTTCGTATGTTAAATGGTTCTATCAATCACGAAGTAATCGTTGAGTATGTGGGAGCCGTTATGGATCTCCAGATCCCGCTGATGGTTATTGATCGGAGAGGTGTCTTCATCATGTCTGCATATTCACGAACCGTAGGGTGACACACTTAAGGTTCGAAGTTGTTTTAAGTAGATATGGAATTTGCGTTGGAGACCGAATGTTGTTCGGAGTCTCTAATGGATCCGGACATCACGAGGAGATCCGGAATGGTCCGAGAATAAGATTCATATATTGGGGATCATTTTCTAAGTTGAGAAATGTTAGGAGTTTGTATGGAGATTCTAGAAGGTTTCAGAATGTTCTGGAAGGTTCTAGAGGATTTCTTGGAGTTTACTTGAAAACCAAGAAAGGGATCAAGGAGTCCAAGTGGGGCAATACACGGATTCATGGGGGAGGAGGTTTCCTCCCCCTTCCCACCGCCAGCCCAAGGAGGGGAGTCCTACTAGGACTCCCCCTCCCCAGGCGTGCCTCCCTCCTTTAAATAGAAGGGAGGGGGCGCCCCCTCTTGCACCTCCTATCATAACAACCAATCTCAGCCTCCTCTCTCCTCCACCTTTCTTCTGCACAGGCATAGGCGAAGCCCTGCAGAATTCTCATCTCCACCACCACCACCACTCCGTCGTGCTGCTGGGATTCCGTGGAGAAGATCTACTACCTCCGCTGCTCGCTGGAACGGGGAGAGGAAGGTCTGCTGACTCGACGCGTGACCGTCATGTAGTCTTTAACGCGGCGCCGGAAGGATCGTCCACACGATCTTGAGATCGGCAAGTGATCGACTACATCATCCACGAGATCTAATCTCGTTAATGCTTTCGGTTCTACGAGGGTTAGTACCGATCTATCTCGTTGCTCATGTCTAGTAGATTAGATTTTGGCTTTTATCTAGATTAGATCTGGGTTTTGTTCGTTCTTGCGGTAGAAAATTTTTGTTTTCCATGCTACGAACCCTTCAGTGGTATCAGAGCCTTGTCTATGCGTAGATCTGTTGCACGAGTAGAACACAATGAGGTTGTGGGCGTTGGTGCTCGTGACGTCTTTTGCTATATGTGTACTTTGCATCTTGCGGTATGGTGGGATGAAGCGGCCCGGGCTAACATTACATGTCATCGTACATGAGACTTGCTCCACGCTTGACGTGCAACTCGTATTGCACAAGTGGCTTTGCGGGTGTCTGTCTCTCCCATCATAGTATAGATCAAATCTACACTTTGCACTTGATAGCACTTGTATCAATGTTGTGGTTCAGTTTCGTAGGTAAGATGCGTTCTTAGTCGAAAGTCCCAAGCCACGTAAAACTTGCAAAGAAAATTAGAGGCGTCTAACTTGTTTTTGCAGGGGTTTTGTGATGTGATATGGCCTACATGTGATTGTGATTGTATTTGATGTATGCAATGATCCTTGTTGTAATATGGCAACCGTGAGCCTAATGGTTGTCTTTAATTACTAAGACCGTGTGTCTATTCATCTTGTAATAGCTTTGTTCCAAGTAGTTGTGATAGTTGCTAGTGATGATGGACAACCATGAAGCGGCGCCACGGACCTTGACGCAATGCTGGTGATGATGAAGATCATGTCCGTGCTTTGGAGATGGAAATCGAAGGCATAAGAAGAAAGGGCCATATCATATCACACTAATTATGAATTGCCTGTGATGTAATCCTTTATGCATCTTGTATTGCTTAGATCACGATGGTAGCATTATAAGATTATCCCTCTCACTAAATATCAAGTAATAAAGTGTTCGTCCTTAGTTGGCACCGTTGCTAAGACTCGTCGTTTCGAAGCATCTCGTGATGATCGGGTGTGATAGACTCTACGTGTGCATACAACGGGTGCAAGCCAGATTTGCACATGCGGAAACTAAGGTTAATCTTGACGAGCCTAGCATGTACAGACATGGTCTCGGAACACGGAATACCGAAAGGTAGAGCATGAGTCATATGATTGATATGATGAACATGAAGATTGTTCGCCGATGAAGCTACATCATCTCACGTGATGATCGGACTTGGTGTAGTGGATTTGGTTCGTGTAATCACTAAAACAACTGCGAGGGATGTTGTTTTGAGTGGGAGTTCACCTAGTTGATTTAAGAATTAAATTTGAACACTATTTATCATAAACTTAGTCTAAATTACTTGCAAATTTGTTGTAGATTATGGCGAACGTTTCCATCAATTTCAATGCGTTCCTAGAGAAAGAAAAGCTTAAGAACAATGGAAGCAATTTCATGGACTGGTTCCGTGGATCAAGATCGCCCTCGTGGCTGGTCATTGACCTATGTGCTCGAAGCACCGCTTAGGTGACCCACCGCAGAAGATGCCACCGATGACGTAAAGAATGTTTATGCCACTGAAACATCACTACTCCACGATTCAGTGTGCCATCTCAGACGGTTTAGAATCGGAGCTTCAAAAGCGTTTTGAGCACCATGACCCATTTGAAATCATTAAGGAGCTCAAACTCATATTTGAGACTCGCGCGGCCATGGAAAGCTATGAAGCTTCCGAGAAGTTCTTTACCTGCAAGATGGAAGAGGGTAGCTCCGTTAGCGAGCACGTGCTCACCATGTCTGGGCATGCAAACAAACTCCGAGAGTTGGGGATACCGATTCCTAATGAATTGGGGATTCACCGTGTCCTCCAATCACTGCCACCAAGTTACAAGAACTTTGTGATGAACTACAATATGCACTGCATGAACAAGACATTGCCTGAACTATCGTCCATGCTGAAAACTGCTGAAGTGGAGATCATGAAAGAACACCAAGTGTTGATGGTCAATAAGACCACCAATTTCAAGAAACAGGGCAAGCCTAAGAACAAGGGCAACTTCAAGAAGGACAACAAGAAAGCTGCCGCACCTGCTAAGAAGCCCAAGGCTGGTCCTAAACCTGAAATCGAAAGTGCTTCTGATCGCAAGGGTGCTGGTCCTCGAAGCGAATCGCCCCAAATACCGCGGATTCAAGAATGGCAACATCAAGAAGAAAGGTATATTCGATATACATGTTATAGATGTGTATCTTACTAGTAATCGTAGTAGTGCTCGGGTATTTGATCTCGGTTCGTTGCTCATATTTGTAACTCAAATGAGTCATGGAATAAACGAAGACTGGCAAGAGACGAGGTGACGATGCGCGTTGGAAATGGCTCCAAGGTTGATGTTATCGCCGTCGGCACGCTCCCTCTACATCTACCATCGGGATTAGTTTTAATAATTGTTATTTGGTGCCTGTGTTAAGCATGAACATTATATCTGGATCTTGTTTATTGCGAGACGGTTACTCTTTTAAGTCTGAGAATAAAGGTTGTTCGATTTATATGAGTAATATCTTTTATGGTTATGCACCTGAGATGAATGGTTTATTCTTATTGAATCTCGATAGTAGTGATACACATGTTCACAACATAGATGCTAAACGAATAAAATTAAATGATAATTCTACATACATGTGGCACTGTCGTCTTGGTCACATTGGAGTGAAGCGTATGAAGAAACTCCATTCTGATGGACTTCTTGAATCACTTGATTTTGAATCACTTGAAAGATGCGAAGCATGTCTAATGGGAAAAATGACTAAGACTCCATTCTCTGGTATAATGGAGCGAGCTACAGACTTATTGGAAATAATACATACCGATGTGTGCGGTCCAATGAGTGTAGCATCGCGTGGTGGATATTGTGATGTTCTCACTTTCACGGATGACTTGAGTAGATATGGGTATGTCTACTTTATGAAACATAAATCCGAAACTTTCGAGAAGTTTAAAGAATTTCAAAGTGAAGTGGAAAATCATCGTAACAAGAAGATTAAGTTTCTGTGTTCTGACCGCGGAGGTGAATATCTGAGTTATGAGTTTGGCATGCATTTAAATAAATGTGGAATACTTTCACAGTTGACACCGCCGGGAACACCACAGCGTAATGGTGTGTCCGAACGTCATAATCGAACTCTCTTAGATATGGTTCGGTCTATGATGTCTCTTACAGATTTACCGTTATCATTTTGGGGCTATGCATTAGAGACAGCCGCATTCACTTTAAATAGGGCACCATCTAAATCCGTTGAAACGACACCGTACAAATTGTGGTTTGGAAAGAAACCTAAGTTGTCGTTCCTTAAAGTTTGGGGTTGCGAAGCATATGTAAAGAAGTTACAACCCGATAAGCTTGAACCCAAACCGGAGAAATGCGTCCTCATAGGATACCCTAAAGAAACAATTAGGTATACCTTCTATCATATATCCGAAGGCAAAGTTTTCGTTGCTAAGAATGGATCCTTTCTGGAGAAGGAATTTCTCTCGAAAGAAGTGACTGGAAGGAAAGTAGAACTCGACGAGGTTATTGAACCTTCTTTCGGAGTTGAGAGTAGCACAGCACCGGAAGATGTTTCTGTGCTGCCTGCACCAACTAGAGAGGAAACTAATGATGATGATCATGAAACTTCGAACGAAGTTACTACTGAACCTCGTAGGTCAACGAGGGTCCGTACCACTCCTGAGTGGTATGACTCTGCCTTGAACGTCATGTTAGTGGACCACACTGATGACCCTGCGACGTATGAAGAAGCTATGGTGAGCCCAGATTCCGACAAATGGCTAGAAGCCATGAAATCCGAAATGGGATCCATGTACGAAAATCAAGTATGGACTTTGGTGGACTTACCGGATGGCCGTAAGGCTATCGAGAACAAATGGATTTTCAAAAGAAAAATAGATGTTGATGGTAATGTTACCGTCTATAAAGCTCGACTTGTCGCAAAAGGGTTCCGACAAATTCAAGGAGTTGACTACGATGAGAATTTCTCACCAGTAGCGAAGCTAAAGTCTGTGAGGATTATGTTAGCAATCGCTGCATATTTCGATTATGAAATTTGGCAGATGGATGTCAAAACGGCGTTCCTTAATGGTGACATTGAGGAAGAGTTGTATATGGTACAACCCAAGGGTTTTGTCGATCCTAGTGATGCTGATAAGGTATGCAAACTTCAGCGCTCCATTTATGGACTGAAGCAAGCATCCCGGAGTTGGAATCAACGTTTTGATAAAGTAATCAAAAACTTTGGATTTATACAAACTTATGGAGAAGCTTGTATTTACAAGAAAGTGAGTGGGAGCTCTATAGCATTCCTAGTACTATATGTAGATGACATATTGTTGATTGGGAATGATATAGAACTTCTTAATAGCGTCAAAACTTATTTTAATAATAGTTTTTCAATGAAGGATCTTGGCGAAGCGGCATATATTCTAGGCATCAAGATTTATAGAGATAGATCAAGACGCCTAATAGCGCTTTCACAAAGTACATACTTAGACAAAGTTGTAAAGAAGTTTAGAATGGAAGAGAGCAAGAAAGGGTTCGTGCCCATGTTGTCGTGTAAGACCTTGAGTAAAACTCAAAGTCCGCTACTGGCGAAGATAGAGAAAAGATGAATAAAATTCCCTATGCCTCGCCATAGGTTCTATCATGTATGCCATGTGTACAAGACCGGATATAGCACATGTCGTTAGTTTGACTAGCGATATCAAAGTGATCCCAGAATGGAACACCGGACACGGGTCAAGAATATCCTAAAGTACACGAATAGGACTAAGGATATGGTTCTTTCTTATGGAGGTGATGAACAGCTTGTTGTAAACGATTACACTGATGCTAGTTGGAACACCGATCCGGATGACTCAAGTCATAGTCGGATAATGATTTATTTTGAATGGTGCTGCGTTGAGCTGGAGGAGTGCCAAGCGAGCGTTGTGGCAAAATCTTCAATGAATCGGAATACATAGTCGCTTCCGGAGGCTGCACAAGAAGGCATATGGATGAAGGAGTTCATTACTGAACTTGGCGTGGTTCCCATCGTTAGACCCGATGGCCATTTATCGTGACAACACAAAGTGCCATAGCTAATGCACAGGAGCCAAGGTCACATAGCAAGTGAAGCACATCAAGCTACGTTTTCATGCTATTCAAAGTATGTCCAAGATGGTGACATAAAGATTTGCAAAGTACACACTGATCTGAATGTAGCAGATCCGTTGACTAAACCTCTCCCTAGAGCAAAGCATGACCAACACCAGAACGCCATGGGTGTTCGGTATATTACCATGTAATCTAGATTATTGACTCTAGTGCAAGTGGGATACTGTTGGAGATATGCCCAAGAGGCAATAATAAAAGTGGTTATTATTATATCTTTGTGTTTATGATGAATGTTTACATCCCATGCTATAATTGTATTATAAGGAAAGTCTAATACATGTGTGTGTTTTGTAAACATAAAAGAGTCCCTAGTAAGCCTCTTGTTGAACTAGCTTGTTGATTAATTGATGATCATGGTTTCCTGATCATGGACATTGGATGTAATTAATAACAAGGTTATATCATTAGGAGAATGATGTGATGGACACACACCCATAGTAAGCGTATCATAAGATCAAGTCATTAAGTTCGTATTGCTGTAAGCTTTGAAATACATAGTAACCTAATCCTTCGACCATGAGGTTATGTCAATCACCATCACCGGATGGGTACTTTGATGACATCAAACGCCGCTTTGTAACTGGGCGGTTATAAAGGTGTCATTGGGTATTCTGAAAGTATGTGTTGAAGCTCATAGACCAAGATTGGGATTTGTCCATCCATATGACGGATAGATATACTCTGGACCCTCTCGGTGGAATGTCATCTAGATAACTTGCAAGCGTGTGACTGGGTCACAAGGGATGACATAACATGGAACGAGTAAAGAGTACTTATCAGTAACAAGGAAGAACTAGGTATGAAGATACTGACGATCAAACCTCGGATAAGTAGAATATTGTGTGACAAAGGGAATTGGTTTCGTATGTTAAATGGTTCTATCGATCACGAAGTAATCGTTGAGTATGTGGGAGCCGTTATGGATCTCGATCCGTGATGGTTATTGATCGGAGAGGTGTCTTCATCATGTCTGCATATTCACGAACCGTAGGGTGACACACTTAAGGTTCGAAGTTGTTTTAAGTAGATATGGAATTTGTGTTGGAGACCGAATGTTGTTCGGAGTCTCAGAATGGATCCGTGACATCACGAGGAGATCCGGAACGGTCCGGAGAATAAGATTCATATATTGGGGATCATTTTCTAAGTTGAGAAATGTTCCGGAGTGTTTGGATGGAGATTCTAGAAGGTTTCGGAATGTTCTGGAAGGTTCTAGAGGATTTCTTGGAGTTTACTTGAAAACCAAGAAAGGGATCAAGGAGTCCAAGTGGGGCAATACACGGATTCGTGGGGGAGGAGGTTTCCTCCCCCCTTCCCACCGCCGGCCCAAGGAGGGGAGTCCTACTAGGACTCCCCCTCCCCAGGCATGCCTCCCTCCTTTAAATAGAAGGGAGGGGGCGCCCCCTCTTGCACCTCCTATCATAACAACCAATCTCAGCCGCCTCTCTCCTCCACCTTTCTTCTCCGCAGCATAGGCGAAGCCTGCAGAATTCTCATCTCCACCACCACCACCACGCCCGTCGTGCTGCTGGGATTCCGTGGAGAAGATCTACCTCTGCTGCTCACCGAACGGGGAGAGGAAGGTGCCGACTCCGCCGTGTGACCGTCTGGGTAGCGCAGCTTAACGCAGCGCTTGGAAGGATCGTCCACACGATCTTGAGATCGGCAAGTGATCGACTACATCATCCACGAGATCTAATCTCGTTAATGCTTTCGGTTCTACGAGGGTTAGTACCGATCTATCTCGTTGCTCATGTCTATTAGATTAGATTTTGGCTTTTATCTAGATTAGATCTGGGTTTTGTTCGTTCTTGCGGTAGAATTTTTTTGTTTTCCATGCTACGAACCCTTCACTATTTTCACCAGGACCAGGACAGATGATGGATACAATGGACACAATTCTTGGAGCAGTTGTATTGGGGAGAAAAGGAGTCAAAAACAACGTAAAACGTTTATTTAGGAAATATCAATAACACCAGAAGAAAACCCGAAGCAATCAAGGCATACAGACGGTTCAACGACCAACTATACGTCCGGAATACTTTTTTCGGCCGTATAGTTACGGTCATATAGTTGGCACTGCCACCGCCTTCTCAAATAGTTTCACCCCGTGTAACTGGATCGGAGAGACGACATATAGAACACCCAGAAATCGCCAAAAACTCACCTCCAGAAGGCATCTGGAGGGGGAACTTGCCCAAGGGATCCATCTTCGCCCTACGCAAATCTAGGAGGCCAAGCCATTGATCTCCATCTTCATCAACCGCTGCACCACCACCATCTCCATCCATCCCATCTTCACCCCATCTAGATCTTGTTGTAATTTCCATACTCGTTTTGGATTTATACAAGAACTATTCATTTACAATTGTTTCCATTACCATTGCCATGATGTTGATTGCCTCCATGTATGAGTAGATCTTTAGTTCTTGGGGAGATGGAGAAACCCTAGCATATGTATGAGATAATATAGATATTAGTATGTTATAAATCATTATATGTATGTGTTAATTGTCTTCATCTTGCTGTTGGGAGTTGTGCACCTCCTTAATATTTGCCTCTTATGGGGACATGATGAAGGGGATTACTTGTTGGTAGACAGAGGGATGATAGCACTTACTATGACTATAAATCTGTTGTCATTCTTTACGTACTAACTTGGGGAATCAAGGAGAACTCATAAAGCCATGTCCATGCCACGGGAGAAATCCCTTAATAGCGGGATAATACGATTGATGTTGTTTATATGTTAGCTGTGGTTATGAAGGATGATGTGAGCAGTGGTTGCTGCCTATTTATCCATATATGGAGCTCCTCCCACAAACATACATATCATGAGAATATTTGTTATAATAATCTTGATTGCTTAGTCTAAATTGCTAGCGGTGTATCCACCATTCCCTAAGAACTCCTTTTTCCCTATTACAGTTCCAAGTTCTTTTACATACACGATTCTTACTTTCTGCATTAAGTTTTACTTTACTTTAATTGCTTCGTTCAATCAAAAACCTCAAAACAACTCTACTTTTCTTGCATCTCATAGTTATTCCTGAAGTACTACGTTTAGTTTTAGTTAAAAGCATTTTAGTCTTTCGCCTACTGCTCCCTGTGGGATCGATATCTTTATTTCGAAACTAGCTACAAACGATCTATACACTTGTAGTCATCAGTGAACCATCAACATCGTATTAAATTCGTTTTGTTTCGCGATACTTTACTTGTCCCAGATTTGATCACAAGTATCAACCATACCCTAGTTCGGTCTCGTATACGACAAGTACTCTTTAATCGTGCTATGATACAACATCCTTGTGACCTAGTCACGTGCTTGCAAGCGGTGTTGATGTGATATCACCAAGAGGGCCTAGAGTATATCTCTCCATCATTAGGATGGAAAATCCCACTCTTGATCCATGCACCTCAACATAGAACTTTTAGAATACATGAACCCACCTTTATAGTCACCATGTTATGGTGTCACATTTGATGTTATTAAGGCACTCTTCTGGTGTTAGCGATTGCCATGATCTCATGGTCTAAACACTAGGAACACTCTGTATGTGTTTGATGTAGCAATGTAAACTTAATGACTAGATCGTATTGCTAAATCTACTTTGGGTGTATGTTTATCATATTATTCTTCTAATGGTATGACCCTGTTATTAACAGCATCCAATGTTCATGATGAGGAAACCTTGATCATGTGTTAATCAACAAGCTAGTTAAATGAGAGGCATAACTAGGAACTCTGGTTTGTTTGTTAAACACACATGTACTAATGTTTCCGATTAATACAATTTTAGCATGAGAAATAAATATTTATCATAAACATAGAATAATATAATAACCATTTTATTATTGCCTCTCGGGCATATTCCCTTCAGGTTAAACCCCTAGTGGTTTAGGGGCATGGGATTTACCTATTGATGCTTCTTTTGATTAGGGGTGTTAGTGAGAGCCCGTGATTATGTCGTGCATGTGTTAAAGAACCTGTCAAGTAAGATACTTAAGGTGATATATGTGATGTGCGCTATGCGATGTGGGTGTATCATGTGCTCTTGGGCCAACTTTAATGGGTAACCATATCTCAGGCACCGAAGTACAAAACCAAAAACCAAGCAAACTCGATGGTGAAATAACTGTAGGGTACGTAGCAGGGAAAACAAAAAAATTCTATCACAAGAACAAACAAAACCAAGATATAATCTATAGAAAAGCCAAGATCCAATCTATGAGATAAGTGCAACGAGATAGATCTGTACTAACCCTTGTAGATCCAAAGCCTTGATCGAGATCAGATCTCGTGGTTGATGTAGACGATCATTTGCTGATCTCAAGATCGAGTAGACGATCCTTATGGCGCCATGTTCCGGTAGCGCTTCCACACTCGGTCACTGATGACTACAAGTGCAAATATCATTTGTAGCTAGTTTCGAAATAAAGATATCGATCCCACAGGGAGCAAGAGTCTGAAGTCTAATAACACTTGAAATAAATATTACAATAGAAATGCTAAATAAAGTTCTAAGTGACAAGATAAAATGCAAGTATTGTGTAAAAGGGTGTTTTTCGGTTTTTGGTATAAGAGCAACAATAAGTAAATTAAAACAACTGAATACAGAATGTAAGTATCGTGTATGTAAGAGAGATTGGAACTGCAATAGGGGAAAGCGTTCTCAGGGAGTAGCGGATTCACCACTAGCATTATAAGGAGCTAAGTTAAGATTATTATCATGAACATTCTCAACTATGTATGTGTGGGAGGAACTCTATATTTTGACAAATAGGCAGCAACCGCTACTCACATCATCCCAATAACCACAACAGTCAGCAATCGATATCAATCGAATTACTGTGCTATTAAGGGACTTAATCCCTTAGGACGTATCCCATGGCATGGATAGTGTTCCGTGAGTTTCCTAAATTCCCAATTTGATATGTAAGGGGTGCAAATAGCTTTATAATCACTATAAGTGCTAACACGCCTCTGTCTACCAGCAAGTAGTTCCCTCCATCAAGTCCCCATGAGAGGCAAATATATAGAGGTCGACTTCTCTCAACATCAAGATGAAGACTATCTAACACATGGTCACATTGATAAATATCATAATAAACTTTATCTTATTTCAATCTCATACTAGGGTTTCTCCATCTCCCCAAGAACTAATGATCTACTCAGACATGCAGGCAATTAACATCATGGCCATAACAATGGAATATATCATAGATGAATAGTACTTGTATAAATTCACAACGAGTACGGAAATTACAACAAGATCTAGACAAGATGTAGATGGGATGGATGGAGATGGTGGTGATGCATCGATTGATGATGAAGCTCGATGCCTTAGCCTCCCGGATCTGTGCAGGGCGAAAATGGATCCCTTTTGGACGAGTTTCCCCTTCAGATGCCTTCCGGAGGTGAGGTTTCAGCAATTTCTGGATGTTCTGTATGTCGTCTCTCTGATCCAATTGCACGGATGAAACTATTTGAGGAGGCGGTGGCAGCGCCAACTATACGACGGAACTATATGGCTGGAAAATTTATTCCCGCCGTATAGTTGGTCGTTAAACCGTCTGTAAGCCTTGTTCGCTTCGGGTTTTCTTCTGGTATTATTAATATCTCCCAAATAAGCAATTTATGTTGTTTTTTACTCCTTTTCTCCTCAGTACAACTGCTTCAAGAATTGTGTCCATTGTATCCATCATCTGTCCTGATCCTGGTGAAAACAGGCATAAAATGTGCGCGGGAGCGCCGTAAAATACCAAGATCCTACATCTACAATGCAAAATAACAATATAAAACATGATGCAAATATGGACTCATCAACTTCCCCAAGCTTAGACTCTTGCTCATCCCGAGCAAGTTTAGCTTAATGAATGTGATCCTCATATTCATGAAGCCGAGTCGATAAATTAAATGAGGCAGTTGTAGCATGTGTTTATCATATATGATACATAGGAATAAGTTCATGAATAGTACCTTACTCAAACCATCTGAATAGTATTAGCAGGCTTCCACACCTTAGTGATCAATAGTTCACAAAAGATGAATCTCAACATAATGTGAAAGTATCCAGTTCAATCGAATGAGTTAGCGAGGTAGTCCCAAGTGTTTTAGGATTAACATATTCACTTGGGATTCAAAATCTCAAAAGTGTCTCTTTGTCATACTACAATATAGTGGTGTATGCCTATTTGCTCTTTGCACATTCGCTCTTTTTCTTCTTTCTTTTCTTCTCTTTTGTATATATGCTCACACTTTTGTTTAAGTGCTATGCAAAGGGGCTAGCCATACATTCCACTTCATGTAGGAATTCAAAGTTTAACGATCTCAATTATCAAATTCCAATTGTATATGAAGCATTTTTATGACTTGAAGATTCTACCTCGACTTGTTCTCACTCTATTTTGATAGCACTTTTATTTTCCTTTGTTCAAGGTTTCTTTTCAATTTAACTGCATAGATAATTTTCTTGGTAAATCAACCCATAGACTTACAACATGTTGATCAAATTATCTTTATATGTTCCATTAATACCAATGGTGTGGAAGACTCCTATTGCTATAATCAAGTGCAAGTAAAATTATACTCAAGCCATTCATATATCCAATAAGACAAACACAAACTCAAAATTGCTCCATATATAATAATAAACTCGGAATTTCATAAAAAGGATCGACTATTCCTAAAGGAAATTTTAATGATGCAAACTTTATTTCTAGTTTGAACTAATGCGAAAATAGTAATAAAAACTTATAAGATAGATTACAAGGTCTTAAAGATCTCCCCAAGCTTGGAATCAAGCCAGGTGGGATCAAATAATCCCTTGCAATTATTTGATACCATGATTATTGTAGATCACTGTGGTGCAATGGCATGTGGTATCTTCTCTCATGGGCCAACCTGAGACAGAGGGATTGATTGATAGCTTCTAATTCTTTAACATGCAGCTTGTAGAAAAGATTATTCCTCTCCAGCACTTTCACTTGTTCTTTAATGAACTCATTGTTATCCTGAAGGGTTTGTAGTGCCTTAAGACTTATAGAAAAACCTGCTTCGGTTGTCTTCTTGATATCTTCATCAAGTTTTTTAAGATAAAGTCACAACAAGCGAAGATGTTTGGGTGTCCCTAGCGTCTACCTGTCCATCTCTTCAATCTTCAGCTCAAGGGCCTTCAAATCCCTCTTCCGACGCCCATGGTCGATGTCGAGGAACTCCATAGGGATGGTCTTGATCTCCTTGCCTTGCTCGCTATTGCTCCCGATCTTGATAGGAACTTATCTCCTTGGCTTCTGTCCCTTGGTTTGCATGTCTTTGAGTATGAAGAAGAGATATATTGGTTCCCTGAAGATTATGATTAGAGAGAGAGACAATGGCAAAGGTCGGTAAAACTTGCGAGAAACACCAAATTGTCGCCCAAGAAAAGAATCTTAACGAAACGGAGAAAGAAATCACGGATTTGGAAGAGTCCTGCCGTGTAACGACCAACTATACGGGCGTGACCCGTATAGCTCCGGCCGTATAGTTGGTTCCGGGCAGATATTTTTAAATATCTCAAGTCCAGGTCGGTTAAGTTACAACTTGGAACCAACAATAATGTTTTTTTTATCATAAAAACGAAAAGGCGAAGGGAAAATATCTGGTAGTTTAATGACCAACTATACGACCGGAAAATTGGCTCCGGTCGTATAGTTGCGACCATATAGATACATACACCAAAAATCGAATGTGCCTGAGAGTTTAACGACCAACTATACGACCGGAAATTTTAGCTTTGGTTGTATAGTTGCACCCTTATAGGTCCAGACATCGAAAACAATTTCACAAAGAAAATACAAAGAGTTTAACGACCAACTATACGGCGGGAGCTTCCTCTCCGGTCGTATAGTTCCGCCCGTATAGTTGGTAAAAACCCTCAAAAACTTTAGAAAAACAAAACAAATTCAAAGGCAAAAATTTCAGAAGTAAAATCCGTGAAAACAAATCACTTATTTGAGTAAGGACACTTACCTTGAACTTACTGTTTGCTTATTCGGGGATGAAAAACTCCACCAATAACAAAGACTTCTTCTCTTTTGGAGGAATTGACCATAGTTCATCGAATAATTCTCGTAAACAAAAATCACCAGGACTAAAGTTCCTCTCAATAAGGTTGGTATTTTGCTAGGCAAACATGGACTCTGCATTCAATATCTTTGTTTCCTGCCTTTGTATAATCTGCAACTCAAATTCTTGAAGTAAAAGAATCCAACGGATCAGTCTTGGCTTATGGTCTTTCCTCGCAAGGAGTTCTTTTAAACCATCATGATCCGTATGAAATCTTACTTTTGCATCAACTAAATAAGAGCGAAATTTATCACAAGAGAAAAATACAGCAAAAAGTTCCCTTTCTTCCGTAGGATAATTCCTTTGAGCACCATTAAGAATTCTACTATCATGATGTATAATATTAAATCTGCGACCAATGTGTTATCCCAGAGTTACTCCTATAGCATCATCACTAGCTTCACATATTAAGTCAAAAGTCATATCCTAGATAGGAAGTTTAATAATAGGAGCACGGGATAAAGCATCCTTGAGTTTATCAAAGGCTATAAGACATTTATCATGAAAATTAAATCTTACTCCCTTTTGCAGGAGGTTAGTCAAAGGTTTAGATATTCTAGAGAAATTTCTAATGAACCTTCTATAAAAACCCACATGACCAAGGAAACTTCTTATACCCTTAATATCTCTAGGTTCTGGCATTCTCTCTATGGCCTCAACCTTAGCTCTATCCACTTCAATTCCCTTACCTGATACCTTATGCCCAAGTACTATACCTTCTTTGACCATAAAATGACACTTCTCCCAGTTTAGAACAAGATTGGTTTCTTCACAATGCTGCAAAACTCTTTTGAGATTATCCAAACAACAAGTACACGAAGTTCCATAGACAGAAAAGTCATCCATAAATACTTCCATTATCAATTCTATAAAATTCGCAAAATAGTAGTCATGCATCTTTGAAAAGTAGCTGGAGCATTACATAAACCAAAAGGCATACGTCGGTAAGCATGTAAACCATAAGGACAGATGAAAGTTGTTTTAAGTTGGTCATCCAAATGAACAACTATTTGAGAAAAACTAGAGTATTCATCCAAGTAGCAAAAATGAGTGTGGCTTGCTAACCTTTCTAAAGTTTGATCTATGAATGGTAAAGGATAGTGATCTTTCCTAGTTTCTTTATTCAATTTCCTGAAGTCTATGCACATCCTATGCCCAACAATAGTTCTAGTAGGTATCAATTCATTGTTTTCATTAGGAACAACAGTAAAACCGCCCTTCTTAGGGACACAATGAACAAGACTTACCCATTCACTTTCTTTAACAGGATAGATTATACCTGTGTCTAGTAGGCATACAATTTCTTTCCTTACCACTTCCTTCATTTCAGGCTTCAATCTTCTATTAAATTCCGCAACTGGTTTAGCACCTTCTTCCATGAATATTCGATGGACGGTTATCATGGGACTAATGCCCTTCAAATCATCCATTGAGTATCCAAAGGCCTTGTGACGCTCCTTGAGTATTTTCATGAGTTCTTCTTCTTCTTCTCCTGAAAGTTTAGCACTAATAATAACAGGAAATTTATGTGTATCATCTAAAAACCTGTATTTAAGATTATCTGGTAGAGTCTTAAACTCTGGGGGTGGTAATTCCTCATCCCCTCTCTTTTCTGGCTCTTCAAAAGCCTCATTAGTTGGAGGCCCTATAATGGGAAGTGAATCGAGTTTATCTTCTAGTTCTTCTAGGGACTTGTCCTCCATAACTATTTCTTCATAATTTGAGTCTTCATTTATTTCTTCTTCTTGATTACTAAAGAAAAGAGCTGCCATTTCCTCAATAGTTTTCTCTTCCTCTTCTTCTTGTATTTGTGGAGGCCTATCTTTAAATTAGGAAAAGTGGAATTCCTTTTCCGCTCCCCCAAGCTTAAGAGACACAATCTCCTTTTTAAAATCAACATAGGCACCTATATCACTCAAAAAGTTCCTTCCAAATATAATTGGGCAAAGAGTGTCAGCTGGCATATCAACAACTACAAAATCGATAGGAAAGATTTTGTTGACAATTGTGACAGTTGCATCTTCAACTACTCCCATTGGAATTCTAAGATTTTTATTGGCTAACATGATTGTCATATCAGTATTTTCAATTGTAGCCGCTTCTATTTCTTATTTTATTTCTAAATAGAAATCATAAGATATAACATTAACTTCGGTGTCAAGATCACATAAACCATAATGCGAGGTTTCTTTAAATATACAGGGAAGAATAGGCTTACCCACATCTTTTACCTTTATTTTACCTTCAACCAATATGGAAGTCTGTTCATCAAGTTCAACTATGTGACAGTGTGCATACATAGCCATATTTGCTTCCTTGGTTACTTCTTCATCTTTGGTTTCTTCCAGATGTTCCACGACTTCTGCAATACTTTTCTCTTATTTCTTTTCCTATGCTACTTTGACCTGTTCATATTCAAAAATATGCTTCCGTGCAGTGTTAGGGAAAGGTATCTCATATGTTGGTTCTAGGGAGGCCAGTGTTGCTTTAACTTCTCTTTTGTTTTCAGGTTCGGGTGGTGGATCATACTTGACCAAACCCTCTTTTGGAGCTTTGATATGTTTTGTAAAAGCTTTAACAACTTGCAACACAAGATCTGAATCTAAATAAAGTTCTTTAGATAATTCTTTAACATGGCCCTTTTATTATAGTCATGAATACAATCATGTTCTATTGCTACGCCTCCTTCACTTCCTAGACCAAAATTTCATGAAACTCTATGATCGCAAATTCTATTAAGTAAATCCCAAGCTTTAGTTATAGGAAGATTCATAAAGGCTCCTTCCGCGAAAGAGTCTAGTTCAATTTTATTAGGTTCAATTAAACCGCCATAAAATATATGCAATAAATACCATTGAGGAAAATCATGATGAGGACATAGGCGAAGTAAATCTTTAAATATGATAGAAGCTCTTACTAGTCCTTCATTAGAACGGTTCCTCCAAGTCATTATGAGACGCCTGATTCTGAAAGACTTTGATATTGGATAATATTTTGCTAGAAATTCACAGGCTAGATTATCCCAAGTAGTAGTGGCTTCTGGGGGTAGAGATCTATACCATGAGAGAGTTGTACTAGTCAAAGTCTGACTAAAAAGTTTAACCCTTACCTCATCAGCAGTATATCCCGTCAATTGAAAAGTGCCACATATCTATAATAACTAAATAGGTGATCCCCACTAAAGTATTTCTCTCAACATGCAGCATATCCACCTCAGCAAGCATGCCATCTCAGCAAAACTAATACCATGTCAGCCAAAAACAATTGCTTTTTTTGTCGAACAAAAGGTGCCTGGATGTACTTACGGGTCAGCTCTGCGACGCTTCTCCTCCAGATCAATTGTCCGCTCCTCTTCTAGAAACTGCTTGCTCCCATGAGCGCACCTGACTCTTCCCCTTCCTTCCTCGTCTGTTCAAAACAGATAAGACTGGCCCTGGTTTCTCCTCCATCACTAATCCCTCTTCCCAGGTACGTCTCCCGGCGGCTGTCCCCGGTTCCTAACCCAGGCTTAGTATGCCATCCTCAGGCGTCCTCTCCACATACATTGACTCACCTCAAACAGACGGTGAGTTTTGATTTTGTTCTACCATGCTTTCTTAGATCTGTTACTATATATCCATAACCTTCGGTATCTCTTTCATCTTCTTTGGCCATGTGGCTACAATAGATGACACCTTTTTGTTTTCCCTTAGACATGAATCGATCTGTAAATGAGCGAGGTGATGCAGCTAGCAATACAACGTGTATGTGTATGACCGCGGCTGAGTTTTATCATGCAGATTGGTGCACCATTTTGTGGTAAGAATTTCAGTAGGGTTCAGAACATTAGTACTTCTACTGTTAATTTTCTCATATGTCTCTCTGTTATGCATTCATAAAAGAATAAGTAATGCTCCATGGATATCGTGTTATAATCTCAAAAAGTAAGTTCACTGCCATAGTATTGTCTGATTTATTTTCACTGACTTGCCTTAAGCATTGAAAGGGATACGGAAGAAGTTGGTGCCGTCTAACTCTGGCATGGTCCCATGTTGAGGTTGCAGCCCGGAGATGTGACTTTTCAGGAAACTTTGTTCTCATAAATACTGAGTTTCCACGACCATATTATTTTTCACAAGGTGAAATTGAGATATCAAATTATTTTGTACTATAAGTTATGGTGCAAAATGAAGGTGTATGTTATTTTGACCTTTACATCATTGTGTTCTTCAGGTTCCATAGCTCTCTGATGCATCTGGATTGTTGATCATTATGCTATTCACAGAAGATTACTCTGATGGAAATTGAAGGTCATTATGCATACCCGCACAGACAAGTGTCTCAATTCTCTGTGAGCTAATTATGTGTGCTTCATCTTGCCATCATTGTGTTCTTCAGGTTCCATAGCTCTCTGATGCATCTGGATTGTTGATCATTATGCTATTCACAGAAGATTACTCTGATGGAAATTGAAGGTCATTATGCATACCCGCACATACAAGTGTCTCAATTCTCTGTGAGCTAATTATGTGTGCTTCATCTTGCCATCACACCTACTTGCAGTTATCTTCAAGAAATATGACACCATTCGTACTAAATTTTAGTCCCCTCCGAGGTAGTTTTGCAGTTAAAGGTCTGTGCCAATCCGGTTATAATGTTCAGAACCAAGTTTTACAAAAAAAAAATGAATCAACCGAAGCAGATTTAGTGAATCACTTCAGCAATTGGATAATGTGCTTTATTTCTTTTCGTTGCCCCTTTTTCTAATTATGCCAATTGCTAGATACATAAGTCCCTTTTTTGTTGCATTCAAAGAAGAAATTCATGATTATATTGACAGTGCTCACTGTTTTTATATTTTATTTACAACCACTTTGAATTAGCAAAGTTATAGAGAGGAGCTGATGAATTGCCTCTTACTGTTTTTGTAAGGTCAGTGTCGGCTCCATAATATAATATTCTGCAGTTTCCTTCATGTACATATATACATGTTTTATGTTACACTAAATGTCCTAGCCACTCGATTTTGGAACCTAATTGGTAAGTCTTTCTGGATCTTTATTGCCATCTCAAAGGGTGACAATGTGGACTACATATTGTACATGTCATTACCTATTTTATCAGTCCTCGCCATATATATCAGACATATTGCTGCCTCAAAAGGGATAATAAGTTAAAGCCTATGCATCCTTACACTGCTAGAAAATTTCCTCATTTCTACTATTGTAGTTGTACATACATGTTTTATGTTACGCTGAATGTTCTAGGCACTCGATTTTGGAACCTCATTGGTAATCCTTTCTGGATCTTTATTGCCATCTCAAAGCGTGACAATGTGGACTACATATTGTACAATGGCATTACCTAACTTTTTAGTGCTCGCCGTATATATCACACATATTGCTGCCTCAAAAAGGATAATAAGTTGTGGCCTATGCATCCTTACACTGCTAGAAAATTTCCTCTTCTCCACTGTTGTAGTTAGATGTGTAAAGTGATGGTCCGTACTTGATATGTGAAAGTATTCTTTTTCATTAAATGTAAGCCTTTGGTTTTTTTGTAAATTCACACTTTTTATGATTGATTTGTGTGTCAGGTCTCTTTCATCTGTTGATACATTTTTCTAGATTTACTAATCGACGTCTACTAGCTTGGGCATGTATAAAGGTTTATTGGGAATATCAGGGTTGTTTTTCCATGCATAGTGAGTACCTGCCACTCTTTAGTTTAGACAGTCGCCTTTATTGCTTCACTTTTATGTTGTTGGATGCAACATGTATTTCGCCTCTAGATCATTATTTTCAGGTATGAGTTCATCAAACCCAACATGCCCATGATCTTTCTTGGTGTTGATGTCGAATGGCATGCAAGTTGTAATTATCTATATTAGCATTACTATGCATTGCATCTGCTGATGGCACACTATTTTTGTTTCTATGGTGTTGTGCCAACATTTAACTTGAATTGGTTTTATCATGCCATAATTACTTCAGCAATTTTGGCCAAAATATCCGCAGCAATACGCGGGGTATCATCTAGTATCTTTAAAACATGCAATATGCTCATATGGATCAGGATCTTCTTCATCTCCAGTAAATTGCTTCTTGTGTAGAATACAAAGTAATAGAGGATTTATTTCAAACCCCCTTGTCTTCTCAATGGAGTTCTCTCTTTTATAAATATCATAGGGCTTCCCAAGTGGTTGAGTGGGTTAGCACTAGTCATATGCTCAAACTCCATCATGTTGGTGGAAACCTGTAACTCAAAACAAAACTTAGCAAGACAAAAATAAATAAGTAAAAACTAAAAGACCTACAACGCTTAACTTCCCAGCAATGGCGCCAGAAAATAGCTTGATGACTACAAGTACACATATCGTTTGTAACTAGTTTCGAAATAAAGATATCGATACACAGGAAGGAGTCTAAAGTCTAATAACTCTTGAAATAAATATTACAATAGAAATGCTAAATAAAGTTCTAAGTGACAAGATAAAATGCGAGTATTATGTATAAGCTTTTTTGGGGGGTTTTGGTATAAGAGCAATAATAAGTAAAGTAAAACAACTGAATACAGAAAGTAAGTATCGCGTATGTAAGAGAGATTAGAACTACAATAGGGGAAAAGCGTTCTCATGGAGTAGCGGATTCACCACTAGCATTATAAGGAGCTAAGGTAAAGATTATTATCATGAACATTCTCAACTATGTATGTGTGGGAGGAACTCCGTATTTGGACAAATAGGCAACAACCGCTACTCACATCATCCTCATAACCACATCAGTCAGCACTCGACATCAATTGAATTACTGCGCTATTAAGGGACTTAATCCCGTAGGACGTATCCCATGTAATGGATAGTGTTCCGTGAGTTTCCTCGATTCCCAAGTTGATACGAAGGGGTGCCAACAGCTTTATAGTTACTGTAAGTGCTAACACGCCTCCATCTACCACAAAGTAGTTCCCTCCATCAAGTCCCCATGAGAGTCAAATATTGAGAGGTCGACTTCTCTCAACATCAAGATGAAGACAATCTAACACATGGTCACAGTGATGAATATCATAATAAACTTTATCTTATTTCAATCTCATACTAGAGTTTCTCCATCTCCCCAAGAACTAATGATCAACTTAGACATGGAGGCAATCAACATCATGTCAATAACAATGGAATCTATCATAGATGAATAGTACTTGTATAAATCCACAACGAGTACGGAAATTACAACAAGTTCTAGACAAGATGTAGATGGGATGGATGGAGATGGTGGTGATGCAGCGGTTGATGATGAAGATCGATGCCTTAGCCTCCCGGATCTGCGCAGGGCGAAGATGGATCCCCGGTGGACGAGTTCCTCCTCCAGATGCCTTCGGGAGGTGAGGTTTCGACGATTTCTGGGTGTTCTGTATGTCGTCTCTCTTATCCAGTTGTACGGGGTGAAACTATTTGAGGAGGCGGTGGTGGCGCCAACTATACAGCCAGAAAATTTATTCCTGCCGTATAGTTTGTCATTAAACCGTCTGTAAGCCTTGTTCACTTCGAGTTTTCTTCTGGTATTATTAATATCTCCCAAATAAGTGATTTACATTGTTTTTGACTCCTTTTCTCCTCAGTACAACTGCTTCAAGAATTGTGTCCATTGTATCCATCATCTGTCCTGATCCTGGTGAAAACAGACATAAAATGTGCGCGGGAGCGCCGTAAAATACCAAGATCCTACATCTACAATGCAAAATAACAATATAAAACATGATGCAAATATGCACTCATCAGTCACACGTACGGAGTTGATGTAGATGTTCCTCTCACCGTTCCAGCGGGCAGCGGAGGTTGTAGATCTGCACGGAATCCTAGTAGCATGATGGCGTGGTAGTGGTGGTGATGGAAAAGAAATATGGCAGGGCTTCTCCTAAGCCGGAGCAGGAGGAAGGAGGAGGAGAGTGGCGGCTAGGGTTTTGGGTGGAAGGGGCAAGGGGGAGGGGTGGCACATCCCCTCCTTATATAGAGGGGGCGGCCTAGGGTTGCCCCCCTTTGCCCTCCTAGGGCCATCACGCAAGGGGAGGGGGGGCGGGAGTTTTCTTCCCCCCCAAGTCTTGCCCCTTTCTGTCTTGGTTTTCAAGTAAACTTCACAGAACCTTCTGGAACCTTCTGAAACCTTCTAGAAGCCTCATACAAATACTCCGGAACTTTTCCGAAACCCAGAAAGTGATCTCCATTATATGAATCTTATTCTCCAGACAATTCTGGATCTCCTCGTGATGTCCTGGATCCAATCCGAGACAACAAAAAACATTCGGTCTCCAACTCATATTCCATATCTACTTAAACAACATCGAACCTTAAGTGTGTCACCCTACGGTTCACGAACTATTGATGTCTGCAAGAGCACATATCGTTTGTAGCTAGTTTCGAAGTTCAGATATCGATCCCACAGGGAGCCCAAAGGTAAGTGTTTATTGATGAAGTCTCGGTCACACCCGAAGTTGTCACAGGTCTTCGAGTGAATTGACTGCAAGTGTTGAAATAAGAATGGGATTTTGATTAAATGTGATAGATTTAACTAGAACTCAAATGTAAACTTCAGAAATATAAAGCATAAAAGTAAAGAATGACTTTGCTTGTTTGTTGTTTCCTACAGATGGCGAAAGAAGGCGCAGGGAGATTCAGTTCATGGTGATAGTGACTATGCCAGGTGGATGAGTGGTAAATGTAACAACTATAATCTTATAGATATATGTGTAGGCGAGTAACCCATAATTAGCCGGAACTCCTTTTGATAGATTTCATCCCAATTTCAATAATCCTACTAGCCTACTACCAAAACCATGGTTAGACACTAGACGATTAAGACCCTTAAGGTCGGTTAGTGATTAAGCTCCTTGGATCGGACTAATGCAATAAGCATAGTGGTTACTCGTTATCCTCGAGTCAACTAGCTTTCCATTAAACTCCCCATGTCACCCGGGGGTCGCCGGTCCACTAGCGAACAAGATCTCATCTATGTAGAACAAGATATCATGTTGTCTGGGCCCTTAATTGGACAACAAGCATTAGGCATCTCACAGATAGTCAAGCACACATAATATAGTAATTAGAATCAATCACAAACTAATGGAAAATATATGAAGGCACATCACATCTCACCAATCCCCTACATCTTCCACGCCCAAGGGAATTACTCACACATGAGAGAAGAACGGATCATCAATATAAGCAAATAAAGGGAATTCGTCTTTGTATTACCGTGGAGATCCACAATAAGAATAGAAAAATATCCATCACAATTCAAGATGGGAATAAACAATCTCAAACCCTAGTCTTGCAAGGTGGAGATCCCGCTCTCTCTCTCAAGTACAAGTAGTGGCTATGGGGGTGTATTGGCTAGGAGGTCGAAGATCGTGGAGCGAGATGAAGAACGTCTTCTCCTTCTTCTCTAGATCTCTTCTTTATCCCTTCTGGATGGTATGGCGGCTGCTGTGTTCTGTTTTTGACCCTCGTCTCTTCATGGAAGTTGTCCCTTTTGACAAGACAGAGGCGGCGGCAACTATACGGCAGGAACTATACGGTCGAAAAAATATTCCCGCCATATAGTTGCTCGTTAAAGCTTCTATGAGCTCCCCTCGCGTGCTTCCAAAGTGAGACTTGCTTGTTTTCTCCAGAATATTGTATTTCTCTAGTTAAATCCTTCTATTGATGTTCAGAACCTGAAACACACATAAAAAACTAAGTTTTATTTGTTACCGAAGTATTATCGTTAGGTAAAGCTAGGAAACGATCAAATCCAGGAGAAAACCATCAATAAAAGCCATAAAAAATGTGTTGAATCTCACAGCTATCAACTCCCCCAAGGTTAGATGTTGCTCGCCCTCGATTGACAAGGAAATAAGGAAGAATAGCAGAGATTCGAGACTGAAAATAAAGGAACTCACAAGTTTGAATTGGTGTCAAATTATTTTCTTCACAATTCCTGCAATCTTAAATATGATCATACAAGTATTCACAAGATTGCACTGAGTACACTTCCTAACCACGTATATCTTGTTAGCAAATAAATCATATGCCCAAGCAAGTGTCAAAAGTTTAGCTAGGAAAGTGAGACAAATTCTTTTGGTGCCTCTCTTTGTTGAGAGATGAAAACTTTTTGTTCTTGTTCATTTAACCAATTAAGAGTACTCAAGTTGGCATCAAAATATTTAATTTAAGAACAACTCATCTAATCCCATGTCAAAATTTCAAGACTCTCAAAACACCTTTTTCTTTCTTTTGTCTTTCAAAAACTTCAGCTCTTTTATAGAGAAATCATGTCACTATTTTTAACATGTTAATTGGGGCTATGTTGTGCACTCATGACCATGCCAATAAATGATGTTGAGAAATAATGGGCCAGAGGAGTACTACAACTTCACTTGGAACGTGAAACCATGAGGAGACTAATTTTTTTACACATCATAGCATTGCTGCTACAGACGTTTACATAACTCAATAGCTGAAATCAATTGGTTTCCCATATTTAGATCGTTCGTTGGCCAGCGGAGTTAATAGTTCCCCATGGAGCACGACAGAGTTGTAATGACACGCGTAAAGCAATATCTTTCGGTAATTATTATAAAAAATAGTGGCATAATTTCTACTACTTTGAAGCATCCATTTAATCAAACAATTTCAATCAAGGGTACTATCAAGTCTATTTATATTAAGCTCAAATGGGATGGAGTAGTTCTAAAATCAAATTCTTTGAGCTAAGCATGGACTCAAGTAATCTTTCAGATGCTTTTTCTTGTTGTAAAAATCTAGGAAGTAGTTTTAACCAAGTTCATTGCTCATTGTTTCAAAGCTAAAAAGGAGACACTAGCAAAGGAATAGAATTTGTAGGGTAACAAGCTAAGTGGGGAGTGACTCTAGTGCAAGCAAGTAAATAATTATAGGATCAATTTAAGGTTGCAAAGAGTGTGATAAAAGTAATGTGATACCTCCTCTTGCTTGCTTTGTTCTCGTATTTGAGTCGAACCTCTCCTATATTCCATATTGCTAACTCACTTGAAATTAAGCAATCTCTAAGAGAAACAAATAAACGAACTTGCAAATAAAGTTACAACTAATTTTTTTGTATTTTCGGTTTAGGCATGCAAAACTGAAAATAAACATGCAATTTTTAAAAAATAAATAAATCAAAAGAAGAAATAAAAACATGAATGCAAAGTTTGGAGGTTTTCAAACCTCCCCCAAGCTTAGGCGATTGCCAGGCTCAGTTGTTGCTGTCATTTGGCGGCTGGTGCAGATACTGCTGGTAGTAGTCGGGGAAGTGGGTCATGAAGTGACTGAAGTTGTGAGTCAAAGTGTTCACATCTTCATTCACATCCTAAAGAGTGTGTTCGATCTCCCCAACGCGCTGGTTGAGCTGCTGGAACTCCTGATAGGGGACGTAGTTGTACCCCTGTTGAGAATGGTTGGGCCACGGGTCCCAAGATGCTCCTTGCTGCTGCTATCCCTACCAAGTAGGGTTGTGTCCCTGTTCTTCCTCCTGCTCCTGCTCCTCATCATCCTGCTGCCGTTCATCTTCCTCTTCCTCGGGCTGGAGCTCGGCCAAGATCTCCGTCACTTGGTCCTTGGTGAGGATCCAAGTGTTCTTATCTACAATGGAGAAGGCCTGGGGGTAGGGAAACTGAACCTGCTCACCTTGTACATCATCAAGATAACTAAATTGATATGCTTGGAGTCTCTGGTTAGCATGGTAAACACCAAGCAAGCCACAAGCAGTCAAATATTTGACGTCCATGAGTTTGGAGCCGTCAACAGGTTCCATAACAGGTGGTACAATGTTCAATGCATAGACAAGGTGGGTTACCATTACCAATCCACCAATGCAAATATCATCTTTGGTCTTGTTGCTTTGGTGGCGGAAGTGCTGGATAAGTAGAGCTGTAGGACTGGGGCTTTGCGGTGAAGTGGGGAAGAGAGCCTTGGTGATCATTTCCATGTCCGCATTGGCCATGGAGCCCGTGTCACCTCTCCCCTGTAGTGTGTTGGCGAGGAATAGAGCATAGTAGCGAATAGTTGGGTTCTGGATGGTGGACATCTTCTTCTGATAAAAGTGCCTGCCACCATTAACAAAAATAACCTCCCAAGTCATTCCACTTGTGACGCTATAGAGGTTAGTAACATTGGGCTCCCCAGTATGAGGGAAGCTGAAAGCATTGCAAAATTGTTTGAAATTTATTTCATAGTGCTGCTGGTTCATGGTGAAGCTTAGCGTGCACATGTTACCTTTCTCGTTGTGGTCGTCATAGAAGGAGGCAAGGAACTCGTGGGTAAGTTCAGCGTAGGTGTCAAGGCTTGCGAATCCAAGTACCGCTAACCCCGCCCTGCTGCACATAAGGTCGAAGTCCTCCTTCAACCCTGCCATGGTGAGAAAGTTGTGGTTGGCCCAACATGTGAGCAGCACCCTCCTCCATGAGACAATGTCCAACTTGGAGTTGCGCGGAGCACGGGACCCCGAGCTTGAGCCCTCACCCCGTTGGCGCTTGCTCGAACGAAAGAGGTTACCGATTTTGTTCATCGTGATGCCCTGAAAAATTTCACCATAAAACCTTAGGCATATAGTTTTTATATGATATATGAACGATTCTACGTGGAAAAATTCAATCCTAACGTGAGAAATTGATAGGAAAAACAAAATAAGCTTGAGTTCATCCACTAGATCAATGTGAGAGTTTCAACCATGGAAATCTGAAAAATAAAGCATGGATAGGGAGATAAACATACCGATCTGTTGATTCTCCTACTCAAACGAACAAAATCCGCGAAGAATCAAGAGTTCTAGGTGGATTTTGAGAGATTTGGAGAGAGAATATGAGATAAATAATGAGGAGAGGAGGAAGATCTAGCTGCCCCGTGCGATTTTGTGGTCACACCGAACTACACGGCCGGAACTATACGGGCGGGTGATGTTGCTCCGCCCGTATAGTTGCGTCGGTGCTTCCAACTAGGGTTTTTATATAGAAAATAGCTATACGGGCACAACTATACGACCGGATCATAATGATCCCACCGTATAGTTGGTCGTTAAACCGTCTGCCTCTCGAGATAAATTTCTAAAACTGACATCGATATCTATACGACCGGAACTATACGGCCGGATTTTTATTCCCGCCGTATAGTTGGTCGTTAAACTCCTAGTACCTTTCAGAAATTTTTGTACGAAGGCATCGATATCTATACGATCGGAGCTATACGGCCTAAATTTTTATTCCCGCTGTATAGTACTCCCTCCGCCCCAAAATGTAAGGCGCCTAAGCTTTAGTAAAAAGTCAACATATTTTAAGTTTGACCAAATTTATACATAAAAATATAAACATTCAAAATACCAAATCAATATCAATAGATTCACCAGAGAGTATAGTTTCTCAAAATGTCCATTTGATATTGTAGGTATTCATATTTTTTTGTATAAACTTGGTCAAACTTAGAAGATGTTGACTTTTGGCAAAACCTTAGGCGCCTTATATTTTGGGACGGAGGGAGTAGTTCGTTAAACTCCCTATGTCTTCGAGGAAAATTTGTTGATGGCAAAGATAACTATACGACCGGAATTTTTATTCCCGTCATATAGTTGGTCGTTAAACCATCAGTAGTCATCAAAAAAATTCTATTTCTTTGAGGATACCTTCTTATCCCATAACTTAGCGAAATAACAAGTTTTTAATAGAAAATTGATAGTAAAAACTGTCTACCAACATCAGTATATTAAAAGAAAAAATTTAGCTTCTGAAAATAGAAAACTCAAACGTTTATTCTTATTATTATTCTCTACTCATTCAATCGACGTTTCTACTACTTTTTGATAGCTGCATTTTCACGGGCACGCGTCCGCAAGAATGTCTGTGAAAAAGTGGTGGGAATGCGATGAACTTCTTGTTCTCTATTCTACTAAATTGACGAAAATGGGTTGACTCCCATTAAGCATTTATTAAGAATGGTTGAATAACTCAACCTCTTCTCTCTTCTCGAATTCTTACCTTTGGTTGCCCCTTATCAATGGCACTTAGCACATGAACTCGTTTTGCCGGTGGAACATATATTTCTCCTGCTTCTAGCTTATTTGGAAATTACCAGATGATTTTAGCATCATAAACATTGAAGATTATATTCCCTTCTGCACAATCTACTGACGCACCTGCAGTACCGAGGAATGGTCTTCCAAGTATTATAGATAATTTTTCATCTTGTAGCATTTCAAGAATAATAAAATCAGTGGGAATAGCATGCTCATCTATCCTAAGTGGGACATCCTCAATCATACCAATGGGTTGTTTAGTGGACTTGTCAGCCATCTGTAAAGTGATAGTAGTAGGAGAATACTCCCCTAATCCTAACCTTTTATAGAGGGAGTATGGCATTACAACTTCTGCTCCTAGATCACATAAGGCATTGTGAATATCTGTTTTACCTATTGAGCATGAAATAGTTTGTATTCCAGGATCTCCAGAGTTAGACAACAACTTTCCGTTAGCGGGATAGCTAGTTACCATGGCAATAGTTTCAGTTCTTTCTTTCTTTCTACTAATAATATCACGAAGGAATTTACCATAAGTAGGAACTTTGATTGCATCCACAAATGGAATTTCTAGACGAAGGTCACTAAGTGCCTTTGTAAAAGAATTATAAATTACCCCATCTGGTGCTTTCTTTTTTGATCTGGATAAGGAAGCCCTTTCTCACTTGACTTACTCTTATCTTTTACCTTTTTTGGGGGGTCGGGCTCTTTCATTGCTTTCTTTTGTTGTTACTTATTGCTTTTCTTCTTTTCTACTACAACAACTTCATCTTCCTTACTTATTTATTTATCTTCTCTTGGATCAACCATATCTGCATCAGAGTCATAATGATCATCTTGTGCATTATTTTGGTCCTCCTTGGTTTGCTCTTGCGTCTCAGTTTCATCTTGAGGATCCACCAACGTATCATCTTCTTGGCTTAATTAGAGCAAGGCTTTTTCCTTTCGCTCTTTTTTAGCTTCGTATTCTGGTGGTCCTAAGGGTCCTGTAACAACTACACCCCTTCTTGTGACAACATTAGTAGAAACAGAAATATCTTTATCATCACGAAGAAAAATTTGATATCCAGATGCTATTTGTTCACACCGGGTTTAAATCATACTAAGATACTTATGAAATAATTTTATTTCTTGGCCTATCTCATCATAATTTTCCGTGAGTTCTACCAAAATCTTTTTATGTTTTTGGAAATGCTTATGCAAGTTATTATTAGATTTTACTTGTCGATTTTTTTAATTCTTGAAAAACTTTTCTAGTTTCATCTTCTTCAGTTAAAACTTGTAACAAATCCTCTTTGTTTTCCTTAGCAAGTTCAGAAGGTATACCTTTTTCTTTCATAGTTTTGCGTACCTCAGGCATAAGATCATGAGTAATCTGAAGTATACCTTTTTCTAGCTTAGTGCCAAAATCGGGATTATATAAAGAATCATTCTTAGCCCTAGTAGACATTAATTCCAAACATTCTTTAATAGTTAAAGTATTTATTGATCCTCCTACTAAGAAGTCAAGCAATTCTCTACATTGAGTATTGAGACCATGGTAAAATAAATGGCAGATTGTTAGTTCAGAATAGCCATGATTAGGAATACTATTGATCATTCCAAAGAATCTTTCCCAGGCTTGTGGGTAGTTTTCTCCCACGTCCTAACTAAAGTTGGCTATGTTCTTTCTTAGTTCAGTTACCTTTTTAAAAGGATTAAACCTGTTTATGAATTTAGTAATGCAGTTTCCCAGCATTTAATGTAATGGCAAGGGAGAGAGTATAACTAGTCTAGAGCTTTACCTTTAAGAGACCATCGAAATAATTTAAGGCGAGAGAAGTCGCTGGGCAAACCTTTTGGTCCGAGCGATGTTATCACATTGTCGAATTATCGAATGTGTCTTCCTGGGTCTTCATCTTCCCTTTCACTGAAAGATTTCTCCTGCAAAATCTTAATGATTCCACCATCAAATCGATATTCTCTAACTCCAGGGTTAGGGAACTCTATTGGTTGTTTAAGAAATTCAGAACTTGGAACATTGTATTCCCTGAGAGTTTTCTCAGGTTTCATAGGAGTTGTCCTGTAAATAGACATGATTTCCATAATATCACTCAGGTTTTCAACTTCAACTTTATTTGATCTTAAAAGTTTTTCAATAATTTCTTCACGCCTTTGCACGCGCTCAATATAATCCAGCAGGTAAGTCCTACCAGAGCGTGTAGACCCTTTGTCTCCTTGGGAGAAAATTTTGTAGTAGGAAAACCTAAAATGTCAAAAGACAAACACTTAGCGCTTAGCTCCCCAGCAACGGCGCCAGAAAATAGCTTGATGTATTCAAGAGCATAGATCGTTTGTAGCTAGTTTCGAAGTTCAGATATCGATCCCACATGGAGCCCAAAGGTAAGTGTTTACTGATGAAGTCTCTGTCACACCCGAAGTTGTCACAAGTCTTCGAGTGAATTGACTGCAAGTGTTGAAATAAGAATGGGATTTTGATTAAATGGGATAGATTTAAATAGAACTAAAATGTAAACTTCAGAAATATAAAGCATAAAATTAAAGAACGACTTTGCTTGTTTGTTGTTTCCTGCATATGGCGAAAGAAGGTGCGGGGAGATTCAGTTCATGGTGATAGTGACTGTGCCAGGTGGACGAGTGGTAAATGTAACAATTATAATATTATAGATATATGTGTAGGAGAGTAACCCATAATTAGCCGGAACTCCTCTTGGTTGATTTCATCCCAACTTCATGTGGCATCCCGCAAAACCACTACTAGAAAATCGCGTTGATTTTTGTGCATTGCATCATCATGACCGCATGCTCATATCATCATGCCACATTGCATTTGAGCATCGTCATCATCTTGCATTTGCTTGCATAAAACTATTTCGGAAAAACCTGTTTGTGTTTTCTAAACGCCCCGTCTTTGTTCAAACGCAAAACCCGGGTCACCGGAATATTTTGTTTTGTTTGCTATCGGGTTGCAAAAGTCTGTTTGAAACAAATAAAATATTTAATTATTTTTGTGGGGGCGGTCGAACGGGCCGAATCGACCCAGTCGACCACCCCGTAAGTAAGCAGTCCACCTAATCAGCCCCATCTAATCCTAGTCCCACCAAATCCATTCCTACCCACCTCTCACAGCTCGCCACCTCACCCTCTCCCCCAATCCATACCCACCCCACCACATCATCAATCCACCAGCCCACCCTCTCTCCTTCTTTCACCCTAGCCCATCCTACCCTCTCTCTCTCTCCCTCGCTGCCAACCCGACCCCGCGCGTGACCGCCTCTCCCCTCTCCGGCGCCGGACCACCCCTCGCCCGTCCCAGCCACGACCCCGAGCTGAGGCCCCCTCCTCAGACGACGACGCCCCTCCTCGCCTTCGTCCCCGCAGAAGCTCGACCGGCCGCGGCCCCCTCGCCACCTCCCGTCGGCCCGCTCACCTCCTCCTTGGCGCTTCCTCCCAGCGTCCCGGCGAAGCTCGCCCAGCCCGTTCCCGCTTCCGACCGCCTCCGCCTCCGCCAGAACCCTCTGGCTCGCCTCTCCAACCCGGCCTCAAGGTCTCGCAGCCGCGACCCCTCGCCGGCTCCTTCCCGAGCCTCCTCCGCCCACCTCATCTCGCCTCCGTGGCGCTCGCGAGGTCGGCTCTGTCTCCTCCGCAGGCCTGCGGGCCTCCATCGCCGCCGTCCGTCTGCGGCGGACGTCCGTTCGTCTGGTACCTCCCTCTGCTCTGCTGCGACCATCGGTTGGAGGCATCCGTCCTGTGTCGTTGCTGTAGTGATGCCGATGACCTGCAGGCAGACTGATCTTCAAGTCTAGCGGATGCCCAGGGGCTCTGCCTGTTGCTGCACCATTCCCAAGTCGAAGACCACAAACCCCAAGCTAATCTTGACAAGACCGGCCGAGACGCTAAGTTGTACAAGGACCACCGACAACGAACCCGCCGGTACCCCAAAGATCTTCGAAGGCGAGACCTAGGGCGCGCCGACCGGATCTAAGTCGAGAACCCGAACGCCAAGATCGCCGATGCGGATACGCCAAGTTCGTCTACCCCGGACACCGTGCGACAAGTTCTACTTCCCGGATTCGACGCCCCGAGACCATCACGAGGAGGCGAAACGCCAAGGCCTTCGACACGGAGCACTGAACCCCGTTGAACCCCCCGGACGCCAAGTCCGACCCGATATGAGACACGACAAGATCGGGCGACGACGAGATCGCCACCGACCAGGCGAGAGCCCGATGCGCCCGACGCTAACTAAGTCCTTCTTCGCGAACGCCAAGATCTACTCCGCTATCCGAGAATGTTCGCCGAGACCGATCCCGTCGAACCCTGGACCCTGAGACCGACCCCGAACCCCCGGAATCCCAAGATCGCCGAACCCTAATGTGTGCACCTTTCCCGAGCCCCTACTTTATAAATGCTATATATAAAACTTGTTGCATATTAAATTGTCATACTCGCATGCATATTGTCATGTGGCTGGGGGCACTATGCCGATTCACCTTATAATCAAATATGGGGCCCATATGCGGGCAAATCCAGTCGTATATTGGCCTCATTTAAATTTGTGTAGCGAACCGGTGCTACCTTTTGCCATGATAAAATAACATTTAAATTGCGGGGAAGTTAAACAACTTGAACCACTTAAGTATTGGTGGGACCCGGTTAAGCTTAATATGACCTAATTGCATTGCACCTTTGCCATGCCATACATCATACATGCATCATGCCCGATCTTTTGCCGTAGTATTAAATCTTGCATCCGGTGTTTATTCTAGTGTTTTGGTTCTTCGCGGATAAGGCCGTTGAGTTGATGTGAGCTTCGCCCCGATCTTCGGTTGAATCTTCGGCAATGTTTCCAGGCGAGCATCTCCTCCTTTCTACCTATCTTACTTTTATAGTATTTATTCCCTCCTATTGATCTCTTGCTATCTGTGTTGCGATGCTCTAGTTTTCGTACCCGTGATATCCCTTGCAGCCTTATATTGCCCTGGACACCTCCTATTACCTGTTGTTTGGTAGATAGTTGGACTTGCGCGTCGTAGTCGCTTGCTCAAGTGCTGTTGCGTGTTGTCAAGTGCCACAGTTGTTGGAGTTTGGCCGCATGTTGATGTTGGAGATGATCATGGCTTTACCTTTCGTTCACTTTAATTCTTGTTTAACAACAAAATTGTAAGTAAGGAGAGGCATCGGTGGGTGATAGATAATGTTGGTTTCCGACCGCCCACTTGTGTCCGTAGGACCCGAGTTCTTGACACCTGCTCCGAGATCGAGCGCTAACCACAATTGGGGAGATATGGGCCCCATTGATTATTACCTGATTTCAAAGTATTGTCTGGGGCCACAAACTAGTTTGAGGTTTTATTTACTATCCTGTACTTATGCCATGTTTCTTTGCTTTATTTACGATTGTGTGAGGAGCATGCTGTCTTGTTTAGGAAGCGGAGTGTTTTCGTGATCGTCAGTCCAGTTTTGGGATTTCTGTCGTTTACAGATCGACGCAAACCCTGAGTCCGTCTCGGAGACCGGCCGAGTTCGTTGGGGGTAGACTTAGTGGGGTGGGCCCCCGTGATTGCTTTGGGTCTGGGTACGTCATGTCTTAGTCCCCGCCGACTTACCGATGGGTGTATGTTAACTGATCGGCAAAAAGGGTGAAGTGCTTGTGGATACTTTGGTGCACCTCAGGTTAAATCTTTTCGAGAAGCCGTGTCCGCGTTATGGACGACTTGGAGCACGATTGATCATAGACAACTATAACTAAAGTTCTGTTATAAATTGACTTGTATCCGATATGACTAGTAATCAGCTTCACCACAGCGGAATGGCTAAATAAAAGTGCCAACAACTGCTTTGGGTTTTGGGTTATCTCATGCTATTTGTATGTCGACTAGTAAGTGTTGCAACTTCTAGCGGAATGGTTAACTAAAGCGCCTTTGCTTATTTTATCGGAATGATTATCTCGCGACTAGTAATTGCTGCAGCGATCCTTTGAATAAATAAAGCGCCAAGCGTGAGTTCCTCGGTTGACTTCCTCGTTTGGTATCGAGGGGGAAACACCAGGATGGGTTTGTTTGATGGTAGCATCAGGTTGGATCCGAATAGGTTTTTCTTACCCCTCTCTGACAGCCGCCAGTTGTATCGAGTCTCTATAGGTTGTTTAGTGCATGCTGCGCTTCGATCCACCATACCTTTGTGGCGAGGACCTTGAATTCTAACCTCGCTGTGTCTTGGCCTCGATCTTGACGCTCCTCTTTTCCTTTGCCCTTGTCGGCACCTTTTGTTTAAGCAGGTTTTGAGATCGGCGTTGTTAGGGGTTACCCTTCCGGCTTGGCTGGGCAGGGTTATGGACGCCATTGGTTATTCTTCAGGGCTCTTAGCCCCATTTGCATCTTGTCCGTAGTCGGACGCTGTGTCATTCTCAAGGTGATTTGGATCTTTGTATATTATATCTGTATCCTTGACTCTCTGAGTCGTTGTTGTATATATCTGTTCTGTGGGTCCCATCGAGGACTGTTGTGTAATGTTATTACTTCGTTTTCCACCCGCACGCAAGTGCCTGGTGGGCACCTTTGAATCGTTTCTATGCGGGTTTGGCGGGTTTCGCTAAAACTTTCATAGGGCCGATCTGAGGGTGTTCTGAGTGGTATCAGAGCTCAGCAGTTGCGATACCCCACAAGTCCAGCCTGTAGGATAACCTAGCTAACGGCCGAAGTAGAGTGTCCAAACTATTTTTGCAAAAATCGGTTGGATAGTTCTGATTAGGTCTGATTTTACTCCTTACCCCTCTGCTGCTCTCCTCTCACCTCTGCGTGTTTTGAATCCGCTCTCTTCTCTTTCTTCGAGTCCAGGATTTCTTGTGGTTGGGTTCCGTCGTACCTTCAGGGTTTCGCTTCCTCCTTTGATAACGGTGCTTCTACATCCGGTCCTTCTGCTATCTGAGTGCCCTTTATCCGGGTACCATTCTTTGTTCTTGTTTGGGCCTCTCGGTGTTTTCCATGACGACATCATCTACGCAGATCCGATCTGATGCATCACTCCTTTGTTTCCAAACCTCGCTTGTCGAGATCTTGATCTGAATCCGAGGGTTGGTTGCATAATCTATCTGTTCGTGTCTGAGTAATGCTTGATGCGGGATGGAGTCGCGACCATACCACTACTCTTATCATTTGCTTTGTATATTGAATGGTGGATCGATGCAATTTTACTCCGTCCACGGAAGCTAGAGGTGGCTTTATTTGTGGATACCTCTACCTTCGCCCTTTGTTCCGGAGTGTTCTCGGCGATCATGGACAACGACCTCTTGTTAGTGGTGTCGCGAGGATCTACGAAGCGAGAAGACGCAGATCGCCGACCTTCCTTTCCGGTACCATGAGGTGGATCTCGAGGGCGAGATCCATTGTTAGTGGTGTCGAATTGTGGCATCCCGCAAAACCACTACTAGAAAATCGCGTTGATTTTTGTGCATTGCATCATCATGACCGCATGCTCATATCATCATGCCACATTGCATTTGAGCATCGTCATCATCTTGCATTTGCTTGCATAAAACTATTTGGGAAAAACCTGTTTGTGTTTTCTAAACGCCCGTCTTTGTTCAAGCATAAAACCGGGTCACCGGAATATTTTGTTTTGTTTGCTATCGGGTTGCAAAAGTCTGTTTGAAACAAATAAAATATTTAATTATTTTTGTGGGCGGTCGAGCAGGCCGAATCGACCCGATCGACCACCCCGAGTAAAGCAGTCCACCTAATCAGCCCATCTAATCCTAGTCCCACCAAATCCATTCCTACCCACCTCTCACAGCTCGCCAACTCACCCTCACCCCCAATCCAAACCCACACCACCACAACATAAATCCACCACCCCACCCACTCTCCTTCTTTCAACCTAGCCCATCCTACCCTCTCTCTCTCCCTCGCTGCAACCCGACCCAGCGTGGCCGCCTCTCCCTCTCGGCGCGGACCACCCCTGTGGCGACCCGTCCCAGCCCGTGGGCAGCAGCCGACCAGGCTGGCCCCCTCCTCTCGGACAGCCCCTCGCCTCCGTCCCCAGAGCTCCACCGGCGCGCCCCTCGCCACCTCCCGTCGGCCCGCTCCACCTCCTCATGGCGCCTTCCTCCCAGCGTCCCCGCCGGCGAGCTCGCCCCCTAGCCCGTTCCTGCTCGTCGACCGCCCGCCTCCGCCGCCAGGAACCCTCTGGGCTCGCCTCTCCAACCCGGCCTCGCGCGCGTCCCTGCAGCCGCGACCCCCTCGCCGGCTCCTTCCCGAGCCTCCTCGTCGCCCACCTCATCCTCGCCTCCGGCCGGCGCCCCTCGCGAGGTCGGCTCTGTCCCCTCCTCCGCAGGCCGCTGCGGGCCCTCCATCGCCGCCGACCCGTCCGCGCGGACGTCCCGGTTCGTGCGGGTACCTCCCCTCTGCTCTGCTGCGACCATCGGTTGGAGGCATCCGTCCTGTGTCGTTGCTGTAGTGATGCCGATGACCTGCAGGCAGACTGATCTTCAAGTCTAGCGGATGCCCAGGGGCTCTGCCTGTTGCTGCACCATTCCCAAGTCGAAGACCACAAACCCCAAGCTAATCTTGACAAGACCGGCCGAGACGCTAAGTTGTACAAGGACCACCGACAACGAACCCGCCGGTACCCCAAGATCTTCCGAAGGCCGAGACCTAGGGCGCGCCGACCCGGATCTGGTCGAGAACCCGAACGCCAAGATCGCCGATGCGGATACGCCAAGTTCGTCTACCCCGGACACCGTGCGACAAGTTCTACTTCCCGGATTCGACGCCCCGAGACCATCACGAGGAGGCGAAACGCCAAGGCCTTCGACACGGAGCACTGAACCCCGTCGAACCCCCCGGACGCCAAGTCCGACCCGATACGAGGACACGACAAGATCGGCGCGACGACGAGATCGCCACCGACCAGGGCGAGCCCGATGCGCCCCGACGCTAACTAAGTCCTTCTTCGCGGAACGCCAAGATCTACTCCGCTATCCGAGAATGTTCCCGTCGAGACCGATCCCGTCGAACCACGGACCACGAGACCGACCGAACCCGGAATCCCAAGATCGCGAACCCTAATGTGTGCACCTTTCCGAGCCCCTACTTTATAAATGCTATATATAAAACTTGTTGCATATTAAATTGTCATACTGCATGCATATTGTCATGTGGGGGCACTATGCCGATTCACCTTATAATCAAATATGGGGCCCATATGCGGGCAAATCCGATGATATTGGCCTCATTTAAATTTGTGTAGCGAACCGGTGCTACCTTTTGCCATGATAAAATAACATTTAAATTGCGGGGAAGTTAAACAACTTGAACCACTTAAGTATTGGTCGGGACCCTGGTTCCGCTTAATATGACCTAATTGCATTGCACCTTTGCCATGCCATACATCATACATGCATCATGCCCGATCTTTTGCCGTAGTATTAAATCTTGCATCCGGTGTTTATTCTAGTGTTTTGGTTCTTCGCGGATAAGGCCGTTGAGTTGATGTGAGCTTAGCCCGATCTTGGTTGAATCTTGACAATGTTTCCGGTGAGCATCTCCTCCTTTCTACCTATCTTACTTTTATAGTATTTATTCCTCCTGTTGATCTCTTGCTATACGTGTTGCGATGCTCTAGTTTTCGTACCGTGATATCCCTTGCAGCCTTATATTGCCTGGACACCTCCTATTACATTGTTTGGTAGATAGTTGGACTTGCGGCGTCGTGATCGCTTGCTCAAGTCTTTGTTGCGTGTTGTCAAGTGCCACAGTTGTTGGAGTTTGGCCGCATGTTGATGTTGGAGATGATCATGGATTTACCTTTCGTTCACTTTAATTACTGTTTAACAACAAAAATTGAAGTAAGTAAGCAGAGGCATCGGTGGGTGATAGATAATGTTGGTTTCCGACCGCCCACTTGTGTCCGTAGGACCCGAGTTCTTGACACCTGCTCCGAGATCGGCGCTAACCACGGTGGGGAGATATGGGCCCCCATTGATTATTACGATTTCAAAGTATTGTCTGGGGGCCACAAACTAGTTTGAGGTTTTATTTACTATCCTACTTATGCCATGTTTTGCTTTATTTACGATTGTGTGAGGAGCATCTTTGTCTTGTTTAGGAAGCGGAGTGTTTTCGTGTATCGAGGTCCAGTTTTGGGATTTTTGTCGTTCTGCCATCGACGCAAACCCCGAGTCCGTCTCGAGACCGCCGACTTCGTTGGGTAGACTTAGTGGGGTGGCCCCGTGCTTGCTTTGGGTGCAGGAGCGTCATGACTTAGGCCCCGCCGACATACCGATGGGTGTATGTTAGCGATCCGCAAAAGGGTCAAGTGCTTGTGGATACTTTGGTGCACCCTCAGGTTAAATCTTTTCGAGAAGCCGTGTCCGCGGTTATGGGCGACTTGGAGCACAGGCTTGATCATAGACAACTATAACTAAAGTTTACTGTTATAAATTGACTTGTATCCGATATGACTAGTAATCAGCTTCACCACAACGGAATGGCTAAATAAAAGTGCCAACAACTGCTGGGTTTTGGGTTATCTCATGCTATTTGATCTGACTAGTAAGTGTTGCAACTAAAACGGAATGGTTAACTAAAAGCATTGCTTATTTTATCGAATGATTATCTACGCTGACTAGTAATTGCTGCAGCGATCCTTGAATAAATAAAACTGCCAACTGTGTGAGTTCCTCGGTTGACTTCCTCGTTTGGTATCGAGGGGGAAACACCAGGATGGGTTTGTTTGATGGTAGCATCAGGTTGGATCCGAATAGGTTTTTCTTACCCCTCTCTGACAGCCGCCAGTTGTATCGAGTCTCTATAGGTTGTTTAGTGCATCTCGCTGCTTCGATCCACCATACCTTTGTAGGCGAGGACCGCCGAATTCTAGCCTCGCTGCACTTGGCCTCGATCTTGACGCTCCTCTTTCCTTTGCCCTTTGTCGGCACCCCTTTTGTTTAAGCAGGTTTTGAGATCGACGTCGTTAGCAGGGTTACCCTTCCGGCTTGGCCTGGGCAGGGTTATGGACGCCATTGGTTATTCTTCAGGGCTCTTAGCCCCATTTGCATCTTGTCCGTAGTCGGACGCTGTGTCATTCTCAAGGTGATTTGGATCTTTGTATATTATATCTGTATCCTTGACTCTCTGAGTCGTTGTTGTATATATCTGTTCTGTGGGTCCCATCGAGGACTGTTGTGTAATGTTATTACTTCGTTTTCCACCCGCACGCAAGTGCCTGGTGGGCACCTTTGAATCGTTTCTATGCGGGTTTGGCGGGTTTCACTAAAACTTGCATAGGGCCGATTCTGAGGGTGTTACACTTCAATAATCCTACTAGCCTACTACCAAAAGCATGGCCAGCCACTAGAGGATTAAGACCCTTCAGGTCGCTTAGCGATTAAGCTCCTTGGATCGGACTAATGCAATAAGCATAGTGGTTACTCGTTATCCTCGAGTCAACTAGGTTTCCATTGATATCCCCGTGTCACCCGGGGGTCGCCGGTCCACTAGCGAACAAGATCTCATCTATGTATCATGTTGTCTGGGCCCTTAATTGGACAACAAGCATTAGGCATCCCACAGATAGTCAAGCACACATAATATAGTAACTATAATCAATCACAAACTAATGGAAAATATATGAAGGCACATCACATCTCACCAATCCCCTACATCTCCCACGCCCAAGGGAATTACTCACACATGAGAGAGGAATGAATCATCAATATAACCAAATAAAGGGAATTCGTCTTTGTATTACCGTGGAGATCCACAATAAGAATAGAAAAATATCCAACACAATTCAAGATGGGAAGAAACAATCTCAAACCCTAGTCTTGCAAGGTGGAGATCCCTCTCTCTCTCTCTCAAGTACAAGTACTGGCTATGGTGGTGTATTGGCTAGGAGGTCGAAGATCGTGGAGCGAGATGAAGAATGTCTTCTCCTTATTCTCTAGATCTCTTCTTTCTCCCTTCTGTATGGTATGGCGGCTGATGTGTTCTGTTTTCGATCCCCGTCCCTTCACGGAAGTTGTCCCTTTTGACAAGACAGAGGCGACGACAACTATACGGCGGGAACTATATGGAGGAAAAATATTCTCGCCATATAGTTGCTCGTTAAAGCTTTTGTGAGCTCCCCTCACATGCTTCCAAACTGAGACTTGCTAATTTTCTCCAGAATATTGTATTTCTCTAATTAAATCCTTCTGTTGATGTTCAGAACCTGAAACACACATTAAAAACCAAGTTTTCTACGTTACCAAGTATTAGCGTTAGGTAAAGCCAGAAAACGATCAAATCCGGGAGAAAACCATCAATAAAAGCCATAAAAGATGTGTCGAATCTCACAACTATCAACTATGCAGACATGACCGAGATACTTCTCCGATCAATAACCAACATCGGAACCTAGAGATCCATAATGGCTCCCACATATTCAACGATGACTTTGTGATCGAAAGAACCATTAATATACGATACTGATTCCCTTTGTCACGCGATACTCTACTTATCCGAGGTTTAATCATCGGTATCTCCATACCTAGTTGTACCTTGTTACCGATAAGTACTCTTTACTCGTTCCGTGGCATGACATCCCTTGTGACCTAGTCACTTGCTTGCAAGCTAACTGGATGGACAAATCCTATTCTTGATCCATGTGCTTCAACATATACTTTCAGAATACCTAATGTCACCTTTATAATCACCTAGTTACGAAGTGGCGTTTGATGTCATCAAAGCATTCATTCGGTGATGGTGATTAACGCAATCACATGGTCGAAGGATTAGGTTACTATGTATTTGAAAGCTTGTAGCAAAACGAACTTTAATGACTTGATCTTATGCTATGCTTACTATGAGTGTATGTCCATCACATCATTCTCCTAATGATATGATCTTGTTATTAATAACATCCAATATTTATGATCAGGAAACCATAATCATCTATTAATCAACAAGCTAGTTTAACAAGAGGCTTACGACTCTTTTATGTTTACAAAACACACAAGTATTAGTGTTTCCTAATAATACAAATATAGCATGGGATGTAAATATTTATCATAAACACAAAGATATAATAATAACCACTTTATTATTGCCTCTTGGGCATATCTCCAACAATAACCCACAAATCCATGCAAATAAACATCATAAGAAAACTGCACCAAAACTAGATGTGGACAACCAATCAGGATACCCAAGTTGGTCCAAATCCAATCTCGCCCGCACCATCCAGCAGGCCAAGTGACAAAAACGAGAAATTTATGCCTGAGCAAGCAAACACGTCCATAGGGAACACCCATAGTACATCTAGCGCAGGAGTATGTTTTGCTCACCGTGGATCTGAAACAAGAATTACACGGTGTCCTTGTAAGAATCACATTAACTTATAACTTTATCTTAGGACCTAAAACAATATATGGTATACATGTATATATACATAGCATAATCAAGGAAAAAGACGTCACACACCGTGTCTGCTCAAATAGGTGTGTTCTCTTGCTTTTTCTATGATAGGTAGCAATAGCGCTAATTCTATTTGAACATACATCCTAGATCCAGCTTAGAAGTATGTTTTGCTCACGGTGGATCTTGAAACAATAATTACACGGTGTCCTCGTAAAAACACACTTATCTCGCACTTTATTTTGGGATGTCCCATAGCATAACAAAGGAAAAAAATAATTTTCACCTAGTGTCTATACAAAGGGGTGTGTTTTCTTGAATTTTCTATGAAAAGCAGAAATAGCGCATTGATTTTATTAATATGGTAGGAGTAAAAGTGTATAGCAACACACACATGCACAATAACAAAGGGCATAGTTCTCGAGTTAAGAGATCTCGAAAGTTCGACCATAGCGGAGAAGGTCTCCGGCTTCCATCGTCATCTAACCAAGCAAGGCAACCCTTGAGCTTAGTCATCTGGCTACCACTTGCCAACACCCCTCAAAGAGAGGGAGATGCATCACACAGAAATGAGGTGGTCTAAGGAGAGTCGCAAACCGCCTTCAAATGAAGGCTTCAATCCATTCTATGGCAGTGCTAAAACGGGATCACGTCGGCTAGTACCACCTCCAATGACCACAAACTCCCGTAGTCCCTCCAGTCAGTGCCAAATCAAACGAGGCCCCAAGGGCTGAGCAACGCGCAATGCCACCCTTGTCCAATCCCAAGAGAGATCTTGGGTTTCCCACGAAGTTCTCCTAGGCAGAGAGCTTGCAATCTGCCTCAACGATGCCTTAGGCTGGTCATAGTGGGGATTAACTTAGAGTAGTAACATGCATATGTTACTAGTCTAAGTTACTACCTCCATAGTGGAAAATAACATAGGTGTGGTATCATGTAAAGCCTCATTTACTGCAATGTAGACTCATTTTGTCTTGAAATGTGTGATGTTATGGTAACATAGCTAGTTACCATTAGACTCTCTCTCATCATTTAATTGCATGCCATGTCATCTAAATACTTAGTTGGCAGTACATGTATGACTATGTTACTAGCCAAGTTACTCCCACTATGACTAGCCTTAAAGAAAGGAGCGATACCAGTCGAGCATCTGTCTGCCTAGGCCACATGATGGAAGCAAGGCCTTAATTAACTGTCAACACCTGGATTTTTAATCCTAGATGCATGTTATGCCATACATCGCAATCCCAGGATTACCATTTTTGCGAGACATAACAGAATTGGTACCATAATACATCATCCATTAGAAACCATAATAAAGGTCTCGCAAATAAAGGATCTCATGATCCAGTCTTAATACAATCAAAGCAGCGGAAAGTAAGCATAGTAGCGGCTCCATCTTCAAAGTCACAGGCAATGCTGACGACGGGAGATGATCCTAGTTGTCATAGACCTCTTGATGTTCATCTTCCTGGTAGTCCTCTCATAGTTTGGCCACGGGAATAGCCAGGGACAAAGCCATGAGTACTCTTTAAGTACTCACAAACTATCACTAACAAGTAAGGTAGTTCTAGTAAGAATCTTAAGCTCTAGGTTTATTTGCAAAAGGCCAGGTTTATTTCATACTGAGTTTAGAAGTAAAGAAACTAATTTAGTATTCTACATCACCTAAGTGGGAACCTAGTTTTCATATCCACAACCATGTTGTGGTGAAGTTAAAGTCATGATTCAATTCACAAGTCATTTTGAAAACATCTAACAATGGAACAGTATGGCCACTCCAACTGTCCATGACCGCAGACGCGGCTATTCGAATAGTTTGACACTCTGCATAGGTGGTATACTTTCACCACAAAATCCGATACATCCGTCAGGTATAACCCTGAATCATCATACTTAGTATGCAGATAATCAATCCTAACCTTTCAATTACACACTCTAGTATAGGCACCTCCCCTATGAGCTTGGCCTCCCAGCCATGGCCATCTACCATCCTAGGCACTGCATAGGTGGACATTCACATTCACGAGGTAGCCTTAGCTTAACCTCTTTCCACGAGGGAACCCATACTAAGGCATATAAACTTCCAATTAAGCCCTACCCAATTCAGGTATTGTGGTTGTACAGTAAAATTGGAATGGTATCGCATCCAAACCCAACCATCAGTTTTTATAAAGGGTTAAGGCTCATGCCTCAACATTTTCATCATCAAATCATTTTGTGTCCATAACACATGTCAAAACATTTCAATAGAATGAATCATCATTCCAAGGTTTTCATAATCATTTTCACCAAGTATTCCCATCTAAGGTGATCAACTTTTATGCTTAGCACTAGCCACTAAAGTTGAGGGTATTCACTAATGTGGGGTGCTAATCAAGTGTAACTATCCAAGTCTAGTTTTATGCCTTTTGATGACATCTAAGTATAACTACTTAGGCCTAGTTTTATACTCTTTATGGTATCTATACTATTTTTCCAATACTCACAAATCACTAACTAAATGTAAGGAACTTTGGTAAAAGTAAAAGAATAAAGCTTGGAAGTAAAACTTGGGATTAGTATAATCAAGGTTGCATAACCAAGCATGCCTAATGCATATGGCATAGGTTATCTTGCAAAGATGGCTTGCATAGTTCTAGCTTGCAAGTGTTAGCTTGCCTTGAGTAGTGAAGTGGTTGAAGTTCTCTTCTTCTTCTTCTTCTTCTTCTTCTATGTAGTACTCCTCCTCCTCGTATCCTGGCTCGGTACTATCGCCTATAAATGAATACGAGGTACACAATCACCAAACAATTCTTAACTACTTCTATTTAACACACCAAGGCTCATACTAGATGATCTAGCATCATCACAATCATTACATGAAATAAAGACCTAGTCTTATTTATCTTATTTTGAAAAGTAATTTCTACTCATTGAAAAATACTTAAGATTTAATATTCTCCAATTAAAATATGGGATCATGTTGACACATGTCATCACCACATATTCTAATACTTGGGAATGTGATTTAAAGTGTTGGTCATATTTTATAAAGTTTAAAATTACTATTTAATACAATTAAAATGACTAGAAATGCCTATATAGCTTTCTTTTAGCACTAGTCCAAGATCATTGCATGAAACTTAAATATTTTTACATATTCAGATAAATATTGTCAAATGTGATTTTTGAGAGTTGGAATCAACTCAAAAGCATTTATGGTTGATTTTTGAAAAATGTTTGAAGTTGGAAAAGTCTCTATCTTGTTATTTTTACTATAGGTGATCTATAATTTCAAATGGTTTGAATCCAACGGGCTTGGATAGATATTTTGAATACCTTTCTAACAAAACTAGAATCATGCAATTTGGTTCTATGAATCGCTTTGAATTGATTTTTGAATCTACTGATAGAATCTAGTTTTAACTAAAATGGAAAAAGCTTATTTGAATCAACAGGCTTGCGCGGGAAAGTAAACGGGCCGGCCCAGCTACACTGTGCTGGCACAACGGGCTGCTGACAGGAGGGTCCCACTAGTCAGTGGCTCATTTTACCCGAAACGGTATCGTTCAATCTTAGCGCTACGATTAGACTAGGATCTAATGGTTGTGGTTCGTCGTCTCCGGCGAACAGCTCCGACGAGAAACGAACCCTAACATGACGGTGGGGGTACGTGGGGGCTCACCTGGGCTCCAGCTAGGGTCGGTGATGGGGGCGAATGATGTTGTAGACAACGACGGTTCGAATGGTGGTTGCGGCGGCTCCTGGGGCGGCTTCTAGCTCCGGTTCCTCTTCTCCTCTACAGCAGCGAGCTCCAGCTAAATTCCGGCGATGTGGTGCTCGTCTTACTCTGGGGAAGGGTGTGGGAGGTGTCTAAGAGAGAGGGGGTGGAATGGTGTGTCGAATTGGAGATGGGGCGGCCTCTATTTATACACCGGCGATGAGGACATTGCGGCATGGGCTGGCTCCTCCGGCGATGCTGATAAAGGGGGATAGCGGCATGGCTGAGGGTAGGGGTCGACGTGGTGCTTCAGGGCGGTCGTCGTGCGAGTGATGGCGCGGCAAGGGGCGGTCGAGAACGGTCGGGAACGGTCAGTGCTCTAGGCGGAAACGATGGCGTTCAAGACGGCGCACAGTGGCTACGGTCCACGCGACGGCGAACGGGCGTGTCTGGGAGGTAGCTAGGGTCACGGCGAGTGAGGGCACATGCAATGAGGGCGAGGCGCTGCTGGGCACTAGGGTGAGTGAGTGGGATGCAGAGGGGACAATGGGGTGGTCAATTACTGCTCAAAATAGTAGAAGTTAGGTAGTGGTTTATCTGTGTCTGCAAGGTGCTCGACCAAATGGCCGCATGAATTCAAGATTTGAATTTTTGAATGAAATTTAGTGAGTGTGTTTGTCACATGCTTGAGTGTCTATGGTTGCTTGGAAAAGTCAAGGTGAATTGATTTGAGTGGTTTTTGAAAAATGGTGATCTTAGTACATACACTTGATTCAATTTTGAATTGTCCTTTAAATAGATTTGGAAATTGTTTCTAGTAGTTTGTAAAGTGGGTTTGGGTTTACTTGGTGTAGTGATACATTGCAAATGTATCTATAATTTTTGATGTTCCATGCTTGGTTTTATCCACTTTCTTGTGTTTTGTCCACACTTTGGAGTACTTTTCATATGATTTCTTGGACTAACCTATTAACAAGAGCCAGCCATGCAGCTGGCCTGTTTTCTGCTGTTTTTGGTTCCAGGAAAGTCAGAAAATGAATATTCTCGGAATTGGACGGGACAAAAGCCAAAGTGCCTATTTTTCCGAAAGACTCACGGAGCTAGAATACGAGACGGAGGAGGGCCAGGGGCTGGCCGCACCACCCCCAGGCGCAGGTGCCCCCAGGCCACGCCAGGGCATGGTATGGGCCCCTCAGGCACCCCCTCGGTCTCCCTCTTCGCCTATAAGAAGCCTTCTGACCTAAAAACTCCGGGGGGTTCGACGTTTTTCCAGAAGGAGTTCCGCTCCGCCGCCACCGGACTCCACAAACAGCACGAAACTCCATTACGGCACCTGCGAGGGCAGGGGAGGAGATCATCGCCATCATCATCACCATCGCTTCTCCATCGACCATCCATGTTTCCCCCATCTATGAGTGAGTAATCCCCCGCTGTAGGCTATGGGGATGGTAGGGATTGGATGAGATCGTTCCTGTAATGGCATCAGATTGTTAGGGCATGTTGCCTAGTATCTTTTATTAGTGCTTTATGACTTTGTTGCAACTTGTTGTGCTTAATGCTTGTCACTAGGGCCCGAGTGCCATGATTTCAAATCTGAACATGTTATTGATTCATTATGATAGTATTGTTTATGGTCTTATCTACAAGTTGTATACACACGTTGTCCGGAACCAATGGCCCCGAAGTGACAGAAATCGGGATAACCGGAGGGAATGGCTTTGATGTGAGGATCACATGTGTTCACGAAGTGTTAATGCTTTGCTCCAGTGCTCTATTAAAAGGAGCACCTTAATTGCCAATTGTTCCCTTGAGGCCCCGCTGCAAACGCGCTGGCAGGACAAAAGATGTTGTGCAAGTTCTCATTGCGAGCACGTATGACTATATATGGAACACATGGCTAGGATTATCTAGTACTTGGATGCTTTATCTTATTTATCCGCAATTGCCCTATGTTCTGATTGCTATGTGAATTGTCTTGTCCATGCAACGCCCGTCCATCCATCCCTATGCCTACCTTTTCGAATCCCTTGTATCGCTTTTGTTACTACTGTCTTTGCTTTACTACCGCTGTTACTTTACTATTCCTACTACAAAACTGTTGCTACTGATAAACTGTTGTGAGCAAGATTGTTTCCAGGTGCAGCTGAATTGACAACTCAGTTGTTAAGGCTGATAAATATTCTTTGGCTCCCCTTGTGTCGAATCAATAAATTGGGTTTCACTTCCCTCGAAAATACCGCGATACACCACCTATACTTGTGGGTCATCAAGACTATTTTAAGGCCGCTGTTGAGGAGCATAGCTTTATTTATCAAGTCCACTTGGAATCACTATTGTTCAAGCTAAGTTTATTTTCTCCTTGTTTGCTTGTTTCTTTATCAAAAATACAAAAAAAATAGTTCCTACTCTAGTTGTTATTTTCGCTGGTCGGTTATTGTCTTGCTTTATCAGGCTTGTTGTCAATGGTTGGTTTCTTTGAATCTAAATCTTATTGGCAAGGTGGGTTCACGGAAGATGAAAAATATTATTATAAGGAACACCGCTTGTCATAAAAAGGGAAACACTTATTGGGACAAATTGATAGATTGTATACCATTGCTAGAAATGTGTGCTCTACTTATAATGTTACTTATTGCCTTGATAAATCTTGTTGCTGTAGGAGGTACAAACACCTCCCTTTTCAATGTGAGTATAATGATAATATTACCATATCTTCCTATGTTAAGGGAAATTATGATCTTTATGATGTGGAACAAATGGAGGAATTTATTGCTTGGAAGGGTGCATTTGAACTTGCTAGTTTGCTTGAAAATATTGATGATTCACCTTATAAGTATGAGGTTTATGGTATACTTAAATTTTGCTTTGAGAATTACAAGGATGAAAATGGCTATATTCTTGAATATTTTAATAGATGCTTTCCACAAATGGAAGAGACTAATGCCTTGCAGGATCCTATGGAGGAAGAAATTGATTAACCTGAAATCTCATTAGATGAAAAAGAGAAGGAGAGTGATGAAAAAAAGGAGGAAGAATGGATTAGCTACCCATGCCTACCTTCTAATGAGAGTAACTCTTTATCCCTTACATTATTTGATTGTCCCCCATGCTTACTAAAGAGGGATGAATGTTATGTTCCTGAGGATTCTTTTGAAGATGTTTATGATAAAGCTCTAGTGCTTGTAGATCATGAAGAGCATGCTTTTTGTGATAGTTATATTGTTGAGTTTATTCATGAGGCTACTAAAAGTTATTATGAGAGAGGAAAATATGGTTGTAGAAGTTTTCATGGTATTGAAACACCTCTCTATGTGCTGAAAGTTTTGAAGTTACTCTTGTTTTATCTTCCTATGCCTGTCACTTTGTTCTTTGTGAATTTATTTGCATACAAGATTCCTATGCATAGGAAGTGGGTTAGACTTAAATGTGTTTTGGATTTGCTTCTTGATGCTCTCTTTTACTTCACTTCACATTTCTTATGAGAGCATCCTCTCAAACTATTATGCCTGAAGATGATAATATGTCTATTATTCTTGGGAGACCTTTTCTTAAACACTGCAGGAGTTGTTATTAATTGTAATCAAGGGAAGGTGACCTTCAATGTTAATGACAAGGAACATACTGTCTATTTCCCCAAGAAGATTGAAAGGACTTATGGTTTGAATTCAATTAAACATGTTGAGGGCATTCAAGTTGGAGAAATATATTGTCCCATACTAAGAGAAAAATTTGAAACTATTATGATTGGGACCATTGCTATCAAGGTTGAGGTAACATAATCATTAGTGGAATACAAAGTTTTGTCTCATATGGAATTGTTTTGGTAACAAGACCGATCAACCTTGTTAACAAAAGGATTTCATTGAACAAAACAATGTTTTCACCATGATTATGTCCGCTTACTTCTATTCTATCCATTTTAGTTTTTGCTTATGCCTAACTTAAAGGCGTTAAAGAAAAGTACTTATTGGCAGATAACCCAAAAGTTTTAGATGAGTCTTGGAAGTTATTACTTCAGTAATAACCGCTCCTTATCCTTTTTATTTGCTTTTTGTGCCAAGAGTAACCTCTAATGAGAGAGAAGTAATGATTGGGAAAGTTGCTGTCCCGAAACAGATTTCTATGCTTCACCGTAAAAATTTGTGTAAAATCTCTGAAAGTCTTTTTGAGGCATGAAGTTTTGTGCTTCTGCCCCAGGTTGTTACCTAACTTTCGTTAGTTCAACACTTTTTGATTTGAGCAACAGAAGGTCTTCAAAAAAATTCGTCTTTATCTGCTGGTCTGTTTTGACAGATTTCTGTCATTTTCTGCATTTGCTTCTTGTTGGTTCCTTTTTGAGTTCTTTTGGGGAATTGAGCTTTTTGAGGGAAGTGCTACAGTAGCTAGTGTTCTAATGGAAGTTTATTGGTGTTAGAACTGAACCTAAAGACTTATTATCTTGAGTGCACTAATGTTGCTAATAAAGATTGTGTGAAGTTTTGTATGAAGGAAAAATTTCAGGTGTATGGAAGGAATGAGTAATGAGATGAAGGATGGACTAAAGCTCAAGATTGGGGATGCCACGCGTGTCACCCCAAGAAATATCCAAGAAGTACAAGCGTCAAAGCTTGGGGATGCCCAAGGCATCCCCTTCTTCATTAATAAAAATCCCAGGTTTCTTCCAAATGCTTCATTTTTATTGTTTCATGCACAGTTGCGTTGTTCTTAGAGCGTCTTCTTTTTCGTTTTTGTTTTGGTTTTTCGTTTGCTTGGTTTGCTTAGTTTTCTGAATAAATTGGTTGGACCCCCTCTTTCATACATTGGTTTCCAAATAGTTTGGCTTGGTTTGGAAAAGTGTAGGAGAGTTCATACTTAAGTGGTAAAGAGAGCTTGTTTTTGACTGTTGCCTATGCTCTGTCATGCCATGCTTGATATTGTTTTGGCTTTATGCTTAGTATTATTTGCCGTAGCATGACTTGTTATAAACAATTGAGATTGCTGAATGTGCCTTGGATGAATCATACGTTGTTTTAGCATATTAAAGCATAGTATAGTGGTATTCTCCTTTGATGCTTTATTTGGGTTGACTTGGCACATGCTCACACCATGTTATGACTATATCAAGTCACCATAGCCTTTATGATCCTTTAGTTTTCAACTTGTAGTATCACTTTATGCTTTGATCAATGATATTTTGTTGCTCTGCATGATTATGGCCATTATTGCTCTCTTAGTTTGTCGCTCCCAGTCTTTTGCTAGCCTCCACAACCAAGTATGAGTTCCACTCATGCATCCAAATCCCTAAACCAAGTTATTCCAAAGAGTCCACCATACCTCCCTTCTAGCTTAAGCTATTCCAAGTATATTCATGCTTTTGTTTACCTTCCGAATTAAACTTGTCATTAGAAAACTAGTGATTAAAGCTCTCACGAACTTGATAGCACACTTTACTTTTCTTGCCCTTAATAAACTTGAACCATTGTGTCGTCTATGTTGTATATGCTTGCACTTATTTGTTGGGAATTAGCAGAACCATGCTGTCATGGGGAACGCTTTCAACATTGCACTTGGTACTTGTACCTAGTTGATATCATGCTCTTTTGTATATGGATGTCGTTGGTGTGAAATGAAAGGGGAGCTTGTAAGTCCATGGAGTTATGTATATGTGTTAGAAAGCACAGGCATGGTCTAATCCATGCTGACATGGTGGAAACCTGCAGCGTAACCATAATGAGCTATCTATGAAGCATTCTTCTTATAAAAAAAGAGTCCTATATTGAGAAAAAAGAGAAAAAAAAAGATTATGAAAAGAGGAAAGAGAGAAAAAAGAACCATATTCCCATGGTAAATAAGAAGATTGCTGAGATGCTCGTTGTCTGCTTGCCTTGTCATTTTGATATGGGGATTCTTCCATATCATCGGGCAAGGGGTACCCCATTGGCGGTTCTCTATGATACACATGTACTTATAATGACAAGAACTTACAGGTGACTAAACTTGAGTAGCATGAGGAGCGGCCCTCGTATACAAGGGACATGAGATTTCTAACTTATACTTCGTCAAGCATGTACACCATAGTTTGTTCACTTTAACCTTAATCACTTCAAGATGCTTATGATAGGGGCAATGCGAGCTGAAAGCTATAAGTACCATAATTTTTGGAAGCTCTTTATGAGACTTGAATCCCTACTTCCTTTTATAAAGGCCTTTCTTCCACCATTATATTGAGTCTCCATCTTCTATCTTTATGCACCTACTTTGAGAGCATAGTGGCCATTCTTAGTTCTATGTGCATTGTCCCAAGACTTGTTGATTGATGCATACCTTGATATTGCTTGTTTTAAACTACTTGTATGTAGTCACTCTTGTAAACTTCAAAGGTGTCCTATGCATTTATGTTTGCTACTCTATGAGGGACAAGCTGAATACAACTATGCTATGTTTTCTTTATGTGAAACAAACAAATGTCTTACACAGCATTGTTATTCATGAATCTTTTGTTTGTGCCTTTTCATGTTTCATCATAGTTTCTTTGTCTTATTGCTAGAACTTTGTCTTTCATGTTACGATTGAAGTACTATGATTCCAGCTTTGAATGTTTTACAAATACTTTGATCAAGTCTTTGATGGTGCATGTCACCTCAAAAATTATTCTTTCTTTTTATCACTTACCTACTCGAGGACGAGCAGGAGTTAAGCTTGGGGATGTTGATACATTCTAAATGTATCTATAATTTTTGATGTTCCATGCTTGGTTTTATCCACTTTCTTGTGTTTTGTCCACACTTTGGAGTACTTTTCATATGATTTCTTGGACTAACCTATTAACAAGAGCCACAGTGCCAGCTGCATGTTTTCTGCTATTTTTGGTTCCAGGAAAGTCAGAAAATGAATATTCTCGGAATTGGATGGGACAAAAGCCAAAGTGCCTATTTTTCCGGAAGACTCACGGAGCCAGAATACGAGACGGAGGAGGGGCTGGCCACACCACCCCAGGCGCGGGTGCCCCTAGGCCGCGCCAGGGCATGGTGTGGGCCCCTCAGGCACCCCCTCGGTCTCCCTCTTCGCCTATAAGAAGCCTTCTGACCTAAAAACTCCGGGGGGTTCGACGTTTTTCCAGAAGGAGTTCCACTCCGCCGCCACCACCAATTCCACGAAACAGCACCAGAAACTCCATTCTGGCACCCTGCCGGGACGGGGAATTGGAGGAGATCATCACCACCATTATCACCATCACTTCTCCATCGACCATGCATGTTTCCCCCATCTATGAGTGAGTAATCCCCCGCTGTAGGCTATGGGGATGGTAGGGATTGGATGAGGTCGTTCATGTAATGGCATTAGATTGTTAGGGCATGGTGCCTAGTATCTTTTATTAGTGCTTTATGACTTTGTTACGACTTGTTGTGCTTAATGCTTGTCACTAGGGCCTGAGTGCCATGATTTCAGATCTGAACATGTTATTGATTCATTATGATAGTATTGTTTATGGTCTTATCTACAAGTTATATACACACGTTGTTGTCCGGAACCAATGGCCCCGAAGTGACAAAAATCAGGATAACCGGAGGGAATGGCTTTGATGTGAGGATCACATGTGTTCACAGAGTGTTAATGCTTTGCTCCGGTGCTCTATTAAAAGGAGCACCTTAATTTCCAGTAGTTCCCTTGAGGCCCCGCTATAAACGGGCTGGCAGGACAAAAGATGTTGTGCAGGTTCTCATTGCGAGCACGTATGACTATATATGGAACACATGCCTAGGATTATCTAGTACTTAGATGCTTTATCTTATTTATCTGCAATTGCCCTATGTTCTGATTGCTATGTGAATTGTCTTGTCCATGCAACGCCCGTCCATCCATCCCTATGCCTACTTTTCGAATCCTTTGTTTCTTGCTTTTGTTACTACTGTCTTTGCTTTACTACTGCTGTTACTTTACTATTCCTACTACAAAACTGTTGCTACTTATAAACTGCTGTGAGCAAGATTGTTTCGAGGTGCAGATGAATTAACAACTCAGTTGTTAAGGCTGATAAATATTCTTTGGCTCCCCTTGTGTTGAATCAATAAATTGGGTTTCACTTCCCTCGAAAATACTGCGATACACCCCCTATACTTGTGGGTCATCATGTAGAAAGGGGTGAAAAGAATTGGAAATGTTTCTGTTAGAAATCTTTGACTAGAAACACACAAAGTGGTCTAGTGGTTAATTTTGGTCAAAATGACCATTTGATCATATGATTTATATTTGAATTTCTTTTCTTTGGATTTTGTTTGTAATTGGTCTAGATGATGTAGGATTCATCTTTAAACCATTCCCTATCATTTGTAGCAATCAAACATGGCAATTGCACTCATTCATACACTAATGCAAATCACACATACACTCATATTAGATTTAATAAAAAAAGTTTTTGTTAACCCTAAACTTGGGTAATTTGAACTTGATAATCTTGATTAATAGTTTTTGGGGTGTTATAAACCTTCCCTCCTTAAACAAAATCTCGTCTCAAGATTTAAGAAAACTAGGGACTAAAGATATTTGGAAACTCTGTCCTAATGTAATCTTTTCGCTCCCAAGTAGCTTCTTCTTCAGTATGGTGGCTCCACTGGATCTTGAGAAACTTGATACTCCGGGTCCTGGTGGTTCTGAAGACTTCTTCCAAAATACGAATGGGTACTTCACAATAAGTTAGATCCTTTTTGATATCTATGGCTCAGTGATCGATGTTCTTGAACACTTCGGTCTTCTCCGAAACTTCTAGGCATTTGCAAAGTAATGAGATATGGAACACATCATGTATGGCTGACATCTCCTCCGGCAGTTCGAGTTGATATGATACTTCTCCTCGCGATTCAAAATCTTGAAGGGTCCAATATATCTGGGGGCTAACTTCCCTTTCAAACGAAAACTTTGCATTCCTTTCAAGGGTGATACTTTGAGATACACAAAATCTCCGACATTGAAGGTCAGGTCTCAACGTCTCTTGTCAGCATAACTCTTCTGTCTGGATTGGGTGGTCTTGAGGTGTTCACGAACTTTGTGAACCTTCTCTTCGGCTTCTCGTAGGATGTCGGGTCCGAAGATCTGACTCTCCCTACTTCCGACCAATTCAACGGGGTACGACACTTTCTTCCATATAAGAACTCAAAGGGGGCCATTTTCAAACTAGCTTGAAAATTGTTGTTGTATGAGAATTCTGCGGAAGGTAGACAATCTTCCCATTTTGATCCATATTCTAGCACACAAGCTCTCAACATATCTTCTAAAATTTGGTTGACTCTTTCAGTTTGTCCATCGGTTTGCGGGTGGTAAGCTGTGCTGAAGTTCAGCTTGGTTCCTAATCCTTCTTGGACTTTCTGCTAAAATCTTGAGGTAAACTGGGTTCCTCGATCCGATACTATGGTCTTAGGGGTTCCATGCAAACTATCGATTCTAGCAATGTACAGCTCTACTAGCTTCGAACTCTGGTAGGTGATCTTGACAGGTATAAAATGGGCTACCTTGTATAGTCTATCCACTATGACCCAAATAGAGTCATTTCCCCTACTAGAGGTAGGTAAACCGGTGATGAAATCCATTCCTACAGAATCCCATTTCCATTCTAGAATCTGCAATGGTTGCAAAAGTCCTGCGGGTCGCTGATGTTCCGCTTTGACTGTCTAATAGATATCACACTTGGCTATGTAGCTTCCGATTTCTCTCTTCATCTTGTGCCACCAAAATTGCTCCTTCAAATCCTGATACATCTTCGTTCCTCCGGGATGGATAGAATAAAGAGTATCATGAGCTTCCTGCATGATGACTTGTTTCAACTCGGAATCTGCTGGTACACAAATACGTCCTTTGTACCACAAAGCTCCTTCTTCATCTTCGGTGAATCCGGGTACCTTCCCTGTACCGATATGACGCTTGATTCCGTCGATACTGGCATTTCCTTTCTGGGCTTCCTTGATCTGACTTATCAAAGTGGGTTGAAGTTTAATACTATCTAGGAATCCTTCGCTAACTAGCTCGACTCTGAAATTCTCCATCTCCTCATGCAAACTTGGCTGGGCTTCTTTTATCATGGTGTTTAATCTACCTGACAGTCTGCTGAGAGAATCCGCTACCATATTGGCCTTGCCGGGGTGATAGTGAATGTCAAGGTCATAATCCTTGATTAACTCTATACATCTCCTTTGCCTCATATTCATCTCCTTCTGGGTGAAAATATACTTCAGACTCTTGTGATTCGAATATATCTCACAGCGATTACCCATGAGGTAACGCCGCCATGTCTTCAAAGCTAAAACTATGGCTGCTAGTTCTAAGTCATGGGTATGGTAGTTCTGCTCATGTTACTTCAGTTGTCTAGACATATAGGATATGACTTTGCCTTCTTGCATCAACACACATCCGAGACCAATCTTGGATGCATCACAATACACATCAAAAGGCTTCTTGATATCTGGCATAATTAAAATTGGGGCTAAAATCAATCTCTTCTTGAGCTCTTGAAAACTTGCTTCACATTTGTCCGTCCATTCAAACTTCTTATCTCTCTTCAACAATTGGGTCATTGGTCTTGCGATGCTCGAGAATCCTTCAACGAACTTGAGGTAATATCTTGCTAATCCGAGAAATGCGCGGACTTGGGTTTGAGTGGTTGGGGCTTTCCATTCTTCAACATCCTTAATCTTGGCGAGATAGACAATGACTCCTCCCGCCGACACAATATGTCCTAGGAATCCTACTTCCTTCAACCAGAACTCACATTTGCTAAACTTAGCATAAGACTAATGCTCTCTAAGGGTTTCAAGGATGGTTCTCAGGTGTAGCTCATGGTCTTCTTCTAACTTAGAATAGATCAAAATATCGTCAATAAAAACAATGACAAACTTATCCGAGAAGCTCATAAAAATCTTATTCATGAGATTCATGAAATAAGCGAGGGCATTGGTTAATACAAAAGACATGATAGTGTACCCATATAATCCATATCTGGTGGTGAAAGCAGTCTTTGGAATATCCATTGCATGAATCTTGAGTTGATGATAACCAGTTCTAAGATCAATCTTAGAAAACACTCTAGCACTGGTCAACTGGTCAAACAAATGTTCTATCTTCGGCAGTGGGTACTTGTTCTTGATGGTGACATCATTCAGCTTCCGGTAATTGATACGTTGCTAACGTATCCATAATTTTTGATGTTCCATGCTTGGTTTTTATCTACTTTCTTATGTTTTGTTCCAACTTTGGAGTACTTTTCATACACTTTCTTGGACTAACCTATTAACAAGATGCCATTGCCACCTGTTTTCTGCTGTTTTTGGTTCCAGGAAAGTCAGAAAATGAATATTCTCGGAATTGGATGGGACAAAAGCCAAAGTCAGTTTTTCACCGAGGGGGACATAGAGCCAGAATACGAGACGGAGAGGGGACAGAGGGCCGCCACACCACTTGGCCATGCGGGCTAGGCCTAGCCGCGACAGGGGGTGGTGTGGCCGCCTCGGGCACCCCCTCGACCTCCCCTTCTGACTATAAGATGCCTCCGGTATAGAAACCCTAAGCACCCGATCAAAATTCCATGAAAGAGTCTATAGCCATCGTCATCTCCATCCCTAGATCGGGAGGGATCTGAATCTCTTCCCGGCACCCTGCCGGAGAGGGGAATTCACCCTGGAGGCCTTCTTCATCACCATGCAAGCCTCCGGTGTGATGCGTGAGTAGTTCATCCTTGGACTACGGGTCCATGCAGTAGCTAGATGGTTGGTTCTTCTCCTTTGTGCTATCATGTTTAGATCTTGTGAGCTCCGTTCATGATCAAGATTGCGGTGACCCAGCATACCACTTCATGATGTAGTACACTATAGTCGTTAACATAACACCAATGAAACACCATTCACTAGTATTACATCCCTCAGAGTGGTACAACAGAAACACAATAGGTCCAAGACATGAATATAGATTACATTTCGACTCTTTACAAAAGATCGAGAGAACAATCTAGGTTAAAGAGAGAGAAAGAACTTCTTATAAAGAAGAACCAGAAATAGTAACTCAAAAATATCTAGTAACTAAGACTAACATCAAAAATATTTGGCTTGCCATTGCTGCTATTGCAATGCTCTACATAAATAGGTTTTACGGCTAGAGAATCTACTCCTATCTAAATCGACACTTTATCTTCACTTCAGCTGATGTATATGTTGACTTCATTGACTTTATTGAAGAACTTGAGTTGTCGATGATAGTTTCTTGAGCAGAAATTGATGTTTATGTCGTCTTCAATGGCTTAAAACCTAGCAAGGTGGTTAAGAAGGTACAGTTGAGTACGAGCGTACACAGCAAGTTCACTAAAAAGGAGTGTATGATGCACTATCTCTACAGCCACAAACCATAGGTCGTAGGCAATGCAGGTTTTCATAAACATTTCTTCAAAGGTTGCTTTTTTCTAAAAACTATGTCCGACAGCCTTCACAGGTTGATCAGAACCTTCGTGGGGTTCCTTTCCTGCCGCGTTCGTAGCTCCTTCCCGGAACAGGGAGTAACATGTCATAATTCTTACACTCTGCAGAGGTGTGTCACTTTTTCCACAAGAGACCTTATGCTTTGTTGCATAGCCGGGAGTATGTCCCCGTTCAAACTTCCTTGGTTTGAGGCCCAACTTAAGATCCAAGCCAATCGCTGCCCTCTCCGCGACCCCATATGTCTGCACGATCCTCCGGGGCTGACTACACCTCCGTTAAGCCCCCTTTTTGGGCAAGCTACAATCCTGGTGAGTTCCCGAAGACTCTATGAGCTGGTGATGCCCCTAGCAAGCTCCATAAAGGTCTGACTATACCTCCGGCAACCACTCATAGATAATCTAGATACCAAAATCATGGGGCCTAAGGGTTCCCACCCATATGCTGAATGCACACAAGGAATCACAGTGTCACGATAAGGTCATCTTGCCTCCATATGAAAGGAAGAAGATACAACTGACTTCTCTGTCCCATTCCAAATCTCATGGTTGACGCGTAATATACGGCGCTAGAATCACTGGCGACATTGGTTATTAAGTCCTTGATATTATGTTCCTTTACCACTAGAACTGTATCAGTAGATTATTACCATCTGGTAAATAATCCATAATCATATTATTATGAAAATAGTGTTTTCCGACCTTTTTGGAATGTAGGAGATGACAACATTTGAGTTACAAGCATTTCATAGAAAATAATCAAAGGACATGAGCAAGTTGTGAACTTGCCTTTTGTGATTGCAAGATTATGCACTCATGATCTTCAAGACAATAGAAGATCCAAATCTATAAATAGCATCATTGGTCTGGTAAGGACTAATGTTTAAAGAAGCAAGATGCAACGATGCATAAGTAATGTAATGCAATTTGATAAACGCGAAACCCCGGAATAGTCATATCTGATCTAGGGTTTGGAGTTTTTGATGAGTTCTGGAATGTGTTGCACTTTTATACCAGTTTCACACTTGTGCTTCTTATTAAGGCTTGTGAGAGTGTGTGAAACAATAAGTAAATACAAAAAGTAATATACAATACTAAAGCATTCAAATGGATCATGGTATCTAAAATATTTCTTAAACAAGATTAAGAATCAATTAGAGCTTTTAAAGAAGTGTTCAAGGATTACTTTTAATGTTTCTTAAAAGAATAACTTTTGAGGAAAATATTACTTTACAAAGTAAAAAGTATTGAAACTTAAAGCTAACACTTTAAGGTTTTCATATTAGCCAAGATTATTAAAGAGGTAAATATTACTAAATTAAACAATCATAGTATAAGTGGATGCATTTACCTTTCTATCTTAAAAATCAAGGGTTATACTTAATAAGTAAATACTAGGTATTACTGCAATTACTTTGGAATTTGGTTTAAGTCTTTAAGTGGTTTTCTCAACCGTGAAATAATTAATAAATAAGAGCTTGGTGATTTTGTAAGTGCATAGGATTCTTGTGATAAACAATATACCAGTTTAGTTGATTTTATAATTGGGAAAAATCTTTTAGGAAAACTAAAATACCCTTTATTTGAGATGATAGTTTTAGTAGATATATTTTAAAATGGTTTGACCTATTTTAACTTCACTTAAACATTAATTGACTTGTTATTACATTTTTGGACTTTAAACAAATAATACTAAAGGCAACAGTAAAGATTTATATATTTTTAAGGAATTAAAATAAAAGAAAAGGGTTTAAACAAGATTTATTAAACCTTTACCTTTTATTTTACTTCAAAAGTGAGGGTTGATATTTTTAGTGTGTAGATTTCATTTTTGTGGTCATTTTGGTATATTATAATTTTTTTTTTGATTTTTAAATAATAAGATATGATTTTTGCAAGTTTTATCACTTAATAAATATTTAATAAATACTAAAATGTAAGTTAAGTGATACAAAAATAGTTGAAATAAGTTTTTACATGTAGATTTTGTTTTTATAAGAATTTTGGTATATTATTTATATCTTTCTCATTTACCAATATTAAAATATTAATTTTAAAAGTATTATAACTTATAAAATCTTGATTAAATAATAATTATTTAAATAGTTAACAAAACAATATTTGTAAATAAAGTTAAATTATAGATTTTATTTTTCTAAACATGTTGATATATTATATATATTTGTCTGAATTGTAAAATAAAATATATTGAATGTATAAGATTTAATCGTTTTATTAAATTTCTGGAAACTAATTATATTTAAATCTATAATGTTTTATCTATTTCCTGAATAAGTACATACTTTTATTACCGAGTATTAACCTAGCGAGAGCCACTGACCCATGGGGTCAGGGCCACGTCGGCAGCCACGTGGGCAAAGACTAGTCAAATTAGTCGACCGCGTGGAGTGGCGCGTGGCGTGGCGTCACCAAGCCACCACCAGATGGTCGACGACGGCGTATGCGAGCGCAGCGGTCAGGAGCAGGGTTTTGGAAAGAGGGGATGACGGCGAGTTTGATTATGCTTGCGCCGTTGTGATTCAGTCATCGGAAAAGAGCTATCGACGGTGGACAACAACGTCGGTGTCGGGTGACCGTGGTGGGATCGATTGAGAGGAAGAAGTAGAGGGTAGAGAGGACCAGAGGGTCGAGAAACTCACCCTGATGACGCTCGCGTCATCGGAAGAGGCGTACGTGACCGGAGGCGATGGTATGGATGGCGGCGAATCCCGTCGTAGCCGATCAAGACGATGACGTTGTACTCGATTATGATTGCGCGCGACCGATTCCTTCTGCGAGAAGAACTAGGACAACATGGTGGTTCCAACGTTGGCTTCAGATGTGCGAGAGGATGTTGGAAATGGTGGCTTCTCAGAGCTCCAACGAGCTAGGGTTTGGGGTTCCTTCGGCGGAGAGGGTAAGAGAGGGACCGAGTGCGAGAGAGAGTGGATGAGGATGAGCGAGGGCGTTGGCGTGGCCTCCTTATCCTCCCCGAGCGACGACAACATGGATCTTGACGCCGACGAGCGGCGGCGCTCGCGCCACGCAACTGCTTTGGCGGCTGCGTGAGGTAGATGACAACGATAGAGTGGACAAAGGGGTATGCAGGCCTGGGCCGGTACTGGGCCGTTGCAGAGCGAGCGGAACATAGAGGGGCACACAGGCGAGTGGCATTTAGTGCGAAGAAGCAATGGGCCATGGGCTGCTGGCTCTACTGCCTTTTTTCCTTTTCTATTTCCATTTTTATTTCTATTTTTCACAATTTCATTTTAAATATGAATTTCTTCAAGGGTTTTAATATCCTGAATTTTTGTAAGTTGGGGATATATGATAGAGGTGAATTATAGCCCATTCCTCTACATTTCTTGTTGTGTATAAAAATATGTTATTATATGAAGGATTCTTTTATTTAATAATGTAAATATAACTTGGGGTTTTAGGGTTTACTTCCTATAAGAAAATCTTATAGAAATGATTTGTATTACCACTAAAAGAATGTAATGGTTATGGTTTATGAGGGATATTTATGTCTACCAAATTTTATTAATACTTAACCTCATAAAGGAATCATATTAGATTTCATATATATATATCCCTATTAATGCTTTAAGTCTTTATGGTTCAAAAGATGGTGATTTCTTCTACTAACTTTTATTAGGTGTTTTAGTATTAGAATTTCCTGAGCACAAGCTTGGTTAAGTCATTATGCATGAAAAAATATCATAGATGTAGGAATGAAGATATCCATCTTATAAGTAATTATCTTGAGTTTGGAGGTCATTAAATAAACTCACATTCTATTCTGGCTATGGATGAAGGTTAAGGACTAAGAAATATCCCCTTCATGTTTTGTAACCAGAATCATATCTCACTTAGAATGAGCTATTGAGATTTCTTCCTAAGGTGATCTTGATAGTTTATAAAACTAGGTTTCTATTAGGGTCTATGATAATAAAATAGACAAGGTTTTCATACATAAACACTCATCTGAAATTCTACTTATCTCTTAGACATTTGATTTGACTAAGAGATACTATCCATTGACTGCCTAAAAATAGGAATTGGTTACTACCCTCTTTATTATAGGATGTTAAACAAAGAGGTAGACATGGTTCTATTCATGCTTGACATGATCTTGGTTAAGGATTATAAAGAATCCTTACCTTAATACCTTACTAAGTTTATCTTTAGATAAGTAATTCCTTTCCTAAATATATTCTATAAGTCTCTCTTCTTTTAATCTCAAAGATCACATCTCCTTGAATAAGTCCATCACCTGACTCCACCATATCCATCATCATATGATGACATGGTCATGCCACTCCAACAATACTCCATTCTTACTCCTAGTATATAGCTCCTCTTAATTAACTACCATTGATGCACCTATCAATGTAGCTATTGCTAACTCCATCTATCAACTTCCATAAATCCATCTTGCAACTTCTTCCAAGGCATGCAAGATTATAGTTCTCTCTATATATCACATGTGATATCAATCCTATGGAATAGGTATAGTACTACTCCCCATAATACAAGTTTGTTCTTGTATCACCTTGGTTAAACTATTATACTTCCAACTACTCCATATACTCATGTTATATACTTAATTATACTCTGGCTTGACTTCTCATATTCAAGCTAGATGGTTCAGCTTACTAGGCTTTATCTAATTTGGTATACTCACAACTCTTCTTTATCAACTAGTCATCTATTCTCAAGTAACTTGAGAATAATGACCACCATCCTTTGATCAAACTAAGCTTAGGCTTCTAAATATCTGATCAAGATCTAACATCAACTAAGTAGTAGACTTGTACTAGTCTCTCTATAGGATTATCTTGTTAAGAAAAAATGCTTTAAGTTTATTCCTTCTTAGCTTAACAAGATTATTATTTGATACACAAATACTACTAGCTTTCTCATGGCTTCATAATTACTATCTAAACTCTTGGGTTTAAATACTTCTTCTAGTCAACATCAAATGGTTTGATCACCACTAAGGATCTCATTCCATTGATGATGGCACACCTTACCATAACTAGTTCCTTCCTTTTATTAATTTACTTAAGGTATTTGAAAGGGCAACACAATAGGTCAAAGGCTATTAGACAATGAGTGCTAGGTCAAGAATTGATCACTCAACACTAATGATCACTTGACACTAGGACTTGGTTAAATAAGATTTCCATCTATTAACATGACACTAAGGGTATGTGTGAATGGTCTTGGCTTGACTCCCCTTTTTAATCTATTTGTGATAAGAGTTAATGTTTAAGAACTACCATGATACCCATGGTAGGAATAATTATGGCAATCAAGTGTATCAAGATTTAGTTATAAAGTTTCTTTACTTAAGTTATGTACTTAACTTGCTATTCAAGATTTTTGGTAGATAATACCTTGATATCATCTTTAGATTATTAAGTATTCATCCTTGAGTTGTGGTATGGAATACCATGTAATGATCTCTGGAAGATCAAGTACTCCTTATTAAGTAGTGTGTTGTTACTTAGTTTTATTACATTTTATCTACCCTTAGATAAAATTGTATTACCCAAAGATCAGGTTTTACCAAAGGTCATATTGAAACTTATCGCAGTCAACTTGATGATCTACTTCAGTTCCACCAAGTTAAGAGAAGCTTCAATAACTTTGACAAGTTTTATTTAAAAGCGCGAAAATTATCCGGATTTTCTATGCATGAATGCAATGCACACACCTGTGTTCAGCTTATTTCTGAGCTCTAATGCTGGGGTGTTACAAAGATCATCTATTTGTAATTCTGCATGTTGTGTTTGCGGGGATCCGATGGATATTGAGATGCTATTTCAGATTGATTATTGATTCTATCATGTCTTTGTTATTTGTGATCTTGCATGCTTTCCGTTGTTAGTAGCTATCTTGGCCAAGTAGATGCTAGCAACTCCAAGAGTTAGTATTTATGCTCGATAGTGGGTTCATGCCTCTGGTAATCTGGGGAAGTGACAGAAATCTCTAAGGTACTAGATGTGCTGTTGCTACTAGGGAGAAAACAACAATCCTTTGTTCATAGAACAATCGTATTGTTTACTTTACACGCAGTTTGTAAAGCAATAATCTGTTGCTTGCAACTTAATACTGGAGGGGGTTCGGATGATAACCTTAAGGTGGATTATTAGTCATAGATGCAGTTGGATGGCGGTCTATGTATAATGTTGTAATGCCCAATCAAGTTCCAAAGGAGTCAAGATGATTAGTATATGCATGTATTGCTTTCTCGATGTTTGTCAATTGCCCAGCTGTAATTTGTTCACCCAGCATGTTATCTATCTTAAAGAGAGCCACCTCTAGTGAACTATGGATCCCGGTCCTTTTCTTTACATACAATCTACAAATTGTTTACTGTTTTGTGTTTACTTTCTGCAAACTTTTACTTCTGTCCTTTCGATACGTTTAATCCCTTGTTTTCCGCAAAACACGGTGAGATTGACAACCTCATCGCAAGTTGGGGACAAAGTCCTGTGGTTGTGTTGTGCAGGTCTCCACGTTGCTACTAGCACCGGTAGTGCGCCCTGCCAAGGCTCAACTAGCAACACCTTTGGGGTGTTTCCTTGCTCCTACTGGTTCGATTAAACCTTGGTTTCATAACTGAGGGAAACTTGCTGCTATGCTCATCATACCTTCCTCTTGGGGTTCCCAACGAGCTCTACATCAACACTGCACCAGCACTTTTCTGGCGCCGTACATTGAGCCATCAAGCATTTTTCTGGCGCCGTTGCCGGGGAGTCAAGGACATCTTCACAAGGGGAGTCCCTCATAACCAATCTCTTTACTTTGTTATTTTTGTTTTGCTTAGTTTCTTTTTGCTTTGTTTGCTTGTTTTGTTATCAAAAACACAAAAAAATTAGTTTTACTAGTTTGCTTTCTTATTTGAAAACACAAAAAAATTAGTTCCTATCTTGAGTTGCCACTATGTCTAGCCTTGCTCCAATCACTATGTCACCCGAGAAAATGATTTTCACTTTTAAACAAGGAATTGAGGAAAGTTTTAAAGAAGCTTGGTCTAGAATCTCTAATCTACATGAAAAAACTGAGCCTAAAATGACTCAAAGCTTGTTCCTTAGTAGTTTTTACCTTGGAATTGCTCTTTGCTATAGATATGCTTTAGATGCTGTTGTCGGAGGAGATTTCCTCCAATGTAATGAGGACGATGCTATTAATGGTATAAAGAAATTGATCCTCACTTACAACTTGCCTAGCCAAACTGATATTTCTTTCGCAAGAATATTTGCTAGATTGAACACTCTTGAGACTGGCACTGCTAGCTTAAAAGATTGCTATAATACGCTTAGGGAGCAACACAATTATGTTCCAATAAATTCTGAACCATCAAAGTGGCTCCCTACAGTAAAGATTGAGATAAACACTGAAACTTTTCAAGCCCGCTGTGATATCATGTCTGAATTTTGTCTTATGGCCAAAGATATTTATGAATCTTTGAACACTTGGGGGCTTGCTGAAGGAGGAAAAGAAATATCTCTTGCTAATAATACTACCATATTACCTCTTGGAATAGCTGAAGGAGTGTTTAGAAAGATCCTTGGGAAAATGATTTCTACTGATTATCTTGTTATTGAATGTGCAGGAAAAAGACAAATTACACTTGGATGGTCCCTATTAGAACTCCTTGGAGCAATAATATTTTCCCCAAGGTTAAGAATAAAAGTAAGAGAGGTAAGGGCAAGAAATTTGGTTTTAATGCTTCTTCGAACACTTGATTCTTTTTCTTGCTTCTTATGCCTAACTTAAAGGCGTTAAAGAAAAGTACTTATTGGGAGATAAACCAAAAGTTTTACATGAGTCTTGGAAGTTATTACCTCTGTAATAACCACTCCTTATCCTTTTTATTTGCTTTTTGTGCCAAGAGTAACCTCTAATGAGAGAGAAGTAATGATTGGGAAAGTTGTTGTCCTGAAACAGATTTCTATACTTCACCGTAAACATTTGTGTAAAATCTCTGAACGTCTTTTTGAGGCGTGAATTTTTCTGCTTCTGCCCCAGGTTGTTATATAACTTTCGTTAGTTCAACACTTTTTGATTTGAGAAACAGAAGGTCTTCGAAAAAATTCGTCTTTACCTGCTGGTCTGTTTTGACAGATTTCTGCCATTTTCTGCATTTGCTTCTTGTTGGTTCCTTTTTGAGTTCTTTTGGGGAATTGAGCTTTTTGAGGGAAGTGCTACAGTAGCTAGTGTTCTAATGGAAGTTTATTTGGTGTTAGAACTGAACGTTAAGACTTATTTATCTTGAGTGCACTAATGTTGCTAATAAAGATTGTGTGAAGTTTTGTATGAAGGAAAATTTTTAGGTGTATGGAAGGAATGAGTAATGAGATGAAGGATGGACTAAAGCTCAAGCTTGGGGATGCCACACGTGTCACCCCAAGAAATATCCAAGAATTACAAGAGTCAAATCTTGGGGATGCCCAAGGCATTCCCTTCTTCATCAATAAAAATCCTAGGTTTCTTCGAAACACTTCATTTTTATTGTTTCATGCACAGTTGTATTGTTCTTGGAGCGTCTTCTTTTTCGTTTTCGTGTTGGTTTTTCATTTGCTTGGTTTGCTTAGTTTTCTGAATAAATTGGTTGGACCCCATCTTTCATACATTGGTTTGCAAATAGTTTGGTTTGGTTTGGAAAAGAGTAGGAAAGTTCATACTTATGTGGTAAAAAGAGCTTGTTTTTGACTGTGGCCTATGCTTTCTCATGCCATGCTTGATATTGTTTTGGCTTTATGCTTAGGATTCTTTGCTGTATCATGACTTGTTATAAACAATTGAGATTTCTTAATGTGCCTTGGATGAATCATGCGTTGTTTTAGCATATTAAAGCATAGTATAGTGGTATTCTCCTTTGATGCTTTATTTGGATTGACTTGGTGCATGCTCACACCATGTTATGACTATCTCAAGTCACGATAGCCTTTATGATCCTTTAGTTTTCAACTTGTAGTATCACTTTATTCTTTGATCAATGATGTTTTGTCGCTCTGCATGATTATGGCCATTATTACTCTCTTAGTTTGTCGCTCCCAGTCTTTTGCTAGCCTCCACAACAAAGTATGAATTCCACTCATGCATCCAACTCCCTAAACCAAGTTATTCCAAAGAGTCCACCATACCTACCTACTAGATTATGCTATTCCAAGTATATTCATGCTTTTGTTTACCTTCCAAATTAAACTTGTTATGAGAAAACTAGTGATTAAAGGTCTCACGAACTTGATGGCACACTTTACCTTTTTTGCATCTAATAAACTTGAACCATTGGGTCCTTCTTTGTTGCGTATATGCTTGCGCTTTATAAGTTGAAATTAGCAGAACCATGTTTCACGGGGAACGCTTTCAACATTGCACTTGTACTTTGTACCTCGTTGATATCATGTTCTTTTGCTTACGGATCCCGGCGGTGTGAAATAAAAGTGGAACTTGTAAGATCATGGAGTTTGTATGTGTGTTAGAGAAACACCTGAGCTGCTAGCCTAAGCCATGCCTAATCATGGTGGAAACTTGCAGCACTACCATAATGAGCACTCTATGAATCATCCTCAATAAAAACCTATGCAAATAACAAATAAAAAGATCGCTGAGATGCTCATTGTCTGCTTGCCTTGTCATTTTGATTATGGGAAAGCTCCCGTATCATGTGCAAGGGGTACCCCGTTGGCGGTTCTTAATGATACACATGTACTTACAATGACAAGAGCTTGCTCGTGACTAAAGTTGAGTAGCATGAGGTTCGGTCTTCGTAAGTAGGGGGCATGAGATTTCAGTTTATAACTTGTCAAGCATATACTCTTAGTTGTGTCACTTTAACCTTAATCACCTTAAAGATGCTTATGATAGGGGCAATGAGAGCTGAAAGCTATAAGTACCATAATTTTTGGAAGCTCTTTATGAGACTTGAATCCCTACTTCCTTTTATAAAGGCTTGTCCTCCACCATTATATTGAGTCTCCACCTTCTACCTTTATGCAACTACTTTGAGAGCATAGTGGCCATTCTTAGTTCTATGTGCATTGTCACAAGAGTAGTTGATTGATGCATAACTTGATATTGCTTGTTTTAAAATATTTGTATCTAGTCACTCTTATGAACTTTGAAGGTGTCCTATGCATTTATATTTGCTACTCTATTGAGGGACAAGCTGAATACTATTATGCTATGTTTTCTTTATGTGAAACAAACAAACGTCTTGCAAAGCATTGTTATTCATGAACCTTTTGTTTGTGCCTTTTCATGTTGCATCATAGTTTCTTTGTCTTATTGCTAGAACCTTGTTTTTCATGTTATGATTGAAGTACTATGATCCCAGCTTTGAATGTTTACAAATACTTTGATCAAGTCTTTGATGGTGCATGTCACCTAAAAAATTATTCTTTCTTTTTATCACTTACCTACTCGAGGACGAGCAGGATTTAAGCTTGGGGATGTTGATACATTGCAAATGTATCTATAATTTTTGATGTTCCGTGCTTGGTTTTATCCACTTTCTTGTGTTTTGTCCACACTTTGGAGTACTTTTCATATGATTTCTTGGACTAACCTATTAACAAGAGCCATAGTGCCATACTGTTTTCTGCTGTTTTTGGTTCCAGGAAAGTCAGAAAATGAATATTCTCGGAATTGGACGGGACAAAAGCCAAAGTGCCTATTTTCCGGAAGTCATCAGATGCCAGAATACGAGACGGAGAGCGGCCAGAGGGCAGCCACACCACCTGGCCGTGTGACCAAGCTTGGCCCGTTCCAGGGGGTGGTGTGGCCAGCCAAGGCACCCCCTCGGCCTCCCCTTCCGTCTATAAGATGCCCTCGGGACGAAAACCCTAAGGACCCGATCAAAAATCCACGAAAGAGTCTGTAGCCGCCGTCATCTCCATCCCTAGATCGGGAGGGATCTGAAGCTCTTCCCGGCACCCTGCCGGAGAGGGGAATTCACCCTGGAGGCCTTTCTTCATCACCATGCAAGCCTCCGGTGTGATGCGTGAGTAGTTCATCCTTGGACTACGGATCCATGTAGTAGCTAGATGGCTGGTTCTCCACCTTTGTGCTTTCATGTTTAGATCTTGTGAGCTCCGTTCATGATCAAGATCATCTATTTGTAATTCTACATGTTGTGTTTGCGGGGATCCGATGGATATTGAGATGCTATTTTAGATTAATTATTGATTCTATCATGTCTTTGTTATTTGTGATCTTGCATGCTTTCCGTTGTTAGTAGCTATCTTGGCCAAGTAGATGCTAGCAATTCCAAGAGTTAATATTTATGCTCGATAGTGGGTTCATGCCTCTGGTAATCTGGGGAAGTGACAGAAATCTCTAAGGTACTAGATGTCCTATTGCTACTAGGGAGAAAACAACAATCCTTTGTTCATAGAACAATCGTATTGTTTACTTTACACGCAGTTCGTAAAGCAATAATCTGTTGCTTGCAACTTATTACTGGAGGGGGTTGATGGTAACCTGAAGGTGGATTATTAGTCATAGATGCAGTTGGATAGCGGTCTATGTATAATGTTGTAATGCCCAATCAAGTTCCAAAGGAGTCAAGATGATTAGTATATGCATGTATTGCTTTCTCGATGTTTGTCAATTGCCCCGCTGTAATTTGTTCACCCAGCATGTTATCTATCTTAAAGAGAGCCACCTCTAGTGAACTATGGATCCCGGTCATTTTCTTTACATACAATCTACAAACTGTTTACTGTTTTGTGTTTACTTTCTACAAACTTTTACTTCTTTCCATTCGATACGTTTAATCCTTTGTTTTCCGCAAAACACGGTGAGATTAACAACCTCATCGCAAGTTGGGGACAAAGTTCTGTGGTTGTGTTGTGCAGGTCTCCATGTTGCTACTAGCACCGGTATTGCGCCCTGCCAAGGCTCAGCTAGCAACACCTTTGGGGTGTTTCCTTGCTCCTACTGGTTCGATTAAACCTTGGTTTCATAACTGAGGGAAACTTGCTGCTGTGCTCATCATACCCTCCTCTTGGGGTTCCCAACGAGCTCTACATCAACACCGCACCATCACTTTTCTGGCGCCATACATTGAGCCATCAGGGCATACCGGACAATTCATCTGGGAACACGTCGGGGTATTCATAGACTACTCTGACTTGGTCTAGGGTTGGTTGGGATAGATTCTTGTTGCATTTGAATTGACGGGGCATTGTCTCAGATATATGGTCTACTGATACTCCAGTGCTACTAGTCATGGTTGTGGCTTTCTTGGCACAGTCGATTAATCCTTTATGTTTCGACATCCAATCCATTCCTAGTACTACTTCCAAATCTTTGGTTCCAAGTACTATTAGATTATCATAAAAATCTAATCCATGGATTCTGATAGGCACAACCTTGCAAATTTTTCTAGCTTTGGAGGTTGAACTAGGTATTTGAACTATCATAACATGCTTCAATTTTGTTGGTTGAATCTTCCTAGTGCATGCAAATTCTTCTGTAACAAACAAGTGCGATGCTCCAGAATCAAACAACACTCTTGCAAGTACTGAGTTAACAGAAAACATACGTAGCATGACATCTGGCTCTTCCTGAGCTTCTTCAGCATTCATGTGGAACAGGCGTTGCGGTTGGCCGAGTTCCACAGGGCAAATCTCCTTCGAAATTTGAGCAGCGGCGTTGCTATTGGCGAGTGCATTACTTGTCTACACACTTCTATTCTTGTCGACAGTTGTTGGGCCTCCAAGTGCAGAGGTTTGTAGAACAACAGCAAGTTTTCCCTTAAGTGGATCACCCAAGGTTTATTGAACTCAGGGAGGAAGTGGTCAAAGGTATCCCCTCTCAAGCAACCCTGCAATCAAGATACAAGAAGTCTCTTGTGTCCCCAACACACCCAATACACTTGTGAGGTGTATAGGTGCACTAGTTCGGCGAAGAGATAGTAAAATACAAGTGGTATGGATAATTATAAGTGGCAACGGTGATAGAAAATAGCTTGATGGCGTGGAAAAGACTAAAGTAAAACTGAAATAAAGATAGAAGCAAGCAAACATGTAACCGATCTAATAGCAAACGGTGTTTCAGTGCTTAGAAACAATGCCTAGGGATCATACTTTCACTAGTGAACACTCTCATATAAATATCTTCTCTTTATGATACTACGCTGAACTACTCTCTGGTTGAACACTCTAATCGATGGTAGGGCTATAACAGCACACCTCAAAGTTCGCTTTCCCCATCTAGGTAACCCCACACTGTCACCTTGAGCGCTAGATGGTTCCAACAAACACCACAATTTCATAGAGACATCCAACTCCAAATATAACTCATAACAAGTATTTGTAATCTCTAACCTAAGTGCCACCATGGTGTGCATGTTGTCACTTTCACACACATGGTGTGCCACCTGGCCTAGCCCGCGCCACCAGGTGGTGTGGCCAGCCACTGGCCCCTCTCCGTCTCGTCTTCTGGCTCCGTGAGTCTTCCGGTAAAATATCGACTTTGGCTTTTGTCCGGTCCAATTCCGAGAATATTGATTTTCTGACTTTCCTGGAACCAAAAACAGTAGAAAACAGGCAACTGGCACGGTGGCACTTGTTAATAGGTTAGTCCAAGAAAGTGTATGGAAAGTACTCCAAAGTTGGAACAAAACACAAGAAAGTAGATAAAACCAAGCATGGAACATCAAAAATTATGGATACATTTGCAATGTATCACATTCACATTGGTGGCTGCTGCAAGCTTCTTGGGGCACTCGTTGGAGTAGTGACCCTTGACTCCGCATTCAAAGCAAGTAATATGGGACTTGTCTTTTCTTGCGATAGGCACAACATTGATTCCAGTCCTTGGGCAGTATTGTTGTTGTTGTTGTTGGACTTGGGCGGTGCACGGTTGAAGTTATAGGAGTTGCCGAGGTTATTGTTGTGGTTTCCTCCTCCACGATTGGGATAGCTTGGACGGGACATAGGGGGTCTGTTGTTTCTTGGGGCATATCCTACAGACGGGTTGGGCGATACTTCTGTGTATGGTGGGATCCAGGCTGGTGCATCATGCGACACTTGCGGTTGTTATTGGCTTGGTTGATCTTACCTTCCATCTGAATGGCGGAATCCACCAAATCTTCAATATCATCAAAGGGAATGTTGACTAACATGGTTTGCATCTCATCATGCAGTCCATTCAGGAATCTCTCTTTCTTCTTTGCTTCTGTGTCAATCTCATCAGGGGCATATCTAGCTAGTGATAGAAATCTGTCACGGTACTCAACCACAGTCATTCGTCCTTGTTTCAAATCTCTGAACTCATCCCTCATCCTCTTAATCAGACCTGGGGGCACATGAGTCCGGCTGAACTTGATCTTGAATTCTTCCCAAGTCATCATCTGACCTCCGTTCATGGTACGGGTGCTATTCCACCAGGCTCTTGCATCACCTTCCAGATAATGGGTGGAAAATAGTACTTTTTCATTGGCCTCATCTCCCGCGACCTCTAAGTTGTTCTCCATGGTTTGCAGCCATTCATCAACATCTAAGGGCTCCTCATACTTAATAAATATAGGGGGATTGGTGTTTTGAAAGTTCTTGAGCTTGAATCCATGGTTATCCTGGTTTCTATGGTCTTGATTATTGTGGGCCATTGATGGCCCAAGATATCTCGAGCTCGTTGGGGAACCCTAAGAGGAAGGTATGATGAGCACAACAGCAAGTTTCCCTCAGTTATGAAACCAAGGTTATCGAACCAGTAGGAGCAAGGAAACACCTCCAAGGTGTTGTTGCCAACTTGGAATCCTGCACAACACAACCATAGAACTTTGCCCCCAACTTACAGTGAGGTTGTTAATCTCACCGGTTTTGCTGAAAACAAAGGATTAAACATATTGTGTGGAAGAAAGTAAAAGCTTGCAGAAAGTAAACAGAAAACAGAAAAACAATTGTAGATTGATGATAAAATAAAGGACCGGGGTCCATAGTTCACTAGTGGTGGTTCTCCTTAAGATAGATGACATGTTGGGTGAACAAATAACACTGGGGCAATTGACAAACATCGAGAAAGCAATACATGCATATACTAATCATCTTGACTCCTTTGGAACTTGATTGGGCATTACAACATTATACATAGACTGCCATCCAACTACATCTATGACTAATAATCCACCTTCAGGTTATCATCTGAACCCCCTCCAGTATTAAGTTGCAAGCAATAGATTATTGCTTTACGAATTGCGTGTAATGTAAACAATACGATTGTTCTATGAACAAAGGATTGGTGTTTTCTCCCTAGTAGCAATAGCACATCTAGTACCTTAGAGATTTCTGTCACTTCCCGAGATTACTAGAGGCACGAACCCACTATCGAGCATAAATACTCCCTCTTGGAGTTGCTAGCATCTACTCGGCCAAGATATCTACTAACAACAGAGAGCATGCAAGATCACAAATAACAAAGACATGATAGAATCAATAATCAATCTAAAATAATATCTCAATATCCATCAGATCCCCGCAAACACAACATGTAGGATTACAAATAGATGATGTTGATCATGAACGGAGCTCACAAGATCTAAACATGATAGCACAAAGGAGAAGAACCAGCCATCTAGCTACTACATGGACCCATAGTCCAAGGATGAACTACTCACGCATCACACCGGAGGCTTGCATGGTGATGAAGAAGGCCTCCAGGGTGAATTCTCCCCTCCGGCAGGGTGCCGGGAAGAGCTTCAGATCCCTCCTGATCTCGGGATGGAGATGACGACGGCTACGGACTCTTCCGTGGAATTTTGATCGGGTACTTAGGGTTTCTGTATTGGAGGCATCTTATAGTCGGAAGGGGAGGCCGAGGGGGTGCCCTAGGCGGCCACACCACCCCCTAGCGTGGGCCAGGCCTGGCAGCGCGGCCAGGTGGTGTCGCGGACCTCTAGCCCCTCTCTATCTCGTATTTTTGCTCTGTGTCCCCCTCGGTGAAAAATTGACTTTGGCTTTTGTCCCTTCCAATTCCAAGAATATTCATTTTCTGACTTTCCTGGAACCAAAAACAACAGAAAACAGGCAGCTGACACTGTGGCATCTTGTTAATAGGTTAGTCCAAGAAAGTGTATAAAATACTCCAAAGTTGGAATAAAACATAAGAAAGTAGATAAAAACCAAGCATGGAACATCAAAAATTATAGATACGTTAGCAACATATCAACATCCCCAAGCTTAACTCCTGCTCGTCCTCGAGTAGGTAAGTGATAAAAAGAAAGAATAAGTTTTGAGGTGATATGCACCATCATAAACTTGATCAAAGTATTTGTAAAACATTGATAGCTGGGATCATAGTACTTCAACATAACATAAAAGATAAAGTTCTAACAATAAGACATAGCAACTATGTTGTAACATGAAAAGGCACAAACAAAAGATTCATGAATAACAATGCTTTGCAAGACGTTTGTTTGTTTCACATAAAGAAAACATAGCATAGTGGCATTCAGCTTGTCCCTCATAGAGTAGCAAACATAAATGCATAGGACACCTTCAAAGTTCATAAGGGTGACTAGATACAAATAGTTTAAGAACAAGCAATATCAAAGTTATGCATCAATCAACAAGTTTTGGGACAATGCACATAGAACTAAGAATGGCCACTATGCTCTCTCAATAGGTGCATAAAGATAGAAGGTGGAGACTCAACATAAAAGTAAAAGAATGTCCTTCATAGAAGGAAGCATGGATTCAAGTTTCATAAAGAGCTTCCAAAAATTATGGTACTTATTAGCTTTCAGCTCTCATTGCCCCTAGCATAAGCATCTTTAGGTGATTAAGGTTAAAGTGATACAACTAAGAGGATATGATTGACAAGTTATAAGCCAAAATCTCATGTCCCTTACTTACGAAGACCAAACCTCATGCTACTCAACTTTAGTCACAAGTAAGCTCTTGTCATTGTAAGTACATATGAATCATAGAGAACCACCAACGGGGTACCCCTTGCACATGATACAGGAGCTATCCCATAATCAAAATGACAAAGCAAGCAGGCAATGAGCATCTCAGCGATCTTTTTATTTGCTATTTGCATAGGTTTTTATTGAGGATGCTTCATAGAGTGCTCATTATGGTTATGCTGCAAGTTTCCACCATGATTAGGCATGGCTTAGGCTAGCGGCCCAGGCGTTTCTCTAACGCACATACAAGCTCCATGGTCTTACAAGTTCCACGTTTATTTCACACTGCTGGGATCCATAAGCAAAAGAATCATGATATCAACGGGGTACAATGTACAAGTGCAATGTTGAAAGCGTTCCCCATGATACATGGTTCTACTAACTTCAACTTATAAAGCGCAAGCATATACGCAACAAAGATGGACAAAATGGTTCAAGTTTATTAAGGGCAAAAAAGTAAAGTGTGCCATCAAGTTCGTGAGAGCTTTAATCACTAATTTTCTCATTTTAATTCGGAAGGTAGATAAAAACATGAATATACTTTGAATAGCAAGTGCTAATAGGTAGGTATGGTGGACTCTTTGGAATAACTTGGTTTTAGGAGTTGGATGCATGAGTTGAACTCATACTTGGTTACGAAGGCTAGCAAAAGACTAGGAGCGACCAAATAAGAGAGCAATAATGGCCATAATCATGCGAAGTGACAAAACATCATTAATTAAAGCATAAAATGATATTACAAGTTGAAAACTAAAGGAGAATACCATAATACTATGCTTTAATATGCTAAAACAACACATGAGTCTTCAAAGGCACATTAAGAAATCTCAATTGTTTATAACATGTCATGCTACAGCAAAGATCACTAAACATAAAGCCAAAACAATATCAAGCATGGCATAACAAAGCATAGGCCACAGTCAAAAACAAACTCCTTTTACCACTTAAGCATGAACTTTCCTACTCTTTCCAATCCAAACCAAACTATTTGAAAACCAATGTATGAAAGAGGGGGACCAACCAATTTATTCAAGCAAACTAAGAAAACCAAGCAAATGAAAAACCAAAAACAAAAACGAAGACGCTCCAAGAACAAACAACTGTGCATGAAACAATAAAAATGAAGTGTTTGGAAGAAACCTGGGATTTTTATTGATGAAGAAGGGGATGACTTGGGCATACCCAAGCTTTGAAGCTTGTACTTCTTAGATATTTCTTGGGGTGACACGCGTGGCATCCCCAAGCTTGAGCTTTAGTCCATTTTTCATCTCATTACATCATTCTCTCCATACACCTGAAATTTTTCCTTCATACAAAACTTCACACAATCTTTATTAGCAACATTAGTGCACTCAAGATAATAAGTCTTTGGGTTCAGTTTAAACACCAATAGAACTTCCATTAAAACACAAGCTACTGTAGCACTTCCCTCAAAAAGCTCAATTCCCCAAAAAGAACCCAAAAAGGAATCAACAAGAAGCAAATGCAAATAATGGCAGAAATCTGGCAAACAGACCAACAGGTAAAAACCAATTTTTTTGAAGACCTTCTGTTGCTCCAATCAAAAAGTTTTGAACTAACAAAAGTTAGATAATAACCTGGGGCAGAAGAACCTGGGACATACAGAGATTTTACACGATTTTTTACGGTGAAGCACAAAAATCTGTTTTGGGATAGCAACTTTTCCAAACATTACTTCTCTCTTATTAGAGGTTACTCTAGGCACAAAAAGCAAATAAAAAGGATAAGGAGAGGTTATTACAGAAGTAATAACTTCCAAGACTCATCTAAAACTTTTGGGTTATCTCCCAATAAGTACTTTTCTTTAACACCTTTAAGTTAGGCATAAGAATTTCGATGATGCTCACATAAGAAATATGAATTGAAGTAAAAGAGAGCATCAAGGAGAAAATTCAAAAAACATTTAAGTATAACCCACTTCCTATGCATAGGAATCTTGTATGAAAATAAATTCATAGAGAACAAAGTGACAGGAATAGGAAGATAAAACAAGAGTAACTTCAAAACTTTTAGTACATAGAGAGGTGTTGTAGTACCATGAAAACTTCTACAACCATATTTTCCTCTCTCATAATAATTTTCAGTAGCCTCATGAATAAACTCAACAATATAACTATCACATAAAGCATGCTTTTCATGATCTACAAACACACAATTTTTATCAAGCTCAAAAATAATGGGATTAAAACCTTCAAACCCACTTTTAACAATTTTATAACAAGGTGACTGATCATTCTCAAGAGGTATGGGGTTCCAAGATAAGGTCAAGACCCCTCCAATCTCATTTTAATAGTAGTACAATTAATATTATCAACCAATATAGGACCATCATCTAGAGCTTTGTCATAAACATTTTCTAAGCAATGCTCTTTAGTACCATGCATTTCGAAGTTTGGCACTAATAAAGGATTATCATAGATAACAGGAGCATGATTATTATCACAAGTTTTACCCATAGTAGATTTTTCAAAAGAATCCACAGGAACATAACATTCATCCTCCTTTGGTAAGCACGGGGGTCAATCAAATAATGTAAGGGATAAAGAGTTACTCTCATTAGAAGGTAGGCATGGGTAGATCCATTCTTCCTCCTTTTGTCCATCACTCTCCTCCTCTTTTTCATCTAATGAGCTTTCATGTTCAACAATTTCTTCTTCCATAGGCTCCTGCAAATTGTGGACACATTCTTGTGCATGACTGAGTCTCTCTTTATAATCAATGATATAACAATTATTGCTGAAATTTTCTATGCAATGATCAAGGATAGAAGAGACCATATCTTTAAGGTCTTTACAAGCAACACAGGTTTCATAGTTTTTAGACATAAAGGATTCTATTTCAGAAGCTCCCATAAACAAAACGAATTGTTCTACTTCTTCAAATCCAAGATGAATATAGTTATTCCAATGATAGTTCATAATTATAAATTCTTTACTAAATCCAGATTGGAATTTAAGATGTTTAGTATCCTGTTCAGAGCAACAATTTATATCATGGCGTTTAAGCAAAATTTTAGCAATTAGATCCAACCTTTTTAACACGGCTCTCATGACTTTACCCTTATAAGATTCTCTACTTCCATGGAGGTTCTATGCGGTGACCCAGCATACCACAACATGATGTAGTACACTATAGTCGCTGACATAACACCAATGAAACACCGTTCACTAGTATTACATCCCTTAGAGTGGTACAACAGAAACACAGCAGGTCCAAGACATGACTATAGATTACAACTCGACTCTTTACAAAAGATCCAGAGAACACTCTAGGTTAAAGAGAGAGAAAGAACTTCTTACAAAGAAGAACCAGAAATAATAACTCAGAAATATCTAGTAACTAAGACTAGCATCTAAACTATTTGGCTTGCCATTGCTACTATTGCAATGCTCTACAAAAATAGGTTTTATGGCTAGAGAATCTACTCCTATCTAAACCGACACTTTATCTTCACTTCAGCTGATATATATGTTGACTTCATGGACTTTATTGAAGAACTTGAGTTGTCGATGATGGTTTCTTGAGCAGAAATTGATGTTGACGTCGTCTTCAATGGCTTAGAACCTAGCAAGGGTTAAGAAGGTATGGTTAAGTACGAGCGTACTCAGCAAGTTCAGTAAAAAGGAGTGTATGATGCACTATCTCTACAGCCATAGAGTAACATGTCACAATTCTTATACTCTTACACTCTGTAGAGGTGTGTCACTTTTCCCACAAGAGACCTTATGCTTTGTTGCACAGCCGGGAGTATGTCCCCGTTCAAACTTCCTTGGTTTGAGGCCCAACTTAAGATCCAATCCAATCGCTGCCCTCTCCGCGACCCCATATGTCTGCATGATCCTCCAGGGCTGACTACACCTCCGTTAAGCCCCCTTTTTGGGCAAGCTACAATTCTGGTGAGTTCCCGAAGACTCTATGAGCTGGTGATGCCCCTGGCAAGCTCCATAAAGGTCTGACTATACCTCCGGCAGCCACTCATAGATAATCTAGATACCAAAATCATGGGGCCTAAGGGTGCCCACCCATATGCTGGATCCACACAAGGAATCATAGCGTCACGATAAGGTCATCTTGCCTCCATATGAAAGGAAGAAGATACAGCTGACTTCTCTGTCCCATTCCAAATCTCATGGTTGACGCGTAATATACGGCACTAGAATCACTGGTGACATTGATTGTTAAGTCCTAGATATTATGTTCCTCGATCCGATACTATGGTCTTAGGGGTTCCATGCAAACTGTCGATTCTAGCAATGTACAGCTCTACTAGCTTCGAACTCTGGTAGGTGATCTTGACAGGTATAAAATGGGCTACCTTGTATAGTCTATGCACTATGACCCAAATAGAGTCATTTCCCCTACTAGAGGTAGGTAAACCGGTGATGAAATCCATTCCTACAGAATCCCATTTCCATTCTAGAATCTGCACTGGTTGCAAAAGTCCTGCGGGTCGCTGATGTTCCGCTTTGACTGTCTAATAGATATCACACTTGGCTATGTAGCTTCCGATTTCTCTCTTCATCTTGTGCCACCAAAATTGCTCCTTCAAATCCTGATACATCTTCGTTCCTCCGGGATGGATAGAATAAAGAGTATCATGAGCTTCCTGCATGATGACTTGTTTCAACTCGGAATCTGCTGGTACACAGATACGTCCTTTATACCACAAAACTCCTTCTTCATCTTCGGTGAATCCGGGTACCTTCCCTGTACCGATATGACGCTTGATTCCGTCGATACTGGCATTTCCTTTCTGGGCTTCCTTGATCTGACTTATCAAAGTGGGTTGAAGTTTAATACTATCTAGGAATCCTTCGCTAACTAGCTCGACTCTGAAATTCTCCATCTCCTCATGCAAACTTGCCTGGGCTTCTTTTATCATGGTGTTTAATCTACCTGACAGTCTGCTGAGAGAATCCGCTACCATATTGGCCTTGCCGGGGTGATAGTGAATGTCAAGGTCATAATCCTTGATTAACTCTATACATCTCCTTTGCCTCATATTCATCTCCTTCTGGGTGAAAATATACTTCAGACTCTTGTGATTCGAATATATCTCACAACGATTACCCATGATGTAACGCCGCCATGTCTTCAAAGCTAAAACTACGGCTTCTAGTTCTAAGTCATGGGTATGGTAGTTCTGCTCATGTTACTTCAGTTGTCTAGACATATAGGATATGACTTTGCCTTCTTGCATCAACACACATCCGAGACCAATCTTGGATGCATCACAATACACATCAAAAGGCTTCTTGATATCTGGCATAAGAAAAATTGGGGCTAAAATCAATCTCTTCTTGAGCTCTTGAAAACTTGCTTCACATTTGTCCGTCCATTCAAACTTCTTATCTCTCTTCAACAATTGGGTCATTGGTCTTGCGATGCTCGAGAATCCTTCAACGAACTTGAGGTAATATCCCGCTAATCCGAGAAATGCGCGGACTTGGGTTTGAGTGGTTGGGGCTTTCCATTCTTCAACATCCTTAATCTTGGCGAGATAGACAATGACTCCTCCCGCCGACACAATATGTCCTAGGAATCCTACTTCCTTCAACCAGAACTCACATTTGCTAAACTTAGCATACGACTAATGCTCTCTAACGGTTTCAAGGATGCTTCTCAGGTGTAGCTCATGGTCTTCTTCTAACTTAGAATAGATCAAAATATCGTCAATAAAAACAATGACAAACTTATCCGGGAAGTTCATAAAAATCTTATTCATGAGATTCATGAAATAAGCGAGGGCATTGGTTAATCCAAAAGACATGATAGTGTACCCATATAATCCATATCTGGTGGTGAAAGCAGTCTTTGGAATATCCATTGCATGAACCTTGAGTTGATGATAACCAGTTCTAAGATCAATCTTAGAAAACACTCTAGCACTGGTCAACTGGTTAAACAAATGTTCTATCTTCGGCAGTGGGTACTTGTTCTTGATGGTGACATCATTCAGCTTCCGGTAATTGATACGTTGCTAACGTATCCATAATTTTTGATGTTCCATGCTTGGTTTTTATCTACTTTCTTATGTTTTGTTCCAACTTTGGAGTACTTTTCATACACTTTCTTGGACTAACCTATTAACAAGATGCCACAGTGCCAGCTGCCTGTTTTCTGCTGTTTTTGGTTCCAGAAAAGTCAGAAAATGAATATTCTCGGAATTGGATGGGACAAAAGCCAAAGTCAGTTTTTCACCGAGGGGGACATAGAGCCAGAATATGAGACGGAGAGGGGACAGAGGGCCGCCACATCACCTGGCCATGCGTGCTAGGCCTGGCCGCGACAGGGGGTGGTGTGGCCGCCTAGGGCACCCCCTCGACCTCCCCTTCTGACTATAAGATGCCTCCGGTATAGAAACCCTAAGCACCCGATCAAAATTCCATGAAAGGGTCTATAGCCATCGTCATCTCCATACCTAGATCGGGAGGGATCTGAATCTCTTCCCGGCACCCTGCCTGAGAGGGGAATTCACCCTGGAGGCCTTCTTCATCACCATGCAAGCCTCCGGTGTGATGCGTGAGTAGTTCATCCTTGGACTACGGGTCCATGCAGTAGCTAGATGGCTGGTTCTTCTCCTTTGTGCTATCATGTTTAGATCTTGTGAGCTCCGTTCATGATCAAGATTGCGGTGACCCAGCATACCACTTCATGATGTAGTACACTATAGTCGTTAACATAACACCAATGGAACACCATTCACTAGTATTACATCCCTCAGAGTGGTACAACAGAAACACAATAGATCCAAGACATGAATATAGATTACATTTCGACTCTTTACAAAAGATCGAGAGAACAATCTAGGTTAAAGAGAGAGAAAGAACTTCTTATAAAGAAGAACCAGAAATAGTAACTCAAAAATATCTAGTAACTAAGACTAACATCAAAACTATTTGGCTTGCCATTGCTGCTATTGCAATGCTCTACATAAATAGGTTTTACGGCTAGAGAATCTACTCCTATCTAAACCGACACTTTATCTTCACTTCAGCTGATGTATATGTTGACTTCATTGACTTTATTGAAGAACTTGAGTTGTCGATGATAGTTTCTTGAGCAGAAATTGATGTTTATGTCGTCTTCAATGGCTTAAAACCTAGCAAGGTGGTTAAGAAGGTACGGTTGAGTACGAGCGTACACAGCAAGTTCACTAAAAAGGAGTGTATGATGCACTATCTCTACAGCCACAAACCATAGGTCGTAGGCAATGCAGGTTTTCATAAACATTTCTTCAAAGGTTGCTTTTTTTCTAAAAACTATGTCCAATGACCTTCTGAGTTGATCAGAACCTTCGTGGGGTTCCTTTCCTGCCGCGTTCGTAGCTCCTTCCCGGAACAGGGAGTAACATGTCACAATTCTTACACTCTGCAGAGGTGTGTCACTTTTCCCACAAGAGACCTTATGCTTTGTTGCATAGCCGGGAGTATGTCCCCGTTCAAACTTCCTTGGTTTGAGGCCCAACTTAAGATCCAAGCCAATCGCTGCCCTCTCCGCGACCCCATATGTCTGCACGATCCTCCGGGGCTGACTACACCTCCGTTAAGCCCCCTTTTTGGGCAAGCTACAATCCTGGTGAGTTCCCGAAGACTCTATGAGCTGGTGATGCCCCTAGCAAGCTCCATAAAGGTCTGACTATACCTCCGGCAACCACTCATAGATAATCTAGATACCAAAATCATGGGGCCTAAGGGTTCCCACCCATATGCTGAATGCACACAAGGAATCACAGCGTCACGATAAGGTCATCTTGCCTCCATATGAAAGGAAGAAGATACAACTGACTTCTCTGTCCCATTCCAAATCTCATGGTTGACGCGTAATATACAGCGCTAGAATCACTGGCGACATTGGTTATTAAGTCCTTGATATTATGTTCCTTTACCACTAGAACTGTATCAGTAGATTATTACCATCTGGTAAATAATCCATAATCAAATTATTATGAAAATAATGTTTTCTGACTTTTTTGAAATGCAGGTGATGACACAGTTGAGTTACAAGCATAGAAAATAATCAAAGGACATGCGCAAGTTGTGAATTTGTCTTTTGTGATTGCAAGATTATGCACTCACAGTCTTCAAGACAATAGAAGATCCAAATTTTGTAAACAACATCATTGGTCTGGTAAGGACAAATGTTTAAAGAAGCAAGATGCAACAATGCATAAGTAATATAATGCAGATTGATAAACGCGAATCCCCGGACTAATTGTATTTGATCTACGGTTTGGAACTGGTGATGCGTTCTTAGAACTAGATGATACCCCGCGCGTTGTTGCGGCACCGATGCATATGAGCAAAATCATATACTATTTTTTTATGTTCTACGGTAGTCAACACGCATGCCAATATTTGAAGTTCAAACTGTAAAAGCATGTACATGCATGTACCCAGGAAGATCACACATACAAAAGGGCGATCACGCTTCGAACTAAGAAAAAAGTACTCCCTCAGTCCTGAGAAGGATGTCACGGATTTATCTAAATTTGAATGAACCTAGACGCATCCTTTTTAGGACGGAGCAAGTATCACAAAACGCAAAATAGTCGAATAGAACATCTTTGTAATGCAAAGTAAATAGGGAATATATCGGCGGGGCATGGGATATCCTTCACAGTGTAGCCGTAGGAACATAAAAAAATGTGAGGATAGACGTGCGGCACTGAGCTAGCATATATGAACCGAAATTGTCTTCAGTAGACCAGCGCTGACGGTGCATTTTTTCTACCTGAAAATGGAGCACACCGAATCAACAAAATATCATTAGGAGATTATATAAAAAATAAAAAATAAAATCATAGATATCGAGGTAACAATAGTAATAAGATACTTACCCGTTAGACTGAATTGCCTCTATGATTTCGACAACCATAAACAATTCAGTGATACTATAGACTTTTTTTTGCGGGTAAGTGATACTATAGACTTAACGGTGTGTTCTGCAGATTCACTGCGTGACCTCCTTGATTCGATAAAGTGGGAGAAGAACCACTGCCACAAAAAATATGAAATCCATACCCAAGAACGAAAATGCATAAATATTTGTGTACTCAAGTTTCAATAACCTCATCGTCTCATTCGCATTGCATCGATCAGTTTGGCTGCACCTAGTAGGCTAGTAGACGCTAGGAAGAACCACATTGCTGATCTTGATCTGTCATTGGGGAGTGAGGACAAAGGTGCCAAGCAGATGCCAGAAGCATAAACGGCTGAGCAAACCAGGAGGAGGTGACATCCACACCAATATAGAGGGAAAGTTAACCACTTGTGGTTATCCAACTCTTTCATATCACAGAATAGATTTATAGAAAGGAGGATATAAATAGGCGCAATGAGTAATCATGATCTTAAACTGCTTCCGTTACACACCAAGAGGGAGCAGAAGGATTACATGAGTTGATGCGTTGCCAAGTGACTGTTCAGATGCATCCACTTTTAGCTATTCATGGAGAAGATGAATAGAACAGAGATGTTGGTAAGATAAACCTGTATTGCTTTCTTGGGAATAATATAACGCCAGAAGATTACATCAACGAAAATAACAGAGAATGGGAAAAGCATAAACCTAAAGTCTGGCATGGATCGTAGAGACGATTTCGTTTTCTTAGGAAGAGTACGTCATATATTTATGTGACATTTGAAATCACCCAGAGAGGCAAAACACACCTGCAATACATGAATGTAGCCAAGAAAAAAGCATGATCACCCACGTGCTTTTGTTTGAACATCGAAGGTGTGCTAAAATATAGATGGCTCGAAGAAATCTCTATAAGGAATTGTAAAATGTTTCCCTCCCTGCTAACCCAAACTGAAAGAGAAAAGGTTTCATATTCAAACATAAAACACACAGATGAGCCAGAGATCTAGAAGAAAAAATTGCAAATAAAATACCATGAATATGATCTAGATTGATATAAATAAAAAGGAAGCGATAAACATTGGAAGGAGGAGTTGGACCGATAAACCAAGAAAATATTTCTTGTAGTTTTCGTCCAGGATTGACGCCCTGAGAAAGAACTAAATCAATAACATGGAGTACAAGGCACATTCCGAGGGAAATCTCGATGCTGATGTAGAGCTTTCAAGCAGAAGTACAATTCATCCACGGTTGGGATCGACAGCAGGCTCATGATGGTAGAGCACAGTTAATCGACGTTGTGGGGATCAACGGTTGGGTCGTGATGCTATGGCAAGCAGCTCGCCCTCAAGATGGCTATCGATCGAGGTCAGTCTACATCACGGATTGTGGCCGCAAGAATAGATGGCCATATATAGTCACCAAATCGTGCGTTGGCTAGGCTTCAGCTTAGTTTCAGGTACTCCTAGATGGAATGCCATATGTCCTCATAAAGGATCATTTATTTTTGGTTCAGCGTTGCCGTAGTGTTGTGGACATTGAATCTTTCCATCCAGATTTTGTTCGATGGAGAAGAGGAACAGTTTCCATTGGACTGCCTGATCTTAACTCCCAAGATAAATGTAGCTCAATGCATGGAGCAAAACGTGTGTGCAGAACGTGCAGTTTTTTTATTTTTGATTAGGTGGCAATTTTCTTATATGGCAGCCCATGATTGGTTTGGGGTGGATGATAAGGTGGACACCCTGCAATGTTGAGAGAAATAATGTTAGTGGGGATGATCTTCTTAGTTATACTAGATGTGTTTCACTTTTATATCAGGTCCACACTTGAGTTTCTTATTAAGGCTTATGAGAGTGTGTGAAACAATATGTAGATACAACAAGTAATATGAAATATTAAAGAACTTAAATGAATCATGGTATCTAGAATATTTCTTAAACAAGATTAAGAATCAATTAGAGCTTTTAAAGAAGTGTTCAAGGTTTATTTTTAATGTTGCTTATAAGAATAACTCTTGAGGAAAACATACTTAACTAAACAAAAGTATTTAGACTATAAATTAACACTCTTAGGCTTTCTTGTTAATTATAATTTTTAAACAAGAAAGAATTACTTTATTTACTTACAAATGAATGGGTCTGATTCATAATGTGGAAACTTTATTGCTTAACCACCCATGAGTTATCTTGGGATATACTTATTAACTTGTGAGTGAAATAATAGTAAAGGTTTTAATAAGTCAAAATATTATTATTGAGGATTTTATAATTGATAAACTATTTTGGGAGAGAAAGATTTACTTAATTCTTAATGGTAGTTTAAGTAAGTACAACTTAAAATGGTTAGACTTGTCGTCGGATTGAGGACAAATACGCCATGAGGGGGTCCTCGAGGCGTGCGGGAGAGAGGGGTGTGAGACGTATGGTGTCCCGGGACGATGAGCACACAAGTTTACCCAGGTTCGAATCCACCGGCTTTGGACGGATCCTACTCCTGCTAGCAATCCAGTAATACGGTAGAGCCGGAATATGGGTTACAAGGGTCCGCCTATGTGAGTTGAGATTGTAGACTATTGAGGTCTGTCCTAAAGGCTCTCCCTAGGATGGCTTATATAGATATCCGGCCTAGGGTTTACATGAGAGATCTATCCGCTACGACTAAGAGTCGGTTACAGAGTACATCTTGAACTACAAGTAACATTATGGGCCTAAGTCGGTAAGTCTTCTGGGCCTTCCCGTAGCCGGATTGGACTTCGTCTTCTCTCCCTAACTGGGTCGCCCGTGAAGCAAAGCTCTAACCCGAAGTGGGCCACCCTGGTCAGTGAGGAACTGTGAAGATGCCCGAAAAGTATATCCCCAACAGCAGCCCCCGGAGGCCTCCAAGATCCAAAGTCGGATTTATTATCGTCTACCTTGATCTTCGGCTTGCAGAATCTTGAAGGGTTCCTAAAACTTCACAACAAAAAATACGATCCGGGTTTTAAAAATAAGTCGGACCTATCAACAGGTTACTCGGATTTTCCAGCTTGATTTCAAACTAAGCCGGAATTTGACCTCTAACGCCACCTGACACAAGTCATGGTCAAGTCACATCAGCGGACAGACATCCTGTCAGCACGACCGTTGGTGGGTCCGCGGTTCGCGGAACCGAGGCGCCGTTTCAATGCGTGCATGGAGGTCGAGGTGACGTAATCATCGCGTGGGTCCTTCCCAGTTCCTTCCACGACGCGTGGCGGTTAAACTGTAGCATTTGCACGAATCTTGGCGTGGTTAGGTGGATATAAGGGGTTAGGATTTTCTCCTTCTCTCTTCACCTGTTCTCTTGCCTTTTCCTCTCCTCCAAATCTCCCCTTCACGCACAGAGCTCCTCCGTTTTCCCCCAAAAAACTCCCAGCGCCGCCCATCCTAGGTCATCTGCCTGCCGGAGAAATGGCTTCTTCTTCCTCTTCCGGCTTGGCAGCAGCGGCGGCGATGGCAGCGACAGAAGCGGCGGCGGAGAAGGAAAGCTTCTGCGGGGTCTGGATCCCCTGCGTACTTGATGACGAGAAGCTCCAGAACATGGAGACAGAAGGGCTCCTCCGTGCCGGCGACTGGCAGAGCGGCTTCGAGGAAACCAATTCCCCAACCCGCACGCCGGTGAGCGGGTCCACTTCGGCACCCACCTCGACAGAGGTTTGTCGTTTCCTCCCTCGGAGTTTTCTCCGAGGTGATTAACCATTACGGTGTTCAACTCCACCATCTTCCTCCCAACTCTCTCCTAGATATGAGCGCTTACGCTTCTTTGTGTGAGGGCTTTCTCGGTATTAGGCCGAGTTTGACCTTATTCCGGTATTACTTTCATGTCCGGAGAAATTCTATTACTGCCGGGGTTCCTTATATCACCGGTACCATTAGTTTTTCACTTAGACGCGAGCGCACATATCCCAAAATCCTAGCTAGTGACTCGGTCAAACAGTGGCCAGCCACATTCTTTTATCATAGGGATATTCCGGCTCCCGGCAAAGCTACTGCTTCGCCGGCTTTTGTTGACGGAGCTTCCACGGCCCAACCGTCTTGGGACGAGGCCGCTCCGGCTCTCATTGACGATCTGATCCTCGCTAAGAGGCGGGTCGAATATCTGATCAAACACAAGGGACTGAAGGGATCCGACCTGGTCCAATGCTGGGTATCACGTCGGATCTAGCCCCTTCATTACCACGGAGACCGACTGATGCACTCCATCATGTCGTCCAAGAAAGACTCCCTCCGCATCAGCCCCAAAGCCTACACCACGCAGGGCTATATAAGCCAGATCAAGTGGCTGATAAGGGAGCGGATCGAGAGGAGGATCCCGGAGGTTTCTTTGGATATGCATACGGCAGAAAACCCCGTAGTGCCGGTAAGCTTCTATCAGTAAACCTTTTTATGTGTTTCAATTTTTGAGTTATACTGCAATACTGATATGTTTTCTTATTTTCAGCTTGCTGACCTCCCCGAGTCGGAATTTGCTCCGCTCGAAGGATATCCTCCAGAGTTTTCTCAGGAGACAGAAGTGGTCCCATTGCCGGACCTTGCGCTCAAGAAGCACAAAGCTCCGATAGTGGCTGTTGGCACAAAGGAGGTGCCCATCATGAAGAGGTAACTTTCAATCACAACTTCCGCCTTTGCACTTTACTCGAATTTCCTTCCGAGATGTAATGTTTCTGACTTTATTACATTCTCAGAGCTAAACTGCTCATCAAGGGCAAGGGGAAGGGAACTTCTTCGAAGCCCCTGCGACAGACGAAGCTTACCATATCTTCTCCTGTCGTGGCTCCTCCGACTCCTTCCCTTCAACCTTCCGCAACGCCGGTGATTTCTCCGGCTGCTCCAAAAGATCCGGCTCCTTCAATGGAGCTTGCGATGCTTGAATCGCAAACTGACGTCAGCATGGGTGAGTCAGATTTATATAAGGGTGAACCCTCTTTGGGTAATGATCCCTCGGCAGAAACCTTCGCTGAAAACCTTCTCGGCAATCCGGGACTTGCCAAGTTTGGCCTGTCCCGGAAATCTGCTGAAGAGATCCAGCGGCTAGCCAGGCAATGCCTGCAGAAAAGTACCTTATCTGCCGAAGAAGAAGCGCAAGAAGCAGAGGACGTCAAGCACTCTAATCTTCTTGAACAAGTGCATCTTTGAAACAAGAGGATCAGGTCCGCTGAGCTTCCAACCGCTCCAGTGACCCCTCTGACTCTTGCTGAGAAGGTTGCTATTGAAGTGAACGCGAGTTTGGATAAACTCACTCGCGAACAATATGTAAGTCGGAATTCGCACTCCTGTTTTTCCTTTATTTCATATCATATCCTCTAGCCCCCAAGCATGAAGTAGGATAAATAGTCCGGGTTTATGCTTCCTTAGGATGCCAAAGAACGAACTAGTGTAGGCCCCAAGGCTCGTGCTGATATTAGCAAAAATATTAGCCCGAGTCTTTTAGTAGCTTTCTGACTTTGGGTATTTTGACTTACAGAAAGTATATTCCTATAACCAGGATTTGTTGAAGAATGTCTGTGATAAGCGGAGAGACATCAGAGCTCTCCGACTTAAAAATGCTGAGCTGAAAGTTGCCAAGGATGAAGCCGAAGGTAAACATTCTGAGACTCAAAACCTTGTCCTTTTGTTTTCAATGTCGATTTTTTTCGTTGAACTGTTGTTCTTTTTGACTTACAGCACTGGTGAAACAATCCTATGCCATGATTGAAGAGGCCGAGAACCTCAAGACTTTGGTGGTGGAGAACAAGGAGCTTCGCCAAGAGCTAGATCAGCTCAAGGCGGATCATGAAAAGAGCATTGCTCAAATCCTTGAGTCCTCCTCCATGGCTACTGATGAGCGTGATTGCAAGATCGCTGCTCAAGATCAAAAAATCTCGGACCTCAATAATGAGTTGTGTAGAGAGAGGGACCTTTCCGAGGCGCTCCGGGCTGAACTCCAGAGTCTTCAGGAAGAGAAGACCAAACTTGACGACGTCATTTTCGGTACGTTCCATCTGTCCGACTTGTCTTTTTTCTTCGACTTCTTTCAATGTCGGATCTCTTTTAACTGCTTTTTGTCTATAGGTCCTCTGAACTTGACAGACTCCACCTCCGCTGAGCCCCGCACCCACCGGCTTACCCAAGTCGGTGACCTGTTTCATGACTTCCTCCAATCCCTTGAGGACATTGGCAAAGCTCTCAAGATTCCGGACATGCATAGCATGTCAGATTTTCAGGTGCGGGACAAGGCAAAGGAGATGCCGCAACTTGTCCAGGATTGGAACATGTCCTACGCGCGGACTACGGCACAAAACGCTCTTACCATGGTCATGAGCCACCATGGAAACATGGAAATATGGCAAGTGATCAGAGGGTACTGCAAAGTAGATGAAGACGGCCAGGAGCAGGACATTCAAGCCATCATGGACTCCTGCGCCGGATATGGGTGTCACGTGGCTGATTTGACCAACTACGAGACTCCTTTCTTCACCCGCGTGGACACTCCACCTCCGCCTCCAGAAGATTCAGCAGAAGTTTCCGACGATGAACGCACCACCTCGGATGTGGACATCTCGGAACGATATCAAGGCGGTGTATCCAGCGAGCCGGTAGCTCCTTCCTCTCCTGCATCATATATTAACAGAAATATTTGTGTTATTCTGAAAAACATGATGGGCCTGTAAATATGCAGTACTATAATTTTGCTAGTGCTAAGCTTTTGATCTATTCAGCACTTTTGGCTTAAAATTTTTTGTGTGCCTGAAATGTTTTACCCAAGCACTTATTTTTTTCGTCTATACTTATCGTTTATCTGGCTTTCCGCCTCATCCCTTTCGTGAGCCGGCTAAACCTTCTGCCAGAAACTTTGCCGAGCAACGGAGCTCAATTGCTAAACCAGTTTAAACTCGGAAACAAAGCTGGCTTCCAGTACCAATAATTCACTACTCGGAAAATGCCCGCATCCAGCAATCAGACAAATAACCAAAGTAAAGACTAGAAACTTTAGAGTTATACCCGAAGGTAGCAATTTTAGAATTGAAAATCTAAACCAGAACGAACATGAGCATAAAGTACTTTCACGCATTCTGGGATTTTTGATTATGACATGATCATTCAGAAATAAGATGGTAAAAACTTCTCAAAAAAACTTGAGGCAAGCAAAACTTTTATTTCTCTCAGAGCATGTACATATATATGATTACAAAGAAGGATAAACTAAGAATAAAAGGGACGTAGCTGAGCAATATTCCATGGTCTGTCTAACTCACCCAGATTTGTACTGCCTCCAGCTATCTTTCTCTTCTTAGTAGCAGGTCTTTGTTTGACTGGCCTCATGTCAGTTAAGTAGTACGAACCATCGTGCAATACTCGACTAACTAAAAATTGACCTTCCCATACCGGGAAAAGTTTGTGCTTTCTTTGTTGCACAAGCCGGAGAACCAAATCACCTTTATTGAAAGATCTATTTCGTACTCTCTGGCTATGATACTTGCGTAACTTCTGCTGATAGGCTGTAGATCTCATTTCAGCAACGACGCGAACTTCTTCAACTAAGTCGAGATCGTTTTGTCGAGAAATCTCGGCATCCTTTTCAATATACGTGGCCACTCTAGGAGAAGTATGAATTAAATCAGTAGGAAGAACTGCTTCTGCACCATAGACCAAGAAGAAAGGTGTGTATCCGGTTGACCTATTTGGGGTTGTTCTTAAACTCCATATTACAGAGGGTAATTCCTCTGCCCAAGCCCCCGCAGCATGTCGTAGTGGTGCTTCGAGTCTCGGTTTTAGGCCTTGTAGGATTAAACCATTTGTTCTTTCGACTTGTCCATTAGCCTGTGGATGTGCGACTGACACAATGTCAAGCCGGATATTTTGCTCATTGCAGAATTCAGCCAATTCTCCCATAGAGAAGTTACTCCCGTTGTCTGTGATAATGCTATGTGGATAACCATACCGGATTATAACATCCTCGACAAATCTTTTGGCTGTTGCTCCATCACAACTAGTGACAGGTTTAGCCTCAATCCATTTGGTGAATTTATCCACCATCACTAAGAGATGAGTAAATCCACTTGGAGCTCGTTTAAATGGTCCTACCATATCAAGCCCCCAGACCGCAAAAGGCCATGTTATAGGTATTGTTCGTAGCTGATCAGCCGGAACATGAGCTTGTTTGGCGTACTTTTGGCAACCTTTGCACGTCTTGACTAATCGTTCGGCATCTGCCTGAGCTGTAAGCCAGAAAAATCCATGTATAAAGCTTTTGCCACTAAAGATTTGGCTGCAGCGTGGTGACCACACTTGCCTTTTTGGATTTCCCTTAAGATTTCCATTCCTTCTTCCGAAGATACGCAACGCTGAAAACCTCCAGAAACACTCCATTTATAGAGATCGCCTTTAACAATAGTATAGGCTTTTGCTCGTCGGATGATCTGCCGGCTCAACACCTCGTCTTCGGGTAATTTGCCATCTACCAGATAATCTAAGTAGGGTTGAGTCTAGCTAGGAATTACAGCCAGAACTTCTATTAGAGGTGAGTGTGATTTGGTCGGATATTCCTCATCTACTCCCTTTATTGAGGGAACTTTGAGGTGCTCTAAAAAAGCGCCACCCGGGACCTCTTTCCGTGCAGAGCCTATCCGAGATAGTGCATCTGCTTCCTCGTTTTCTACTCGAGAGATGTGTTGAACCTCAAACCCTTCGAACGATTTAGATAGATCATCTACGACAGCTTTATACGCTGCCATGTGTTTATTTGCATTACAAATATCCGACACTTGTTGAGCAACAAGATCCGAATCTCCGTAACACATCAAACATCAGATGCCAATATCCTTAGCAATCCGGATTCCATGTAGCAATGCTTCGTACTCGGCAATATTATTTGTCGCCGTGAAGTGGATCTGCAACACATATAGAAGTTTATCTCCTTGGGGTGATTTGAGCACCACGCCAGCCCCCGAGCCCCCTCGAGCCTTAGACCCATCAAAGTAGAGGGTCCAATATTCCGACTCAGGGAGGGTCATTTTCTCCTTTGTCTCTGTCCAATCAGCAACAAAGTCAGCAAGAATCTGGGATTTGATTGCTGTCCGAGGTTTATACTCAATATCAAAAGCTGAAAGCTCTATGCCCCATTTGGCGACGCGTCCTGTGGCGTCACTGTTGTTGATTATATCTCTCATGGGAGCCGTGCTCACCACGGTAATTGGATGCTCCTGAAAATAGTGTCGTAACTTACGAGATGCTAGAAAAACACTGTAAGCCAACTTTTGATAGTGCGGATACCGCTGTTTTGATTTTGTCAGGACCTCACTGACAAAGTAAGTCGGACGCTGCACCAGGTGCTCCTGATTTTCCTCCGGTCTCTCCACCACCATGACGATACTAACGACCTTATTTGTCGTAGCAAGATAAAGCAACATCGGTTCCTGAGGTTCTGGCGCTGCAAGGATAGGAGCAGATGAGAGTACTTTCTTCAGGTCTTGAAGTGCAGCTTCAGCTTCATCAGTCCAAACAAAATCCTTGGTCTTTTTCAGAAGTTTGTATAATGGTGCGGCTCTTTCACCAAGCCGGCTTACAAATTGACTGACCGCAGCGATGCAACCAGTTAATCTTTGTACGTCCTTCAAGCGAGTTGGCCTGGAAATATTGAGTATAGCCTTGATTTTGTCCCGGTCCACCTCTATGCCTCTTTGAGACACGATGAAACCTAACAATTTTTTGGCTGGTATTCCAAAGAAGCATTTCTTCGGGTTAAGCATGATGTTATATTTTCGTAGATTGGCAAACATTTCCTCTAAGTCGGAAATCAACGTTTCCTTCTTTTTGGACATCACCACAATATCATCCACGTATGCATGTACATTGCGTCTGAGTTGGTCGTGGAGGCAACGCTGTATCGTGCGCTGGTACATAGCTCCTACTTTCTTCAGCCCAAAGGGCATCATAACAAAACAGAAGGTTCCGAAGGGGGTTATGAATGAAGTTTTGACTTTGTCAGATTCCTTCATCCGAATTTGGTGATAACCGGAATATGCGTCGAGAAAACAGAGGAGTTCCGAACCTGCCGTAGAATCGATAACTTGATCAATTCTAGGCAGAGCAAATGGATCTTTTGGACAAGCCTTGTTCAAGGCAGTATAATCAACACACATCCTTAAATTAGTGGTGTCCTTTTTAGGGACCATTACAGGATTGGCCGACCACTCAGTGTGGATGACCTCTTCTATGAGTCCTACTAACTCGAGCCGTGCTAGTTCCTTAGCTATTGCCTTACGCTTTTCATCGCCAAAACATCGTAAGGACTGTTTGACGGGTTTAGCGTTCGGGTTTACATTTAGAGAGTGCTCGGCAAGTTCCCTAGGTACTCCAGTCATGTCAGATGGCTTCCATGCGAAGATATCTTGATTTGCTTGGAGGAACTTGACGAGCGCGCTTTCCTATGCGCTACCTAGGCCTACGCCTATCTGGGTCACCTTGGAGGGGTCATCATCCTTCAACGGCGTCCTCTTCGTTTCTTCTGATGCCTTGAACTCCGGATTTGGCTTTGTCACCTCCTTCTTTGTTGCGGGCATCTCGGACGGATCTATGCTCTTCTTGATCTCTTGGTACTCCTGGGCGTGCAGCATGACTTCGGCAAAGGCGGTATTTCCATCCTCGCACTCTCGCGCCTTCTTCGGGTCTCCCCTGATGGTGATCACGCCGTTGGGACCTGGAATTTTCATCATATTGTAAATGTAACACGGATGATCCATAAAATCCCAGTAAGCCAGACGTCCGAATATAGCGTGGTACGCGCTCTTGAACGGGACCACTTCAAAGGAAAGTGCTTCCGTCCGATAGTTCTTTGGAGTTCCAAAGGTGACATCCAAATTAATCTCTCCCAGGGAATTAGCTTGTCTTCCTGGGAAAACTCTATGAAAGATCACCGAGCTATGGTTCGGCTGGGTTTCTGAGATCTTCATCCGGCGTAGCATTTCGACATAGAGAATATTGATACTACTACCACCGTCCATGAGGGTCTTGGAGAAACTATAACTGTGAATAAGTGGATTGACGATTAAGGCGTATTTTCCTTGCCTGTGCAATTTAGGCGGATGATCAGTGCGGTCAAATGTGATTGCCACTTCCGACCAGTCCAAGTATTGGGGGACAGCCGAAACTATTGCATTGAGCTCGTGTAGAACTGCTTTCTTGACCTTTTCTGGTTGAGATCCGAGGAAAGTGACATAAGTGTCCTTCTTGGTGGGAAAAGTTTTCTTCCCTTCTGGCTTGGGATTTGAAGCATCAGCTTCCTCCATGTTGGAATCTTCCTTGGTCTCTTTTTATTTTTCGGGATTCTTCTTTCCTTTCTTCCGCTTAGCTTTGTAGCCCGCGTTGTCATCTCTTTTTATGTCGTCATTGAAACGACACTTAGTGTTAGTGTGGGACGAGCCCCCATTGGCGTCCAGGTGATGCACACATGGGTTATTGGCAATGTCGGCCCAAGAGTAGGTTTTTCCTGGTTGCTGGTCTCCTCTACCTTGGACCCTTGAAGTCCCACGGCCACGCCCGCGGCCTCCGCCGCGTCCTCCTCGTCCCCCAGACCCGAAAGTAGCAGTGACCACTTCTATTTCCACGTTGGGTTTCTCTTCCGAGGTATTTTTGCGCTTCTGAGCTTGTTGCTTTGGTTGTTTTGCCGACTGAGGCACAACTAGGGCATTGAGCAATCCCTCTGCATCATCGTCGGCATCTGCATACTTTCTCGCTGTTTCTATCATCTCTCCCAAATCAGTGACCTTGTCACACTTCAAGCGATGGCGCAGTAGACCAATTGGGAGTCCTGCGATGAAAGCTTCAATCGCAGTTTGATTGTTTACTCCTTCATAGGAGTTCTTGGTGTCGATCCATCATCCGAGGTAATCTCGGCAAGTTTCTCCGGCCTTCTGGGTGCAACGCTGTAGGTCTCCGACCGTACAGGGCCTCCGATATGTGCCTTCGAAATTCCGAAAGAATGCACTTTGCATGTCATACCAGTTATGGATGGTATTCTCCGGAAGTTCATTGAGCCATGATCGTGCCGTCTTCCGCAACATAAGTGGGAGTTATCGGGTTGCGACCAGGCTGTTTCTGCCTTTGGCAATGTGGCAAGCTTGGAAAAAATCCTGTAGCCAGGTATCTGGCCGAGCAATGCCGTCGTAGGCTTGGATATGCCTTGAAATAGCAAATCCTTCCGGGAATCTTGTAGCTCTGATGCGTGGTCCAAAGCATTTTGGGCCCACGTAGATATCATCGTTTTCGTAGCGCCGCGCCTCTATGTTGGAGTTGATCCTGTGCCTTGCGTCGTTCGGGGATAGAGATCGCCCCGAATGTCTGCTGTGGCTGCGGTGCCTTAGAACCAGACTTTGGCTTCTGCCACCACCTCCTCCGCCACGTCGTCCTCCTTGTCCCCCTTGGGAGCCATTGTGAAGACTACTTGGTGGAGAGGGTGGGGCAGCTGGATAGTTTCCGGCTGATCGCCGGCCTCCGTCCGGAGCGTCATTATTCAGGTTCCGAGGAGGGTCTTGACTATGACGAGCCCCCTGCCGGCTTGTTCCGCCATGGTTTCCGTCGTTCCTTCATCCGTCGTTCCCACTACGGTGAGGCTCAGCCGGATGGCTTGCATGTCTAGGAGGTGGCATTTTTTGACGATCTTCCTCCCAACGTTTCTCTTTATCTTCTCCCCTTCGATCGTTCGACTCTCGTCGGGGAGGGTTCCTCGGATACAGTGCAGCAATGGCCTCTTTTTCGGCCACTGGAGCGACGTTGCTCTAGTCACGCGTAGTTCTGCGGTGCTGTCTTGACGATCCGGTTCTCGAATAATTGTCTTCCCGGCGTTCGGGGTGATGATGCTGCTCTGGAACGCGATGGGGTCTTACATCAGCCCATGCCGGATCTGTGCGACATTGGTCGGAATCCGAGACCCGTTTTTGACTTCTGGACATGGCGACCTTTTGCTGCTCTAGTCCCTTGTTGATTAGTTTGATTCCCAACTGGATTTCCTCCGGTCCTGGATTAGCCGATAGAATTTCTCGGGCTGCCATGGTATTCTGTTCTAGGGTTGGATATACCCAATCTCCTTTACTATCTTTCTGAGGCTTCCCCATCTCATCTCCGAAAAGGACGGCGTGGATCTGCGGGAATTGGTTTCCATTGGTATGACGCTTCCTGGTCTTCTGGTATTGCCTGGAGTTGTACTTCCCCGCAGATACTATGTGTTTCTTTTCCTCCTTAATGTTTTTGGCTTCATCGGGAGTACTTGACGACGCGCTTCTAGGGCATGTGCCCTCTTGTCCAGTTCTTCCGCAGTAAGTTCTGCAGCTGTAGGAATAGGTGTGGTTAATGCAGCATCGATGATTTTACGCGCACCCTCAGTGATCACGTGTCCATCCACCGATTCTTCTTTTTTCAGCTCTTCTAGGATAAGTGCTCCATCCGAGTCTTCTTCGTATTCCTCGGCAATCGCCTCCTGTGTCAGAGGGTCTTTTGTCGGGGTCTTGTTCTTCTTGTTCTTCTTCTTTGCCTTCTTGGCAGTGCCTGTAGCAAAGACGGCTTTGGGTCCGTTTCCAGGAGTCAAGCTCTGATTGGTACTTTTGGACATCTGGACTTCGGGATTATGTCCGACGTCCATGTCATCCTGCGCTTTGGGAGAGTGTTCCCCGGATCCTTCATCCATGGCTTCTCCTTCTTCTGCAGCTTTGGAGTTACACTCCTCTTCATATTCCGTGGAGAACTTTCGGAAATCCGCTGACGTCATTGATTCATCCGAGGATGCGGGTACATCGGTGTTTGTTCCAATTGCCTCCAGCATAGAGTCGGTGTTTTCTCTAGCATCGGCATAGCCGGATCCGGATCCCACATATCCAACGAAGTGCGACGCATGCTTCTTGAGGTACCTGCGGCTCTCGCGATCAGCCATGTCGAAACTTTTGATGGTCTAGAGAATTGCATCTGCACTTGCATCTTGCATTATCATACGTCGCAGTCTGTACCTTAGGAAAAGCCCGTCTGTCCCGGCGTCATCAGAGCCGGAATTAGTGTCGTTGATGAACTCCTCCTGGATTTCGACTTTCGCGGGTGGGTTGATCTTGGATCCGGCTTCTCCAAGGAGATCCACTCTAGATTTGATTTTGACCACTAGGTCTTCCTCAGGCTCGGATTTCTCCACTATCTCCGCAAGTGGTGCAGGCTGGGTGGGATTAGGGTTTTCTGAGATCCGGAACTCTGCCGCCTCCGCGGACAAAGGGGACCCAGAAGATTCTTCTGCCTCTATCATCACCGCTGGGGTGGGTGGGGCAGGTTCAGCGAAACCGATATAGACATCGATCTCGCCAAAAGATATGATTGTGTAGGCTGTCACGGCCTCCCTAGCCAGAATCCAAGTCTCGTCGAGAACGATGAGAGGGACGTCGCTGGCGTAGAGGATGCGACCGACGGTGATAGTTTCTTCGATTCTGATTCTTGCAGATTCCGCTCGGAAAGCAGATCCGAAGCTTACTTGCCCCACGGTGGGCACCAACTATCGTCGGATTGAGGACAAGTACGCCATGAGGGGGTCCTCGAGGCGTGCGGGAGAGAGGGGTGTGAGATGCACGGTGTTCCGGGACGGTGATCACACAAGTTTACCTAGGTTCGAATCCGCCGGCTTTGGATGGATCCTACTCCTGCTAGCAATCTAGTAATACGACAGAGCCAGAATATGGGTTACAAGGGTCCGCCAGTGTGAGTTGAGATTGTAGACTATTGAGGTCTGTCCTAAAGGCTCTCCCTAGGACGGCTTATATAGATATCCGGCCTAGGGTTTACAGGAGAGATCTATCCGGCTATGACTAAGAGTCGGTTACAGAGTACATCTTGAACTACAAGTAACATTATGGGCCTAAGTCGGTAAGTCTTCTAGGCCTTCCTGTAGCCGGATTAGACTCCATCTTCTCTCCCTGACTGGGCCGCCCGTGAAGCAAACCTCTAACCCGAAGTGGGCCACCCTGGTCAGTGAGGAACTGTGAGGATACCCGGAAAGTATATCCCCAACAAGACTTATGCTAACTTCAATAAACATTATTTGAACTTGTTATTACATTTTAAGACTCTAAACAAATAATGGTAAAGACCATAGTAAAGGTTTATATATTTTTCATGAATTAAAATAAAATAAAAGAGTTAAAATGAGATTTGTTAAACCTTTATCTTTTATTTTACTTCAAAAGTGAGAGTTGACATTTTTAATGTGTGGACTTTATTTTTTTGACCATTTAGGTATATTATAAATATTTTTGTGATTTTTAAATAATAAGATATGATTTTTATAAGTTTATCACTTAATAAATACTTAATAAATAATAAATATTAGTTAAGTGATACAAAAAAGTTTAAACAAGTTTGTGAATGTAGATTTTGTTTTTATAAGAATTTTGATATATTATATTTATTTTTATGAATTTTAAAAAATAGAATATATTTATTAGGATTTATTCCTAATAGATTATTTACTAATAAATACTAGTGATTTTATTTAAGTTGGAAAATAAAATATGATAATAGGTTTATACTATAGAATTTATTTTTCTGAATATTTTTATATATTATATATATTTTTCAAAATCATAAAACAAAAGATATTCAATTTACAAGATTTAATCATTTTATTAAATTTCTCGAAGCTAATTATATTTAACTTTATAAGGTTTTATCTATTTCCTAAATAGGAACATACTTTTATTACCGAATCCTAATCTAGCCAGAGCCACTGACCCGTGGGGTCAGGGCCACATCAGCTGTCACCTCAGCAAAGTGGGCCAGACCAGGTTTGACTACTGCTGACCGGCGCGTAGTGGCATGAGCGTGACGTCATGATGACGTCAGCGCGGCCACCACTGCCAGATTGTGGTCACCGGCGGTGAACTGGGCCACGTCGGCAGACGGGAACGGCTGTGCTAGAACCGCGTGGAGATGGTGATCCTACTGCTACATGCGCTGCTCGTTTTTGGTCACCGGAGGATGGCCGGCGAAGAGTTTCAGCGGCGGCGTTTGCGGTTGATCACGGCGGCGGCGATACAAAAAGCAATCGAGAAAGGGGAGGACACTATATGTCTCAGGAGCTCACCCTAGTTGTCATGGTGGGGTTGGTGAAGGCAGGCGCGACCGGAATCAATGGAATCGACGACGGCCAGTGTCGAGGCAGAGGTAGCAATCTTAGTGCCTGGGGCTTCCTCAGCTTGCGCAGATGGGGGCAATCGATCGAGGAGAGCACGACGATCACCACCATGGTCTCAGCTGGCCGAGGCAAGCACGAAACCAACGACACCGGCTGACCTCTGAGCTAGGGTTTCCGGTGGGGAAAAGGGATTGGCTCTAGAGGGCGAGAGAGAGCATAAGATCGATATGGATAGAGAGAGGAGAGCGTGGCCGATCTTATGAACGAGGTCTGGGACATCGGCGAGCATCGCAGCGGTCCCATTTTGCTGACGATGTTGATCGGCATCGGGCGACGGCGAAGCCTCCAGGGAGGTGCTTGTGACGCGAGGTGGAAGACGATGAAAGGGTATGGGCCAAGTGGGTCGATTCTAGGCTGAAGCAAAGTGAGCGGGAGATGACTGCTGCTACTCGCGAGCGTCGAATAGACACACGGAGAATTGGGCCACGGGCCAGAAATTTCTGTTCTTGTTTTCCCTTTTTTTATTTTAATTCCAGTTTCTGTTTTCTTTTCTATTTATAAATCCACTTCAATTTTGATTTCTACACAGATTTAAACATCCAGAGAATTGCAGGTTTATGCATATTGTTGTATGAAGCAATTATAACCTTTTTCTTTCTACTATTTATTGTATATTATATATTCATAACTATATGAAGAGTTCTAGTATTTAGTAAAGTAAATGTAATTTAGGGTTTTAGGGATTTGTTTCTTATAATAAGATTTGCATAAAAATGATTTTGTCATCACTTGATAATTATAAAGATAAGGATTTAAAATGGTGAGAAATACATATGTAATTCTATCCTTACTTAGCCTCACTTAAGAATTGATATATATATGTATTATAGTGCTTCAAGTCTTGTGGTTCATAATAGGGTGATTTTAAATTTCATGGTTCTCCATATTTGGTAATTTGCCAAATCCAATTCTACTTGGTTTGTAAAATTTAGAATTACCACAGAACACTTTGGGTTAGGTAATAATGAACCAATAATAATCACTGGTAGATAAATACTAAGGTTTATTCAAATATATGTACATAGGTTTTGAGAGGATTTAATAACCCATATTCAATCATAGATAGGGACAAGGATTAAGGTTTAGGGATACTACTTCTAAATCTATGAGTGGGTTTGCTATCTCCACATAGAGCAAGATGGTAGAATTGCTTCACTTAAGTGATCTTTATGGTATAATAGACTAGGTCTTTATTAGGGTTTAAGACAATCAGGTAGACAAGGCTTCTCAAACACTCACCTGGTTCTCTAATTACCTCTTGGAAACTTTAGTTGTCCAAGAGGTATTGTTCAATAGTTACCTAGGAATAGGAAATGGTTTCACTATCCATTTGATTCTAGGGTCTTGAATAATATATTAGACATGGGTCTTGTCATGGCTGGATGTACTGTTGGTTAAGGCTTCGAAAGAATCCTTACCTTAACACGTCACTAGGCTGATCTTGAGATAAGGAATTCCTTTCTTAAATATACTCTATAAATCTCTCTTATCTTATTCACAAATATCACATCTTCCTGAATAAGACAATCATCTGACTCCACCATATCCATCATCATATGATGACATGGTCATGCCACTCCAACAATATTCCATTCTTACTCCTAGTATATATCTCCTCTTAATTAACTACCCTTGATGCACCTATCAATGTAGCTACTGCTAACTCCATCTATTAACTTTCTTAAATCCATCTTGCAACTTCTTCCAAGGCTTGCAAGATTATAGTGCTCTCTATATATCACAAGTGATAACAATCCTCAAGAATAGGTATGGTACTACTCTCCATAATACAAGTTGTTCTTGTATTAACTTGGTTAAACTATTAGACTTCCATATACTCCATACAACTCATGATATATACTTCATTATACTCTAGCTTGGTTTCTCATGATCAAGTTAGATGATTTAGCTTACTAAGGTTTTGCCTAATTTAGTATACTCACAACCTTTCTTCATCAGCTCGTCATCTATTCTCAAGTGACTTAAGAATACTGACCACCATCCTTTGATCATACCAAGCTTAGGCTTCTAATTATCAGATCAAGATCCATTAACACTAAGTAATCGACTTGTACTTGTCTCTCTATAAGAGTTATCTTGTTAAGGAAACTTACTTTTAAGTTTATACCTACTTGGCTTAACAAGGTTATCATTGGATACTCTATCTGTGACAAGAGTTAATGTTTAAGAACTACCATGGTACCCATGGTAGGAATAATTATGGCAATCAAGTGCATCAAGATTTAGTTATAGGGTTTCTTTTACTTAAGTTTTACACTTAACTTACTATTCAAGGTTTGTGGTAGATAATACCTTGATATCATCTTTAGAACATTAAGTATTCATCCTTGAGTTGTGGTATGGAATACCATGTAATGGTCTCTAGAAGATCTAGTACTCCTTATTAAGTAGTGTGTTGTGACTTAGTTATATTATATTTGATCTACCCTTAGATCAAATTATATTACCCAAAGATAAGGTTTTAGCAAAGGTCATATAGAAACTTATCGCAGTCAACTTGATGATCTACTTGAGTTCCACCAAGTTAAGAGAAGCTTAAATCACTTTGACAAGTTTTATTTAAAAGCGCGAAAATTATCTGGATTTTCTATGCATGAATGCAATGCACACACATGTGTTCAGCTTATTTCTGAGCTCTAATGTTGGGGTGTTATAGAGTCTCCCCCTTAAAATAAACTTCGTCCTCGAAGTTCGTACTCTCTTACGTTTCGGAATGAGGTATTGACTTGTATTGATCACACCATTTCTCAAATTCCATTGTGATCACAGTTGGGGATAATTGTGGTATCCCGTATCCAAATCTGTTTCCTTGAATCCTCTTCATCCTTGACAATATACATTATCACTTCTAAATCTATCCTATGACTTCTTTTACTATAATTTCTTGGATTACATCCTTGCATTACTATTTAGAATTGGTTGTGGATACATTTTGTCCATTCCAATCAGGCTTTCCTACTATTTTACACTGGTCTTATTTTGGTAGACCCTCCTCCTTCTTAAGGAAAACTTACCAGCTATTTCCCCTTTATAACTAGTCCACTAGGTTTATTCTATTATATCTCCTTTGATCTTTCATCCGGACATACTCTAGAGAGTACTCTTATATAGATGACTTCTTATAACCTTATGAAAATAAGGCTTAATCTCACCACAAATTTGTACTTCTTCTCCAAACTTTAGTTAGAAAGTTAGACAACAACACTTCAGTGGTTATTGTCTACTCTCCCCCTTGGGGTTTCCTAATGGTCTCTAAACTTCATGAATAATAACCATTAATTCAATAGTAAGGATATTGGTCTCTGTCCAGCTTATATTTTACCTCTGTAAGGTCTCACAAAAGAACCTGCGGTGTATCCACACAATTGTGGATCTCCCAAATGAATCTTCCGTCACTATTTGTCTTACTCCTCACCTTTTGGACATTCTCTCTTTGGTAAGCCTGATTTAACGAAGCGTCTCGAAAGTCGTTTGCTATAAATTTTATACTCCTTTATGTCCTTCTTAGCTTAGGCCAAGTTTTACACTCTTTAAATTACACAAAGATGACCTAATTAGCTAAGCCGCTAGGATACCAACTACGGATACCATCTGCGGATCCTCCTAGGTGTACGAATTACCCTACGATTTTTGACTTCTTACTGGCATCCTCTCTGAGTTTGTCAGAGCTTGAATACCACTTTTGTTTCAAGACTTCTTCTTTGCACTGATTCATGATACTTCCATGAACCTAGTACAACTACTTCATTACCTTCTTAGCAACATCACCTATTTGGAGTGAACTTAACTCATCCTTTAATGTTGCTCAACACCTTTTCTGCACTATTATGCCTTCTTATTGCCAGCTCATAATGAGTTGGGGTTGATCCATCCTTCAAAATAGTGTTGATACTCCTGATATTTAGCTTCTTTCTTCTTGCAAGTCTTCAACTTGATCTTCGGAACTCGTCACTCCCTTACATGAATTCTCTTATATATCTAGGTCCATAACATCAAGTAATAACTTGGTGATGCAACATGCATTTGCACATCAAGTCAAACTTCATGCACAAATCTAGTCAATCAAGAAGATGCAAGAAAAACCAAAAATCCAAATGTGGTACATATAACACACATCATTCTAAGCCCAGAACATAGTAGTTGAGTATAATACCTCTAGATTTCAGGCTTAGCTATGTAGTATATGACACCTCCTAGTATAAGTTTACTTTGTGATACTTAGCACTTAGGGGTTTAAACTACTCTTTGTCTCCATTTTTACCCGAATTGCCCAATTGCAATTGTATAGTTTTGAGCAAAGTGGTCTCAATTTGGTTCTGATAAGCCTCTAACCTTTCTTTCGGGACTACTAAAGACTACCAATCTTCCATTCTATCGTAAACTATCCTCACATGATCTCTCGAAACTACTAACAAAATTGTAGTTGCTACCTTAATCCAAAATTATCATAATATTCTAATACCTATGACTTTTATCATAGACCTACACTGTTCTTTACTTACTGCTACTACAAGATTTGTTACTGAGTACTTGTATTAATTACACACTTATCATGGTCTCAGAGCTATTCTCACCATGAACTTGTTGAGATTTACCTAGTCATCATGATTAAAGAGCTAATCTCACCATGACGACTCATCTCTTAGCTTACTATTAATGATTCTTAACAAAATTCTACTCCATCACATGGAATTCTCAAATGAATGCCACATGATTTACTTCCAATTATATCTATACCTACTCTGATGGTCTACCCTGTATGGTATAATGGTATCAAAAGTGGTAAATTCTGCTACTTCACAGGGGTTCTAAATATAAACTCCATCACTAATACTACTCCACATGATATCCTAATCTTAGTCGTAATCTTCTTTGATATTTCAACTTACTTAAGATATCTTAGTGGTGTTATACCCATTTAGATCAACACTAAAATGGCAATTCTCTAGAGAAGACATATAACTAATCCTTAAGAAAGATGATAAGAACATCGAACTTAAGTGTGACAAGGTTTATCCTCAAGTGGATATCCATCACAAGTCTTAGTTTAGATAAGATGGCTTCTATAGTCACTATCCAACCAACAGATCGTCCTAAAAGGGTTTTAATCCTAAGGTCAAAGCATATGCTTTGATTCCACCTGCGGTGACCCAGCATACCACTTCATGATGTAGTACACTATAGTCGTTAACATAACACCAATGAAACACCATTCACTAGTATTACATCCCTCAGAGTGGTACAACAGAAACACAATAGGTCCAAGACATGAATATAGATTACATTTCGACTCTTTACAAAAGATCCAGAGAACACTCTAGGTTAAAGAGAGAGAAAGAACTTCTTATAAAGAAGAACCAGAAATATCTAGTAACTAAGACTAGCATCTAAACTATTTGGCTTGCCATTGCTGTTATTGCAATGCTCTACAGAAATAGGTTTTATGGCTAGAGAATCTACTCCTATCTAAACCGACACTTTATCTTCACTTCAGCTGATATATATGTTGACTTTATTGAAGAACTTGAGTTGTCGATGATGGTTTCTTGAGCATAAATTGATGTTGACGTCGTCTTCAATGGCTTAGAACCTAGCAAGGGTTAAGAAGGTACGGTTGAGTACGAGCGTACTCAGCAAGTTCACTAAAAAGGAGTGTATGATGCACTATCTCTACAGCCATAGACCATAGGTCGTAGGCAATGCAGGTTTTCATAAACATTTATTCAAAGGTTGCTTTTATTATAAAAACTATGTCCGACAGCCTTCACATGTTGACTAGAACCTTCGTGGAGTTCCTTTCCTGCCACGTTCGTAGCTCCTTCCCGGAACAGGGAGTAACATGTCACAATTCTTACACTCTGCAGAGGTGCATCACTTTGCCCACAAGAAACGATAAGCTTTGTTGCACATCCGGGAGTATGTCCCGGTTCAAACTTCCATGGTTTGAGGCCAAACTTAATATCTAAGCCAATCACTACCCTCTCCGTGACCCCATACGTCTGCACAATCCTCCGGGGCTGACTACACCTCCGTTAAGCCCCCTTTTTGGGCAAGCTACAACCCTGGTGAGTTTCCGGAGACTCTATGAGCTGGTGATGCCCCTGGCAAGCTCCATAAAGGTCCGACTATACCTCTGGCAGCCACTCATAGATAATCTAGATACCAAAATCATGGGGCCTAAGGGTGCCCACCCATATGCCGGATCCACACAAGGAATCATAGCATCACAATAAGGTCATCTTGCCTCCATATGAAAGGAAGAAGATACATCTGACTTCTCTGTCCTATTCGAAATCTCATGGTTGACGCGTAATATACGGTGCTAGAATCACTGGCGACATTGGTTGTTAAGTCCTAGATATTATGTTCCTTTACCACTAGAACTATATCAGTAGATTATTACCATCTGGTAAAGAATCCATAATCAAATTATTATGAAAATAGTGTTTTTTGACTTTTTTGAAATGGAGGTGATTACACAGTTGAGTTACAAGCATAGAAAATAATCAAAGGACATGAGCAAGTTGTGAACTTGCCTTTTGTGATTGCAAGATTATGCACTCACAGTCTTCAAGACAATAGAAGATCCAAATTTTGTAAACAACATCATTGGTCCGGTAAGGACAAATGTTTAAAGAAGCAAGATGCAACAATGCATAAGTAATGTAATGCAGATTGATAAACGCGAATCCCCGGACTAATTGTATCTGATCTAGGGTTTGGAACTGGTGATGAGTTCTTCGAATGTGTTTCACTTTTATATCAGCTCCACACTTGAGTTTCTTATTAAGGCTTGTGAGAGTGTGTGAAACAATATGTAGATACAACAAGTAATATGCAATATTAAAGCACTTAAATGAATCATGGTATCTAGAATATTTCTTAAACAAGATTAAGAATCAATTAGAGCCTTTAAAGAAGTGTTCAAGGTTTACTTTTAATGTTGCTTATAAGAATAACTCTTGAGGAAAACATACTTAACTAAACAAAAGTATTTATACTATAAATTAACACTCTTAGGCTTTCTTGTTAATTATAATTTTTAAACAAGAAAGAATTACTTTATTTACTTACAAATGAATGGGTGTGATTCATAATGTGGAAACTTTATTGCTTAACCACCCATGAGTTATCTTGGGATATACTTATTAACTTGTGAGTGAAATAATAGTAAAGGTTTTAATAAGTCAAAATATTATTATTGAGGATTTTATAATTGATAAACTATTTTTGGAGAGAAAGATTTACTTAATTATAAATGGTAGTTTTAGAAAGTACAACTTAAAATGGTTAGACTTATGCTAACTTCAATTAAACATTATTTGAACTTGTTATTACATTTTTATACTCTAAAAAAATAATGGTAAAGACCATAGTAAAGGTTATATATATTTTTAATGAATTAAAATAAAAGAAAAGAGTTAAAATGAGATTTGTTAAACCTTTATCTTTTATTTTACTTCAAAAGTGAGAGTTGACATTTTTAATGTGTAGACTTTATTTTTGTGATCATTTAGGTATATTATAAATATTTTTGTGATTTTTAAATAATAAGATATGATTTTTATAAGTTTTATCACTTAATATATACTTAATAAATAATAAATATTAGTTAAGTGATACAAAAATAATTTAAACAAGTTTGTAAATGTATATTTTGTTTTTATAAGAATTTTGATATATTATACTTATTTTTATCAATTTTAAATAATAGAATATATTTATTAGGATTTATTCCTAATAGATTATTTACTAATAAATACTAGTGATTTTAATTAAGTTGGAAAATAAAATATGATAATAGGTTTGTAATATAGAATTTATTTTTCTGAACATTTTGATATATTATATATACTTTTCCGAATTATAAAACAAAAGATATTCAATTTACAAGATTTAATCATTTTATTAAATTTCTAGAAACTAATTATATTTAACTTTATTAGGTTTTATCTATTTCCTAAATAGGAACATACTTTTATTACCGAATCCTAATCTAGCTAGAGCCACTGACCCATGGGGTCAGGGCCACATCAGCTGCCACCTCAGCAAAGTGGGCCAGACCAGGTTTGACTACTGTTGACCGGCGCGTAGTGACGTGAGTGCGACGTCATGATGACGTCAGCGCGGCCACCACTGCCAGATTGTGGTTGCCGGTGGCAAACTGGGCCAGGCCGGCAGACGGGAATGACTGTGCTAGAACCGCGTGGAGATGGTGATCATACTGCTACATGCGCTGCTCGTTTTTGGTCACCGGAGGATGGCCGGCAACGAGCTTCAGCGGCGGCGTTTGTGATCAATCACGGCGGCGGCGATACAAAAAGAAATCGAGAAAGGGGAGGACACTATAGGACTCAGGAGCTCACCCTAGTTGTCATGGTGGGGTTGGTGAAGGCAGGCGCGACCGGAATCAATGGAATCGACGGCGGCCAGCGTCGAGGCAGAGGTAGCAATCTCAGCGCCTAGGGCTTTTTTAGCTTGCGCAGACGGGGGCAATCGATCGAGGAGAGCACGACGATCATCACCATGGTCTTAGCTGGCCGAGGCGAGCATGGAATCGACGGCACCGGTTCACCTCCGAGCTAGGGTTTCCGGTGGGGAAAAGGGATTGGCTCTAGAGGGCGAGAGAGAGGATAAGATCGGTATGGACAGAGAGAGGAGAGCACGGCCGATCTTATCAACGAGGTCTGGGACATCAGCGAGCATCACAACGGTCTAACTTTGCTGACGATGTTGATCGGCATCGGGCGACGGTGAAGCCTCCAGGGAGCTGCTTGTGACGCGAGGTGGAAGACGACGAAAGGGTATGGGCCAAGTGGGCCGATTCTAGGCTGAAGCAAAGTGAGCGGGAGATGACTGCTGCTACTCGCGAGCGTCGAATAGACACGCGGAGAATTGGGCCACGGGCCAGAAACTTCTGTTCTTGTTTTCCCTTTTTTATTTTAATTCCAGTTTCCGTATTGTTTTCTATTTATAAATTCACTTCAAATTTGATTTCTACACAGATTTAAACATCCAGAGAACTGCAGGTTTATGCATATTATTGTATGAAGCAATTATAACCTTTTTATTTCTACTATTTATTGTATATTATATATTCATAACTATATGAAGAGTTCTAGTATTTAGTAAAGTAAATGTAATTTAGGGTTTTAGGGATTTGTTTCTTATAATAAGATTTGCATAAAAATGATTTTGTCATCACTTGATAATTATAAAGATAAGGATTTAAAATGGTGAGAAATACATATGTAATTCTATCCTTACTTAGCCTCACTTAAGAATTGATATATATATGTATTATAGTGCTTCAAGTCTTGTGGTTCATAATAGGGTGATTTTAAATTTCATGGTTCTCCATATTTGGTAATTTGCCAAATCCAATTCTACTTGGTTTGTAAAATTTAGAATTACCACAGAACACTTTGGGTTAGGTAATAATGAACCAATAATAATCACTGGTAGATAAATACTAAGGTTTATTCAAATATATGTACATAGGTTTTGAGAGGATTTAATAACCCATATTCAATCATATATAGGGACAAGGATTAAGGTTTAGGGATACTACTTCTAAATCTATGAGTGGGTTTGCTATCTCCACATAGAGCAAGATGATAGAATTGCTTCACTTAAGTGATCTTTATGGTATAATAGACTAGGTCTTTATTAGGGTTTAAGACAATCAGGTAGACAAGGCTTCTCAAACACTCACCTGGTTCTCTAATTACCTCTTGGAAACTTTAGTTGTCCAAGAGGTATTGTTCAATAGTTACCTAGGAATAGGAAATGGTTTCACTATCCATTTGATTCTAGGGTCTTGAATAATATATTAGACATGGGTCTTGTCATGGCTGGATGTACTGTTGGTTAAGGCTTCGAAAGAATCCTTACCTTAACACGTCACTAGGCTGATCTTGAGATAAGGAATTCCTTTCTTAAATATACTCTATAAATCTCTCTTATCTTATTCACAAATATCACATCTTCCTGAATAAGACAATCATCTGACTCCACCATATCCATCATCATATGATGACATGGTCATGCCACTCCAACAATATTCCATTCTTACTCCTAGTATATAGCTCCTCTTAATTAACTACCCTTGATGCACCTATCAATGTAGCTACTGCTAACTCCATCTATTAACTTTCTTAAATCCATCTTGCAACTTCTTCCAAGGCTTGCAAGATTATAGTGCTCTCTATATATCACAAGTGATAACAATCCTCAAGAATAGGTATGGTACTACTCTCCATAATACAAGTTGTTCTTGTATTAACTTGGTTAAACTATTAGACTTCCATATACTCCATACAACTCATGATATATACTTCATTATACTCTAGCTTGGTTTCTCATGATCAAGTTAGATGATTTAGCTTACTAAGGTTTTGCGTAATTTAGTATACTCACAACCTTTCTTCATCAGCTCGTCATCTATTCTCAAGTGACTTAAGAATACTGACCACCATCCTTTGACATACCAAGCTTAGGCTTCTAATTGTCAGATCAAGATCCATTAACACTAAGTAATCGACTTGTACTTGTCTCTCTATAAGAGTTATCTTGTTAAGGAAACTTACTTTTAAGTTTATACCTACTTGGCTTAACAAGGTTATCACTGGATACTCTATCTGTGACAAGATTTAATTATTAAGAACTTCCATGGTACCCATGGTAGGAATAATTATGGCTATCAAGTGCATCAAGATTTAGTTATAGAGTTTCTTTTACTTAAGTTTTACACTTAACTTACTATTCAAGGTTTATGGTAGATAATACCTTGATATCATCTTTAGAACATTAAGTATTCATCCTTGAGTTGTGGTATGGAATACCATGTAATGATATCTAGAAGATCTAGTACTCCTTATTAACTAGCGTGTTGTGACTTAGTTTTATTATATTTGATGTACCCTTAGATCAAATTATATTGCCCAAAGATAAGATTTTAGCAAAGGTCATATAGAAACTTATCGCAGTCAACTTAATGATCTACTTCAGTTCCACCAAGTTAAGAGAAGCTTCAATCACTTTGACAAGTTTTATTTAAAAGCGTGAAAATTATCCAGATTTTCTATGCATGAATGCAATGCACACACCTGTGTTCAGCTTATTTCTGAGCTCTAATGCTGGGGTGTTACATTCTAGCAGGCGGTGGTTCATCTGCTACCTTAGCAGTGATAGTAGTTTCCCCCAAATAGGAAACCGTGTGGGCTATCCATACTGAAATAGTGATTGGAGCAGAGCTAGACATAAAAACAACTTGAAGTAGGAACTGTTTTTGTGTGTGTGTGTGTGTGTGTTTGATAAAGCAACAAGCAAACAAAGCAAAAATAAACTAAGCAAAACAAAAAGAACAAAGTAAAGAGATTGGTTATGAGGGACTCCCCTTGTGAAGATGTCCTTGACTCCCCGGCAATGGCGCCAGAAAAGATACTTTGATGGCGCATGGTTGACGTGGGAGCTTCTTCTTCTTCTTCAGTCCCCGACAACAGCGCCAGAAAAGGGCTTGATCACCCAAGATATCTCGAGCTCGTTGGGGAACCCCAAGAGGAAGGTATGATGAGCACAACAGCAAGTTTACCTCAGTTATGAAACCAAGGTTATCAAACCAGTAGGAGCAAGGAAACACCTCCAAGGTGTTGTTGCCAACTTGGAATCCTACACAACACAACCACAGAACTTTGCCCCCAACTTATAGTGAGGTTGTCAATCTCACCGGTTTTGCTGAAAACAAAGGATTAAATGTATTGTGTGGAAGAAAGTAAAAGCTTACAGAAAGTAAACAGAAAATAGTAAACAATTGTAGATTGATGATAAAAGAAAGGACCGGGGTCCATAGTTCACTAGTGGTGGTTCTCCTTAAGATAGATGACATGTTGGGTAAACAAATTACAGCGGGGCAATTGACAAACATCGAGAAAGCATACATGCATATACTAATAATCTTGACTCCTATGAGATTTGATTGGGCATTACAACATTATACATAGATTGTAATCCAACTGCATCTATGACTAATAATCCACCTTCAGGTTATCATCCGAACCCCCTCCAGTATTAAGTTGCAAGCAACAGATAATTGCATTACACATTGCGTGTAAAGTAAACAATACGATTGTTCTATGAACAAAGGATTGCTGTTTTCTCCCTAGTAGCAACAACACATCTAGTACCTTAGAGCTTTCTGTCACTTCCCCAGATTACTAGAGGCATGAACCCACTATCAAGCATAAATACTCCCTCTCGGAGTTTCTAGCATCTAATCGGCCAAGATATATACTAACAATGGAGAGAATGCAAGATCACAAATAACAAAGACATGATAGAATCAATAATCAATCAGAAATAGCATCTCAATATCCATCGGATCCCCGCAAACACAACATGTAGAGTTACAAATAGATGATCTTGATCATGAACGGAGCTTACAAGATCTAAACATGATAGCACAAAGGAGAAGAATCAGCCACCTAGGTATTACATGGACCCGTAGTCCAAGGATGAACTACTCACGCATCACACCGGAGGCTTGCATGGTGATGAAGAAGGCCTCCAGGGTGATTTCTCCCCTTCGGCAGGGTGTCAGGAAGATCTTTAGATCCCTCCCGATCTAGGGATGGAGATGACGGCGGCTACAGACTCTTTCATGGAATTTTGATCGGGTACTTAGGGTTTCTGTATCAGAGGCATCTTATAGTCGGAAGGGGAGGCCGAGGGGGTTCCCTAGGCGGCCACACCACCCCCTGGTGCGAGCCAGGCCTGGCCGCGCGACCAGGTGGTGTGGCGGCCCTCCGGCCCCTCTCTGTCTCGTATTCTGGCTCCATGTCCCCTAGGTGAAAAACTGACTTTGGCTTTTGTCCCGTCCAATTCCGAGAATATTCATTTTCTGACTTTCCTAGAACCAAAAACAACAGAAAACAGGCAGCTGGCACTGTGGCATCTTGTTAATAGGTTAGTCCAAGAAAGTGTATAAAAATACTCCAAAGTTGGAACGGAACATAAGAAAGTAGATAAAAACCAAGCATGGAACATCAAAAATTATAGATACATTACCAACGTATCAGCCATCTGAGCTATCTGTAAGTGTAGTAGCGGAAAGTAAGCGTAGTAGCGGCTCCATCTTCAAAGTCATAGGCAATGCTGACGATGGGAGATGATCCAAGTTGTCATAGACCTCCTGTTGTCCATCTTCCTGGTAGTCCTCCTCATAGTCTGGCCACGGGAATAGCCAGGGACAAAGCCATGAGTACTCTTTAAGTACTCGCGAACTATCACTAACAAGTAAGGTAGTTCTAGTAGGAATCTTAAGCTCTAGGTTTATTTGCAAAAAGCCAGGTTTATTTCATACTGAGTTCAGAAGTAAAGAAACTAATTTAATATTCTACATCACCTAAGTGGGAACCTAGTTTTCATATCCACAACCCTGTTGTGGTCAAGTCAAAGTCATAGTTCAATTCACAAGTCATTTTGAAAACATCTGATAATGGAACAGTATGGCCACTCCAACTGTCCATGATCGCGGATGCGGCTATTTGAATAGTTTGACACTCTACACAGGTGGTACACTTTCACCATAAAATTCGATACATCCGTCAGGGATAACCTTGAATCATCATACTCTGTATGCGGATAATCAATCTTAACCTTTTAATTACACACTCTAGTATAGGCACCTCCCCTATGAGCTTTCCCTCCCAGCCATGGCCATCTGCCATCCTGGGCACTGCATAGGTGGACATTCACATTCACGAGGTAGCCTCAGCTTAACCTCTTTCCGCGAGGGAACCCATACTAAGGCATATAAACTTCCAGTTAAGCCCTACCCAATTGAGGTATTGTGGTTGTACGGTAAAATTAGAATGGTATCGCATCCGAACCCAACCATCAGTTTTTATGAAGGGCTAAGGCTCATGCCTCAACATTTTCATCATCAAATCATTTTGTGTCCATAACACATGTCAAAACATTTCAATAGAATGAATCATCATTCCAAGGTTTTCATAATTATTTTCACAAGGTATTCCCATCTAAGGTGATCAACTTTTATGCTTAGCACTAGCCACTAAAGTCGAGGGTATTCACTAATGAGGGGTGCTAATCAAGTGTAACTATCCAACTCTAGTTTTATGCCTTTTGATGACATCTAAGTATAACTACGTGGGCCTAGTTTTATACTCTTTATGGTATCTATCCTATTTTTTCCAATACTCACAAATCACTAACTAAAGGTAAGGAACTTTGGTAAAAGTAAAAGAATAAAGCTTGCAAGTAAAACTTGGGATTGGTATAATCAAGGTTGCATAACCAAGCATGCCTAATGTATCTTGCATAGGTTATCTTGCAAAGATGGCTTGCATAGTTCTAGCTTGCAAGTGTTAGCTTGCCTTGAGTAGTGCAGTGGTTGAAGTTCTCTTCTTCTTCTTCTTCTACGTAGTACTCCTCCTCCTCGTATCCCGGGTCGGTACTATCGTCTATAAATGAATATGAGGTACACAATCATCAAACAATACTTAACTACTTCTATTTAACACACAAAGGCTCATACTAGATGATCTAGCATCATCACAATCATTACATGAAATAAAGACCTAGTCTTATTTATCTTATTTTGGAAAAGTAATTTCTACTCATTGAAAAATACTTAAGATTTAATATTCTCCAATTAAAATATGGGATCATGTTGACACATGTCATCACCACATATTCTAATACTTGGGAATGTGATTTAAAGTGTTGGTCATGTTTTATAAAGTTTAAAATTACTATTTAATACAATTAAAATGACTAGAAATGCCTATATAGCATTGTTTTAGTACTAGTCCAAGATCATTGCATGTAAACTTAAATATTTCTACATATTCAGATAGATATTGTCAAATGTGATTTTTGAGAGTTGGAATCAACTCAAAAGCATTTATGGTTGATTTTTGAAAAATGTTTGAAGTTCAAAAAGTCTCTGCCTTGTTATTTTTACTATAGGTGATCTATAATTTCAAATGGTTTGAATCCAACGGGTTTGGATAGATATTTTTAATATCTTTCTAATAAAATTGGAATCATGCAATTTGGTTTTGTGAATCTCTTTGAATTGATTTTTGAATCTACTGATAGAATCTAGTTTTAACTAAAATGGAAAAAGCTTATTTGAATCAACAGGCTTGCTCGGGAAAGTAAACAGGCCGGCCAACATCAAGTGGCACAGCGGTCTTGGAGGAGGTCCCACTAGTCAGTGGCTCATTTTACCCGAAACGGTATCGTTCAATCTTAGCGCTACGATTAGACTAGGATCTAATGGTTGTGGTTCGTCGTCTCCGGTGAACAGCTCTGGCGAGAAACAAACCCTAACACGACGGTGGGGGTACATGGGGGATCACCTGGGCTCCAGCAAGGGTCGGCGATGGGGCGAACGATGTTGTAGATGGCGGCGGTTCGAATGGTGGTTGCGGCGGCTCCTGGGCGGCTTCTAGCTCTGGTTCCTCTTCTCCTCTGCAGTGGCGGGCTCCGGCTAAATTCCGGCGATGTGGTGCTCGCCTTGCTCCAGGGAAGGGTGTGGGAGGTGTCTGAGAGAGAGGGGGGGTGGAATGGTGTGGCGAATTGGAGCTGGGGCGGCCTCTATTTATACACCGGCGATGAGGACATTGCGGCATGGGCTGGCTCCTCCAGCGACGTCGATACAGGAGGCTAGCAGCATGGCTGAGGGTAGGGGTCGACGAGGTGCTTCAGGGCGGTCGTCATACGAGTGATGGCATGACATGGGGCGGTCGAGAACGGTCGGGAACGGTCGGTGCTCTAGGCGGAAACGACAGCGTTCGAGACGGTGCACAGTGGCTACGGTCCACGTGGCGGCGAACGGGCGTGTTTGGGAGGTAGCTAGGGTCACGGCGAGTGCAGGCACGCGCAGTGAGGGCGAGGCGCGGCGTGTGTGCGCGTGCCGGCCGTAGCGCTTTGGCGCGCTCTCGGCATGGCAGGCAGAGAAATGGGCACGGCGCTTGTGGGTGGTCCATGGCGTGTCTTCGGTCAAGTGATGGACAGAGGGTGGCGGTGGACGGTCGCCTGTCTCCTGGACATCGTGGGAGAGGGCGGCGCTGGCTGTGGCGTTGGGTTCTTGGTCAGCCGGCACGGCGAGCTTCGGGCGGCGCTGCACTAGCGCAAACGGCAATGGGGGAAGCGTGTCCTGCGCTGCTGGGCACTGGGGTGAGTGAGTGGGATGCAGAGGGGACAATGGGGTGGTCAATTACTGCTCAAAACCGTAGAAGTTAGGCAGTGGTTTATCTGTGTCTGCAAGGTGCTCGACCAAATGGCCGCATGAATTCAATATTTGAATTTTTGAATGAAATTTGGTGAGTGTGTTTGTCACATGCTTGAGTGTCTATGGTTGCTTGGAAAAGTCAAGGTGAATTGATTTGAGTGGTTTTTGAAAAATGGTGATCTTAGTACATACAGTTTATTTAATTTTGAATTGTCCTTTAAATAGATTTGGAAATTGTTTCTAGTAGTTTGTAAAGTGGGCTTGGGTTCACTTTTACTTGGTCTATCAAGGGGTGAAAATAATTGGAAATGTTTCTGTTAGAAATCTTTGACTAGGAACACACAAAGTGATCTAGTGGTTAATTTTGGTCAAAATGACCATTTGATCATATGATTTATATTTGAATTTCTTTTCTTTGGATTTTGTTTGTAATTGGTCTAGATGATGTAGGATTCATCTTTAAACCATTCCTTATCATTTTTAGCAATCAAACATGGCAATTGCACTCATTCATACACTAATGCAAATCACATATACACTCATGTTAGATTTAATAATATAAGTTTTTGTTAACACTAAACTTGGGTAATTTGAACTTGATAATCTTGATTAATAGTTTTTGGGGTGTTACATTAACCCAACATCGTGTCACAACCACCGCTTGAACGAGGACTGAACAGAATACATTTTTCTTCCCTCGGCCCCACATAGCTCTCTATCCCACAACCCACATGGACATGGCACTATTGCAACCTCCTTTATCCCGGAGCTACCGTTCCATCCTCCATCAGCACTTGGCCTCTTTTGTTGCAACAATTTTCCATCCCGGCCCCAGATCTGACTTGTGTCCGCTCCACGACCGCGTCTTTTCTTGGGCGTCGGCGACAATTAAAGGAGAGCAGCTAGATCTGAATTCGTAGTTCTACAAATCACACGTGAGACAGGGTTTTGTCACACGCGGCAGCTTCTGGCGAGGTGAGTGTGTTCTGTTGAGAGCATCTCCACTCGTTGGCCGTTCCTAGGCCAAAATCCGGACCTAAATAGCGGCGAACGGAGGAAGGTTTCAGCCTGGGAACGGCCTGTTTTCTAGTCGCGTTCCCAGACCGAGTTCCCAAGCAAAGCAAAAAACGGTGACATTTTCGAATTTTCTCGTTCCCGTGGCAAAATCTTGGCCATAGGGTGTTCGACAGAAGCACGCCCAAAAAAAGTTTGGCCATCAAATTATTATAGAACAAGATAAATGGGTCGGTGATCAGTCGTCGATGGGGGTGATCTCCTCCGGTGTTTCCAGTGCGACGGGGATGGGTTCGTCGGTGTTCCTGCCGGCCGACTGGTTGGAGGAGGTCGAAGCGGAGCTCGGCGAGGGCACAACGGCGGAGGTGTTCGGCGGAGAGCTTGGCGCGTTCTCGGCATTGTCCTCCTCGAGGATGTCCTTGGACCGCACCATATACGAGGCCTTGACCGGCGAGCTCATCGCCGAGGTGTCTTCACCGCCCATGAGAAACTCTAGATCCGTGTTCCTCTTCTTGGCAGCGAAGTTCGCTTTGAGGAGATCGAGCTTGCGGTCCTGGTTCTGTAGTAGCTGCGCCCATCTCTGCTCGGCATTCTCCTCCCTGTTCTTGGTATGGTCCTTCGTGTCGGAGATGCACCTCTCGATGGATTACTAGAGGTGCTCGGCGGGAGGTCCAGCGGCTTTGAGCATCTTCGCCTTCTTCTGGCCGAGCTCTGGCATTGCCGGCCGCAACCGCCACCGATCCTTCGACGATCATGCCCTGCATGTAGGCTTTGTTCGACATTCCGCCAAAAATGTTCTTGGCGTCGATCTCGTCGTGGGTCGCGTGCGACGAGCTTCCGGCGAACGACAGAGGGTCGCGCTGCGCCGTCGAGGAAGCGACGTACGCCGGAGAGGAGGAGTAGAGGGCGTTGATGTCGATGCTGAAGGCCGAAGGAGGGCGTGGTGCGGGGCAGGGGAAGTCGGTGTTCGGGTTGAATCCATCGTCGAACTCGGGGGAGGAGGAGTACCTCTGCCGTGGGTTCGCCTGGTTCTCCTGGAACATCACCGGCGAGATCGGCGAGTATCCGGCACGCGAAGCGACGCTTGGCTGGCTCCCCCAAACGCCGCCGTACTGCGCAGGCGACGACGACACTGCCGCTTCCCTCACCGCCTGTGCCTCGGTCGCCGCTCCCCTCATCGCCTGAGCTTCGGCGAGCTCCTGCGCCTGCTTGGCCCTTGCCTTCCTGTCCCTACGGCTGTCCGTAGCGAACTTTCTCTTCGTGGATAGGGCCAACCAGGCGGGGGCGCTCATGCCTTTAGGTCTCGGCGCGGGCGCTCTCGGTTTCCTTACCTTTTTCTCCTTTGGTTCGCCAACGGCGGATCGGGGTTTGGCGAAAGCCTTGGGCGGCATGGCGGGCGGGAGCTCGGCGAACTGGCGGGAGATGTGGAGGATTGTGGAGGGAAAGCGGGAGGGGAAGAGGAAAATGGCGGGAACTCAGCCTCCACTCGCCGACAGGGCTGGCCCACCCTCGTTTTCTCTTCATCCGGTGTTCCCAGGCCGTTCCCGGCGCATCGGGTTCGGCCTGGGAATGCCGGACCAATTTTGAACTAAATCCGGACGAAACCAGTGTCCTGGGAGCACGACTGGGCGAAATTTCGTCGTCCGGACGAAAAATAGATCTGGGAACGCTTTCCTGAGAACACGAGTGGAGATGCTCTAATGTCGAAACATAAAATGTGTGGAGTTAGACGTTACTTTTCATTTAAGAAACACATTATGCGAGTTAGACATACATAAATACATGTATCTATTTGTTCTCGTTTTCTATTTTCTGTTGTGATTTTAGTTCAAATTTGAACTACAGTGACAACAAGAATTATGAAACGGGGGTTAGTTTTTACTAGTAAACGGTGCATTGGAGAGCATGTTCAAGTAACAGAACTAAATCGTGAAAAATAGTTTTCTTAGCATATGTAGGTATATTTTTATTGTTCTCTCTGTTTCAAAATACATGTCGCAAATTTATATAAATTGAACGTATCTATACACTAAATAGGGGCTACATCCAAATTTAGACAAACTTTTGACATCTATTTTGAAACCAGGGAAGTATGATTTTTAAAGGTTGTGTTGGCTTGAACTATTTTTGATGTAAATGTCTTGCAATGCAAAAGAATAATATAAAAATTAACTACTCTCTCCGATCCAAATTACTTGACTCGAGTTTGTCTAGATTCCGATATACTATCTCTGTTTGGATTATTAGTCCTAGGGCCAAGTTACTAGTACCAAGACACTCCATAACTCTCTCTCATTAATCTATACATACACCAATAGTTTTACATGCATAAGAGAAGTGAGAGAAAAAGAGAACATGCATTGGACGAGAGATACTAATAAATAAGATAATTTTTATAATTACAAATAATATAAAAAAGCTCTCCGGTCTTATAATCCAAAACAGAGGTAATATCTAGCGCTAGAACATGTCTAGATACATTCGAACCTGAACAAATTCAAATTAATTAATTTAAATCCAAAAAATATTAGAAAATGATGATAAATATAAGACCAAACATATTAGAAAATAAACAAAAAAATAAATGTGTATACAAAATTTTGTGAAAAATAAATCATATTCTGAAATATTTTGAGTTAATGGCAACACTCAGAGAGAAGGTGCGAGGAGTTTGCTGGTCTCCGCAACTGAGACCCCGGAGGCAGGAGACCCGGTTCGCCACGACCACTGCTGACCTCTGACCGCGATGGGCCTCGACGGCGGCAGCGCACCTTCTCGCGTGACGACATGACCATCGACAGAACATTTGTTTTCGTTTTTTCTTTTTCTTTAGCCGGTTTGATTGACTAGTTCTCTCTCGCCGTAGTTCCCTTCGCAAAATTAATTCCCTGCCTATCACGTCAAGATTTCCTGGCTGAATGCGGTTCGCGCGGGCTTGTTCGTGCAGTCGGTCTAGGTCTAGCCAGCCAAGAATGAAGGAAGGATATGCATTTTAAAATATTGAAAAATTCTGAAATAAAATCGCGGACGTGTACCCGGACATGATATATTCTCACACAAAGTTTTGCAGTGAGAAAATACTCTTTGAGGTCCGTACAAAAAAGACAAAATAGTATCTTGTAAAAAACTATTTTGCAACACCAAAGATTATCTTTTTTACACAATCTACATAAAATGTCTTTTTTCGCGAAATTTGATGTACGAACATAGAATATCAACATGTACACCGGCTATTTTTCGTAAAATTTGATGTACAAACATAGAATATTTTAAAGTATGTCTTTTTTATAGTAGGGAGTCAAAGTGAATTTCCGGAAAGGATATCCATTTTCCAAGCGGGGCGATCTAAACAAACGTGAGAATCATTTGGCCAGCACAACAGGAAGCTGCTTAATCAATATGCCCCGTACTGGTCTGTGCGGGGAAGATGACGGGAGCATGTAAAATTGAGTTGAATTTATTTACATAATTAGCAGTTTTTACATTAATTTAATTAAAATACGTATAAATTATGACAGGGCATATGCACACAGGACATGCGACATACATGCAAGTAGAACCCTAACTCATTTACGTATACTACATATGTAGCAATCAACAGAGGAAATAGTACGAGGATAAAGAATACGAGTTCGTTGATGGTACGACCAACAGCAACACACGAGGTGGTCTGCCAGGCAACAACATCAACAACCTTCTTGGTGACGTCGTCCGGCATGGTGATAGAGTCGAGGAAGCCGTGGCGTATTTGATGAAGACGAATAGCAGCCGCACTGAGGCGTTCCCAAAAACCTTATCGTCTCTCGCTCGGTATAGATCAGAGAGACAAGGTTCTAGAGACCTACTCTCCCGAATGGCCGTACGCACGATTGGCAGGATGGAGCGACCGGAGTAACAGAAGACAACACGGGGAGGTGAAACAGTGGTGTGCAGGTAGGAAGGTGCAATCTAGCTGCAGGTGACGGCTAGGGTTCACGTCTGCCTGTTTATATGCTGCAGATCGTGTAGGACATAGGCAGCATCCCACAACCGGTTCAACAACATCCCATGGTTCAGAAAATCCGGAAATGGCCGATTGATTAACGCGTCCGTTGATAAACAACAAAAATATAAACGACATGAGTTCGGCTCGTTTCTGCAACCCGTGACAAGACGAGACGGTGCAGAGGGAAAGTGCGCGGGCATATTTTTTGTCACTCTGGGATAGAACACCCTCTTACATAAGAAGGTTCAACTCCCTATTAACTAGTAACATGACACAAACTTTAGTTCCACCCCTTGACATGTGGAAATAGTCCAATAAGAATTTCGGAATTTGTATTGGCTACGGCCAAAACCCAATACCACTTCCATGAGAATTTTTTTCGAGAACCCGGGGGAGATCTGCGCGTCATTATATTAAGCTCGAAAGGGGGACAAGTGTCCAAGTACAACCCCGATAGTGGCAAGAAAAGCACACATCGCAAATAGAGAGAGCCACCGCAGACCGACGCTTTGGTCGGTCACGCCCTCTTGGGGGCTAGTCTATCCCTCCCGAGGCCTACCTCTACACGCCACCCACGCCTGCTAATCGTGGACGTGGCTAGCGTATGCTTACCCTCAAAGACTCGCGCATTGCGCTCTACCCATATAGATCGCATGACCAACATGATCAAAGAGTTTGCCTTCTTCCGCTCCGCCCTCGCGAACCGTCCGGATGCCTGAGACCACCAACTACTGAGCTGGTCCACGTGAGTGGGGATAATGTTGGGCAGAGCCAACCGGGTCACCATGCTATCCCATACCGATCGCGCGTACGAGCACTGCAGGGTGAGGTGGTTAATCGTCTCAGGGGCGGCCATGCACAGAGGGCAGAGAACATGGGTTGTTAGTCCTCTACGCAACCGCCGATCTACCGTCCAACAGCGCCCCCATAGAGCGAACCAAGCATGCAATTTGAACTTGAGCGGGGGCAAAAGAGTGCCACACTTGTTTCGCACCCGACAACGCCGTCGTACCGTGGAACCACGCCAAGTAGGCCGACCGAGAGGAGAACTACCCACTAGCCATCCACTTCCAACGGAGCATGTCCGTGGCCTGATCGGGCGAATGAGGGACCGCGTGGACCGCCGCCCAGAGACGCAAGTACTAAACCATGGCCTCAACTGAGAGCTCGCCGACAATGTCCCGCGCCCATGAGTTTGCGTCGAGCCCTGCTTGCACCGTCCACGAGCTACGCGTAGTCGGACTCACCAGTGCCAGCACCGTGGGTGCCACAGCTTCCACCGTTAGTCCTGAGATCCAAGGATCCTCCTAGAATAGAAGAGTCACCCCCTGACCCAGCACCGCATCCACCGAGGCGTTGAAGAGCGTGATGGAGTCCCTATTAACCTCTGGATGCATGCTGAAAGGATCGTATGGGCACCTAGAGGGGGGGGTGAATAGGTGCTACTTCAAATTTTAATCCTTTTCAAATTAAGGTTTGACACAAAAGGTAAATTCTCTAGATTATGCAACTATGGTGAATTTACCTATATGTCAACCTAGCACAAACACTAAGCCAGAACAAGATAAGTAAAGTGCGGTAAAGGATAAAAGTAACCAAAGTGAAGCACGCGGAGACACAAGGGTTTGTTTCCCGTAGTTCCTTCCTTTTGTGAGGAAGTGCATCTACGTTTGGAGAGGGGGTGGTTTTGTCAACACCCGGATTTTTAATCCCATATGCCTGTTATTTTATACATGGCAATCCCAGGATTACCATTTTTGCGAGACATAACAGATTGAATATCACAGTACATCATCCATTACAAACCAAATATAAGGTGTTACGCGAATAAAGGATCTCATGATCCAGTCTTAATACAACAAGCAGCGGAATAAATAATAAGCGTAGCGGTGGGGTCCATCTTTAGGGGCACAGGCAATGCTGACAAAGGCAGATAGTCCTAGTCATCATAGCCGTCCTGCTATCCGTCATCTTGGCAGTCTCCTTCATAGTCTGGCCATAGGAATAGCCAGGGACAAAAGCCATGAGTCTCTTTAAGTACTCGCAAACTATCACTAACAAGTAAGATAGTTCTACGGGGAAATTCTAACTCTATGTTTATTTGTAAAGTTAAGTTTGAAACCTAAGCTGAGTTCAGAAACAAAGAAAGATAAAAATAAAGTTCTAGAATCACTTAAGTTGGGAAGCTAGTGTCATAGCCACAACCCTGTTGTGGTCAAGTCAAGATTCATCATTCATTTCATAAGTTGAAAACATTTGACAACAAAACAGTATGGACACTCCAACTGTCCATAACCACGGACGCGGCTATTCAAATAGTTTGACACTCTGCAGAGGTGGTACACTTTCACCACAAGATCCGATACATCTATCAGGGATAACCCTGAATCATCATACTTAGTATGCAGATAATCAAACATAACCTTCCCTTTACACACCCTAGTATAAGCACTTCTCCTATGAGTATGGCCTCCCAACCATGACCATCTATCATCTTGGGCACTGCATAGGTGGACATAGCCTTAGCTCAGACCTCTCCCGCGAGGGAACTAATACTAATGCATATAAATTTCCGGCTAAGCCTTACCCAATTCAGGTATTGTGGTTGTACGGTAAAATTGGAATGGTATCGCATCCGAATCCAACCATCAGTTTTGTAAAAGGGTTAAGGCTCATGCCTCAACATTTTCATCATCATAAACCATTTGTGTTTCTCAACACCTGTCAAAACATCTCAATAGAATGACTCATCATTCCAAGGTTTTCACAATTCATTTTCACCAAGTGTTCCCATCTAAAGTGACTCAAGTTTTGATTTAGCTCTAAGCTACTAAGTTAAGAGTGTTCACTAAGGTGGGATGATAATCTCAATCTCATGCCATAGAATGACATCTAAAGTTATCTAGATAGGTCAAGTTTTATACTTTTTATGCTACCTTCAACAAGTAAGGGACTTTGGTAAAGTAAAGAAAGTAAAAATCTTGAAAGTAAAACTTGGGGTAGGTAATATTCAAAGTGGTATAACCAAAGTATGCCTAATGCATCTTGCTTAGGTTATCTAACTTAATTATAGTTTGCTTTGTTAATGATGGCTTGCTAGTACGATAATTGCAAGTGTTAGCTTGCCTTGGTTGGTGCAGTGGTTGAAGTTTTCTTTGTCAACACCCGGATTTTTAATCCCAGATGCGTGTTATGCCCTACCTCGCAATCCTAGGATTACCATTTTTGCGAGACATAACGGATTGGATATCACAGTACATCATCCATTACAAACCATACATAAGGTTTTACACAAATAAGGATCTCATGATCCAGTCTTTAATACAACAAGCAGCGGAAATAAAAGATAAGCATAGTGGTGGGGTCCATCTTCAGGGGCACAGGCAATGCTGACGAAGGTAGATAGTCCTAGTTATCATAGCCGTCCTGCTGACCATCATCTTGATAATCTCCTTTATAGTCTGGCCATGATAATAGCTAGGGACAAAAGCCATGAGTACTCTTCAAGTACTCGCAAACTACAATTAACAAGTACTATAATTCTAAGTTAAAGTGCTGAATCTAAGTTAACTATCAAGTTAAGTTGAAACCTAAGCTGAGTTCAGAAGCAAAGAAAGATAAAGTCAAGTTCTAGAATCACTTAAGTTGGGAAGCTATTATCATCAACACAACCCTGTTGTGGTCAAGTCAAAGTTCATCATTCATTTCAAGTTATTTAGAAAACATCTGACAATGAAACAGTATGGCCATACCAACTATCCATAACCGCGGACGCGGCTATTCGAATATTTTGACACTCTGCAGAGGTGGTACACTTTCACCACAAAATTCGATACATCTGTCAGGGATAACCCTGAATCATCATACTTAGTATGCAGATAATCAAACATAACCTTCCCTTTACACACCCTAGTACAAGCACCTCTCCTATGAGCATGGCCTCCCAACCATGACCATCAGTCATCTTGGGCACTGCATAGGTGGACAACATTGAGAGGTAGCCTCGGCTCAAACCTCTCCCGTGAGGGAACTAATACTAATGCATATAAATTTCTAGCTAAGCCTTACCCAATTCAGGTAATGTGGTTTATGCAGTAAATTTGGAATGGTATCGCATCCGAATCCAACCATCAGTTTTATAAAAGGGTTAAGGCTCATGCCTCATCATTTTCATCATCATAAACCAGTTGTGTCTCTCAACACATGTCAAAACATCTCAATAGAATGACTCATCATTCCAAGGTTTTCACAATTCATTTTCACCAAGTGCTCCCATCCAAAGTGACTCAAGTTTTTGATCTACTCCAAAAGACTAAGTTAAGAGTGTTCAATAAGGTGGAAGGATGGGATCAATCTCATGCCATAGAATGACATCTAAAGGTTTCTAAGTAGGTCAAGTTTTATACTTTTTATGCTACCTTCAAAATAAGTAAGGAACTTTGCATACTAAGGGGAGTAAAACTTGTAAGTAAGGCTTGGGGTACTAATAGTTAAAAAGGGGTGTGATCAAAGCATGCCTAAAGCATCCTTGCTCATTCATCTAGCTTAATTCTAGCCTGCTAACAATAGCTTGCCTTGGTTGGTGCAGTGGTTGAAGTTTTCTTCTTCTTCTTCTTGGTAGAACTCCTCCTCCTCGAAAGCTTGGTCGGTACTAGCGTCTATAAATACATAGGGTGTAGACAATCACCAAACAATACTTAACTAGGCTAAGTAGCATTCTAAAACACACAGTTGATGATCTATTATCATCACAAGCATCACAAGTTTACTTCAATAGTTTCAACCTTTTTATTTTAGAAAAGTAATTTCTACTCATTGAAAAATTAACTAACATTTAATATTCACCACTTAAAACATGGGATCATGTTGACACATGTCATAACCACATATTCTAACATGTGGGAATGAGATTTAAGGGTTGGATCAATATTACTTTGGTTTAAGTTCATTATTTAATGATTTAAAGTGACTAGAAATGCCTATATAGCATTATTTTGGTACTAGTCCAAAGTCACTGCATGTAAACCTTAATATTATTACATATTTATATAGATATGATGAAATGTGATTTTTGAGAGTTGGAATCAACTCAAAAGCTAACTTGGTTGATTTTATAAAAATGTTGCAAGTTGCAAAAGCTACTGTCTTCTTATTTTTATTAGGAGAGATCTATAACTCTAATTGAATTAAATCCAACAGGCTTGGATAGATCATTTTAATACCTTTCAGAAAAAATTGGTTTCATGCAATTTGGATTTCTAAAACTCTCTGAATTGATTTTCAAACTAGAGGACAGAAACTAGATTTAACTAAAAAAGAAAAATCTAGAGAATCGATGGGCTAGCGCGGGAAAAGGAATGGGCCGGCCCAGTGGCGCTCCGCGGCGCGGGGCTCAGCTAACAGGGGGTCCCACGTGTCAGCGGCACTTAAAACGCGAAACGGTACGCGCGCTGCTAGCTTTGCACTCTGGTAGGTTGTCTTGACAGGTATGAAGTGGGCTACCATGGATAGTCTATCAACTATGACCCAGATTGAGTCATTTCCCCTACTAGATGTAGGTAAACCGGTGATAAAGTCCATTCTGACGGAATCCCATTTCCATTCCGGAATCTATAATGGTTGCAACAATCCTGCAGGTCTCTGATGCTCTGCTTTGACTCTTAGATAGATGTCACATTTGGCGATGTAGCTTCCGATCTCTCTTTTCATCTTGTGCCACCAAAATTGCTCTTTCAAATCCTGATACATCTTTGTTCCTCCGGGGTGGATAGAATAAAGAGTATCATGAGCTTCCTTCATGATAATTTCCTTCAGCTCCGAATCTGCTGGCACACAGATACGTTCTTTGTGCCACAGTACTCCTTCTTCGTCTTGGGTGAATCCAGGTACCTTTCCTGTACCAATACGATGTTTGATTCCGTCGATACTTTCATTTCCCTTCTGGGCTTCCTTGATTTGGCTAATCAAAGTGGGTTGAAGTTAAATGCTAGCTAGGAATCCTTTGCTAACTAACTCAGTCCTGAACTGCTCCAACTCCTCATACAAACTTGGTTGCTTCTCTTTGATCATGGTGTTAAGCCTGCACGGCAATCTGCTAAGAGAATCCACTACCACATTGGCTTTGTCGGGGTGATAGTGAATGTCAAGGTCATAATCCTTGATTAACTCTATCCATCTTCTTTGCCTCATATTCAGCTCCTTCTGAGTGAAGATATACTTCAAGCTCTTATGATCTGAGTAAATCTCACAGCAATTACCCATCAAATAATGACGCCATGTCTTCAACGCTAGAACCACGGCTGCTAGCTCAAGATCATGGGTCGGATAGTTCTGCTCATGTTGCTTCAATTGTCGAGACAGATACGCGATGACTTTGCCTTCTTGCATCAATACACATCCTAGGCCAATGTTGGATGCATCACAATACACATCAAACGGCTTCTTGATGTCTGGCATGATCAAAATTGGGGCTGATATCAATCTCTTCTTCAGCTCTTGGAACCTGGCTTCACACTTGTCTGTCCATTCAAACTTCTTGTCCTTCTTCAACAATTGGGTCATTGGTAGGGCTATGCTCAAGAATCCTCCTACGAACTTGCGGTAATATCCCGCTAATCCGAGAAATAAACGAACTTGGGTTTGATTGGTTGGGGCTTCCCATTCTTCGACATCTTTGATCTTGGTGGGGTCAACAGAGACTCCTCCGGCAGAAACAATATGTCCTAGGAATCCTACTTCTTTCAGCCAAAACTCACACTTGCTGAACTTGGCATATAACTGATGCTCTCTCAGGGTTTCTAGGATGATTCTCAGATGTTGCTCATGCTCTTCTTCTGACTTGGAGTAGATAAGGATGTCGTCGATAAACACAACTACAAACTTATCTAGGAAATTCATAAAGATCTTATTCATGAGATTCATGAAATAAGCAGGGGCATTGGTTAATCAAAAGACATAACCGTATACTCGTATAAACCATAGCGAGTAGTAAAGGTCTTGAATATCCGTTACGAATCTTAAGTTGGTGATAACCAGTCCTAAGATCAATCTTTGAGAATACACGAGCTCCGATCAACTGATCAAATAGATCCTCTATCTTTGGAAAAGGGTACTTGTTCTTGATGGTGACGTCATTCAACTTTCTGTAATCTGTACACAGACGATTGCCTCCATCTTTCTTGTCGACGAATAACACTGGTGATCTCCATGGCGATGCGCTTGGCTGAATCAAGCCTGTTGCTAACATGGCATCCAACTGCTTCTTCAGTTCCACTAACTCTGCGGGGTTCATGGTATAGGGGCTCTGGGCTATAGGTCCGGTTCCGGGGATTAGTTCGATAATGAACTCAATATCCCTATCCGGGGGCATACCTGGCAATTCATCTGGGAATACGTCGGGGTATTCACAGACTACTCTGACTTGGTCTATGGTGGGCAGGGCTACACTCGTGTTGCACTTGAATTGACGGGGTAAGGTTTCAGAGATATGCTCTACTGTTACTCGAGAACTACTGGTCATGGTGATGGCTTTCTTAGCACAGTCTATCAGTCCTTTATGCCTTGACATCCAGTCCATACCTAGTACTACTTCCAATCCTTTGGTTCCGAGTACGATTAGGTTGGCATAAAAATCTATCCCATGTATTCTGATAGGCACAGCTTTGCAAATTTTTCTAGTTTTGTTGTTGACCCGGGGATTTGAACTATCATGACATGCTTCAAGTTGGTTGGGTGAATCTTACTAGTGCATGCAAATTCTTCGGTGACAAATGAATGCGATGCTCTAGAATCAAACAATACTCTTGCTAAAACTGAGTTGACAGAAACATACCCAACACTACATCTGGCGCTTCCTGGGCTTCTTCTGTGTTGATGTGGAAGAGACGACCGTTGTGGTTGTGCGGGTTCCCTGGGGCAAATCTTCTTCCTGGTTGAACACGATGCTGCTGCTATGCTGGGGCATTCACAGGGGCATTGGCGACAGTCTTCTTGGGACACTCATTGGAGTAGCGACCCTTCACTCCACACTCGAAACAAGTGATTTGGGACTTGTCCTTGACTGCGACAGGCACATCATTGCTGCCAGTTTTGGGCGCAGTGTTGTTGTTGTTGTTGTTGTTGCTCTTGGGAGGGGCACGGTTCAAATTGTTGGCATTACCGGAATTGTGATTGTTTCCTCCGGACTTCACATTACCTCCGCTATGGTTGGGGTAACTTGGGCGAGAATTTGGGGGTCGGTTGTTCCTTGGTGCATATCCTAGTGAGGGGTTGGGACGGTACTTCTGGTGACTACTGGATCCAGACTCCTGCATCATATGACACTTGCAGTTGTCGTTTGCCTGGTTAATCTTCCCTTCCATCTGAATGGCAGAGTCGACTAGCTCTTCGAGATCATCAAAACAAATGTTGACGAGGAAAGTCTGCATCTCATCATGCAGTCCGTTTAAGAATCTCTCCTTCTTCTTGGCCTCCGTGTTGATCTCATCCGGTGCATATCTGGCAAGTGACAAGAATGTGTCACGGTACTCCACCACAGTCATTCTTCCTTGCTTCAATTCGCGGAATTCATCTCTCATCCTATTGACAAGACCTTGCGGCACGTGGGTGCGGCTGAACTTGACCTTGAATGCTTCCCAGGTCATCACCTGGCCATGGTTCATAATGCGGATGATATTCCACCAAGCTCTTGCATCTCCCGCCAGATAGTGGGTGGTGAAGAGAACTTTCTCATTCTCATCAACTCTGGCAACCTCTCAGTTGTTTTCCATGGTCTGTAACCAGTCATCAACATCTAATGGGTTTTTAGATTGGTTAAAGATTGGGGGATTGGTGTTCTGAAAGTTTTTGAGTTTGGATCCTTGGTGATCCTGATTTCCATGTCCTTGGTTGTTGAGAGCCATTTGGGCGATCTGCTGCAATGTTGCTAAGTTGGCTTGACGCCTTTCGTACTGCTTGCTTCATGGTCCGCGATGAGATTCTACAAGATCTGCAGCATTGGGTCTGACGATTGCTCCCTCCTTGGTTTCCACGAGTCATCTGAAGATTGAGATAGATATAGGGGTAAGAGGGAAATTCTAAGGTTCATGGTTTTGGGTTTGCAAAGATAAAACATTGAGTTAGACTCAGGTTTTTCAACTAACTTCTTTTTCATTCATGCAAGCAAGCACCCGATACAACACACACCACAACAAGCAAAGGGGAAAACAGATGGTTTGAAGAACCATTCTACAAGCTACGATACAATGAGATGATACATCTCATGCTACGACAGTGCTCTAGTGCCTCTACTCATCATCGATGAAGTTAGAGTCTTCATCATCAGTGTAGAAGTCCACAGCATCCTCCTCCAGAAAGTCATCATCGTTGCTGAGGTAAGAATCCATATCTCCCTAGATGTCTTCACCCTCATCTTCTTCTTCCTTGGCAGCAAGCTGAGCTTCCTTCTCCTTGACGGTCTTCTCGAGGTCGTCCACCTTCTTGCGAAGACGGGCGATGGTGCGATCCTTCTTTGCACGCTGGCGACAAAGGCGGCGATCTTGGACGGCGAAGCGAAAGTCTAGGCCTTATGGTCGGCAATGGCACGGTTCTGGTTGGCTAACTCCCTGGCATTATCTAGTTCCTGCTGTCTGTCATGAAGCAAGAAGTCAAGGTTCTCCACTTGACGCCTCAACTCTGGGTGACTTGGCATCTCCATCGGCATTCCCATGAAGTCACGTCTTGCATAGTGGGCAAAACGGGTTCCTTGGATCTTGTTGATGCTGAGGGCACATAGACGTGCGAGAGCTTCATGCATTGCCCTAGCTAATCCATCGAGCCAATTGTTCTCTCTCACGGAGAACTAAATTCTGACGGAAGTTGGTGCTTCGATGCTTCCCCGAAGATCCGCGGTGACTAGCCACTGTAGGTCTCCTCCTGGGGGTCCTGGAAGTTGAGCTCCAAGAAACTCCGGATGTGGGCGTCCCAGTAACTCCGACAGTGAATCCAGATCCCTCTCGAAGATCAGCTGACCTCCGTTTCCCAATTGGTAAAACTCGCTGAACTGAGTCTCCATCTACAAGAATTAAGGATGAGGAAGTTAGTGAAGTGATCAAGTGTGTCAAATTTTAAGTAGTAATGTAAGAATTTTGAGGAACATGTATTTTTGAGAAAGAATGAGTTCACAAGGGTAAGAGGGGAAATAGTTTTTCATAAATACTCACTTTGGTTTTGAAGCTAAGTTTTTGGTTTGGACGTCCATTCTAACTAGGGTCTCCTATGGTCAGGATGGCTCTGATACCAACTTGTCAACACCCGGATTTTTAATCCCAGATGCCCGTTATGCCCTACCTCGCAATCCCAGGATTACCATTTTTGCGAGACATAACGGATTGGATATCACAGTACATCATCCATTACAAACCATACATAAGGTTTTACACAAATAAGGATCTCATGATCCAGTCTTTAATACAACAAGCAGCGGAAATAAAAGATAAGTGTAGCGGTGGGGTCCATCTTCAGGGGCACATGCAATGCTGACAAAGGCAGATAGTCCTAGTTATCATAGCCATCCTGCTGACCATCATCTTGATAATCTCCTTCGTAGTCTGGCCATGATAATAGCCAGGGACAAAAGCCATGAGTACTCTTCAAGTACTCGCAAACTACTATTAACAGGTACTATAATTCTAAGTTAAAGTGCTGAATCTAAGTTAACTATCAAGTTAAGTTTGAAACCTAAGCTGAGTTCAGAAGCAAAGAAAGATAAAGTAAAGTTCTAGAATCACTTAAGTTGGGAAGCTATTATCATCAACACAACCCTGTTGTGGTCAAGTCAAAGTTCATCATTCATTTCAAGTTATTTAGAAAACATCTGACAACGAAACAGTATGGCCATTCCAACTGTCCATAACCGCGACGCGGCTATTCGAATAGTTTGACACTCTGCAGAGGTGGTACACTTTCACCACAAAATTCGATACATCTATCAGGGATAACCCTGAATCATCATACTTAGTATGCAGATAATCAAACATAACCTTCCCTTTACACACCCTAGTACAAGCACCTCTCCTATGAGCATGGCCTCCCAACCATGACCATCAGTCATCTTGGGCACTGCATAGGTGGACAACATTGAGAGGTAGCCTCGGCTCAAACCTCTCCCGTGAGGGAACTAATACTAATGCATATAAATTTCCAGCTAAGCCTTACCCAATTCAGGTAATGTGGTTGTACGGTAAATTTGGAATGTATCGCATCCGAATCCAACCATCAGTTTTATAAAAGGGTTAAGGCTCATGCCTCATCATTTTCATCATCATAAACCAGTTGTGTCTCTCAACACATGTCAAAACATCTCAATAGAATGACTCATCATTCCAAGGTTTTCACAATTCATTTTCACCAAGTGCTCCCATCCAAAGTGACTCAAGTTTTTGATCTACTCCAAAAGACTAAGTTAAGAGTGTTCAATAAGGTGGAAGGATGGGATCAATCTCATGCCATAGAATGACATCTAAAGGTTTCTAAGTAGGTCAAGTTTTATACTTTTTATGCTACCTTCAAAATAAGTAAGGAACTTTGCATACTAAGGGGAGTAAAACTTGTAAGTAAGGCTTGGGGTACTAATAGTTAAAAAGGGGTGTGATCAAAGCATGCCTAAAGCATCCTTGCTCATTCATCTAGCTTAATTCTAGCCTGCTAACAATAGCTTGCCTTGGTTGGTGCAGTGGTTGAAGTTTTCTTCTTCTTCTTCTTGGTAGAACTCCTCCTCCTCGAAAGCTTGGTCGGTACTAGCGTCTATAAATACATAGGGAGTAGACAATCACCAAACAATACTTAACTAGGCTAAGTAGCATTCTAAAACACACAGTTGATGATCTATTATCATCACAAGCATCACAAGTTTACTTCAATAGTTTCAACCTTTTTATTTTAGAAAAGTAATTTCTACTCATTGAAAAATTAACTAACATTTAATATTCACCACTTAAAACATGGTATCATGTTGACACATGTCATAACCACATATTCTAACATGTGGGAATGCGATTTAAGGGTTGGATCAATATTACTTTGGTTTAAGTTCATTATTTAATGATTTAAAGTGACTAGAAATGCCTATATAGCATTATTTTGGTACTAGTCCAAAGTCACTGCATGTAAACCTTAATATTATTACATATTTAGATAGATATGATGAAATGTGATTTTTGAGAGTTGGAATCAACTCAAAAGCTAACTTGGTTGATTTTGTAAAAATGTTGCAAGTTGCAAAAGCTACCGTCTTCTTATTTTTATTAGGAGAGATCTATAACTCTAATTGAATTAAATCCAACGGGCTTGGATAGATCATTTTAATACCTTTCAGAAAAAATTGGTTTCAGGCAATTTGGATTTCTAAAACTCTCTGAATTGATTTTCAAACTAGAGGACAGAAACTAGATTTAACTAAAAAAGAAAAATCCAGATTTGAATCGATGGGCTAGTGCGGGAAAAGAAATGGGCCGGCCCTTTGGCGCTCCACGGTGCGGGGCTTAGTTGACAGGGGGTCCCACGTGTCGTGACTTAAAACGCTTAAACAGGTAAATGGATCAGGAGGATTAGAAGCGAGATCAACGGCTGAGGGTTGTCGTCGACGACGAACAGGTCGTCGGCGAGCTCGAACCCTAGCGGCTTGGTGGGGGTCTACTGGGGGCGTACCAGGGATCCAGCAGGGTCTGCGAGGCGGGCAAACGACATGGAAGACGGCGACGAGGCGAGGCGCGGTTGCGGTGGAGCTTGGGGTGGTTGAAATCAACGGCGCCCTTCTCCTCCTGCCGCGGCTGCTCCGACTCCAATTTCGGCGAGCTGCTGCTCCACTTGCTCCGGCTAGAGGTGGGTGAGGTTCAGAGAGGTGAGGGGAGTGGAATGGTGTGGAGAGAAGAGGCTAGGGAGGGCTCCTTTTATAGGCCCGACGGTGAGACCGAGCGGGATGGGCAGGCGACTCCGGCGACAAGGCTATGGCAGGGTAGAGGCATGGCTGGGGGTGGCGATCGATGGGCGGTTCCCTGGAAGTGCTCTAGGAATTGAATGCGGCCGTAGGGGCGGTGGCACGCGGTCTGGGCGAGGTGGCTCTCTACGCGGCCGAAGCGGCATTGTCCACGACAAGCGGTGGCTATGAGGCTTTGGGTGGCGAACGGGGATGTCTGGGGTGTTCTCCAGGTCGAGGTGGAGCAGTGGGTGCAGGCTGGTGCCAAGGGATGGTCTGTGCGAGCAGGGACAGGGCATGCTCTAGGGGCGGCGTTGGCATGCTCGACCGGCTCCGGGCGCGGCGGTTCCTGGCCGCTCTGCTCCCTGTCTCTGTCCTAGGGCTGGTTGGGCAGTGGAGGTGGACCACTGGCAAGCTGCTAGACATGAGGAGAGGGGCTGGAGAGAGCTGCTGCTACGAGTGCACGGTCGGCCAGCGAGTTGGTGCTCGGCATGGCATGGCAGTGCAACTAGGGGGTAGCAAAGAGGCTGGTTAGGCTCTGGTTAGATCAAGAGCGAACAAGGGGATTAAATGGGGATCAATTGGGGGCAAGACCCTATAGTAAACAGTGAGCTAGGATTAGAGGTGATATTATGCATGCCAAGTGTTTGATGAAATGGCCGCATGAAAGAAAGTTTTGAATTTTGGTTTCAAAATTTTTGAGTGATTTCCACTAGTGCTAGGTAGTTTCTGGTTGCAATGGTTTTGAAAGTGGAGCTCAAATAGATGGTTTTTGAAATAGGGTGATCTATGCATATGCATTAGATTCAATTTTAAACTGTCATTTAAAATAGTTAACAGAATGTTTTTAACAGATCAAAAGGTGGGCCTTGGTACCTCATTATGTGTACTAGCAAGGGGTGCAAATATCAAGAATTGTTTCTGTTAAGAATTGAGTACTAGGAATAGCCAAAGTAGGCATGAGAGTTAAATTTGCCAAAATGACCATTCCTTTTTTTAATTCTTTTTGATTTGATTTTCTTTAGGAAAAGTTTGGGAATTATGTAGATGATGTTTACATCACCTAAGAAACATTTTACAAGCACTGGATCAATCAATCATGGCAATTCAAACAACTCCTATTTTAAATGCATCCACATATGAATGCTTTCATTTTAAATTTGGAAAAGTTTTTGTTAACCCAATTTTTGGATGATTTGATCTTGATATGCTTGGATTAAAGTTTTGGGATGTTACATTCTTCCTCTTCCTCCGGGTACCACTCCTCCTCCTCGAAAGCTTGGTCGGTACTATCGTCTATAAATACATACGGGATACACAGTCACCAAACAATACTTAACTAGTCTACTTACCACTCTAAGGCACTCATTTGATGATCTATTATCATCACAAGCATCACAAGGTTTTATTTACTAGCTTTATTCTTTTTATTTAAGAAAAGTAATTTCTACTCACTGAAAATAACTAAGATTTAATATTCTCCACTTAAAATATGGGATCATGTGGACACATGTCATCATGACATATTCTAACATATGGAAATGTGATTTAAATATTGGATCACATTTTACTAAGTTTAAGTTTAATATTTAATGATTTAAAGTGACTAGAAATGCCTATATAGCATTATTTTGGTACTAGTCCAAAGTCACTGCATGCAAACCTTAATATTATTACATATTCAGATAGGTATGGTTAACTGTGATTTTTGAGAGTTGGAATCAACTCAAAATCTATCATGGTTGATTTTATAAAAATACTTGAATGTGCAAAATCTTCTCTCTTGTTATTTTTACCAGGAGAGATCTCTAACTCTAAATGAATTAATTCCAACGGGCTTGGATAGATCTTTTCAGAATCTTTCCAACAAAATTTGAATCACTCCATTTGGTTCAGTAGATCTTCTTGAATTGATTTTTAAACTAAGGGTTAGAAGTGAGTTCAAACTAAAATAGAAAAATCTATATTTGAACTAACTGGGTCGTGTGGGAAAACTAATGGGCCGGCCCAGTGGCACTCCGCGGCGCAGAGAACAGCTGCTAGGGGGGTCCACATGTCAGCTGCTTTTTAAACGCGAAGCGGTACGGGGCGACGTGGACCGTTAGATTAAAAGGGAGATCTACGGCTATGGCTTGTCTTCGACGATGGACAGGTCGCCGGCGAGAGCTAACCCTAGCGGCTCGGTGGGGGTCTGTGGGGGCTTACTGGGGCTCTAGCTAGATGTGGCGATGGGGGCGATCGATATGGTGGACGACGGTGGTTCTAGGCGAAGTCACGACAGCTCCTGGGGTGGACGAAATCGACGAGGCTCTTTCTCCTCTGCTTTGGTGGCTCCGGTAGAAATTTCGGCGAACTAAGGCTCGAGTGGCTCTGGTGAGAGAGGGGAAATGCTCAGGGAGAGAGTGGAGTGGGACGGTGTGAGGAGTTTGTGCTGGGGTGGCCTCCTTATATAGGTCGACAAGGGACCGAATGGCATGATGGTGATCTCATCGGTGACGTTCATACAGGTGGCTAGAGGCATGGGTTGGGTAGGCGGACGGTGGCCTGCCTCCAGGCGGTCATCTACGTGGTAAAGGCAACACTAGGGGCGGTGGCGTTTGGTCGGGCGAGGCTGGCGCTCTACGCGGCAGAGGAGGTGCTCGACGCGGCGCACGACGACTGTGGATCGTGCGGCGGTGCACGGCCGTGTCTGGCGGGGTGCTGGGGTCGAGGCGGAGCGGCGTGCGCGGAATGGCGTCAAGGCATGGTCTGTGGCATGCTGACGTGAGGGTGCTCTGGCGCGCTCTGGCTGCACGCATAGAGAATGGGCGGCGAGGCTGGGGACTGGTCCAGTGGCTGGCAGTGGCCGTGGGGTGGACCGTGGGCAGCGGTAGGGTGGCGCCTAGCTTCCTGAAGTAGTGGAGAGGGGCTGGCGGTCTGCTGCTGTGTTGGCAACGTTGGCCGGCGAGCATGGCATCGGGGCAGCGTAGCACTGGCGCCAGGGGCTAGAACTAGGGTGGGTTTTCGTCTGGTTCGGCTTAGGGGAGACAAGAATGATCAATGCAACTCAAATTGCTCGACAAGGTTTGATCAAAAACAGTAATAGTTAGGCTAATTTGATTCTGTCTGCGAGGTGTTCGACACAATGGCCGCATGAGAAAAGTTTTTGAATTTTTAGTTGAATTTTAGTGGAGTTGTTGATCACATGCTTGAGCATCTCTGGTTGCTTGGGATTTGAAAATGGAGTTCATTTGAGTAGTTTTTGAAATAGTGTGATCTTGATACCTACACTAGATTCCATTTTCAAATGCAATTTAAAATTAGTGTTTGAAAGTTTTTGGTAGATCGCAAAGTGGGCCTTGGTACATCACTACTTGTACTAGCAAGGGGTGCAAAGATCCACATTTGTTTCTGTTAAGAATTGAGTCCTAGGAATAGCCAAAGTAGGCATGTTGATTAAAATGGCACAAATGACCATTTGGTTATTTTATTCATTTTGATTTGTTTTTCTTTGGGATTCATTTGGGAATGATCTAGATGATGTTTAATTCACCTAATAATCACTTTACAATCAATGGATCACTTAATCATGGCAATTCAAAACAACTCCTATTTAAATGCACACACATATGAATGCTTTAATGGAAAAGTTTTTTGTTAACCCTAATTTTGATGATTTGGATCTTAATAACCTTGGATTAGAGTTTTGGGATGTTACAAACCTTCCCCCCTTAAAAAAAATCTCGTCCTGAGATTTACGAAAGAAAACTAGGAACTAAAGAGATCTGGGAACTCTGTCCTAATGTAATCTTCTCGCTCCCAAGTGGCTTCCTCTTTGGTATGGTTGCTCCATTGAATCTTGAGAAATTTGATACTCCTAGTTCTAGTGGTTCGGTAGGCTTCCTCCAAGATACGGATGGGCACTTCATGATATGTTAGGTCATTGTTGATCTCAACATCTCGGTGATCGATGTTCTTGAAAACTTCAGTCTTCTCCGGCACTTCTAGGCATTTGCGAAGTAACGAGATATGGAACACATTGTGGATGGCTGACATCTCTTCAGGTAGTTCCAGTTGATACGATACTTTTCCTCGGTGGTTTAGAATCTTGAAGGACCCGATATATCTGGGGGCTAACTTTCCTTTCAGACTAAAGCTTTGGGTTCCCTTCAATGGCGAAACCTTGAGATATACAAAATCTCCGACATTGAAAGTCAGGTCTCTCCTTTTCTTGTCAGCATAACTCTTCTGTCTGGATTGGGCGGTCTTGAGGTGCTCACGGACTTTGTGAACCTTCTCTTCAGCTTCTCGGAGAATGTCGGGTCCGAAAATCTGACTCTCTCCTACTTGCGACTAATTCAAAGGGGTACGACACTTTCTTCTGTATAGGAACTCAAATGGTGCCATCTACAAACTGGCTTGATAACTGTTGTTATATGAGAATTCTGTGAAGGGCAGGCAGTCTTCCCATTTTGATCCATACTCTAACACACAAGCTCTCAACATATCCTCTAGGATTTGGTTTACTCTCTCAGTCTATCCATCAGTTTGTGGGTGATAAGTGGTGCTGAAATTCAACTTGGTTCCCAATCCTTCCTGGACTTTCTGCCAAAATCTCGAGGTAAACTGGGTTCCTCAATCTGATACTATGGTCTTGGGGGTTCCAAGCAGACTAACAATCCTAGCAATATATAGTTCTGCCAGCTTCGAACTCTGGTAAGTTGTCTTGACAGGTATAAAGTGAGATACCTTGGACAGTCTATCAATGATGACCCAGATTGACTCATTTCCCCTACTAGAAGTAGGCAAACCGGTGATAAAGTCCATTCCGATGGAATCCCATTTCCATTCTGGAATCTGCAATGGTTACAACAGTCCTACGGGTCTCTGATGCTCTGCTTTGACTCTTTGACAGATGTCACACTTGGCGATGTAGCTTCCGATTTCTCTCTTCATCTTGTGCCACCAAAATTGCTCCTTCAAGTCCTGATACATCTTTGTTCCTCCGGGGTGGATAGAATAAAGAGTATCATGAGCTTCCTTCATGATAATTTCCTTCAGTTCCGAATCCACTGGCACACAGATACATCCTTTGTACCACAGAACTCCTTCTTCGTCTTTAGTGAATCCAGGTACCTTTCCTGTACCGATACGACGTTTGATTCTGTTGATACTTTCATTTCCCTTCTAGGCTTCCTTGATTTGGCTAATCAAAGTGAGTTGAAGTTCAATGCTAGCTAAGAATCCTTTGCTAACTAGCTCAGTCCTAAACTGCTCCAACTCTTCATACAAACTTGGTTACTTTTCCTTGATCATGGTGTTTAGCCTACAAGGCAATCTGCTAAGAGCATCCGTTACCACATTGGCTTTTCCGGGGTGATAGTGAATGTCAAGGTCATAATCCTTGATTAACTCTATCCATCTCCTTTGCCTCATATTCAGCTCCTTCTGAGTGAAAATATACTTCAAGCTCTTATGATCTGAGTAAATCTCACAGCGATTACCCATAAGATAATGACGCCATGTCTTCAATGCCAAAACTATGGCTGCTAATTTAAGATCATGGGTCAGATAGTTCTGCTCATGCTGCTTCAGTTGCCGAGACAGATATGCGACGACTTTGCCTGCTTGCATCAATACACATCCGAGACCAATCTTGGATGCATCACAATATACATCAAACGGCTTCTTGATATCTGGCATGATCAATATTGGTGCTGATATCAATCTCTTCTTCAGCTCCTAGAAACTGGCTTCACACGTGTCGGTCGATTCAAACTTCTTGTCCTTCTTCAGCAATTGGGTCATGGGTCTGGCGATGCTCGATAATCCTTCGACGAACTTGCGGTAATATCCCGCTAATCCGAGAAAGGCACGAACTTGTGTTTGAGTGGTTGGGGCTTCCCATTCTTCGACATCTTTGATCTTGGCGGGATCAACAGAAACTCCTCCGACAGACACAATATGTCCTAGGAATCCTACTTCTTTCAGCCAAAACTCACATTTGCTGAACTTGGCATACAGCCGATGCTCTCTAAGGGTTTCAAGGATGATTCTCAGATATTGCTCATGCTCTTCTTCTGACTTGGAGTAGATAAGGATATCATCGATAAACACAACGACAAACTTATCTAGGAAATTCATAAAGATCTTATTCATGAGATTCATGAAATAAGCAGGGGAATTGGTTAATCCAAAAGACATAACCGTATAATCGTATAAACCATAGCGAGTAGTAAAGGCGGCCTTCGGAATATCCGTTGCACGAATCTTAAGTTGGTTATAACCAGTCCTAAGATCAATCTTTGAGAATACCTGGGCACCAGTCAACTGATCAAATAGATCCTCTATTTTTGGCAAAGGGTACTTGTTTTTGATGGTGACATCATATAGCTTTCTGTAATCTGTGCACAGACGGTTGCCTCCATCTTTCTTGTCGACGAATAACACTGGTGATCTCCATGGTGATGCGCTTGGTTGAATCAAGCCTGTTGCTAACATAGCATCTAACTGCTTCTTCAACTCTACTAACTCTGAGGGGTTCATGCTATAGGGTCTCTGGGCTATGTGTCCGGTTCCGGGGATTAGTTCAATAATGAACTCAATATCCCTATCCGGGGGCATACCTGGCAATTCATCTAGGAATACGTCCGGGTATTCACAGACTACTTTGACCTGATCAATGGTGAGCAGGGCTAGACTCTTGTTGCACTTGAATTGACGAGGTAAGGTTTCAGATATATGCTCTACTGTGACTCCAGAGCTACTGGTCATGGTGATGGCTTTCTTAGCACAGTCTATCAGTCCTTTATGCCTTGACATCCAGTACATACCTAGTACTACTTCCAATCCTTTGGTTCCGAGTACGATTGGGTTGGCATAAAAATCTATCCCATGTATTCTGATAGGCACAACTTTGCAAATTTTTCTAGCTTTTGTAGTTGACCCGGGGATTTGAACTATCATGACATGCTTCAAGTTGGTTGGGTGAATCTTACTAGTGCATGCAAATTCTTCGGTGACAAATGAATGTGATGCTCCAGAATCAAACAACACTCTTGCTAAAACTGAGTTGACAGAAACATACCCAGCACTACATCTGGCGCTTCTTGGGCTTCTTCGGTGTTCATGTGGAAGAGACGGCCGTTGCGGTTATGAGGGTTCCCGAGGGCAAACCTTCTCCCTGGTTGAGCACGACGCTGCTATTGAGCTGGGGCATTCACATTGGCAGTGACGGCAGTCTTCTTAGGACACTCATTGGAATAGTGACCCTTCACTCCACACTCGAAACAAGTTATCTGGGACTTGTCTTTTGCTGCGACAGGCACAACATTGCTTCCAGTTCTGGGTGCAGTGTTGTTGTTGTTGTTGTTGCTCTTGGGAGGGGCACGGTTGAAATTGTTGGTGTTGCTGGGGTTTTTATTGTTTCCGCCGGGCTTCACATTGCCTCCGCTACGGTTGGGGTAGCTTGGGCAAGACATTGGGGGTCGGTTGTTTCTCGGTGCATATCCTAGTGAGGGGTTGGGACGGTATTTCTGGTGACTGCTGGATCCAGCTTGGTGCATCATATGACGTTTGCGGTTGTCATTTTCCTGGTTAATCTTCCCTTCCATCTGAATGGCAGAGTTGACTAGCTCTTCGAGATCCTCGAAGCGGATGTTGACGAGGACAGTCTACATCTCATCATGCAGTCCGTTCAGGAATCTCTCCTTCTTCTTTGCCTCCATGTTGATCTCATCAGGGGCATACCTAGCAAGCGACAGGAATCTGTCATCGTACTCCACCATAGTCATTCTGCCTTGCTTCAACTCCCGGAATTCATGCCTCATTCAGGTGACTAGACCCTGCGACACGTGAGTGCGGCTGAATTTGATTTTGAAGGCTTCCCATGTCATCAGTTGACCATGGTTCATCAGGCGGATGCTGTTCCACCAGGCTCTTGCGTCTCCTGCCAGGTAGTGGGTGGCAAAGAGAACTTTCTCGTTGTCATCCACTCTGGCTACCTCCAAATTGTTCTCCATCGTCTGCAACCAGTCATCAGCATCTAATGGGTTCTCTGAAGTGCTAAAGATTGGGGGATTAGTATTCTGGAAGTTCTTCAGCTTGGATCCTTGATGATCCTGATTTCCATGCCCTTGGTTGTTGAGAGCCATCTGTGCGATCTGTTGCAGTGTTGCTAGATTAGCTTGGCGCTCTGCCCTGCTTGCTTCTCTGTCTGCAATGAGATTCTGCAGGATCTGCAGCATTGGGTCTAGCGACGAGCTGCTCCCTCCTTGGTTTCCACGAGTCATCTGAAGATTGAGGTAGATAAAGGGGTAAGAGGGAAAGTTCTAAGGTTCGTGGTTTTGGTTTCAAAGCTAAAACTTTGAGTTTGACTCAGGTCTTGCAACTAACTCCATTTCATTCATTCAAGCAAATCACATGATACAAACACACACACCACAACAAGGAAAACAGATGGTTTTAAGAACCATTCTACAAGCTACGATACAGTGGGACCGATACATCTCATGCTACGACAGTGCTCTAGTGCATCTACTCATCGTCGATGAAGTCGGAGTCCTCATCGGCAGTGTAGAAGTCCACGGCGTCCTCCTCCAGAAAGTCATCATCATTGCTGAGGTAAGAATCCATGTCTCCCTGGATGTCTTCACCCTCCTCTTCTTCCTCCTTTTACGCAAGCTAAGCTTCTTGCTCCTTGACGGTCTTCTCGAGGTCGGCCACCTTCTTGCGAAGACGGGCGATGGTGCAATCCTTCTTTTCGTGCCGGAGGCGAAGAGACTGGCGGTCCTTGACAAGCAGTGAGAAAGTCTGAGCCTTCTAGTCGGCAATGTCACGGTTGTGGTTGGCAAACTCCCTAGCATTATCCAACTCCTTCTGGCGATAGTACAACAGGAAGTCAAGGTTCTCCACTTGACGCTTCAACTCCGGGTGACTTGGCATCTCCATTGGCATTCCCATGAAGCCACGCCTTGCATAGTGCGCAGAGAGGGTTCCCTGAATTTGGTTGACACTGAGGGCACATAGACGTGCGAGAGCTTCATGCATTGCCCTGGCTAATCCATCTAGCAAGTTGTTCTCCCTCACGGAGATATGGATTCTCCTGGATGTTGGTGCTTCTATGCTTCCTCGAAGATCAGCGGTGACTAGCCACTGTAAATCTCCTCCTAGGGGTCCTGGAAGTTGAGCTCCAAGAAACTCCGGATGCGGGCGTCCCAATAACTCAGACAATGAATCTAGATCCCTCTCGAAGATCAGTTGGCCTCCGTTTCCCAACTGGTAGAACTTGCTGAACTGAGTCTCCATCTACAACAATTTAGGATGAGGAAGTTAGTGAAGTGATCAAGTGTGTCAAATTTTATGTAGTAATGTAAGAATTTAAGGAACATGAATTTTTGAGAAAGAATGAATTCCCAAGGGTAAAAGAGGAAATCGTTTTTCATAAATACTCACTTTGGTTTTGAAATTATATTTTTTTTCTGACGTCCATTCTAACTAGGGTCTCCTATGGTTAGGATGGCTCTGATACCAACTTGTCAACACCCGGATTTGTAATCCCAGATGCCTATTATGGCATACATCTCAATCCCAGGATTACCATTTTTGCGAGACATAACAGATTGGATATCACAGTACATCATCCATTACAAACCAAATATAAGGTCTTACACAAATAAAGGATCTCATGATCCAGTCTTAATACAACAAGCAGTGGAATAAATAATAAGCATAGCAGTGGGGTCCATCTTCAGGGGCACAGGTAATGCTGACGAAGGCAGATAGTCCTAGTTATCATAGCCGTCCTACTATCCGTCATCTTGGTAGTCTCCTTCATAGTCTGGCCATAGGAATAGCCAGGGACAAAAGCCATGAGTACTCTTTAAGTACTCGCAAACTACCACTAAGAAGTAAGATAGTGCTACGGGGAAATGCTAACTCTATGTTTATTTGTAAAGTTAAGTTTGAAACCTAGCTGAGTTCACAAACAAAGAAAGATAAAAATAAAGTTCTAGAATCACTTAAGTTGGGAAGCTAGTGTCATAGCCACAACCCTGTTGTGTTCAAGTTAAGAGTCATCATTCATTTCATAAGTCATTTTGAAAACATCTGACAACAAAACAGTATGGCCACTCCAACTGTCCATAACCGCGGACGCGGCTATTCGAATAGTTTGACACTCTGCAGAGGTGGTACACATTCACCACAAGATTCGATACATCTGTCAGGGATAACCCTGAATCATCATACTTAGTATGTAGATAATCAAACATAACCTTCCCTTTACACACCCTAGTATAAGCACCTCTCCTATGAGTATGGCCTCCCAACCATGACCATCTGTCATCTTGGGCACTGCATAGGTGGACAACATTGAGAGGTAGCCTCAGCTCAGACCTCTCCGGCAAGGTAACTAATACTAATGCATATAAATTTCCGGCTAAGCCTTACCCAATTCAGGTATTGTGGTTGTACGGTAAAATTGGAATGGTGTCGCATCCGAATCGAACCATCAGTTTTGTAAAAGAGTTAAGGCTCATGCCTCAACATTTTCATAATCATAAACCATTTGTGTTTCTCAACACCTGTCAAAACATCTCAATAGAATGACTCATCATTCCAAGGTTTTCACAATTCATTTTCACCAAGTGTTCCCATCTAAAGTGACTCAAGTTTTGATTTAGCTCTAAGCTACTAGGTTAAGAGTGTTCACTAAGGTGGGATGCTAATCTCAATCTCATGCCATAGAATGACATCTAAAGTTATCTAGATAGGTCAAGTTTTATACTTTTTATGCTACCTTCAACAAGTAAGGGACTTCGGTATAGTAAAGAAAGTAAAAAGCTTGAAAGTAAAACTTGGGGTAGGTAATATTCAAACTGGTATAACCAAAGTATGCCTAATGCATCTTGCTTAGGTTATCTAACTTAATTCTATCTTGCTAACAATAGCTTGCTTTGTTAATGATGGCTTGCTAGTATGATACTTTCAAGTGTTAGCTTGCCTTGGTTGGTGCAGTGGTTGAAGTTTTCTTCCTCTTCCTCTGGGTAGAATTCCTCCTCCTCGAAAGCTTGGTCGGTACTATCGTCTATAAATACATACGGGATACATAGTCACCAAACAATACTTAACTAGTCTACTTAGTACTCTAAGGCACTCATTTGATGATCTATTATCATCACAAGCATCACAAGGTTTTATTTACTAGCTTTATTCTTTTTATTTAAGAAAAGTAATTTCTACTCGTTGAAAATAACTAAGATTTAATATTCTCCACTTAAAATATGGGATCATGTGGACACATGTCATCACCACATATTCTAACATATGGGAATGTGATTTAAATGTTGGATCACATTTTACTAAGTTTAAGTTTAATATTTAATGATTTAAAGTGACTACAAATGCCTATATAGCATTATTTTGGTACTAGTCCAAAGTCACTACATGCAAACCTTAATATTATTCCATATTCAGATAGGTATGGTTAACTGTGATTTTTGAGAGTTGGAATCAAATCAAAAGCTATCATGGTTGATTTTATAAAAATGTTTGAATGTGCAAAAGCTTCTGTCTTGTTATTTTTAGTAGGAGAGATCTCTAACTCTAAATGAATTAACTCCAATGGGCTTGGATAGATCTTTTCAGAAGCTTTCCAAGAAAATTTGAATCACTCCATTTGGTTTAGTAGATCTTCTTGAATTGATTTTTAAACTAAGGGACAGAAGTGAGTTCAAACTAAAATAGAAAAATCTATATTTGAACTAACTGGGCCACGCGGGAAAACTAATGGGACGGCCTAGTGGCGCTCCGCGGTGCAGAGAACAACTGACAGGGGGGGTCCACATGTCAGCGGCTCTTTAAACACGAAGCGGTACGGGGCGACGTGGACCGTTAGATTAAAAGGGAGATTGTCAACACCCGGATTTTTAATCCCAGATGCCCGTTATGCCATACCTCGCAATCCCAGGATTAGCATTTTTGCGAGACATAACGGATTGGATATCACAGTACATCATCCATTACAAACCATACATAAGGTCTTACACAAATAAGGATCTCATGATCCAGTCTTTAATACAACAAGCAGCGGAAATAAAAGATAAGCGTAGCAGTGGGGTCCATCTTCAGGGCCTGCAATGTCTTGAAAGCAGATAGTCCTAGTTATCATAGCCGTCCTACTGGCCATCATCTTGATAGTATCCTTCATAGTCTGGCCATGAGAATAGCCAGGGACAAAAGCCATGAGTACTCTTTAAGTACTCGCAAACTACTATTAACAGGTACTATAGTTCTAAGTTAAAGTGCTAAATCTAAGTTTAACTCTAAAGTTAAGTTTGAAACCTAAGCTGAGTTCAGAAGCAAAGAAAGAAAAAGTAAAGTTCTAGAATCACTTAAGTTGTGAAGCTATTGTCATAAACACAACCCTGTTGTGGTCAAGTCAAGATTCATCCTTCATTTCAAGTTATTTAGAAAACATCTGACAACGAAACAGTGTGGCCATTCCAACTGTCCATAACCGCGGACGCGGCTATTCAAATAGTTTGACACTCTACAGAGGTGGTACACTTTCACCACAAGATTCGATACATCTGTCAGGGATAACCGTGAATCACCATACTTAGTATGCAGATAATCAAACATAACCTTCCCTTTACACACCCTAGTATAAGCACCTCTCCTATGAGCATGGCCTCCCAACCATGACCATCAGTCATCTTGGGCACTGCATAGGTGGACATCATTGAGAGGTAGCCTTAGCTCAAACCTCTCCTGCGAGGGAACTAATACTAATGCACATAAATTTCCAGCTAAGCCTTACCCAATTCAGGTAATGTGGTTGTACCGTAAATTTGGAAGGGTATCGCATCCGAATCCAACCATTAGTTTTATAAAAGGGTTAAGGCTCATGCCTCAACATTTTCATCATCATCAACCATTTGTGTTTCTCAACACATGTCAAAACATCTCAATAGAATGACTCATCATTCCAAGGTTTTGATAATTCATTTTCACCAAGTGTTCCCATCTAAAGTGACTCAAGTTTTTGATCTACTCTAAATTACTAAGTTAAGAGTGTTCACTAAGGTGGAAGTGATGGGTTCAATCTCATGCCATAGAATGACATCTAAAGGTTTCTAAATAGGTCAAGTTTTATACTTTTTATCCTACCTTTAGAACAAGTAAAGAACTTGGTGTAAACTAAGGGAGGTAAAAACTTGTAAACAAAGACTTGAGGTAACTACTAGTTAAAAAGGGGTGTGATTAAAGCATGCTTAAGGCATCTTTGCTAAACCATCTATTTTGATCCTAGCTTGCTAAGCACTAAACTTGCAAGTGTTAGCTTGCACTGTTAATGGTGGCTTGCCTTGGTTGGTGCAGTGGTTGATGTTTTCTTCATCTTCGTCTTGATAACACTCCTCCTCCTCGTAAGCTTGGTCAGTACTATCTTCTATAAATATATACGGAGTACACAATCACCAAACAATACTTAACTAGGCTAGATAGCATTCTAAAGCACACAATTGATGATCTATTATCATCACAAGCATCACAAGTTTAAGTCAATAGTTTCATTCTTTTTATTTTAGAAAAGTAATTTCTACTCATTGAAAACCTTAACTAAGATTTAATAATCACCACTTAAAATATGGGATCATGTTGACACATGTCATCACTACATACTCTAATATGTGGGAATGAGATCTAAAGGTTGGATCATAATCACTTTGGTTTAAGTTCATTATTTAATGATTTAAAGTGACTAGAAATGCCTATATAGCATTAATTTGGTACTAGTCCAAATTCACTGCATGTAAACCTTAATATTATTACATATTTAGATAGATATGGTGAAATGTGATTTTTTAGAGTTGGAATCAACTCAAAATCTATCTTGGTTGATTTTATAAAAATGTTGCAAGGTGCAAATGCTTCTGTTTTGTTATTTTTATTAGGAGAGATCTATAACTCTAATTGAATTAAATCCAACGGGCTTGGATAGATCATTTCAATACCATTCAGAAAAAGTTGGTTTCATGCAATTTGGATTTATAAAACCCCCAGAATTGATTTTTAAAACTAGGGGACAGAAACTAGATTCAACTTAAAAAGCAAAATCCAGATTTGAACGGTTGGACTAGCTCGGGAAAGAACTTGGGCCGGCCCAGTGGCGCTCCGCGGCACGGGGCTCAGCTGACAGGGGGTCCCGCTTGTTAGTGGGGCTTAATACGCGAAACGGTACGCGCACTCTGGGCCGTAGGATTAGAAAGGGGATCTACGGCTAAGGGTCGTCATCGACGACGAACAGGTTGTCGGCGAGCTCGAACCCTAGCGGCTCGGTGCGGGTCTGCTGGGGACGTACCAGGGCTCCAGTGGGGTAGGCGAGGCGGGCAAACGAACTGGAAGATGACGACGAGGTGAGGCACGGTTGCGGCGGAGCTTGGGGTGCCCTAAATCGCAAGTGCCCTTCTCCTCCTGCTGCGGCTGCTCCGGCTTCAATTCCGGCGAGGCAGAGCTTGCTTGGCTCCGGCGAGAGGGGAGAAAGGATCAGTGAGAGGTGGGGAGTGAGTGGATGTGGAGAAATGGTGCGGGGAGGCCGGTTTATATAGGCCCGACGGTGAGACCGAAAGGTATGGGCAGGCGAATCCGGCGACACGGCTACGGGCGGCTAGAGGCATGGTGGAGGATGGCAATCGATAGGTGGTCTCCTGGCGGTGCTCTAGGAAGTGGATGCGGGCGTAGGGGCGGTGGCATGCGGTCTGGGCGAGCTGGCGCTCTGAGCGGCAGAGGCGGCGGTGTCCACGGCGAGCGGTGGCTGGGGTGAGTTGGGTGGCCAGCGGGGGTGTCTGGGGTGTTCCCCAGGTCATGGGGGAGCGGTGGGCGCGGGCTGTAGCCAAGAGGCGGTTTGTGTACGCAGGGACAGAGCGTGCTCTGCGGGCAGCGTCGGCATGGTCGACCAGCTCCAAGCGCGGCAGTTCTCGGCCGTTCCTATCTCTGGCTCTGGCCTAGGGCTGGTTGGACGGTGGAGGTGGACCACTGGCGATGTGCTAGACATGGCGAGAGAGGCTGGAGAGGTCTGCTGCTACGAGTGAACGATCGGCCGGCGAGGAGTGGCTCGGCATGGCAATGCAGTACAGCTAGGAGGTAGGGGATGTGCTGGTGTGGGTCTGGTTGGGCTTGAGGGAGACAAAGATGATCAAAGCACTTCAATTTTCTAGACAAGATCAACCCCAAAACAGTAATAGTTAGGCCACTTTGATCTTGCCAGCAAGGTGTTTGACAAAATGGCCGAAAGACAAAAAGTTTTGAATTTTGATTTCAAAATTTTTGGGTGTTCTCCACTAGTGCTAGGTAGACTCTGGTTGCAAGGTTTTTGAAAGTGGAGCTTGTTTGAATGGTTTTTGAAAAAGTGGGATCTTCCCATATGAACTAGATTCAAATTTGAACTATCATTTAAAATTAGCATTTGAAAGATTTTTGTAGATCACAAGGTGGTCCTTGGTACCTCATTATGTGTACTAGCAAATGGTGCAAAGATCATGAATTGTTTCTGTTAAGAAATGAGTGCTAGGAACACTCAAAGTAGTGTAGGGGATTAAAATGGCCAAAATGACCATTCCTCCTTTTTTATTCTTTTTGATTTGATTTTCTTTGGTAAAAGTTTGGGAATGATGTAGATGATGTTTAAATCAACTAGGAAACATTTTACAAGCATTGGATAACTTAAATAAGGCACTTCAAATCAACTCCTATTTTAAATGCACACACATATGTATGCTTTCATTTTTTTATTGGGAAAGTTTTTGTTAACCCTATTTTTTGATGATTTGATCTTGATAAGATTGGATTAAAGTTTTGGGATGTTACAGAGATCTATGGCTGTGGCTTGTCGTTGACGACGGACAGGTCGCCGACGAGAGCTAACCCTAGCGGCTCGGTGGGGGTCTATGGGGGCTTACCGGGGCTCCAGCTAGACATGGCGATGGGGGCGATCGAGCTGGTAGACGACGACGGTTCTAGGAGAAGTCACGGCAGCTCCTGGGGTGGACGAAATCGACGGGGCTCTTTCTCCTCTGCTGCGGCAGCTCCGGTAGAAATTCCGATGAACTAAGGTTCGAGTGGCTCCGATGAGAGAGGGGAAATGCTCAGGAGAGAGATTGGAGTGGGATGGTGTGAGGAGTTTGTGTTGGGGTGGCCTCCTTATATAGGTCGATGAGGGGACCGAACGACATGGCAGTGAGCTCGTCGGTGACGTTGATACAGGCGGCTAGAGGCATGGGTTGGGTAGGAGGACGATGGTCTGCCAACTGGCGGTCATCTACATGGTAAAGGCAACTCTAGGGGCGGTGGCGTTTGGTCGGGCGAGGCTGGCGCTCTGCACGGCAGAGATGGTGCTCGACGCGGCGCACGACGACTGTAGGTCGCGTGGCGGTGCACGGCCGTGTCTGGAGGGGTGCTAGGGTCGAGGCGGAGCGGCGTGCGCGGAATGGCATCAAGGAGCGGCATGGCGTCTTTGGCGGTGAGGGCGCCTGCACGCCTGCTGCATGCAGAGAATGGGTGGCGAGGGGGGAGTGGTCCAAAGGCTGGCGTGGGGTGGTGGGCGGCGGTAGGGTGGCGCCTAGCTTCCTAGAGCGGCGGAGAGGGGCTGGTGGTCTGCTGTTGCGTTGGCAACGTTGGCCGGCGAGCATGGCATCAGGGCAGCGTAGCACTGGCGCCAGGGACTAGAACTATGGTGGGTTTTGGTCTGGTTGGGCTCAGGGGAGACAAGAATGATCAATGCAACTCAAATTGCTCGACAAGGTTTGATCAAAAACAGTAATAGTTAGGCTAATTTGATTCTGTCTGCAAGGTGTTCGACACAATGGCCGCATGAGAAAAGTTTTTGAATTTTTAGTTGAATTTTTGTGGAGTTGTTGATCACATGCTTGAGCATCTCTGGTTGCTTGGGATTTGAAAATGGACTTCATTTGAGTGGTTTTTGAAATAGTGTGATCTTGATACCTACACTAGATTCCATTTTCAAATGCAATTTAAAATTAGTGTTTGAAAGTTTTTGGTAGATCACAAAGTGGGCCTTGCTACATCACTACTTGTACTAGCAAGGGGTGCAAAGATCCACATTTGTTTCTGTTAAGAATTGAGTCCTAGGAATAGCCAAAGTAGGCATGTTGATTAAAATGGCACAAATGACCATTTGGTTATTTTATTCATTTTGATTTGTTTTTCTTTGGGATTTGTTTGGGAATGATCTAGATGACGTCTAATTCACCTAATAATCACTTTACAATCAATGGATCACTTAATCATGGCAATTCAAAACAACTCCTATTTAAATGCACACACATATGAATGCTTTAATGGAAAAGTTTTTTGTTAACCCTAATTTTGATGATTTGGATCTTAATAACCTTGGATTAGAGTTTTGGGATGTTACAGGTTTCGAACCACCAACACCACGAGAGGCCTCCCTTGTTTTCCGAGGAACCTCACCCCAACGGGTTCGATTCAGCTCTTCCACTATATCAGCAACCTTCGAGGTGGAAGCCGGCACCTTTACAACAAGTTCGAGGCACACACCCATAACCTAATTGGAGGCTCCCGAATACAAGCAAGTTGTCAAACAATCAAAGACAAGTTTGTAAGAACCAAATCACAAGCTAAGGTTTCCAAAGAAACACTAGAGCAAGGGGCCCTCAAGTGAATGTGGGGGAAATGAAGATCTCTCTTGGTGAAGCTATAGATCAAGGCCTCCTCCTTCGATTCTCCAAAGATCAATGACTTTGGATGGTTGAGTTAAGAGATCTTGAGGATTTGGTGGATCAAATGGTGATGTTGTTCTTGCACTAGACGAGCAACTTCCAAGGTGGAAGAAGGGGCCTTTATATAGGGCCCCTAGAATTAGAGCCGTTGGGAACCACTTACACCGGACAGTCCGGCCCAACCGGACACTCCAGGTGATAGCCACCAAACACTCCGGTCTGGCAGAGTTTCTGGCTAGGGTCCGCAGTGTCCGGGTGGTGTCCGATGTGGCGAACAAAATGTCCAAGCCAGGCGACGAATCCTCAGGGCCAGACAGTCCAGCAGAACCCGGTCGGATAGTCCGGTGGAGCCGGACACCCCGACGCACATCAGCCGGACAGTCTGGCAGAACTTTGTCTCCGCACTGATTTAATCCTGGGGTGCCCTTTTTCCATAGGTACAAATTGCACTAATGTGGCTGATATCTCCTGAAACATTTAGCAACAGATTAAACATATCCAAGTGTTGTTCACAAACATCAAAACAATATGAAGGGCATAAATGCCCTTTCAGTCTCCACATTTTTGGTGTTTGATGACAACCCAAGGATTTGCATATAGGATAGGTAATAATTTTCATAATAGGAGATTTACAAAATAGAGTACTACTCCACCTAGATGTGTGACCAATTTAGCTTTGCGTTTGAATAAAATAGCACACACCCTAGGATCACATTCTCACTAGATTTTGTAGGTATCAGTTATGACATGATATAATAAAGACTAGAAAGATAAGCTAGGAATAACATAGTCTTTAACGTAACCAGAAAGATAAGCTAGGCATAACATAGTCTTTAACATAACCGGGTAAGCATGTCTTAACACACATAATGGAGGTTCAACACAACATAGTACTCAAACAAATAAGATAAAGACACGAAGCTTCAAAGAGGCAAATCGAAATAACATGAAGCTTGTGTACCCATGCAAATCCCTGGTAGCAAAAAGAGGCAAATCGAAATAACATGAAGCTCGTGTACCCATGCAAATTCCCGGTAGTAACCTAATGAAAGGGCTACTTCTCCCCCTTTGGCATCGAGACACCAAAAAGGGAAAAGAGCGCAACTAAAGCGTCCCCAGGCCAACTCAAGCCACTGTAGTCATCGGCGGTGGCATCCTCATCCTCATCCTTGTCCTCATCCTCATCGCCATCCTCATCATCATGATCATCCTGAGGAGAGGTCTGGCCATGAGGGCGAGAAGAAGAAGAAGTCACATCCTCAAACATGGACCAGTCCACATGTCCCTAACTCTAGTGACCATATGAAAGAGTGCCATCTGATGCCTGCTGCTGAGAAGGATCAACATCCATGGGTTAGTAGATTGCGGTGACCTAGCGTACCACTGAATATGTAGTACACTATAGTCATTGACATGACACCCACAGAACACCGTTTCGTAAATATCACATCCCTTAGAGTGGTACAACAGAAACATTGCGGGTCCAAATTACAAACATACACACTTTATTATTATTACAATACCAGAAGTTCGAGACTTCAAAAGGTTCAAACTCACAAACCAAATAACTTATCTCATAAGTTCAGCGGAAGAATGAAAAACACAATGGTAATAAAGACGTGAGCTCAACAGCTTATTCTATAGAGTTCAGGCTTCTCGGCTCAACCTAGGTAACTAGAGTACAGCTTGACAACTACTCTGACTCGTTGTCTTCAGCTCCATATTGTATCTCGTAGTCCACTCCTTCGATTCCACATGATAGGTCCGGCTCTTCATAGTAGACGTTGTTCCGGACCTCCGTAGCATACACCTGGTCATCCTTCTAGCCCTCAAAGTCTAGCAAGGGGTTCAAAGGAAAGGGTGATTCACAACGTTACCCAGCAAGTTCACTATATGCAAGGTGGGAAGTTTGATGCTCTATCTACCACCTCGGACGATACATCCTTGGTACTATGCAGTTTTGGTAAACATTTCTTCAAAGATTGATTTTAATTATCAAAACTATGCCCATCAGCCTTCACAGGTTGACCAGAACTTCATGGAGTTCCTTTCCTACCGCGTTCGTAGATACTTCCCGGAACAGGGAGTAACATGTCATAGTTGTTACACTCTACAGAGGTGCGTTGCTTTACCCATAAGAGACCAACTCCTTGTTGCACAACCGGGCGTACTTTCCCGTCCACAATTCGATGATGTGGGGCCCAGTAGATGATCCAAGCCAATCACTGCCCCCTTCGTGACCCCGCATGTCCCCTTGGTGTACGCCATGACCACATCTTGAATTACGGCAATGGTTAGTACAGACCGTCAGATAGCAGAACTATCATGGGACGTTGAGGGCTCCCACCCATATGCTGCCTTTTTTCTACAAATTACCAATAAATGCACGCTACGAGGATAACAGCCACGACCTGGCCATCCGGATGCATGTGAGAGGAAGAAGATACACCTGACTTCTGCGTCCCATTGCAAATCTTATGGTTCACGCGTAATATACGGCGCTAGAATCACTGATGTCATGGGTTATTATTAAGTCCTAGGTTTTTTGCAATTGGAATCTTAGATTCCCTTGCAATTCTTAGTATTTATCATCACTTAGGATGATAATAGCATTTCATTTGTTTGAGAAAATACTTATTTTCTGTCTCCTTTAGAACATAGGTGATAACACACAATTTTCAAATACTTTCATAAAGACTCTTCAAAGGACATGATCAAGTAATGAACTTGCCTTGTGACTGCAAGGTAGTGAAGTCGGATGCTTCCACCTGACCGTGAGCTCCCGTTTCTACAAAGAACCATTATTGTCCGATAAGGACAATATTTAAAAAGCAATATGCAATGCATAGTAATGTCATGCAATGGTTTATAATTTGCTTATCTGGGTGTTTTACCCTCTTAGTAAAAGTTTGCTGTTTTCTTTAATTAAAAGAAAAGTATTACTTAAAGTGTTTGAAATCTTCATAAATATTATATTTAGTATTTTTATAATGACTAGTATTATTTTAAGAGTTTAAAATTGAATTTATTTAGTTTTAACTCTTTTAAATATTTAACTAAAATTCCTTTAAGGAAATAAGAATTTATTTTTATCACACTTAATTTACTTTTCAAAAATACAAACTAGTATTTTTCTATAATAGCACTCCCTTTTAGAATTGTAAGAATGAATTTTATTCAATTTGTATGTATTTGGTATATTTTTATAAAATTCCAAAGGAATATATACCTTAGTAATAATAATTTTAAATTTAATTACCTAGAATTCCATTTGTTATTTTTATTGAATAGAGGAAATTTCTATGAGTCCGTTGATATTTTATTTATATTTTTAGGATTTTTATTTTATTTCTTAGAACCATTTAAGTCCTAGGGGTATTTTGGTCATTTGACAATTTAATTAGCCTTTTTCTTTTTAAATTGGACCTAGCCCATTGGGCTGGCCCAGCCCTGACTCGGCCCATCTGGGCTGGTCAAACTCCTCTACCACGAGCGGCCTAGTGCCACTCGGTTTATCCCCTTTGCTCTCTCGTTCTCCTACTGTTTCGTCCCCATAGAGCCACCGCGATGCCGATGCTATCGCTGCTCGATTACTGCCTGGGCCACTCCGGCCACCGCCATGGTGTGTGGCGAGGTAGGCGATGCTGCTCCACCATCTGGCCCTATTCGATTCGTCTATAAGCATCTCTCTCGTCCAGGCTGACTCCACCCCGAACCCTACGGTTTGGGGGTTGCCGGTGATGTGGAGTTTCACCGCCCCGGTGGTGCTGTGTTGGGCTTATGGTTGTCCTGTGGTGCCGCCGCTACTGCCCGGGTAGCTGTGACTGCCGTGCCATGTCTTGGCACGGGTTGCAGCGCCCTCGGGTGCTCCCCGTGCCGCCGTGTGCGCTCACCAGTGATGCTGCTTCCTCTCCTAACTTCAGCGAGGACCACGGTGAGTTCCTCTCTCTCTCCCTCTCTTATTCTATGGCTTACCTTGCTACTCTCTGAGTGCTCACAATGTATGAACCCTAATTATGTCTGTCCACGACACTAGGGTTCATCCCTTTGTGCTAGGGTTCATCCCTTGATACCATGTTCATCTGAGGTGGTTTCCTACTAAATTTAGTTGTGTAGGGTTCACTGCTATACTGTGGTTCTTGGTGTTGACAGTAATTTCTGTCAGTAAGCTGTTAACTGAACTTTTACTCACTGTCCTGTTTCGGATTGGTGACATCATGGCTATGATCTGGATTGAGATTAATTATCTAGTTCTTGTTGATATGCTTTGGTATGAAAGAATTGGAGTTGGATGTCTAATCCAATTACTCTCTGATAATTGCTGATGATGGAATGCAAAGATGTCAAATATGATTCCTAATTGTTATGTTAGGAAAATGATTAAGTGTTCTTTTGAAAACATTGGATTATAGAATCCCTGGTAGAATTGCTTGGTTAGGATGGCCCTTGTGACACCTTCATTTGAATGGTACACAAGTTTCATCCAGATACTGGACTATTTTCTATTTGTGGTCTATTCTTCCTGAGAGTTGCAGAACATCCTATTGGATAAATTAGCCTATGATACTCTAGAATTTCACAAAGCCTATGATGTTGGTCTGAGGGAAAGCTATGGAAAAATAGCTCTTTTCACCTGCTGCTTCCTATCTCACATATCCTATGATGGATAATCCCTAAGTATGATTCCTACAATGTTTAGGAAAATGATTTCGTAGGCTATTCTAAAAATAGTAGGGTGGATCCTTAATGTTTAAGATCAAGTTTTAAAATGTATCATTTCTGAGGTGCTACCATCCATAGGATGTGCCCAGAAATGTTCATCCAAGGATGCCTGTGTATCTAGTTATTAAACTAGAGATTTCTATCCAAGATCAATGATGCAAAGGCTGAGATCTTGGTAGCAGCTTGAAAAGATTTATTAATGGCATTTGATCTTTCTTGTAGGATGGATATACACCTCACTTGGGTGTTTTTCTGAGAAGACCATATAAAACAACACATGCTCTATTTAATATATGATGATTTGATCATGTGATGGTTTTATGTGTACTCACCACACTACTTGATGGCTGGTGAGGTTGTGGTGTTGCTTGCTGGCTTGATCTTGTTAACTTGTGCTTGCTGGCTTGATCTAGCTCTACACCTCCTAGTGTTGCTCCTGTGGTCTTGTACTTGGCCATGCTATCCACCTGATCCACCCCTTCTTATGTTACCATCTTGTGGTGAATTGTTGGTTGATTTGGTAACCTGGATGGTGAATTTGTTAAGGTTTTGGCAAACTCAATGAGCTTTGCGTGTGTGCTTGAGAAGGCAAAGTGATTCCCTATAATTGTGCTTTGACTGGGTGCTCTGTTTTAGTGCTTGTACTGCTGCTGCTGTGTTGACAACACACTCCATGCATTTTGGTGACTAAGTTGTCTACCTGTGTGGTCTCGTTGTGTGGCCTGGCTAGGGATCAGATCAAGTGAAATAATCTTCACCTGTTACCCTTTTACTAGTTACTGTCCTGGTGAAACTTGCCCCTCTTTTTATTACTCTGTGATGTAATATGAACAATGCACTTCACTGTTCACCACTGAGAGTAAAACTAACTAACCCTTTATTTTCCTTTTAGTTGTTTTATCTTATTTGTAGGAACAAGATCTGGATACTCAAGATTTAGTATAGGAATATATAAGTATTATAGATTGTAGTTGTAACCTTATTTTTATTCTTTTTGTAAAGGATCTTGTAAAGATATTATTACAAGTTTATAAAGTTTTATTTCTTAAGCTTCTATTCTCTATAATATTCTGTTTTTGGTGTATTTATCACCATTTGTAATATTAATATGGAATGAATAAATAAGAATTCATTTCTTATTTAATTTTTCTTGTCTTAAATCCTTATTGTTGTTTAATATACCTATAATATAATCAAACAATGTTAATAAAATATTTTGGAAAACAATTTAATATTACTAACTTCTAATTTTCAAATTGATTTAAATTTCAAACTTGAATTCAAAATAACTTCCCCGAAGACTCAAAAATTCCTAAAGATCATGTCAAAATTCATAGCAGTCACTATAAAGAGCTATTCCTACCTCTAGTTAGTGAAAGGAACTCTGATCTCTTTAGGTTTTTGTTTGGCAAAAAAATTACCCTGATTTTTACAAATGCATGCATGCACAAACTTAGATTCCTATTTCTACCCTTCGTTGGATCCTAATGCTGGGGTGTTATAGACTTCCCCCTTAAATTAAACTTCATCCCGAAGTTTGTGGATGAGTACCTGAATAGTTCTAGATATGCTTCTCTTAAGTCATCCTCTTTTCTCAACCTTTTCTAGTTCTCCTCTAGAATTTTACAGGGTTTCTCGACATAAGTCAAATCTGCTTGTAGCTCGATCTCTTGATGTTTGATAGCATCATATGGAACTTTAAGACATTTCCGGAGTTGTGATACATGGAAAACATTGTGAATCTGGGCTAGCCTTTTTGGTAACTCAAGAGCAGAAGCTATTGTTCTATTCTGACTCAGTATCTTGAATGGTCCCCAATATATCTTGGGCTTAGTTTTCCTTTGACTCCAAATCTCTTCACTCCCTTCATCAGACTTACTTTGAGATATACCATATCCCCCACTTCTGGATGCCATGATCTTTGGCTTTGATCAGCATAACTCTTTTGTCGACTCTGAGCTATCTTCAATCAATCTCTGATAATATCAAGGATATCTTGATTTTCCTTGATATAGTCTGGTGCAAATTCCTTGCTACTACCAAGTTCATACCAGCATATAGGTGATCTACACTTTCTCCCGTATAGTACTTGGTATGGTGCTGCCTTCAGACTACTCTGGTAGCTATTGTTGTAGGAAAATTCTGCCAACGGTAGATGATCTTCCCATGAACCTCCAAAATCTAATGCACAAGATCTAAGCATGTCTTCCAAGATTTGATTGGTTCTTTCTGTCTGGCCTCCAGTTTCTGGATGATAGGCTGTGCTAAAATCCAACTTTGAGCCAAGTGCTTCATGTAATTGTTTCCAAATGCTGACGTAAATACAAATCCTCTATCTGATACAATTTTCTTGGGTACCCCGTGCTTACTCGCAATCTCTTTGATATAGATTTCCACTAATTTTTCGGCATTATCCTTTTGGTTTGGAATAAAATGCACACTGTTTGTGAATCTGTCCACAATCACCCATATCATATCCTTCCGCTTCGGTGTCATGGGTGACCCTGTGATAAAATCCATACCAATTTCTTCCCACTTCCATTCTGGAGTTTCTAAAGGTTGTAATGGTCCTGCTGGACTTTGATGTTCTACTTTTACCCTTTGACAAGTATGGCATTAGATACATACTTTGCAATATCTCTTTTCATATTGTTCCACCAAAATAATTCTTTTAAATCCATGTACATCTTTGTACTTCTAGGAATTATAGAATATGGTGTTTCATGGGCTTCCCGAAGTATCACCTCCCCGGCAACGGTGCTAGAAAATAGCTTGATGTCTACGCACTTCTATTCTTGTAGACAGTTGTTGGGCCTCCAAGTGCAGAGGTTTGTAGAACAGCAGCAAGTTTTCCCTTAAGTGGATCACCCAAGGTTTATCGAACTCAGGGAGGAAGTGGTCAAAGGTATTCCCTCTCAAGCAACCTTGCAATCAAGATACAAGAAGTCTCTTGTGTCCCCAACACACCCAATACACTTGCCAGGTGTATAGGTGCACTAGTTCGGCGAAGAGATAGTGAAATACAAGTGGTATGGATAATTATAAGTGGTAACGATGCCAGAAAATAGCTTGCTGGCATGGAAGAGACTAAAGGAAAACTGAAATAAAGATGGAAGCAAGCAAACATGTAACAGATCTAATTGTAAACAGTGTATCAATGCTTAGAAACAAGGCCTAGGGATCATACTTTCACTAGTGAACACTCTCATATAAATATATTCTCTTTATGATACTACTCTTAACTACTCTCCGGTTGGACACTCTAATCGATGGTAGGGCTATAACAGCACACCTCAAAGTAAGTCTTTCCCATCTAGAAAACCCCACACTGTCACCTTGAGTACTAGATGAGTCCAACAAACACCACAATTTCATAAAGGCATCCAACTCCAAATATAACTCCTAACAAGTATTTGTAATCTCTAGCCTAAGTGCCACCATGATGTGCATGCTGTCACTTTCACACACATGGGGAGAGAAGAGATCTATTAAAGCACTTGAGTAGCAAGGTATATCTACTTGATTACAAAGCTCATGATCACAATATGATCATGTATAGAGAGAGAGATGAACACATAGCTACCAGAAGAACCCTTAGCCTTGAGAGAGAACTACTCCCTCCTCATCATGGGAATCAACAACAGCGATGGAGATGATGGTGGAGATCGATGGAGATGGCTCTGGGGGCACTTCCCCGTCCCGGCAGGGTGCCGGAACAGAGACTTTCTGTCCCCCGAATCTCCCCTTCGGTTGCGGTGGCGCTGTGGAAACTTTCATGGATGGAGGCTTGACGATTTAAGGTTTATGCATCGGGAGGCTCTTATCGGCGAGAGGGGAGACCGAGGGGTGCCGGAGGGGCCCACACCACCCCCTGGCGTGGCCTAGCCTGGCCCGCACCACCAAGTGGTGTGGCCACCCTCTGGCCCTTCTCTGTCTCGTATTCTGGCTCCAAGTGTCCCCCGGTAAAATAATAACTTTGGCTTTTGTCCCGTCCAATTCCGAGAATATTCATTTTCTGACTGCCTGGAACCAAAAACAGCAGAAAACAGGCAGCTAGCACTGTGGCTCTTTTTAATAGGTTAGTCCAAGAAATCATATGAAAAGTACTCCAAAGTGTGGACAAAACACAAGAAAGTAGATAAAACCAAGCATGGAACATCAAAAATTATAGATACATTTGCAATGTATCAACATCCCCAAGCTTAACTCCTGCTCGTCCTCAAGTAGGTAAGTGATAAAAAGAAAGAATAATTTTTGAGGTGACATGCACCATCATAAACTTGATCAAAGTATTTGTAAAATATTTAAAGCTGGGATCATAGTACTTCAACATAGCATGAAAGGTAAAGTTCTAGCAATAAGACATAGCAACTATGTTATAACATTAAAAGGCATAAACAAAAGATTCATGAATAACAATACTTTGCAAGACGTTTGTTTTTTTCACATAAAGAAAACATAGCATAGTATCATTCAGCTTGTCCCTCATAGAGTAGCAAACATAAATGCAGAGGACACCTTCAAAGTTCATAAGAGTGACTAGATACAAATAGTTTAAAACAAGCAATATCAAAGTTATGCATCAATCAACAAGTCTTGGGACAATGCACATAGAACTAAGAATGGCCACTATGCTCTTAAAGTAGGTGCATAAAGATAGAAGGTGGAGATTCAATATAAAAGTGGAAGAAAGGCCTTCAAAGAAGGAAGTAGGGATTCAAGTCTCATAAAGAGCTTCCAAAAATTATGGTACTTATAGCTTTCAACTCTCATTGCCCCTATCATAAGCATCTTTAAGGTGATTAAGGTTAAAGTGACACAACTAATAGGATATGCTTGACAAGTTATAAACCGAAATCTCATGCCCCTTACTTACGAAGACCGAACCTCATGCTACTCAACTTTAGTCAGAAGTAAGCTCTTGTCATTGTAAGTACATATGTATCATAAAGAACTGCCAACGGGGTACCCCTTGCACATGATACAGGAGCTATCCCATAATCAAAATGACAAGGCAAGCAGACAATGAGCATCTCAGCGATCTTTTTATTTGCTATTTGCATAGGTTTTTATTGAGGATGCTTCATAGAGTGCTCATTATGGTGATGCTGCAAGTTTCCACCATGATTAGGCATGGCTTAGGCTAGCGGCCCAGGCGTTTCTCTAACACACATAAAAACTCCATGATCTTACAAGTTCCACTTTTATTTTACACCATCGGGATCCATAAGCAAAAGAACATGATATCAACGGGGTCCAAAGTACAAGTGCAATGTTGAAAGCGTTCCCCATGATACATGGTTCTGCTAATTTCAACTTATAAAGCGCAAGCATATACGCAACAAAGAAGGACCCAATGGTTCAAGTTTATTAAATGCAAGAAAAGTAAAGTGTGCCATCAAGTTCGTGAGAGCTTTAATCACTAATTTTCACATAACAAGTTTAATTTGGAAGGTAAACAAAAACATGAATATACCTGGAATAGCATATGCTAGTAGGTAGGTATGGTGGACTCTTTGGAATAACTTGGTTTAGGGAGTTGGATGCATGAGTAGAACTCATACTTGGTTGCGGAGGCTAGCAAAAGACTGGGAGCGACAAACTAAGAGAGAAATAATGGCCATAATCATGCAGAGCGACAAAACATCATTAATTAAAGCATAAAGTGATACTACAAGTTGAAAACTAAAGGATCACAAAGGCTTATGGTGACTTGGAATAGTCATAACATGGTGCGAGCATGCGCCAAGTCAACCAAAATAAAGCATCAAAGGAGAATACCACAATACTATGCTTCAATATGCTAAAACAACGCATAATCCTTCCAAGGCACATTAAGCAATCTCAATTGTTTATAACAAGTCATACTAAAACAAAGAATACTAAGCATAAACCAAAACAATATCAAGCATGACATGATAAAGCATAGGCCACAGTCAAAAACAAGCTCCCTTTACCACTTAAGCATGAACTTTCCTACTCTTTTTCCAAACCAAACCAAACTATTTGAAATCCAACGTATGAAAGAGGGGGTCCAACCAATTTATTCAGCAAACTAAGAAAACCAAGCAAACCAAAAACCAAAATGAAAACGAAAAAGAAGACGCTCCAAGAACAACACAACTGTGCATGAAACAATAAAAATGAAGCGTTTGGAAGAAACCTAGGATTTTTATTGATGAAGAGGGGGATGCCTTGGGCATCCCCAAGCTTTGATGCTTGTACTTCTTGGATATTTCTTGGGGTGACACGCGTGGCATCCCCAAGCTTGAGTTTTAGTCCATCCTTCATCTCATTACTCATTCCTTCCATACACCTGAAATTTTTCCTTCATACAAAACTTCACACAATCTTTATTAGCAACATTAGTGCACTCAAGATAATAGGTCTTAAGGTTCAGTTCTAACAACAAATAAACTTCCATTAGAACACCAGCTACTGTAGAACTTCCCTCAAAAATCTCAATTCCCCAAAAGAACTCAAAATGGAACAAACAAGAAGCAAATGCAAATAATGGTAGAAATCTCTCAAAACCGACCAGCAGGTAAAGACGAATTTTTTCGAAGACCTTCTGTTGCTCAAATCAAAAAAGTGTTGAACTAACGAAAGTTAGATAACAACCTGGGGCAGAAGCACAAAAATTCACGCCTCAAAAGGACGTACAGAGATTTTACACGAATTTTTACGGTGAAGCACAAAAATCTGTTTCGGGACAGAAAATTTCCCAATCATTACTTCTCTCTCATTAGAGGTTACTCTTGGCACAAAAGGCAAATAAAAAGGATAAGGAGCGGTTATTACAGAGGTAATAACTTCCAAGACTTATCTAAAACTTTTGGGTTATCTCCCAATAAGTACTTTTTTTTAACACCTTTAAGTTAGGGATGATAGTTTGAGAAGATGCTCACATAAGAAATATGAATTGAGGTAAAAGAGAGCATCAAGAAGAAAATTCAAGACACATTTAAGTCTAACCCACTTCCTATGCATAGGAATCTTGTAAATAAACAAGTCATGAAAGCACAAAGCAACAAACATAGTAAAGCAAAACAAGTGCAACTTCAAGACTTTCAACATAAAGAGGGGAAACTTAATAATGTTGTTGAGATACATAAAACCATGTTCCCCTCTCTCATAATAATTTTAAGTCGCATCATGAATAAAATTAACAATATAACTATCACATAAAACATTCTTATCATGAGCCACATGCATAAAACAATTATTACTCTCCTTATAAGAATAGTCATTCTTATTAATCATAGTGGGAGCAAATTTAACAAAATAGCTATCATTATTATTCTCATCACCATAATCATCAAATATAGGAGGCATATTATAATCATAATTATTTTTCTCCTCAATAGTAGGTGGACTGAAAATATCATACTCATCATTTTAATCATCATATTTGGAGGTTTGGTATCATCATAAGCAATAGAATAGCTATCTTCCAAAGCTGGGGAACTAAAAAGATCATTTTCATAAAAACTAGCTTCCCGAAGCTTAGACTTTTCCATAGCATTAGCAATAATGGTGTCCAAAGAATTCATACTAATAACATTGCTATTAGCATGCAAGTAAAGTTCCATAGGTTTTTTAATTTTCTCTTCAAACACTTCATGTCCTAACTCAAGATAAATACTATAAAGCTCTCTAATTTTGTTGTTGTTTTCCATTAAGCCTAGCTAGTGAAAACAAGAAACAAAAAGACAAAAATTTCAGAATCTAAAGGAAATAACTTCGAGCACTCACATCAGAGGATGTGAGTACCTTTTACCTTACCTCCCCGGCAACAACGCCAGAAAATAGGCGTTTGCCGTGGGAGGTTCTTCTTCTTTAATCCTCCGGTGTGGAATACCTTTTACCTTACCTCCCCGGCAACAGCGCCAGAAAATAGCTTGATGTCTACGCACTTCTATTCTTGTAGACAGTTGTGGGGCCTCCAAGTGCAGAGGTTTGTAGAACAACAGTATGTTTTCCCTTAAGTGGATCACCCAAGGTTTATCGAACTCAGGGAGGAAGTGGTCAAAGGTATTCCCTCTCAAGCAATCCTACAATCAAGATACAAGAAGTCTCTTGTCTCCCCAACACACCTAATACACTTTTCAGGTGTATAGGTGCACTAGTTTGGCGAAGAGATACTGAAATACAAGGGGTTGGGATAATTATAAGTGGTAACGGTGCTAGGAAATAGATTGATGGCATGGAAGAGACTAAAGGCAAACTGAAATAAAGATGTAAGCAAGCAAACATGTAACAGATCTAGTAGCAAATGGCGTATCAATGCTTAGAAACAAGGCCTAGGGATCATACTTTCACTAGTGAACTCTCTCATATAAATATCTTCTCTTTATGATACTTGATGTCTACACACTTCTATTCTTGTAGACAGTTGTGGGGCCTCCAAGTGCATAGGTTTGTAGAAGAGCAGCAAGTTTTCCCTTAAGTGGATCACCCAAGGTTTATGGAACTCAGGGAGGAAGTGGTCAAAGGTATTCCCTCTCAAGCAACCTTCCAATCAAGATACAAGAAGTCTCTTGTGTCCCCAACACACCCAATACACTTGTCAGGTGTATAGGTGCACTAGTTCAGCGAAGAGATAGTGAAATACAAGTGGTACAGATAATTATAAGTGGTAACGGTGCCATAAAATAGCTTGCTGGCGTGGAAGAGACTAAAGGAAAACTGAAATAAAGATGGAAGCAAGCAAACATGTAACAGATCTAATTCCAAATGGTGTATCAATGCTTATAAACAAGGCGTAGGGATCATACTTTCACTAGTGAACACTCTCATATAAGTATATTCTCTTTATGATACTACTCTTAACTACTCTCCGGTTGGACACTCTAATCGATGGTAGGGCTATAACAACACACCTCAAAGTAAGTCTTTACCATCTAGAAAACCCCACACTGTCACCTTGAGTACTAGATGAGTCCAACAAACACCACAATTTCATAAAGGCATCCAACTCCAAATATAACTCCTAACAAGTATTTGTAATCTCTAGCCTAAGTGCCACCATGGTGTGCATGCTGTCACTTTCACACACATGGGGAGAGAAGAGATCTATTAAAGCACTTGAGTAGCAAGGTAGATCTATAGATTACAAGCTCATGATCACAATATGATCATGCATAGAGAGAGAGATGAACACATAGCTACCGGTAGAACCCTCAGCCTTGAGAGATATCTACTCCCTCCTCATCATGGGAATCAGTAATGGTGATGGAGATGGTGGTGGAGATCGATGGAGATGGCTCCGGGGGCACTTCACCGTCCCGGCAGGGTGCCGGAACGGAGACTTTCTATCCCCCGAATCTCCCCTTTGGTGGCGGCGGCGAAGTAGAACTTTTCGTGGATTTCTGATTGACTACCTAGGGTTTTTGCCTCGGGGGAGATATATAGGAGAAAGAGGCAAGTGATACTACAAGTTGAAAACTAAAGGATCATAAAGGCTATAGTGACTTGAGATAGTCATACATGGTGTGAGCATGCGTCAAGTCAACCCAAATAAAGCATCAAAGGAGAATACCACTATACTATGCCTTAATATGCTAAAACAACGCATGATTCATCCAAGGCACATTAAGCAATCTCAATTGTTTATAACAAGTCATGCTACAACAAAGAATACTAAGCATAAAGCCAAACCAATATCAAGCATGGCATGACAAAGCATAGGCCACAGTCAAAAACAAGCTCTCTTTAACACTTAAGCATGAACTTTCCTACTCTTTTCCAATCCAAACCAAACTATTTGAAAACCAATGTATGAAAGAGGGGGTCCAACCAATTTATTCAGAAAACTATGAAAACCAAGCAAACGAAAAACCAAAACGAAAACGAAAAAGAAGACGCTCCAAGAACAACACAACTGTGCATGAAACAATAAAAATGAAGCGTTTGGAAGAAACCTGGGATTTTTATTGATGAAGAAGAGGATGCCTTGGGCCTCCCCAAGCTTCGACGCTTGTACTTCTTGGATATTTCTTGGGGTGACACGCGTGGCATCCCTAATCTTGAACTTTAGTCCATACTTCATCTCATTACTCATTCCTTCCATACACCTGAAAATTTTCCTTCATACAAAACTTCACACAATCTTTATTAGCAACATTAGTGCACTCAAGATAATAGGTCTTTAGGTTCAGTTCCAACACCAATAAAACTTCCATTAAAACACTAGCTACTATAGCACTTCCTTCAAAAAGCTCAATTCCCCAAAAGAACTCAAAGAGGAACCAACAAGAAGCAAATGCAGAAAATAGCAGAAATCTGTCAAAACAGACCAGCAGGTAAAGACGAATTTTTTCTAAGACCTTCTGTTGCTCAAATCAAAACGTGTTGAACTAACTAAAGTTATATAACAACCTGGGGCAGAAGCACAAAAATTCACATCTCAAAAAGACGTTCAGAGATTTTACAGGAATTTTTACGGTGAAGCACAGAAATCTGTTTCGGAACATCAACTTTCCCAATCATTACTTCTCTCTCATTAGAGGTTAGTCTTGGCACAAAAAGCAAATAAAAAGGATAAGGAGTGGTTATTACTGAAGTAATAACTTCCAAGACTTATCTAAAACTTTTGGGTTATCTCCCAATAAGTACTTTTCTTTAACGCCTTTAAGTTAGGCTTGATAGTTTGAGAAGATGCTCACATAAGAAATATGAATTGAAGTAAAAGAGAGCATCAAGAAGCAAATTCAAAGCACATTTAAGTCTAACCCACTTCCTATGCATAGGAATCTTGTAAAGAAATAAGTCATGAAAGCACAAAGCAACAAGCATAGGAAAGCAAAACAAGTGCAACTTCAAAATTTTCAACATAAAGAGGGGAAACTTAATATTATTTAGATGCATAGAACCATGTTTCCCTCTCTCATAATAACTTTCAGTAGCATCATGAATAAAATTAACAATATAACTATCACATAAAACATTCTTATCATGAGCCACATGCATAAAAGAATTAATACTCTCCACATAAACATAGTCATTCTTATTAATTATAGTGGGAGCAAATTCAACAAAATAGCTATCATTATTATTCTCATCACCATAATCAGGAGGTATATTGTAATTATAAATTATTTCCTCTTCAATAGTAGGTGGACTGAAAATATCATATTCATGATTGTAATCATCATATATTGGAGGTTTGGTATCATCATAAGCAATAGAATAGCTATCTTCCAAAGCTGGGGAACTAAAAAGATCATTTTCATAAAAACTAGCTTCCCAAAGCTTAGACTTTTCGATACCATTAGCAATAATGGTGTTCAAAGAATCCAGACTAATAACATTGCTATTAGCATGCAAATAAAGATCCATATGTTTTTTAATTTTCTCTTCAAACACTTCATGTCCTAACTCAAGATAAATACTATAAAGCTCTCTATTTTTGTTGTTGTTTTCCATTAAGCCTAACTAGTGAAAACAAGAAACAAAAAGACAAAATTGTAGCATCTAAAGGAAATAACTTCGAGCACTCACACTGGAGGATGTGAGTACCTTTTACCTTACGTCCCCGGCAACAGCGCCAGAAAATAGGCATTTGCCGTGGGAGGTTCTTCTTCTTTAATCCTCCGGTGTGAATACCTTTTACCTTACCTCCCCGGCAACGGCGCCAGGAAATAGCTTGATGTCTACGCACTTCTATTCTAGTAGACAGTTGTTGGGCCTCCAAGTGCAGAAGTTTATAGAATAGCAGCAAGTTTTCCCTTAAGTGGATCACCCAAGGTTTATCGAACTCAGGGAGGAAGTGGTCAAAGGTATTCCCTCTCAAGCAACCTTGCAATCAAGATACAAGAAGTCTCTTGTGTCCCCAACACACCCAATACACTTGTCAGGTGTATAGGTGCACTAGTTTGGTGAAGAGATAGTGAAATACAAGTGGTATGGATAATTATAAGTGGTAACGGTGCCAGAAAATAGCTTGCTGGCATGGAAGAGACTAAAGGAAAACTGAAATAAAGATGGAAGCAAGCAAACATGTAACAGATCTAATTGTAAATAGTGTATCAATGCTTAGAAACAAGGCCTAGGGATCATACTTTCACTAGTGAACACTCTCATATAAATATATTCTCTTTATGATACTACTCTTAACTACTCTCCGGTTGGACACTCTAATCGATGGTAGGGCTATAACAACACACCTCAAAGTAAGTCTTTCCCATCTAGAAAACCCCACACTGTCACCTTGAGTACTAGATGAGTCCAACAAACACCACAATTTCATAAAGGCATCCAACTCCAAATATAACTCCTAACAAGTATTTGTAATCTCTAGCCTAAGTGCCACCATGATGTGCACGCTGTCACTTACACACACATGGGGAGAGCAGAGATCTATTAAAGCACTTGAGTAGCAAGGTAGATCTACTTGATACAAAGCTCATGATCACAATATGATCATGCATAGAGAGAGAGATGAACACATAGCTACCGGTAGAACCCTTAGCGTCGAGAGAGAACTACTCCCTCCTCATCATGGGAATCAGCAACGGTGATGGAGATGGTGGTGGAGATCGATGGAGATGTCTCCGGGGGCACTTCCCCGTCCTGGCAGGGTGCCGGAACAGAGACTTCCTGTCCCTCGAATCTCCCCTTTGGTGGCAGCGGTGCTGCGGAACTTTTCGTGGATTTCTGATTGACGATTTAGGGTTTTTGCCTCGGGGGGACTTTATAGGCGAAGGAGGCAAGGTCGGTGGCCGACCAGGGGGCCCACACCACCTGGTGGCACGACTAGGGCTAGCCCGTGCCTGGGAGGGTGTGGCCAGGCCCTGGCCTTCCTCCGTCTCGTATTCTAGCTCCGTGAGTCTTCCAGTAAAATATCAACTTTGGCTTTTGTCCCGTCCAATTCCGAGAATATTCATTTTCTGACTTTTCGGAACCAAAAAGAGAAGAAAATAGGCAACTGGCACTGTGGCATCTTGTTAATAGGTTAGTCCAAGAAATCATATGAAAAGTACTCCAAAGTGTGGACAAAACGTAAGAAAGTAGATAAAACCAAACATGGAACATCAAAAATTATAGATACATTTGCAATGTATCAATACTACTCTAAACTACTCTCCGGTTGGACACTCTAATCGTTGGTAGGGATATAACAGCACACCTCAAAGTAAGCCTTTCCCATCTAAATAACCCCACACTGTCACCTTGAGCACTAGATGGTTCCACCAAACACCACAATTTCATAGATACATCCAACTCCAAATATAACTCATAACAATTATTTGTAATCTCTAGCCTAAGTGCCACCATGGTGTGCACGCTGTCACTTTCACACACATGGGGAGAGCAGAGATCTATTAAAGCACTTGAGTAGCAAGGTAGATCTACTTGATACAAAGCTCATGATCACAATATGATCATGCATAGAGAGAGAGAGATGAACACAGAGCTACCGGTAGAACCCTTAGCCTTGAGAGAGACCTACTCCCTCCTTATCATGAGAATCAGCAATTGTGATGGAGATGGTGATGGAGATCGATGGAGATGGCTCTGGGGGCACTTCCCCATCCCGGTAGGGTGCCGGAATAGAGACTTTCTATCCCCTGAATCTCCCCTTCGGTGGCGGCGGTGCTACAGAACTTTTCGTGGATTTCTGATTGACTCTTTAGGGTTTATGCATCAGGAGGCTCTTATAGGCGAGAGGGGAGACCGAGGGGGTGCCGGAGGGTCCCACACCACCCCCTGGCGCGGCCTGGCCTGGCCCAGGCCACCAGGTGGTGTGGCCACCCTCTGGCCCTTCTCCGTCTCGTATTCTGGCTCCAAGTGTCCCCCGGTAAAATAATAACTTTGGCTTTAATTTTGTCCCGTCCAATTCCGAGAATATTCATTTTCTGACTTCCTAGAACCAAAAATAGCAGAAAACAGGCAGCTGGCATTGTGGCTCTTGTTAATAGGTTAGTCCAAGAAATCATATGAAAAGTAATCCAAAGTGTGGACAAAACACAAGAAAGTAGATAAAATCAAGCATGGAACATCAAAAATTATAGATACATTTGCAATGTATCAAGAAGTATTTGAGACTTTTGTGGTCAGTGTATAACTCACACCTTGCCCCATAGAGAAAATGCCTCCATCCTTTTAAAGCAAAGACTACTGCTGCTAACTCTAAATCATGAGTTGGATAATTCACTTCATGTGGTTTCAGTTGTCTAGATCCATAAGCAATGACCTTACAATCTTGCATAAGCACACAACCTAATCCTTCCTTAGATGCATCACAATATCCATAAGCAATGACCTTACAATCTTGCATAAGCACACAACCTAATCCTTCCTTCGATGCATCACAATATCCATAAGCAATGACCTTACAATCTTGCATAAGCACACAACCTAATCCTTCCTTAGATGCATCACAATATCATGTGGTTCTGGTTGGCAAACTCTCTGGCATTGTCCAGTTCCTGCTGTCGGTCATGCAGCAAGAAGTCAAGGTTCTCCACTTGACGCCTCAACTCTGGGTGACTTGGCATCTCCATCGGCATTCCCATGAAGTCACGTCTTGCATAGTGGGCAAAACGGGTTCCTTGAATCTTGTTGACACTGAGGGCACATAGACGTGCGAGAGCTTCATGCATTGCCCTGGCTAATCCATCTAGCCAGTTGTTCTCTCTCACGGAGAACTTAATTCTCCTGAAAGTTGGTGCTTTGATGCTTCCCCGAAGATCCGCGGTGACTAGCCACTGTAGGTCTCCTCCTGGGGGTCCTGGAAATTGAGCTCCAAGAAACTCCGGATCTGGGCGTCCCAGTAACTCCGACAGTGAATCTAGATCCCTCTCGAAGATCAGCTGACCTCTGTTTCCCAACTGGTAAAACTTGCTAAATTGAGTCTCCATTTACACGAATTAAGGATGAGGAAGTTAGTGAAGTGATCAAGTGTGTCAAATTTTAAGTGGTAATGTAAGAATTTTGAGGAACATGTATTTTTTTGAGAAAGAATGAGTTCACACGGGTAAGAGAGGAAATAGTTTTTCATAAATACTCACTTTGGTTTTGAAGCTAAGTTTTTGGTTTGGACGTCCATTTTAACTAGGATCTCCTATGGTCAGGATGGCTCTGATACCAACTTGTCAACACCCGGATTTTTAATCCCAGATGCCCGTTATGCCATACCTCGCAATCCCAGGATTACCATTTTTGCGAGACATAATGGATTGGATATCACAGTACATCATCCATTACAAACCATACATAAGGTTTTACACAAATAAGGATCTCATGATCCAGTCTTTAATACAACAAGCAGCGGAAATAAGCGATAGCGTAGCGGTGGGGTCCATCTTCAGGGGCACAGGCAATGCAGACCAAGGCAGATAGTCCTAGTTATCATAGCCGTCCTGCTGACCATCATCTTGATAATCTCCTTCATAGTCTGGCCATGATAATAGCCAGGGACAAAAGCCATGAGTACTCTTTAAGTACTCGCAAACTACTACTAGAAAGGAGTATAATTCTAAATTAAAGTACTGAATCTAAGTTAACTATCAATTTAAGTTTGAAACCTAAGCTGAGTTCAGAAGCAAAGATAGATAGAATAAAATTCTAGAATCACTTAAGTTGGGAAGCTATTTTCATCAACACAACCCTGTTGTGGTCAAGTCAAAGTTCATCATTCATTTCAAGTTATTTAGAAAACATCTGACAACGAAACAGTATGGCCATTCCAACTATCCATAACCGCGGACGTGGCTATTCGAATAGTTTGACACTCTACAGAGGTGGTACACTTTCACCACAAGATTCGATACATCTGTCAGGGATAACCCTGAATCATCATACTTAGTATGCAGATAATCAAACATAACCTTCCCTTTACACACCCTAGTACAAGCACCTCTCCTATGAGCATGGCCTCCCAACCATGACCATCAATCATCTTGGGCACTACATAGGTGGTAAACATTGAGAGGTAGCCTCAGCTCAAACCTCCCCCGTAAGGGAACTAATACTAATGCATATAAATTTCCAGCTAAGCCTTACCCAATTCAGGTAATGTGGTTGTACGATAAATTTGGAATGGTATCGCATCCGAATCCAACCATCAGTTTTATAAAAGGGTTAAGGCTCATGCCTCGTCATTTTCATCATCATAAACCAGTTTTGTTTCTCAACACATGTCAAAACATCTCAATAGAATGACTCATCATTCCAAGGTTTTCATAATTCATTTTCACCAAGTGTTCTCATCTAAAGTGACTCGAGTTTTTGATCTATACTAAGGTACTAAGTTAAGAGTGTTCACTAAGGTGGAAAGATGGGATCAATATCATGCCATAGAATGACATCTAAAGGTTTCTAAGTAGGTCAAGTTTTATACTCCTTATGCTACCTTTAAAATTAAGTAAGGGACTTTGTGTAAACTAAGGGAGGTAAAACTTGTCAATAAGACTTGGGGTACTAATAGTTAAAGGGGGGTGATCAAAGCATGCTTAAGGCATCTTTTCTAAACCATCTAGTTTTATTCTAGCTTATTAACAATAGCTTGATAAAGTATGTTTTGCAAGGGTTAGCTTGCCACTAATAGCTTGCCTTGGTTGGTGCAGTGGTTGAAGTTTTCTTCTTCTTCTTCTTGGTAGAACTCCTCCTCCTCGAAAGCTTGGTTGGTACTAGCGTCTATAAATACGTAGGGAGTAGAAAATCACCAAACAATACTTAACTAGGCTAAGTAGCATTCTAAACACACACAATTTATGATCTATTATCATCACAAGCATCACAAGTTTAATTTCAATAGTTTCATCCTTTTTATTTTAGAAAAGTAATTTCTACTCATTGAAATATTAACTAAAATTTAATATTCACCACCAAAATATGGGATCATGTGGACACATGTCCTCACCACATATTCTAACATGTGGGAATGAGATTTAAAGGTTGGATCAATATTACTTTGGTTTAAGTTCATTATTTAATGATTTAAAGTGACTAGAAATGCATATATAGCATTATTTTGGTACTAGTCCAAAGTCACTGCATGTAAACCTTAATATTATTACATATTTAGATAGATATGATGAAATGTGATTTTTGAGAGTTGGAATCAACTCAAAAGCTAACTTGGTTGATTTTATAAAAATGTTGCAAGTTGCAAAAGCTTCTGTCTTGTTATTTTTATTAGGAGAGATCTATAACTCTAATTGAATTAAATCCAACGGTCTTGGATAGATCATTTTAATACCTTTCAGAAAAAATTGGTTTCATGCAATTTGGATTTCTAAAACTCTCTGGATTGATTTTCAAACTAGTGGACAGAAACTAGATTCAAACTAAAAAGAAAAATCCAGATTTGAATCGATGGGCTAGCGCGGGAAAAGAAATGGGCCGGCCCAGTGGCGCTCCGCTGCGTGGGGCTCAGCTGACGGGGGGTCCCGCTTGTCAGCGGCACTTCACACGCGAAACGGTACGCGCGCTGTGGGCCATGCGATTAGAAGCGTGATCAACGGCTGCGAGTCGTCGTCGACGACAAACGGGTCGCCGGCGAGCTCGAACCCTAGCGGCTCGGTGGGGGTCTACTGGGGGCGTACCAAGGCTCCAGCGAGGTGGGCGAGGTGGGCGAACAACGTGGAAGACGACGGCGAGGCGAGGCGTGGTCGCGGCTGAGCTTGGGGCGGTCGAAATCAACGGCACCCTTCTCCTCTAGAGGCAGTGGCTCGGGCTCCAATTCCGGCGAGCTGCTGCTCCACTTGCTCCGGCGAGAGGTGGGTGAGGTTCAGAGAGGTGAGGGGAGTGGAATGGTGTGGAGAAGAATGGCTAGGGAGGGCTCCTTTTATAGGCCAGACGGTGAGACCGAGCGGGATGGGCGTGACATGGCTACACATGAGCTAGCGGCATGGCTGGGGATGGCGATCGATGGGCAGTTCCCTGGCGGTGCTCTAGGACTTAAATGCGGCCGTAGGGGCGGTGGTATGCGGTCTGGGCAAGGTGGCGCTCTGAGAGGCAGAGGTGGCGGTGTCCACGGCGAGCGGTGGCTGTGGGGCTTTGGGCGGCGAACGGGGATGTCTGGGGTATTCTCCAGGTCGAGGCGGAGCAGCGGGCACGGGCTGCGGTCGAGCGTGCTCTGTGGGCGACATCGGCATGGTGCAGTGGCACTTGGCGCGGGTTCTCCTCGGTGGTCCACGGCAACACTTGGCTCGGGCAAGGGACAGAGAGGGGCAGTGAAGTGTTGGCTACCTCCTAGACATGGCGAGGGAAGGGGGAGTGGTCTACTGGGGTGAGGGCAAGGTTTGGCCGGCGAGTTGGTGCTCGGGATGGCTTGGCCTGGGGGTTAGGGACAAGGGACAGAGGTGCTAAAGGCCTGGTTATACCAAGAGGGGACAGAGAGGTTAAATGGAGATCAAATGGGGGAAAAACCCTGTGCAGAATAGTGAGATAGGATTAGAGGTGAGATTAAGCATGCCAAGTGTTTGATGAAATGGCCGCAAGAGAAAAAGTTTTGAATATTGAGTTCAAAATTTTTGAGTGATCTCCACTAGGGATAGGTAGTCTCTGGTTGCAAGGGTTTTGAAAATGGAGCTCAAATAGATGGTTTTTGAAATAGGGGTGATCTATGCATATGCATTAGATTCAATTTTAAACTATCATTTAAAATAGCTATCAGAATGTTTTTAGCAGATCAAAAGGTGGGCCTTGGTACCTCATTATGTGTACTAGCAAGGGGTGCAAAGATCAAGAATTGTTTCTATTGATAGATGAGTACTAGGAATAGCCAAAGTAGGCATGAGAGTTAAATTTGCCAAAATGACCATTCCTTCATTTTAATTCTTTTTGATTTGATTTTCTTTAGGAAAAGTTTGGGAATGATGTAGATGATGTTTAAATCACCTAAGAAACATTTTACAAGCATTGTATCAATCAATCATGGCAATTCAAATAACTCCTATTTTAAATGCACACATATATGAATGCTTTCATTTTAAATTTGGAAAAGTTTTTGTTAACCCTATTTTTGGATGATTTGATCTTGATAAGCTTGGATTAAAGTTTTGGGATGTTACAAACCTTCCCCCCTTAAACAAAATCTCGTCCCGAGATTTACCAAGAAAACTAGGAACTAAAGAGATCTGGGAACTCTGTCCTAATGTAATCTTCGCGCTCCCAAGTAGCTTCCTCCTCGGTATGGTTGCTCCACTGAATCTTGAGAAACTTGATACTCCTAGTCCTGGTGGTTCTGTAGGCTACTTCTAAGATACGGATGGGTACTTCCCGATAGGTCAGGTCCTTGTTGATTTCCACAGCTCTGTGATCGATGTTCTTGAAAACTTTAGTCTTCTCAGGCACTTCTAGGCATTTGCAAAGTAACGAGATATGGAACACATTGTGGGTGGCTGACATCTCTTCAGGTAGTTCCAGTTGATACGATACTTCTCCTCGGTGGTTCAGAATTTTGAAAGGTCCGATATATCTGGGGGCTAACTTTCCCTTCAGACTAAAGCGTTGAGTTCCCTTCAATGGTGAAACCTTGAGATATACGAAATCTCCGACATTGAAAGTCAGGTCTCTCCTTCTCTTGTCAGCATAGCTCTTCTGTCTGGATTGGGTGGTCTTGAGGTGCTCACGGACTTTGTGAACTTTCTCTTCTGCTTCTCGAAGAATGTCGGGTCCAAAGATCTGACTCTCTCCTACTTGCGACCAATTCAACGGGGTACAACACTTTCATCCGTATAGGAATTCAAATGGTGCCATCTGCAAACTAGCCTGATAGTTGTTGTTATATGAGAATTCTGCGAACGGCAGGCAGTCTTCCCATTTTGATCCGTATTCCAACACACAAGCTCTAAGCATATCCTCTAGGATCTGGTTGACTCTCTCACCGGCCCATCTGCTTATGGGGTGATAAGCGGTACTGAAATTCAATTTGGTTCCTAAACCTTCCTGGACTTTCTGCCAAAATCTTGAAGTAAACTGGGTTCCTCGATCTGAGACGATGGTCTTGGGGGTTCCATGCAGACTAAAATTTCTAGCAATGTACAGCTCTGCTAGTTTTGCACTCTGGTAGGTTGTCTTGACAGGTATGAAGTGGGCTACCTTGGACAGTCTAACAACTATGACCCAGATTGAGTCATTTCCCATACTAGAAGTGGGTAAACCGGTGATAAAGTCCATTCCGACGGAATCCCATTTCTATTCCGGAATCTGCAATGGTTGACATAGTCCTGCAGGTCTCTGATGCTCTGCTTTGACTCTTTGATAGATGTCACATTTGGCGATGTAGCTTCCGATCTCTCTTTTCATCTTGTGCCACCAAAATTGCTCTTTCAAATCCTGATACATCTTTGTTCCTCCGGGGTGGATAGAATAAAGAGTATCATGAGCTTCCTTCATGATAACCTCCTTCAGCTCCGAATCTGCTGGCACACAGATACGTGCTTTGTACCACAGTACACCTTCTTCGTCTTCGGTGAATCCGGGTACCTTTCCTGTACCAATACGATGTTTGATTCTGTCGATACTCTCATTTCCCTTCTGGGCTTCCTTGATTTGTCTAATCAAAGTGGGTTCAAGTTCAATGCTAGCTAGGAATCCTTTGCTAACTAACTCAGTCCTGAACTGCTCCAACTCCTCATACAAACTGGGTTGCTTCTCCTTGATCATGGTGTTAAGCCTACACGGCAATCTGCTAAGAGCATCCGCTACCACATTGGCTTTGCTGGGGTGATAGTGAATGTCTAGGTCATAATCCTTGATTGACTCTATCCATCTTCTTTGCCTCTTATTCAGCTCCTTCCGGGTGAAGATATACTTCAAGCTCTTATGATCTGAGTAAATCTCACAACGATTACCCATCAAATAATGACGCCATGTCTTCAACGCTAGAACCACGGCTGCTAGCTCAAGATCATGGGTCGGATAGTTCTGCTCATGCTGCTTCAGTTGTCGAGACAGATACGCGATGACTTTGCCTTCTTGCATCAATACACATCCTAGGCCAATCTTGGATGCATCACAATACACATCAAACGGCTTCTTAATGTCTGGCATGATCAAAATTGGGGCTGATATCAATCTCTTCTTCAGCTCCTAGAAACTAGCTTCACATTTGTCTGTCCATTCAAACTTCTTGTCCTTCTTCAACAATTGGGTCATTGGTTGGGCTATGCTCGAGAATCCTTCTACGAACTTGCGGTAATATCCCGCTAATCTGAGAAAGGAACGAACTTGGGTTTGATTGGTTGGGGCTTACCATTCTTCGGCATCTTTGATCTTGGTGGGATCAACGGAGACTCCTCCGGCAGACACAATATGTCCTAGGAATCCTACTTCTTTCAGCCAAAACTCACACTTGCTGAACTTGGCATATAACTGATGCTTTCTCAGGGTTTCTAGGATGATTCTCAGATGTTGCTCATGCTCTTGTTCTGACCTGGAGTAGATAAGGATGTCGTCGATAAACACAACTACAAACTTATCTAGGAAATTCATAAAGATCTTATTCATGAGATTCATGAAATAAGCAGGGGCATTGGTTAATCCAAAAGACATAACCGTATACTCGTATAAACCATAGCGAGTAGTAAAGGCGGTCTTCGGAATATCCGTTGCACAAACCTTAAGTTGGTGATAACCAGTCCTAAGATCAATCTTTGAGAATACCTGAGCTCCGGTCAACTGATCAAATAGATCCTCTATCTTTGGCAAGGGGTACTTGTTCTTGATGGTGACGTCATTCAACTTTCTGTAGTCTGTACACAGACGGTTTCCTCCATCTTTCTTGTCGACGAATAACACGGTTGATCTCCATGGCGATGCGCTTGGCTGAATCAAACCTGTTGCTAACATGGCATCCAACTGCTTCTTTAGTTCTACCAACTCTGAGGGGTTCATGGTATAGGGTCTCTAGGCTATAGGTCCGGTTCCGGGGATTAGTTCGATAATGAACTCAATATCCCTATCTGGGGGCATACCTGGCAATTCATCTGGGAATACGTCGGGGTATTCACAGACTACTCTGACTTGGTCAATGGTAGGCAGGGCTACACTCTTGTTGCACTTGAATTGACGGGGTAAGGTTTCAGAGATATGCTCTACTGTTACTCCAGAACTACTGGTCATGGTGATGGCTTTTTTAGCACAGTCTATCAGTCCTTTATGCCTTGACATCCAGTCCATACCTAGTACTACTTCCAAACCTTTGGTTCCAAGTACAATTAGGTTGGCATAAAATTCTATCCCATGTATTTTGATTGGTACAGCTTTGCAAATTTTTCTAGCTTTTGTTGTTGAACCGGGGATTTGAACTATCATGACATGCTTCAGGTTGGTTGGGCGAATCGTACTAGTGCATACAAATTCTTCGGTGACAAATGAATGCGATGCTCCAGAATCAAACAATACCCTTGCTAAAACTGAGTTGACAGAAAACATACCCAGCACTACATCTGGCGCTTCCTAGGCTTCTTCTGCGTTCATGTGGAAGAGACGACCGTTGCGGTTGTGCGGGTTCCCTGGGGCAAATCTCCTTCCTGGTTGAACACGACGCTGTTGCTGAGCTGGGGCATTCACCGGGGAATTGGCGGCAGACTTCTTGGGACACTCATTGGAGTAGTGACCCTTCACTCCACACTCGAAACAAGTGATCTGGGACTTGTCCTTGATCAACAGTACAAAGATTGCTGCCAGTTCTGGGTGCAGTGTTGTTGTTGTTGTTGCTCTTGGGAGGGGCACGGTTGAAGTTGTTGGCATTGCCGGAGTTGTGATTGTTTCCTCCGGACTTCACATTTCCTCCGCTATGGTTGGGGTAGCTTGGGCGAGAATTTGGGGGTCGGTTGTTCCTTGGTGCATATCCTGGTGAAGGGTTAGGACGGTACTTCCGTGATCGCTGCATCACTGCATCATATGGCGCTTGCGGTTGTCATTTGCCTGGTTAATCTTCCCTTCCATCTAAATGGCAGAGTCGACTAGCTCTTCGAGATCCTGGAAACGGATGTTGATGAGGACAGTCTGCATCTCATCATGCAGTCCGTTTAAGAATCTCTCTTTCTTCTTGGCCTCCGTGTTGATCTCATCCGGTGCATATCTGGCAAGTGACAAGAATTTGTCACGGTACTCCACCACAGTCATTCTTCCTTGCTTCAGTTCGCGGAATTCATCTCTCATCCTGTTGACAAGACCTTGCGGCACGTGGGTGCGGCTGAACTTGACCTTGAATGCTTCCCAGGCCATCACCTGGCCATGGTTCATATTGCGGATGCTATTCCACCAAGCTCTTGCATCTCCCGCCAGATAGTGGGTGGCGAAGAGAACTTTCTCATTTGCATCTACTCCTGCAACTTCGAGGTTGTTTTCCATGGTCTGTAACCAGTCATCGGCATCTAATGGGTTTTTAGATTGGTTGAAGATTGGGGGATTGGTGTTCTGAAAGTTTTTGAGTTTAGATCCATGGTGATCCTGATTTCCATGTCCTTGGTTGTTGAGAGCCATTTGGGCTATCTGCTGCAATGTTGCTAAGTTGGCTTGATGCTCGGCCCTGCTTGCTTCACGGTCCGCGATAAGATTCTGCAAGATCTACAACATTGGGTCCTACGACGAGCTGCTCCCTCCTTGGTTTCCACGAGTCATCTGAAGATTGAGATAGATATAGGGGTAAGAGGGAAATTCTAAGGTTCATGGTTTTGGGTTTTCAAAGCTAAAACTTTGAGTTAGACTCAGGTTTTTCAACTAACTTCATTTTTCATTTATGCAAGCAAGCACACGATACAACACACACCACAACAATCAAAGGGAAAACAGATGGTTTGATGAACCATTCTGTAAGCTACGATACAATGAGATGATACATCTCATGCTACGACACTGCTCTAGTGCCTCTACTCATCGTCGATGAAGTCGGAGTCTTCATCATCAGTGTAGAAGTCCACAACATCCTCTTCTAGATAGTCATCATCGTTGCTGAGATAAGAATCCATATCTCCCTGGATGTCTTGACCCTCATCATCTTCTTCCTTGGCGGCAAGCTGAGCTTCCTGCTCCTTGATGGTCTTCTCGAGGTCGGCCACCTTCTTGCGAAGACGGGCGATGGTGCGATCCTTCTTTGCACGCTGGCGGCAAAGAGACTAACGATCTTGGACAAGCAGTGCGAAAGTCTGGGCCTTCTGGTCGGCGATGGCACAGTTCTGGTTGGCAAACTCTCTGGCATTGTCCAGTTCCTGCTGTCGGTCATGCAGCAAGAAGTCAAGGTTCTCCACTTGACGCCTCAATTCTGGGTGACTTGGCATCTCCATCGGCATTCCCATGAAGTCACGTCTTGCATAGTGGGCAAAACGGGTTCCTTGAATCTTGTTGACGCTGAGGGCACATAGACGTGCGAGAGCTTCATGCATTGCCCTGGCTAATCCATCTAGCCAATTGTTCTCTCTCACGGAGAACTTAATTCTCCCGAAAGTTGGTGCTTCGATGCTTCCCCGAAGATCCGCGGTGACTAGCCACTGTAGGTCTCCTCCTGGGGGTCCTGGAAGTTGAGCTCCAAGAAACTCCGGATGTGGGCGTCCCAGTAACTCCGACAGTGAATCTAGATCCCTCTCGAAGATCAGTTGACCTCTGTTTCCCAACTGGTAAAACTTGCTGAATTGAGTCTCCATCTACAAGAATTAAGGATGAGGAAGTTAGTGAAGTGATCAAGTGTGTCAAATTTTAAGTGGTAATGTAAGAATTTTGAGGAACATGTATTTTTTTGAGAAAGAATGAGTTCACACGGGTAAGAGAGGAAATATTTTTTCATAAATACTCACTTTGGTTTTGAAGCTAAGTTTTTGGTTTGGACGTCCATTCTAACTAGGGTCTCCTATGGTCAGGATGGCTCTGATACCAACTTGTCAACACCCGGATTTTTAATCCTAGATGCCCGTTATGCCATACCTCGCAATCCTGTGGATTACCATTTTTATAGACATAACGGATTGGATATCACAGTACATCATCCATTACAAACCATACATAAGGTTTTACACAAATAAGGATCTCATGATCCAGTCTTTAATACAACAGCAGCGGAAATAAGCGATAGCGTAGCGGTGGGGTGCATCTTCAGGGGCACAGGCAATGTTGACCAAGGAAGATAGTCCTAGTTATCATAGCCGTCCTGCTGACCATCATCTTGATAATCTCCTTCATAGTCTGGCCATGATAATAGCCAGGGACAAAAGCCATGAGTACTCTTTAAGTACTCGCAAACTACTATTAGCAAGGAGTATAATTCTAAATTAAAGTACTGAATCTAAGTTAACTATCAAGTTAAGTTTGAAACCTAAGCTGAGTTCAGAAGCAAAGAAAGATAGAATAAAATTCTAGAATCACTTAAGTTGGGAAGCTATTTTCATCAACACAACCCTGTTGTGGTCAAGTCAAAGTTCATCATTCATTTCAAGTTATTTAGAAAACATCTGACAACGAAACAGTATGGCCATCTAATCTGTCCATAATCATGACGCGGCTATTCGAATAGTTTAACACTCTGCACAGGTGGTACACTTTCACCACAAGATTCGATACATCTGTCAGGGATAACCCTGAATCATCATACTTAGTATGCAGATAATCAAACATAACCTTCCCTTTACACACCCTAGTACAAGCACCTCTCCTATGAGCATGGCCTCCCAACCATGACCATCAGTCATCTTGGGCACTACATAGGTGGTAAACATTGAGAGGTAGCCTCAGCTCAAACCTCCCCCATGAGGGAACTAATACTAATGCATATAAATTTCCAGCTAAGCCTTACCCAATTCAGGTAATATGGTTGTACGGTAAATTTTGGAATGGTATCGCATCCGAATCCAACCATCAGTTTTATAAAAGGGTTAAGGCTCATGCCTCGTCATTTTCATCATCATAAACCAGTTGTGTTTCTCAACACATGTCAAAACATCTCAATAGAATGACTCATCATTCCAAGGTTTTCATAATTCATTTTCACCAAGTGTTCTCATCTAAAGTGACTTGAGTTTTTGATCTATACTAAGGTACTAAGTTAAGAGTGTTCACTAAGGTGGAAAGATGGGACCAATCTCATGCCATAGAATGACATCTAAAGGTTTCTAAGTAGGTCAAGTTTTATACTCTTTATGCTACCTTCAAAATTAAGTAAGGGACTTTGTGTAAACTAAGGGAGGTAAAACTTGTCAATAAGACTTGGGGTACTAATAGTTAAAGGGGGGGTGATCAAAGCATGCTTAAGGCATCTTTGCTAAACCATCTAGTTTTATTCTAGCTTGCTAACAATATCTTGCTAAAGTATGTTTTGCAAGGGTTAGCTTGCCACTAATAGCTTGCCTTGGTTGGTGAAGTGGTTGAAGTTTTCTTCTTCTTCTTCTTCTTCTTCTTGGTAGAACTCCTCCTCCTCGAAAGCTTGGTCTGTACTAGCGTCTATAAATACATAGGGAGTAGACAATCACCAAACAATACTTAACTAGGCTAAGTAGCATTCTAAACACAAACGGGTCGCCGGCGAGCTCGAACCCTAGCGGCTCGGTGGGGGTCTACTGGGGGCATACCAAGGCTCCAGCGAGGTCGGCGAGGTGGGCGAACGACGTGGAAGACGACGGCGAGGCGAGGCGTGGTCGCGGCTGAGCTTGGGGCGGTCGAAATCAACGACACCCTTCTCCTCTAGAGGCGGTGGCTCGGGCTCCAATTCCGGCGAGCTGCTGCTCCACTTGCTCCGGCGAGAGGTGGGTGAGTCTTAGAGAGGTGAGGGGAGTGGAATGGTGTGGAGAAGAATGGCTGGGGAGGGCTCCTTTTATAGGCCCAACGGTGAGACCGACCGGAATGGGCGGTCGACGGTGGCGACATGGCTACGGCGAGCTAGCGGCATGGCTGGGGATGGTGCTTGATGGGCTGTTCCTTGGCGGTGCTCTAGGACTTAAATGCGGCCGTAGGGGCGGTGGTATGCGGTCTGGGCAAGGTGGCGCTCTGAGAGGCAGAGGCGGCGGTGTCCACGGCGAGCGGTGGCTGTGGGGCTTTGGGCGGCGAACGGGGATGTCTGGGGTGTTCTCTAGGTCGAGGCGGAGCGGCGGGCGCGGGCTGCGGTCGAGCGGCGGCTTGTGCATGTGGGGATAGAGCATGCTCTGCGGGCGGCATCAGCATGGTGTGGTGGAACTGGGCGCGGGTTCTCCTCGGTGGTCCACGACAGCACTTGGCTCGGGCAAGGTACAGAGAGGGGCGGTGAGGTGTTGGCTACCTCCTAGACATGGCGAGGGAAGGGGGAGTGGTCTGCTGGGGTGAGGGCAAGGTTTGGCCGGCGAGTTGGTGCTCGGCATGGCTTGGCCTGGGGGTTAGGGACATGGGACAGAGGTGCTAAAGGCCTGGTTAGACCAAGAGGGGACAGAGAGGTTAAATGGAGATCAAATGGGGGCAAAACCCTGTGTAGAATAGTGAGCTAGGATTAGAGGTGAGATTAAGCATGCCAAGTGTTTGATGAAATGGACGCAAGAGAAAAAGTTTTGAATATTGAGTTCAAATTTTTTGAGTGATCTCCACTAGGGATAGGTAGTCTCTGGTTGCAAGGGTTTTGAAAATGGAGCTCAAATAGATGGTTTTTGAAATAGGGGTGATCTATGCATATGCATTAGATTCAATTTTAAACTGTCATTTAAAATAGCTATCAGAATGTTTTTAGCAGATCAAAAGGTGGGCCTTGGTACCTCATTATGTGTACTAGCAAGGGGTGCAAAGATCAAGAATTGTTTCTATTGATAGATGAGTACTAGGAATAGCCAAAGTAGGCATGAGAGTTAAATTTGCCAAAATGACCATTCCTTCATTTTAATTCTTTTTGATTTGATTTTCTTTAGGAAAAGTTTGGGAATGATGTAAATGATGTTTAAATCACCTAAGAAACATTTTACAAGCATTGGATCAATCAATCATGGCAATTCAAACAACTCCTATTTTAAATGCACACATATATGAATGCTTTCATTTTAAATTTGGAAAAGTTTTTGTTAGCCCTATTTTTGGATGATTTGATCTTGATAAGCTTGGATTAAAGTTTTGGGATGTTACACCAAGAAACTCTACTTCGTCCAACCAGAATTCACACTTGCTGAACTTAGCATAAAGCTTATTTTCTCTTAGGGTTTGCAATGCTATTCTCAAATGCTTTACATGCTCTTCTTTATCCTTAGAGTATATCAGAATATCGTTAATGAATACTATGACAAACTTGCCCAGGTACGGCATGAAGATTTTGTTCATCAAATTCATTAATATTGCTGGTGCATTGGTCAAACAAAAAGGTATGACGAGATATTCATGATGTCCATACCTTGACACAAATGCTGTTTTAGGAACATCTTCAGGTTTAATTTTTATCTGATGGTATCCTGATCTTAGATCAATCTTGGGAAATACTCCAGCTCCCTTGACTTGGTCAAATAGATCTTGAATTCTTGGTAATGGGTACTTGTTCTTGATGGTGACATTGTTGAGATTTTTGTAATCCCCACACATTCTTCGTCCTCCATCTATTTTATCCACAAAAATAACCAGAGTTTCCCACGGGATATACTTTCCTGAATAAATCCTTTTCTGGCTAACTCATCAATTTTCTCCTTAAGCTCTTTTAATTATTTTGGTCCTATCTTATACGGTGCTTGGGCTATTGGTGATGTACCAGGTATCAGGTCAATGGTGAACTCTATTTCACGATAAGGTGGCATTCCTAGTAACTCTGCTGGAAAAACATCTTGAAATTCCTTCACTACAGGAGTATCTTCCAATTTGACCTCCTTCTTTGATTTCAACTGCAGATCCACCATGATATGGCTATGTTTATCCTCATGATAGACTATCCTTCCTCCACTTGGAGACTTGATTGAAACGGTTTTCTCTTCACAGTTGATCTAAGCTCCATAGTCCGTCATCCAATCCATTCCCAACACTACTGTTATTTCCCTTAATGGAATCACATAAAGATCCGCATAATAGGTTTGACCACATATTGAGATAACTTGGTTTAATTTAATGTTTCTAACTACCACGATCGCTCCGGCGGTAACTACGGTCATAGGTTTTTCTAACGGTGCCCTTGTAATCCCGAACTTATCACAAAATTGCTCAGATATAAATGATTGCACCGGTATCAAATAGAACTTTTCCAGGATTTGTGAGAATATTGAGCGTACCTACCATCGCTTGATCCGAGTTATCCACCTCCTCCAAGGTTGTGCAATTCAGCTTTCCAGTAGGCCTACCTCTCTTTCCATTGTCATTTTTGCCATAACTTCCACCTCCATTAGGTTGTCCACCTCCACATCTTACTTGGCCACCGCCTGTTGTAGGCCAACCACCTGGTGGTTGGCTTGGGAAATCAGGCTTAATGTGCCCCTTCTGACCATAACCATAACATATGATTACTAGCTTCTTACATTCCCTTTGGAAATGCCCTGGAATACCACAATTGTTGCATATAATATTCCTCCTAGGGTTGGACTAACTTCCACTACTATTCTTGTTAGTATTGTTGTTGTTGTTGAAGGGTCGATTCCTGGGTTTGAACTCCAAATTGGTTTTAGGCTTACTTGCTTGAATCCTCTTAGTTTCCTTCTTTGCTCTCTTCCTTTGGTCCTCTTGGACATTCTTATAATCATCCTCAAATGTGATTGCTGCATCTAGTAACTGTTGAAAAGTTGCTTTATTGGCCAACCTCAGTTGCATCTTCACAAATGGACTTAAACCACATAGGAAACGTTTCTTACTCTTCTCCTCAGTGCTCACTTCATCATCAGCATAACGAGATAGTTGACTAAACTCCCCCATGTACTTCATGACACTGGCATGTCCCTGCTGAAGCTCTTCAAACTCACTATGCTTCAACTCCATCATACGTTCTGGAACATGATACTCACAGAATCTCTGCTTAAACTCCTCCCAGGTATACTCCCTACCTGGAGGTTGCATTGCTAGCTGATTCTCCCACCAAGATACTACAGGTCCAGTTAAGAGATGTGTTGCATACCTCAACTTTTCCTCATCATTGCATCCTATAGTCTTCAACTTTCTCTCCGTATCTGCTAGCCAATCCTCTGCATCCATTGGATCAGGGGCTGATGAAAAAGGTAACGGCCTTGCATTTTGAAAGTCAGAAAGACTCACACCCCGTCCTTCAGGTTCCCTCTGATGTCCCACTCAATCCACTAATCCTTCCATGAACTTGTTCTGGGACTCTTGCATCATTTGCATGTACTGCATAAAGTTCTGTTCCATAAACGGCCTCATTGGTGGTGGTGGTAAATTTGCCTGCATTATGGCGTCTTCATCCGCCTTTTCCTTAGTTTCGCACTCCATGCGCTGATGTTCAGTCTCGTCCTCTACACCCGTTTCCATACCACCTAGTCTTGTAACATAAAGTGAACACTCATAATTACATTATGCATATGTGTTCTGAGCTCAACTTCATGCACAGAACTAGCCACACAATGGAAAAAAATCCAAATAAGAACCAAATATGCATTTCACATATTATACATTACAAACAACATAGTTTAGTATGACGTCATTACAAGCCCATACCATTTAGGTATTACAACTCATGTGGATACTATCCCACTTATTTATTTACACCCAGTGCTCAGACTCTAACTCCCGTATCACCACTGGGATACTCCTCCTCAAGTTCACACTCTCCAAAAGTTGTGATGTTCATCATACATACCCAGAGTACAACCGTGCTAACGTGTAGTACGACGCACCATTTGTGGAACGACTTGCCTCTTCGACTGACGATAATCAGTATCAGAAGTCTCTGGACTTGACACATCATCTAGCTGAAGTGCGCCCATACCTTCAAACTCATCTGAAGTATCCTCATAATCATCCTCATCACTGTCTTCATCAATCATCTCCTGCATCCCAACTCTAGAGGAATCAACAGAATATTCCACTTCCGGTGCTCCCCAAGTACTCTGCTAGGTACGATAGTCCTCAGCTATGATTGGATAGTGCACATTATCTGGAGTAGGATAATGTTCTGGTGACTCAAACACCCTTTCTTCAGGATCTTCCTCATATGACTCTACATCCTCCACATGGACATCTCTTCCATCATCAGAATAAGATTTCACTCCCATGCGACTAGTTTTCCCGGTATACCCAACCGAGTCTTCCACAAGAATAGGATTCCCGATAGATCCATCCATCGATCTGTACCTCCATCCTTCGGAATTTCCAATAAGTAGTTCCGAGTCCTTAGTTCCCCAAGAACTCTAGGGTACATGATGACTAGTGCCCTCATCAGGATATCTAGTGGTTTCTGGCATAGGTGAATAAGGATATGGTGTAAAAGATGCTGGATCTATAGGTATATCCTTAAAAATTGGGTTATCCCATCCCCTGCTTTATTCTCCAGTTTAGATGCTAACTTCTCCCTTCGTTCAGGATTAGTTAAATCCTCTAACATATCAATCTGATCTTCTACAATAACCTGATGTGTCTTGTACAAAGACCCAACCATCAGTCGATACAGATCCATAAACTTAGAAGCTAGTTTTGGATGCTTCTTTACTAAAGTAAGATGGTCTGGTTCTGGTTCCTCGTCTATAGAGTCATGAGGAATCACAGAACATGTGCTTCCAGCTAACTCTTCTGCTTTGTACTCCTGAACATTGGCTATCGCCTCCACAATAGCAACATGGTATGCTGCTAGGTGACTTCTACCTTCACCCATAGGTAAATTGTGATATAAACCAAGATTCTTTGGTAGTTGGATGCTAACACGATATTTGGCTAACATTCGCCCATCATGGTATGTCATGGTATTGACTAGAATATTAGTTGTGCAACCAAAAACCCTCAGAAGTTCTTGAAGCTGTTCAGTTAAAGCCCCTTGATAATCATCGAGAGTCTCTTCTTTCCTTGCCAAGGTCTGTTTTGGAAACTTTGGTGCCATTTCCACTGTATATAAAATATTCATCATTAGTATCCATTAATCATAATGATGCATCATAATAAAGAATTATCACACTAAAAAATATAACGAAATATTCCCAATTGAATATTAATCATATAATCTAGAGAACTCTTTATCATTGCTCAACTCATACAAGTAGTTCCCTTTTCTAGGTTTCCAACCTAAGGTCAAAGCAATTGCTCTGATACCAGCTGCGGTGACCCAGCATACCACTGCATATGTAGTACACTATAGTCGTTGACATGACACCCACAGAACACCGTTTCATAAATATCACATCCCTTAGAGTGGTACAATAGAAACATTGCGGGTACAAATTACAAACATACAGACTTCATTATTATTACAATACCAGAAGTTTGAGACTTCAAAAGGTTCAAACTCACAAACCAAATAAATTATCTCATAAGTTCAGCGGAAGAATGAAAAACACAATGGTAATAAAGACGTGAGCTCAACAGCCTATTATATAGAGTTCAGGCTGCTCGGCTCAACCTAGGTAACTAGAGTACGGCCTGGCAACTACTCTGACTCGTTGTCTTCAGCTCCATATTGTATCCCGTAGTCCACTCTTTCGATTCCACCGGATAGGTCCAGCTCTTCATAGTAGACGTCGTTCTGGACCTCCATGGCATACACCTGGTCATCCTTCTGGCCCTCCAAGTCTAGCAAGGGGTTCAAAGGAAAGGGTGCGTAACAACGTTACCCAGCAAGTTCACTATATGCAAGATGGGAAGTTTGATGATCTATCTACCACCTCGGATGATACGTCCTTGGTACTATGCAGTTTTCGTAAACATTTCTTCAGAGATTGATTTTAATTATCGAAACTATGCCCATCAACCTTCACAGGTTGACCAAAACTTCATGAGTTCCTTTCCTGCCGTGTTCGTAGCTCCTTCCCAGAACAGGGAGTAACATGTCACAGTTCTAACACTCTGCATAGGTGCGTTGCTTTACCCATAAGAGACCAACTCCTTGTTGCACAACCGCACGTACTTTCCCGTCTACAATTCCATGATGTGGGGCCTAGTAGATGATCCAAGCCAATCACTACCCCCTTTGCGACCCTGCATGTCCCCTTGGTGTACGCCATGCCCACATCTTGAATTACGGCAATGGTTAGTACAGATCGTCAGATGCCAGAACTATCATGGGACATTGAGGGCTCCCACCCATATGCTGCATATCCTCTACGAATTACCAATAAATGCATGCTACGAGGATAATAGCCACGACCTAGACATCCGAATGTATGCGAGAGGAAGAAGATACAGCTGACTTCTTCGGCCATTCCAAATCTTCTAGTTAACGCGTAATATACGGCGCTAGAATCACTGATGTCATGGGTTATTAAGTCCTAGTTGTTTTGCAATTGGAATCTTAGATTCCCTTGCAATTCTTAGTATTTATCATCACTTATGATGATAATAGCATTTCATTTGTTTGATAAAATACTTATTTCTGTCTCCTTTAGAACATATGTGATAACACACAATTTTCAAATACTTTCATAAAGACTCTTCAAAGGACATGAGCAAGTAATGAACTTGCCTTGTGACTGCAAGGTAGTGAAGTCGGATGCTTCCATCTGACCTTGAGCTCCGGTTTCTACAGAGAACCATTAGTGTCCGGTAAGGACAATACTTAAAGAAGCAATATGCAATGCATAGTAATGTCATGCAATGGTTTACTATTTGCTTATCTAGGTGTTTTACCCTCTTAGTAAAAGTTTGCTATTTTCTTTAATTAAAAGAAAAGTATTACTTAAAGTCTTTGAAATCTTCATAAATATTATATTTAGTATTTTTATAATGACTAGTATTATTTTAAGAGTTTAAAATTGAATTTATTTAGTTTTAACTCTTTTAAATATTTAATTAAAATTCCTATAAGCAAATAAGACTTTATTTTTATCACACTTAATTTACTTTTCAAAAATACAAACTAGTATTTTTCTATAATAGCACTCCCTTTTAGAATTGTAAGAATGAATTTTGTTCAATTTTTATGTATTTAGTATATTTTTATAAAATTCCAAAGGAATATATACCTTAGTAATAATAATTTTAAATTTATTTACTTAAAATTCCATTTGTCATTTTTCTTGAATAGAGGACATTTCTATGAGTCCATTGATATTTTATTTATATTTTTAGGATTTTTATTCTATTTCTTAGAACCATTTAAGTCCTAGGGGTATTTTGGTCATTTGACAATTTAATTAGGCCTTTTCTTTTTAAACTAGACCTAGCCCATTGGGATGGCCCAGCCCTGACTTGGCCCATCTGGGTTGGTCAAACCCCTCTGCCACGAGCGGCCTAGTGCCACTCGGTTTCTCCCCTTCGCTCTCTCATTCTCCTACTGTTTCATCCCCGCAGAGCCGCCGCGATGCTGACGCTATCACCGCTCAATTCCTGCCTCCCTAGGCCACTCCAGCCGCCGTCGTGGTGTGTGGCGAGCTAACCGGCGCTGCTCCACCATCTGGTCTTGTTCGATTCATCTATAAGCGTCTCTTCTGTCCAGGTTGACTCCACCCCAAACCCTAGGGTTTGGGGGTTACCGGTGATGTGGATTTTCAGCGCCCCGGTGGTGCTGTGCTGGGCTTCTGGCGGTACTGTGGTGCCGCTGCTACTGCCCGTTTAGCTATGACCGTCGTGCCATGGCTTGGCGCAAGTTGAACCGCCCTTGGGTGCTCCTCGTGCCATCGTGTGCGCTCGTCGGTGATGCTGCTTCCTCTCCTAACTTTAGCAAGGACCACTGTGAGTTCCACTCTCTCCCTCTCTTATTCTCTGGCTTACCTTGCTACTCTCTGAGTGCTTGCAATGTATGAACCCTAAGTATGTCTATCCACGGCACTAGGGTTCATCCCTCTGTGCTAGGGTTCATCCCTTGATACCATGTTCATTTGAGGTGGTTTCCTACTAAATTTAGTTGTGTAGGGTTCATTGGTATACCGTGGTTCTTGGTGTTGACAGTAATTTCTGTCAGTAAGCTGTTAAATGAACTTTTACTCACTATCCTGTTTCAAATTGGTGACATCATGGCTATGATCTGGATTGAGATTAATTCTCTGGTTCTTGTTGATATGCTTTGGTATGAAAGAATTGGAGTTGGATGTCTAATCCAATTACTCTCTAATAATTGCTGATGATGGAATGTAGAGATGTCAAATATGATTCCTAATTGTTATGTTAGGAAAATGATTAAGTGTTCTTTTGAAAACATTGGATTATAGAATCCCTGGTAGAACTGCTTGGTTAGGATGGCCCTTGTGACACCTTCATTTGAATGGTACACAGGTTTCATCTAGATACTGGACTGTTTTCTATTTGTGTTCTATTGTGCCTAAGAGTTGCAAAACATTCTATTGGATAAATTAGCCTGTGATACTCTAGAATTTCATAAAGCATGTGATATTGATCCGAGGCAAAGCTATGGAAAAATAGCTATTTCCACCTGCTTCTTCCTAACTCACATATCCTATGATGGATAATCCCTAAGTATGATTCCTGTAGTGTTTAGGAAAATAATTTGATAGGCTGTTGTAAGAATAGTAGGGTGGATCCTTACTATTTAAGATGAATTTTTAAGATGTATCATTTCTGAGGTGCTACCATCCATAGGATGTGCCCAGAAATTTTCATCCAAGGATGCTGATGTCTACGCACTTCTATTCTTGTAGACAGTTGTTGGGCCTCCAAGTGCAGAGGTTTGTAGAACAACAGCAAGTTTTCCCTTAAGTGGATCACCTAAGGTTTATCGAAGTCAGGGAGGAAGTGGTCAAAGGTATTCCCTCTCAAACAACCCTGCAATCAAGATACAAGAAGTCTCTTGTGTCCCCAACACACCCAATACACTTGTCAGGTGTATAGGTGCACTAGTTCAGCAAAGAGATAGTGAAATACAAGTGGTATGGATAAAACACAACAGTGCTAGAAAATAGCTTGATGGCGTGGAAGAGACTAAAGGCAAACTTAAATAAAGATGGAAGCAAGCAAACATGTAACAGATCTAGTAGCAAACGGTGTTTTAATGTTTATAAGCAAGGCCTAGGGATCATACTTTCACTAGTGAACACTCTCATATAAATATATTCTCTTTATGATACTACTCTTAACTACTCTCCGGTTGAACACTCTAATCGATGGTAGGGCTATAACAACACACCTCAAAGTAAGCCTTTCCCATCTAGAAAACCCCACATTGTCACCTTGAGCACTAGATGGTTCCAACAAACACCACAATTTCATAAATACATCCAACTCCAAATATAACTCATAACAAGTATTTGTAATCTCTAGCCTAAGTGCCACCATGGTGTGCACACTGTCAACTTCACACACATGGGGAGAGCAGCGATCTATTAAAGCACTTGAGTAGCAAGGTAGATCTATAGATTACAAGCTCATGATCACAATATGATCATGCATAGAGAGAGAGAGATGAACACATAGCTACCGGTAGAACCCTCAGCCTTGAGAGATATCTACTCCCTCCTCATCATGGGAATCAGTAATGGTGATGGAGATGGTGGTGGAGATCGATGGAGATGGCTCCGGGGGCACTTCACCGTCTGCAGGTGCCGAACAGACTTTCTATCCCCCGAATCTCCCCTTTGGTGGCGGCGGCGAAGTAGAACTTTTCGTGGATTTCTGATTGACTACCTAGGGTTTTTGCCTCGGGGGAGATATATAGGAGAAAGAGGCAAGGTCGGTGGCCGGCCAGGGGTCCTACACCATGCCTGGCGGCCAGGGGACCGCAGCCAGGGTGGTGTGGCCACCTGTGGCCCCTCTCCGTCTCGTATTCTGGCTCCGTGAGTCTCCGGGGAAAATAGGCATATTGGCTTTTGTCCTGTCCAATTCCGAGAATATTCATTTTCGACTTTCGAAACCAAAACAGCGAAAAGCAGGCAAGCCTGTGGCTCTTGTTAATAGGTTAGTCCAAGAAATCATATGAAAAGTACTCCAAAGTGTGGACAAAACATACGAAAGTAGATAAAACCAAGCATGGAACATCAAAAATTATAGATACATTTGCAATGTATCAACATCCCCAAGCTTAACTCCTGCTCGTCCTCGAGTAGGTAAGTGATAAAAAGAAAGAATAATTTTTGAGGTGACATGCACCATCATAAACTTGATCAAAGTATTTGTAAAACATTCAATGCTGGGATCATAGTACTTCAATCATAACATGAAATACAAAGTTCTAGCATTAAGACAAAGAAACTATGTCGCAACATGAAAAGGCACAAACAAAAGATTCATGAATAACAATGCTTTGCAAGACGTTTGTTTGTTTCACATAAAGAAAACATAGCATAGTAGTATTCAACTTGTCCCTCATAGAGTAGAAAATATAAATGCATAGGACACCTTCAAAGTTCATAAGAGTGACTAGATACAAATAGTTTAAAACAAGCAATATCAAGGTATGCATCAACCAACAAGTCTTGGGACAATGCACATAGAACTAAGAATGGCCATTATGCTCTCAAAGTAGGTGCATAAAGGTAGAAAGTGGAGACTCAAGAAAAAAGTAAAAGAAAGGCCTTCATAGAAGGAAGTAGGGATTCAAGTCTCATAAAGAGCTTCCAAAAATTATGGTACTTAATAGCTTTCAGCTCTCATTGCCCCTATCATAAGCATCTTGAAGTGATTAAGGTTAAAGTGAATAAACTATGGTGTACATGCTTGACGAAGTATAAGTTAGAAATCTCATGTCCCTTGAATACGAGGGCGGCTCCTCATGCTACTCAAGTTTAGTCACCGGTAAGTTCTTGTAATCGTAAGTACATGTGTATCATAGAGAACCGCCAACGGGGTACCCCTTGCCCGATGATACGGAAGAATCCCCATATCAAAATGACAAGGCAAGCAGACAACGAGCATCTCAACATTCTTCTTATTTACCATGGGAATATGGTGCTTTTTTCTCTCTTTCCTATTTTCATAGTATCTCTTTTTTTTCTCTTTTCTCTTTTTTTCTCATATGGACTCTTTTTTTATAAGAAGAATGCTTCATAGACATCTCATTATGGTTACGCTGCAGGTTTCCACCATGTCAGCATGGATTAGACCAGCGGCCCAGGCGTTTCTCTAACACATATACATAACTCCATGGACTTACAAGCTCCCCTTTGATTTCACACCGACGACATCCATAAACAAAAGAGCATGATATCAACTAGGTACAAAGTACCAGTGCAATGTTGAAAGCGTTCCCCATGACAACATGGTTCTACTAATCCGCAACAAATAAGTGCAAGCATATACAACATAGACGACACAATGGTTTAAGTTTATTAAGGGAAAGAAAAGTAAAGTGTGCCATCAAGTTCGTGAGAGCTTTAATCACTAGTTTTCTCAAAACAAGTTTAATTTGGAAGGTAAACAAAACATGAATATACTTGGAATAGCATATGCTAGTAGGTAAGTATGGTGGACTCTTTGGAATAACTTGGTTTAGGGAGTTGGATGCATAAGTGGAACTCATACTTGGTTGTGGAGGCTAGCAAAAGACTGGGAGCGAGAAACTAAGAGAGCAATAATGGCCATAATCATGCAGAGCGACAAAACATCATTGATCAAAGCATAAAGTGATAATACAAGTTGAAAACTAAAGGATCATCAAGGGTATGGTGACTTTGGATAGTCATAACATGGTGTGAGAATGTGCCAAGTCAACCCAAATAAAGCATCAAAGGAGAATACCATAATACTATGCTTTAATATGCTAAAACAGTGCATGATCCTTCCAAGGCACATTAAGAAATCTCATTGTTTATAACAAGTCATGCTACAGCAAAGAATACTAAGCATAAAGCCAAAACAATATCAAGCATGGCATGAAAAAGCATAGGACACAGTCAAAAACAAGCTCTCTTTACCACTTAAGCATGAACTTTCCTACTCTTTTCCAAACCAAACCAAACAATTTGAAAACCAATGTATGAAAGAGGGGGTCCAACCAATTTATTCAGCAAACTAAGAAAACAAAAAACCAAAATGAAAACGAAAAAGAAGACGCTCCAAGAACAACACAACTGTGCATAAAACAATAAAAATGAAGCGTTTGGAAGAAACCTGGGATTTTTATTGATGAAGAAGGGGATGCCTTGGGCATCCCCAAGCTTTGACGCTTGTAATTCTTGGATATTTCTTGGGGTGACACGCGTGGCATCCCAATCTTGAGCTTTAGTCCATCCTTCATCTCATTACTCATTCCTTCCATACACCTGAAATTTTTCCTTCATACAAAACTTCACACAATCTTTATTAGCAACATTAGTGCACTCAAGATAATAAGTCTTTAGGTTCAGTTCTAACACCAATAAAACTTCCAGTAAAACACAAGCTTCTGTAGCACTTCCCTCAAAAATCTCAATTCCCCAAGAGAACTCAAAAAGGAACCAACAAGAAGCAAATGCAAATAATGGCGGAAATCTGTCAAAACAGACCAGCAGGTAAAGACGAATTTTTTCGAAGACCTTCTGTTGCTCAAATAAAGAAGTGTTGAACTAACAAAAGTTACATAACAACCTGGGTCAGAAGCACAAAAATTCATGTCTCAAAAGGACGTACAGAGATTTTACACGAATTTTTCTGGTGAAGCATACAAATCTGTTTCGGGACAACAACTTTCCCAATCATTACTTCTCTCTCATTAGAGGTTAATCTTGGCACAAAAAGCAAATAAAAAGGATAAGGAGAGGTTATTATAGAAGTAATAACTTCCAAGACTCAACTAAAACTTTTGGGTTATCTCCCAATAAGTACTTTTCTTTAGCGCCTTTAAGTTAGGCATGATAGTTTGAGAAGATGCTCACATAAGAAATATGAATTGAAGTAAAAGAGAGTATCAAGAAGCAAATTCAAAACACATTTAAGTCTAACCCACTTCCTATGCATAGGAATCTTGTAAATAAACAAGTCATGAAAGCACAAAGCAACAAGCATAGGAAAGCGAAACAAGTGCAACTTCAAAATTTTCAACATAAAGAGGGGAAACTTAATATTATTGAGATGCATAAAACCATGTTTCCCTCTCTCGTAATAACTTTCAGTAGCATTATGAATAAAATTAACAATATAACTATCACATAAAACATTCTTATCATGATCCACATGCATATAATAATTATTACTCTCCACATAAGCATAGTCATTCTTATTAATTATAGTGGGAGCAAATTCAACAAAATAGCTATCATTTTTATTCTCATCACCATAATCATCAAATATAGGAGGCATATTATAATCATAATTAATTTTCTCCTCAATAGTAGGTGGACTGAAAATATCAAATTCATCGTTGTAATCATCATATATTCGAGGCATAGTGTCATCAAAGTAAATTTTCTCCTCCATGCTTGGGGGACTAAAAAGATCATTTTCATAAAAACTAGCTTCCCCATGCTTAGAATTTTCCATAGCATTAGCAATAATGGTGTCCAAAGAATTCATACTAACAACATTGCTATTAGCATGCAAATGAAGTTCCATAGGTTTTTTAATTTTCTTTTCAAACACTTCATGTCCTAACTCAAGATAAATACTATAAAGCTCTCTAATTTTGTTGTTGTTTTCCATTAAGCCTAACTAGTGAAAACAAGAATCAAAAAGACAAAATTGCAGAATCTAAAAGAGATAACTTTGAGCAATCACACCGGAGGATGTGAGTACCTTTTACCTTACCTCCCCGGCAACGGCGCCAGAAAATAGCTTGATGTCTACGCACTTCTATTCTTGTAGACAGTTGTTGGGCCTCCAAGTGCAGAGGTTTGTAGAACAGCAGCAAGTTTTCCCTTAAGTGGATCACCCAAGGTTTATCGAACTCAGGGAGGAAGTGGTCAAAGGTATTCCCTCTCAAACAACCCTGTAATCAAGATACAAGAAGTCTCTTGTGCCCCCAACACACCTAATACACTTGTCAGGTGTATAGGTGCACTAGTTCAGCGAAGGGATAGTGAAATACAAGTGGTATGGATAAAATACAATGGTGCTAGAAAATAGCTTGATGGCGTGGAAGAGACTAAAGGAAAACTTAAATAAAGATGGAAGCAAGCAAACATGTAACAGATCTAGTAGCAAACGGTGTTTTAATGTTTAGAAACAAGGCCTAGGGATCATACTTTCACTAGTGAACACTCTCATATAAATATATTCTCTTTATGATACTACTCTTAACTACTCTCCGGTTGAACACTCTAATCGATGGTATGGCTATAACAGCACACCTCAAAGTAAGCCTTTCCCATCTAGAAAACCCCACACTGTCACCTTGAGCACTAGATGGTTCCAACAAACACCACAATTTCATAAAGACATCCAACTCCAAATATAACTCATAACAAGTATTTGTAATCTCTAGCCTAAGTGCCACCATGGTGTGCACACGGTCAACTTCACACACATGGGGAGAGCAGAGATCTATTAAAGCACTTGAGTAGCAAGGTAGATCTATAGATTACAAGCTCATGATCACAATATGATCATGCATAGAGAGAGAGATGAACACATAGCTACCAGTAGAACCCTCGGCCTTGAGAGATATCTACTCCCTCCTCATCATGGGAATCAGCAATGGTGATGGAGATGGTGGTGGAGATTGATGGAGATGGCTCCGGGGGCACTTCCCCGTCCCGGCAGGGTGCCGGAACAGAGACTTTCTGTCCCCCGAATCTCCCCTTCGGTGGCGGCGGCGCAACAGAAATTTTCGTGGATTTCTGATTGACTATCTAGGGTTTTTGCCTCGGGGGTGATATATAGGAGAAAGATGCAAGGTCGGTGGCTGGCCAGGGGGCCCACACCATGCCCTGGCGCGGCCAAGGGGGACCCATGCCCAGGGGTGGTGTGGCCACCCTGTGGCCCCTCTCCGTCTCGTATTCTGGCTCCGTGAGTCTCCGGGGAAAATAGGCATATTGGCTTTTGTCCTGTCCAATTCCGAGAATATTCATTTTCTGACTTTCTGGAACCAAAAACAGCAAAAAACAGGCAACTAGCACTGTGGATCTTGTTAATAGGTTAGTCCAAGAAATCATATGAAAATTACTCCAAAGTGTGGACAAAACATAAGAAAGTAGATAAAACCAAGCATGGAACATCAAAAATTATAGATACATTTGCAATGTATCAGATGCCTGTGTATCTAGTTATTAAACTAGAGATTTCTATCCAAGATCAGTGATGCAAAGGCTGAGATCTTGGTAGCAGCTTGAATAGATTTATTATTGGCTTTTTATCTTTCTTCTAGGATGGATATACACCTCACTTGGGTGTTTTTCTGAGAAGATCATTAAAACAACACATGCTCTATTTAATCTATGATGATTTGATCATGTGATGGTTTTATGTGTACTCACCACACTACTTGATGGCTGGTGAGGTTGTGGTGTTGCTTGATGGCTTGATCTTTTGAACTTGAGCTTGCTGGCTTGATCTGGCTCTGCACCTCCTGGTGCTGCTCCTATGATCTTGTACTTGGCCTTGCTATCCACCTGCTGCACCCCCTTCTTATGTTACCATCTTGTGGTGAACTAGTGGTTGATTTGGTAAACTAGCTAGTGGATTTGTTAAGGTTTTGGCAAGCTCAATGAGCTCTGAGTGTATGCTTCAGAAGGCAAAGTGATTCCCTGTAACTGTGCTTCAACTGGGTGCTCTATTTGAGTGCTTGTACTGCTGCTGCTGTGTTGACAGCACGCTCCATGCATTTTGGTGACTAAGCTGTCTAGATGTGTGGTCTGGTTGTGTGGCCTGGTTCTGGATCAGATCAAGTGAAATAATCTTCACCTGTTACCCTTTTACTAGTTACTGTCCTCGTGAACTTGCCCCTCTTTTTATTACTCTGTGATGTAATATGAACTGTGCACTTCACTGTTCACCACTGAGAGTAAAACTAACTAACTAACCATTTATTTTCCTTTTAGTTGTTTTATCTTATTTGTAGGAACAAGATCTGGATACTCAAGATTTAGTATAGGAATAGATAAGTAGTATAGATTGTAGTTGTAACCTTCTTTTTATTCTTTTTGTAAAGCATCTTGTAAAGATATTATTACAAGTTTATAAAGTTTTATTTCTTTAGCTTCTATTCTCTGTAATATTCTGTTTTTGGTGTATTTATCACCATTTGTAATATTAATATGGAATAAAGAAATAAGAATTCATTTCTTATTTAATTCTCCGTGTCTTAAATCCTTATTGTTGTTTAATATATCTATAATATAATCAAACAATGTTAATAAAATATTTTGGTAAACATTTTAATATTACTAACTTCTAATTTTCAAATTGATTTAAATTTCAAACTTGAATTCAAAATAACTTCCCCGAAGACTCAAAAATTCATAAAGATCATGTCAAAATTCATAGCAGTCACTATAAAGAGCTATTCCTACCTCTAGTTAGTGAAAGGAACTCTGGTCTCTTTAGGGTTTTGTTTGGTGAAAAATTTACCCTGATTTTTACAAATGCATGCATGCACAAACTTAGATTCCTATTTATACCCTTCGTTGGATCCTAATGCTGGGGTGTTACATTGATTCGCTTGAGTTCCTTCATGACATTCTGGTTAGCTTTGTATGCATCATACCTTCCATGGCGAATGGCAATGTTCTGGCATAGGAGAAACTTCTTCCACCAGGAGGCCTTCTTCACCTTCTTCTTCACTTCCTCCTTAGAGGTGTTGAAGCGAAATGCGTTGCTAGAATGCTTCATGCGAGGGCCACGGGTCACTGATGACTGTAAGTGCATAGATTGTTTGTAGCTGGTTTCAAAATAAAGATATCAATCCCACATGGAGCAGTAGGCAAAAGACTAAAATGCTCTTAACTATAACTGAACAAAGTACTTAAGAAATAACTTTAAGATGCAAGGTGAGTAGAGTTGTTTTTGGGTTTTTGGTTGAACAAGGTAATTTAAAGTAAAACAAAACTTAATGTAGAAAGTAAGAATCGTGTGTGTAATAGAACTTTATAACTACAATAGGGAAAAGGCGTTCTCAGGGAATAGTGGATACACCGCTAGCAATTTAGACTAAGTAATCGAGAGTATTATAATGAATATTCTCATAATGTTTATGTATGTGGGAGGAGCTCTATATATGGACGATTTGCCAGCAACCGCTGCACACATCATCCTCATAACCACAGCAGACAGTAACCGTCAGCCATCGCGTTACCGTGCTATTAAGGGATTTCTCTCGTGGCATGGACATGGTTTGATGAGTTCTCCTTGATTCCCCAAGTTAGTACGTAAAGAATGACAACAACTTTATAGTCACAGTAAGTGATATCATCCCTCCGTCTACTAACAAGTAATCCCCTTCATCGAGTCCCCATAAGAGGCAAATATTAAGGAGGTGCACAACTCCCAATGTCAAGATGAAGACAATTAACACATACACATAATGATGTATAACACAAAATCTCTATGTAATCTCAGTCATATGCTAGGGTTTCTCATCTCCTCAAGAACTAGAGATCTACTCAGACATGGAGGCAATCAACATCATAGCAATGGTAATGGAAACAATCATAGATGAATAGTAGTTGTATAAATCCACAATGAGTACGGGAATTACAACAAGATCTAGACAAGATGTATATGGGATGGATGGAGATGGTGGTGATGCAGCGGTGGTTGATGAAGATCGATGCCTTAGCCTTCCGGATCTGCGCAGGGCGAGGATGGATCCCTTGCGGATGAGTTCCCCCTCCAGATGCCTTCTAGAGGTGAGGTTTTCGCGATTTCCGGGTGTTCTGTATGTCGTCTCCTCGAACCAATTGCACGGGGTGAAACTATTTGACCAGGCGTAGGTGGCACCAACTATACGGCCGGAGCTATACGACCGGAAATGTTGCTCTGGTCGTATAGTTGGTCGTTGGGCTCTCTGTCTCCCTTGTTCGCTTCTGGTTTTCTTCTGGTATTATAGATATTTCCCAAATAAGAGATTTACATTGTTTTTTGACTCCTTTTATCCATAGTACAACTGCTCCAAGAATTGTGTCCATTGGATCCATCATATGTTCTGATCCTGGTGAAAACAGACATAAAATGTGCATGCAAGCGCCATAAAATACCAAGATGCTACATCTACAATGCAAAATAATAATGTAAAACATGATGCAAATATGCACTCATCAACTTCCCCAAGCTTAGACTCTTGCTCGTCCCGAGCAAGTTTTTGCTTAATGGATGTGATCCTCATATTCATGAAGCTGAGTCGATTAAAATAAATGAGGCAGTTGCAGCATGTGTTTATCATATATGATACATAGGAATAAGTTCATGAATAGTACCTTACTCGAACCATCTGAATAGTATTAATAGGCTTCCACACCTTAGTTATCAACAGTTCATAAAAGATGAATCTCAACATAATGTAAAAGTATCCGGTTCAACCGAATGAGTTAACGAGGTAGTCCCAAGTGTTTTAGAACCAACGTATTCAATTGGGATTCAAAATTTCGAAAGTGTTTCTTTGTCATACTACAATACAATGGTATATGCATATTTTCTCTTTGCACATTCACTCTTTTTCTTTTCTTTTTCTTTTGCATATATGCTCACACTTGTGCAAAGGAGCTAGCCATATATTCCATCTTATGTAGGAATTTCAAAGTTTTAACGATCTCAATTATCAAATTCCAACTGTATAGGAAGCATTCTTATCACTTGAGATTCTACCACAACTTGTTCTCACTCTATTTCAATAGCACTATCATTTTCCTTTGTTCAAGGTTTCTTTTTCAACTTAATTGTATAGATAATCTCTATTTGTAAATCAAACCGTAGATTTACAGCATGTTGACCAAATTATCTTTAAGTGTTCCATTAATACCAATGGTGTGGAAGACTCCTATTGCTATCATAAAGTGCAAGTAAAGTCATACTCAAGCCATTCATACATCATTAAAGCAAACACAAACTCCATATTGCTCCATATATAATAATAAACTCAGAATTTCATTAAAGGGATCGACTATTCTTGAAGGGAATTCTAATGATGCAAAATTTATTTCTAGTTTGAACTAATGCAAAAACTGTAATATAAAATTTATAAGAAAGATTACAAGGTATTTAAATATCTCCCCAAGCTTGGAATCAAGCTAGGCAAGATCAATTAACTCCTTGTGGGTACCTATTCCTCCTCTTGGGTAGATAGAGTGTCTCCTTCTTATTTTACATTGCCCTCTTCAACTATGCTTGCAAAGCGAATGCTGAGCTTGGCCATGTCATATTGGAGCTTCAATATTTTCCTCTTGAGAAATTTCTTCTCATCTGTCAACTCAAAGACAGTTTTTATCAAGAACCAAATCTACTGTCGATTGCATTGACCTTCTTCTCAAGGTCTTTGCTCAGCATCTAGTAGGAGTCAATCCCTTCTCAATTGTTTCAACGCAAGATTTAGAAGCCTTTTCAAACTCACAGATCTTATCATGAATCTCATCTTGCTGCATCTTCTTAGGTTTAAGAGGTGATGGACCAAGAGGAGGTTTGTAATAGGATCCTATGTTGTAACGATAAGGATTAGGGAGGTACTCATCCTTGTTCCTTCCCTGCTCAGCTTGTCTCATCATCTCCATCCTTTGTGGGAACAAGTCCTCCCAATTTGGGAGAGGCTTGATCTCTAGGCCAGATGATGACGATGATCCTTTGGGTTTTTCTTCTTCGATCCTTTTCACGGGATTCTCTTCTTTGTTCTTCCAGATCTTGTTAACATCGAAGGGATGCATGGCTTCACTGCACGGATGTTGTTAAAGGGCTTGTATAGGGATGGCGAAGATCTTTCGAGGTTGGAGGCTGTAGCTCTGCGAAAACTTAATGAAAAAGGTTAGATGCGATTAGCTTTAAAAGCAGGGGTCGAAAACCCTAGCCACCTCGCGTAACGAGTAACTATACAGGCGCAGCCCATATAGTTCCCGCCGTATAGTTGTGAACTGACTATAGATTAGACCTACGGTGGAATCTAACTATACGGCCGCAACTATACGGGTGGAATTTTTAATTCCCGCCATATAGTTGGTCATTAAACTCTCTGTATCCTGGATAAATTTTTTGGAGAAGGGTCGACAACTATACGGGCGAAATTTTTAATTCCGTCCCTATAGTTGGTTGCTAAACTCTAAGTACTCCAGAAATTATTTTGGCAAAGGTGTTGACAACTATACGACCGCAACTATACGGGCGGAATTTTTATTTCCGGCTATATAGTTGGTCGTTAAACTCTCTATACCTTTTGTGGACGGAAGCGTTGATGTCACAACAACTATACGGCTGGAACTATACGGCTGGAATTTTTATTCCCGCCATATGGTTGGTCGTTAAACCTTCTGTGTCCACCAAACATTTTCTGCTTCTCCAAGTATTCTTTATTAATGTGAAACTTAACAAAATATCGAGTTTTGATAGAGAAATGTCAGCTTAGACTTTCGACCAATTTTGGCATCATCAATCTTCCTTCTTCCTTGCTAGAACAAGAATCGTTCTCATTAAAAACAATACTCAAACTAGACTTTAGCTGAAAATTTAAAAACTTACTCAAACCTTTATTCACATGGGTTGCCTCCCATGAAGCGCTCTTTTATAGTCAATAGCTTGACCGTAGTACCGGTCATTCCGTCTTGAGTCCATTCTTCTTGTAATTGTCGTTCTTCGTATATCTTTGCTTTATCACTTCTTCGGGGGTGCTTGATACATTGCAAATGTATCTATAATTTTTGATGTTCCATGCTTGGTTTTATCTACTTTCTTATGTTTTGTCCACACTTTGGAGTACTTTTCATATGATTTCTTGGACTAACCTATTAACAAGAGCCACAGTGCTAGTTGCCTGTTTTCTACTGTTTTGGTTCCAGGAAAGTCAGAAAATGAATATTCTTAGAATTGGACGAGACAAAACCCAAAGTTCCTATTTTCCCGGAAGACTCACAGAGCCAGAAGGAGAGTCGGAGAGGGGCCATAGGGTGGCCACACCATGTGATGGTGCGGGCTAGCCCTGGCCGCGCCACCAGGTGGTGTGGGCCCCTGGCCGCCCATCGACCTTGCCTCTTCGCGTATAAGAAGCCTCCCGAGGCATAAACCCTAAATCGTCAATCAGAAATCCACAAAAAGTTCCACAACACCGCCGCCACCGAAGGGGAGATTCGGGGGACAGAAAGTCTCTGTTCCGGCACCCTGCCGGGACGGGGAAGTGCCCCTGGAGCCATCTCCATCGATCTCCACCACCATCTCCATCACCATTGCTAATTCCCATGATGAGGAGGGAGTAGTTCTCTCTCGAATCTAAGGGTTCTACCGGTAGCTATGTGTTCATCTCTCTCTATGCATGATCATATTGTGATCATGAGCTTGTAATCTATAGATCTACCTTGCTACTCAAGTGCTTTAATAGATCTTTGCTCTCCCTATGTGTGTGAAAGTAACAACGTGCTCACCATGGTGGCACTTAGGCTAGAGATTACAAATACTTGTTACGAGTTATATTTGGAGTTGGATGTCTTTATGAAATTGTGGTGTTTGTTGGACTCATCTAGTACTCAAGGTGACAGTGTGGGGTTTTCTAGATGGGAAAGATGGACTTTGAGGTGTGCTGTTATAGCCCTACCATCGATTAGAGTGTCCAACCGGAGAGTAGTTCAGCGTAGTATCATAAAGAAGAATATATTTATATGAGAGTGTTCACTAGTGAAAGTATGATCCCTAGGCCTTGTTTCTAAGCACTGAAACACCGTTTGCTACTAGATCTGTTACATGTTTGCTTGCTTCCATCTTTATTTCAGTTTGCCTTTAGTCTCTTCCATGCCATCAAGTTATTTTCTATCACCGTTACCACTTATAATTATCCATACCACTTGTATTTCACTATCTCTTCGCTGAACTAGTGCACCTATACACCTGACAAGTGTATTGGGTGTGTTGGGAACACAAGAGACTTCATGTATCTTGATTGCAGGGTTGCTTGAGAGGGAATACCTTTGACCACTTCCTCCATGAGTTCGATAAACCTTGCTGCTGTTCTACAAACCTCTACACTTGGAGGCCCAACAACTTCCTACAAGAATAGAAGTGCGTAGACATTAGTGCTCAACTCTATAGTGATTGCAATTATATATTATTTCACCCGATAATGCTTCAAGCGTTATCCATTTACCACCCATGCAAGAGAGGGTGTTTTTCCTTGGAGCTTCACTGCTCCTGACGAATAGGCTTCTTCAACTACATATGGACCTTCCCACTTCGATCTGAGTTTTCCTAGAAACCACTTAAGACGAGAATTATAGAGCAACACTTTGTCTCCACATTTAAAAGTTTTACTCTCTATTTTTCTATCATGCCATCTTTTAAATTTTTCCTTAAACAACCTAGCATTCTCATAGGCTTCACTTCTAAACTCATCTAAAGCATGCATATCTAATAACTGTTTTTCCCCTGCTGCTTTGAGATCATAATTTAGATTTTTGATTGCCCAAAAAGCTTGGTGTTCTAGTTCTAATGGTAAATGGCATGCCTTACGTACATCATCTTATAAGGTGTCATACCCATTGGATTTTTAAACGCAATACGGTATGCCCATAGAGTGTCATTTAACTTGTATGACCAATCTTTTCTTGATTTGTCCGTTGTGTTCTCGAGTATGGTCTTTAGTTCTCTATTTGAGAGTGCCACTTGACCACTTGTTTGGGGATTATATGGTGAAGCAACATGGTGAGTTCCTCCATACTTGCTGAGGATTTTCCTAAAAGTCCCTTTCATAAAATGAGAACCACTGTCAATAATTAAAAATCTAGGAACTCCAAACCTGGGGAATATGACATCCTTGATCATCTTCACTGAGGTAACTACATCCGCATGATTTGTTGGGATAGCTTCAACCCACTTAGTAACATAGTCAACATCAACAAGAATATGAGTATGGCCATTTGAGTCTGTAAATGGTCCCATGTAATCCATTCCCCATACATCAAAGGTTCAATTATTAGACTATAGTTCATTGCCATTTCTTGTCTCCTACCTATATTACCTCTTATTTGGCAAGCATCATAGTATTCCACATACCTGTGTGATTTCTTGAGCAAGGTGGGCCAATAGAATCTAGATTGAAGTACCTTTGCAGCAGTCCTTTTACCTGCATGATGTCCTCCATATGGATTGTCATGACAAGCCTTCAATATCGCATTCATTTTGTGATTAGGAACACACTTCTAAATCATTCCGTCAAGTCCATGACAATATAGATACAGATCATCCCAAAAGTAATATTTAAGATCATTAAAGAATTTCATTCTTTGATTTCTTGACATTCCGGGAGGTAAAATTTTTGTTGCTAGATAGTTAGCATAATCTGCATACCATGGATCAACAATTTCTACCTTTGCTAAATATTCTCCCGGAAATGATTCATTAATAGGTACAAGGTCATTAATGATTCCCTCCATCCTAGAGAGATGATCTGCTACCGAATTATCCTTACCCCTCCTATCTACTATTTGCAAATCGTATTCTTGTAGTAATAAAACCCACCTAATTAACCTGGGCTTAGCATCCTTTTTCACAAGGAGGTGACGCAAAGCTTGGTGATCCGTATGAATTATTACCTTAGAACTAATTATGTAAGATCTAAATTTGTCGCAAGCAAAAATGATAGCTAGAAACTCTTTTTCTGTAGTAGCATAATGTTTCTGAATCTTATTAAGAGGTCTACTAGCATAATAAATAACATTTAAATTCTTTCCATCTCACTATCCCAACACAACCCCTAAAGCATAATCATTAGCATCATACATAATTTCGAAAGGTTCATCCCACTTTGGAGATTGCATGATAGGTGCTGAAACTAGTTTATCCTTAAGGTTCTCAAAAGCTGCAATGCAGACATGGTTTAAATAGAATGGATTTTCTTTATCAAGAAGATTGGTAAGGGGCATAGCAAGTTTAGCAAAATCTTTTATAAACCGCTTATAGAATCCTGCATGTCCCAGATTTTTTTTAAGTTGTTAATGTCCTGAGGTATTGGGAGATTTTCTATAGCTTTTATATTAGTTTTATCTATTTCTATTCCCTTCTCCAAAACTTTGTGCCCGAAAACTTTACCTTCTCTTTCCATGAAACGACATTGCTCCCAATTCAAAACCAAGTTTGATTGCCTGCATCTCTGCAAAACTTTGGTCAGATTGTAGGGGCAATTATCAAAAGTTGTTCCACAAACGACAAAATCGTTTATTAGGACTTCCATAGTCTTCTCAACAAAATCATCAAAAATCTTTAGAACACATTCCTGAAAAGTTGCTCCTGCATTACATAAGCCGAATGGAGTTAATCTATAAGAATATGTGCCATAAGGACAAGTGAAAGTTGTTTTCTCTTGATCTTCCAGCTGAATGGCAATTTGAGAATATCCAGAATAACCATCAAGAAAACAAAAGTAAGAATTATTACTAAGTCTTTCTAGAATTTTATCCATGAATGGTATAAGTTTATGATTCTATGGTGTCTCATAGTTTAGTTTCCTAAATTCAATGCACATACGATATCCTACAATTGGTCTCACGGGAACTAGCTCACCTTCCTCATTCATAACAGCATCAAGACCACCTTGTCTTGGTATACAATGAGCTGGGCTAACCCACTTACTGTCAGAAATAGGATATATTATTCCAGCATCAAGTAAGCGTATAAGTTCTTTTCTTACTACTTCCTTCATCTTAGGATTAAGCCTTCTTTGCGTATCTACTACGGGTTCAGCATCATCAAGCATGGTAATCTTATGTGTTACAATAGATGGATCTATTCCTTTAATATCAATTAATGTATATCCAAAGGCTTCATGATGCTTAACCAAAACTAAAATGAGTTTATTCGTTTAATTTTCTGATAGATTGTTGCTAATAATATCAGGACATTTATTTTCATTATCTAAAAACTCATACCTCATATTGTCTGGAAGTTTTTTCAATTCTATTGGTGGAGGTTCTTCATCTCCTGTTCTTACCAATTCTTCATAGTCATGTGGATTTTGTGCTTCCGGAATTGAATCAAGGTAATCATCCATGTCTTCTTTCTTCTCATCATCTGGTGCTTCTTCCCAATTAATCAAGCTCCTTTCTAATTGACCTTGTGGAGTACTGAAATGAATTGTCGCTAGCTCGGCAATCGTCTTTTCTTCCTTGATATCCTCCACTTCATATGGCCTCTTCTTTAGTTTGGTGAAGTGGAATGTCATTTCCTCTTCTCCAAATTTCAGTGAAATAGTTTCCTTTTGATTATCTACTCGAGCTTTGGTGATGGAAATAAAAGGCCTATCTAAAAGAATAGGGCAAAAAGAATCTCGAGGCATATCAACAATATGAAAATCAAGGGGGTACATGAGTGAGCCAATAAAGACATAGATATTTCTAATTACCCCTTCCGGTTTTATATTGGTTCTATTAGACAATTTAATAATAGTGTCTACCGGTTCAACATCTGGATTATTTAAGTTGTAGCAAAGTTCTTCATAAAGTGATGACGACATAATATTTATGGTGGAAATTGGTTCACAAATTCCATATAAGAAAGTTTCTCCACAGTATATAGGGGACATAGGTTTTGAAGTTTCACTATCTCGAACCTTACCTTGGATGAATTCCGAGGTTTCACAGTATAACATAACCACTTCGTCTTCCACTATGCGTGCTTCCATAAGATCTTTTATTTATATTTGTAGCTTCAGAATTCCTTTCTGGTTTCTTCGGACTCTTCTTTGTTTGTTCTTCCTGTCTTTATCTTTTTTCAAATATCCCCTGTATAGGTATCGAGGAGAACTCTTCCATTAGTGCGCTTACACGCTTCTTTTCTTCGAGGGGTTTACGAGGTTCCCATTCTATAGGTACCTGCAAATGCCCTGCATAATTCTCAATGATTTTATTTACTGAGTAAGAATCAATACCGAGGGTTTTAATCATTGTATTTGTCCTCTCATCTGCAAGGAAATCATTAATGCAAGCATATTCAGAAAAACTATTTGTAATATTCTCCTTATCTTTAAAATTTCCAGTTGCTTCTCTCATTTTTATTATTAGATTCCAAGCCTCGTCATAGGTATAAGATAGAAAACTGCCATTTGAAGCAGTGTCTAGATTCGTCCTATTTTCAATATTTATCCCTCCATAAAATGTATGGGTGATTAACCAATCAGGCAAACGATGATGTGGGAATTATCTAAGTAGCTTTTATACCTTAGGTATCCTTCATATAAGCCCTGACTAGGATTATTTTTGAAACTGATAATAATACCTCTCATCCTGTGAGCTTTGCTTTCAGAATAATATTTTGATAGGTACTTAGTTGTCAATTCCTCCCAAGTCCTTGGTGCTTCTTCACAAAAAGATCTATACCTGTCGCAAACATTATTAGAGAGAGTTTGTCTAAATAACTAGATTTTAACCATATCGAGATTATAGTCGTCGAAAATAAAGGAACTGAGAATGTCTTCAAAGAATTGTAAGTGTCCATATGGACTTTCTTCATTGGTTCCTGCAAATTTCTTAGAATGTAATAATTCAAATAATAAAGGATGTATCTCGACTCCATCCGGATTTATGCTTTTGTTGATAGTTACAAAAGTGTCCATGGGCGAACCCATTTTCCTTACTGCCTCAAGCTGGTTTAAATGCCAAGTATTTTCCATTGTTGTGGTCCTGCAAATCAAGTAAAAATTAGTACAATGAAAGTAAATAACTAAAAGTAAAGTGACTTATAGCGCTAAGCTCCTCGGCAACGGCGCCAGAAAATAGCTTGATGACTGCAAGTGCACAGATCGTTTGTAGCTAGTTTCGAAATAAAGATATCGATCCCACAAAGAGCAGTAGACAAAAGACTAAAATCCTCTTAATTATAACTGAATGAAGTACTTAAGAAATAACTTTAAGATGCAAGATAAGTAGAGTTGTTTTTGTGTTTTTGGTTGAACAAGGTAATTTAAAGTAAAGCAAAACTTAATGCAGAAAGTAAGAATCGCGTGGAATAGAACTTTGGAACTACAATAGGGAAAAGGCGTTCTTAGGGAATAGTGGATACACCGCTAGCGATTTAGACTAAGTAATCGAGAGTATTATAACAAATATTCTCATAATGTGTATGTATGTGGGAGGAGCTCCATATATGGACGATTTGCCAGCAACCATTGCACACATCATCCTCATAACCACAGCAGATAGTAACCGACAACCATCGCGTTACCGTGCTATTAAGGGATTTCTCCCGTGGCATGGACACGGTTTGATGAGTTCTCCTTGATTCACCAAGTTAGTACGTAAAGAATGATAACACCTTTATAGTCATAGTAAGTGCTATCATCCCTCCGTCTACTAACAAGTAATCCCCTTCATCGAGTCCCCATAAGAGGCAAATATTAAGGAGGTGCACAACTCCCAATATCAAGATGAAGACAATTAACACGTACACATAATGTTGTATACCATAATAATCTCTATATAATCTCAGTCATATGCTTGGGTTTCTCCATCTCCCCAAGAACTAGAGATTTACTTAGACATGGAGGCAATCAACATCATAGCAATAGTAATGGAAACAATCATAGATGAATAGTACTTGTATAAATACACAGTGAGTATGGGAATTACAACAAGATCTAGACAAGATGTATATGGGATGGATGGAGATGGTGGTGATGCAGCGGTGGTTGATGAAGATCGATGCCTTAGCCTTCCGGATCTGCACAGGGCGAAGATGGATCCTTGGCAGATGAGTTCCCCCTCCAGATGCCTTCTGAAGGTGAGGTTTTTGGGATTTCTAGGTGTTCTGTATGTTGTCTCCTCGAACCAATTGCACGGGGTGAAACTATTTGATGAGGCGGAGGTGGCACTAACTATACGGCTGGAAAAGTTGCTCCGGTCGTATAGTTGGTCGTTGGGATCTCTGCCTCCCTTGTTTGCTTCTGGTTTTCTTCTTGTATTATTAATATTTCCCAAATAAGCAATCTACATTGTTCTTGACTCCTTTTTTCCATAGTACAACTACTCCAAGAATTGTGTCCATTGGATACATCATCTGTCCTAATCCTAGTGAAAATAGACATAAAATGTGCACGCAAGTGCCATAAAATACCAAGATCCTACATCTACAATGAAAAATAATAATGTAAAACATGATGCAAATATGCACTCATCAGTCACAACCTCCTGCGCCTCCTCAGACCCATCATCATTGTCAGAAGATCTGCATCCATCCCATCATCCTCAAAAATGTCCTGAGCTGGGGGGTAGCCACGAGGAGCCTTGGTGGTAGGGGCACCCTTCCTCTGTAGCTTGGCAGGGAGGTGTGGGACAAGATCATTGTAGAGAAATGGAGTTGCTGGAGCCTGAGTAGCAATGAGCTTCATCACATAAGGAGAAAACAGAGGACACTTCTTGTCAGTGATCCACTTGTACAAGTCCTGATAGATGAAATCCATGACATCTATAGCACCACCTGGATGGTCTGGACCATGAGTATACACTGAGTGAGCATGGGCCATAAGATTGATTTCTGCACCTCTCATCTCATCCTTGTTGCATGCCTTGGGAGTGAGTGTGGGGCGAAACATGCGAAGCAGAATGTTGTAGATGAGCTTGATGTTGGTGGTTTGGCTATCCACACCATTCTGATAGTAGATTGGGGCCAACCACTTCTTATCATATGCCTGACCATGTACATGCATTCTGAGACCACTATGAACATTGGGATTGAAAGGAAACTCAAGAATGTGTGCAAACTGAGCCATGCTGGAACGACACCTAGTAGTGCCAGACATCCACTCAAGGGGAATATCCGTAATGTCCCCAAAGACCACTGTGGCATAAAACTACTAGACCAACTCAACATTGTAGTCTTCTTTTACTTGAAAGATGGTGTGCAGCCCCATCTTCTCATTCACGCAAAGAGCATCCTCAAAGTACCTATGATCTTGGAGCTTGTCAAGAGCCAACCACTGCATGGGGCACATAGGAGTCCTGAACCCACAAAACACCTCAGAAAAGAGTAGGGCTTGTTCATTTCTCTAGAAGCGATCATCATCCAAGGTGCGAGATAAAGAATAGAACTGCTGGACTCTCATCTCCACAAACTCCTCGGTACCCAAATCTGCCAGAGTGGTCAATGCTTCAAACTTCATGCGCTTGGCTTCATCCCTTTTCAGTTTTCTGATCTTTTCTTGCTTTGCTGTAGCATGGTCACGAGCAGCTTGTCTGACCATGGAAGGATTGATACATTGCAAATGTATCTATAATTTTTGATGTTCCATGCTTGGTTTTATCCACTTTCTTGTGTTTTGTCCACACTTTGGAGTACTTTTCATATGATTTCTTGGACTAACCTATTAACAAGAGCCACAATGCCATTGCCTGTTTTCATTGTTTTTGGTTCCAAGAAAGTCAAAAATGAATATTCTCGAATTGACGGGACAAAGACAAAGTGTCTATTTTTCGGAAGTCATCGGATGCCGCACGAGATTTAGAAGGGCCAGAGGGCGGCCACACCACCTGGCCACGCGGCCAGGCTTGGCCCACGCCAGGGGGTGGTGTGGCCAGCCTAGGCACCCCCTCGACCTCTCCTTCCGCCTATAAGATGCCCTCGGGACGAAAACCCTAAGTACCCGATCAAAAATCCACGAAAGAGTCTATAGCCGCTGTCATCTCCATCCCTAGATCGGGAGGGATCTAAAGCTCTTCCCGACACCCTGCCGGAGAGGGGAATTCACCCTGGAGGCCTTCTTCATCACCATGCAAGCCTTTGGTGTGATGCGTGAGTAGTTCATCCTTGGACTACGGATCCATGTAGTAGCTAGATGGCTGGTTCTCCTCCTTTGTGATTTTATGTCTAGATCTTGTGAGCTCCGTTCATGATCAAGATCATCTATTTGTAGTTCTACATGTTGTGTTTGTGGGGATCCGATGGATATTGAGATGCTATTTCAGATTGATTATTGATTCTATCATGTCTTTGTTATTTGTGATCTTGCATGCTTTCCGTTGTTAGTAGCTATCTTGGCCAAGTAGATGCTGCAACTCCAAGAGTTAGTATTTATGCTCGATAGTGGGTTCATGCCTCGTAACTGGGAAGTGTAAATCGCTAAGGTACTAGATGTGTTGTTGCTACTAGGGAGAAAACAACAATCCTTTGTTCATAGAACAATCGTATTGTTTACATTACACGCAATTCGTAAAGCAATAATCTGTTGCTTGCAACTTAATACTAGGGGGGGTTCGGATGATAACCTAAAGGTGGATTATTAGTCATAGATGCAGTTGGATGGCGGTCTATGTATAATGTTGTAATGCCCAATCAAGTTCCAAAGGAGTCAAGATGATTAGTATATGCATGACCCAACAGGTTATCTATCAAGGAGAGCCACCTCTAGTGAACTATGGATCCTGGTCCTTTTTCTTTACATACAATCTATAAACTGTTTACTGCTTTGTGTTTACTTTCTGCAAATTATTACTTCCTTCCATTCGATACGTTTAATCCTTTGTTTTCCGCAAAACACGGTGAGATTGACAACCTCATCGCAAGTTGGGGACAAAGTTATGTGGTTGTGTTGTGCAGGTCTCCACGTTGCTACTAGCACCGGTAGTGCGCCCTGCCAAGGCTTAGCTAGCAACACCTTTGGGGTGTTTCCTTGCTCCTACTGGTTCGATTAAACCTTGGTTTCATAACTGAGGGAAACTTGCTGATGTGCTCATCATACCTTCCTCTTGGGGTTCCCAACGAGCTCTACATCAACACTGAGCCATCAAGCATCTACATGAATGTCACTCTCTTCATCACGGAACCTGTGAGGACAAGCCTTTTGAGCAGCCTTAGAGCGATGAGGGCGAGAGCAACCAGCATCCATGGGGACCTTCACAGGAGGGGAAGGGATCCCAACGGTAAGGGGAAGGCAATGGCCAGCGGCAATGGCCCGATCCAGGGTGGAGGAGCCCTCTTGGTGGAGTTCTTGGTCGGGGGCAGCAGGTTGTGTGCAAGAGGGAGTTGGGGAGGAGAAGGAGGACTGAACCATCCACTTCTCCTCGACCCCTTTTATGAGTTGGAAACTGCTTGGGCTGGAGTGTCCGGAATGTCCGGAGTGAATCAAGCGACGGCTTAGCCGGACACTCCGGTTGGTTCAGGGCAGATAGTCCAGCCCCCTACGACCAGAAAGCCTAGTTTCAAGTAGTGGACAAATGTGTGGCAAGAGGAGCATGTTTAGAGGTGAGAATAGGCCTGGGATTCAGAAGATGTATTGTGAAAAACCAAGAAAACATAGATATTCAAGAAGATAATAAATTAATTTCCAAATCCAAAAAACCAGGAACCAACTCTTCAATAAGAAGAGGGCGGTGGGCGAGGCCACCATGTAAGAGTTTGTGGAATGACACCACGGAGAATTATCCTTGGGTTCATAGCCACTACTCATCAATGAAGCTCACATATCACAAAATGATATTAAGAGAACTGAATTTCTTAATGTTGGCATTATGGGGGGAGGGATATTCCAATGTATTAGGACCGCACTCCCCCTATCTCCATGCAAGCACCTAAACCAAATAAGAGTCAAGACATAGGTGAGTATGCAAGGTGATCAAGTCAAGCTCATTGAATCTATGATATTTAGTTCATTCCTCAAATAGCAAAACCTTCTTCATCAAGTGGCTTCATGAAAATGTCAGCAAGTTGGTCTTTGGTGGCACATAGGATATCTCAATATCACCTCGAGCAACATGGTCTCTAATGAAGTGATGACGAATATCAATATGCTTTGTCCTTGTATGATCCACTGGGTTGTAGGCAATCTTGACAGCACTTTCATTGTCACGTAGAAGAGGCACTTTGTCACAATGGACACCATATTCCTTTAAAGTTTGCCTCATCCATAGCAATTGAGTACAAGAACTAGCATCTGCCACATACTCGGCTTCGGCGGTGGAGAGAGATATACAATTTTGCTTCTTCGAAGACCAACACACCAAGGACCTTCCAAGGAATTGGCAAGCCCCGGAGGTTATTTTCTATCATCCTTATCACCAGCCCAATTCGAATCCATGTATCCACAAAGAGAGAAAGTTGAGCCCCTAGGATACCAAATACCATAGTTTGGGGTATAAACCAAATATCGCAAGATTCACTTGACCGACATCAAATGGCTTTCTTTAGGAGCCGCTTGATATCTTGCACACACTCCTACACTCAACACAATATCGGGTCTAGATGCACATGTTGGGTCCGCAGCATAGAAAACAAAAAATTTCCTACGGTGTGAACTACACGCCAAGATCTATCTACTAGGTACAAAGCAACGGGTGGACATACATCCAATGAGAACTTACCCTCGTAGACAACGAGCTTTGTTAACGAGTAGGAACTCGTGGTTGATGTAGTCGTACACTTGCCGATCTCAAGATCGTGATGAAGTCCAGCAGGTCCGGCTCCAGCACGTCCATCAGATCCAGCTCCAGCACCACCAAGTCTAGCACCGCAAAGCAGCGGTGCATCCGTGATCGCACACACGTCCGGTACCCCGACAACCTCCATCCCTCGCTCCAGCAAAGCAGCAGAAGCAACTCCTTGTAAAAATCCACCGGGAACATGTATCTCGCTAATCCGAGACCATGGGGAAATAATACTAGAGGGGGAGAGAGATCCTTCACAAGGAGGTGTGTGTGAGAAGTGAGGAGGGGGTGGCATTTTATAGGAGGAGGGGGGTGCCCCTCCTTCATGGCCGGCGCATGGAGGGGGTGACCCTTCACCTCCTCCATTCACGTGGTGGTAACCCCTCCACATTAAAATGCCCCTTCACATTCTCTTTTAAAGTCTCCACTTTAAATGCATTAAATTTCTCCAAATTTAATGCTCTCTCATTTAATAAAACTCTTTTATTATTTTTATTCAGAATTTTGTTAATTACTTTAATTAACAAACATTCACATAAAACCCTCTACAACATTTCAATATTACATGCAGAACCAATTTCAGCAATTTCACCCGAAACAGTTTCGGTGTCTATTGAAATAATTCCAGTGCTTTCTTAAATCTTTATTTGAAACATATTTGCTCCAAATGGTGTCGGTATCCCTTAAGTGTGTCACCCTACGGTTCGCGAATAATGCAGACATGATCGAGACCCCTCTCGGATCAATAATCAGAAGCGGGACCTAGAGATCCATACTGACTCCTACACATTCAGCGATGACTTCTGTGATCGTGAGAACCTTTAACGCTAGTAACTAAATCCCTTTGTCCCGCGATATATTACATGTCCGAGATTCGATCATCGGTATCTCCATACCTAGTTTGATCTCGTTACCGACATGCACTCTTTTCTTGTTCCCGTGATATAACATTCTAGTGATCACATCACTTGCTTGCAAGCTATTTCAATGTGATATCACCGAGAGGGCCCAGAGTATATCTATCCGTCATCGGGATGGACAAATCCCACTCTTGATCCATGAGCCTCAACATAACACCTTCGTAGCACTGAACCCACCTTTATAGTCACCCTGTTATGGTGTGACGTTTGATGTTTTCAAGATACTCTTCCGGTGTTAGCAATTAACATGATCTCATGGTCTAAGGATAAAGATTACTTCGTATGATATTATAGCAATATAAACATAATGACTTTGATCATAATGCTATACTTCGGATGAATGTTCATCACATCATTCCACCAATGTTGTGACCTCGTTATTAACAACATCCAATGTCCATGATCAGGAAACCTTGATCATCTTGTTAATCAACGAGCTAGTCTATAAGAGAGGCATAACTAGGAACCCTTTTTGTTTATTAAACACACATGTATTTATGTTTCCGATCAATACAATTATAGCATGCAAAATAAACATTTATCATAAACATGAAATAATATAATAACCACTTTATTATTGCCTCTCGGGCATATTCCCTTCAGTCTCCCACTTGCACTAGAGTCAATAATCTAGTTTGAAAAACTTTGCGTATTGAACACCTATGGCTTTCTGGTGTTGCATATACGCGATTCCTAGTGGTTAACATAATCTCCGGATCTGACAGTTTCGGGTCCATGTGTATTTGCATGTCTTTGCGTCTCTACGCATCACTCATTCTCAAATGAGATGGCATTGTATAAATTTGGTCCTCTGGTGAGACCTTTAGTTCGTTTGGGTTAAAATATGTTGATATTATTGTCACACAATATATCTTCATAGTATTAGCCCTCTTTGAACCACACCTAGTTTGATAACAAACTACTTAACACAAATGCCCTCCTATGCTGCTACTATAGCAGTTATATACTTAGCCTTTTGTTGTAGTATCCGTCACAATGTCTCAACTTTGGAACTCATCCAAATCCATCATGGAACATCCTTTCCATTATATTGTGCCACCCATAGTCTAAATTGAGATAAATTTAATTTGTATCTTGTGACAAAACTAATATCAATCTAACACTTTACAATGAACTACCTTTAACTATTTGTCACTTATACATTATATATTCTTAGTTCTTCCAAAGCTCATAAGAATATCTTTACTATTTTCCAATGATCATCTCATGAATCATTCTGGTATATGCTCATAACATTTAGAGCATAGGACATTCTGGATATATACATATCATGGTATAATCGATCAAAATCTTCATGTGATTTTACTCACCAAGTGTTGAAACACTTGAATTTTGATACAATCCTTTCCATGCAGCAAGAACCTTTCTTGTTGTTTCCATATTGAACCCTTTCAATATCTCATATATGTATGTCTGGCACAACCATATTAGCGCCTTAATCTATCCATATAGATATTGATGCCTAATATTCCGGGTTTGCCCAAGTCTTTCATCGAAATCTTATTTTAATGAAATTCTTAACTTGTGTCAATACAAGATACATCATTTCCAATCAACAATATGTCCTCTATATAATGTATTAGAAATATGTCTCAGCGCTCCCACTTAATTTCTTGCAAATGCAAGCATCTTCATCATGTCCGATGAATTTAAACTCTTTTAACATTTTCATCATGGTGAAGATTCCAACTCCGCTATGCTTACTTCAACTATTGAAGTTTACATGCCCTTTTAGCACCCTTTGATTTAACAAAACCCTTCGAATCATGTCATATACATGTCCTAGGTTACCGTTCTATTAGAAGAACCTTGTTTTGTTTATTTAACTACCATATACCAAATTATATGTAGTGGTTGCTACATTAATCCGTCAAGACTATATATCGCTATGAAAGATCAAATCTTGTCATAGTCAACTCCTTGAACATTGTCGTAAACTTCTTTCCGACATGTCGACTATTTCATAGATGTTAAACATCCATGTCTTATTTATTTATAGATCCAAACACGACCGATAGGCTTCACGCCTTTCCGGAGGGTCTTCCAAGTTCAGAAACTTGTTTTCTCGTGTATGGATACTATCACGGATTCTATGACTTCTAGTCATTTTATGGAGTCGGGGGCCATCATCGCTTCTTTGCATGTAGTCGGTTCATCATTGTCAAAACAATAACGACTTGCTTATCAAATCTTACTATTTGATTCTTACCGACCCACACGGTTCTGTAGGAACTCTAATCTCCGAGATCACACCTTTTGTAATCACGAGAGCCATGAGCATTATGGCCACCACCGGGACACTTTCCGGCGCTACTCTACTTAGCACATATAGCTAAGGTTCAACAACCTTTTCAAAGTTCTATTGTCCTCCCACTTAACTTTTCACGAAAAATTCCTTCTCAAGAAACTTGACGTTCCAAGTAACAAACTCTTTTGTCCTCGGTGTTATGGAGAAATTCCCAACAAATTCTTTGGGATAACCTACAAAGACGTGCTTATCCGACTTTGGTTGTAAACATTTTACTTATGCATAGCATACTAAAATTTAAGAAAAGACAATTCGGGTTTTATCCCAAACCATAACTAATATGGTGTCATTTCAATGGATCACGATGGTGCTCTTTTTAGCGTAAAAGTGGTAGTCTCTAAAGCTTCAATCCTTAAAACATAATGGCAGTTTTATAAATGACACCTTTGATCTTACCATGTCAAACATGGTTTGATTTCATCTCTCAAATATGCCATACTCCTATGGTTTACCGGGAAATCCAAATTCATGGAACAATTCCTCAAATCTTAGGTGTTTTGCTAAACATGTAACTCAAATATCTTCCTTTATGATCGAATCATAAAATCTTTATTTTCTTGTTACAATGATTTTCCACTTCATCTTGAAAGTCTTTGAACAATTTTCAAATATTTCATACTTCTTCCTTATTAAGTAAATATACAGATATATTCACTCAAATTTTCTGAGAAAGCATATGAAGCAAAAAGATCCATCGCATATGGCTACACATAATGGACTATGCACATTAGCATGCACAATTTCCAATAAGCTAGTCATCCGTTCTCTCTGGCCTATGGACGGAGTTTCAATTATCTCAAGGAAAGTCTCACATGCGTCAATTGATCAAAATCAAGGACTCCAAAATTCCATCAACATGGAGTTTCTTCATGTTTTCTTTCAAATATAATTCAAACAGCAATGTCACTTCATAAGTGATCTTTCAATCATTTGTCTTGCAACATTTTAGCAATAGTGTTTATGGATGTGATTTCTCCAACTAGACTTGTAAAAGTTCATCCATCCTTTATGGAATACGGTAATTATTTGAACAGCCATTGTTCTCATAATACCGGAACAAAATAACAATTATTTAAACAAATCTTGAAGTCTTGGTTTGATGACAACGAAAAACACAATAACACTTTATTTGTTTTCAATGAACATCATCACTCATTCTCTTGCTGGTTACTTAGGCCATTGTAGTTCATGAATTGCGTTGTCCTGTATGACACTTCATACCAACCAATTCGGTATCCAATACCGGTATCCAATACCTCATAACCACATTGTTTAACAAGCAAGGAATATAGCCATAACATGTATATCTTCTATATACCCAAGTTGGCATCTCCAACCTTTTATTTTCTGCCAAATATTTTATAGATTCTCTTTCAGCAATTCCTTTTTATTTTAAAAGAATCTATCAACATCAATAGTGGTGTCATCAACATGACACATGGTACACAGCGTATATAGTCAAATACTAATACCTTTGGACTTGCACTTTGAAGTGGATCACCATCATCAAATGTTTGGTGTTCATTCAAAAATCCATTCTTTAGTAATCTATTAGTGTAGTAAACATTTTACTTACATCTTCTATTCATCCTTATCATGACAACTTTCATGATCAAGCTACTATAGCCTATAAGGAAGAATCGCGAGTATAATATCAGTTCCCAAAACCTTTTTGGTAGATTCGGATGCCTAGCATCTCCATCCTTCACAAATTCTCATACAATATGAGAACATGTATTTTGCTAAATTATACTCTATCATAATGCAACCAAAAAAACATTGTTTCAGATATCACAATATCTTTCACACATGATGGTTTCCGAAACAATTTTCAGCTCCAATATAATCTTGATATTCAAACAACTTTTTGAATATCAATAATCATGGAGGCAAACATGATACTTTAGATACTAACATTGGAATTCTTACTCTTGATTTAATACTACTTATTAAACTTCATGGAGTAAATAGAGTTTGTTGAAAGTTTGCAATAGGACTTATAAACTTTAAATTGACATTCAAAACAATACGATACCAGTTCGTAAAGTAAATATCCAGAATTCTATAGTTCTATTATCTCAAATAAAAAACTAAGCATAAGGTAGAAAACGAATGCCAATGACTACAACAAACTATGCAAATTCACTTTGATTTGATTTATGACAAATTGATTTCGACTAATCCAAATTACTAATAAACTCCCACTCAAAAACGACATCCCTCGTGTCCTTTTGGTGATTACATGAACCAAATCCACTACACCAAGTCCGATCATCACGTGAGTTGGTGTAGCTTCAAAGGCGAGCATCTATATGGGCATCATATCAACTATATGACTCATGCTTAACCTTTCGGTCCGTGTTCCGAGGCCATGTCTGTACATGCTAGGCTCGTCAAGTAAGAACCTTAATATTTGCATGTGTAAAACTGTCGTACACCCGTTGTATGAAAGCGTAGAGTCGAGAACACCCGATCATCACGTGATGCCTCAAAACACGATCCACAAAACATTGCATACTTAAGGAAGAACACATTTTATCTTGATATCTAAATAAGGGATCATCTTATAATGCTACCAAAAGCGCCAAACTAGCAATATAAGATGCTAATGTGTGAAGTGAGGTGATATGGTCCATGCATTTGATCTCTATCATTTGCATCGTGGTATGATCTCTATCATTCCTTTGTGTGTAAGGCCAAAGTCTATGGAACTTACACGTTAAGTGAGTTGTAAGAGTATCTATTATACATCTACTTACAACAATACCATATCAATACACTAGCCCAGCAACGATCTAAACTAGATGCCTCTAATTGCAAGTTTTACGTGGCTTAGGGCTTTCGGAGATAGAATCGGTCTTACCTACGAACATGAACCACAACGAGGATAACCAAGTTATTAGCAACTCGTTGTAAATCAGATATTGACTATAGTAGGAGAGACAGACACCCGCTAGCCACTTATGCAAAACTAGTTGCATGTCAGTCATGGAACCGGTCTCATGTTCGATGACATGTAAGGTTGGTCCGGGCCGCTTCATCCCACTATGCCACCAATATCCAAAATACATAGAAGATGCAATAACATGATCATCATTGCCCACATATAAACATATGTGTACTACCCGTGCAAAGCACCTATGCATAAACCTGGCTCTGATACCACTGTTGGGTCCGCAGCATAGAAAACAAAAAAAATCCTACGGTGTGAACTACACGCCAAGATCTATCTACTAGGTACAAAGCAACGGGTGGACATACATCCAACGAGAACTTACCCTCGTGGACAACGAGTTTTGTTAACGAGTAGGAACTCGTGGTTGATGTAGTCGTACACTTGCCGATCTCAAGATCGTGATGAAGTCCAGCAGGTCCGGCTCTAGCACATCCATCAGATCCAGCTCCAGCACCACCAAGTCCAGCACCGCAAAGCAGCGGTGCATCCGTGATCGCACACACGTCTGGTACCCCGACAACCTCCGTCCCTCGCTCTAGCAAAGCAGCGGAAGTAGCAACTCCTTTCTAGATAAAGCCACCGGGAACATGTATCTCGCTAATCCGAGACCATGGGGAAATAATACTAGAGGGGGAGAGAGATCCTTCACAAGGAGGTGTGTGTGAGAAGTGAGGAGGGGGTGGCCTTTTATAGGAGGAGGGGGGTGCCCCTCCTTCATGTCCGGCGCATGGAGGGGGTGACCCTTCACCTCCTCCATTCATGTGGTGGTAACCCCTCCACATTAAAATGCCCCTTCACATTCTCTTTTAAAGTCTCCACTTTAAATGCATTAAATTTCTCCAAATTTAATGCTCTCTCATTTAATAAAACTCTTTTATTATTTTTATTCAGAATTTTGTTAATTAGTTTAATTAACAAACATTCACATAAAACCCCCTACAACATTTCAATATTACATGTAGAACCAATTTCAGCAATTTCACCCGAAACAGTTTCAGTGTCTATTGAAATAATTCCAGCGCTTTCTTAAATCTTTATCTGAAACATATTTGCTCCAAATGGTGTCGGTATCCCTTAAGTGTGTCACCCTACGGTTCGCGAATAATGCAGACATGATCGAGACCCCTCTCAGATCAATAATCAGAAGCGGGACCTGGAGCTCCATACTAACTCCTACACATTCAACGATGACTTCTGTGATCGTGAGAACCTTTAATGCTAGTAACTAAATCCCTTTATCCCGCGATATATTACATGTCCGAGATTCGATCATCGGTATCTCCATACCTAGTTTGATCTCGTTACCAACATGCACTCTTTTCTCGTTCCCGTGATATAACATTCTAGTGATCACATCACTTGCTTGTAAGCTATTTCAATGTGATATCACCGAGAGGGCCCAGAGTATATCTATCCGTCATCGGGATGGAAAAATCCCACTCTTGATCCATGAGCCTCAACATAACACCTTCGTAGCATTGAACCCACCTTTATAGTCACCCTATTACGGTGTGACGTTTGATGTTATCAAGATACTCTTCCAGTGTTAGCAATTAACATGATCTCATGGTCTAAGGATAAAGATTACTTCGTATGATATTATAGCAATATAAACATAATGACTTTGATCGTAATGCTATACTTCGGATGAATGTTCATCACATCATTCCACCAATGTTGTGACCTCGTTATTAACAACATCCAATGTCCATGATCAGGAAACCTTGATCATCTTGTTAATCAACGAGCTAGTCTATAAGAGAGGCATAACTAGGAACCCTTTTTGTTTATTAAACACACATGTATTTATGTTTCCAATCAATACAATTATAGCATGCAAAATAAACATTTATCATAAACATGGAATAAGATAATAACCACTTTATTATTGCCTCTCGGGCATATTCCCTTTAGCACAAAGGTAAATCAAAGAAACAATCATGAACCAATCGGGTCTAGATGCACAAAGGTAAAGCAAAGAACCAATCATGAACCTTTTGATCCACATCTTTACCATTTGGGTTTAGTTCAAGATGAGTCTTTGTTGCCATGGGAGTAGGAGCTCCATTTAGATCTTTCATGTTGAATCTCTTGAGCATATCTTGAGTATACGTGGCTTGGTTGAAGAATGTTCCTCCTCTTACTTTCTTGATCTCAAAACCAAGAAATACTCTCAATTCCCCCATCATAGACATCTGGAACCTATTAGTCATAAGGTTTGAGAATTCATCATTAAAAGCTTTGTTAGATGAGCCAAAGATAATATCATCAACATATATCTGGCATACAAAAAGCTCCCCATTGACCTTCTTAGTAAAAAGAGTGGGATCGATTTTCCCAACCTCAAACCCACGGTCTAACAACAACTCTCTAAGGTGCTCATACCACGTGCACGGGGCTTGTTTGAGCCCATAGAGCGCCTTATCAAGTTTGTAGACGTGGTTTGGGAAGTTAGGATCCTCAAACCCCAGGGGTTGCTTTACATATACCAACTCATGCAATGGACCATTAAGAAATGCACTTTCTACATCCATTTGTTGTAATTTAAAGTTATGATGTGCCGCATAAGCAAGAAGGATACGGATGGACTCAAGGTGAGCCACGGGTGCATATGTCTCTCCATAATCAATGCCTTCAATTTGAGAGAACCCTTGTGCAACCAATCTTACCTTGTTCCTCACAACAATTCCATTCTCATCTTGCTTGTTCTTGAATATCCACTTGGTGCCTATAACATTGCGGCAATCTTTTGGCTTTTTTCAACTAACTTCCATACTTTGTTTCTCTCAAAGTTTTTAAGCTCTTTGTGTATTGCTTCCAACCAATCCGAATCTTCAAGAGATTCCCATACTTTCTTTGGTTCCACCATGGAAATGTGTGCTTGGTGTTCACCAAAACTCCTCAATTGAGCTCTAGTGGAAATCCCTCTTCTTAGATCCCCTACCACATTCTCTAAAGTGTGGTCTCTTAATTCCAACATTCTATCCATTCTATCTTGGCGACAAGTTTCGATCTCCTTGTTGTTTCTTGTGGGGATCTCTTCATCATTTTGGTCCCCGTCTTGACCATTACGTTGACCTTGATCATCAACAGATTCATTCTCTTCTTCAAGATGCAAAGATTAACCTTGGTCATAATCAGGCACACTTCTAGATAGGCGTTGAGCTGATCTTATGGCAGAATGTACAGATCTTCCTTGTGTAATAGACTTAGCGGCATTGGACATTCTGGCAAATGGAGACTCAAACTCCTCCTGGCTAGAGGTTTCTCCCTGATCAACTTATTGAGGGTTCACAGCTTGTCTTTGGCTTGGGTCATTGTCCTCCTTGATAGGAGCTTATTGATGTTGTGAAGATGAGGGCTCCACTTGAGTAGAGCATAGTTCTTCTCGATCCGCCATAGAGGGTTCCTCAACGGGGCGGATGAATCCCGCACCCATTCTTCCTATGGCATCCTAAGGCATTTCATCATCTACATCACAAACATCAACACCCCCCCGTTGGGGACCATCATATTCTTCAAAAACCACACTACAAGATTCTATGATAGTTCTAGAGAGCTTGTCATATATTCTATAAGTGTGGGATTCGAGACCATAACCAACAAAAATACCCTCTAATGCTTTGGAATCAATTTTGGAAAAATGAACACCCTTTATGCGATATAAACACTTACAACCGAACACCCGGAAGTATGAAACGTTGGGCTTATTACCGGTAAGAATTTCATATGGAGTCTTGATCAATTCTTTGCGGAGGGTAGAGCCGGTTTGATGCATGGCATGCAGTGGAGATTGCTTCAGCCCAAAAATTGTATGGAGATTTAAACTCCACCAACATGGTCCTTTCCATATCAATAAGAGTTCGGTTCTTCCTCTCAGCTACACCATTTTGTTGAGGGGTATATGCAGCGGAATATTGGTGTTTTATCCCCTCATCACTAAGAAATCCATTCAAGGTGTAGTTCTTGAAATCGGTGCCATTGTCACTCCTTATTGTCAACACAGGGACATTGTGTTGGCGTTGAGCCATGTTGATGAAGTCAATGAAGTTTTCTTGGGTCTCACTTTTCAGCTTGAAGAAATATACCCATGTGTATCTTGAGTAGTCATCAACAATCACCAAACAATATTTCTTCCCACCAAGACTTGCATGAGATGGAGGATCAAAGAGATCCACATGAAGGAGCTCCAAGATCCTGTTGGACTTGATGTAGTTCTTCGGCTTGTGGGGAGAATCATGCATCTTACCTTCAACACAAGCCCTGCAAACATGATCTTTGGCAAAAAAACATTTTCTTGTAGTCCAACAATATGGCCATCCTTGTGAAGACTTTGCAAACTTATCATGTTGACATGGGCTAGACGGTGATGCCATAACCAACCCACATTGGCCTTTGCGAATAAGCACATCGCACTTGTAGTGGTTTTCCCCGAGAAGTCCACCACATATAAGTCATTTTTGACGTACCAACAAAAGCGACCTTTAGAGACTTGCTCCACATGAGGACCACAATATCATTATCAATAAAGACGGCAAAGCCCATCTTTCTAAGAGCACGGACTGAAAGTAAATTATAGCCAAGGGTCTCAACAAGCATGACGCCCATGAGAGTAATATCGTGGGCAAACACAACCTTACTAAAACCCAATACCTTAGACTTTGACTTGTCGACATATGTCACGGATATTTGATCAACATTTGGTCTCAACTCCTTGACACTAGATGCGCTTCTGGTCATATGACTTGTGCATCCACTATCAAGCACCCATTTTGACTCTCCGGAAGCATAGGTCTACAAAAGATCAAACTAGTTTTTAGGTACCCATTTTTAATGGTTCCTCTTTTTATAGCAACAAGGGTCTGGGGAACCCAAATAGACCAAGCAATATAACCATCAAACGGGCCAACATATTGTGCATACACATCACCATAATAATCGCGCGTTAAAACATAGTGAGGGTTAGCACTTCCCGCAAAGTCATCATTAGACATAGTTTTACCAATTGTGGTCTTACTACCCACAATGGCCTTGTCTTTTTCTTCTACGGGCTTGGCCTTATTCTTCTTGTGTTCTTCTTATTGGCTTTGGGGACAAAGCCAATGCCCCCTTTCTCACCATTTGGCCTCTGCTTACTCAAGAGGTCATCAATTGACTTGTTTCCTTTGGGAAAGGTGGCCTGATCTAGCTCCCCCTTCAACCCAGCATTTTATTCAAGTATATTTGTACAATTAGAAGGAATGAAAGTACTAGCCGAAGAAATATTGGTCAATTGAGTTTGAAGCTTTTCACGAGACTTTGTGAGTAACAAGAGTTCACTCTCCAAGGCCTTATGAGCCTTGTCAAGCATCCTAAAGTCCTCGGCAAGTTTTTCAGGAACAACACCAAACTCAATCTTGTCCTTTTTAGACTTTTTATATTTAGCAATAGCATGGTCACGTTCCTTGATGAGTTTATTAATAATTAGGTCATTTGATTCATCAAGCCCTTCAAGTTTAGTTTCAAGAGACATCCTAGTCTCTTGTTCTTCTTCTAGAGCATTATTTAGAGCTTCTACCTCAATCATGTGCTCTCTTCCTAATTTACATCTCTCATCAAGAAGCTCTTGTGTGTGGGAAAGTTGATTTAAGAGGTCCAAAAAATGTTTCTTGTGCTCCCCTTCCAAGTTAGTCATAAACACATCAAAAGCAACTAATTCCTTTTTTGACCTCAAGAGATATCTCATCATCAACTAAAGAGGTGGGGTGTGACAATGATAATACCTCCATTCCTCTTGCCATAAGGCAAGTGATGTTCTTGTTGGAGATATTCTTGTTTGGAGAGTCGAAGAGTGAGAATGTAGGTGTAGAAGTAGTGGCAAGAGCATACACACCACTTGATGTTTCCTCTTCTTCATCATTATTATCGGAGGAGAATTCCTGTTATCAAGACAATTTCACCTAACTTCTTGTTGGTGGAATTCCTCTTGATGAAGAGTTTCTTGAAAGGAGCTTTGGAGGTTTTCTTCAACACAAGTTTACCCCCATGATCTTCTCTTTTCTCAGGGGGACAACCGGCAACAAAGTGATAGCGGTCACCACAGTTGAAGCAAGTTCTCAATTTATCCCCATTGTCTCTTCTCCCATTGGGGTTGCTTCTTCGTTGTATTTCCATCTTGGCCTTGGCGGGGTCTTTCCAAAAGTTTCTTGCATAGAAGGCCATGTATTCACCATGAGCAACCTTGGCATCTTTGGGGTGGCTCACTGAAAGTGCATCATCACTCCCTTCTTCTTCATCATACTCCACAACCTTAGCCCTCAAGGCAAGATTGACACCACTACTCATTCCAATAGCACGAGCACGGGCGTCTTTGGCATTCTTGGCAGTAACCTTGAAAGCGCCATCTCTTGCATAACTTCATTGGAGGTCATGACATGGTAGTTGTGTATTCCTTGGATACTCTTCAAGTCAGTGGGCTCGAAGGGCATGAGTGCACTCACATACTTCCTCTTGAGCCAAGCATCATCAATGTGAGAATCACCAACATTTCTGAAGGCGGTGGTTGTGGATTTGAGTCTTTGATACATGTCTTCATGATCCTCACCATCCTTCATAAAGAAATCTTCATCCTCATTGCTTAAGGAATCATACCTATTTCTTCGCATGCTCTCATTGCAAACAAACAAGTCAATGAGAGCATCACGATCTTCCTTGGAGGTATTGTAGTTCCCAATGTGGGGGAAATCCTTTGGCCCCACACCAAGTTGGATCATGTGCAAGGTTGTCGCATTGAGTTGGTTATTGACCACTTCTCTTCCAGTAAAGTTGGTTGGATCCTCAATTTTGAGTCCTTCTTCAATAATGTTCCATAAGTCAATGCAAGAGTTGCGCACATGAGATTTCATTAAAACTTGCCATTGAGCAAAAGTATGTGCGGCTAACTTAGGTGGGTCACCTCTATTATTTATATGGGGATGAAGGATTGGAGGGTCGGGAGAGTACCATCCAGGAATCGCATGGTGCTCTTCCTCCCCATCACCCTTTTTGGTGGTAGAGTCAGTGGAATTATGTTCATGCCCCACCACTTCACGTATTGGCTTATCCGGAGCATTTGCCTTAGGGTTAGGTGGTGATTCCTCTTGAGAGGGAGGTGGTGAGGCCGAATTTTCCATAACAAGTCGCTCAACAAGTTGGTGCAACTGTTGGATTTTGTTGCCCAAGGTAGCGCTCAAGCTTGTTTCCAAATTCTTGAGATCTACCATGGTCACCGAGTTGCTAGCCTCACTGTAACACCCAGATTTTTAAGTCTAGATGCATGTTATGCCGTACATCGCAATCCCAGGATTACCATTTTTGCGAGACATAACAAAATTGGTACCATAGTACATCATCCATTACAAACCATAATAGTCTTACAAATAGTTGATCTCACGATCCAGTCTTAATACATATCAAAGCAGCAGAAATAAACGTAGTAGACTCCATCTTCATTGTCACAGGCAATGCTGATGATGGGAGATGATCCTAGTTATCGTAGACCTCCTGCTGTCCATCTTCCGGGTAGTCCCCCTCATAGTCTGGCCATGGGAATAGCCAGGGACAAAGCCATGAGTACTATTTAAGTACTCGCAAACTATCAATAACACAAGTAAGGTAATACTAGTAGGAATCCTAAGCTCTAGTCTTGTTTGCAACAAGCCAATTTTATTTCGTAAGTATTTAGAAGTAAAGCATATTTTAGTTCTCTAGATTACTCAAGTGGGAACCTAGTTTTCCTGTCCACAACCTTCTTGTGGTCAAGTCAAAGTCATAGTTCAAGTCACAAGTCATTTTGAAAACATCTGACAACGGAACAATATGGCCACTCCAACTGTTCATAACCGCGGACGCGGCTATTCGAATAGTTTGACACTCTGTAGAGGTGGTACGCTTTCACCACAAAATTTGATACATCTATCAGGGATAACCCTGAATCATCATACTTGGTATGCGGATAATCAATCCTAACCTTTCAATTACACATCCTAGTATAGGCACCTCCCCTATGATCTTGGCCTCCAAGCCATGGCCAACTGCCATCCCGAGAACTTCATAGGTGGACATTCATATTTGCGAGGCAGCCTCAGCTTAACCTCTTTCCACAAGGGAACCCATACTACATATAAACTTCTAGTTAAGCCCTACCCAACTCAGGTATTGTGGTTGTACGGTAAAATTGGAATGGTATCGCATCCGAACCCAACCATCAGTTTTTATCAAAGTCAAGGCACATGCCTCATTTAGTATCATCTCCAATTCATTGTGTTTCACAACACATGTCAAAACATTTCAATAGAATGACTCATCATTCCAAGGTTTTCATAATCATTTTCACCAAGAGTTCCCATCTAAAGTGATCAAGTTTAGTTTAGCACTAGCCACTATTAAGGAGAGTATCACTATTGAGGGGTTCTAATCAAGTATAATTACCCAAGACTAGTTCTATGATCTTGATGGTATCCATCTTATTTTCCACTAATCACAATTAATTAACTAGATAAGAAACTTTGATAAAGGTAAAAGAATAAAGCTTGCAAGTAAAACTTGGGATTTGTATAATCAAGATTGCATAACCAAGCATGCCTAGTGCATCTTACATAGGTTAGATTGCATGGATGGCTTGCATAGTTGGCTTGCCTTGGTTGGTGTAGTTGTTGAAGTTCTCTTCTTCTTCGTAGTACTCATCCTCTTCGTAGCCCGGGTCGGTACTAGCATCTATAAATAAATACGAGATACACAATCACCAATCAATACTTAGCTACTTCTATTTTGCACACAAGGGCTCACACTAGATGACCTAGCATCATCTCAATCACCACATAAAATATTGACATATTCTTATTTATCTTATTTTGGAAAAGTAATTTCTACTCATTGAAAAATACCTAATATTTAATATCCTCCAATTAGAATATGCGATCATGTTAACACATGTCATCCCCACATATTCCAATACTTGGGAATGTGATTTAAAGGGGTTGGCATATATTACAAAGTTTAATATTGCTATTTAATAATATTAAAATAACTAAAAATGCCTATATAGCATTCCTTTAATACTAGTCCATGATTAATATATGCAAAACTAAATATTTTTACATATTCACATAGAGCATGGCAAATGTGATTTTTGAGAGTTGGAATCAACTCAAAAGCATTTATGGTTGATTTTATAAAAATGTTTGAAGTGGCAAAAGTCTCTGTCTTGTTATTTTTACTATAGGTGATCTATAATTTCAAACTGTTTGAATCCAATGGGAGTGTGTATATATTTTCAATACCTTTCTAACAAAATTGGATTCATGCAATTTGGTTAAGTAAATATCTTTGAATTCAATTTTGAAATCACTGACAGAATTGGATTTGTAATTAAATGGAAAATCTCTATTTGAATCGGGCTATGCGCGAGAACGAACATGGGCAGACCCAATTGCACAATGCACGCGCAGCGGGCTGCTCTTAGGCTGGTCCCACATGTCAGCGGCAGTGTCTAAGCGAAACGTTATCTGCAAATCTAGGCCATACGATTAGAGATCGAATCGACGGCTCTAGTTCATCGTCTCCGTCGTAGTGAGCGTGTGAGATTCTACACTTAGCGCTACGGTCGGGGTCGATGGGGGCTTACCAGGGCTCCTGCTAGGTCCGACGATGGGGGAGAATGGGTTGGTAGATGACGACGAGTCAAATGGTGGTCACAACGGCGCTTGGGGTGGCTCCAATCAATGGCTCCTTTCCTTCACTGCAGCGGCGGGCTCTGGTGAAATTCCGGCGATGTGGTGCCTGCCTTGCTCCGGGGAAGGGTCAGGGGTGTTTCTGAGGGAGAGGGGAGTTGAATGGTGTGCCTTTGGAGGCTGGGGGAGGGTCCTATTTATACACCGGCGAGAGGGGCAGTGCGGCATGGCTCGGGCTCGTCGGCGACGTTGCTACAGGGCGTTATCGGTATGGCGAAGGGCATAGGTCGACGCGGTGGTTTGCGGCGATCGTCATGCGCATAGTGGCATGGCGAGGGGTGGTCTTAATCAGTCGGGATACGTCCATGCTTTGTGCAGGTATCGCGGTGTTCGTCATGGCGTACAGTGGTCACGGGGCGCGTGGCGGCGAACGGTCGTGTCTGGGGGTTGCTGGTGACACGGCGAGTGCGGTTACGCAAGGAGAGAGTGAGGCGCGGCATGGCTGCGCGGGAATGGCTTGGCGCTCTGGCGTGCGCTCGACATGGCAGAGAGTTAAATGGGCGCGGCACTGCTAGCTTCTCCACTGGCGGTCGTTGGCCGAGGCGGACGCTGGGGAGTGCGGTGAGGTCACGCCTATCTCCTCGTGGTCGTGGTAGAGGGTGGCACGGCGTGTGGCGTCTTGTCCATGCTCGACCGGCATGGCACGCTCGGGTACGGCTGGCACCGGTGCAATTGGCGAGTGAGAGAGGCTCAATCGCACGAGCTGGTACTAGGGGGTGATCGTGGGCTAGTAGTGGAGCTGAATTGGGTACAAATGGTGATCACTAGATTGATCACAACAGTAGATAGTTGGTAGACTTGTACTGTGTATGCCAAGTGTTTGATTAAATGGCCGCATGAACTAAAGATTTGAATATTCAAATTATATTTGGGCGGTGTGTTGGTCACATGCTTGAGTGTCTCTGGTTGCTAAGATTTGTCAAGTGGAGATGGTTTGATTGGTTTTTGAAAAATGGCCATCTAGATACATACACTTAATTCAATTTTGAAATGTCTCTCAACTTTATTTGAAATTGGTTTCTGTAAGTTTGTAAAGTTTACTTGTGTTTATTTTCACTTGGTCTAGAAAGGAGGGAAAAGAAGTAGAATTATTTCTGTTGGAAAACATTTACTAGAGATGTCCAAAGTGGGCTAGTGGTTAACTTTGGCACAAATGACCATTTGGTCATATGCTTTATAATTTGATTTCTTTTTGATTTGATTTGGTTTGGAATTGACCTAGATGATGTGTTTTTCATCTTTAAACTAATCCTTATCATTTATAGCAATCAACCATGGCATAGTAAGCATTCATGCATTAATAGAATACAAACACACACATGCATTCATAAGGGTTTAAGATTGAAAGTTTTTGTTAACCCTAATCTTGGGTGATTAGAATTTGATAATCTTGTTTAATATTTTTGAGATGTTACGCTCACCCTCTCCCTCTTCTCCTTGGTTGCCCATAGTCTCTTAGGCGGTTAATCTCGAATAAAGAGTCAAGGCTCTGATACCAATTGAAAGGATCATATGGACACCTAGAAGGGAGGGTGTGAATAGGTGCTTCTTCAAATTTTACTCTTTTTCCAATTAAGGTTTGACACAAAAGGTAAATTCTCTAGATTATGCAACTATGGTGAATTTACCTATATGTCAACCTAGCACAAACACTAAGCAAGAACAAGATAAGTAAAGTGCAGTAAATAATAGAAGTAACCAAAGTGGAGCATGCGGAGACACAAGGGTTTGTTTCCCGTAGTTCCTTCCTTTTGAGGGGAAGTACATCTACGTTTGGAGAGGGGGTAGTTTCAAACCACCAATGCCACGAGAGGCCTCCCTTGTTCTTCGATGAACCTCACCCCAACGGGTTCGATTCACCTCTTCCACTATATCGGCAACCTTCGAGGTGGAAGCCGACACCTTTACAAAAAGTCCGAGGCACAAATCCACAACCTAATTGGAGCCTCCCGAATACAAGCAAGCTGTTAAACAATCAAAGACAAGCTTGTAAGAACCAAATCATAAGCTACGGTTTCCAAAGAAACACTAGAGCAAGGGGCCCTCAAGTGAATGAGGGGGAAATGAAGATCTCTCTTGGTGAAGCTATAGATCAAGGACTCCTCCTTCGATTCTCCAAAGATCAGTGACTTTGGATGGTTGAGTGAAGAGATCCTGAGGATTTGGTGGCTCAAATGGTGATGTTGTTCTTGAACTCGACGAGCAGCTTCCAAGGTAGAAGAAGGGGCCTTTATATAGGGCCCCTAGAATTAGAGCCGTTGGGAGCCACTTACACCGGATAGTTCGGCAAAAACCAACTAGACATTCTGGCCCAGCCGAACACTCCGAGGACAGCCACCGGACACTCCGGTCTGGCAGAGTTTCCGGCCAGAGTCCGGCCAGTGTTCGTGTGGTGTCTGATGTGGGGAACAGAATGTCCGAGCCAGGCGATGAATCCTTAGGGCCGGACAGTCCGGCAGTACCCGACCGGATAGTCCGGTGGAGCCGGACACTCCAGCACACATCAGTCGGACAGTCCGGCAGAACTTTGTCTCTGCACTGATTTAATCCTAGGGAGCCCATTTTCCATGGGTACAAATTGCACTAATGTGGCTGATATCTCCTGAAACATTTAGCAGCAGATTAAACCTATCCAAGTGTTGTCAACAAACATCAAAACAATATGAAAATCATAAATTCCCTTTCACATGCCACTCCATGGCCTCGAGGTGTCAGTTTTTGGAACCAAACCCGCCTCACGCACAACGCCACATTGAGCCATTTGAGGTTGTGTAGACCCAGCCCGTCGAGGCACTTGGGTTGGCATACCAGGTTCCAAGCCACCATGCAGCACTCGCTCGAAGCCTCCGCTTTGCTAGCCCATAGAAAGCCGCAATGAAGCTTTTCCACCGCAACCAGAAACCAGGGGTCGACGTTGAGGGCCATGAGTTGGTACACCACATATGCGGTCATGACCACCTGAACGTACACCACCTTGACCTCCTTGGTCAGTAGTCATGCTCTCCAAAACGAGAGCTTGCTTGCCAACTTGTCGAGCACCGGTTGTAGTCGGCTTTCGTCAACTTTCCAATGGAGAGCGGCAGTCTGAGATACGTTAATGGCAACGTCATCAGCGGGCAGGGCAACGTGTCTCGGACAGCATCCAGCAGGTCCTCAGAGCAATGGATTGGGGCGACATCTCTCTTGGCAAAACTAACCTGCAGCCTCGACGCCACACCAAAACAATCGAGGATCCATCGCACGGCGTCCAGATCGACACGGTTTGGCCGGGTGAAGATGACCACATCGTCGGCATAAAGGGACACTCGCTGTTGCAGCCTAGTAGTGCCCAAGCTGGCCAATGCACCCGCTTGCTCGGCCGCGCGAAAGAGATCGGAGAGCACATCCATGGCTAGCACGAACAATTGGGGCGAGATGGGGTCCCCCTGTCAGATCCCTCGTCGGTTGGAGAATAGAAGCCCGCAACCCCATTGACAAGCACCCTGGTGGTTGCATTTCCGAGAAGCATAGAGATCAAATGAATCCACTATGGCCCAAAGCCCCACTGCCTTAGCACGCTAAGCAGGAAAGGCCAAGAGATGTTGTCAGACGCCTTGGCCAGATCCACCTTGAGCAGCAACGACGGGACACTCCTACGGTGGAGTAACTTTGCCGACTCCTTGACAAGAACGAAGTTGTCCTGAATGCATCTATCGCGGATGAAAGCAGTCTGGTTGCAACCCACAAGCTCGTGCATCCGAGGGGTTAGCCGCCTCGCAAGCAACTTGGTCAGAAGCTTCGCGAAGCTGCGCACAAGGCTCACCAGCCTGAAATCCTTTAGATCGGAAGCACCATCCTTCTTTGGAAGCAAGGTGATCAGTTCCTCGTTGAGCACCCTGAAACCATGGTCTCGACTCATCCATACTACATGCAGAGTCGCGAGGACGTCACCCTTAATCACCGGCCAACATAGATTGTAGAATTCCCAGGAGTACCCATACGGGCCCGGGAACTTGTTAGTGGGCATCGATTTGATTGCGGCCCACACCTCATCCTCGCTAAAGTAGGCCTCCAGGCCCGTCAAATCCACCGGTGCAAACCCCAAAGGTTCCAGCGAGACGTCGAAGTCGTGCGGCAGGGCCGTCCCAAGCAGGCCCAAGTAGAAATTGGAGGCAAGCTCCTCCTTCTCACCCTGGTCATGGGCGACCTGCTCTCCCACTCTCAGCGTGCGCACATGGTTGCGCTGCCAGCGTTTGGAAGCTAGGATACGGTAGAACTTCACGCTCGCATCACCCTCCTTGATGCCCGCAACCCTAGCGCGCGCGAGGGTGTGCTCGAGTGAAGCCAAGCCTAGCACCTTCATCTTAAGCGCACCCCTTAGCCAGCGCTCGACCGAGCTCAAATCCCTACCCTCCTGAGCCAGGTCCAATCTCAAGATCAAATCGTTCGCCATGAGGATCGAGTCGCGGATCGAGCCTACCTTCCGCTAGCTCCACCTTTGCAGACCCCGTGCCAGCCGACGCAACTTGAATCCCAGTCTCTTTAGCAGATCCACCGGGGCGTTTCCACTAGTCCACAGGTCACCAACTGTGGCTAGGAAGCCATCCAGTTTTGCCCAGAAACGCTCGAAATGAAACCTTTGTTTTGATTGGAAGGAGGCCGTCGTCGAGAGCAGTAACGGACAATGATGAGATAGGAAGGAGGACAGCGCCGATGGGTAGCATCGGGGTACATCTCGTCCCAATCAAGCGAGTCAAACCAACGATCAAGCTTCACCATGGTGGGGCTAGCCCGTTCGTTGCTCCACGTGTACCGCCTACCCAAGAGATTGGTTTCCTTCATCTCGAGCTCGTTCAGACATCGCCGAAACCGCAACATCGATTGCCTGTTAACGCAAGAGTTGCTCTTGTATCTGCCCTCCAGAATGAGGTTGAAGTCTCCCGCTGTAGCCCAAGGCCCATGGAGAGCCTGGCGTAGCCCACGGAGCTTGTCGAGGAAGGTGGGTTTCAGCGCCTCGTGCGTTGGCCCGTAAACCGCCGTGAGCCACCACCGCCAGCGGAAGCGAGGTTGACTGGTACGGAGAAACGGTCGATCCTGGTGTCCAACACGCGCACGTCCTCAGATGCCCACGCAACAACCACACCACCAGCGGTTCAGACAGCGGGAACGTAAGAGAACCCGTCAAAGCGGGGCCCAAAACAATCAATAATATCGAACAGTGTTACAAGTTGGAGTTTGGACTCCGAGACACACATCACAGACGCCCTAGCGTCCTCTACCGCTACCCAAACTGTTGTCCGACGCGCGGGATTGTTTAGCCCCCGCGTGTTCCAGATGGCCACTTTAAAGTTTGGTTCATCCATTAATGAAGACCCACATGCAACCATCACACTCGAGCCTAGGAGGCCGCGAGCTCCACCAGGGCTCCCTCATGCACCGCCGGGCAGCCGAGGACGAACAATGCAGCGATGACGCAAAGATCGCCGCGTATTCCTCCAGTTGCACCGAAGAGAGCCTCTCCTGCTCATGGCAGAGGCCTAATTTTTCCATCAGCAGCCGTTGCGCCCTCTTCAGGGTCGACACGGAGAAGCCGCGTCCCTTGACAGCAATGAGCTTGCTTCTCCTCGTGGATGGCTTAGCCCCAGCAAAAAGGCGCCGTCGCACGACCCGCGGGTCGGGCAGTGACATAAGAGGGTCATCCAGCCTCCTTCTGGACAGGTCGAACAGGTCCAACATCATGTCCAACAGGGCTCTCGAGGTCCGGTCCACCTGCCCCATCATAGAGCTCAGACCTGATGCGTCCGCACCGACCGTTTTAACTTTGTGAATCAAATGTATCTAAACGGAGTGAGTAGTACTCCGTCACGAAATCCCCTGAGCTAAACAATCAATCAGGCGAAGAACTTGTTGATGCCAAGTTGTGTGTTGATGTAAGTGGTGTGGCAATGTCGTAAATCTCATGGGGCCCATATGTAGTTGTCTTATTTTTTGTTTTTTGAGACTTCATAAGTAGCGTTTTTTTTCTTGTGTGGCCTGGACATGTGTAGCCTACGCTCCACCGAACTTTCAAAATTTGAAACTTGAGCAGAGGTCCAGACTGCAGGCCGTTTTCAGAGCGTTTTTTTCGTTCGGACGCCGAAAATTGGTCTAGTCGTGTTGTCAGGGCATCGGTTTCGTCCGGATTTTGCCCAAAATAGCTTCGGCGTTTCTAGGCCGAACCCGCGGCTTTGGAACGCGTTGGGAACACCGGACGAAGCGAATTCGGCGAGAAAAAAATATCTCGGCGCGTGGACCCGCCCAGTCAGCGACCGAAGGCCATTCGTCGTCATACTTCTGCCTCGGCTCCCGCGAAGGACCGCTGGGCATTAACTGCTCGTCTCGTCAACTACGCGTCGGTGTAATGGCGCGCCACCGCCGCCTCAACTTCCTGCCGTTTCCACGTTTCCCGCCGAATCGTCTACACCCCTCCCGTCTTCGCCACCCACGCTCAGCCTATAAAAGCCGGCCACCGCGGGAGCCGACCTCTGGCGAACTGGCTGCCAAGGAGGATGGGCAACCTCACCTCCTCCTCCTCCGCGTCACGCTCGTCGAGGACGGCGCCGGTGCAGTCGCCGCCGAGCAGCGACGAGTTCTTTCGGCCTCCCAAACGCGAGGCCGACACGCCCAGGAGCTCGCCGCCGAGGATACGCGCGCGGGGCATCGTCATCAACGAGCCCCGCACGGCGACGCCGCCGACAGGCCGACTCCACCTGTGGCAGCCTAAGCCGGAGCCCGCAGACTGGGGCGTGGTTGTCGACGAGGACTCCTTCGCCATAAAAATGGCGATCGAACGTTCTCAGCGCGACGCCATGCCTACGTCGACGATACCGGAGCCGAACATCCTCGCCTTGTCCAGGGCGAACTGGGAACAGGAGGAGACACACCGAGTTCAGCGCCTGCAGGAGCAGGCCGAGCGCCAGGCCGGCGTGCGCCGTCAACCGTCCTACCAAGGTGCGCCTCTCGTCGTCCTCGACGACGACGACGACAATGTCGGCCCTTCCTACTAGCCATGGAGGTGTGGTGACGCAAGCCAAGGCAGCTCGCGCCCTCCGCACGGCGGCGACGACAACGGCGACGATAACGGCGACGACCACGGCACGGCGAACCCGGACTACACCAACTTCTACCGCAACTTCGGCATGTAGACGGTGTCTACCGATATCGGCATCGGTATCTGCTTTGGCTTCGGGCTTTTTTTAGTTTTTAAAGTTTTTTAGCCTAGTTGAAGTCAGAATTCGGGTGCCCAACCGAATTCGACGTAATATGTACGAATTGGCCATCTATTAATGAAATCCGCTTATATTCATCCAAAATTTATCAAGTTTTGCTAAATTTTGTCTAAATTCAGGAACGTGACTGGAAAATAGACCATTTCCAGACTAAAAACTTACTCCATTCAACGCTATTTACCTTCAAATTTTGATCTGGAAACGGCCAGCGAACGGGAGATGCTCTTAGTCCAGGTCATTTGGTCCTCGTCTGTACCGGGGAGACGGAGCTGACCGGATCCTAGTCCGTGGTAGTGCATGTGGGCCAACAAAACAGTTCAATCGTGGGATAATAACGATGAAAATACACCGCAATATACACGCGTGGTCTGCCATCTGGAGTGTGCGGGTTGGTCTAGGAAGCAGAGCACCTGGACCCGGGAGCCATATCGAATTTCCGCTTTTTTCTTTTGTTTTTTTAGACTCCATGTAGCGTCTGTCCCTCTTGTTCCCTTGAAAACAGCCTGCTGGTCTCGCCATGGGCCTGATAAGTATTCTATGAGGGTAGTAGCGGGAACTATGGTATCTGGTTTTTTTTATTTTTTTACGGCCCATTTAACAAATACCTTTTTCTGATTTCTTTTGAAATTATTTTTGTTTTACTAATTCTAATATTTGCTTCTTAACACCAAAATGTTCAAGTGTTGCAAAAATAATGTTCATATGTCTAAAAACATATAGTATTTTTTATAATACTCTTGTAAGTGAAAAGGAAACATTTTTATGTCCAAAAGCATCAAATGTTCACACATAAAAAATAAAATGTACTTGTAGTTTACTTAAATGTTGATGTATCTTTATAAAAATGTTAATGCACATGAAATAATTGTTCTTGTGTTGTATCTAAAATATAGGTATATCAAAATAAATGTTCGTGTATATTCAAAATTAATAAATATAAAGTGTGAAAAATAATAAAAAATGTATTATTTAAAGAAAATGTGAACGTGCCATTCATGTGCCCGGCCACACCGGTCGGCCGGTTGGTGTCGACGTGCGACCGACCTCGCCGGAGACTTTCGTCAGTAGATTTCGCCAGAGACCGTATAGCAAAATCTTTACACTATCTCTATCTCTACTATCTAAAAAGGACGAATTTCCTCCGTTTCCTCCAATTAGGCAGGAACAATCGATCCCCGCCTTCAAATCTATCAAATCTAACGTTCCAGGACTTTCCAATAACATTGCGCGACGTCCCTAATTTGCACGTCCACCAATTAATAGCGGCAATTACTCACGTCAATTACTGGCATAATTCCTCTACCCATTAATCTCCCATTGCTCTCCATAACCGGGACATAATTCCTCTACCTATTAATAATGCATTAACCGCATCGAGGAAAATAAGAAACGTGATCTTCGGTCCATTTAATCTATGGAATTATGGCCTTCGCCTTTGCATGCGCGCGTATGGGTCGATCGGTGCGCCACGCTTCCCTCTCCATTTCCATATTTCTATGCAAAATAAAATCACTACTAATAAGTAAGTAGAATTAATCGCTACCATAACAGCGTTTTCGTATCTGTCCTCAACCCACAAAATCTCGCGATGCTTTTCTTTTTCAATGTCTTGAGATGAACTTCTGAAACAGCTCCAATGCCCTAGGTCGTGTCCCTATTGGTCTGGCCTGTGGACTCAGTCACCAATTCCCACTCGCCATGCTGCTCTTCATAGCATTTTCTCCTCCACTATCGTCAATCGCAGCCCGGCGGACGCGAAAAAACTGTCATCGCTTCGCCAGGGCAGCACTGAACCATGCTACCGACCGGTACCGTAGACTTCCAGCGTCCGGCTTTCCTCTTTCGTCCGTACAAGTATGACCGCTGCCTACACCCATGTGCCCTTAGAATTCACGTGATCCTCCCAGTTCGCTGGCCAACATCGCGAAACTTCTCCGCCGCCGTTCACCTACAGTCGGTTGGAGGACGATCTGTAGGGAAGCATGGAGATGTGGGCAGATCGACCGAAGCTCCTCCACGGCCATTCGGACAAAAGAGCAAAACCGTGGACATGTCGGCCCCGATTGAGGGGCCGCATATTGCATGTACAGCTCTACCGTGAACACACCCTCTTGGCGTTGTGCTCTTCACGGGTTCGGGAATCAGCCTGCTCATCGCCCTCGAGCTTGTTGTGCCCCTCTTCTCTTCCACGTTATTGTTATTGGAAGTGATGCCTCCGCTGGTGAAGCGCCAGCCTATAGGAGACCGCTCACAGTGGGTTGGTGACGCTGCTTACCTCGAAGACATTATACTCTTTTAGTGTTGGTGATGGGCTGTCAGGTCCAACCTGGAGGTCACCTGGAGAGCCTGGTGGCTGACGGCGTGGCCGCATCACCGGAGTATGAGAACTGCTACGAGTCTTTGACTTTTGTACCAGTTGGTTTCGAGGGATTCGCAATATTTAAATTTTTTATTTCTAATGGAAGACATGAAAGCGAGAGAAATTTGCGGGACCGTTGGATGCACGCCACGCACCCTGTGTGCAGGCATGGGTGCACGCACATGGCGCAGGCGAGCCGCATGTTCTGAACAAAGGTGTATATACTCGTTGTTGTCATGCCAGGTGGCATGGCACGCGTGCGGCCTAGAGTAAGCGAGGAGATCCTATTTCATGGGGTACACGGGCGGTGGAGGTTCTACTTGCTCTAGAACGCTAGCGATAGCTAGACGCGGACCTTGTTCATCGTCTACATTGCCTCAAGTGTGCGCCTCATGCTAGCCAAACCATCGGTATCAAGTTCATCCACGACCGCATGCCCGCACCCGTGTTGTTGTCCAGTGGGCCGGCACCCGACGTCTACATCACCCATGCAATACGGGCATGGTCTATCGACTAGATCTCGTATGCTTTCATTCCTCTCTAGTTCTGCTACTTTTCACTGTCAAAATAGTGTGATATAGCAAATGGCGCCTGACTTAAAATTACGCTATTAGTGTTATATACCGTGTTATAGCGCGTTATTAGCGAGACATTATACACCGATTAATTTAGCATGGGATCTCCAAATATGCTATAGCGCCAGACTTAAAATTTTCATGTCTCTGTAAATTAATGATGGATTCACAGTGCATTGGCCTCCTTAGCTATATTATTCTATTTATTTTTAGGTCGTAGCAGTTTCCTAGGAAGTGGCAAAGCATTGTTGGTTGTCGAGGTTAGAGCGAGAGTGATCATATGGTGTTCTGTCAATAGGTATGTCCTCTTAAAATACATAGAGTTAACATTGGTCAAGCGGACAATGTAATTTGACCAATGCTTGTTCCTTGCCTATATGCTTATAGTTTCCTATCAACACACGGGTAATTAGCTAGCTAATTATTAAAATTTATTCAACAAAGATATCTCTTGATAGAAAGTCAACCGAGGTATATACTGTTGTGAATGTTTTTTTTTTGAGAATTACTATTGTGAATGTTGTCTTGGTTATTAGCATTGTAAACTAATGGTTCCTAGGTAAGAAATATTTTTAGATACAAATGTGCTCTTTCAATATTTTAGGAAGATAATAAATTATTTCTCTCGGAGCTTTTGGCCATTGTCATGATGGTGGTATGTCCTTATTCATACTAATACCATATTCGGACATGCATTCATTTTACTGCACTTTTGAATCATTGGTGACACGGTGTATAGGGTGTGTTAATAAGTCTGAAAACATAAACAAATCCTTTCAACACTCGACATTAATCTTTGTTACATGACTATGACATTTTTGTTACGTGACTATGGGTTAAGAGGATCATTGAGGACAACATTTATGTAACTTAGATATTTCAGAGTTAGTGGTCATTTATATTATGCAGGAAATTGCTTGCAGAAAACCTTTCTACGTGTTATTAGTTTTAAAGTAGCAGATGCTTTTCTTGATTTTTTAAGAGAAGAGACAAGATATACTGCGAATTATGTAAGTTTTTCAATAGATACGAATTGGGAAATCAATAAGACCAGTCGTACATATGTCATAGTCGGATCAAAAAATGTAATTTTCCCAAGTCATGTGACTAGAGTAGCGTATGTCTAAATCAAACTAGTTTTCGAAACTGCCTATTGTGTAATATTTGAATCAAAAAAAACTAAATATTTGTATTCATTTATTTCAGATTGGATCAATTGAGCATGCACTCATGAAAATGAGCGGGAGGGTTAAGGGGGGTTAAGGGGGGCAGAAAACTGTGACAGCTAAAAATTCCTTCCAGCTAGAGGGCTGCAACAACTTGTTGTTGATAAGCAAGGTGGAGAGGAGAACTCCTTGCCAGTAGGAGGATGACAGGACAGTAAGGACCAGCTCGCCGTCTGCAGATCTAGGACACCGCCCGACCGAATTGGCGAGGGGCGACTAAGGAAGGTGGGGAGAGACTCTGACTTTGGAAGTGTGAGTTTAGCTTCTCCATCATCTTCCTGTAATAGAAGACCTCATTGGCAATAGTAGTGTGTGAGGGGGTGGTCCGCAATGAGGTTTGAGCTCGTATTGGGCAAAGTTGCACTAGCACCGAGTGGCCGTGACTTGTGCGTAGAAATAGCATGTGAGGTGTATCGTGAAGGAACATGGTCCACAGAAATGAGGAATGTGACCGTGGGTTCATACTAACCATGTGCTATAGTTAATTTTGTACTGCCATGAGTTCGTGACTGTGGGTTCGTCATTGGCTCATGACGCAACAATGTGTATAATGAGATTGTTGAAGTTTGAGGAAAGGTTTAATTTTTCTGTTCTCATCTATACACTATATTAGTTTTCTATTAAATTACTTTGGTTTAAAAAGTGTTATTTTGTTGCCATAGTAGAATATGGTGGGAGAAACATTGTCCATATTTTACACATTTTATATACCATGATCCCTTGCAATGGGTGACATACAAATTACAATGCACCATCATCTCTAGCGGTACTTGAAGACCATTTCATATGCTTGCTAATTTTTAAAAATGGTGCACAATCGATAATTGGTAAAGAGAGATCACCAAACTTTAAAGCGACGACTACGCTAGAACAATGGTGGATGGTGAAAATTGAAGTGGAGGGGAAGAGGGAAATTTTTTACGAAGATACACGATGACTCCTAAGGAGGAATGAAGCGGCAAATAATTAGTATTCATCACTATATGAATGGAATGAACATGTTTGTCGCACTTTTATGATATTAGAACAATTAGTCTAATTGATATGTATATTATTTTGTTTTCTCGTGGCAACGCACATGCATTTTACTAGTTGTAGCAAAACCAAAAAGGTATGTAGCAAAAAAAAGTCCTATTGTAGCAAATCTGATCTCGTCGGAAACCTGGCTGGAGATCTTGTAGCAGAAGCTATATACTATTGTAGCAAAACAATAAATCTACTATAGCAAAAAATTGTAGCAAAATCTAACGCTGCACGTAGCACCACCGAGGCTCTCGTACAGCCTCGTCGGCCGCATGTAGCAAACTCAAACGCCCATGTAGCACCTCCACCCGTCGTATGTAGCAAAAACCGACGTCGATTGTAGCACCGCCGTTGGCCGCACGTAGCATCGCCGCCGGCCCATATAGTGCCAACCTCGCCATGGATCCTAGCTTCAACCTCGTCATGGATACCCAGCCCCATGCCCCACTCTCGCCATGGCACCAACCATGGGCGACGCGACGGCGCGCAACAGTGCGGCGGTGGTGGCCCGACACCACGTCCATGCGGGGACGTGGGGGCGGTGGAGGGGAACGGGGCGGGGCAGCGTCTCGGTGGAAGGAGAGCAGGGTGGGGCGGGCCGCTCCAGCGGAGGTGCAGGGTGGGGCGCAGTGGTCGGCGGTAGGAGAGCAGGAGGTGTCTTCGCAGGAGAGCTCACGGTGCTGGAGGCGGCGGCCAGCAACCAGGAATTCTCGTGGAGGAAGATAACGAGCAAAGGAATAAAAAGGTGGGCCCACCTGCAGTTGGCGTGCTTGGGCGCACTGGACAGGAGTCGGGGGATCGAGTCATTGCATCCCTCGGAGGAACAATATCGTTTTCCTATGCAAAAGAGGAAACTATAAATAAATTTTTTAGAATACATAGATGTATATTTTGGTTTCATGACGGATCTCTGTTTTTTAATTTTGGCTTGGTTTATTCAAGAAAAAAAGGTCAAAATGGTCTACAAACTTGTCGCGTGCAAGCGCTCTGGTCACCAAGCCAGAAAATGCAAAAGCGGGCCAGTAATGCCAAGCGTTTTGGTCACCCTGTGAATGAGCCATTAAGTTGTCACGCGAGACGTATGCGCGGGGCAGGTTGGCTCGTTTCTTTGTGGAAAATCTCCTCTGTTTTTATAGCTGGACTTTTTTTTCGAATACATCGTTCATCTACATCCAGCCGGCAACACGAGATTCGTCCATTCCTTCCCCACTTCTCCGAATCTCTCAACCCCACCACCACTGACCATGACCATAGAGAGGTTCTTCCGGGAGAAGATATTCCGGCGAGGTGAGCCGGATCTACGATCGGAGGAAGGCCACGTTGTCCTTTCCCTTACGCGCAATATGGATGAGATGGACCAGAAGTACCAATGTCAGGATCTCCTCGCGACTGTAGACCACCCCCGTCCAGCTGTGCATCCAGGAGCAATGGCGACAGCTCTACAAGTGCAATTCGGTGTCCCGCGTACGAAGTGTCACGTCGAGGTAACTTTCCCCGTAGATTTCTTCATCGAGTTCGCATCTAAGGGAGATTGCATCTGTGTGCTTCAGAACCCACGCGATGTGTGTTGTAGCGGCACAACCATTTTGTTTCGTCGTTGGAGTCCGAATTCGGGTGCCGAGCCAACCATGTTGTTTTACTCGGAGATTAGCTTCGAGGGATTGCCAACGAGTGTGTGGGACATCGAGCTCCTGGATCTAGTGACAAAGTGGAGGGAAAGCTCGTCGCAGTTGAGCCCCATGAGGATCGTTGGCGTATCAATTTCTTCACCTAGCTGAAGGATCCATGTGACATCCCGAAGAAGATCAAGGTAGAAATCCTTGAAACTTTTGCCGCCATCGCGGGTTGTCAGTTCCGATTCCAATGAGCCAGAGTCACCGCCACCCTTTGAACATCGAGTGTGGAGATCACTGACGTACCCGATGCTTGCGCACATCGAGGAAGTGCTATACAAGAGTCAATTTCTTACTATTGGTACCGCTCTGTCAATATCATCCTATGATGACGAGCAACACACTAGTCGTCGTCATATTTTCGATGTTTATGGAGGCAGGGTCGATGGCACAGGCCCCAGGAGGGTGCATGATGGTGACCACCCTTTTTGCAGGTCCATGCATAGATGGAGTCACAGACAAATTGGCAATGGACATTGTTGTGTAATGGATTAATAAAGGATTTAGTTATACTTTAAATTTAGTGATGTAATAGATTTAGTTAGTTCAATTCAATGATGCATTGGAATCCTGTTGTAATTTCAGTTTGTTTTATGCCAGTGCTATAATGGAATTTGAATATGTAATGTCATTTGGTTTTATCCCATGGATTCATTGATAGTTCAATACGGCTGGAATGCAACATAGATAGATAGTTGAGCTAGTTTAATACAAAAGAGCACATAGTTTATTTAGCTATGTTTTTACAAAAGAACACATAAGTAGACACACATAGTTTCATACAAAAGAGCTCATTCTTAAATCAAAATATCCTCTAGGTGGCTCATGTGTGTTGTTGTCAACATTCTGGTACTCCTCAACATGAGTTACAGATGTTGATGCACCTCCCTCTCCAAAAAGAATCCATTATGCACTGCCCCTTCTGCCTTTTTGTTCATCTTCCTCTAGTTGTAGTTGTTGCTCTAGGATCAGTTGTTCTTCCTCTTCCTCTATTTCTTCATCTTCCTCTAGTTGCAGTTCTTGCTCCTGGATCAAATATTCTTCCCCTCCCTACACCTCTAGTTATTGTTGTTGTTGTTGCTTGTGTACCTAGTCTACTAGCCTTTCATGAAGCTAGTGTCGTAGTTGTTCTTCTAGTCATAGAAATTGTCTCTGTGTGCTCAACAACATAGGAAGATTCTTCAGGCATATCTTCTCTTAGTATGCACTTGTAGGTAGGTACCTTCTCAACACAATTTATAATAATTATTGACACACAGAGGCTAGGAAAAAATTGTAGAATACACAAAGATTGGCAACAAAATAAACTTACTTCATGTGACATTTCAAAACAAGTGCATCTAGCAGCTGAGTAGGATATGTTAGCCATATGCCCTATAGGCAATCATGTTTGATGATATTCCCAATGTATTCATAAAGTTATTAAGGTGTCCTTCTATGAACATCAAATATATATCATTGAATATGTGATTCAGTTGTGGAACTATGTATTCATATTGTTCATACTAGTTGTAATTGGTTATCGAGGTTGTGCAGGACACACAACTTAGACCAATGTGCAAGTCGGTTGATGACACGGTTCCACTTGTCATGTGCATGGTGATGTCAATCCGAGTTACACTGATTCGGCTGAAGTGTTTAGCGAATAGGACTAACCCATAGTTGAGATGTAACGAGCATGTTGTCATTTGCGGTCTCATGAAATGGAATCCTTTAACTTGAGGTGATCGCATGATTTGAGTTGTGGATCGGCCGACTTAGTATTGGGGAACGCTCTATGTGAAACAAAAATTTCTAGCGCATAACCAGGATCATATGTGAGGGCACAAGCAACTGATGATACCCTCAAAGATCGATCTAGCAGAAGTTGTTGATGACGAGGTAGAACGAGTGTCGATCCCCGCAACAACCTTAGTGAGTCACGAGGATATGTATTATCCCATGAACGGCTCCCATGAATATGCACCTATGAAGATGTCGTTGTCGAAATATTTGGTACGTCAATTCCCGCAACTAGTCGATTAGTCATGAGAAGATTTGTCCTTATGAAGATACGCACGATCAAGTGCTCCAAGTGTCGCACCTCCATTGGTATCTACACGTACAAGATCAACTCACCATGTTGAGTTATAATCAAGCACACGATCGAAGCGGGAACATGTCGATGAAGATTCGGTAGCGCTTCCGCAGTCCCGTCTAGATTAGATCTAAACAGAGGTAGAACTCGGCTGCACTCCGGCATCATAGAAGAAGAATAAGTACCTAGGGCACTCCGTCCCTTAGATTTTATCACCATGCCATGGAGGTGGAGAAGAGAGGAGGGAGGCGGCGATGCGTGGCGGCACGCGGCGGGGGCTAGGGTTTTGGGGCGGTGGGGTGCTGCAGCTTGGAGGAGGCAAATGCCACGACTCGTAGATCCTTTGGGCTGCCCTTTGGTCCCTTTAAATAGGTGGCCAAGCCCCTCGGTCATTCTTGAACCATCCCCCAAGTTTGAGCGAGGTCCGGTAGGTGTAGGTCAAACCAATCCTACTCCAAAACTGCCTCCTTTTGCAAGTCCGAATTTGACTTGTGTATCTTTTCTTGCCCTATAAGTCAATGTGTTTGCACCTCATATGGAACCTTCCGCAAATCCTAATATGGCCCGGGACGTTGTGGTACCTTCCGGAACCTTCCATAACCTTTTAGAACCTTTCGCTTCTTCTAAAACCTTCCATATATGCCTAAAACCATTCTGGACACTCCCGGGACTACTTTGGAGACTTTTGAGGTCATCCGGAACCTCTCAGAACCATTCTGATACAATACGAGACACTCTCACAACCCTTCTCTCATCTAATTAATATTCAAAACTTGTTTTGAACACTCTCAGCAATATTTCGGACACCTCTGATATATTCTGAGACACTCCGAACACCTTCGGAATTACTTCTCTACTAAATCTTCATTCACACTCATATTCTAAAAGCTATTGAACTCTTAACTGTGTGAACCTATGGGTTCAGATAGTTGCGGTCATGTCCGGAACTCATTCCGCTACAATGATTACTATTGGCGTCTTGATGCACGTAGTAACCCCGCAAATAACACGAAGTTCTTTTATCGTGTGAACCATAGTATTTGATCGATACATATCGTATTGCTCCGTCGATACTTTATATTGCCCGATATGAAACACTATGTTATTCTCATTACCCGACATGTACTCTTTACTCATACCACACTACCGATGTTCATGTGTTCAACAACTTGATCACATGTCCGGCCAGATGATGAGAAACATCATAGTACATGAGTGGCCCCAGAGTGTATCTCTCCATCATCAGGAGTAACAATTCCCGCAAGCACCCTATGTGAATAATTGGCGTACCATCCTTTAAGATCAAGTATCAACTTTATGATTACTCTGTTAAGAGCAACGTTTGAAGAATCTTGCCACATCCATATTATACCCAAGTTCATATGTGTCTCGTGTCAAACGATCTTTAGTAAAGGCAATACATTGTTTATGAGAAACTATCGATAACAATATTGACGATACGTTTCACGGTATATCATATTGGGTCCATCCATCGTCGTTATTCTCCCAACAAATCCGATCTCATATATCACCGGCAACTCCACAACACATTGTTATTTTGCCCATAGTCAGGAAACCAGGACTATCAGTGATACATGAACTAGTCTTAGAGAAGGATTAGGGATATCTAAATGGTGTTTATGATTCCACACATGTATTAGGATTTTTCTCCAAATACTTATTATCCGGAACTAATACAGTTACAGCATGGAATAATAAACTTAATCATGAATAGGAAATATAGAATAATACAATTTATTATTACCTCTAGGGCATATTTGTATCACTTAGGTTCTATCAAACGTTGTTCCGTAAATGGGCAGTTCGGCTCGGTTGTGAATCAAGATACGTGACGTGGATGACCAAGATGGTATTTTCCCCTCTATAATGGAGAGAAATTCTATATGCCCTCTTGTGTGATATGATTCGAAAGCATGGTCATGTGCAACTCAGTTAAGTGCTAACTGTATCAGACTAAGTGCTAGTCTAGTGAATTGTATATCACAGAAAGAGAAGAGAGTTGAGATATTAAAGGGATTGTCATCGGATTGATGACAAGTACGCCATGAGGACGTCCTCGAGGCGTGCGGAAGAGAGGGGTATGAGACGTACGGTATTCTAGGACGGTGAGCACACAAGTTTACCTAGGTTCGAATCCACTGGCTATGGATGGATCCTACTCCTGCTAGCAATCCAGTAATACGGCAGCCGGAATATGGGTTACAAGGGTTTCGCCTGTGCGAGTTGAGATTGTAGACTATTGTGGGGTGCCCTAAAGGCTTTTCCTAGGACGACTTATATAGATATTCGGCCTAGGGTTTACAGGAGAGACCTATCCGGCTACGACTAAGAGTCGGTTATAGAGTACATCTTGAACTACAAGTAACACTACAGGCCTATGTCGGTATGTCTTTTGGGCCTTCCTGTAGCCGGACTGGACTCCGTTTCTTCTCCCTGACTGGGCCGCCCATGAAGCAAAGCTCTAACCTGAAGTGGGCCACCCTAGTCAGTGTGGCACAGTGAGGATACCCGGAAAGTATATCCTCAACAGAAGTATACCTGGACAAAATTAAGGCTATACTCAATATGTCCAGGCCGACTCGCCTGAAGGACGTTCAAAGACTAACTGGTTGCATTGCTGTAGTCAGTCGGTTTGTAAGCCGACTCGGTGAAAGAGCCACACCACTCTACAAGCTCCTGAAAAAGATCAAAAAATTCGTTGGATTGATGAAGCTGAAGCTGCACAACAAGACCTGAAAGCAGTACTCTCATCTGCTCCTATCCTTGCAGCATCGGAACCACGAGAACCGATATTGCTCTATCTCACTGTGACAAACAAAGTCGTTAGTGTCATCATGGTGGTGGAGAGACCAGAGGAAAATCAGGAACACCTGGTGCAGCGTCCAACTTATTATCTCAGCGAGGTCCTAACTGAATCAAAGCAGCGGTATTCGCACTATCAAAAGCTAGCTTATGGTGTGTTTTCGCATCTCGTAAGTTACAACATTATTTTCAGGAACATCCCATTATCGTGGTGAGCACAGCTCCCATGAGAGATATAATCAACAACAACGATGCTACAGGACGCATCGCAAAATGGGGCATAGAGCTTTGAGCTTTCGACATTGAGTATAAACCTCGTACAACAATCAAATCCCAAATCCTTGCTGACTTTGTCACTGATTAGACGGAGACAACAGAAAATATGACCCTACCAAAGTCAGAATACTGGACCTTGAATTTCGACGGGTCTAAGGTGCTCGGGGGCTGGCGTGGTGCTCAAATCACCCCAAGGAGATAAACTTTTTTATGTGTTGTAGATCCACTTCACGGCGACGAATAACATTGCCGAGTATGAAGCATTACTGCATGGAATCCGGATTGCTAAGGATATCGGCATCCAATGCTTGTTGTGTTATGGAGATTCAGATCGTGTTGCCCAACAAGTGTCGGATATCTGTAATGCGAATAAGAACATGGCAACATATAGAGATGTCGTGGATGAACTATCTAAATCGTTCGAAGGGTTTGAGGTTCAACACATCCCTCAAACAGAAAATGAGGAAGCAGATGTATTATCTCGAATAGGCTCTGCACGGAAAAAGGTCCCGGATGGCGCTTTTTTGGAGCACCTCAAAGTTCCCTCTATAAATGGAGTAGATGAGGAATATCCGACCAAATCCTACTCACCTTTAGTAGCAGTTCTGGCTATAATTCCTACCTCGACTCAACCCTACCTTGATTACTTGGTAGATGGCAAATTACCCGAAGACGAAGTTCTGAGCCGGCAGATCATCCGACGAGCAAAAGCCTATACTATAATTAGTGGTGAGCTCTATAAGCGGAGTGTGTCTGGGGTCTTTCAGCGCTGCGTATCTCCGGAAGAAGGAGTGGAAATCTTACGAGAAATCCACGAAGGCGAGTGTGGTCACCATGCTACAGCCAAATCTCTAGTGTTAAAAGCTTCCCGACACGATTTTTTCTGGCTTACAGCCAAGGCAGATGCCGAACGGCTGGTCAAGACGTGCAAAGGCTGCCAAAAGTACGCCAAACAAGCTCACGTTCCGGCTAATCAGCTGCGAACAATACCTATAACATGGCCTTTCGTGGTCTGGGGGCTTGACATGGTAGGACCGTTTAAACGGGGTCCAAGTGGATTTACTCATATCTTAGTGATGGTTGATAAATTCACAAAATGGATTGAGGCTAAACCCATCACTAGTTCTGATGGAGAAACAGCCAGAAGATTTGTCGAGGATGTCATAATCCGATACGGTTATCCGCATAGCATTATCACGGACAACGGGAGTAACTTCTCTATGGGAGAGCTTGCCGAATTCTACAACAAACAAAATATCCGACTTGACATTGCGTCAGTCGCACATCCGCAGGCTAATGTACAAGTCGAAAGAGCAAACGGCTTAATCCTACAAGGCCTAAAACCAAGACTTGAAGCACCACTACGACGTGCTGCGGGGGCTTGGGCAGAGGAATTACCTTCTACAATATGGAGCTTGAGAAGAACTTCAAACAGGTCAACCAGATACACACCTTTCTTCTTGGCCTATGGTGCAGAAGCAGTTCTTCCTAGCGATTTGAATCATACTTCTCCTAGAGTTGCCGTGTATATTGAAGAGGATGCCGAAATTTCTCGATAAAATGATCTCGACTTAGTCGAAGAAGTTCGCGTCGTTGCTGAGATGAGATCGACAACCTATCAGCAGAAGTTACGCAAGTATCATAGCCAGAGAGTCAGAAACCGGTCTTTTAATAAGGGTGATTTGGTTTTCCGGCTTGTGCAGAACAGAAAGCAAAAACTTTCCCCAGTATGGTAAGGGCCCTTTTTAGTTAGCCGAGTATTGCACAATGGTTCTTACTATCTAACTGATATGCGGCTAGTCAAAGAAAGACCTGCTACTAAGAAAAGAAAGAGAGCTGGAGGCAGTACAGACCCGGAGAATTAGACAGACCATGGAATATTTCTCAGCTACGTCCCTTTTATTCTTAGTTTATCTTTCTTTGTAATCACATATGTGTACATGTTCAATAAGAAATAAAGTATTGGTTGCCTCATTTTTTCTGAGAAGTTTTATATTACCATCTTATTTCCGAATGATCATGTCATAGTCGAAAATCCCAAAATACTTGAAAGTACTTTATGCTCATGTTTGTTCTGGTTTAGATTTCCGATTTAAAATTGCTACCTTCGGGTATAAATCTAAATTTTCTAGTCTATACTTTGGTTATTTATCTGATTGCTGGATGCGGGCATTTTCCGAGTAGTGAATTGTTGGTACTAGAAGCCGGCTTTGTTTCTGAGTTTAAACTAGTTTAGCAATTGAGCTCCGTTTCTCGACAAAGTTTCCGTGCTAAAGGTTGGCCGGCTCACGAAAGGGACGAGGCGGAAAGCCAGATAAACGATAAGTATAGACAAAAAACATAAGTGCTTATGTAAACATTTCAGGCACACAAAATTAAAACCAAAAGTGCTAAATAGAGATAATAAATCTTGGCGCTAGCAAAAGTATTATACTACTTATTTACAACCTGAATTGTTTTCAGAATAACACATTGTTTTTTTGATGCTCTACGATGCAGGGGGAGAGGTAGGAACTGCCGGCTCACTGATATATCAGCCTCGCATCTGTCCGAGACGTCCAAATCCGATGCGGTTTGTTTATCGTCGGAGACTTCTGCTGTTACCTCAGCAGGCAGAGGAGGCGTCTCCATGCGAGTGAAGAAAGCAGTGTCATAGCTGGCTAAGTTAGATACGTGCCACCCATATCAGGCACAAGAGTCCATGATTGCTATGATGTCCTACTCCTGTCCGTCTTCATCCAAAGTAGAATACCCTCTGGTTACTTGCCAGATTTCCATGCTTCCATGGTGGCTCATAACCATGGTGAGAGCGTTCTGCGCTGCGATTCGTGCGTAGGACATGTTCCAGTCCTGGATGAGCTAAGGCATCTCCTTGGCTTTGTCTCGCACTTCGAAGTCGGACATTCTATGCATGTTCAAAACCTTGAGAACTTCGCCAATATCCTCAAAGGATTGGCGGAAGTCATGAAGTAAATCACCAACTTGGGTAAGCCAGCTAGTGCGAGAGTTGGCGGAGGTTGAATCCAGTAAGTTCATAGGGCCTGCACATGTAATGCAAAAGGTTAGTAAAATACATCTGAGCTCCAAAGAGTCGGAAAGTGCAAAAAAGTCAGAAAGAGGGAAACATACCGAAGATGACATCGTCGACTTTGGTCTTCTCCTCCCATAGGCTCTGGAGTTCAGCCCGGAGTGCCTTGGTGATGTCCTTCTCTTTGAACAAAGTATCGTTGATATCCGACATTCTTTGATCCTAGGCAGCGATCCTTCGATCACGTTCGTAGTCAAAAGAACAACAGTTGAATACAAATTCGACTATGAAATAAAGGGCAAGGTTTGAGTGCTGGAATGTTTACCTTCAGCCTCATCCCTTGACACTTTCAATTGAGCATTTTCAAGTCGAAGAGCTCTGATTTCTCTCTGCTTGTTGCAAATATTCTTCAACAATTCCTGGTTATATGAATTAACTTTCTGTAAGTCAGAATACCCAGGGTCAGAAGTCTACTAAAGACTCGGGCTAATATTTTTACTAATATCAGCACGAGCCTTGGGGGCTACACTAGTTCATTCTTTGGCATCCTAAGGAAGCCTAAAACCGGATTATCTATCCAACTTCATGCTTGGGGGCTATAGGATATGATATGAAATAAAGTAAAAAGGTGAGTTGGAATTTGACTTACATGATGTTCATGGGTGAGCTTGCTTAAGATCATGGACACCTCGGTGCTAACCTTCTCGGCGAGGGTCAGCGGGATTACTAGGGGTGGCGGAAGCACACCAGTTCTCAGCCCCTCGTCACGAAGACGGATCTGCTCGAGAAGTTCGGAGTACTTGACATCCTCCGCTTCTTGTGCCTCTTCCTCGGCAGTAATATTCTGGCTCTCCAAGCATTGTTGGGCTAGCCGTTGGATCTCCTCCACAGACTTCCAAGTAATGCGAAGCTTGGCAAGACCCGAATTGTTAAGGAGGTTTTCAGCGAAGACCTCTACCAAGGGATCATTACCCGAAGAGGGTTCACCCTTATCAAAACCTGAGTCACCCATGGGGACATCAGTTTGCGATCCAAGGATCGCTGGCTCTGCTTGTTGAGCTAGATCTTCTACGACGGTTGGAGATAGAGTAATCTCCGGTGCTGCAGAAGGCTGAGGGGCAAGAGTCGGAGGCGTTGTGGCAGGAGAAGTCAAATTTAGCTTTGACTGGCGCAGGGGCTTTGACAAGACTCCCTTCCCCTTGCCCTTGCTGAGCTATTTATCTCTGAGGAGGTAATAGAATAAAGAACATTACATCTCGGAAAGAATTACGAACAAAGTACAAAAACCTTGTGAGGAAAGTTACCTCTTCACAATGGGCACCTCCTTTGTGCCAATTGCTAGAGTCGGAGCCTTACGCTTTGGAGTAAAGATCTATGGTAGTGGAATCAATCCTCCGTCATCTTGAGAAATCTCAGGGGGATATCCCTTGATAGGAGCAAGCTCCCACTCGGGTAGGTTAGCAAGTTGAGAGGAAGATATATCTCAGAATTGCAGAAAGATACAATAATGTAAAGATGAACACATAAATTCGAGTTACTGCTGAAAGCTTACCAGTACCACATGATCTTCAGCTGTATGCATATCCAAAGACAGCTCCGGGATCTTCTTCTCGATCCGCTCCCTTATCAGCCACTTGATTTGAGACTCGTATTCCATATCAGTGTAGGGGCGTGGGCAGATCCGGAGAGTATCTTTCTTGGACGCCGTAATGGAACGCATAAGCCGGTCTCCATGATGTTGAAGAGGCTGGATCCGGCATGCCACCTAGCAGTGAACCAAGTCGGACCCTTTAAGGCCCTTGTGCTTCATCAAATATTCAATCCGACTCTTGGAAAGAAGCATATCGTCACTGAGAGCCGGCGCAGCTGTGTCCTAGGACTCTTGGGGCGTGGCAGCTCCGTCGACAAAAGCCAGCAAAGCAGTAGCTTTACCGGGAGCAGGAATATCCTTGTGATAAAAGATAGTGGATGGCCACTGTTTCACCGACTCACTGGCCTTAATCCGAGGATATACGTGCTCTTTCCTAATGGAAAAACTAATGGTTCGGGTAATGTATGGATTACCGGCCATGATAGAATTTCTCCGGATATGAAAATAAAACCAGAAAAGAGTAAGACTCGACCTAATGCCGAGATACCCCTCGCACAAAGAGACGTATGCGCTCATCTCTGAGAGAGAGTTCGGGGGAAGATGCTGGAGTTGAACTCCGTGGTGATCTATAACCTCAGAAAAGAAGTCTGAGAGAGGGAAACTCAAACCTCTGTCTAGATGGGTGCCGAAGTGCACCCGCTCGTTGGTGCGAGGAGTAGGGATGGTTTGGCCGTACCGCTCCGCCAGTCGCCGGAGCGAAGGAGTCCTTAGTTCCACATGACACGAAGTTTGGCGGCATCCAAGATGCGGGGGATCCAGACCCTGCGGTGACTCTCCTTCTCCTCCGTTGAATCCGTCGCTGTTGTTGCCGCCGCGCTGGAAGATGAGGTCACAACCATTCTTGGCGTGGGCCGGTGACCTAAGATGGGCGGCGCTGGAAGATTGAGGGGAGGCAGAGGAGCTCTGTTTTTTGTGGGAGCGTTGGAAGGAAGGAAGCGGCGCAAATGCTGGTGAAGAGAAGAGGGAGAGGATCTCAACCCCTTATATCCTCCGTCCGTGCCAAGATTCATGCAAATGTGTATAGTAACCGTGACACGCGTCACGGAAGGAGCTGGATAACCCCCATGTGATGATTACGCCACCTCGATCTCCGCGCACCCATTAAAACATTGCTCGGTTCCGCAAAAGGCGGACCCACCAACGGTCGTGCTAACGGGAATGTCTGTCAGTGACGTGACTTGACCATGACTGGTGTCAGATTACGTCAGATACCAAGTTCCGGCTTAGTTTGAATTTCGAGCTGGAAACCCGAATAATATATTCTTAGGTCCGACTCATTTGAGACCTGGACGCCATCTTTTGTTTTGAAGTTTCAGGAACCCTTCAAAATTCTACAAGCCGAAGATCAAGCTAGACGATGATGAAATCTGACTTTGGATCATGGAGGCTTCCGGGGGCTGCTGTTGGGCATATACTTTTCGGGTATCCTCATTGTGCCTCACTAACCAGGGTGGCCCACTTCGGGTTAGAGCTTTGCTTCACGGGCGGCCCAGTCAGGGAGAAGAGACGGAGTCCAGTCCGACTACGAGAAGGCCCAGAAGGATTACCGACATAGGTCTGTAGTGTTACTTGTAGTTCAAGATGTACTCTGTAACCGACTCTTAGTCGTAGCCGGATAGGTCTCTCCTATAAACCCTAGGCCGGATATCTATCTAAGCCATCCTAGGGTAAGCATTTAGGGCACCCTCACAAAATTCTACAATCTCAACTCACATAGGAGAAACCCTTATAACCCATATTCCGGCTCTGCCGTATTACTGGATTGCTAGCAGGAGTATGATCCATCCAAAGCCGGTGGATTCGAACCTAGGTAAACTTGTGTGCTCACCGTCTTGGAACACCGTAGGTCTCACATCCCTCTCTTCCACACGCCTCGAGGACCCCCTCATGGCGTACTTGTCATCAATCCGACGACACCTTCCTCTCGACACTTCCTGCAAAAGAGCTCTTCTGCCTCCCCCAAATCCCACAACGCCGCCCATCCTAGGTCACTGATGCCCAGAAAATGGCCAAGGCCTCATCTTCCACCACGGTGGAGATAGCGGCTATGGCTCCTGCGGCGGAGAAAGAGAAGTTTCACGGGGTCTGGATCCCCTGCGTCCTCGATGACATCAAGCTCCACATCGTCGAGAAGGAAGGTCTCCTCCGTGCTGGCAACTGGCGGAGCGGCTTCGGACAAACCATCCCCACCCCCAACACCGATGAGCGAGTGCACTTCGGCACCCAGCTCGACAGAGGTTTGAGCTTTCCTCCCTCAGGCTTCTTCTCTGAGGTCATAGATCATTACAGAGTGCAACTCCACCATCTCCCCCAAACCCTCTTTTTGAAATGAGCGCTTATGCCTCTTTGTGTGAGGGGTATCTCGGTATTAGGCTGAGTCTTATTCTTTTCCGATATTACTTCCATACCCGGAGAAATTCCATCACCGCCGGTAATCCTTACATTACCGGAAATCTTAGCTTTTCTGTAAGGAGAGAGCAAGCCTATCCTAGGATTCAGGCTAGCGAGTCGGTGAAACAGTGGCCGTCCATGTTCTTTTACCATAAGGACAGACCAGCTCTCGGCAAAGCAACCGCTTTGCTGGCTTTTGTTGACGGTGTCGCCATGCCCCAAGAGTCCTAGGACGCAGATGCTCTGGCTCTTACTGACGATCTGCTTCTTGCTAAGAGGCAGATCGAATATTTGATGAAGCACAAGGGTCTGAAAGGATCTGACTTGATCCACTGCTGGCTGGCATGCTGGATCCAACCTCTCCAACACCATGGTGATCGGCTCATGCATTCAATCACCAAGAGTAAGACAGACTCTCTCCGGATCTGCTCCATTCCTTACTCGGACAAAGACTATGAATCCAAGATCAAATGGTTGATTAGGGAGCGGATCGAGAGGAAGATCCCAGAGCTGTCCTTGGACATGCATACGACTGATGATCCCGTGACACTAGTAAGTTTTCCAGCAATCACTCAAATTATGTGTTCATCCATACATTGTTGTGTCTTTTTGCAATACTGAGATATTTCTTCTTTTCAGCTTGCTGACCTCCCCGAGTCGGAGCTTTCTCCTCTCGAAGGATATCCTCGTGAGTTATCTCAGGATGAAGGAGAATTAGTTCCGCTGCCGGAGGCGCTTACCCGAAAGCGTAAGACTCCGACAATGTCTATTGGCACAAAGGAAGTGCCCATTGTGAAGAGGTCACTTTCCTCACAAGGTCTCTATGTTTTATTTTTCATTCTTTCTAAAGTGTAACAATCTTTATTCTATTACCTCTTGATGGCTCTAAAATATAGCCATCTACGTCCACATTTAAACTAGATATTGTTCATAATTTTGATGAAATGTCTCTCTAAACCCTGCCACTAATGCTAATATTCATAGGGGTATGCAATCCTTTCTTCTATATTTTTCCTGCGCAGATAATGTTGTTTAAAGGAGGGAATCACTTCATTAAAATATAAGATACGAGATTTCCAACAACCAGAAGAAACCAGGAGCCATAAAACAGAGGTAGACGCTTTAACAACCAACTATACGGCAGGAATAAAATTACGGACGTATAGCTCGTGTCGTATAGTTGGCGCCACCACCGTTAGGTCAAACAGAACAACTTTCATGAAGGGACCCCTATATAAAGAAGCCTCGGGCAACGAGAAAACAAGCCAGACCTCGCCAAAAAGTCTCTGCCACAGATCTCCAGTCGCCTCCAGATCTCAAAACCCTTCTCCATCTCCATATCCATATTCCACCAGTTGTAATAGTAGATCTCTTCTCCGATTGGCGACATTATAAGACTATTGCTATCAATCTTATGATTTTCATCACAATGTTTGTGATTGTTGATCTCCTTGGGCTAAGGGCTTTGGCCTAGCCATGTAGCAATTGTGCATGTTATTTATCATACATGGGATTATGTATTAGTTTGTATGACATGATGATTATTGTATCTTCTCTTGCCTCAATCCAAGGACTTGTTAGGTACCCAAGAACCCGAGGGTTGATCCAGGTATAGGGAGTATGAGTAATGACTGATCTGCAGGTTGGAAACCCCAGTGACAAAAGGGGTAGTACGGCTGTATGTGAGGGATTTACTTGGGATTAACGGTGACATCACTATGCATATCATTAGTTCTCTTTCTTCTACGGATGAGACTAGTAGGTTATTCCTATAAGCGGTTGCAGAGGCAATAGCAATTATGGATGCACTGTACATATAAGTTATCATGCTCTAACAAGTACATGCATACTTTATTTCTATCTTTTATTCCCATCAGATGTTTTGCACAGCTACAGGTGAAACCAAACGCCCTAGGCCCTCTCTCTCTCCATCATCGACAACAACAAAAAGACGCTAGCTATTGATCCAGTAAAAACACAAAAGGAATTCTAAAACTCCCGAAGGTCCGCTAAAGTAACTTCACTACGCATTCGCTTCCCGAGGATTCGATAACCTAGGTCTACTAGGGAAAAAGAAGCTACACTACATCCATAATCCGAATCGAAGGTATCACCTCCTCAGAGCTAAACATCTCACCAAGGGCAAGGGGAAAGGAGGTTCGTCAAATCCCTTGCGCCAGTCAAAGTTAAATTTGACTTATCCTGCCACATCGTCTCTGAATCCTGCCCCAATGCCTTCTACAACGTCGGAGATTACTCCATCCCCGTCCGTTGCAGAAGATCTGGCTCAACAATCTGAGCCATCGATCCTCGTCTCGCAGACCGACATCACCATGGGTGACTCGACATTTGATAAAGGTGAACCCGTACAGGGTAATGATCCCTCGGTAGAGGTTTTCACCAATAACCTTCTTAGCAATCCAGGTATTGCCAAACTTGGCATTACTCGGAAAACTGCAGAAGAGATCCAACGGCTAGCCCAAGAATGCTTGGAGAGCCGGAATATTACTGCCGAGGAAGAATCAGAAGAAGCCGAGGATGTCAAGTACTCTGAGCTTCTTGAACAAGTTCGTCTTAGCGATGAGAAGTTGAAGGACGGTGTGCTTCCACCACCGTCAATAATCCCGCTGACCCTCGCCGAGAAGGTTACCACTAAGGGGAACATGATCCTAAGCAAGCTTACTCATGAACAAAATTTAAGTCGGAATTACAACTCACCTTTTTTTACTTTATTTCATATCATATCCTCTATCCCCCAAGCATGAAGTTGGATAGACAATCAAGATTTATGCTTTCATAGGATGCCAAAGAACGAACTAGTATAGCTCCCAAGGCTCGTGCTAATATTAGTTAAAATATTAGCCCGAGTCTTTAGTTGACTTCTAACTCCGAGTATTATTCTGATTTACAGAAATTTAATGCTTATAACCAGGAATTATTAAAGAATATTTGCAATAAGCGGAGAAAGATCAGAGCTCTCCGTCTTGAAAATTCTCAGTTGAAGATATCAAAGGATGAGGCTGAAGGTAATCATTTCAGTCCTTAACCTTGCTATTTTTGCTTTCGTAGTCGAATTTCCTATTCAATTGTTGTCTTTTGCTTACAACACTGGTCAAACAATCATGTGCAATGATTGAAGATGCCGAGAATTTTAAGACCGTAGAGGTGGAGAATTCCGACTTACGGCGGGAGCTGAATAAGCTTAAGGCAGATCACGAGCGTAGTATTGCTAGCATTCTCGAATCCTCCTCCATGGCCACCGAAGAACGTGATCGAAAGATCGCAGCCCAGGATCAAAAAATCTCGGATATCAATGATGAGTTATTCAGAGAAAAGGACATCTCTCAGGCTCTTCGGGATGAACTCCAGAGTCTTCGAGCTGGGAAGATCAAAGTTGACGATTCCATCTTTAGTAATTTTCCTATCTCTAACTTTTATCTTTTTCCAATTCCTAAGAATCCGGATATATTTATGACTTTGATTTTGTATATGCAGCTCCTTTGAATTTACTGGATTCTTCCTCCACCGAGTCTCGCACCAGCCGGCTTACACAAGTTGGCGATTTGCTTCACGATTTCCGCCAATCATTGGAGGATATTGGTGAAGTTCTCAAAGTTCTGGACATGAATAGAATGTCCACCTTTGAGGTGCCAAATAAGGCAAAGAAGATGCCCCAGCTCATCCATGATTGGAACATTTCTCATGCGCGGACCGTAGCATAGAATGCCTTTACCATGGTTATGAGCCACCATGGAAGCATGGAGATCTGGCAAGTAACCAGGGGTTATTCAAGTGTGGATGAAGATGGACAGGAGAAAAACATCAAGGCTATCATGGACTCCTGTGCCAATTATGGATGTCACGTAGCCGATCTAACCAGCTACGACACTCCTTTCTTCACTCACGTGGAAACGCCTCCTACGCCTGTCGAAGAAATTGCCGAAGTTTCCGACGACGAACAAACCGTATCGGATTTGAATGTCTCAGAAAGATATCAAGGCGAAGGCGATGTCTCCAATGAGCCGACAGCTCCTACCTCTTCTCCTGCTTCGTAAAGTGCTAGGAAAAACAATGTGTTATTCTAAAACAATCGGGTTGTAAATAAGTAGTGTAATACTTTTGCTAGTGCTAAGATCTGATGCTTCTATTTAGCACTTTTTGATTTTATTTTGTGGTGCTTGAAATTTTTACATAAGCACTTTTTGTTTTGCCTATACTTATTGCTTATCTAGCTTTCTGCCTCGTCCCTTTTGCGAGCCGGCCAACCTTCCACACGGAAACCCTGTCGAGCAACGGATCTCAATTGCTAAACTAGTTTAAACTCGGAAACAAAGTCGGCTTTCAGTACCAACAATTCACTACTCGGAAAATGCCCGCATCTGGCAATCAGATAAAGAACCCAAGTATAGACTAGAAAATTTAAATTTATACCCGAAGGTATCATTTTTAGAATCGGAAATCTTAACCAGAATAAATATGAGCATAAAGTATTTTCAAGTATTCTGGGATTTTTGACTGTGACATGATCATTCGGAAATAAGATGGTAATATAAATCTTCTCAGAAAAAATTTGAGGCAACCAATACTTTATTCCTCATTGAACATGTACACATATATCACTACAAAGAAAGAAATTTTAAGAATAAAAGGGACGTAGCTGAGCAATATTCCACAGTCTGTCTAATTCTTTCGGGTCTGTACTGCCCCCAGCTCTCTTTCTCTTCTTAGTAGCAGGTCTTTTTTTGACTGACCGCATATCAGTTAGATAGTATAAACCATTGTGCAATACTCGGCTAACTAAAAAGGGGCCTTCCCATACTGGAGAAAGTTTGTGCTTTCTTTTTTGCACAAGCCAGAGAACCAAATCGCCCTTATTAAAAGACCAATTTCTGACTCTCTAGCTATGATACTTGCGTAACTTCTGTTGATAGGTTGTTGATCTCATCTCAGCAATGACGCGAACTTCTTCGATTAAATCGAGATCATTCTGTCAAGAAATTCGGGCTTCCTCTTCGATATATGCAGCAACTCGGGGAGAATTATGAATTAAATTACTAGGAAGAACTACTTCTGCACCATAGACCAAGAAGAAAGGCGTGTATCCGTTTGACCTGTTCGAAGTTGTTCGCAAGCTCCATATTATATACTGTAATTCATCTGACAAGCCCCCGCAGCACGTCGAAGTGGTGCTTCGAGTCTTGGTAGGATTAAACCATTTGCTCTTTCAACTTGTCCAATAGCTTGTGGATGTGCGACTGACGCAATGTTAAGCCAGATATTTTGTTTATCGGAGAACTCGGCAAGTTCTCCCATAGAAAAATTACTCCCATTGTCTGTGATAATGCTATGTGTATAACCGTATCGGATTATAACATCCTCGACAAATCTTCTGGTTATCGCTCCATCACAACTTGTGACGGGTTTAGCCTCAATCCATTTTGTTAATTTATCCACCATCACTAAGAGGTGAGTAAATCCACTTGGAGCCCGTTTAAATGGTCCTGCCATCTCAAGCCCCCAGACCACGAAAGGCCAGGTTATAGGTATTGTTCGTAGCTAATCAGCCGGAACATGAGCTTGTTTGGCATACTTTGTGCAGCATTTGCACGTCTTGACCAGCCGTTCGGCATCTGCCTTGGCTCTAAGCCAAAAAATCTGTGTCTAAAAGCCTTTTCCAATAAAGATTTAGCTACAACATGATGACCGCATTCGCCTTCGTGGATTTCTCTTAGGATTTCCACTCCTTCTTCCGGACATATGCAGCGCTGAAAGACCCCAGACACACTTCGCTTATAGAGCTCACCACTTATTACTGTATAGATTTTTGCTCGTCGGACGATCTGCCGGCTCAGAACCTTTTCTTTGGGTAATTTTCCATCTACTAAGAAATTAAGGTAGGTTTGGGTCTAGCTGGGAATTACAGCCAGAACTGCCACTAAAGGTGAGTCAGAATCTACTCCTTTTATAGAGGGAACTTTGAGGTGCTCTAAAAAAGCGTCATCGGGACCTTCTTTCGCGCAGAGCCTATACAAGATAACGCATTTGCTTCTTCATTTTTTGTTCTAGGGATGTGTTGAACCTCAAACCCTTCGAACGATTTAGCTAGTTCATCCATGACAACCCTATATGTTGCCATGTGTTTATTTGCATTACAGATATCCGAAACATGTTGGGAAACCAGATCCGAATCTCCATAACACATTAATCGTCGGATGTCGATATCCTTAGCAATTCAGATTCCATGTAATAGTGCTTCATATTCGGCAATGTTGTTTGTTGCCGTAAAGTGAATTTGCAGCACATAGAAAATTTTATCTCCTTGGGGTGATTTGAGCACCACGCCAGCCCCCGAGCGCCTTAGACCCGTCAAAATGCAAGGTCTAGTATTCCGACTCTGGGAGGGTCATATTTTCTATTGTCTCTTTCCAATCAGCGACAAAGTCAACGAGTATTTGGGATTTGATTGATGTACGAGGTTTGTACTCAATGTCGAAAGCTGAAAGCTCTATACACCATTTGGCAACATGTCCTGTAGCATCGTTGTTGTTGATTATATCTCTCATGGGAGCTGTTGATGGCTCAAAATACGATGAGCTTGTTGGGAACCCCAAGAGGAAGGTATGATGAGCACATCAGCAAGTTTTCCCTCGGGTTTGAAACCAAGGTTATCGAACCATTAGAAGCAAGGAAACAACCCCAAGGTGTTGTCTCCAACTTGGAATCCTACACAACACAACCACAGAACTTTGCCCCAACTTACAGTGAGGTTGTCAATCTCACCGGTTTTGCTGAAATAAAGAATTAAACGTATTGTGTGGAAGATAGTAATTGCTTGCAGAAAGTAAACAGTAAACAGTAAATAGATGGTAAAAGAATGGACCGGGGTCCATAGTTCACTAGTGGTGATTCTCCTTAAGATAGATGACATGTTGGGTGAACAAATTATAGCGGGGCAATTGATAGACACCGAGAAAGCATACATGCATATACTAATCATCTTGACTCCTATGAGATTTGATTGGGCATTACAACATTATACATAGACCTTAATCCAACTGCATCTAAGACTAATAATCCACCTTCAGGTTATCATCCGAACCCCCTCTAGTATTAAGTTGCAGGCAACAGATAATTACATTATGCAAAGTGTGTAAAGTAAACAATACGATTGCCCCATGGACAAAGGATTATTGTTTTCTCCCTAGTAGCAACAACACATCTAGTACCTTAGATATTTATGTCACTTCCCCAGATTACTAGAGGCATGAACCCACTATCGAGCATAAATACTCCCTCTTGGAGTTGCTAGCATCTACTTGGCCAAGATAGCTACTAACAACGGAAATCATGCAAGATCACAAATAACAAAGACATGATAGAATCAATAATTAATTTGAAATAGCATCTCAATATCCATCGGATCCCCGCAAATGCAATATGTAAGATTACAAATAGATGATCTTGATCATGAACGGAGCTCACAAGATCTAAACATGGTAGCACAAAGGAGGAGAAGCAACCATCTAGCTACTACATGGACCCGTAGTCTAGGGATGAACTACTCACACATCACACTGGAGGCAGACATGGTGATGAAGAAGGCCTCCAGGGTGATCTCTCCCCTCCGGCAGGGTGCCGGGAAGAGCTTCAGATCCCTCCCGATCTAGGGATGGAGATGCTAGCGGCTATAGACTCTTTCATCGAATTTTGATCGGGTACTTAGGGTTTTCATCCCGGGAGGCTTTTATAGGCGGAAGGGCAAGGTCGGTGGAGTACCAGGGGGCCCACACCAGGTGGCGGCACGCCTAGGACTGGCCGTGCCACCCTAGGGTGTGGCCGCCCTGGTGCCCCTCTTCGGCTCCCCTCCGGACTCCGTGTAGCTTCGGGTAAAATATTGACTTTGGCTTTTGTCCGGTCCAATTCTGAGAATATTTCCTTACTAGCTTTTCTGAAAACAAAAATAGCTGAAAACATGCAACTAGCACTGTGGCATCTTGTTAATAGGTTAGTTCCAGAAAATGTGTAAAAATACTCCAAAATGTGGACAAAACATAAGAAATTAGATATAAAACAAGCATGGAACATCAAAAATTATAGATACGTTTACGACGTATCAACATCCCCAAGCTTAACTCCTGCTCGTCCTCGAGTAGGTAAGTGATAAAAAAGAAGAATAATTTTTGAGGTGACATGCACCATCACAATCTTGATCAAGGTATTTGTAAAACATTGATAGCTGGGATCATAGTACTTCAACATAGCATGAAAGATATAGTTCTAACAATAAGACATAGCAACTATGTTATAACATGAAGAGGTACAAACAAAATATTCATGAATAACAATGCTTTGAAAGACGTTTGTCTGTTTCACATATATAAAACATAATGAGAATGGTATTTGGCTTGTCCCTCATAGTGTAGCAAAACATAAATGCATAGGACACCTTCAAAGTTCATAAGGGAGACTAGATACAAATAGTTTAAGAACAAGCAATATCAAAGTTATGAATCAATCAACAAGCTTTGGGACAATGCACATTAAACTAAGAATGATTACTAAGCTCTCTCAATAGGTGCATAAAGAAAGAAGATGGAGACTCAACATAAAAGTAAAAGAAAGGCCCTTCATAGAAGGAAGCGGGGATTCAAGTCTCATAAAGAGCTTCCAAAAATTATGGTACTTATTAGCTTTCAGCTCTCATTGCCCCTATCATAAGCATCTTTAGGTGATTAAGGTTAAAGTGAACAAATATCAGAATATGCTTGACAAGTTATAAGTTGAAAATCTCATGCCCCTTGCTTACGAGTATCGTTCCTCATGCTACTCAATTTTAGTCACGGGTAAGTTCTTGTCATTGTAAGTACATGTGTATCATAGAGAACCGCCAATGGGGTACCCCTTGCCCGATGATACAGAAGATTCCCCATATCAAAATGACAAGGCAAGCAGACAATGAGCATCTCAACAATACTTTTATTTCCTATTTGCATAGGCCTTTTTTCTCTTTTTTCTTTCCTATTTGTATAGCTTTTTTTAATAGAGGATGCTTCATAGATTGCTCACTATGGTTACACTGCAGGTTTCCACCATGATTAGGCATGGCTTAGACCAGCCGCCCAGGCGTTTCTCTAACACATATATGAACTCCATGAGCCTTACAAGCTCCCCTTTCATTTCACACCGCCAGGATCCACAAGAACATGATATCAACTAAATAAAGTGCAATGTGAAAGCGTTCCCCATGATAACATGGTTCTGCTAATTCACAACTTACAAAATGCAAGCATATATGCAACATAGATGGGCACAATGGTTCAAGTTTATTAAGTGCAAGAAAGTAAAGTGTGCCATCAAGTTCGTGAGAGCTTTAATCACTAATTTTCATATAACAAGTTTAATTTGGAAGGTAGATAAAAACATGAATATACTTGGAATAGAAAATTCTAATAGGTAGGTATGGTAGACTCTTTGGAATAACTTGGTTTTATTTGGAGTTGGATGCATGAGTGGAACTAATACTTGGTATGGAGGCTAGCAAAAGACTTGGAGCGACCAACTAAGAGAGCAATAATGGCCATAATCATGCAAAGTGACAAAACTTTATTAATTAAAGCATAAAGTGATATTACAAGTCGAAAACTAAATGGTCATAGAGGCTATGGTGACTTGGTATAGTCTTAACATGGTGTGAGCATGCGCCAAGTCAACCCAAATAAAGCATCAACGGAGAATACCACAATATAATGCTTTTATATGCTAAAACAACACATGATTCTTTCAAGGCACATTAAGCAATCTCAATTGTTTGTAACAAGTCATGCTACAACAATAATCACTAAGCATAAATTCAAAGCAATATCAAGCATGACATGATAAAGTCTAGGCCACAGTCAAAAACAAACCCCTTTTATACCACTTATAAGCATGAACTTCCCCTACTCTTTTCCAATCCAAACCAACTTATTTGAAACTATGTATGAATGAGGGGGTCCAACCAATTTATTTAAGCAAACCAAGAAAACTAAAACTAAAAATAAAAACAAAGACGCTCCAAGAACAACACAATTGTGCATGAAACAATAAAAATGAAGTGTTTGGAAGAAAACCTGAGATTTTTATTGATGAAGAAGGGGATGCCTTGGGCATCCCCAAGCTTTGACGCTTGTACTTCTTGAATATTTCTTGGGGTGACACGGGTGGCATCCCCAAGCTTGATATTTTGTCCATACTTCATCTTATCACATTACTCTTCCCTACACTTTAAAATTTCCTTCATACAAAACTTCACACAATCTTCATTAGCAACATTAGTGTACTCAAGATAATAAGTCTTTTGGTTTAGTTTCAACACAAGTAAAACTTCCATTAAACAATCAATTGTAGCAATTCCTTTTAAAAGTTCAAGAAATTGGCAAGAACTCAAAGAGAAAGAGATTTAATAGGCAAATGCAAATAATGGCAGAAATCTGTCAAAACAGACCAGCAGGTAAAAACCATTTTTTTCGAAAACCTTCTGTTGCTCAAATCGAAAAGTGTTAAACTAAATAAAATTTGATAACAACCTGGGGCATAAGCACAAACAATTACAACTCAATCCGACGTACAGAGAGTTTTCATGAATTTTTACAGCGAAGCACAAAAATCTGTTTCGGGACGGCAACTTTCCCAAGTCTTACTTCTCTCTCATTAGAGGTTACTCTTGGCACAAAAACCACACAAAAAGGATAAGGAGAGGTTATTACAGAGTAAATAACTCCCAAGACTCAACAAAAGAAAAATTTATTGACTAAAAATTTGGGTTATCTCCCAATAAGTGCTTTTCTTTAACGCCTTTGAGCTAGGCATAAGAATTTCGATAATGCTCTCATAAGAAATATGAATTGAAGTAAAAGAGAGCATCAAGAAGAAAATTCAAAACACATTTAAGTATAACCCACTTCCTATGCATATGAATCTTATACGCAAATAAATTCAGAAAGAACAAAGCGACAGGTATAGGAAGATAAAACGAGAGTAACTTCAAAACTTTCAGCAAATAGAGAGGTGTTTCAGTACCATGAAAACTTTTACAACCATATTTTCCTATCTCATAATAATTTTCATTAGCCTCATTAATAAAATCAACAATATAACTAGCACATAAAGCATGCTTTTCATGATCTACAAACACATAATTTTTATCAAGCTCAAAAATAGTGGGATTAAAACCTTCAGGCCCACTTTTAACAATTTTATAACAAGATGACTGATCAATCTCATTTTCAAAAGTAGTACAATTAATATTATCAACCAATATAGGACCATCATCTAGAGCTTTATTATAAATTTTTTCAACAGAATCCATAGGAACATAACATTCATTCTCCTTTGGTAAGCATGGAGGACAATCAAATAATGTAATGGGTAAAGAGTTACTCTCATTAGAAGGTAGGAATGGGTAGATCCATTCTTCCTCCTCTTGATCATCACTCTCCTCCTCTTTTTCATCCAATGAGCTTCCAGTTTTAGCAATTTCTTCTTCCATAGGCTCCTACAAGGCATTAGTCTCTTCCGTTGGTGGAGAGCATCTATTAAGATATTCAAGGATATATCCATTCTCTACCTTGTAATTATCAAAGCAAAATTTAAGTATATCATAAACCTCATATTTATAAGGTGCATCATCAGTATTTTCAAGCAAATAAGAAAGTTTGAATGCACCCTTCCAAGCAATAAATTCTTCAATTTGTTCCACATCATAAAAGTCATAATTTCCCTTAACATAAGAAGATATGGTAACATCATCATTATACTCAAATTGAAAAGGGAGGTGTTTATACCTCCTACAGCAACAAGATTTATCAAAGCAATAAGTAACATTATAAGTAGAGCACATGTTTCTAGCAATGGTACACAATTTATCAATTTGTTCCCATAAGAGTTTCCCTTTTTGTGACAAGCGGTGTTCCTCATAATATTTTTGTTGTTCCATGAACCCATCTTGCCAATAAGATCTAGTTTCAAAGAAACCCACCATTGATACAAAGCATGATAAACCAAGCCAATAACAGATCAGCAGAAATAACAGCTATAGCAGCAACTAATTTTTTGTGTGTTTTTTGATAGAAATAAACAAGCAAACAAAGCAAAAATAAACTAAGCAAAACAAAAAAAAAAGTAAAGAGATTGGTTGTGAGAGACTCCCCTTGTGAAGATGTCCTTGACTCCCCGGCAACATCGCCAGAAAAAAGGCTTGATGGCTCAAAATACGATGAGCTTGTTGGGAACCCCAAGAGGAAGGTATGATGAGCACATCAGCAAGTTTTCTCTCGGTTTTGAAACCAAGGTTATCGAACCAGTAGAAGCAAGGAAACAACCCCAAGGTGTTGTCTCCAACTTGGAATCCTGCACAAGACAACCACAGAACTTTGCCCCAACTTACAGTGAGGTTGTCAATCTCACCGGTTTTGCTAAAACAAAGAATTAAACGTATTGTGTGGAAGATAGTAATTGCTTGCAGAAAGTAAACAGTAAACAGTAAATAGATGGTAAAAGAATGGACCGGGGTCCATAGTACACTAGTGGTGATTCTCCTTAAGATAGATGACATGTTGGGTGAACAAATTACAGCGGGGCAATTGACAGACACCGAGAAAGCATACATGCATATACTAATCATATTGACTCCTATGAGATTTGATTGGGCATTACAACATTATACATAGACCATAATCCAACAGCATCTATGACTAATAATCTACCTTCAGGTTATCATCTGAACCCCCTCTAGTATTAAGCTGCAAGCAACAGATAATTGCATTAAGCAAAATGTGTGAAGTAAACAATACGATCGCCCCATGGACAAAGGATTGATGTTTTCTCCCTAGTAGCAACAACACATCTAGTACCTTAGAGATTTCTGTCACTTCCCCAGATTACTAGAGGCATGAACCCACTATTGAGCATAAATACTCCCTCTTGGAGTTGCTAGCATCTACTCGGCCAAGATAGCTACTAACAACGGAAAGCATGCAAGATCACAAATAACAAAGACATGATAGAATCAATAATCAACCTGAAATATCATCTCAATATCCATCGGATCCCTGCAAACACAACATGTAAGATTACAAATAGATGATCTTGATCATGAACGGAGCTCACAAGATCTAAACATGGTAGCACAAAGGAGGAGAACCAACCATCTAGTTACTACATGGACCCGTAGTCTAGGGATGAACTACTCACGCATCACACCGGAGGCAAGCATGGTGATGAAGAAGGCCTCCAGGGTGATCTCTCCCCTCTGGCAGGGTGCCGGGAAGAGCTTCAGATCCCTCACGATCTAGGGATGGAGATGACGACGGCTACAGACTCTTTCATGGAATTTTGATCGGGTACTTAGGGTTTTCGTCTAGGAAGGCTTTTATAGGAGGAAGGGCAAGGTCGGTGGAGTACCAGGGGGCCCACACCAGGTGGCGGCGTGCCTAGGGCTGGCCGCGCCACCCTACGGCGTGGCTGCCCTGGTGCCCGTATTCGGCTCCCCTCGGGACTCCGTGTTGCTTCGGGTAAAATATTGACCTTGGCTTTTATTTGGTCCAATTCTGAGAATATTTCCTTACTAGCTTTTCTAAAACCAAAAACAGCAGAAAACAGGCAACTGGCACTGTGGCATCTTGTTAATAGGTTAGTTCCACAAAATGTGTAAAAATACTCCAAAGTGTGGAAAAAACATAAGAAAGTAGATATAAAACAAGCATGGAACATAAAAAATTATAGATATGTTTACGACGTATCAGATGTGCTCACGACGGTAATTGGATGTTCCTGAAAGTAATGTCGTAACTTTCGAGATGCGAAGAACACACCGTAAGCCAGCTTTTGATAGTGTGGATACCGCTTCTTTGATTCAGTTAGGACCTCACTGAGGTAGTATGTCGGACGCTACACCAGGTGTTCCTGTTTTTCCTCTGGTCTTTCCACCACCATAATGACACTGACGACTCTGTTTGTCTCAGCGAGGTAGAGCACATCGTTTCATGAGGTTCTGGTGCTGTAAGGATAGGAGCGGACGAGAGTGCTGCTTTCAGGTCTTGTAGTGCAGCTTTAGTTTCATCAGTCCAAACGAACTTTTTGTTCTTTTTTAGGAGCTTATAGAGTGGTGCGGCTCTTTCACCGAGCCGGCTTACAAACCAACTGACTACAGCAATGCAACCAGTTAGTCATTGAACGTCCTTCAGGCGAGTCGACCTGGAAATATTGAGTATGGCCTTAATTTTGTCCCGGTTCACCTCTATGCCTTTTTGAGACACGATGAAACCTAACAATTTTCCGGCTGGTATTCCGAAGAAGCATTTCTTCGGGTTAAGCATTATGTTGTACTTTCATAGATTAGCGAATGTTTCCTCCAAGTCGGAAATTAAGGTTTCCTTCTTTTTGGACATCACCGCTATGTCGTCCACATATGCATGTACATTGCATCCGATTTGATCATGGAGGCAACGCTCCATAGTGCGCTGGTACGTAGCTCCTGCGTTCTTGAGCCCAAAGGGCATCGTAATGAAACAGAAGGTTCTGAAGGGGGTTATGAATGAAGTTTTGACTTTGTCTGATTCTTTCATCCGAATTTGGTGATAACCAGAATATGCATCGAGAAAACATAGGAGTTCCGAGCCTGCCATATAATCGATAACTTGATCAATTCTAGGTAAGCAAACGGATCTTTGGGACAAGCCTTGTTCAAGGCGGTATAATCAACACACATCCTTAAATCAGTGGTGTCCATTTTAGGGACCATTATAGGATTGGCCGACCACTCAGTGTGGATGACCTCTTCTATGAATCCGGCTAACTCGAGCCGAGTTAGTTCCTTAGCTATTGCTTTTTGCTTTTCATGGCCAAAACATCGTAGGGACTGTTTGACGGGTTTAGCGTTCTGGTGTACATTTAGAGAGTGCTCGACAAGTTCCCTAGGTCCTCCGTTCATGTCAGATGGCTGCCATGCGAAGATATCTTGATTTTCTTGGAGGAACTTGACGAGCATGCTTTCCCATGCGCTACCTAAACCTACACCTATCTAGGTCACCTTGAAGGGGTCATCATCCTTCAACGACGTCGTCTTTGTCTCTTCTGATGCCTTGAACTTCGGAGTCGGCTTTGTAACCTCCTTCTTTGTCACGAGCATCTCGGACGGGTTGATGGTCTTCTTGATCTCCTGGTACTCCTGGGCATGAGTACGGCTTCAGCAAAGGCAACATTTCCATCCTCGCACTCTCGCGCTTTCTTCAGGTCTCCCCTGATGGTGATCACGCCCTTGGGACCTGGAATTTTCATCATGTTATAAATGTAACAAGGACGAGCCATGAAAGCCCAGTAAGCTGGTCGTCCATATATAGCGTGATAAGCGTCGTTGAACGGGACCACTTCGAAGGAAAGTGCTTCCGTTCGGTAGTTCCTTGGAGTTCCAAAAGTAACATCCAAAGTGATCTCTCCCAGGGAATTTGCCTTTCTTCCTGGGACAACTCCATGAAAGATCACAGAGCTGTGATTCAGATGAGTTTCCGAGATCCTCATCCGTTGTAGTGTTTCGATGTAGAGGATGTTGATGCTGCTGCCGCCATCCATGAGAGTCTTGGAGAAACCATAGCCGTCAATAAGTGGATTGACGACTAAGGCATATTTTCCTCGCCTGTGCAACTTAGGCGGATGATCAGCACGATCAAAGGTGATTGTCACTTCCGACCAGTCCAAGAATTGAGGGACAGCCAGGACAGTTGCGTTGAGCTCATGCAAAACTACTGGTTGATACCCAAGGAAAGTGACAATAGTGTCTTTCTTTGTTGGGAAGTTCTTCTTTCCATCCGACTTGGGATTTGAAGGATCTGCTTCCTCCATGTCAGAATCTTCCTTGGTCTCCTTTTCTTTCTCGGGATTCTTCTTTTCCTTCTTCCGCTTAGCCCTGTAGCCAGCGGAATCGTCTTTCTTGATGTCCTCATTGAAACGACACTCGGCATTTGTGTGGGACGAGCCTCCATTGGCATCCAAGTGATGCACACACGGGTTGTTGGCAATGTTGGCCCAAGAGTAGGTTTTGCCTGGTTGCTGGTCTCCTCTACCTTGGACCCTTGACATCCCACGACCGCATCCGCGGCTGCCTCCGCGGCCTCCTTTTCCTCAAGACCTGAAAGTAGAGGTGACAACCACTATTTCCGTGTTGGGATTTTCTTCCGAGGTATTCTTGTGCTTCTAGGCTTGTTGCTTCGGTTGTTTTGCCGACTGTGGTACAACCAGGATGTTCAGTAGTCCTTCTGTGTCATCGTGAACATCTGCATATTTGCTTGCCGTTTCTATCATCTCTCCCAGATCAGTGACCTTGTCGCACTTTAAGCTGTGATGTAGTAGACCAATTGGGAGTCATGCAATGAAAGCCTCAATTGCAGTTTGATCGTTTACTCCTTCACAGGAGTTCTTGGTGTTGATCCATCGTTCAAGATAATCCCGACAAGTTTCTCTGGCTTTCTGGGTGCAACGCTATAGGTCTCCAACCATACAAGGCCTCCGATATGTGCCTTCGAAATTCCGAAAGAACGCGCTTTGCATGTCATACCAGTTGTGTATGGTGTTCTCCGGAAGTTCATTGAGCCAGGATCGTGCTGTCTTCCTTAGCATAAGCGGGAGATACCGGGTCGCGACTAAGCTATTTCCTCCTTAGCATAATCCTAGAGCCAAGTATCTGGCTGGGCCACACCACCGTAGGCTTGCATGTGTCTTGAGATAGCAAATCCTTCCGAGAAATGTGTTTGTCGAATGCGTGGTCCGAAGCATTTTTGACCCACATAGATATCGTCATTCTCGTAGCGCCGCGCTTCTATGTTAGAGTTGATCCAGTGTCTCGCGTCACTTGGTGACAGGGAACACCATCTTGGTTGTTCACTATGGCTGTGGTGCCTTGGATCCGGACTTCTACTTCTGCCACCGCCTCCTCCGCCGTGACGCCCTCCTTGGCCTCCTCGGGAGCCGGTATGATGGCTACTTGGTGGACAGGGTGGTGCAGGTGGATTATTTCCAGCTGAGTGCCGGCCTCCATCCAGAGCGTCATTATTCCGGTTCCGGGGAGGCTGTTGATTAGGATGATCCCCCTGTCGGCTTGACTCAGCACGGTGTCCGCTGTTCCTTCATCCGTCGTTTCCCCCATTGTGGCCAGGTTCAGCCGGACGGCTTGTATGTCTAGGAGGTGTCATCCTTTGTCGGTCCTCCTCCCGATGCTGCTGTTTGTCGTCTTCCCTGCCATTGTTCGACTCTCACCGGGGAGGGTGTCTCGAAATCAGTGCCGCAACTGCGTCTCTCTCTGTGGCTGGAGCAACATTGCTCTAGTCACGTGCGGTTCTGTGTTGTTGCCCTGAAGATCCGGTTCTTGAATAGTTGTCTTCCTGATGGTCTAGACCGTGATGCTGTTCCGGGTCCCCATCAGGGCCTAATGTCATCCTAGGCCGGGTCCATGCGACATTTGTTAGATTTAGAGACCAGTTTTCCGCTCCCGGATTTCGCGACCTTCTATTGCTCTAGACCTTTGGTAAGTACCTTTACGCCCAACTAGACTTGATCTGGGTTTGGATTGTTCACCAGGATATCTCGAGCCATGGCAGTATTTTGCACAGGTGTTGGATACACCAGATCTCCCTTGCTGTCGAGCCGAGGTGCTCCTGGATCTCCCTCAAAGAGGATCTTGTGGACCTCCGGATATTTGTCGGCCCGCACGTGGCATTTCAAGGTCTTATGATACTACAGAGAGATGAACTGCTCCATAGTAGCAATGTGCTTCTTCTCTTCCTTGATGTTGTTAGCTTCATCCAGGAGTACTTGATGACGCGCTTCTAGGGCCTGGGCCCTTTCTTCCAGTTCTGCAGGTGTAAGCTCTGTAGCAGTAGGGATTGGCATTGTTAACGCATCTCCGATGAGTTTATGAGCACTAGTAGTAATCACGTATCAATCAACTGGAGTTTCCTTTGGCTCGTCTGGGATTAGGGCTCCATCCGAGTCTTCCTCGTAATATTCTATAACCACTTTCTCTGCTGGAGGATCTTTTGCCGGAGTCTTATTCTTCTTGTTCCTCTTCTTTGCCTTTTTGGCAGCGCCGGTAGCAAAGACGGCTTTGGGTCCATTTCCCGGAGTCAAGCTCTGATCGGTACTTTCGGACATTTGGACATCGGGATTAGCTCCGAGATCCATGTCATCCTGCGCTTTGGGAGAATTTTCCCCGAATCCTTCATCCATGGCTTCTCCTTCTTCTGCAGATTTGGAGTTGAACTCCTCTTCATATTCCTCGGAGAACTTTCAGAAATACGCCGACGTCATGGAATCATCCGAAGATGTCGGTAAGTCGGTGTTTGTTCCAATCGCCTCCAGCATCGAGTCTTCGTTGTCTCTAGCATCGACAGAGCCGGATCTGGATCCAACATATTCGACAAAGTGCGACGCGTGCTTCCTGAGGTAGTTGTGGCTTTCCTCGTGGGCTTCCTCGAAACGTCTGATGGTCTCGAGAACCTCATCCACGCCTGCACCTTGCAACATTATGCGCCTCGGCGTATGGCTCAGGAAGGGTTGATCTGTTCCGGCATTTGCAAAGCCAGAACCAAAGTTGTTGTCGTGCTCCTCCTGGATTTCGACCTTGATAGGCAGATCGATCTGGGATTCGGCCTCACTAGGGAGATCCACTCTAGATTTGACTTGCACCGCAAGATCTGCTTCAGGCTCAGCTTTCTCCACTATCTCCGCGTTAGGTGTGGGTTGGGTGGGATTGTTGTTTTCTGGGATCTGGAACTCTACCGCCTCCATGGACAAAGTGGACCTAGAAACTTCTTTTTCCTCTATCGTCACCACTGGGGTGGGTGGGGCAGGTTCAGCGAAACCGATGTAAACATCGATCTCACCAAAAGACGTGATGGTGTAGGCAGTCATGGCCTCCTTAGCCAGAATCGAGGTCTCATCGAGAACGATGAGAGGGACATCCCTGGTGTAGAGGACGCGACCGATGGCGATGGTTTCGCCGATTCCGATTGTTGCAGATTCCGCTCCGAACGCAAATCCGAATCTCACTTGCCCCACGGTAGGCGCCAACTATCGTCCGACTGATGACAAGTACGCCACGAGGGGGTACTCGAGGCGTGCAGAAGAAAGGGTGTGAGATATATGGTATTCTGGGACGGTGAGCACACAAGTTTACCCAGGTTCGAATCCATCGGCTTTGGACGGATCCTACTCCTACTAGCAATCTAGTGATACAGCAGAGCCGGAATATGGGTTACAAGGCTTTTGCCTATGTGAGTTGAGATTATAGACTATTGTGGGGTGCCCTAAAGGCTTGTCCTAGGACGGCTTATATAGATATCCGGCCTAGGGTTTACCGGAGAGACCTATCCGGCTACGACTAAGAGTCGGTTACAGAGTACATCTTGAGCTACAAGTAACACTACAGGCCTATGTCGGTAAGTCTTCTGGGCCTTCCCATAGCCGGACTAGACTTTGTCTCTTCTCCTTGACTGGGCCGCCCGTGAAGCAAAGCTCTAACCCGAAGTGGGCCAGCCTGGTCAGTGAGGCATAGTGAGGATACCCAGAAAGTATATCCCCAACAGAGATTACACCTACTCTCCTATAGCTTGACAAGGTATATCGTGAGGCAAAGGGACTTGAACAAAAGTCACATTGTGTAACACCCTAGCATTTAGGAACCAACGAAAGGTAGAAATAGGAATTTGGGCATATGCATGCATTCGTTTGTAAAATCGGGGTAAATTTTTTGCCAAACAAAAACCTAAAGAGATTAGAGTTTATTTCACTGTCTAGTGGCTGGAATACCTCTATGAAGTGATTGCTATAAATTTTGACATGACCTTTAGGTATTACTGTGTTTGGGGGGGACATTTTGAATTCACATTTGAAATTCAAATAATTTGTATAATATCTAAAAAATAGAAGTTAGAATCTTTAACTGATTTTCCAAAATAGGTATTAACATTGTTTGATTATATTATAGATATATTAAACAAAACTATGAATTTAAGACATGTAAATCCAACAAGAAATGAATTCTTATCCTTTTCTTTATTCCATAATCAATATTACAAATAGAGATCATTACATCAATACCAATAGTTACAAGCAAGAAATTCCAATAAAATGAATCTTTATTAAATCATAGAAATATTGTTAAAAGATTCTTTACAAAAAGAATAAAGAGAAATTACAACACAACCTATCTATCTATTCCTATACTATATCTTGACAATCTAGGCTTTGTTCCTGCAAAACAAGATAAACCACTAAAACAAAGAAAGAAAAGATTAGTGATTAGTTTTACTCTCAGTGATGAACAGTGAAGTACACTGTTCATATTACATCATAGAGTAATTTTAAGGGGCAAGTTTCACCAAAGTGTAGTATTTGTTCTTTTAAATAAATAGTTCTAGTATCACAATTCAAGCCAAATAGACAAATGGTAAGTTTCACCAGGGTAAGTAACCAGTAAAAGGGTAGACAATAAAAGTCCAATTACTTGATCTCATCCACAGCCAAAGCAAGTAGAGAAGTAGCTTACACACCTAAATGCATGCATTGAGGTGTCAAGAACAGAGAGCAAAGGGACAGCTCAAGTTACAGCCGTATAGAGCAAAGCAAGCTCTACTACTCACTTCATAGTGAGCTCAACAACAACTTCTCGCCAGCACAACCAGAATAGCCCAAGAACAACACCATATCTTACCAAAATAGCATTAGATCAAACCATTTTCCGTGATAGAAAACCCAGGCATCACCAGCTAAGATGGTGACTTGAGGAGGGGGAAGCAGTGGGTGGACATCAAGGTCACAGGATCAACAACACTAGGAGGAGCAAGCCAAGGCCAAAGGGGAAGGCAGCAACAGGCCATCACAAGGCTACCAAGGGTAATCCCCAACATTTTCAATCCATTAGTGAATCTGGAGCATATACATATAAGTAATCATGTTTTTATATGGATCTAATCATGCAAGTACATGATACATACAAAAGAAATAAGCCACCAAGTAAAAAACAAGGGGTTTCTACTTGAGGATGGTCTCAGACCAGCATCATAGACCAAGGGATCTAGTTTTAACTAGATGATACTCATCATAGATGCTGGTATAGGGCAGATCCCCAACTGGGTAGCACCTCTGTACCAACAGGTTCATCACTTCTTGAGAACAAGCCTAAGTCTCATCTTTTAAAAAAACACTTAATCATTTTCCTAAATTATTTAGGAATCATCTATAACAGCATTCAACATCTATCATAAGGCATAGCCTTTGATCATAAAAGTTTTACACTAAAAGCATCAGACAAAGCTATATCAACCAGCAGTAAGGCATCATCACTCAAAAAGAGTGAGGTCACAATCACAGCCACACAGATAGCCACACCAATTTAAACTTGCTCAACCAAGTGTTCTCTAACAGAGAATAGGGTAACACCAACAAGATCAGCAGAGTGTTAACTAACAAAAACAGAGCAACAGATCATGCTCAACAGAGAGTATCACATGCACCACTATCAGGTCAACATCTAGGGGATTAACACAATCATATTAACCTTAGAAACCTAACTAAACATCACTACAAGGAGGATCAAACCCTAGAAATTTAGGGATAACCCCTAAATGGAGAAATCCATCACTAGTGACCACATGGCAAGGATTGGAGGTAAGGGAGAGCACAAAGAGGAGAAGTAGAAGAACTTACTCAAGGTCCTCGTAATTTTATTTGAAGAGGAAGCAGAGGCGAGGCCGACGATAGAGGGGTGGCGGCACGGGGAGCACCCGAGGGGGCGCTGCAACCTGCGCCTGCATACATCAGTGGTGGTCATGGAGGATAAGCGCCATGAGCACCACGAGCACTACATCATTAGAGGGAAAGCGCCAGAGCACGGCAAACCCTGACCCTATCCTCGTGAAGAGGGCAGCGCGACCAGAGAACAGGGCACCAGCGACGAATCGGCTTGGACAGCGATGTTCAGCGGCGTCGTCTTGGTTGACCTGCACCACGGAAGTAGCCATGGCGGCTGGATGTGGCCGGAATCAAGCACAGCAGCAACGGTAGCATCGAGCACCAGGGAGGGTCGCGAGAGATAGGGTGAGAGAGAGAGGGTGCGTGTGTGGGGTATCAATGGTCTGGTAGCCCAATGTGGTCTTTGACCCGAGGTTAGTAAAGATGCAGTTGGGTCGAGCTAGCCAAAGGTAGGGCTCATGTCTCAAAAGACATTTCTAAAAATAAATATTTTCAAATATACCCCTGAAACAAAATCAATTCTAGAAAAATAAATAAAAATCCTAAAAAATACAAATAATATATTTATGAAATCACAAAAATATCCTTATCCAATAAAAATACTAGATAGTAAATTTCAGCAATTAAATATAGATCTATTATTAAAATTGGATATATTCCGTTTGGGATTTTATAAAATTATACAAAACACTTAAAATTGAATAAAATTAATTTTTAAGATTCTAAAAGGAACTACTGTTAAAGAAAAATACTAGTTTGTATTTTTGAAAAGTAAATCATGTATAATAGAAATAAAGTCTTATTTCCTTAAAGGAATTTTAGTTAAATATTTAAAAGAGTTAAAAATAAAATAAACTCATTTTTAAACTCTTAGAATAATATTGGTTAATATAAAATTGCTAAATGTCAAAATAATATGAATTTGATGATTTCTTAAATAATGCTTTTCTTTTATTAAAAGAAACTTAAAACCTTTATAAGGTGGGTAAAACACGCAAAGAAGAAAGAAAATAAATCATTGCATGCCATTATGATGCAATGAATATTGCTTCTTTAAATATTGTCCTTACAGGGCAATAATGGTTTTCTGTAGCAATCGGAGCTCAAGGTTAGGTGGAAATATCCGAATCCACTACCTTGCAGTCACAAGGCAAGTTCATCACTTGCTCATGTCCTTTGAAGAGTCTTTATGAAAGAATTTGAAAATTGTGTGTTATCACCTATGTTCTAAAGGAGACAAAAAATAAGTATTTTACCAAACAAATGAAATGCTATTATCATCCTAAGTGACGATAAATACTAAGATTTGCAGGGGAATCTAAGATTCTAATTGCAAACAACTAGGATTTAATAAACCATGACATCAATGATTCTAGCACCGTATATTACGCGTTAACCATAAGATTTGGAATGGGACGGAGAAGTCAGTTGTATCTTCTTCCTCTCACATGCATCCGAATGGCTAGGTCGTGGCTGTTATCCTCGTAGAGTGCATTTATTGGTAATTCGTAGAGGATATGCAGCATATGGGTGGGAACCGTCAACATCCCACGATAGTTCTAGCATCTGGCGGTCTGTACTAACTAGTGTCGTAATTCAAAATGTGGGCATGGCATACACCAAGTGATTGACTTGGATCATCTACTGGGCCCCACATCATGGAATTGTGGATGGGAAAGTATGCCCGGTTGTGCAACAAGGAGTTGATCTCTTATGGGTAAAGCAACACACCTCTACAGAGTGTAAGAATTGTGACATGTTACTCCCTGTTCCGGAAAGGAGCTACGAACGCAGCAGAAAAGGGACTCCATGAAGTTCTGGTCAACTATGAAGGCTGATGGGCATAGTTCTGATAATTAAAATCAATCTTTGAAGAAATATTTACCAAAACTGCATAGTACCAAGGACTTATTATCCGAGGTGGTAGATAGAGCATCAAACTTCCCACCTTGCATATAGTGAACTTGCTGGGTAATGTTGTTACTCACCCTTTCCTTTGAACCCCTTGCTAGACTTTAAGGGCCAGAAGGAGGACCAGGTGTATGCTGCGGAGGTCCAGAACGACGTCTACTATGAAGATCTGGACCTATCCGGTGGAATCAAAGGAGTGGACTACGAGATACACTATGGAGCTGAAGACAACGAGTCAGAGTAGTTGTCAGGCCGTACTTTAGTTACCTAGGTTGAGCCGAGCAGCACGAACTCTATAGAATAAGCTGTTGAGCTCATGTCTTTATTACTGTTGTGTTTTTTTCGTTCTTCCACTGAACTTATGAGATAGATTATTTGGTTTGTAAGTTTGCACCTCTTGAAGTCTCAAACTTCTGGTATTGTAATAATAATGAAGTGTGTATGTTTGTAATTTGGACCCGCAATGCTTCTGTTATACCACTCTAAGGGATGTGATATTTACGGAACGGTGTTCTGTGGATGTCATGTCAATGACTATAGTGTACTACACATGCAGTGGTATGCTGGGTCACCGCACATTGAAGGTTGTCTTCTAGACTTTACGACACTTGAGAGTCAACACGTCTTGATAGAGGATGCTACAATCTATCAATTTGAGATCAAGTGTTCATGGGAATAAGTTGGACTCAAAGTCATGACGGGATACTTAGAAGTGCAGCTAATGTCGTGTCGAGGTGTTCGTGAATCTACAGGGTCACACACTTAAGGTTAAGGAGCCCATGTGGTGAGATTCATATGGACATTGGGATACAACCTAGACGAGGCTCAAGAGTTGATCCTAACTAGGGGTGTATATAAGTTGAGTGACAAGGGATAGTCCCTGACCTAGCCATCACTTTCTCCACTCCCAAATTGGGCTAGACAGGATCTAGCAATTCTCTGCTCGGTGCTCCTTCCTGCATGTGTGGATACTGGTAGAGGCGTTGCACGTGTAATGCTGGAGACGAAGGAGTTCATGACAGATCTGGAGAAGATGTTCATGGGATCGATCGACATTGCCTCGATGCGCTACATCAAGTTCCACAGCTGCACGTCTAGCAGTAATCTCGTAGCCTATCACCACATCTATATCTTGGGAGCACCGCATAGAAAAGTTTTGTTTATCTCTACGCGGCCCAACTAGATCATTTGTGGGCACCAAATGCTTGGTAATAATGTGCTACACATATACATAATTAACAACAACAACTAAAATATGAAAGGATCTAATTTACTTAGAGCATTAGTAGATTACTGATACCTTCAGTCCGGATTACAAATGTAGTATAGCTCTTTTTCCCTAGTAGACCTAGGTTATCGAATCCTCAGGAAGCGAATGCGTAGTGAAGTTACTTTAACGGACCTTCGGGAGTTTTAGAATTCCTTTTGTGTTTTCACCAGACTAGTAGCTTGCGTCTTTTTTGTTGTTGTCGATGATGGAGAGAGAGGGCCTAGGACGCTCGGTTTCACTTGTAGCTGTGACAAAATATCTAATGGAAATAAAAGATAGAAATAAAGTATGTGTGTACTTGTTAGAGCAAGATAAATTATATGTGGGCAGTGCATCCATAATTGATATTGCCTCCGCAACCGCTTATAGCAATAACCTACTAGTCTCATCCATAGAAGAAAGAGAACTAATGATATGCATAGTGATGTCACCGTTAATCCCAAGAAAATCCCTCACATATAGCCGTACTACCCCTTCTATCACTGGGGTTCCCAACCTGCAGATCAGTCATCACTCATACTCCCTATACTTGGCTCAACCCTCGGGGTCTTGGGTACCTGACAAGTCCTTAGATTGAGGCAAGAGAGGATGTCATACAAACTAATACACGATCCCATCTATGGTAAATCACATGCACAATTGCTACATGGCCAGGCCGAAGCCCTTAGCCCAAGGAGAATTACTCACACATAGAGAAGAGATCAACAATCACAAACATTGTAATGAAAATCATAATATTGATAGAAATATTCTTACAATGTCGCCAATCGGAGAAGAGATCTACTATTACAAGTGATGGAAGATGGCTATGGAGATGGAGAAGGGTTTGGAGATCTGGAAGCGGCTTTCTAGCGAGGTATGGCTTCTGGTGCATGGTGTCACTCTGTTTTCTCGTCCCTAAGGCTTCTTTATATAGAGGTATCTTCACGAAAGTTGTTCTGTTTGACCTAACGGAAGCGTTGCCAACTATACGACCGGAGCTATACGGTCGGAATTTTTGCTCCGGCCGTATAGTTGGTCGTTACGACATCTGCCTTCGTTGGACGGCTCCTGGTTTCTTCTGGTCAAAGGAAATATCGTATATTTGACTTTAATGTAGTGATTCCCTCCTTTAAATGACATTATCTGCGCAGGAAAAATACAAGAACAAAGGATTGCATACCCCTCTGAATATTAGCATTAGTGGCAGGGTTTAGAGAGATATTTCATCAAAAATATGATTAATATCCAGTTTAAATGTGGATGTAGATGGCTATATTTCAGAGCCATCAACCTCCACAAGCTTAAACTTGATCGTCCCGAGCAAGAAAACCAAAATCAAAAAGGAACTCAACATTTAAACTGAAATAACGAGATGGTGATCTTACTCATGATTAATAGTCTCATGTTTCCTCCACTTTCATAAATTTGAAAGACTTCAGCATAGATAGAGTAATGGAAAGCGTATCATACGGGTTTCATGCATCCTTATAGCGCAGCAAAATTATTGTAAGCATGGATGCTTCAAATGAGTAAATTTTATTCCATGTCAAGTAATCAACTCATAGGCTTGCCTTTGAACAGTAAAGTATAATCATGTAAATTAAGAGTGTGAGAGTTGTCATGAAAAGCATATATACTAGAGTATCTCAATTCTCCCACATCAATGAATCAAGACTTTGCAAGCACTACTTTTCTATTCATTGTCCTTCAAGAATTTCAGTTTTTAAGTAATTGAGAGCATGCCAAAGATTTTTATTAGTTTACCGGGTTGTGATGGACAGTCGTGGCATCACTAAGGTTTTTGTTCCTTTTGCATAATGATTACTCATAACATCCATAGGAGTGATTCCATCATGATTATAGCTACCCAGGAGTGCTAAGAATCTTACCCACTATAGCATTGCTGCTACAAGTGTTTAATCAACTCATAGCCGAAATCTAGGAGTTTCCTCCATGAAGATCATTCGTAGGCCAGCGGAGTTGTTGGCATCCCATGAAGTTTGACACGCATAAAGCTATATCATTCTTATGATTAACAAGTCAAATTTTGGCATGCTCACAAAAACCGCTAAACATTAATTCCATCGAACAAATCCTTTTAAAGAGAGCTATTAAGTCAATCAACGTTTTCAGTGGTGTTAAGTGTCTCAAGAAATAAGCATTCAAGACTGAACACTACAACAACCAAGCCTTCAATTGTGAGACTTTTTCTTATTATAATTGTTTAGCAATTTTTAGGCAAGACTTGGTTAATTATGAGAGCTGGAACAAAATGAGCCCAATTAAATACCCATGCAAATGAAAATCTTACTATGATACAAAGACTCACTCCACCAATATAATATCTCAACATTTACTACTAACTAGCATGGGTTTCTCTAACTTAAAAAATGGGGAGTCATAAGGCATACCTCTCATGTTTGGTTCCACTTCTCTCTTGCTTTTTTATTTGTTTCTTGGAAACTTGAAGTCGATCACTCTCCTGTAAACATACGAAGATCTCGAGGCAACAAGAAAAGAAAGAGGGAAAATAAGGAAAAATGGAGAAATATTTTTGTGATTTTTAAGAGAGGGAAATAAAGAGTAGAAAATTGGCGGCAAAGCTTGGCTAGAAAATTTCGAAAGCAAATAAAAAGAACTAAAGATAAAGTGTTGGGGAAACCAACATGAGTGCTTATAAACTCAAATAAAACGTAACCTCGAAAAATAAAAGCAAATGAACGCCAAATAAAGATACAAGAGGAAACTTCCCCGAGCTTAGGCTTTTGCAAGCCCTTCAAATCATTGTGGTGGCAGGAAAAAGTCATTACTCCAGTTCACGAATTGAGTGGAGAGGTTACTTGTTGATTCTCGGAGGTTGAAAGAGAGGTTGTGCATCCTCTCCACAGTCCCTGAAAGTCCTTGAAAATCTTGGTATGTGGCGAACCGGGTTTGTGGATGCTCCTCTTGATGAGGAACTTCTTGCTCCTCCTTTTGGTCCTCATCCTCTTCAGGAATCTCCTCCTCGGGTTGGTACTGCTCAACCTGCACATCATATAGCAAACGTCCTTCCTCGATAGAGAAAAGACCATTAGACAAAGGAGCGGGATAGATACGCCTAGCTCCAGCAATATGTAGATAATAAACACCACCTCTCCTAGTGAGCATTCCACATGCCCTCAAGGTGGATAAACCAACACGCGTCTCACCTAGTACGGGTTGCAACTCACCTAGATCGGTGTCTAGGGTAGTGGCAAGTACGGTGATGACGCCTCCTCCTGTGATCGGCCCTTGGCTTTGGGAGGCTTGCTGCTCCAGGTAGCGTGCAAGGATGGCGCCCAAGTTGAGTGACAGGTTGCAGTTGATGTAATCAGCCTTGGTGAGGACTAGGATGTCCTCCTCATTGAATCTCGTGAACTCATTACATGCCTGCAAGGTGTTAGCAATAACATAGAACAAATAGCGAATTGCAGGATGTTGAATATTCTTCCCCTTGTTCACTCTACTAGTGAAGCTTATTCCATTATAATATTGATCAGTGGAAGGAATTAAGCCAATAAAGGATGTGCATAAAGCATGAACATCATTGTTTGGAAAATTAAAGCATGCACACCATTGATCTAACGTTAAGGTGTAGTTTTTGTTCATCAGACGGAAAGAAATAGTATCCTCTCCTTGCCACAGTTTAACAGTGCTTTGCAATGAACTTAGGAATTCAATGGTTAAGCGGCAATAAGTAGGTACACCATTGTACCCAAAGTTTTGTAGGTCAGCTCTATTGCAAAGTAATTGAAGTCATTAGAAATACTGAGTTGGTCCAATATAATCGGGCAAGCCCACTTGGTGGCCTTCACTTCACGGTTCTTGATCTTGTTGAAGCGTTTGTGATGAGCCTGATCCCTGAACCATATCCCCATGCGTTCCTGGGTGATTGCCCGAGAAGCACTAGCGGTGGCACGAGCACGAGTTTGGCTCCTTGTGTTCATCTTCTAAAACATTGAAGAAAGGAAAAAAATAGAACTTTTTGATCCAACAATAGTAAGTATAATATGTTCCTCTTCTAAGCACACTAAAGAATCCCATCAATATAATAATCTAGGTAAGAAAATCATGGCAATTGGTTCATAGTAGGTCTCACCCTAGATTGATAATGACAATAGATCGAAGATGAATTTGCAAAAAGTAATTGGAGGATCGGAGGAGAAACATACCATAGATCACTTGTCTGTGAGTAAATCGAACGAAATTGAGTAGAGATGAAGATCCCTTGAGGTTTTGAGAGAGTTTGGAGGTAGAAGAAAGAAAAAGGATTGATGTTTTGGAGTTGGGAGTACCTTCCCGTGCGATTTTGTGGCCGGATGCAACTATACGGGCGCAGCTATACGGGCGGAACATGCGTTCTGGCCGTATAGTTGGTGTTCTATCAAAATATTAGGTCTTCCTCCTGGCAGCGTAGCTATACAACCGCAACTATGTGGGCGGAACAAAACGTTCCTGCCGTATAGTTGGTCGTTAAACTGTCTGTCCCTGCAAAATAAAATTTGCAAAAGGTTTCGATATCTATATGACCGGAACTATTCGTCCGGAATTTTTATTCCCGCCATATAGTTGGTCGTTAAACTCTCAGTACATATGAGCAGAATTTGTACGGAGGCATTGATATCTATACGACCGGAACTATACAACCAGAATTTTTATTCCCGTCGTATAGTTGGTCGTTAAACTGTTAGTACATAAGAAAAGAAATTATACGGAGACATTGATATCTATACGTTCGGGACTATACAGCCGGAATTTTTATTCCCGCCGTATAGGTTATCGTTAAACTCTCAGTACATATTGCAGAAATTTTTTCGATGGCAAAGATAACTATATGACCGGAATTTTTATTCTCGTCGTATAGTTGGTCATTAAACCGTTTGTATGCATCAATTTTTTTTTGTTTCTTCGTAAACTATTTCGTTCCCTATAACTTAGAGATATACCTTGTTTTGACAGAAAATCAACAAAAATATTGTCGACCAACAATAGCATGAATAATGCATAAATTAAAGTACTACCAAATTTCTTCTCCCCAAATGGAGTTTTCTAGCACTCTTTATTGAACATGAACTTAAACTAAAACTAAAAATTAACTCAAACCTTAATTTAACATGGGTTGCCTCCCATGGAGTACTCTTTTACGGTCAATAACTTGACCTTGATGATATTCACTTGCGCCAGATGAGTGGAACACTCACTCCAAAGTAATTGGCCTTCAAAGTGATGGCCTCCTTCTTGTCATGTTTGGCTTTCTTCTTCCCGGGGAAATGAATAACAAAAGGATCCCGTGAAGGCAATTGCAACTTCACGTTCCCTTCATGAAGGTTAATTAAAGCCTTTATAGTTTTTAAGAAAGGACGGCCTAATATTATAGGAGCAACATTGTCTTCAGGCATGTCAACAATAACGAAATCAATGAGAGCAGGACAATCTTTGATGTAGACTAAAGTGTTCTCCTTGATCCCTACAACTTGTTTATAGGTAGAATCTGCTAGATGCAATATTAATTCAATAATTTCAAAGGAGCCAAGATTTAACTTATTAAAAAGACTCTTTGGAATTGTTGAGATGCTTGCACCTAGATCACAAAGTGCAGCTATCTCATTAGTTCCAATCTTTATCTTAATAGTAGGCTCAAATATGCCATCTAGTTTAATAGGTAACTTTTCAGTGATTTTCTTGTATTCCTCTTCAAGCTCACGTACCTTAATTGCCACTTGATCAACAAAGTGTTGATACATGGCTTTATCATTACCTTCATTTACCGGAATTTGGACGTTGATCCTTTTTGTGAGATCTTCGATGGTGCAGCTTGGTGAAGGGGCATTACTATAGTCAAGTTCTTCAGGCTCCTCCCTTTGGATTCTCATCATTTTAATTTCATCAATAGGATTGGGCTCAGCTTTTCCTGCAAATTTAGATAGAATGAGAGTTTGACTCTCGGTTATCTTACCTAGTTGTGCCTCAACGATCCTTGTTCTTTCTTGAAGGGCCTGCAAATCATTTCTCAAACTAACAGCTTGGTTAGATAATTTACCAAGCATAGCATCATGGTTCTCCATGATTTTGACTAGATTTTTTTTTCATTTTGCGAGTCTATGAAAGACTTAAGCGTTTCTTGGAGACTACCATTACTAGTTCCCATATTATTATTAGAGTTATTTGTAGGACTAGCATGATGTTTCTGAAAATTAGGATTGTAACTCTGCTTCCAAGCAGGATTATAATCATTACAAGCTACGAAGTCTATTTCTTCTATATTTGTTTCGGGGGTGGCTCTTACCCGAGTTTCCTTACCTTTTACGGCTAGTATGAGCTTATCCAACTTAGCATTGAGATCTTCATTCTCTTGTGGTGAGACAGAGGTCACCTTCTTCGTGTTTCATCATTCAACATGCCATTGGGCATGGTTGTCTTGCATATTGTCTAGCAACTGCTTTGCTTCGGTAATATGTTTACCCATGAATGTTCCTCCAGCTGCAGTATCAAGCATAGACTTAGACACATGATTAAGAGCATTGTAAAATAAATGGAGGATTAACCGATCTTCCATCCCATGATTAGGACAGTTTCTTAGGCATTATTTTACCCTCTTCCATGCAAGTGCTAGTGGCTCACGCTCTTCCTGTCTAAAACCAGTAGTATTAGATCGGAGTTACATAGTATTTGCAGGTGGGAAAAAATTATTCATAAATAAAGAAGTACATCCACCCATGATGTAATAGTATTTTTAGGCAAAGATAGCAACCATTCTTTAGCTCTTCCTCTTAGAGAGAAAGGAAATAGACGTAATTTGACCGCATCACGGTCAATGTATTTTATGCGAAAGAGAGGGGTGTGAGACATACGGTATTCCAGGATGGTGAGCACACAAGTTTACCCAGGTTCTAATCCGCCGGCTTTAGACGGATCATACTCCTGCTAGCAATCCAGTAATATGGCAGAGCCGGAATATGGATTACAAGGGTTTCGCCTGTGCGAGTTGAGATTTTAGACTATTGTGGGGTGCCCTAAAGGCTTGTCCTAGGACGGCTTATAGAGATATTCGGCCTAGCGTTTACAGGAGAGATCGATCCGGCTATGACTAAGAGTCGGTTATAGAGTACATCTTGAGCTACAAGTAACACTACAGGCCTATATCGGTAAGTCTTATGGGCCTTCCCATAGCTGGACTGGACTCCGTCTCTTCTCCCTCACTGGGCCACCCGTGAAGCAAAACTCTAACCCGAAGTAGGCCACCCTGGTCTGTGAGGCACAGTGAGGATACCCGAAAAGTATATCCCCAATAGGGATTGCACCTACTCTCCTATAGCTTAACAAGGTATATCATGAGGCAAAGGGACTTGAACAAAAGTCACATTGAAGGTTGTCTTCTAGACTTTACGACACTTGAGAGTCGACACGTCTTGATAGAGGCTGCTACAATCTATCGATTTGAGACCAAGTGTTCATGGGAATAAGTTGGACTCAAATTCATGACGGGATACTTGGAAGTGCAACTCATGTCGTGTCCAGGTGTTTGTGAATCTATAGGGTCACACACTTAAGGGTAAGGAGCCCATGTGGTGAAATTCATATGGACATTGGGATACAACCTAGACGGGCCTCAAGAGTTGATCCTAACTAGGGGTGTATATACGTTGAGTGACAAGGGATAGTCCCTGACCTAGCCATCACTTTCTCCACTCCCAAATTGGGCTAGACAGGATCTAGCAATTCTCTGCTCGGTGCTCCTTCCTGCATGTGTGGATACTCGTAGAGGCGTTGCACGTGTAATGCTGGAGACGAAGGAGTTCATGACAGATCTAGAGAAGATGTTCGTGGGATCGATCGACATTGCCTCGATGCGCTACATCAAGTTCTACAGCTGCGCGTCTAGCGGTAATCTCGTAGCCTATCACCTCATCTATATCTTGGGAGCACCGCATAGAAAAGTTTTGTTTATCTCTACGTGGCCCAACTAGATCATTTGTGGGCACCAGATGCTTGGTAATAATGTGCTGCACATATACATAATTAACAACAACAGCTAAAATATGCAAGGATCTAATTTACTTAGAGCATTAGTAGATGATTGATACCTTCGATCCGGATTACGGATGTAATATAGCTCCTTTTCCCTAGTAGACCTAGGTTATCAAATCCTCGGGAAGCGAATGCGTAGTGAAGTTACTTTAACGAACATTCAAGAGTTTTAGAATTCCTTTTGTGTTTTCACCTGACCAGTAGCTTGCGTCTTTTCTTGTTGTTGTCGATGATGGAGAGAGAGGGCCTAGGGCGTTCGGTTTCACCTGTAGCTGTGCAAAAACATCTGATGGAAATAAAAGATAGGAAGAAAGTACGCGTGTACTTGTTAGAGCAAGATAAATTATATGTGGGCAGTGCATCCATAATTTTTATTGCCTCCATAACCTCTTATAGCAATAACCTATTAGTCTCATCTATAGAAGAAAAAGAACTAATGATATGCATAGTGATGTCACCGTTAATCCCAAGCAAATCTCTCACATACAGCCGTACTACCCCTTCTGTCACTGTGGTTCTCAACCTGCAGATCAGTTATCACTCATACTCCCTATACCTGGCTCAACCCTCAGGGTCTTGGGTACCTGAAAAGTCCTTAGATTGAGGCAAGATATGATATAATAATCATCATATCATACAAACTAATACACGATCCCATCTATGATAAATCACATGCACAATTGCTACATGGCTAGGCCAAAGCCCTTAGCCCAAGGAGAATTTCTCACACATAGAGATGAGATCAACAATCACAAACATTGTAATGAAAATCATAAGATTGATAGCAATAGTCTTACAGTGTCGCTAATCGGAGAAGAGATCTACTATTACAAGTGGTGGATGATGGCTATGGAAATGGAGAAGGGTTTGGAGATCTGGAGGCGGCTTTCTGGCGAGGTATGGCTTCTGGGCGTGGTGTCTCTCTATTTTTTCATCGCCTAAGGCTTCTTTATATAGAGGTTCCTTCACGAAAGTTGTTCTGTTTGACCTAACGGAGGCGGCGCCAACTATACTACCGGAGCTATACGGTCGGAATTTTTTCTCCGGCCGTATAGTTGGTCGTTACGACGTCTGCCTTCGTTGGACGGCTCCTAGTTTCTTCTGGTCGAAGGAAATATCGTATATTTGACTTTAATGTAGTGATTCCCTCCTTTAAACGATATTATCTGCGCAGGAAAAATACAAGAACAAAGGATTGCATACCCCTCTGAATATTAGCATTAGTGGCAGGGTTTAGAGAGATATTTCATCAAAAATATAATTAATATCCAGTTTAAATATGGACGTAGATGGCTATATTTCAGATCCATCAATTACCTCTTGTATTTTAGGGTCATCAATGTATCCATTCTCATCAAACACCACCGCCCTTTTATTTCTAGCCTCATATTCCCTTGCTGCCTCTAGCTGCTCCATGTTATTTTTGCTAGGTTTTTTCCTCTTAGTGGCATTAGCTTGTTCTTCTGGATCAACTTCTGCTTTTCCGGGTTGTTCTTGTGCAGCTTGTTCTTATGCAGCTTCTTCTTATACAGGTTCTTCTTGTGCAACTTGTTCTTGTCCAGCTTCTTCTGGCATATTCTACTGTGGAATATCAGCAAATGCAATGCCATTTCCAGGTCATATTTGTAGGTGGCACAATTTCTTTTGGTATGTTCCCTAGATCTGCAGTAGCTACAATGCATTTTCACACCATGTTTTCTTATCTTTGTGCCTTTCTCATTTTCCTCAAGATCTTTCCTCCTACATATCTTTGGCTTGCCAGCCTTTTTCTCGTAGTAAGGAGGAAGCACATCTATACCGAATGTTTTGTCCACTCGGATTTTTCTCTACAAGGCATAACACCCTTGACATATGCTTCCATATACACTTCCACACTATAACATCTAGACACCATGTCCTCTGGCTTGATTCTATCATGCTCAAACATGCAACAATATGGTGGTAACGAATGCCTGTGAGCTGCCACCTCCTGCATGTGCAACTCCTCACACCTTAAATTTCTGGTAGATCGAGTTCATCATCCCGTATGTAGTTGACATCTTCTCCCCCATGTGTTTGAGGCAAGAAACATAGACTATTCAAGTGGGGATAAATTTTTGCCAGACGTAAAGACAATTTCCATAATTTTGCGTTATTTTGGATCTATATAAGTATAGATTGGAATTTATTGGCCAACTAGGGATCTAAAGTGTTTTTTCTGGAATGGTTACTTCATAAAGTGGAAATTTTAGGGTTTTAGTTTCCAATATTTGGAAGAGATCAATAGTGGTAAATGGAAATTGGAGTCATATACCTTGGCTTTATGGGGAGAGGATATCATGATGCCAATATAATTCAGCAAAAGATCAAATAAGATTCAATCTAGTTACATAAATTTCAAATAAAAAGATTTCATCTATCTATTATATATTAAAAGTACATGAGAGGCTACTAGAAAAAAGAGAAATAGTTAAGAAAATCGTACAAAAATTAAAAATATCTGGCTATTATTTTTCAATAACTAGGTGATGGTAGCCGACGGATCTTAGGAATAATTTATTGACATTTAAGGTTAAGAAAATTACCCACCAAATGCTATGCATAAGTTTTTACATACCCCTCGATATGGCACCTACCTAACAGATGAGATCAGCCTTCCCGTCGTTGAGATAGAAAAAACCGAGATTCATCACTCGATCACTCCCTTTACCGTCATGCAGTCCATGACAGTGCGGCATCTGGTCTATGTTCGTCCAGTTTCCAGCAATTTCGCAAGCCATATGCACGCATGGCATGCGATCAGATTGGAAAGCAGGCAAGTGGCCCTCTACGGGAATTCTCCAGCTAAAAGGCATCTAGCGTGTGTCTTATGGTAGATTAGATCGGTAAGCTGATCACAAAGCCTTTTTTAATTTGTTTCGGCTAGCAGGTGCTCATAGGATCGTACCAAGATTTTAACGATTATATATGCACTGCTACTAAATCACGTTTTGTTGTCTCATGCATACAGCCGGACCACCAACGAATGTTTTTAGCTTGGACGATCAATCAAAAATCAAAATCGAAAATTTCCTAATAGTGACAGCCATTGTCGAGCTCGGACTCAGATGAAAGATTTGCACCTTCCAGTCTATCCACACCTAGGAGCGTACCGTTGACAGTTGAATATATATGTCTATAGTATAATATGCACTCTGTATTAAACCTTTTCCATCAGCATTGACGATGTGCATCTATCACTATATGAGTATGTACCTATGAAAGATATATATGCCGTATGCAATTTTAGGATTAAATTTTACAGTTGTCCTCTCCTAAAAATAATTACTTGGTCACCATATTACTGATTATCTTTGATTGATAGATCAATTCACTCGAGCATGGTAGATTAGATTGGTGAGCTGATCACACAGCCTTTTTATTTGTTTCAGCTAGCAGGTACACATAGGATTGTATCAAGATTTCAACGATTACATATACTGCTACTAAATCACGTTTTATTGTCTAATGCACGCACGGGGATCACCAACGCTGTCAATCGAAAATTTTCTGATATTAACAGCCAAAGTCAAGCTCGGACTCGATCTAGTCTATTCACATTTAGGTACGTACTGTCACATAATATGCAACTTTTTCATGACAGTTGAATATATATGTCTATATATAATATACACGTTGTAGAATCTTTTGCCATCAGCCTTGACGATGTGCATCTATCACTGCTATGAGTATCTACCTGTGAAAATATAAGCGGTATGCAATTTTAGGATTAAATTTTACTTCTGCCCTCTTCTAAAAACAATTACTTGATCACCGCGTTATTGATTATCTTTGAATAATGGATCAATTCACGCTACTAAATCACGTTTTGTTGTCTCATCCATGCACAGGGATCACCAAAGCAGTTTTCAGCCTGTACGGTCAATCAAAAATTTCCTCACAGTGACAGCAAGTTCAAGCTCGGCCTTAGATCAAAGATTTGCGTCATCTAGACTGTCCTGTCCACACCTAGGTACGTACTCTCACCTTGTCAGTTAAATATAGAGATTTCTATTTTCGTGCCACTGATTTGTTAGTTGTATTCAGTTTTTTCCAGCCGTTTGATTTTTTCTCACTCTTGCCCTCTCCTTCTCGGAAACTCATCTAAGAGCTCAAATGATAGTTGCCGTCAGGTTGACCGTTGGCTGACGTGTGAGGCCATTTGGTCAGGACGCGTTATGCTGACGTGTGAGGCCGTGACATGTGGGACTGCGTGCGGCCGGTTTATTGGGAACGCGTTATGCGGGACATGGTGTGGGACCGTATGGGGCAGCGTTTGGTGGTTACGTGCGTCATGTCAACTAAATTGGAAGTTTCTTTTTTATTATTTTTATGATTGACTTTTTAAGAGTGCATTTTCCTCTCTCTCGCAAACAATTGTGTTTTTTTCCAACAATATAGCGAATCTAGAGTAGCTTCTCTCTTCATTCATTGTTCTTTTGACCCTCGTTTTTTCCCATTCTGGTAGCAAATCTAGTGCAGAAAATCTAACCCGTAACATAAATAAATTCAGTAAACAGAGCAGATGTAGATAAAATAGATAATATAGGATATATATATAGTACGGTACTTAACGAGGCTCGACATTAGGCTGCTCAATAGCAGCAGCGGATAAGTTCAACACAGACAAGACAAAAGAAGTTGCTTTACAGCAGCAACAGCAGCACAAGATCAGTGGCCCCTCATGGCCTCCGCCAGGAGGGCCTCCGCCTCCTCCCTCTAGGGCCTCCTCCACTTCTTGTTGCTCGGTCCCTTGACCTTGGGCGTCTTGGGCTTGATCGGGGCATGCGACCCTCCTTGATGACCACCTTTTGGAGGTTGCGGAGGTGAAGACCGAGCGCCTGGTGCTTGGCTCTAAAGTCGTGGACGTTCACGGACTCGTTGCATGCCTCACATCCTCGGCATGCTTCACGCAGGAGTTCAAGTTGGTGGCGCGGAGCCTCCAGGTGGTGCAGAAGGGGCACTTGTAGACGTCACCAACGAAGAAGTTGTCGTACTGGCCGGACTTCAGCCTCCTCGGCACATGACGAGTCTTGGTATCCTTGGACTCATCGTCATGCGGACATCGCTGCTATTCTCCTATTGGAAAAGACAGTAGAGTGCAATAAGGACATGATTGAGATACCTTGATTATCGGGATTGATTATTTGCAAAAATTAACCTATTGAGATCGCCTGATTATTTTCCAAATCTCAAACCAAATCGAATACTGATCCCAACTACGAACAGGATTTAAATACGAACAGGGAGATTCATCGAAAAACGAACAGGGGGATTCATCGAAATACGAGATCTAACACAAGAGAATTAGATACTATAAATATACGAACAGTCGAACCCTAATAACATTCGATCTAGCATCCAACGATAGGAATGGAGGAAAAACAAGGGAAGGGGAGAAACCCTAGTTACCGTCGACCATGGGTCGGTGATGCTGGTGTCGTAGGGGTTATTCGGCCTTATGTAATCAACCTCCTCGTAGAGGTCCCAGCCAAGCGGGATCTACCCGAGATCGGCGGGGGCCTCCTCCTCGACGGCTATGACAGAAGCAGGGACGGGGACTGCCTTTGATGCCTCGACGGGGGCTTGTACAGGGATGGGGGCCTCCTCATTGGTGGCCTTGGAGGTGTCGATGGCCACCGCGCCATTCTTCTCCATCGCCGATGTGGTTTGGATTTTTTTGGGGGTTTGCAAAAGGTGATGGGACAGTGGAGACGGTTGAGTGAGCGAGTGAGTGATGAGTGAGAGCGAGGAGGCCACTATAAAGGGGAAGGAAAGTGATGTTTCGTTGCACCATCTTGGACTGCATAACCGCGTACGCTACTGCACCGTGCACGGCCACACGTGTCCGCTACTGCCCTATGCACCGCACACGAGTACTGTGAGTCACGTTTTTTCCCTCGTATCTAACCCTTGTGACTTAGTCTGCTCAGTTTTTCCCTCGAGTGTAACACTGGCAGTTTGGTTGTACTCAGTTTTGCCCTCCAGTACTAACACTGCCGTGTGCGATATACTCAGTTTTACCCTTCACTTTTCAAACCACCTACTATCTATGAAGGTTCATGGCTTTCTACTCAAGCCTCTTTCCAAAACATCCCTCCCCAAAACATAGTTTGTATGAATGAGGCAATAATTGTCAAACCGGTGTATATTTGAATTATAAATAGTTTAATGTATACCAAGATATATTTATTGTATAAAAGACGCATTTTCCATTTTTAAATCTTTTTCTATTTTCTATTTGAATCCCTTTGTCAGTCATACCCTTGGTTTTTAAGTTTATTCAGCTTTGCCCTTGGTTCTTAAATTCTACTCAGTTTTCCCCTCTCTTAGTCACAATCTCTCACACATGTGCTCATCTTGGCTGCTACGCTTTGATTGGTTGAGACAGTTGTCACGCGGATCGTGCCTACTAACCGTTGATTCTCTGTGATCTAGCGGACATGATAACCCATATATCCGCCGGGGGGCACCCCTCTATCCATGCAAAATAACGAGTTTGTCATCCGTACTTTAACTCCATAAACAAATGAATTTGAATATAATTTGAAGGAAAAGTGTTCAAAGGTGTATAATTTATACATTATATTCTAATCTATGAAAATGATAATCTCTCAAGATATTCTTAGCATAATATTATTACGTATTAAGTGCGATTTTAAAGAGTTCAAATATGTATAATTTTCGTATATGCAAGTTTATACATTACATTTCGCTCTATGAAAATGAGGGAGAAAATGATAAAATCTCAAAAATTTGCTAGCACATCATTATCTCGTTATTAATTGCGATTTCACAGTGTTGAAAGGTTTAAAATTTTCATATATGCAAGTTTATACATTATATTTCACTCATAGAAAATGATAAATGATCAGGATTTTATTAGCACAACATTATCATATCCTAAGTGCGATTTCAAAGAGTTCAAAGGTGTATAATTTTCATATATGCAAGTTTATGCATTACATTCCACTATATGAAAATGATAATCTCTCAAGAGTTTCTTAGCACAACATTATCACGTATTAAGTGCGATTTCAAAGAGTTCAAATGTGTATAATTTTAGTATATGCAAGTTTATGCATTACATTCCACTCTATGAAAATGGAAGAGAAAATGATAATATCTCAAAATTTTGTTAGCACATCTTTATCACTTATTAAGTGTGATTTCAAAGTGTTTTAAAGGTTTATAATTTTCGCATATGCAAGTTTATGCATTAGATTCTACTCTATGAAAATGATAATATATCAAGATTTTCTTAGCACAACATTATCACGTATTAAGTGCGATTTTAAAGAGTTTAAAGTGTAAAATTTTCGTATATACAAGTTTATGCATTACATTCCACTCTATAAAAATAGGGAGAAAATGATAATCTCTCAAAATTTTGTTAGCACATCATTATCACATATTAAGTACCATTGCACAGTGTTCAAAGATTTATAATTTTCGTATACGCAAGTTTATGCATTATATTTCACTCCATGGAAATGATAAATGATCAGGATTTTATTAGCACAACATTATCATGTCCTAAGTGTGATTTCAAAAAGTTCAAAGGTATATAATTTTCGTATATGTATTACATTTCATTATATGAAAATGAAGCTAGACAAAGGCCATCGTCGCCGGAGAAGAATAAGAAAGGGAAGGCAACGACACAGGCGCGGACGCGGGGCAGGCTCAGGGTCTCATCTTGCAATGTCAACCTGGGTAAGATGTGGGTTCGGCGCTCACGTGGATAAGTTGTAAGTCCGATGCTGATCTGGATAAGTGGAGAGAGGTGTCTACTACTGGAACTGACTGAACGCAGTCCCACTTGTCAACATGTAACAACAAGGGTCCACTACGGCACTCGACAGAACACGGCCCTACTTGTCAGTACGTAACGGCGAGGGTCCACTACGGGCCCCGACTGAACGCGGCCCTACTTGTCAGCATATAACGGCAAGACTGACGGACTACAAGTTTTCAGACCGTGTGAGAGTTTCGTACAAGGAGATGGGCAAAAGGGAGGAAAAGTTAAGCGGCTGAGAAAAACTGAGTACAACTAACAAACCGAGGGTACGAAAATAGGAATCCCTTAAATATATATGTCTATAGTATAATATACAATCTGTAGAGTATTGACGATGTGCATCTATCAAGGCTATGCGTATGTAGCTATCAAAAATATAAGACATATGTAAATTTAGGATTAAATTTTACACTACAGCATTTGCAAGCTATGCCGAGGGCCAATAGATGTCGGTCTAGGCTATAAAACTATCGGCGTAGTCTACGCCGACGGTTTCCCTCGGCGTTTCTCCCTCGGCAGCGCAACCCCTCGGTGCAGACGTCGCGGCCGTCGGTGTATGAAAACACCGTCGGCGTAGGATAGCCCGACGGTCAATCTACGTCTGTCAGCGAAAACACCATCGGCGTCTCAAGGTCCTGCCGTCACACGGACGGCTAACAACCCGCCATGTATGCCGACGGCCGGGCCCTCAGCGTAGCCTGGCCACGTGGCGGTCGCTAGGCCATCCCAGGCGTGGAGCTGGGCCGACAGCCCTAGCCCTCGGCATAGGCCCATCTTTACGCCGACGGCTAGTCCCTCGGCGTATAGGTGCTACGTGGAAGCCGCTGAAGCGCGCAGGCCCGGACCTATGTCGACGGCCTAGCCCTCTGCGTAGAGGCGACCATTTGGTCACAGGCAGCCTGCTACGCCGACTAGCCGTCGGCGTAGGCCCGATCCCAGATTTTTCCCTGGTTTCATAGCAATACTATTTCACAGTAATATTATTTCACAACAATATAATTTCATTCAAAGCATTAATATTTCATAGCAGCAATTATTAACATCATTCAAACATAATCACATCACTGAAACATCATTCACACATCATTCAAACATGATCACAAATCAAACATGTATCATAATCATCAAAAATCCATCAACATCATCCCTACAATTGTGGAGGAGACCGAGTGAACCCCTAATCTCCCATTTTGAGAATAGGCGACCTACGGCGAGGTTGTTGTCTAGTAGAAGTAGATTAAGAACCACCAGGCGAGGGAGTTATCGGCAAAGCACCAGTAGAAGGATCTGGAGAACCACCGACAGAACGGTGAGCAGAAGGACCATCACGGTGGGTGGTGTGATCTCACGGCTACCTGGCGAGGCATGACCAAAGTGCTCGTTCTCGGAATATCCTATTCCCTACATGTTCCCTACATGTTAGCAACTTGAGAGGAAAAGTAAAGTGGTAACCGGTGGTTTTGAAAAAGATACCAGTGACAATTTGTAGTATGTCCCAGTGAAACTGTCTGTCGATGGCATCAATGGCGCCGGCCCCGGTATGGGAGGAATGGACCCTAAATCCATACTTTGTCCAGTTTGCATAGCCACTATCATCGCCCGCAAGATAGTTTAGATGTCAGGCCCTAAAGCATCAAACTAGGGGATGTGGGACTTGTATCTATTGCAAAAATAAAGGTTCAAACTTACATTTACATACTGCATGTAGGCCATATTCACCTCCTGATGCTGCTGAAAGGTCACCTGATATTCATCATGAGCAGCATCGTAGACCGCCTCGAACTCAGGGTACAATTTCAAATACAATGAATCTCTCAGCACTTAGCCATGTAGGAATGGAAGTCGTAAAGATGATGAAAAAAAGGAAAACTTACATCATCTCTGGATCGACGAGGCTAGCCACTAGGCGGGATACGACAGCCGGCGGCGGGGTGGGTAGCCTTGAGATGCGTGAAGCTCTTGGTGAAGGTAGGCTTGATCTTTTTATTAAGAATCTAGAGACGTCCATACTGTAATCTATGCCCCGATAGGAGCAACGACTCCTTGTCGGTCTCCGCATGAATGGGGTCATCCAAGTGCGCGTGATGAGCCGTCACCATTGTGGTGTAGGACTACAAGCTGTTCTCGGCATTTCCGAAGAAAACGGGGAGCAAGGGCTGAAGCTGCGAGAGATCGGGCTTCTTGAGTTGGATCTTCTCATAGACGGCGACATCATGAATCACCTCTCCGTGTAGTGCCTCGTCCACCTATATCGCGAAAATAAATGTTATGCGTATCAAGTAGGAATATAATAGGAAATAAATGCAGGTTGTTCCATGTATATACATACCATCTTTCCCTTGCAGCGGTCAAAGTTGTGGTTTCCCGCGCAGTGTGTTCCACCCTCGCCTCAGTTCTCCGCGTTCCGCCTTGACACAACTGCAAACTCTTCGTCTTCTCTGAGCCACCTCGTCCTAACGAGCTCCTCCCATGTGTCTCGATGCAGCTCGGCCCAATCGGGGACAACCTAAAAATGCAATACTCAACTCTAGATAACGCAATGGGAACTTAGCAGTAATGTAGAATCTCATTGACATTTTACTCACCGACATGTACTCATCCGACGTCATCGAGTACTCGGGATTAGGCTGCTTACCGACAATGTCTTCCTTTTAGACCCTCACGGCCCTGTCAGCCCAGAAGTGACTAGCGGTCGTGACCTTTTGGTTGTATCACACCTGCGGTGTCAACTTCACACAAGCTCGCCTTCTCCTGTTCCTCCTCACCCACACGATAAAAGAACTTTAATCATGCATAAAACAATGGTGAGAGTCATGAGTTAGCATGGTGGGGTCATCAACTATGAACGAAACTAGAGAAATATGTCTTACCCAAAACTTGCTAATCACAGCATTAGCAGCTGTCGAAAAGCATGGGACAATTGTAGCCTGAAAGTCCGCCCAAGTAGTGGCTATCTTCCTAACGCCCTCGGGGGAAGTGTAATAGCCCGGCCAGAACTTCCTAATCAGAGCTCCAATCATGCTGTTAGGAAGGCGGGGCTTGGTCCCCTCAAGAAATGTCTAATTGCTGCACAATAATCAAACATTAGTACATATGCCAAATTATTTATGACCAACATGAAATTACATGTTTAAAATTGCAAACTTAGTACACTTACTCAATGCCACCTAGAATAATAAGGGCTTTCGCCTCTTGGGTCCTAGGCTCAAACCTCTCACCAGGGACTCCCGATTCCCCACGATTCCGCAATTTCTTTGGCGGCACCTGCTCCCCCAACTCGTGGCTAGGGCCTGCCTCGTCTCTAGCCTCTGTCTTGGTCTCTGCCTCCGCCACGTCTCTAGATGGCCCCTCTGTCAGGAACAACTCAGGAGCCATGTTGCCAGAAGCGGAGGGTGGTGGGTCAAAGTCCACACCTCCTCCCCCGCCACCTCATCCTCCTCCTCGGCCTCGACCTCGTCCTCCTCCTGCACTGCCAAGATCGGGGTAACATGGATTGGGATTTGGTTTTATCCCACTCCGTGTAGCATTTTTCTTGAGCTATTTCATCGTATTAAGCAAGGACACTAAGCTTGCCTTGCCACTGCTCATATTGTTCAATCACCTGCATTGAGTAAGAGAAAACAATTAAGCACAAAGACATAATAAAATGTAGACACTAAGCATAAAGGCATAATGCAATTAAGAAAACAGTTAAGCACAAAGACATAATAAAATGCATTGAAAAATAAATACTCACTATCATTTTCATTCTTGTTCTCACTATCACTATCTTTTGAGTAGAAAGTTGGAGCCTCATCGAAGGGTGGAGGCTCATCATCATTGTCATTCTTGGTATGGAACTTCTTGAGCATATCTATGTCATTTAGATTCACCACTGACTCACCTCTAGTTTCTACATTGTTCCCGAGGTCCTCAAGATCAACCGGTTCCAACTCAAAGTGCCCTAAGTCCTCTTGCTCTTGATAGAAAATTCCCTCGTATGTTACAGGGTCAATGTTGTTATAATCGTCCTCGGAGGGAATCGGTAGGTTACCATGTGGCGATACCTGGAACACAACTTTCCAGCCCTTGAGTTCCGCTTTCTAGCAAGGGTAGGGCAAATAATAAACTTGGTTGTCTTGGTGATCCACAACAAATACGTCGGCTCCACTATATGTGGTTGAACGCCTAACTTCAACTAACCCAATGAAAGGGGTACTTCTTTGTCCACCCCTTGGGTCGAACCAGTGGCACTTGAACACAACGAGATTGAGTTGTACATTCATACGATTGAAGGTCAGCTCGTATACATTCTCTAACTGACATGGGTATGATTACTCGGATGCTCATTATTCACCACCCTACATTGGGTAAAAGGCCTACGACCCATAAGGATTCTAGATAAACAACCCAAGGAAGCAACCGACAAAGACTTTTGTATTAGGAAAGAAACTATGAACCGACATTATGTTGGTGTTGTAATAGCGTGTGTATGAAACCTATCTGCATACAACTTTGAGACCCGGCCTATTATATATAGGGCAGGAGAAGCAAAAGTGAGGGTACCGAAATCTAAAGGACATATTGTAATAGAGTGTTTCCCAATATCCAGGCGACTTTGTCTTCATTGTTTTCCTGACATCCGACGAAATCCCCAGCGTTCTCTTTTTCGTGAAACCCTAAGTCCATCACCATGGGCATTGCCGGGGTTACCCCTCGTCAATTGGCGCCGTTTTGGGGAAACCTAAACGCTGGAACCATAGATTCGGCAGAACGCTCTCCACCAATCATCAACTCGACGAAAGCAAATCCACACCCGCCCACCCTTGTATTGGTACCCACCGATTTCAATGGCGGATTTGATCTAATCATCGGAAGCCTCCAGTTCCAAGCAGACAACATGCAGGAATCACACCCTTCGGCCCTGATCGCATCAGAACCATCGGTGGAAAAGGCCACACCCATAACAGTACCAGCATCGCCCAGTGAATCCTCCACTGACATCACAACTCAGATCAAAACAGGAAAAGAAGGTCGCCAATCAATCTCACCACAAGGAGCAAACCCAACAAACTCAGAACCTGACGAAAGCAGCGAAAACATTGACTTCGAAGAGAGGATAGCAAAAATTTATCCAGAACTACAATCTCGGAGTACCGCAAGCACACCTGCAAAAGCAAAAGACGAGGCCACCAGACCACATGCAACACGCCACCAAGTGTACATGATCAATGGAGATACTTCAACGCCACGCGACAAAAATGGTAATCCTATCATAAACCCCGATGATATTTTGTCAAATGACCATGCAGGAAACAACGACAACAAAGGAGAACACAACAACAGAGGAGAAACAGCAGATAATCGCATAGTTCGAGGAGAAGGCGGAGAACCACACACAGAAGAGAGAAAAAGGACTTGGGTTACCAGCATCGGCATGGCAAAAAGCAAGAGAGGCAATTTTGGAGCAGTCTCGATGACAGCAGATGCCTCACACGAGGATCTACTGGCGTACCAATATTTGCTCCCCCGTAAGAAGAGAGACCTACTTTGGATGCAAAGGCAACTCGATGAAAGAAAAAGGCTAGCGGATGAATCGAGTTTATGATAGGCCCATCTAAGCTCTACCCGAGGATCAAGGAGTTTGACAGGAGCAGCACCACCAAGAAGGGCGACATCCCGATTACAGAATATCCCCGAAGCAGAAAGAAGTGGAATCATCTGAGACCACAACCTATCATTCATGTCAATCGATCAAGTAGGAAACATCAAAGGAAAAACAGCTCAGGCAGCCATTGTGGCCGCACAAACATACCTGATCACCACCCAGCCTGCACCTGACGATCCGTGTGCAACCCTCCACCGCTCAACCTTGATGAACCTCAGCATGGTAGGAGCCTCCCTCACGGAAGCAGAACAAGGACTCACACGCCGTCACAACAGTCTTCAGCAAGTAGGACACACCCAGCAATCTTGATCACCACACTAGGCGCACCTCGTAGGATCCGAGCCGCAAAGCAACACAAGGAACGACAACACCCAGCATAGGAGTAGTGGACCTAGAGACGAAAGCCACACTCGGCGATATCAAGATGGAGATGACGAAGACAGCCATGAGTTATGCAGGGCCAGCTGTTTCCCGCAGAGGATTCACAAAGCCTCAGTACCAAAAGACTTTAAACTCCCACATGACCGACACAAATACGATGGGCTCCAGGAACCCGAGACTTGGTTAGCGGATTATCTGGCAACCATCAAATTACAGGGCGGATCCACAACTACCGCGATGCAAAGTCTACAACTACACCTCACCGACACTTCAAGGTCATGGTTAAGGCAGTTACCCGAAGATTCAATTGGTAGCTAGAGCGATCTGGAAGATAAGTTCATCCGACACTTTCATTCTACATTCATGCAACCAACATCCTTGGATAGTTGCGAGCGTGCAAACAAAAATCTGGAGAATCAATAAGAGCATTCATACAGAGATGGAATATTATAAAAAAACTCAGCTGGATCCATATCCGACGAAAGGGCCATTGACGCTTTCAACGACGGCCTCCGTCGCCAAGAATTCATAGAAGAGTTGGGTCAGGTGAAACCAAAGATAGTATCGCAGTTGATGGAAATAGCAAACCGCTAGGCTGATGGAGAAGACGTGCTGCATAATAAGCGTGCGCGGTCACCCGAAGAAGATAGGGATAAACGCGGCAATGACAGAAGACGAAGGAACAATGACGGGAATACATAACCTAGTTATGCAACGCAAGGGCAGCCGAAGCAGCAAATCGAGGATACACATCCACGCCCGGTGCACCACCACCAGTTGCACCATCACAAAACTCAAATGATCAAAACAACGAGTACCCTAGATCAAAAGGAACAATGTCTATGATTCAGAAAGGGCGTCCACCCAACAAAATTCAGAAGCTCATCACAAGACAACTAAATATGGCGGAAACATCAACATCAGCCGCACCCGAATATCTCCATTGTTTAGAGTAAGAAATCAAATTCAGCAGAGCAGATCACCCACTTCGGGTCCCGCGGCTGGGTCATTCAGCTCTAATAGTCGAAGCACAAATTGGCGGGTTCGATATGAGCAAGGTCTTCATGGACGCAAGAAGTAGTATAAATCTGATCTACACGAAAACATTGAGAACAATAGGCTATCCCTTGGATAATCTCGCTCCAACAGAAACATCTTTCCACGGAATAGTACTAGGTAAAGCTGAAATCCCTTTAGGCAAACTTTTTGGTACGTTGTTTTTGGTTCCAAAATAAATTTCAGGCGAGAAAAACTCGAGTTTGAAGTCATGGATTGGCCATCACAATATCACGCAATCCTAGGACAACCAGCCTTTGCACGGTTCATGGTAGTGCCGCATTATGCATATTTAGTAATAAAAATGCCAGCACCAAAGGGAGTTATCACGGTACAAGGAAGCTTCACCCGTGCCGACAGCTGTGATCAGGAGTTCAACAAAATATCTGAATCTTTCGGGATGGCAACGGAATTTGAGCAACTCAAAATTTCAGCTAATGCACCACCTCTGGAAGTAACATGTGTCAATCCCGATCAGGCTTTTGACATAGCAAAAGAAACAAAAGAAGTACAGATCCACCCTGTCGACCCAACGAAAACGACATTCGTGGCTTCTAACCTTGATCCTGCATAGGAAAGCGCGCTCATTGAGTTCCTCCGTAAGCACTGGGAGATTTTTGCATGGCTACCTTCTGATATGCCGGGAATCCCTAGGGAACTCGCTGAGCACGCATTAAATCTAGACCCAAAGGCGAAGCCGGTAAAGTAACCACTTCGGCAATTCGCAAAACCAAAACGCAAGGCCAATGGAAAAGAGCTCCATCGCCTAACTAATGCCAATTTTATCAAAGAATTAACAAAATCAGAATGGCTTGCAAACCCAGTATGTGTTCCAAAGAAAAACACTACAGAACTTCGGATGTGTATCGACTTCACTGCAATGAACAAACATTGCCCAAAAGAGCACTTCCCATCGCTGCGAATCGACCAAATCATCGATGAAACCGCGGGATGCAGACGTCTTTACTTTTTAGATGCATATTCAGGATACCACCAGATCATAATGAAGGAAGAAGATCAGGAGAAAACGGCGTTTATCATGCCTTATGGCGTATTTTGCTACACAACAATGCCTTTTGGCCTCAAGAATGTTGGAGCAACATATCAGCGGATGATGCAGAAGTGCCTGGGAAGCCAAATAGGTACAAATGTACAAGTGTATATTGATGATGTCATAGTTACCACAGGTCATGGATCTACGCTGATCAAGGATCTAGAAGAAACATTCAAAAATCTCGACAGGTTCAGCATCAAACTAAACCCGAAGAAATGTTCCTTTGGAGTTCCGACAGGACAACTCCTCGGGTATTTGGTATCAGCTAGAGGGAAAGAGGCAAATACCGAAAAAATACAAGCAATCCTCACAATGAAAAAGCCAACAAATCTACGTGGTGTACAACAATTGGCAGGACGAGTGGTAGCACTAAGTCGTTTTATTGCAAGATTAGGAGAAAAAGCGCTGCCATTCTACGCCCTCATGAGAAAATCAGAAAAATTCGAATGGACGGAAGAAGCTCAACATGCCTTTGAAGATCTTAAAAGAACACTTTCGACATCCCCTGTCATCGTGTCGCCAAAAGAGAAAGAACCTTTACTCCTCTATATTGCCGCCACACATCAGGTGGTCAACATAGTTCTGGTCATAGAACGACCCGAAGAAGGGAATACACACGGTGTGCAGAGGCCAGTATACTTGCTGAGCGAGGTTTTGTCGCCATATAAACAATGGTACCTGCATTACCAGAAGCTAGCATACGGGGTATTTATGACAGCACGAAAACTGCGCCACTATTTTTCGGAGCACCCGATCATAGTGGTCAATGAAGCGCCTTTATCAAGCATCGTCAACAATCCAGAAGAAACCGGGCGAGTTTCTCTATGGAGCATCGAATTATCACCTAGGGATATCACTTATGAGAAGCGCAAAGCAATTAAGTCACAAGTCCTGCCAGATTTCATCACAGAGTGGATGGAGCTGCAATGTGCGGGTCCACCTGACCTTTCTAGTGCCTGGACAATGTATTTTGATGGATCAAAAAGAATGGAGGGAGCGGGAGCAGGAGTCGTACCAATATCACCTCAAGGCAACAAAATGCGCTACATTCTTCGGATGAGCTTTACAAATGCATCCAATAACGAAGCAGAATATGAGGCCCTGTTGCACGGCATGCGGATGGCCAAAGCGTACGGTGCAACTCGCCTAAAATTTTTCGGAGATTCCAATCTTGTAGCACAGCAAGCAATGAACAAGTGAGATGTTGTTAGCGAAAACATGATTGCTTATCGCGACTTATACAACATCATGGAGGCTCAGTTTGATGGATGTGAAGTATCACATACAGGGAGAGCAAGCAACGAGGAAGCCGGCAATTTAGCAAACATCGGGTCATTATGTTTGCCAATACCACCAGGAGTTTTTTGGGAAGAAATAATGGAGCGATCAATCAAGGAAAAAAGAGTCTCCGAGGTTGTATCACCAAAAATAACGAAAAAGAAGCATCCGCAAAAAGAGGCGGGGATCCTTCAGGAACCAAAATTATAGAAGAAGCCATCAAAGAATAAGAACGAGAAATCGGAGAGGTCATGTTAATCGAACCAACTTGGATGCAACCATATATAGCATAAATGACTAAAGGGGAACTACCATAGGATGTGATAGAGGCCCGACGAATCACTCGATGATCAAAGGCCTTCAGGATAATCAAAGGAGAACTATACAAAAGAAGTATTTCGGGTGTGTTGCAACATTGTGTAACAACCGAAGAAGGAAAGATTATACTCAAGCATATACATGAAGGAGTATGTGGCCACCACGCTAGTAGCCGAGCAATTGCTGCCAAGGCGTTTAGGGCAGGATTCTATTGGCTCACCGTAGTACAAGATGCCAAAGACATCGTCAGAACATGTGAAGCATGCCAACGATGCGCAACAAAACCTGGAGCACCCGCAGCTGAGCTGAATCCCATACCCATAGCTTGGCCTTTCTCTCAGTGGGGACTCGGCATGGTGGAAAAACTTCACAAATCATCGCCAGGAGGACACGTCTTTTTGCTAGTCGCAGTCGACAAATTCACTAAATGGATTGAAGCAATGCCTGTCACCACCCAAGACGGAACTTTGGCTGTGAATTTTATCAAATCCATAGTATTTCGGTTTGGCGTACTAAACAACATCATCACGGATAATGGGACCAACTTCACTTCCAATGAGTTCAAGGAGTATTGCCAGGATATGGGCATCAAAATAAGCTACGCTTTGGTAGCTCACCCGCAAACAAATGGACTGGTCGAAAAAGCCAACGGGCTAGTTACCACTAGACTCAAAAGAGACTATTGGCACCACTTGATAGAACAAAAGGGGCATGGGTGGACGAATTACCATCTATGGTATGGAGTTTACGAACAACTCCAAATAATTCAACACAAGAGACGCCTTTCTTTTTGGTCCACAGTGCGGAAGCCGTGCTTCCAGTTGAAGTATCACACGAATCGCCAAGAGTAGATGCATATAATAAAGAGGAATCAAGGGAAGCACTTGAATATGATATGGATGCGCTTGATGAAGCTCGAGACGAAGCCCTCCAAAGACCAACTATGTACCAACAAAACCTATGAAATTACCATAGCAGAAGATTGTGGCCTAGGTCTTTCGCAGTAGGGGGCCTAGTTCTTTGCCTCAAGCAAGATGGCCACAAAAAGCTAGAATCACCATGGGAAGGACCATACATCATCACATAAGTTATTCCTAGAGGAGCATACGACTACAAGATAAGAAGACATGAGTAAATTACTCAAATCCATGGAACGTAGCACAACTACGACGCTTTTACGCATAAGATTATTTGCAAAATAATAAGAGCTACAGTTCGGCTTATTAAGCCAAGATGTCCAGGAGAAAAGGCTAAAATAGTCATCCGCTCAAAGAATAATGTACTGACGATTTTCACCCTGTATATAAAGAGAAGTTATTTGTATCTTAATATTTTTTTCAAAGATCAATGTTTTTTACCAAGCTAAACAACAATTATGAGCCTCTGTCCAGATACAGGCATCTGAACATAGCCTCGGGGGCTACTCCCATCAGGAGCGCTAACACGCACCCGATAGAAATTCCATTGTGCATAAAGTGCATTTATAAATTGCAAAAACCTTTTGAGTTTTACACTAGTGTATCCTCTAAAAGGTGTTACTCCCATCGGGAGATAGCATAAAATAATAAAAATATCTGATATAATCAGAATATTGGCGGCCCATGATACATTGCAAATGTATCTATAATTTTTGATGTTCCATGCTTGGTTTTATCCACTTTCTTGTGTTTTGTTCTAACTTCGGAGTACTTTTCATATGATTTCTTGGACTAACCTATTAACAAGATCCACAGTGCCTACTGCTTTTCTGTTTTGGTTCCAGGAAAGTCGAAAATGAATATTCTAGAATTGGACGGGAAAAAGCCAAAGTGCCTATTTTTCCGGAAGGGATCAAGTGCCGAATCACGAGATTGGAAGGGTCAGGAGCCACCACACCACCTGGCCACGCGGCCCGGCCTGGCCCGCGCCAGGGGGTGGTGTGGCCACTCCCGGCACCCTCTCGGCCTCTCCTTCCGCCTATATATTGCCCACGGGACGAAAACCATAAGGCCCCGATCAAAAAATCCACGAAAGAGTCTGTAGCCGTCGTCATCTCCATCCCTAGATCGAGAGGGATCTGAAGCTCTTCCTGGCACCCTGCCGGAGAGGGGAATTCACCCTAGAGGCCTTCTTCATCACCATGCAAGCCTCCGGTGTGATGCGTGAGTAGTTCATCCTTGGACTACGGATCCATGTAGTAGCTAGATGCCTGGTTTCTCCTCCTTTGTGCTTTCATGTTTAGATCTTGTGAGCTCCATTCATGATCAAGATCATCTATTTGTAATCCATACATGTTGTGTTTGCGGGGATCCGATGGATATTGAGATGCTATTTCAGATTGATTATTGATTCTATCATGTCTTTGTTATTTGTGATCTTGCATGCTTTCCGTTGTTAGTAGCTATCTTGGCCAAGTAGATGCTAGCAACTCCAAGAGTTAGTATTTATGCTCGATAGTGGGTTCATGCCTCTGGTAATCTGGGGAAGTGACAGAAATCTCTAAGGTACTAGATGTGCTGTTGCTATTAGGGAGAAAACAACAATCCTTTGTTCATAGAACAATCGTATTGTTTACCTTACACGCAGTTCGTAAAGCAATAATCTGTTGCTTGCAACTTAATCCATTGAGGGGGTTCGGATGATAACCTGAAGGTGGATTATTAGTCATAGATGCAGTTGGATGGCGGTCTATGTATTATGTTGTAATGCCCAATCAAGTCTCAAAGGAGTCAAGATGATTAGTATATGCATGTATTGCTTTCTCGGTGTTTGTCAATTGTCCCGCTGTAATTTGTTCACCTAGCATGTTATCTATCTAAGGAGAACCACCTCTAGTGAACTATGGATCCCGGTCCTTTGTCTTTACATACAATCTATAAACTGTTTCTGCTTTGTGTTTACTTTCTGCAAACTTTTACTTCTTTCCATTCGATACGTTTAATCCTTTGTTTTCCGCAAAACACCGTGAGATTGACAACCTCATCGCAAGTTGGGGACAAAGTTCTGTGGTTGTGTTGTGCAGGTCTCCATGTTGCTACTAGCACCGGTAGTGCGCCCTGCCAAAGCTCAGCTAGTAACACCTTTGGGGTGTTTCCTTACTCCTACTGGTTCGATTAAACCTTGGTTTCATAACTGAGGGAAAACTTTCTACTGTGCTCATCATACCTTCCTCTTGGGTCCCAACGAGCTCTACGTCGATCATCGAGTGCATCACTTATGCAAGATCGTAAGGTAATTGCTTATGGATATAGACAATTGAAACCACATGAAGTGAATTATCCAACTCATGATTTAGAGTTAGCAGTAGTCTTTGCTTTAAAAGGATGGAGACATTTTCTCTATGGTGCAAGGTGTGAGTTATACACTGACCACAAAAGTCTCAAATATTTCTTCACTCAAAAGGAATTGAACACGAGACAGAAGCGTTGGCTGGAGTTAATTATACCCTTGGAAAAGCAAATGTTGTGGCAGATGCCTTAAGTCGGAAAAGCACAGATACACAACCTATTAATAGAGAATTTCCAAGAGAGTTGCACGTGGATTTGGAAAGGTTAGCAATACAATTCATAAGTACAGCAGTTCTTGGAGGATTAGCTACCATGAGAATAATTGGAGAAAGAAGTAGTGATCTTCAGCATGAAATCTTTAGGCATCAAGATGAAGACCCTTTTATTGCTGAAGAAGTTCGAAGAATCTCTCAAGGTCAAACATCAGCTTTTCATCTAGGATATTATGGATATTTATGGTTTCAAAACCGTCTCTGTGTACCAGATGTTCCAGAAATCCGAGAGGTGATACTTCATGAAGCTCATGAAACACCATATTCCATACATCCGGGAAGTACAAAGATGTACATGGATTTAAAAGAGTTGTTTTGGTGGAATAATATGAAAAGAGATATTTCAAAGTATGTATCTGAATGCCATACTTGCCAAAGGGTAAAAGCAGAACATCAAAGTCCAGCAGGACCATTACAACCTTTGGAAATTCCAGAATGGAAGTGGGAAGAAATTGGTATGGATTTTATCACAGGGTTACCCATGACACCGAAGCGGAAGGATATGATATGGGTGATTGTGGACGAACTCACAAAAAGTGCGCATTTTATTCCAATTAATCAAAAGGATAATGCTGAAAAATTAGTAGAAATCTATATCAAAGAGATTGTGAGTAAGCACGGAGTACCCAAGAAGATTGTATAAGACAGAGGATTTGTGTTTACGTCGGCATTTTGGAAACAATTACATGCAGCACTTGGTTCAAAGTTGGATTTTAGCACAGCTTATCATCCAGAAACTGGAGGCCAGACAGAAAGGACCAATCAAATCTTAGAGGACATGCTGAGAGCTTGTGCATTAGATTTTGGAGGTTCGTGGAAAGATCATCTGTCGTTGGCAGAATTTTCCTACAACAATAGCTATCAGAGTAGTCTGAAGGCAACACCTTACCAAGTACTCTACGAAAGAAAATGTAGATCACCTATATGCTGGTATGAACCTGGTAGTAGCAAGGAATTTGCACCAGATTATATTAAGTAAAAGAAAGATATCATAGATATTATTAAAGATCGATTGAAGATAGCTCAGAGTCGACAGAAGAGTTATGTTGATCAAAGTCGTAGATCATGGCATCCAGAAGTGGGGGATATGGTATATCTCAAAGTAAGTCCGATGAAGGGAGTGAAGAGATTCAGAGTCAAAGGAAAACTAAGCCCAAGGTACATTGGACCATTCAAGATATTGAGTCAGAATAGAACAATAGTTATGCTCTCGAGTTACCAAAAAGTCTAGCTCAGGTTCACAATGTGTTCCATGTCTCACAACTCCGGAAATGTCTTAAAGTTCCCGATGATGCTATCACACATCAAGAAATTGAGTTATAAGCAGATTTGACTTATGTCAAGAAACCCTGTAAGATTCTAGAGGAGAACTGGAAAAGGTTGAGAAACAGGGCAATCAAATACTGCAAAGTACAATGGAAACATCACCCAGAGCGAGAAGCCACCTGGGAGAAAGAGGATGACTTAAGAGAAGCATATCCAGAGTTATTCAGGTACTCATTCGCAAATTTCGGGATGAAGTTTAATTTAAGGGGGGGAGTCTGTAACACCCCAGCATTAGGATCCAACGAAGGGTAGAATTAGGAATCTAAGTTTGTGCATGCATGCATCTGTAAAAATCAGGGTAAATTTTCCGCCAAACAAAAACCTAAAGGGATCAGAGTTTCTTTCACTAACTAGAGGTAGGAATAGCTCTTGTTAGTGATTTCTATGAATTTTGACATGACCTTTAGGAATTATTAAGTTTTTTGGGGAAGTTACTTTGAATTCAAATTTGAAATTTAAATCAATTTGAAAGCATTTAAAAATTAGAAGTTAGTAATATTGAATTGTTTTCCAAAATTCCTTATTAACATTGTTTGGTTAAATTATAGATACAGTAGACAACAATAAGTATTTAAGACAAGGAAAATTAAATAAAAAATGGAATCTTATTTCCCGATTACATAATAATATTACAAATGGTGATAAATACACCAAAAAACTGAATATTGCAGAAAATAGAAATAAAACCATGTGGGAGGATCCAGGATGTCGCGCCAAACCTCTTCGCTCTGGTGCCAACATATGTGATCTCCACGCGTAGAGTGCACGAGGACTTGGCAGGAGGCTGGCTGCACGACATGCCCCCCTGATCTAGGAGCCGCAGCCATCAGAGAGCTCCTCGAAGTGGCTGATCGGATCGAGGCGATTGCCTTAACTGAAGTGATCGAAGGTGTTTTCAAGTGGAACTAGCATCCAAGTAACTGTTACACTGTCTGTTCCTGCTACCAGGCCTTATTTACTGGGCGGACTTCGATGGCCGGGGCCTGCAGATCTGGTGTTCCCGCGCCCCCACCAGCTGTAAGGTATCACTCTGGGTGTCCATCAGGAACATATGCTGGATTGCCGATAGGCTAAGCCGGCGTGGCTTATATCACCCGTCAACTTGCCCCTTCTGCGACCAGTGTGAAGAGACCATCGACCACCTCTTGCTAGGATGCTTGCTTGCGCGCTGGCAAAGCAAAAGTTATTGGATGCCGGACCAATACTCCAAGCTAGTATGGTTTCAAAGCAGGCGGGGTGGCAAGGGCCAAGACCGTGACTTCTGGACCGGGATTTTCCTAGTTTGTTGGGCGCTCTGGCGCCATAGAAACGATGTGGTCTTTGAAGGGGCAAACCCATCCTCTGACGAGGTCATCCGCAAGATCTCCGTTGAAGCCGAGTTGTGGAGGGCGGCAGGGCTCTTCCAGGATTGCCTGGGACAAGTGGATAGGTGGAGGTGTCGCGAGTAATTAGCTAAAGTGTGAGTGCTGCATCTGAGGCTACGTGGAGTTGCGCGTGTGCCTCATCGCGTTGTAAGACTCGGCCTCTTGGACTTTTTTCTATGAAAAGATACGTCTCTCAGAAAGTATCCTTAAAATATAATTTATATTTAAGATAGTAATAAATTACAGTGACTAAGACAATCGAAATAATCCGTTTATCGGGGTACCGTCGCATCCTCCGTTCTTGCTTGTCAGTCTTTTTAGTTGTGGGTGTGTATTGCTCTCCAATTTGATTCGCTGACTCTCACGACGTCAGCACTGACCCAGCTCATTCGCCCGATGCACGACTGGACTAGGGCCGGCCGGCAAGATAAAGTTAATCAATTCGGCAGAGACTGAGAGCAATTATAATAGAGGACAGTCAGCTGACTATAAGAGCTAAAATAGTACTGTTTAGTTGAGGTAGGGGAGAAAGAAGATGCCGGCTGTAAGTTAAGAGACAGCTTTAGCACGTGTTCGTAGACACTTTATGAGAGTGACTTGTGGGCCATATATGATTAAATAGTATACTTTTGTAGCTAACTATTGTACATATTACTATTCGTGTCATTTTCTTATAGCCAACAGCTGGCTATATTATTGAACTTGCTCTAAGCGAAAAACGAGTAGGCTATACACAGCACGCAGAACCGACACGGAAAATCTGAAGGATATATCGCTGTAGCCGTTTGGTGAAATGGCACATCACCAAGACCAGCGCAGATACGTGTAGATCCAGATGCAGGCACGGGAAATGAGTTAGTAAATAGATGGACCCAAGCGCGCTCTGCCGCGCCGTCGTTTATTAATATCATTTAAATTTTATGACAGGGTGTTCTTCTGTCGGCCTATATATCTATATATCAGCTCGCTGTGACCAGGGCGAGAGCTTGTTCACAGTATAGTGGAGGTATTCTATACATAAATTTACATGGCTGCTATATGATAAATAAAACATACTCCCTCCGTATCTATGTCTCAAAATATATGTCGCAAGTCTATCTAAATTTAAATGTATCTATATACTAAATAATATAAAGATACATCTAAATTTAGATAAATTTACGACATCTATTTTAAGATAGAGGGAGTAATTTTTTCCAATTTAATTGTTGATATAATATTGTATGATATGAAGGGAGTCCAAATGACAACCACGACTATCTTTAACATCAAACATATCACCACTTGATATTACAATTCATGAGCAAGAAACTTGTTTAAGCTTGGTCGTGATATCATTATTTCCTTCCTTTATCTATCCACTTATGTTTGCAACTTGCAAGCTAACAAAACGTATGGATCCGTGGCAATAAAGGTACATTGTCCCAGTAAGGCTTTGTTCGGTTCATCCACTTCCCTAGTGGATTGGAGTGGTTTGGAAGAGATTAGGGGGGATTTTGACTTAGATGGGATTTAGTCCCCTCAATCCCTACCGATCCCGTTTAACTTTAGTGAAACCGAACAAGGCCTAATAGATCCACGTAAAAATACTATATTTACTTGACACGGTTCCCTCCCTTTGATTTGATTTAGCTAAGATGTCTGTGTGGTAGGGAGTCGAAAGAGCATGACTACAACAGATCAATGTCTTCTACCACACATCACGACATTGTAAGTTGCTGATTATGTATGACTAATCATCTTTGCATAAATCAATTATAGGAGGTATTAAACCAGCAGCATAACCCAAGTTTGCAATTAATCAGTTAGAAAGCGTGATCTTTTAGAATAAGCAATATTTTGACCTTTCTTCAGGAACATAGCTAATATAGGCCTGGTCAACCTCCTCGCCGTTGTGCAGGACAATGACCGTTCCTGGCAGGATTGGAAAGAAACATGTCCAAATTCAACACCGCAATTGCCCACTTTGTCACCAAAGCTTCTGTCGACGAAAGACCAAGTTGGGAAAAAGATGCCTACAATGACCTAAAAACATAAACCTAAATCATGCAAAGTAGGGAAACAAATAACTATGGGGCAATAGTTAACATTATTTTTCTAAACTGGTTATAAAGGTCTAACAAACAAAAAGTAAACCTGGATTACACATTTCAAGGACACAAAAGTTCTACTCCCTACGTATCAAAATAGATGTCGCAAATGTGTCAAAATTTGGATGTATCTAGACTAAATAGTGTCTAGATATATCTAAATTTTGATAAAACTGCGATATCTATTTTGAGAGGAGGGAGTAAGATAGAAACTATTTATTCCAATAGACACTATTTACTTGACACGGTTCCCTTCCTTTGATTTGATTTAGCTAAGATGTCTGTGTGGTAGGGAGTCGAAAGAGCATGACTATAACAGATCAATGTCTTGATTATCACACACCACGACATTGTAAGTTGATGATTATGTATGACTAATCATCTTTGCATAAATCAATTACGGGAGGTATTAAACCAGCGGCATAACCCAAGTTTACAATTAATCAGTTAGAAAGCGTGATCTTTCAGAATAAGCAATATTTTGACCTTTCTTCAGGGCATGGTCAACTTCCTCGTCGTTGTGCAGGACAATGACCGATCCTGGCAGGATTGGAAAGAAACATGTCCAAATTCAACACCTCAATTTCCCACTTTGTCACCAAAGCTTCTGTTGATGAAAGACCAAGTTGGGAAAAAAGATGCCTACAATGACCTAAAAACATAAACCTAAATTATGAAAAGTGGGGAAACAAATAACTATGGCGCAATAGTTAACGTTACTTTTCTGAACTGGTTATAAAGGTCTAACAAACAAAAAGTAAACCTAGATTACACATTTCAAGGACACAAAAGTTCTACTCCCTACGTCTCAAGATAGATGTCGCAAATGTGTCAAAATTCGGATGTATCTAGACTAAATAGTGTGTAGATACATCTAAATTTTGATAAAACTGCGACATCTATTTTGAGAGGAGGGAGTAAGACAGAAACTATTTATCCCAATAGACACACAAAGGGAAATATTCGATTCTGCTCTTCACTCCTAACTGAACCACCTTTGGTGCAGGTCAACAAACCAAAGTTTAGTTTGAAGTACATAATAAGTAAAGACATCACCTATTTCTATGGATGCATACCACTCATAATTTGCGTAAGAGCATCGCCAAATTCTAGAGGCAACCATATCAACTATTAGTAATTTTTGTACATATGATTTTACTGCAGTTCCGGACTTTAGACTTAAAAGCACAATAGGTGCCAAGAATAAAAGGTGAAAATCATATCAGAAAACAGACTACATGGCACGGAACCAAATAAATTAATGTCAGGATAGAACTGTTAATTTCAATTAGTACTGCTAATATGATATGTTAAAATTAATCCTAATGCTATGTTGGAAACATAGTCCGCTACAACACTAACCCCTAATATCAAATCGAAAATAGTAAACAAATTAACACCCATACACCTTCTCTTATTACTTGTATACCATTACATATGAGCTCAACCATAATTTCCACCTCTAAGGATTTACCTTTGTGTTAGATATTAAGTCCTATATGGAATAAAAAATGATGAGAAAAACCAGGATGACGGTGCCCACATGAAGTCGGGGTTGTCTGCAACCATATGGAAACAAATGTGAATATCCAGTGAGATGCGGCCAAGATAAAGGAGCACGAACAATCCATAATGGGAAAATGAGAAGATGTAGAACTATATAGTCTACATCCATGGATTTGCCACCGTGTGTTGGGGATATACTTTCCGGGTATCCTCACAGTTCCTCACTGACCAGGGTGGCCCACTTCGGGTTAGAGCATTGCTTCACGGGCGGCCCAGTCAGGGAGAAAGACGGAGTCCAATCCGGCTACGGGCAGGCCCAGAAGACTTACCGACTTAGGCCCATAATGTTACTTGTAGTTCAAGATGTACTCTGTAACCGACTCTTAGTCGTAGCCGGATAGATCTCTCCTGTAAATCCTAGGCCGGATATCTATATAAGCCGTCCTAGGGAGAGCCTTTAGGGCACCTCAATAGTCTACAATCTCAACTCGTACAGGCGAAACCCTTGTAACCCATATTCTGGCTCTGCCGTATTAGTGGATTGCTAGCAGGAGTAGGATCCATCCAAAGCCGACGGATTCGAACCTGGGTAAACTTGTGTGCTCATCGTCCCGAAACACCGTACGTCTCACACCCCTCTCTTCTGCACGCCTCGAGGACCCCCTCATGGCGTACTTGTCATCAATCCGACGACAGTTGGCGCCCACCGTGGGGCAAGTGAGCTTCGGATCTGCGTTCCGAGCAGAATCTGCAAGAATCGGAATCGGCGAGACCATCGCCGTCGGTCGCATCCTCTACGCCAGCGACGTCCCTCTCATCGTTCTCGACGAGACTTGGATTCCGGCTAGGGAGGTCGTGACTGCCTACACAATCATGTCTTTTGGCGAGATCGATGTTTACATCGGTTTCGCTGAACCTGCCCAACCCACCCCAGCGGTGATGATAGAGGCAGAAGAATATTCTGGGTCCCCTTTGTCCGCTGAAGGCTGGTAGTTCGGATCTCAGAAAACCCTAATCCCACCCAGCCCGCACCAGTTGCGGAGATAGTGGAGAAATCCAAGCCTGAAGAAGACCTAGCGGTCCAAGTCGAATCTGGAGTGGATCTCCCTAGAGGAGCCGGATCCCAGATTGACCCACCCGCGGAAGTCGAAATCCAGGAGGAACATATCAGTGACACTGATTCTGGCTCTGATGATGCCGGGACAGACAGACCTTTCCTAAGGTACACATTACGACGTATGATACTGCAAGGAGAAAGCGTAGATGCAATTCTTGAGAGCATCAAAAGTTTCGACATGGCTGATCGCGAAAGCCGCAGGTACCTCAGGAAGCACGCGTCGCACTTCGTCGGATACGTGGGATCCGGATCCGTCTCTGCCGATGCTGGAGAAAACACCGACTCGGTGCTGGAGGCAATTGCAACAAACGCCGACGTACCCGCATCATCGGATGAATCGATGACGTCAGCAGATTTCCGAAAGTTCTCCGCGGAATATGAAGAGGAATACAACTCCAAGGCTGCAGAAGAAGGAGAAGCCATGGATGAAGGATCCGGGGAACACTCTCCCAAAGCGCAGGATGACATGGACGTCGGAGATAATCCCGAGGTCCAGATGTCCGAAAGTACCGATCAGAGCTTGACTCCGGGAAATGGACCCAAAGCCGTCTTTGCTACTGGCGCTGCCAAGAAGGCAAAGAAGAAGAACAAGAAGAACAAAAACCCGGCAAAAGACCCTCTGGCTGAGGAGGTGATTGCCGAGGAATACGAAGAAGACTCGGATGGAGCACTTATCCTAGACGAGCCGAAAAAAGAAGAATCGGTGGATGGACACGTGATCACCGAAGGTGCGCGTAAACTCATCGATGCTGCATTAACCACACCTATCCCTACAGCTGCAGAACTCACTACTAAAGAGCTGGATGAAAGGGCCCAAGCCCTAGAAGTGCGTTGTCAACAACTCCTCGATGAAGCCAAAAACATCGAGGTGGAGAAGAAAAGCATGGCAACCAAGGACTGCATGTCTCAGTTGCATCAGAAGACACGGAAGCGTCACACAGATGACAACCAATTCCCACATATCTGTGCCGTCCTTTTCAGAGATGAGATGGGGAAGCCACAGAAAGATAGCAAAGGAGATTAGGTATATCCAACCCTAGTACAGAATACCATGGCGGCCCGAGAAATTCTATCAGCTAATCCAGGACCAGAGGAGATCCGTTTGGGTATCAAGCTACTCAACAAGGGACTGGAGTAGCAAAAGGTCGCCCTGTCCAGAAGTCAAAAACTGGTCTCAGATTCTGACCAATGCCGAACAGATCCGGCATGGGCTAACGTAAGACCTCACCGCGTTCCGGAGCAGCATTATCGCCCCGAATGACGGGAGGACAATTATTCGAGAACCGGATCGTCAGGACAACATCATAGGACTGCACGCGACTGGAGCAACGTCGCACCAGCGGCCAAGAAAGAGGCCATCGCTGCTCTGAATCCGAGGAATCCTCCCTGACGAGAATCTAACGATCGAAGGGGAGAAAATAAAGAGAAACGTCGGGAGGAGGATCGTTAAAAAATGCCACGTCCTAGACATGCAAGCCGTCCGGCTGAGCCCCACCATGGTGGGAATGACGGATGAAGAAACGACGGAAACCACGCCGGAACAAGCAGGCAGGGGCTCGTCGAGTCAAGACCCTCCCCGGAATCGGAATAATGACGTTCCAGACAGAGGCCGGCGATCAGCCGGAAATTATCCAGCTGCCCCACCCTCTCCACCACACAGTCATCACAACGGCTCCCAAGGAGGGCAAGGAGGACGACGTGGCAGAGGAGGTGGTGGCAGAAGCCGAAGTCCGGCTCCAAGGCACCGTAGCCATAGCCGACATTCAGGACGATCTTTATCCCCGAACGACGCAAGGCATAGGATCGACTCCAACATAGAGGCTCGATGCTACGAAAACGATGATATCTACGTGGGCCCAAAGTGCTTCGGACCACGCATCAAAACTACAAGATTCCCGGAAGGGTTTGCTATCTCAAGACATATCCAAGCCTACGATGGCATTGCTCAGCCAGATACCTGGCTACAGGATTTCTTCCAAGATTGCTGCATCGTCAAAGGTGAAAACAGCCTGGTCGCAACCCGATATCTCCCACTTATGTTGCGGAAGACGGCACGATCATGGCTCAATGAACTTCCGGAGAACACCATCCATAACTGGTATGACATGCAAAGTGCGTTCTTTCAGAATTTCGAAGGCACATATCAGAGGCCCTGTACGGTTGGAGACCTACAGCGTTGCACCCAGAAAGCCGGAGAAACTTGCCGGGACTACCTCGGACGATGGATCGACACCAAGAACTCATGTGAGGGAGTAAATGATCAAACTGCGATTGAAGCTTTCATTGCAGGTCTCCCAATTGGTCTACTGCTTCATCACTTGAAGTGTGACAAGGTCACTGATTTGGGAGAGATGATAGAAACAGCGAGCAAGTATGCAGATGTTGACGACGATGCAGAGGGATTGCTCAATGCCCTAGCTGTGCCTCAGTCAGCAAGACAACCAAAGCAACAAGCTCAGAAGCGCAAAAATACCTCGGAAGAAAAACCCAACGCGGAAACAACGGTGGTTACTACTGTTTCCGGGTCTGGAGGACGAGGAGGACATGGCAGAGGATGTGGCGGAGGCCGCGGGCGTGGCCATGGGACTTCAAGGGTCCAAGGTAGAGGAGAACAGCAACCAGGCAAAGGTCAAGAAATCAGTTCTACACGAGCTCAATGCAACAGTTCCGACTGTCCCCCAGTATCTGGACTGGTCGGAAGTGGCAATCACATTTGACCGCGATGATCATACGCCTAAGTTACATAGGCGAGGAAAATACGCCTTAATCGTCAACCCACTTATTGACGGTTATGGTTTCTCCAAGACCCTCATGGACGGTGGTAGCAGCATCAATATTCTCTATGTCGAAACGCTACGCCGGATGAAGATCTCGGAAACCCAGCTGAACCATAGCTCTGTGATCTTTCACAAAGTTGTCCCAGGAAGACAAGCTAATTCCCTGGGAGAGATTACTTTGGATGTCACCTTTGGAACTCCAAAGAACTATCGGACGGAGGCACTTTCCTTCGAAGTGGTCCCGTTCAAGAGCGCATACCACGCTATATTTGGACGTCCGGCTTACTGCGCTTTTATGGCTCGTCCATGTTACATTTACAATATGATGAAAATTCCAGGTCCCAACAGCGTGATCACCATCAGGGGAGACCCGAAGAAAGCGCGAGAGTGCGAGGATGGAAATGCCGCCTTTGCCGAAGCCGTGCTGCACGCCCAGGAGTACCAGGAGATCAAGAAGAGCATAGATCCGTCCGAGATGCCCGCAACGAAGAAGGAGGTGACAAAGCCAAATCCGGAGTTCAAGGCATCAGAAGAGACGAAGAAAGCACCATTGAAGGATGATGACCCCTCCAAGGTGACCCAGATAGGCGTAGGCCTAGGTAGCGCATAGGAAAGCGCGCTCGTCAAGTTCCTCCAAGCAAATCAAGATATCTTCGCATGGCAGCCATCTGACATGACCAGAGTACCTAGGGAACTTGCCGAGCACTCTATAAATGTAAACCCGAATGCTAAACCCGTCAAAAAGTCCCTACGACGGTTTGGCGATGAAAATCATAAGGCAATAGCTAAGGAACTAGCGCGGCTCGAGTTAGCCGGATTCATAGAAGAGGTCATCCACACTGAGTGGTCGGCCAATCCTGTAATGGTCCCTAAAAAGGACACCACTGATTTAAGGATGTGTGTTGATTATACTGCCTTGAACAAGGCTTGTCCAAAAGATCCGTTCGCTCTGCCTAGAATTGATCAAGTTATCGATTCTACGACAGGATCGAAACTCCTCTGTTTTCTCGACGCATATTCCGGCTATCACCAAATCCGGATGAAAGAATCTGACAAAGTCAAAACTTTATTCATAACCCCTTTCGGAACCTTCTTTTTTGTTATGATGCCCTTTGAGCTGAAGAACGCAGGAGCTACGTGCCAGAGCACGATGCAGCGTTGCCTCCATGACCAACTCGGACGCAATGTACATGCATACGTAGATGATATCGCGGTAATGTCCAAAAAGAAGGAAACGCTGATTTCCGACTTGGAGGAAACATTTGCCAATCTAAGAAAATACAACATCATGCTTAACCCGAAGAAATACTTCTTTGGAATACCAGTCGGAAAATTGTTAGGTTTCATCGTGTCTCAAAGAGGCATAGAGGTGAACCGAGACGAAATCAAGGCTATACTCAATATTTCCAGGCCAACCCGCCTGAAGGACGTACAAAGACTAAGAGGTTGCATTGCTGCGGTCAGTCGATTTGTAAGCCGGCTTGGAGAAAGAGCCGCACCATTATACAAACTCCTGAAAAAGACCAAAGATTTTGTTTGGACTGATGAAGCTGAAGCTGCACTACAAGACCTGAAGAAAGTACTCTCGTCTGCTCCTATCCTTGTAGCGCCAGAACCTCAGGAACCGATGTTGCTTTACATTGCTGTGACAAATAAGGTCGTTAGTATCGTCATGGTGGTGGAGAGACCAGAGGAAAATCAGGAACACCTGGTGCAGCGTCCGACTTACTTTGTCAGCGAGGTCCTGACAGAATCAAAACAGCGGTATCCACACTATCAAAAGTTGGCTTACGGTGTTTTCTAGCATCTCGTAAGTTACGACACTATTTTCAGGAGCATCCAATTACCATGGTGAGCAAAGCTCCCATGAGAGATATAATCAACAATAGTGACGCCACAGGACACGTCGCCAAATGGGGCATAGAGCTTTCAGCTTTCAACATTGAGTATAAGCCTCGGACAGCAATTAAATCCCAGATCCTTGCTGACTTTGTCGCTGATTGAACAGAGACGAAGGAGAACATGATCCTCCCTAAGTCGGAATATTGGACCCTCTTTTTCAATGGGTCTAAGGCTCGAGGGGGCTCGGGGGCTGGCGTGGTGCCCAAATCACCCCAAGGAGATAAAATTTTATATGTGTTGCAGATCCACTTCACGGCGACAAACAATATTGCCGAGTATGAAGCACTACTGCATGGAATCCGGATTGCTAAGGATATTGGCATCCGACGTTTGATGTGTTACGTAGATTCGGATCTTGTTTCTCAGCAAGTGTCGGATATTTGTAATGCAAATAAACGCATGGCAGCATATAAAGCTGTCGTGGACGATCTATCTAAATCGTTCAAAGGGTTTGAAGTTCAACACATCCCTCAAGCATAAAATGAGGAAGCAGATGCACTATCTCGGATAGGCTCTGGGCGGAAAGAGGTCCCGGATGGCGCTTTTTTAGAGCACCTCAGAGTTCCCTCAATAAAGGGAGTAGATGAGGAATATCCAACCAAATCCGACTCACCTTTAATAGCAGTTCTGGCTGTAATTCCCAGCTGGACTCAACCCTACCTCGATTATTTGGTAGATGGCAAATTACCCGAAGATGAGGTGCTGAGCCGGCAGATTATCCGACGAGCAAAAGCCTATACTATTGTTAAAGGTGAGCTCCATAAACGGAGTGTTTCTGGGGGTTTTCAACGCTGTGTATCTCCGGAAGAAGGAGTGAAAATCTTAAGGGAAATCCAAGAAGGCGAGTGTGGTCACCACGCTGCAGCCAAATCTTTAGTGGCAAAAGCTTTCCGACACGGATTTTTCTGGCTTATAGCTCAGTCAGATGCCGAACGATTAGCAAGACATGCAAAGGTTGCCAAAAGTACGCCAAGCAAGCTCATGTTCCGGCTGATCAGCTGCGAACAATACCTATAACATGGCCCTTTGCGGTCTAGGGGCTTGATATGGTAGGACCTTTTAAACGAGCTCTAAGTAGATTTACTCACCTCTTAGTGATGGTGGATAAATTTGCCAAATGGATTGAGGCTAAACCTGTCACTAGTTGTGATGGAGCAACAGCCAAAAGATTTGTCGAGGATGTTATAATCCGGTATGGTTATCCGCATAGCATTATCACGGACAACGGGAGTAACTTTTCTATGGGAGAATTGGCTGAATTCTGCGACGAGCAAAATATCCGGCTTGACATTGCGTCAGTCGCACATCCACAGGCTAACGGACAAGTCGAAAGAGCAAACAGTTTAATTCTACAAGGCCTAAAACCGAGACTCGAAGCACCACTACGACGTGCTACGGGGGCTTGGGCAGAGGAACTACCCTCTGTAATTTGGAGTTTACGAACAACTCCAAAAAGGTCAACAGGATACACACCTTTCTTCTTGGTCTATGGCGCAGAAGAAGTTCTTCCTAGTGATTTGATTCATACTTCTCATAGAGTGGCCGCGTATATCGAAGAGGATGCCGAGATTTCTCGACAAAATGATCTCGACTTAGTCGAAGAAGTTCGCGTCGTTGCTGAAATGAGATCTACAGCCTATCAGCAAAAGTTACGCAAGTATCATAGCCAGAGAGTCCGAAATAGATCCTTCAATAAAGGTGATTTGGTTCTCCGGCTTGTGCAACAAAGAAAGCACAAACTTTCCCCAGTATGGGAAGGGCCCTTTTTAGTTAGTCAAGTATTGCACAATGGATCGTACTATTTAACTGACATGAGGCCAGTCAAAGAAATACCTGCTACTAAGAAGAGAAAGAGAGCTGGAGGCAGTACAAATCTGGATGAGTTAGACAGACCATGGAATATTGCTCAACTACGTCCCTTTTATTCTTAGTTTATCCTTCTTTGTAATCATATATATGTACATGATTCTGTGAGAAATAAAAGTTTTGGTTGCCTAAAAAATTTTCTGAGAAGTTCTTAACCATCTTATTTCCGAATGATCATGTCATAGTCGAAAATCACAGGATGCTTGAAAGTACTTATGCTCATGTTCGTTCTGGTCTAGATTTTCGATTCTAAAATTGCTACCTTCGGGTATAACTCTAAAATTTCTAGTCTTTACTTTGGTTATTTGTCTGATTGCTGGATGCGGGCATTTTCCGAGTAGTGAATTGTTGGTACTGGAAGCCGGCTTTGTTTTCGAGTTTAAACTGGTTTAGCAATTGAGCTCCGTTGCTCGGCAAAGTTTCCGGCAGAAGGTTTAGAAGGCTCACGAAAGGGACGAGGCGGAAAGCCAGATAAATGATAAGTAGATACGAAAAAGTACAAGTGCTTATGTAAACATTTCAGGCACGCAAAAATTCAAAGCCAAAAAGTGTTGAATAGATCAAAAGCTTAGCACTAGCAATTTAAAGTACTGCATGTTTACAGATGCATCATGTTTTTCCGGAATAATACAAAAATTTCTGATCTATGATGCAGGAGGAGATGAAGGAGCTGCCGGCTCGCTGGAGATTCTGCCTTGATATTGTTCCGAGATGTCCGCATCCGAGATGGTGCGTTCATCGTCGGAAACCTCTGTTGGTTCTTCCGGAGGAGGAGGCGGAGTAGCCACGTGGGTGAAGAAGGGGATCTCATAGCTGGTCAGGTCAGCCACGTGACACCCATATCCGGCGCAGGAGTGCATGATGGCTTGAAGGTCCTGCTCCTGGCCGTCTTCGTCTACCTTGCAGTACCCTCTGGTCACTTGCCATATTTCCATGTTTCCATGGTGGCTCATGACCATGGTGAGAGCGTTCTGCGCAGCAGTCCGCGCGTAGGACATGTTCCAGTCCCGAACAAGTTGCGTCATCTCCTTCGCCTTGTCCTGCACCTGAAAATCCAACATGCTTGGCATGTCCGGAATCTTGAGAGCTTCGCCGATGTCCTCTAGGGAATGGCGGAAGTCATGAAGCAGGTCACCGACTTGGGTAAGCCGGTGGGTGCGGGGCTCGGAGGAGGAAGAGTCCGTCAAGTTCAGAGGACCTATACACAAAACAAGTTAAGAAAAATCCGACATTAATAAACGTCGAAGAAAGAGACAAGTCAAATAGATGGAACGTACCGAAAATGACGTCGTCAATTTTGGTCTTCTCCTCCCGGAGACTCTGGAGTTCAGCCCGGAGCGCCTGGGACAAATCCTTCTCTCTACCAAGCTCATTCTTGAGATCTGAGATTATTTTATCTTGAGCAGCAATCTTGCGATCACACTCTACAGTGGCCATGGAGGAGGATTCAAGGACTTGAGCTATGCTCCTTTCATGATCCGCCTTAAGCTTATCCAGCTCTTGGCGAAGTCCCTTGTTCTCCACCACCAGGGTCTTGAGGTTCTCGGCCTCTTCAATCATGGCGACGGATTGTTTCACCAGCGATGTAAGTCAAAAAGAACAAAAGTTCAGAAAAATTCGACATTGAAAATAACAAGGACAAGGTTTGAGTCTCGGAATTCTTACCTTCGGCCTCATCCTTGGCAACTTTGAGTTCAACATTTTTAAGCTTGGAGAGCTTTGATCTCTCTCCGCTTATCGCAGACATTGGTCAGTAATTCCTGGTTATAGGAATATACTTTCTGTAAGTCAGAATACCCAAAGTCAGAAAGCTACTTAAGACTCGGGCTAATATTTTTGCTAAATATCAGCACGAGCCTTGGGGGCTACACTAGTTCGTTCTTTGGCATCCTAATGAAGCATAAACCCGGATTTTTTATCCTACTTCATGCTTGGGGGCTAGAGGATATGATATAAAATGCAATAAAGGAAAAACAGGAGTTGGAATTCTGACTTAGATATTGTTCGCGAGTGAGTTTATCCAAACCCATGTTCACTTCAGCAGCCACCTTTTCAGCGAGAGTCAGAGGAATCACTGGAGTTGTTGGAAGCTCACCGGTCCTATCCTCTCATCGCGAAGGCGGACTTGGGCGAGAAGGTCAGAGAACTTGACGTCCTCTGTTTCTTGCGCTTCTTCTTCGGGAGATAGATGGCTTTTCTCCAAGCATTGCTTGGCTAGCCGCTGGATTTCTTCAGCAGATTTCCGGGACAAGCCAAACTTGGCAAGACCCGGATTGCTCAAGAGGTTTTCGGCAAAGGTTTCTGCCGAGGGATCATTACCCAAAGAGGGTTCACCCTTATCTAGATCTGACGCACCCGTGGTGACGCTGGCCATATCCAAGGTTCACAGGCCCCGTTGAAGGAGCCGGATCTTCTGCAGCGTCCGGCGAGATAACCGGTGTTGCAGAAGGTTGAGGGGCAGGAGTTGAAGGAGCCACGACAGGGGAAGCTATGGTAAGCTTCGTCTGCCGCAGAGGCCTCAAAGAAATCCCTTTCCCCTTGTCCTTGACGAGCGGTTTTGCTCTGAGAATGTAGTAAAGTCAGAAAACATTACGTCTCGGAAAGAAATTTGAGTAAAGTACAAAGGCGAAAGTTGTGATTGAATGTTACCTCTTCACGACAGGCACCTCCTTTGTGCCAACAGCCACTGTCGGAGCTTTGTGCTTCTTGAGTGCAAGATCCGGCAATGGAACTACCTCCACCTCCCGAGAGAACTCCGGAGGATATCCTTCGAGCGGAGCAAATTCCGACTCGGGGAGGTCAGCAAGCTGAAAAAGAAGAAAACACATCAGTATTGCGATATAACTCAAAGATTGGAACACATAAAAAGGTATACTGATAGAAGCTTACCGGCACTACGGGGTTATCCGCCGTGTGCATGTCCAGAGAAACCTCCGGGATTCTCCTCTCGATCCGCTCCCAGATCAGCCACTTGATCTGGCTTATGTAGCCTTGAGTGGTGTAGGCTTCGGAGCTGATGCAGAGGGAGTTTTTCGGAGATGACGTGATGGAATGCATCAGTCGGGTTCCGTGATACTGGAGGGGCTGGATCCGACATGAGACCCAGCACTGGACCAAGTCGAATCCCTTCAGATCCTTGTGTTTGATTAAATATTCAATCCACCTCTTAGCGAGGATCAGATCGTCGGTGAGAGCCGGAGCAGCCTCGTCCCAGGAAGGTTGGGCCATGGCGGCTCCGTCGATGAAAGCCGGCAAAGCAGTGGCTTTGCCGGGAGCCGGAATATCCCTATGATAGAAAAATGTGGTTGGCCATTGTTTGACCGAGTCACTGGCTAGAATTTTGGAATACGCCCGGTCGCGGCTAAGCGAAAAACTAATAGTGCCGGTGATGTAAGAAACACTGGCGGTATGGAGTTTCTCCGGACATGGAAATAGTACCGGAAGAGAGTTAGACTCGGCCTAATGCCGAGAAAGCCCTCGCACAACGAAGCATATGCGCTCATTTCTAACAGAGAGTTGGGAGGAAGATGATGGAGTTGAACTCCGTAATGATCTATCACCTCGGAGAAGAACTCCGAGGGAGGAAAGGACAGACCTCGGTCGAGATGGCTGCCGAAGTGGACCCGCTCGCCGTCGCGCGGGTTAGGGACGGTTTCTTCAAAGCCGCTCCGCCAGTCGCCGGCGGCAAGAAGTCCCTCCTTCTCCACGTTCCTGAGGCCCTCCTCGTTGAGAGCGCAGGGGATCTAGAGACCGTGAAAGCTCTCCTTCTCCGCCACCGCTTCCGCCGTCGTCGCCGCCGCCGCTGCCGCCAAGCCGGAGGAAGAAGATGAAGCCATTTCTCCGGCGAGTGATTGACCTAAAAGGGGCGGCGCTGGGGGTTCTGTGGAGGAAGAACGGGGGAGCTCTGTGCGCGCTGGGAGATTGGGAGGAGAGGAAAAGGCAAAGGACTGGTGAAAGAAGAGGGAAGAAATCCTAACCCCTTATATCCGCCTAATTGCACCAAGATTCGTGCAAATGCTACAGTATAACCGCCACGCGTCGTGGAAGGAACTGGGAAGGACCCACGCGATAATTGCTTCGCCTCGATCTCCACGCACACATTGAAACGGCGCCTCGGTTCCACGGACCACGGACCCACCAACGGTCGTACTGACGGAACGCCTGTCAGATGACGTGACTTGACTATGCTTGTGTCAGGTGGCGTTAGAGTCCAAGTTCCGGCTTAGTTTGAAATCGAGCTGGAAAATCCGAGTAACCTGTTGATAGGTCCAACTTATTTTTTAACCGAATCGTATTTTTTTTGTGAAGTTTCAGGAACCCTTCAAGATTCTGCAAGCCGAAGATCAAGCTAGACGATGATAAATCCGACATTGAATCTTGGAGGCCTCCGGGGGCTGCTGTTGGGGATATACTTTCCGGGTATCCTAACAGTTCCTCACTGACCAGGGTGGCCCACTTCAGGTTAGAGCATTGCTTCACGGCGGCCTAGTCAGGGAGAAAGACGGAGTCCAATCCGGCTATGGAAAGGCCCAGAAGACTTACCGACTTAGGCCCATAATGTTACTTGTAGTTCAAGATGTACTCTGTAACCGACTCTTAGTCGTAGCCGGATAGATCTCTCCTGTAAACCCTAGGACGGATATCTATATAAGCCGTCCTAGGGAGAGCCTTTAGGGCACCTCAATAGTCTACAATCTCAACTCGCACAGGCGAAACCCTTGTAACCCATATTCCGGCTCTGCCGTATTACTGGATTGCTAGCAGGAGTAGGATCCGTCCAAAGCCGGCGGATTCGAACCTGGGTAAACTTGTGCGCTCACCGTCCCGGAACACCGTACGTCTCACACCCCTCTCTTTCGCACGCCTCGAGGACCCCCTCATGGCGTACTTGTCATCAATCCGATGACACCGTGCGTCCAGTCTATTGACATATGCGTGTTAGCGAATTAGAGAGATTCCTTCCTTAATTAATACGACTCAGAAAAAAGAGGGTTCATTAATAGAGAGGAAAAAACATCAGTACATTTGTTGTTCGTATATTTAGATTCTCTATGTTCTCAAACATCAACTGATCATAAAGAGTGAATTATCAACCAAAAGGAAAGGCACAATCACTTGGTGCATCTATTGCCAGCAAACATTCAGTCCTCCAGTTTAAAGTTGTGCCGAAACAGCCACACTAATTAAGAATTCTAAGACGAAACGGGTCTTCTAAGATCAAACTATCATTGGTACTGAGCAGAAGAAACTTAGTAGGAACCTGACATGAATAATCACACAAAACAAGGTGTCTTCATCCAATCAAGAGAATAATATTTAGTCATTTACCTTTTAATTCACTTGGCCATGTCATATGCCGTTGAAGAAAAGGTGTCAGGGGTGATTTCATCGTCAGCAATGTCTTGCCACTGTAAAAGCATAGTTTGGGAAGAGTATAGCCATCATACCTTCGTTTAATGTTGAAGCACAGAAATAATAGATACGTGCAGCATATATATATAGAGAGAGATTTACTGCATTAGGAAGAAACATCACACAACAAACAAATCCTCTCTGTAAGGAAGTCAAGTAGTTTTATTGGCTACATATCAATTAGTAAATGTAAGCTAAGATAGCAAGGAACAAAACGAAACCTGTAAATCCTCATGTGAATATCACAGTGCGCTAGCATCAAAGTGAACTGGTTATCCAATATTTCTCTTGTTGATGCAGGAAACACAACCCTTTTGCAAAGTTTTTTGTGGTGGCTGGACACCACGCAACCAAATCACCTTGTGTCAATGCAGCTCATAATTAATCTGGTCAGCAGTATTTCATATAAACCTACAAACTTACTCTGTTTTTCCACATAGTGATCAAGCGGATTGGTGAAGCTTAATTAATTCAATGAACCAGAAAATAGAGTAAGGAATTTAAGGTTACATGGTTGCTTGCCTAGAGAGTATGGGGCACCGTTGTAGTTCAACTATACGGGCAACCTCACTGTCTACCGCTACAGCTGAAGCACACTGAAGCTCCATCGCTCCATAGCATCCAGGTCTTGTCACCCCTAATCAGAGAAATACGTGCGTACAAACAAAATCAACGAAGCAGCAGCCGCGCATCAGTGCCTCCTAACCAACCACCCACTCCCTGCCCTCACTCCCTCCCTCCCCCCGCGGCTGACCGCCCCTCCGCAGATCCCGGGCCCCTCGCATGGCCTCTCCGCCGGAATAGCCGGTCAGAGTTGGCACGGAGGTGGCGCCGGCGTAGATAGGGTTAGGTGTAGTGGCTTGTTGCCGGTAGTGGGTTTCTTGCCCGGTGATGTGGTCCTTCCAGGTGGGTGCGGCCAGATCTGGAAGTTAGGGTTCGTGCTTGTGGTCTTGATGTTCCTCTGGCCGGAGCTAGGGACGACGAGGAGGACCACCGCATCTAATAAAGCCGATGTGTGTGGTCTCCCTCGCCTCGTCTTCGGGGTGCTCTGTTTTCCCCATCTGGCCGGCCTTGGTGGCGGGGGGATGGCGAAGGAGAGCACATCGAGGTGTGGTTTGGGGGACGGCGGGAGTTCCTCCTTGCTGGCGTATGCGTGCGACGCCGGCAAGCGGTTGTCTGTGCCTGCTGCTTCTCTGCCTCTTCCGGCCGGCCGTGGGGGCGAGGAGATCTGGAAGAGAAGAAACAGGCGGACGGCCAACTCCCAATGCATCTCGCGCGGCCGCTGCACTGCCGTTGGAGGTCCTTCTGCGGCTCCTGAGCACCTGGCCTGCCGTGGAGGCGAGGAGGTGGGAGCGAGCGCGCAGTGGTTTGCTTCTGCTGTGCGTTGGGAAGTTCTCGGAGCTTCTTCTCCCCTCGGCGTTCTCTAAGCGTCGGCAAAGGACTGCCGCCGCTATCCAAGGCCAGAAGGGTGGCCACGCCGTGCTCGGCATTGATTGCGCGAGCCTTCATATCCTCTTCGGGAGGATTTTCTCCAGCGGCGGAGCAGCACAGAAGTCCCTCCTCCAGCCAAGTGGTTTCGTCCCCGGCTGCTGTAGAGGTGGCGCTGCCTCGCCGCTGTTCGTCGTCGGCGGTTGCTCTGGACCCGATTGCGTTTCTGCAATCTTCTTAGGGTGGTGCTTGCAAATCATTGGGTTCAAGTTGTATTTTCATTTTCTAGTTTGGACTTGGTTGTAATTGCACACCCACCGTTGAAATGAAGCTCCTAGGCCCTTCGTGGCCTTATGTGTTAAAAAAAAAAAGCAGCTGCGCATCACACCGATTGGATAAAGCACAACGCTGCAGCTGAGAATAAGGTATAAAATGGCCGCTGAGAAGACATCCTCGTCTAAATCGATGGTTTGGAGACTGTGCCAGGGGCACCGTATTACCGACGCGCACGGTTAAGGTTTGTCGCGAGGTTCGTGTGGTGGCAAAGCGCAGCAGGGGCGGGGAATCTGCGGAGGAGTCTAGGACCAAGATGAACCTAGACTGAATCGGAGGAGGCAGGCTGAATCGGAGGAGGCGTTTTGGCCGCAGAGAAAGAGGAAGAGGATTAGGAGAGCCGTGCGAGAGTCGTGCGAGAATCTAAGTTTGACTTGAATCAACACGTAGATAAACGGCCTAGGCGAAGGAACCACCGCTTCTCGATTCCACCGGCAGCCAAGGGCTAACTAATTCTAGCTCCAGGTAGGCCCAACGACAAGGACATCTCGAACAACAAGGGGCGCTCAAAGCCAGGGAGCTTAGAGCTCCTAGAAGATTCACGTGGGTCGATCTTATTTTCGTCAGGACACGCGAAATGTCGCGATCATCATCGATCTGATCATGCATGCGTACGAGTAGTTTATTCCTCAAAAACGCGCGTAACTGCATATGGAAATTCAGGGCTGAATATGCGCTGTGCTACGCGTCTTGTGCTTATTGCTCATGGAGGTCAGAAAGGTTGGTTTATCTAGCTAGCTAGTACTACAAGACAGTCAGTAAAGTTGCTGCATCAACAGTTCATATACAGTAGCATTTAATACAATGAAAACGCGTAACATACATATAAGTACATCAAGAAGCGACATACGTATGTAGTTACAAAATACGGTAAACGTTTGCTTGTACATTTGGAAGTTTGCGACCAACAGAGATTTGTAGATTCATACACGGTGAGCAAACGGATAAAAAGTTAGTACTAGGACTTTCTATTAGTTGGAGTACAGTGCTTCAGTACTCCTCTGATTCGGTTTATTAGGCATGCACGTAGTTTAAGGATAAGTTTAATTATCAATTTTAACCAATAAAATATATAATATATGTTAAAAAAATATATCATTGAAAAGTACATTTAAAGATGAATCCATTAGTATAATTTTTGTGACATATTATCTAAAATTTGTTGACCAAAATTAATGATCAAACTTGTCCTTAAACTACGTACAAAATTTGTTGACCAAAATTAATGATCAAACTTGTCTTTAAACTAAGTACACGCCTAATAAACCGGATCGGAGAGAGTATAGAAAATACACAACCATGACATTTGAGGACACGGAAACAACATGGCCCTACAGGCTTTCTTGCATCTAATTTATTATGCAAAGTAGACCAAGTCCAAGTCAGATCCTTGACTAAACCTGATAACACGCACCATCCGCTCCCTATATATATATATGTTCCTTGCCACGGGTACGTAGCAAATCATATATCCACAGTCCACACACAGATAGCCATCGCAACATGAAGCTTCAGGTAGCCGCAGTGGCCTCCCTAATGGTGGCCCTGGCCGCGACGGCCGGAGCCGTGACGTTCGACGCGTCGAACACGGCGTCGGGCACCCCGGGAGGCCAGCGGTTCAACCGGGACGTCAGCCTCGCCTACTCGAAGCAGGTCCTCTCCGACGCCTCCACCTTCATCTGGAACACCTTCAACCAGCGCGCCGCCTCCGACCGCAAGCCCGCCAACGCCGTCACCCTCGTCGTCGAGGACATCGACGGCGTCGCCTTCACCAGCGCCAACGGCATCCACCTCAGCGCCCAGTACGTCGGCGGCTACTCCGGCGACGTCAAGACGGAGGTGACCGGCGTGCTGTATCACGAGGCCACGCACGTGTGGCAGTGGGACGGGCAGGGCAACGCCAACGGCGGGCTCATCGAGGGGATCGCGGACTACGTGCGCCTCAAGGCCGGGGTCGCGCCGGGGCACTGGGTGAAGCCCGGGCAGGGAGACCGGTGGGATCAGGGGTACGACGTCACGGCGAGATTCCTCGACTACTGCGACTCGCTCAAGCCTGGGTTCGTCGCGCAGCTCAACGCCAAAATGAAGGGTGGCTACACCGACGACTTCTTCGCGCAGATTCTCGGCAAGAACGTGCAGCAACTGTGGCAGGATTACAAGGCCAAGTTCGGAGGCTGAATACTTGATCACATATTGATGATGGCCTTTATTAGTCATTGCTCCTCCGTGGTGTGATGGCAAAACACACTACTACTATTGTGATGGATAAATAAGCCATGCGCTTTACTTATGTACGACCTGAAAAGCAATAGTAAAATATAAATAAACGAATTTTATAATTCTATAAGTCGACTCTAAGCTTTGTCATCTCTTACACTAGAGCTAGCTAGCTACTCAAACTTGCACTTAGACACACACACTCAAGCTCAAATGAATGTATGGGGTGACACGAGTAGTTTTGGTGCAGCTCAAAGTTGCTACGTATCTTGCTCTTATTTCTCTACTACTCGGTGTGTTAAAAAATAATACAAAGGGGTCCTATTTATACTACTCTCTAAGTGTGTGAACATTTGATTAGTCCAAGTAAAAATGTCAAGCCCACCTATTACTATGGTTTTCCTCCTTCTAGCATGCGATGCAATTCTAGTGTTCACACTCATGCAAACTAGTACTAGCCAACTACTTCTATCACATGCATCACATGCACGTACTAGTGTGGCTAAGCAACTAAATTAACACAATAATTCTCTCCCTAATTTTGTTGCTCTAGATGTTCACGACCAATTCTCTCGCGCAGACTTTGAAACTGAATGCGACCAAATGACTTGGTCAGAATGTCTGTGAGCTGGTCTTCAGTGCCAATGTACTCGACATTAATCTTGCCATCGTCGACACACTCCCGGATAAAATTGAAGCGTGTCTCGATGTGCTTGCTCCGATCATGGAAGACCGGATTTTTGCACAACTGAATTGCGGACTTGTTATCCACAAATATTGTCACGATGTCATCCTTCTTGCCGAGGAGGTCACCAATAAGCCGTCCAAGCCAAACTCCTTGACAAGCCGCAGTCGTTGTGGCAATGTACTCCGCCTCGCACGATGAAAGTGCGACGACCTTCTGCTTCTGTGACTACCAAGTCACAGGGTTACGACCGAGCATGAATAAAACACCAAAGGTGCTCTTACAGTCGTCAATGTCGCTCGCCATGTCGGAGTCACTGTAGTCGATCAGCTTGCCGCCGTCCTTGTCCTTCACATAGCGGCAACCATAGTTGCGTGTACCAGCAATCTACCGCAACAAATGTTTGACAGCAGCCATGTGCTCTATCGTGGGCTTCTCCATGAACCGGCTGATGTAGCTGACGGCCAAAGTAATATCAGGCCGAGTGTGCACAAGGTACCTCAGACTCCCGACAATGCTGTGGTAGAATGTTGCATCCACCGACGGGTTTGAGCTCTCCTTGCTCAGCTTGAGTCTAGGCTCCATTGGGACATGCACTGGGTTGCAGTCGCCCATGCCAGCCTTCTCTAGCAGCTTGCCAGCGTATGCAGCCTGGCCGAGTGTTATCTCGCCAGGGGCTTGCTTCACCTTGATGCCGAGGTAGTAGCTCAAGAGTCCGAGGTCACTCATCTTGAACGTGCCTTGCATCTCAAGTTTGAACTTAGCGATCTCACGCGCACTTGCTCCAGTCACGATCAAGTCGTCGACGTAGACGCCAAGAAGTAGTCATGTGTCGCCTGTGTCGCGCACATAGAGAGCATGCTCTGACGGGCTCCTCTGAAACCCAAGCGACAACAATGTGTTGTCCAGCTTGATATTCCAGGCCCTCGGGGCTTGACGCAGTCCGTAGAGTGCCTTGCGTAGCCGCAACACATTTCATTCTTGTCCTTCATGGACAAAACCAGGTGGTTGAGCCACGTACACCTCCTCCTGGAGGTCACCATTGAGGAACGCCGATTTGACGTCCATGTGGTGCACTTCTCAGCACTGTTGTGCTGCAATTGCGATGAGCAAACGCACAGAGTCGAGTCGAGCGACCGGGGCAAACACTTCATCGAAGTCGACACTGGCACGCTAGATGTAGCCCTTCGCTACAAGGCGAGCCTTGTGCTTGACGATGTCACCATTGGTGTTGTTCTTCAATTTGAAGCCCCACTTGAGCCCGATTGGGCGATGACCCGCTGGCAAACTCGTGAGTTCCCAGGTGCCATTCTCCTCGATGGAGCTGATCTCCTCTAGCATGGCTGCACGCCAGGCTGGGTGTGGTTCAGCCTCGGCGAACGTGGCAGGTTCCTCACTAGCCACCAGAAGGAGCTCCTCCGCGAACTCAGCGACAATGTTGTCGATGGTGCGGAACCTTCGCAGGCGTCCGTCTCCATCTGCCGAGGTTGGTGTCACTCCGGGTGGAGGTGACACAAACTCCACCGGAGCACCATGACCGGCCCGTTGTGTACCAGGTACAGTCGCAGGGGTTGCGGGTTCCTCTGGCTGTTGTGGTGAGAGCGGAGCTGGTGCCGCTCCCCCGTCATCTGGAGTCTCGTCGTCGTTCACGCCGGTGTCGGTCCCCGAAACTGGGAAGTCGATGGTGAACGTGCTAGCGGGGTGCGCTTCCTCCTGCTCACCCTACTCCCAGCTCGCGTCCTCGTCAAACACCACATCTCGGGAGACATGTGCGCGCCGTGACACTGGGTCAAAAAACTTGTATGCCTTTGAGCGAATGTCATATCCCATGAGTACCATGGGAGTGCTTCGGTCATCAAGCTTCTTGAGTTGGGGGCGCGTTGTCTTGACATGTGCAACACATCCAAACACCCGTATGTAGTGCAGGTTTGGTATCTTGCCATGCCATACCTCATATGGGGTTTTGCCATCGACGCTACGCGTGTAGGAGCGGTTGAGGATGTACACCACAGCGGTCATAGCCTCTCCCAAAAATTTGCTCGGCACCCCTCGTGCCTTAAGCATGCTACGAGCCATGGCAACAACGGTTTGGTTGCGTCGCTCCACCACCTCATTTTGCTGAGGGGAGTAGGGAGCGAACAAGTGTCGCTGGAGACCATGCTCGGCGCAGTACGCGTTGAAGTCCTTCGAGGTAAATTCGCCGCCACGATCCATCCGGAGCGTGCGTAGTTTGCATCCGCTCTGCACCTCAACGCTTGTCTTGAAGCGCTTGATTGCCTCCTCTGCCTCGTCCTTGGAGGCGAGTAGCAGGAAGTACCTCTTCCCACCTGGTGTGGGTGGTGAGATGGGCCCGCAGAGGTCACCGTGGACTAGCTCGAGCTTCTCCGTCGCGCGAAACTTGGCCGTTTGAGGAAACGGGGTGCGACGTTGCTTGCCTGCTAGGCATGCGTCACAAAGCTCATCGACGTGGTCGATCTTTGGAAGACCACGCACCATGCTTGTGCGCATCTTCTCCAAGGCACCAAAATGTTGATGGCCAAGGCGCTCGTGCCATCACCATGCATCACTTCCGCGGCGAGACGAGAGGCAAACCGGCTGCACGATTTGTAGAGAAACCTTGTAAAGACGGTTCCGTGATCGTGCCACCTTCGCAAGGAGCGTCTGGTCCTGTTACCGACGTACATGGTGCCATCGCGAATCATAGTCTCACAGCCATTCTCGTCAAGTTGGCCGAGACTTATGATGCTCGTCTTGAGGCGCGGGATGAAGTAGACCTCCGTGAGCGCGCGGTGCTCGCCGCCGCGAGCGGTGAACATCATGGTACCGCGCTCGCATATGCCCACCACGGAGTTGTCGCCGAACTTCATCGAGCCGGTGACCTTCTCGTCGACGTCAGCGAAAGCCGTGCAGTCACCCGTCATGTGGTTCGATGCACCCGTATCAAGATACTATGGTGCATCGACGGGTTCTGCCTCGTCGCCAAGCCGTACCTTCGCTCGTTCTTCGTTCAGGAAGACGTGGCCACCAATGTGCTCGGGCTCCACGGAAATGGCAGTCACTTGTGCCATTAGCATCGCCGGCTCCACATCGTCACCAGGTTGCACCAAGTGTGCCTCATCCCGCTGCTTCTTACGGCACTCCCGAGCTCAGTGGCCCGGTATACCGCAGTACCGACAATTGTTGTCCTTCGGGGCGTCGTTTGCGCCGCGACTATGCTAGCCGCCCTCGCCAGCCTTGTTACGTGCGCCGTCCTGGCCACGCCCGCGTCCTCTGCCGCAGCGCCGGTTCGGCACAAATCTACTACCACTAATTCCAGATGAACTGTCGCGCTCGCGATGCATGCGAGCATGCCACTGGTCCTTTGTGAGCAGGAGCTTGCTACTGGAGTCATGCTCGTCGTCGTCTCGCTCGTCGACGACCTTGAGCCGGCCGACGAGCTCCTCGGTGGACAAAGTGTTCATGTCCACCAGACTCTCAATCGACCAACACAACTGCTTGTACCGCTTAGGAGCGATACGGAGCAGCTTGAGGACGACCTTGTTCTCATCGAGCGGGTCGCCGAGGACCTCCAACTCGTTGGCGAGAGCTTGGAGTTGCATGGCGAAGTCATCGATTGACTCCCCTGGACGAAACTTGATCTCCTCGTAGTTAAGACGCAACGTCTGCGCCCTAGACTCGCGCACACTTCGGCGCCGAGTCGTAGAGTCTTGAGTGTGTCCTAGGCCTCCTTGGCAGTTGCCTTGACGACGAGTGTGCCGTGCATCTCCGTCCGGCGGCATGCCACGAAGGATTGCTTCGAGCGCCAGCCTGTCGTCGGTGAACTCCGCTTCACCCGTCTCCACCGCCTTCCACCAGCCACGGCCTTGGAGGATGACGCGCATGAGTAGCGACCAGTCGTGGTAGTTGGAGCGTGTTAGGAGCGGGAAGGCCGTCGAGGACATGCCCGCGTCACGTGCAGCACGCGGAGCTACTAGCTCCCGTCCGCCGTTCTTCGCTGCCAGCATACGATCCTAGACTCTCGCCTCGATCTCGGTTTCCATTTCTTCCTCCGTCTTTGACACGCTCGCACCACCGCCCTTCGGTATGGCTAGAAAACTCTAGCTCTGATACCAATTGTCAGCTCCTACACTAGAGCTAGCTACTCAAACTTGCACTTAGACACACACACTCAAGCTCAAATGAATGTATGGGGTGACACGAGTAGTTTTGGTGCAGCTCAAAGTTGCTACGTATCTTGCTCTTATTTCTCTACTACTTTGGTGTGTTGAAAACTGATACAAAGGGGTCTTATTTATACTACTCTCTAAGTGTGTGAACATTTGACTAGTCTAAGTAAAAATGTCAAGCCCACCTATTACTATGGAGGCTGCACGTTTTCCTCCTTCTAGCATGCCATGTAATTCTAGTGTTCACACTCATGCTAACTAGTACTAGCCAACTACTTCTATCACATGCATGTACTAGTGTGGCTAAGCAACTAAATTAACACAATAAGCTTCGCGTTATCAATGTCTTCTCGAAATAGTCTTTCGTCCAGATCCTATGCAACAGAAAAAGTGAAAAACGGTGTCACATCACATCAAAGTCCAAAGGAAAAAAAAAGCTGGAGCACAAGGCAGGCTCAAAGACAGGCCGCTCAGTGTAGAGGAGCTAAGTAGTGGTGCACCACCAGCTGAGGGCCTGAAGAGTGACGTCCAAGTGCTCACTGTCCCGCTGCCTAAATAGCGAGTGCCATTGCCGAATATAGCCAAGAAATTTAAAAATGGAATGAGAAGCACGCCTCGGAAAACACAATGAATGACCATCTTGTTGTGCACATTCCAAAGCATTCAGGTCATCGCGGCAAACACTAGCTAGAAGAGGCGGCGTCTCCTCCCTATACGGGTTGCCTCAGTCTTCAGAAACTCACTAAAGTCATGGGCCTACCATGCAGGGCCGAGAGCCTCTCGGACAAAACTCCACAGAAACTGGATAGTAGGACATGTGAACATTATGTGGGTCCCCGTTTTTGGTGTCCCACATAACGGGCATTGTCCATAGACATGGCCATTCCGCTTGGCAACCTCCACTCTTGAGGGTAGACGACCCCATAGAATCCGCCACACAAAAATCTTGAGATTTAGGAGTAGTGGCGCTTTCCAAGGGGGTTCGTGCAAGTATGGATGTAGGCGGACGTCTGCCAAACCCCTCCGGCATGTCCACCTCCTTTCCTAATTCTGATTCATATTCTAATTATGTACTCCATATAAGTTTTTAAGTTTGCATGAAGGCATCTAGCGCACTATCCTCCTAGTCCATTGGACTGTCCACTTGCATCCCTACGTGCAAGCAAGTTTGGTTGCCTAGAAAAGGGCCCGGTAAGCTGGACTAACTGAGAACCCCCCAAAGGGGGAGGGTCTCAAGGAAACCTAGTCAGACGCCTCCGAGAGGGACGAGGGAGAGACCCTCGAAGAACCTCAAAATTCATGGCCTCGTCCACGCTAAAGGTCCTCCGGAACAGGATGTTCCAGAGTCCCTCATGCCACGCCTGAGTCACCAAAAGCATTGGGGTTGCACAAATCACGAAAAGGGACGGGAATTCAGTGCAGAAGGGGGAGCCTGACAACCACAAATCTAGCCTGAATAGGACCCCTTTCCCATTGCCTATGGAGAAGGAGACTCCTAGGCGGATGCCGTGCTTGATGCCCTAGATATCTCTCCATAATTGAGAGCCCTTCCGACACTCGCATGCTAGGAGAGGGATGCCTTAGAGGTATTTGGCTTTAATGGGCCGTAGCCATAACCCTCCAACCTCCGTGAGGATTCTCCACACCCATCTCAGCATCAAAAGCCATGTTGAAGCAGTGATAGTCTATAATACCTAGACACCAAGGATCTTGGGGGCGTAAATGTCAGCCTATTTCACCATGTGGTACTTCTAGCGCCCGTCTCTGGATACCCAAAAGAACCGGGATAAATCCTTAGTGAAGTCGGCATGAGTTCCCTCGGGTGACAGGTACAACCCCATCTGCTACATGGGGAGGCTGGATAGGCATGAGTTGATCAAGATTGTCTTGCTACCCTTGGTCATTATCCTTGCTCGCTAGGGTTCAACTTTGGACCAAACCCTCGTAACCAAGGGAGCAAGATCCTTAATCAGAACTCTTGTGTCCCATACTGGCATCCCTAGGTATGTGACTGGGAAGTACCCTAACCTACCGTTGAGGTTGTCAGCTATACGATGTTTGTCCTCATAAGAGTACCCCAAGATTATGACCTCACTCTTATTGAAGTTCATCTTAAGGCCCAACATGGATTCAAAGCGGAGGAAGCAAGACCTTGAGATTAATTATGTCAAGATCCGAGACCTGAACCATGATCATGGTGTCATCCGCATATTGGAGATGGGAGATCCCTCCTCTAATTATAAGATGCCCCACCATACCGGAGATGTGAGCCAACAATTTTGGCCCTATCCAAATCTCTACCAAGGAATCAAATGTCGAGTTAAATAAGATGGGAGATATTGGGTCCCCCTGTCTCACTCTGTAGGAACTATTGATTTCAATGATGCCACTCATGACATACTGCATAATCCAGCAGATGACCCTATCATTAAACCCCCTCCTTTGAAGCACCTGACGGAGGAAGGCCTAGTCCAACCTGTCATATGCCTTCTAAAAGTCCAACTTTAGAGACCTGGTTACTGGGTTGGTGAAAGTACAGCTTCAGAGACTTGTGAAACTACACCAATCCAGAAGACTTAGTTCATAGGTTGGTGTAGTTCCAGAGATCAATTACCTGAGGAGGTGTGTTCAATACGTGGAGATGCACAAGCACAAGTTAATAGAGGTGTGTTCATAAACTCCATACTAAGTAATATGGTGATTTATATGATTTATTTCTTCCAATTACCAACATGATTCTTAAAAAGATTAGATTATTTCTAATCAAGATTCTTATGGCAAGGGGACACTCGAGAAAAAGAAGCATCGACTGGCTAAGTGGAGTGTTGTTTTCCGCCCCAAAGACCAGGGAGGGTTATGTAGGGGTTCTGCATATGAAAACAATAAATTTTACCCTATGCCCCTGAACCCCTGAAGCTTCCAGGACCTATCTATTAGTAATACGGTAACGGGAGGGGATTTTCGCGAACTTACCATTGAAGATCGAAAAGCGTTGTCAATGCTCAGGAGAGCGTGGTTGATGTAGACGAGCCAAAGCCGACCTCAAGGTCGTGATGAAGTCCTTGCGCTCCTTTGGCTCCAACGACTTGAGTGCCTCAAGTGCGACACCTCGCGGGGAGTTACACACGTCCGATGCCTAACGATGACCCCCGCTTCCCCGATCCAGCAGCAGTTGCGGAAGTAGAGCTCCCGGATCCAAATCCCGCAGCACGATGGTGCTCCGCGGTGAAGATGTCTCTCATTCGTGCAGTCCAGACTTGGGACCATGGTCACAAGAGAGAGGGGGAGAGAGAAAATATCAATTAGAGGTCCTCCCAAAAGTGAGAATACCTTTATTGATTGTTGGTGTATTTTATTTGGCCAAATACCCCACTATATATAGGGGGAGGGGAGGTACTACCTCCCTCAAAGTCCTGGGGTGGGACTAAAGGAGAGGAGGAGGGAGGGGTGGCCGCCGGCCACCCTAGTGGGCCCCACGCGAGGGGGCTAGGCCTAGCCGGCCACCCCCTTGGCCCCTTCTCCCTCTCTCCTTTCCCTAATGGGCCCTCTCCCCTCCGGGAATTGGCCCATTAAGCCTTTGACCATTTAAATTGATTTTTCTCTTTCTTAAATAATTATGAATAAATGATTAAATCAATATTTAACATTCATTCACATATTATTCAACCTCTGTGGCTATGGAACACTTCCACCTCCACTCCAGACATCCTCCGGACTTACCGAAACCCTTCTGGTTTTCTCTCTACAAATCTTCGGCGATTCTACCGATCCTATAAACACTCTCTAAGCATCATCAAGCCCTTAAGCATGATACCCCACAGTTCGGGAACACTCCATACATGGTCGGGACACTCCTGCACCAATGATCGACAGAGGGACCTGGATGGCCATGTGACCCCTCTGCGTTCCATGAAGATCTTTCATCGTTTGAACCGGGACAATGGTGTCTTATTCCCTTTGTCTCTCAATACTTGCGTTGCCCGAGATCTGATCAATGACATCACCATGTCGTGTTCAATATCGTTACTGAACAATGCTACTTGACTCATTATGACAAGTGATATCCTTGTGATCAAATCACACGCTACGCAACTATTGGATATAACCTCTCCGAGTGGGCCCTTGAGTATCTTTTCGTCACATGGACGGACAAATCCCACTCTTGACATATATTGCCTCAACGGTTTCCTCCGAGTACCTGAACACACCTTTATAACCACTGTATTACCAAGTGGCGCTTGATGCTATCAAAGCACTCTCGGGAGACAGTGATTGATATAGCCTCACGGTCTAAGGAATAGTCTACGAAGATCCATTTATAATCATCATAACTTGAACTTTGTGACATGATCGGGTCACGATGTTTAGGTTGGGTATTGGTTCATCATCTCATTCTTGGAATGATATGACTCCATTTCCAAGTGGCATAAATGCCACATGATCAGGAAACATGATCATCTGTTGACCAATGAACCAGTGACTAGAGTTTCACTGGGAACCCCTGGTTGTTTGTATATCACACGTGTATTGATGTTTCCACTCAATACAGTTATAGCATGACATAAAACTTAATCATAAACTATACGAAATATGATAATAGTCCTTATAACTATTTGTCTCTAGGGCATATTTCCAACAGTCTCCCACTTGCACTAGAGTACAAATACACTAGCTGCATTTGTTCTCAATCATTGGCACCATATATCCGGTACCCTGAACATGCTTGTTCATGGAAGAGGTTGAGTCTTGGGTCTGTACTTTACAACCCCAAATCCTTTGCAACTTACTAATGTCACCTTGATTGACATTAATACTTTATCATCACATAATAACATCTGTGTGTATGCATCGTCACTATGGCAGCAGAACGAGGCCTAATTCCAGGAGCCTATAGTGACTTTAGATCAACCTCGAGGGCTTTCTCATGGGCACTGTGCCCTGGGACACATCATTCTACGTTAAAAGCGAACTAGCCCCGCCATAACATTATACAACACTTTAGATGGTACCCTTATCTATTATTATAAATGTATTCATCGAAACACTAGTGCACTCTATGCAACTTTCGATGTTTTGTTCACCTCGCTTCCTACTTGACTCTAATCGGTATTACGGGAGTTTCCAACATATTCCCTTATAACATAACCCTTTATGTTTTAAGATATGTCATCCTTTATGGATTTGCAAAATATGTCTACAGTTCTCTATTAGACACTGCAGACAAACTTAGCTCACCGTTCCGTGATTCAAACTTAATCACTTTTGAACGTTTCTTATTGGATCATATATTATGTTAAGTTACCATCATGGTTTTCTAAGATAGAACCTATGTCTCAACATAGTGGATGATGATCATCCTTTTCTTTCTTTTAAACATTGATGTTAAACTTAATGCTATTCCTAATTTGAGTTATTAAGGACTAGTTCCATAATTAACTTCTATTCTGAAACCCTTTTCAGAATTCCTTAAGGAATATTACATAATATCATAATACACCTATTATCAACTTCCACATCTTATAAATCATTATTATAAGTATTTCCGCTTTCATTCTTAACATAGTTAAGAATTACTCCTATAAGCTCCCACTCAAAAATATGTCAATCACATATTGTTTTAGGAAAACTTTCATAGCTCCCACTCAATTTCATGCAAATTGCACATCCACTCACTATTTTGAATAACTTCAAAATCCTTTGATCAAATATCAAACTTGGAGATTTACTATGAGATACTAGTACTATTACTAGTTTTAAATCCTCTAGAGATAAATCACACATGAATCAAATTCATTTGAATTCGTCCAATACTTGACAAATTGTGATTTTTTCATTCACCCCCCTTTTCCACTATGGCTTTGCAGTCATTTAGGAAAATTCAAGTAACCCCTTTTACTTGTGAGATTCAGCAACGAATTGCTTTCTAATCTCAAGTGAATTTCGGTTCCAGGATTTCTCATAATTCTAGTTTACCATTATTTCCTTAGTAGTTCGTAGGTATGTCATATTCCAATAATCATGACAAATGATTCACAAATGTCTCCATACAAGATATGGATTACACTTTGAATCCTACTTCATGTAGTGAAAACACCAGTGGGGAAAACACAATGATCAATATCCTTGATTCTTTCCTTTGTGAAGAGAATCGTTCAGGAACGTTGTCCGTTGCGCTTCTCAACACTCTTGTGCAGGGTTTCGAATCCTCATCGTGTTTTACACTATATTCCATTTGCTCCATAATTGAGAAACATCACTACAAGTTAGCTTTCTCAAGAATGCACCAAAATCCAAGCAATACAAATTTTGCTTTCCTTTTGGTTTCAGCTATGGGTTTCGTATTCAAAGTTTCCAATGAATACTCTACAAGGACTTATTTGCTATTGTTTTGGTTATATCGAATAACCCCCAAAACATTCATGAATTATAATGGTTCACTATATGTTCTAATTGAGTGCTAACTATTTCTAACTAATGGTCTCTACATCTACACTACAATGATTTATTTGGTGCCATCTATTCACCCACTTTGATATCTAATATCACATTGTGATGCTTTGCATTTTGATGTTTCAAAACGCTTTGCATTTCACAATTTCTTTTATGCCATTCTTATAAAGTTGAATTTCATTACTATTGATCAAATCATAGTAATTAGATTCTCTTTTATATTCATACCCTTTGTTGATGAAACACTTCGATCAAATCAAATAGATTCATATTCATGTTTCCTTTGGTAAACTTCTTTACACTTTTAAACAATCGTATAATGATAATTACCATTTTCGTTAAAACATAATACATCGAATATGTATTTCCTTTCAACAATTCATTAAACACTTTGTATTCAAGTAATACACGGTGTTCAAGTTATTTTGCTGATCTTTAGGCATGATTTATATGTGATAAGAAATCGAATGACTTTCACATATTATCATTATAACTTTGAGTTTAAACAATGGTTTCATTCATTAATGAAATATCATTAAGTTGGGTATTTTAAAGGCATTTCAATATTTTACAAATGTTCATGTATTATCAATTAGTTTCAAACAACAAGGATAATTCACAAGTAATCAAACAAGATATGAACACGAATAGAAATGATTCATAAAAGTAGAAACAACTATTTGTTACAAACTTTTATGAATAACCGTCTCACAAAGTGTGAGACACACTAAAGAAGTTCATAATATTTTGATTACAATAACTATCCAAAACCATAAACTAAGTGATAAATTTCGAGGGAGAGTGTCGTCGGCCATCATCATCATGCTCGCCATCAACACGCAATGCCACCTCCTCTCCAGCAAGCACCTCTCATGCAGAAGGACCTGTTTTCAGCAAAACAGAACAAGTATCAAATATACTTAACACTGCAAATATGTTTGCAAGATTATAACATTTATAAAATTGTATATCAAATATATACCTTTGTCATTGATGACCCCAACGACACCAGGTTCAACCACCACACCTTTGAAATGTGATATGAACTCGTGGAAATCCAGTGTTTCCGTGTCGCCTCTCATAATGCAAATCCTTACTTGTGCTTCGAAGCTTGGTGGTAGCGACCGCAGCACAACTCCCATTGCAAAAGAGCTTGCGAACCAGTTGTCCAGGTAGTATGCCAGACTCATGTATGCATCGTACATGCTCAATAAGTGCTCGTCCAGTGAGGAGCCGTCCTCCATCTTTATGGAGAGGAAGTCCCCCATCAGCTCATACTCCCACATGCGCACTTGTTCCACGAAATGTGATCTCAGATGTGCCATGACCATTCGGGGATTAAGACTTCCCACCATTGGCCATAGCCCATCCTCCATCCCGAGGCGCATCATCACTGATATGAATGTGGCCATCACACGACAACGGCAGCAGAGATCCCGCTGCCCCTGGGTCTCATGAGAATAGGGTGGCTCCAAGTACATCTCGTAGATCATGTAGTCAGTGATGGCTCGGTGTTGATGTAGAGCTTGTTGGGAACCCCAAGAGGAAGGTATGATGAGCACAACAACAAGTTTCCCTCAGTTATGAAACCAAGGTTTAATCAAACCAGTAGGAGCAAGGAAACACCCCAAAGGTGTTGCTAGCTGAGCCTTGGCAGGGCGCACTACCGGTGCTAGTAGCAACGTTGAGACCTGCAAAACACAACCACAGAACTTTGTCCCCAACTTGCGATGTGGTTGTTAATCTCACCATGTTTTGCTAAAAACAAAGGATTAAACATATCGAATGGAAGGAAGTAATAGTTTGCAGAAAGTAAACACAAAGCAGTAAACAATTTATAGATTGTATGTAAAAGAAAAGGACCAGGATCCATAGTTCACTAGAGGTGGCTCTCCATGATAGATAACATGCTGGGTGAACAAATTACAGCGAGGCAATTGACAAACACCGAGAAAGAAATACATGCATATACTAATCATCTTGACTCCTTTGGAACTTGATTGGGCATTACAACATTATACATAGACCGCCATCCAACTGCATCTATGACTAATAATCCACCTTCAGGTTATCATCCAAACCCCCTCCAGTATTAAGTTGCAAGCAACAGATTATTGTTTTACGAATTGCATGTAAAGTAAACAATACGATTGTTCTATGAACAAAGGATTGTTGTTTTCTCCCTAGTAGCAACAGCACATCTAGTACCTTAGAGATTTCTGTCACTTCCCTAGATTACCAGAGGCATGAACCCACTATCGAGCATAAATACTAACTCTTGGAGTTACTAGCATCTACTTGGCCAAGATAGCTACTAACAACGGAAAGCATGCAAGATCACAAATAACAAAGACATGATAGAATCAATAATTAATCTGAAATAGCATCTCAATATCCATCGGATCCTCGCAAACACAACATGCAGAATTACAAATAGATGATCTTGATCATGAACAGAGATCACAAGATCTAGACATGAAAGCACAAAGGAGGAGAACCAACCATCTAGCTACTACATGGATCCGTAGTCCAAGGATGAACTACTGACGTATCACACCGGAGGCTTGCATGGTGATGAAGAAGGCCTCCAGGGTGAATTCCCTCTCGGCGGTGTGGGAAGAGCTTGATCCCTCTGATCTAGGGATGGAGATGGCCTGACTCTGAGACTCTTTTGTGGATTTTTGATCGGGTACTTAGGGTTTTCGTCCCGAGGGCATCTTATAGGCGGAAGGAGAGGCCGAGGGGGTGCCTGGGCTGGCCACACCACCCCCTGGCGCGGCCAGGCCTGGCCCGCGTGGCCAGGTGGTGTGGTGGCCCCATGGCTCCTCTCCGTCTCGTATTCTGGCATCTGATGACTTCCGGAAAAATAGACTCTTTGGCTTTTGTCCCGTCCAATTCCGAGAATATTCATTTTCTGACTCTCCTGGAACCAAAAACAGCAGAAAACAGGCAACTGGCACTGTGGCTCTTGTTAATAGGTTAGTCCAAGAAATCATATGAAAAGTACTCCAAATTGTGGACAAAACACAAGAAAGTGGATAAAACCAAGCATGTAACATCAAAAATTATAGATACATTTGCAATGTATCAACATCCCCAAGCTTAACTCCTGCTCGTCCTCGAGTAGGTAAGTGATAAAAAGAAAGAATAATTTTTGAGGTGACATGCACCATCAAAGACTTCATCAAGGTATTTGTAAAACATTCAAGGCTGGGATCATAGTACTTCAATCATAACATGAAAGACAAAGTTCTAGAAATAAGACAAAGGAACTATGATGCAACATGAAAATGCACAAACAAAAGATTCATGAATAACAATGCTTTGCAAGACGTTTGTTTGTTTCACATAAAGAAAACATAGCATAATAGTATTTAGCTTGTCCTCATAGAGTAGCAAATATAAATGCATAGGACACCTTCAAAGTTCATAAGAGTGACTAGATACAAATAGTTTAAAACAAGCAATATTAAGTTATGCATCAATCAACTAGTCTTGGGACAATGCACATAGAACTAAGAATGGCCACTATGCTCTCAAAGTAGGTGCATAAAGGTAGAAGGTGGAGACTCAATATAATGGTGGAAGAAAGGCCTTAATAAAAGGAAGTAGGGATTCAAGTCTCATAAAGAGCTTCCAAAAATTATGGTACTTATAGCTTTCAGCTCTCATTGCCCCTATCATAAGCATCTTGAAGGTGATTAAGGTTAAAGTGACACAACTAATAGGATATGCTTGACAAGTTATAAACCGAAATCTCATGCCCCTTACTTATGAAGATCGAACCTCATGCTACTCAACTTTAGTCACGAGTAATCTCTTGTCATTGTAAGTACATGTGTATCATAAAGAACCGCCAACGGGGTACCCCTTGCACATGATACATGAGCTATCCCATAATCAAAATGACAAGGCAAGCAGACAATGAGCATCTCAGCGATCTTTTTATTTGCTATTTGCGTAGGTTTTTATTGAGGATGCTTCATAGAGTGCTCATTATGGTGATGCTGCAAGTTTCCACCATGATTAGGCATGGCTTAGGCTAGCGGCCCAGGCGTTTCTCGAACACATATACAAACTCCATGATCTTACAAGTTCCACTTTTATTTCACACCGCCGGATCCATAAGCAAAAGAACATGATATCAACGGGGTACAAAGTACAAGTGCAATGTTGAAAGCGTTCCCCATGATACATGGTTCTGCTAATTTCAACTTATAAAACGCAAGCATATACGCAACAAAGAACGACCCAATGGTTCAAGTTTATTAGATGCAAAAAGGTAAAGTGTGCCATCAAGTTCGTGAGAGCTTTAATCACTAGTTTTCTCATAACAAGTTTAATTTGGAAGGTAAACAAAAGCATGAATATACTTGGAATAGCATAAGCTAGTAGGTAGGTATGGTGGACTCTTTGGAATAACTTGGTTTAGGGAGTTGGATTCATGAGTGGAACTGATACTTTGTTGTGGATGCTAGCCAAAGACTGGGAGCGACAAACTAAGAGAGCAATAATGGCTATAATCATGCAGAGCGACAAAACATCATTGATCAAAGCATAAAGTGATACTACAAGTTGAAACCTAAAGGATCATAAAGGCTATGGTGACTTGAGATAGTCATAACATGGTATGAGCATGCGCCAAGTCAACCCAATTAAAGCATCAAAGGAGAATACCACTATACTATGCTTTAATATGCTAAAACAACGCATGATTCATCCAAGGCACATTAAGCAATCTCAATTGTTTATAACAAGTCATGCTACAGCAAAGAATACTAAGCATAAAGCTAAAACAATATCAAGCATGGCATGACAAAGCATAGGCCACAGTAAAAAACAAGCTTTTTTTACCACATAAGCATGAACTTTCCTACTCTTTTCCAAACCAAACCAAACCAAACTATTTGCAAACCAAGGTATGAAAAAGGGGGTCCAACCAATTTATTCAGAAAACTAAGAAAACCAAGCAAACAAAAAACCAAAACAAAAACAAAAAAGAAGACGCTCCAAGAACAACACAACTGTGCATGAAACAATAAAAATGAAGCGTTTGGAAGAAACATGGGATTTTTATTGATGAAGAAGGGGATGCCTTGGGCATCCCCAAGATTTGATGCTTGTACTTCTTGGATATTTCTTGGGGTGACACACGTGGCATCCCCAAGCTTGAGCTTTAGTCCATCCTTCATCTCCTTACTCATTCCTTCCATACACCTGAAATTTTTCCTTCATACAAAACTTCACACAATCTTTATTAGGAACATTAGTGCACTCAAGATAAATAAGTCTTAAGGTTCAGTTCTAACACCAAATAAACTTCCATTAGAACACTAGCTACTATAGTACTTTCCTCAAAAAGCTCAATTCCCCAAAAGAACTCAAAAAGGAACCAACAAGAAGCAAATGCAGAAAATGGCAGAAATCTGTCAAAACAGACCAGCAGGTAAAGACGATTTTTTTCGAAGACCTTATGTTGCTCAAATCAAAAAGTGTTGAACTAACGAAGGTTTGATAACAACCTAGGGCAGAAGCAGAAACATTCACGCCTCAAAAAGATGTTCAGAGATTTTACGCGAATTTTTATGGTGAAGCGCAGAAATCTGTTTCGGGACAGCAACTTTCCCAATCATTACTTCTCTCTCATTAGAGGTTACTCTTCGCACAAAAAGCAAATAAAAAGGATAAGAAGCGCTTATTACTGAAGTAATAACTTACAAGACTCATCTAAAACTTTTGGGTTATCTCCCAATAAGTACTTTTCTTTAACGCCTTTAAGTTAGGCAAAAGAAGCAAGAAAGAATCAAGTGTTCTCAAATAAAGAAGCATTAAGACCAAATTTTGTTTTCATAGGAGAAGCAAAAGAAATCTTCTCTCTCTTCTTAGGAAAGTCTTCTATACCTTTCTTGAGTGGGAGTTGATATTTAATGGTGCCTTCTTTCATATCAATAATGGCTCCAACAGTTCTAAGAAAAGGTCTTCCCAAAGTAATAGGACAAGAAGCATTGCATTCAACATCCAAAACATAGAAATCAATGGGGACATAGGCATTGTTAACCATAATAAGAATATCATTAAGACTCCCCATGAGTTTCTTTTTAGCATTATCATCAATTGGGACATTCACATAACAATCTTCAAGTGGAGGCAAATCAAGCATATCATAAATCCTTCTAGGCATAATAGAAACACTACTATCAAGATCACATAAAGCTTTGAAATCAAAGTCATTCACTTTCATGATAATGATGGGTTCCCAACCATCTTATTGTTTTATAGGAATAGAAGCTTTATGTTTCATCTTTTCTTCTTTAATCTTTATGAGAGCACCAGTAATGTGTTTTGTAAAGGCCATGTTCATAGCACTGGCATTAGGACTTTTAGCAAGCTTTTGTAGGAACTTAATAACTTCAGAGATGTTGCAACCATCAACATCAAAATCATAATTATCATTTAAAGTAGTAGAACTATTACTAGCCTCAACACTAGTGGTGGTAATAGTAGAAACACTAATGTCTCTAGCAATTTTTTGTTCTCTTTTCCACTTAGCATGTAATTCAGCTAATAGTCTAACATTTTCATCAATTCTTACTTGTATGGCATTAGTAGATGCAAAGGGATTATCATTAGTTTTAGGTTTAGCATCCATTTTATTAATCAATGAAGATTGAGCTTTAGACAAAGATGATATATTCCTTTCTGCATTAGAAAGTTTCAATTGTAAACTAGGAATTTCCTTATTAAAACTCTCAAGTTGATGTCTAATGTTCTTCAGAATGATAGATTGTTCCTCCATAGTCTTAGTGAATAGTCGATTTTGTTCGTATTGCATTTGCATGCAATTCTTAGTGACTCTTTCAACTTCTAAAATTCTTCCTTCACTAGGTAATCCAGGTTTACCATTATAACCATAAGTATTACTAGGAGGGTAGGGCCTATAATTGCTTTACCATAAGCATTATTGCCAAAATTGTTATTTCTTATGAAGTTCACATCAACTTGCTCTTCTTGAGCAACCAAAGAGGCTAAAGGAACATTATTTGGATCAATATGGGCTTTCCCATTAACAAGCATAGACATAATAATATCAATCTTATCACTCAAGGAGGAGGTTTCCTCAACAAAATTTACCTTCCTACCTTGTGGAGCTCTCTCAGTATGCCATTCAGAATAATTAACCATCATATTATCCAGAAGTTTTGTTGTAGCACCCAAAGTGATGGTCATAAAGGTACCTCCAGCAGCAGAATCCAATAGATTCCTTGAAGAATAGTTCAATCCTGCATAAAAAGTTTGGATGATCATCCAAGCAGTCAGTCCATGAGTGGGACAATTCTTTACCAAAGATTTCATTCTTTCCCAAGCTTGAGCAACATGTTCATTATCAGATTGTTTAAACTTCATTATTTCACTTCTCATAGATATAATCTAAGCAGGAGGATAGTATTTTCCAACAAAAGCATCTTTGCACTTAGTCCAAGAATCAATACTATTCTTAGTTAAGGAGTTCAACCATTCTTTAGCTTTTCCTCTCAAAGAGAAAGGAAACAATTTCAGCTTAATAATATCACCATCTATATCCCTATGCTTTTGCATCTCACAAAGTTCAACAAAGTTATTTAGATGGGCGGCAACATCTTCATTACCAATACTAGAAAATTGTTCTCTCATAACAAGATTGAGTAAAGCAGGTTTTATCTCAAAGAAAGTATCTTCAGGCACAGGTGGAGCAATAGGTGTTCTCATAAAATCATTGTTGTTGGTGCTAGTGAAGTCACACAACTTAGTGTTTTCAAGAGTAGTCATTTTTTGTGTTTTTGATAAAGAAAACAAACTAGTAAAACTAATTTTTTTGGTTTTTGATAAAGAAACAAGCAAACAAAGCAAAAACAAACTAAGCAAAACAAAAATAACAAAGTAAAGAGATTGGTTATGAGGGACTCCCCTTATGAAGATGTCCTTGACTCCCCGGCAACGGCACCAGAGAAATGCTTGATGGCTCGATGTTGATGTAGAGATCATTGGGAACCCCAAGAGGAAGGTATGATGAGCACATCAGCAAGTTTCCCTCAGTTATGAAACAAAGGTTTAATCGAACCAGTAGGAGCAAGGAAACACCCCAAAGGTGTTGCTAGCCGAGCCTTGGCAGGGCGCACTATCGGTGCTAGTAGCAACATGGAGACCTGCACAACACAACCATAGAACTTTGTCCCCAACTTGCGATGAGGTTGTCAATCTCACCGTGTTTTTCTGAAAACAAAGGATTAAACATATCGAATGGAAGGAAGTAATAGTTTGCAGAAAGTAAACACAAAGCAGTAAACATTTTATAGATTGTATGTAAAAGAAAAGGACCGGGATCCATAGTTCACTAGAGGTGGCTCTCCTTGATAGATAACATGCTGGGTGAACAAATTACAGCAGAGCAATTGACAAACATCGAGAAAGCAATACATGCATATACTAATCATCTTGACTCCTTTGGAACTTGATTGGGCATTACAACATTATACATAGACCGCCATCCAACTACATCTATGACTAATAATCCACCTTCAGGTTACCATTCGAACCCCCTCCAGTATTAAGTTGCAAGCAACAGATTATTGCTTTACGAATTGCGTGTAAAGTAAACAATATGATTGTTCTATGAACAAAGGATTGTTGTTTTCTCCCTAGTAGCAACATCACATCTAGTACCTTAGAGATTTCTGTCACTTCCCCAGATTACCAGAGGCATGAACTCACTATCGAGCATAAATACTAACTCTTGGAGTTGCTAGCCTCTACTCGGCCAAGATAGCTACTAACAACGGAAAGCATGCAAGATCACAAATAAAAAAGACATGATAGAATAAATAATCAATCTGAAATAGCATCTCAATATCCATTGGATCCCCGCAAACACAACATGCAGAATTACAAATAGATGATCTTGATCATGAACGGAGCTCACAAGATCTAGACATGAAAGCACAAAGGAGGAGAACCAGCCATCTAGCTACTACATGGATCCATAGTCCAAGGATGAACTACTCACGCATCACACCGGAGGCTTGCATGGTGATGAAGAAGGCCTCCAGGGTGAATTCCCCTCTCCGGCAGGGTGCCGGGAAGAGCTTAAGATCCCTCCCAATCTAGGGATGGAGATGACGGCGGCTACAGACTCTTTTGTGGATTTTTGATCGGGTACTTAGGGTTTTCGTCCCAAGGGTATCTTATAGGCGGAAGGAGAGTCGAGGGGGTGCCTGGGCTGGCCACACCACCCCCTGGCGCGGCCAGGCCTGGCCCGCGTGGCCAGGTGGTGTGGTGGCCCCCTGGCTCCTCTCCGTCTCGTATTCTGGCATCTGATGACTTCCAGAAAAATATGCACTTTGGCTTTTGTCCCGTCCAATTCCGAGAATATTCATTTTCTGACTTTCCTAGAACCAAAAACAGCAGAAAACAGGCAGCTGGCACTATGGCTCTTGTTAATAGGTTAGTCCAAGAAATCATATGAAAAGTACTCCAAAGTGTGGACAAAACACAAGAAAGTGGATAAAACCAAGCATGGAACATACAAAATTATAGATACATTTGCAATGTATCAGTCAGCCACTTTGTTCTCACCAAGGAGATCGAAAAGGTGCATGACCCATGCAGAGAAGTTGGATCCATCTAACTTGAGCTTTTCTCCTTTTAACCAATCGTCAATAGGGAAGGTAATCTCGGGGAGAACCATTTTCTACATTTATAATTGCAAAAGGAATTTATACTAAGTTTATAATTAAATGAGTTAATAATAACTCCACTCAGAAACACCTATCCCCAAAAGGGTTCCTATTGATAACACGACCCCTATCAGCCACATCTCCCCCGATCGTCACGGCCATCAATGTGGGTTCAAGGGTGGACGCTAAACGTCGGTCACATCGTTCATGCGACTCGTGCTTGATCTTTCGACCATCCGCGTTCCGAGGCCATGTCTTGACATGCTAGGATCACCAAGTTAACCTTAGTGTATTCGCTGTGCAACATGGCTTACACCCACGGTATGCGAACGTAGATATGTCTGACACCCATGCCTGTACCATGGATCGCTTCATACCGAAGAACTTTCTTGGTGGTGCGGGGAACACAATCGTTGGTAATTTTAACAGGGATCATCTTATTAGGCTACCATCGAGTATCTAATACTAGCACACAATAAGATATACAAACAATAACATTGAATGTAAATGCGATGTGATATGGTCCTTCACGTCATGATCTCCATCCATTGTCACTGGATTCTAGCGCCAGGGTTCCGGCGCCATAGACACCAGGGTACCAGTGTCATTCTGGCGTGGTAGTTCGTCACCTCCGTGACTATCTACTACTACGTAACAAAAGGTAATCACTTTACCTTTGCCACAACCATATCACAAAGCAACGCCCCCTGCAAAACAAAGTTAGACGCCTCTACTTTATCTTTGCATGTTTTACGTGGCTGAATGGGCTTTCGCACAAGAACCATTCTTACCTACAAACTTTCAGCACAACATTGATCAAGTAGTTATCTCTACTACACCCCTTTCGGGGCCCTCCGTTGCAAATGGCATACCAACTAATGCGAGAGAGATAGACACCCCCTAAGCCACTTTATACGGTACAAGCCATATGTCAATCGTTGACCAGTATCGCGAATGAACGCGTAAAGTCGGTTGTGGGCTGCTTCATCAAGCATTGCTGAGGGATGCACAAGTACACATGGGAGGGTAACAATTAAAAGATCAACGCCAACACGCTACATCTCGTGTGTTCTACCCGTACTAGCATGACTACGCATAGATCTATCTCTGATACCACTGTAGGGGTTCCACGTATGAAAACAATAAATTTTATCCTACGCCCCTGAACCCCTGAAGCTGCCAGGACCTATCTATTAGTAATACAGTAACGGGAGGGGCTTTTCGCAAACTTACCCTTGAAGACCAAAAAGCGTTGTCAACGCTTAGGAGAGCGTGGTTGATGTAGACGAGCCGAAGCCGACCTCAAGGTCGTGATGAAGTCCTTGCGCTCCTTTGGCTCCAACGACTTGAGTACCTCAAGTGCGACACCTCGCGGGGAGTTACACACGGCCGGTGCCTGACGATGACTCCCGCTTCCCTGATCCAGCAGCAGTTGTGGAAGTAGAGCTCCCGGATCCGAATCTCGCGGTTGGTGCTCCATGATGAAGATGTCTCGTTAAGAGTCAGACTTGGGACCACGGTCACGAGAGAGAGAGAGGGGGGGAGAGCGAAAAATATAAGTTAGAGGTCCTCCCAAAAGTGAGAAGACCTTTATTGATTATTGGTGTATTTTATTTGGCCAAATACCCCCACTATATATAGGGGGAGGGGAGGTACTACCTCCCTCAAAGTCCCGGGGTGGGACTAAAGGAGAGGAGGGGGGAGGGGTGGCCGCCGGCCACCCTAGTGGGCCCCGCACGAGGGGGCTAGGCCCAGCCGGCCACCCCCTTGGCCCCTTCTCCCTCTCTCCTTTCCCTAATGGGCCCTCTCCCTCCAGGAATTGGCCCATTAAGCCTTTGACCATTTAAATTGATTTTTATCTTTATTAAATAATTATGAATAAATGATTAAATCAATATTTAACATTCATTCACATATTATTCAACCTCCGTGGCTATGGAACACTTCCACCTCCACTCCATACATCCTCTGGACTTACCGAAACCCTTCCGGTTTTCTCTCTACAAATCTTCGGCAATTCTACCGATCCTATAAACACTCTCTAAGCATCATCAAGCCCTTAAGCGTGATACCCCACGGTTCGGGAACACTCCAGACATGGTCGGGACACTCCCGCACTAATGATCGATAGAGGGACCTAGATGGCCATGTGACCCCTGTGCGTTCCACGAAGATCATTCGTCGTTTGAACCGGGACAATTGTGTCTTATTCCCTTTGTCTCTCGATAATTGCATTGCCCGAGATCTGATCAATGACATCACCATGTCGTGTTCAATATCGTTACTGAACAATGCTACTTGACTCGTTCCGAGAAGTGATATCCCTATGATCAATTCACACGCTGTGCAGCTATTGCATATAACCTCTCGGAGTGGGTCCTTGATTATCTTTCAGTCACATGGATGGACAAATCCCGCTCTTGACATATATTGCCTCAATGGTTTCCTCCGAGTACCTGAACACATCTTTATAACCACTATATTACCAAGTGGTGCTTGATGCTATCAAAGCACTCTCAAGAGATAGTGATTGATATAGCCTCACGGTCTAAGGAATAGTCTACGAGGATCCATTTCTAATCATCGTAACTTGAACTTCGTGACATGATCGGGTCACGATGTTTAGGTTGGGTATTGGTTCATCATCTCATTCTCGAAATGAGATGACTCCATTTCCAACTGGCATAAATGCCACATGATCAGGAAACATGATCATCCGTTGACTAATGAACCAGTGAGTAGAGTTTCACTAGGAACCCCTGGTTGTTTGTATATCACACGTGTATTGATGTTTCCAATCAATATAGTTATAGCATGACATAAAACTTAATCATAAACTATACGAAATATGTCTCTAGGGCATATTTCCAACAGGTTATGTATTTACGATCTTGAGATATAGAATACAGACCTTCTTGGAAAATGGCTCTTCAAATTACTTTCTGAAGATGGGATGTGGCAAAATATCCTTAAAAGGAAATACATTGGTTCGAAAGCATTGTCCCAGGTTTTTTGGAAACCAGGGGATTTGCATTTCTGGGTTGGTCTGATGGAAACGAAGAAGCATTTGTTTCACTTTGGATCGTTTTCCATTAAGCATGGATCAAAAATACAGTTTTAAGAGGATAAGTGGTTTGGTACTACTTCACTCTGGGAACAGTATCTGGCTTTGTGTAACATTGTCGGTCATAAGGATGATACAATTCCCATAGTGATGGAGTCTTTACACACGTGGATACTAAGGTTCTTACTTGGCGAGCCTAGCATGTATAGAATTGGTCTCAGAACACGAACTGAAAGGTAAAGCATGATTCTTATGGTTGATATGATGACCATATAGATGCTCGCCTTTGAAGCTGCACCAACTCACGTGATGATCGGACTTGGCATAGTGGATTTGGTTCATGTAATCACCAAAACAACTCGAGGGATGTTGGTTTTGAGTGGGAGTTCATATAGTAGTATTATTAAAGTTGAACTCATTTTATCATAAACTAAATCAAAGTGAATTTGCATAATTTGTTGTAGTCATTGGCTCCGTTTGTTACCTTGTACTTAGTTATAATTGAGATAATATAACTATAGAATTCTGGATATTTACTTTACGAACTGGTATTGTGTTGTTTTTTAGTGTCAATCTATAGTTTAGCCTATTGCAAAACTTTCAGCAAACTCTATTTACTCCATGAACTTTAATAAGTAGTATTAAATTAAGAGTAACAATTCCAGTGTTAGTATCTACAGTATCATGTTTGCCTTCATGATACTTGATATTCAAAAGTTGTTTTAATATCAAGGTTATCTAGGAGCTGAAAGAATTGTTTCAGAAACCATCATGTGTGTAAGATATTGTGATATCTAAAACAAAGTTTTGGTTGCAATATGATAGAGTATAATTTAGCAAAATACATGTTTTCATATTGTATGAGAATTTGTGAAGGTTGGAGATGCTAGACGTTGTAATATCCCAAAAAGGTTTTGGGAACTGATATTATACTCGTGATTCGCCTTTATAAGCTATAGTAGCTTGATCATGAAAGTTGTCATGATAAGGATGAATAGAAGATGTAGGCAAAATGTTTACTACACTAAAAGATTACTAAGGAATGGATTTTGAAAGAACACCAAACATTTGATGTTGGTGATCCACTTCCAAGTGCAAGTCCAAAGGTATTAATATTTTACTATACACATTTTGTACTATGTGTCATGTGTATGACACCACTATTGATGTTGATAGATTCTTTTAAAAGAAAAGGAAATGCTGAAAGAGAATCTATAAAATATTTGGCAGAAAAGAAAAGGATGGAAATGTCCAGTTTAGGTATATAGATGATATACATGTTATGGATGTATTCTTTACTTGTTAAACAATGTGGTTCTTGGGTATTGGATATCGAATTTGTTGGTATGAAGTGTCATACAGAACAACGCAATTCATGAACTACAAAGGCCTAAGTAACTAGCAAGAGAATATGCGATGATGTTCATCAAAAACAAATAAAGTGTTATTGTGTTTCTCGTTGACATCAAAAGCTTTCCTTCAAGATTTGTTTTAATAATTGTTATTTTGTTCAGGTATTATGAGAACGAAGGTTGTTCAAATAATTACCTTATTTCATAGAAGATGGATGAACTTTTACAAGTCTAGTTGGAGAAATCACGTCCATAAAAACTAATGATAAAAATGACGCAAGACAAATGATTGAAAGATCACTTATGAAGTGACATCACTGTTTAAATTATATTGGAAAGAAAATATGAAGAAACTCCATGTTGATGGAATTTTGGAGTCTTTTGATTTTTATCAAATGACACTTGTGATACTTTCCTGGAGATAATTGAAACTTCGTTCATAGGCCAAAGAGGAAGGGATGACTAACTTATTAGACATTATGCATGTTGATGTATATAGTCCATTATGTGTAGCCATGTGCAGTTGATCTTTCAACTTCATGCAATTTCTCCGGAAATTTAAGTGAATATGTATATTTACTTAATAAGGAAGAAGTATGAAACATTTGAAAGTTGTTCAAAGGCTTTTAATATGAAGTATAAAATCATTATAACAAGAAAATAAAGAATTTATGATTCGATCATAAAGGAAGAAATTTGAGTTACCTATTGATGAGTGCATATTTGCATCATGTTTTATGTTGTTTTTTGGCATTGTAGATGTAGGATCTTGGTATTTTACGGTGCTCCTACACACATTTTATGTCTGTTTTCATCAGGATCAGGACATATAGTGGATACAATGGACACAATTCTTGAAGCAGTTGTACTAAGGAGAAAAGGAGTAAAAAACAACGTAAATCGCTTATTTGAGAAATATTAATAATACTAGAAGTGACGTGGGCATACCCTACAGGTACTCGAGTTTGGCATATACGGTCCAGATACTGCAGAATCCCACGGTGTTGCCAAGGCCCAATACAGGGTTCAGGTGACTCACGAAAACTCCGATTGCTTGCAGCGCAAGAAGAAGCTTAAGATAGAAAGTTCAAAGGGACGAACCCTTATCTGTAACCGACTCGACCTGCTACCTGAGACCTAGCCTATCTATATAAAGGCTAGGAGGGGGCGGTGAGGAGAACAATCACAATCCTAATTTCCACAACCTCGCCATATTGCATCTGCGCACTCCTGTAACTTTTGACTCCCCCGATAATTTCAAGAGCAGATAAGCAGGAGTAGGGACCTCTACGAGGCCTGAACCTGGGTAAACCTTGCGTCCTTGTGTGCTTGTTTGCTAGCCGATTGATGCCTCCAGCGCTCCCTCCTTCTCCAAAACCTAAATCCATAACAATGGGCACTGAGGAGTTAATCCCTCGTCAATTGGTGCCGTCTGTGGGAATTGGGAGTGCTGACGTCGCGGCTTCTTTGGCCCCGTCAACCGCGATCTACAACTCTGCAACATCGGAGATACACTAGCTCTTCGGCGCTTTCGACTTCACCGTCCTCATGCCGGCCACTCGCCTGGCCTTCGAGTCTGTGGGAGATGGGATCGGCCTGGCGATCGGGAGCTTACGCTTCCAAGTTGGTCAGCTAGGCACACTTCGCCTCCCTGATCAGCCGACGGTTCCCGCGATTGCTCCAGCATCATGGTTTCCACCACCAATCGGCACCCTAAGAAAGCTCAACGCCCCGACAACAGTTGGGAGTACGGACGGCGATAGCAATCACGGATCCGATCTGGGTGACCTGGCCATAGAGGATGGAGCCCGCGGCTCCAGATCTGAGAGTTGTGGGAGCAACAGCTTCCCCAACCACTTCATGTGCACCGTCATCAACGCAGGCGACACCGGTGTCAATCGCGACAACAACGACACTGGTCCATCCAATGGTGGGAACGGTAGCCCCACCAGCGGAGCACCCACCAACGGCACGCCCATCAACAGCACGACCGTCAACAATGGGACAGACGGGAACCCAAACCTCACGGCGAATGGGCGCGCCGAGGAGAGCATGCTGATCAAACTCAACGATAACAAGTGGGCCCACTGCCGCGAGGCTCTGTGGGGTAATCCTCCCCCATAGACTCATCGTAACAAATGCTGATGGGCTACCACTGGCTACTCAACGAGGAGTACAAGCGCCAGCAGCAAGTAATCGCGCAGCTCGATGAGCGCAGAAAAGCAGCGGACGAGTCGAGCCTTCGACAGGCCCAACTTTCCTCCATGAGAGGATCCTCTTCCAAGGGCAACGACCATGTGGCTACCAAACATCAATCTCGACTGGCCCACCTCACCGACAAGGAGCGCGAAGAAGCCATGAAAGTCCTCGACTTCGGCTCTATGACGGTGGATACGCGGGGCAACATGCTCCTGAAGACACCGTAAGTAGCGGTGACAGCGGCCACCATCTACCTCCTCAACAACCAGCCACCGACTAGAGATCCACGAGCTGCCATGCACCAATCTACGATCGCGGGCCTGGGGCTAGTCGAAGCTGCCCTCGTCAAGGAGCCAACACCGGAGCCAAAAAAAGGTAAAACTCCGGACAAGTACTACTACTCGTACTCCTCCAGCAACGACAACCACGATCTATCATGGCAACGTTGCTCACGGTGGCACGACCATGACTATGACGCGCGTGATGACATCATGCACCGCAAGGTCGACAAGATGCAGGCGAGGCACGCTCGTTTGACTGACTCGGAAGATGAAGAGGTAGAGCTCTGCGGTGCCAGATGCTTCAGCAGAGCCATCAGGAAGAAGCGAATGCCCAAGGGGTTCAAACTCCCATCAGAGAACCTGAAATTTGACGGCCTACATGACCCACAAATCTGGCTGGAGGATCACATCTCCTCTATCAGATTAAATGGCAGAAGCTCAAGCACGGCAATGCAATGCTTGCAGCTATAGCTGCAAGGCGCGGCCCGCGCGTGGATCAACAATCTCCCGCGCGGATCAATTCACAGCTGGGAGGAGCTGGTCTATAGCATCGTGCGCAACTTTAAGGGCACCTATAAAAGGCCCGCATCGATCAAAGAACTAAGAGGCTGCCATCAAAGGTCCAGTGATTCGCTGTGCTCGTACATCCAGAGGTGGTCCATCATCAAGAACTCCACAAAAAATATCTCGGAGGACCACGCAATCGACGCGTTCAATGGCGGTGTTTGCCGTATAGAGCTCAGGGAGGAGCTGGGCCACTTGAAGCCCAACACAATCGACCACCTGATGGAGATTGTGAATCGGTGGGTGGACGGAGAGGACTTGGTGAAAAACCGTACCTACTCCGATGATGACGACGACCTTGGGCGCAGACACGGCCGCCGAGGGAAACGTCAAATGCGCGTCTACGAGGACCGCGAAGAAGTCAACATGGTCATGGCTGGCTACACCGACAAATGTGACGACAACCGCCACAGCGGATACCGCGATAACGGGACAACCATGCAAGTGTGGCAACGCCGCAATCGCGACGAGGCACCCGGACTATCCATCCAGGACAAACTGTCCGGACCATGCAACGTACACTTCTACATCGACAAGCATGACGGCAAGAAAAAGTCCAGCCATCTTCTCAAGGACTGCCGCGAGTTCCTCAAGCTCCACGAAGGCCTGGCCAAGATGAAATGCGACGTGATGAACCAGGGATACGGAGCTGCCCCGGGCGCCGTGGCTCACGGAGCACAACCACCTCCACCTAGGGCACCACTAGCTATGGCTGCACCAGTCCAGAACCATGCGGCGAACCATACCCGCGAGCGCTAGGCAATATGGGGATGATCCAAAAGGGACGTCCCTCAAATCGAGTGCAGAAGGCAATCACTCGCCAAGTCAATTTGGCGATAAACTCTCCACCTTCCACCACTGAGTACCTCAGTGGAAGAGAGTCCTGTATCACCTTCGACAAGCGCGACCACCCGTGCTAAGTACCTCGCCTAGGGCACTGTCCCCTCGTACTCGAGGCGTAGATTGGGCGCTTCGATATGAGTCGTGTCTTCATGGACGACGGAAGCGGCATCAACCTCATATTCGCAAGTACCTTGCGCGCGATGAGGATCCCTCTAACCTGTCTGGAAGTTTCAGACACAATGTTCCACAACATCGTCCCAGGGAAGGGAGTGTACCTCCTAGGAAAAATCAACCTCGACGTCATCTTCGGCACGCTGCAAAATTTCTAGCGAGAACGCATCAACTTCGAAGTCATCGATTGGCCCTCACAGTACCACTGCATCCTCGGACGTGTCGCGTTCGCAAGGTTCATGGTGGTACCACACTACGCCTATCTACAGATGAAGATGCTAGGCCCAAACGGCGTCATCACAATCAACAGAAGCTTCGAGAGGTCCAATAGCTGCGATAGGGAATTCAACAGAATCTCCTAGTCCTTCGGCATGCAAGAGGAACTCGCAAGACTGAAGGAGTCGACAGACAATAGTCTGCCTCCCGTGAGCAAGCCAAGCTCACCCGACCTCTCCTTCGACTCATCGGTGCACACCAAGAAAGTCCATGTCCACCCAACAGACCTAGCCAAGATGGCCCTCATCGCGAACAACTTGAGTTCCGCATAGGAACTCGCGCTCATCGAGTTCCTCCGTGAGCACTAGGAAATCTTCTACTGGTGTCCAGTGGACATGCCAGGAGTTCCCAGGGAATTCGCCGAGTACTCACTCAACGTGAATCCAGACGTAAGGCTAGTCAAGAAGACAATACCGCGACTGTCTGAACCAAGAGCAAAAGCGGTCGGTATGGAGATCAATTGACTCCTCGACGCAAATTTCATACGCGAGATCAAGGAAAGCACCTGGCTCGCAAATACAGTGTTTGTGCCTAAAAAGGACACAAATATCCTGCGGATGTGCGTAGACTTCACCTCCTTGAACAAGCGCTGCCCGAAGGATCACTCCCGTTGCCACGGATGGATCAAATAATCGACTCCACTGCAGGATGCGAGCGCATATGCTTCCTCAATGCCTACTCATGCTACAATCAGATTCGAATGAAGGAGGAATACCAAGAAAAAACGGTGTTCACAACACCCTTTGGTGTGTTCTGCTACAACATGATGCCCTTCAGGCTAAAAAATGCCAGAGCCACCTACCAGCGGTGTATGCAGGGCTGCCACAAGAATCAACTTGGTTGCAATATCCAAGTTTACGTCGACAACATCTTCATCAAAACCAAAGAGGAAGCCACGTTAATCGATGATCTCTGCAAGCCCTTTGATAACCTCGACCGCTACTAGATCAAGCTCAATCCGGAGAAATGTGCCTTCGGCGTACCATCTGGGTAATTACTCGGGTATCTCATCTCTGCGAGAGATATCAAAGCAAACCCGAAGAAAATAAAAGACATACTGGCCATGGAGAAGCCGAAAAATGTAAAAGGCGTCCAACAGCTGGCAGGGCGAATCACGGCGCTCAGTCGATTCGTCAGTCGAATGGGCGAAAAGGCTACACCGACAAATGTGACGACAACCGCAACAGCGGATACCGCGATAACGGGACAACCACGCAAGTGTGGCAACACCGCACTCGCGACGAGGCACCCGGACTATCCATCCAGGACAAACTGTCCGGACCGTGCAACGTACACTTCTACATCGACAAGCATGACGGCAAGAAAAAGTCCAGCCATCTTCTCAAGGACTGCCGCGAGTTCCTCAAGCTCCACGAAGGCCTGGCCAAGATGAAATGCGACGCGATGAACCAGGGATACGGAGCTGCCCCGGGCGCCGTGGCTCATGGAGCACAACCACCTCCACCTAGGGCACCACTAGCTATGGCTGCACCAGTCCAGAACCATGCGGCGAACCATACCTGCGAGCGCTAGGCAATATGGGGATGATCCAAAAGGGGCGTCCCTCAAATCGAGTGCAGAAGGCAATCACTCGCCAAGTCAATTTGGCGATAAACTCTCCACCTTCCACCACTGAGTACCTCAGTGGAAGAGAGTCCTGTATCACCTTCGACAAGCGCCACCACCCGTGCTAAGTACCTTGCCTAGGGCACTGTCCCCTCGTACTCGAGGCGTAGATTGGGCGCTTCGATATGAGTCGCGTCTTCATGGACGACGGAAGCGGCATCAACCTCATATTCGCAAGTACCTTGCGCGCGATGAGGATCCCTCTAACCTGTCTGGAAGTTTCAGACACAATGTTCCACAACATCGTCCCAGGGAAGGGAGTGTACCTCCTAGGAAAAATCAACCTCGACGTTATCTTCTGCACGCTGCAAAATTTCTAGCGAGAACGCATCGACTTCGAAGTCGTCGACTGGCCCTCACAGTACCACTGCATCCTCGGACGTGTCGCGTTCGCAAGGTTCATGGTGGTACCACACTACGCCTATCTGCAGATGAAGATGCCAGGCCCAAACGGCGTCATCACAATCAACAGAAGCTTCGAGAGGTCCGATAGCTACGATAGGGAATTCAACAGAATCTCCTAGTCCTTCGGCATGCAAGAGGAACTCGCAAGACTGAAGGAGTCGACAGACAATAGTCTACCTCCCGTGAGCAAGCCAAGCTCACCCGACCTCTCCTTCGACTCGTCGGTGCACACCAAGAAAGTCCATGTCCACCCAACAGACCTAGCCAAGATGGCCCTCATCGCGAACAACTTGAGTTCCGCATAGTAACTCGCGCTCATCGAGTTCCTCCGTGAGCACTAGGAAATCTTCTACTGGTGTCCAGTGGACATGCCAGGAGTTCCCAGGGAATTCGCCGAGTACTCACTCAACGTGAATCCAGACGTAAGGCTAGTCAAGAAGACAATACCGCGACTGTCTGAACCAAGAGCAAAAGCGGTCGGTATGGAGATCAATTGACTCCTCGACGCAAATTTCATACGCGAGATCAAGGAAAGCACCTGGCTCGCAAATACAGTGTTTGTGCCTAAAAAGGACACGAATATCCTGCGGATGTGCGTAGACTTCACCTCCTTGAACAAGAGCTGCCCGAAGGATCACTTCCCGTTGCCACGGATGGATCAAATAATCGACTCCACTGCAGGATGCGAGCGCATATGCTTCCTCAATGCCTACTCATGCTACAATCAGATTCGAATGAAGGAGGAATACCAAGAAAAAACGGTGTTCACAACACCCTTTGGTGTGTTCTGCTACAACATGATGCCCTTCGAGCTAAAAAATGCCGGAGCCACCTACCAGCGGTGTATGCAGGCCTGCCACAAGAACCAACTTGGTTGCAATATCCAAGTTTATGTCGACAACATCTTCATCAAAACCAAAGAGGAAGCCACGTTAATCGATGATCTCTGCAAGCCCTTTGATAACCTCGACCGCTACCAGATCAAGCTCAATCCGGACAAATGTGCCTTCGGCGTACCATCTGGGTAATTACTCGGGTATCTCATCTCTGCGAGAGATATCAAAGCAAACCCAAAGAAAATAAAAGGCATACTGGCCATGGAGAAGCCGAAAAACGTAAAAGGCGTCCAACAGCTGGCAGGGCGAATCATGGCGCTCAGTCGATTCGTCAGTCGAATGGGCAAAAGGCACTGCCCTTCTACCAACTTCTCCGCAAAGCTGACAAGTTCGAGTGGACAGACGAAGCACAAGAAGCATTCGAAGACCTCAAGCATCTACTATCCACTTCGCCAGTATTGGTCACACCTCGTGGAAAGGAGCCGCTATTGCTATATATCTCCGCCACCAACCAGGTGGTTAGCACCGTACTCATGGTGGAACGAGCCAAAGAAAATAAGGTCCACGGGGTTTAGCGCCCAATATACTACCTCAGCGAGGTTCTCACGCCAACAAAGCAGTGGTACCCGCACTACCTGAAGCTGGCGTACGGTGTCTTCATGACAGCCAGGCGACTGCGCCACTACTTCCAGGAGCACCCAATCGTGGTGGTCAACGACACCCTGCTCGGGCACATACTCAATAATCCCGACGCCACTAGACGAGTCGCACTCTGGAAATCGAACTATCTTCACGAGACATCACATACGAGAAGCACGACACGATAAAATCGCAAGTTCTCCCGGACTTCCTCATACACTGGATGGAGAACCAGCTCCCAGACAAGCCAGATATGTCCTACCTCTGGACAAGGCACTTCGACGGGTCCAAGCGAAAGGACGGAGCTGGCGCAGGTGTCATACTGACATCGGCCTAAGGAGACAAGATGGAATATGTTCTGCGCATGCAATTCATAGCCTCCAACAACGAAGCCGAATACGAAGCCATGATCCATGGAATGCAGATGGTGAAAGCTTGTGGCGCCAAATGGCTCATCATCTACGGAGACTCCAAGCTGGTGGTCAACCAAACAATGCACGAGTGTGACGCCCTGAGCGATAACATGATCGCCTACCGCGACCTCTACGACACACTCGAGGGAGACTTTGATGGTTGCGAGCTGCGACACGTTGGCCGCAGAAGCAATGAGGAAGCAGACATACTCGCCAACATCAGCTCCACCTGCGCCCCAATACCACCTAGAGTATTCCTAGAGTGCATCTGCGAACGCTCCATCAATCCCAAGGATCCAAAGAAGAAGGCAAGCACGCCAATAGGCTCGGGGGCTACGCAACCCAACGAGCCAATGGCACTCGAGGACATGGAGCCTGATATAGGACTCAAAGGCCCAATGGTGGTCATGATGATCGAGCCATCTTGGACACAACCGTATATCACATACCTTCTCAGCAATAGGCTCCCAGATGACCCGACTGATGCACGACACATAGCACGACGATGCAAGGCATTCGCCCTTATCAACGACGAACTATACAACACGCCCTTATCACAAGAGTTCTTCAGAGGTGCGTCTCCAATGGAGACGGAAGAGCCATCCTCGACATACACGAAGGCACCTACGGACACCATGCGGGCAGTCGCACCCTCGTCGCCAAAGCTCTACGAGCTGGATTCTACTAGTCAACGACCATGCATGTTGCCAAGGATATCGTACAACGCTGCAACTTTTGCCAGCAATTCACGGATAAACCGCACGCACTAGGCGTAGAGATCAGGCCAATACCAGTGGCTTGGCCCTTTGCACAATGGGGACTCGACATGGTCGGCAAGCTCCCGAGGTCCTCGCGAGGAGGCTATGTCTACCTCCTAGTCACGGTCGACAAATTCACCAAGTAGATCGAGGCCATGCCTGTGACAAATCAGTCAGGAGCTAGCACTATCAAGTTCTTCGAGTCCATCATCTACCGTTTTGGGGTGCCACATAGCATCAGCACGGACAACGGGACAAACTTCACCTCCAAGGAGTTCCAGGAATTCTGCGAAGACCTGGGAATAAATATTAGCTACGCCCCAGTGTCTCACCCCCAGACCAACGGTCAAGTCGAAAAGGCCAACGGCCTCATCTTCATTGGAATCAAGAAACGACTCCTTCGTCCACTCGAACGAGCTGCTGGGTGCTGGCCAGACGAGCTGCAGTTCATACTTTGGAGCCTACGCACAACTCCAAAAGCGCCACGGGCTACACTCCGTTCTTCATGGTGCACAGCGCTGAAGCGGTGCTACCTACAGAAGTATGCTACAAAGCCCCACGGGTGGTTGCATACAGCGAGAAGGAGTCAACTCTCGCACTCAAAGACTCCGTCGACCTCCTGGACGAGGCATGCGAGATTGCAGCAGAGAGACCCACGATCTACCAGCAGAGCCTCCGCAACTACCACAACAAAAGGCCACGCCCTAGATCCTTCGTCGAAGGAGAGCTGGTCCTGTGACTTAAGAAGCAAGGGCATCTCAAGTTCGAGTCCCCTTGGTAAGGACCTTATGTGATTACCGAAGTAATCCTAGGTGGCGTCTATCGCCTTAAAGATTTCAAGAGCGGAATCGCATACTCCAACCCCTGGAACATCGTGCAGCTGTGCTGTTTCTATCCTTAGATGTTTTTTACTTCACAAATAAGGCTATTCAGCCAGGATACTTAGCCACACATTGTACCTCGTACTATTCTGCGAATAAAATAAAGCTAAGTGCCCCAAAACTTAGTGTATTTTTTTGTTTTTCTTGCAATTTTATCACTCGGGGGCTGCGCCGCCCTTTACACCTTCATTCTACAAACAAATCATAGTATCCTGAGTAGCTGACATATTACCAATCGAACCCTTGATAAAAACCAACCCAGCTGCAATGCACCTGATAGGTTGGCAAGGTGCTGAGATAAATACACGTCAGGCTAACGAAAAGGAACTACAGAGTACAACTCACTCGCAAAATAATAGAAGCTAACAAGTTCGTCCCATGTTAATGGGTATTAAATACACCCGCCATAATCATATGAAATTTACAACACTTATACATCTATGTGCAGGATACAAATTATGCTACTGCTGCAAAAGAAGAACATTCGTTTGCTCTTCAAAGAAGTCGGTGATGTCCTCTGCTAGCTGATCAACCGCTTCATAATGCGGTACCATGTTCCAAGTCATCCCTTCTGGCGTCGGCGGCGGTCCAACAGCAATAGACGTGATGTCCACATCTGGCCTATTGATACGTCGAAAACGTATCTAGAATTTTTTATGCTCCATGCTTGTTTATATCAACTATCTTATGTTTTGCCTACATTTTGAGATAATTTTATACATTTTATAGAAATAACTTATTAACAAGATGCCACAGTGCTAGTTGCCTGTTTTCTGCTGTTTTTGGTTTCAGAAAAGCTCGTAAATAAATATTCTCGGAATTGGACGGGACAAAAGCCAAAGTTCCTATTTTACCAGAAGACTCACGGAGCCAGAAGACGAGACGGAGAGGGGCCATGAGGGGCCCAGACCACCTGGTGGCGCGGGCCATGCCAGGCCGCGCTAGGGGGTGGTGTGGCCACCTCGGGTGCCCATCGACCTTGCCTCTTTGCCTATAAAAGCCTCCTGAGACGAAACCCTAGGGATGAGATCATAATTCCATGAAAAGTTCCGCCACTGAAGAGGAGATTCGAGGGACAGAAGTCTCTGTTCCGGCACCCTGCCGGGACGGGGAAGTGCCCCCGGAGCCATCTCCATCGACTCCACCGCCATCTCCATCGCTGTTGCTGACTCACATGATAAGGAGGGAGTAGTTCTCTCTCGAGGCTATGGGCTCTACCGGTAGCTATGTGTTCATTTCTCTCTCTTGACATCATGAGCTTTGTAATCAAAGATCTCTTCTGCTACTCAAGTGCTTTAATTAATCTCTGCTTATCCCCACGTGTGTGAAGTTGACAGTGTGCACACTGTGTGGCACTTTGGCTAAGGTTATATAAATACTTATCATGAGTATAATTTGAGTTGGATATCTCTATGAGATTGTGGTGTTTGTTGGAACCATCTAGCGCTCAAGGTGACAGTGAGGGGTTATCTGGATGCGGAATGCGAACTTTAAGGTGTGATGTTATAGCCCTACATCGTCCAACCGGAGAGTAGTTCAGGATAGAATAATGAAGATAAGATATTTATATTAGAGTGTCCACTAGTGAAACTATGATCCATAGGCCTTGTTTATAAGCATTGAAACACCATTTATAATCAGTCCTATTACATGTTTTCTTGCTGCCACTATTATTTCAGATTGCAATTACCACTTATAATCATTCATACTACTTGACGAGGGTTTAACTCGTCAATGCCCATTGTTATGGACTTGGGTTTTGGAGAAGGAGGGAGCGCTAGAGACATCTATCGGCTAGCAAACAAGCACACAGGGGACAAAGGATTTACCCAGGTTCAGGCCTCGTAGAGGTTCCTACTTCTGCTTGTCTGCTCGTGGAATTATTGAGGGAGTCGAAAGTTACAACGGTGCGTAGATGCAATCTGGCGATGGTTTGTGGAAGCTAGGGTTGCGTGTGTCCTCCTCGCCGCCCCCTCCTAGCCTTTATATAGATAGGCTAGGTCTCGGGTAGCAGGTCAAGTCGGTTACAAGTTAGGGTTTTCCCCTTCAAACTTTCTATCTTTAGCTTCTTCTTGTCCTTCAAGCAATCGAGAGTCCGTAGGTTACTCGAGTCCCTCCATCCGGGCCTTGGCGACACCGTGGGCCTGTATGTATTTGGACCATATACACAAAGCTCGAGTACCTGTAGGGTATACCCATGTCAGTAGCCCCCGAGTGTCCAGTGGAATCGCAGATTCGACTAGGGACTTTTTGAAGCCTTCGAGTGCCTAAATGAGTACATTTCGATCACTTTTATTTGTGTCATAGGGATTGTTGATATACGTGCCTGATATAACCAAAGTATCGGTATCAGTTAACCACCTTAGGGTGAAACAACACAATCTACTCAAATTCGAGTCCCCGGACTCGAATCTGGAAAAGTGCTGGTGTAATTCGACTCAGGCCGCGGAGGTCTTACAGGAGTCGAATTCCAGTTATATGGGTGTGAGCACTTGACGCGTCCGTCAAGGCATGCTCATCGTGCCTGTAGGCACGAATATGTTTCTGGTAGTCTTGTGATTAAATGCGTTGCTGGTTCAGGTCTTACCTTCACGCCGTGAAGCGCGACATCAATTTTATCATCGCGGAGCGATTCGGGTGACCGGAGAGCGATCTCTTTGTAGGAAAAAATTATGAGGCGGTATCGCCATGAGTTTCGAGTGTGGATGTTATCAACACACAGTTTTTTGTACAAATAATCATAGGGTGCGCGACCAGCGCTCCCTATGGGAGTAGCCCCAGAGTGCCTGGTTGAGTCGAAGACTCAGACAGGGACTAAAGAACTTTTGCGACTACTGTCGTCTTTTGCTTGCTTGTTTCAGTCGATGACTGTGCGGTACTAAAATACTTTTACATTGTCGTCTTTTGCCTACTTGTTTCATCGATGACTCCGGAGTACTAAAATACTTTTCATTGCGTCATCTTTTGCACTGCTTGTTTCGGCACTCCCTATGGGAGTAACCCATGTCCATAATCGAACTGTGTTTGGTGGTTGGGTTTGCTTTTGTGATTGTCCATGTTCACGCAACAAGAAAAAGAAAAGTCGAGGGTGCGGCCCGCTCCCTATGGGAGTAGCCCCCGAGTGCTTGGTGGAGTCGAAGACTCCAGCAAGGACTAAAAATAGTCAAAGTTTTCCACTGCATAGCCTTGGTGACGTCAGTGCTGACGCTTGTATGACCTTAGTTGCCCGCGTGAGCGATTTTGAAGGGACGTGATGAGCGGTGGGTCCCACTTTCTGACTTTGATTTGACTGGGCGTGTGTAATCTTTTTTTAACTGTGCCTCCTCGATTTCCGCGTGTAATGGTAGAAGTGGGGGGGGGGGGGGGGTTCGCGCTTCCTCTTCTCCATGTGTCCAACGCGATGCGTGCCATGCGTCCAATAGGGTTTTTGTCAGCCGTTGGATTGCATCTCCCAGGGGTTAAGTAGCGATGCTGCGGCGGTAATTTCCCATCTGCGCTCTTTCTTCCTTGCTGCCATCGCCATTGCTGTTGCTTTTCTGCTTTCCCCTGCGCCCATCTTCTCCACGACGCTGGACCAACTCCGTTCGTTCCCGAGCTACTTCCTTCGCTCACATCACCGCTGCGCAATGGGGAAGAAGAAGAGAGGCGCTGCCGCTGATTCCGCGGCCACCCTCACTGCAGCGAAGAAGAAAGGTGGCTCCGCTGCTGCGAGCACCAGCACCGCCGCCGTCGGGAAGAAGAAGGTCGCGGGCACCCGCGTGACCAATGGCGCATGGCGCCCCTCTATCATCAAGGCGTCAGATCTCCGTCTTCTTCACCAAGATGGAGTTATCTCTGCAGCAGTCGCTGATGCGCGCGTCCCCAGCGGTGAGACCATTCCTTCTCCTCCCGCTGGTTTTCGAGTGATGTTTCTTGCATTCATCATTCGCGGTCTTTCTTGCCTCTTCACCCCTTTCTTCGGGGTCTTCTTTGTTTCTATGGGCTCCAGCTCCATCAGCTGTCCCCAAATTCGCTCCTCCACATCACTTGTTTCATCACTCTCTGCGAGTGCTGGCTCGGAATCGAGCCACACTTTGGTCTTTTCAAGCGCATCTTTAAATTGAAGCGTTAGTCCGCATCTGGCTCTTTAGTTTATGATGTAGGTGGTTGCGGAATCCACGTCGACCCATCCGCCACCTACTTCGATATCAAGCTTACCAAGTCCGTCCAGGGATGGAGGGACAAATGGTTCTATGTTCGTGACCAGAAGGCCAAGGACGAGCACTTTGGACTCGCACCTTTCGATCCCGCGACTCCCTGCAAGAAGATGCGTTCTTGGAATAACGTGATCATGGCTTCCGAACTCGCGGAGACAGACGTGCTATATCAGCGCGTCTGCGACCTCGAGAGTCGCATAGGTGCAGAAGAGGGAGGCTGCGCCCTTGTCAGGACTTGGCTGCATCGTCGCGTCCAGCCTCTCCAGGCCAGGGTCCATCCCATGTTTCAATGGGGTGGCGCTAATGATTCCACTCGCGTGTCTACTGATGGCATGTCCGCGAGTGAGGTAGATAAGAGGGTGTGACTGGTCACGAAGTACACCCTCAAGGATGTGCTTCCGAACGAGCCAGTCGTTCCTCCTTTTGATGCTTCGAATCCTCCTCCTGAGGTACAGTTGTGCTACGTAGTAGCTTATTTTCTCGATTGCGTTTTCTGTTTCTTATCTGTTATGTTTGCTGATCTTTACTGTTTGTATGCAGGAGTGGGCGGTGTCGCCTTGTATGCCTCCCCTCCCTGAGGGGATTATTCCTCGTGAAGCTTTGGAAGAGGACGAGTCTGAGTCGACTGTCCCTTCTGATGTGGAAGAGGAAGCCCCCGAGTCCGAGAGCCCGGATACTCTCAAGCGTTCGCGTAGCGGGGATTCCAACGCGTCGACTCCTTCAACTCTAGGAGGCGCGGCTGTTGGCGCGGAGTCGCCAATTCCCGCCGTTCCTGTGAGGGCTGTGGCACCGTCTTCTCGCAAGAAGATGCGATTGCCCAAGGAGTCTTCGTCGGAGTCGGCGGAGGCCACGTTTGATCTTGACAAATTTGACTGGTAATTTTGTTAGTGCATTCATTCTTCTCTGTTTTCTTCTTGCTGGCTTTGCCCTGGAGTTTGCCCTTTCTGAGTGCGGATTTTGTCTTGCAGTCAAGAGGCGTCGTCATCTTCTGGCGACGTCGAATTTTTGAAGGAATTGGGACTCGCGACTTCAAGGGCGAAGGTAGAGGTCGAGCGCGCTCCTTCTCCGGCGGCGGCCCACTCCGGGCACAATTCTTTGAGCTCTCCTCACGTAGGGGAGCATCGAGTAGTTGCTCGGACGACGGTTCAGCAAACTTCTTCAGAGTCGCTGGAGGACCATGTATGTATAGCTTTCCTTCTTTTTTAATGTGGCAGTCAACGCCTTCTGCTGCCCTCTGCTGACTCCTTGTTTTGTGCGATGGCTCCTTGTAAAGGAAGCCACGCAGGTGGCAGAGCAGGTGATGGCGATGGGTCGCCAGCATGCGATGCTGGAGACGCGCCACCGCATGGTCGAGAGTAAGTGTTCTATACTTATTCTTTTCGTCTTCTCTCTGTTTTCGTATAATCGACTGACAACCAATTATTGACTGCCGTGTAGCTGAGCATAACGCTTTACTGCGCGATGTCGCCATGTTGCAGAAGACACTAGCCACAGCTATGAAGGGGCGCGACAAGGCAATCGCGGCTCGTGATGATGCCTAGAAGCGCGAAGAGGATCTGCGTGCCTCCTTTGCACCCAGGGAGAAGTTGTTCGAAGAGCAACTGTTCTCAGTCGCCAAGGCCCTCTCAGGTACCTTTATTGGTAGATATTTTATTGATGTTCTTCTCTGCCTCTGTAGTGCCGGTGGCACTAGAAGTTTGATCCATGTGTGTATTTTGGTGTAGATGCTGGCGGCTTGAGTTTTGATCCACAAGCCCTTTGTCGCGATGACGCTCTGGCGGGCGCAGTATCTGCGGTCGAGGATCATAGCGCCGCTGTCCAAAATACGTTGTCCAAGGCCAAGGCCACCCTGAGTCACCTCCGGGAGGAGCTGATGCCGAAGGCAGAGCTTGTCGACAATGTGGAAGAGCTGGTGGAGTCGCTCGCTGGGGTGTGCCTGCCACGTACAAGAACTCCCTCCGCATAGCTAGCGCGACCATGTCGCTTGCCATGGTGCAAGCCCACGGAGTCGAAGTAGATCCTTCTGCGGTGTCGAAGACGATGCCTGTTGGCGCGGATGGTCAGCAGGTAGTATTCGCTCCCTTTGCGACTGCCTATGCCAGATATGGCCATTCCTTGATAAACACTATTGCCAAGTATTCGAAGGAGCTCAATCGTGCGAAGAAGGCGGCGAAAACTTCGGCCTCAGGGGCCGGCGGAAAGTCAGTGGCATCTGATACTGCCACGAACTTGATGAAGCCCCCGAGGTCATCAAAGTCGAAGAAGCCAGCTGCTTCGTAGTTTGTTTCTTGTCATATTTGATGACTTGCTCTTTTGATTGGAGAACATGCCTGTCGGCGAATGTGTTTGTAGATACCCTTATGCTGATCCTGAATGCGTATGTTACTTTTGACTTTTGAGTTGGTCGCCTTATTTGCCTCTGGTTTGATTTTTGGTAGGGTACATCAAGTGGTCCTATGGGGGGAACCCCGGACTCGCCGTCTCTTGAGGATACAATGGCACCACCATGCTCCAGGGTAGAGGAGCTGTCCTTGCTTTCGCGACTTCGTGATCGCGTTAAGCAACTGGAGCGTGAGTTGCCCGTGATCCATGATAGCAGACGTGTGGAAGTCAAAGGCTGAAAAAGCCGCCGCCCGCGAGCAATATCTGCTTGGCGAGGTGACGCAGCTGGGCGACCAGTTTAAGTGTTAGTTTGCTCATCCTCGTCTTTTCCTTTGTAGTTAATCGCAATGGTACGTTGTACTCATGCTGTTGATGCTGCTTTGTGTAGTTGTTAGCGCATACCATCCGCAGGAGGAGAGGGATAGGATTGCCATCCGTCTTCATGATCTCACCCAGGAGCAACTTCAGGAGAGTGGATACTTCTGGGTAGATCATGATCGCGCGACTGCGTTGGCGACCCTGCAGGATCGCGCGTCGCGAGTGCTGCTCTTTCTAAAGAAGTCACAGTCATGTTTGAAGAACATCTATCGGGCGATGTTCCCGCTGGATGATACTCCATCAAGCCTGCTGGCTCTCCTGCTGGCTCTCCTGTCCGTGGTTCGCGAGTGCATGAGGCAGCAGTTGGTGGCTGGTGCCAAGGCTGCCCTTTCCATGGTGCGTTTGCACAGGCCTGACGTGGATGTCACCGCCATTGCCTCTGGGCCACCGGTGCCACCAGTAGGATCTTCCTGGAACATGGTGCCGCATTATCAGGCGGTGGACCGTCCAGCCGAGGAGGTCGTCGACTTCTTCGAGGAACAGACTAATGTTCTTCTGTTGCAAGGGTAGACAAATATGTATCCTGCACATAAGTGTACTAGTGTTGTAAAGCTCGAATACATTTGTAGATAATTTACTATTGAATGTGTACAAATAGCTTTAAGCGTGGGGTGCGTTGCACTTATGCGAGTCCTTTTCGTTAGCCTGACCATCTTTGTATCGTTCCCTTGTCAACCTGTCAGGTGCGTTGCAGCTGGGTTGAGTTTGTGTTAAGGGGTTCGATTGATGTGCTAGCTACTCAGGATGTCGCGTTATTGTTCGAAGAACATATGTGTATAGGGTGGCGTATCCCCCGAGTATGAAAATTGACAAAGTAAAGGAGAACATAGAGTTTTGGGGCACTTAGCTTTTATTTATTCGAAGAACAGTACGAAGTACAGTGTGCGGCTAAGTAGCCTTGGCTGAATAGCCTTATTTGCGATGCAAAAGTAAAGAAGAATGACTAAGGGTAGAAGCGTCACAGTTGTGCGACGTTCCAAGGGTTGGAGTGTGCGACTCCTGTCTCTAAATCTTGAAGGTGATAGGCGCCACCTGGGATTACTTCTGTAATCACGTACGGTCCTTCCCAAGGGGACTCGAGCTTGAGATGCCCCTGCTGCTTCAGTCGCAGGACTAGGTCACCTTCGACGAAGGATCCAGGGCGAAGCCTTCTGCTATGGTAGTTGCGCAGGTTCTGCTGGTAGATCGTAGATCTTTCTGCGGCGATTTCTCTTGCTTCGTCAAGGAGGTCGACGGAGTCTTCGAGTGCGAGGGATGACTCATGCTTGCTGTAGGCGACTACGCGTGGCGCTTTGTACCGTACCTCGGCGGGTAGTACTGCCTCTGCTCCGTGTACCATAAAGAATGGCGTGTAGCCGGTGGTGCTATTTGGAGTTGTACGCAGGCTCCAGAGTACGGATTGCAGTTCATTTGGCCAGCAGCCCACGGCTTGTTCGAGTGGTCGGAGGAGTCGCTTCTTGATGCCGCTGCAGATGAGCCCGTTTGCCTTTTCCACCTGACCGTTGGTCTGTGGGTGTGCTACTGAGGCGTAGCTGATGTTCATCCCCAGGTTCTCGTAGAATTCTTGGAACTCCTTGGATGTGAAGTTCGTTCCGTTGTCGGTGATGATGTTGTGCGGCACGCCGAAGCGGTAGACGATGGACTCGAAGAACTTGACTGCGCTGTGCCCTCATTGCTTGGTCACTGGCATGGCCTCAATCCACTTGGTGAATTTGTCGACTGCGAACAAGAGGTAGACGTAGCCTCCTTGCAAGGACCTTTGAAGTTTTCCAACCATGTCGAGTCCCCACTGGGCGAAGGGCCAGGCCAATGGAATAGGCCGTAGTTCTACGCCTGGTGCGTGTGGCTTGTCCGCGAATCGCTGACAAGCGTTGCACTTTTGGACTATATCCTTGGCATCGCGCATGGCCGTGGGCCAGTAAAATCCAGCTCGTAGAGCTTTGGCAACAAGGGCACGACTGTCGGTGTGGTGCCCGCAGGTCCCTTCATGGATGTCGAGGAGGACTGCTCTTCCATCGGCTAGGGAGACGCATCATTGTAACACTGCATTTATCTGATTCACCGTTGATAACGGCGAATGCCTTGGAGCGTCGCGCGATGTGTCGTGCGTCTGTCGGGTCGTCCGGCAGGCGCTTGCTGAGGAGGTACGTAATGTACGGCTGCGTCGAGGATTGTTCGATCATCATGACGCTCATTGGTCCCTCGAGTCCTGTGTTGAGCTCCAAGTCATCGAGTGTCATTGGCTCATTGGGTGGCGTATCCCCCGAGTCCGTTGCTGCGCTTGTTTTCTTCTCTGCGGCCTTTGGCTTGATGGAGCGTTCGCATATGCGCTCGAGAAATACCCTAGGTGGTATGGGTGCGCAGGTGGAGCCTATGTTGGCGAGTGCGTCCGCCTCCTCATTGCTTTCGCGACCTATGTGTCGCAACTCGCAACCATCAAAGTCTCCTTCAAGTGTGTCGTAGAGGTCGCGGTATGCGATCATGTTGTCGTTCAGTGCGTCGCACTCGTGCATTGTTTGGTTGACGACCATCTTGGAGTCGCCATATATGATTAGCCTCTTTGCGCCGCAGGCTTTTGCCATCCTCATCCCGTGCAACTGGGCCTCGTATTCAGCCTCGTTGTTTGAGGCTGTGAACTGCATTCGCAGGATGTATTTCAGCTTGTCCCCTTGAGGTGATGTCAGTATGACACCTGCTCCTGCTCCATCTTTCCTCTTGGATCCATCGAAGTGCATTGTCTAGAGGTAGGACATGTCTGGCTTGTCCGGGAGTTGGTTTTCCATCCAATGTACGAGGAAGTCAGGGAGAACTTGCGACTTGATTGCGCCGCGCTTTTCGTATGTGATGTCTCGTGGGGACAGTTCGATTCCCCAAAGCGCGACTCGCCCTGTGGCGTTAGGGTTATTGAGGATATGTCCTAATGGGGCGTCGTTGACTACCACGATTGGGTGTTCCTGGAAGTAATGGCGCAGTCGCCAGGCGGTCATAAAGACGCCGTACGCCAGCTTCTAGTAGTGCGGGTACCGCTATTTTGTTGGCGTGAGGACCTCGCTGAGGTAGTATACCGGGCGTTGTACGCCATGGACCTTGTTTTCCTCGGCCCGTTCGACGACGAGCACTGTGCTAACCACTTGGTTGGTGGCGGAGATGTACATCAGCAGTGGTTCCCTTTCTCGTGGAGTTACCAATACTGGCGAGGTGGATAGCAAGCGCTTGAGGTCCTCGAATGCTTCTTGCGCTTCATTGGTCCACTCGAATTTGTCAGCTTTGCGGAGGAGCTGATAGAAGGGCAATGCCTTTTCTCCCATTCGACTGATAAATCGACTGAGGGCCACGATTCGTCCGGCTAGTTGCTGAACGCCTCTTATGTTCTTTGGCTTCTCCATGGCCAGTATGGCCTTTATCTTTTTCGGGTTTGCCTCAATCCCTCTCGCAGAGATGAGATACCCGAGCAGCTGCCTAGATGGTACGCCGAAGGCGCATTTGTCCGGATTGAGCTTTATCCGGTAACGATCGAGATTGGCGAAGGTTTCGTGCAAGTCGTCAATTAGAGAGGCTTCTTCCTTGGTTTTGATTACTATGTCGTCGACATAGACTTGGATGTTGCGACCTAGTTGCTCTTTGAGGCAAGCCTGCATGCACCGCTGGTACGTAGCTCCTGCGTTTTTAGCCCGAAGGGCATTGTGTTGTAGCAGAACACGCCGAAGGGCGTTATGTACGATCTTCTCCTGGTCTTCCTCCTTCATTCGAATTTGGTTATAGCCTGAGTAGGCGTCGAGGAAGCAGAGGCGCTCGCATCCAGCGGTGGAGTCGATGATTTGATCGATCCGTGGTAGCGGGAAGTGATCTTTTGGGCAATGCTTGTTTAAAGAAGTGAAGTCCACGCACATCCGTGTCCTTTTTTGGTACCAGCACTGTATTGGCGAGCCAAGTGTTTTCCTTGATCTCGCGTATGAATTTGGCCTCGAGGAGTCTGTTGATCTCCATTCCGACTGCCTGTGCCCGTGGCTCAGACAGTCGCCTGATTGTTTGCTTGACTGGCCTTGCGTCGGGATTGACGTTGAGTGCGTGCTCGGTGAATTCCCTGGGAACTCCTGGCATGTCCGCAGGACACCAGGAGAAAATTTCCCAGTGCTCACGGAGGAATTCGACGAGCGCGAGTTCCTATGCGGGACTCAAGTTGTTGGCGATGAGGGCCGTTTTAGCGGGATCTGATGGATGGACCTGCACCTTCTTTGTGTGCACAGATGAGTCGAAGGAGAGGTCAGGTGAGCTTGGCCTACTCAGGGGGGGGCAGACTGTTGTCTGTCGTTTCCTTCAATCACGCGAGCTCCTCCTGCATGCCGAAGGACTAGGAGATTCTGTTGAATTCCCTGTCGCAACTGTCAGATCTCTCGAAGCTCCCGTTGATCGTGATGACGCTGTTGGGACCTGGCATTTTCATCTGCAGGTAGGCGTAGTGGGGTACTGCCATGAACCTAGCGAACGGGACGCGTCCGAGGATGCAGTGGTATTGTGAGGGCCAGTCGACGACCTCGAAGTCGATGCGCTCGCGCTAGAAGTTCCTTGGCGTGCCGAATATGATGTCGAGGTTGATTTTGCCCAGGGGATATACGCCTTTCCCTGGGACGATGCCGTCGAACGTTGTGTCCGATGCCTCCAAGCAGGTTAGAGGGATCCTCATTGCTCACAAGGTACTCGCGAATATGAGGTTGATGCCGCTTCCGCCATCCATGAAGACGCGACTCATGTCGAAACCTCCAATTTGCGCCTCGAGTACGAGGGGGCAATGACTTGGGCGAGGTACTTGAGGCGGGTGGTCGCGTTTGTCGAAGGTAATGCACGACTCACTACCACTGAGGTACTCAGTGGTGGATGGTGGCGAGTGCGTGGCCAAGTTGACTTGGCGAGTGATGGCCTTTTGCACCCTATTGGAGGGGCGCCCCTTTTGGATCATCATGGTACCCATGGCCCGTGGGTACGGTTCGCCTCCGTGGTGCTGGTCCGGTGCAGCTCCGTTCGGGGGTGGCCCAGGTGGTGGTGGTGGTGCGCCATGTGCCACGGCGCCTGGAGCATCTCCGTAGCCTCTTTCGACTGCATTGCGGTTCATCTGAACCAATCCCTCATGTAGCTTGAGGAACTCGTGGCAGTCCTTGAGGAGGTGGCTGGACTTTCTCTTGCCATCATGCTTGTCGATGTAGAAGTGTACCGTGCATGGCCCGGACAGTTTGTCCTTGATGGAGGTCGCGGGTGCTTCATCGTGAGTGCGGCGTTGCCACACTTGCGTGGTTTTCCTGGAGTCGCGGTACCCGCCGCTGCGGTATCCGCTGTTGCGGTTATCGTCGCGTCTATCAGCGTAGCCGGCTACGACCATGTTGACGTCATCGTGATCGTCGTAGACGCGCATGCGACGCTTACTCCGGCGGTCGCGTCTTCGTTCGAGTTCTGCCTCCTCGTCAGAGTGAACGTGGTTCTTCATCGAATCTTCTCCATCAGCCCACCGATTCGCGATCTCCATCAGGTGGTCGATGGTCTGGGGCTTTGAGCGGCCTAGCTCCTCCCTGAGTTCCATCCGGCAGACACCATCGTTGAATGCATCAATCGCGCGGTCTTCCGAGATGTTCTCCGCGGAGTTCTTGATGATGGACCACCTTTGGATGTAAGAGCGCAGCGATTCGCCAGATCTTTGCTGGCAGCATCTCAGTTCTTCGATTGAGGCGGGGCGTTTGTACGTGCCCTTAAAGTTGCGCACGAAGCTGTAGACCAGCTCATCCCAGCTGCGAATGGATCCACGTGGGAGGTTATTGAGCCATGCCCGGGCGGCGCCCTGCAGCTGTAGCTGCAAGCATTGCATGGCAGTACTTCGACTGCCTCCATGTAGTCTGACGGAGGAGATGTGATCCTCCAGCCAGATCTTGGGGTCCTACAGACCGTCAAATTTCGGGTTCTCCGATGGGAGTTTGAACCCTTTAGGCATTCACTTTTGCCTGATGGATCTGCTGAAGCATCTAGCGCCGCAGAGCTCCCCATCTTCTTCTTCCTAGTCAGTCGACCGAGCACGTCATGCCCTTGACTTGTCGATCTTGTGCTGCGTGAGTTCATCGCGTGCATCGTAGTCGTGATCGTGTCGCCGTGAACCGTGGAGCCTAGACAGGTCATACCTGTCATCGCTGGACGAGGGCGATGAGTAGTGCTTTGCTAATGCTTTGCCCTTTTTTGGGTCTAGTACCGGTTCCTTGTCGAGGGCGGCCTTGATTAGCCCCAGGCCCGCGATCGTAGATCGGTGCATGGCCGTTCGGGGATATCTCGCCGGTGGCTGGTTATTGAGAAGGTACATGGTGGCCGTTGTCACCGCGGCCTGTGGTGTCCTGGGAACCACGTTGCCTCTCGTGTCGACTGTCATAGAGCCGAAGTCGAGGATTTTCGCGGCGTCTATGCGTTCTTGTTCGGTGAGGTGAGCCATCCACGATTGCCTTTTCCTGGCGAGGTGCTCGTTGCCTCTTGAGGAGGATCCTCCGTAGGAGGAGAGCCCAGCGCGACGAATGCTCGACTCGTCCGCCACCTTTTTACGCGCCTCAAGTTACGCGATTGCTTGTTTTTGGCGCTTGAATTCCTCTTTTAGGAGCCAGTGGTAGCCCATCAGCAGTTCCTGCGGGGACCCGAAGGGTAGAGGTGCACCTCGTAGGGCTTCGCGGCAGCGTTCCCACTCTTGCTCGTTGAGCCTGATCACGACGCGTTCACCGGTTTGCTCATTGATTATGCTGGGAGGATCGACTGCTCCTCCATTGCCGCCGTTGGCGGCGTTGGGCGGGTCGGTGCCGTTGCCGGTGTTACCACCGTTGCCGTGATTGGGTGGATCGGTGCCGTTACCGGTGTTGCCACCGTTACCGCTGTTGGCGGAGGTGTCGCCTGCGTTGATGACGGCGCACATGAAGTGATTTGGGAAGCTGTTGCTTCCACAACTTTCAGATCCGGAACCGTAGGTTCCATCTTCAGTGGCCAGATTGCTTAGATCGGAGTCACGACTGCTGTCGCTGACCATGTTCCCAACTGCCGCCGGAGCATTGAGCTCACTGAGGGTGCCGATCGATGCAGGGAACCATGATGCAGGGGCAATCGCTGGTGCCGTCTGCTGATCGGGCATGCAAAGCGTGCCCATCTGACCAACTTGGAAGCGGAAGCTCCCAATCGCCACGCTGATTCCGTTGCCCACGGACTCGAAGGCCGGGCGAGTAGCCGGCGTGTGGACGGTGAAGTCGAAGGAGCCGAAAAGCTAGCGAATCTCCGCTTTTGCAGAGTTGTAGATCGCGTTTGATGGAGCCGAAGAAGCCGCAACATCAGCACTCCCAATTCCCACAGACTGCGCTAATTGACGAGGGTTTAACTCGTCAATGCCCATTGTTATGGACTTGGGTTTTGGAGGAGGGAGCGCTGGAGGCATCAATTGGCTAGCAAACAAGCACACATGGACACAAGGTTTACCCAGGTTCAGGCCTCGTAGAGGTCCCTACTCCTGCTTGTCTTCTCGTGGAATTATTGAGGGAATCGAAAGTTACAACGGTGCGCAGATGCAATCTGGCGAGGGTTTGTGGAAGCTAGGGTTGCGTGTGTCCTCCTCGCCGCCCCCTCCTAGCCTTTATATAGATAGGCTAGGTCTCGGGTAGCAGGTCGAGTCGGTTACTAGTTAGGGTTTTCCCCTTCAAACTTTATATCTTTAGCTTCTTCTTGTCCTTCAAGCAATCAAGAGTCCGTAGGTTACTCGAGTCCCTCCATCCGGGCCTTGGCGACACCGTGGGCCTGTATGTATTTAGACCGTATATACCAAGCTCGAGTACCTATAGGGTATACCCATGTCACTACTTGTATTTCACTATCTCTTCGCCGAACTAGTGCACCTATACACCTGACAAGTGTATTGGGTGTGTTAGGGACACAAGAGACTTCTTGTATCTTGATTGCAGGGTTTCTTGAGAGGGATACCTTTGACCACTTCCTCCCTGAGTTCAATAAACCTTGGGTGATCCACTTAAGGGAAACTTGCTGCTGCTCTACAAACCTCTGCACTTGGAGGCCCAATAGTGTCTACAAGAATAGAAGCGCGCAGAGACATCAAGCTATTTTCTGGCACCATTGCTGGGGAGGTAAGGTAAAAGGTACTCACATCCTCTGGATACTAAGCTATCTTCTAGTACTATTGCTGGTGTGTGAGTGCTCGAAGTTATTTTCTTTAGCTTCTATAATTATATATTTTTGTTTCTTGTTTTTATTTTCACTAGTTAGGCTTAATGGAAAACAACAAAAAATTAGAGAGCTTTTTAGTATTTTCCTAAGGTAGAACATAAATGGTTTGAAAACAAAATTAAAAAACCCATGGAACTTTCTTTGCATGTTAATAGCAATGTTATTAGTATGAATATTTTGAACACCTTTGTTACTAATGCTATGGAAACGTCTAAGCTTGGGAAAGTTAGTTTTTATGAAAATGATCTTTTTAGTTCCCTAGCTTTAGAGGAGAAAATTTGCTCTGATGATACTTTATCTCCTTTATGTGGTAATTCTAATGATATTTGTGATATTTTAAATCCACATACTGAAAGCATCCCTTTTGAAATACCTATGGAAATTGTTGAACGTGTTATGAATAACTGTTATTTTGGAGATGGAACGGCCCATCCTGGTGATCATTTACTCTTATACATGAATTATGCGAGTTGTTCGAGTGTGTAGGTATTTAAATGAACCAAGTTAAGAGGAATCTATTCTCTTTATCACTTAAGGGCAAAGCAAGGGTGCGGTATGAGCTACTAGACGATCCTCACCATTCGGAGTGGAAGGAACTTGAATCTCTCTTTTACTCTAAATTTGATCCTCCTCATGAAATTCATAAAGATAGGAATTATATTTAAAATTTTCATCCTCATGATGGAGAAAGTATTGCCCAAGCATGGGGGAGATTGAAGTCACTAATGCTCAAATGTCCCATTCAAGAGCTCCCCAGTAATATTGTTATTAATAATTTTTTTGCAAGGCTTTCAGGACATTACAAGGACTATCTAGATACCTGTTTAGAGGGATCCTTCACAAAGAAGGAGGTCAAAGGTAAGTGGGATCTTCTTGAAACAGTTCAAAGCAATATCGAAGATTGGGATAACGACAAAGGCAAAGAACCAGGTATAAACTATGAGTACGATTACATTAAGTCTTTCGCTGAAACTGCTAATTTTCAATAGCTTGCTAAATATGGTCTTGATCCTAAAATTCTTGTTGATTGTTTTAGATCCTCTGCTTCTCATATTAATATTCCTAAAGAAAAATGGGACATGTATCATGAGCCTTTTAAAGACCCTTGCATGAAAAATGAAATTTTTATTAATGATAGCAATAAACATGGTCAAACCTCTGAAAGTACTATTTCTTATAAGCATGTTAATTTTTGTGGACTATATAGACCTTGTGAAAAGAATCAAATTGAAGAAGAATATTATATCACCCATAGGAATGAAAAAACTAGAACATGGTATAGGTCTCTAAATGATATTGGTAAAAAAGTTTGTGCCCGCTATCCTTTTATTTGTGAACTTTTCTTTGAAATGGGTCATTTCAATTTTCAATGCTCAGGCTATAATAATAGCCCTTCTAATCCAATGAGTACTGCAAGTTTGTATTCTGATAACATGATGACTCCTAATAAACATGATGAACTTACATTATTTTTGGGGTGTGAAGAATTATCAAGAAAAACCTCTTTGGTAGATATGAGTGCTTTTGATATGAATAGCGTCATGCATGGTTGTCATATTTATTGTGTTGATAATTGCCACACAAATACTTACATACAAAATATTATAAAAGATGAGATCTTACCAAAATATAACAGGACTAATATGTGTTTTTGATCTTATTAATGAAAAGAAGGAATCCTCCAAAGTTTCTTCTATTGTCTCTAATAATAAACCAGGGTATATGGAGAAGCTTCCTTTCAAGCCTCTCCCTCCTAAAGAGAAGAAGGAAAAGAAGAAAAGGAGGAGTAAAAGGAGAGAGGAAACGGTATTTCCCCTAAGCACGTTGCTCCTATTATAGTTTTTGATGAGTCTGAACTCGATGATGTTCTTATGCCTGTTACCTATAGCAGTGATCATGATTGGGAAAATCACACTTCTTTTGATATTGAAAGTCTCTTTGGTACCAATTCCAAAAATGATGATATTAATAATTGTTGTACTATTAGTGCTATCCATGTTCCTTCCAATGATGATATGTTTACAAATGAACACACGTTGGAAGATAACTATTCTATTGCTTATGATGATACTATACCTCAAATATATGATGATTACAATGAGGGATATGATATTTTTAGTCCACCTACTATTGAGGAGAAAATTAATTATGATTACAATATGACTCCTATATTTGATGATTATGGTGATGAGAATAATAATGATAGCTATTTTGTTGAATTTGCTCCCACTATGATTAATAAGAATGACTATGTTTATGTGGGGAGTATTAATTCTTTTATGCATATGGCTCATGATAAGAATGTTTTATGTGATAGTTATATTGTTATTTTTATTCATGATGCTACTGAAAGTTATTATGAGATAGGGAAACATGGTTTTATGTATCTCAACAATATTAAGTTTCCCCTCTCTTTGTTGGAATTTTTGAAGTTGCACTTGTTTTGCTTTCCTATGCTTGTTGCTTTGTGCTTTCATGACTTGTTTCTTTACAAGATTATTTTTCATAGAAAGTGGGTTAGACTTAAATTTATTCCATATTTGCTTCTTGATGCTCTCTTTTACTTCAATTCATATTTCTTATGTGAGCTTCATCGAAATTATCATGCCTAGCTCAAAGGCGTTAAAGAAAAGCACTATTGGGAGATAACCCAAAATTCTATTCAGTAAGTTTTTCTTTTGTTGAGTCTTGGAAGTTATTACCTCTGTAATAACCTCTCCTTATCCTTTTTGTGTGGTTTTTGTGCCAAGAATAACCTCTAATGAGAGGGAAGTAAGACTTGGGAAAGTTGCTGTCCAGAAACAGATTTTTGTGCTTCACTGTAAAAATTCGTGAAAAATCTCTGTACGTAGGATTGAGTTGTAACGTTTTGTGCTTCTGACCCAGGTTATTATCTAACTTTAGTTAGTTTATCACTTTTTGATTTGAGCAACAGAAGGTCTTTGGAAAAATCGATTTTTACTTGCTGGTCTGTTTTGATAGATTTCTGCCATTATTTGCATTTGCCTCTTAATCTCTTTCTCTTTGAGTTCTCTTTGATCACTTGAACTTTTAAAAGGAATTGATACAGTAGCTTGTGCTTTAATGGAAGTTTTACTTGTGTTGAAACTGAACCTAAAGACTTATTATCTTGAATACACTAATGTTACTAATGAAGATTGTGTGAAGTTTTGTATGAAGGAAATTTTCAAGTATAGGGAGAGAATGATGTGATGAGATGAAGTATGGACAAAAGCTCAAGCTTGGGGATGCCCCCCCTTGTCACCCCAAGAAATATTCAAGAAGTACAAGCGTCAAAGCTTGGGGATGCCCAAGGCATCCCCTTCTTCATCAATAAAAATCTCAGGTTTTCTTTCAAACACTTCATTTTTATTGTTACATGCACAATTGTGTTGTTCTTGGAGCATCTTTGTTTTTGTTTTTAGTTTTCTTTTGCTTAGTTTGCCTAAATAAATTGGTTGGACCCCCACATTCATACATAAGTTTCAAATAAGTTGATTTGGATTGGAAAAGAGTAGGAAAGTTCATGCTTATGAGTGGTACAAAAATGAGCTTGTTTTGACTGTGGCCTAGACTTTATCATGTCATGTTTGATATGGGTTTGACTTTATTCTTAGTGATTATTGCTGTAGCATGACTTGTTACAAACAATTGAGATTGCTTAATGTGCCTTGAAAGAATCATGCGCTGTTTTAGCATATAAAAGCATAATATTGTGGTATTCTCCTTTGATGCTTTATTTGGGTTGACTTGGCGCATGCTCACACCATGTTAAGATTATACCAAGTCACCATAGCCTCTATGATCATTTAGTTTTCGACTTGTAATATCACTTTATGCTTTAATTAATAATGTTTTGTCGCTTTGCATGATTATGGCCATTATTGCTCTCTTAGTTGGTCGCTCCCAGTCTTTTTCTAGCCTCTGCATGTACCAAGTATGAGTTCCACTCATGCATCCAACTCCAAATAAAACCAAGTTATTCCAAAGAGTCCACCATACCTACCTATTAGCATTATTGCTATTCCAAGTATATTCATGTTTTTATCTACCTTCCGAATTAAACTTGTTATGTGAAAATTAGTGATTAAAGCTCTCACAAACTTGATGGCACACTTTACTTTCTTGCACTTAATAAACTTGAACCATTGTGCCCATCTATGTTGCGTATATGCTTGCGCTTTGTAAGTTGTGAATTAGCAGAACCATGTTACCATGGGGAATGCTTTCAACATTGCACTTTATTTAGTTGATATCATGTTCTTTTGCTTATGGATCCCGGCGGTGTGAAATAAAAGGGGAGCTTGTAAGCTCATGGAGTTTGTATACGTGTTAGAGAAATGCCTAGGCGGCTAGCCTAAGCCATGCCTAATCATGGTGGAAACTTGCAGCATAACCATAGTGAGCAATCTGTGAAGCATCCTCAATAAAAAAACCTATGCAAATAGCAAATAAAAAGATTGCTGAGATGCTCATTGTCTATTGTCTTGTCATTTTGATATGGGAAAGCTCCTGTATCATGGGGAAAGGGGTACCCCGTTGGCGGTTCTCTATGATACACATGTACTTACAATGACAAGAACTTACTTGTGACTAAAGTTGAGTAGCATGAGGTTCGGTATTCGTAATCAAGGGGCATGAGATTTTCAACTTATAACTTGTCAAGCATATCCTCATATTTGTTCACTTTAACCTTAATCACCTAAAGATTCTTATGATAGGGGTAATGAGAGCTGAAAGCTAATAAGTATCATAATTTTTGGAAGCTCTTTATGAGACTTGAATCCCTGCTTCCTTCTATGAAGGTCCTTTCTTTTACTTTTATGTTGAGACTCCATCTTCTATCTTTATGCACCTATTGAGAGAGAGCATAGTGGTCATTCTTAGTTTAATGTCCATTGTCCCAAAACTTGTTGATTGATTCATAACTTTGATATTGCTTGTTCTTAAATTATTTGTATCTAGTCACCCTTATGAACTTTGAAGGTGTCCTATGCATTTATGTTTTGCTATACCATGAGGGACAAGTTGAATACCATTCTCATTATGTTTTCTATATGTGAAACAAACAAATGTCTTTCAAAGCATTGTTATTCATGAATCTTTTGTTTGTACCTTTTCATGGTACAACATAGTTGCTATGTCTTATTGTTAGAACTATATCTTTCATGTCTATGTAAAATTACCATGATCCTAGCTATCAATGTTTTACAAATACCTTGATGAAGATTGCGATGGTGCATGTCACCTCAAAAATTATTCTTTTTATTCACTTACCTACTTGAGGACGAGCAGGAGTTAAGCTTGGGAATGTTGATACGTCGTAAACATATTTATAATTTTTGATGCTCCATGCTTGTTTTATATCAACTATCTTATGTTTTGTCTACATTTTGAGATACTTTTATACATTTTCTAGAACTAACCTATTAACAAGATGCCATTGTGCCAGTTGCCTGTTTTCTGCTGTTTTTGGTTTCAGAAAAGCTCGTAAAGAAATATTCTCGGAATTGGACGGGACAAAAGCCAAAGTTCCTATTTTACCAGAAGACTCACAGAGCCAGAAGACAAGACAAAGAGGGGCCACGAGGGGCCCACACCACCTAGTGGCGCGGGCCAGGCCAGGCCGTGCCAGGGGTGGTGTGGCCGCCTCAGGCGCCCACCTACCTTGCCTCTTCGCCTATAAAAGCTTCCCGGGATGAAAACCCTAGGAAGGAGATCAGAATTCCTTGAAAAGTTCCGTAGCACCGCCGCCACCGAAGAGGATATTCAGGGGACATAAGTCTCTGTTCTGGCACCCTGACGGGACAGTGAAGTGCCCCCGAAGCCATCTCCATCGACTCCACCGCCATCTCCATCGTCGTTGCTGACTCCCATGATGAGGAGGGAGTAGTTCTCTCTCTAGGCTAAGGGCTCTACCGGTAGCTATGTGTTCATTTCTCTCTCTATGCGTGATCTTATTGAGATCATGAGCTTTGTAATCTAAGATCTGTTCTGCTACTCAAGTGCTTTAATTAATCTCTGCTTATCCCCACGTGTGTGAAGTTGATAGTGTGCACACTGTGTGGCACTTTGGCTAAGGTTATATAAATACTTATCATGAGTATAATTTGAGTTGGATGTCTCTATGAGATTGTGGTGTTTGTTGGAACCATCTAGCGCTCAAGGTGACACTGAGGGGTTATCTAGATGGGGAATGCGAACTTTAAGGTGTGCTGTTATAGCCCTACAGCGTCCAACCGGAGAGTACTTCGGGATAGAATAATGAAGAGAAGATATTTATATGAGAGTGTCCACTAGTGAAAGTATGATCCCTAGGCCTTGTTTCCAAGCATTGAAACACCATTTACAATCAGTCCTGTTACATGTTTGCTTGCTGCCACTATTATTTCAAATTGCAATTACCACTTATAATCATTCATATTACTTGTATTTTACTATCTCTTCACCAAACTAGTGCACCTATACACCTGACAAGTGTTTTGGGTGTGTTGGGGACACAAGAGACTTCTTGTATCTTGATTGCAGGGTTGCTTGAGAGGGATACCTTTGACCACTTCCTCCCTGAGTTCGATAAACCTTGGGTGATCCACTTAAGGGAAACTTGCTGCTTCTCTACAAACCTCTGCACTTGGAGGCCCAACACTGTCTACAAGAATAGAAGCATGCGTAGACATCACCTATGCAGTCGCACCAGCGACAGCGCAACTTTGGCACCAACGACTAGTTGCTGCCGCACGCACTCGCGGACCGCGCTTATATCCTAAAACTTCACCATAAGAGCCAACAGGCTTGAGGGCACAACGTCCAACGGAAACATCGTCTGGTAAATATACTTCAAGCAAGATTGGGACTTCTTCAAGCATTGAAGCACCCGCGAAGCGCGATCCTACAAAGTCGCCAACGCAACTGCACGGTCATGATCCACCCAGAAGTACCCACTAGCTTGTACCTGCTCCTGGGTTAGGTCATTCATTTGAATGGCTACCTGGTCCTTCTCATCCTACGGATAGCGAGCGCTAACAACTACAAGACACAAGACCAAAAATATAAGCCAAGGCATCGCCACGAATGGCTAAATAAAGGATAAGAAGATAGAGAGCCAACATTTAAATTGCTCGTTTAGCTGAGCAACCTCGTCGAGAAGATACTTATCGCGAGCGGTGGCCTTTTCCGCCTTCGACTTCCACACATCCGCGTTACCACGGATGATGGGCAACTCCCGCTCCAACTTCTTAATATGGTTGTGCAACCTCGAGAGAAGCGACAACTCCTCCACCTTTGAACGCGGTTGCGCTGCATTTTCATCGGTGGGAGGAGAGTCACGAGGATCACTCGAAGGACCCTATTACAATCAAGCAAGAAGCAAATAAGGGAACACGAATACATTGATAGAAGTGTGAATGCATTCAAACACAGCAAAGTATTGACAGGGACACTCCCACAAAAGCATGGTTCAAACAAAAGGAAGCTACAGCTATTACAGATGGAAACTAAGGAGCAATTTACTTCTTCGACTTGGACTTCGACTTTGGGGGCCTCATCGAATCCGTGGCAGCCTCCAGCGCCACAGACTTTCCGGTGGTAGCCCTAGACGCTGCAGTCTTCGCTGCCTTTGCTCGCTACAGCTCCACAGAATATTTTGCAACTGTATCGATGAGCTGAGGCCCATACTTACCACAACTAGTAGCTAAGGGAGCAAACACTACCTGTTGGCCATCCGCGTCGATAGGCATCGCCTTGGAGATCGCGCTGGTGTCCAACTCCAGGCCATGGGCTTGCGCCATCGCGAGTGCCATGGTGGCGCCGACAGACCGTTGGGTGTTCTTGAAGTCCATGGGAGTACCTTCGGTGAAGGATTCCACCAGGTCATCTAGATTGTCAATTAGGCTGGCCTTTCGGGTCAAGTCCTCCCGGAGGCGACTCAACACACCTTTGGCTTTCCCCAGCATCTCTTGGAGGGAGACACCACGGTCCTCGACTGTGGCCACGGCGCCAGCAAGAGCATCCTTGTGGCACAAAGCCTGGGCATCGAAGCTCAGACTAGTGGCATCTGAAGAATACAAGGTGTCAGCATAAGGACAAGCAAACCAAGATAGGGACAATACAAGTGAAGCAGTGCAAGTACCTGAGAGCGCCTTTGCAGTCGAGAAAAGCTGTTCCGCGAACATCTTCTCCCTCTCAGCAGCTGAAGCGCGTAGGTATTCCTCACGCTTCTGCGACTCCTCCAGGGCTGCGATTGCCTCATTGCGCTTTTTCTCCGCCACAGCAAGCCCCTTCTCAAGGAAAGTAAAGCAACGAAAAAGTTCATTATGCTCACCTACAAGGGGAAGATCATGGCACGTACGTGAGTCTACAAATTTCAATACAAAGGAGAGTGAAGAAACAATGATTAGAGCAAACCTTCGACTACGCGATGGCGGTTGTCCAGCAAGGCATGCTGTCGACCCAAAGCAAGGACCTGCTCTACGAGGCGAGTGGAATCCGTCACGATGGGCTACATCAAAAGAAAACAAAGCTTCAACGTCAACAAAAGGCACAAACTCCACAATTTGACTGCCAACGGCAAAAAAGACACTCACGTGTTCCTCCAGGGACTCCGAAGATGCATGTCGGGTAGACGTCCGTGCAACCATCTGGTGCCCCCTAGCATGAGGGGAACTCGAAGAGTTGGAGCTGGAGTGGGCCACCACCGGAGGAGAAGGCGACTGTCTAGACACCTCCTTTTTCTTGGAGTCTGCGACTCCAGATTCTTTGACAAATTCGACATCGTCGGATGACGATGACACTGTTTGGCTGCAAAACAGGCCCGGTGCCACTTCAGAAAAGAAATTTTGAAGAAAACAAGACGAACTCGCTAATATAAAAACTCACCAGTTAAATTTGTCGAGGTCAAAAGAGTCATCCGACGACTCCTTCGGCAATCACAGCTTCTTCCATGTGGGAGGAGCCATGGCACGCACATGCACAGCGGGGATTGGCTCCTCTGCAGCAACAGGAGATCCCTCCCGTGTCGTCGGCAAAGAAGCATCAGAATCCTTGCCACGGGAGCGCTAGTGAGTGCCGTGGCCACTGGACTCGGGGGCTTCCTCCTCTTCCTCAATCGGGACGGTCGAATCCGACTCGTCCTCTTCCACCACTTCACGCAGGATAATCCCTTCAGGCCGAGGAGGCAAGATGGCAGCAACTTTCCAGTCCTACAATCAGAAGAAACATTAGTATATATCAAGCACTTGGCAAGCAATCGAAAAATGCAGACTACATCACAGGAAAATTCTACCTCAGGCGAAGGGTTGTTGGCATTGAAAGGAGGCACGACTGATTCGGCTGGGAGATCCTCCTTGGCGGTGTACTTGGTCACCAGCCGCAACCTCCTGTCTACCTCACCCGTAGAAATGCCCTCCGCAGATATGCGAGTGACATCGCCAGCACCGATCCAGCGGTACATCAGATGGGATCTGGCCTGCAGAGGCTGAATATGGTGGCGCAACCACGTGCGAATGAGTGCAGCACCACCTTCTTCTTTTCCTATACGACCCTCGAGGTCGCAGACATGCTAATACAACATATCCGTCTCCTCGGACTCGCCGGGCATCACAACGTTCTTCCAGGAGCGCCTCCTCTTGCAGGCCGCCACGGGACCAAAGGGCGTGAGTCCATAGTGCTCTCCATCGGCCTTCTGGTCGCAGATGTAGAACCACTTATCTCTCCACCCTTGGACAGACGCGGTGAGCTGGATATCAAAGTAAGTGGCAGAGGAGTCGACGTGGATCCCGCAGCCTCCTACGTCGTAGACTACCGAACCAGACGCTGACTGGCGTTTGAGCTTAAAAAGCTTCTTGAAGAGACCGAAATGTGGCTCGATTCATAGCCAACACTCGCAAAGGGTGATGAAACAAGTGATGTGGAGAATCGAATTTGGGGACAGCTGATGTAGCTGGAGCCCATAGAAACAGAGAAGACCCCTAACAAATGGATGGAGGGGAAGAGAGAGACCGCAGATGATGAACGCAAGGAACATCACCCGAAAACCCACGGGAGGACTGGGAATTACCTCCTCACTAGGAACGCGCGAGTCGTATTCTGTGGGAGGCAGTGCTCCATCTTGGCGCAGATTGAACAGCTCTGAAGACTTGATGATAGATGGGCACCAGGACCCATTGGTGACGCGAGTCCCCACTCCCTTCTTCTTCCCAGCACCAGCGGCACTGGTGCCCACGGTGGCGGTGCCTCCCTTCTTCTTGGCGGTGATAATGGTGGCCACAAATCCAACAGCGGAGCCTCCTTTCTTGCCCATCTTGTGATGGTGATGCAAGCGAAGGAAGTAACTGGGGAAGAGTCGAAGCTGGTCGAGTGCCAAAGAGAGGATGTGCGCAAAGGAGCAGCGAGAACAACAATGGTGAAGGAAGCGTGAGAAACAAGAGAGATGTGGGGAATTACCGCACGGCGTGCCCCTACTTAACCTCCTAGCAGATGACATCCAACGGCCAGTAGAAAATCTACCAGACGCGTGGCATGCATCAGCACTGATGCGTGGCAAGGGTAAAACACGAGCTGTCCCCCACTACTCCCATTACACACAGAAATCGAGGAGACGCAGTTAAAACAGAAGATTATGCACGCCCAGTCAAATCAAGGTCAGAAAGTGGGACCCACTACTCATCACGTCCCGTCAAAGCCTCTCATGCAGGCAACTGAGGTCATCTTGTCGTCAGCACTGACATCATCAATTCCAGCAGAAGAACATTTCGACTACTTTAGTCCTTACTCGAGTCTTCGACTCAACCAAGAACTCGGGGGCTACTCCTAACAGGAGCGCTGGTCGCGCACCCGAATTTTATGCAGGTATTAAAGCTTCATGAAAATCCTTCACTCGAATCAACAATTCGATTGTGAACTATGGGTTACTCCCATAGGGAGCGCTGGAAGCACATTCGACTGAAACAAGCAAATAAAGACGACATCAGTCGCAAAGTACTTATAGTCCCCACTCGAGTCTACGAATCGAATAGGCACTCGGGGGATACTCCCATAGGGAGCGCTGGCCGCTCACCCTATGATTATTTTTCTTATACGTTACACCGTGTGTTAATAACATCCACACTCGAAGGCTATGGTGACTGATACGTCCATTTTGCATCACTATTCTATATCATAATTTACTATTATTCATTGATATATTTCATATTAAGAGATGATACTTATGTCATTTCATCTGTTTTTGCATGGTTGATGACTTTTGGAGCATGGACCGCTGCAGTCAGGATTCTGATGGAAAAGGGTCTATTTGGAGGCAAAATTCGCGAAGATCAGAAAATTCGGGAAAATACATGGAAAATTTTATTTTTCTAGAAGATGAAGGTTGCCAGAAGAGGGAGCGGAGATGGGCCACAGGGGACCCACACCAGCCCCTAGCGTGGGCCACCCCTGGCCGTGCCACCGGGTGGTGTGGCCACCCTGGCCAACTCCTGGCTCTCCCCTTTGGCGTATATTATCCCCCATGAAACCCTAATACCTTTGGAGAGACCATAGAAAGATTCTGCCGCCTCTGCGGGGCAGAAAAATACAGAGAGAGAAAGATCTCTCCGGCAGATAGAATTCTGCCGAGGGAATTCCTTCCCAGAGAGGGGATATCGTCGCCATCAACACCACCATCAAGCTGGACTTCATCGGGATCATCATCATCATCATCACCATCATCATATCCACCAGCACCATCATCAACACTCCATACCGCTGTAAAAATTGGGTTGAATCTTGCATAGTTCTTAGGGGAAACTTTCCCAGTGTTGATTAGTCCTTGTAGTTGATGCTATTGAGTGAACCATTGAATTATCGTTCATGTTTAGATTGTTACTTATCATTATTTCATCTCTAATCTTGATCCATATGATGTCTTGTGAGTATTTCGTTTAGTTCTTGAGGACATGGGAGAAGTCATGTTGTTAGTAGTGGAATTGTGTTGAGAAAGATTCAATGGTTTGATATTTAAGTTGTGGTGTTATTCTTCTAGTGGTGTCATGTGAACGTCGAATACATGACACTTCACCTTTATGGGCCTAGGGGGATGCATTGTGTATTTGGCTACTAATCGTAGGGGTTGCCGGAGTGACAGAAACCTAAACCCCCGTTAGGAAACCTTTGCACAAGGGATGTCAGGGTCTTAGAGTTTAAAGTTGTGGTTAGGTTTTTTTCTTAATTACTTTCTTGTACTTGCAGATGCTTGCAAGGGGTATAATCACAAGTATGTATTAGTCCTAGGAAGGTCGGTACATTAGCACAGGTTCACCCACATAACACTTAGCAAACTAAAGAAGATTAATCAACTATATGAAGCGAAAGAACTTGACGATATTCCCGTGTGTCCTCGAGAATGTTTGGTCATCTTAAGTAATACAACCGGCTTGTCCTTTGCTAAATAAAGGATTGGGCCACTTGCTGCATTTATTATTATTGTCTTTTATTTACTCGCACTTTATTTATCTGCATTATCGAAAACCCCTAAAAATCCGTTTGCTAAGTATTTACAGAGAATTCTTGCTCCAAGCCACTCGCCAACACCTTCTGCTCCTTGTTGGGTTCGACACTCTTACTTATCGAAAATACTGCGATACAACCCCTATACTTGTGGGTCATCAAGACTATTTTCTGACGCCATTGCCGGGGAGTGAAGCGCTATTGGAGAGTGCAACTGGTAAAGGAAACTTCTACTGTGAGTATTGTTCACTTATGTTAGTTACGTTATTTCAATATGGATAATTCACTTAGTTTCTTATTTGTAATGCTACTACCACTGCTAAGGTAGTAGATGAACCACCGCCTGCTGAAAATGATACTTTTAAAATACCTACAAGAATTGTTGATCGTGTTATGGATAACTACTATTTTGGAGATGGAACTGTCCATCCCGGTGATCATTTGCTCTTTATACACGAATTATGCGGGTTGTTTAAGTGTGTAGGTATTACAACAGATCAAGTCAAGAAGAAGTTATTCTCATTATCACTGAAAGGAAGATCTGAGGAATGGTATAAGTTGTCGAAGAATGGTTAATCTCTTGAATGGGAGGAAATAATGCCTCTCTTTTATTCAAAATTTTATCCTCCTAGTGAGATTCATAAAGATCGGAATAAAATATACAAGTTTTGGCCTCTTGATGGAGAGAGTACATCTTAGGCTTGGGGGAGATTGAAGTTATTAATGCTCAAATGTCCTATTCATGAGCTCCCCAACAATATTATTATCAATAACTTTTATGCAAGGCTTTCTCTTCATGATAAGGATCTATTGGATGCTTCTTGCACTGGATCGTTTACACACATGGAAGAAGAAGCTAAATGGGATCTTCTAGACCGTATTCAAGACAATGTTGAAGCATGGGAGAATGATAAAGGAAGAAAGTCTGGTATAAATTATGATTATGAATGCATTGAATCTTTTATGGGAACTGATGACTTTCAAAATATTAAAAATGCTTATGGTCTAGACTCTAAAGCTATTGCAACTTATTTTAAGGCTTTTGCTTCCTATATTGAAGTTCCTAAAAAGAAGTGGAATAAGTATCATGCACCTTATAAAGATATTGCTAATAGTGTTCCTGCAAGAAATACTAAAGTTTATGCTGCTAATCAGGTTTTACCTGAACCTTACATTGAGAAAATGCCTTTCCCAGTTAAGATAAAGGAACATTCTATGATAGCTAGTATGGTTAATGAAATTACAAATAAAGCTGTTGAACCTGATGAACAAGTAGCTGTTGAACCTATAATAGTGAATGTGAAAGACTTTGTCACTAAATATGTAGAAGATGGACACACTATCCTATGTAAGGATACTTCTAATATTATTTCACAAAGTAGTGTTATGAGAGCCAATGTCCCTGTGTTTTCTGTTAGAGTAAGCGATCATTCCTACAATGGTTATTGTGATAGTTATATCATTAAATTTATGCATGATACCGAAAGTTACTATGAGAGAGGGAAAAGTTTTCTTATGCATCTCAATAATATTAAGCTTCCTCACTTTATGCTGAAAATCTTTATGTTGCACTTGTTTTGCCTTTCTATGCTAGCAGTCCCTGGTTCCAACAAATTGTTTTCTTACAAAATTCCCTTACATAGGAAGTGGGTTAGACTTAAACATGTGTATTTTTGCTTCTTGATGCTCCCTTTCACTTCAATTCATATTCTTATGTGAGCATCATTGAAATTATCATGCCCATCTTAATGGCTATAAAGAAAGAGCTTTTTGGGAGACAACCCAATATTTTTGCTTTTAGTTTGTTTTTGCTTATTTGAGTCTTGGAAGTTATTACTTCAGTAATAACCTCTCCTTATCCTTTTTGTTTGGTTTTTGTGTCAAGATCAACCTCTAATGAGAGAGAAGTAAAATTTGGGGAAGTTGCTTTCCCGAAACAGATTTTTGTGCTTCTCTGTAAAAATTCGTTAAAAATCTTTGTACGTTGGATTGAGCCGTAAGTTTTTTTGCTTCTTTCCTAGATTGTTATTTAACTTTCGTTAGTTTTGAACTTTTTGATTTGAGCAACAGAAGATTTTCGAAAAAATTGATCTTTACCTGCTGGTCTGTTTTGACAGATTTTTACCACTCTTGCGTTTGCCTCATAAATCGATTTCCTTTTTGAATTCTTTTTGGGTTTTCGGAAGGAGTTGCTTTAGTAGCTTATGTTTTGATGGATTTAAGTTGAAATTGAACTTAAAAGGTTTATTACCTCGCTTATACTAATGTCGCTAATGAGAATTGTGTGAAGTTTTGTGTGAAAGAAATTTCTAGGTTAGTGGAGAAAATGGTGTAACAAGAAAGTGAAAGGTTTCATGACTCGAGCAATATGTGTATGCAGATGAAGATATTGATGATATTCAAGCGGTAAATGCAGAAAAATTTATTAAATACCAAGTTCAGAGACCTGTAGAATCCGTTTTCGAATAGGTAACAGTTCTAGTAAGGAAAAGTCCGCGAAAAATTTGTCTAGTTATATTTTTGTAGTTTTTATCCAACGAGGAAAGCAACAAAGCGAAAGAGGGACGGAAATGGAGCCAGGGTGGCTCACACCACCCCTGGTGCGCCCCCTGGCCACGCCACCAGGTGGTGTGGCCACCCCGGAATCCTTCTCCAACCCGTTTTCTCCCAATACCTTCCTTTTGTTATAGAAATTTGTAATCTATAATCCCCCAGATCCCACGAGGTTCATATATCGTGTTCTTGTCGTGTTTTTGTTTCAATCTGTTTCTGCCAGGAACTATTCTTAAAGTTTAGAAGCACAATGGTCTCCGCCAAGGATAAGGGAAAGGAGCCTGCGGAGGAGGATCCCCAAGACCCTGGGTGGGAGAATGAAATCGAGATTAAAGATGAAGAGGAGGCAAAGAAAAGCCAGCATCCGTACACCAGCACTACCATTGCAAGCATTGGAATGGTGGCAAACCCTACCAGGATCAAAAGGACTGCACGAATGTCAACTGGAGGGAAGCCTCCGTGTCACGGTTTGGCTCCACAGTCACCTTCTCCACGCACCAAAAATCCCTTCCATACCCTTATCCATGAGCATCAATTCCAGAATATGCCCAACGAGAAACTACCCTCCAATTGGGATATGCCTTGTTCTAACCATGCAGGAAAAGAAGAATTCAAGGAGGAAGAGTGGGGAAATAATCATATGACCTAGGATACACAACCTGACATGATCATGCACTGCATCGAGCACAACTCGGAGTTGATTCATACTCTCACCTTCGATATTGAGGACTTGAGGAAATTGATCAAAAAGCTCATCGAGAGAACACCACCACCACCGAAGGAGTAATTTGTCATCAGGTTTTGGCATCCCCTTGGTTTGTTTCGAGCTTGGGGGAGTGTCGCGGTGACATAGGTATACCCTATAGGTACTCGAGTTTGGTATATACGACCCAGATACAGCAGAAGCCCATGGCGTTGCCAAGCCCCAATACAAAATTCGGGTGACCCACGGACCCTTCGATTTCTTGCGAGACAAGAAGCTTAAGATAGAAAGTATAAAAGGGCAAAATCCTAATCTGTAACCGACTCGCCCTGCTACCCGAGAGCTAGCCTATCTATATAAAGTCTAGGAGGGGGCGGCAAGGAGGACAATCACAACCCTAGTTTCCACAACTCTTGCCAGATCGCATCTACGCACCCCTGTAATCTTCGATTCCTTTGTTAATTCCAAGAGCAGACAAGCAGGAGTAGGGACCTCTACGAGGCCTAAACCTAGGTAAAACTTGCATCCCTGTGTGCTTGTTTGCTAGCCGACTAATGGCTCTAGCACTCCCTCCTTCTCCAAAACCCAAATCCATAACAATGGGCATTGACGAGTTAAACCCTCGTCAATTGGCGCCGTCTGTGGGAATTGGGAGTGCTGATGTTGCGGCTTCTTCGGGCCCATCAACCGCAATTTACAACTCCGCAACAACGGAGATTCGTCAGCTCTTCGGCACGTTTGACTTCATCGTCGACACGTTGGCCACTCGCCCGGCTTTCGAGTCCGTGGGTGATGGGATCAGCTTGGCGACCGGGAGCCTCCGCTTCCAGGTTGGTCAACTAGACACGCTTCGCATGCCTGACCAGTCAACAACACCCGCGATTGCTCCAGCATCATGGTTTCCTCCACCAATCGGCACCCTCAGCGAGCTCAACGCCTCGGCAACAGCTGAGAGCACGGACACCGACAGCAGTCGCGAATCCGATATGGGTGGTATAGCCACAGAAGATGGAGCCTACGGCTCCGGATTTGAAAGTTGCAGGAGCAACAACTTCCCCAACTACTTCATGTGCACCGTCATCAACGCGGGTGACACCGCCGCCAATCACGAAAATGCTGGCACCAGATCTGGCACCGGGCCACCCAACGGCGGCATACCCAACAGCGGCCCCACCAACAGAGGCAATGGTGCGCCCGTCAACAATGGGACGGGAGGAGAACCATCGCTCACGGCGAATGAGAACACTGGCGAGCGCATGGTGATCAGGCTCAATGACAATGAGTGGGCATGTTGTCGAGAAGCTCTACGGGGTAATCCTCTAGCCCCAACACCTCGCAGGACATGCTAATGGACTACCATTGGCTGCTGAAAGAGGAGTTCAAGCACCAGCAGCAAGTGATCGCACAACTCGAGGCGCGCAGAAAGGCGGCGGATGAGTCGATTCTTCGACGAGCCGGGCTTTCCTCCCACGGAGGATCCTTGTCCAAAGCCAGCAAGAGGCGATCTCGACTGGCCCACCTCACCGAGCAAGAACGCGTAGAAGCCACGAAAGTCCTCAACTTCGGCTCCTTGATGGTGGATACACGGGGCAACGTTCTCCCAAAAACGCCGCAAGCCGCGGTAATGGCGGCTACCATGTACCTCCTCAATAACCAGCCACCGGCTGGAGATCCACGAGCTGCCATGCACCGATCTACGATCGCAGGCCTAGGGCTAATCGAGGCCACCCTCGACAAAGAACCAACACCAGCGCTGAAGAAAAGCAAGGCTCTAGACAAGTACTACTCGTACTCCTCCAATGATAACAGTCACGATCTGTCATGGCGACGCCGCTCACGGCGGCATGACCGCGACTACGACGCGCGTGATGACATCACGCAGCGCAAAGTCGACAAGATGCAGGAAAGGAGTGTGATGGCTCAATGCACGGCGCCCAGAAAAGTGTTGATGGCTCGTGGTTGATGTAGAGCTTGTTGGGAACCCCAAGAGGAAGGTATGATGAGCACAGAAGCAAGTTTCCCTTAGTTATGAAACCAAGGTTTAATCGAACCAGTAGGAGCAAGGAAACACCCAAAGGTGTTACTAGCTGAGCTTTGGCAGGGCGCACTACCGGTGCTAGTAGCAACGTGGAGACCTGCACAACACAACCACAGAACTTTGTCCCCAACTTGCGATGAGGTTGTCAATCTCACCGTGTTTTGCGGAAAACAAAGGATTAAACGTATCGAATGGAAAGAAGTAAAAGTTTGCAGAAAGTAAACACAAAGAAGAAACAGTTTATAGATTGAATATAAAAGACAAGGACCGGGATCCATAGTTCACTAGAGGTGGCTCTCCTTAGATATATAACATGCTGGGTGAACAAATTACACCGGGGCAATTGGCAAACACCGAGAAAGCAATACATGCATATACTAATCATCTTGACTCCTTTGAGACTTGATTGGGCAATACAACATAATACATAGACCGCCATCCAACTGCATCTATGACTAATAATCCACCTTCAGGTTATCATCCGAACCCCCTCCAGTATTAAGTTGCAAGCAACAGATTATTGCTTTACGAACTGCGTGTAAGGTAAACAATACAATTGTTCTATGAACAAAGGATCGTTGTTTTCTCCCTAGTAGCAACAGCACATCTAGTACCTTAGAGATTTCTGTCACTTCCCCAGATTACCAGAGGCATGAACCCACTATCGAGCATAAATACTAACTCTTGGAGTTGCTAGCATCTACTTGGCCAAGATAGCTACTAACAACGGAAAGCATGCAAGATCTCAAATAACAAAGACATGATAGAATCAATAATCAATCTGAAATAGCATCTCAATATCCATCGGATCCCCGCAAACACAACATGTATGAATTACAAATAGATGATCTTGATCATGAACGGAGCTCACAAGATCTAAACATGAAAGCACAAAGGAGGAGAAACCAGCCATCTAGCTACTACATGGATCCGTAGTCCAAGGATGAACTACTCACGCATCACACCGGAGGCTTGCATGGTGATGAAGAAGGCCTCCAGGGTGAATTCCCTCTCCGGTAGGGTGCCAGGAAGAGCTTCAGATCCCTCCCGATCTAGGGATGGAGATGACGGCGACTACAGACTCTTTCGTGGATTTTTGATCGGGTACCTAGGGTTTTCGTCCCGAGGGCAACTTATAGGCGGAAGGAGAGGCCGAGGGGGTGCTGGGGTCGGCCAGACCACCCCCTGGCACGGGCCAGGTCTGGCCGCGCGGCCAGGTGGTGTGGCCGTCCCCTGGCCCCTCTCCGTCTCGTATTCTGGCACTTGATCCCTTCCGGAAAAATAGGCACTTTGGCTTTTGTCCCGTCCAATTCCGAAAATATTCATTTTCTGACTTTCCTGGAACCAAAAACAGCAGAAAACAGGCAGCTAGCACTGTGGCTCTTGTTAATAGGTTAGTCCAAGAAATCATATGAAAAGTACTCCAAAGTTGGAACAAAACACAAGAAAGTGGATAAAACCAAGCATGGAACATCAAAAATTATAGATACATTTGCAATGTATCAACATCCCCAAGCTTAACTCCTGCTCGTCCTCGAGTAGGTAAGTGATAAAAAGAAAGAATAATTTTTGAGGTGACATGCACCATCAAAGACTTGATCAAAGTATTTGCAAAACATTCAAGGCTGGGATCAAAGTACTTCAATCATAACATGAAAGACAAAGTTCTAGCAATAGGCAAAGAGACTATGATGCAACGTGAAAAGGCACAAACAAAAGATTCATGAATAACATGCTTTGCAAGACGTTTGTTTGTTTCACATAAAGAAAACATAGCATAAAAGTATTCAGCTTGTCCCTCAATAGAGTAGCAAATATAAATGCATGGGACACCTTCAAAGTTCATAAGAGTGACTAGATACAATAGTTTCAAACAAGCAATAACAAGTTATGCATCAATCAACTAGTCTTGGGACAATGCACATAGAACTAAGAATGACCACTATGCTCTCAAAGAAGGTGCATAAAGATAGAAGGTGGAGACTCGATATAATGGTGGAAGAAAGGCCTTTTGTAAAAGGAAGTAGGGATTCAAGTCTCATAAAGAGCTTCCAAGAATTATGGTACTTGTAGCTTTCAGCTCTCATTGCCCCTATCATAAGCATCTTGAAGTGGTTAAGGTTAAAGTGACACAACTAAGAGGATATGCTTGACAAGTTATAAACCGAAATCTCATGCCCCTTACTTACAAAGACCGATCCTCATGCTACTCAACTTCAGTCACGAGTAAGATCTTGTCATTGTAAGTATATGTGTATCATTAAGAACCGCCAACGGGGTACCCCTTGCACATGATACAGGAGCTTTCCCATAATCAAAATGACAAGGCAAGCGTATAATGAGCATCTCAGCGATCTTTTATTTGCTATTTGCATAGGTTTTTATTGAGGATGCTTCATAGAGTGCTCATTATGGTGATGCTGCAAGTTTCCACCATGATTAGGCATGGCTTAGGCTAGCGGCCAGACGCTTTCTAACACACATACAAACTCCATGATCTTACAAGTTCCACTTTTATTTCACACCGCCGGGATCCGTAAGCAAAAGAACATAATATCAACGGGGTACAAAGTACAAGTGCAATATTGAAAGCATTCCCCATGGTACATGGTTCTGCTAATTTCAACTTATAAAGCGCAAGCATATACGCAACAAAGAAGGACCCAATGGTTCAAGTTTATTAGAGGCAATAAAGTAAAGTGTGCCATCAAGTTCGTGAGAGCTTTAATCACTAGTTTTCTCATAACAAGTGAAAGGTAGACAAAAGCAAGAATATACTTGGAATAGCATAAGCTAGTAGGTAGGTATGGTGGACCCTTTGGAATAACTTGGTTTAGGGAGTTGGATGCATGAGTGGAAGTCATACTTGGTTGTGGAAGCTAGCAAAAGACTGGGAGCGACAAGCTAAGAGTGCAATAATGGCCATAATCATGCAGAGCGACAAAACATCATTGGTCAAAGCATAAAGTGATACTACAAGTTGAAAACTAAAGGATCATAAAGGCTATGGTGACTTGTGAAAGTCATAACATGGTGTGAGCATGTGCCAAGTCAACCCAAATAAAGCATCAAAGGAGAATACCACTATACTATGCTTTAATATGCTAAAACAACGCATGATTCATCCAAGGCACATTAAGCAATCTCAATTGTTTATAACAAGTCATGCTACAGCAAAGAATACTAAGCATAAAGCCAAAACAATATCAAGCATGGCATGACAAAGCATAGCCATCGTCAAAAACGAGCTCTTTTTACCACATAAGCATGAACTATCCTACTCTTTTCCAAACCAAACCAAACTATTTGCAAACCAATGTGTGAAAGAGGGGGTCCAACAAACTTATTCAGAAAACTAATCAAACCAATAAAACTAAAAACCAAAATGAAAACGAAAAAGAAGACGCTCCAAGAAAAACATAACTGTGCATGAAACAATAAAAATGAAGCGTTTGGAAGAAACCTGGAATTTTTATTGATGAAGAAGGGGATGCCTTGGGAATCCCCAAGATTTGACGCTTGCACTTCTTGGATATTTCTTGGGGTGACACGTGTGGCATCCCCAATCTTGAGCTTTAGTCCATCCTTCATCTCATTACTCATTCCTTCCATACACCTGGAAATTTTCCTTTATACAAAACTTCACACAATCTCATTAGCAACATTAGTGCACTTAAGATAAATAAGTGTCAAGGTTCAGTTCTAACACCAAATAAACTTCCATTAGAATGCTAGCTACTGTAGCACTTCCCTCAAAAAGCTCAATTCCCCAAAGGAACTCAAGAAGGACTAACAAGAAGCAAATGCAGAAAATGGCAGAAATCTGTCAAAACAGACCAGCAGGTAAAGACGAATTTTTTCGAAGACCTTCTGTTGCTCAAATCAAAAAGTGTTGAACTAAAGAAAGTTATATAACAACCTGGGGCAGAAGCACAAACAATTACAGCTCAATCAGACGTACAGAACTCTCTCAGGAATGTTTACGGTGAAGCACAGAAATCTGTTTCGGGACAGCAACTTTCCCAATCATTACTTCACTCTCATTAGAGGTTACTCTTGGCACAAAAAGCAAATAAAAAGGATAAGAAGAGGTTATTACAGAGGTATTAACTTCCAAGACTCATCTAAAACTTTTTGGTTATCTCACAATAAGTACTTTCCTTAAACGCCTTTAAGTTAGGCATGAAAATTTGAGAAGATGCTCTCATAGGAAATATGAATTGAAGTAAAAGAGAGCATCAAGAAGAAAATTAAAAACACATTTAAGTCTAACCCACTTCATATGCATAGGAATCTTGTATGCAAATAAATTCACAAAGAGCAAAGTGACAGGCATAGGAAGATAAAACAAAAGTAACTTCAAAACTTTCAGCACATAGAGAGGTGTTGTATTACCATAAAAACTTCTACAACCATATTTTCCTCTCTCATAATAATTTTCAGTAGCCTCATGAATAAACTCAACAATATAACTATCATATAAGGCATGCTTTTCATGATCTACAAGCACTAGATCTTTATTATAAACATTTTCAAAAGAATCCTCGGGAACATAACATTCACCCTCCTTTGATAAGCATGGGGGACAATCAAATAATGTAAGGGATAAAGAGTTACTCTCATGAGAAGGTAGGCATGGGTAGATCCATTCTTCCTCCTTTTGTCCATCACTCTCCTCCTATTTTTCATCTAATGAGCTTTCAGGTTCAGCAATTTCTTCTTCCATGGAGGTTCTAGCAGGTGGTGGTTCATCTATTACCTTAGCAGTCATAATATTGTTCCCAAATAGGAAACTGAGTGAGCTATCCATAATGAAATAGTGATTGGAGCAGAGCTAGTCATAAAGGCAACTTAAGAAAGGAACTGTTTTTTGTGTGTTTTTTGAAGAACAAAACAAGCAAACAAAGCAAAAAGAAACTAAGCAAAACAAAAACAACAAAGTAAAGAGATTGGTTATGAGGGACTCCCCTTGTGAAGATGTCCTTGACTCTGCAACAGCGCCTTTAAAAATGCTTGATGGCTCAATGCACGGCGCCCAGAAAAGTGTTGATGGCTCGTGGTTGATGTAGAGCTCGTTGGGAACCCCAAGAGGAAGGTATGATGAGCACAGCAGCAAGTTTCCCTTAGTTATGAAACCAAGGTTTAATCGAACCAGTAGGAGCAAGGAAACACCCCAAAGGTGTTACTAGCTGAGCTTTGGTAGGGCGCACTACCGGTGCTAGTAGCAACATGGAGACCTGCACAACACAACCACAGAACTTTTTCCCCAACTTGCGATGAGGTTGCCAATCTCACCGTGTTTTGCGGAAAACAAAGGATTAAACGTATCAAATGGAAAGAAGTAAAAGTTTGCAGAAAGTAAACACAAAGAAGAAACAATTTATAGATTGAGTATAAAAGACAAGGACCGGGATCCATAGTTCACTAGAGGTGGCTCTCCTTATATAGATAACATGCTGGGTGAACAAATTACAGCGGGGCAATTGACAAACACCGAGAAAGCAATACATGCATATACTAATCATCTTGACTCCTTTGAGACTTGATTGGGCAATACAAAATAATACATAGACCGCCATCCAACTGCATCTATGACTAATAATCCACCTTCAGGTTATCGTCCGAACCCCCTCTAGTATTAAGTTGGAAGCAACATATTATTGCTTTACGAACTGCGTGTAAGGTAAACAATACAATTGTTCTATGAACAAAGGATCGTTGTTTTCTCCCTAGTAGCAACAGCACATCTAGTACCTTAGAGATTTTTGTCACTTCCCCAGATTACCAGAGGCATGAACCCACTATCGAGCATAAATACTAACTCTTGGAGTTGCTAGCATCTACTTGGCCAAGATAGCTACTAACAACAGAAAGCATGCCAGATCTCAAATAACAAAGACATGATAGAATCAATAATCAATCTGAAATAGCATCTCAATATCCATCGGATCCCCGCAAACACAACATGTATGGATTAACAAAAAGATGATCTTGATCATGAACGAAGCTCACAAGATCTAAACATGAAAGCACAAAGGAGGAGAAACCAGCCATCTAGCTACTACATGGATCCGTAGTCCAAGGATGAACTACTCACGCATCACACCGGAGGCTTGCATGGTGATGAAGAAGGCCTCCAGGGTGAATTTCCCTCTCCGGCAGGGTGCCAGGAAGAGCTTCAGATCCCTCCTGATCTAGGGATGGAGATGACGGCGGCTACAGACTCTTTCGTGGATTTTTGATCGAGTACCTAGGGTTTTCGTCCCGAGGGCAACTTATAGGCGGAAGGAGAGGCCGAGGGGGTGCTCGGGTCGGCCAGACCACCCCCTGGCGTGGGCCAGGCCTGGCCGCGCGGCCAGGTGGTGTGGTCGGCCCCTGGCCCCTCTCCGTCTCGTATTCTGGCACTTGACCCCTTCCGGAAAAATAGGCACTTTGGCTTTTGTCCCATCCAATTCCGAGAATATTCATTTTTTGACTTTCCTGGAACCAAAAACAGCAGAAAACAGGCAGCTGGCACTGTGGCTCTTGTTAATAGGTTAGTCCAAGAAATCATATGAAAAGTACTTCAAAGTTGGAACAAAACACAAGAAAGTGGATAAAACCAAGCATGGAACATCAAAAATTATAGATACATTTGCAATGTATCAGCGTGCTCGTTCGACTGATTCGGAAGAAGATGATACTGAGCTCTACAGCACCAGATGCTTCAGCAGGGCCATCAGGCAAAAGCGAATGCCCAAGGGGTTCAAGCTCCCGTCGGAGAACCCAAAATTTGACGGCCTACAGGACCCGAAAATCTGGTTGGAGGACCACATCTCCTCCGTCAGGCTACATGGCGGGAGTCGAAGTACGGCCATGCAATGCCTGCAGCTACAGCTGCAGGGCGCCACTAGCGCATGGCTCAACAACCTGCCACGTGGATCCATTCGCAGCTGGGAAGAGCTGGTCTACAACTTCGTGTGCAACTTCAAGGGCACTTACCAAAGGCTCGCATCAATCGAGGAACTGAGAAGCTGCCAGCAAAGGTTCGGAGAGTCGCTGCGCTCGTACATCTAGAGGTGGTCCATCATCAAGAACTCTGCAGAAAACATCTCGGAGGACCGTGCAATCGACGCATTCAACGGTGGTGTCTGCCGCATAGAGCTCAGGGAGGAGCTGCGCCGCTCGAAGCCCAAAACGACCGACCACCTGATGGAAATCGTGAATCGGTGGGCAGACGGAGAAGACTCGGTGAAAAACAATACCTACTCCAACAACGACGATGACCTCGGACGCAGACGCAGACGCGACTGCCGAGGCAAACATTGCATGCGTGTCTACGATGACCACGACGAGGTCAATATGGTCGCAGCCAGCTACGCCGACAAACGCGACGACAACCGCAACAGGGGATATCATAGTGGTGGATACCGCGACAACGGAAAAACTACACAGGTGTGGCAGCGCCGCACTCGCGAAGAGGCACCCGCAACATCCATCGAGGACAAACTGTCCGGACCATGCAACGTGCACTTCTACATCGACAAACATGATGGCAAGAAGAAGTCCAGCCACCTTCTCAAGGACTACCGCGAGTTCCTCAAACTCCATGAGGGCCTGGCTCGGATGAATCGCGACGCGATCAACAGGGGCTATGGAGCCACCCCAGGTGTTGTGGCACATGGAGCTCCTCCACCACCGCCCGAGCCACCACCACCCGCGTCCACGCCGGTCCAGCATCACAGAGGCGAACCATACCCACGAGCCGTGGGCAACATGGGGATGATCCAAAAGGGACGTCCCTAAAATCGAGTGTAGAAGGCCATCATTCGCTAAGTCAATCTGGCAATAAACTCTCCACCCTCCACCACTGAGTACCTCAGTGGAAGCGACTCCTGCATCACCTTTGACAAGCGCGATCATCCGTGCCAAGTTCCCCGTCCAGGCCACTGTCCCCTCGTACTCGAGGCACAGATCAGGGGCTTCAATATGAGTCGCGTCTTCATGGACGACGGAAGCAGCATCACCCTCATGTTCATGAGTACCTTGCGTGCGATGAGGATCCCTCTAACTTGCCTGAAAGTTTCAGACATGATGTTCCACGACATCTTCCCAAGGAAGGGCATATATCCCCTGGGCAAAATCAACCTCGACGTCATCTTCGGCACGCCGCAAAACTTTCGGCGAGAGCACATCGACTTTGAAGTCGTCGACTGGCCCTCATAATACCACTGCATCCTCGGACGCTTCGTGTTCGCTAGGTTCATGGCGGTGTCGCACTATGCCTACCTGCAGATGAAAACGCCAGGTCCAAACAGCATCATCACGATCAACAGAAACTTCGAGAGGTCTGACAGCTGCGACAGGGAATTCAACAGAATCTCCTAGTCCTTTGGCATGCAAGAGGAACTCAAAAGATTGAAGGAGTTGACAGACAACAGTCTGCCCCCCCTGAGCAGGCCAAGTTCACCCGACCTGTCCTTCGACTCGTCGGTGCACACGAAGAAATTCCAGGTCCATCCGATGGACCCGACCAAGACGGCCCTCATCGCCAACAACTTGAGTTCTGCATAGGAACTTGTGCTCGTAGAATTACTCCGTGAGCACTGGGAAATCTTCGCCTGGTGTCCAGCGGACATGCCAGGGGTTCCTAGGGAATTCTCCGAGCATTGACTCAACGTGAACCCAGACGCAAGGCCAGTCAAGCAGACAATACGGCGACTGTCTGAACCAAGAGCAAAGGCAGTTGGCATGGAGATCAACATACTCCTCGACGCAAACTTCATACGCGAGATCAAGGAAAGCACCTGGCTCGCTAACATAGTGTTGGTGCCTAAAAAAGACACAGATATCCTGTGGATGTGCGTGGACTTCACCTCCCTGAATAAGCACTGCCCAAAGGATCACTTCCCGATGCCACGAATCGACCAAATCATTGACTCTACCGCGGGATGTGAGTGCCTCTGATTCCTCGACGCCTACTCAGGCTACAATCAGATTCGAATGAAGGAGGAAGACCAAGAGAAGACGGTGTTTACGATGCCCTTTGGTGTGTTCTTCTACAACACCATGCCCTTCGGGATAAAAAACACAGGAGCCACCTATCAGCGGTGCATGCAAGCTTGCCTCAAGAATCAACTTGGTCGCAACATCCAAGTCTACATTGATGACATTGTCATCAAAACCAAGGAGGAAGCTTCGTTAATTGACGATCTCCGTGAGACCTTAAACAACCTCGACCACTACCGGATCAAGCTCAATCCGGACAAATGCGCCTTCAGCATGCCATCTGGGCAGTTACTCGGGTATCTCATCTCCGCGAGAGGGATCGAAGCAAACCCGAAGAAAATAAAGGCCATACTAGCGATGGAGAAGCCGAAGAATGTAAAACGCGTCCAACAGCTGGCCGGGAAAATCGTGGCGCTCAGTCGATTCATCAGTCGAATGGGCGAAAAGGCACTGCTCTTCTATCAGCTTCTCCGCAAAGCTGACAAGTTCGAGTGGACAGACAAAGTGCAAGAAGCATTTGAGGACCTCAAGAGCCTACTATCCACCTCGCCAGTACTGGTGACGCCTCACGAAAAGGAGCCACTACTGCTCTACATCTCTGCCACCAACCAGGTGGTCAACATTGTGCTCGTGGTAGAGCGAGCCAAAGAAAATAAAGTCCATGGGGTGCAGCGCCCAGTGTACTACCTCAGCGAGGTGCTCACGCCAACAAAGCAGCGGTACCTGCACTACCAGAAGCTGGCCTACGACGTCTTCATGATAGCCAGGCGACTACGCCACTACTTTCAGGAGCACCCAATCGTTATGGTAAACGACGCCCCGCTGGGGCATATACTCAATAATCCTAATGCCACCGGACGAGTAGCGCTCTAGGGAATCGAATTATCTCCACGAGACATCACATACGAGAAGCGCGATGCGATCAAGTCGCAAGTTCTCCCGGACTTCCTCGTACACTGGATGGAGAACCAAGTCCCTGACAAGCCAGATATGTCCTACCTCTGGACAATGCACTTCGACGGGTCCAAACGAAAGGACGGAGCTGGTGCAGGTGTCATACTGCCATTGCCCCAGGGAGACAATATGAAATACATTCTACGAATGCAGTTCACCGCCTCCAATAATGAAGCTGAGTATGAAGCCCTGATCCATCATCTACGGCGCCAGAAGGCTCATCATCTACGGCGACTCCAAACTGGTGGTCAATCAAACGATGCACGAGTGCGACGCACTGAGCGACAACATGATCGCCTATCGCGACCTCTACGATACAATTGAAGGAGACTTCGACGGCTTTGAGCAGCGACATGTGGGTCGTGAAAGCAATGAAGAGGCAGACCTACTCGCCAATATTGGCTCCACCTGCGCCCCCGTACCACCTAGGGTATTTCTCGAGCGCATCTGCGAGCGCTCCATCAAGCCCAAGGCTCTAGAGAAGAAAGTAGGCACGTCAACAGACTCGGGGGATACACCACCCAATGAGCCAATGGCACTCGACGACTTGGAGCTCGATACAGGACTCAAAGGACCGATGAGCTTCATGATGATCGAGCCATCTTGGACAGAACCCTACATCACATATCTACTCACCAAGAGGCTGCTAGATGATCCGACTGACGCGTGACACATCACGCTATGATCCAAGGCATTCGCCCTGATCAATGGGGAACTATACAAGCGTAACATCACGGGAGTACTTCAACGGTGCGTGTCCAACGGGTACGGAAGGGCTGTCCTCCTTGACATCCATGAAGGCACTTGCGGGCACCATGCTGGAAATCGCGCCCTCGTTGCCAGAGCTCTACGAGCTAGATTGTACTAGCCCACGGCCATGCGCGACGCCAAGGACATCGTCTAGCGCTGCAACACCTGCCAGCGATTCGCAGACAAACCTCACGCACCTGGCGCGGAACTTCGGCCAATACCATTAGCTTGGCCCTTCACGCAATGGGGACTCGACATGGTCGGCAAGCTCCCAAAATCCTCACGAGGAGGTTACGTCTACCTCTTGGTTGCAGTCGACAAATTCACCAGGTGGATCGAGGCCATGCCGGTGACAAACCAATCAGGGGCCAGCGCCGTCAAGTTCTCCGAGTCCATTGTCTACCGCTTTGGAGTGCCACACGGCATCATCATGGACAATGGGACAAACTTCACCTCTAAGGAGTTCCAGGAATTCTGCGAAAACCTGGAAATCAACATAAGCTACGCCTCAGTGGCTCACCCACAGACCAACGGTCAAGTCGAAAAGGCCAACGGCCTCGTCTACGGTGGAATCGAGAAATGCCTCCTCCGACCACTCGAACAAGCCGTTGGATGCTAGCCAGAAAAACTGCAATCAGTTCTTTGGAGCTTGCGCACAACTCCAAACAGCACCACAGGGTACACCCCGTTCTTCATGGTGCACGGTGATGAAGCGGTACTACCCGCAGAAGTACGCTACAAAGCCCCGCGGGTGGTCACATACAGTGAGAAGGAGTCAACTCTCTCACTCGAAGATTCCGTCGATCTCCTTGACGAAGCACGTGAGATAGCAGCGGAGAGATCGACGATCTGCCAGCATAGCCTCCGCAATTACCACAGCAGAAGGCTACACCCCCAGGTCCTTCGTCGAAGGAGACCTGGTCCTGTGACTAAAGCAACAAGGCATCTCAAGCTCGAGTCCCCTTGGGAGGGACCATACGTGATTACAGAAGTAATCCCAGGTGGCGCTATCGCCTTAAAGATTTCGAGACAGGAGTCCCATACTCCAATCCCTGGAACATCGCGCAGCTGCGTCGTTTCTACCCTTAGTCATTTTTACATTACAAATAAGGCAATTCAGCCAGGCTACTTAGCCACACATTGTACCTTGTACTATTCTGCGAATAAATAAAGCCAAGTGCCCCAAAACCCTGTGTATTTTTCTACTTTCCTGCAATTTCATCACTCGGGGGTTGTGCCACCCTTTACACTTCTGTTCTATAAACTATTTGCGGTATCCTGAGTAGCTGACGTGCTAATCGAACCCTTTATAAACACCAACCCAGCTGCAACGCACCTGACAGGTTGGCAAGGTGCTGAGATAAACACACATCAGGCTAACGAAAAGGAACTACATAGTACATTACACTCGAACAATATATTAGATAATAAGCTCTTCACAAATAAATGGGTATTTACATACACCCAATACAATCATATGAACTTTACAACACTTATACAATTATACGCAGGATACAAGTCATGCTACTACTGCAAAAGAAGAACATTGGTCATACCTTCCGGCGGAGGTGGCGGCCCAGCGGCGACAGTCGCAACATCTACGTCCAGCCTATGCTGTCGCACTAGCGACAATGCAGCTTTAGCGCCAGCTACCAACTGCTGTCGTACGCACTCACAGACCGCCCTCATATCTCGGAACTTCATCAAAAGAGCCATTAGGCTTCAAGGCACCACGTCGAGAGGAAACATTGCTTCATAAATATGCTTAAGGCATGACTGCGCCTTCTTTAGGCATTAGAGCACCCGAGAAGAGCAATCTTACAGGGTTGCCAGGGCAACTGCAAAGTCATGGTCCACCCAAAAGTACCCACTCGCTTGCAGCTGCTCCTGGGTCAAGTTGTTCATTCGAACAGCCACACGATCCTTCTCATCCTGCGGATGACGAGCGCTGACAACTACACCAAGCAAAATGGAAAAGTGTAAAGACGAGGCATCGCCGCGACTAACTAAAAGAAAAGGTGAGAAGGCAAAAAGCTAACATTTGAACTACTCATTCAGCTGCGCCACTTCCTCCAAGAGATACTTCCCACGGGTGGTGGTCTTCTCCGCCTTCGACTTCCACACATCTGCGCTACCACGAATGATGGGCAACTCGCGCTCCAACTGCTTAATGCGGTCGCGCAATCGCGACAGCTATGACAGTTCCTCCACCTTTGAACGCGGTTGCGCCATGGTTTCATCAGTGGGAGAAGAGCACGAGGATCACTCGAAGGACCACTTGACGTACCCTATCAAAATCAAGCAAGAAGCAAATAAGGGACAAAGAATACATTGATAAAGTCATGAATGCATTCAAGCACAGCAACAGATCGACGAGGACACTTCCACAAAAGCATAGTTTCAACCAAAGACAAACTACAACTATTACAGATTGGAAACTATGGAGAAATCTGCTTCTTCGACTTCGACTTTGACTTCGGGGGCCTCGTCGAATCCGTGGCAGCCTCTGACGCCACAGATTTTCCAGTGCTAGCCCCTGACATCGCAGCCTTTAACGCCTTCTTCGCTCGTTGCAGCTCCGCGGAGTATTTCGCGACTGTATTGATGAGTTGCGGCCCATACTTACCACAACCAGTAGCGAAGGGAGCAAACAGTACCTGGTGGCCATCCGCGTCGAAGGGCATCGTCTTGGAGATCGCGGCAGGGTCCATCTCCACACCATGGGCTTGCACCATCGCGAGTGCCATGGTGGCGCCGACGGACCGCTGGGAGTTCTTGAAGTCCATGGGAATACCCCCAGCAAGGGATTCCACCAAGTCCTCAAGGTTGTCAATCAGCTCAGCCTTGGGAGTTACATCCTCACAGATGCGATTGAGCACACCCTTGGCCTTCGTCAACGTTCCCTGAAGGGAAGCACTGCGGTCTTCGACTGTGGCAACGGCACCAGCCAGCGCATCTTCGCTGCGAGGGGATTGGGCGTCAAAGCTCAGGCCACCGGCATCTGCATACATAAGGTGTTAGCACAACAATACGGCATCAAATAAAGAGCAACACAAATCCAGCTGAAAAAAATACCTGAGAGAGACTAGGCAATCGAGAAAAGTCCCTCTCAGCATTGGAGGTGCGCAAGTCCTCTTCGTGCTTTCACGACTCCTCCAGAGATGCGATTGCTTCGTCACGATTCTTTGCCGCTGCGGCAAGCGCCTTCTCGAGGGTGCCAGCACGAAGAAGATGTTCATTGTGCTCAACTACCAAGCACAGGATATATCATCAATCGAAATTATAAATTTCACAAAGACAAAGATGAAGCCAAACCTAACCTTTGACGACACGATGGCGATTATCCAGCATAGTGTGTTGTCGACCCATGACAAGGAATTGCTCTGCCAGGCGAGCAACTTCCTTCACAATATACGAAAAACAAAGATTCAGCGGCAGCACAAACTATAAATTTGACTGCCAAAACAGCAAAAAGGACGCTTACGTGATCCTCTAGGGACTCCGAAGATGACTATCGTGCAGTTGTCCGGGCAACCATCTGGTGTTCCCCAGCATGCGGGGAGCTCGAAGAATTGTGCCGAGAGTGGCCACCACTGGAGGAGAAGGAGACCGCTCGGCCACATCCTTGGCCTTGGAGTCTGTGACTCCGGAATCTTTCACAAATTTGACGTCGTCAGAAGACGACGACTTAGCTTGAGTACAAAACACATCCAACAAAAACTTTAGGAAAAGCAACTCCAAAAAGAAACCAAGACGAGGTCGCGATTGGAGAACTCACAAGTTAAATTTATTAAGGTCGAAGGATTGCTCCTCCGACTCCGACGCTTCCTTCGATAGTCACAGCTTCTTCCGGGCAGGAGGAGCCATGGAGCACACATGAACGGCGTGGATTGGCTCCTCTGCAACAACAGAAGGGCCTTCTAGCGTCACCAGTGACGAGGCATCCAAGTCCTTGCTGCGAGAACGCTTGCGAGTATCAGTTGCGCTGGACTCGGGGGCTCCCTCTTCCTCTTCAATTGGGACGGTCGACTCTGACTCGTCCTCTTCTTCCACTTCGTGAGAGATAACCCCTTCAGGGCGAGGGGGCAAATTAGAAGACACCTTCTAATCCTGCATTCAGAAGATACATTACTATATATCAAGTAGTTGGTGGCAATCGACAAAAGAGCTACTTCGTAGTATAATTCTACCTCAGGAGGAGGGTTAGAGGCATCGAAAGGAGGCACGACTAGTTCGTCCGGGAGATCCTCCTTGGCGGTATATTTGGTCACCAATCCCAACCTCCTGTCTACCTCACCCGCAGAAATTCCATCGGCAGATACGTGAGTGACATCGCTCGCACCGGCCCAGCGGTACATGGGGTGGACCCTGGCCTGCAGAGGCTGGATGTGGCGGCGCAACCACGTGCGAATGAAAGCGGTGTCTCCCTCTTCTTTGCCTATGCGACTTTCGAGGTCACATACGCACTTATACAGCACCTCTGTTTCCTCGGACTCGCCTGACATCATGACATTCTTCTAGGAACGCCTCCTCTTGCATGGCGTCGCAGGATCGAAGGGCGCGAGTCCATAGTGCCCCCCGTTGTCCTTTAGGTCGCGGATGTAGAAACACTTGTCTCTCCACCTTGGACGAACATAGTGAGCTTGATGTCAAAGTAGGTGATAGAGGAGTCGGTGTGGATCCTGTAGCCTCCTATGTCGTAGACTACCGAACCGGACGCCGACTAATATTTCAGCTTAAAAATCCTCTTGAAGAGGCCAAAGTGTGGCTCGATTCTGCGCTAGCACTCGCAGAGAGTGCTGAAGCAAGAGAAGTGGAGAATAGAATTTGGGGACAGCTGGTGCAGCTGGAGCCCATAGAAACAAAGGAGACCCTGAAAAAAGGATGTAGGGGAGAGAAAGACCTCGAATGATGAAAGCAAGGAACATCACCCGGAAACTCGGAGGAGGACAAGGGATTACCTCCTCACCGGGCACTCACGAATCGTCTTCCGCGGGTGGAAGAACTCCATCTCGATGATGAAGATGCAGCTCAGCAGGCTTAATGATGGACGCGCACCAGGCGCCGTTGGTGATGCGGGTGCCCGCACCCTTCTTCTTCCCAGCGCTAGCGGCACTGGTGCCCACGGTGGTGGTACCACCCTTCTTCTTGGTGGCGGCAATGGTGGCCACAGATCCAGCGGCAGCGCCTCCCTTCTTCTTACCCATCCTTCGATGGTGGTGCGAACGCAGGAAGTAACTGGAGAAGACACGGAGATGGTCCAGTGCCATGAAGATAAAGTGCGCGAGGAAGCAGAGAGAGCGGCAATGGCGAAGGAGGCACGTGCAAGAAGAGATGGGGAAATTTACCGCAGCAGCGCTACTACTTAACCCCTTCACGGATGCCATCCAACGGCTAGCAGAAACCCTACTGGACGCGTGGAGCACATCGCCATCGACACGTGGTGAAGCTGAACCACGAACCGTCCCCCACTATTCCCATTACGCGTGGAAATCGAGGAGACGCAGTTAAAACAGAGGATTATGCACGCCCAGTCAAATGAATGTCAGAAAGTGGGACCCATCGCTCGTCACGTCCCGTCAAAACCACTCAAGCAGGCAAATGAGGTCATCACATCATCAGCACTAACGTCATCGATACCAACAGAAGAAATTTCTTGAATGCTTTAGTCCTTGCTCGAGTCTTCGACTCAACCAAGCACTCGGGGGCTACTACCATAGGGAGCGCTGGTCCCGCACCCTACGATTATCTTTATGGAGGTATATAAACATTCAAGACAAACCAATCACTCGAATCTACGATTCGATTGTGAATTATGGGTTACTCCCATAGGGAGCGCCAGAAGCAAATTCGATAGAAACAAGCAACAAAAGACGACAAAATTCACAAAAGGTCTTTAGTCCCCACTCGAGTCTTCGACTCAACCAGGCACTCGGGGGCTACTCCCATAGGGAGCTCTAGTCGTGCACCCTATGATTATTTGTACATCGTGTTGTGTGTTGATAACATCCACACTCAAATGCTACAACGACTCTGCCTCATACTTTCCCTACAAAGAGACTGCGTCTCCTGGGCCACCCGAATCATCTCCGCGATGACAAAAAAATCGGATGCCGCGCTTACAGCGTGAAGATAAGACCTGAATAAGGCCTGGCAACGCATCTGCTGTGCACTACCAGAAACATATCTGTGCCTGCAGGTACGATGAACATGCCTTGATGGACGTGTCGAGTGCTCACACTTATACACTAGAACTCGACTCCTGTAAGATCTCCGCAGCTTGAGTCGAATTATGCCAACACTTTTCTGAATTCGAGTCCGGGGACTCGAGTTTGAGTAGATTGTGTTGTTTTGCCCTAAGGCAGTTAACTGATACCGATACATCAGATAAATCAGGAACGTATATCAACAATCCCTATGACACAAATTCAACACTCAAAAATATACTTAGTCATGCACTCGAAAGGCTTCATAAAGTCCCTAGTCGAAACTGCGATTCCACTGGACCCGGGGGGGCTACTGACATGGGTATACCCTACAGGTACTCGAGTTTGGTATATACGGCCCAGATACGGCAGAAGCCCACGGTGTTGCCAAGGCCGAATACAGAATTCGGGTGACCCACAGACTCTTCGATTGCTTGCGAGACAAGAAGAAGCTTAAGATAGAAAGTTTAAAAGGGCAAAACCCTAATCTGTAACTGACTCGCCATGCTACCCGAGACATAGCATATCTATATAAAGGCTAGGAGGGGGCGGCGAGGAGGACAATCACAACCCTAGTTTCCACAACTCTCGCCAGATCGCATCTGCGCACCCCTGTAATTTTTTATTCCTTCGTTAATTCCAAGAGCAGACAAGCAGGAGTAGGGACCTCTACAAGGCCTGAACCTGGGTAAAACTTGCGTCCTTGTGTGCTTGTTTGCTAGCCTACTGATGCCTCCAGCGCTCCCTCCTTCTCCAAAACCCAAGTCCATAACAATGGGAATTGACGAGTTAAACCCTCATCGTGGTATTATATCACTATCTTCTATCTTTTTACCTTTTTAGTAGAGTCATATCATGAATAGAGAAGTTATCATATAGGATGGTTTGCATTATGGAAGTGTCTCTCCTCTAGTTAGATATCTATGTATCCCTTGGTGTGAGTTGCTGTTATGGAATATTAATGAGAAGTTCTTTCATTTACTCTTTTGCATATCTTATATTAGATTTCAATTTCTGTTATATGATTGATCTTGTAATTAGTATTGGTATCACTTTGGGATCATTGAGTAAATTTAGTTGGTTTTGGCAAACATGGCTCGGTCAGTAGCAACACTATTTTGAGAATTAGGTGAAAAAGATAAAAGTACTCTTAAGAAATATAATTTCATCATCTTTCTTTCTTGATTGGCTCATAATCTTAGTATTCTCTAGTAAAGATCTTTTGTGCTTCCAAGGAAGATTGCATGTTTGTTTTTATCACCTGTATGTTTGTTTGTTTCCTTCAACTCTTATGCTTTCTACCCAGCCTAGCTAGCCAAAAACCTGTACTGAGAGGGAATGCTTCTTGTGCATCTAATCCATAAACCAAAACCTATGCCATTTGTGTCCACCATACCTACCTATTAGAATTATTTTTATTCCAAGTAAATTCATGTTTTTTATCTACCTTCCAAATTAAACTTGTTATGTGAAAATTAGTGATTAAAGCTCTCACGAACTTGATGGCACACTTCACTTTCTTGCACTTAATAAACTTGAACCATTGTGCCCATCTATGTTGTGTATATGCTTGCGATTTGTAAGTTTTGAATTAGCAGAACCATGTTGTCATGGGAAACGCTTTCAACATTGTACTTTATTTAGTTGATATCATGCTCTTTTTCTTATGGATGTCGTCGGTGTGAAATGAAAGGGGAGCTTGTAAGTCCATGGAGTTATGTATGTGTGTTAGAGAAACGCCTGGGCCGCTGGTCTAATCCATGCCTAATCATGGTGGAAACCTACAGCGTAACCATAATGAGCAATCTATGAAGCATTCTTCTTATAAAAAAAGAGATAGAGATTGAGAAAAGACAAAAAAGATGAGAAAAGAGGAAAGAGAGAAAAAGCACCATTTTCCCATGGTAAATAAGAAGATTGCTGAGATGCTCATTGTCTGCTTGCCTTGTCATTTTGATATGGGGATTCTTCCGTATCATCGGGCAAGGGGTACCCCGTTGGTGGTTCTCTATGATACACATATACTTACTATCACAAGAACTTACCGGTAACTAAACTTGAGTAGCATGAGGAGAGGCCCTCGTATTCAAGGGGCATGAGATTTTCAACTTACAACTTGTCAAGCATATCCTCATATTTGATCACTTTAACCTTAATCACCTAAAGATGCCTATGATAGGGGCAATGAGAGCTGAAAGCTAATAAGTACCATAATTTTTGGAAGCTCTTTATGAAACTTGAAATCCCTGCTTCCCTCTGCGAAGGGCCTATCTTTTACTTTTTAGTTGAGTCAGTAAACCTATTCCCTTCTACCTCAGCAAGTATTTTGAGTTGTTGTGTTTCATTCATTCATATGATGATTTATTTAATCATGTTTCTTATGTTCCTTGTTTTGCACGTTGCTCTTATCTTAGGGTTTATTACTTTGAAAGCTATCATTGAAAACCCGTTATGTTTGAACCCCTGCAAATTGTCAACTATTCTTCAACCAAGAGCTAAGTTTGCCACTACCAATTGTGATTTACTTTGTGTATCTTTATTTGTGTTTTCTTTACCTATTGCAAGTTAAGTTATATAATGGTGTGTTGTCTTCTATTATGATTTATGTATTGATGAATGTGATGCTTCTTGTCCGTATTCTTTTATCGTCTCCTCACTCCATAAACCCGAGGTCATATTTATTGAGCTCAGTTTTCGCTTGGGGACAAGCAAAGTCTAAGCTTGGGGGAGTTGATACGTCCATTTTGTATCACTATTCTATATCATAATTTACTGTTATTCATTGATATATTTCATATTAAGAGATGATACTTATGTTGTTTCATCTATTTTTGCATGGTTGATGACTTTTGGAGCATGGATCGCTGTAGTCAGGATTCTGATGGAAAAGGGGTTGTTTGGAGGAGAAATTCGCAAAGATCATAAAATCCGAGAAAATACATGGAAAATTCTATTTTTCCAGAAGACGTAGGATGCCAGAAGGGGAGCGGAGATGGGTCACCCCTGGCCATGCCACTGGGTGGTGTGGCCACCCTGGCCCACTCCTGGCTCTCCCCTTTGGCGTATATTATCCCCACGAAACCCTAATACCTGGGGAGCAACCACAAAAAGATTTTGCCACCTCTGCAAGGTGGAAAACTACAGAGAGAGAAAGATCTCTCCAACAGACAAAATTCTGCCAGGGGAATTCCTTCCCGGAGAGGGGAGATCGTCGCCATTAACACCACCATCAAGTTGGACTTCATCGAGATCATCATCATCATCATCTCCACCAGCACCATCATCACCACTCCATACCGCTGTAACAATTGAGTTGAATCTTGCATAGTTCTTAGGGGAAACTTTCCCGGTGTTGATTACTCCTTGTAGTTGATGCTATTGAGTGAACCATTGAATTATCATTCATGTTCAGATTGTTACTTATCATTATTTCATCTCTGATCTTGATCCATATGATGTCTTGTGAGTAGTTCGTTTAGTTCTTGAGGACATGAGAGAAGTCATGTTGTTAGTAGTGGGATTGTGTTGAGAAAGATTCAATGGTTTGATATTTAAGTTGTGGTGTTATTCTTCTAGTGGTGTCATGTGAACGTCGACTACATGACACTTCACCTTTATGGGCCTAGGGGAATGGATTGTGTATTTGGCTACTAATCGTAGGGGTTGCCGGAGTGATAGAAACCTGAACCCCCGTTAGGAAACCTTTGCACAAGGGACGTTAGGGTCTTAGAGTTTAAAGCTGTGGTTAGGTTTTTATCTTAATTACTTTCTTGTACTTGCGGATGCTTGCAAGGGGTATAATCACAAGTATGTATTAGTCCTAGGAAGGTCGGTACATTAGCACAGGTTCACCCACACAACACTTAGAAAACTAAAGAAGATTAATCAACTATATGAAGCGAAAGCACTTGATGATATTCCCGTGTGTCCTCGAGAACGTTTGGTCATCTTAAGTAATACAACCAGCTTGTCCTTTGCTTAAGAAAGGATTGGAACACATGCTGCATTTATTATTATTGTCTTTTATTTACTAGCACTTTATTTATCTACATTATCAAAAACCCCTAAAAATCCGTTTGCTAAGTATTTACAGAGAATTCTTGCTCCAAGCCACTCGCAAAGACCTGCTGCTCCTCATTGGGTTTGACACTCTTACTTGTCAAAAATACTACGATACACCCCCCTATACTTGTGAGTTATCAGTGACTCCGCCCCATATTTTCCCTGCAAAGAGAGTACGTCTCCTGGGTCACCCGAATCATCTCTGCGATGACAAAAAGTTTGGATGCCGCGCTTACAGCGTGAGGATAAGACCTGAATAAGGCCTGGCAACGCATTTGCTGCGCATTATACGAAATATATCCGTGCCTACATGTACGATGAATATGCCTTGACGGATGCGTCGAAGTGCTCATACTAACACACTAGGATTCGACTCCTGTAAGACCTCCGTGGCCTGAGTCGAATTACACCAATACTCTGTTTGGATGTATAGAATTGGGCCGGAATCGTGGAATTCGGAATTAGGATCTCAATTTCCGTCGTTTGGCTCCGCTAGGAATTGGTGGCTGGAAACAGAGACGAATTCCGCGCCCTGCTCCCTCCGCGCATAAGTTGCCCTCCCGCAATTCCGACCTCTCCCGCTCCGAATTGGATGGAAACGAGCACCCCACTTACCGCTTCGCGGAGAGAAAACAGAAGGCCTTAACTCCATTCCTGCTCCCGACCCGACCTCGAGCAACCAGGCGGCGCCGGCGGCTCTGGTGAGCCCCTTGTCCCTCTCCCCTTCCCTACCCTCCCCTCCCCTCCCTCTTCCCTTTCCATTCCCACTCTCCTCTTTCCATCTCCCCTTCATGCTCCCTGTCCCCTACACGCGCCCCCGAAATCCAGATCGTATGGGCGGGATGGGGACCGGAGGCAGCAGGGTATCGACGGTGAGAGCTCGAGCCGCGGAGGCTCACTGGACATCCTCAAGGAGGCATCTCCATGCCCTTCTTCATCCCCTTCTCTTCTCAGCTGAATTGAGCGAGAGGAATTCTGAATTTTTCAGGAGGCACTGCGTTGACCTCTGTTTCTGAACTATAGGCATGAGCTCTGGAACATGGACCCATTCCTCATGCAGGCTCGAAGTATGCGGTGTCAGTTCAGTCTGAACATTGATTAGTTTGCCTGATACGAGAAGCAATGTAAACTATCCTTTACAATCGTGAAGACTATCACGACAGTGTTTAGTTTGACATCAGCTTGTATTTCACCGCTAATGCTTACACCGTGAAAAAATCTTTAGTACTTTTTTTTTCGAATCTACACATTAAAACGCGTCTAGATACATATGTTTTAAAAAAGGCTAAAACATCTTATATTTTAGAATGAACAGAGTACTTGCAAACTATTTTGTATTAAATATATGCTTCTTATGATCTTATTCAGATTATTTTAATGTTAATATATGTGGAAAATAATATACATACATTCTAATATACACATGCTACAATTCATAATTGTACACAAGTATATATTATCCAAAAGAAAATAAACATTCAATTCCATGGTTTGTACATCCAAACATGAATTAGAATTGGATACCACCTTCTGATTCTAACATAAAATTTCAAGCCAACCAAACAATAGAATTCGAATTGACGGTCATTTCCTTTCCAGACAGGATTTGGAATTCTCACCTAATTCATTTCCTAAATTCAATTCAGTGCATCCAAACAAAGCGCAACACTTTTCCGAATTTGAGTCCGGGGACTCGAGTTTCAGTAGATTATGTTGTTTTTCCCTAAGGAAGTTAACTAATCCTGATACATCAGAACAATCACGCACGTATATCAACAATCTCTATGACATCAATCAAAGCACTCGAAAATATGTTCAGCTATGCATTCGATAGACTTCATAAAGTCTCCACTCGAATCTGCGATTCCACTGAACACTCAGGGGCTACAGACGTGGGCATACCCTACATGTACTTGAGTTTGGCATATATGGTCCAGATACTACAGAAGCCCACGGTGTTGCCAAGGCCCAAGTCAGGATTCAGGTGAGTCACGGAAACTCTAATTGCTTGCAGCGCAAGAAGAAGCTTAAGATAGAAAGTTCAAAGGGATGAACCCTAATCTGTAACCGACTCGACCTGCTACCTGAGACCTAGCCTATCTATATAAAGGCTAGGAGGGGGCGGCGAGGAGGACAATCAAAACCCTAGTTTCCACAACCTCGCCAGATTGCATCTGCGCACCCCTGTAACTTTCGACTCCCCCGATAATTCCAAGAGCAGACAAGCGGGACTAGGGACCTCTACAAGGCCTGAACCTGGGTAAACCTTGCGTCCCCGTGTGCTTGTTTGCTAGCCGATTGATGCCTCCATCTCTCCCTCCTTCTCTAAAACCACAGTCCATAAAAATGGGCATTGACGAGTTAATCCCTCGTCAAGAAGAAAACCCGAAGCGATCAAGGGAGATAGACGGTTTAACGACCAACTATACGACGGGAATAAATTTTCCGGCCGTATAGTTGGCGCTGCCACCGCCTCCTCAAATAGTTTCACCCCATGCAACTAGATCAAAGAGACGACATACAGAACACCCAGAAATTGTAGAAACCTCACCTCCGGAAGGCATCTGGAGGAGGAACTCATCCACCGGGGATCCATCTTCGCCCTGCATAGATCCGGGAGGCTAAGGCATCGATATTCATCATCCACCGCTGCATCACCACCATCTACATCCATCCCATCTACATCTTGTTGTAATTTCCGTACTCATTGTGGATTTATACAAATACTATTCATCTATGATAGATTCCATTGTTATTGCCATGATGTTGATTGCCTCCATGTCTGAGTAGATCATTAGTTCTTGGGGAGATGGAGAAACCCTAGTATGAGATTGAAATAAGATAAATTTTATTATTATATTCATCGCTGTGACCATGTGTTAGATTATCTTCATCTTGATGTTGAGAGAAGTCGACTTCTCAATATTTGCCTCTCATGGGGACTTGATGGAGGGAACTACTTGTTGGTAGACGGAGGTGTGTTAGCACTTATAGTGACTATAAAGTTGTTGGTACTCCTTACGTATCAACTTGGGAAACCGAAGAAACTCACGGAACACTATCCATGCCATGGGATACGTCCTACAAGATTACGTCCCTTAATAGCGCAGTAATTCGATTGATGTCAATTGTTGACTGCTGTGGTTATGAGGATGATGTGAGCAGCAATTGCTGCCTATTTGTCCAAATACGGAGTTCCTCCCACACATACATAGTTGAGAATGTTCATGATAATAATCTTTACCTTAGCTCCTTATAATGCTAGTGGTGAATCCGCTACTCCCTGAGAACGTTTTCCCCTATTGCAGTTCCAATCTCTCTAACATACGCGATACTTACTTTCTATATTTAGTTGTTTTACTTTACTTATTATTGCTCTTATACCAAAAACCCAAAAACACCCGTTTACGCAATACTCGCATTTTATCTTGTCACTTAGAACTTTATTTAGCATTACTAGTGTAATATTTATTTGAAGAGTTATTAGACTTCAGACTCCTACTCCTTGTGGGATCGATATCTTTATTTTGAAACTAGCTACAAATGATTTGTGCACTTGCAGTCATCAAGCTATTTTTTGGCGCTGTTGCCGGGGAGCTAAGCGTTGTAGGTCTTTTAGTTTTTTCTTATTTGTTTTTGTCTTGCTAAGTTTTGTTTTGAGTTACAGATTTCCACCAACATGATGGAGTTTGAGCATATGACTAGTGCTAACCCACTCCACCACTTTGGGAAGCCCTATGATATTTATAAAAGAGACAACTCCAATGAGAAGACAAGGGGGTTTGAAATAAATCCTCTATTACTTGGTATTCTACACAAGAAACAATTTAGTGGAGATGAAGAAGATCCTGATCCATATGAGCATATTGCATGTTTCAAAGATATATGTGGCACTTTTCAATTGACGGGATATACTGCTGATGAGGTAAGGGTTAAACTTTTTAGTCAGACTTTGACTAGTACAGCTCTCTCATGGTATAGATCTTTACCCCCAGAAGCCACTACTACTTGGGATAGTCTAGCTTGTGAATTTCTAGCAAAATATTATCCATTATCAAAATCTTTTGGAATCAGGCATCTTATAATGACTTGGAAGAACCATTCTAATGAAGGACTAGTAAGAGCTTATATCAGATCATGATTTTCCTGAATGGTATTTATTGCATATCATTTATGGTGGTTTAACTGAACCTAATAAAATTGAACTAGACTCTTTCACGGAAGGAGCCTTTATGAATCATCCTATAACTAAAGCTCGGGCTTTACTTGATAGAATTCGTGATCATAGAGTTTCATGGAATTTTGGTCTAGGAAGTGAAGGAGGCGTAGAAATAGAATATGATTGTATTCATGACTATAATAAAAAAGGTCATGTCAAAGATTATCTAAAGAACTTTATTTAGATCCAGATCTTGTGTTGCAAGTTTTTAAAGCTTTTACAAAACATATCAAAGCTCCAAAAGAGGGTTTGGTCAAGTAAGATCCACCACCCGAACCTAAGAAGAAAAGAGAAGTTAAAGCAACACCGGCCTCCCTAGAACCAACATATGAGATACCTTTCCCTAACACTACACATAAGCATATTTTTGAATATGAACAGGTCAAAGCAGCACATGAAAAGAAAGAAGAGGAAAGTATTCTAGAAGTCTTGGAACATCTGGAAGAAACCAAATATGAAGAGGTAACCAAGAAAGCAATTATGGCTATGTACGCGCATTGTAACATAGTTGAACTTGATGAAGAGACTTCCGTATTGGTTGAAGGTAAGACAAAGGTAAAATATGTGGGTAAGCCTATTCTTCCCTGCATATTTATAGAAACCTCGCATTATGGTTTATGTGATCTTGGCACCGAAGTTAACGTTATACCTTATGATTTCTATTTAGAAATAAAATAAGAAATAGAACCGGCTACATATGAAAATACTGATATGACAATTATCTTAGCCAATAAAAATCTTAATTTCCAATGGGAGTAGTTGAAGATGCAACTGTCACAATTGGCAACAAAAACTTTCCTATCGATTTTGTAGTTGTTGATATGCTAGCTGACACTCTTTGCCCAATTATATTTGGAAGGAACTTTTTGAGTGATATAGGTGCCTATGTTGATTTTAAAAAGGAGATGGTGTCTCTTAAGCTTGGGGGAGCGGAAACAGAATTCCATTTTTCCAAATTTAAAGACAGGCCTCCACAAATACAAGAAGAAGAGAAAGAGAAAACTATCGAGGAAATGGCAGCTCGTTTCTTTACTAATCAAGAAGAAGAAATAAATGAAGACTCAAATTATGAAGAAATGGTTATGGAGGACAAGTCCCTATAAGTACTAGAAGATGAACTCGATTCACTTCCCATTATAGGTCCTCCAACTGATGAGGCTTTTGAAGAGCCAGAAAAGAGAGGGGACAATGAATTAGCACCCCGGGAGTTAAAGACTCTACCAGATAATCTTAAATACAGGTTTTTATATGATACAAATAAATTTCCAGTTATTATTAGTGCTAAACTTTAGGGAGAAGAAGAAGAACTCATGAAAATACTCAAGGAGCATCACGAGGCCTTTGGGTACTCAATGGATGATTTGAAGGGCATTAGTCCCATGATAACCGTCCATCGAATATTCATGGAAGAAGGTGCTAAACCAGTTGCGGAATTTAATAGAAGACCAAAGACTGAAATGAAAGAAGTGGTAAGGAAAGAAATTGTATGCCTATTGGATGCAGGTATAATCTATCATGTTAAAGAAAGTGAATGGGTAAGTCTTGTTCATTGTGTCCCTAAGAAGGGTGGTTTTACTGTTGTTCCTAATGAAAACAATGAATTGATACCTACTAGAACTATTATTGGGCATAGGATGTGCATAGATTTCAGGAAATTGAATAAAGAAACTAGGAAAGATCATTATCCTTTACCGTTCATAGATCAAACTTTAGAAAGGTTAGAAAACCACACTCATTTTTGCTACTTGGACGGATACTCTATTTTTTCTCAAATGGCTGTTCATCCGGATGACCAACTTAAAACAACTTTCATTAGTCCTTATGGTTTACATGCTTACCGACGTATGCCTTTTGGTTTGTGTAATGCTCCAACTACTTTTCAAAGATGCATGACTTCTATTTTTGTGGATTTTATAGAACTGATAATAGAAGTATTTATGGATGACTTTTTTTGTCTATGGAACTTCGTTTACTAGTTGCTTGGATAATCTCAAAAGAGTTTTGCAGCATTGCGAAGAAACCAATCTTGTTCTAAACTGGGAGAAGTGCCATTTTATGGTCAAAGAAGGTATAGTCCTTGGACATAAGGTATTGATGTCTGCAAACGCACATATCGTTTGTAGCTAGTTTCGAAGTTCAGATATCGATCCCACAGGGAGCCCAAAGGTAAGTGTTTATTGATGAAGTCTCTGTCACACCCGAAGTTGTCACAAATCTTCGAGTGAATTGACTGCAAGTGTTGAAATATGAATGGGGTTTTGATTAAATGCGATAGATTTAAATAGAACTAAAATGTAAACTTCAGAAATATAATGCATAAAAGTAAAGAATGACTTTGCTTGTTTGTTGTTTCCTGCAGATGGCGAAAGAAGGCGCAGGGAGATTCAGTTCATGGTGATAGTGAATGTGCTAGGTGGACGAGTGGCAAATGTAACAATAATAATCTTATAGATATATGTGTATGCAATCAACCCATAATTAGAAGGAACTACTCTTGGTAGATTTAATCCCAACTTCAATAATCCTACTAGCCTGCTACCAAAACCATGGTCACACACTAGACGATTAAGACCCTTCAGGTTGCTCAGCGATTAAGCTCCTTGTATCGGACTAATGCAATAAGCATAGTGGTTACTCGTTATCCTCGAGTCAACTAGCTTTCCATTGATATCCCCGTGTCACCCGAGGGTCGCCGGTCCACTAGCGTACAAGATCTTATCTATGTAGAACAAGGTATCATGTTGTCTAGGCCCTTAATTGGACAATAAGAATTAAGCATCCCACAGATAGTCAAGCACACATAATATAGTAATTAGAATCAATCACAAACTAATGGAAAATATATGAAGGCACATCACATCTCACCAATCCCCTACATCTCCCACACCCAAGGGAATTACTCACACATGAGAGAAGAACGGATCATCAATATAATCAAATAAAGGGAATTCGTCTTGGTATTACCATGGAGATCCACAGTAATAATAGAAAAATACCCAACACAATTCAAGATGGGAAGAAACAATCTCAAACCCTAGTCTTGCAAGGTGGAGATCCCTCTCTCAAGTACAAGTAGTGGCTATGGGGGTGTATTGGCTAGGAGATCAAAGATCGTGGAGCGAGATGAAGAACGTATTCTCCTTCTTCTCCGGATCCCTTCTTCCTCCCTTCTGGATGGTGCGGCGGCTGCTGTGTTCTGTTTTAGTCCCCCGTCCCTTCACGGAAGTTGTCCCTTTTGACAAGACAGAGGCGGCGGCAACAATTCGGTGGGAACTATACGGCCATTCCTACCGTATAGTTGCTCATTAAAGCCTCTGTGAGCTTCCCTCGCGTGCTTCCAAAGTGGGAGTCGCTTGTTTTCTCTAGAATATTGTATTTCTCTAGTTAAATCCTTCCATTGAGGTTCAGAACCTAAAACACACATTAAAATCCAAGTTTTCTTTGCTACTGAAATATTAGTGTTAGGTAAAGCCAGAAAATGATCAAATCCTGGAGAAAACCATTAATAAAAGCCATAAAAAATGTGTCAAATCTCACATCTATCAGGTATCAGGTAAGGGAATTGAAGTGGATAGAGCTAAGGTTGAGGCCATAGAGAGAATGCCACAACCTAGAGATATTAAGGGTATAAGAAGTTTCCTTGGTCATGTGGGTTTTTATAGAAGGTTCATTAGAAATTTCTGTAGAATATCTAAACCTTTGGCTAACCTCCTGTAAAAGGGAGTAAGATTTAATTTTGATGATAAATGTCTTATCGTCTTTAATGAACTCAAGAATGCTTTATCCCGTGCTCCTATTATTAAACCTCCTATCTGGGATATGACTTATGACTTAATATGTGAAGCTAGTGATGATGTCGCAGGAGTAACTCTAGGACAACACATTGGTCTCAGATTTAATAGTATACATCATGCTAGTAGAACTCTTAATGGTGCTCAAAAGAATTATCCTAAGGAAGAAAAGGAACTTTTTGCTATATTTTTCTCTTATGATAAATTCCGTTCTTATATAGTTGATGCAAAAGTAAGAGTTCATACGGATCATGATGGTTTAAAAGAACTCCTTGAGAGGAAATACCATAAGCCAAGACTGATCCGTTGGATTCTTTTACTTCAAGAATTTGAGTTGCAGATTATGCAGAGGCAGGAAATAGAGATGTTGAATGCAGTGTCCATGTTTGCCCATCAAGACACCAATCTTATTGAGAGGAACTTTAGTCCTGGTGATATTTGTTTACGAGAATTATTCAATGAACTAAGGATAATTCCTTCAAAAGAGAAGAAGTCTTTGTTGTTGGTGTGGCGGTTGCTATGTTCTGTTTTCGTCCCCTATCCCTTCATGGAAGTTGTCACTTTTGACAAGACAGAGGCGGCGACAAATATACGGCGGGAACTATACGGCCATTCCCACCGTATAGTTGCTCGTTAAAGCCTCTATGAGCTCCCCTCACGTGCTTCCAAAGTGGGATTCGCTTGTTTTCTCCAGAATATTGTATTTCTCTAGTTAAATCCTTCTGTTGACGTTCAGAACCTAAACACACATTAAAATCCAAGTTTTCTTTGCTACCGAAGTATTAGCGTTAGGTAAAGCCAGAAAATGATCAAATCCGGGAGAAAACCATCAATAAAAGCCACAAAAAATGTGTCGAATCTCACAGCTATCAACTCCCCCAAGCTTAGATGTTGCTCGCCCTCGAGTGACAAGGAAATAAGGAAGACTATCAGAGATTGGAGACTAAAAATAAACGAACTCACAAGTTTGAGTTGGTGTCAAATTATTTTCTTCACAATTCCTGTAATCTTAAATATGATCATACAAGTATTCACAAGGTTGCACTGAGTCCACTTCCTAACCATGTATATCTTGCTAGCAAATAAATCATATTCCCAAGCAAGTGTCGAAAGTTTAGCTAGGAAGGTGAGACAAATTCTTTTGGTGCCTCTCTTTGTTGAGAGATGAAAACTTTTTGTTATTGTTCATTTAACCAATTAATAGTACTCAAGTTGGCATCAAAACATTTAATTTAAGAATAACTCATCTACTCCCATGTCAAAATTTCAGGAATCTCAAAGCACCTTTTTCTTTCTCTTGTCTTTCAAAAAGTTCAGCTCTTTCATAGAGAACTCATGCCACTATTTTTTAACATATTAATTGGGACTGTGTTGTGCAGTCATGACCATACCAATGAATGATGTTGAGTAGTAATGGGCCAGAGGAGTACTACAAATTCACTTGGAACATGAAACCATGAGGAGACTAAAATTTTTACACGTCATAGCTTTGCTGCTACAGACGTTTACATAACTCAATAGCCGAAATCAAGTGGTTTCCCACATTTAGATCATTCGTTGGCAGCAGAGTTAATAGTTCCCCATGGAGCACGACAGAGTTGTAATGACACGCGTAAAGCAATATCTTATGGTAATTATTAGAAAAGGTAGTGGCATAATTTCTACTACTTCGAAGCATCCATTTAATCAAACAATTTCAATCCATTTAATCAAACAATTTCAATCAAGGGTACTATCGAGTCTATTTATATTAAGCACAATTGGGATGGAGTAGTTCTAAAATCAAATTCTTTGAGCTAAGCATGGACTCAAGTCATCTTTCAGATGCTTTTTCTTGTTGTAAAATGTAGGAAGTATTTTAACCAAGTTCATTGCTCATTGTTTTGATGCTAAAAAGGAGACACTAGTAGAGGAATATAATTTGTAGGATAACAAGGTAAGTGGGTAGTGACTCCAGTGCAAGCAAGTAAATAATCATAGGATCAATTTAAGGTTGCAAAGAGTGTGATGAAAGGAATGTGATACCTCCTCTTGCTTGCTTCGTTCTTGTATGTGAGTCGAACCTCTCCTATATTTCCGTATTTCCAAATCACATGAAATTAAGCAATCTCCGAGAGAAACAAACTTGCAAATAAAATTACAACTAATTTTTTTGTATTTTTGGTTTAGGAATGCAAAACTTAAAATAAACATGCAATTTTGGAAGAAATAAATCAAAAGAGAAATAAAAATATGTATGCAAAGTTTGGAGGTTTTCAAACCTCCCCCAAGCTTAGGTTATTGCTAGGCTCAGTTGTTGCTGCCATTTGGCGGCTGGCGCGGGTCCTGCTGGTAGAAGTTGGGGAAGTGGGTCATGAAATGACTGAAATTGTGAGTCAAAGCGTTCACATCTTCATTCACATCCTGAAGAGTGTGGTCGATCTCCCCAACACGTTGGTTGAGCTGCTGGAACTCCTGATAGGGGACGTAGCCGTACCCCTGATGTAGCTAGTTGGGCCACGGTTCCCAGGCTCCTCCTGGCTACTGCTGCTGCTGTCCTTCCCAAGCAGGGTGGTGTCCCTTCTCTCCCTCCTACTCCTGCTTCTGCTCATGCTCATCCTGATGCCCTTCATCTTCCTCTTCCTCGGACTGGTTCTCAGCCAAGATCTCTATCACTTGGTCCTTGGTGACGATCCAAGTGTCCTTCTCCACAATCGAGAAGGCTTGGGGGCATGGCAACTGGACCTGATCAACCAGTGTGTCATCAAGATAACTAAACTGATATGGTCGGAGCCTCCGGTTGGCATGGTAAACACCAAGGAAACCACAAGCAGTCAAATATTTGACGTCCATAAGTTTGGAGCTGTCAACAGGTTCCATAATAGGTAGTGCAATGTTCAATGCATAGGCAAGGTGGGTTACCAATCCACCAATGCGAATATCACCTTTGGTCTTGTTGCTTTGGTGGCGAAAGTGCTGGATGAGTAGAGCTGCAGGACTGCGGCTTTGTGTTGCATTGGGGAAGAAAGCCTTGGTGATCATTGCCATGTCCGCATTGGCCATGGAACTAGTATCACCCCTTCCCAACATCGTGTTGGCAAGGAACAAAGCAAAGTAGCAGATGGTTGGTTTCTGAATGATGGACATCTTCTTCTGATAAAAGTGACTGCCACCATTAACAGAAATAACCTCCCAAGTCTCTCCACTTGTGACACTATAGAGGTTAGTAATATTGGACTCCCGAGTTTGAGGGAAGCTAAAAGCATTGCAAAATTGCTCGAAACTCACTTCATAGTGTGTACGGTTCATGGTGAAGCTTATTGTGCACATGTTACCTTTCTCCCTGTGGTCGTCATAGAAGGAGGCGAGGAACTCATGGGTGAGCTCGGCGTAGGTTTCGTGGCTTGCGAAGCTAAGCACTACCAACCCTGTCCTGCTGCACATGAGGTCGAAGTCTGTCTTCAACCCTGCCGCGGTGAGAAAGTTGTGGCGACCCAACGTGTGGGCAGCACTCTCCTCGATGAGACAATGTTCATCTTGGAGTTGCGCGGGGCTCAGGCCCCTGAACTTGAGCCCTCTCCCTATTGGCGCTTGCTCGGACGAAAAAAGGCTACCGATTTTGTTCATCGTGATACACTAAAAAATTTCACCATAAAACCTTAGGCATATAGTTTCTATATGATATATGAATGATTCTACATGGAAAAATTCAATCCTAACATGAGAAATTAATAGGGAAAACAAAATAAGCTTGAGTTCATCCACTAGATCAATGTGAGAGTTTCAACCATGGAAATCTGAAAATAAAGCATGGATAGGGAGAGAAACATATCGATATTTTGATTCCCCCACTCAAAGGAACGAAATCCACGAAGAATCAAGAGTTCTAGGTGGATTTTGAGAGGTTTGGAGAGATAATATGAGAGAAATAATGAGGAGAGGAGGAAGACCTAGCCGCCCCGGTGCGATTTTGTGGTTGCACCGAACTATACGGCCGGAACTATACGGACAGGTGATGGTGCTCCGCCCGTATAGTTGTGGCGGTGCTGCCAACTAGGGTTTCTTTATACAGAAAAACAACTATACGTGCACAACTCTATGGCCGGATCAAAGTGATCCCGCCGTATAGTTGGTCGTTAAACTGTCTGTCTCTCGAGATAAATTTCTAAAACCGGCATCGATATCTATATGGCCGGAAATTTTATTCCTGCCGTATAATTGGTCATTAAACTCCCAGTACTTTTAGAATAATATTCTACGAAGGCATCGATATCTATACGGCCGGAACTATATGGCCGGAATTTTTATTCCCACCGTATAGTTGGTCGTTAAACTCCTAGTACTTTTGGAATAAAATGCTACGAAGGCATCGATATCTATATGACTGGAACTATACGGCCAGAATTTTTATTCCTGCCATATAGTTGGTCATTAAACTCTCAGTACTTTTTAGAAATTTTTGTATGAAGGCTTCGATATCTATACGGCCGGAACTATATGGCCGGAATTTTTATTCTCTCTGTATAGTTGGTCGTTAAACTGTCTGTGCCTTCGAAGAAAATTTGTTGATGGCAAAGATAACTATATGACCGGAACTATACGGCCAGAATTTTTATTCCCGCTGTATAGTTGGTCGTTAACCCATTGGAGATCATCAAATTTTTTCTATTTCTTCGAGGATACCTTCTTATCCCATAACTTAGCGAAATACCAAGTTTTTAACAGAAAATTGATAGTAAAAACTGTCAACCATTATTAGCATATTAAAAGCAAAATTTTAACTTCTGTAAATAGAAAACTCAAACTTTTATTCTTATTATTATTCTCTACTCATTTAATCGACATTTCTACTACTTTTTGACAGTTGCATCTTCACGGGCGCGCTTCCGCAAGAATGTCTGTGAAAAAAGTGGTGGGAATGCGATGAACTTCTTATTCTCTATTCTACTATATTAACGAAAATGGGTTGACTCCCATTAAGCATTCATTAAGAATGGTTGAATCACTCAAGCTCTTCTCTCTTCTCGAATTCTTACCTTTGGTTGTCCCTTATTAATGGCACTTACCACATGAACTCGTTTAGCCAGTGGAACATATCTTTCTCTTGCTTCTAGCTTCTTTGGAAAATATTGGATGATTTCAGCATCATAAACATTGAATATTATCTTCCCTTATGCACATTCTACTGGCGTACCTACAGTACTGAGGAAGGGTCTTCCAAGTATTATAGATAACCTTTAATCTTCTGGCATTTCAAGAATGATAAAATTAGTGGGAATAAAATGCTCATCTATCCTAAGTAAGACATCCTCAATCATACCAACAAGTTGTTTAGTGGACTTGTCAGCCATCTGTAAAGTGATAGTAGTAGGAGAATACTCCCCTAATCCTAACCTTTTATAGAGAGAGTATGGCATTACACTAACTATTGCTCATATATCACATAAGGCATTATGAATATTTGTTTTACCTATTGAGCATGATATAGTTGGTATTCCAGGATCTCCAGACTTAGACAACAGCTTCCCATTAGCAGGATAGCTAGTTACCATGGCAACAATTTCAGTTATTTCTTTCTTTCTTTCTACTAAGAATATCACGAAGGAATTTACCATAAGTAGGAACTTTGATTGCATCTGCAAATGGAATTTCCAGACGAAGGTCACTAAGTTCCTTTGTAAAAGAGTTATAAATTACCTCATCCGGTGCTTTCTTTTTTTGATCTGGAGAAGGAAGCTTTTTTTCACCTGACTTACTCTTGTCTTTTACCTTTTTTGGGGGGTCAGGTTCTTTTGTTGCTTTCTTTTGTTGTTGCTTATTGCTTTTCTTATTTTCTACTACAACAACTACATCTTATTTACTTGTTTCTTTATGTTCTCTTGGATCAACTATTTCTGCATCAGAGTCATAATGATTATCTTGTGCATCATTTTGGTCTTCCTTGGTTTGATCTTGTGTTTCAGTCTCATCTTGAGGATCCACCAACATATAATCTTCTTGACTTACTTCGAGCAAGGCTTTTTCCTTACGCTCTTTTTCAGCTTTGTATTCCGGTGGTCCTAAGGGTCCTATAACAACTGCACCCCTTCTTGTGACAACATTAGTAGAAACAAAAATATCTTTATCATCACAAAGAAAAATTTGATAACCAGATGCTATTTGTTCACACTAGGTTTCAATCATATAAGATACTTATGAAATAGTTTTATTTCTTGGCCAATCTCATCATAATTTTCAGTGAGTTCCGCCATAATCTTTTTGTGTTTTTGGAAGTGCTTATGCAAGTTATTATGAGATTTTACTTGTCAATGTTTTAATTCTTGAAAAACTTTTGTAGTTTCATCTTCTTCAGTTAAAACTTGTACCAAATCCTCTTTCTATTCTGTAGCAAGTTCAGAAGGTATACCTTTTTTTCATGGTTTTATGTACCTCAGGCATAAGATCAGGAATTATCCGAAGTATCCCTTTTTCTGGCTTAGTGCCAAAATCAGGATTATATAAAGAATCATTCTTAGCCCTAGTAAACATTAATTCCAATCATTCTTCAATAGTTAAGGTATTTATTGATCCTCCTGCTGAGAAATCAAGCAATTCTCTACGTTGAGTATTGAGACCATGATAAAATAAATGGTAGATTTGTTAGTTCAGAGTAGCCATGGTTAGGAATACTAGTGATCATTCCAAATAATCTTTCCCAGGCTTGTGGGTAGTTTTCTCCCACGTTCTGACTAAAGTTTCCTATGTTCTTTCTTAGTTCAGTTACCTTTTAAAAAGGAAGAAACCTTTTTATGAATTTAGTAATGTAGTTTTCCCAACATTTAATTTAATGGCGAGGGAGAGAATATAACTAGTCTAGAGCTTTACCTTTAAGAGACCATCGAAATAATTTAAGACGAGAGAAGTCTCTTGGCAAACCTTTTGGTCCAAGCGATGTTATCACATCGTCAAACTCTCTAATATGTCTTCCTGGATCTTCATCTTCCCTTCCACTAAAAGCTTTTTCCTGCAAAATTTTAATAATTCCACCATCAAATCGATATTCTCTAACTCTAGGATTAGGGAACTATATTGGTTGTTTAAGAAGTTCAGAACTTGGAGCACTATACTCCCTGAGAGTTTTCTCAGGTTTCATAGGAGTTGTCTTGTAAATAGACATGATTTCCATAATATCACTCAGGTTTTAAACTTCAACTTTATTTGATCTTAAAAGTTTTTCAATAATTTCTTATCGCCTCTGAGCAGGCACGCGCTCAATATAATCCAGCATGTAGGTCCTACCAGAGCGTGTAGACCCTTTGTCTCCTAAGGAGAACATTTTGTAGTACCAACACCTGAAATGTCAAAAGATAAACACTTAGCGCTTAGCTCCCTGGCAACAGCGCTAGAAAATAGCTTGATGTCTGCAAGTGCACATATTGTTTGTAGCTAGTTTCAAAGTTCAGATATCGATCCCACAGGGAGCCCAAAGATAACTGTTTATTGATGAAGTCTCTGTCACACCTAAAGTTGTCACAGGTCTTCGAGTGAATTGACTTCAAGTGTTGAAATATGAATGGGGTTTTGATTAAATGCGATAGATTTAAATAGAACTAAAAATGTAAAATTCAGTAAATATAATGCATTAAAGTAAAGAATGACTTTGCTTGTTTGTTGTTTCCTGCAGATGGCGAAAGAAGGCGCGGGGAGATTCAGTTCATGGTGATAGTGAATGTGCCAGGTGGACGAGTGGTAAATGTAACAATTATAATCGTATAGATATATGTGTAGGAGATCAACCCATAATTAGCCGGAACTCCTATTGGTAGATTTCATCCCAACTTCTATAATCCTACTAGCCTGCAACCAAAACCATGGTCAGACACTAGACGATTAAGACCCTTCAGGTCGCTTAACGATTAAGCTCCTTGGATCGGACTAATGCAATAAGCACAGTGGTTACTCATTATCCTCGAGTCAACTAGCTTTCCATTGATATCCCCGTGTCACCCGAGGGTTGCCGGTCCACTAGCATACAAGATCTTATCTATGTAGAACAAGGTATTATGTTGCATGGGCCCTTAATTGGACAACAAGCATTAAGCATCCCACAAATAGTCAAGCACACATAATATAATCAATCACAAACTAATGGAAAATATATGAAGGCACATCACATCTCACCAATCCCCTACATCTCCCATGCCCAAGGGAATTACTCACACATGAGAGAAGAACATATCATTAATATAATCAAATAAAGGGAATTCGTCTTGGTATTACCGTGGAGATCCTTAATAAGAATAGAAAAATACCCAACATAATTCAAGATGGGAAGAAACAATCTCAAACCCTAGTCTTGCAAGGTGGGGATCCCTCTCTCTCTCTCTCAAGTACAAGTAGTGGCTATGGGGGTGTATTGGCTAGGAGGTCAAAGATCGTGGAGCGAGATGAAGAACGTCTTCTCCTTCTTCTCTGGATCCCTTCTTCCTCCCTTCTGGATGGTGCGACGACTGTTGTGTTCTGTTTTCGTCCCCCGTCCCTTCACAGAAGTCGTTCCTTCTGACAAGACAGAGGCGGGGACAACTATATGGCCATTCCCGCCGTATAGTTGCTCGTTAAATCCTCTATGAGCTTCCCTCGCGTGCTTCCAAAGTGGGACTCGCTTGTTTTCTCCAGAATATTGTATTTCTCTATTTAAATCCTTCTGTTGATGTTCAGACCTAAAACACACATTAAAATCCAAGTTTTCTTTGCTACCGAAGTATTAGTGCTAGGTAAAGACAGAAAATGATCAAATCCTGGAGAAAACCATCAATAAAAGCCATAAAAAATGTGTGAATCTCACAGCTATCGGGTATTAGGTAAGGGAATTGAAGTGGATAGAGCTAAGGTTGAGGCCATAGAGAGAATGCCACAACCTAGAGATATTAAAGGTATAAGAAGTTTCCTTGGCCATGTGGGTTTTTATTGAAGGTTCATTAGAATTTCTCTGGAATGTCTAAACCTTTGACTAACCTCCTACAAAAGGGAGTAAGATTTAATTTTGATGATAAATGTCTTATAGTCTTTGATAAACTCAAGAATGCTTTATGCCGTGCTCCTATTATTAAACCTCCTATCTGGGATATGACTTTTGACTTAATATGTGAAGCTAGTGATGATGCTTTAGGAGTAACTCTAGGACAACATATTGGTCACAGATTTAATATTATACATCATGCTAGTAGAACTCTTAATGGTGCTCAAAAGAATTATCCTAAGGAAGAAAAGGAACTTTTTACTGTATTTTTTTCTTGTGATAAATTTCTTTCTTATATAGTTGATGCAAAAGTAAGAGTTCATACGGATCATGATGGTTTAAAAGAACTCCTTGAGAGGAAAGACCATAAGCCAAGACTGATCCGTTGGATTCTTTTACTTCAAGAATTTGAGTTGCAGATTATGTAGAGGAAGGAAATAGATATGTTGAATGCAGTGTCCATGTTTGCCCATCAAGACACCAATATTATTGAGAGGAACTTTAGTCCTAGTGATTTTTGTTTACGAGAATTATTCAATGAACTAGGGACAATTCCTTCAAAAGAGAAGAAGTCTTTGTTGTTGGAGGAGTCTTTGATCCCCGAATAAGTAAACGGTAAGATCAAGGTAAGTGTTCTTACTCCAATAAGTAATTTATTTTCACAGATTTTACTCCTAAAAATTCTGCCTTTGAATTCCTTGTGTTTTTTCTGAAGTTATTGGAGGGTTTTACCAACTATACAGGCGGAAGTATATGACCGGAGAGGAAGCTTCCGCCATATAGTTGGGCGTTAAACTCTCTGTATCTCCTTTGCAAAATTGTGTTCGATGCCTAGAACTATATGGGCGCAACTATACGACCGGATGGAATAATTCCGACCGTATAGTTGGTCATTGAACTCTGAGGCACTTTTAAATTTTTGTGTCTATATCTATACGGTCGCAACTATACGACCGAAGCCAATATTCCTGCCGTATAGTTGGTCGTTAAACTACCAGACGTTTTTCGTTTGCCTTTTCGTTTTTATGACCTAAAAAAACGTTATTGTCGGTTCTGAGTCGTAACTTAACCGACCTGGACTCGAGATATTTGGAAATATCTGACCGGAACCAACTATACGGTCGGAGCTATACGGGCTGCGCCCATATACTTGGTCATTACGCGACAGGACTTTTCCAAATCCGTGATTTCTTTCCCTGTTTCATTAAGATTCTTTTCTTGGGCAACAATTTGGTATTTCTCGCGAGTTTTACTGACCTCTGATCCCCCTTATATACTACCATTGTCTCTCTCTAATCATAATATCTAGGAACCAATCTAGCATTGCGCTATCTCGCCCCAGGTCATGGAAAACCCTTGGGTCTCGTCGCTCCTTCCAGGGACCAGTCTAGCATCCCGTCCATGGAGGACGACGACGAGGAAGTGGAGAGGTTTAGCCCGAGGTACAAGGAGTATTTTGAGCCAAGCTTCTACAACAATGATTCCGACGAAGATTGGAGTGACGTCTACATCTGCCGTGATGTCTATGATCCACCTGAGATCAACTGGGCAGTGATGAAGAGAGCTCAAGAAGAGATAGAAGGTCGCAAGGCACATGGAAAAGGGTGTGTGGAGACGGTCAAGTTCATCACCATGGACCCCAGGCCGCATAAGCATAAGGAAATTCCTAATATTTGTGTAGGTGCTAGCAATGGAGTGACAACGCCACTCTTGAAGCCTACTATTGGTGCTCGTATGAGGGTGAAGCCTCAAGAAGAGTGGAAGAACGGTTTCCACTTCCCCGATCCATCAATCATGGATGAGGAAGAGGAAGTTGTTCCCAAGAACAAGGATTGTGTGCGAGCACTGGAGATATATCAGAAGCAGGAACTACTTCATTGCGTCAAAGTCCGCCATCGTCTCAAGGAGATAGAGAAGAAGGATGATCTCCTCCCATTGGTGACTAAGCTCGCAGATAGAGTGGACACGCTGCAGTCTGATTTGCGCACGTGCTACAGCCGCATCACTGCTCTAGAGGATACCAACAAGAAGATACGCACCGCGGTGTTACATTCCATGGCACCAGTGATCTACAATAATCACGGTATCAAATAATCGCAAGGGATTATTTGATCCTACCTGGCTTGATTCCAAGCTTGGGGAGATCTTTAAGACCTTGTAATCTATCTTATAAGTTTTCATTACTATTTTCCCATTAGTTCAAACTAGAAAAAAAGTTTGCAGCATTAGAATTCCCTTCAGGAATAGTCGATCCCTTTCATGAAATTCTGAGTTTATTATTATATATGAGCAATTTTGAGTTTGTGTTTGTCTTATTGTATATATGAATGGCTTGAGCATAATTTTACTTGCACTTGATGATAGCAATATGAGTCTTCCACACCATTGGTATTAATGGAACATACAAAGATAATTTGGTCAATATGTTGTAAGTACATGGTTTGATTTGTAAAGAAAGAAAAATTATCTACCCTTTTGAGTTGAAAAAGAAAACCTTGAACAACGGAAAATAAAGAGTGCTATCAAAAATAGAGTGAGAACAAGTCAAGGTAGAATATTCAAGTGATAAAGATGCTTCATATACAATTGGAATTTGGTAATTGAGATCGTTAAACTTTGAATTCCTACATGAAGTGGAATGTATGGCTAGCTCCTTTGCACAGTACTTAAACAAAAGTGTGAGCATATATAAAAGAAAAAGAGAATAAGAAAAGAAAGAAGAAAAAGAGCAAATGTGCAAAGAGCCTATATTGTAGTATGACAAAGGGACACTTTTGAGATTTTGAATCCCAAGTGAATATGTTAAACCTAAAACACTTGGGACTATCTCGCTAACTCATTCGGTTGAACCAGATACTTTTACATTATGTTGAGATTCATATTTCATGAACTGCTGATCACTAAGGTGTGGAAGCCTGCTAATACTATTCAGATGGTTCAAGTAAGGTACTATTCATGAACTTATTCCTATGTATCGTATATGATAAACACATGCTGCAACCGCCTCATTTATTTTATCAACTCGAATTCATGAATATGAGGATCACATCCATTAAGCTAAACTTGCTCGGGATGAGTAAGAGTCTAAGCTTGGAGAAGTTGATCAGTGCATATTTGAATCATGTTTTATATTATTATTTTGCATTGTAGATGTAGGATCTTGGTATTTTACGGTGCTCACATTTTATGTCTGTTTTCACCAGGATCAGGACAGATGATGGATACAATTGAAGTAGTTGTACTGAGGAGAAAAGGAGTCAAAAACAATGTAAATCACTTATTTGGGAAATATTAATAATATCATAAGAAAACCCAAAGCAATCAAGAGAGACAAACGGTTTCACGACCAACTATACGGCGGGAATAAATTTTCTGGCCGTATAGTTCCCGCCATATAGTTGGCACCACCACCGCCTCCTCAAATACTTTCAGAACGTGCAACTGGATCAAAGAGACGACATACAAAACAACCAGAAATCATAGAAACCTCACCTCCGGAAGGCATCCAGAGGAGAAACTCATCCACCAGGGATCCATCTTCGCCCTACGTAGATCTAGGAGGCTAAGGCATCGATCTTCATCATCCACCGCTGCATCACCACCATTTCCATCCATCCCATCTACATCTTGTCTAGATCTTGTTGTAATTTCTGTACTCGTTGTGGATTTATACAAATACTATTCATCTATGATAGATTCCATTGTTATTGCCATGATGTTGATTGCCTCCATGTCTGAGTAGATCATTAGTTCTTGGGGAGATGGAGAAACCCTAGTATGAGATTGAAATAAGATAAAGTTTATTATTATATTTATCGCTGTGACCAAGTGTTAGATTATCTTCATCTTTATGTTGAGAGAAGTCGACTTCTCAATATTTGCCTCTCATGGGGACTTGATGGAGGGAACTACTTGTTGATAGACGGAGGTGTGTTAGCACTTATAGTGACTATAAAGTTGTTGGTACTCCTTACGTATCAACTTGGGAAACCGAAGAAACTCACGGAACACTATCCATGCCATGGGATACGTCCTACAAGATTACGTCCCTTAATAGCGCAGTAATTCGATTGATGTCAATTGTTGACTGCTGTGGTTATGAGGATGATGTGAGCAGCAATTGCTGCCTATTTGTCCAAATACGGAGTTCCTCCCACACATACATAGTTGAGAATGTTCATGATAATAATCTTTTCCTTAGCTCCTTATAATGCTAGTGGTGAATCCGCTACTCCCTAAGAACGTTTTTCCCTATTGTAGTTCCAATCTCTCTTACATACGCGATACTTACTTTCTGTATTTAGTTATTTTACTTTAGTTATTATTGCTCTTATACCAAAAACCCAAAAACACCGTTTTACGCAATACTCGCATTTTATCTTGTCATTAAGAACTTTATTTAGCATTACTAGTGTAATATTTATTTCAAGGGTTATTAGACTTCACGCTCCTGCTCCCTGTGGGATCGATATCTTTATTTCGAAACTAGCTACAAACGATCTATGCACTTGCAGTCATCACATGTTTAGCAAAACACCTAAGATTTGAGGAATCGTTCCATCGATTTGTGTTTCCCGATAAACCATAGGAGTATGGCATGTTCGAGAGATGAAACCAAACCTTGTTTGACATGGTAAGATCAAAGGTGTCATTATAAAATAGCCATTATGTTTTAAGATTTAAAGCTTTAGAGACTACCACTTTTACACCAAAAAGGGCACCATCGTGATCCGTTGAAATGCCACCATATGAGTTATGGCTTGGGATAAAACCCGAGTTGTCTTTTTTAAAATTTTGGTATGCTAGGCATGAGTAAATTGTTTACAACCAAATTCGGATAAGCATGTCTTTGTAGGTTATCCCAAAGCAACAATTGGGTATTCCTCCATAACACCAAGGACAAAAGAGTTTGTCGCTTGGATCGTCAAGTTTCCTGAAAAGGAATTTTCCGCAAAAGTTAAGTGGGAGGACAATAGAACTTTGATTAGGTTGATGAATCTAAGCAACATGTGCTAAGTAGCGCAGCGCCGGAAAGTGTCCCGGAGGTGGCCACAATGCTCATGAGTCGCGTGATTACAAAGGTTGTCATCTCAGAGATTAGAGCACCTATTGAACCATGTGGGTCGGGTAACAATCAAATGGTGAGATTTGATAAACAAGTCGTTATTGGTTTGATAATGATGAACGGACTGCGCGAAAAGAAGCGATGATGGGCCCTAACTCCATAAAGTGACTAGAAGTCATAAAATCCGTGATAGTTTCCATACACGAGAAATCAAGTTTTTGAACTTGAAAGACCCTCCGGAAAGGCATGAAGCCTATAGGTCATATTTGGATCTATAAAGAAATAGACATGGATGTTTTACATCTATGAAATAGTCGACTTGTCAGAAAAGTGTTTACGACAATGTTCAAGGAGTTGACTATGACACGATTTGATCTTTCATAGCGATATTTAGTCTTGATAGATTAATGTAGCAACCACTACATATAATTTGGTATATGGTAGTTGAATAAACAAAACAAAGTTCTTCTAATAGAATGGTTACCTAGGACGTGTACATGACACGGTTCGAAGGGTTTTGTTAATTCAAAGGATGCTAAAAGGGCATGCAAACTTCAATGGTTGAAGTAAGCATAGCAGAGTTGGAATCTTCACCGTTATGAAACTGTTAAAGGAGTTTAATATCATCAGAGACGATGAATATGCTTCCATTTGCAAGAAATTAAGTGGGAGCGCTGAGACATATTTCTAATACATTATGTAGATGACATATTGTTGATTGGAAATGATGTATCTTTTATTGACATGGGTAGAGAAATTCAGTAAAATTTGATTTCAATGAAGGACTTGGGAAAAACCAGAATATTGGGCATCAATGTCTATATGGATAGATTGAGACGCTAATACGGTTGTGCCAGACATACATATATGGATATTGAATGATTTCAATATGGATACGATAAGAAAGGTTCTTGCCGCATTAAAAATGATTGAATCAAAATTCAAGTGTATTGATACTTGGTGAGTGAAACGAGATTCAAGTGTTTTGACACTTGATGAGTGAAATCACATGAATATTTTGATAAATAATGTATGACATGATATGTACATATCCAGATATGTCCTATGCTCTAAATGTTATGTGCATATACCAGAATGATTCATAAGATGGTCATTGGACAATAGTAAGGAAATTCTTATGATCTTTGGAAGAACTAAGAATATATTTATGTAGAGGTGACAAATAGTTACAAATAGTTCATTGTAAAGTGTTACATTGACACTAGTTTGTCACAAGATACAATTTATCTCAATTTAGACTATGGGTGGCACAATGTAATGGAAAGGAGGTTCCATGGTGGATTTGGATGATTTCCAAAGTTAAGACATTGTGACGGATACTACAACAAAAGGCTAAGTATATGACTGCTATAATAGCAACAAAGGAGGGCATTTGTGTAAAGTAGTTTGTTATCAAACTAGGTGTGGTTCATAGTGGGATAGTACTATGAAGATATATTGTACGACAATAGTATCGATGTATTTTGTCAACACCCGGATTTTTAATCCTAGATGCCTGTTATGTCATACATCGCAATCCCAGGATTACCATTTTTGCGAGACATAACAGATTGGATATCATAGTACATCATCCATTACAAACCATAAATAAGGTCTTACACAAATCAGGATCTCATGATCCAGTCTTAATACAACAAGAAGCGGAATAAAAGATAAGCGTAGCGGTGGGGTCCATCTTGAGGGGCACATGCAATGCTGACAAAGGCAGATAGTCCTAGTTATCATAGTCGTCCTGCTGGCCATCATCTTGGTAGTCTCCTTCATAGTCTGGCCATAGGAATAGCCAGGGACAAAAGCCATGAGTACTCTTTAAGTACTCGCAAACTACACCTAACAAGTAAGGTAGTTCTAGTGTAAAGTACTAACTCTAAGTTTATTTATAAAGTTAAATTTGAAACCTAAGTTGAGTTCAGAAACAAAGAAAGATAAAATAAAGTTCTAGAATCACTTAAGTTGGGAAGCTAGTGTCATAGTCACAACCCTGTTGTGGTCAAAGTCAAGATTCATCAGTCATCTCATAAGTCATTTTGAAAACATCTGACAACGAAACAGTATGCCCACTCCAACTGCCATAACCGCGGACACGGCTATTCGAATACTTTGACACTCTGCAGAGGTGGTACACTTTCACCACAAGATTCGATACATCTGTCAGGGATAACCCTGAATCATCATACTTAGTATGCAGATAATCAAACATAACCTTTCCTTTACACACCCTAGTATAAGCACCTCTCCTATGAGCATGGCCTCCCAACCATGACCATCTGTCATCTTGGGCACTGAATAGGTGGACAACATTGAGAGGTAGCCTCATCTCAAACCTCTCCCGTGAGGGAACTAATACTAATGCATATAAACTTTCGGCTAAGCCTTACCCAATTCAGGTATTGTGGTTGTACGGTAAATTTGGAATGGTATCGCATCTGAATCCAACCATCAGTTTTGCAAAAAGGGTTAAGGCTCATGCCTCAACATTTTCATCATCGTAAACCATCTGTGTTTCTCAACACATGTCAAAATATCTCAATAGAATGACTCATCATTCCAAGGTTTTCATAATTCATTTTCACCAAGTGTTCCCATCTAAAGTGACTCAAGTTTTTGATCTACTCTAAATTACTAAGTTAAGAATGTTCACTAAGGTGGAAGTGATGGGTTCAATCTCATGCCATAGAATGACATTTAAAGGTTTCTAAATAGGTCAAGTTTTATACTTTTCATGCTACCTTCAGAACAAGTAAAGAACTTGGTGTAAACTAAGGGAGGTAAAAACTTGTAAACAAAGACTTGAGGTAACTACTAGTTAAAAGGGGTGTGATCAAAGCATGCTTAAGGCATCTTTGCTAAACCATCTATTTTGATCCTAGCTTGCTAAGCACTAAACTTGCAAGTGTTAGCTTGCACTGTTAATGGTGGCTTGCTACAATAAGTTTTGCAAGGGTTAGCTTGCCAATGATAGTTTGCCTTGGTTGGTGCAGTGGTTGAAGTTTTCTTCTTCTTCTTCTTGGAAGAACTCCTCATCCTCGTAGACTTGGTCGGTACTATCGTCTATACATACATACGTAGTACACAATCACCAAACAATACTTAACTAGGCTAGATAGCATTCTAAGACACACAATTGATGATCTATTATCATCACAAGCATCACAAGTTTAATTCAATAGTTTCATTCTTTTTATTTTAGAAAAGTAATTTCTACTCATTGAAAAATTGACTAAGATTTAATATTCAGCACTTAAAATATGGGATCATGTGGACACATGTCATCACCACATATTCTAACATGTGGGAATGAGATTTAAAGGTTGGATCATAATTACTTTGGTTTAAGTTTATTATTTAATGATTTAAAGTGACTAGAAATGCCTATATAGCATTATTTTGGGACTAGTCCAAAATCACTGCATGTAAACCTTAATATTATTACATATTTAGATAGATATGGTGAAATGTGATTTTTGAGAGTTGGAATCCACTCAAAAGCTATCTTGGTTGATTTTATAAAAATGTTGCAAGGTGCAAATGCTTCTGTTTTGTTATTTTTATTAGGAGAGATCTATAACTCTAATTGAATTAAATCCAACTGGCTTGGATAGATCATTTCAATACATTTCAGACAAAATTGGTTTCATGCAATTTGGATTTATAAAACTCCTAGAATTGAATTTTAAACTAGTGGACAGAAACTAGATTCAACTTAAAAAGAAAAATCCAGATTTGAATGGTTGGGCTAGCGCGGGAAAGAACTTGGGCCGGCCTAGTGGCGCTCTTCGGCGCGGAGCTCAGCTAACAGGGGGGTCCCGCTTGTCAGTGGATCTTAACACACGAAACGGTACGCGCGCTGTGGGCCGTAGGATTGGAAAGGGGATCTACGGCTGAGCGTCGTCGTCGACGATGCACAGGTCACCGGCGAGCTCGAACCCTAGTGGCTCGGTGGGGTTCTGCTGGGGACGTACCAGGGCTCCAACTACAATGGCGAGGCGGGCAAACAAACTGGAAGACGATGACGAGGGTAGGCGCGGTTACGGTGGAGCTTGGGGTGCCCTAAATCACAGGCGCCCTTCTCCTCCTTCTACGGCTGCTCCGGCTCCAATTCCGGCGAGGCAGAGCTCGCTTGGCTCCGGTGAGAGGGGTGAAAGGATCAGTGAGAGGTAGGGAGTGAGTGGATGTGGAGAAATGGTGCGGGGAAGGCCGGTTTATATAGGACCGACGGTGAGACCGAAGGGTATGGGCAGGCGACTCCGGCGACACTACTACGAGCGGCTAGCAGCATGGCGGAGGATGGCGATCGATAGGTGGTCTCCTGGCGGTGCTCTACGAAGTGAATGCGGGTGTAGGGGTGGTGGTATGCGGTCTGGGCGAGCTGGCGCTCTGAGCGGCAGAGGCGGCGGTGTCCACGGCGAGCGGTGGCTGGGGTGAGTTGGGCGGCCAGCGGGGGTGTCTGGGGTGTTCCCCAGGTCATGGCGGAGCGGTGGGCGCGGGCTGTGGCCAAGGGGCGGTCTATGCACGCGGGGACAGAGCGTGCTCTGCGGGCGGCGTCGGCATGGTCGACCAGCTCCGGGCGCGGAGGTTCTCGGCCGTTCCTGTCTCTGGCTCTGGCCTGGGGCTGGTTGGACGGTGGAGGTGGACCACTGTCGTTGTGCTAGACATGGCGAGAGAGGCTGGAGAGGTCTGCTGCTGCGAGTGCACGGTCGGCCGGCGAGGAGTGGCTCGGCATGGCAATGCAGTGCAGCTAGGAGGTAGGGGATGTGCTGGTGTGGGTCTGGTTGGGCTTGAGGGAGACAAAGATGATCAAAGCACTTCAATTTGCTAGACAAGATCAACCCCAAAACAGTAATAGTTAGGCCACTTTGATCTTGCCAGCATGGTGTTTGACAAAATGGCCGAAAGAGAAAAACTTATGAATTTTGATTTCAAAATTTTTGGGTGTTCTCCACTAGTGCTAGGTAGTCTCTGGTTGCAAGGGTTTTGAAAGTGGAGCTTGTTTGAATAGTTTTTGAAAAAGTGGGATCTTCCCATATGAACTAGATTAAATTTTGAACTATCATTTAAAAATTAGCATTTGAAAGATTTTTGCAGATCACAAGGTGGGCCTTGGTACCTCGTTATGTGTACTAGCAAGGGGTGCAAAGATCATGAATTGTTTCTGTTAAGAAATGAGTGCTAGGAACACTCGAAGTAGTGTAGGGGATTAAAATGGCCAAAATGACCATTCCTCCTTTTTAATTGTTTTTGAATTGATTTTCTTTGGGAAAATTTTGGGAATGATGTAGAGGATGTTTAAATCACCTAGGAAACATTTTACAAGCATTGGATCACTTAAACAAGGCACTTCAATTCAACTCCTATCTTAAATGTACATACATATGAATGCTTTCATTTTTTTATTGGGAAAAGTTTTTGTTAACACTATTTTCGGATGATTTGATCTTGATAAGTTTGGATTTAAAGTTTTGGGATGTTACAAACCTTCCCCCCTTAAAAAAATCTCGTCCAGAGATTGACAAAGAAAATTAGTAACTAAAGAGATCTGGGAACTCTGTCCTAATGTAATCTTCTCGCTCCCAAGTAGCTTCCTCCTCGGTATGGTTGCTCCACCGGATCTTGAGAAACTTGATGCTCTTGGTCCTGGTGGTTCTGTAGGCTTATTCTAAGATACAGATGGGCACTTCCCGATAGGTCAGGTCATTGTTGATTTCCACAGCTCTGTGATCGATGTTCTTGAAAACTTCAGTCTTCTCAGGCACTTCCAAGCATTTGCGAAGTAACGAGATATGGAACACATTGTGGATGGCTGACATCTCTTCCGGCAGTTCCAGTTGATACGATACTTCTCCTCGGTGGTTCAGAATCTTGAAAGGTTTGATATATCTGGGGGCTAACTTTCCCTTCAGACTAAAGTGTTGAGTTCCCTTCAATGGTGAATCTTTGAGATATACAAAATCTCCGACATTGAAAGTCAGGTCTCTCCTTCTCTTGTCAGCATAACTCTTCTGTCTAGATTGGGCGGTCTTGAGGTGCTCACGAACTTTGTGAACTTGCTCTTCTGCTTCTCGGAGAATGTCGGGTCCGAAGATCTGACTCTCTCCTACTTGCGACCAATTCAAAGGGGTATGACACTTTCTTCCATATAGGAATTCAAATGGTGCCATCTGCAAACTAGCTTGATAACTGTTGTTATATGAGAATTCTGCGAAAGGCAGGCAGTCTTCCCATTTTGATCCGTATTCCAACACACAAGCTCTAAGCATATCCTCAAGGATCTGGTTGACTCTCTTAGTCTGTCCATTTGTTTGAGGGTGATAAGCGGTACTAAAGTTCAACTTGGTTTCTAAACCTTCCCGAACTTTCTGCCAAAATCTTGAAGTAAACTGGGTTCCTCGATCTGATACGATGGTCTTGGGGGTCCCATGCAGACTAACAATCCTAGCAATGTACAGTTCTCTAACTTTGCACTCTAGTAGGTTGTCTTGACAGGTATGAAGTGGGCTACCTTGGACAGTCTATCAACTATGACCCAGATTGAGTCATTTACCCTACTAGAAGTAGGTAAACCGGTGATGAAGTCCATCCCGACGGAATCCCATTTCCATTCTGGAATCTACAATGGTTGCAACAGTCCTGCGGGTCTCTGATGCTCTCCTTTGACTCTTTGACAGATGTCACATTTGGCGATGTAGCTTCCGATTTCTCTCTTCATCTTGTGCCACCAAAATTGCTCCTTCAAGTCCTGATACATCTTTGTTCCTCCGGGGTGGATAGAATAAAGAGTATCATGAGCTTCCTTCATGATAATTTCCTTCAGTTCTGAATCTGCTGGCACACAGATACGTCCTTTGTACCACAATACTCCTTCTTCGTCTTTGGTGAATCCAGGTACCTTTCCTGTACCAATACGACGTTTGATTACGTCGATACTTTCATTCCCCTTTTGGGCTTCCTTGATTTGGCTAATCAAAGTGGGTTGAAGTTCAATGCTAGCCAGGAATCCTTTGCTAACTAATTCAGTCCTGAACTGCTCCAACTCCTCATACAAACTTGGTTGCTTCTCCTTGATCATGGTGTTAATCCTACACGGCAATATTCTAAGAGCATCCGCTACCACGTTGGCTTTGCCGGGGTAATAGTGAATGTCAAGGTCATAATCCTTGATTAACTCTATCCATCTCCTTTGTCTCATATTTAGCTCTTTCTGAGTGAAAATATACTTCAAGCTCTTGTGATCTGAGTAAATATCACAGCGATTACCCATCAAATAATGACGCCATGTCTTCAACGCTAGAACCACAGCTGCTAGCTCAAGATCATGGGTCGGATAGTTCTGATCATGCTGCTTCAGTTGTCGAGACAGATACGTGATAACTTTGCCTTTTTGCATCAATACACATCCTAGACCAATCTTGGATGCGTCACAGTACACATCAAACGGCTTCTTGATGTCTGGCATGACCAATATTGGGGCTGATATCAATCTCTTCTTTAGCTCTTGGAAACTGGCTTCACACTTGTCTGTCCATTCAAACTTCTTGTCCTTCTTCAACAATTGGGTCATTGGTCGGGCTATACTCGAGAATCCTTCTAAGAACTTGCAGTAATATCCCGCTAATCCGAGAAATGCACGGACTTGGGTTTGTGTGGTTGGGGCTTCCCATTCTTCGACATCTTTGATCTTGGCGGGATCAACCGAGACTCCTCCGGCAGACACAATATGTCCTAGGAATCCTACTTCCTTCAGCCAAAACTCACACTTGCTAAACTTGGCATATAACTGATCCTCTCTCAGGGTTTCTAGGATAACTATCAGATGTTGCTCATGCTCTTCTTCTGACTTGGAGTAGATAAGGATGTCGTGGATAAACACAATTACAAACTTATCTAGGAAATTCATAAAGATCTTATTCATGAGATTCATGAAATAAGCAGGGGTATTGGTTAATCCAAAAGACATAACCGTATACTCGTCTAAACCATAGCGAGTAGTAAAGGCGGTCTTCGGAGTATCCGTTGCACGAACCTTAAGTTGGTGATAACCAGTCCTAAGATCAATCTTTGAGAATACCTGAGCTTCGGTCAACTGATCAAATAGATCCTTTATCTTTGGCAAAGGGTACTTGTTCTTGATGGTGACATCATTCAACTTTCTGTAATCTGTACACACACGGTTGCCTCCATCTTTCTTGTCGACGAATAACACTGGTGATCTCTAGGGCAATGTGCTTGGCTGAATCAAGCCTGTTGCTAACATGGCATCCAACTGCTTCTTCAGTTCCACTAACTCTGAGGGGTTCATGCTATAGGGTCTCTGGGCTATAGGTCCGATTCCGGGGATTAGTTTGATAATGAACTCAATATACCTATCCGGGGGCATACCTGGCAATTCATCTGGGAATACATCGGGGTATTCACAAACTACTCTGACTTGGTCTATGGTGGGAAGGGCTACACTCTTGTTGCACTTGAATTGACGGGGTAAGGTTTCAGAGATATGCTCTACTGTTACTCCAGAACTACTGGTCATGGTGATGGCTTTCTTAGCACAGTCTATCAATCCTTTATGTCTTGACATCAAGTCCATACCTAGTACTACTTCCAATCCTTTGGTTCCAAGTACAATTAGGTTGGCATAAAAATCTATCCCATGTATTCTGATAGGTACAGTTTTGCAAATTTTTCTAGCTTTTGTAGTTGAACCGGGGATTTGAACTATCATGACATGCTTCAGGTTGGTTGGGTGAATCTTACTAGTGCATGCAAATTCTTTGGTGATAAATGAATGCGATGCTCCCGAATCAAACAATACTCTTGCTAAAACTAAGTTGACAGAAAACATACCCAGCACTACATCTGGCGCTTCCTGGGCTTCTTCTGCGTTCATGTGGAAGAGACAACCGTTGCGGTTGTGAGGGTTCCCTGGGGCAAATCTCCTTCCTAGTTGAACACAACGCTGCTGCTGAGCTGGGGAATTCACAAGGGCAGTGGCGGCAGTCTTCTTGGGACACACATTGGAGTAGTGACCCTTCACTCCACACTCAAAACAAGTGATCTGGGACTTGTCCTTGACTGCAACAGGCACAACATTGCTGCTAGTTCTGGGTGCAGTGTTGTTGTTGTTGTTGTTGATGCTGCTGCTCTTGGGAGGGGCACGGTTGAAATGGTTGGCATTGCCGGAGTTGTGATTGTTTCCTCTGGACTTCACATTGCCTCCGCTATGGTTGGGGTAGCTTGGGCGAGAATTTGGGGGTCAGTTGTTCCTTGGTGCATATCCTGGTGAAGGGTTGGGACGGTACTTCTGGTGACTACTTGATCCAGACTGCTGCATCATACGACGCTTGCGATTGTCGTTTGCCTGATTAATCTTCCCTTCCATCTGAATGGCAGAGTCGACTAGTAATTCGAGATCTTGGAAGCGGATATTGACGAGGACAGTCTGCATCTCATCATGCAGTCCGTTCAAGAATCTCTCCTTCTTCTTGGCCTCTGTGTTGATATCATCATGTGCAATTCTGGCAAGTGACAAGAATCGGTCACGGTACTCCACCACAGTCATTCTTCCTTGCTTCAGTTCGCGGAATTCATCTCTCATCCTGTTGACGAGACCTTGCGGCACGTGGGTGCGGCTGAACTTGACTTTGAATGCTTCCCATGTCATAACTTGGCCATGGTTCATATTGCGGATGCTATTCCACCAAGCTCTTGCATCTCCCGCCAGATAGTGGGTGGCGAAGAGGACTTTCTCATTTTCATCAACTCCTGCAACTTCAAGGTTGTTTTCCATTGTCTGTAACCAGTCTTCAGCATCTAATGGGTTTTCAGATTGGTTGAAGATTGGGGGATTGGTATTCTGAAATTTTTTGAGTTTGCATCCATGGTGATCCTGATTTCCATATCCTTGGTTGTTGAGAGCCATCTGGGCAATCTGCTGCCATGTTGCTAAGTTGGCTTGGTGCTCGACCCTGCTTGCTTCATGGTCTGCGATGAGATTCTGCAAGATCTGCAGCATTGGGTCCTGCGATGAGCTGCTCCCTCCTTGGTTTCCACGAGTCATCTGAAGATTGCAATTGATATAGGGGTAAGAGGGAAATTCCAAGGTTCATGGTTTTGGGTTTTCAAAGCTAAAACTTTGAGTTAGACTCAGGTTTTTCAACTAACTTCATTTTCATTTATGCAAGCAAGCACACGATACAACACACACCACAACAAACAAAGGGAAAGCAGATGGTTTGAAGAACCATTCTGCAAGCTACGATACAGTGGGACCGATACAACTCATGCTACGACAGTGCTCTCGTGCATCTACTCATCGTCGATGAAGTCGGAGTCCTCATCATCAGTGTAGAAGTCCACAACATCCTCCTCCAGAAAGTCATCATCATTGCTGAGGTAAGAATCCATGTCTCCCTGGATGTCTTCACCCTCATCTTCTTCTTCCTTGGCGGCAAGCTGAGCCTCATGCTCCTTGATGGACTTCTCGAGGTCGAACACCTTCTTGAGAAGACAAGCGATGATGTGATCCTTCTTGGCACGCTGGCGGCAAAGAGACTGGCGGTCTTGGACGAGCAGTGCGAAAGTCTGGGCCTTCTGGTCGGCAATGGCATGGTTCTGGGTGGCTAACTCCCGGGCATTGTCCAGTTCCTGCTGTCTGTCGTGCAGCAAGAAGTCAAGATTCTCCACTTGACGCCTCAATTCTAGGTGACTTGGCATCTCCATCGGCATTCCCATGAAATCACGTCTTGCATAGTGGGCAGAACAGGTTCCTTGGATCTTGTTGACGCTGAGGGCACATAGACGTGCGAGAGCTTCATGCATTGCCCTGGCTAATCCATCTAGCCAGTTGTTCTCTCTCACGGAGAACTGAATTCACCCAGAAGTTGGTGCTTCGATGCTCCCTCTAAGATCTGCGGTGACTAGCCACTGTAGGTCTCCTCCTGGGGGTCCTGGAAGTTGAGCTCCAAGAAACTTCGGATGTGGGCGTCCCAGTAACTCCGATAGTGAATACAGATCCCTCTCGAAGATCAGCTGATCTTCGATTCCCAACTGGTAGAACCTACTGAACTGAGTCTCCATCTATAAGAATTAAGGATGAGGAAATTAGTGAGGTGATCAAGTGTGTCAAGTTTTAAGTAGTAATGTAAGAATTTTGAGGAACATGAATTTTTGAGAAAGAATGAGTTCACAAGGATAAGAGAGGAAATAGTTTTTCATAAATACTCACTTTGGTTTTGAAACTAAGTTTTTGTTTGGACGTCCATTCTAACTAGGGTCTCCTATGGTCAGGATGGCTCTGATACCAACTTGTCAACACCCGAATTTTTAATCCCAGATGCCCGTTATGCCATACCTCGCAATCCCAGGATTACCATTTTTGCGAGACATAACGGATTGGATATCACAGTACATCATCCATTACAAACCATACATAAGGTCTTACACAAATAAGGATCTCATGATCCAGTATGAATACAACAAGCAGCAGAAATAAAAGATAAGCGTAGCGGTGGGGACCATCTTCACGGGCACAGGCAATGCTGATGAAGGTAGATAGTCCTAGTTATCATAGCCGTCCTGCTGGCCATCATCTTGATAGTCTCCTTCATAGTCTGGCCATGAGAATAGCCAGGGACAAAAGCCATGAGTACTCTTTAAGTACTTGCAAACTACTATTAACAGGTACTATAGTTCTAAGTTAAAGTGCTAAATCTAAGTTTAACTCTAAAGTTAAGTTTGAAACCTAAGCTGAGTTCAGAAGCAAAGAAAGATAAAGTAAAGTTCTAGAATCACTTAAGTTTGGAAGCTATTGTCATAAACACAACCCTATTGTGGTCAAGTCAAGATTCATCATTCATTTCAAGTTGTTTGGAAAACATCTGACAACGAAACAGTATGGCCATTCCAACTGTCCATAACCGCGGATGCGGTTATTCGAATAGTTTGACACTCTACAGAGGTGGTACACTTTCACCACAAGATTCGATAATCTGTCAGGGATAACCCTGAATCATCATACTTAGTATGCAGATAATCAAACATAACCTTCCCTTTACACACCCTAGTATAAGCACCTCTCCTATGAGCATGGCCTCCCAACCATGACCATCAGTCATCTTGGGCACTGCATAGGTGGACTTCATTGAGAGGTAGCCTCATCTCAAACCTCTCCCGTGAGGGAACTAATACTAATGCACATAAATTTCCAGCTAAGCCTTACCCAATTTAGGTAATGTGGTTATATGGTAAATTTGAAATGGTATCGCATCCGAATCCAACCATCAGTTTTATAAAAGGGTTAAGGCTCATGCCTCAACATTTTCATCATCATCAACCATTTGTGTTTCTCAACACATGTCAAAACATCTCAATAGAATGACTCATCATTCCAAGGTTTTCATAATTTATTTTCACCAAGTGTTCCCATCTAAAGTGACTCAAGTTTTTGATCTACTCTAAATTACTAAGTTAAGAGTGTTCACTAAGGTGTAAGTGATGGGTTCAATCTCATGCCATAGAATGACATTTAAAGGTTTCTAAATAGGTCAAGTTTTATACCTTTCATGCTACCTTCAGAACAAGTAAAGAACTTGGTGTAAACTAAGGGAGGTAAAAACTTGTAAAGAAAGACTTGAGGTAACTACTAGTTAAAAGGGGTGTGATCAAAGCATGCTTAAGGCATCTTTGCTAAACCATCTATTTTGATCCTAGCTTGCTAAGCACTAAACTTGCAAGTGTTAGCTTGCACTCTTAATGGTGGCTTGCTACAATAAGTTTTGCAAGGGTTAGCTTGCCAATGATAGCTTGCCTTGGTTGGTGCAGTGGTTGAAGTTTTCTTCTTCTTCTTCTTGGTAGAACTCCTCCTCCTCGTAGACTTGGTCGGTACTATCGTCTATACATACATACGGAGTACACAATCACCAAACAATACTTAACTAGGCTAGATAGCATTCTAAGACACACAATTGATGATCTATTATCATCACAAGTATAACAAGTTTAATTCAATAGTTTCATTCTTTTTATTTTAGAAAAGTAATTTCTACTCATTGAAAAATTAACTAAGATTTAATATTCAGCACTTAAAATATGGGATCATGTGGACACATGTCATCACCACATATTCTAACATGTGGGAATGAGATTTAAAGGTTGGATCATAATTACTTTGGTTTAAGTTTATTATTTAATGATTTAAAGTGACTAGAAATGCCTATATAGCATTATTTTGGGACTAGTACAAAATCACTGCATGTAAACCTTAATATTATTACATATTTAGATAGATATGGTGAAATGTGATTTTTGAGAGTTGGAATCAACTCAAAATCTATCTTGGTTGATTTTATAAAAATGTTGCAAGGTGCAAATGCTTCTGTTTTGTTATTTTTATTAGGAGAGATCTATAACTCTAATTTAATTAAATCCAACGGGCTTGGATAGATCATTTCAATACCTTTCAGACAAGATTGGTTTCATGCAATTTGGATTTATAAAACTCCTAGAATTGAATTTTAAACTAGAGGACAGAAACTAGATTCAACTTAAAAAGAAAAATCCAGATTTGAACGGTTGGGGTAGCGCGGGAAAGAACTTGGGCCAGCCCAGTGGCGCTCCGCGGCGCGGGTCTCAGCTGACAGGGGGGTCTCGCTTGTCAGTGGGTCTTAACACGCGAAAGGTACGCGCGCTGTGGGCTGTAGGATTAGAAAGGGGATCTACGGCTGAGGGTCGTCATCGACGACGCACAGGTCGCCGGCGAGCACGAATCCTAGCGGCTCGGTGGGGGTCTGCTGGGGACGTACTAGGGCTCCAGCAACGACGACGAGGCGGGCAAACGAACTAGAAGACGACAGCGAGGCGAGGCGCGGTTGCGGCGGAGCTTGGGGTGCCCTAAATCGCAGGCGCCCTTCTCCTCTTGCTGCGGCTGCTTCGACTCCAATTCTGGCGAGGCAGAGCTCGCTTGGATCCGGGGAGAGGGGTGAAAGGATCAGTTAGAGGTGGAGAGTGAGTGGATCTGGAGAAATGGTGCGGGGGAGGCCAGTTTATATAGGCCAGACGGTGAGACCGAAGGGTATGAGCAGGCGACTCCGGCGACACTGCTACGGGCGGTTAGCGGCATGGCGGAGGATGGCGATCAATAGGTGGTCTCCTGGCGGTGATCTAGGAAGTGAATGCGGGTGTAGGGGCGGTGGTATGCGGTCTGGGCGAGCTGGCGCTCTGAGCGGCAGAGGCGGTGGTGTCCACGGCGAGCGGTGGCTGGGGTGAGTTGGGTGGCCAGCGGGGGTGTCTGGGGTGTTCCCTAGGTCATGGCGGAGCGGTGAGCGCGGCCTGCGGCCAAGGGGCGGTCTGTGCACGCGGGGACAAAGCGTGCTCTGCGGGCGACGTCGGCATGGTCGACCAGCTCCGGGCGTGGCGGTTCTCGGCCATTCCTGTCCCTGGCTCTGGCTTGGGGCTGGTTGGACGGTGGAGGTGGACCACTGGCGACGTGCTAGACATGGCGAGAGAGGCTAGAGAGGTCTGCTGCTACGAGTGCATGTTGGCCGGCGAGGAGTGGCTCGACATGGCAATGCAGTGCAGCTAGGAGGTAGGGGATGTGCTGGTGTGGGTCTGGTTGGGCTTGAGGGATACAAAGATGATCAAAGCACTTCAATTTGCTAGACAAGATCAACCCTAAAACAGTAATAGTTAGGCCACTTTGATCTTGCCACCAAGGTGTTTGACAAAATGGCCGAAAGAGAAAACTTTTGAATTTTGATTTCAAATTTTTTGGGTGTTCTCCACTAGTGCTAGGTAGTCTCTGGTTGCAAGGGTTTTGAAAGTGGAGCTTGTTTGAATGGTTTTTGAAAAAGTGGGATCTTCCCATATGAACTAGATTCAATTTTGAACTATCATTTAAAATTAGCATTTGAAAGATTTTTGCAGATCACAAGGTGGGCCTTGGTACCTTATTATGTGTACTAGCAAGGGGTGCAAAGATCATGAATTGTTTCTGTTAAGAAATGAGTGCTAGAAACACTCAAAGAAGTGTAGGGGATTAAATTGGCCAAAATGACCATTCCTCCTTTTTAATTGTTTTTTATTTGATTTTCTTTGGGAAAAGTTTGGGAATGATGTAGATGATGTTTAAATCACCTAGAACACATTTTACAAGCATTGGATCACTTAAACAAGGCACTTCAATTCAACTCCTATCTTAAATGCACACACATATGAATGCTTTCATTTTTTTATTGGGAAAAGTTTTTGTTAACCCTATTTTGGATGATTTAATCTTGATAAGCTTGGATTTAAAGTTTTGGGATGGTAAAAAACCCAAGGAACTAGGGTCTCACCAAAGGACTAAATTTATACAATTCCATCTTATTAGAGAATGAGTGATGCGTAGAGACACAAAGACATGCAAATACACACGGACCTGAAAGTGTCAAATACAGAGATTATGTTTACCACTAGCAAACGCGTACATACACCACCACAGAGCCATAGGTGTTGAATGCACAAGGTTTTCAAACTAGATTATTGACTCTAGTGCAAGTGGGAGACTGAAGGGAATATGGTCGAGAGACAATAATAAAGTGGCTATTATCGTATTCCATATTTATGATAAATGTTTATTTTCCATGCTATAATTATATTAATTGGAAACGTGAATACATGCGTATTTAATAAACAAAAAAGGATTCGTAGTTATGCCTCTCATATAAACTAGCTCGTTGATTAACAAGATGATCAAGGTTTCCTTATCATGGACATTGGATGTTATTAATAACGAGTTCACAACATTGGTTAATATTTTAATCAATAATGTATGCCGTGATATGTACATATCCATATATGTCCTATGCTCTAAATGTTATGTGCATATACCAGAATGATTCATAAGATGATCATTGGACAATAGTAATGAAATTCTTATGATCTTTGGAAGAACTAAGAATATATTTATGTAGAGGTGACAAATAGTTACAAATAGTTTATTATAAAGTGTTACATTGATACTAGTTTATCACAAGATATAGTTTATCTCAATTTAGACTATGGGTGGCACAATGTAATGTAAAGGATGTTCCATGGTGGATTTGGATGATTTCCAAAGTTAAGACATTGTGACGAATACTACAACAAAAGGCTAAGTATATGACTGCTATAGTAACAACAAAGGAGGGCATTTGTGTAAAGTAGTTTGTTATCAAACTAGGTGTGGTTCATAGTGGGCTAGTACTATGAAGATATATTGTACGACAATAGTATCGACGTATTTCAAACCCAAGGAACTAGGGTCTCACCAAAGGATTAAATTTATACAATGCCATCTCATTAGAGAATGAGTGATGCGTAGAGACGCAAAGACATGCAAATACACACGGACTTGAAAGTGTCAAATACAGAGATTGTGTTTAAATATTATAACATCATACGAAGTAACTTTAGTTCTTAGACCATGAGATCATGTCAATCACTAACACTGGAAGAGTAATTTGATAACATCAAACGTCACACCGTAACAGGGTGACAATAAAAGTGGGTTTAGATACTCCGAAAGTGTTATGTAGAGGATCATGGATCAAGAGTGGGATTTGTCCATTCCGATGATGGAGACATATAATCTAGGCCCTCTCGGTGATATCACATTGATGTAGCTTACAAGCAAGTGATAAGATCACTAGAATGTTATATCACGGGAACGAGAAAAAAGTACTTGTCGGTAACGGGATCAAACTAGGTATGGGGATACCGATGATCGAATCTCGGACATGTAATATATCGCGAGACAAAGGGATTTAGTTACAAACATTAAACATTCACACGATCATTAGAGTCATCGTTGAATGTGTGGGAGTCAGTACGGATCGCTAGATCCCGCTGCTGATTATTGATCGGAGAGGGGTTTCGATCATGTCTGCAATATTCACAAACCGTAGGCTAACACAGTTAAGGGATACCGACACCATTTGGAGAAAATATATGTCAGATAAAGATTATGAAAGCACTGGAATCATCGATAGATACCGGAATTATTTCATGTGAAATTGCCGAATCTGCTTCTGCATGTGATATTGAAATGTTACAAGAGATTTTATGTGAATGTTTGCTAATTAAAGTAATTAACAAAATTCTGAATAAAATAAATAAAAGAGTTTTATTTAATGAGAGTTGCATTAATTTTGGTGGAAAATTAATGCATGTGAGTGGAGACATGTTTATGTGAGTGGAGCATCCACCGACATGAATGATGGAAGAGGTGGGGCACTACCTTGGCCGCCGGCCACAGGAGGGGCTGCCCCCTCTCCCAAGGCCCATCCTCCTCCTCTCACAACACACCTCCCCGTGAAGGATCTCTCCCCCTTTAGAATTATTCCCCCATGGTCTCGGATTAGCGAGATACATGTTTCTGGTGGCTTTGTATGAATTTTTTTCAAATAGCACATTTTTTTTATTTAATTCCACAACTGTCGCACGAATTTAAGATTTTATAGATCTAGGAATTTGTCGGTCACGGCGTCGCCGAATGCAACGAATCGGCCACAGCCAGACCGAATGGAGCATTCGGCTGACAGCAGCTGCAATCGGTTAGGGCCTATCCGAATGACTCATTCGGCCAGGGTCAAGCCAAATGGATCTGGACCAATCGGCGAGGCTCTAGCCGAATGACCCTCTCGGCCAGGAGCAAGCCGAATGGCTCAATCGGCCTGGCCCTCACCGATTTCACTAATCGGCCAGGCCGTGGCCAAATCCTGCATGATCATTGCATAACCAAGCAATTCGCCATAACCAATACATGGTTAAATCACTACAACAGCGCTAAACGAGATTAGTTTTCGGTTCCCGCCAGCCGTTTCCCGCCATTATTTCCCGCCACGTGTTGCCGCCGTTTTTTCCCGCCAACCTATTCCCGCCATTATTTCCCGCCAGCCGATTCCCGCCACGTTTTGCCGCCGTTTTTTCCCGCCTAGTCTTCCCATTGCCTCTATAAATTTAGGCACCGAGATGTTCTCTCTTCACCCAGTTCAGCTGTTCCTTCTCTTTCTCTCGCATTTTTTCTCCTCTACATCATGAGTGTGCCTTGTTCGGATCCAGAGTATAGGCCTAGGAAGATGAAAGATGCTAGGTTGCCACAAGGGGTGACACACGAGCGTTGTTGGTGCGGCCATCTCGCCAAGGTTAAGGAGTCGATCGATTTCTCCACCTGCATGGGCATGAAGTTTTTCATGTGTCCCAACTACGACACAAGCCCGCCCCGACAAGCAAGTTCGTCGTACGAGAGGCCTCCGGTATGTTCCCAGAGCATGGTTAATATCAACCATTCATGTTATCCTGAGTTCTTTTATTCATTCCATTGATTTGCTTGCAGTCTCCTCCTCCACTTTGCAAGTGGTACCATTGGATTGACACGGAGTAGCCAGCCTGGGCCGTGCAGGAGATTGCGGACAGGAGCCGATGTGCAAGGGTGAGCTTTCTTGATGAGGAACGTGCTGAAAGGAAGGCCGCGAATGCTAAGAAGGAATGGGAGAGAGAAATGAAAGAATTCCGAGCAGAGCAAGCTCGAAACATGAAATGAACAGGAAGAGAAGAGAGGAAGAGGCGGCGAGAACAGTGCATAAGGAGGCCCGTGAGGCGGAAAGGACAAGATTAAGAGAAAGAGCTGCCGAGGCGCGGGCGGCAGAGGAACGTGGGGACAAGACCGGAAAGTACCCGCATTGGACTCAGGGAAGGTAGACGTATGTCTCAGTACCGATGTATCTTAATTCCTATTGTAGTGTCCTGATATAACTTCATTTCAGTTGTAGTGTCCCGATGTATCTTAATTTCAGTTGTAGTGTCTTGATGTATCTTAATTTCAGTTGCAGTGTCTTGATGTAACTTACTTTCAGTTGTAGTCTCTTGATGTATCTTCATTTCAGTTATAGTGTTGTGATGTATCTTTAATTCAACATGTCAGACCAATGTTGCTTTCCATCAAAAAACATTCCCGCCAAAATGCTTCCCGCCATAATGCTTCCCGCCAAAATATCTCCCGCCAAAATCTTTCCTGCCAAAATGCTTCCCGCCATAATGTTTTCAGCTAGATTTTTCCCCGCCAGAATGTTACCCTATAAAAACCCCTCCTCGCTTGATTGTTTAGCAATGACCACCCGTTTTTAGCCAAGATGTTTCCCTCGATCGATGATTTTTGCCGGACATGTCCGTCGACCTTTTCCATTTGGCTAGGAACTTTAGGATAGACAACAATCCAGCCCCATTAGAGGAACTAATTGGTAGTGATTGTCTCCTCACTGAGTTGGGTGAGGGATTGCGTAGAAAAGGCTGGCCGAAGAGGACTCCAGAGGAGATACGGCAAGAGCTACTTCGGATCAATGCTAGGTGGAGCAAGCAAAGATTCTCTAATGAAGGGGCAAGGCAGCAGAACATCACGCTCCCTTGGATTTGGATAGAAGAGAGTGAAGATGAAGATGATATATTCATGACGCCTGCCGTTGGGACTAAGTGGAGAACTGAGTGGGACGAAAGGCAGGCTAAGAAGAAGGGTAAAGGCGAGGCATCGTCGAAGGTTAAGGGCAAGCCATCATCGGGTGAGGCATCGTTGAAGGGCAAGAAGAGCAATGACAAGCTAGAAGAGAGCAAGGATGAAGATGATATATTCATGACGCCTGCCATTGGGACTAAGTGGAGAGCTGAGTGGGACGAAAGGCAGGCCAAGAAGAAGGGTAAAGTCGAGGCATCGTCGAAGGGTAAGGGCAAGAAGAGCAGGACGTGAAGAAGGCATCATCGTAGGGATAGAACAATTCTCCCGTGTAGCTCGTGTGTGTATCTTAATTATCTCGTTTGTATCCTACTTATCTGTTGTAGTTGTTTGTTAGCGATCTCGACCAAGAAATGAATAACATTGCGAAATGTCTCACACATAGATAGACATATGCCTCATAAATAGATAGATAGATATAGAAATGTCTCACACATAGAAAGGTGCAAGTCTCACACATATATAGACATATGGCTGAGAGAGGTATCAGCGTCGTCGTCTGCCTTGACGCTCACGTGGTTGCTCTGGTTGCTCTGGTGGTGTCTAGCCGTACCTAATGGGCGCCCGAACTTTTCGAGGAGGAATCACTGAGCCGTGCTCGTCGTACTGAGTCTCTTGTGTGGGGGTCTGAAAAATGTTGATCCAACTGCTCTGTGTCATGAAGTCCTGAGTGTTGTGCTCCATCTCATGATCACTCGTCCACGCCGATCCAGAAAAAGATCCCTGATAGTCAGGCGTAGACCCAAAGTCTCCTGCATATGAATACCGAAGTATATAAGAAATTGATATGATATGAAGCTAGTCTCGGTATTGTGTAAGACGCATACCCTGTGGCTGCGGCTGTGGACGAAAGCCGTGGTTGGTGGGAGAGTGGCCAAAAGGTGGCTCGCTCTTTGAGGCTGCCACGGACCTCCACCTGAAAAGGTGGGCTGCATTGAGGCTGCCACGACGGACCTCCACCTTGAAAAGGTGGCTGCTGCTGCTGCTGCCACCAGTCGAAAGAACTCTGCTGCTACCATGACGAACCTCCAGGCTGGTCTGGAGGGGGAGGCCTCGGTGTTGCCTGTGGTGTAAGCCGTGGACGAGGATACTGTCATACGGGCGAGGGTGGACGTGGCTGGTGCTGGTGCTGCCTCTGCTATGTCGAGTGATGCGGAGGCCGCTGTGGTCCCGGCTGGTGAGCAACGTCTAAAAAGCGGGTGCACGTGAGAACTCCGTGGATATGTCGGATCTTCTCCTCTAGGCGACTCAGCCAGGTCTGCTGCTGCTCCCGTGGTATAAGCAGAGGTCTAGACGAAAGGGACCGTCTGTAATCAGCATTATCCGTCTCAAGATCGAGTAGCAACTGTGCCTGCAATTTGAACCACTAGGGTGAAAAATGGAATAGAAACTATCCCAAGTAGGTGCATAAGATGAAGACAATGTGTTACCGCGTGTTGTCTGCTGCCCGTAGTAGACTGGCTCGGATAACTATCCCAAGTAGCCGCGCTCGGCATCGCCCCTGGGTCACTCTGTTGTGCGATGCATAGACGTGTGGCGCTCATGTAGCTTCGCAGATAGTGGTTGAACTCGTCCATATCAAACGGGGCATCCGAGTCCTAGACCTGTGTTGTTGCGCTGTTCCACTCCTCTACGTATGTCCCAACTCTATGGAGCCAGCCTGTGACGGTCTTGTTGCTTTCCTTCCTTGATAACCTACAATTTGAGAGTGATTGCTATAAATCAATAAACCAGATAAGTCAGTAAACTAGATAAGTCAATAAACTTACGTGTGGACCATCGAAGGTACGGCACTCTCAGTAGGACGAGGGTTGGCCAACTGGCGAAGGCCGAACTGCCTCATTACTCTACGTAGGCTCATCTCCTCTACCTGCATGTCGAAGATGATCTTCGATTTTGTAAGCCAATATGCCGCGTCTCTTGTACAGAGAGTAGAAATCAGTGTGACGGCTTCCACGTCGTCCCCATCCTTGCGGAATCTAGCACCAACAGCTTCATCCGTGTAGGGCTCCCACATCACCGAGCTCGCGAGCAGCACGTCAAACTGCTCGGAGAAAGCGGGGTAGCAACCCCTCACCTGAGCATGAGAAAAGCGTCTCTGCCAAAGAACACATGTCATTTCTAGTCATATAGTACATGAACTAATTAAAAACTTTGCACATACCTTGCGACGTGTTCAAACTGTACCGAAAGTCGGTAGATCGATGCGGTCTGCGTCGAACAGTCCTGTCGGAGGGTCACCCAATGCATGTGATGGGTAGGCCGTCTCAACAACTACGTCTGGTCGTCCAATAGAAAACCACTCCCAAGACCAAAGCTGCAACAGTAAAGGGCATCCAAGCAAGCCTGACCTAGGAGCTTTACGCTGACAACCGCTGCACATACCTCTGTACGTAGCTGCCAAGACCGCAGAACCCCAACTGCTTTGTGTAATCATGTCTGCGCTTGTTGCATTAGCAATCTGCAAATGCAATAGGGATGTAGCGAGCGGTGATAGTGGTAACATGGTTCTCGGTGAACATCACCTTCCCGAGAAGCCAAAGTAAGTACGCCTCCAAGCACCAAGTGATCTGTGGCTCAGTCAACTGGAGCTCTGGATAGCCTAACCGTTGGATCTGCATTAACGCAAAGATAGTTTTGTACAAACAAGCAATGAATGGTGCGATGCGAAAAGACAATTGGACTAACAAGTTATCGAACACACCTGAAATCCTAATAACCAGTCGAACTTGGGCCCGTGCTCATCATGGTCAAATGGAACGGCAGTAATACCCTCAAAACGTTGGGCCATATTGGTGCTCCAACTGGCTGGTGCATCAAGCGGCCCAATGGGCTGGCCTGCCAAGGGAAGTCCCAATAGGTAAGACACATCCTGGAGAGTAGGAGCCATTTCACCCCAACGGAAGTGAAAAGTGTGTGTCTCAGGCCTCCATCGGTCAACCAAGCAGCTCAGCAACGACTGGTCATATAATAGACGTGTAGAGTCTCCAGTGTCCTCAATCAGACGAGCAAAAGGTAAAAGCCCAACCCACTTCAGCCTGCATATCGAAATAGAGTCGACAAAAGACTTAGTGCGACAAAAGATGAAAGCTTAATTGTTGTAATGCATGATTAAAACAAAATCGTAACTAGGAACCCAAACCGGGTGTATCCTCCAATTTACGTTGGGAGTGCGAGTGACCAAGGGCTCGAGGGAGTTAGGTTCATCCTCCAAGATTCTAGCACGATGTTTCTTCTCAATATCTTCACTGAGCAAACTGTATCTTCTCGCTATTTCTGCACAATATTATAAATAAAATAGAGTTTATCACGCATTACAAATTACAACATAGTTCATCACGTATTACAAATTAAATATAGTTCATCACGTATTACAAATTAAAACAGAGTTCATCACGTATTACAAATTAAACATAGTTCATCATGTATTACAAATTAAAACAGAGTTCATCACGTATTACAAATTAAACATAGTTCATCACGTATTACAAATTAAAACAGAGTTCATCACGTATTACAAATTAACCATAGTTCATCACGTATTACAAATTAAAACAGAGTTCATCACGTATTATAAATTAAACATAGTTCATCATGTATTACAAATGGAACATAGTTCATCACGCATTAAAAATTAAAACAGAGTTCATCACGCATTACAAATTAAACATAGTTCATCATAACCTAAGTTCGCCCGCGACCTCTACCTCTTCGAGCCCGGGTACCACGGCCTCGCGTAGGTACTACGCCTGTTCCGAACTTGGGACAACACCTTGCCCTATGGCCAAAATTATTGCATAGAAAACATGGTCGCGTTGGACCTCCAGCTTCTGATTCATCTATGTCATTCCGGATGCGCCTACACTGACGTCTTCCTCTGCCTGTTCGCATTAGAGCAGGATGGGGGATGTACTGCCTTTCACCAGGGTTTACCTTGTTGAAATTACCAACTACTCAAAATCCTGACATCTCACCTGTCCAAGTATTAATCACGGCTTCTTTTAGATAGTACGGAGACACGAACGAGATTGCGTCCAACCCCAGCTACCCACACGCAGCAAGCACATGCGAGCATGGGAGATGGAGCAATTTTGGTTTGTTGCATTTGCACTCACAGGTTGGCCATTGCTCATTTGCAATCTTCACCTCGTGTGTCCTTAGCTCATTACCACAGCCAAACTTATCGGTAGGTAACCGCACCTCAAACCTTCTCTCCGCATTTCCAATAGCCACGACAGTGTGTGTCCGAGCTTTTGCCATCTTTTTATCCATGTACTCCATAATTTTTTTGCAGAAGCGTGTGTTCGGATTATTTAATATATGCAACTGAGCTTTCTGTCGTCTGTCTCTGAAATATGTGATCGTGCCATACAGAATACCGTCGACAATGGCTGTAAGTGGCAGAGTCCTATTACCTCTAAGGACAAACTTATATGACTCAGCAAGGTTTGTAGTCATCACACCATACCTAGCTCCATGGGTGTCGTGTAGCAAATACCACCTCTCCAAAGGTTTGTGCTCTATCCACTGTTGAAATTTTTTAATCTGTCTCCCGGACCTTCTCCTTGTACCAGGCGGATCAAATCCAGGAAGTCACAAAGCCCTACAGACTCTTCTTCAAGATGTGCTTCTCCAGTAGCAGCCTGGGCAACAACTGCTGCTTGATGTGCAGCTATAGCTGCCGTTTGGGCCGCTTTCCTAGCTCTGACATGTTTCTGAGTAAAGTCATCGAGATGTGCACGTATGAAATTATACTTCCATTCTTGGTTCTGCTTGCATAGTTTTTTGAAAAGATTCATCAGATTCTTGTTCCTGAACTGTGAGAAAAAATTAGCTCCCAAATGGCGCATGCACCAACGGCTCTGCATGTCGAGCCAAGGGGTTTGTTCTTCAGGCCCAGGCTGTGTCAAACGTTTAACTGCATTTAGTATACCTGTATGCCTATCATGAATGATGCACACATTGGACTTATCTTTGACAACGGCTATCTTGAGCTGCCTGAAGAACCATGTCCAACTTTCAGTGTTTTCTCCCTCAACAAAAGCAAAGGAGAGTGGGACAATTTTATTGTTGTCGTCTTGACCTATGGCGGTAAGGATCTGTCCCTTATACTTTCCAGTGAGAAACGTGCCATCCACACATATAACTGGTGGGCAATAAGTGAAAGCTTGGATGCACACAGAGAAAGAGAAGAACACTCGATGAAACACCTTTACGGATGGATCCTCAGGTATCACATAGTGTTGGATGTCGACATAGGTGCCTGGGTTCCTTGCCTGCAGTGTAAGGAGCTGTCTCACCACAGAGTCATACGCGTCTCTGAAAGAACCAAACCTGTCCTCAAGAGCCCTCTGCTTTACCCTCCAAGCCTTACCGTACGAAATGTCGTAATTAAACCTGACCCTTTATTTATTATAGCCTTCACTTCCACCGCTTTGCTCTTCACTATCTCCGTGTAAAACAACCATGCCAGAAGCGCGGAAGAGAGGTTACGATGATCTGTAGGGATAGATGAAAGCTGACATGTGTGCATCACCATGTCACTCACCAACCAACTTGTGTCATATTTAGGAAGATATCCATGGACCCTGGCTGGACAATTAATATCCACGCATTTCATTGTCAAGTATCTCTTATTTGACACAGTTGTACTGAGAACCCTCTGTGTAGACAATGCCCAAGCAATGACTACATCTTGCAAATGTTTCTTGTCTGGATATCTGGCGCCCTGCGCAATTTCATTTTTGTGATATTCCCAGGCAGAATCATGACAGTCGTTAACGGTCATGACGCCGGAGATGTCTTGATTCCAGGATGCAGGAATCGGTACGTCTTCTCCATTGCCTTCTTCATCGGAACTATCTGAATCATCAGAATCACCACTTTCACCATCCATGGAATCCTCATCCTCCATCGTGTCCTGCATGTGCCCACTTTCCTCGTCCCCATCTACCTCTCCACTTTCGTATCCCCCACGTACATCCTGGCTGCTCTGCCCTGGTTCGTAACCACCACCACCACCTCCTCCTATCTGACTGCTCTGCTCTGATTCATAACCACCACCTCTAGCATTGGACATAGAGTATGTTCCGCCACCATATTCAACACTATGGCCAGGACCATGTCCACCTTCAGATGTTTGCGGATTGATCTCCTTCATGACAGGAAGCACTAGTGCAACAGGGTGTATCTGCCTGTCCTGGCAACCTTTTAACCATTTAAACCAATCTCGGTTATGATCTACATCCTTCAAAATCCAGAAAATTTTCTTGGTAGACTTTGTCCACAATGCTTGGACACTGACGGTGTATGTTTCGAGATTATATCCTAAACAGTCCGTCAACCATTCCTTCAACTGACTAACACTCCAGGTTTGAGGGGCAGTCAAATCCAACTCCGTAGAATGAAACTCACACAAATCTGCTCCATATTCATAGTATTGGACATTACCAGGACCATAGTAAAACACGAACTTCACTACATTCGACATCTCTGCTGACATAAAAAAATCAATCTAAATAATTAATTATCCATAGTAAATACTCTAAATAATATACTAATAGTCTGGCTAATTTTCACCTGCCAAATCGTTCTACAAATCCACCTATTCTAAATAAAACTATGTACAACTACCCGCTAATATTCTAAATAATAGTCTGGCTAATATTTCTACAAATTCACCAATTTTTTCTACAAACCCACCTATTCTATTAAACTATATGCAACTATTCTAAATAATATACTAGAACCATCCTAACTATTCTAATAGCCTGCTAACGACAGCCCGTGTAGCCGCATAACCATATACAATAACTGTGATTAACGAGTGATTAGAGTTTACCTTCGAAGCGTGAGAAGCCACTCGGTACAGCACGCTCGGTTCACCAAAGAGGCAGTACGGGACAACTCACAAACGCCCCAGCTCCAAGCTCCACCGCAACTCCACCACCATTGTCATTGCTCCACCAAGCTCCACCACCATTTCTCCAAAAAACCACTACCAAATCCAGTCCTGAGCTAACCCATCAGTAGATCGGGATTCCCCTATCTCTATAGTGGTTTTAGACAGAGTTTTTAGTGGCTAAACTAGGCTGAATCTGAGAAATATGGTGAAAATAACGCGTGTTCGTCGCGGTGGAGAGAGAGAGGCGCAACAGCAACGCGAGGAAGAAGGAGAGCGAGACGGGCTCGCGCGGGGCGTGGTCCTAGTTAGGTTCCACTCGGCCAGGCTGTCGCCGAAAGCCTCACTCGGCCTCGATCTGGCCGAAAGGCCCACTCGGCCTCGGTCTCGCCGATTGGTTCTCTCGGTCACAGCGGGCCCGCCACCGCCTGCTCTCGGCCAGGCTGTCGCCGAGTGCGATTTTATTCGGCTACGCTCACGCCGAGTGGACCACTCGGTCTGGCCGTGACCGACAAATGCCTAGATCCGTAAAATCTTAAATTCGCGTGACAGTTGTGGAATTAAATAAAAAAAGTGTGCTATTTAAAAAAAATTCGCCTTCTTCCGCTGCATCGCTGGAGCAAAGACGCGGAGGTTGTCGGGATACCGGACATATGTACGATCACGGATACACCGCAAAGCACTTGCTGGTGTTGGACCTGCTGGACTTGCTGGACTTCCTCACGATCTTGAAATCGGCAAGCGAACGACTACATCATCCATGAGTCTAACCTCGTAACGTGTCGCTCTTCAAGGGTATGTACTCTATGGATATATATCTACCCGTTGATTGTATCTAGATAGATAGATCTTGGTGCTTAGTTGTTCACATCGTAGGAATTTTTTTGTTTTCTATGCTGCGAACCAAACAACTTTAATTTTGTCTGACTTACCAGTTGGGAACAATAGGAAATTTTGAAAGATGAGGATACCCTTAAAAATTAAGATTTTCGTCTGGTATCTATATCGGGGAGTTATCCTTACTAAAGATAATCTTGCTCGGTGGAATGGGCATGGAAATACAAACTGTGTTTTCTGTCACAGTGAGGAGACAATTAAACAGTTATTTTTCCAATGTAGTTTCGCCCGTTCTATAAGGTCAGTTACCCAAACAACTTCAGCCTTGTATCCACCACGTAGCGTTGCCAATATATTTAAGAATCGGGTACATGGTATAGAATACAAGTATAAAATTCTTCTTAGGGTGGGAGCGATTGCAATTATTTGATCGCTATGCTATATAGAAATGATAAAGTGTTTAATGATGAAAACCCTTGTCTCTTGCAGGTTATCTACCGGTGTACCAGTACTCTCCGCCTCTAGTCTTCCCTACATCGTGCGGAGTTGCGGGCCGTTTTACGGAGTTATGTACATGCCTGGAGGATACAAGAAGGATTTATTTACCCATCATAGATGACAGCATAATCTACGGATTGATCTTCTACCTTAGGTGGTGATTCTACAATTTCTCGTATGTAATTCGTATTTTTATTTTTGGGTTGTGACTTTGGACTTAGGTTGCCTGTTTGCATCTTAATTATGCGGAGGCAGGATAAAATACTTAAAACTCTTTTAAGTAATAATAAAAGAAAACAGAGAGTTGAATAATAGGGTAGTGCCCATGTTATTGCTCAAGCGAAATCCACTAGTACATCTGAACCAAACTAGTTGTCACAGGTTTCACTGAACCTAAACTGGTCGCGTCCTCCGTCCCCGCTTCTCGTTGTTTTTCGTTGTCGGTATATCGTTCTCGAATTCGATTCGCTGACTCTCACGACGTCAGTACTGACCCAGCTCGTTCGCCCGATGGACATATCATTTGCCGTAAACGACTGGACTAGGGCCGGCCGGCAAGATAAAGTTAATCAATTCACCGGAGACTAAGCGAAGAACAAGTAGGCTACGTTAGGAACCGAAAAGTAGGGAAAATCTGAACGATAGATCGCTGTAGCCGTTTGGTGAAATGGCACGTCACCAAGACCCAGCTTAGATACGTGTATCCATGTCGACTATATCCAGACGATGCAGCAAAAGTTAATGGAGGCACGGAAAGTGAGTTAATTTCTCTAGGACTCAAAATGTCGCGATGCCTTGAGCAGGCATGCATCATCATCGATCTTATTATGCATGCATAGTTTATTCTCCAAAACCTCGCGTGACTGCATATACCGAAATTCAGGGTTGAAGATGCGCTGTGCTACGCGTCTTGTGCTTATTGCTCATGGAGGTCAACAGTACTACTACAAAGACAGTCAGTAAAGTCGTTTCATCAACAGTTCATGTACAGTTGCATTTATATATGGAAACCCGTAACATACATATAGTACATCTTGAAGCGACAATCTGTAGGTATAAAATTGTGCTTGTACATTTGGAAGTTCCCGGCCAACAGATTTGTATATGCATACACGGTGAACAAACGGAGAAAAAGTTAGTACTAGGATTTTTTTTTTAACGGGATGGCCCAGAAGGCCCCGGAAGCTTCATTAAACCAAGCGGTGCAGAACAATTACAGCCAGGCTCCTGAGGAAAAGGGAAATTATAGACATGGCTAGTCCTTTCACAATGAAGACCAAAGAACAAAGAATAAAAACGCAATCAGGTCCTTGGTCTTCTTCACCGCGGAGAGACCTAGAATCACGGGGGTCGACGACGCCACCGGGGAACTTGCCACTTGGGGCGGCGCCGGCCATGGATCCCACGTCGAGGTCAGAGAAGATCCTTCGAAACTGGAGGAAGGAGCTCGAGCTACGTTTGCTTCCGAGCCTAGAGTGGCTTCTTGCGCCAAAGATAGCGGCAACCGAGCGTCAACGCTGAAGAACTCCGGTGAACGTAGCTTCCAGGGCGGAGCTCGCCAGAACACCCAGGCGAGCAGGTAGCACCAGCCCTCTTGCAGGCGAGGTGACACTCCTGGGGAATCACGAGCCACTAGCCCCATCCCACCACCACCTACCTTCCGGTGAGGCTCGAGAAGGAGGCAGACCCCACACACCATCCTCAACCTCGTTACCACCACGGCGACCAATAAGAGAAGGAGGAAGACCTTCCCCATCCAAGAGCATCACCACCACTGCCTCCTCCTCGGGAGGCCAGCACCACCAGCTCCAGATCGAAGAAGAAGGAGCATATGAGCTTCTCCTCTTCCCCCCGCCGCCACGGCCAGAAGAGGATCCACCAAGCCACGCATCGCTCTGACGCGCCCGTCCCCCTCGCCTCCACGGCCGGCCGGAACGGAACGCCTCAGGCCACCACCTCTCAATTGGAAACCTGCGAGCCCAGATTTATTTGCCGGAGCGGCTGCTCTTACTACCAACCACAGCTCCGGCCATCGGAGCAGAAGGAGGGGCGGGAAGAACCCTAGGAGCTCACAGATCCGGCCACCGAGATCTGCAACACCGCATCCCCTACCGGGCAAGACGCCCACTACAGGCAAGAGGCCAGAAACCCTACAGCCTACATCTACTCCGGCGACCCACCGACGCCATCTCCCACCGGCTAGTCCGGCGAGAAAGGCACGGCCGAGCCCTGGTGGCACGAACGCGACTCTCAAAGCTACAAGAAGAGGAGAGGAGACCAGGGGGAGAGTGAGCCCACCAGCTCTCTTCGTCACTTTACTAGGACTTTCTGTTGTAGTGCTGGGGAGACTTGGGAGGCGATCTAAACCCTAGCTCTGCCACCCTTTCGCCCACATTTCCCTTCCCACGCCCCTACCAGATGTGACTGTTGGAAAGTCGTGCGGCAGCTGAGGAAGGTAGCAGCGAGGATCTCGTCGCTCCATGCCCTCGTGGAGGGCTCATGACACTGAGGTGGCGTTGGCTTTGCGGCAAGTAGCGCTCAAGGGTGTTGGTCTTCTCCTTGGCCGTGTGGACTGCGAGGAGACAACAGTTGTCGACCATGGCACGTGGGCTGCCCGTCAGCCCTGCTCTAGATCTAAAGGATGGCTCCCCCTTCAGATGCGCCCTGCCCTGCTGGTGTTTAGCTATGGTATCCCTCTAGCAGCTAGATTTGACGCACAACTAAGTCCTGGAGGTGGGGGAAAGAACCGAGAGAAATCCATGGCTAGCTGCGCCAGCCACGACGGTAGTGATGCCTGTGGGCACCATCTTCCTACCTGGAGGCGCTGTTGAGGTTCTTTCCCCTCCCCTCCCTCCCCCTCTCTTAACCCGAGAGATATCCCAAAATGCTGGATTGAGCGGCAGAGACATCCTCGGCGTCATCACCTTCTTGAAGGTGTCGCTTTTCGGTGAGAGGGGTGTGGGTATGCTCCTGTTCCAGTTGTCAACACAGAGGGTCTCCCTTTACACCTTCTTCATAAACGACCACAGCAAGCAACTTCCTCTCTGCATGGTTGAACCTTGCTCGTGGCAAGACTTATCACGACAGTCAGATCAATACATAACAAAATATTAGGGATCAAAAATTTCCACATGGTATCAGAGTGGTTACTCTCACGATGTCGATCTTAGGTTCTTCCACCACTTCCGCATCACGCCGCCCTCGGGATATTAATATTCTCCTTAGGGGCGCGGCACCCGGTTTCGATCAAAGATCAGATTGATTCTTTGAATTAGATCTTAGACCAATTTCAATTCCATAGATCAGATCCAGTTAGCCCAATAAAAATCCCTAGACCACCTTCCTTAAATATGGTGAGAAGAAAATTCAAGATTTGATTGGCACCGTGTTACAAAAATTCTATAGCTAGCTCATGATTTAATCAGGAGCATCGCAAGCCTTCATCGTTTACCCATCTACATCAACCTAGGGCAGGCGATGCCTACATCAGGGAGCCACCATGGCTAGCCAGGTCGTACCGGTCATCATGTCATGTCCCGGTGGGAATCGACATGATGGAAGAACGAATCAAGATAAACTCACAATCGCAAGAAAGAATTGACAAAGAATTGGCAAAATCGATGGAGGAAATCATCCCTTCCAGATATGCATATATTGTCTAAAGTATAGAGTATATTTCCTTTAGGGTTTGCTTCAGCAATGGATTGATTGAGAGAAAGAGATGCTAGGAGGAGCTGGACTTTAAGCTCACAAAGTTACTACTCACTTAAACAGTAGTAACTGAACATAAAGGTAAAAGAAGGGTGAAATGTTATCGGCTCATCCTAGCCGTTGGTACTCTATCGGTGATCTGGCAATGCCCCCTCCTTGAATTGTTACTTGTCCTTAAGGGACAACCTCAGGATTCATCCACTCTTGGACTGTGTCTCTGAAGAAAGAAGGAAAAAAATTCTTGATGAAATCTGCATCTTCCCAGGTGGCTTCTTCAGGTGATAAGCTTTCCCACTAGATTAGCCATTGGACCACTACAACATTGTTTCTAGGGATTTGCCTGACTTGTATGACTGTTGCTGGAGCAGTGTGTATTTTGCCATCTTCAGCCACCAAAGGTAGATCTGGACTATGAACAACATTAGGTATGATGTGTTTCTTTAGTTGGCTCACATGGAACACTGGGTGTATTTTGACTCCATCAGGTAACAACAGTTTGTAGGCTCTGTTACCTATTGCTTGTAGTTACTCTGAATGGTCCATAAATTTTTTTGTGGAGTTTAATTGCTCCTCTCAAACCAAAAGCTGCCATTCTATAAGGTTGCATTTTGAGGTACACCATATCTCCCACTTGGAATTTTCTCTCAATTCTATTGAGATCAGCACATCTATTCATTCTTGAAGTAGCCTGGGCTAGGTTTGCTTTTAGTTTATCCATAATTTATTGTTTGGCTTGTAAGAATTCCACAACTGCAATGTCTACAGGTCCTTGGAGAGATAATTCACTAATCTAGGGAGGTGCAAAAGCATAGAGAGCTTGGAAGGGTGTCATGTTTAGAGCAGTATGGAAAGAAGTATTATACCAGAATTCTGCTAAGGATAACCAAGCCAATCACTTTTTAGGTTCATTGAATGTCATGCATCTGAGATAAGATTCCAAACATTAGTTCACTCTCTTAGTCTGGCCATCAGATTGAGGATGGTAAGCTGAGCTAAATCTGAGTTCCACTTTGAGTTCCTTGAATATTTCTTTCCACATTGTACTTGTGAAAATTCTGTCTCTATCAGAGATGATAACAAGAGGTGGCCCATGTAATTTGAGTACATAATCCTAGAGATCCTATGCTACAAATTGAACAGAGTATGGGTGTGCTAGTGAGTAAAGTGTGCATATTTTGTAAATTTGTCCATCACCACTAAGATCACTTCTTTACCCTATGATTTTGGGAGACCTTCAATGAAGTCCACGGTTAAATGGGCGAGACATAACGAATTGGATATCACAGTACATCATCAATTACAAACCATACATAAGGTCTTACACAAATAGGGATCTCATGATCCAGTCTTTAATACAACAAGCAGCGGAATAAAAGATAAGCATAGCGGTGGGGTCCATCTTCAGGGGCACAGGCAATGCTGACAAAGACAGATAGTCCTAGTTATCATAGCCGTCTTGCTGGCCATCATCTTGATAGTCTCCTTCATAGTCTGGCCATGAGAACAGCCAGGGACAAAAGCCATGAGTACTCTTTAAGTACTCGCAAACTACCTCTAACAAGTAATATAGTTCTAAGTCAAGTACTAACTCTATGTTCAACTATAAAGTTAAGTTTGAAACCTAAGCTGAGTTCTGAAGAAAAGAAAGATAAAATAAATTTCTACAATCACTTAAGTTGGAAAGCTAGTATCATAAACACAACCCTGTTGTGGTCAAGTCAAGATTCATCATTCATTTCAAGTTATTTGGAAAACATCTGACAATGAAACAGTATGGCCATTCCAACTATCCATAATCATGACGCTATTTGAATAGTTTGACACTCTGCAGAGGTGGTACACTTTCACCACAAGATTCGATACATCTGTCAGGGATAACCCTGAATCATCATACTTAGTATGCAGATAATCAAACATAACCTTCCCTTTACACACCCTAGTATAAACACCTCTCCTATGAGCATGGCCTCCCAACCATGACCATCTGTCATCTTGGGCACTGCATAGGTGGACAACATTGAGAGGTAGCCTCAGCTCAAACCTCTCCCGTGAGGGAACTAATACTAATTCATATAAATTTCCAGCTAAGCCTTACCCAATTCAGGTAGTGTGGTTGTACGGTAAATTTGGAATGGTATCGCATCCGAATCCAACCATCAGTTCTATAAAAGGGTTAAGGCTCATGCCTCATCATTTTCATCATCATAAACCATTTGTGTTTCTCAACACATGTCAAAACATCTCAATAGAATGACTCATCATTCCAAGGTTTTCACAATTCATTTTCACCAAGTGTTCCCATCTAAAGTGACTCAAGTTTTTGATCTACTCTAAACTACTAAGTTAAGAGTGTTCACTAAGGTGGGAAAGATGGGTTCAATCTCATGCCATAGAATGACATCTAAAGGTTTCTAAATAGGTCAAGTTTTATACTCTTTATGCTACCTTCAAAACAAGTAAAGAACTTTGAGTAAACCAAGGGAGGTAAAACTGGTAAACAAAGACTTGGGGTAACTAATAGTTAAACGGGTGTGATCAAAGCATGCCTAAAGCATCTTGGGTCAAGTTAACTAGCTTAATTCCAGTTCACTACAATAGCTTGCACTGTTAATGGTGGCTTGCTACCATAAGTTTTGCAAGGGTTAGCTTGCCAATAATAGCTTGCCTTGGTTGGTGTAGTGGTTGAAGTTTTCTTCTTCTTCTTCTTGGTAGAACTCCTCCTCCTCGTAGACTTGGTCGGTACTATTGTCTATAAATACATACTGAGTACACAATCACCAAAAAATACTTAACTAGTCTAATTAGCATTCTAAGACACACCTTTGATGATCTATTATCATCACAAGCATCACGAGTTTAATTCACTAGTTTCATTCTTTTTATTTTAGGAAAGTAATTTCTACGCATTGAAAAATTAACTAAGATTTAATATTCACCACTTACAATATGGGATCATGTTGACACATTTCATCACCACATATTCTAACATGTGGGAATGAGATTTAAAGGTTGGATCAAAATTACTTTGGTTCAAGTTCATTATTTAATGATTTAAAGTGACTAGAAATGCCTATATAGCATTATTTTGGTACTAGTCCAAAGTCACTGCATGTAAACCTTCATATTATTATATATTCAGATAGGTATGGAGAAATGTGATTTTTGAGAGTTGGAATCAACTCAAAATCTATCTTGGTTGATTTTATAAAAATGATGCAAGTTGCAAATACTTCTGTTTTGTTATTTTTATTAGGAGAGATCTATAAATCTAATTGAATTAAATCCAACGGGCTTGGATAGATCATCTCAATACCTTTCAGACAAAATTGGTTTCATGCAATTTGGATTTATGAATCTCTCTGAATTGATTTTTAAACTAGGGGACAACACTAAGATTTAAACTAAAAGAAAAATCCAAATTTGAATGGTTGGGCTAGCGCGGGAACGAACATGGGCCGGCCCAGTGGCACTCCGCGGCGCGGGGCTCAGCTGACAGGGGGGTCCCGCTTGTCAGTGGCGCTTAACACGCAAAACGGTACGCGCGATGTGGGCTGTAGGATTACAACTGGGATCTACGGCTAGGGATCGTCGTCGACGACGAACAGGTCGCCGGCGAGCTCAAACCCTAGCGGCTCGGTGGGGGTCTATTAGGGACGTACCAGGGCTCTAGCATGGTCGGCGAGGCGGGCAAACGAACTGGTGGTCGACGGCGAGGCGAGGCGCGGTTGCGGCGGAGCTTGGGGTGCCCTAAATCACAGGCGCCCTTCTCCTCCTGTTGCGGCGGCTCCGGCTCAAATTCCGGCAAGGAAGAGCTTGAGCTGTGCCGGCTAGAGGTGGGTGAGGTTCAGTGAGAGGTGGGGAGTGAGTGGGTGTGGAGAAAAGAGGCTGGGGAGGCCGGTTTATATAGGCCCGACGGTGAGATCGAGCGGTGTGGGCAGGCGACTCCGATGAGGGCGGCACAGGGGGCAAGCGGCATGGCTCGAGGTAGGGGATGGTGGCCTGTCTCCTGGTGGTGCGCTGAGGTTTAAAGGTGCGGCAAGGTGAGCTCTGAGCTGGTCGGGAGCATCTCGCGCTCTGGGCGGCAGAGGCTGCGGGTTCGACGGCGAGCGGTGGCTGGGGTGCGTTGGGCGGCCAGCGGGGGTGTCTGGGGTGTTCCCTAGGTTCTGGCGGAGCAGTAGGCGCGGGCTGCGGCCGAGGGATGGTCTGTGCATGCGGGGACAGGGCGTGCTCTGCGGGCGGCGTCGGCATGGTCGACCAGCTCCAGGCGCGGCGGTTATTGGCCCTCTGGGCTGGGGCTGGTTGGACGGTGGAGGTGGACCACGGGCGAGGTGCTGGACAAGGTGAGAGAGGCTGGCGGCTACTGTAGAGCGATGTCGCCGGTGAGGGTGCTCAAGGTGCTCGGCCTTAATGGCCATGACCATTTGGTCATGTGCACAGGGCTTGGCCGGGCTAGCAAAGGGTAGGGTTGCACTGAGGGGAACAAGGGGACAGGGTTAGGCACAAATGGTGACCAAAATTACTGCTCCAAATAGTGTTTTGAGTTTGTCCAGATTTGTGTCTGCCACCTGTTTGATGAAATGGCCGCAAGAAGCAAACTTTTGAATTTTGGTTTCAATTTTTTTGGGTCATCTACACTAGTGCTAGGTAGTCTCTGGTTGAAAGGGTTTTGAAAGTGGAGCTCATTTTGATGGTTTTTCAAATAGGGGTGATCTATGCATATGCATTGAATTCCATTTTCATATTCCATTTAAAATAAGCAAAAGAATGTTTTTGGCAGATCAAAAGGTGGGCCTTGGTACCTCATTTTGTGTACTAGCAAGGGGTACAAAGATCATGAATTATTTCTGTTAAGAAATGAGTGCTAGGAACACTCAAATTAGTGTAGTGGATTAAAATGGCCAAAATGACCATTCCTCCTTTTTAATTGTTTTTGATTTGATTTTCTTTAGTAAAAGTTTGGGAAAGATGTAGATGATGTTTAAATCACCTAAGAAACATTTTACAACTAAACAATCACAGAACCATGGCAATTCAAAACAATTCCTAATTTAAATGCACATACACATGAATGCTTTCATTTTCAAATTGGAAAAGTTTTTGTTAACCCTATTTTTGATGATTTGGATCTTGATAAGCTTGGATTAAAGTTTTGGGATGTTACAAACCTTCCCCCCTTAAACAAAATCTCATCCCGAGATTTACAAAGAAAACTAGGAACTAAAGAGATCCGGGAACTCTGTCCTAATGTAATCTTCACGCTCCCATGTGGCTTCCTCCTCGGTATGGTTGCTCCATTAAATCTTGAGAAACTTGATGCTCCTGGTCCTGGTGGTTCTGTAGGCTTCTTCTAAGATACAGATGGGTACTTCTCTATAGGTCAGGTCATTGTTGATTTCCACAGCTCTGTGATCGATGTTCTTGAATACTTCAGTCTTATCAGGCACTTCCAAGCATCTGCGAAGTAATGAGATATTGAACACATTGTGGATGGCTGACATCTCTTCAGGCAGTTCCAGTTGATACGATACTTCTCCTTGACGGTTCAGAATTTTGAAAGGTCCGATATATCTAGGGGCTAACTTTCCCTTCAGCCTAAAGCGTTGAGTTCCCTTCCATGGTGAAACCTTGAGATATACAAAATCTTCGACATTGAAAGTCAGGTCTCTCCTTCTCTTGTCAACATAACTCTTCTGTCTGGATTGGGCGGTCTTAAGGTGCTCACGGACTTTGTGAACTTTCTCTTCTGCTTCCCGGAGAATGTCGTGTCCAAAGATCTGACTCTCTCCTACTTGCGACCAATTCAAAGGGGTACGGCACTTTCTTCCGTATAGGAATTCAAATGGTGCCATATGCAAACTAGCTTGATAACTGTTGTTATATGAGAATTCTGCGAAAGGCAGGCAGTCTTCCCATTTTGATCCGTATTCCAACACACAAGCTCTAAGCATATCCTCTAGGATCTAGTTGACTCTCTCAGTCTGTCCATCGGTTTGTGGGTGATACACAGTGCTGAAATTCAACTTGGTTCCTAATCCTTCCTGAACTTTCTGCCAAAATCTCGAGGTAAACTGGGTTCCTCGATCTGATATGATGGTCTTGGGGGTCCCATGCAGACTAACAATCCTAGCAATATACAGCTCCTCTAGCTTCACACTCTGGTAGGTAGTCTTGACAGGTATGAAGTGGGCTACCTTGGACAGTCTATCAACTATGACCCAGATTGAGTCATTTCCCCTACTGGAAGTAGGTAAACCGGTGATAAAGTCCATTCTGACGGAATCCCATTTCCATTCCGGAATCTGCAATGGTTGCAACAGTCCTGCAGGTCTCTCATGCTCTGCTTTGACTCTTTGACAGATGTCACACTTGGCAATGTAGCTTTCGATTTCTCTCTTCATATTGTGCCACCAAAATTGCTCTTTCAAATCCTGATACATCTTTGTTCCTCCGGGGTGGATAGAATAAAGAATATCATGAGCTTCCTTCATGATAACTTCCTTCAGCTCCGAATCTGCTGGCACACAGATACGTCCTTTGTACCACAATACTCCTTCTTCGTCTTCAGTGAATCCAGGTACCTTTCCTCTACCAATACGACGTTTGATTCCGTCGATACTTTCATTCTCCTTCTGGGCTTCCTTGATTTGCCTAATCAAAGTGGGTTGAAGTTCAATGCTAGCTAAGAATCCTTTGCTAACTAACTCAGTCCTGAACTGCTCCAACTCTTCATACAAACTGGGTTGCTTCTCCTTGATCATGGTGTTTAGCCTACACGGCAATCTGCTAAGAGCATCCGCTACCACATTGGCTTTGCCGGGGTGATAGTGAATGTCAAGGTCATAATCCTTGATTAATTCTATCCATCTCCTTTGTCTCATATTCAGCTCCTTCTGAGTGAAGATATACTTCAATCTCTTATGATCTGAGTAACTCTCACAGCGATTACCCATCAGATAACGACACCATGTCTTTAATGCTAGAACCACAGCTGCTAGCTCAAGATCATGGGTCGGATAGTTCTGCTCATGCTGCTTCAGTTGTCGAGACAGATATGCGATAACTTTGCCTTCTTGCATCAATACACATCCTAGACCAATCTTGGATGCATCACAATACACATTAAACGGCTTCTTGATGTCTAGCATGACCAATATTGGGGCTGATATCAATCTCTTCTTCAGCTCCTGGAAACTGGCTTCACATTTGTCAGTCCATTCAAACTTCTTGTCCTTCTTCAACAATTGGGTCATGGGTTGAGCGATACTCGAGAATCCTTCTACGAACTTGCGGTAGTATCCCGCTAATCCGAGAAATGCACGGACTTGGGTTTGAGTGGTTGGGGCTTCCCATTCTTCGACATCGTTGATCTTGGCGGGATCAATAGAGACTCCTCCGGCAGACATAATATGTCCTAGGAATCCTACTTCTTTCAGCCAAAACTCACACTTGCTGAACTTGGCATATAACTGATGCTCTCTTAGGGTTTCGAGGATAACTCTCAAATGTTGCTCATGCTCTTCTTCTGACTTGGAGTAGATAAGGATGTCGTCGATAAACACAACTACAAACTTATCTAGGAAATTCATAAAGATCTTATTCATGAGATTCATGAAATAAGCAGGGGCATTGGTTAATCCAAAAGACATAACCGTATACTCGTATAACCCATAGCGAGTAGTAAAGGTGGTCTTCGGAATATCCGTTGCACGAATCTTAAGTTGGTGATAACCAGTCCTAAGATAAATCTTTGAGAATACCTAGGCTCCAGTCAACTGATCAAATAGATCCTCTATCTTTGGCAAGGGGTACTTGTTCTTGATGGTGACGTCATTCAACTTTCTGTAATCTGTACACAGACGGTTGCCTCCATCTTTCTTGTCGATGAATAACACTGGTGATCTCCATGGTGATGCGCTTGGTTGAATCAAGCCTTTCTCTAACATGGCATCCAACTGCTTCTTCAGTTCCACTAACTCTGATGGGTTCATGCTATAGGGTCTCTGGGCTATGGGTCCGGTTCCGGGGATTAGTTCAATGATGAACTCAATATCCCTATCCGGGGGCATACCTGGCAATTCATCTGGGAATACGTCGGGGTATTCACAGACTACTCTGACTTGGTCTATGGTGGGCAGGGCTACACTCTTGTTGCACTTGAATTGACGGGGTAATGTCTCAGAGATATGCTCATCATACTCCGTAACTCTGGTCATGGTGATGGCTTTCTTAGCACAGTCTATCAGTCCTTTATGCCTTGACATCCAGTCCATACCTAGTACTACTTCCAATCCTTTGGTTCCAAGTACAATTAGGTTGGCAAAAAAATCTATCCCATGTATTCTGATAGGCAGAGCTTTGCAATTTTTTTAGCTTTAGTTGTTGAGCCGGGGATTTGAACTATCATGACATGATTCAAGTTGGTTGGGTGAATCTTACTAGTGCATGCAAATTCTTCGGTGAAAAATGAATGCGATGCTCCCGAATCAAACAATACTCTTGCTAAAACTGAGTTGACAGAAAACATACCCAGCACTACATCTGGTGCTTCTTGGGCTTCTTCTGCGTTCATGTGGAAGAGGCGACCGTTGCGGTTGTGAGGGTTCCCTGGGGCAAATCTTCTTCCTGGTTGAACACGACGCTGCTACTGAGCTAGGGCATTCACAACGGCATTGGCTGCAGTCTTCTTGGGACACTCATTGGATTAGTGATCCTTCACTCCACACTCGAAACAAGTGATCTAGGACTTGTCCTTGATTGCGACAGGCACAACATTGCTGCCAGTTCTGGGTGCAGTGTTGTTGTTGTTGTTGTTGCTGCTCTTGGGAGGGGCACGGTTGAAATTGTTGGCATTGCCGGAGTTGTGATTGTTTCCTCCGGACTTCACATTGTCTCCGCTATGGTTGGGGTAGCTTGGGCGAGACGTTGGGGGTCGGTTGTTCCTTGGTGCATATCCTGGTGAAGGGTTGGGACGGTACTTCTGGTGACTGCTGGATCCTGATTGCTGCATCATACGATGTTTGCGGTTGTCGTTTGCCTGGTTAATCTTCCCTTCCATCTGAATGGCAGAGTCGACTAGCTCTTCGAGATCCTGAAAACGGATGTTGACGAGGACAGTCTGCATCTCATCATGCAGTCCGTTCAAGAATCTCTCCTTCTTCTTGGCCTCCATGTTGATTTCATCAGGTGCATATCTGGCAAGTGACAGGAATCTATCACGGTATTCCACCACAGTCATTCTTCCTTGCTTTAATTCGCGGAACTCATCTCTCATCCTGTTGACTAGACCTTGTGGCACGTGGGTGCGGCTGAACTTGACTTTGAATGTTTCCCATGTCATCACTTGACCATGGTTCATATTGCGGATACTATTCCACCAAGCTCTTGCATCTCCCGCCAGATAGTGGGTGGCGAAGAGAACTTTCTCATTTTCATCAACTCCTGCAACTTCGAGGTTGTTTTCCATGGTCTATAACCAGTCGTCAGCATCTAATGGGTTTTTAGATTGGTTGAAGATTGGGGGATTTGTATTCTGAATTTTTTTGAGTTTGGATCCATGGTGATCCTGATTTCCATGCCCTTGGTTGTTGAGAGCCATTTGGGTGATCTGCTGCCATGTTGCTAAGTTGGCTTGGCGCTCGGCCCTGCTTGCTTCATGGTCTGCGATGAGATTCTGCAAGATCTGCAGCATTGGGTCTTGCGACGAGCTACTCCCTCCTTGGTTTCCATGAGTCATCTGAAGATTGAGATAGATATAGGGGTAAGAGGAAAATTCTAATGTTCGTGGTTTTGGGTTTCAAAGCTAAAACTTTGAGTTAGACTCAGGTTTTTCAACTAACTTCATTTTCATTCATGCAAGCAAGCACACGATACAACACACACCACAACAAACAAAGGAAAGTAGATGGTTTGAAGAACCATTCTGCAAGCTATGATACAGTGGGACCGATACAACTCATGCTACGACAGTGCTCTAGTGCCTCTACTCATCGTCGATGAAATCGGAGTCCTCATCATCAATGTAGAAGTCCACAGCATCCTCCTCCAGAAAGTCATCATCGTTGTTGAGGTAAGAATCCATGTCTCCCTGGATGTCTTCACCCTCATCTTCTTCTTCCTTGGCGGCAAGCTGAGCTTCCTGCTCCTTGATGGTCTTCTCGAGGTCGGCCACCTTCTTGCGAAGACGGGCGATGGTGCGATCCTTCTTGGCACGCTGAGGGCGTAAGAGACGGCGATCCCGGACGAAAGCAAAGGCGAAGTCCGCCTTCCGGTCGGCAATGGCAGTTACGGTTGGCTAACTCCTGCATTGTCCAGCCTTGCTGTCTGTCATGCAGCAAGAAGTCAAGATTATCCACTTGACGCCTCAACTCTGGGTGACTTGGCATCTCCATCGGCATTCCCATGAAGTCACGTCTTGCATAGTGGGCAAAACGGGTTCCTTGGATCTTGTTATCGCTGAGAGCACATAGACGTGCGAGAGCTTCATGCATTGCCCTGGCTAATCCATCTAGCCAGTTGTTCTCTCTCACGGAGAACTGAATTTTCCCGGAAGTTGGTGCTTCGATGCTTCCTCTAAGATCTGCGGTGACTAGCCACTGTAGGTCTCCTCCTGGGGGTCCTGGAAGTTGAGCTCCAAGAAACTCCGGATGTGGGCGTCCTAGTAACTCCGACAGTGAATCCAGATCCCTCTCAAGATCACCGACCGCTTTCCCAATTGGTAGAACTTGCTGAACTGAGTCTCCATCTACAAGAATTAAGGATGAGGAAATTAGTGAAGTGATCAAGTGTGTCAAGTTTTAAGTAGTAATGTAAGAATTTTGAGGAACATGAATTTTTGAGAAAGAATGAGTTCACAAGGATAAGAGAGGAAATAGTTTTTCATAAATACTCACTTTGGTTTTGAAACTAAGTTTTTGTTTGGACGTCCATTCTAACTAGGGTCTCCTATGGTCAGGATGGCTCTGATACCAACTTGTCAACACCCGAATTTTTAATCCCAGATGCCCGTTATGCCATACCTCGCAATCCCAGGATTACCATTTTTGCGAGACGTAACGGATTGGATATCATAGTACATCATCCATTACAAACCATACATAAGGTCTTACACAAATAGGGATCTCATGATCCTGTCTTTAATACAACAAGCAGCGGAATAAAAGATAAGCGTAGCGGTGGGGTCCATCTTCAGGGGCACAGGCAATGCTGACGAAGGCAGATAGTCATAGTTATCATAGCCGTCCTGCTGGCCACCATCTTGATAGTCTCCTTCATAGTCTGGCCATGAGAATAGCCAGGGACAAAAGCCATGAGTACTCTTTAAGTACTCGCAAACTACCTCTAACAAGTAATATAGTTCTAAGTCAAGTACTAACTCTATGTTCAACTATAAAGTTAAGTTTGATACCAAAGCTGAGTTTTGAAGCAAAGAAAGATAAAATAAATTTCTAGAATCACTTAAGTTGGAAAGCTAGTATCATAAACACAACCCTGTTGTGGTCCAGTCAAGATTCATCATTCATTTCAAGTTATTTGGAAAACATCTGACAACGAAACAGTATGGCCATTCCAACTGTCCATAATCATGCGTTATTCAATAGTTTGACACTCTCTAGGTGGTACACTTTCACCACAAGATTCGATAATCTGTCAGGGATAACCCTGAATCATCATACTTAGTATGCAGATAATCAAACATAAGCTTCCCTTTACACACCCTAGTATAAGCACCTCTCCTATGAGCATGGCCTCCCAACCATGACCATCTGTCATCTTGGGCATTGCATAGGTGGACAACATTGAGAGGTAGCCTCAGCTCAAACCTCTCCCGCGAGGGAACTAATACTAATTCATATAAATTTCCAGCTAAGCCTTACCCAATTTAGGTAGTGTGGTTGTACGGTAAATTTGGAATGGTATCGCATCCGAATCCAACCATCAGTTCTATAAAAGGGTTAAGGCTCATGCCTCGTCATTTTCATCATCATAAACCATTTGTGTTTCTCAACACATGTCAAAACATCTCAATAGAATGACTCATCATTCCAAGGGAGGTAAAACTGGTAAACAAAGACTTGGGATAACTAATAGTTAAAGGGGTGTGATCAAAGCATGCCTAAAGCATCTTGGGTCAAGTTAACTAGCTTAATTCCAGTTCACTACAATATCTTGCACTGTTAATGGTGGCTTGCTACCATAAGTTTTGCAAGGGTTAGCTTCCCAATAATAGCTTGCCTTGGTTGGTGAAGTGGTTGAAGTTTTCTTCTTCTTCTTCTTGGTAGAACTCCTCCTCCTCGGAGACTTGGTCGGTACTATCGTCTATAAATACATACGGAGTACACAATCACCAAACAATACTTAACTAGTCTAATTAGCATTCTAACACACACCTTTGATGATCTATTATCATCACAAGCATCACAAGTTTAATTCACTAGTTTTATTCTTTTTATTTTAGGAAAGTAATTTCTACTCATTGAAAAATTAACTAAGATTTAATATTCACCACTTACAATATGGGATCATGTTGACACATGTCATCACCACATATTCTAACATGTGGGAATGAGATTTAAAGGTTGGATCAAAATTACTTTGGTTCAAGTTCATTATTTAATGATTTAAAGTGACTAGAAATGCCCATATAGCATTATTTTGGTACTAGTCCAAAGTCACTGCATGTAAACCTTCATATTATTATATATTCAGATAGGTATGGTGAAATGTGATTTTTGAGAGTTGGAATGAACTCAAAATCTATCTTGGTTGATTTATTAAAAATGTTGCAAGTTGCAAATACTTCTGTTTTGTTATTTTTATTAGGAGAGATCTATAACTCTAATTGAATTAAATCGAACAGGCTTGGATAGATCATCTCAATACCTTTCAGATAAAATTGGTTTCATGCAATTTGGATTTATGAATCTCTCTGAATTGATTTTTATACTAGGGGACAGAACTAAGATTTAAACTAAAAGAAAAATCCCAATTTGAATGGCTGGGCTAGCGCAGGAACGAACATGGGCCGGCCTAGTGGCGCTCTGCGGCACGGGGCTCAGCTGACAGGGGGTCCCGCTTGTCAGTGGCGCTTAACACGCAAAACGGTACGCGCGCTGTGGGCCGTAGGATTACAACTAGGATCTACGGCTAGGGATCGTCGTCGACGACGAACAGGTCGCCGGCGAGCTCGAACCCTAGCGGCTCGGTGGGGGTCTATCGGGGACGTACCAGGGCTCTAGGAAGCACGGCGAGGCGGTCAAACGAACTAGTGGTTGACGGCGAGGCGCGGTTGTGGCGGATGTTGGGGTGCCCTAAATCATAGGCGTCCTTCTCCTCCTGCTGCGGCGGCTCCGGCTCAAATTCCGGCGAGGCAGAGCTCGAGCAGCATCAGCTAGAGGTGGGTGAGGTTCAGTGAGAGGTGGGAAGTGAGTGGGTGTGGAGAAAAGAGGCTGGGGAGGCCGGTTTATATAGGCCCGACGGTGAGACCGAGCGGTGTGGGCAGGCGACTCCGGCGAGGGCGACACAGGGGGCTAGCGACGTGGCTCGAGGTAGGGGACGGTGGCCTATCTCCTAGTGGTGCACTGAGGCTTAAAGGCGCGGCAAGGCGAGCTCTGTGCTGGTCGGGAGCATCACGCGCTCTGGACGGCAGAGGCTGCGAGTTCGACGATGAGCGGTGGCTGGGGTGCGTTGGGTGGCCAGCAGGGGTGTCTGGGGTGTTCCCTAGGTCTTGGCGGAGTGGTAGGCGCGGGTTGCGGCCGAGGGGCGGTCTGTGCACGCGGGGACAGGGCGTGCTCGGCGGGTGGCATCGGAATGGTCGACCAGCTCCGAGCGCGGCGGTTCTTGGCCGTTCCGGTCTCTGTCTCTAGGCTGGGGCTAGTTGGACGGTGGAGGTGGACCACGGGCGAGGTGTTGGACAAGGTGAGAGAGGCTGGCGTCTGCTGTAGCGCGATGTCGCCGGTGAGGGTGCTCAAGGTGCCCGGCCTTAATGGCCATGACCAGTTGGTCGTGTGCATAGGGCTTGGCCGGGCTAGCAAAGGGTAGGGTTGCACTGAGGGGAACAAGGGTACAGGGTTAGGCACAAATGGTGACAAAAATTACTGCTCCAAATAGTGTTTTGAGTTTGGCCAGATTTGTGCCTGCCACCTGTTTGATGAAATGGCCACAAGAAGCAAACTTTTGAAGTTTGGTTTCAAAATTTTTGGGTGATCTACACTAGTGCTAGGTAGTCTCTGGTTGCAAGGGTTTTGAAAGTGGAGCTCATTTTGATGGTTTTTCAAATAGGGGTGATCTATGCATATGCATTGAATTCCATTTTCATATGCCATTTAAAATAAGCAAATGAATGTTTTTAGCAGATCAAAAGGTGGGCCTTGGTACCTCATTATGTGTACTAGCAAGGGGTACAAAGATCATGAATTGTTTCTGTTAAGAAATGAGTGCTAGGAACACTCAAATTCGTGTAGTGGATTTAAATGGCCAAAATGACCATTCCTCCTTTTTAATTGTTTTTTATTTGATTTTCTTTAGTAAAAGTTTGGGAAAGATGTAGATGATGTTTAAATCACCTAAGAAACATTTTACAACTAAAGAATCACAGAACCATGGCAATTCAAAACAATTCCTAATTTAAATGCACATACACATGAATGCTTTCATTTTTAAATTGGAAAAGTTTTTGTTAACCCTATTTTGATGATTTGGATCTTGATAAGCTGGATTAAAGTTTTGGGATGTTACAGGTTTCGATCAAAGATCAGATTGATTCTTTAAATTAGATCTTAGACCAATTTCAATTCCATAGATCAGATCCAGTTAGCCCAATAAAAATCCCTAGACCACCTTCCTTAAATATGGTGAGAAGAAAATTCAAGATTTGATTGGCACCGTGTTACAAAAATTCTATAGCCAGCTCATGATTTAATCAGGAGCATCTCAAGCCTTCATCGTTTACCCATCTACATCAACCTAGGGCAGGTGATGCCTACATCAGGGAGCCACCACAACTAGCCAGGTCATACCGGTCATCATGTCATGTCCCAGTGGGGATCGACATGATGGAAGAACGAATCAAGATAAACTCACAATCGCAAGAAAGAATTGACAAAGAATTGGCACCATCCATGGAGGAAATCATCCCTTCCAGATATGCATATATTTTCTAGAGTATAGAGTATATTTCCTTTAGGGTTTGCTTCAGCAATGGATTGGTTGAGAGAGAGATGCCAGGAGGAGCTGGACTTTAAGCTCGCAAAGTTACTACTCAGTTAAACAGTAAATCGTAACTGAACATAAAGGTAAAAGAAGGGTGAAATGTTATCGGCTCATCCTAGCCGTTGGTACTCTGTCGGTGATCTGGCAATTCCCCCTCCTTGAATTGTTACTTGTCCTCAAGGGACAACCTCAGGATTCATCCACTCTTGGACTGTGTCTCTAAAGAAAGAAGAAAAAAATTCTTGATGAAATCTGCATCTTCCCAGGTGGCTTCTTCAGGTGATAAGCTTTCCCACTAGATTAGCCATTGGACCACTACAACATTGTTTCTAGGGATTTGCCTGACTTGTATGACTTCTTTGTCGGAGCAAAGGTGTATTTTGCCATCTTCAGCCACCAAAGGTAGATCTGGACTATGAACAACATTAGGTCTGATGTGTTTCTTTAGTTGGCTCACATGGAACACTGGGTGTATTTTGACTCCATCAGGTAACAACAGTTTGTAGGCTCTGTTACCTATTGCTTTTAGTTACTCTGAATGGCCCATAAATTTTTTTGTGGAGTTTAATTGCTCCTCTCAAACCAAAAGCTGCCATTCTATAAGGTTGCATTTTGAGGTACACCATATCTCCCACTTGGAATTTTCTCTCAATTCTATTGAGATCAGCACATCTATTCATTCTTGAAGTAGCCTGGGCTAGGTTTGCTTTTAGTTTATCCATAATTTATTGTTTGGCTTGTAAGAAGTCCACAACTGCAATGTCTATAGGTCCTTGGAGAGATAATTCACTAATCTAGGGAGGTGCAAAAGCATAGAGAGCTTGGAAGGGTGTCATGTTTAGAGCAGTATGGAAAGAAGTATTATACCAGAATTCTGCTAAGGATAACCAAGCCAATCACTTTTTAGGTTCATTGAATGTGGAATTACAACAAGATCTAATGAATGAAAGATGGGGATAATAGTGGTGATGGTAATTCAGCGGTTGATGATGAAGGGGATGATGCGATATCCTCCAATGATCTGTGAAGTAGCAGGGTTTTACCCTTCTCCACATTCCACCTTCAGATCTCTTTCTAGTGTGGTTTTTCGTGGCTCAAGGTTGCTGTGAATGTCGGATATGTGATCCGTCTTTGCTAGGAGAAAGTATTTGACGAGGCAGACACGCTACTGCGTGGTATGGGTCGGCTCCGTCCGTACCACTAGTCGTTATCACTGCAGTAGCCTTCCTCGCGTTTGATATTCTCCCAGGTGCGAAAGTAAATCAATTAAATGACTTTTATCACTTAAAAATATCATATTACACATAATATGACAGTTCCAATTGATATGTTCATAAGAGACTTAGTAATTCGAGATCCTGTTGAAACAGGGACAAAAGATGCATGTAAACGTAGTAAAATGCAAAAAATACTTATTCTACTTATGCAAAAACAAAAGGTAACTATGCTTCAATTTTTGTCGCGTCTCGCCTACGCTGACATCGGGGACGTAGGACACCCCCTATTTGTTCGATAGTGGGAACGAAGGCATTCCAGCCTCAACATCGACAAAGGAACCTGCTGATTCGAGCACACAACACACACGGAGAACACACACAGACATTTTTACCCAGGTTCGGGCCGCCCTTCGTCTAACAACCCTACGTCCCGCTTTGGTGGATTATCTAGGGTGGATCGAGGTAGACAAAGATGATCTCTGTGGTGCCCGGGATCCACTTTCTCTCTAGCTTACACTCTTGGGGCTTCCTCTTTCTTCCTTCCTCACTTTGCTATCACTCTCCCAACTCTCGAGCCTTTCAAACTCTGGGTACTCCCCTTGAAAGCTCTCCTCCAAAAACCCTCCAAAAGACCCTTCTCTAGAAAACTACCTCTTTCAGAAAACTACCCTCTCGAGAAAAACTCCCCTCTCCAGAAAACTCCTCTCTGCAGAAAACTCTCCCCAACCTTCGACCAAGTGCCTCCTTTTATACCCCAAGGGGTCACTACAAGGTCCATTGTGAAGCAACATCTGGGGCATTCCCGGGCTCAATCACGACGTGCCATGCGGTCTTCAGGCAAATGGGCAGCGCCGGTGGCCAGTGGATGGCCAGGGGCGATGCACAGGTGCACTCAATGTCCGAGTGACAGTTGCGGTGATCCAGCATACCACTGCATGATATAGTACACTATAGTCGTTGGCATAACACCAATGAAACACCGTTCCACCAGTATTACATCCCTCAGAATGGCACAACAGAAACATTGTGAGTCCAGAACATGTTTTCATATTACATATATCACATTACAGAAGATCCAAAGAACTTCCTCAATATAATGAGGATTATAATATACAAAAGATAACCAGAAATAGCAACTCGAAGTCGATTCTAGCTATACTACTACTTTATAACTATGGCTTGTGATTGCTGTTATAGCAATGCTTTACAGAAGTAGGTTCTGGTTTCTAATATTATTTATACGCTACACTTCAGCTTGACTTCTATGACTTCAGATGTAGATGTTGACCCCGTTGATCTCCGTAGGATAGCTTCCATTCTTCAAGTAGTTCACCTCCTAGGTTCGTCATTGAGTGCTCTAGAATCTAGCAAGGGTTAAGAAGGTATGGTTGAGTACGAGCGTACTCAGCAAGTTCACTAAACACTACTAGGGAAAAGCCTATAGGAGACATGCTTATAGGAGGCACATCCCAAAAACATGCGCCTCCACTATATATACAAGGCGCATGTCTAAACGGTGCGCCTTCTATATATTAATACTGGAGGCGCATCCGGACCAGATCTGGCTACCCCCCCTTACTCGAGGTGCATATGGAGCAGATGCGCCTCGAGTGAGGTGGGTAGGCCTAGTGGTGGTAGGTGCCACAATATAGGAGGCGCACCAGCAGATATGCGCCTTGAGTATTTTTCAATATTGGACGCGCATCACTTTGACATGCGCCTCGAGTAAGTGATGTGGGCCCCGGAAGTGGCAGACGCCAGACACTCGAGGTGCATCTACCAGATGCGCCTCAGGTAATTTATGTATATAAGGCGCATCTTGTATGGGATGCTTCTCGAGTTATCTCGCCACCTTTTTCACTTTTTGGCACATGCACATGCACCTACACCCCACTCACTTCTCTCTCATTTGTTTTCTCCTCCACACAAAGAAAGATCTGGCCGCCCCTCCTCCTCCCCACCTTATTTTCTCCATTGTTTCACCATAGAAGCTTGCTAAACCTATATTGGTTGACACACATATGTAAGTGAACCTTGCACTTCTAGATCTACAATATCTCACTTTAATTCTCCTCCGACTATCCTACTCCTAGTCGTCATTGGAGGAAGCGTGAAGGCATTGTTGCATGTATGCGCATTGTCGGTCACACTGACTAGATTGTGTTGTGTGTTTCCTTTGTTTTGTGCAGGGATTTCATTTTGGGTCGCCAATGTTTCACCGGAATGTCGATTCATTTCCATTCCGGCAAATTTCTGGCACCTGACGGATGTCCTCTTTTTAGGGGAGGTCATGCCAAATTTTTCTGGCGATCTCGACGTCCATGCTCTAATTATTCTTTTGCTCTTTGTATACCACGCAGGCGACCATGGTCCTACCACTGAGCACACCCCTCGTGGTTAGGTGGATGAGATGCGCGAGGGCCGACATGGCATGGACAAACATGATGGAGATAAGATGTCCATGTCGCGACTACAAACTAATGTATTTGATAAAGCATGATTGCGTAATACTAGACTCTCACCTGCTCCGGTGTGGTTTTATGGATGGCTATAGTCGGTGGATACGTGATGACTAAAATGATGATGAGAATGTCAATAATGGTGAAGACGAAGATCAAGATGCTGGCGGGGCAGGTGATCATAGATCAAGGTGGCACCAGGCATGAACATGATGAAGATCAAGCAGATGGCATTGGGCATGAACATGAGGATAATCAAGGTGGCGTCGGGCATGATTCGAGCTGGTTGCGAGACCCTCATTACCAAGAGTTGCTTCTCAGGGAGGCCAGTAAAGCCAGAGCCGCCGCTAGAGAGAAAGCTAAGCTAGAGCAAATGGAGAAAGACACGGTTACTCCATTGTTTGACGGATGCAACGACGGGGATACCTATCTGAATGTAATGCTCAGGGATCTAGAGATGAAGATGAAACACAAAATGACCAACGAATGCTTCAACGACAACATGAAATTCTGGCATGATTGTCTTCCCAAGAGGGGGAACACATGTCCGACTAGTATCACTGAGGCCAAGAAAGTCGTGTGCCCCCTCGATCTATCGCACGTGAAATACCACGGCTGCATAAATGATTGCATCATCTACCAGGGCGAGGACGCGAAGAATACCACGTGCCCGGTGTGTAAGACCTCTCGATACAAGACAGGGACCAAGAAAGCTCCTAGAAAAGTGGTGTGGTACTTTCCTCTAACTCCTCGTCTGCAGTGGTATTTCGTGGACCCTAAGGAAGCACAACTCATGCGCTACCATGCGGAAATAAAGAGGCCAGAAGACGAAGATCCGTAAAAGGAGGAAATGCTGAGGAACCCTTCGGATTCTAGCCAGTGGAAGGCGTTGGACCTCGAATATTACCAATGGTCCGGGAAAGATTCAAGGAACCTCAGGCTGGGCATGAACACCGATCGACTCAATCCGTTCAGAAGCCAGAGCAGCACACATAGCACCTGGCCTATGTTTGTATGGATCTACAACCTCCCCTAGTTGTGCATGAAGAAGAAGTACGTAAACATGAGTGTGCTTGTTCAAGGTCCAAAACTACCCGGTACAGACATCAATTTGTATCTCACGCTGTTGAAAGAGGAGATGGGCATGCTATGGGAAGACGGAGCCCGTACGTGGGACACGGCCGCACAAGAATATTTCGATATGAGCGCGGCGGTGATCATGATGGTGCAAGACTATCCTAATTACAGATACTTCGCAGGGCAGGTGATCCAAGGATTCTTTGTGTTCATTAGGTGCAAGGATAATACAACGTATCGCCAGCTACAAAAATATCCTGGGTCTAGAAAAACCGTGTTCCAGGGGTCTCGAAGGTGGCTTCCGATGAATCACGCCTGGAGAAAGCTGTCCCATCTGTTATATGGGACAGTCAAGTTCGAGGAATCCTATACCAGAGGAGCGGCGCAGAAATCGATGAGCTATTGAAAAACTAGAAAGAGTGTCCTGCGCCAGGAAAGAACCAAAATAAGCTAGAGCCGCTATTGAGGGTTTGGAACGTGAGGTCTGTTTTTTGGGACTTGCCATAGTGGAAGCTCCTCCGCGTGCCTCATAGCCTTGATCTCATGCATATCACGAAGAACATGGGGGAGAGTTTGCTTGCCACTATCCTTAACACCGACAAGACCAAAGATGGGCTAAAGGCAAGGAACGACTTGAAGCATATGGGCATCAAGAAGGACCTTCAACCACCACCTAGTGATGGTGAAGCCGATGATCAGTCGGAGGAGGAGGAGAGGGAAACACAGAATAGTCGTCGTCGCAAGGACAAAAAGGTCAAGAAGGCTGAAGTTAAGCTCAAGGCCGCATGCTTCACTCTAAGCAAGGCGGAGGCCACACAGTTTATCAAGTGCCTCCTCGGAGTAAATTTTTTGAACGGCTACGCGAGGAAGATAAGCAGATGGCTAGATGAGGCAAAGCAGCGCTTCAGGGGGATGAAGTCTCACGATGTCTCCATGCTGATGACGCAGGTACTTCCAGTTGTGATCCGAGGGATAATGGACAAGCACGTCCGTGAAACGCTGTTTGGCCTCTGCAACTTTTTTGACGTCATCTCTCAGAAGTCGATAGGCATTAAGAAGCTGACGAGGCTACAGGAGGAGATCGTGGTGATAATATGCGAGCTCGAGATCTACTTTCCTCTCGCATTCTTCAATGTCATGCTTCATCTGCTGCTCCATGTCGTGGAGGATATCGTCCAACTCGGGCCTCCATTTCTACGAAGCATGATGTCGTTCGAAAGGATGAATGGACACATGAAGAGATACATTCATAATAGGTCCCATCCAGATGGAAGCATAGCAAATAGCTTCCTGGCCGAAGAGCGCATCTCTTTCTGCTCGAACTTTCTACAAACCGAGACCCCTATCGGTCTGCCATTCAACAAGCACCTTGGGAGGCTCGCTGGATGGGGTCACTACGAGGGTCAACGCACAAAGCATGTTGACTTCAAGGAGCAAACCAAGGACTTTGAAAGAGCAAACCTGGTCGCGCTACAACACCAAGAGGTGGTCGATCCATATATACATGAGCACAAAGTATTTATCAAGAAGAAGTACGCTGACCGCGGCCTGGTGAGGACGGAGGAAGATGTAATCAAAGAGCACAACTCCGGTTTCAAGCAGTGGTTTAGGAAGAAGGTTCTTGATAGTCCACTACAGGGCGAGTCTTCGGAGGACGATAAACTTATAATCTCGTTGCCAAAGGGCCTAGGGCACCACCTGATGACCTAGCAGGCATACGATATCAACGGATACACATTCTACACCGAGGAAAAGGACATTAACTGCGATTATCAGAACACAGGGGTAACGGGGATATTCTACACTGACGACGTCCCGAAAAGATACTACGGAAGGATCGAGGAGATATGGGAGCTCGACTACGTTACGGAGAAGGTGCCGATGTTCCGTGTCAGGTGCTCCAAGAGTGTCGAAAAAGAAGACCGGTATTTCACCACCATGGTTATACCTCCAAAGTCAATGACCACCAGCATGAACGTACCCGCGAGAAATGAGCCATGGGTTTTGGCTAGTAAAGTCAACAAATGCTTCTATATTACCGATCTGTCAAAGCCTAGCCGGGTTGCCGTAGGACGAGGCAAAATGAACATCATCGGAACGGACGGAGTCACCAACGAGCAAGATTTTGACGAGTATGATGACCCGAAGATGGAAGACGGATACGGCGACCAAGCACCATACACACCACAAGCCTACCTAAGAAAGGACTCTCGTTCAAAAGAAAAAGTGAAGACATTCCGGGCCTAACCTATTCAACCGCGACAAAGAAGAGTAATAAGATAATTGTCAACAAGAAGCGCTAACTAGCTCCGACGAAAGAACGACGTGACACACACGTGCGCGTGTGTGTGGTATTATTATGTATCGGCACATTTTTAGTTATTCTTTTATATGCTAATTAGATGGAATATTATGTATCGAAACATTCTTAATTATCACTTCTTTATTGGTTTGAAAATATTTAGATATTTAAAATATTTACACTAGTTTTTATAGTTCATATTAATTTTAGAATATATTTATAGTTCATATTTGTTTTTTTAGTTCCAAATATAGTCTATTTTTAGATATTTAAAATATTTACACTATTTTTAATAGTTCAGATTTATTTATTTTTTAGTTGCAAAAAAAGGTGGCTCCCAGGAATTGAACCTGGGATGCCAGGCAAGAAAGGATTGAGTGTGTAGCCACCGGGTCACGAAGTGTTTTGTGAAACAAAAGGCGCTACCTTCCTTTTGAATATAGGTGCACGATTATACGAGACGTATCCTAGCAATATGCGACTCGCATAAGTTATACGAGTTGCATATTGTCAGGATGTGTCTCGCATAATCTCTGACTAAAGTGTCAGTCGAGAGAGATCTATGTCGATCACATTCAGTTTTTCACACATTCAGTTCTTTCCCTCCGTTCCCCTCCTGCCGCCTGCTGATCCCCTCCGCTGCCGCCGTCCGTCGTCCGTTGTCGAGCTCCTGCACGCCGTCGAGTCCGCAGGTGAGCCGCCCCTCTCCCTCCCCTTCTCCTTTCCCCGTTCATCTTTCCTCTTTCCCCATCTAATCGACGACCTCGTCGTCGTCCGTAGGTGAGCGCCCGCCCGAGAAAGGAGCCAGGAGCCCGGAGCAACACCAGGTGCCAGGAGAGCGCCGCCGAATTGAAGGTCGCCATCAAATTGGTCGCCTCCACCGGTCTTCTTCTCGGAGCCAGGAGCGCCGCCCTCTCCCCCTCCCCCCCGCCTCCCCCTCCCCCTTTAACGGTGAGCACCGCCGTCGAATTGAAGGCACCTATAAGGTAATCTCATCTCCTCCTTCTCCTCGCCTTTCCCCCTCTTGTATATTCATGTTCTTGCAGTGAAGGAGATGGTGAAGTGGTGGAAGGAGTGCTTCTTGTATATGCATTGTAATAAAATTCGAACATTCATATGCATTGATGCAGGCAGAAATTTGGCTAAAATTTTTGGAAGTAGTAGAAGATAGTAACCGTTAGGCCATGTCCCCTGCATGCTTTTACTCATGCGTCAGGTCAGGACATTTACCCACGCAGCATTAGCTCATCATTTTCAGCAATCCGCAACATGGTTACGATCAGATCAGCGAGAGATGTACATCACCTTCTTCACATAGCACAGTTGCCGACAACGAAGCTGATGGCGCCGACCTTCGTGCACATCGAGACACAACCCATGCTAGCCTAGAAATCATGACAACTAATGTCCTCCATTGTAAAATCATGAAATTAAAGCTGACTAGAACCCATACCTGACAAACTAGTCCTCCAACAAGACAGAGACCGTTGATAATAAGCATTAATTGATCATCTTGAAGACCAGTTTGATCCATAGTGAGCCTCAATACTTTTAAGATCTCACAAGGCTGAGCCCAAAGCTAGAACCAAAATATATAATAGGAGATCATCGATGAAAATCGTGTTGTTGTTACTACACCTGCAATATAAAAAAAAATATAAAGTTAATAATACTCCGTACAAGATTAGAGAGCAACTAGTGACCACAAGGACTAGTCTACTGTTCTATTGCCAGAAGTGCAGAACATTAATATTGTATCAAAATTTGCATACCTGAATACGACAAGAACGGCGAACACAAGCGACCAAGATGAAACTCATGCAGAGGCATGTGTGCTCTGCTGCCAAGAAGGGGCAATGGAATCGTTGGAATTAACTGGTTATCAAAACAACAATAGCTATCGGGTTGGCATTGCTCGAGCGCACGATGGCGCACCAGCGGGCCAAGATCGTCTGGCTGAGCGAGGGTGACGCTAACACCGTGTTCTTCCACCAGCACGCGTCGTATAGGAGGCAAAAGAACGCGATCCATAGCCTGCTGGTGGACGGCTCGGCTGTCTCGGACCATGCTTCAATGGCCGAAGCCTCCTATAACCACTTCCAAGACCTCTTGGGCACTTCTAGACACAGCCGTTTTGCTGCGAGGTATACGGACAGGTTAGACGGAAAATAGTGCCATGAGAAGAAAGGAGAGGGCGGACGGCAAGATTGTCAAATTCTTTTCTGTTGTCAGTTTGTAAGGCATGTATAGGACGACCGAACTGGGTAGACACATAGGCGTAAAAGGAGGTGAGAGTGGTGGCGACATCAGACTTTTGACGAAGAGGAAACGTCTACATAAAGTGAGAGAAATCATCGAGAATGACTAAGTAGTAAACAAAACCAGAGTTACTTGGAATGGGAGAGGTCCATACATCACTATGAATTAATTCAAATGGAAAAGACGCAACTGTGAAAGAATTTCTAAAAGAAAGACGAACATGTTTGCCGACACGACAGGCTTCACAACTATGCGTAGCCTTTTTATTACAAGAAAACGAAAAACCCCTCATTATTTGATGGAGCGTGTTGGCACTAGATGTCCAAGACGAGCATGCCAAAGATCGACGCCAGCGGAGAAAGCACGAGGACCGGCGTCGGGAGTGGAAGACGTCTGGACCGGGTAGAGGTCGCCGGGGCTCTCACATTGGTGGAGTACCATCCGGGTACAGGCGTCCTTAACAGAAAAACCAGAAGCGTCAAATTCCACAGTTACAGAATTGTCACGAGAAAGAGTTTTAATAGAGACCGAATTCTGAATAAGATGGGGAGAAACAATAACATTATTTAGAGACAGTGGTTTGGAAGAAGAGGGAAAATTAGCAGAACCAATGTGAGAAATAGGAAGACCAGCGCCTTTACCGACGATGATGCGAGACTCGGTGGAAGTGTGAAAGGAATGAGAGAGGTTACCCGGGTGAGCGGCCATGTGAGACGATGCACCTGTGTCCATGAACCAATCGCCACCGCCGGCGTAGAAGCCAGGTGCAGGCGCCTGCTGGAGCGCGGCGAAGAGAGCTGGATCCCATGTCGGCTGCTGAGGCGCGTAGGTCGAGGTGCCACCGTAAGCCGGAGTGTAGGTCGGTGGAGCGGTGTTGTAGGCCAGGGCGGCGTTGTAGGCCGGGGCGTAAGGTGGTCTCGCAGCGAAGAGAGCCTGATGAGTCGGGGGCACGGCCCAGGTAGTCCGGGGACGGGAGGACGTGGCACCGGCATGGTGTAGGAAGGATGACCCCCGTCCACGGGTTGTGGCCGTCACTCCATGGGGGTGTCGGCTGCTGGTTGCCACTGCCACCACCGCTGTTGCCGCCACCGTCACCGTTTGCGCCGCCATTACCGCCGTCGTTGTTACGGCCACCACCACAATGACGACGGCCACCGCCGTTGCGCTGCTGCTGCGGCGGCTGCTGGAAGGGCGCGGCGAAGGGTTCCGTGGGCGCCGGGGGGCACGGCGGCTGCTGGAAAGGTGCGGGGAACGGGGCACGATACCCGGCAGTGAAGGCGGTGTGGACGGCGCGGGTGCGGAGGTTCTTCAAGCGGCGATCTTCGAGATGAAGGTAGGCGACAGCGCGCTCGAAGGTGGGCTCGGCCATGAGGGTGAGGTTGGAGGCGGCGTTGCCGAGATCTTCGTTGAGGACGGCGATGAGGGTGGAGAGGAGTAGATCTTCCCCGATCATGAAGCCGAGTTCCTGGAGCTCATCAGAGATCACCTTGAGGCGCAGGCAGTAGGCGTCCAGGGTCTGGTCATTTTGAGGCGAGCCGAAGAGTTCCTACTGCAGGAACACAATCCGCTGGAGCTTGTTGTCGGTGAAGAGCCCGTTAATCTTCATCCACACCGTGCGAGCATCATCGCCCTCGCGGACGATGGTCTTAAAGATGTCCGGCGAGATGGTGAGGAAGAGCCAGCGGATGATGGTGGCGTCAATGGCGAGCCAATCGGGGTCGCGGCTATTGAATAGATCGACGGAGCCGTCGACATGATCGCGCAGGTGGTACTCGCGGAAGAGGAGGTAGAAGTACGTCCTCCAGGTGTGGTGCTTCTTCTCGTTGACGGAGAGCTTGATGGGGACATGCTCGGTGATGTGGACCTCGCGGATGACCGCGAGGGTCGTCAGAGCGGTGCTGTCGGAGGATTCGATGGAGCCGTCGAAGGGATTGGCGGAGGAGAGGGACGACATGGCGGAGGCGCAGGGGAGAGGAAGGGCGCGGCGGCACGGCAGAAGATGCGGCGGTGGCGCGAGGTGGGGCGGCGGTGGCGCACGGGGGAGGTGGCGCGGCGACGACTAGGGTTAGGGTCGAGGGGAATCTGATACCATGTAGAGGAGTTGTAACATGCGTTGTATTACTGTGGTGTGAACCGCACATATATATAGGTACAAGGGGAGGCCTCCATACCCTCAGACATAAAATAGAGGAGGGGCCTAATCGCTAATGTACTATACACAAATATCTACTCAACACTATAGACCGTGAGTTCTCGCTTGACCTGGATTTCCTGGGCTTGCACACCGAGGACCTGGCGGAGCTAGAGGCCCCTTTCAGCGAGGAAGAGGTTTGGGACGTGGTCCGGCGACTCTCTCATGGGAAGGCGCCAGGACCTGATGGCTTCACAGCCGAGTTCCTACAGAGCTGATGGTCCACGGTAAAGGGTGATTTCATGGCGGCTTTCGCGAAGCTGTTTACAATGTGCGGTCGTGGCTTCCAGGGCCTCAACCAGGCGCTGTTGATTCTACTGCCAAAACACCCAGATGCAACGGCTCTGGGCGACTACCGCCCCATTAGCCTGATACACATTTTTGCAAAGCTGGTGGCGAAGATATCGGCGACAAGGCTGGCCCCTAGGATGGATTCGCTGGTGGATCGCAATCAATGCGCCTTCATCCGAAAATGCAACATCCACGACAACTTTATGCTGGTGCAGCAGACAGCGAGGTTCCTACACCGGATGAATGAACCAAGGGTGATGCTTAAGCTGGACATTGCCAAGGCATTCAACTCTGTGTTATGGGGGCTCCTCTTCCAGGTTATGCGAAGGGTGGGCTTTGGGCCAAGGTTCTGCGAGTTGGTGGCGATTCTTCTTTCCACCGCCAGCACTAGGGTGTTGCTCAATGGAGAGCCGAGCCCTCCCATTTGGCACCGGAGGAGGCTGAGACAAAGGGACCCCTTGGCACCGACACTGTTCTTGCTGATCATGAACATGCTAAGTAAAGCTTTGGCAAAGGCCATCGAGCTGGGGGTGCTTAAGAGGCTGGTCCGCCAAGAGCTGACGACCTCGGTCTCGCTATACGCGGATGATGTGGTGATATTTTGTCACCCGGATGAGCCGGATCTGCGCGCCGTTCGCGACATTCTCGAGGTCTTCGGACATGCCTCGGGACCGCGCACCAACTTCGCCAAATGCTCGGTATCCCTGATCGCTTGTACGGAGGAGATGGCAAATGGCACGGCGGAGGCTATGGGTTGCCAGGTTGCACCCTACCCCGTTAAGTACCTAGGTATCCCCTTGGCGGTCCGGAGGCTGCCCACAGAGGAGTTCCAACCGGTGGTTGACCGTATCGGGGACAAGTTGCTGACCTAGAAGGCATCCATGATGCCAAAGGCGGGGCGACTTACTTTGATCCGGTCGGTGCTCGCTGCAATCCTGTTACACCAGCTGATGGTGCTCTCCCTCAACAAGAGAGCCCTTAAATAGGTGAATAAGATACTGCACAACTTTCTCTAGGTGGGGAGGAAAGACGCCGAGGGTGGTCATTGCCATGTCAACTGGGCTAGATTCAGTAGGCCCCTATGCTTCGGAGGACTGGGTGTTCCAGACCTTGCACGTACGACCATCAGCCTCAGGACCCGTTGGATGTGGAGGATGTACACTGACCTGCTGCGACCATGGCGCGGGTTGGACATGCATTTCTCCCAGAAGGAGCGCCAGATCTTCTTCACCTCGACCTCAATGGTGCTAGGGGACGGATCTTCTGCACTATTCTGGGAGGACAGGTGGTTGGATGGGAGGTCCATAGGGGAGATAGCGCCAGATTTACTAGCGCTAATCCCTAGACGGACTAGGTCGCGCCGCACGGTGAGGCAGGCACTGACTGGCCAGAGCTAGATAACTGACATCTCAGGTGCACTAAGCCCCTTGGCGCTATGCCAGTATGTCTAGTTGTGGGGTAGGGTGCGGGGTGTGCCACTGGGAGAGGATCCAGACAAGCTCCTATGGCGGTGGAATCCGGATGGCCAGTACTCATCCAAATCATGCTACAACGCCCTCTTCCAGGGTTCGCTTGTCTCGGGATCTTGGGAGCTTAACTGGCACTCCTTGGCGCCACCAAGGGTGAAGTTCTTCATCTGGCTGGCCTGCATGGACAGATGCTGGACGGGCGAGAGGCTGGCGCGACATCGCCTAGCCCACCAGCCGCAATGTGTGTTATGTGACCAGTCGGAGGAGACAATGTTGTACATCCTTAGTGGATGCCCATTCTCTAGGATGGTGTGGCACGAGGTCCTATCTTGGATCCGTTCGGTGGCCGACCCGCCGATTGCTGAGGGTGACTTCACGGAGTGGTGGTCGCTGGTGGTGCGCTCCATCCCACGTCCCATGCGCAAAGGAACCTCGTCGTTGGTCATGCTAACGGCTTGGTGCATTTGGAAGCATAGGAATGCGGTTACCTTCAACAACGAGCGCCCTTCGGTGGCTCCCCTCGTGGACACGATCAAAGCGGAAGCTAAGGCGTGGGTGGAGGCTAGAGCTCGGGGGCTGCGCCAGCTACTCCCCTAGTCTAGTAGTCTTGGGTTGAGTTGTACGGCATGGGTGTTCACCCGCTTATACGGGCTTGTACATGAATCTTCTTTTTCTATCAATGCATCAAAACACAAATCTTTTGCGTTTTCGCGAAAAAAAACAACAATAGCTGCTCGAACCTGCTAGCACGAACTCATGCCTCAAGTCATCTACCCAAAATAAATTAGCTCACCACTTTCAGCAACCATCCACATCCATAAAGAACAACAACATAGATTACGATCAGATCACGACAGATGTACAGTAGAATGTGCAGATAGCACAATAGTCTATTACAAAAGGAAGGAGTGCTTCTTTTTGTAGAACCTAATTAGCAAGAAATTCAAACTGACAGTATCTAGATTTTCTAACTGTTGGTTAGTGACAGTGTTACTGACAATGTTAAACTGTTGGTTAGTGCAGTGTTAAATTGATAGTGTTAATGCAGTGTTAAACTGACAGTGTTAAAATGATATGGACATATTTTCTGCTTACTACAGTTTTAAACTTCATGCATTTTGATGATTTACTTGAATAATTGCGCCCATGTATTTCTACTAGGCTAAATTGGTATTGTACCCTATCTAAGCTTTGTTGTTATGTGACCCTGGAAAGTATACTGAGATGAGTCCTAGAAATATCTTCTATAAAATATGATTTATTCTCTGTCAAATCTAACAGTGTATTAATGTATAAGTTTGATTACTAGAGTTAGTGTATTAATGTATAAGTTTGATTCCTAGAGTTATAGTGGTAAACATATTGTAATGTTTGCTGCTGGATTTCTGGCTTGGCCTGTGAAAGGCTGAGGCCCCCTTTTATCAACAAGAACAGATGCTATGCTAGATTTAAATACAATTCCTATGATGACTTGAGCATAGCTTTTCTATGCCAAGCCGAGGGAAAAAACTCCCTCACACCATGGTCATTAATGAATTTATCCCTCTTTGGTGAAACTTTCTTTGATTCAGCAGATAATAACTTGAAAATCCCTTGCCAATAATCAATAGTAATTACTTGAGATGATTTAGATGCAAATTAATAACTTGAAAATCCCTTTCCAATTAATGATGCAAGAGATTGAGGCATGGATGTGAATATGAACAGATGCTTTATTTGCCTTCCTAGTTCAATGATGAAACTAGCATAACAACCTGGATGTGAATAAGAACATATGTTATATTTGATTTTGGAGATAACAACCTGCAGTTGTGTCAAGACTGTTTATGCTATGGATCTGGTTCAGCTGCTGCTGGATCTTGATATCCTTCTCCACCTCTCCTTCTACTATTTGATATACTTTAGTAGGTTAGTTTTCTATTTGTGCTTATATGCAGCAAAGCTCAATTTTCTATTTGTGTGCATGATTTTTTCTTCTCAGTATTTGGTGTATGTTGGTGGTGTTTGTGCCTGTAGTTGTGTATGCTGGCAGCAAAGTATCCACATACTTCATATTGTGAATGTGGTTGTGTAAGCTGGCAGCAAGTTGCTGGTTGTGTTTGTGCCTATTTAGGCCATTTTTTGTGTAGCTTTTTTTCTTTTCGAGATGCCAATGTTTCGCCGGAATGTTGATTCATTTCCGTTCTGGCAAATTTCTAGCACTCCTAGGTCTAGAAAATTAGCAAAGGTCATGCCCAATTTTTTAGGAATTTTGGTATTTATTATTTCCATTTCTTTTTGTGTTTAGATATGTCGGGTGGTGGACAGCACGATGCCGAGGTGGGCACTTCTAGAAAGAAGGCCTATTGGGAGCATTTGGATGAGATGGAATTACAAGCGGACCTAGAATTCGTGCCGCAGGAGGAAGAGGAGATGGGGGACGAGGATACATCGTCCGATGAGGAGATGGGGGATGATGTCGATGGCGAGGACGCCACTACGACTAATGGCGATGGCGATGGTGAAGCCACAGATGGTAGCCGCCAACCGAAGAAGCCCTAGAAGGAATGGACCCCGATCACGGTCGGCCTCAAAAGGTCCATATTCACAAGCGTGAGAGATAAAGGGGTGCCTTTGGAGCCGGAGGAATTTTTCGCGTCGTACTCACTGCAGCTCTCTGCAATCCTCCGGAACACCATCACGATCAACACCGAGAACCTGAAGGGCCATGAGAACGAGTGTTACTGCCATCAGCTCTACAGGAAGCTGCAGCAAGATACGTGTACCCAGGTGATGAGGAGAACAAATACAACAATGAAAATCTCAAAGGAAATCCGGTAAACAAGTACGCCCTAAGACGATGACCAAGGCCTTGTCGAATTGGAAGGCGTGGGTGAAGAGTCTCATTTACAAGAAAAATCTAAGTTACGATGAGCTCGTCAAGAAGGATCCTCTGGTCAAGGAACAAGACTTCAAGGTGTTCAAGGCCAAATGTGAATCCTCCACGGGCAAGGCCAAGAGTCTGTACTTCAAGGAGTTGTATGATATGAACATTGGTACCCACCATCTCGGCTCCAACAGTTATAGAGCTGCGATTCCCAAATGGGAGAAGGAGGACGCCATAGCTCGTGAGAAGGGGGAGACACCTCCCTTTTCCAATATCGCCGAACGACAGGCAAAGGACTTTGTCAGGTGATGGCTGTGAAATATAGACATCTACATCCACATTTAAACTGGATATTATTTATATTTTTTATGAAATATCTCTCTAAACCCTACCACTAATCCCTAATGATCAAAGGGGTATGCAATCCTTCCTTTCTATTTTTCCCTGCATAGATAATGACATTTGATGATGGGAATCACAACATTAAAGTCAAAGATACGAGATTTCCAACAACCCCAAAAAATCAAGGGTCGTGAACTGGATGTTGAAGCTTTAACGACCAACTATACAGCCAGCATTTTATTCTCGCCGTATAGTTCCGGCCGTATAGTTGCCATTGGCACCGCTAGGTCAAACAGAACAACTTTCATGAAGAGACCCCTATATAAAGAGGCTTCGGGCGACAAGAAACAGAGCCCCGGTAGAACCCCAGAAACCCGCGTCCACAACACCGAAGAGCCGCCGGAGGAATAGACTTAGATCTAATCTCCAAACCCTTCTCCACCACCATAGCCATATTCCACCACTTGTAATAGTAGATCTCATCTTCTATTGGTGACATTGTAAGACTATTTGCTATTAATCTCATGATTTCCATTACAATGTTTATGATTGTTGATTTCATCTCTATGCGTGAGTAATTTTCTTTGGGCTAAGGGCTTTGGCCTAGCCATGTAGCTTTTGTGCATGTTGTTTATCATAGATGGGATCATGTATTAGTTTGTATGACATGATGATTATTGTATCCTCTCTTGCCTCAATCCAAGGACTTGTCAGGTACCCAAGACCCCGAGGATTGAGCCAGGTATAGGGAGTATGAGTAATGACTAATCTGCAAGTTGGGAACCCTAGTGACAGAAGGGGTAGTACTGATGTATGTGAGGGATTTACTTGGGATTAACGGTGGCATCACTATGCATATCATTTCTCTTTCTTCTATGGATGAGACTAGTAGGCTATTGCTATAAGCGGTTGCGGAGGGAATAGCAATTATGGATGCACTGCCCACATATAATTATCTTGCTCTAACAATTACATGCATACTTTATTATTATCTTTTATTCCCATCAGATGTTTTGCACAGCTACAGGTGAAACTGAAATCCCTAGGCCCTCTCTCTCCATCATTGACAACAACAAAAGACAAACTCTTGGTCCGGTAAAACACAAAAAGAATTCTAAAACTTCCGAAGGTCCGTTAAAGTAAGTTTACTATGCTTTCTGCTTCCCGAGGATTCGACAACCTAGGTCTACTAGGGAAAATAGCTATACTACATCCGTAATCCGGATCGAAAGTATCAACCCTTTTTCTGGCGCCGTTGCTAGGGAAGCAATAGCTACCCTGGTGATGTTAGTAGGAACCTTGGTAGTTTTAATTCTCGTTTTTTAAATTTTGTTAGTTTGCTTTCAGTCTTTATTTGAAAAACTAAAAAAAATTAGTTAGTCTTTAAATTCTTGTGTTTATTATCATAAGTCTTTGTTTAAGAAAACCCAAAAACATAGGAAATATGGCTTGAAAGAAGCTTGGGGAGTTTGTAACTCCCAACAATGATTATTTGCGTACTCCTATTACTCAACTAGCAATTACTGCTGATGATTATGAAATTAAGCCCCACTATTTAAGTTTGGTTCAACAGAATCAATTTGGAGGCTCTGTTGTTGAGGACGTGGGTATGCACTTGAACACATTCACTGAAAATGTGATATGATGCGCATAAAAGATGACCCTGATGCAGTCAAATTGCGCTTATTTCGTTTCTCTCTTAGAGGAAGAGCAATCTTTGCCTGGAAATACTATTGCATCATGGGTGGAGTGTACTTCTTTATTTATGACTAAAATTTTCCCACCTGCAAAGACTATGCAACTAAGATCTAATACTACTGGTTTTAGACAGGAAGAGCGTGAGCCACCAGCGCTTGCATGGGAGAGGATGAAAGAATGCATGAGAAACTGTCCCAGTCATGGGATGGAAGATTGGTTAATTCTCCATTTATTTTATAGTGCTCTTAACCCTATGTCTAAGTCTATGCTTGATATTGCAACTGGAGGAACATTTGGTAAACATATTACCGAAGCAAAGCAGCTGCTAGACAATATGCAAGACAACCATGCCCAGTGGCATGTGGATAGATCAAACACAAAGAAGGTGAACTCCGTCTCACCACAAGAAAAGGAAGAACTCAATGCTAAGCTGGATGAGCTCATATTAGCCGTAAAAGGTAAGGAAAACCAGGTAAGAGCTATCCTAGAATCAAATATTGAAGAAATAAACTTCATAGCTCATAATGATTATAACCCTGCTTAGAAGAAAAATTATAATCCTAATTTTCAGAAACATTATTCTAGTCCGGTAGGTAACTCTAATAATAATATGGGAACAAGTAATGGTAGTATCCAAGAAATACTTAAGTCCTTTATAGATTCACAAAATGAGCAAAACAATATCCTTGTTAAAATAACGGAGAACCATGATGCTATGCTTGGTAAATTATCTAAGCAAGCTATAAGTTTGAGGAATGATTTGCAGGCCCTCCAAGAAAGAACAAGGATTGTTGAGGCACAGCTAGATAAGATAACCGAGAGTCAAACTCTTATTCTAGCTAAATTTGCAGGTAAAGCTGAGCCCAATCCTGTTGAAGACCTCAAGATGATAAGAATCCAAAGGGAGGAGCCTGAAGAACTTGATTATAGTAATGCTCCTTCATCAAATTACATCGTTGAAGATCTTGTAAAAAGATCAATATCAAGATTCCGGTAAGTGAAGGAAATGAAGAAGCTATGTATCAACACTTCGTTAATCAGGTAGCAATAAAGGTACGTGAGCTTGAGGAAGAATATAAGAAAATTGCTGAAAAAACTACCTGTGAAGCTTGATGATATATTTGAGCCTACTATTAAGATTAAAATTGGGACCAATGAGATAGCTGCACTTTGTGATCTAGGTGCAAGCGTTTCAACAAACCCAAAAAGTCTTTTTAATAAGTTAAATCTTGGCTCCTTTGAAATCACCGAGTTAAATTTACACCTAGCAGATTCTACCTACAAACAAGATGTAGGAATTAAAGAAAATACTTTAGTATACATTAAAGGTTGTCCTGATCTTATTGATTTTGTTATTGTTGACATGCCTGAAGATGCTACTGCTCCTATTATATTAGGCCAACCATTATTAAGAACTATTAAGGCTTTGATTAATCTACATGAAGGGAACATGGAGCTTCAATTGCCTTCACTGGATCCTTTTGTTATTCATTTTCCCAAGAAGAAGAAAGCCAAGCATGATGAAAAGGAGACCATCACTTTGAAGGCCAACTATTTTGGAGTGGGTGTTCCACTCATATGGCCTAAGTGAGCAACATCAAGCTCAAGCTATTAACCATAAAAGAGCGCTTCATGGGAGGCAACCCATGTGAAATAAAGGTTTGAGTAAAGTTTTTAAGTTTTAGTTTAAGTTTTATGTTTAATAAAGAGTGCTAGAAAGCTCAAGTTAAGGAGAAGAAGTTCAGTAGTACTAAAAAACCTGCTTTATACATGATGATGTTGGTCGACAATTTTTACAGTCATTTTTCTATCAAAAACAAGGTGTTTCACTAAGTTTCAGGATAAGAAAGAATTCTCGAAGAAATAGATTTTTTGTGATGTCTATAGAAGGTTTAACGACCAACTATACGGCAGGAATAAAAAGTCCAGCCATATAGTTTGGCCGTATAGATATCTTTGCCATCGACAAATTTTCTTTCGTAGGCACTGAAGGTTTAATGACCAACTATATGGAGGGAATAAAAATTCCAACCGTACAGTTCCGACCATATAATTATAGTTGCCTTTGTAAAATTTCTTTTCTAGGATATAGAAGGTTTGACGACCAACTATATGGCGGGGATAAAAATCCTGGCCGTATAGTTCGGGTCAGATAGTTGCGCCAGAGGAAACCCTAAATTTTTGACATCAGACCAACTATACAGTGGGAACCACTTGTTCCGGCCGTATAGTTGCGTCCGACCACAAAATCGCCACGGGAAGGTACCCCCAACACCAAAACTTCAATCCTTTTTCTCTCTTCTATCTCCAAACTCTCTCAAAACCTCAAGAGATCTTCATATCTACTTAATTTCATTTGATTTCCTCGCACACAAGTGATCTACGGTATGTTTCTCCTCCAATCCTCCAATTACTTTTTGCAAATTCATTTTCAATCTGTTATCATTATCAATCTAGTGTGAGACCTACTATGAACTAATTTCCATGATTCTGTTGCCTAGATTATTATTTTGAGGGGACTCTTTAGTGTGCTAAGATGAGGAATATGTTATGCTTATTATTGTTGGATCAAAAAGTTTTATTTTTTGTCTTTCCTTATTATTTTAGATGATGAACACAAGGATACAAACTCGTCTCGTGCCGCTGCTAGTACTTCTCGGGCTTCCGCTTAAGAACGCATGGGGATACAATTCATGGATGAGCTCCAACGTGATCGCTTCAATAGGATCAAGAACCAAGAAGTGTAGATAACCAAGTGGGCTTGCCCCATTATATTTAATCAACTCGGTATTTCTAATGACTTCAGTTTACTTTGCAATAGAGTTGGCCTGGAAAACTTTGTATTCAATGATGCCTGAAGATGCTACTGCTCCTATTATATTAGGCCAACCATTATTAAGAACTATTAAGGCTTTGATTAATCTACATGAAGGGAACATGGAGCTTCAATTGCCTTCACTGGATCCTTTTGTTATTCATTTTCCCAAGAAGAAGAAAGCCAAGCATGATGAAAAGGAGACCATCACTTTGAAGGCCAACTATTTTGGAGTGGGTGTTCCACTCATATGGCCTAAGTGAGCAACATCAAGCTCAATCTATTAACCATAAAAGAGCGCTTCATGGGAGGCAACCCATGTGAAATAAAGGTTTGAGTAAAGTTTTTAAGTTTTAGTTTAAGTTTTATGTTTAATAAAGAGTGCTAGAAAGCTCAAGTTAAGGAGAAGAAGTTCAGTAGTACTAAAAAACCTGCTTTATACATGATGATGTTGGTCGACAATTTTTACAGTCATTTTTCTGTCAAAAACAAGGTGTTTCACTAAGTTTCAGGATAAGAAAGAATTCTCGAAGAAATATATTTTTTGTGATGTCTATAGAAGGTTTAACGACCAACTATACGGCAGGAATAAAAAGTCCAGCCATATAGTTTGGCCGTATAGATATCTTTGCCATCGACAAATTTTCTTTCGTAGGCACTGAAGGTTTAATGACCAACTATACGGAGGGAATAAAAATTCCAACCGTACAGTTCCGACCGTATAATTATAGTTGCCTTTGTAAAATTTCTTTTCTAGGATATAGAAGGTTTGACGACCAACTATATGGCGGGGATAAAAATCCTGGCCGTATAGTTCTGGCTGTATAGTTGCGCCGCCAGGAGGAAACCCTAAATTTTTGACATCAGACCAACTATACAGTGGGAACCACTTGTTCCGGCCGTATAGTTGCGTCCGACCACAAAATCGCCACGGGAAGGTACCCCCAACACCAAACTTCAATCCTTTTTCTCTCTTCTATCTCCAAACTCTCTCAAAACCTCAAGAGATCTTCATATCTACTTAATTTCATTTGATTTCCTCGCACACAAGTGATCTACGGTATGTTTCTCCTCCAATCCTCCAATTACTTTTTGCAAATTCATTTTCAATCTGTTATCATTATCAATCTAGTGTGAGACCTACTATGAACTAATTTCCATGATTCTGTTGCCTAGATTATTATTTTGAGGGGACTCTTTAGTGTGCTAAGATGAGGAATATGTTATGCTTATTATTGTTGGATCAAAAAGTTTTATTTTTTGTCTTTCCTTATTATTTTAGATGATGAACACAAGGATACAAACTCGCCTCGCGTCAGCTAGTACTTCTAAGCTTCCGCTTAAGAACGCATGGGGATACAATTCATGGATGAGCTCCAACGTGATCGCTTCAATAGGATCAAGAACCAAGAAGTGTAGATAACCAAGTGGGCTTGCCCCATTATATTTAATCAACTCGGTATTTCTAATGACTTCAGTTTACTTTGCAATAGAGTTGGCCTGGAAAACTTTGTATTCAATGATGTGCCTACTTATCGCCGGTTAACTCTTGAATTTCAATGTTCTTTGCAAAGTACCGTTAAAGCATGGCTTGGAGAGGACATGATTTCTTTCTGACTTATGAACAATAATTATGCTTTATCACTAGATGAAAGGTGCGCATGTTTTAATTTTCCAAAAAATAATACAAACGCCTTACGCGTTTCCTTTACTAGCATAGAACCTTCCCCAAAGCATTTTTATAATGGAATGAGTTTCACTTCTAGAGTATGCAAGGGGCAGAATATTCAACATCCTGCAATTCGCTATTTGTTCTATGTTATTGCTAACACCTTGAAGGCACAAAATGAGTTCACGAGACTCAATTAGGAGGACATCTTAGTCCTTGCAAAAGCTGCTTTCAACAACATTGACTTGTCACTCAACTTCGGTGCAATTCTTGTGCGCTACCTGGAGTACCAATCCTCCCAAAGCCAAGGACCAATCACAGGTGGAGGCGTCATCAACGTGCTTGCCATTTCCCTAGGCATCAACCTAGGTGAGTTGCTACCAGTGCTAGGTGAGAGACATGTTGGTTTCTCTACTTTAAAAGCTTTTAGAATGCTCACTAGGAGAGGTGGTGTTTATTACTTTCATATTGCTGGAGCTAGGCATCTCTACCCCACTCCTTTGCCTAATGGTCTTTTCTCTATCGAGGAAGGATGTTTGCTATATAACTTGCAGGTTGAGAAACACCAACCCAAGGAGGAGATTCCAGATGAGGATGAGGACCAAGAAGAGGAGCAATAAGTTCCTTATCAAGAGGAGCAGCCACCTGTTGGGTTCGCAGCATAGAAAACAAAAAATTTCCTACGATGGGAACTATTATACACCAAGATCTATCTATTAGATACAAGAAACGGGTGGATATACATCCATAGAGAACATACCCTCGAATACTACAAAGCATTGTTAACGAGATGGAACTCGTGGATGATGTAGTTGTACACTTGTCGATCTCAAGATCGTGATGAAGTCCAGCAGGTCCAACAGGTCCAGCTCCAGCAAGTCTAGCACCACCAAGTCCAACACCGCAAAGAAGTGGTGCATCCGTGATTGCACACACGTCCGGTACCCCGACAACCTCCGTCCCTTGCTCCAGCAAAGCAGCGGAAGCAGTAACTCCTTTCTAGATAAAGCCACCGGGAACATGTATCTCGCTAATCCGAGACCATGGGGGAAAAATACTAGCAGGGAGAGAGATCCTTCACGAGAAGGTGTGAATATGAAGGTATGAGAGGGGGCCTTTTATAGGAGGGGAGGGTACCCCTCCCATGGCCGGCACCCATGGAGGGTGTCCATTCATATCCCTCATTCATGTGGTGGTAACCCCCTCCACATAAATATGCCCCTTCACATTCTCTATTAAAGTCTCCACTTTAAATGCATTAAATTTCTCCAAAATTTAATGCTCTCTCATTTAATAAAACACTTTTATTAATTTTATTCAGAATTTTGTTAATTACTTTAATTAACAAACATTCATATAAAACCCCCTGCAACATTTCAATATTACATGCATAACCAATTTCAACAATTTCACCCGAAATAGTTTCAGTGTCTATTGAAATAATTCCAGCGCTTTCTTAAATCTTTATCTGAAACATATTTGCTCCAAATGGTGTCGGTATCCCTTAAGTGTGTCACCCTACGGTTCACGAATAATGCATACATGATCAAGACCCCTCTCCGATCAATAATCAGCAGTGGGACCTGGAGATCCGTACTGACTCCCACACATTCAACGATGACTTATGTGATCGTGAGAACCTTTAACGCTAGTAAATAAATCCCTTTGTCTCACGATATATTACATGTCCGAGATTCGATCATCGGTATCTCCATACCTAGTTTGATCTTGTTGCCGACATGCACTCTTTTCTTGTTCCCGTGATATAACATTCTAGTGATCTCATCACTTGCTTGCAAGCTAACCAATGTGATATCACCGAGAGGGCCCAGAGTATATCCATCCGTCATCGAGATGGACAAATCCCACTCTTGATCCATGAGCCTCTACATAACTCTTTCGTAGCACTGAACCCACCTTTATAATCACCCTTTCACGGTGTGACGTTTGATGTTATCAAGATACTCTTCCAGTGTTAGTGATTGACATGATCTCATGGTCTAAGGACTAGGATTACTTCGTATGATGTTATAGCAATATAAACACAATGACTTTGATCGTAATGCTATACTTTGGATGAATGTTCATCACATCATTCCACTAATGTTGTGACCTCGTTATTAACAACATCCAATGTCCATGATCAGGAAACCTTGATCATCTTGTTAATTAACGCGCTAGTTTATAAGAGAGGCATAACTAGGAACTTTCCTTTTGTTTATTAAACACACATGTATTAATGTTTCCAAATTAATACAATTATAGCATGCAAAATAAACATTTATCAAAAACAAGGAATAAGATAATAACAATTTATTATTGCCTCTCGGGCATTTTCCTTCAGTCTCCCACTTGCACTAGAGTCAATAATCTAGTTTGAAAAACTTTGCGTATTGAACACCTATGGCTTTCTGGTGTTGCATATACGCGATTGCTAGTGGTTAACATAATCTCCGGATCTGACTGTTTCAGGTACGTGTGTATTTGCATGTCTTTGGGTCTCTAGGCATCACTCATTCTCAAATGAGATGGCATTGTATAAATTTGGTCTTGTGGTGAGACATTTAGTTCGTTCGGGTTAAAATATGTTGATATTATTGTCATACAATATATCTTTATAGTGTTAGCCCACTTTGAACCACACCTAGTTTGATAACAAACTACTTAACACAAATGCCCTCCTTTGCTGCTACTATAGCAGTCATATACTTAGCCTTTTGTTGTAGTATCCATCACAATGTCTCAACTTTGGAACTCATCCAAATCCATCATGGAACATCTTTTCCATTACATTGTGCCACCCATAGTCTAAATTGAGATAAATTTAATTTGTATATTGTGACAAAACTAGTATCAATGTAACACTTTACAATGAACTACCTTTAACTATTTGTCACTTATACATGATATATTCTTAGTTCTTCCAAAGCTCATAAGAATATCTTTACTATCGTCCAATGATCATCTTATGAATCATTCTGGTATGTTCTCATAACATTTAGAGCATATGACATATCTGGATATATACATATCACAGTATAATCGATCAAAATCTTCATGTGATTTTACTCACCAAGTGTTGAAACACTTGAATCTTGATACAATCCTTTCCGATTTTGCCCAATATCTCATATATGTACGTCTTGCACAACCATATTAGTGCCTCCATCTATCCATATAGATATTGATGCAAAATATTCTGGTTTTGCCCCAAGTCTTTCATCGAAATCCTATTTTAATGAAATTCTTAACTTGTGTCAATAAAAGATACATCATTTCCAATCAACAATATGTACTCTACATAATGTATTGGAAATTTGTCTCAGCACTCCCACTTAATTTCTTGCAAATGCAAGCATCTTCATCGTCTCCGATGAAATTAAACTTCTTTAACATTTTCATCATGGTGAAGATTCCAACTCCGCTATGCTCACTTCAACTATTGAAGTTTGCATGCCCTTTTAGCACCCTTTGAATTAACAAAACCCTTCAGACCGTGTCTTCTACATGTCCTAGGTAACCATTCTATTAGAAGAACATTGTTTTGTTTGTTCAACTACCATACACCAAATTATATGTAGTGGTTGCTACATTAATCCGTCAAGACTAAATATCACTATGAAAGATCAAATCTTGTCATAGTCAACTCCTTGAACATTGTCGTAAACTTCTTTCCGACATATCGACTATTTCATAGATGTTAAACATCCATGTCTATTTCTTTATAGATCAAAACACGACCGATAGGCTTCACGCCTTTCCGGAGGGTCTTCCAAGTTCAGAAACTTGATTTCTCGTGTATGGATACTATCACGGATTCTATGACTTCTAGTCATTTTATGCAGTCAGGGCCCATCATCGCTTCTTTGCATGCAATCGATTCATCATTGTCAAAACAATAACAACTTGTTTATCAAATCTCACTATTTGATTCTTACCTGATGCATACGGTTCAAATAGGAACTCTAATTTCCAAGATCACACCCTTTGTAATCACGGGAGCCATGAGCATTGTGGCCGCCACCGGGACACTTTCTGTTGTTGCGCTACTTAGAACATATAGCTAAGGTTCAACAACCTTATCAAAGTTCTATTGTCCTCCCACTTAACTTTTCATAAAAAATTCCTTCTCAAGAAACTTGATGTTCCAAGCGACAAACTATTTTGTCCTTGGTGTTATGGAGGAATTCCCAACAAATTCTTTGGGATAACCTACAAAGACGTGCTTATCCGACTTTGGTTGTAAACATTTTACTTATGCATATCATACCAAAATTTAAGAAAAGACAATTGGGGTTTTATCCCAAACCATAACTCATATGGTGTCATTTCAACGGATCACGATGGTGCTCTTTTCACTGTAAAAGCTGTAGTCTCTAAAGCTTTAATCCTTAAAACATAATGGCAGTTTTATAAATGACACCTTTGATCTTACCATGTCAAACAAGGTTTGATTTGATCTCTCGAACATACCATACTCCTGTGGTTTATCGGGAAGTGCAAATTCATGGAACAATTCCCAAAATCTTAGGTGTTTTTCTAAACCTGTAACTCAAATATATTCTTTTATGATCAAATCATAAACTGTTTTATTTTCTTGTTACAATGGTTTTTCACTTCATCTTGAAAGTCTTTCAACAATTTTCAAATGTTTCAGACTTCTTCCTTATTAAGTAAATATATAGATATATTCACTCAAATTTCTGGAGAAAGCATATGAAGCAAAAATATCCATCGCATATGGCTACACATAATGGACTATGCACATCAGCATGCACAATTTCCAATAAGCTAGTCATCCGTTCCTGTTTGGCCTATGAACGGAGTTTCAATTATCTCGAGGAAAGTTTCACAAGCATCAATTGATCAAAATCAAAAGACTCCAAAAATCCATCAACATGGAGTTTCTTCATGTTTACTTTCCAATATAATTCAAACAACGATGTCACTTCATAAGTGATCTTCCAATATTTTTTCTTATGACATTTTAGCAATAATGTTTATGGATGTGATTTCTCCAACTAGACTTTAAAAGTTCATCCATCCTTTATGGAATACGGTAATTATTTGAACAACCATTGTTCTCGTAATACCGGAACAAAATAACAATTATTAAAACAAATCTTGAAGGCTAGGTTTGACGAGAACGAAAAACACAATAACACTTTATTTGTTTTTGATGAACATCATCACTTATTCTCTTGCTAGTTACTTAGGTTGTTGCAGTTCATGAATTGTGTTGTTCTGTATGACACTTCACACCAACCAATTTGGTATCCAATACCTAAGAACCACATTGTTTAAAAAGCAAGGAATACATCCATAACATGTATATCTTCTATATACCTAAGTTGGACATCTCCAACTTTTTTTCTGCCAAATATTTTATAGATTCTCTTTCAGCAATTCCATTTCTTTTAAAAGAATCTATCAACATCAATAGTAGTGTCATTCACATGACACATAGTATAAAGCGTGTATAGTCAAATACTAATACCTTTGTAGTTGCACTTTGAAGTGGATCACCATCATCAAATGTTTGGTATTCTTTCAAAAACCCATTCTTTAGTAATCTTTTAGTGTAGTAAACATTTTACTTACATCTTCTATTCATCCTTATCATGAAAACTTTCATGATCAAGCTACTATAGACTATAAGGAAGAATCGCAAGTATAATGTTAGTTCCAAAAACCTTTTTGGTATATTAGGGCGCCTAGTGTCTCCAACTTTCACAAATTCTCATACAATATGAGAACGTGTATTTTGTTAAATTATACTCTATCATATTGCTACCATAAACATTGTTTCAGATATCACAATATCTTTCACACATGATGGTTTCTGAAACAATTATTTCACTCCAAGATAACCTCGATATTAAAACAACTTTTGAATATCAAGAATCATGGAGGCAAACATGATACTTTAGATACTAACATTGGAATTCTTACTCTTGATTTAATACTACTTATTAAAATTCATGGAGTAAATAGAGTTTGCTGAAAGTTTGCAATAGGACTTCTAAACTTTAAATTGACATTCAAAACAATACGATACCAGTTTGTAAAGTAAATATCCAGAATTCTATAGTTCTGTTATCTCAATTAAAACTAAGAATAAGGTAGTAAACAGATGCCAATGACTACAACAAATTATGCAAATTCACTTTGATTTAGTTTATGACAAATTTGGTTCGACTAATCCAAATTAGAAATGAACTCCCACTCAAAAACGACATCCCTCGTGCCTTTTTGGTGATTACATGAACCAAATCCACTACACCAAGTCCGATCATCACGTGAATTGGTGTAGCTTCAGAGGTGAGCATCAATATGGGAATCACATCAACTATATGACTCATGCTTAACGTTTTGGTCCGTGTTCCGAGGCCATGTCTGTACATGCTAGGCTCACCAAGTAAGAACCATAATACTCGTGTGTGTAAAACTGTCTTACACCCGTTGTATGAAAGAGCAGAGTCGAGTACACCCGATCATCACGTGATGTCTCGAAACACGATCCATAGAATGGTGCATACTTAAGGAAGAACACATTTTATCTTGATATTTAAATGAGGGATCATCTTATAACGCTACTAAAATGCTAAACTAGTAATATAAGATGCAAACATCATATGTGTAAAGTAGAATGATATGGTCCATGCATTTGATCATTATCATGTGCATCGTGGTATGATCTCTATCATTCCTTTGTGTGTAAGGCCAAGGTCTATGGAACTTACACGTTAGGTGTGTTGTAAGGGTATCAACTATACATCAACTTACAACATTACCATATCATGACACTAGCCCAACAACGATCTAAACTAGACGCCTCTAATTTATCAATTGCTAGTTTTTACGTGGCTTAGGGCTTTCGAAGATAGACAGGTCTTACCTACGAACATGGAACCACAACAATGATAACTAAGTTATCAACAACTCGTTGTAAATCAGATATTGACTATAGTAGGAGAGACAGACACCCGCCAGCCACTTATAAAAAACTAGTTGCATGTTAGTCGTGGAACCGGTCTCATGTGCGATGACATGTAAAGTTGGTCCGGGCCGCTTCATCCCACTATGCCACCAATATCCAAAATACATGAAAGAAGAAATAACATGATCATCATCGCCCACATACTCTTATGTGTTCTACCCGTGCAAAGCACCTACGCATAGATCAGGCTCTGATACCACTATTGGGTTTGCAGCATAGAAAAACAAATTTCCTACGATGGGAACTATTATACGCCAAGATCTATCTATTAGATACAAGAAACGTGTGGATATACATCCATAGAGAACATACCCTCGAAGACAACAAAGCTTTGTTAACGAGATGGAACTCATGGATGATGTAGTCGTACACTTGCCGATCTCAAGATCGTGATGAAGTCCAGCAGGTCCAGCTCCAGCACGTCCATCAGATCCAGCTCCAGCAAGTCCAGCACCACCAAGTCCAGCATCGCAAAGCAGTGGTGTATCAGTGATCGCACACATGCCCGATACCCCGACAACCTCCGTCCTTGATCCATCAAAGCAGCAGAAGCAGCAACTCCTTTCCAGATAAAGCCACCAGGAACATGTATCTCGCTAATCCGAGACCATGGGGGAAAATACTAGAGGGGGAGAGAGATCCTTCACGAGGAGGTGTCAATGTGAAGGTGTGAGAGGGGGGCCTTTTATAGGAGGAGGGAGGGTACCCCTCCCATGGCCGGTGCCCATGGAGGGTGTCCCTTTATCTCCCTCATTCATGTGGTGGTAACCTCCTCCACATAAATATGCCCCTTCACATTCTCTATTAAAGTCTCCACTTTAAATGCATTAAATTTCTCCAAATTTAATGATCTCTCATTTAATAAAACTCTTTTATTAATTTTATTCAGAATTTTGATAATTACTTTAATTAACAAACATTCATATAAAAACCCCTGCAACATTTCAATATTAGATGTAGAACCAATTTTAGCGATTTCACCCGAAACAGTTTCGGTGTCTATTGAAATAATTCCGGCGCTTTCATAAATCTTTATATGAAACATATTTGCTCCAAATGGTGTCGGTATCCCTTAAGTGTATCACCCTACGGTTCGCGAATAATGCATACATGATCGAGACCCCTCTCCGATCAATAATCAGCAGCGGGACCTGGAGATCTGTACTGACTCCCACACATTCAACGATGACTTATGTGATCATGAGAACCTTTAACGCTAGTAACTAAATCCCTTTGTCTCGCGATATATTACATGTCTGAGATTCGATCATCGGTATCTCCATACATAGTTTGATCTCGTTGCCGACATGCACTCTTTTCTCGTTCCTGTGATATAACATTCTAGTGATCTCATCACTTGCTTGCAAGCTAACCAATGTGATATCACCGAGAGGGCCCAGAGTATATCTATTTGTCATCGGGATAGAAAAATCCCACTCTTGATCCATGAGCCTCTACATAACACTTTCGTAGCACTGAACCCACCTTTATAATCACCCTTTCATGGTGTGACATTTGATGTTATCAAGATACTCTTCTAGTATTAGTGATTGACATGATGTCATGGTCTAAGGACTAGGATTACTTCGTATGATGTTATAGCAATATAAACACAATGACTTTGATCGTAATGCTATACTTCGGATGAATGTTCATCACATCATTCCACTAATGTTGTGACCTTGTTATTAACAACATCCAATGTCCATGATCAGGAAACCTTGATCATCTTGTTAATCAACGAGCTAGTTTATAAGAGATGCATAACTAGGAACTTTCCTTTTGTTTATTAAACAAACATGTATTAATGTTTCCAAATTAATACAATTATAGCATGCAAAATAAACATTTATCATAAACAAGGAATGAGATAATAACCACTTTATTATTGCCTCGGGCTTCCAAGAACTTGGAGGAACTGTGGAGAGGATGCATAACCTCTCCTTGAACCTCCGAGAAATAACTAGTAATTTATCAACTCAATTTGCAAACTGGAGTTATGAATTTTTCGTGCCACCATAATGATTTGAAGGGCTTGCAAAATCCTAAGCTTGGGGAAGTTTCCTCATTATCTTTATTTGGTGTGCGTTTGCTTTTATTTCGAGGTTATGTTTTTAATTCGAGTTTATACGCACTCGTGTTTATTTCCCCAACACTTTATCTTTAGTTATTTCTATTTGTTTTTGAGACTTTCTAGACAAGCTTTGCCGCCAATTTTCTATTCTTTAATCCCCTCTCTTAAAAACAACAAAATGATTTTTCCATTTATCTTTATTTTCCCTCTTCCTTCCTTTCTATTTTCCTTGTGGCTTTCACATATTTGGAGGAGAGTGATCGACTTTGAGTTTCCAAGAAGCAAATCAAAAGGGAAGATAGAAGTGGAACCAATCATGAGAGGTATGCCTTAAGACTCCCCACTTTTGATGTTTGAGAAACCAATGCTAGTTAGTAGTAAATGTTAAGATATTATATTGGTGGAGTGAGTCTTTATATTGTAGTAAAATTTGTTTTGCATGGGTATTTAGTTGGGTATGTTTTGTTCCAGCTCTTGTAGTTAACCAAGTCTTGCCTAAAAATTTGCTAAACAATTGTAATAAGAAAAAGTCTCACAATTGAAGGGTTGGGTGTTGTAGTGTTTAGTCTTGATGGCTTATTTCTAGAGAGACTCAAAACCACAAAAAATAATGATTGACTTGATAGCTCTCTTTAAAAGGATTTGTTCGATTGAATTAATGTTTAGCGGTTTTTGTGAGCATGCCAAAGTTTGACTTGTGAATCATAAGAATGATATAGCTTTATGCGTGTCAAACTTCATGAGATGCCAACAACTACGCTAGCCTACGAATGATCTTCATGGAGGAAACTCCTAGATTTTGGCTATGAGTTGATTAAACATATGTAGCATCAATTCTATAATGGGTAAGATGCTTGGCATTCTCGGGTAGCTGTGTTCATGATGGAATCACTCCTATGGCTGATATGAGTAATCATTGTGCAAAAGGAGCAAAAACCTTGGTGATGCCACGAGTGTCCATTACAGCCCGATAAACTATTTTTTTGGCAAGCTCTCAATTACTTAAGAACTGAAATTCTTGAAGGACAATGAACAGAAAAGTAGTGCTTGAAAAGTCTTGATTTATTGATGTGGGATGATACATTGCAAATGTATCTATAATTTTTGATGTTCCATGCTTGGTTTTATCCACTTTCTTGTGTTTTGTTCCAACTTTGGAGTACTTTTCATATGATTTCTTGGACTAACCTATTAACAAGAGCAACAGTGCCACCTGCCTGTTTTCTGCTGTTTTTGGTTCTAGGAAAGTCAGAAAATGAATATTCTCGGAATTGGACGGGACAAAAGCCAAAGTGCCTATTTTTCCGAAAGGGATCAAGTGCCAGAATACGAGACGGAGAAGGGTCAGAGGGCGGCCACACCACCTGGCCATGCGGCTAGGCCTGGCCCGCGCCAAGGGGTGGTGTGGCCAGCCCAGGCACCCCCTCGGCCTCTCCTTCCGCCTAAATATTGCCCTCGGGACGAAAACCCTAAGTGCCCGATCAAAAATCCACGAAAGAGTCTATAGCCGCCGTCATCTCCATCCCTAGATCGGGAGGGATCTGAAGCTCTTCCCGGCACCCTGCCACAGAGGGGAATTCACCCTGGAGGCCTTCTTCATCACCATGCAAGCCTCCAGTGTGATGCATGAGTAGTTCATCCTTGGACTACGGATCCATGTAGTAGCTAGATGGCTGGTTCTCCTCCTTTGTGCTTTCATGTTTAGATCTTGTGAGCTCCGTTCATGATCAAGATCATCTATTTGTAATTCATACATGTTGTGTTTGCGGGGATCCGATGGATATTGAGATGCTATTTCAGATTGATTATTGATTCTATCATGTCTTTGTTATTTGTGATCTTGCATGCTTTCCGTTGTTAGTAGCTATCTTGGCCAAGTAGATGCTAGCAACTCCAAGAGTTAGTATTTATGCTCGATAGTGGGTTCATGCCTCTCGTAACTGGGAAGTGATGAAATCTCTAAGGTACTAGATGTGCTGTTGCTACTAGGAGAAAACAACAATCCTTTGTTCATAGAAACATCAGATTGTTTACTTTACACGCAGTTCGTAAAGCAATAATCTGTTGCTTGCAACTTAATACTAGAGGGGGTTCGGATGATAACCTGAAGGTGGATTATTAGTCATAGATGCAGTTGGATGGCGGTCTATGTATTATGTCTGAATGCCCAATCAAGTCTCAAAGGAGTCAAGATGATTAGTATATGCATGTATTGCTTTCTCGGTGTTTGTCAATTGCCCCGTTGTAATTTGTTCACCCAGCATGTTATCTATCTAAGGAGAGCCACCTCTAGTGAACTATGGATCCCGGTCCTTTCTTTCCATTCGATATGTTTAATCCTTTGTTTTCCGCAAAACACGGTGAGATTGACAACCTCGTCGCAAGTTGGGGACAAAGTTCTGTGGTTGTGTTATGCAGGTCTCCACATTGCTACTAGCACCAGTTGTGCGCCCTGCCAAAGCTCAGCTAGTAACACCTTTGGGGTGTTTCCTTGCTCCTACTGGTTCGATTAAACCATGATTTCATAACTGTGGGAAAACTTGCTGCTGTGCTCATCATACCTTCCTCTTGGGGTTCCCAACGATCTCTATGTCGAACGACGAGCACATCATGGGAGAATTGAGATACTCTAGTGCATAGGTTTTTCATGACAAACTCTCACACTCTCAATATTACATGATTATACTTTATTGTTCAAAGGCCATCCTATGAGTTGATTACATGACATGGAATAAGGTGTACTCATTTGAATCATCCATGTTAACAATAATTTTACTGTGCTATAAGGATGCATAAAAACCCCTATGATATGCTTGCCATTACTCTATCTATGCTAAAGTTTTTCAGATTAATAAAGTGGAGGAAACATGAGACTACCAATCATGAGTAAGATCATCATCTCGTTATTTCAGTTTAAATACTGAGTTCCTTTTTGATTTTGGTTTTCTTGCTCGAGGACAATCAAGTTTAAGCTTGGAGAGATTGATGACTATCAAATATAGCCATCTACATCCACATTTAAACTGGATATTATTCATATTTTTTATGAAATATCTCTCTAAACCCTGCCACTAATGCCTAATGATCAAAGGGGTATGCAATCCTTCCTTTCTATTTTTCCTGCGTAGATAATGACGATTGATGATGGGAATCACAACATTAAAGTCAAAGATACGAGATTTCCAACAACACAAAGAAACCAGGGGTCATGAAGTGGATGTTGAAGCTTTAACGACCAACTATACGGCCGGAATTTTATTCCTGCCGTATAGTTTCGGCCGTATTAGTTTCCATCAGTGCCGCTAGGTCAAACAAAACAAATTTTGTGAAGGTACCCCTATATAAAGAGGCTTCGGGCGATGAGAAATAGAGCCCCGGCAGAACCCCAGAAACCTGTGTCCACAACACCAAAGAGCCGCCAGAGGAATAGACTTAGATCTAATATCCAAACCCTTCTCCACCACCATAGCCATATTCTACCACTTGCAATAGTAGATCTCATCTTTGATTGGGGACATTGTAAGACTATTTGCTATCAATCTCATGATTTCCATTACAATGTTTATGATTGTTGATTTCATCTCTATGCATGAGTAATTCTCTTTGGGCTAAGGGCTTCGGCCTAGCCATGTAGCTTTTGTGCATGTTATTTATCATAGATGGGATCATGTATTAGTTTGTATGAAATGATGATTATTGTATCCTCTCTTGCTTCAATCCAAGGACTTGTCAGGTACCCTAGACCTCGAGGATTGAGCCAGGTATAGGGAGTATGAGTAATGACTAATCTGCAGGTTGGGAACCCCAGTGACAGAAGGGATAGTACGACTGTATGTGAGGGATTTACTGGGGATTAACGGTGACATCACTATGCATATCATTAGTTCTCTTTCTTCTATGGATGAGATAGGCTATTGCTATAAGTGGTTGCGGAGGCAATAGCAATTATGTATGCACTTGCCACATATAATTATCTTGCTCTAACAATTACATGCATACTTTATTATTATCTTTTATTCCCATCAAATGTTTTGCACAGCTACAGGTGAAACCGAAAGCCCTAGGCCCTCTCTCTCCATCATCGACAACAACAAAATACAACAAACTCTTGGTCCGGTAAAACACAAAAAGAATTCTAAAATTCCCGAAGGACCGTTAATGTAACTTCACTATGCTTTCTGCTTCCCGAGGATTCGATAACCTAGGTCTACTAGGGAAAAAAGAGCTATACTACATCCGTAATCCGGATCGAAGGTATCATCAGGGTCCGGTTTTGCAAGCCGAAAGGGAGTTCTGAATATTCCTCGGAACCTTGCGGCCCCTTTGCTCCGAAGGTGACGGGATTCACCAATAAATATGTAAGTAATTTGCATGCAAGTCGATTAATTACATTCACAATTAATCAATGAAGTCCAATTTCTCAAATGCTTCACGTTCCTTATGCGCAGGACAAGGAATGTAGGAGCTCCTCATCCTAGGGGTCGGCACTGATCGCCAAGTGGGACACCACTTTTAACAGGGCGCTGAACCGGGTCAAGAATGTCGAGCCCCAGGAGCCACCTAAGTCGTCTGTCCGTGTGCCTGGCTTTGGCGATATTCCATGGTCTGAATACTATGGCACCTCGCCGCGGAAGGGCAGGAAGCAGGCCGAGAGTGCCGAGGTAAAATACCTAAGGGAACAAGTGGATAAGTTTCCGCAGCTGCTCCAAGATACAGTGAAGGAGGCTATGAGGGCAGTCCAGACACAATTCCAATCACAAGTCGAGACACAAGTCCAGACACAAGTGACCGAGAAGCTCAACACCATCCTTCTCGCCTACTTCGAACAGTACACCAAGTGGAAGAAGAGTGGTAAACGGGTCCGCGCCCGGTTCCCAACATCGCCACCGCCCAATCGGACAACGTGGCGCTAGAGGTGTTGGTGACTCCTCCGGCGGGGCCCGAAGATCCAGAGCTTACATTGTCTGGTGCAGTGAAGGCGTCGGCCCGCACCTTGCCAGCAAGCAGCCACTCCGCCACTTGCGCACTTGACATCGGCGGTGGTGCCTCGACATTGGCTAAGCTCGACGCCCTCAAGGTAACTAATTAAAGCGAGAGTTGGGAGTCTCAACCGATGACTTCATCTCCCTTCTCTCCCCATTTTACTGACGACCGTCCTATACATGTCTTCCGTAGGAAGACACTCCTTGCACTCTAATGCACTGGGTGAAGAGCGAGTTGAAGGATGTTGCTAAGGGTTCTATTGTTCAACCGACGAACCGCATCTTCCATAGGAAACCAATGGAACCTGACATGCTTAGGGTCAAATACAATATGGTGCTTCCGGGCTACGAGGTCTTGGAACCTCCCTCTCAACCTCATGGATGGGATAGTGACGAGGCGGCAATCCTTAGTACTAGCTTCGGCTACATGTTCCTATGGCCGAAGAGCCAGATCCGTTTGGGGACAGAGGGCCAGGGCACCACCCTAGAGGCAGCAGAGCCAACACATCATGAAGACATCGAGATGGCACAGAATACCACCGATGATGATGAAATTGATGAAAACTTTGGCAACCAGTTCTTGAACACAAGGTTTCATGATGATGACCATGAGCAACTGGGAGCCCAGCTATTCACGCAGACAGTTGTCGAGCCCCAACCAGCACTTGAACCTTCGGCGAAACCCACTTGCCAAGTGCGTCTCTTCCCATCTAGTCAGGAGACGCCGCCACCCGTCGCCTTCACCGAGCCTCACATGCCAGCTCATCCTATGATCATCCCCAGCACCCTCAATAGGGCAGTCGATGATGCCGTGTGCGAGCCAGAATCTAAAGCCTGCTATCCGAGCTCAAGACGGCCCTGCAGAAAATCCCAGGAAGTGGGTGCACGAGGTAGGTACACCAATGCTCAATGAATAAATGGTCGCGGTTGCAGGCTCGCATATGCATAGTATTCATCATGGTTGTATGTATGTTGAGGCGCGCCGCATTCGAGAGGGTGCTCAGTCATACCTAGTTTACAAGGCTAAGGTGCCCAATGTGACAGACTTTGTCATAGTAGCCCCCGGGGATATATTATACGTGCGGCATACTAACCTCTTCAACATATTGCAAGGATTCCGGCTATATGATACCTGGTCTGTCTATTTTCGCTCAATATGGCCATCCAGATCATTTGAGATGGGACCCTAGGCATCACGATAGTGGATCCCTACTTCATGTGTGACGCCGTCTTGAGAACACATGAGGGCGTCCTAATGGCGACCGACTACCTCCCATACTTCCTGCAAACAAACCCGGGAAGGGATGTGATTCTCATTCCCTACCATCCAGAGTCGGAGAGTGGTCACCAAGGATGCGTGATCATATCCTTGAATGTGCAATGCTCAAACGCCTTGTATCTCGACTTGGGTAGTGCGAAGAGGAAATACTAATACACTATCAAGAGAGTTCTTAACGATGCTCTCAACGCCTACATCGCAGCAAGAGGCGCCGTCCCTAGTAGGACAGTTAAGAGGCACGACATGCACGTGTCTAGCCACACAACAGAGTTCCCCTGCGTCAAGAAGGCACCTGACAGCGGGAAGGATGCCTTCTATGCCCTACACCACATGAAGGCGTTCGTACGGGACCAGCATAACAGCGCGCTGCCATCTAACCTTCGAAGGTGGGATGAAGATCTTCAACGTATACAATATCAAAACCTCAGGATAGAATTCTTCGATATCCAGGAGGAGATCTCGACAATCATGCACCAACAAGTCATAAAATCCGGGGGCCTCTTCTACGGTGGCACTCAACCGCGCAACAAGGAGATAAATGAACACTTAGCGAAGTAGGGTGATGGCAGGACGTTCATGATGTTAGCGAAAGGAGCTAAACAGGGCTTTGTGAATATCCCTGAGCCGACTCATCAACCTAAGAAGTCTTGATGTTTGCCTAGCTAGTTGTTAGTTCCGAACTTCTATTGTAAAGTTTATCCCTATGTTAACTTGCCTAGCAACCTCTAGAGTATGTTTTGTAAGCCGTTGTAACTTTATTGTGAGCGATGCTAGCTAGTTATTTGTGTTATGAACTATTTTAGTGCTTGTTCATATGTTGCTTTTCATTGGTTATTGCCGCCCTACTTCTTGGTTTGCTTTTTTGTATTTCTTCAAAATGCCGATGATTAAAATGTGGTGTGGCACTATATATGTGTGTGACTATACCGATAATGGATCTGGTGTGCCAAGTAGACTTGTAATTTGAGCTTCCTCTACTTGCCGCACGAGATCCATCAGCGGCATTGTTATTTCCGTGCCTAACCTAAGTATGAGGTACTAATCCAAGTCATTCTTGGTTTGCTTTTTTTGTATTTCTTCGAAATGCCGATGATTAAAACATGTTGGGGCACTATATATCTGTGTGACTATACTTCTACTGGATCTGGTGTGCCAAGTAGACTTGTAATTTGTGCATCCTATCTACTTGCCACATCGGATCCATCAGCGACATTGTTATTTTCGTGCCCAACCTAAGTATGAGGCAAAAGTAGACTTGTAACAATGTCGCCCAAGTTAATACTATTTTATCTCGTAGCCCCAAAGTCAAAAGAGGACAAATATTTTCGAGATTCATATACATAAGACATAATATGTTCAGTGGTAAGCCAAGGAAAGGATTCTGGGTCCACAGGAACGACTCATTTCGACACACAAAACTCGAAATGAGTCGTTGTCATGGAGACCAAATCCTTTCCTTGCTTTACCACTAGACATATCATGCCCATGCTATATGAATTGTGGAAGTATTTCTCTTCTTTTTTCTTTGGCGATACGAATATATTAGATAGCGTGAATTAAATAAAATGGTGAATTATGTACTTTCAAATATCTCATTGTAGCCCCCAAAGTCTAAAGGAAAGACATTACTTCACTATTCGTATAGCATTGGCAACATTGTTATATGAATCGTGGAATGATTTCTTTCCTTTCGTCTTTTGTGATACAATGAAATGTTAAACTATGTAGCCCCAAAGTCGAGAGGAGGAAAATAAGTTCATGATTCATATATATATATATAGTATGGTGACATTGTGTTAGTTAATACTATGTCATCTCGTAGCCCCAAAGTCGAAGAAGGACAAACATTTTCGAGATTCATATACATAAGACATAATATGTTCAGTGGTAACCAAGGAAAGGATTCTGGGTCCACGACAACGACTCCTTTCGACACACCAAACTCGAAATGAGTAGTTGCCGTGGAGACCGAATCCTTTGCTTGCTTTACCACTGGACATATCATGCCCATGCTATATGAATCGTGGATGTATTTCGCTTCTTTTGTCTTTGGCAATACGAATAGATTAAATAGCATGAATTAAATGAAATGGTGAATTATGTAGTTTCAAATATCTCATTGTAGCCCAAAGTCGAAAGGAAAGACATCACTTCACTATTTGTATAGCATTGGCGACATTGTTATATGAATCGTGGAATTATTTCTTTCCTTTCGTCTTTGGTGATACAATGAAATGATAAACTATGTAGCCCCAAAGTCGAGAGGGGACAAATAAGTTCGTGATTCGTATAGCATGGCGATACTCGTATAGCATGGCACCCATATATATGCATGATCTTATCTTGTAAACTGTTATTTCTTTCCACTGACATAGCTAATATCATTTATCTTGTGTACAGAAGATGGCGAAGAAGTGCTATGCCATGTACGTCAGTAGGGTTCCAGGTGTGTACGAGGAGTGGAAAGACTGCCAAAAGCAAGTGAGCGAATTCTCGGGCAACAGCTACAAAGGCTACAAGAGTAGAGAAGTGGCGGAAGAGAAGTGGAGGATGAAGCATGGGAGGAAGAAGTGGAGGAACTTCGTCGTGGTCACCACCTTGCTCTTCATGGTAGGTTATGTTCTCTACTTCATCTAGAGAGCTCCGCCGTGCATGTAGTTGTCATGTGATTGTGAACTTGTATTCGATCGGTCCCCTGAGAGATGTGAACTTGGTGTTGTGTGTGATGTACACTAGTTGGTTGATGTGTGAACTCTCGTATGTCGCGGTGTAATTCAAGTTGATGTGTGATGTACTTGTATTAGTTTTGGTTATACTATGTTTTGTCTAATTTCAACTTTCTAGAAATTATGTGATGTTTATACTATATTCTGTACTGTATAATACCTGTGTATTGTGTATTCTGGACTGTATTGTGGTTCTGTAAAATCTAAAATTCGAAATTGCTATTTGAGACGTATATGTAAACTTAATTAGAAGCGCATATGTCAGACATAGGCAATGTGCATCTCTCAGACATACTAGAGTCGCATTTCAGATGCGCCTTGTATAAGAAATATATGCGAGGTGCATATCAATATGCGCCTCCTATATATTTATAGGAGGTGCATATCCATATATAGCTTATACAAGGCGCATTTGTAATGCGACTCGAGTAATAAATACTAGCAGCACAGGGCTCGAGGCGCATCACATATGCGCCTCTAATGGCTTTCCAGATACGACTCGAGTAAGCGTTTCCCTAGTAGTGAAAGAGGAGTGTTTGATGCACTAACTATAACCACAGACCAAAAGGTCATAGGTCATGCAGGTTTTTGTAAACATTTCTTCAAAGGTTGCTTTTATTCTGAAAAACTATGTCCATCAGCCTTCATAGGTTTACTAGAACTTCATGGAGTTCCTTTCCTGCAGCGTTCACAGCTCCTTCCCGAAACAGGGAGTAACATGTCATAGTTCTTACACTCTGTAGAGGTGCGCTACTTTACCCACAAGAGACCTTAAGCTTTGTTGTGCAGCCGGGAGTATGTCCATGTTCAAACTTCCTTGGTTTGAGTCCCAACCTAAGATCCAAGCCAATCACTACCTTTCTCTGCGACCCCACATGAAGACACGACCCCCAAGCAGAATGACCTCTATTAATCCGTGTGCAGATATAACTATGGTTGACTACATTGAGGACTCTAGCGAGTAGGCATATCCTGGTCGCTCCAATGAGTTGGTGGACCTACCAAGGATCGTCTCTCAAGATAGTCTCGATACCAAGATCGCGGGGAACTGAGGGGTCCCACCCATATGCTGGGCCTCGAAAGGTAACCATCGCCACAATATGGTCATCTGTCCATGTGAAAGGAAGAAGATCCAACTGACTTCCCAGAGCCATTATAGGTCTCATGGTTAACGCGTGATATACGGCGCTAGAATCACTAGCGACATTGGTTGTTAAGTCCTAGGTGATATATTCCTGGATAATGGGATTCCAATTGCCATGCTTAATAGATTAGCTGATCACCCTGGATCAGTAACCAATAGTTTACATTATTATCAAAAAGAGTGTTTTCTGACCCTTTTGAAATGCAGGTGATGACAACATTTGATTTGCAAATACTTGATAGAAAATAATCAAATGACATGAGCAAGTGTGAACTTTCCTTTTTTGACTGCAAGATTGTGTAGTCAAGGTCTTCTAGTCGGTATAAACTCCAATATCTGGAAACATCATCATTGGTCTAGTAAGGACTAATGTTTAAAGAAGCAATATGCTATTATGCATAGATAATGACATGCATTTTTTATAAATCCAAAAATGAATCCCCATGTATCAATATGGATTGAGTTTGGTGATTTATGAAAGATTTGTGTTACAATCAAGTTTTACTTTACAAAGAAATTTGTATTAAGCTTCTAAAAGTAATTGAGAACTGATGAAAGTAAAGTACAACGAAAGTTGTTAGTACATGTTGATTGGTATACACTTTTAAGGGTATTATAACTCAAGTGGGTGGTTGTTAGCAGATTGACTAAAACTTTTGGTTTAAAGTGAGAAAATGAATAACTTTTGAATATCAAGTTAAGTAATGTGTGGTGTTCTTAGATTACAATTGATGGCTATTTGGATTGCTTCATTGATCTTTAAGTTAGTGTGCTCCTGGTTGATTAAGTAACATACCAAAGTTAACTATAAAAGATAACTTGGATTAAGATGTAGTACTTTTATATCGTGATCGAGTTTAAGAACTTCTTCGATAAGATCGAAGACATATTTGTATAGATATTGAGCATAACTTTATGAATCTAAGCTTAGCAAATATATGATAAGGAGATTATAGAGTTAAAGCTAATTATGAGATACAATGATCTCATTATAGGGTTTGTTGAACTCCTATTAAAATTTAAAGTCATTTTAGGTAAGGTTTGAGATATGAGATCATTCACCACCCATATAAGTGAATGATGCTTGATGACCCACAAGTATAGGGGGTGTATCGCTGTATTTTCGATAAGTAAGAGTGTCGAACCCAACGAGGAGCAGAAGGTGCTGGCAAGTGGTAAGGATTAGGAATTCTCTGCAAATACTTAGCAAACGGATTTTTAGGGGTTTTTGATAAAGAAAGTAAATAAAGTATGAGTAAATAAAAGACAGTAGGAATAAATGCAGCAAGTGGCTCAATCCTTTATGCAGCAAAGGGCAAGCCGGTTGTATTACTTAAGATGACCAAACGTTCTCGAGGACACATGGGAAGACTGTCAAGTGCTTTTGCTTCATATAGTTGATTAATCTTCTTTAGATTGCTAAGTGTTGTGCGGGTGAACCTGTGCTAATGTACCAACCTTCCTAGGACTAATACATACTTGTGATTATACCCCTTGCAAACATCCGTAAGTACAAGAAAGTAATTAAGGTAGAAACCTAACCACAGCTTTAAACTCTAAGACCCTTACGTCCCTTGTGCAATGGTTTCCTAACGGGGGTTTGATACGTCCATTTTGCATCACACTTCTATATCTTAATTCACTATTATTCATTGATATATTTCGTATTGAGAGGTGATACTTATGTTATTTCATCTATTTTTGCATGGTTGATGACTTTTGGAGCATGGACCACTACAGTCAGGATTCTGATGGAAAAGGTGCTATTTGGACGCAAAATTCACGAAGATCAGAAAATCCGGGAAAATATACGGAAAATCCTATTTTTCTAGAAGACTCAGGATGCCAGAAGATGGAGTGGAGGTGGGCCACAGGGGGCCCACACCACCCCATGGCGCGGGCAGGCCTAGGCCGCGCCTGGGAGTGGTGTGGCCGCCCTAGCCCACTCCAGCCTCTCTCCTCTAGCGTATATCATTCCCACGAAACCCTAAGACTCGGGGAGCGACCACAGAAAGATTCCGCCACCTCTGCAGGGCAGAAAACACCGAGAGAGAAAGATCTCTCCGGCAGACAGATTTCTGCCGGGGGAATTCCTTCCTAAAGAGGGGAGATCGTCGCCATAAACACCACCATCAAGCTGGACTTCATCGGGATCATCATCATCATCATCACCACCATCATCACCATCAGCACCCTCATCACCATCTCCATATTGCTGTAACAATTGCGTTGAATCTTGCATAGTTCATAGGGGAAACTTTCCCGGTGTTGATTACTCTTTGTAGTTGATGCTATTGAGTGAACCATTGAATTATTGTTTATGTTCAGATTGTTATACATCATTATTCCATCTCTGATCATGATCCATATGATGTCTTGTGAGTAGTTCGTTTTGTGCTTGAGGACATGGGAGAAGTCTTGTTGTTAGTAGTGGAGTTGCGTTGAGAAAGATTCAATAGATTATTATTTAAGTTGTGGTGTACTTCTTCTAGTGGTGTCATGTGAATGTCGACTACATGACACTTCACTTATATGGCCTCTCTTTTATTCAAAGTTTTATCCTCCTAGTGAGATTCATAAAGATCGGAATCAAATATACAACTTTTGGCCTCTTGATGGAGAGAGTACAACTCAAGCTTGGGGGAGATTGAAGTTACTAATGCTCAAATGTCCCATTCATGAGCTCCCCAACAATATTATTATCAATAACTTTTATGCAAGGCTCCCTCTACGTGATAAAGATTTATTGGATGCTTCTTGTGCTGGATCATTCATTCGCATGGAAGAAGAAGCTAAATGGGATCTTCTGGACCATATTCAAGACAATGTTGAAGCTTGGGAGAATGACAAAGGTAGAAAGTCAGGTATAAATTATGATTATGAATGCATTGAATCTTTTATGGGAACTGATGACTTTCAAAATATTAGTAATGCTTATGGTCTTGATTTGCAAGTTATTACGAATTGCTTTAGAGTTTTTGCTTCTTATATTGAAATTCCAAAAAGGGTTTGGAATAAGTACCATGCACCTTATAAAGATATTGTTGATCGTGTTCCTGTTGGGAGCACTGAGTGTTGCATTATTGATCATATTCTACCTGAACCTTATATCGAGTTTCCTTCGAGATAAGGTAAAGGATCATCCTATGATAACTAATGTAATCACTAAAAGTGAAAAGAGAACTGTAAAATCTGATGAACAAATAAACATTGAACCTGTGGTAGCAATTGTGAAAGACCTTGTCACTAAAAGCGTAGAAGATGGGCACATAGTCTTTTGTGAGGATGCTTCTAATATTGTTTCACATCCCAATAGAACTAAAAAGGCTAGTGTTCATGTGCTTTCTGTTAGAATTGGTGATCATTGCTATTATGGTTTATGTGATATTGGTGCAAGTTCCAGTGCTATTCCTTATGAGCTTTATAGAGAAATTATGCATGAGATCAGTCCTTGCGAGTTGGAAGAGATTGATGTGGTTATTCACCTTGCTAATAGAGAGACCATCTCTCCAATTGGTATTGTGCGAGACGTGGAAGTTCTTTGTGGTAAGATTAAGTACCCTACTGATTTTCTAGTACTTGGTTCAGCTACTAGTAAAACTTATCCTATCATTTTTGGTAGACCTTTGTTGAGTACTTGTGGAGCTATTATTGATTGTAAGAGGGAGAAAATCTTGACTAAGTTTGATGGGGAATCTTACGAGTTTAATTTTTCTAAATTTACTAAAGAACCTTGCGAAGAGGAAACCCATAATGAGGATTTTAGAGTTGAACAACTTGCTTCTATCTCTCTTGCTCCTAACAATGCTTTGCAGCAATTTATGGAAGATCACGAAAGTGAGATCTTCATGGAAGAAAGGAATGAGATTGACGAGATCCTCCGTCGTCAACCCAGGTTGCTTAAGCACGACTTTCCTGTAGAAGACTTGGGTACCACGATGCCACCTAAGAAGGATCCAGTTTTCGATCTGAAACCTCTCCCTGATGATCTTAAATATGTCTATATTGATGATAAAAAGATATATCCTATTATTGTTAGCGCTAAACTTTCAGGGACGAAAGAAGAAAGGTTATTGGAAGTTTTGAAGAAACACCGAGGAGCTATGGGCTACACTCTGGATGATTTAAAAGGGATTTCACCTACTATATGTCAACACTCTATCAACATAGAACCAGATCACGAAGCGGTGGTGGAGCACCAAAGACATTTAAATCCTAAGATGAAGGAAGTGGTAAGGAATGAGGTATTGAAACTCCTGGATGCTGGTATTATTTACCCTATTGCTGATAGTGAATGGGTTAGTCCTGTTCATTGTGTTCCTAAAAACGGAGGTATTACCGTTGTCCCTAATGATAATGATGAGCTTATTCCTCAAAGAATAGTGGTAGGCTATAGGATATTCATCAATTTTAGGAAAGTCAATAAAGTTACTAAGAAAGATCACTACCCGCTTCCTTTTATTGATCAAATGTTGGAAAGATTGTCCAAACAGACCCATTTTTGTTTTCTTGATGGTTATTCTGGTTTCTCTCAAATTGTTGTTAAACAACAAGATCAAGAAAAAACAACTTTTACTTGCCCTTATGGAACTTATGCTTATAGACGTATGCCTTTTGGTTTATGTAATGCTCCTGCTACTTTCCAAAGGTGCATGTCTGCTATCTTTCATGGTTTTTGTGAGGAAAATGTAGAAGTGTTCATGGATGACTTTTCTGTCTATGGAACTTCTTTTGATAATTGTCTGCACAACCTTGATAAAGTTTTGCAGAGATGTGAAGAAACTAATCTTGTTCTTAATTGGGAGAAATGCCATTTCATGGTTAATGAAGGGATTGTTCTTGGGCATAAAGTTTCTGAAAGAGGCATAGAAGTTGATAGAGCTAAGGTTGAGGCAATTGAGAATATGCCATTTCCAAGAGACATCAAAGGTATTCGTAGTATCCTTGGTCATGCTGGTTTCTATAGGAGGTTTATTAAAGACTTCTCTAGGATATCAAAACCTCTCACTAATCTTCTTCAAAAAGATGTACCTTTCATTTTTGATGATGATTGTAGGGAAGCTTTTGAAACTCTTAAGAAGGCTTTAACTACTGCCTATTGTTCAACCACTGATTGAGTTTACCCTTTGAAATAATGTGTGATGCTAGTGATTTTGCTATAGGGGCTGTCCTTGGGCAACGTATTGATAAAAAGTTAAATGTTATCCATTATGCTAGTAAGACCCTAGACGCTGCTCAAAGGAATTATGCCACTACTGAAAAGGAATTTCTAGCTGTTGTTTTTGCCTGTGATAAGTTTAGGCCCTATATTGTGGACTCAAAAGTAACCATTCATACTGATCATGCTGCTATTAAATATCTTATGACAAAGAAGGATGCTAAGCCTAGGCTTATTAGATGGGTACTGCTTTTACAAGAGTTTGATCTACACATAGTAGATAGGAGGGGTGCTGAAAACCCCGTAGCTGATAATTTATCTCGTTTGGAAAACATCTCTTTTAACCCTATGCCTGTTAATGATAGTTTCCCAAATGAACAGTTAGCCGTAGTAGGGGTGAGCTCGCGAGGAAGCCATTGGTATGCTGATTATGCTAACTTTATTGTCTCCAAGTATTTGCCTCCAACTTTTACATCTCAGCAAAGAAGAAAGTTCTTCTATGATTTGAGGCATTATTTTTGGGATGACCCACACTTATACAAAGAAGGAGTTGATAGTATTATGCGAAGATGTGTTCCAGAATATGAACAAAAGGAGATATTGCGTAAATGTCATGGTAGTGCCTATGGAGGACATCATGCAAGAGATAGAACTGCACAAAATGTACTACAATCAGGTTTCTACTGGCCTACCCTTTTTAAAGATGCAAGAAAATTTGTCCTATCTTGTGATGAATGTCAGCGTGTTGGTAATATTTCTAGACGCAATGAAATGCCTATGAACTACTCTCTAGTTATTGAACCTTTTGATTGTTGGGGATTTGACTTTATGGGTCCTTTCCCTCCTTCGAAAGGCTACACTCATATTCTTGTTACCGTTGATTATGTTACTAAGTGGGTAGAAGCTATTCCTACAAAGAGTGCTGATGGAGAGACTTCTCTAAAAATGCTTAAGGATGCTATCTTTCCTAGGTTTGGGGTGCCTAGGTATCTCATGACTGATGGGGGTTCTCATTTCATTCATGGTGGTTTTAGGAAGACCCTTGCTAAATATGATGTTAATCATAGAATTGCTTCAGCTTATCACCCCCAAACTAGCGGGCAAGTAGAGTTATCAAATAGAGAAATTAAATCTATCTTGCAAAAGACTGTTAATAGGTCTAGGAAAAACTGGGCTAAGAAGTTGAATGATGCTTTATGGGCTTATAGAACTGCTTACAAAAATCCTATGGGAATGTCTCCTTATAAAATGGTTTATGGGAAAGCTTGTCACCTACCCTTAGAATTAGAACACAAAGTTTACTAGGCAGTGAAAGAATTAAATAGAGATTGTAAGCACGCTGGTGAGAAAAGATTGTTTGACTTAAGTTCTTTAGATGAATGGAGGAGTGAAGCCTATAAGAATGCTAGGCTCTTTAAGGAAAAAGTTAAAAGATGGCATGATAAGTGAATACTTAAGAGAGAATTTCATGTTGGTGAGAAAGTTCTATTGTATAGGTCTCGTCTCAGATTTTTTGCAGGTAAGCTACTATCAAAATGGGAAGGACCTTTCATCATTGAAGAAGTATACCGGTCAGGAGCAATAAAAATTTCTTCTCTAAAAGATAATACTACACAAGTAGTGAATGGACAGCGACTCAAACACTATATTGCTGGAGATTTTTACAATGAAGATGTTGATGCCTTTCAAGTTATAACTCTAGAGAAATTCATTGAGGACCAAATTCAGAGACCTGCAGAGTCCGTTTCCAACTAGGTAACAATTCTGGTAAGAAAAGTTCCGCAAAAGTACAATCCAACTATATTTTTGCAGTTTTCAGTCAATAAGGAAATCTACGAAGCGAAAAAGTGACAGAAATGGAGCCGGGGTGGCCCACACCACCCCATGGCGCGGGCCCACCCCTGGCCGCACCACCAGGTGGTGAGGCCACCCAGGACTCCGCCTCCAACTCGTTTTCTCCCAGTACCTTCCTTTTGATGTGAAACTTCATAATATATAACCCCCCCGGATCCCCCGAGGTCCAGATATCGTGTTTTCGTCATGTTTTTGTTTCGATCTGTTTTTGTCAGGTAGAATCCCAGATTTGGAGCCACAATGTCTCCTTCTGGATCATCCAAGGGGGATTCTTTAGAGGATATCATCAACCCATACATGAGAGAATTGAAGATCCATCCAAAGGAGTTGTTGCTCAAAGGCGAGGAGGTCCGAATTAAGGAAGTTCAAGGCCCTAAAGGTGAAGGAAGTCTGGAGGACAGGATGGAAGCATTGGAGCAAGAAGTCTTTAGGTACAGGAAGATGGCAGAGCGCGAAGTGGACATCATCCATAAGATTTGTTCCGAACTCATCGCCGAGCACCAAAAGGAGACTTCTAAACTCAAAGAAGAAGTCCTTTCACTATGCCAAACAACCAATGAACTGCAAGCACAGTTCTATGACGTTCAAAATCAAAACTGTGAGTATGAGGCTAGATTTAAACGCATAAGTGCTGCTGCGAGTTTCAGGATGTTGGAAACCACGATGTCCTTTGTTGATGGGAAGCCTTTACCCTGGAAGACGGACGAAGATGAGAAGATACAACCACCACCAAAGGAGTAATTCGTCATCAGGTTTGGCATCCCCTTGGTTTGTTCCAAGCTTGGGGGAGTGTCGCGGTATCACATCACTATCTTCTATCTTTTTACCTTATTAGTAGAGTCATATCATGAATAGAGGAGTTATTTTGTAGTATGGTTTGCATTATGGAAGTGTCCCCTCTCTCGTTAGATATGTATCCCTTGGTGTGAGTTGCCATTATGGAATATTAATGAGAAGTTCTATCATTCACTCTTTTACATAGCTTATGTTAGTTTTCAATTCATGGTTATATGATTGATCTTGTTGTTAGTATTGGTAGCACTTTGGGATCATTGAGTTAATTTAGTTGGTTTTGGCAAACCTGGCTCGGTCAGTAGCAACACTATTTTTGAGAGTTGAATGACAAAGATAGAAGTACTCTAAAGAAAAATAATTTCATCATCTTTCTTTCTTGATTTGCTCATAAATCTAGTATTCTCTAGTTAAGATCTTTTGTGCTTCCAAGGAAGATTGCATGTTTCTCTTTATCATTTGTATGTTTGTTTGTTTCCTTAAACTCTTATACTTGCTACCCAGCCTTGCTAGCCAAAAACCTGTACTGAGAGGGAACTCTTCTCGTGCATCCACCTCCTTTAAACCAAAACCTTTGCCATTTGTGTCCACCAAACCTACCTAGTAGCATTATTGCTATTCCAAGTAAATTCCTGTTTTGTCTACCTCCCAAATTAAACTTGTTATGTGAAAATTAGTGATTAAAGCTCTCACGAACTTGATGGCACACTTTACTTTCTTGCACTTAATAAACCTGAACCATTGTGAACTTTCCACGAAAGTTATATGCTTGCAAATTATAGGCTGGGGATTAGCAGAACCGCGCTGTCACGGGGAACGCTTTCAACACTTGTAAATATATACCCAGTTGATACCTTGCTCTTTTGTTTGCGGATGTCATCGGTGTGAAATAAAAGAGGAGCTTGTAAGTCCATGGAGTTATGTATGTGTGTTAGAGAAATGCCTAGGCCGCTGGTCTAATCCATGCTGACATGGTCGAAACCTGCAGCGTAACCATAAGGATATCTATGAAGCATTCTTCTTATAAAAAAAGGAGAGAGATAGCTATTGAGAAAAAAAAGAAAAAAAGAGATAATATGAAAAGAGGAAAGAGAAAAAAAAGCACCATTTTCCCATGGTAAATAAGAAGATTGCTGAGATACTCATTGTCTGCTTGCCTTGTCATTTTGATATGGGGATTCTTCCGTATCATCGGGCAAGGGGTACCCTATTGGTGGTTCTCAATGATACGCACATACTTACGATGACAAGAACTTATCGGTAACTAAAGTTGAGTAGCATGAGGAGCGGCTCTCGTACTCAAGGGACTTGGGATTTTCAGTTTATAGTCTGTCAAGCATATAACTCAAATTGGACCTCACTTTCACCTTAATCACCTAAAGATGCCTATGATAGGGGCAATGAGAGCTGAAACCTAGTAAGTATCATAATTTTTGGGAGCTCTTTATGAGACTTGCAATCCCTGCTTCCCTCTTTGAAGGGCCCTTTCTTTTACTTCGTAGTTGAGTCAGTAAACCTACTCCCTTCTACCTCAGAAAGTACTTTGAGTTGATGTGTTTCATTCATTCATATGATGATTTGTGCATTCATGTTTCTTATGTTCCTTGTTTTGCACATTGCTCTTATCTTGAAGTTTACTACTTTGAAAGCTATCATTGAAAAGCCAGCTATTTGTGAACTCTAGCAAATTATCAACTATTCTTCGACCAAGAGCTAAGTTTGCCATTACCAATTATGATTTACTCTATGTATCTTTATTGTGTTTCCTTTACTCATTGCAAGTTTAGTTATATAATAGTGAGCTGTCTTCAATTATGATCTATGTATTTGATGAATGTGATGCTTCTTGTCCGTATTCTTTTATCGACTCTTCACTCCATAAACCTGAGGTCATGCTTATTGAGCTCGGTTTAAACAGGGACAAGCGAAGTCTAAGCTTGGGGGGAGTTGATACGTCCATTTTGCATCACTATTCTATGTCTTAATTCACTATTATTCATTGATATATTTCGTATTGAGAGGTGATACTTATGTTATTTCATCTATTTTTGCATGGTTGATGACTTTTGCAGCATGGACCGCTGTAGTCAGGATTCTGATGGAAAAGGTGCTGTTTGGAGGCAAAATTTGCGAAGATCAGAAAATCCGGGAAAATATACGGAAAATCCTATTTTTCCAGAAGACTCAGGATGCGGAAGATGGAGTGGAGGTGGGCCACAGGGGCCCACACCACCCCATGTGAGCAGCCTAGGCCGCACAGGAGTGGTGTGGCAGGCCCACTCCAGCCTCTCCTGGGCGATATCATCCCCACGAAACCCTAAGACTCAGGGAGCGACCACAGAAAGATTCCTCCGCCTCTGCGGGGCGGAAAACACCGAGAGAGAAAGATCTCTCCGGCAGACAGATTTCTGTCGGGGGAATTCCTTCCTGGAGAGGGGAGATCGTCGCCATCAACACCACCATCAAGCTGGACTTCATCGGGATCATCATCACCACCATCATCACCATCAGCACCCTCATCACCATCTCCATATTGTTGTAACAATTGCGTTGAATCTTGCATAGTTCATAGGGGAAACTTTCCCGGTGTTGATTACTCTTTGTAGTTGATGCTATTGAGTGAACCATTGAATTATTGTTTATGTTCAGATTGTTATACATCATTATTCCATCTCTGATCATGATCCATATGATGTCTTGTGAGTAGTTCATTTTGTTCTTGAGGACATGGGAGAAGTCTTGTTGTTAGTAGTGGAGTTGCGTTGAGAAAGATTCAATAGATTGTTATTTAAGTTGTGGTGTACTTCTAGTGGTGTCATGTGAACGTCGACTACATGACACTTCACCTATATGGGCCTAGGGGAATGCGTTGTGTATTTGGCTACTAATCGTAGGGGTTGCCGGAGTGACAGAAACCTGAACCCCCATTAGGAAACCATTGCACAAGGGACGTAAGGGTCTTAGAGTTTAAAGCTGTGGTTAGGTTTCTACCTTAATTACTTTCTTGTACTTACGGATGTTTGCAAGGGGTATAATCACAAGTATGTATTAGTCTTGGATGGGGCGGTACATTAGCAAAGGGTCACCCACACAACACTTAGCAATCTAAAGAAGATTAATCAACTATATGAAGCGAAAGCACTTGACAGTCTTCCCATGTGTCCTCGAGAACGTTTGGTCATCTATAGAAATACAACCGGCTTGTCCTTTGCTGCATAAAGGATTGGGCCACTTGCTCCATTTTTTCCTACTGTCTTTTGTTTACTCGTACTTTGTTTACTTGCTTTATCGAAAACCCCTAAAAATCTGTTTGCTAAGTATTTGCAGAGAATTCCTGATCCATACCACTAGCCAGCACCTTCTGCTCCTCGTTGGGTTCGACACTCTTACTTATCGAAAATACTGCGATACACCCCCTATACTTGTGGGTCCATCAGAATCCTGACTGCAGCGGTCCATGCTCCGAAAGTCATCAACCATGCAAAAACAGATGAAATAACATAAGTATCATCTCTTAATATGAAATATATCAATGAATAACAGTGAATTATGATATAGAATGGTGATGCAAAATGGACGTATCAACTCCCCCCAAGCTTAGAATTCCCTTGTCCCCAAGCGAAACTGAGCTCAATAAACATGACCTCAGGTTTATGGAGTGAAGAGTCGATAAAAGAATACGGACAAGAAGCATCACATTCATCAATACATAGATCATAATAGAAGACAACTCACTATTATATAACTCAACTTGCAATGAGTAAAGGAAACACAACAAAGATACATGAAGTAAATCATAATTTGTACTGGCAAACTTAGCTCTTGGTCGAAGAATAGTCAATAATTTGCTGAAGTTCACAAATAACTGGTTTTCAATGATAGCTTTCAAAGTAGTAATCACCAAGATAAGAGCAAAGTGCAAAACAAGGAACATAAGAAACATGATTGAATAAATCATCATATGAATGAATGAAACACAACAACTCAAAATACTTGCTGAGGTAGAAGGGAGTAGGTTTACTGACTCAACCAGAAAGTAAAAGAAAGGCCCTTCGCAGAGGGAAGCAGGGATTGCAAGTTTCATAAAGAGCTCCCAAAAATTATGATACTTATTAGCTTTCAGCTCTCATTGCCCCTATCATAGGCATCTTTAGGTGATTAAGGTTAAAGTGACACAACTAAGAGGATATGCTTGACAAGTTATAAGTTGAAATCTCATGCCCCTTACTTATGAGTACCGAACCTCATGCTACTCAACTTCAATCACGAGTAAGCTCTTGTCATTGTAAATACATGTGTATCATTGAGAACCGCCAACGGGGTACCCCTTGCACATGATACATGAGCTATCCCATAATCAAAATGACAAGGCAAGCAGACAATGAGCATCTCAGCGATTTTTTATTTGCTATTTGCATAGGTTTTTATTGAGGATGCTTCATAGAATGCTCACTATAGTTATGCTGCAAGTTTCCACCATGATTAGGCATGGCTTAGGCTAGCGACCCAAGCGTTTCTCTAACACACATATAAACTCCATGATCTTACAAGTTCCCCTTTTATTTCACACAGTCGGGATCCATAAGCAAAAGAACATGATATCAACTGGGTACAAAGTACCAGTGTAGTGTTGAAAGCGTTCCCCATGACACCATGGTTCTGCTAATTCACAACTCACAAAGCGCAAACATATATGCAACAAAGAAGGACGCAATGGTTCAAGTTTATTAAGTGCAAGAAAATAAAGTGTCCATCAAGTTCGTGAGAGCTTTAATCACTAATTTTCACATAACAAGTTTAATTTGGAAGGTAGATAAAAACAAGAATTTACTTGGAATAGCGATAATGCTAATAGGTAGGTATGGTGGACACAAATGGCATAGGTTGGGGTTTAAGGAAGTGGATGCACGAGAAGTATTCCCTCTCAGTACATGTTTTTGGCTAGCAAGGTTGGGTAGCAAGTACAAGAGTTGAAGGAAACAAACAAACATACAAGTGATAAAGACAAACATGCAATCTTCCTTGGAAGCACAAAAGATCTTAACTAGAGAATACTAAACTTATGAGCAAATCAAGAAAGAAAGATGATGAAATTATTTTCTTTAGAGTACTTTTATCTTTTCATTAAACTCTCAAAAATAGTGTTGCTACTGACCGATCCAGGTTTGCCAAAACCAACTAAATTAACTCAATGATCCCAGAGTGATACTAATACTAACAACAAGATCAATCATATAACCATGAATTGAAAACTAATATAAGCTATGCAAAAGAGTAAATGATAGAACTTCTCATTAATATTCCATAACGGCAACTCACACCAAGGGATACATATCTAACGAGAGTGGGGACACTTCCATAATGCAGACCATCCTACATGATAACTTCTCTATTCATGATATGACTCTACTAAAAAGGTAAAAAGATAGAAGATAGTGATGTGATACCGCGGCACTCCCCCAAGCTTGGAACAAACGAAGGGGATGCCAAACCTAATGACGAATTACTCCTTCGGTGGTGGTGGTATCCTCTCGATGATATCTTTGATCAGTTTCCCCAAGTCCTCGATCTCGAAGGTGAGATTACGAATCAGCTGCGAGTTTTGCTCAATGCGGCACATGATCATGTCAGGTTGAGAATTCTAGCTCTTGCTATTCTTTCCCCACTCTTCCTCCTTGAAGTCTTCTTTTCCTACATGGCTAGAACGAGGCAAATCCCAATTGGAGGGTAATTTCCCCTTGGGCATATTCTGGTATTGATGCTCATGGATATGGGTATGGAAAGGATTCTTGGTGCATGGAGGAAGTGACCGTGGAGCCAAGCAGTGACGAGGAGTTTCCCCCCCAGTCTGCATCCATGCAGTCCTTCTAATCCTGGCAGGTTTTGTCACCACTCCAATGCTTGCAATGGTAGTGCCGGTGTGCGGATGTTGGCCTTGCTCCTGTTCATCTTCACTCTTGATCTCCTCCTCCTGACCGGGGTCTTGGAGATCTTCCTCCATAGGCTCCTTCCCTTTACCCTTGGCGGACACCATTATGCTTCTAAACTTTCAAAGAGTATGTCCTAGCAGAAACAGATCGAAACAAAAACACGACGAAAACACGATATACAAACCTCGGGGGCTCTGGGGGATTATATATTACGAAGTTTCAAAATAAAAGGAAGGTACTGGAAGAAAACGAGTCAGAGGCGGAGTCCGGAGTGGCCACACCACCTGGTGGTGTGGCTAGGGGTGGGCCCGTGCCACAGGGTGGTGTGAGCCACCCTGGCTCCGTTTCCGTCCCTCTTTCGCTTTGTAGATTCCCTTATTGACTAAAAACTGCAAAACTATAACTGGATAGATCTTTCGCGGAACTTTTCTTACTAGAACTATTACCTATTTGAAAACGGACTCTGGAGATCTCTGAATTTGGTATTTAGCGGATTCTTATGGAGTCACCACTTGAATAACATCAATATCTTCATCTTCATACACTTATTACTTGAGTCATGAAACCTTTCACTTTCTCATTACACCATTATCTCCACTACCTGGAAATTTCTTTCACACAAAACTTCACACAGTTCACATTAGCAACATTAGTATAAGTGAAGTGATAATGTGTCCAAAATCAACTGAAAACCATCAAAGCATAAGCTACTGTAGCAACTCCTTCCTAAAACCCAAAAAGAATTCAAAAAGGAAATCAAATAAAGAAGCAAATGCAAGAGTGGCAAAATCTGTCAAAACAGACCAGCTGGTAAAGATCAATTTTTTAGAAAATCTTCTGTTGCTCAAATCAAAAAGTGCAAAACTAACGAAAGTTAAATAACAACCTGGGACAGAAGCACAAAAACATTACAGCTCAATCTGACATACAGAGATCTCTCACGAATTTTTATGGTGAAGCATAAAAATCTGTTTCGGGACAGCAACTTCCCCAAATATTACTTCTCTCTAATTAGAGGTTGATCTTGACACAAAAACCAAACAAAACGGATAAGGAGCGGTTATTACCGAAGTAATAACTTCCAAAACTCAAAGAAACAAAAACAAACTAAAAGCAAAAACTAAATTGGGTTGTCTCCCAAAAAGCTCTTTCTTTATAGCCATTAAGATCGGCATGATAATTTTGAAGATGCTCACATAGGAATATGAATTGAAGTGAAAGAGAGCATTAAGAAGCAAAAATACACACATTTAAGTTTCACCCACTTCCTATGCAAGGGAATTTGTAAACAAACAAATTGTTGAAACCAGAGGCTACTTGCATAATAAGGCAAAAGAAGTGCAACATAAAAACTTTCAGCATAAAATGAGGAAACTTGATATTATTGAGATACATAAGAACACTTTTCCCTCTCTCATAGTAACTTTCAGTATCATGCATAAACTTCACAATATAACTATCACAAGGACCACCATAACAATGATCACTTATTCTAACAGAAAACACAGGAATACTAGCTCTCATAACACTACTTTGTGAAATAATATTAGAGGTATCCTTACAAAGGATAGTGTGTCCCTCTTCTTCATATTTAGTAACAAAGTCTTTCACATTTGCTATTGTAGGTCCATCAACCATTTGTTTATCAGGTTCAACAGCTTTACTTGTACTTTCATTAACCATACTAGCTATCATAGAATGTTCCTTTATCTTAACTGGGAAAGGCATTTTCTCAATGTAAGGTTCAGGTAAAACATGATTAGCAGTATAAAATTTAGTATTTCTTGAAGGAACACTCTTAGCAATATCTTTATAAGGTTCATGATACTTATTCCACTTCTTTTTAGGCACTTCAATATAGGAAGCAAAAGCCTTAAAATAAGAAGCAATAGCTTGAGAGTCTAGAACATAAGCATTTTTAATATTTTGAAAGTCATCAGTTCCCATAAAAGATTCAATGCATTCATAATCATAATTTATACCTGAATTTCTACCTTTGTCATTCTCCCAAGCTTCAGCATTATCTTGAATACGGTCCAGAAGATCCCATTTAGCTTCTTCTTCCATGCGAGTGAATGATCTAGCACAAGAAGCATCCAATAATTCCTTGTCATGTAGAGGGAGCCTTGCATAAAAGTTATTGATAATGATATTGTTGGGGAGCTCATGAATGGGACATTTGAGCATTAGTAACTTCAATCTCCCCCAAGCTTGAGCTGTACTCTCTCCATCAAGAGGCCAAAAGTTGTATATTTGATTCCGATCTTTATGAATCTCACTAGGAGGATAAAATTTTAAATAAAAGAGAGGCACTATTTCCTGCCATTCCAGAGCTTGACCATTCTTCAACAGCTTATACCATTCCTCGGCTCTTCCTTTTAGTGAAAATGAGAATAACTTCTTCTTAACTTTATCTATAGTAATACCTGCACACTTGAACAACCCGCATAATTCGTGTATAAAGAGCAAATGATCACTGGGATGGACAGTTCCATCCCCAACATAGTAGTTATCCATAACACAATCAGTAATTCTTGTAGGTATTTTAAAAGCATCATTCTCAGCAGGTGGTGGCTCATCTACTACCTTAGCAGTGGTAGTAGCATTACCAAATAAGAAACTCAGCGAATTATCCATAACGAAAATAAAGCAACTAACAGAAGTAAACAATACTCACAGTAGAAGTTTCCTTTACCAGTTCCACTCTCCAATAGCGCTTCACTCCCCGGCAACAGCGCCAGAAAATAGTCTTGATGACCCACAAGTATAGGGGGTGTATCGCAGTATTTTCGATAAGTAAGAGTGTCGAACCCAACGAGGAGCAGAAGGTGCTGGCTAGTGGTAAGGATCAGGAATTCTCTGCAAATACTTAGCAAACGGATTTTTAGGGGTTTTTGATAAAGCAAGTAAACAAAGTACGAGTAAATAAAAGACAGTAGGAATAAATGCAACAAGTGGCCCAATCCTTTATGCAGCAAAGGACAAGCCGGTTGTATTACTTAAGATGACCAAACGTTCTCGAGGACACATGGGAAGACTATCAAGTGCTTTCTCTTCATATAGTTGATTAATCTTCTTTAGCTTGCTAAGTGTTATGTGGGTGAACCTGTGCTAATGTACCGACCTTCCTAGGACTAATACATACTTGTGATTATACCCCTTGCAAACATCCATAAGTACAAGAAAGTAATTAAGGTAGAAACCTAACCACAGCTTTAAACTCTAAGACCCTTACGTCCCTTGTGCAATGGTTTCCTAACGGGGGTTCAGGTTTCTGTCACTCCGGCAACCTCTATGATTAGTAGCCAAATACACAATGCATTCCCCTAGGGCCATATAAGTGAAGTGTCATGTAGTCGACATTCACATGACACCACTAGAAGAAGTACACCACAACTTAAATATCAAACTATTGAATCTTTCTCAACACAACTCCACTACTAACAACATGACTTCTCCCATGTCCTCAAGAACAAAACGAACTACTCACAAGACATCATATGGATCATGATCAGAGATGAAATAATGATGTATAACAATCTGAACATAAACAATAGTTCAACGGTTCACTCAATAGCATCAACTACAAAGAGTAATCAACACCGGGAAAGTTTCCCCTAAGAACTATGCAAGATTCAACTCAATTGTTACAGCAATATGGAGGTGGTAATGAGGGTGCTGATGGTGATGATGGTGGTGATGATGATCCCGATGAAGTCCAGCTTTATGGTGGTGTTGATGGCGACGATCTCCCCTCTCCGGGAAGGAATTCCCCCGGCAGAAGTCTATCTGCCGGAGAGATGTTTCTCTCTCTCTCGGTGTTTTCCGCCCCACAGAGGCGATGGAATCTTTCTATGCTTGCTCCCCGAGTCTTAGGGTTTCGGAGGATAATATATGCCAGAGGGGAGAGCCAGGGGTGGACCAGGGTGGCCACACCACCTGGTGGCGCGACCCAGGGTGGCCCGTGCCAGGGGTGGTGTGGGCCCCCTGTGGCCCATCTCCAGGCCCCCTTCTGGCTTCCTTCGTCTTCTGGAAAAATAGGATTTTCCATGTATATTCCCGGATTTTCTGATCTTCGCGAATTTTGCCTCCAAACAACACCTTTTCCATCAGAATCCTGACTGCAGCGGTCCATGCTCCAAAAGTCATCCACCATGCAAAAACAGATGAAATAACATAAGTAGCATCTCTTAATATGACATATATCAATGAATAATAGTGAATTATGATATAGAATAGTGATGCAAAATGGACATATCAATGCTACATGTTAATTTGAAGTTATTAGTTATAATTGATTTAAGACTCTAAAGGAGTATTAATAATTTACACTTAGGTTTTATTAAATCCAAGTTATGGTTTTGGAATTAGTATTTAGATATAAAGGACTTAAGGTTTCATATAGAATTGTGATTATTTCTTACTTAAGAAAGGCTTTTAAAGAATTTACAAAAATTGGTATTATATAAAATAGATAAGGATTTATTACTTTAAAATCTTAAACACCTTTGGAATAGTATATTTAGTATTTTTCTAGTAAAATATAATTATTCAAGCTCTTAATAATGGTTTTTATTTATTTTTTAGAAGTATTCTTATTTTTATAAAAATCCACAAATGATTAAATGTTCTTAGATATTAGTTTCAAGTTTTATTTGTAAAATGTCTAGCTAGTATTTTTATAAAACAGTGGATGTATTTTTGTATGCAAAAATGATTTTTATTCATTTTTAGGACTTCTCCTTATTTTATTAACTTTCAATTAGAGTTTTAGTGTCCTTACCTTTTTTTGAGCTTAAACAAGTAAGGTTATATTTTTCTTAGGTAGATATATTTTTGTGGTAGTTTTGATATATTATATATATTTTTAGGCTTTTTCTATTTTATGTTTTTGAGCTCTTTTAACTTTAGGGGTATATTTGTAATTAAGTATTTATAATAGTTCTTTTTTTTAAACTTGGACCTGGCCCACTGGGCTGGCCTGGCCCGACCTGTCCCACTACGGCTGGTCAATGCCCCCTAGAGCTGTACTAGGCTGGCCTCACCCGGCCCAGTACCCCCCACTCTTTCCTTCCTCTCTCCTCTCTCGCGACGCCCACTCCTCTCCAAGACCACCCGATGCCGCCGCCACGCTCAATCCTGGCCGCCTCGACCGCCGCTGAGGTGCTAAACGATGCGGACGATGATGCCCCCCTATCCATCTCGATTCGCCTCTCGCACCTCTTACTGGTAATGCCGACACCACCCTGGCGGCTAGGGTTTGGGCTCCGCCGCGGCTTTGACACTCTGGTGCCCCCTGATGCTGCTCTGGTGCCTGTGGTGTTGTCTTCTTCCCACGTCCACCACCTTTGTGGCTTGGCACGGGTTGCACCGCCCCTCTGAGGTGCTCCTCGTGCCGCCGTGCACCTTCTCGCCAGTAACCTCTTCTTCCACTTCAATTACCTAGCGAGGACCTAGAGTAAGTTCATTTCTCTCACCCCTCTAGCTCTCTGCTTCTCTCTGTTCCATGCTATGTGACTTCTACACTAAATTCCCCATTAGGGTTGATCCCTATTTTTAGGGTTCATCCCCTATGGTGATGCTTAACAGTGACCCTAGGATTCATTTCCTGTGACTTATCTATACTGATGCCCTATAGAAAATGTGTTGTTATAGATCACTTGGCTATGCTTTTGGTAATTGTTCACTATTAGAGTACAATTCTACAATTGCCTAGTTAGTTTAGTGTGGATGCAAAGATTATTATATTTGATTGGTATACTCCTATTAGAATTATGGTTGGAATGCTTCACTGTGGAAGCCATGTTGATGGTTCCTTGTGCTGATAACTTGTTTATGAAGAACCTCTGTGATTAATTGTTTTACTCAGGATTCAATCATGATACTGTGCAGAAACTATGGATAAGAATACTTAATCTATTGTGTGTGATTATTATTGTGATGATCTAGAAAGGAATGAATTCCTAAGTGTTTTTAGGAAAGTGATTTCCTTTGGTTTCTGAGAACTTGCATACTGCGACTTAATGATAAACAGTGATAACACTTGCCGTTCTTTTTAAATGAATGGAATTAATGATTCCTAAAATCTTTAGGAAGATGATTTATCTATGATTTTGAGAAGATGTGCTTGAGCTTGTTCTCAAGATAGTATTGATATGTTAGATACAGAGGTGCTACCATTTATTGGGATGTGCGTTTCATCCTCATATACTTTGATATGCTGCTATCTAGCTTAGGCTAGATAAAATGGTCAGTGATGCTGGTCTGAGACCATGTTTACTAAGAACAATTGTTCTTTACTTTTTGTCCAGTACCTTCTGTGTTCTATGACTAGTATACCATGCTCTTACATGAAACAAGTGTTGTAAAATGAATAATGGATAGATCTAGAGCTTTGAGAAATACCCTGATGCTAGATTTGATGTGGTAGCATGTGGCTTGCTGCTGGTGTTGCCTACTCTTCTAGTTCCAGTGGTTGATCTTCTCCTTCAACTACTTTCCTGGCTTGGTATTGTTGCTCCAAGCTCCAGCTTGCCCTTGTTGTCCACCCAGACTACTCCTCCTTCAAGTTACCATCTTGTTGATGATCTCCTTGATGTTTCTATGGTGAAAGATGGTTTGATCTAGTGGAATGTTGCAAGAACAAGTGGTGTTCTTGTGTGTGCTTGTGAAAGAAGTATGGTTGGGCTAGGGAAGTAGTGAGCAAAGCTTGCATTGCTAAGCTCAAATGTGGTTTTATCCTTTCGTTGCTCTCACTGATGGTCGACAGCTCACTGCATGCAGTTTGGTGTGTGAGCTGCTTCACTGTTGCCTTTATCTCTGGATCAAATCAAGTGAATCTGATTAACTGCTCCTCTTTTTAATATTATCTGCCCTGGTGAAACTTGCCCCTTCTAACTAATGATGTTGTCCTGAAGTTTTTAAATTTGAACATAATAGATACTTCACTTGATGGAGTTTTTCCCTTTTTTAATTGAATTTTCTCGATGATGTATCTATAATAACTAAATAGGTGATCCCCACAAAGATATTTCTCTCAACATGCAGCCTATCCACCTTAGCAAACTGCCACATCAACAGATAAATTAGCTTGCAAAAAAATTGCGTTCCATTATGTGCCCCCAGCACCGATCCGTTTCATGTATAGTGTTTTAATTCGTGCTGCCCGGGTCACACGTGTTGGAAATATGCCCTAGAGACAAATAATAATAAGGATTATTATCATATTTCATAAAGTTTATGATTACGTTTTATATCATGATATAACTGTATTGAAAGGAAAAGTCAATACACGTGTGATATATAAACAACCAGGGGTTCCTAGTGAAACTCTAGTCACTCGTTCATTGATCAACAGATGATCAAGGTTTCCTGATCTTGTGGCATTTATGCCAGTTGGAAATGGAGTCAACTCATTATGAGAATGAGATGATGAACCAATGCCCAACCTAAACATCGTGACCTGATCATGTCACGAAGTTCAAGTTACGATGATTAGAATAGACCCTCGTTGACTATTCCTTAGACCGTGAGGCTATATCAATCACTGTCTCCCGAGAGTACTTAGATAGCATCAAACGTCACTTGGTAATACAGTGATCATAAAGGTATGTTCAGGTATTCAGAGGAACCGTAGAGGCAATATATGTCAAGAGAAGAATTTGTCCATCCGCGTGACAGAAAGATACTCAAGGGCCCACTCGGAGAAGTTATATCCAATAGCTACGCAGCGTGTGATTTGATCACAGGGATATCACTTGTCAGAATGAGTCAAGTGGAATTGTTCAGTAACGAGATTGAACACGACATGGTGATGTCATTGATCAGATCTCGGGCAATGCAAGTATCGAGAGACAAAAGGAATATGGCGACTGTCCCGGTTCAAACAATGAAAGACCTTCGTGGAATGCACAGGGGTCACATGTCCATCCAGGCCTCTATTGATCATTGGTCCAGGAGTGTATCGAGCATGTCTGGACTGTTCCCGAACCGTGGGGTATCATGCTTAAGGGATTGATGATGCTTAGAGAGTGTTTACAGGATATGTAGAATCACCGAAGAAGAGTAGAGAGAAAACCGGAAGGGTTTTGGTAAGTCTGGACGTGGAAGGTGTTCCATAGCCATGAAGATTGAATAATATGTGAATGAATATTAAATATTGATTTAATCATTAATTCATAATTATTTAATAAAGAGAAAATCAATTAAAAGGTCAAAAGGCTTAATGGGCCAATTCCGGAGGGAGAAGGGCCCATGAGGGAAATGCAAGAGGAGAGAAGGGGCAACGGGGTGGCCAGCTGGGCCAAGCCCCCCTCCCCTGTGTGGGGCCCACTAGGGATGGCCGGTGGCGCCCCCCTCTCCCCTCCTTTAGTCCCACCCCAGGACTTTGAGGGAGGTAGTACCTCCCCTCCCCTATATATAGTGGGGTTATTTGGCTAGATAAATACACATAATATTCAATAAAGGTTTCCTAAATTTTGGGGAGACCTCCAATTGATATTCTCTCTCTCTCTCTCTCTCTCCCGTGACTGTGATCCCAAGTTCAGACTACGCGAACGAGAGACATCTTCACCGCGGAGTGTCGTCGCGCTGCGGAATTCGGATCCAGGAGCTCTACTTCCGCAAATGCTACTGGATTGGGGAAGCGGGAGTCATCGTCAGGCACCGGATGCATGTAACTCCCCACAAGGTGTCACACTTGAAGCACACAAGTCGTTGGAGCCACAGGAGCGCAAGGACTTCATCACGACCTTGAGGTCGGCTTCGGCTCGTCTACATCAACCACGCTCTCCTGAGCGTTGATAACGCTTTTCGGTCTTCAAGAGTTCGTGAAAAGCTCCTCATGTTATTGCATTACTAATAGATAGGTCCTGGCAACATCAGGGGTTCAGGGGTGTATGGTAAAAATTTATTGTTTTCATGCACGAACCCCTACATCACGACCCATTTCTTATGCAGCAAGCCCACATGTGTGGCCCATTAGTCTGACCAAAACATAAGAATGTGTTCATTACGGTGTCTATTCTGTTTTCTCTGTCGAGGCTAAAGCAATCGATTATTGTCGGTTCCTCTTCTACGTGATCTCGACGGCGCACTCTTCCTCTTCTAGGTATACATCTTTGATGCTCCCTATTACATCGCCCCGTTCTACCTCGGGAAAGAAACGACTGTCGTGTCCTCTCTGCTCCCTTCTACACTCTTTTTATAGTTGCCGAGCAATCATATTCTCAATACCCTCCATTGTGTCATCAGTTATCTCTAGCATTGTTGTCTCCATCTCTACACAATACATCACCAAAACCTCTGGCTGAAGCATTAGCATGGTGGTCAGAAAAGGCAGTACTATGGTGTCTGCAGGTTTCTCGGATCTATATCGTTATTTACTGCAATGGGGAGCGACATGTACATCATGGGGTTGCTTCAAATGAGAAGATTTCTGCTGAGAGATGCAATTGTTGAATCTGATTGTTCCTTCTATTTTATCAATAGCCATGGCCTTCAGGAAAGCGATGCTGCCATTCATTAGAGGTAATTGATTTTCCAACATTTTCCTTTGCAGTATTCACATGGGTTTTATTATACTATAATTTTGAGCACATCTCCAAGGTTATCATTTACGCACGCCTTCAGTTTGGATTGGCAATTTTCAGAATCGATATCATGGTTTCTATGCAGATTTCAAATGGTCAATTGATCTTCCTTCTATCAACGGATACGCTAAGCTGCCGGAAGCTTCTCTCTGGTTGTCTCCATTTGTTAGAGCAAGTTGGCTGCTCCGCCTTGCTGTTGCTAGGAAAAAGCGATAACTGCACCAGCTCTTATTTGAAACTGCACCAGGTCTCACGGATGTACTCGAATGAGACTGCAACAAAGTAACTAGATGATGGAATTGGGGAATTCTTTTCATTGCCAGCACAGTTGTAAATAATTCTTATCTTTATACAATATATTTCTTCTTTGTAACCACATTCATGTGTGATTCCACTTTCTTGCTACTATGAAAGAGATGGGGGTGAGGGAGCACTAGTAGAAAAAGGGCCTTTGGTTCGGGTCACTAGTCCCGGCCGTGGATAGGGCCGGGACTAATGGTCCGAACCGGACGGCCCGAGGTCGTCGAATTCTGTGTCCCGGTCTGTAAGAGGCCACTAGTCCCAGTTTGAGACACAAACCGGGACTAGTGGGTCTGGGCACGCCCGCGTGGTCCTGGCAGAACCATTAGTTCCGGTTTGTGTCTCAAACCGGGACTACTGGTCTGACCCTATATATATGCACCCAGCCCTCCACTCTCTCCTGTTTTTTTCCTATGTGAGGTGGGTATAACTTTGTGCTAACTTTTTTTCTTCATATGCACTAGAGGTGTTCGGTGAAATGCCTGTTAGAGCGATGTCACTTGAGTTCACACAAGACAAAACATGATATGAGATGCAAGAGCGACACTTAAGGTTTCTCCTCTTTGTTTTGAACTGTCCTAAAATGTTAGCAACTATTTTCTCGTTTTGACCGTGCGGTACTAATTTAAGCATCGTGATTGCGTTTGATATATATGCATGGTCGTATGATGCAGATGAGGATGCTCTGACGCTTACAGAGAAGGCGTGCGTTCTTTTCGCCTTGTGGCCGAGGCGAACAAGCGGCGGGATGGTTTTATGTGTTGTCCATGTGTTGAATGTCGGAATGAGCAGGCTCACACTTCCTCAAGAGTCATTCAGAGCCACCTGCTTTGGTCCGGTTTCATGTCCGGCTATAATGTTTGGACCAAGCACGGAGAAAGAGGGGTTATGATGGAAGGCAGCGATGAAGAAGAGAACGATGATAACAACTACCGATCTATGTTCCCTGAATACGATGATACCGCAGTTGAAGATAATGAAGAATAAGGGGGTGAAGAACGGAAACTAGATGAGCCCGTTGATGATTTTGGTCGGGTCATTAGTGATGCAAGGCGAGACTGCGACACAAAAAAGGAGAGGTTGCAGTTCGAGCAGATGTTACAGGACCACAACAAATTGCTATACCCAACTTGTGAAGATGGCCAGAAGAAGCTGGGTAGCACACTGGAATTGTTGAAGTGGAAGGCAGAGACCGGTATGACTGACTCGGGATTTGAAAAGTTGCTGGTAATAATGAAGAAGCTGCTTCCAAGAAATAACCAATTGCCCTCCAGTACGTACGAAGCAAAGAAACTTGTCTGCCCTCTAGGATTAGACGTGCAGAAGATACATGCATGCCCTAATGACTGCATCCTCTACCGCGGTGAAAAGTACGAGAATATGGATAAATGCCCGATATGCACTGCATTGCGGTATAAGATCAGAAAAGATGACCCTGGTGATGTTGAGGGCGAGCCACCCAGGAAGAGGGTTCCTGCCAAGGTGATGTGGTATGCTCCTATAATACCAAGGTTGAAACGTTTGTTCAGAAATAAAGAGCATGCCAAGTTGTTGCGATGGCACATGGAAGACCGTAAGAAAGACGGGATGTTGAGGCACCCTGCTGATGGTCGGCAGTGGAGAAAAATCGAGATAGACTTCCCGGACTTTGCTGGTGACACAAGGAACTTATGGTTTGGTCTAAGTACCGATGGCATGAATCCTTTTGGGGAGCAGAACTGCAGTCACAGCACCTGGCCTGTGACTCTATGTATCTACAACCTTCCTCCTTGGTTGTGCATGAAGCGGAAGTTCATTATGATGCCAGTGCTCATCCAACGCCCGAAGCAACCCGGCAACGACATTGATGTGTACCCAAGGCCATTAGTTGATGAACTTCTACAGTTGTGGGCCAAACCAGGTGTACGTGTGTGTGGGATGAGCACAAACAGCAGGAATTTGACCTACAAGCATTGCTGTTCGTAACGATCAATGATTGGCCTGCTCTTAGTAACATTTCAGGACAGACGAACAAAGAATACAATGCATGCACACACTGTTTAGATGAGACTAAAAGTATATATCTGGATAAATGTAGAAAGAATGTGTACCCGTACAATCATCGTTTTCTTCTGTCCAGTCATCCCTTAAAGAAGAAAGGCAAGCATTTCAATGGCAAGGCAGAAACCCGGACGAAGCCTGTCCCCCGTAGTGGTGCTGATGTATTTAGTATGGTCAAGGATTTGGATGTAATCTTTGGAAAGGGTCCTAGAGGACAACCTATTTCGAAAGACGCCAACAGACACGCACCCATGTGGAAGAAGGAATCTATATTTTGGGAGTTACCCTATTGGAAAGTGCATGAGGTCCGCTCTGCAATCGACGTGATGCACCTAACGAAGAATCTTTGCGTGAATATTCTAGGCTTCTTGGGCTTGTATGGGAAGTCAAAAGATACCCCGGCAGCACGGGAGGACCAGCAACATCATAAAGGACGAGACGACAAGCATCCAGGGCAGTTTCAAGGGTTTGCCAGCTACGCTCTTACCAAAGAAGAGAAGGAAATCTTTTTTGAAGTCCTTTTCAGTATCAAGGTCCCGTCTGGCTTCTCATCGAATATAAAGGGAATAGTAAATATGAAAGAGAAATTTTTTCAAAACCTAAAGTCTCATGACTGCCACCTGCTTATGACGCAATTGCTTCCGGTTGCATTGAGGGGAATTCTACCAGAAAATGTTCGACTAGCCATTGTGAAGGTATGTGCATTCCTCAATGCAATTTCTCAGAAGGTAATCGATCGAGAAAGTCTATCGAGTTCTGATTGATGTGGTCCAATGTCTGGTCAGCTTCGAGTTGTTGTTCCTGCCATCCTTCTTCAATATTATGACGCACCTCCTAGTTCACCTAGTCGAAGAGATTAGAATTTTCGGTCCTGTGTTTCTACACAATATGTTCCCCTTCGAGAGGTTCATGGGAGTCTTAAAGAAATATGTTCATAACCGTGCTAGGCCAGAAGGAAGCATCTCCAAGGGCTATGGAACAGAGGAGGTCATTGAGTTTTGTGTTGAATTTCTTCCTGACCTTAAGCCGATTGGTGTTCCTGCATCTCGGTATGAGGGGAGGATGACTGGAAAAGGCACACTAGGAAGGAAATCAATGGTATGTAGGGACGGCCATTCTTTCACTCAAGCACACTACACAGTTCTACACAATTCCACCGTGGTGGCTCCGTATATCGAGAAACACGAGAATATTCTACGCTCTGAAAACCCGGGGAAGCCTGAAACCTTGATTAAAGGGGAACACGAGAAGAATTTTGGCAGTTGGTTGCAGACACATCTCATGAATAACACCACTGTTGGAGATGAGTTGTACTCGTTGGCTAGGTTACCATCTTCGACTATATGTACTTTCCAAGGGTACGAGATAAATGGGAATACATTTTACATGATCGCCCAAGATAAAAAGAGCACCAACCAAAACAGTGGTGTCCGCTTTGATGCAACAGATGACAATGGGCAGAAGGATACATATTATGGGTACATAGAAGAGATATGGGAACTTGACTATGGACCTACTTTTAAGGTCCCTTTGTTTCGGTGGAAATGGGTCAAGCTGACAGGAGGCGGGGTACATGTAGACTAAAAGTACGGCATGACAACAGTGGATCTCAACAATCTTGCGTACATGGATGAACCATTCGTCCTAGCCAACGATGTGGTTCAGGTTTTCTATGTGAAGGACATGTCTACCAAACCGAGAAAAAGGAAAGATAAGCAAAAGAATACAGAATACGATGAGCCAAAGCGCCACATAGTTCTTTCAGGGAAAAGAAACATCGTGGGAGTGGATGACAAGACAGACATGTCAGAAGATTACAGTAAGTTTCATGAAATTCCGCCCTTCAAAGTGAAAACTGACCTAAGCATCCTGTTAAATGATGAAGATTCTCCATGGCTACGATGTAGAAGAAAACAACAACACTAGATGTTGGTGATGTGTAATAATGTATTAAACCTTTTATTTGAGACATAAATCTATGTAATGTATTAAACCTTTTATTTGAGACATAAAGGTCCCCTTTCATGTAATACATCTTGCTCAATCAAACTAGACGTTGACGACCGAGTTTTGAGCCGCGGGAGGTGATCACCCAAAGAGAAGGAACCATCACAAGAGAAGGAACCCACAATCACTAAGGATACATAGCACAACTGAAAATTAAGATACATAGCACAACTGAAAATTAAGAAACATGCCTAATGTTGGAGTGATTCAGTCATGCTCCTTCCTAGCCCTGTAATACGTGCCACTGTAGTCGTCATAGTCGCCGACGCCATCGTCGCTATCGTCGTCGAGGTCGCCGTAGTCGAACCTTGAAGGTTGGGCACGCGTGGGCTGGATTTGAGGGTACCACAGGCGAGGGTTATTGCCGGTCGTGTTGTAGGCCATGACACTCTAGAGAGTCCGGCCGCGCCACCACAGCCTATGGCCGGCCTCATTGAAGTTCTAAGGAGGTGGGCCTTCCTCCTCGTGCCTGGCGAGTGCCCTCTCATGCCGATTGATGAAGAAGGCTTCCCAAGTTGGAAAATAGTCGGGATGCCAGTTGGGATTCCTCCGCTGCTCTGGCTTGAGCTCGAGGTAGTAGTGGTTCGTGATGGCCATCCGACGCTCCACACCTAGAGGGACAGGAGGGACCGGCATGCCTCCGGCGCTCAGCATCTAGCCGGTGGGGACGCGGTAGCCCGGTGGGCAGGGGTAATTCGAGGCGCAAAGCGCCTCCGCCTCCCTGGGGTTAGAGGTATGGTGGAAGCCATGGGAGAGAGTGGAGAGAGGCGGCAGATATGAGTCTAGATATGCTATGGCAACGACCAAGCCTACATATATATTGTGAGAAATGGCGGGAAGTCAAAGGAGGGAAGCAGTGGAAAAGGCGGGAAGAAAACAGGCGGGAAAAAATAAGGCGGGAAGAAACAGACCTTTAGTACCGGTTTCGCGCGAATTTTTTATCAACCGGGACTAAAGGGGTTTATTTTTTGTAATAAAATAATAAAAAATGCGGTCGAAACCCGAAACCGGGACTAAAGGGGAACAAATATGACATTGATTTCCATGTTGAGATACATATGTGCGTCGAAACCCAAAACCCTAACGGTCGCTGTAGGATATTCTTACAGTAAACTTGCAATTTTAATTCATAAACAGGTTCTAATCTTTCTTGTGATTCCGTAGTCATATTATTTACAATTTTCTGATTAGTAATTATTTTCTTATAAATTTATTACTCCAAAAAGGGTATTAATCCTATTTAAATAATCACGACAAATACTTACAGTAATAGTCGGATAGAGTTGCAAATTAATATTCTACACACAATTGTGAATCCAACGGTATATCATTTGCTATTTTTGGACATGTAGATCTCTTTCTATAATTATTAGAGGTTACACATATTTTCTGATCATTTAATAAATTCTTGTAAAAACGAGGGAATATTCAAAATGACCTTTAGTCCCGGTGCGAGCCGAAAACCCTTTGGTCCTGGCCCGTGGCACGCACCGGGACCAAAGACCCCCCTTTAGTCCCGGTTGCAGCCACGAACCGGGACTAAAGGGTCGGGGGTATATAACCGCCTCCTTCTTCCCCCGGTCGAATCCATCGACCGGGAGCAATCGCGCGAGGAGCACACCGAGCGCCGTCAGGCTGCCCGATTTTTTCTCCGGCCGCGCCGCCTCTGCCTCACCGAAGCCGCCATGCTTCTCCGGCCTTGCCGCCTCGGCGTCCCCGACTAGGTATCATGCTGCGCCCTTCCAACCGCTTCCATCGCTTCTCGGCCGCCCGCCTCCCCCGCTAGTATATCCAAGCCCGCGCTTCTCCAGCCGTCGCCACCTCTGCCTTGATAGTATATAGTATTTATGTGTATTTTTTTATGTGTATAGTAGTATATAGTATAGTATAGTATATAGTATTTATGTGTATTTTTTTATGTGTATAATATAGTATATAGTATATGTGTATAGTATAGTATATAGTATAGTATTTATGTGTATTTTTTATGTGTATAGTATAGTATATCGTATAGTATATAGTATTTATGTGTATAGTATAGTCTATAGCATAGTATATAGTATATGTTTGTGGAGAGTATATATTACGTCGCCGGAGTTAGGGTTATGGTGGTACGGTGCTCGCGGGAGACCGGTGTTAGGGTGGTTAGGGTGGTGGTGCTCGCGGGCCCCCGGACTTAGGGTTAGGGTGGTGGTGCTCGCGGGCCCCCCGGACTTAGGGTTAGGGTGGTGGTGCTCGCGGGCCCCCGGACTTAGGGTTAGGGTGGTGGTGCTCGCGGGCCCCCAGACTTAGGGTTAGGGTAGTGGTGCTCGCGGCCCCCGGAGATAGGGTTAGGGTGGTGGTGCTCGCGGGCCCTCGGAGATAGGGTTAGGGTAGTGGTGCTCGCGGGCCGTCCGGACTTAGGGTTAGGGTTAGGGCATCACTAGAATTTTGCTATTGTTTAGTATTATTGTAGCAAATTGCGTGTTCATATTATTGTTTAGTATTATTTTATGCAGCAATATTGAATGAAAAATGTTATTGTGTGCATTTTGTAGAAAACTATGGATCCAATCCAGAGAGACCTAGCACAGGAAGAAATTCTCGAGGATATGATCAACGACACCCCCCATGTTGATCCACCCGAATCTCCGTCGATTTATCTAAACCCCTCCGGTGAGGGAGGGGAGGTCGACCGAAATGATCAAGGAGAAGCCGACGGCTCCGGTGGTGGAGAAGCCGACGGCTTCGATGGACCCTTAACGAAGTCTGGCGAGGTATACATATGAAGTCTGGTGATCAGTAGATGCATTAATTGAGTTGTATATATATAAATTGACAAATATTTCTTCTCTTAGGCCTCCACATCGAGCAAAAAATATTCCAAACGAGGCCCGACCAAAAAGTTGGACGCATCTACGTGTTATGCAATTACGCTGGTATCAGCACGGGGTGAACCGTTGGAACCTGAAAAGGCTAAAAGTGTATTTGTACAACAATGCGGAGTTATGGTTAGGGATCGCATCCCGATCACCGTTCGAGAGTGGAATAAGACCAAAGGGGCGGTAGAGGGTGAGTATGTCGCTGATACGTACAAAGAGGGCCTTTGGAATGACCTTATTGCACATTTCACCCTGCCAGAATGTGAGGATGAAGCCGACACAGGTGCATTGAGTAAGAAAGTCAAGCAGTGGACTCTTACGAAGATGGCCGAACTATTCAAGAACTGGAAGAAATCATTATGGAAAAAGTATCAGAAGATGAAGACTCCTCCTAAATTCGAAGGTTATCTATCGAAGCAGCAGGCTAACTGGGATGCATTTGTGAAGTACAAGGATTCAAAACCTGCTAAGGAAATGTCGGAAAAAAATAAGAAAAATGCCACGATGAAGAAATATCACCATCACCTGGGGCCAGGGGCTACGCGACTGCCATGCCAAAGTGGGATGCTAAAGAGAATGAGCTGCTTGCTAAAGGGATCACTCCAGAACCAATACGTGAAGAATGGGATCTAAGGGCAAGGAATTGGTTCCTTGGGCATGGGAGTGAGTATGACGAAAGTACATGGGACCTTATTTGTAGTGACGGGATTAGGATACCCCGGGATACATGGCAGAAAGTGGTGAAGGAGATTAAAGCGGGGACAACAAAGTTCCGTCCCGATAGAGAGAAAGACTTGCTGACAAAGTTCCTCGGGAATGACGAACACGGAGGACGTGTACGAGGCCTTGGCCCTAGTTATACGTGGGAGATGGGGTTTCCCAAAGACAGAGATACTTATAGGAGCCGAGCGAGAGAAAAGAGGCAACGGCAGGAGGAGGAGGGAGACAGGTTCACCGAGTTGCTAGGAACACTTCGAATGCATCAGCAACATATTGACGAACTTCGAGGAGCAGCGCGCCTACAAGTTCCTGCACTCGATATTACCGCCGTTCCATCTCAGCAGAGAAGCGGCGTGGCTGAATCGGAGGTCCCTTCTGACGATGCACGTATGGTAGATGGCGGTCCCGGCTACCCCGTGGATGGAATCAAGGAGCAGGCATCTTGTGAGCTCCATCAGAAGGTGAAGAACCTATCCATCAAGGTGGCGGTCGGATGTGCTTTACCTTGTTCACCTGGCGCATGCTGGCATGGCCATGAGATTCCAGCTGGCTATGCTAAAGTTGCTATGGATGAAATCGCAATGGGGTGGGACTCAATGGAGCTTGACATCCCTAGACCTGAAGGTGAGAGGACACTCGGAGAAGTACTGGGTGGTATCATTATATGGGACAAGAACAACATCAAGCTTCTAGGCTCGACGCCAAAGCCAACACCGCCTCCGATTCGTCGCATGTCATCTTCACCTCCATCACCTCCAAGAAGCCCACCCCATGACTACGACCACCACAGCCCGAGTCCATCTCGATCTCCGCCGCAGAATCCGATTAGTACCAAACGACGCAGCAGCCCAAAACGACAAATGTCGCCCCTCCCAAGAGTACCTTATAAGAATCTTCCCATCAGACCTTACGATCGTACTGACGAGGAAAATGCAGCAATCACAAAGGCCCATTGTGATGTGCATTTTCAAAAGAAGAAACCCGAGCCCGTCCCGGTATACACCGAGAAGCAAAAAGCGTATGCACATTCTTTTCTGAACACAAAATCGCAGTATGAGTTGCACCATAAGCCAGATGACTATATACGCACACTTCGGAAGGAAGCAAAGAAGAGCAAATCAAGTAGAAGTGCAAGCGGGAGCAAATCATCAGGTCAAAGTGCAACCAGGAAAAAAATGGACGTCCCCCAGCTCGGGAAACAGGCCAAAAAATCGATCCCACCCCTCCAGGTGTTATCCTATGACACTCCCCTGCAGGATATGGAAGAAGCTAAGAAGCTTGCGGCCGCTATGAATGTGATTGTTGAGGAATTGCTAGGTGCCCAGGACGATAAGTTATCCAAGGCTCAGGTAGTCCCTAAATATGTCCCAGGGAAGCAGCTGGTCCCATTTGAGCAGTTCCAACAACTGCCAACACACATGCGGAGTTTACATAAATGGTACATGAAAGCTGTAAAGGAGGACAGAATAATGATCGTGGCGAAAGTCCCACATGACTACTACTTCCGAGCTGACGAAGTCCATTTGAGTTTCCAGAACTATTCCAGTTATACAGTTTTGACGCCCTCGACAAAAGGCTCATGAGTTGCTATTGTCTGTAAGTTGTTGAATTCATTGTCTATATATAAATTGTTTATTTTTTCAGTTGTTCAGTTCATTGCATATAATTATCCTCATTATATCCTTTTGTACTCTGTTATTATGCAGAATGAAGATCATGGAATGTAAAAGAAGGTCACTCTTTAGTGTTGGGTTCATTGACCCAGATAAAATACATTGTAAGACGCTAAAGAATAAACCCGAGGAGACGCAGGAAAACCTTCTAAGGTTTCTAACAGACCAACATTTATGTGACCACATACTGTTTCCTTACAATTTCCGGTGAGGGTCTTACTATGTTGTACACATTCACTTTTTCTTACTCGATGTTAAATGTAATTGATGAGTTACTGATGTATATATAAACGTGTGCAGTTTTCACTGGATTCTCATGGACATTCAACTTGATAAGGGAAGAGTTGAAGTCATGGACCCTTTGAAGAGACCCCTGGAACAGTTTAGGGACATGCATGACATGCTCCAGAGGTAATTTTCGTGCTACTTCGGTCTCTTTATTTGATTTCCTGAGATATCACGTAATAAATAACTCATTCATTCATTTTCTTTGCCGGGCAGGGTTTGGAGCATGTTCAAGAGTAGGGTTACGGGTTCCTTTAGTAAGGAGCTAACGTTTACTCCGGTCTCGGTAAGTAATACGTGATATGTTCGTGCATCTCTTTACTTCTAGTTTCAAGACAATTATGATGCTAGATTATAATTTTGATTGAATTCTATTCTCGTAAAGTGCGCGAGGCATTCACAGGGGACGAATCTATGTGGATACTACATTTCCGAGTTCATTCGCACATTTACCACTGAGCACAATGATAATAGATTCGACGTAAGCAATACATTCACAACATTATTTTATTACCGTCACTTTTTGTTATCATGATTGATATTCATATTGATCTCCTTTTCTTATATAGTTCGAGATGATAGATGACGCCGGGGAATTGCTCCTACCAGAGCAACGCGTACTAGGAATTGCTAAAGAACTGGCAGGATTCTTGATTAACGAGATGATAGATGACGCCGGGGAATTTAGCGTGAATAGGCGCTACCGATGATCCCCGACCATATAATTAAATCGTCGAATTGTGATCTCCATGTAACTTTCATGATCATGTATATATTTGTATGCTCGATCTTAAGAGAAGTTATTTTATGTATGCACGAACGTGTATGGTATGTGGTAGCGTAGAAAACTATTTTGAAATGAAAAAGAAAAAAAAGATACAAATTGAATTCTCTGCCGCGGCAGAGAAAGTGCCTAAACTTCTGCCGCGACAGAGAACCATTTGTCCCGGTTCGTAATACGAACCGGGACTAATGGAGGGGCACCCAACGTCCGCAGAGACGGCCATGTGGATACCTATTGGTCCCGGATGGTAAGCGGTCCGGGACTAGTGGGGGGGCCTTTAGTCCCGCCCCTCCAGTCCCGGTTACCAGGACCGGGACTAAAGCCTCTTACGGGCCGGGACTGGAGGCCCTTTTTCCACTAGTGGAGGTAGACTATAGTATTCAGAGTGATGGGCTGGTGGAATTTGGGCTTTCCTTCACATGCATACTCTCTAATTATTTTTATGGCTGAAGCAGTAGAGGAAACTACCAAAAGTCAATAATTGAGTCAGTTGCACTCCTTGGTCGATCAAGTCAGCACGGTTGGAAGAAAATAAATAAGATCATCATCTCCTATTATGTGGCTCCTACTCACCATGCCCTTTCTATTAATTCTCATTTGTTATTTTACCTACGCAAAGTGGAATTATTTCATTGGAATACAAAGTACTGTGGCTTAAGCAACAATATTAATGGTTTCTATATACACTTTTTATCGATTATATCCTAGACACAATTATCCACTTGCACATAAAGTTACATACTCGTGAAAATAGCCTAGGAATGGAAACGCGAGGTATGTTTGCGGTATATACATGTACCCCACCTATTATCCATCTACAAATGTATGCTATCTGGATTTCATTTGTGGTATTTATATATATCCTTTCATAGATTTTGATATGGATTCCACCCGTTATTATTTCTTCATTGTTTAATTGTTTTATCCACCAAGAAGTCATAGACTTCCATTTTACTGATAAATTACAATTGTTATCATGTTTCGTATTATTATTATTGTTAATTTTTAAGACGGTTGATTTGCAAATATAATATTTTTTAGCAATATGTCCCGCAACAACGTGCGGGGCATCATATAGTTGAAAACAATGCATCACACTGTTTGTGACTGAGAGCACTTCTAACACTAACCCCTCCTGTTTACCGTGTTTTCTGTCTTTATTTGCAGGTACAAGTCTAAGTGATGAAGAATAAGAAGATTTAGGATTAGCCTTTTATTTTCATTTGTAATCTTTTCCTTTTGTAAGAATAATGTAATATATATGTTTTACTCAATAAAGCTCTCATTTTCCTTTATTTCAATTGTTTCTATATTGTAATTTCTTATTTCTTGAGTAATTCTTGTATTACTATTATTGAATAAGAAAAGAATATAAGAACATAACTTTCCTATTTGAATTATTTTATTTATATTATATATCCATTTCCTTTTTAATATAAACTCATTAATTCATACATTCAAACTTTAAATCTTTAAAAAATTGATCCACGGTCAAATATAAATTCAAATTGTTTACCCAAAATCATTATAATTCCTAAGGATCATATCAAAATTTATAACAATCACTATGAAGAGCTAAATCATAACTCAAAATACTGAAGGATACTCTGATCTCTTCAGGGTTTTAATTTGCGAACAAATTATCCCAAAAAAAATCATGCATGAATGCGAATGCACAAACTCTCTTCTGTAGCCCTAAGTCTTGGGGCATTACAACAGCTCAGGCTCCGAGTTGTCACTCCTGTCGGTGGCGCACTGCAGCGGGCTGCAGCGCCGTGATGATGTCCAACAGTTTTCGCGCGTCGCTAGTTCCCAAGGCTGGGCCTGACACGACTTGTGAGGCTCAGTTGACTCCGGTTCCCGGGTTGCGCCTGTCCCACGAGAAGCATTCCATGGTCCTTCTAGGATCAGTCGAGGCTGTTCCTTGGCCTTGCTGCCCCCAACCGTATCCTTACCCTCCTTCCGGGCGGCCCCCAGAAGGAGGGATCGGACTGCCTTGCACGCATCATCTGCCCCGGAAGGAGGGATCGAACCGCCTTACGCGCATCATTGTATTTTCCTTCTTGTCTGCACACGGCTGGCGGATCGAGGCTTGTCGCATAGCGTTCGTCTCATTCATAGGCACCTACATCACAACCGACAGTTAGTCTCCATAGGCTTACCATTCCAAGGCCATACCTTCTTGGAGCACACGGTGCTCCCATCCTTGTGACGCCCTTGCCGGCCAGGCCACGCATCGGGTGAGTCGCTGATCGGTGGGTCCTGGTGCATGCGCTATGGCGCAATGCGAGGGACCCCTGATCCCATTACGCCGATAATTTTGGACTCATCAACTCACCCAAGCTAGAATCTATCTCGTCGCTGAGCAATATGGTGGCTTATGGACAAGATCCTTATAATAAATGAGGCAGAAATTGAAACAGGAATACAATATCATATGTAAAGTTACTTTGGGGGTATTATCACACCCTTACACATCACATGACTTAGAGGCTTCCACACCTTTTGGTATCAATGAAGTTATAAGAAACTTTTAGTGATTTAACATATTATAAAGTCATAAGGTTAAATTAGATGAGCTCTTAATTTCAGTAATGAAGATTCATGATCATTATTTTTCTATTTCTCTTTTCTTTTGCCTTGTAATTCTTTTGATAGTTGTTCTTTTAACTCTTCTTTTTAGTACAGCCACTTAATCATGCTCACTACTTTTAATGGATTTTAAAACCCGTGATATGCTAGCAAAATTCTTCTTCTCATAGTTTAATCAATACTTGTATTGGTGTGGAAGTCCCTAAAATCAGGATAGTTGTACAAGTATCATAACACTCAACCTAATTCAATCATCTAATATAATAATCATGAATCAAAAGATAACTTCAAATATCATAAAGTCTCAAAACTCAAAGGATATAATTTTTTTCTCGAACATAAGGGAGCTTGAAGATGATGCAACTAATGAAAACTGTAGAATTGAAAGCTAACATGTGTGTAGTAAAGTAAACATGCTAAAATTGTAAGATAGATTATAAGGTGTTATAGATCTTCCCAAAGCTTGGATCAAGCTAGTGAGATCAAATAATGCCTTGCGATTATTCGATACGGTGGTATGTCTTTAGTTTGTAGAAGAAGTTCTAGAATTACGAAGTCTTGCACGAAGCGTCTTGTTTGTTGCTTCTACGATAATGATGCGAATTCGGCACTACTCGCTAATTATCTCCAATTGCTCCACAAGTGCCTTATACATCTCAATTGTTTGCTTCTAGTGCCTTCATTATCTTTAGGTCCATTTGGTCTAGATAATGATCAACAGCTCAATGTGTTTAGAGGAGCCTGGAGATTTTACCTCGACTTTGTTGATGCGACGATCGAGTCTGTCTAGGGAAGCTTGGATGTTTTCTCCTTGCTACTTCAGCATCTACAAGTAGGACTCTCTATCTTCCTCTTGATTGTGTTGAACTTCTTCGGAATCGCCTTCTTTACCCACACTAAGGCTGAACACTTTACGCATGTCCTTGACCATCTCCACCAGCTTGAATCCATCTCCGGCTCCTAACTGATTACTTAGTGATTCCTCCTCATTCTTCTGCGTGCAGGCTACCCCCCTTGGTGTCTTCTGTGATACTTGAAGAAGATCACTGGCGATCCTCCTTGGCTTGAATGATGTTCCATGGGTAAGACATAGTTGCAAGGTTCCTGAGAGAGAAGAGTGGCGTGGGGAAGATCTGTTTGATAAGAGGGGAAAATAAACCTTTTGGAAGGATTATGAAGGGTTAGAGACAGGGAAAAATTTGTACTGGAAGAAAAACTGTCAGCCAAGAAAAGAATCCCAACAAATAAGGAAAGAAATAAGTGAAAAAGGAGGAAAACAAAATCGTAATGACCACTAGTACGGCGCGCCGTACCGGGTCTTTTTCCAAAAATCCTCCCTCTCGAAGGCGGTGAATAATCAATTGACTAACTGGTACGGGTGGGATTCACCCATATGGCCTGCCTATACTGATTATTACTGACTTTGTTTCCCCTTCTCGTTTTTTTAAAGAATCAGATGGGGGAACACAGAACTGGTAACGACCAACCGTATGGGCGGATGCGCCCGTACGACCCAGTCGTATCGATATGTGACAAACGAGTGGGCTTATTGATGGTTTAACGAGAAGTGGTACGGCAGGGTGCGGTCGTACCACCCACCTATACCGACCTCGTAAAATCGGCAGTAGATTCAAAAAAGCAAAGGGAAACCGAAAATGCAAATAGAAATAGCAAAAGGTCAACCAGAACAAAAATGTTTCAAGATTTCAAATATCTTGTTCATCAAGAAGGATAAAGTTTATTAGGGTATCTTCATCTCCTTTTAATTCTTGAATCAAAATTTTCCTTTTCCTGTTGAACAATGTTGGTCATAAGGAATTGTGAAAACCATTTCAAAGAAAAATTGAAAATTTTCTTTTAGGGAATCGTAGTTCCCGATGGTATGCAAATGGATGACACTACCCCAGGCAGATCAATCTCCCTAATGTCCATGGATGCTTCCTCCTGTTCCTCCTTTCTTTGGAGAATCTGTAAATTAAATTCTTGCAAAAGTAAAGTCCAACAAATCATTCTTGTCTTAATGTCACTCCTTTTAAGAATCTATTTTAAGCCAACACGATCAGTATGCACTCTTACCTTAGAGTCAATAATATAATATCTAAACTTATCACAGGAGAAAACCATGGAAAAAATTCCTTTTCTGCCATGGCGTAATTCTTTTGGGCGCCGTTCAAGGTACAACTAGCATGATGAATGATATTAAGTTCATAACCATCATACTAACAAAGAATTGCTCCAAAAAATTCGTGACTAGCCTCACAGAATAGATCAAAAGGTTTCTCCAATTAGGTGGTTTTATAACATGATCTTCAAGAAGGGCTTATTTTAATATGTTGAAAGCAGTAAGACAGTTTTCATCAAAATTAAAAGCAATATCCTTTTGAAGAAGGTTAGTTAGTGGTTTCCCAGTTTTTGAGAAGTTCTTAGTGAATCTTTTGTAAAATCCAGCATGGCCTAAGAAACTCCTAATACCTTTTATATCGCGAGGAGGGGGAAGCCTTTCTATTGCTTCAATCTTTGCTTTATCAACTTCTATACCCTTACCTGAGATTTTGTGACCAAGCACTATACCTTCTTGAACCATAAAATGACATTTTCCCAATTCAAGACTAGGTTAGTATATTTACATCTCTACAAAACTTATGAAGATTATGAAGACAATGATTAAATGAAGTCCCATAAGCAAAAAAATCGTCCATGAGTACTTCCATAATACTTTCAACATAATCAGCAAATATAGCAGTCATACACCTTTGGAAGGTGGCAGGGGCATTGTAAGGACCGAAATGCATACAGTGATAAGCATATAAACCGAAAGGACAAATAAAGGTTGTTTTAGTTGGTCATCAGGGGGAACAGCAATTTGAGAAAAAATGGAATAACCGTATGGATAGCAGAAATAAGAATGCATAACAAGCCTTTCTAGAGTTTGATCTATGAACGGGAAAGGATAATGATCCTTTCTAGTTTCCTTATTAAGTTTTCTATAGTCAATACACATCTTGTGACCAACGATAGTTTTAGTAGGTATCATCTCATTGTGTTCATTTTCAACAACAGTAAATCCACCTTTCTTAGGAACATAATGAACATGACTTACCCATTCACTTTCCTCCACATGAAACATGATCCCTGTGTCTAATAAATGTATTACTTCCTTCCTTACCTCTTATTTCATGTGATGTTTAAGTCGCCTTTGAAAGTCTGCAACCCGCTCGGCTTCCTCTTCCATAAATATTCTATGAGTGTCTATCAAGGGACTGATCCCTTTCAAGTCACTCATCGAATATTCAAGAGCGTTCCGATGCATCCGGAGAACCATCATTAAGTTTTCCTCTTCTTTTTCTACAAGGTTAGGACTTATAATAACAGTGAAATTATTAATGCCATCAAGAAACCTATATTTTAATTCTTTGGGTAAGGTTTTGAGAATAGGAGGTGGTGGTGCCTCATCTCCTTTCCTTATAGGTTCTTCATAATTTTGATTCATCTCGGGATCCACCTTAGGTGTGGACTCAAGATAATCATCCATTTCCATTTTTTCTATGTCAAGGAAGATGTTATTATTATCGACTGAACTTCTTGCTAAATCATCATCAGGAGTCTCAGTAACTACTGAAGCAAGATTAACGATATTACCTTCCTCTTCTTGTCCATACTCATAATTTTCCAAATCCTGGATTGCCGGCTTGTGGTCAAATTTAGAAAAATGAAAGTCCATTTTCTCTTCACCAAACTTGAGAGATACAGTTTGTCTCTTGCAATCAATGTTTGCTCTTCGGTGTTCAAAAAGGATCTTTCAAAAATAGTTGGACAATAAACATCAGTAGGCATATCGATAAGTACAAAATCAATGGGATACTTATATGGTCCAATACATATAGGAACATCTCTAATTATTTCCATAGGGACTCCGAGTGTCTTATCTGCAAGCATTATAGTCATCTCAGTATCCTCTAATTCAGCTAGGGTTAGTTCATTTTGGATTCTCAAATACAAATTAAAGGGGATTACATTAATAGCCGTTCCAATGTCGTAGAGGCCATAATAAGTAGTTCCACTAAAAGTACAAGGAAGAATAGGTTTACCAACTTCTTTAGCCTTTACCTTTCCTTCAACGAGTTGTGAAGCTTTGGTGTCTAGCTCTATCACGTTGCAATGTGTAAACATGGTTAGAATACCCTCCTTCGTTGGTTCCCCGGTCTCATGTATACTTACTTTGTTAGTTTTTCTTGCTTGTGCCTATTCTTCTAGCTTCTTGAGGAACATCATTTCTTGTTCGCGTTGATCTTCATGCTGCTGAGCCATCATATGTTTTCTCACAGTCCTTGGAAAAGGAAGAGGTTCAACATATGGGGGTATCTCCCTTAATGGCTCAACATGAGCTGCAATTATTAGATCGTCTTCTTCAACTAGCTCTGGTGGAGGAGTATATTGAAGCCAATCTTTCTTAGGAGCTTCAATGTGTTCTGTAAAAGACTGAAGGATATACAAAATAATATCATCATCAAGTTGAAGTTCATCAGCAGTTTCTTTTACTTACCGTATTCCCTATAAGCATTGAGACAATCATATTCAACTTATATACCTCCTTCGCCGCCTAAATCAAATCCCCAATTTTCTCTATTGCAGCGAATATGTTCTAGAAGTTCCCAAGCTTTAGTTCTAGTTAGCTCCATAAAAGAGCCTTCGAAATTTATATCTAGCTCATGTTTAATTTCTTGATTAAGTCCCTCATAGAAAATATGTAAAACATACCATTCTAGTAAATCATGGTGAGGACATTTACTAGGTGGGGACTTATACATTTTGAAGGCCCTTACCAAGAATCGAAATACAAATTCTCCTTTGAGTTTTTCCCAAGTATCAAATTACTATGCATGGAAAATTCTATACCAAGCTAAAGGAGTGTTGGTTAGAGATTGTGTAAACAATTTAAGTTTCAATTCATGATTAGAATAGCGTCTCAATTTAACTGTCCAACATAACTCGGTAAAATGCATTAAAAGAGTGTAAGGATCTTCATGGGGATCATCTCCTACAAAAGTTTTCTCTTTAATAATAGCGATAAAGCGAGGGTTAACCTCGTATTCTGGTTTGCTCCCACTCGGGAATTCTTTGACGAGTTCTCTATTAAACTTCCCGAGGTGTTTCGCTGCATCGAGATGATTCATTAGTCCGAAAGCATTCATGGTGCTTACCTGAAACTAGTAAACAACTTTAGTAAAACAATTAGTAGAATAAGCAACTAATAACAAAGACCAAAAGCACTTATATCCCCGGCAACGGCGCCAGAAAATATCTTGATGACTGCAAGTGCACAGATCAATTCTAGGTAGTTTCGCAATAAGAATATCGAACCCACATAGAGCTATTTGGTTAAGGTCTTTATGTCCCTCGTCACCGTCTACGGAAGGATACTTGTAAGTTGCGTTTGATTTCATGTAAAGGGTGTTTGAAAGGTTTTTGGTTGAATGCAAAAAAGTAATTAAAGCAAGTAAAAGAAAGCAAGTGACAAGAGTGTTTGGAAACGTGGTTGAACTCAATAGGGCTAAAGCATTCTCAGGGATGTAGGATACACCTATATTATAATATTATTATTCATAATTAGGATAACCTAGTTCTTGTGTCATGATATGTGTGGAGAGAGCTCGATAATAAGATGTTCACTATAAGGCTCGTAGGAAGTCACTTTCTTGAGCCAAGTATGAGGTCACCTCTAAATAACCACCGCGATGTCTGAGAGCAATCACCCATACAGACCACCGCGATTAAGGGTATCCCCATGGATATCGTAATTAGATTAGGAAATCTCTCTTTATCCTCCTTTGACCGTGTAGGTTGCTAGCCGGTGTCAATAGTCACGATAGCTTCCAGGGCACGCTTCCAAACATGTCCAAAGGATTTCACCCCCTTCTTTAGTCCCGAAAGCAAATGATATGTGGCCGACTACACATATCATCTAAAGAGAGAGATTAAACACACATCATAAATCTATCATAGACTAGTAAGTCATATGTACACAAAAATAGATCGTCTTTATTTCTATTTCATAATAGTGCTAGGGTTTATCCATCTCCCCAAGAACAAGGGGAAAATACTCACGCATGGAAGCAATCAATGACATCATCATAATCATATGGATGGATAAAATTACGGGAGTAAATATAGTGCAAACCACAATTGAATCTGGAATTACAACAAGATCTAATGAATGAAAGATGGGGTAATAGTGGTGATGGTGATGCAGCGGTTGATGATGAAGGGGATGATGCGTTGTCCTCCAATGATCCGCGAAGCGGTAGGGTTTTGCCCTTCTCCAAGTTCCTCCTTCAGATCCCTTTCTGGTGTGGTTTTTTGTGGCTCAAGGTTGTTGTGAATGTCGGATATGTGATCCGTCTTTGCCAGGAGAAAGTATTTGGCGAGGCAGATGTGCTGCTACGTGGTACGGGCGGACGGTACGGGTGGGCTCCTCCTATACCACTGGCCGTTATCGTTGCAGTAGCCCTTCTCACGTTTGATATTCTCACATGTGCGAAGGTAAATCGACTAAATGACTTTTATCACTTAAAAATATCATCTTACACATAATATGACAGTTCCAATTGATATGTTCATAAGAGACTCAGTAATTCGGGATCCTGTTGAAACAAGGACAAAAGGTGCGTGCAAACGCAGTAAAATACAAAAATCCCTATTATAATTATGCAAAAACGAAAGGTAAATATGCTTCAATTTTGGACTCATCAGCCATTAAGGAAGCAAATTTCCTAGATAGGGCATCGACTGCTATATTTTTCTTCCTTTCTTGTATTCCATAGTGAAATCAAACTCCAATAGTTTTAACATTAGTTTGAGTTGTATTCCTTTATCCACTCTTTGTTCTGTAATATATTTCAAACTTTGATGGTCAGTCCTGATGATGAAAGAATTTCCTAGGAAGTAATGCCTCCATCTTTTAAGAGCTTGGATGATCGTAAGTGCTTCTTTCTCATAAGAAAACAAGCTTGCATTTCTTCGTCATAAAGCTTCACTATAGTAAGTAAGAGATGTTCCTTATTGCATCAATACAACTCCTAGACCAGAACCTGAGGCATCAGTCTCTAATGCAAAGGGTTTGGTGAAATTGGGAAATGCTAGTACAGAGGCAGTTAATAGGGTCTACTTCAGTGTACTGAAAACTTGGTCATGTTCAGGTAGTCATATAAAAGGAACCTTTCCAAGAAGGTCATACAATGGTCTACATATGAGGCCATAATTCTTAATGAACCTCATGTAGTGTCCTATTAATCCCAGGAAACTTCTCAGTTGACTAACAGAAGAAGAAGCCTTCCACTCAACTACAACTTCTATTTTTGCAGGATCTGTAGATACTCCATCTGCTTTGATAACATGACCTAAATATTCCACTTGTGGGACACCAAACGCACACTTGCTTTTCTTGGCAAATAACCTATTAGATTTTAACAATCCTAAAGCAATCTATAAATGCTTGCAATGGGTGGCCATATCAGGATTGTAGATAAGTATATCATCAAAGAAAACCAGAATGAATTTCCTCAAATAATTGGAGAATATTTCATTCATCAAAGCTTGGAATGTTCAAGGGACATTGGAGAGCTCGAATGGCATCACAAGGTATTCATAATGGCCTCCATATTTTCTGAAAGCAGTCTTTGCAATATCCCGAGGGACCATTCTAATATGATGATATCCTGACCTAAGGTCTAATTTGGAGAATACCTTGGCACCATGAAGTTCATCCAATAAATCATGTATAACAGGGATAGGGAATTTATTTTAAATTATTAGTGCATTCAGCTTTCTATAATCCACACATAACCTCCATGATCCATACTTTTTCCTCACTAATATAGCAGGTGAAGAATATGGACTCTGACTAGGTCTTATAGTCTTGTTATGGAGCAATTTTTCGATATGTGCTTCCATTTCATCCTTTTGCTTGTGAGGAAACCTGTAAGGTCTGACCAGAGGTGGATTTGCCTCTTGTTGTAATGGAATAGTATGATCACATTGTCTATGAGGAGGTAAGTCAGAAGGTTTTCAAATATATCCTCATATTTATCTAGGATTTTCTGTAGTCCAGGCAGGATTTTGGATGTTTCCACTAAACTAGCAACTGAGCTGTCTAGTTGTACCATATATGCTATTGCTCCTTGATTCAGCAGTTTTTGAAGTTGTTCTACTAGAATTTCACTCAACTTAGTAGCATAGTTACATGTTAGGAAAGTAATTTTACCAGTAACCTGTTTGTTGATAGTCAATGAGGAGTTATGGAAATCCATTGTGAATGGACTATTTTGTTCCAGCCAATCACACCCCAAGATTACTTCATGGTCAAGTAGGTGTAGCACTCTGAATTTTTTAGTGAATTGGTGGCTTGCAATTGTAAAGGAGCACTCAAGTACTATAAAATATAATATCAGAGTTCCACCTCCTACAATTTTTACTTCTCTAGGAGGAGCTGCCTATAACACAGTCTATTTTTAAAAGCAAAGTTCAGGTCCATGAAGGAGTTACTACTTCCAAAATCTATTAGGTCCACTACATGTTTTCCTTTGATAGTGATCAGAACTATTGGTGTCATGTTCTTGGATTTCTGCCCCAATGCTTGTAGGGAGATGTTCATCAATTGTTCTTGTTGTTTAACTGGTATTTCCTATGGATCTTCTTCTTTGTTTTCTTGGTACTACTCATGTGTTTGTTGTTTTTGATTAAGGGCTTGAGCAAGGAATTTTAGAACAGGAATATGTCTGCACTTGTGTTCAGGATCCCAATTTGGTTCCCCACGTCTCCAACATTGTCCTTTTACTCTACCAACTGGGTTCTTTCTAGGTTCTTCAAGAACTTTGTTGACAATTGGAGGAATAGTCGGTTGTTTATAGTTGTTGGTACTACTGAACTTTTAGAACTGTGGAACATAAGCCTTCTTGACAAGTAAGCACTGTTCCATTTCTTTGGATTGCCAATATGCTTAAGTTAGTGTTCTAGGCCTGAGTGGTCTGAGCTGGGATTTTATTGTGTCCCTCGTACCATTTACATAACATTTGATGAACCACTATTCTTGCAGGTTTGGGTTTTCCTCCCGTATATCAGCCATCAGTTCTTCAAACTGTTCAGTGTACTCCATTATGCTGGAGTTATTCTATATGATATTTTTGAGTTTTTCAACAAGTTCATAAGAGTTGTAGCCAGAAAATCGCGGTGTCATCTCTTCAGCAAACTGTGTCCAAGATAACTTTTGCTTATGCAACCCAGATCTTCTTAACCACACATCAGCACTGCCCACAAAATATAGTTGAGACAGATGCACTTTGTATTCTTCTGGTGCTGCTGACATCTGAAAGTACTTTTCGCACTATTTGATCCATCCCATAAAAATTTCTCCATCAAACTTGGGGAAATCCATTCGAGGTCCCTTTGTAATTGATTTGAAGAAATTTATCCTCATCTATTTTTCATAGTATTTGGCATAGCCTTCCCATAAATAATGTAGCTTAGGCTGTTTTTGTTGAAATGAATTGAAGACTGGTGTTGAGACTTACTTTTGGTGGTGAACCTCATTGGTTTGGTTCTCTTTGTTAAAACTAGCAAAACCTAGGGGTGCAGAATGTCTACCAGTGTTGATGGGAGGTAGGTTTGCTGATGTGACCAAATCAATATACTGTGTTTTCTCGTGTTCCTCTCGCAGGTGTTGTTTGAGAGGATCAGTTAATTGGCATGTTGGTTGTTGTTGAGAGTTCTGAAATGTGGGTGATTTCTGCTGCAACTGACTATGTCTAGTAGCTTGTTTTAGTGGTTGCTTCCCATATGGTTACCTCAAGGATATGATTGCTATCGACATGGCTTTCAGTTGATTACTAATTGTACCCACCGCGGAGTGCATATCAATAACCGCATCGACTACCTTGCTTTGTTTCTGATTCATAGCTGGTAAATATTCTTTGATTTGACTCACCTCGAACTTTAAGGTGTATTTGCGAGTGTCATTCATCTCTTGCCAGAGTGCTCATAATTCCAAGAGGTCATCTCCTCCCACGCTAGTTTTAGACCCTCGTGGCATGCTGATTTAGTAGCAGAGTAGAGGATTTTTACATTGAAACTTGTTCAGCAACCCAAAACTCCGTACTAATCTTTCCACCACCTCAAGATCCCGCCTACCAGAAAGAACACGAAAAGAGGACGTCTCAGGGATTTTACCACTAGAGGGTATGATCTCCAGCAACCTAGAAGAAAACCTCGATATGTGCATGAATTTTCCACCGCTGGCAAGCCACCGTCATAGACATGTCGAGATGGACATCACCACCACTCACGCCACCGTCAACCACAACATAGTCGCTGCAAAAAGGGTGAAGAGGGAGGGATTTTACAAGAGATCCAAACCAACACCTTCACACCTAATCGAACTCACCTTCGAAAACCGACTATCTCTGATACCAACTTTTTAGGTTCTAGTGGGGATCGACATGATGGAAGAATGAATCAAGATAAACTCACAATCAAAACAAAGAATTGACAAAGAATTGGCAAATCTATGGAGGAAATCGTCCCTTATAGATACACATATATTGTCTAGAGTATAGAGTATATTCCCTTTAAGGTTTGCTTCAGTAATGGAATGATTGAGAGAGAGAGAGAGATGCCAGGCGCACCTGGACTTTAAGCTTACAAAGTTACTGCTCACTTAAACGATAAACAACAACTGAACATAAAGGTAAAAGAAGGGTGAAACGTTATCGGCTCATCCTAGACATTGGTACTCTGTCGGTGATCTGACACATCATCCACGACTAGGATTTCTATTTGATCTGCAACGACACGGAGGCGGCAACGCGCGCGTGGAACTGGTATCGCATGACACCATGCCGAGAAAAGCAAGTCTCACTGTGATCCAATCCGCTAGGTATGTGTAACATGCAGGGCATCAATCCACGCACTAGAAGACAAGGTGCCATGAAATAGGAAACACGAGAGAAAAGGAGGGAAAATAGTAGGTCGTGGAGATGTGTCTCACTGCTCACTTTCCACCTCTAAGCGACGCGCAGTGCACCGTGCCACCCTCACCTTCTCTCGCCGTTGCTGGTAAGTGTACCGCTTGCACCACGCCACCCTCACCTTCTCTCGCCGTTGTTGGTGTGCATGCCGCAGGATGGCCGGCCTCCCTAACCTATACCTTAGAGTGGGAGCATGGTAGGATTGGCCCAACCCACTATACCAGCTAGGGCCCAGCCCACTATGGCCCATCCCACGCACCTAATGCTCCCACCCACTCACTCCTCACCCCCACGGCTCTGGTACTTAAGTGGTTCTGGAAGCCATGAGGAACCCTAGATCCATTTCTCTGATTCCTCGCCTCTCTTTGAGTGAGAAGAAAACCAATCTAGACTATGTGGTGGCTGATGATCCAAAAGCGTCTGAATCTATGATTGAAGATGGGCTAAAAAAGTTGGTTTGTGAGAAATAGAAATGGGAAGTTGTAAGGTTGAGTGAGACGGATTTTTCAGTGGCTTTTCCCAACCCAGATAGCCTGCGTCTGTGCCAGAATGTGGTGGATTAATACATTGAAAATGTATCTATAATTTTTGATGTTCCATGCTTGGTTTTATCTACTTTCTTATGTTTTGTTCCAACTTTGGAGTACTTTTCATATGATTTCTTGGACTAACCTATTAACAAGATGCCACAGTGCCAGTTGCCTGTTTTCTGCTGTTTTTGGTTCCAGGAAAGTCAAAAAATGAATATTCTCATAATTTGACGGGACAAAAGCCAAAGTTCCTATTTTACCGGGAGACTCACGGAGCCAGAATATGAGACGGAGGAGGTCCAGGGCCTGGCCACACCCCCCCTAGGCACGGGTCCACCCAGGCCGCACCAGGGCATGGTGTGGGCCCCCTGGCCGGCCACCGACCTTGCCTCTTTCGCCTATAAGAGCCTCCCGATACCAAAACCCTAAATCGTCAAGCCTCCAGCCACGAAAAGTTCCACAGCGCCACCCAAGAAGGCGATTCTGGAGACAGAAAGTCTCTTCTAAGCACCCTTCCGGGATGGGGAAGTGCCCCCGGAGCCATCTCCATCGATCTCCACCACCATCTCCATCACCATTGCTGATTCCCATGATGAGGAGGGAGTAGTTCTCTCTCGAGGCTAAGGGTTCTACCAGTAGCTATGTGTTCATCTCTCTCTCTATGCATGATCATATTGTGATCATGAGCTTTGTAATCAAGTAGATCTACCTTGCTACTCTAGTGCTTAATAGATCTCTGCTCTCCCCATGCGTGTGAAAGTGACGGCGTGCACACCATGGTGGCACTTAGGCTAGAGATTACAAATACTTGTTATGAGTTATATTTGGAGTTGGATGTGTTTATGAAATTGTGGTGTTTGTTGGACCTATCTAGTACTCAAGGTGACAGTGTGGGGTTATCTAGATGGGAAAGGCTTACTTTGAGGTGTGCTGTTATAGCCCTACCATCGATTAGAGTGTCCAACCGGAGAGTAGTTAAGAGTAGTATCATAAAGAGGAATATATTTATATGAGAGTGTTCACTAGTGAAAGTATGATCCCTGGGCCTTGTTTCTAAGCATTGATACACCGTTTTCTACTAGATCTGTTACATGTTTGCTTGCTTCCATCTTTATTTCAGTTTGCCTTTAGTCTCTTCCATATTTATTGCTAATGCTATGGGAAAGTTTAAGATTGGAGAAGCTAGTTTTTATGAAAATGATCTTTTTAGTTCCCCAGCTTTGGAAGATAGCTATTCTATTGCTTATGATGATACCAAACCTCCAATATATGATGATTACAATGATGAGTATGATATTTTCAGTCCACATACTATTGAGGAGAAAATTAATTATGATTACAATATGCCTCCTATATTTGATGACTATGGTGAGGAGAATAATAATGATAGCTATTTTGTTGAATTTGCTCCCACTACAATTAATAAGAATGACTATGTTTATGTGGGAAGTATTAATTCTTTTATGCATGTGGCTCATGATAAGAATGTTTTATGTGACAGTTATATCATTAATTTTATTCATGTTGCTACTGAAAGTTATTACGAGAGAGGGAAACATGGTTTTATGCATCTCGATAATATTAAGTTTCCCCTCTTTATGTTGAAATTCTTGAAGTTGCACTTTTTTTGCTTTACTATGCTTGTTGTTTTGTGCTTTCATGACTTGTTTCTTTACAAGATTCCTATGCATATGAAGTGGTGAAAGAACATGTGTGCCCCATGTGTGGTTTTGGTAATTAATGACAATCTTTATGGACTTATGTTTGCATTGAGTTCTAATTGTAGGATTTGTCCATAGGCAATGCTTTAACCATATGTTGGCTTCAAGGTTGGAAGAAGAAGAAAGTGAAGAAGATCAAGTGTTGATCAAAGTTTCAAGGAATGATCCGGAGATTGGTCAAGTAGAAGTTGAGCCTATGGCAAGTGTGTCTTGAATAATAAGATGATCTCAAGTGTAGATTTCCATCCTTATGGTGATCATGGATATGTGAATATATGCCTAAAAGAGAGGCTCTTCCATAGTGGAGTATGGGGGAGCAAATTCCATGTCTTCACCAAGCTAGCGCAATCAAGAAAGGTGTTCCATCTTGAGATGTAGAAGATCGTCATCATCAACATCAGGTGGAATATGCACAAGGCAATTGTTTGATCTTGATAGGGTTTCTTTCTTACCGGTCTCGTGGTGTTAGTTGGGGAGACCGGTTTATAGGATAGATAACCGTACTATCAAGAGGGGCTCTCGAGTGAGTAACTTGATCATATCCCTCGGTGAGAGCTCAAACCTTTGCATACTTGGCATCATCTTTCTTGGTTCTTATTTGGATCTTACTCATGTGAGTATTTAGATCTTGTGTTAATCTCCATGACAAGCTCAAGTTCATCGAAAATGAATTTCATATGCTTTCTCTATTGCGTTTTCGATGTTGGAGGTTTTATCGGTTCGTCTTTTTGGGAGAGGTCAAACCTTTCGTCATTTGGTTCTATCCTACCTTTCTGTACTATGATGTTTCTATGGATTATCTTGTAGATCTCATTGTCCTCTTTAAAACGATCCCAAGATCATCAAAAACGGAGTCCGGATGCAAAAGTTATGATTGTTTGGCCATTGTTTACGCGATTTTCAGGGGCGGATTATCCGGCCATGGGGGCGGATTATCCGGCCCAATTTTTGGAAAACGGCTAAGGACTTTGAGGCGTGGCTCCCAGTAACAGGGGCGGATTATCCGGGCCTCCGGGGGCGGATTATCCGGCCCAAATATCTGCCCCCTATACTGAGGGTCGCGTCGCGAAGTCCTTAGCCATATTTTTGCCCGAGGAACCCGGAATATCCGGGGGAGGGGTGGATTATCCAGCCTGGGAGGTCCCAAACGGTCATATTTCGTTGGGGAGGGGTATAAATAGACCCCTTCTTCCTCCTTGGGCTGGTGGCTTGCATTCTCTCTCTCCTCTATTGTTTTGACCTTCAAGAGCTTGCAAATTCTCTCAATCCCTCCCATATTTCTTGAATCTTTTTGGGGGATTTGAAAGGGGTGGTCTAGATCTACAACTCCACCAATCCATCTCTCCTCTATGTGAGAGGAACATATTGGGATCTAGATCTTCGGGTTTCTTTTGTGGATTTCATCTTGTGTTCTTCCTCTCTTATTCTCCCACTAGCTTTTGTAGCTTTGGTGGGATTTGGGAAAGAAGGACTTGAGCACTTCTTGTGTTCTTGCCATTGGATTTGGTGCATAGGTTTGAGTTCTCGGTGAGGATTTGATTGGGTGAAAGGTGAGAAGCTTTTTACTCTTGGGTTCTTGGAATCCTAGACGGTTTAGTTGTTTTGCAGGTTTGTGGATTACTTGGGGCCTCCAATTAGGTTGTGGAGCTTTCCCTAAGCTTGTTTGTTGGGAGCCTCCAATTGAGTTGTGGAGAACTGCCCCAATCTTTGTGAGAGGTTACGGATTGCCATGGACAAGTGCACCGATAGTGAAGAAGTGAACCAGGCCTCTTGTGGCGAGGTTCACAGGAGAATAGGGTGAGGCCTTTTGTGGCGTGGTGGTCCTAGTACCGCCCACCCCTCCAACGAGACGTACTCCCTTTATGGGAGGAACTCGGTAATAAATCATCGTCTCCGCATGCCTCGGTTATCTCTATACCCGAGCTATTACTTATGCACTTCACTTTGTGATAGCCTTCGTTCTTGAAGTCTTATATCTAGCTATCACATAGTTGCTTGTATTGCTTAGCATAAGTTGTTGGTGCACATAGGTGAACCGTAGTTTATATAAGATTTGTGCTTAACAAAGTAAACGCTAGTTTTATTCTGCCTTTGTTAAGCCCTTATCGTAAAAGTTTTAAACCGCCTATTCACCCCCCCTCTAGGCGGCATCTTTATCATTTTTAATTGGTATCACAGCCTGGTCTCTCTTTTGGGGCTTCACCGCCTTGAGAGTAAAGATGTCGTCTAGGGGATTAGTGCACGATGACATTTTCATATTCGATGGCACATGTTATGATATTTGGAAAATTTGTATGCTTAATCATTTTCGGGCCATGGACCCAAATTTGGAGAGAATCGTAGATATAGGTTTTTCTCCTCCAATGGATTTCCTTAATCTATCTTGTGAGGATGAGAAAAACTTATATCTCGATGCTCAAGCTTCTAATGTGCTTGTTAATTCTTTGAGCCATGTAGTTACTTCTTCAGTCATACCTTTTTGGAGCAATCATGAGTTATGGACAAAACTTCAAGATAAATATGTTGTGTCCAATATTTTTGAGGATGATTGTGTTGCTTCCACTTCCGGTCGAGATGAGTTCTCATCTTCTACCACTTCACCAACATGTGATTTTTCACAAGGTAATGATATGGTAAGTGGTGATAGAAATTGCAATATGCATAGTGTGCTTACTATTTGTAATCCCTCCTCTCTATCTAGTTGCAATGATCTATCTTTGGACTTTAACACTTCTAGCACTACAAACTCCTTACATGCTTGTGTTGATAGTCCTTGCATATCATGTGTAAGTTGTTTGAGTAAATCTCATGAGGATATGCTTGATATTCCTTGTTGCCATGATATAAATGCTTTTATTTCCTCTAGTTGTTGTGTTTCTAACAATGTAGAGGAAGCTGAAGATTCTACGGGTCAAGACAACATCTTGAATGAAGCCTCAAGTAATTCTTCATTATCATCATCTCACGGTTCCCATCTATGCCTTATGGCTAGGGATTCAAAGGTATCTCCTACTTTGGAACCCAATACCTCTTGTGATGATGAGGATGAGTATAATGAGGAAGAAGAGATTGATGTTGATTTGTTACATGAAAAGGGTGAGATTATTTATCATGCTCTTGTTAAGAATAATATTGCTTGCTCTAACTTTGTTGAAATCTTGGGTTTTGCTATTGAGAGCAAAGAACGTATTGATAAGTTAGAAGCTCAAGTTGAGGAGCATGAGAACACAATTGACAAAATGAGTAGCCTTGAGCGTGAGTATGCTAATGATATTGCAAATCTAAATGAAGCTCTTGAAGAAGCACAAGCAACCAAAGAATCTCTTGAGGAGACATTTACTCTAGAAGTGTCTAAAGTAAAGGAAACCCGTGATAAAGCTCTTGAGGTGGCAATTGATCTCAAAAGAAAATATAATGAGATTTCCATGTTGTCTTCTACTATTGCTCATTATAATGATGCTTGTGCTACTAACTCTACTTCTTCTGAAGCATCTATTTTGAAGGATAATGTTGAGCTAAAGGCTCAACTTGCTTTGCTAACTAGCAATTATGGGAAATTAGAAGAAAGTCATGTTATGCTATCAAACTCTCATGGGGATCTTGTAGCCTCCCATGCTGGGCTGAAGTTACCTCATGAGGCTATTGTGTCAAAGGTAACATCTTATGAGCTTCATGTGGACATTAGCACTACATCCACTACAAATGTCATACTTCCATGTGCTAGTCCTCGTAATTCATCATCTCATAGTATTGCTACATCTTGTAATGAATTACATTCCTTGCCTTGTTTCTCTAACAATGAAGCTTCTACTTCCTCTAGTATTTGTGTTTATACTAACCATGTAGAGGAAATCAAAGAGCTCAAGGCCCAAGTCTCATCTTTGAAGAGGGGCTTGAAAAAGGGCCAGGAAGGGAGGGCCACACTCAACAAGATCTTGAGTGTGCAAAAATTTCCCAATGACAAGAGTGGGCTTGGATTCAAATCCAATATCAAGAACAAGTCCACTAACAATAATAAGTTTAAGAGAGACAAGAAGAAGGGCCAATAACATGTCAAGAATTTGGCCAAGATTGTTTGCTTCAAGTGCAAAATTGAAGGGCACCATGTTAGATCTTGCCCATTGAAGAATAAGACTCTCAGTGAGAAGCAAAAAGGGAAGAGGCCTCAAGTTCAAGGTCATGGTGTACCTCAAGTTGAAGAAAGGCCACTTCGCAAAAAGAATCAAGATAATACTCCCATTGTGGATAAATCAAGTGTGAAGAAATGGAAGAAAAGAACTTGCTACATATGTCATGAGAAAGGTCACCTCTCTTCTTCATGCACTATTGGTAACTCCTCATCCAACCCTATTATTATTGATGATATTTATTCTCTTTGTAAGGATGAGGATGGAAATGTGTTTGCCAAATATGTTGGTGCCCAATGTGGTGTCAAGAAAAGAACCATTTGGGTTCCCAATCCTATTGTGACTAACTTCTTAGGACCCAACTTGGTTGGGGACCAACAAGCTAAAACTTGATCAATAGGTGTTGGTGGAGGGCTTTGGAGACTTGGCTAAATCATGAAGAATTAAGGGAACTTCATCAATTATATTGTATCAAGCCAAGTGATTTATATTATATTATCTCTATCATATATCCATTGTTCCTCTTTGCGGTAACATGTTCTCAACTCATTTACATTTAAAGTTACTCGCCCCTTGTGCATGTGTTGGTTTGTACCTTGCATGTGTTTTTATATGTTGTGCATAACAACTTACTTATCTTGAGTTATCAAGTTTATTTGTGTATGTTGGCTTGCACACCATGTACTTGTTTTTTTTGTGTTGAGCCTTTATTGAATTCTACATGTTATCTCATTTTCGGATATTTTTTTGACTTGAAATCGTTTAGTGCTCTATTTGATGTAGGTAGAGATGATGATCCCATGTGGGTGCATTGTGTATTCAAATGAAAAAATCTTAAATAATGCACTAATCATGGGGGAGTTTTCCTATATTGTGTAGAACACTCCTTTTATGCTTCTTCACAACATGTTTTGCTCCATATCGTTTTTATGTCTTTGGAAGATAAATATTCATTTGGTACTTTGTGTCATCTTGAAAAGTGTTGAGAGTTTGGTGTGGTTTTTTTATTTTAAACTTTCTCTTTTTGGGAGTTGGCTTTATCTCATTCCTTTCTAACTTTTTTGACATTTTAGAATGAGATAAATCCTTCAGCATTTGTGTTTTTGTCTATCTCTTTCTCTTTGTTTTTTGCCTAGTTCATTTGTTGAACATGTGGTCTTTCATGAGTTGATTTGGTTATTTGATATAATTTGAACAACCTTTTATCGTGTCACACTTTGGTGTTTCTTCTTGGTTTACTTGGTATTTTGTTCAAATTGTATCTCCTTTGGTTCTTGAAAGTAGTGTGCATGCATATTTAATAAATGTATATATTATGGCGTGCTTGCTTTACTTGATCCAATATATAGGGGAAACTCCACAAAATCCTAATTGGCTAAGATGTGCATGAAATTCAATTCATATCAATATGCACATATTTATGTGGAGTCTCTCCTATGTATTGTAGTTTCTCTAACTACTTTGGACCCAATAAGTTTGGGGACCATATTGTACTTGAATTTTATTTTAGGTACCTTCGAGGTGCATTGGATGCTTGTCTCTTTCATAAGGAATAAGTGACGACTCAATGATAATTAGAGACAAGCAAGGATGATCAAGAAACTCCTATCTACTTCATCACAACAATGATATCTCGGTAACAAGTATCTCTTACTCATGCATACATATCGTCTTCCAATCTATGGTAGGTTGCATATTGGCATGATCTTTTTGTATTTGTAGTTGTTGTGGTTCTTTCTTTGTCCTTAAAGAACGCTCTCTATTGCATATGTGAGTAAGTTGAGATGAGTGCATATAATTGGGACTACAAAATCATGCTCATGATTCACTAATCCCAAATATGTCAATCTAGCAATTATATTGCCTATTGTTTCTTCAAAGTACTCTCATGTGCAATATTGATGAATTTGCGAAGTTGATTCTTTCTTTGTGATACTTGATTCCTCTTGCAATACATTCCAACTATCTCTACTTCCCTTAGTGGTAGTTGTGATGTATTTGATATGTTTGTGGTTAAAGTTCATGAATATACAATAAGATAAAATTTAGCCTTTTGGCCACTATCAAGCAAAGATCTTAGTGGTGTATTGTCATGACTTCATTTTGGATATCTTGCTCTATTTATTTTAGTATCTATTTTGTGTGTACATGTTTCTTTGTGGATCAATATCTTTGTGAGATTGTCTACTTAGAAACTTATACACATGAGAGATGTTACTTCTCCTTTTTTGACATCTTATTTGTTTCGTGTGTGTTGTATGGTCATACTAAGCAATATCATTCATTGAAGAGTATGTTGATGCTCAATGATCATCCTTGCATTAGTCTTATACTATGCTTTGTCATGCCTCTCACACATCCTTGTGGTTGAGCCTGCTATTATGTTGTCTCTTACTCGTTGCTCAACCATTTGTTTATTGCAAATTTTATGCCTTGGTATATGCTCTTTCGTACATAGTTGGGTTTTAAATAATATCGAGGGAGTGAGGATGCCATGTTTGTCCATATTGTATTCAAATGCAAAAAAAATTGCACAAACCTTGGGGAACCTCCTCATATTATATAGAACACTCTCTTTTCAATCTTATCATAATATCTATCTTTCATTTGGTATGTTCTTTTTGTCAAGTGGTTCTTTGGATCTTTTGATTGCTTGCTTCATTTGTTGATGCTTCTTCACCTTGTTTATTTTTTTTGCAATCTTTTGATCCTCAATATTGTTTAACCTCCTCCTAAGTATTCGTCATTGGATACATGCATTTTATTCCACTCACACTATGAGAAATGTACACATTTTGGAGGAATTATCACTCTATTGGCCGTGAAGGGATTTTCACCCATTTTATTCCACTCAATATTGTTTTCACTAGTTAGGCTTAATGGAAAACAACAACAAAATTAGAGATCTTTATAGTATTTATCTTGAGTTAGGACATGAAGTGTTTGAAGAGAAAATTAAAAAACCTATGGAACTTTATTTGCATGCTAATAGCAATGTTTTTAATATGAATTCTTTGGACACCATTATTGCTAATGCTATGGAAAAGTCTAAGCTTGGGGAAGCTAGTTTTTATGAAAATGATATTTTTAGTTCCCCAGCTTTGGAAGATAGCTATTCTATTGCTTATGATGATACCAAACCTCCAATATATGATGATTACAATGATGAGTATGATATTTTCAGTCCACATACTATTGAGGAGAAAATTAATTATGATTACAATATGCCTCCTATATTTGATGACTATGGTGAGGAGAATAATAATGATAGCTATTTTGTTGAATTTGCTCCCACTACAATTAATAAGAATGACTATGTTTATGTGGGAAGTATTAATTCTTTTATGCATGTGGCTCATGATAAGAATGTTTTATGTGACAGTTATATCATTAATTTTTTTCATGTTGCTACTGAAAGTTATTACGAGAGAGGGAAACATGGTTTTATGCATCTCGATAATATTAAGTTTCCCCTCTTTATGTTGAAATTCTTGAAGTTGCACTTGTTTTGCTTTACTATGCTTGTTGTTTTGTGCTTTCATGACTTGTTTCTTTACAAGATTCCTATGCATATGAAGTGGTGAAAGAACATGTGTGCCCCATGTGTGGTTTTGGTAATTAATGACAATCTTTATGGACTTATGTTTGCATTGAGTTCTAATTGTAGGATTTGTCCATAGGCAATGCTTTAACCATATGTTGGCTTCAAGGTTGGAAGAAGAAGAAAGTGAAGAAGATCAAGTGTTGATCAAAGTTTCAAGGAATGATCCGGAGATTGGTCAAGTAGAAGTTGAGCCTATGGCAAGTGTGTCTTGAATAATAAGATGATCTCAAGTGTAGATTTCCATCCTTATGGTGATCATGGATATGTGAATATATGCCTAAAAGAGAGGCTCTTCCATAGTGGAGTATGGGGGAGCAAATTCCATGTCTTCACCAAGCTAGCGCAATCAAGAAAGGTGTTCCATCTTGAGATGTAGAAGATCGTCATCATCAACATCAGGTGGAATATGCACAAGGCAATTGTTTGATCTTGATAGGGTTTCTTTCTTACCGGTCTCGTGGTGTTAGTTGGGGAGACCGGTTTATAGGATAGATAACCGTACTATCAAGAGGGGCTCTCGAGTGAGTAACTTGATCATATCCCTCGGTGAGAGCTCAAACCTTTGCATACTTGGCATCATCTTTCTTGGTTCTTATTTGGATCTTACTCATGTGAGTATTTAGATCTTGTGTTAATCTCCATGACAAGCTCAAGTTCATCGAAAACGAATTTCATATGCTTTCTCTATTGCGTTTTCGATGTTGGAGGTTTTATCGGTTCATCTTTTTGGGAGAGGTCAAACCTTTCGTCATTTGGTTCTATCCTACCTTTCTGGACTATGATGTTTCTATGTATTATCTTGTAGATCTCATTGTCCTCTTTAAAACGATCCCAAGATCATCAAAAACGGAGTCCGGATGCAAAAGTTATGATTGTTTCAGTTTCATTTGTTTACGCTGTTCAGGGCGGATTATCCGGCCATGGGGGCGGATTATCCGGCCCAATTTTTGGAAAACGGCTAAGGACTTTGAGGCGTGGCTCCCAGTAACAGGGGCGGATTATCCGGGCCTCCGGGGGCGGATTATCCGGCCCAAATATCCGCCCCCTATACTGAGGGTCGCGTCACGAAGTCCTTAGCCATATTTTTGCCCGAGGAACCCGGAATATCCGGGGGAGGGGTGGATTATCCAGCCTGGGAGGTCCCAAAGGGTCATATTTCGTTGGGGAGGGGTATAAATAGACCCCTTCTTCCTCCTTGGGCTGGTGGCTTGCATTCTCTCTCTCCTCCATTGTTTTGACCTTCAAGAGCTTGCAAATTCTCTCAATCCCTCCCATATTTCTTGAATCTTTTTGGGGGATTTGAAAGGGGTGGTCTAGATCTACAACTCCACCAATCCATCTCTCCTCTATGTGAGAGGAACATATTGGGATCTAGATCTTCGGGTTTCTTTTGTGGATTTCATCTTGTGTTCTTCCTCTCTTATTCTCCCACTAGCTTTTGTAGCTTTGGTGGGATTTGGGAAAGAAGGACTTGAGCACTTCTTGTGTTCTTGCCATTGCATTTGGTGCATAGGTTTGAGTTCTCGGTGAGGATTTGATTGGGTGAAAGGTGAGAAGCTTTTTACTCTTGGGTTCTTGGAATCCTAGACGGTTTAGTTGTTTTGCAGGTTTGTGGATTACTTGGGGCCTCCAATTAAGGTGTGGAGCTTTCCCTGAGCTTGTTTGTTGGGAGCCTCCAATTGAGTTGTGGAGAACTGCCCCAATCTTTGTGAGAGGTTACGGATTTCCACGGACAAGTGCACCGATAGTGAAGAAGTGAACCGGGCCTCGTGTGGCGAGGTTCACAGGAGAATAGGGTGAGGCCTTTTGTGGCGTGGTGGTCCTAGTACCGCCCACCCCTCCAACGAGACGTACTCCCTTTATGGGAGGAACTCGGTAATAAATCATCGTCTCCGCGTGCCTCGGTTATCTCTATACCCGAGCTATTACTTATGCACTTCACTTTGTGATAGCCTTCGTGCTTGAAGTCTTATATCTAGCTATCACATAGTTGCTTGTATTGCTTAGCATAAGTTGTTGGTGCACATAGGTGAACCGTAGTTTATATAAGATTTGTGCTTGACAAAGTAAACGCTAGTTTTATTCCGCCTTTGTTAAGCCCTTATCGTAAAAGTTTTAAACCGCCTATTCACCCCCCCTCTAGGCGGCATCTGTATCCTTTTTAAGTGGGTTAGACTTAAATGTGCTTTCGGTTTTCTTCTTGATGCTCTCTTTCACTTCAATTCATATGTCTTATGTGAGCATTTTCTCAAACTATCATGCCTAACTTAAAGGCGTTAAAGAAAAGTACTTATTGGGAGATAATCCAAAAGTTTTAGATGAGTCTTGGAAGTTATTACCTCTGTAATAACCGCTCCTTGTCCTTTTTATTTGCTTTTTGTGCCAAGAGTAACCTCTAATGAGAGAGAAGTAATGATTGGGAAAGTTGATGTTCCGAAACAGATTTCTGTGCTTCACCGGAAAAATTCGTGTAAAATATATGAACGTCTTTTTGAGGCGTGAATTTTGGTGCTTCTTCACCAGGTTGTTATATAACTTTAGTTACTTCAACACTTTTTTATTTGAGCAAAAGAAGGTCTTCGAAAAAATTCGTCTTTACCTGCTGGTCTGTTTTGACAGATTTCTACCATTTTCTGCATTTGCTTCTTGTTGGTTCCTTTTTGAGTTCTTTTGGGGAATTGAGATTTTTGAGGGAAGTGATTCAGTAGCTAGTGTTCTAATGGAAGTTTATTTGGTGTTATAACTGAACCTTAAGACTTATTTATCTTGAGTGCACTAATGTTGCTAATAAAGATTGTGTGAAGTTTTGTATGAAGGAAAAATTTCAGGTGTATGGAAGGAATGAGTAATGAGATGAAGGATGGACTAAAGCTCAAGCTTGGGGATGCCACGCGTGTCACCCCAAGAAATATCCAAGAAGTACAGGCGTCAAAGCTTGGGGATGCCCAAGGCATCCCCTTCTTCATCAATAAAAAATTTAGGTTTCTTCCAAACGCTTCTTTTTTATTGTTTCATGCACAGTTGTGTTGTTCTTGGAGCATCTTCTTTTTCGTTTTCGTTTTGGTTTTTCATTTGCTTGGTTTGCTTAGTTTTCTGAATAAAAGTGTTGGACCCCCTCTTTCATACATTGGTTTGCAAATAGTTTGGTTTGGTTTGGAAAAGAGTAGGAAAGTTCATACTTATGTGGTAAAAAGAGCTCGTTTTTGACTGTGGCCTATGCTTTGTCATGCCATGCTTGATATTGTTTTGGCTTTATGCTTAGTATTCTTTGTTGTAGCATGACTTGTTGTAAACAATTGAGATTGCTTAATGTGCCATGGATGAATCATGCGTTGTTTTAGCATATTAAAGCATAGTATAGTGGTATTCTCCTTTGATGCTTTATTTGGGTTGACTTGGCGCATGCTCACACCATGTTATGACTGTCACAAGTCACCATAGCCTTTATGATCCTTTAGTTTTCAACTTGTAGCATCACTTTATGCTTTGATCAATGATGTTTTGTTGCTCTGGATGATTATGGCCATTATTGCTCTCTTAGTTTGTCGCTCCCAGTCTTTTGCTAGCCTCCACAACCAAGTATGAGTTCCACTCATGCATCCAACTCCCTAAACCAAGTTATTCCAAAAGAGTCCACCATACCTACCTACTAGCTTATGCTATTCCAAGTATATTCATGCTTTTGTTTACCTTCCAAATTAAACTTGTTATGAGAAAACTAGTGATTAAAGCTCTCACGAACTTGATGGCACACTTTACCTTTCTTGCCCTTAATAAACTTGAACCATTGTGTCGTCTATGTTGTATATGCTTGCACTTATTAGTTGGGAATTAGCAGAACCATGCTTTCATGGGGAACGCTTTCAACATTGCACTTGGTACTTGTACCTAGTTGATATCATGCCCTTTTGTATATGGATGTCGTCGGTGTGAAATGAAAGGGGAGCTTGTAAGTACATGGAGTTATGTATATGTGTTAGAGAAACGCCTGGGCCGCTGGTCTAATCCATGCTGACATGGTGGAAACCTGCAGCGTAACCATAATGAGATGTCTATGAAGCATTCTTCTTATAAAAAAAGAGTCCATATGAGAAAAAAAGAGAAAAGAGAAAAAAAAGAGATACTATGAAAATAGGAAAGAGAGAAAAAAGCACCATATTCCCATGGTAAATAAGAAGAATGTTGAGATGCTCGTTGTCTGCTTGCCTTGTCATTTTGATATGGGGATTCTTCCGTATCATCGGGCAAGGGGTACCTCGTTGGCGGTTCTCTATGATACACATGTACTTACGATGACAAGAACTTATCGGTGACTAAACTTGAGTAGCATGAGGAGCGGCCCTCGTATACAAGGGACATGAGATTTCTAACGTATACTTCGTCAAGCATGTACACCATAGTTTGTGCACTTTAACCTTAATCACTTCAAAATGCTTATGATAGGGGCAATGAGAGCTGAAAGCTATAAGTACCATAATTTTTGGAAGATCTTTATGAGACTTGAATCCCGACTTCCTTTTATGAAGGCCTTTCTTCCACTTATATATATTGAGTCTCCACCTTCTACCTCTATGCACCTACTTTGAGAGCATAGTGGCCATTCTTAGTTCTATGTGCATTGTCCCAAGACTAGTTGATTGATGCATAACTTGATATTACTTATTTTAAACTATTTGTATCTAGTCACTCTTATGAACTTTGAAGGTGTCCTATGCATTTATATTTGCTACTCTATGAGGGATAAGCTGAATGCTATTATGCTATGTTTTCTTTATGTGAAAAAAACAAACGTCTTGCAAAGCATTGTTATTCATGAATCTTTTGTTTGTGCCTTTTCATGTTGCATTATAGTTTCTTTGTCTTATTGCTAGAACCTTGTCTTTCATGCTATGATTGAAGTACTATGATCCCAGCTTTGAATGTTTTACAAATACTTTGATCAAATCTTTGATGGTGCATGTCACCTCAAAAATTATTCTTTCTTTTTATCACTTACCTACTCGAGGACGAGCAGGAGTTAAGCTTTGGGATGTTGATACATTGCAAATGTATCTATAATTTTTGATGTTCCATGCTTGGTTTTATCTAATTTCTTAAGTTTTGTTCCAACTTTGGAGTACTTGTCATATGATTTCTTGGACTAACCTATTAACAAGATGCCATAGTGCCAGTTGACTGTTTTCTGCTGTTTTTGGTTCCAGGAAAGTCAGAAAATGAATATTCTCAGAATTGGACGGGACAAAAGCCAAAGTTCCTATTTTACCGAGAGACTCACTGTAACACCCTCAGAATCGACCCTATGCAAGTTTCAGCGATCCCCGCCAAACCCGCATAGAAACGATTCAAAGGTGCCCACCAGGCACTTTCATGCGGGTGGAAAACGAAGTAATATCATTACACAATAGTCCTCGAGGGAACCCACAAAACATATATATACAACAGCGACTCAATGAGTCAAGAATACAGATATACAATACAAAGATCCAAATCACCTGGAAAACGATACAGCGTCCGAGTACGGACAAGATACAAATTGAGCTAAGAGCCCTGAAGAATAACCAATGGCGTCCATAACCCTGCCCAGGCCAAGCCGGAAGGGTAACCCTGCTAACGACGTCGATCTCAAAACCTGCTAAAAACAAAAGGGGTGCCGACAAAGGGCAAAGGAAAAAGAGAGTCAAGATCGAGGCCAGTACACGGCGAGACTAGAATTCAGCGGTCCTCGCCTACATAGGTATGGTGGACTGAAGCGGCAGCGCGGCATGCACTAAACAACCTATAGAGACTCGATACAAATAGCGGCTATCAGAGAGGGGTAAGAAAGACCTATTCGGGACCAACCTGATACTACCACCAAACATACCCATCCTGGTGTTTCCCCTCGAGACCAAACGAGGAAGTCAACCGAGGAACTCACACCGTTGGCAGTTTTATTTATTCAGTTATCATTGTAGCAATTACTAGTCAGGTATAGATAGTCATCCTGATATAATAAGTAGTGGGCACTTTTAGTTAACCATTCCGTTGTAGTTGCAACACTTACTAGTCAGATACAATTAGCATGCGATATCCCAAACCCAGCAGTTGTTGGTACTTTTATTTAGCCATTCCGTTGCAGTGAAGCTGATTACTAGTCATATCGGATACAAGTCAAATTATAATAGTAAACTTTAGTTATAGTTGTCTGTGATCGAGAACTGTGCTCCAAGTCGTCCATAACCGCGGACACGGCTTCTCGAAAAGATTTAACCTCGAGGGTGCACCAAAGTTTCCACACGCACCTACACCCTTGTTGTCGATCGTAGGTACAAGATCACAAAACATACACCCAACGGTATGTCGACGGGTTTTGGACACAATGTTTCCTGCACCCAAAGCAAGCACGGGGCCACCCCACTAAGCTACCGTAACGAAGTCGGCCGGTCTCGAGACGGACCTGTGGTTTGTGTCGACGTCAGAACGATCGGGAACCCGAAGTGTGACTGGCTTGTCGATACAAATAAACGCATCACGGGTTCCTAACAGACAAAGCGCCCACGCAATCATAAATAAAGCAAGAAGCATGGCATAAGTACAGATAGTAATAAAGCCCCAAACTACTTTGTGGCCCCCAAAGACGATGCTTGGAATCAGGTACTAAATCGATGGGGTGCCCACACCCCACCTGGTTAGCGCTCGATCTGAATAGGTGTCAAGAACTGGGGTCCCACGGGACACCGGAGCGATTAAAACCAAATATTGTCTATTACCCACCGGTGCCTCTGCATTTACCTACTTTCAATTTTAGTTATTAAACAATAATTAAAGTCTTGATCATCTCCAACATTAAACATGCGGCATTACTCCAACAACTGTGGTACTTGATGACACGCAACAACACTTGAGCAAGCGACTACGACGTGCAAGTCCAACTATCTACCAAACAACAGGTAATAGGATGTGTCCAAGGAAATATAAGGCTGCAAGGGATATCACGGGCATGAAAACTAGAGCATCGCAACACAGATAGCAATAGATCAACAGGAGGGAATAAATACTATAAAAGTAAGATAGGTAGAAAGGGGGAGATGCTCGCCTGAAAACATTGCCGGAGGTTCAGCCGAAGATCGGGTCGACACTCGCATCAACTCATCGGCCTAATTCGTGAAGAAGCAAAGCACTAGAAGAAATACCGGATGCACTATTTAATACTACGATATAAGACCGGGCATGATGCATGTATGATGCATGGCATGGCAAATATGCGGTGCAATTAGGCAATATTAAACGGAACCGGGGTCCCGACAATTATCAAGTTCATGTTGTCTAGATACCCATAATTAAAATGTTGTCTTAACAAGACAAAATTATATCACCGGTTCGATGCACAAATTTAAATGAGACCAATATTAGGCTAGATTCGCCCGCATATGGCCCCATATTTAATTATAAGGTGAATCGGTATAATGTCCCCAAACCACATGATATGATGCGAGCATGTACAATTTAATATGCGCCAATTCATATAGATATCAATTATAAAATAGGGCTCGGAAAAAGGGGTCACACATCGAATGGAGATCTTGGGGTTCCGAGGGTTCAGGGGATCGGTCTTGGTCCAGGAAGAAGATCTTGAGAGTCCAAGGCACGACATCGAACAAATGGAGATCTTGGTGTTCCAGCTTCGACATTCCGTGGTAGACCAAGACGATAGAGCATCGGAAGGTCTTGGCTTCTCTCAACATCGCCATCTCGTGTCACTGAGGCCGAAATCCATCCTTGCAGCTCCGTTCTAATTACATCAGTACCAAAATATCACTGCGTGGTAACAGAAGTACTAGACGACATGAGTTGGAGGAGCCGCGGGCGACATACATGCTAGAAGGCAGGTCGAGGACAAGCACAAGGGGTTCCAGGCGCCTGCAGGGAGCACGAAACATAGGGCCAAGGTTCGTGAGCGGGAGGGTTAGTGGCGGCGGAGGAGGCACGCCGAGAAGGAGAAGCGTCTTGATGGCCGAAGGTGGAGGCGGCGGGGCTCCGGCGACAAGGACAGGCGTCAAGGCATCCATGGCGACGGCCATAGCAGAGCTCGACCAGGGACGGTCGGCGCGTGACAGGTGGTGACACGAGAAGAGGTTGAGCGGGAAGCGGCGGCGCTCGGGAGGTGGTCGTCGGGAAGGAGTCTGGCGGCGCTGGAGGCGGCGATGTCAGCGTGCGCAGGGCAACGAGGAAGAGGCGAAAGCAGGCGGTCGGGCGGAAGCGCTTGCATGGGCAATGGCGTCGCGATGACCAAGGTGACGTGCAGAGCTGCAGAGAGAGGAAGCGAGGCTGGCGATCTCAGGCTCGAGGAGGTACCAGGCGACGGGGTCGCGCCTGCGGTGGCCTGACGCGGTGGCGGAGGGCGAAGTGGACGGCGCATGCCGGGGAGGGCAGCACAACGCAGCCAGGAAGGCAGAGGCGTGGGGTCGATGGCGAGCCAGGCGGCGGCGGCGACTGAGGTAAGGCGAGGCGGAAGGAGCTCGCTCCTGGCGGCGGGGCGAGCGTCTGGGGCCAGCGGCGGCCGAAGCGAGAGGAGGATGGAAGCGACGGGTGAGGGAGAGGAGCATGGGTTGGTGGGGGAGGTTCGATGCGGGGGAGGTGGGTTCGGGGTGGTTCGTACTGGGGACGCATGGGTCCAGCAGGTGGGACCAGGTGAGAGAGAGAGGGGGATTCGCGAGGGGGATGCGGAAGCGGTCAAGGGAGCGGGATGGGTGGCACGCGCGAGATAGGGACCTGGGTCGGGGCGGTCTCTGGAACGAGGGAAAACGGGGATGGTGGCGGCGGGATGGCGGCTGAGTGGAAGGAGGGAGTAGGTAGTCTAGGGGAATTAGGGTTTGGGGATTCCAGACTGGGCCAGGCCAGCGGGGTTGTAGGTAGCTTGGCCCCAACTGTCTCCCGATTTAATAAAACATTTATATGTAAAATTTGTTTGTTTTAGACTTAATAAAAGATTTTCTAGATAGTTTTAGACATATCTATTATTCAGAAAGACTATGTGTTAATTTGAAATAAAAGGAGGGGACTATTCGAAAAACAAAAATAGGGTTTTAGCGAAAAATAATTATACGAGGATATGCATGATGATGCACAAAGTAAAACAACATGCGATTTCTAATAGTGGTTTTACCCAGGGTGCTACAATTCGACACCACTAACAATGGATCTCGCCCTCGAGATCCGCCTCACGGTACCGGGAAGAAGGCCGACGGGCTGAATCTTCACGCTTCGGGTAGGTCCTCGCGACACCACTAACAAGGGTTCCTTCTTTATATTGAAATCAGCGACACCACCAACAAGGGCTCATTGTTCTCTTTCGTTGAGAGAACACTCCAGAGAAACAAAGACGAAGGTAGAGGTATAAAAAGATAAGGCCACCTCTCACTTCCATGGAAAGAGTAAAATTGCATCAATCCGCTATTCCCTATACAAAAGCGAATGATAAGAGTAGTGGTATGGTCGCGACTCCATCCCGCACTCAAAGCATTACTCTGTACATGAATAGAAGAATTTGCAACTATCCTCGAGATTTAGATTGAAGATCTTGACAAGCGATGTTCGGAAACAAAGGACTGATGCAGGCTCTTTATTGGATCTGATGTGGAAGACTTCGTCATATCGAGAAACACCGGAGGATACAAAGAAAAATAAAAAAATAGTGAATTTTGGTCCACTAAAAAGGTACAACAGAGGGAAATTCCTCAGATAGCATGAAGACCAGATGTCGAAGCACCGTTACAAGAGGATGGAAGCGAAACCCTAAAGGTACGACGAGAACCCAACCATGAGAATTCCTGAACTCGAAGAAAAGATAAGAGAACAAATTTAAAACATGTCGAGGTAAGAGGAGCATAGCAAAGGGGTAAGGAGTAAAAGCAGACCTAATCAGATCTATCCAAACAATTTTTCAAAATAGTTTTGACACTCTACAACGTCCGTTAGCTAGGTCATCCTATAGGCTGGACCAGTGAGGTATCGTAACTGCTGAGCTCTGATACCACTCTATAACACCCTCAGAATCGGCCCTATGCAAGTTTCAGCGATCCCCGCCAAACCCGCATAGAAACGATTCAAAGGTGCCCACCAGGCACTTTCATGCGGGTAGAAAACAAAGTAATATCATTACACAATAGTGCTCGAGGGAACCCACAAAACATATATATACAACAACGACTCAATGAGTCAAGAATACAGATATACAATACAAAGATCCAAATCACCGAAAAGCGATACGTCCAGAAATGCGGACAAGATGCAAATTGAGCTAAGAGCCCTGAAGAATAACCAATGGCGTCCATAACCCTGCCCAGTAACACCCTCAGAATCAGCCCTATGCAAGTTTCAGCGATCCCCGCCAAACCCGCATAGAAACGATTCAAATGTGCCCACCAGGCATTTTCATGCGGGTGGAAAACGAAGTAATATCATTACACAATAGTACTCGAGGGAACCCACAAAACATATATATACAACAGCGACTCAATGAGTCAAGAATACAGATATACAATACAAAGATCCAAATCACCTGGAAAACGATACAGCGTCCGAAATGCGGACAAGATGCAAATTGAGCTAAGAGCCACGAAGAATAACCAATGGCGTCCATAACCCTGCCGTGCCAAGCGGAAGGGTAACCACGCTAACGACGTCGATCTCAAAACCTGCTAAAAACAAAAGGGGTGCCGACAAAGGGCAAAGGAAAAAGAGAGCGGTCAGTACTGAGGCCAGTACACGGCGAGACTAGAATTCGGTGGTCCTCGCCTACATAGGTATGGTGGACTGAAGCGGCAGCGCGGCATGCACTAAACAACCTATAGAGACTCGATACAAATAGCGGCTATCAGAGAGGGGTAAGAAAGACCTATTCGGAACCAACCTGATACTACCACCAAACATACCCATCCTGGTGTTTCCCCTCGAGACCAAACGAGGAAGTCAACCGAGGAACTCACACCGTTGGCAGTTTTATTTATTCAGTTAACGTGCAGCAATTACTAGTTAGGTATAGATAGTCATCCTGATATAATAAGTAGTGGGCACTTTTAGTTAACCATTCCGTTGTAGTTGCAACACTTACTAGTCAGATACAATTAGCATGCGATATCCCAAACCCAGCAGTTGTTGGTACTTTTATTTAGCCATTCCGTTGCAGTGAAGCTGATTACTAGTCATATCGGATACAAGTCAAATTATAACAGTAAACTTTAGTTATAGTTGTCTATGATCGAGAACTGTGCTCCAAGTCGTCCATAACCGCGGACATGGCTTCTCGAAAAGATTTAACCCTGCAGGGGTGCACCAAAGTTTCCACACGCACCTACACCCTTGTTGTCAGATCAGGTAGGTACAAGATCACAAAACATACACCCAACGGTATGTCGACGGGGTTTCGGACACGACGTTTCCCAGACCCAAAGCAAGCACGGGGGGCCACCCCACTAAGCTACCCGTAACGAAGTCGGCCGGTCTCCGAGACGGACCCAGGGTTTGTGTCGACGGCTGTAAATGACTGGGAACCCGAAAGTGTGACTGGGCTTGTCGATACAGCGAAAACGTATCACGGGGTTCCTAAACAGTACAGGCGCTCCACGCGCAATCATAAATAAAGCAGTAAAGCATGGCATAAGTACAGGATAGTAATAAAGCCCCAAACTACTTTGTGGCCCCCAGTACAGTACTTGGAATCAGGTACTAAATCGATGGGGGTGCCCACACACCCCACCTGTGGTTAGCGCGCTCGATCTCGGAACAGGTGTCAAGAACTCGGGGTCCTACGGGACACCAGTGAGCGGTTAAAAACCAAATATTGTCTATTACCCACCGGTGCCTCTGCATTTACCTACTTTCAATTTTAGTTATTAAACAATAATTAAAGTCTTGATCATCTCCAACATTAAACATGCGGCATTACTCCAACAACTGTGGTACTTGACGACACGCAACAGCACTTGAGCAAGCGACTACGACGCGCAAGTCCAACTATCTACCAAACAACAGGTAATAGGATGTGTCCAAGGCAATATAAGGCTGCAAGGGATATCACGGGCACGAAAACTAGAGCATCGCAACACAGACGGCAATAGATCAACAGGAGGGAATAAATACTATAAAAGTAAGATAGGTAGAAAGGGGGAGATGCTCGCCTGAAAACATTGCCGGAGGTTCAGCCGAAGATCGGGTCGACACTCGCATCAACTCATCGGCCTAATCCGTGAAGAAGCAAAGCACTAGAAGAAATACCGGATGCACTATTTAATACTATGATATAAGACCGGGCATGATGCATGTATGATGCATGGCATGGCAAATATGCGGTGCAATTAGGCAATATTAAACGGAACCGGGGTCCCGACAATTATCAAGTTCATGTTGTCTAGATACCCCGCAATTAAAATGTTCTCTTAACAAGACAAAATTATATCACCGGTTCGATGCACAAATTTAAATGAGACCAATATTAGGCTAGATTCGCCCGCATATGGCCCCATATTTAATTATAAGGTGAATCGGTATAATGTCCCCAAACCACATGATATGATGCGAGCATGTACAATTTAATATGCGCCAATTCATATAGATATCAATTATAAAATAGGGCTCGGAAAAAGGGGTCACACATCGAATGGCGATCTTGGGGTTCCGAGGGTTCAGGGTATCGGTCTTGGTCCAGGAAGAAGATCTTGAGAGTCCAAGGCACGACATCGAACAAATGGAGATCTTGGTGTTCCAGCTTCGACATTCCGTGGTAGACCGAGACGATAGAGCATCGGAAGGTCTTGGCTTCTCTCCACATCGCCATCTCGTGTCACTGAGGCCGAAATCCATCCTTGCAGCTCCGTTCTAATTACATCAGTACCAAAATATCACTGTGTGGTAACAGAAGTACTAGACAACATGAGTTGGAGGAGCCGCGGACGACATACAGGCTAGAAGGCAGGTCGAGGACAAGCACAAGGGGTTCCAGGCGCACGGCAGGGGAGCACCGGAAACATAGGTCCAAGGTTCGTAGACGGGGAAGGGTTAGTGGCGGAGAGGAGGCACGGCCGAGAGGAGAAGCGTCTTGATGGCGCGGCTGCGAAGGTGGAGGCGGCGGGCTCGGCGGCAAAGGCGTCAAGGCATCCATGGCGGCGGCCATATGAGCTCGACCGAGGGACGGTCGGTAGCGTGACATGGTGGTGACACAGAGAAGAGGTTCGGGCAGAGGGCGGCGAGGCGCTCAGGAGGTGGTCGTCGGGGAAGGAGTCCCTGGCGGCGCTGGAGGCGGGCGATGTCAGTGTGCAGGGCGACGAGGAAGAGGCGAAATAGGGGCGGTCGGGCGGAAAGCAGGCGTGGCATGGGCGATGGCGAAGGCAGCGGGCTTGCCGCGGCGTCGCGACGACCAAGGTGACGTGCAGAGGTGCAGAGGGAGGAAGCGGGCCGGCGAGCTCGGGCTCGAGGAGGTACCAGGCGACGGGGTCGCGCCTGCGGCGGCCTGACGCGGTGGCGGAGGGCGAAGTGGACGGTGCATGCCGGGGAGGGCAGCACAACATAGCCAGGAAGGCGGAGGCGTGGGGTCGGTGGCGAGCCAGGCGGCGGCGGCGACTAAGGTAAGGCGAGGCGGAAGGAGCTCGCTCCTGGCGGCGGGGCGAGCGTCTGGGGCCAGCGGCGGCCGAAGCGAGAGGAGGATGGAAGCGACGGGTGAGGGAGAGGAGCATGGGTTGGTGGGGGAGGTTCGATGCGGGGGAGGTGGGTTCGGGGTGGTTCGTACCGGGGACACATGGGTCCAGCAGGTGGGACCAGGTGAGAGAGAGAGGGGGATTCGCGAGGGGGATGCGGAAGCGGTCAAGGGAGCGGGATGGGTGGCACGCGCGAGATAGGGACCTGGGTCGGGGCGGTCTCTGGAACGAGGGAAAACGGGGATGGTGGCGGCGGGATGGCGGCTGAGTGGAAGGAGGTAGGCTAGGGGAATTAGGGTTTGGGGATTCCAGACTGGGCCAGGCCGGCGGGGTTGTAGGTAGCTTGGCCCAACGGCCGGGCTGTCTCCCCCGATTTAATAAAACATTTATATGTAAAATTTGTTTGTTTTAGACTTAATAAAAGATTTTCTAGATAGTTTTAGACATATCTATTATTCAGAAAGACTATGTGTTAATTTGAAATAAAAGGAGGGGACTATTCGAAAAACAAAAATATGGTTTTAGCGAAAAATAATTATACGAGGATATGCATGATGATGTCATGATGATGCACAAAATAAAACAACATGCGATTTCTAATAGTGGTTTTACCCAGGGTGCTACACTCACGGAGCCAGAATACGAGACGGAGGAGGGCCAGGGCCTGGCCACACACCCCCTAGGCGCGAGTCCACCCAGGTCGTGCCAGGGCATGGTGTGGGCCCCCTGGCCGGCCACCGACCTTGCCTCTTTCGCCTATAAGAGCCTCCCGATACCAAAACCCTAAATCGTCAAGCCTCCAGCCACGAAAGTTCCATGGCCTTGCCACGAAGGGAGATTTGGGGACAGAGAGTCTCCGGCACCCTCTGGGGACGGGGAAGTGCCCCCGGAGCCATCTCCATTGATCTCCACCACCATCTCCATCACCATTGCTGATTCCCATGATGAGGAGGGAGTAGTTCTCTCTCGAGGCTAAGGGTTCTACCGGTAGCTATGTGTTCATCTCTCTCTCTCTCTATGCATGATCATATTGTGATCATGAGCTTTGTAATCAAGTAGATCTACCTTGCTACTCAAGTGCTTAATAGATCTCTGCTCTCCCCATGTGTGTGAAAGTGACAGCATGCACACCATGGTGGCACTTAGGCTAGAGATTACAAATACTTGTTATGAGTTATATTTGGAGTTGGATGTCTTTATGAAATTGTGGTGTTTGTTGGACCTATCTAGTACTCAAGGTGACAGTGTGGGGTTATCTAGATGGGAAAGGCTTACTTTGAGGTGTGCTGTTATAGCCCTACCATCGATTAGAGTGTCCAACCAGAGAGTAGTTAAGAGTAGTATCATAAAGAGGAATATATTTATATGAGAGTGTTCACTAGTGAAAGTATGATCCCTAGGCCTTGTTTCTAAGCATTGATACACCGTTTTCTACTAGATCTGTTACATGTTTGCTTGCTTCCATCTTTATTTCAGTTTGCCTTTAGTCTCTTCCACGCCATCAAGTTATTTTCTATCACCGTTACCACTTATAATTATCCATACCACTTGTATTTCACTATCTCTTTGCTGAACTAGTGCACCTATACACCTGACAAGTGTACTGGGTGTGTTGGGGACACAAGAGACTTCTTGTATCTTGATTGCAGGGTTTCTTGAGAGGGAATACCTTTGACCACTTCCTCCCTGAGTTCGATAAACCTTGGGTGATCCACTTAAGGGAAAACTTGCTGCTGTTCTACAAACCTCTGAACTTGGAGGCCCAACAACTGTCTACAAGAATAGAAGTGCGTAGACATCATGGATATGACGCTACTAGGGAGCAAGATCAAAGTGATAGTTCTCGAGGAGATGGCCCCTCCTACTGGTAACATGGGGGCACTCAAGGAGGTTTGGGTGCGGCTCCATGGAATTCCAAACACCTTGCTTTCAGAGGACTGCTTGATGGCTGCGATGATCCTTGTTGGCAAACCGGTTGATGTTTATGCGCTCTTGATCTTTAAGGAACCTAAGGTTATGTTGATGAAATTCATCTCCCCGGTTCTAGAAAAGCTAGCCTTTTCCTTTGTGGTCTTCGTCAATGGAGAAGGCTTCAAGATTGATGTGATTCCAAAGAAGCGTGGGAAATGAACCAGTGTGGCTCCTCCACCTCCACCTGCTAAGGACCAAGACCAGGAGGACAAGGATGCTAAGACTGATGATTGTACCTCCCCTGATCCTCATTGGAAGCACTAGAAGGGAAACAATGGGGTAAAGGTTTCTCCAGTGGGTCCTAAAGGTAAAGAGGTGGAGGCGGGTCAGTGTGTTGTGTCGATCGGTGGCAGCAATGGAGGGAAGACTAGATCCTTCAAGAGGGTGGTGTCTAAACTGACAAAGGACAAGGACACTAGCAGCACGCTAGTGGCTCCCACCTGTGAGACCTTTGATCGTCTGTCCCCTCCTTTTGCTTCAGTCGCGGTGCAAATGAGGAAGTTTAACCAGTACATCTCTCACATGTCATCTCCATCCTTTGCTGAGAAACTCGTTGAAGTCGTCTCGCCTCTTCCACCCTCCTTTCTCCCCACCTCCAAGAAGGCTCCGGCGTCTCTGATATCCTCTGAGTCGCTAGAGGAATCGTCGAAAGATGGGGAAAGAGTCCATATCCCATCCGTTACCCCTAGGAAGATGCAACGTATGTCGGAGGCTGAGAACAGGGAGATTGGCTGGGAGAGCCCTGATGGGTGGGAATTTGAGAAGGAAAGTCTGGCTAACCACACCAAGAAGCTTAAATCAGCCAAAGTGAACCCTCTGATGACCCACAAGTATATGGGGTGTATCGCAGTATTTTCGATAAGTAAGAGTCATTGGATGTGTGTTCTTCTCACAGACCACATATCACTAGTGTCATTGCATGTGCGTTCTTCCCAAATACCACACATGGATCCACCAGTGTCATTGCATGTGTCTTCTTCTCACAAACCATATCATGAACCACACCCAGTGTCATTGCATGTGTGTTCTTCTCATAGACCACACATGGATCCACCAGTGTCATTGCATGTGTGTTCTTCTCACAAACCATATCATGAACCACACCCAGTGTCATTGCATGTGTGTTCTTCTCATTAACCCCACATGGATCTACCGGTGTCATTGCATGTCCGCTATTTTCATTAACCACAGCTAGAGTCATTGCATGTGTGTTCTTTTCACAAACCACATATCACCAGAGTCATTGCATGTGTGTTCTTCTCATGAACCACACATGGATCCACCAGTGTCATTGCATGTGTGTTCTTCCCACAGACCACACATGGATCCACCAGTGTCATTGCATGTGCGTTCTTCCCATGAACCACACATGGATCCACCAGTGTCATTGTATGTCTGCTCTTCCCATGAACCACAGCTAGAGTCATCGCATGCTTGCTCTTTTCATGAGTCATAGCTAGAGTCATTGCATGTGTGTTCTTCTTCCAAACCATATCATGAACCACACCTAGTGTCATTGCATGTGTGTTCTTCTCACAAACCACACATGGATCCACCGGTGTCATTGCATGTCTACTCTTCTCATTAACCACAGCTAGAGTCATTGCATGTCTGTTCTTTTTACAAACCACATATCACCAGAATCATTGCATGTGTGTTCTTCCCATGAACCACACATGGATCCACCAGTGTCATTGCATGTGTGTTCTTCTCACAAACCACACATGGATCCACCCAGTGTCATCGCATGTCTGCTCTTTTCATGAACCACAGCTAGAGTCATTGCATGTGTGTTCTTCTCACAGACCACATATCACCTGTGTCATTGCATGTGTGTTCTTCCCACAGACCACACATGGATCCACCAGTGTCATTGCATGTGTGTTCTTCCCACAGACCTCACATGGATCCACCCAGTGTCATTGCATGTGTGTTCTTCCCATGAACCACGGCTAGAGTCATTGCATGCGTGTTCTTCTCACAAACCATATCATGAACCAAACCCAGTGTCATTGCAAGTGTGTTCTTCTCATTAACCACACATGGATCCACCGGTGTCATTGCATGTCTGCTCTTCTCATTAACCACAGCTAGAGTCATTGCATGTGTGTTCTTCTCACAAACCACATATCACCAGAGTCATTGCATGTGTGTTCTTTTCACAAACCACACATGGATCGACCAGTGTCATTTCATGTGTCTTCTTCCCATGAACCACACATGGATCCACCAGTGTCATCACATGTCTGCTCTTTTCATGAACCACAGATAGAGTCATTTGCATGTGTGTTCTTCTCACAGACCACATATCACATGTGTCATTGCATGTGTGTTCTGCCCAAAGACCACACATGGATCCACCAGTGTCATTGCATGTGTGTTCTTCCCATGAACCACACATGGATCCACCCAGTGTCATTGCATGTGTGTTCTTCCCATGAACCATAGCTAGAGTCATTGCATGCGTGTTCTTCTCACAAACCATATCATGAACCACACCCAGTGTCATTGCATGTGTGTTCTTCTCATTAACCCCACATGGATCCACCGGTGTCATTGCGTGTCTTCTCTTCTCATTAACCACAGCTAGAGTCCTTGCATGTCTGTTCTTTTCACATACCACATATCACCAGAGTCATTGCATGTGTGTTCTTCCCATTAACCACAAATGGATCCACCAGTGTCATTGCATGTGTGTTCTTCTCACAAACCACACATGGATCCACCCAGTGTCATTGCATGTGTGTTCTTCCCATGAATCACACATGGATCCACCAGTGTCATTGCATGTCTACTCTTTTCATGAACCACAGCTAGAGTCATTGGATGTGTGTTCTTCTCACAGACCACATATCACCAGTGTCATTGCATATGTGTTATTCTCACAAACCATATCATGAACCACACCCAGTGTCATTGCATGTGTGTTCTTCTCACAGACCACACATGGATCCACCAGTGTCATTGCATGTGTGTTCTTATCACAAACCATATCATGAACCACACCCAGTGTCATTGCATGTGTGTTCTTCTCATTAAAACCACATGGATCCACCGGTGTCATTGCATGTCTGCTCTTTTCATTAACCACAGCTAGATTCATTGCGTGTGTGTTCTTTTCACAAACCACATATCACCCGAGTCATTGCATGTGTGTTATTCTCATGAACCACACATGGATCCACCAGTGTCATTCCATATGTGTTCTTCCCACAGACCACACATGGATCCACCAGTGTCATTGCATGTGTGTTCTTCCCATGAACCACACATGGATCCACCAGTGCCATTGTATGTCTACTCTTCCCATGAACCACAGCTAGAGTCATCGCATGCGTGGTCTTTTCATGAACCACAGCTAGAGTCATTGCATGTGTGTTCTTCTTACAAACCATATCATGAACCACACCGAGTGTCATTGCATGTGTGTTCTTCTCAGAAACCACACATGGATCCACCAGTGTCATTGCATGTCTGCTCTTCTCATTAACCACAGTTAGAGTCATTGCATGTCTGTTCTTTTCACAAACCACATATGACCAGAGTCATTGCATGTGTGTTCTTACCATGAACCACACATGGATCCACCAGTGTCATTGCATTTGTGTTCTTCTCACAAACCACACATGGATCCACCCAGTGTCATTGCATGTGTGTTCTTCCCATGAACCACACATGGATGCACCAGTGTCATTGCATGTCTGCTCTTTTCATGAACCACAGCTAGAGTCATTGGATGTGTGTTCTTCTCACAGACCACATATCACCAGTGTCATTGCATGTGTGTTCTTCCCAAAGACCACGCATGGATCCACCAGTGTCATTGCATCTGTGTTCTTCTCACAAACCATATCATGAACCACACCCAGTGTCATTGCATGTTTGTTCTTCTCACAGATCACACATGGATCCACCAGTGTCATTGCATGTGTGTTCTTCTCACAAACCATATCATGAACCACACCCAGTGTCATTGCATGTGTGTTCTTCTCATTAACCCCACATGGATCCACCGGTGTCATTGCATGTCTGCTCTTTTCATTAACCACAGCTAGAGTCATTGCATGTGTGTTCTTTTCACAAACCACATATCACCAGAGTCATTACATGTGTGTTCTTCTCATGAACCACACATGGATGCACCAGTGTCATTGCATGTGTGTTCTTCCCATAGACCACACATGGATCCACCAGTGTCATTGCATGTGTGTTGTTCCCATGAACCACACATGGATCCACCAGTGTCATTGTATGTCTGCTCTTCCCATGAACCACAGCTAGAGTCATCGCATGCGTGCTCTTTTCATGAGTCACAGCTAGAGTCATTGCATGTGTGTTCTTCTTACAAACCATATCATGAACCACACCTAGTGTCATTGCATGTGTGTTCTTCTCACAAACCAGACATGGATCCACCATTGTCATTGCATGTCTACTCTTCTCATTAACCACAGCTAGAGTCATTGCATGTTTATTCTTTTCACAAACCACATATCATCAGAATCATTGCATGTGTGTTCTTCCCATGAACCACACATGGATCCACCAGTGTCATTGGATGTGTGTTCTTCTCACAAACCACACATGGATCCACCCAGTGTCATCGCATGTCTGCTCTTTTCATGGACCACAGCTAGAGTCATTGCATGTGTGTTCTTCTCACAGACCACATATCACCTATGTCATTGCATGTGTGTTCTTCCCACAGATCACACATGGATCCACCAGTGTCATTGCATGTGTGTTCTTCCCACAGACCTCACATGGATCCACCCAGTGTCATTGCATATGTGTTCTTCCCATGAACCACAGCTAGAGTCATTGCATGCGTGTTCTTTTCACAAACCATATCATGAACCACACCCAGTGTCATTGCATGTGTGTCCTTCTCATTAACCACACATGGATCCACCGATGTCATTGCATGTCTGCTCTTCTAATTAACCACAGCTAGAGTCATTGCATGTGTGTTCTTCTCACAAACCACATATCACCAGAGTCATTGCATGTGTGTTCTTCCCACAGACCACACATGGATCAACCAGTGTCATTGCATGTGTGTTCTTCCCATGAACCACACATGGATCCACCAGTGTCATCGCATGTCTGCTCTTTTCATGAACCACAGCTAGAGTCATTGCATGTGTGTTCTTCTCATAGACCACATATCACATGTGTCATTGCATGTGTGTTCTTCCCAAAGACCACACATGGATCCACCAGTGTCATTGCATGTGTGTTCTTCCCATGCACCACACATGGATCCACCCAGTGTCATTGCATGTGTGTTCTTCCCATGAACCACAGCTAGAGTCATTGCATGCGTGTTCTTCTCACAAACCATATCATGAACCACACCCAGTGTCATTGCATGTGTGTTCTTCTCATTAACCCCACATGGATCCACCGGTGTCATTGCATGTCTTCTCTTCTCATTAACCACAGCTAGAGTCCTTGCATGTCTTTTCTTTTCACAAACCACATATCACCAGAGTCATTGCATGTGTGTTCTTCCCATGAACCACACATGGATCCACCAGTGCCGTTGCATGTGTGTTCTTCTCACAAACCACACATGGATCCACCCAGTGTCATTGCATGTGTGTTCTTCCCATAAACCACACATGGATCCACCAGTGTCATTGCATGTCTGCTCTTTTCATGAACCACAGCTAGAGTCATTGGATGTGTGTTCTTCTCACAAACCACATATCACCAGGGTCATTGCATGTGAGTTCTTCCCAAAGACCACACATGGATCCACCAGTGTCATTGCATGTGTGTTCTTCTCGCAAACCATATCATGAACCACACCAAGTGTCATTGCATGTGTGTTCTTGTCACAGACCACACATGGATCTACCAGTGTCATTGCATGTGTGTTCTTCTCACAAACAATATCATGAACCACACCAAGTGTCATTGCATGTGTGTTCTTCTCATTAACCCCACATGGATCCACCGGTGTCATTGCATGTCTGCTCTTTTCATTAACCACAGCTAGATTCATTGCACGTGTGTTCTTTTCACAAACCACATATCACCCGAGTCATTGCATGTGTGCTCTTACCACAGACCACACATGGATCCACCGGTGTCATTGCATGTGTGTTCTTCCCATGAACCACACATGGATCCACCAGTGTCATCGCATGTCTGATCTTTTCATGAACCACAACTAGAGTCATTGCATGTGTGTTCTTCTCACAGACCACATATCACCAGAGTCATTGCATGTGTGTTCTTCCCACAGACCACACATGGATCCACCAGTGTCATTGCATGTGTGTTATTCCCATGAACCACACATGGATCCACCAGTGTCATCGCATGTCTGCTCTTTTCATGAACCACAGCTAGAGTCATTGCATGTGTGTTCTTCTCAAAGACCACATATCACCTGTGTCATTGCATGTGTGTTCTTCCCACTGACCACACATGGATCCACCAGTGTCATTGCATGTGTGTTCTTCCCACAGACCACACATGGATACAGTTAGAGTCATCGCATCTCTGCTCTTTTCATGAACCACATCTAGAGTCATTGCATGTGTGTTCTTCTTACAAACGATATCATGAATCACACCCAGTGTCATTGCATGTGTGTTTTTCTCATTAACCACACATGGATCCACCGGTGTCATTGCATGTCTGATCTTCTCATTAACCACAGCTAGAGTCATTGCATGTCTGTTCTTTTCACAAACCACATATCACCAGAGTCATTGCATGTGTGTTCTTCCCACAGACCACACATGGATCCACCGGTGTCATTGCATGTGTGTTCTTCCCATGAACCACACATGGATCCACCAGTGCCATCGCATGTCTTCTCTTTTCATGAACCACAACTAGAGTCATTGCATGTGTGTTCTTCTCACAGACCACATATCACCAGAGTCATTGCATGTGTGTTCTTCCCACATACCACACATGGATCCACCGGTGTCATTGCATTTGTGTTATTCCCATGAACCACACATGGATCCACCAGTGTCATCGCATGTCTGCTCTTTTCATGAACCACAGATAGAGTCATTGCATGTGTGTTCTTCTCATAGACCACATATCACCTGTGTCATTGCATGTGTGTTCTTCCCACACACCACACATGGATCCACCAGTGTCAGTGCATGTGTGTTCTTCCCACAGACCACACATGGATACAGTTAGAGTGATCGCATGTCTGCTCTTTTCATGAACCACAGCTAGAGTCTTTGCATGTGTGTTCTTCTTACAAACCATATCATGAACCACACCCAGTGTCATTGCATGTGTGTTCTTCTCATTAACCACACATGGATCCACCGGTGTCATTGCATGTCTGATCTTCTCATTAACCACAGCTAGAGTCATTGCATGTCTGTTCTTTTCACAAACCACATATCACCAGAGTCATTGCATGTGTGTTCTTCCCACAGACCACACATGGATCCACCGGTGTCATTGCATGTGTGTTCTTCCCATGAACCACACATGGATCCACCAGTGTCATCGCATGTCTGCTCTTTTCATGAACCACAACTAGAGTCATTGCATGTGTGTTCTTCTCACAGACCACATATCACACGAGTCATTGCATGTGTGTTCTTCCCACAGACCACACATGGATCCACCAGTGTCAATGCATGTGTGTTATTCCCATGAACCACACATGGATCCACCAGTGTCATCGCATGTCTGCTCTTTTCATGAACCACAGCTAGAGTCATTGCATGTGTGTTCTTCTCACAGACCACATATCACCTCTGTCATTGCATGTGTGTTCTTCCCACAGACCACACATGGGTCCACCAGTGTCATTGCATGTGTGTTCTTACCATAAACCACACATGGATCCACCAGTGTCATTGCATGTGTGTTCTTCTCATTAACCACACATGGATCCACCGGTGTCATTGCATGTCTGCTCTTCTCATTAACCACAGCTAGAGTTATTGCATGTCTGTTCTTTTCACAAACCACATATCACTCGAGTCATTGCATGTGTGTTCTTCCCATAGACCACACATGGATCCACCGGTGTCATTGCATGTGTGTTATTCCCACAGACCATATCATGAACCACACCCAGTGTCATTGCATGTGTGTTCTTCTCATGAACCACAGCTAGAGTCATTGCATGCGTGTTCTTCTCACAAACCATATCATGAACCACACCGAGTGTCATTGCATGTGTGTTCTTCTCATTAACCACACATGGATCCACCGGCGTCATTGTATGTCTGCTCTTTTCATTAACCACGGCTAGAGTCATTGCATGTCTGTTCTTTTCACAAACCACATATCACCAGAGTCATTGCATGTGGGTTCTTCCCACAGACCACACATGGATTTACCAGTGTCATCGCATGTCTGCTCTTTTCATGAACCACATCTAGAGTCATTGCATGTGTGTTCTTCTCACAAACCACATATCACCAGAATCATTGCATGTGTGTTCTTCCCACAGACCACACATGGATCCACCAGTGTCATTGCCTGTGTGTTATTCTCACAAACCACATAAGGATCCACCGATGTAATTGCATGTGTGTTCCTCTCATAAACCACACATGGATCCACTGGCGGCATCGCATGTCTGCTCTTTTCATGAACCACAGTTAGAGTCATCGCATGTTTGCTCTTTTCATGAACCACAACTAGAGTCATTGCATGTGTGTTCTTCTTACAAACTATATCATTAACCACAGCTAGAGTCATTGCATGTGTGTTCTTCTCGTTAACCACACATGGATCCACCAGTGTCATTGCATGTGTGCTCTTCTCATTAACCAGAGCTAGAGTCACTTCATGTCTATTCTTCCCACAAACCACATATGACCAGAGTCATTGCATGTGTGTTCTTCCCACAAACCACATATCACCGGTGACATTGCATATCTGCTCTTCTCATTAACCATAGCTAGATCCACCCGTGTCATTGGATGCATGTTCTTTTCATAAACTGCATTTGGATACTAATTAACCTTAGGAGAGCCCTAACCTTAGCGTTAGACCGAGTCTTCTAGAAGGCATGCCCTCACAGTTGTTCTGCTTGTCGATTGTTACATACCGTTCGATCGGGGCGCTTGGACGATTGGGATGGTTTTCGTGAGATCGATCTGCGAGTAGTCTGTTCTGCGGCATGATTGGCCACGCTTGCTCTGGACAAACTGGCAACACCGGGGGCTCCCCTGTTGCGAGTGTCATGACACGAGTTGAGCAGGCCATATCCCAGTGTCACGTCCCCATTACTTCTCTTCCTCCCCGTACTTCTCTTCCTTCCCCTCGAAGCCACTTTCCCCACTTCACTCCCATCCTGCCGTATCCGCAAGGCGACGGAGCCGCTATCCCAATCCCCTCTCTGGCAGCCACCCCCCTCCCCTCTCACCATGGGTTCAAGGGGAGACGACGAGGAAACGCGTCGTGACGACAGGGACGGTGATTTCGATGTGAGTCGTCTCATCTCTATCTCTATCATCCATGGCCAGTTATCTATTTTTTGAGCCAGATCTACTCCGTTTACTCATGCGCGTATGATGTGTTAGGCCAACCAGACGATGTATGACATTGACTATCACGGTTTAGCGGATGAAGACAGTCCTCTGCTATGTAAACATGGATATGTGCCTGCTAAATTTGTAGCGTTCGAAGGACGAAACACAGGCAGGAGGTTTCTACGGTGTCAAGGACATCGTGCAATGATGTGAGGCGGAAGTTGCGGTGTTATCAAATGGGTAGATCCAGAGTGGCCCAAATCGATGTAGAAAACGCTGGACAAACTATGGGAAATGACTGTTGAGTTGAAAGAATCCGCATTCAGCTCACTTCTTGACAATGTTGAGATGAAGCTATGGGAACCAGTTGACACGACCAAGCATAAGCGAGATCTAATGGGGGTGGAAGACAAGGTTAGCAAAGTCGAGACGGAGAGGGACGCGGTGTTGGCCCTGAAGGCTAAAGCAGAGCAAGAACTGACTCAAGCAAGGAAGGATCTTCACCAGGCCAAAGTCCTGCAGTTCACAACTACGAGTATTGACAAGTGCATGAGGAAAGATGCAGAGAAACAATTGAAGCTATGCAAGGAAGATGCTAAAAGGAAGGAGCAGACGATTCGATCCTTGCTCTCGCAGGAAGATGCGCATAGGGCTAAGATTAGGAAGATCAAGGAGATGTGTGTTAACTAGTTCTATTTAGCTTAATCCCCATGTCTTTTTAAGTTGTAATAGTTGTACTTGTTGACCTAGCGGTCTGAACTATTGGCCTCGGAGTCCTGGGAGTAAAAAACTTGGTTGCCCGTTAATCTGTCTTAACCCTGCATTACTTCCTTTTGTCTGAGCAATGCCCCTTGGATATTCCGCCCGTCGCTTCGTTGTCCTCGTGTACAAATAGGAGGCGCCACAGCTCGTCGCTTTGTCGCCCATCCCCTCGCCCTCTCCAATCTCCACCGCGCCGTCCATCCCCTCGCTCCCTCTCCAATCTCCACCGCGCCGCCATGGAGATGCCCTCGCTGAACTTCTACGAGGGGGTGATGTTCTCGCACTTCGACATCCTCGCGTCGCCGGCCGCGACGGTGCCCCACGGATGGTGCATCAGCTATGCGGGGGTGCCGGTGGCTCCGCTCCTCGTCCCCGGCGGAGCCGTGATGGAGAAATCAGCGTGATGCCGCCCGGATGCCAGCGTGGAAGAGCGCTGCCCGATACGTGGCGGCCAGCGATCGGTCGGCGCTGTTCAGAATGAGTGGAAGGCCAAGATTGGCAACGCGCCGTTCTGGTAGCGTGGTGCACCGGGATCTCCGCAACTGAGAAGGGCGGGAGAGGTTCTGGTCCATCCCTGGACGGACCAAGTTCACCGTCATCGTCGCTGCTCACCGCGAAGAGGTGCTCTGTCTCGCGTACAATGCGGAAATCGTGGAGGTTCCGTCCGACGAAGACGAGGAAGCCGGCGGCTCGGAGGACAGTGGCAGCGGAAGTGAAATTGTTGACTAGTTGGTTGAATTAATGTAGGATGTGAAATCGCACCTTTGTTTAGAAGAATTTGTAGTTGAATTAATGAAATGCCTCGATTTAGATCTCTGTCTCGATTAATTTGTGGAAGAATATTTATGATTTAGATCAATTTCTGCCTTGATTTAGATCTCTGTCCCGGATTGGGAACGTGACCGTGGACCAAAGACCCCTTTTCTACTAGTGTATTTTGACATTGGTGATTTGTTTAAACGTAATCTACATGGATTTGGCCGCATGCAAATGGCACAACCACAATTTATAAAGTGGAAGCACGTACACCCGGTTACTGGAGATCCGGGAGCTTCGCCAGATGCAGGGGATGCAGGAGCAGAGAGGCGGTGAGATAGACAGGCTCAAGATTAGGCCAGGAAGTGGTACCCATTTCATCCTCATTTGGGCATTATCGGTGAGAACATTGCTATTTATGTTGTCACGTCGTTGTGCAGCATCTGAAATAAGTTGCTGCTTCGTGGAGTGTGGCATCTTAAATAATTTATTTCTGTGCCACTTACATTCCATCGTATTTGGAGACCTCCTGCCCCTCACCAATCGTGGAACCGGATCCTTGTTTTCAGAGAGCAGTGGCACAATCATAATTTCGGATTCAACTACTGACTCGGGCGTTTCCAAACCCTAAGTCGCTCTACATTTTACCTAGAGAATGTGGGTAGATTGTTTCGCCAAGCAACATGCCCCACACAGAGCTCCAGAATTTAACAGAATTACATATATAGGTTCAAGTTCAACACACTACTATGCATCTTCATTGACAGCAGCCTTCTTCCGCAGCCTGGGTGTCAAGCCTTCACGTCCAATGGCTTCTTCATTTCCTGCCTTCTTCCTCTTCCTCGGTGCCAATTTTCTTAGCTTCACGTACTCTGCATCGCCGGGACAATGGGCACCAAAATCGTGTCCAGCATCATCTTTCCACTCGTTTTTAATTTCTTCGGGCAGCAAAATGGTGACCAGCGGTCATGTTTCTAACCTTGTGGCGCTTCCTGTCAAAGAAACAAGACTGTTGCATAACTGCCCAATATCTACAGAGTAAATAAAACAAAAATTACAATTCAGCACAAACATGCGAACCCCAAGCGACCTTTGCTTACCAGGAGCTAATTGCGTTCGAGCAACCACCCTGTCCAAGAATAGAAGGGCGACTCCTAGTTGCAGCAGCTTCCACATCTAGTACATCACAATTCAGCTCAAACATGCAATCTGAAGCATACCTTTTCATCAACCCCATTAGCTGACTGTCACACGATATAGGAACCATGATGCCACGTTCATCCATGAAGCTGAACTTTGCAGTCTGCTTCGGCCATACTTCAACATGATTACGCAGAGCAGCAACCATACCAGATATAGTGCAGATCTGCACAAGTGCTTCTTCCATCGTGAAACAATGGCTTCCATACCACTTTCCCTTGGAGTCGTACCTGTAGAGGACTACCGTAACCAGGTAAGGAGGGTCCACGCAGATCCCACTTGATAGAAAATTGTGGACAAAATATGTTTGTCAGCGTTGGGCTAACGAACAATTTGAGGTTCAGTAGCCAGCTAGCAGTTGTAATTAGTGCGAATAGCAAAGAGAAGGGTAGCTCACCCGCTTGTAGGCACACTTATTCTTCCTTGATAGTAGGATCTGCCATCCTCCAAACTGCTCGGCTCGTCGGCGGCAGAGGCGGGCTAGAGCCTCGCAATGGTGGCTACGACATGCGCCATTGGAGCTCGGTATCAGCGACTGGGCGCAGCAACTGGGCGCAGCAACTTGGCCCTAGAAGTCAAATGTCCGAAGGGATCGTCCTGCCTAGAGGGTGGATTCCGATGCCGCCGGTGCTAGGGGAAAGATGGGAATGGATTTGTGAAATTGGTCAACACATCCAATCTACTTAGCTGCTCGATTTGCCTAAGAGGTTGCCGCGTTGGCGCCCGCGTCACGGATAGATAACCGACATGTGGGTCCCGACCGTCTACTTCACGGGGCGGTTTAATGGAATGTTTGTATTTGGCAGGGGTGAGATGAGTTTGCCTCGAAATGGCCCCTCTCAGTAGTTGGCGGCCCAACTTTTCGAAACACGGTAATTTCAGGCAACTTAGGTACCGCCATGCGCTAGCCTGCCAACTTTGGTAACACAGACGAACATGCCCCCCCTGTGGCCCATCTCCACTTCCCCTTCTAGCAACCTTCGTCTTCTGGAAAAATAGAACTTTCCATGTATTTTCCCAGATTTTCTGATCTTCGCGAATTTTGCCTCAAAACAGCCCCTTTTCCATCAGAATCCTAACTCCAGCGGTCCATGCTCCAAAAGTCATCACCTATGATGAAATTACATAAGTATCATCTCTTAATATGAAATATATCAATGAATAACAGTAAACTATGATATAGAATAGTGATGTAAAATGGACGTATCAACTCGCCCCAAGCTTAGACTTCGCTTGTCCCCAAGCAAAACTGAGCTCAATAAACATGACCTCAGGTTTATGGAGTGAAGAGTCGATAAAAGAATACGGACAAGAAGCATCACATTCATCAATACATAAATCATAATGGAAGACAACTCACTATTATATACTTAACTTGCAATAAGTAAAGGAAACACAATAAAGATGCATAAAGTAAATCATAATTGGTAATGGCAAACTTAGCTCTTGTTCAAAGAATAGTTGACAATTTGTAGGAGTTCACAAATAACTGGTTTTCAATGATAGCTTTCAAAGTAATAAACACTATGATAAGAGCAACGTGCAAAACAAGGAACATAAGAAACATGATTGAATAAATCATCATATGAATGAATGAAACACAACAACTCAAAATACTTGATGAGATAGAAGGGAATAGGTTTATTGACTCAACTAAGAAGTAAAAAAGAAAGGCCCTTCGCAGAAGGAAGCAGGGATTCCAAGTTTCATAAAGAGCTTCCAAAAATTATGGTACTTACTAGCTTTCAACTCTCATTGCCCCTATCACAGGCATCTTTGGGTGATTAAGGTTAAAGTGACACAACTAAGAGGATATGCTTGACAAGTTATAAGTTGAAATCTCATGCCCCTTTCTTACGAGTAACGAACCTCATGCTACTCAACTTCAGTCACAAGTAAGCTCTTGTCATTGTAAGTACATATGTATCATAGAGAACCGCCAACGGGGTACCCCTTGCACATGATACAGGAGCTATCCCATAATCAAAATGACAAGGCAAGCTGTAGCATCCCAATTGTCTAACAATTGCAATTCTACTAGCCTAGTCTACATAGATGCTACTTCCTATATATAATTGTTGCATCATAATAATATCATGCTCATGTCATCATGCCTCCTTGCATTTGAGCATCATATAAAACCCTTTTTGTTTTGGTTCTTATCTCATATGCATTGTAAATTGTATTTGCCTCTTGATATTGTATTTGGTTCTTGATATATTGTTTAATGCCCAAGTCGAGTTGGGGGCATATCTTTTATTAACTCCACCACCTTTTCTTTCACCACCTTATAATTCCACCATCCAACTAAATATGAGCTTTGCACTTTATTTGAGTTTACCTCTAGCTCATGTGGGTTGGGATGGATCCAATTCTTTTCCACATGCTCTCATCTTAGCATCATGTTGTTTTCACATTATTGATATATGAGAGCCACTTGGCCACCTTTGCATGCCTTGTGAGTGGAACCCTTTTTCCTAGCTTCCATATGGATTATTATGGATTTATGCTCATGTGGGAATATTTTTGGGACTAGTAATCATCTAGTGGAACATACACACTAGCATGTCCCATTTTATTTCAAACATGGCCATCTCCAACTACTCCACATGGGGCATCCTTTCATTTCTTTTGCTTGGCTTTATTCCACCTTTGGAAATGCATAATAATAATGCCATGTAATAAAATTGTTCTCACAAGAATCAACATGGCAATAAATATTTTGCATGGGCCATGCAAGTGCCACCTTTTCTATTATTTGGTTTCTATTTGAATCTTGAGTGGATCATCATCTCTCTCTCTATCTTTTCTTTTGGCTTGATCTATTTTGATCTTGCTTAAACCCTAGCATCACATCCCTCTCTTTTCCTTGTCTAGATCTTGTGGGTGCTTGAGCTTGTCTTAACCATGCTTGATCTAGTCACAAGGAATCACCCTATCCATCTCTCTCTCTCTAAAACCCTAATCTACCATACCCCCATCAAGCCCTACACCTAATCTCCCCTCTTCACCATCCCCATGACCAAACCCTAGCTACCATGTTCCCCTCTCTCTCGGCCTTACCCCCTTTTTCCTCTAGCTGGCCCTACCTGGTTCCTCACCCTGGCCACCTAGCTACCTCCCCTCCCTAACCCGAGCCATACCTAACCCTAACCGAAGCTCCCAACCCTAGCTATCTAGCCCAAGCCTCCCCTCTCCCTCTCTTGCTCTCTCTGCCTTGGGGGCCCTACAACCGAACCTCCTCCCTGGCCTCACCGTCCCCACCTGGAAGCCTGTCCTGCCCTGCCCTGGCCGACCGAGCACGTGAGGAAGGAGGGAGAAAGGTGGCCGAGCCACCTTTTCCATCTCCCACTCGCCCACGGCATCCTCCCTCCCTCTGCTTTATCCCCATCTCCACGCCACCTCTGTCCTCTCCCAGATCTCCCCAGGGCCGTGCCCACCTACCCCTTCCTCCCCATCTACCCCTACCGCCTCCGTCTACCCCTTCGCCGGCAAAACCCTCGGCCGCCTTCGCCTTTCCTTTTCCGGCCGTCAGGCGTCTGTGAAGAGGCTGGAAGACCAAGGCCAACCATCTGTCACCCTGATCACGCCCGAGGAGGAGGAGGGCTGGAACAGCCAGACAAGCGTCGACCGGCGAAACCCTAGCTGCCCGGCCTGCGCCTCGTGACGATCACCAGCCTCTCTCGATCCAGCTCCACCAACATCTCCTCGGTGAGCCCCCAAACCCCTAGACATGCTACGCCTCGCCGCCGGGCCGGATCCATGTTCGTTTCGCCGAACAGCCTCGGTGCGCCGTGGTCGCGAGCCTCTGCCGTCCCTGCGTCGCCCACACCCTACCTAGCCGCGCAAGCGTAAGCCAGCACAACCCCCCTAGCCACCCCAGCGGTAGCCGCCGCCGCTCGCACGCGCGCGGTCGCGAGTTCGAGCCCGCGCGCCGCGCTCTGTCGCTGGCGTGCATCGATCTGTCGCCAACGCAGAGAAGAAGAGGAACAGTACGGGCCATGGTCGTTTTCCGCTTAACCCCCTGCCTCTTTTTCTGCATCAACCCGCGGTCCGTTGAGCCCCACCGTCAGTCTCGTCTTTGTTTTTGCAATTAGCACCCCCAGTTTCCCAGGCTCCCAACCCGCGATCCCCAGCTGGGCCACGTGGTTGTGCAAGGTTCACCCGCTGGCAGCTGGGCCCGCGAAGCCTCCAGGCCCACCTGTCTGTCTCTGAGTCTGGGCTAGCCCGCGGTGAGAAAAGCCTCTCCGCAGCCGTCTTTCTTGAGTGGCCAGGCCCCCACATGTACGTCTGTGGCTAGCTAACCCTGAGTAGAAAAAGTTTTTCTGCAATCTGTTTAAATTCAAATCTTTTCAAAATTAATTCAAATACAAATTTATTTCTGTTTTTAGATATCTTTTAAAATACAAACCCAATTAATACAAATAATATATGTTTTCAAAGCAGAAAAATGTGAGGAATTCAAATATGGCCTCTAAAATATATTCTGAACAATTAAAATTTCAAGTTGACTTAATTTACAATAAAATGCCGTTTTGACTTAAATAATTAATAACTTTTGTTTTATAACTCCAAATTTAATAAATGATATGTCTAAAATGATTAGCTCGACGAGACCTTTCTGTTTATGCATTCCATCATCTGTTTTGAAGCATGCATCATATAAATATAATGTGTACAGCAACTAATATGAGGATAAAATGGGATTAAAACTCAATAAAATGATTATTTCTTGTATTCCACATCTCACCCATGCCATGCTACATTATTGCCATGCAAATTGAGCATCATTCATCATGGCATGATTGTTTGCTTGATGCATTTAAATCATATGCTTGCGCACTTTATTTATGTTGGCCCTTGTTTGTTTGGTTCTTCTTCGAATAGACGCTGAGCAGTGGATATATCAAGATACCCAGGAGCACTACCCAGATCCTTCTCTCGCTTCAACTGAGCTGCCAGGCAAGCACTACCACATGCTTGCATACATATAGTACCTATTGCCTCTATCTTATTCTTGCATCATTGAGTCGCGATTGCATTAATCTGAATCCCAAGTACTGCATAGCCTTTACTTTTAAACCCCACCGAAGCTTGTTCCTCCATCCCATGAGTCATTACTACAGGAGTTGTTTGAGCCATGCGAGTCGTAGAACAGCATGTGTAGGGTATGTGAGTGTCTGATGGATAACGAGGTACCTAAACAACTTAACCTAAGTAGTAATGGGATAACTAATGAAAGTGGCATCGGTGAGCCATATTCGCTATTTGGTTTTTCAGGCTCACTTGTGTCCGTAGGACCCAGTACTTGATTCTGTTCCTTGAATATTCGCTATCCACATCCGGAGGCTTATGAACCCCCGAGCCAGCTTGATTCATTCTTATTTCTTGGGGCCACAAACTAGTTTGAGGTTTTATTTACTATCCTGTACTTATGCCATGCTTTACCGCTTTATTTAAATTGTGCGAGTCAATTTGCTGTCTTGTTAGGAAGCGGAGTGTTTTAGCGGTGTCGACAAGCCAGTCCACATTTTGGGTTCGATCGTTCACAGCCATTGGCGCAAACCTTGAGGCCATCTCGGAGTCAGCTAACTTTGTTGCGGGTAGCTCAATGGGGTGGCCCCCTGAAATATTTCTGAATCTTGTGATCGCTTTGTCGTGACTGCCTCGTTGGGTTTTGATTTGGTTTTTCCGAGGCATATCAGTGTGTGTTGCTATTTGTGCACCCTGCAGGGTAAAAACTTCAAAGCCGTGTCGCGGTTATGGACGACTTGGAGCCAGTTTCTCGATCATAGACAAGCATAACTAAAGTACCGCTTTTAATTTGACTAGACTAGGCACCGACTAGTAAATAGTGCAATACTCACGGAATGGATAATAAAACCGCCAGCGGATGGGGGTTGTTCGTCGCTTCCTCGTCGATGGCGAGGAGGAGGATGGATCTGTGGATATTACCGTTATAACTGTTGTTATTAATTCATGGACATCCGTCTATCTCTAGTTAGGCGGATGGTTAGCGAGTATCTATAAAATTGTTAGGGTTTATCTTTTGCTGCAATTGCGTCACCCCAGGTTGTGTCCCCTTTAGAGACATAAAGACTTGCTGAGTACCCCTAGGGTCTCACACGATAAATTATTGGTTCAGATGAACAGGTACCCTCGCAAGATGGATCTTTGGGTGGAAGAGGCAGACGATGTGGGCAGCGGTCATTGGTGTAGAGATTCCGGAACGGGATCCGTGAGATCTGTAGGCGGGATGCGCTTATTTATGGGGCATCTTATGCCGATTTGCTTCTTATCCATACTCGGATTTTGTCTTCCGCTTCCGCCTGATACTCTGATGTTTGATGTATGAGGAGATATCCTAAACTATTATATCTATCTAGGATATTTGGATCTTGCTGTATGGCGTTGCTATATTTCCTTTCTTTTTAGATGGAATGGCTCTGATGTACTTTTGTATGGTGGCTTGCATACATACTCATTTGTGTATGTAGTTGATCCCTTCGCCTGCCGATTACGCCGCCCGTTCTTGTCCCGATGTTTAGAAATGGTTGGGACGGCCGAAAGGTCTACCTGAGTGGCATTTGGGCCCCGTACTATTTCAACCATTTCGCTCATCCGGGCTTGCAACTAGGAGCGTAATTCACCGAGGTAGTTACAATTGGTATCGAGCCATCCCGCCTTCAGTCTCAGCCAAATGGTCGTTGTCTGTCTAGCAAATATTTTTGGTAGTTATGTATACTAGGGAAAAACAAAACGCGAGAGTAGGACTGCTTCCATTTTTCTTCTTACCCACCCACCACCCTTTTCTGGTAAGGAAGTGTAACGTTTTCAATCCTCTTCTTAAAAATTCAAAATAGGATTCACGTGTTCTGGGTTTCCGTAGTACCATAGAAAGTGTGTGTGTGTGTAGTTCCTTGTCCATCTGTTGCATCCAACTTGTTATCACCATCTGCCTTTGGTTATCAACTGTTGGTACATTCCATACTGACAGGCTTTTGAAAACCGGCGCGATCTATCTGACTCCTTGTTAACCGGTGCCATCTTCTTAAGGGTGTCCTTCCTTCTAGCAACTTCACATTCTGTGAAACCATCAGTTGCTAATCTCTATCTGCTAAGTGATTTTGCGCATCTATTGGTATTTTAATGCCGAAAAATGCGGAAAATTTTTCTTTGGTACATCTATGTTTCCACACTCCTTTTCAGTCGTATGTGAAACATTATCTATCTCCCTTTTATCAGCATGTCCATGCTAACCTATTCTTTTGTCACCGGCGCTTAATCCTGGAGTTTCTCGTTATCATCAATTCTCTTGGGCTAATTACATAACATGTGTCGATCCGATGCTGATGATTGTAATTTGGCTCTCGGCATAGCTATATTCCACTCATGATAAGTGTCGATTGGAATATGGAAAATGCTATCAACGCTATCCTCCAAATGGTGAAGGTTATCTCCTGTGATTTTGAGGACACCGTGATCATATCGATGCATATTCAAGCATCTTTGGCAAACCGGAGTTTCTCAAAGCACTACGGCGGTCTATCATTTGTTCATCATGCTGCACATCTTTCTGAACCCCATATCTGCACAATTCTCCTGGATACGAGGGAATTGCATCTTTTCGTCTTTGATAGCTTTGCTTAAGGTATGAGCTATCATCGGTTCTTATCCAAGATCTCTTTATCTTTGTAACCGGTGACCCAATCGACAATGTGAACCAGGTGGCATTTCCCGTTCTTTTCCGGAGGACCAGATAATCTATTCTTCCAGTGCATCTTCTTCAACACGAACCCGTGCTCTTAATATTAATCTTTCTAAGAGCGTTGAGCTCAGAAAGTGTTTCGAGCATTTGTTCGTTTCTCCCGCCTTTTGAACTTGATATTCTGGGAATACCTTGTTAATCCTTGGTGGTATATGTTGATAATATGCTTGCCTATTCGATATCTATGGAAGGACATGGAAGATCATCTGTGTCTCTTTCTCTCAAGCTTCGTGAACACTGCCTGTGTGCAAAGTTCCCAAAGTGGAAATTCTGGCTTCTTGAAGTCACCTATCTCGGCCACGTCCTTCTGCTAAATACATTGCTTCAATTCTGGAATCAGCAAGTCCATTGTTAATTCCATCCTCCATCTTCAACCAATCCAGAGTTTTCCTTGTTGGCAAGTTATCATCGTCGTTCCGCTGAAGTTTTCCTCAAGACTGCTAAATCTCTCTCAATCATTTCAAGAACAACATGGAGTTCTTTCACCTCAGTCTCATCAAGTGATCCTTTGAAAACCTCTCGCTCTATCGTCTATGCTCAATCCACCGGAGGCCATGAAGACTTTTCAGATCTTTCGTAATCCTTCTGTTCAAGTTGGTGTTATCTTTTTCTTTATCTGTGGAATCTTGCAGTTGTCTCCGGATCTTCCTTCATATCTTTCCGGTGGCTTGTTACTTATGATATGATGACAACATCATCACCCTTACCTATCTTGGATCCGGCGAATCGTTTGCATCTATCCTTGTTTTCGAACGGAGTTCCATGAGCTCTCCTTATCAATACCTTCAGTCTGTTTTGGTAGTTGGGTTGCATGGTTTTCTTATTCATGTGCGGAGTAATGCTTTGAGTGCGGGATGGAGTAGCTACCATACCACTACTCTTATTATTCGCTCTTGTACATTGAATTGGTGAATTAATGTGATTTCACTCATTCCCCGGAAGTTAGAAGTGGCCTTTATCCCTCGATACTTTTACTTCCGTCCTTGTGTTTCCGGAGTGTTCCCTCGAAGGAAGTAATCAATAATCTCTTGTTGGTGATCTCACTCTTTCTACACGGAGCAAAAACCTCAATTATCTGGTGGAAACAAACGCAAACTCTTTTCCGTCCTCGTCAATCTACCGGTGCTCGACATCCCCAAACAAGATGAAAGGAAACGATCTCTATCTTTGTGTCATCAACTCTTTTCTGTGGTAAAGCCAATTATGGTTGATGCCATCAGCCGCAAATCTATTGCGTTAGCCTCAAGGCTAAACAAAGCAATAAGTATCTCTACAATAAACTCCAGATCCTCCACACTCTTTGCTTCTCGGGATTCCACCATGATCTGGCTTCATATCCGTCTCTAGAAGTTATATCCGCGCACCTCAATTGCGTGATCCTTTGGTTCTTACCGGCACAACAAGAATCTAATCCGACGATGTCTAACTAAATCTTTCCGTTGATATCAAGGAACTCTGTTGTTTGAAGGCAATATTGTTTCCGCACTTCATTTCTCAAATCTGAGGGAACATACGATGCTATTGTCCTAGTGGTTCAAACTTCTCCAATCTAGTTTTTTTTTCTTTCTTCCGGCGAGACAAAGTTTTCATCATCTCTAGTACCAGTAAATCTTTAATCTTGACGGCGTGTCTTTCTTTATCCATGATACATCATCTTGTCTTTTCTTTCTCAAGTGGTTCTATTCTTTTATCTTGTTTCTTGAGAAAACCGGAGCTATGTCCATCCTATCCATCTTGTCTCACGACAATCCTTCAACTCTTTTAACCCGTTGTTTCTCAAGCAAAACGCAAGACTTGCATAAAGTCTAGAAAGTTTTGCAAGGTGTAGTGGTCGCACCATCCCGTTCTTCATCATCTTGGGAACGCAAGGATCACCTTCGTTCCGAACACCTGCCTCTCCTTGTGTTGTTTTCTTTTTCCTAGGAATCTCGGGGCGAGATTCTTGTTTAGTGGGGGAGAGTTGTAGCATCCCAATTGTCTAACAATTGCAATGCTACTAGCCTAGTCTACATAGATGCTACTTCCTATATATAATTGTTGCATCATAATAATATCATGCTCATGTCATCATGCCTCCTTGCATTTGAGCATCATATAAAACCCTTTTTGTTTTGGTTCTTATCTCATATGCATTGTAAATTGTATTTGCCTCTTGATATTGTATTTGGTTCTTGATATATTGTTTAATGCCCAAGTCGAGTTGGGGGCATATCTTTTATTAACTCCACCACCTTTTCTTTCACCACCTTATAATTCCACCATCCAACTAAATATGAGCTTTGCACTTTATTTGAGTTTACCTCTAGCTCATGTGGGTTGGGATGGATCCAATTCTTTTCCACATGCTCTCATCTTAGCATCATGTTGTTTTCACATTATTGATATATGAGAGCCACTTGGCCACCTTTGCATGCCTTGTGAGTGGAACCCTTTTTCCTAGCTTCCATATGGATTATTATGGATTTATGCTCATGTGGGAATATTTTTGGGACTAGTAATCATCTAGTGGAACATACACACTAGCATGTCCCATTTTATTTCAAACATGGCCATCTCCAACTACTCCACATGGGGCATCCTTTCATTTCTTTTGCTTGGCTTTATTCCACCTTTGGAAATGCATAATAATAATGCCATGTAATAAAATTGTTCTCACGAGAATCAACATGGCAATAAATATTTTGCATGGGCCATGCAAGTGCCACCTTTTCTATTATTTGGTTTCTATTTGAATCTTGAGTGGATCATCATCTCTCTCTCTATCTTTTCTTTTGGCTTGATCTATTTTGATCTTGCTTAAACCCTAGCATCACATCCCTCTCTTTTCCTTGTCTAGATCTTGTGGGTGCTTGAGCTTGTCTTAACCATGCTTGATCTAGTCACAAGGAATCATCCTATCCATCTCTCTCTCTCTCTAAAACCCTAATCTACCATACCCCCATCAAGCCCTACACCTAATCTCCCCTCTTCACCATCCCCATGACCAAACCCTAGCTACCATGTTCCCCTCTCTCTCGGCCTTACCCCCTTTTTCCTCTAGCTGGCCCTACCTGGTTCCTCACCCTGGCCACCTAGCTACCTCCCCTACCTAACCCGAGCCATACCTAACCCTAACCGAAGCTCCCAACCCTAGCTATCTAGCCCAAGCCTCCCCTCTCCCTCTCTTGCTCTCTCTGCCTTGGGGGCCCTCCAACCGAACCTACTCCCTGGCCTCACCGTCCCCACCTGGAAGCCTGCCCTGCCCTGCCCTAGCCGACTGAGCACGTGAGGAAGGAGGGAGAAAGGTGGCCGAGCCACCTTTTCCATCTCCCACTCGCCCATGGCATCCTCCCTCCCTCTGCTTTATCCCCATCTCCACGCCACCTCTGTCCTCTCCCAGATCTCCCTAGGGCCGTGCCCACCTACCCCTTCCTCCCCATCTACCCCATCCGCTCACCCCTTCGCCAGGCAAACCCTCGCCGCGCTTTTCCTTTTTCCCGTTGCGTCGTGAAGAGGCCTGGAAGACCAAGGCCAACCATCTGCGTCAGCCTGATCACGCCGTCGAGGAGGAGGAGGGCTGGAATAGCCAGGACAAGCGTCGACCGAAGCGAAACCCTAGCTGCGCCGGCCTCTGCCTCGACGACGATCACCAGCTCCTCTGCCCGATCCAGCTCCACCAACATCTCCTCGGTGAGCCCCCAAACCCCCTAGACATGTTTCCTCGGTCATTGCCGCGGATCCGCGGTTCGTTTCGCCGAACAGCCTCGGTGCGCCGTGGTCGCGAGCCTATGTCGTCCCTGCGTCTCCCACACCCTACCTAGCCGCGCAAGCATAAGCCAGCACAACCCCCCTAGCCACCCCAGCGGTAGCCGCCGCCGCGCAGCCAGCTGGTTCGAGCTCACAAGGCCTGCACTGGCGTGCATCGATCTGTCACAACGCAGAAGAAGAGAACAGACGGCCATGGTCGTTTTCCGCTTAACCCCCTGCCTCTTTTTCTGCATCAACCCGCGGTCCGTTGAGCCCCACCGTCAGTCTCGCATTTGTTTTTGCAATTAGCACCCCTAGTTTCCCAGGCTCCCAACCCGCGATCCCCAGCTGGGCCACGTGGTTGTGCAAGGTTCACACTGCAGCACTGGGCCCAAGCCTCCAGCCCACCTGCATCTGCCTCGAAGTCTGCCTAACCATGTGAGAAAAGCCTCTCTGGCCAGCTTCTTGAGTCACCGTGGCCCCACATGTCTGTGTCTGTGGCTAGCTAACCCTGAGTAGAAAAAGTTTTTCTGTAATCTGTTTAAATTCTAATCTTTTCAAAATTAATTCAAATTCAAATTTATTTCTGTTTTTAGATATCTTTTAAAATACAAACCCAATTAATACAAATAATATATGTTTTCAAAGCAGAAAAATGTGAGGAATTCAAATATGGCCTCTAAAATATATTCTGAACAATTAAAATTTCAAGTTGACTTAATTTACAATAAAATGCCCTTTTGACTTAAATAATTAATAACTTTTGTTTTATAACTCCAAATTTAATAAATGATATGTCTAAAATGATTAGCTCGACGAGACCTTTCTGTTTATGCATTCCATCATCTGTTTTGAAGCATGCATCATATAAATATAATGTGTACAGCAACTAATATGAGGATAAAATGGGATTAAAACTCAATAAAATGATTATTTCTTGTATTCCACATCTCACCCATGCCATGCTACATTATTGCCATGCAAATTGAGCATCATTCATCATGGCATGATTGTTTGCTTGATGCATTTAAATCATATGCTTGCGCACTTTATTTATGTTGGCCCTTGTTTGTTTGGTTCTTCTTCGAATAGACGCTGAGCAGGGGATATATCAAGATACCTGTGAGCACTACCAGATCCTTCTCTCGCTTCAATCGAGCTGCCAGCAAGCACTACCACATGCTTGCATACATATAGTACCTATTGCCTCTATCTTATTCTTGCATCATTGAGTCGCGATTGCATTAATCTGAATCCCAAATCGCATAGCCTTTACTTTTAAACCCCAATCAAGCTTGTTCCTCCATCCCATGAGCCATTACTACAAGAGTTGTTTGAGCCATGCGAGTCGTAGAACAGCATGTGTAGGGTATGTGAGTGTCTGATGGATAACGAGGTACCTAAACAACTTAACCTGAGTAGTAATGGGATAACTAATGAAAGTGGCATTGGTGAGCCATATTCGCTATTTGGTTTTTCAGGCTCACTTGTGTCCCGTAGGACCCCGAGTACTTGATTCCTGTTCCTTGAATATTAGCGCTATCCACATCCGGGAGGCTTATGAACCCCCCTGAGCCAGAGCTTGATTCATTCTTATTTCTTGGGGCCACAAACTAGTTTGAGGTTTTATTTACTATCCTGTACTTATGCCATGCTTTACTGCTATATTTAAATTGTGCGTATCTTTGCATTGTCTTAGGAAAGCGGAGTGTTTTCGTGTCGACAAGCCCAGTCACATTTTGGGTTTCCAAATTTCACAGCCATTGGCGCAAACCTTGAGGCCGTCTCGGAGTTAGCTAACTTCGCTATGGTAGCTCAATGGGTGGCCTGAAATATTTCTGAATCTGTGATCGCTTTGTCGTGGATCGCCTTGTTGGGTTTTGATTTGGTTTTTCCGAGGCATATCGAGTGTGTGTTGCTATTTGTGCACCCTAGGTAAAACTTTCAAAGCCGTGTCGCGTTATGGACGACTTGGAGCAGCTTTCGATCATAGACAAGCATAACTAAAGTACCGCTTTTAATTTGACTAGACTAGGCACGACTAGTAAATAGTGCAATACTCACGGAATGGATAATAAAACTGCCAACGGATGGGGGTTGTTCGTCCGCTTCCTCGTCGGTGGCGAGGAGGAGGATGGATCTGTGGATATTACCGTTACAACCGTTATAGCTTGTTATTAATTCATGGACATCCGCTCATCTCTGGTTAGGCGGATGGTTAGCGTAGTATCTATAAAATTGTTAGGGTTTATCTTTTGCTGCAATTCGTCACCCAGGTTGTGTCCCTTTAGAGGCATAAAGACTTGCTGAAAACCCTAGGGTCTCACACGATAAATTATTGGTTCAGATGAGCAGGTACCTCGCAAGATGGATACTGGGTGGAAGAGACGATGTGGGCAACGGTCATTCGGTGTAGAGATTCCGGAACGGGATCCGTGAGATCTGTATGGATCTCGCTTATTTATGGGGCATCTTATGCCGATTTGCTTCTTATCCGTACTGGATTTTGTCTTCCGCTCCGCTTGATACTCTGATGTTTGATGTATGAGGAGATATCCTAAACTATTATATCTATCTAGGATATTTGGATCTTGCCGTATGGTGTTGCTATATTTCCTTTCTTTTTAGATGGAATGGCTCTGATGTACTGTTGTATGGTGGCTTGCATACATACTCATTTGTGTATGTAGTTGATCCCTTCAGCCGACATTACGCCGCCCGTTCTTGTCCCGATGTTTAGAAATGGTTGGGACGGCCGAAAGGTCTACCTGTGAGTGGCATTTGGGCCCCACCGTACTATTTCAACCATTTCTGCTCATCCAGGCTTGCAACTAGGAGCGTAATTCACCGAGGTAGTTACACAAGCAGACAATGAGCATCTCGACGATCTTTTTATTTGCTATTTGCATAGGTTTTTATTGAGGATGCTTCATAGAATGCTCATTATGGTTATGCTACAAGTTTCCACCATGATTATGCATGGCTTAGGCTAGCGGCCCAGGCGTTTCTCTAACACACATACAAACTCCATGATCTTACAAGTTCCCCTTTTATTTCACATTGCCGGGATCCATAAGCAAAAGAACATGATATCAACTAGGTACAAAGTACCAATGCAATGTTGAAAGCGTTCCCCATGACAGCATGGTTCTGCTAACTTCAACTTATAAAGCACAAGCATATACGCAACAAAGATGGACACAATGGTTCAAGTTTATTAAATGCAAGAAAGTAAAGTGTACCATCAAGTTCGTGAGAGCTTTAATCACTAATTTTCACATAACAAGTTTAATTCGGAAGGTAGATAAAAACATGAATTTACTTGGAATAGCAATAATGCTAATAGTTAGGTATGGTGGACATAAATGGCATAGGTTTGGTTTAAGGATTGGATGCACGAGAAGAATTCCCTCTCATTATAGGTTTTTGGCTAGAAAGGCTGGGTAGCAAGTATAAGAGTTGAAGGAAACAAACAAGCATACATGTGATAAAAACAAACATGCAATCTTCCTTGGAAGCACAAAAGATCTTAACTAGAGAATACTAAGCTTATGAGAAAATCAAGAAAGAAAGATGATGAAATTATATTTCTTTAGTACTGTTTATCTTTTTCATTCAACTCTCAAAAATAGTGTTGCTACTGACCAAGCTAGGTTTTCCAAAACCAACTAAATTAACTCAATGATCCCAAAATGATACCAATAATAACGACAAGATCAATCATATAATAGCAATTGAAAACTAATATACGATATGCAAAAGAGTACATGATAGAACTTCTCATTAATATTCCATAACGGCAAATCACACCAAGGGATACATATCTAACGAGAGAGGGGACACTTCCAAAATGCAAACCATCCTACATAATAACTTCTCTATTCATGATATTACCCTACTAAAAAGGTAAAAAGAGAGAAGATAGTGATATGATACCGCGGCACTCCCCCAAGCTTGGAACAAACCAAGGGGATGCCAAAACCTGATGACGAATTACTCCTTCGGTGGTGGTGGTGTTCTCTCATCATTGTCCGACTTCCAAGGTAAAGGCTCCCCATCACCAAAAGACATCCTCGTCTCCATCATCCTGAAACTAGCGGCAACACTTATGCGTTTAAACCTAACCTCATACTCAAAGTTTTCATTTTGAACATCGTAGAGTTGTGCTTGTAGTTGGTTGGTTGTTTGGTGGAGTGATAGAATTTCATCTTTCAGCTCAGCAGCCTCCTTTTGGTGCTTGGCGATGAGTTCGTGATACATTGCAAATGTATCTATAATTTTTGATGTTCCATGCTTGGTTTTATCTACTTTCTAATGTTTTGTCCACACTTTGGAGTACTTTTCATATGATTTCTTGGACTAACCTATTAACAAGAGCCATAGTGCCAGTTGCCTGTTTTCTGCTGTTTTTGGTTCCAGGAAGTCAGAAAATGAATATTCTCGGAATTGGACGGGAAAAAAGCCAAAGTCGATATTTTACCGGAAGACTCACTGAGCCAGAAGGAGAGTCGGAGAGGGGCCATAGGGTGGCCACACCCCCCCAGGCGCGGGTACCCCTAAGCTGTGCCAGGGCATGGTGTGGGCCCCTGGCTGGCCACCGACCTCGCCCCTTTGCCTATATATTCCTCCCGATGTGAAAACCCTAAATCATCAAGCCTCCAGCCACGAAAAGTTCTGCAGCGCTGTCGCCACCGAAGACGAGATTCGAGGGACAGAAGTCTCTGTTCCGGCACCCTGTCGGGACAGGGAAGTGCCCCCGGAGCCATCTCCATCGATCTCCACCTCCATCTCCATCACCATTGCTGATTCCCATGATGAGGAGGGAGTAGTTCTCTCTCGAGGCTAAGGGTTCTACCGGTAGCTATGTGTTCATCTCTCTCTCTATGCATGGTCTTATTGAGATCATGAGCTTGTAATCTATAGATCTACCTTGCTACTCAAGTGCTTTAATAGATCTCTGTTCTCCCCATGTATGTGAAAGTGACAGCGTGCACACCATGGTGGCAATTAGGCTAGAGATTACAAATACTTGTTATGAGTTATATTTGGAGTTGGATGTCTTTATGAAATTGTGGTGTTTGTTGGACCCATCTAGTGCTCAAGGTGACAGTGTGGGGTTATCTAGAGGGGAAAGGTTTACTTTGAGGTGTGATGTTATAGCCCTACCATGGATTAGAGTGTCCAACCGGAGAGTAGTTAAGAGTAGTATCATAAAGAGAAGATATTTATATGAGAGTGTTTAGTAGTGAAAGTATGATCCCTAGCCCTTGTTTCTAAGCATTGATACACCGTTTGCAATTAGACCTGTTACATGTTTGCTTGCTTATATCTTTATTTCAGTTTGCCTTTAGTCTCTTCCATGCAATCAAGCTATTTTCTATCACCGCTACCACTTATAATTATCCATACCACTTGTATTTCACTATATCTCCATCGAACTAGTGCACCTATACACCTGACAAATGTATTGGGTGTATTGGGGACACAAGAGACTTCTTGTATCTTGATTGCAGGGGTGCTTGAGAGGGAATACCTTTGACCACTTCCTCCCTGAGTTCGATAAACCTTGGGTGATCCACTTAAGGGAAAACTTACTGCTGTTCTACAAACCTCTGCACTTGGAGGCCCAACAACTGTCTACAAGAATAGAAGTGCGTAGACATCAAGCTATTTTCTGGCGCCGTTGCCGGGGACTGAAGAAGAAGCTCCCACGTCAACCACGCGCCATCAAGTATTTTCTGGCACCGTTGCCAGGGAGGTAAGGTAAAAGGTATTCACACCGGAGGATTAAAGAAGAAGAACCTCCCACGGCAAACGCCTATTTTCTGGCACCGTTGCCGGGGAGGTAAGGTAAAAGGTACTCACATCCTCCGGTGTGTTGCTCGAAGTTATTTCCTTTAATTCTGCAATTTTGTCTTTTTGTTTCTTGTTTTCACTAGTTAGGCTTAATGGAAAACAACAACAAAATTAGAGAGCTTTATAGTATTTATCTTGAGTTAGGACATGAAGTGTTTGAAGAGAAAATTAAAAAACCTATGGAACTTTATTTGCATGCTAATAGCAATGTTGTTAGTATGAATTCTTTGGACACCATTATTGCTAATGCTATGGAAAAGTCTAAGCTTGGAGAAGCTGGTTTTGATAAGAATGATCTTTTTAGTCCCCCAAGCATGGAGGAGAAAATTTACTTTGATGATACTCTACCTCCAATATATGATGATTACAATGATGAATATGATATTTTCAGTCCACCTACTATTGAGGAGGCAATTAATTATGACTACAAGATGCCTCCTATATTTGATGATTATTGTGATGAGAATAATAATGATAGCTATTTTGTTGAATTTGCCCCCACTATAATTAATAAGAATGACTATGCTTATGTGGAGAGTAATAATTATTATATGCATGTGACTCATGATAAGAATGTTTTATGTGATAGTTATATTGTTAATTTTATTCATGATGCTACTGAAAGTTATTATGAGAGAGGGAAATATGGTTTATGTATCTCAACAATATTAAGTTTCTCCTCTTTATGTTGAAAGTCTTGAAGTTGCACTTGTTTTGCTTTACTATGCTTGTTGTTTTGTGCTTTTATGACTTGCTTCTTTACAAGCTTCCTATGCATAGGAAGTGGGTTAGACTTAAATGTGCTTTGAATTTTCTTCTTGATGCTCTCTTTTACTTCAATTCATATTTCTTATGTGAGCATCTTCTCAAACTATCATGCCTAACTTAAAGGCATTAAAGAAAAGTACTTATTGGGAGATAACCCAAAAGTTTTAGATGAGTCTTGGAAGTTATTACTTTTGTAATAACTGCTCCTTATCCTTTTTATTTTCTTTTTGTGCCAAGAGTAACCTCTAATCAGAGAGAAGTAATGCTTGGGAAAGTTGTTGTCCCGAAATAGATTTCTGTTCTTCACCGTAAAAATACGTGTAAAATCTCAGTACATCATTTTGAGGCGTGATTTTTTTTGCTTCTGCCCCAGGTTGTTATCTAACTTTCGTTACTTCAACACTTTTTGATTTGAGCAACAGAAGGTCTTCGAAAAAATTCGTCTTTACCTGCTGGTCTGTTTTGACAGATTTCTGTCGTTTTCTACATTTGCTTCTTGTTGGTTCCTTTTTGAGTTCTTTTGGGGAATTGAGATTTATGAGGGAAGTGCTACAGAAGATTGTGTTTTATTGGAAGTTTTATTGGTGTTAGAACTGAACCTAAAGACTTATTATCTTGAGTGCACTAATGTTGCTAATAAAGATTGTGTGAAGTGTTGTATGAAGGAAAAATTTCAGGTGTATGGAAGGAATGAGTAATGAGATGAAGGATGGACTAAAGCTCAAGATTGGGGATGCCACACGTGTCAACCCAAGAAATATCCAAGAAGTACAAGCGTCAAAGCTTGGGGATGCCCAAGGCATCCCCTTCTTCATCAATAAAAATCCCAGGTTTCTTCCAAACACTTCATTTTTATTATTTCATGCACAGTTGTGTTGTTCTTGGAGCGTCTTCTTTTTCGTTTTCGTTTGGTTTTTTGTTTGCTTGGTTTTCTTAGTTTGCTGAATAAATTGGTTGGACCCCCTCTTTCATACATTGGTTTTCAAATAGTTTAGTTTGGATTGGAAAAGAGTAGGAAAGTTCATGCTTAAGTGTTAAAGAGAGTTTGTTTTTGACTGTGGCATATGCTTTGTCATGCCATGCTTGATTTTGTTTTGGCTTTATGCTTAGTATTCTTTGCTGTAGCATGACTTGTTATAAACAATTGAGATTTCTTAATGTGCCTTGGAGGAATCATGCATTGTTTTAGCATATTAAAGCATAGTATTGTCGTATTCTCCTTTGATGCTTTATTTGGGTTGACTTGGCGCATGCCCACACCATGTTATGACTATCCCAAGTCACCATAGCCTTTTTGATCCTTTAGTTTTCAACTTGTAGTATCACTTTATGCTTTGATCAATGATGTTTTGTTGCTCTGCATGATTATGGCCATTATTGCTCTCTTAGTTTGTCGCTCCCAGTCTTTTGCTAGCCTCCGCAACCAAGTATGAGTTCCACTCATGCATCCAACTCCCTAAACCAAGTTATTCCAAAGAGTCCACTATACCTACCTACTAGCTTAAGCTATTCCAAGTATATTCATGTTTTTGTTTACCTTCCAAATTAAACTTGTTATGAGAAAACTAGTGATTAAAGCTCTCACGAACTTGATGGCACACTTTACTTTTCTTGCCCTTAATAAACTTGAACCATTGTGTCGTTTATGTTGTATATGCTTGCACTTATTTGTTGGGGATTAGCAGAACCATTTTGTCATGGGGAACGCTTTCAACATTGCACGGGTACTTTGTACCTAGTTGATATCATGCTCTTTTGTCTATGGATGTCGTCGGTGTGAAATGAAAGGGGAGCTTGTAAGTCCATGGAGTTATGTATATGTGTTAGAGAAACGCCTGGGCCGCTGGTCTAATTCCATGCTGACATGGTGGAAACCTGCAGCGTAACCATAATGAGCTGTCTATGAAGCATTCTTCTTCTAAAAAAAAGAGTCCCATATAGAGAAAAAAAGAGAAAAAGAAAAAAATTATGAAAAGAGGAAATAGAGAAAAAAGCACCATATTCCCATGGTAAATAAGAAGATTGATGAGATGCTCGTTGTTTGCTTGCCTTGTCATTTTGATATGGGGATTCTTCCGTATCATCGGGCAAGGGGTACCCCGTTGGCGGTTCTCTATGATACACATGTACTTACAATGACAATAACTTACCGGTGACTAAACTTGAGTAGCATGAGGAGCGACCCTCGTATTGAAGGGATATGAGATTTCCAACTTATACTTCGTCAAGCATATACACCATAGTTTGTTCACTTTAACCTTAATAACTTCAAGATGCTTATGATAGGGGCAATGAGAGCGGAAAGCTATTAAGTACCATAATTTTTGGAAGCTCTTTATGAGACTTGAATCCCTACTTCCTTCTATGAAGGCCTTTCTTTTACTTTTATGTTGAGTCTCCACCTTCTATCTTTATGCACCTACTTTGAGAGCATAGTGGCCATTCTTAGTTCTATGTGCATTGCCCAAGACTTGTTGATTGATGCATAACTTTGATATTGCTTGTTTTAAACTATTTGTATCTAGTCACTCTTATGAACTTTGAAGGTGTCCTATGCATTTATGTTTTCTACTCTATGAGGGATAAGTTGAATGCCACTATGTTATGTTTCTTTATGTGAAACAAACAAACGTCTTGTAAAGCATTGTTATTCATGAATCTTTTGTTTGTGCCTTTTCATGTTGCAACATAGTTTATTCGTCTTATTGCTAGAACTTTGTCTTTCATGTTATGATGGAAGTACTATAATCCCAACTTTGAATATTTTACAAATACTTTGATCAAGTTTATGATGGTGCATGTCACCTCAAAAATTATTCTTTCTTTTTATCACTTACCTACTCGAGGACGAGTAGGAGTTAAGCTTTGGGATGTTGATACATTTTAAATGTATCTATAATTTTTGATGTTCCATGCTTGGTTTTATCTACTTTCTTATGTTTTGTCCACACTTTGGAGTACTTTTCATATGATTTCTTGGACTAACCTACAAACAAGAGCCACGGTGCCAGTTGCCTGTTTTCTACTGTTTTTGTTATGAGTTATATTTGGAGTTGGATGCCTTTATGAAATTGTGGTGTTTGTTGGACCCATCTAGTGCTCAAGGTGACAGTGTGGGGTTATCTAGAGGGGAAAGGCTTACTTTGAGGTGTGATGTTATAGCCCTACCATGGATTAGAGTGTCCAATCGGAGAGTAGTTAAGAGTAGTATCATAAAGAGAAGATATTTATATGAGAGTGTTCACTAGTGAAAGTATGATCCCTAGGCCTTGTTTCTAAGCATTGATACACTGTTTGCAATTAGATCTGTTACATGTTTGCTTGCTTCTATCTTTATTTCAGTTTGCCTTTAGTCTCTTCCACGCCATCAAGCTATTTTCTATCACCGCTACCACTTATAATTATCCATACCACTTGTATTTCACTATCTCTTCGTCGAACTAGTACACCTATACACGTGGCAAGTGTATTGGGTGTGTTGGGGACACAAGAGACTTCTTGTATCTTGATTGCAGGGTTGCTTGAGAGGGAATACATTTGACCACTTCCTCCCTGAGTTAGATAAACCTTGGGTGATCCACTTAAGGGAAAACTTGCTGTTGTTCTACAAACCTCTGCACTTGGAGGCCCAACAATTGTCTAGAAGAATAGAAGTGCGTAGACATCAGTTCGGAACAAATCTTATGGATGATATCCACTTCGCGTTCCGCCATCTTCTTGTACCTAATGACTTCTTGCTCCAGTGCTTCCATCCTATCCTCCAGACTTCCTTCGCCTTTAAGGCCTTGAACCTCTTTTATCTGTACCTTTCCATCTTCGAGTAACAACTCCTTGGGATGCATATTCAACTCATGCATGTATGGGTTGATGATGTCCGCGGAGGAATCTTCCTTGGCTGATCTAGAAGAGGACATTGTGGCTCAAAAACTGAGATTCTTCCTGTCAGAAACAGATCGAAACGAAAACACGACGAGAACATGATATACGAACCTCGAGGGATCCGGGGGATTATATATTATGAATTTTTACAACAAAAGGAAGGTACTGGGAGAAAACAGGTCAGAGACGGACTCCGGGGCGGCCACACCACCTGGTGGGGCGGCTAGGGTGGGCCCGTGCCACAGGGTGGTGTGAGCCACCCAGGCTCCATTTCCATCCCTCTTTCGCCTCGTTGCTTTCCTTGGTGGATAAAAACTGCAAAAATATAACTGGACAGATTTTTCGTGGAACTTTTCTTACCAGAACTGTTACCTATTCGAAAACAGACTCTGCAAGTCTCTGAACTTGGTCTTCGATAAATTTTTCCGGAGTTACCACTTGAATAGCATCAATATCTTCATCTTCATACACATATTGCTTGAGTCATGAAACCTTTCACTTTCTTATTACACCATTTTCTCCACTAACCTGGAAATTTCTTTCACACAAAACTTCACACGATTCTCATTAGTAACATTAGTGCAAGCGAAGTGATAAAACCTCTTAGGTCCAATTTCAACTAAAATCCATCAAAACATAAGCTACTGAAACAACTCCTTCTGAAAGTCCAAAAGAATTCAAAACGGAAATTGATTTAAGAGGCAAATGTAAGAGTGGTCAAAATTTGTCAAAACAGACCAGCAGGTAAAGATCAATTTTTTCGAAAATCTTTTGTTGCTCAAATCAAAAAGTGCATAACTAACGAAAGTTAAATAACAACCTGGGGCAGAAGCACAAAACATTACAGCTCAATCCGACGTACAGAAATCTCTCATGAATTTTTACAGTGAACCACAAAAATCTGTTTAGGGACAGCAACTTCCCCAAATCTTACTTCTTTTTCATTAGAGGTTGATCTTGACACAAAAACCAAATAAAAGGGATAAGGAGAGGTTATTACCGAGGTAATAACTTCCAAAACTCAAACAAATGAAAGCAAAATGAAAGCACTAATATATTGGGTTGTCTCCCAAAAAGCTCTTTCTTTATAGCCATTAAGATGGGCATGATAATTTCAATGATGCTGACATAAGAATATGATTTGAAGTGAAAAAGAGCATTAGGAAGAAAAAATACACATGTTTAATTCTAACCATCTTCCTATGCAAGGGAACTTTGTAAGCAAATAAATTGTTGAAACCAGAAACGGCAAGCATAAGAAGGCAAAACAAGTGCAACATAAAGACTTTAAGCGTAAAATGAGGAAACTTAATATTATTGAGATGCATTAGAATAGTCTTTCCTATCTCATAATAACTTTCAGTATCATGCATAAACTTAACAATATAACTATCACAAGAACCATCATAGCAATGATCACTTATTCTAACAGAAAACACAGGAATACTAGTTCTTATAACACTACTTTGTGAAGCAGTTTCAAAAGTATCCTTACAAAGGATAGTGTGTCCTTCTTATACATATTTAGTGACAAATTCTTTCACATTTTCTATTTTAGGTTCATCATCCATTCGTTTATCAGGTTCAACAACTTTATTTTTACTTCCATTAACCATACTAGCTCTCATAGAATGTTCCTTTATCTTAACTCGAAAGGCATTTTCTTAATGTAAGGTTTAGGTAAAACATGATTAGCAGTATAAAATTCAGTATTTTTAGTAGGAACACTGTTAACAACATCTTTATAAGATTCATGATACTTATTCCACTTCTTTTTAGGCCCTTAAATAAAGGAAGCAAAAGCCTTAAAATAAGTTGCAATAGCTTGAGAGTCTAGACCATAAGCATTTTTAATATTTTGAAAGTCATTAGTTCCCATAAAAGATTCAATGCATTCATAATCATAATTTAGACCTGACTTTCTTCCTTTGTGATTCTCCCATGCTTCAGCATTGTCTTGAATACGGTCTAGAAGATCCCATTTAGCTTCTTCTTCCATGCGAGTGAATGATCCAGCACAAGAAGCATCCAATAGATCCTTATCATGAAGAGAAAGCCTTGCATAAAAGTTATTGATAATAATATTGTTGGGGAGCTCATGAATGGGACATTTGAGCATTAGTAACTTCAATCTCCCCCAAGATTGAGTTGTACTCTCTCCATCAAGAGGCCGAATGTTATATATTTGATTCCGATCTTTATGAATCTCACTAGGAGGATAAAATTTTGAATATAAGAGAGGCACTATTTCCTCCCATTCAAGAGATTGGCCATTCTTCAGTAGTTTATACCATTCTTTAGCTCTTCCTTTCAGTGATAATGAGAATAACTTCTTCTTGACTTGATCTGTTGTAATACCTGCACACTTGAACAACCCGCATAATTCGTGTATAAAAAGCAAATGATCACCGGTATGGACAGTTCCATCTCCAACATAATAGTTATCCATAACACGATCAATAATTCTTGTAGGTATTTTAAAAGTATCATTCTCAGTAGGCGGTGGTTAATCTACTACCTTAGCAGTGGTAGTAGCATTACGAAATAAGAAACTCGACGAATTATCCATATTGAAAATAAAGTAATAAACAGAAATAAACAATACTCACAGTAGAAGTTTCCTTTACCAGTTCCACTCTCCAATAGAGCTTCACTCCCCAGCAACGGTGCTAGACATTAGTCTTGATGACCCACAAGTATAGGGGGTGTATCGCAGTATTTTCGATAAGTAATAGTGTCGAACCCAACAAGGAGCAGAAGGTGCTGGCTAGTGGCTTGGAGCAGGAATTCTTTCTAAATACTTAGCAAACGGATTTTTAGGGGTTTTTGATAATGCAGGTAAATAAAGTACGAGTAAATAAAAGAGAATAATAATAAATGCAGCAAGTGGCCCAATCCTTTTTTTAGCAAAGGACAAGCCGGTTGTATTACTTAAGATGACCAAACGTTCTCGAGGACACATGGGAATATCGTCAAGTGCTTTCGCTTCATATAGTTGATTAATCTTCTTTAGCTTGCTAAGTGTTGTGTGGGTGAACCTGTGCTAATGTACCGACCTTCCTAGGACTAATACATACTTGTGATTATACCCCTTGCAAGCATCCGCAAGTATAAGAAAGTAATTAAGATAGAAATCTAACCACAGCTTTAAACTCTAAGACCCTGACATCCCTTGTGCAAAGGTTTCCTAACGGGGGTTCAGGTTTCTGTCACTCCGGCAACCCCTGCGATTAGTAGCCAAATACACAATGCATTATCCTAGGCCCATATAGGTGAAGTGTCATGTAGTCGACGTTCACAAGACACCACTAGAATAAGTACACCACAACTTAAATATCAAACCATTGAATCTTTCTCAACACAATTCCACTACTAACAGCATGACTTCTCTCATGTCCTCAAGAACTAAACGAACTACTCACAAGACATCATATGGATCAAGATCAGAGATGAAATAATGATGTATAACAATCTGAACATAACAATAATTCAATGGTTCCACTCAATAGCATCGACTACAAAGAGTAATCAACACCGGGAAAGTTTCCCCTAAGAACTATGCAAGATTCAACCCAATTGTTACAGCGGTATGAAGTGGTGATGATGGTGCTGATGAAGATGATGGTGGTGATGATGATGATCCCGATGAAATCCAGCTTGATGGTGGTGTTGATGGCGACGACCTCCCCTCTCCGGGAAGGAATTCCTCCGACAGAATTATGTCTACCGGAGAGATCTTTCTCTCTCAGTGTTTTCCGCCCCGCAGAGGCGGCAGAATCTTTCTGTGGTCGCCCCCTGGTATTATGTTTTCATGGGGATAATATACGCCAGAGGGGAGAGCCAAGAGTGGACCAGGGCGGCCACACCACCTGGTGGCATGGCCTGGGGTGGCCCGCGCCAGGGGGTGGTGTGGGCCCCCTGTGGCCCATCTCCACTTCCCCTTCTAGCAACCTTCGTCTTCTAGAAAAATAGAATTTTCCATGTATTTTCCCGGATTTTCTAATCTTTGCGAATTTCGCCTCCAAACAACCCATTTTCCATCAGAATCCTGACTGCATCCATGCTCCAAAAGTCATCAACCATACAAAAACAGATGAAATTACATAAGTATCATCTCTTAATATGAAATATATCAATGAATAACAGTAAATTATGATAGAGAATAGTGATGCAAAATGGACGTATCACCCTCCCCTTGCGGTTGTGGATCTCTCCAAGGAAGCGGTAGTTGCACAGGGCTTCTCTAAAGGCAAATGTTGTGTTCCCATTGTCGTGGTTTATGATTCGGACACATCATCCAAGTCTGCATCTACCTCCTCCAAGCACTCCAAAGAAGGGGGAATGGGGTGCATGGCGCAAGGCACCCTCTCTTCTTTCACCAGACGTAGCCTGAGGCGAAAGGAGAATGATACTGAACCTATCTTGGAGAAATCCATGAGGGTGACGGCAGAGAAGAACCAGCTTGGAAGTCCCCTGACATTATTGATCCTAGTTTTTTGCCTCTTGGGGCGCTGCTTGACGCTTGCTTACTTGAAGTTTCCTTGGGTTTGGGTTTTTTGCTCTCTGCTTCTTGTTTGCCTTCTCCTATGATCTCTCTCATCCTTCCTAAAGAACTTGTGGAAACCGCGCTTGCAGCGGCTACTGAGAAACAATGGGAGGCAGCAAGAAACTTGGCATCAAGCTCTGGCACTTCTACAGCACCTGATAGTACTAGTGTGGTGCTAGCTATAACTGATGCCTCTGGGTGGGATCAGGGCAGTGTGCCTTCCGCTAACCCTTCCCCGGCCAGGACACAGAAACATAGATGCGTGTAACCATCGCAAATCTAGTTGGTCCTAATGCTAACCTGAGGAAAACACCAGCTCGCCAAGCAAGGGTTGTTAGTGGGCAGCTTAGATGAGGGCTCTTGGTTGCAATATTAGGGGGTTTCGGCATAGAGGATGCCAAAATAAGCTTCGGGAATACTTTCGTAGAGTGAATATAGATGCCTTTTCCTTCAAGAAACCACGTGTCGGGAATTCTTTCCGCAAGAACTAGAGAGCCTAGAATTAGGGGATAAATTTTTCTACGATTGGCGCCCAGCCAATGGTAGTTCTGGTGGTTTGCTATTGGGTTTTAGAGATTCAGTATTTGAGGTGGGAGAAAAGAACCAACGGGAGTATTTTCTTAGCGCCTCCCTCCTCCATAGAGAATCTAATTTCATCTTCACATTCAACTGTGTCTATGGCCCTGCAGATCATTCTAACTCCCGTAACTTCCCTGAAGAACTAGACTTAATGGTGCAAGTGTCCAGATATCCAGTGTGATAATGGGTGGTTTTAACCTGATCCGTGGCCAAGAAAACAAGAATAATCGGAAAATTGATTGGCAACATGTTAACTTGTTCAATGATGCTATTGCGCGGCTGCAGCTACGAGAGATTGCTCGCTCAGGAGCCAGGTTTACTTGGTCAAATCACCAACTTAACCCAATCTGTAGTGTCCTTGATTGGGTCCTGGTGTCACCTGAGTGGGACATCAGATTCCCTTTGACCTTGTTGTGTGTTGAGTCAAGTATAGGGTCAAACCATACATCTCTGCTACTGGATACTGGAGATCCTGATGCCTAGAAACCCAACCAGTTCTTTTTGAGAATGGTTGGATTTCATACCCTAACTTCTTAGACATGTTGACTAACAAATGGAACCAGCTTTGGTATCTCTCATCTCACAGGCGTGATGTCACAGATGTGTGGCAAGCGCAAGCAGATGGCCTTTGTCGATTCCTAAGAGGGTGGGATGCAAACATCAATTGCAAGGCCAAGGCTGAGAAGTCCTCGATTCTCCACCAAATCAAGGAGCTAGATTTGTTGGCAGATTCTAGTGGGCTGAACAAGGAAGGCTTGGCACATAGATACCACCTAGAGGATTATGTAGTGCACATTTATTAGAAATAAGAAGAGTACTGGCGTCAGAGGGGTGGGATTAAGTGAACGCTCTAGGGGGACGTGAACACAAAATCATTTCATGCGATTGCTAACAGTAGGCCTAGCAAATGCTTGATCAAATCTTTGTCCATGCCTTCCGGAAGGATCACGGAGTTTACGGCTATCTAGGAGCATGTGTACAACTTTTACCGTGACCTCATGGGTGCTGACGAACCTTACTCTCTTTCCCTTAGACATGATCTTTGGGATGAGGACCAGAGAGTTTCTAGTGAGGATAATTTGGCGCTAACAATTACCTTCCTTCCAGATGAACTAGATGTGATTCTGAAGGAGACCAAGACCGACACTTCCCGTGGCCCGGACGATTTCCCTGAGGCTTTCTTTAAGTTCTTTTGTCAAGTACTTAAACCTCTAGATCTCAAGATTCTGAATGACTTTATGTTGGGTAGAATAGATGTTTTGTGCCTGAATTTTGGAATCCTTTCTATAATTCCAAAATTTCCCAGGGCTGATGATATAAAACAATTTCGACCTATAGCCCTTATCAACGTCATCTTTAAACTCATTTCGAAAGCCTTAGCCTCCATATTGATTGTGATAGGGCATCGCACAATCTCGCTCTCTCAAACGGTCTTCATTAAAGGACGCCTTATTCACGACGGAGCCTTGGCCCTACATAAGTGAAGGGTTCTATAGCAGAAAACAAAAAAATTCCTACGTTGGAACCGCCTAATGCCCAAGATCTATCTATGTAGTAATTCGGTAATGGACGAGCGTATAGAATACATACCCTTGTAGACCGTACACGGTTAACGTTCCGAGGGGAACGTGGTTGAAGTAGTCGAACTCGTAGTCGACCTCAAGGTCACAAAGCTCCTCGCAGGTCACCCTTTCTCCTTCTTCATCGTGCAGTAGCTCCGGCTCACGACATCCAAGGTGACTCAAGTGAGGCCCCTCGTGGTTTCGTACACATACGGTGTACGATGACGACCTCCGGCTCCTTGATCCCTGCCGAGAGTGCGGAAGTAGATCTTTGACTTGGAATCCCTGCAACGCAAGGACATACTACATGTGTGGTCTCTCTTGCATGGACAGTCCTTACTTGGGACCGTGCCAACACATGGAGATGGGATAGAGAGGGAAGGAGAAAGTCAACCAAAGGACTTCTCCAATATTGGTGTGTCTATTCCCACCCATGGGCACCCCTTTATATAGGGGGAGGGGGTGTGCCCTCCCCTTTGGGTTTCCCATGTGGGAATAAACAAGGGAGAGGGGGAGGCGCATGGGCCCTTAGGGCACCAAGGGCCAGCCGGCCAGGGGTGGGCCCCACCCACGCATAGCCCTAGGCTAGCCGGGTGGGCACCCTTGAGGCAGCTAGGCCTTGGCCCTTTGGCCCTTGGCCCTTCCCCCTTTTGGTTTTCCCTCATGGGCCTTTTTTCCCTAGGAAGTTTGGCCCATTAGTGGAATACCCCTTCAAATTAGATTTTAATATTATATTTAATATTAATTACATTAATTAATATGTAAATACATATTTAAAAAATCCGATTTGACCCGAAACACCTTTCGGTTCCCTTTCAATTTCCTCCGAACGACTTCGGATCTTTCCGGGAACGATTCCGGTTCTCTCATGGAACTTTTCCGGTTTACTTTTTCTCTTTCATATGGTGATTCCATCTTACAGAGGATCTCTAGATCATCGTACCCTTAAGTGTATTTCCCCACGGCTCGGGAATAGCACAGACATGATCTCTATCAATGACCAGTAGTGGGACCAGGATACCCATAATGACCCCTATGCATTCCATGATGATAATGTCATTTGAACCGTAAACAGTCGTTTCCCATTCCCTTTGCCACTTGATACCTAGTTCACCCGCGATTTGATCTATGTTATCTTCATACCTTCGTTCGATCTCGTTACCGATGAACTTGTTTTCTCGTTTCCGTGTCGTTGCATTCTGTGACCCAGTCACATTCTTGCAAGCTTTGTTAATGCAACGTCACTGAGATGGCCACTAATGTATCTGTTCGTTACATGGATGGGAAAATCCTGGTCTTGATATGTACTCGTCTACACGCCCCTTTGGGAAACCTGAGTGGCACCTTTTCGATCACCCGATCACGGTGTGATACTTGATAACCATCTAAGCTCCCTCTAGAACGGTGATTTGCATTACCTCATAGTCTAAGGATCAGGTTGCGAGGTTTCCTTAGTTTACCATTAATGGTGAACTTTGTAACTAGATCTCATTAAGATACAACTGGTTGGGTTATTTGTCGATCACATCATTCAATTAATGACGTGACCTCATTGTCAATTGGCATAAATGCCCATGATCTCGAAACCCTAGATCATCCTCATAACCAATGAACTAGTTCGCTAGAGGTAACTAGAGACTTGGTTTATTTACATACCACATGTGTATTAACATTTCGTATTAATACAATTATAGTACAATATGAAACTATTATGAACTAACTGAGATATGACAATAAAAACCTATTTATTATTTGCCTCTAGGGCATATCTCCTTTAGTCTCCCACTTGCACTAGAGTACAAATAATCTAGCTCGCATTTTACTCATCATAAACCATATCACATATCCGTTTATTGATGATGCATTCTTATGGAAAACATCATGTCCATGTTCTGTTTTACCAGATCATTATGTCTTTGCAAATCATTAATGTCTTCCTAACTTTGACATTAAGACCATTATCTCATAATGGGTTGAAGTATTCATTTGGCGACAAAGTGAGACTTTGTTTCTAGTGTTTATAATGATGGTTGTTTTCACTGTTGTCATCTAAACTTCGAAACACACTTTGGAATCCTTTGTGTATATACGGCAGTTATGGCAGCAGAACGAGGCCGGTTTCCAGGAGCCTACAGTGACTTTAGATCAACCTCGAGGGCTTTTTCATGGGCACTGTGCCCTGGGACACATCAGTCTACGTTAAAGACAAACTAGTCCTGCCATAACAATATACATCACATCAGATGGAGCCTTTATACTTCTATATCTACGTAGATCCTAGTGCATGAAATGCAACTACGCCACTTACTTTGCTTCTTACCATTTAAGTACAAACTTATTTCTGGTCTAGTGATTAACTCAAGAATCACTTCAAGACATGTTCTTACAGTTAAGAGCTAGTCCTTCTGATACATTGCAAATGTATCTATAATTTTTGATGCTCCATGCTTGGTTTTATCTACTTTCTTGTGTTTCGTCCACACATTCGAGTACTTTTCATATGATTTCTTGGACTAACCTATTAACAAGAGCCATAGTGCCAGCTGCCTGTTTTCTACTGTTTTTGGTTCCAGGAAAGTCAGAAAATGAATATTCTCGGAATTGGGCGGGAAAAAAGCCAAAGTGCCTATTTTTCCGGAAGACATCTGATGCCAGGATACGAGACGAAGAAGGGCTGGGGCCGGCCACACCACCTGGCCGCGTGGCCAGGCCTGGCCCACGCCAGGGGGTGGTCTGGCCGACCCCAGCACCCCCTCGGCCCCTCCTTCCACCTATATTATGCCTTCAGGACCAAAACCCTAAGTACCCGATCAAAAAATCCATGAAAGAGTCTGTAGCCGCCGTCGTCTCTGTCCCTAGATCGTGAGGGATCTGAAGCTCTTCCCGGCACCCTGCTGGAGAGGGGAATTCACCCTGGAGACATTCTTCATCATCATGCAAGCCTCCGGTGTGATGCGTGAGTAGTTCATCTCTGGACTACGGGTCCATGTAGTAGCTAGATGGCTGATTCTCCTCCTTTGTGCTTTCATGTCTAGATCTTGTGAGCTCCGTTCATGATCAAGATCATCTATTTGTAATTCTGCATGTTGTGTTTGCGGGGATCCGATGGATATTGAGATGCTATTTCAGATTGATTATTGATTCTATCATGTCTTTGTTATTTGTGATCTTGCATGCTTTCCATTGTTAGTAGCTATCTTGTCCAAGTATATGCTAGCAACTCCAAGAGTTGGTATTTATGCTCGATAGTGGGTTCATGCCTCTGGTAATCTGGGGAAGTGATAGAAATCTCTAAGGTACTAGATGTGTTATTGCTACTAGGGAGAAAACAGCAATCCTTTGTTCATAGAACAATCGTATTGTTTACATTACACGCAATTCGTAAAGCAATAATCTGTTGCTTGCAACTTAATACCGGAGGGGGTTCAGATGATAACCTAAAGGTGGATTATTAGTCATGGATGTAGTTGGATGGCGGTCTATGTATAATGTTGTAATGCCCAATCAAGTTCCAAAGGAGTCAAGATGATTAGTATATGCATGTATTGCTTTCTCGATGTTTGTCAATTGCCCTGCTGTAATTTGTTCACCTAGCATGTTATCTATCTTAAGGAGAGCCACCTCTAGTGAACTATGGACCCCAGTCCTTTATTTTACATACAATCAACAAACTGTTTACTGCTTTGTGTTTACTTTCTGCAAACTATTACTTCCTTCCATTCGATACATTTAATCCTTTGTTTTCAGCAAAACCGGTGAGATTGACAACATCATCGCAAGTTGGGGGCAAAGTTTTGTGGTTGTGTTGTGTAGGTCTCCACGTTGCTACTAGCACCGGTAGTGCGCCCTGCCAAGGCTCAGCTAGCAACACCTTTGGGGTGTTTCCTTGCTCCTACTGGTTCGATTAAACCTTGGTTTCATAACTGAGGGAAACTTACTATTGTTCTCATCATACCTTCCTCTTGGGGTTCCCCAACGAGCTCCACATCAACACCGAGGAGGTACCTTTATGACCATTACTTTGGGTGCTGCAGCAAAGCTTCTGGATAATATGATGGTTAACTATTCTGAATGGCATACTAAGAGAGCTCCACAAGGTAAGAAGGTAAATTCTGTTGAGGAACCTTCCTCCTTGAGTGATAAGATTGATATTATTATGTCTATGCTTGTTAATGGGAAAGCCCATATTGATCCAAATAATGTTCCTTTAGCCTCTTTGGTTGCTCAAGAAGAGCAAGTTGATGTGAACTTTATAAGAAATAACAATTTTAGCAACAATGCCTATAGGAACAATTTTGGTAACAACAATTATAAGCCATATCCTGCCAACAATGGTAATGCTTATGGAAATTCCTACAACAATAATAGGAGTGCACCCTCTGAAATTGAAGTTATGCTTAACGACTTTATTAGTAAACAAACTTCTTTCAATAAATATATTCAGGAAAAACTCTCTAATACTGAAAGAAATATAGCATCTTTGGCTGAAGCTCAACCTTATTTGAATAAAATGGCTGCTAAAACTAAAACTAATGATAATCCCTTTGCAGCTACTAATGCCATACAAGTAAGCATTGATGAAAATGTTAGACTATTAGTTGAATTACATGCTAAGTGGGAAAAAGAAGACGAAATTGCTAGAAACACTAATGTTTCTACTATCACCACCACTAGTGTTGAGGCTAGTAATAGTTCTACTACTCTAGATGATAATTTTGATTTTGATCTTGATGGTTGCAACATCTCTGAAGTTATTAAGTTCCTACAAAAGCTTGCTAAAAGTCCTAATGCTAGTGCTATGAACAGGGCCTTTACAAAACACATTATTGATGCTCTCATAAAGATTAAAGAAGAAAAGATGAAACATAAAGCTTTTATTCCTATAAAACAAGAAGATGGTTGGGAACCCATCATTAATATGAAAGTGAATGACTTTGATTTAAAAGCTTTATGTGATCTTAATATTAGTGTTTCTATTATGCCTAGAAGGATTTATGATATGCTTGATTTGCCTCCACTTGAAGATTGTTATTTGAATGTCCCACTTGATGATAATGCTAAAACAAAACTCATGGGGAGTATTAATGATTTTATTATTATGGTTAACAATGGCTATGTTCCCATTGATTTCTATGTTTTGGATGTTGAATGCAATGCTTCTTGTCCTATTACTTTGGGAAGACCTTTTCTTAGAACTATTGGTGCCATTATTGATATGAAAGAAGGCACCATTAAATATCAACTCCCACTCAAGAAAGGTATAGAACATTTCCCCAAGAAGAGAGAGAAGTTTTCTTCTGCCTCTCCTATGAAAACAAAATTTGGTCTTAATGCTTATTCATTTGAGAACACTTCATTCTTTTTCTTGCTTCTTATGCCTAACTTAAAGGCGTTAAAGAAAAGTACTTATTGGGAGATAACCCAAAAGTTTTAGATGAGTCTTGGAAGTTATTACCTCAGTAATAATCGCTCCTTATCTTTTTTATTTGCTTTTTGTGCCAAGAGTAACCTCTAATGAGAGAGAAGTAATGATTGGGAAAGTTGTTGTCCCGAAACAGATTTCTGTGATTCACCATAAAAATTCGTGTAAAATCTCTGAACGTCCTTTTAAGGCATGACTTTTTGTGCTTATGCCCCAGGTTGTTATCTAACTTTCGTTAGTTCAACACTTTTTGATTTGACCAACAGAAGGTCTTCGCAAAAATTCGTCTTTACCTGCTGGTCTGTTTTGACAGATTTCTGTCACTTTCTGCATTTGCCTCTTGTTGGTTCCTTTTTGAGTTCTTTTGGGGAATTGAGATTTTTGAGGGAAGTGCTTCAGTAGCTAGTGTTTTAATGGAAGTTTATTGGTGTTAGAACTGAACCTAAAGACTTATTATCTTGAGTGCACTAATGTTGCTAATAAAGATTGTGTGAAGTTTTGTATGAAGGAAAAATTTTAGGTGTATGGAAGGAATGAGTAATGAGATGAAGGATGGACTAAAGCTCAATCTTGGGGATGCCACGCATGTCACCCCAAGAAATATCCAAGAATTACAAGCGTCAAAGCTTGGGTATGCCCAAGGCATCCCCTTCTTCATCAATAAAAATCCCTGGTTTCTTCCAAACGCTTCATTTTTATTGTTTCATGCACAGTTGCGTTGTTCTTGGAGCGTCTTATTTTTCGTTTTTGTTTTGGTTTTTCATTTGCCTTTGTTTGCTTAGTTTTCTGAATAAATTGGTTGGACCCCCTCTTTCATACATTGGTTTTCAAATAGTTTGGTTTGGTTTGGAAAAGAGTAGGAAAGTTAATGCTTAAGTGGTAAAAAGAGCTTGTTTTTGACTATGGCCTATGCTTTGTCATGCCATGCTTGATATTGTTTTGGCTTTATGCTTAGTATTATTTGTTGTAGCATGAATTGTTATAAACAATTGAGATTGCTTAATGTGCCTTGGATGAATCATGCGTTGTTTTAGCATATTAAAGCATAGTATAGTGGTATTCTCCTTTGATGTTTCGTTTGGGTTAAATTGGAGCATGCTCACACCATGTTATGACTATCTCAAGTCACCATAAGCCTTTATGATCCTTTAGTTTTCAACTTGTAGTATCACTTTATGCTTTTATCAATGATGTTTTGTCGCTCTGCATGATTATGGCCATTATTGCTCTCTTAGTTTGTCACTCCCAGTCTTTGCTAGCCTCCGTAACCAAGTGTGAGTTCCACTCATGCATCCAACTCCTTAAACCAAGTTATTCCAAAGAGTCCACCATACCTACCTACTAGATTATGCTATTCCAAGTATATACATGTTTTTGTTTACCTTCCAAATTAAACTTGTTATGATAAAACTAGTGATTAAAGCTCTCACGAACTTGATGGCACACTTTACTTTCTGCATTTAATAAACTTGAACCATTGGGTCCTTCTTTGTTGTGTATATGCTTGCGCTCTATAAGTTGAAATTAGCAGAACCATGTATCATGGGGAACGCTTTCAACATTGCACTGGTACTTTGTACCTAGTTGATATCATGTTCTTTTGCCTATGGATCCCGGCGGTGTGAAATAAAAGTGGAACTTGTAAGATCATGGAGTTTGTATGTGTGTCAGAGAAATGCCTGGCCGCTAGCCTAAGCCATGCCTAATCATGGTGGAAACTTGCAGCATCACCATAATGAGCACTCTATGAGGCATCCTCAATAAAAACCTATGCAAATAGAAAATAAAAAGATCGCTGAGATGCTCATTGTCTGCTTGCCTTGTCATTTTGATTATGGGATAGCTCATGTATCATGTGCAAGGGGTACCCCGTTGGCAGTTCTTTATGATACATATGTACTTACAATGACAACAGCTTACTTGTGACTAAAGTTGAGTAGCATGAGGTTCGGTCTTCGTAAGTAAGGGGCATGAGATTTCGGTTTATAACTTGTCAAGCATATCCTCTTAGTTGTGTCACTTTAACCTTAATCACCTTAAAGATGCTTATGATAGGGGCAATGAGAGCTGAAAGCTAACAAGTACCATAAATTTTGGAAGCTCTTTATGAGACTTGAATCCCTACTTCCTTCTATGAAGGCCTTTCTTTCACCATTATATTGAGTCTCCACCTTCTATTTTTATGCACCTACTTTGAGAGCATAGTGGCCATTCTTAGTTCTATGTGAATTGTCCCAAGACTAGTTGATTGATGCATAACTTGATATTGCTTGTTCTAAACTATTTGTATCTAGTCACTCTTATGAACTTTGAAGGTGTCCTATGCATTTATATTTGCTACTCTATGAGGGACAAGCTGAATACTATTATGCTATGTTTTCTTTATGTGAAACAAACAAACGTCTTGCAAAGCATTGTTATTCATGAATCTTTTGTTTGTGCCTTTTCATGTTGCATCATAGTTTCTTTGTCTTATTGCTAGAACTTTGTCTTTTATGTTATGATTGAAGTACTATGATCCCAGCCTTGAATGTTATACAAATACTTTGATCAAGTCTTTAATGGTGCATGTCACCTCAAAAAATTATTCTTTCTTTTTATCACTTACCTACTCGAGGACGAGCAGGAGTTAAGCTTGGGGATGTTGATACATTGCAAATGTATCTATAGTTTTTGATGTTCCATGCTTGGTTTTATCTACTTTCTTGTGTTTTGTCCACACTTTGGAGTACTTTTCATATGATTTCTTGGACTAACCTATTAACAAGAGCCACGATTGCCTGCCTGCTTTTCTCTGTTTTGGTTCCAGGAAAGTCAGAAAATGAATATTCTCGAAATTGGACGGGACAAAAGCCAAAGTTCCTATTTTTCCAGAAGACATCTGATGCCAGAATACGAGACGGAGAAGGGCTGGGGGCCGGCCACACCACCTGGCCGTGCGACCAGGCCTGGCCCACGCCAAGGGTGGTATGGCCGACCCCAGCACCCCCTCGGCCTCTCCTTCCGCCTATATATTGCCTCCGGGACCAAAACCCTAAGTACCCGATCAAAAAAACCACGAAAGAGTCTGTAGCCGCCGTCATCTCCGTCCCTAGATCGGGAGGGATCTGAAGCTCTTCCCGGCATCCTGCCGGAGAGGGGAATTCACCCTAGAGGCCTTCTTCATCATCATGCAAGCCTCCGGTGTGATGCGTGAGTAGTTCATCTCTGGACTACGGGTCCATGTAGTAGCTAGATGGCTGGTTCTCCTCCTTTGTGCTTTCATGTCTAGATCTTGTGAGCTCCGTTCATGATCAAGATCATCTATTTGTAATTCTGCATGTTGTGTTTATGGGATCCGATGGATATTGAGATGCTATTTCAGATTGATTATTGATTCTATCATGTCTTTGTTATTTGTGATCTTGCATGCTTTCTGTTGTTAGTAGCTATCTTGGCCAAGTAGATGCTAGCAACTCCAAGAGTTAGTATTTATGCTCGATAGTGGGTTCATGCCTACGGTAACTGGGAAGTGATGTAAATCTCTAAGGTACTAGATGTGTTGTTGCTACTAGGGAGAAAACAACAATCCTTTGTTCATAGAACAATCGTATTGTTTACATTACACGCAATTCGTAAAGCAATAATCTATTGCTTGCAACTTAATACTGGAGGGGGTTCAGATGAAAACCTGAAGGTGGATTATTAGTCATAGATGTAGTTGGATGGCAGTCTATGTATAATGTTGTAATGCCCAATCAAGTTCCAAAGGAGTCAAGATGATTAGTATATGCATGTATTGCTTTCTCGATGTTTGTCAATTGCCCCACTGTAATTTGTTCACCCAGCATGTTATCTATCTTAAGGAGAGCCACCTCTAGTGAACTATGGACCCCGGTCCTTTCTTTTACATACAATCTACAAAATGTTTACTGCTTTGTGTTTACTTTCTGCAAACTATTACTTCCTTTCATTCGATACGTTTAATCCTTTGTTTTCAGCAAAACCGGTGAGATTGACAACATCATCGCAAGTTGGGGGCAAAGTTCTGTGGTTGTGTTGTGTAGGTCTCCACGTTGCTACGAGCATCGGTAGTGCGCCCTGCCAAGGCTCATCTAGCAACACCTTTGGGGTGTTTCCTTGCTCCTACTGGTTCGATTAAACCTTGGTTTCATAACTGAGGGAAACTTACTGTTGTTCTCATCATACCTTCCTCTTGGGGTTCCCCAACAAGCTCCACATCAACAACGAGCCATCACCTTCCAACCAGAACTTCGGGTCACATTACGTCAAGTATACAATGTGGTTGTATGGAAGAACCAATGACTGAGGCATAGGAGATGCAACACATCTCTTTCTTCCCTTTTAACCATCATTGTAATACTAAGACAATGCTTCATAAAGTAAGAACTTCTTTCTTACCTTGTTCCATTCTGAACTTCTTTAGATTCTTTCTTAGGACATTCTGAACATCTTCAGAATCAACTCCAAGAAGCATGCAACATTTGATTTTTATTAAACTCACCAATCTATCTCGATAGATCTCATTGTTTAATAACTTTCAACTTCATCCTTATTTACCTACTTAAATGTTATTAACACCAGTCACATCATTCACATATGTCGTCCACATATCCCAAAATGATTTCATGCTCCCACTCAAATATGGCATCCCTATTTGAGATCTAGGGATTTCACTTAGCTCCCACTCAAAATATGTCTGATGCATATTATGATTCAGCCAAGCTACTTAGCTCCCACTCAAAATATGGCTCTTACATATTAAGATTTGGCCAAGCTAATTAGCTCCCACTCAAATGCAGGTCCTCTCGATAATCTTGGACATTCCAAAATTCTTTGATCATCATCAAATTGAGAATTCTAGCTACGAGACTTCAATATCCATATATTGCTAGTGTAAATCCAATAGACTCAAGCATCGCTACATTTGTAGTAAACTCCTTGAATTTGTCCATACTTTGTGACAAATCGAGCTTTTATGTCTCCATTAAGTTTCATTTCCATCTTATGACTTTGAAGTCATTCAGAAATATCAAGTAAACTTTTTACTTTGCAACATATTACTTTGCAATCTTAAATGTAACTTAATATAGGATTTTATGACTCCTGGTCAGTTCTCGCACTTAGGTCCATCACGCTTCTTTGTAATTCGTAGGTATGTCTTGTTCATAAACATGACAAGTGAATCAATAATATATTTCCACGAACTTGTAGAGTATATATTGTTGAATCCTACTTTCTTTAGTAAAAGTATTCACTAAAACTTTATGATCATTATCATTAGTTTCTCCTCTATTTGTAGATTCGGTTTCACGAAACAAATTATGTTGCGCCACTCAACATTTCGGAGGTAAGGTAAAATACATTGTTTTGATCTTTTACTTTCTTTCACTTGTATCTTCATCAAGACACATCAACTTTGGACAACAGCAGGTTTGCCCCTTGTGGAAGATGCATTCATAGCTTCCAAAGAATGCTCTACAAAGTCTTGTTTATTCTCCACGATTTCGAATTATCGAAATCTCCAGAAACTCAAACATGCCATAACACTTATGGTGTTGTTTCATATTAATACAGTTAAAGCACAGTATGAAACTATTATGAACTAACTGAGATATGACAATAAAAACCTATTTATTATTTGTCTCTAGGGCATATCTCCTTCAATAAGGTCATCCACAAGATCGCATCCAAGAAGACTAAGGCGGTCATGCTTAAGCTAGATTTCGAGAAAGCCTACGATAGAGTTAGCTTTCCGTTCTCCAAGACGTCCTAAATCGGAAGGGTTTTGATTCAAGTGTAGTACAAAAACTAATGCAATTGGCGATATGGGACATGAGATAATTTACATTAATGGGGTAGTAGGCCCCTACTTTAAAAACAAGAGGGGAGTATGTCCGGGTGACCCTATCTCCCCTCTGCTATTTGATTTCATGGTGGATGCGCTTGCAACGATCCTTGATGTAGCAACTGTTGCTAGCCACATCCAAGGTGTGGTACCCCACCATATCCTAGGGGGTAACACACCTTAAATACATGGATAATAACAACTTAATGGTGGACCTTAATGACCAGTGTCTGGCTAATTTGAAGCTAATTGTCATTTTCTTTGAAATTGCCTCTAGCCTTAAGATCAAGTTCCTCGAGAGCGAGGCTTTTGTCCTAGGAGTGGACCAGATGGAGAGAGAAATAGTTGCTAGGCTACTAAACTATAGAGAAGGTGCCTTCCCTTTCACATATTTGGGTTTTCCTATGTAAGATAAAAACCTTAATATGTCTGATTAGGAGAACTTGGTGGCTGCCGTGGGTCGTAGGTTGGACCCGTGGCAGGGCCACTTCATGTCCTCTTCTGCATGGCTAACCTTGGTCAATTCATCCTTATCTAGCCTCACGTTGTTCTGCATGATCCGCTATCTTCTGATGGGTGGAAGCCATGCAGGCTTAGACAAACATATTGCAAGATTCCTCTGGGAGGGTATTAGTGACAAGAAGAAGTACCATTGGGTTAACTCGCCTGACGTATGTGGACTTAAATACTTGGGTGGGCTTGGGGCTATGAACTCGAGTATTATAAACGTTGATATGATGCTTATGTGGATTTGGAGGTTGTCCAATCCTGAGGAAAACCACAATCTTTGGCACGGGCTGTTGCTTGCCAAATATCAGAACGCAAACCACATCATCAATTCCAACTTCTAGGGTGGATCTCAATTCTAGAGGAGCCTAAACAGGATCAAACATGTTTTATGCTTAGGTACTGGATTCTACATTGGGAATGGATCGAGGGTGCATTTCTGGATGGATTGGTGGCTGGGAGGTGAACCCATTTCCGCTAGGTTCCCAAGGCTTTTTAACATCTACTCAGACCTAGAGATCACCATGGCCCAATCTAGAACCATGACACGTTGGAACCTATCCTTCAGACAAACCTTTGGCGCAATTGAATTAGGTCTATGGAATCAGCTGACTGAGGAGCTTGCGGTGGTACATCCCTCGGATCAGGATTATTCCATTACCTAGGCGCTGGAACCATCTCGGGTCTACTCGGTGATCTTGATGTATAGGAGACTTATTGTGGGGACTAATGAGCCAACGAATGATGTTATCTAGAAAGCCAAGCTCCTGTTGAAAATCAAAATATTATCCTAGCAACTTTCCAGAGGGCGGCTCCCAGTGAATGCCCTAATCCACGAATGGCACGACCCCACGGAGGGAAACTGTTGCCTATGTGGGGATCGAGAAATAGTATCCCATACATTCTTCCAATGTGTGCTAGCCCAGTTCTTCTAGAGTGATGTTAGAGATATGTTGAATGTCACATGGAACCCAAATTCCTTTGGCGAGTTGTTTTCCATTTAAAATTTCTTTCATCCAAAGCTAGTCGTGTTGTTTGGATCCTTTTTGTGGATCAGTCTTGGGCCTTGTGGAATATTCGCAATAAGTTTACCATTGAGCATAAGTTCCCTAACTAACTGGCTGACAATTTCTTCAAATCGCTCATCTTTTTGCAGCTTTAGAGACCTCTGTGCAGAAGTAAAGACCTCGCAGGATGGGCTGTGGTGTTGGAGGGCCGAAAGAATCTTCATCGCTGCTCCTACTCCCCTCCGGGCGCATCCACCTAGTCTTGGGATGCTACCACTTCTAGCTGCTTGTAGTGTCGGCGTTCCTTAGCTTGGACATGTTGTCTTGCTTATGTGGGTTTGTGTTGGCTGGCAGTGTCCTAAACTTGTATCGTGACTGTTGTTCAGCCTCTCTACTTATTATGTTGTGCGCTAGTGTGGTGTGGTTTTGTAAGGCTACTAGCTATATCTTAAGTCTATGAAATCTTGACTTTATTAATTTAAAGTTGGACGGCTTCTGTCGTATTCTATCTAAAAAATAGGAAACACAATCATTCAGCAAGGACATGTCTAGGTTGTACATTGTTTATCTACATACATCTACGACATGACATGGTCTTCTCTCCGATCGGGCCGACCACTTCCTCGACTACACCCAGATTCAACGACATGCCACATGTCTACATCCGATAGCGCTGCGATCTATATCGACATCTGCACTGCATCACACGACTGCCTCGCTCGCTTGGTTAAAACCCCGTTGCCGCCGCAGATACCTGTGCCACCACAATATGTCGCAAAACCCTGTTGTCGCAGATCCCTACCGCTGCTACACAAAAATCCACCACCGCCACATATCCCTACCACTGCCGCACAAAAACCCTTTGCCGCCGCACAAAAAGCCGTTGTCACTGCAGCTCACTGCCACTTCTGCAAAAAACCTAAAACACTATGACGACCAAGTGGCACAAATTTTTTGTGCCTCCGTCTCTAGCGGCTATACCGACCATGACAATCTCGACCACGGATACATCACACTCGGCTACCTCGACATCGACATCAAAAATATGTCTATAGCAACTCAAGAACTCTAGTTAACAACATCCGTGGTGGAGAAGGCGATGGATGCGCAGGACTTCTCTAGTTGCAAGCATCTGCTTCTCTCCTGCTGCGACTAAGGGGGAATGTTAGACAATATGTACGGTTAGGTTAAGAGATAGAGATAGGATTAGTTTAAATGTAATGATCTTCTTATATCCCAAGTCTCCCCCTCCTTTTACTTCTATATATACCCCCGTGAGGGTCAGATCAATACATAACAAAATATTAGGATCAACAATTTCCACATTAGCATCTTGTATCTGCCGCTCGTGGTGGTCTTGTGTAAACCCTAGTCGGTTGATGGCTTCGGGCATGTTTGGTAGCCCACATGAGTGTCATCCAGCCTCTGGGAGATGAAATCGGCCTGATTGGTTGCATGCATAAAAGTTTGGGCTACGCCAGTGCGCTCTAGAAAGCAGCCCAGGGATAGGTCCAAGGGGAACACTCGGATCAGCCATCTACGGAGGTAGTCTAAGCGCGCCCTTTTAAAGCACCAGATTCAGCTCCATGGAACCTTCCTCTCCCTTCTGGAAGGGAAAGTTTTATTGTATTAGCCGTATCTGTTTTAAGATAGAATCTATCGAAGAGATTAATAGAAACAAGATAAAAAAGCAAGAATATTTTTTTAAAAATTGGAAAAAGTAAGGAGAATTTTTTTCCAAATAAAAAGGGGGTTTTCATAAGAAAACGTGCATGAATAGTTGCTCTTTTCTCGGTTTTCGCAGAATGCGCAAGCCTCCTCCTAACTTCGCGTAAAAGAAAAATGAAATGAAAGAAAGGCACAGTCTACTTCTCCCTTCCCTTTAAAAGAAGTTTGCGAGTTCTTTGTCGTTATTGAGGGTCAACAATTGGGGAGCCCGGGACTCAACTAACATTAAGAATTTTTCATACTAGCGGAGTATTCACATGGGGGTACTGCCGACCTTGTACAATCCTCTTCGAATGGAAAAATCCAATTCACTCAAAATTTGGTGCACCCCACACGTACCCGCCATGGACATCCTGCTTTTCTATGTTATATAGACTTGCATGTAACTATTCAGAGTCAGGATATTCTATATATTGTGAGTATTCCCTTAAAAAGCTTGATTCTAGTGCAAAATAATCAATATGTAAAATCCTGCTACATTGTGCTCGTTAACATTGATAAATTAAGAAAAATGGAAAGAGAGGGATTCGAACCCTCGGTAAACAAAAGCTACATAGTAATTCCAATGCTACGCCTTCAACCGCTCGGCCATCTCTCCTACAATAATATTATTATAAAAAATAAACTGAGTGAATAGCGAGTTTTGGATCTGAGGATGCACTGGCTGAAACCCTGAAGATCGAGGACAATGAAGGAATGAAGAAAACCATGGAGAACCCTGCGTACGCCGCATGGATCTCACGGGACTAACAAGTGCTACATTTTTATCCTAAATTCGTTGTCACCCGATGTCTTGATCGAAACCCCTAGGATCAAGTTGACTGTTGAAGACTGGGCCACCATCATCGCCCTATTCTCCTCTACCTCACGGTCGAGGATGCAACATCTACGGTCGGCCCACAATGACATGAAGAAAATTTGACCTCTTAGCGGCATAGTACTTTGCCAAGATGAAAGCCCTTGCCTCCGATCTTGCAGCCGCCGACAAACCACTTGATGATGATGAACTCATGGGGTCTATTCTCCATGGCCTTGACCACACCTATAATTCTCTTGTTGCTGATGTTAATGCAAACCCTGGCACCACCCTCTCTGATATGTTCAGTCAGCTCTTCGCCTTTGATCTGCACCAAAATAACCAGGCAGATGACCAGGGGTTCACCTCCTCCGCCAACATAGCTCGCCGTGGTGGAGGAAATCAGTAGCGTGGCTGACAGGATTACCGCTGATGCCAAGATGACCGCGGATGGCATCAAGATAATTGTGGCAATCATAATGATCACCGTGATCAGTATAAAGATCGACATGATGGCGGTGGTTGTTGTGATTAGTACGATGATCGTCGTGTTGTTGTGATTAGTACGATGATCGTCGTGATGCTGGAAGCCATCGTGGGCGTGATGATCGTGGAAGACATGATGGTGGTGGCCGCCACCGTGGTCATCCGCTACCCGATTTGTTGATGTGACATGTTAGATCTACAAAATCCATGGTCATCCCGGTAGTTATTGCTGGTGGAGGTTACAAAATGATGATCGCAATGATGACAAGAACCATGGTGACAAGGATGCAAACATTATATCTTATGGCATTGATACCAACTGGTTTCCTGACACTGGATCTACTCATCATCTCACTGGTGCGCTGAACAAGATCACTACTCATGACACTTATGGATGGCGAGATCATGTCCACACCGCCAATGGGCAAGGTATGGAAATTAGTCATTTTTGTAATTCAGTTATGCACATGCCTCATAGCTCTTTGCATCTCATTAATGTCCTTCATGTTCCTACTGCCTCTAAAAACCTTTTATCTGTTCACAAACTCACCCTAGACAACAATGTATTCCTTGAATTTCACCCTTTTCATTTTTTGATAAAGGATCAAGCAACCAGGAGAACTCTATTTAAAGGTCCTTGTCATGATGGTATTTATCCTCTAGTGCATGTCTCCAATGGGTCATCCAAGCATGCTTTTATTGCAATAAAGTCATCTTCGTCTACATGGCATCGTCGTCTAGGGCATCCTTCATCATTTCTTGTTTAGCAAATTCTTAGGCAGAATAATCTTGCTTACTCTCTAGAAATAAATCCTTACGTGTGTGATTCATGCCAATTAGCAAATGCATCTATGCCTCTAAAATTTTGGGATGAAACTTTTCTCATTGCCACATTTCTCATTAATTTGCTTCCTAGCAAAGTCATTAACTTTGAATGCTCTATTGAGGGCCTTCTCCACACAAAGCAAAATTATGATGCTCTTAGAATATTTAGATGGGTATGCTGGCCTAATCTATGTCCCTACAACACACAAAAACTTGCTTTCCATTCTAAAAATGTGTATTCCAGGGCTATAGTTTGTTACATAAAGGAGTGAAATGTCTTGATGTTCCTATTTGCCGCATCTATATATCCCGTGATGTTGTATTTAATGAACAACTTTTCCTTTTGTATCACTCCATCCTAATGCTGGTCCTCAACTTCAAAAAGAAATTCTTTTACTCCCATCTCATTTGTATCCCTCCTCTGAGCGTGAGGGTGCGCATACACATGATAACCATATGCCTACTATTGTGCCTGTTACTGACCATGCCCAGGAATATGCATCTATAGCTAGAAATTTGACTCAAAACAATGAAGAAATCTACCCAGGATTGTCGTTTGAAGATGATCCAGAAAATGTCAAAATTGGCGCGTGATCCCACGCTGATCCGCTTGAATGTTCCTCTGCGACCCCGGATCCTGTAGCGTTGGATCCTGAGGCTGATACAGCCGTGCGCTCCTCTACTGGCACGCCGAACACCGAGGGTGGGCCTGGTCCCCGCGATCGTGCGCCCACTAATGCGTCGAATCGGTTGGGTGGGTCGTCCAATGCTGGCGTCTCCCCACGCATCTCTGCTAGTGCCCAGGGGGCCCCTACCACGATGGAACCCGAGGGCACGACGCCCTCCTCTATCTCATTTCCACGTGACAACAACGAGGGGGGACATAATCATCAATGATTGTATCGACTCCACACGCTCATGACAGGCCTGGCGTTAGAGATGCCTCCTTAGGATCTTCTGTGCCTTCACACGCTAATAATGAACCTACACCACCTATTGTCGAGCCTCGCACTCGAGTACAAAAAGTTATTAGACATCCGAAAATTTATACTGATGGTACTATGAGATATGGTATGATTGCTTCTATAGGTGAACCACAAAACCTCTCTGAAGCACTAAGTGACAAGAATTGGCATCAGGCTATGCAGGAGGAGTATGATGCATTGATTGCAAACAAAACATGGCATTTGGTTCCACCAAGTACAAATAAAAGTCTCACTGATTGCAAATGGGTATACCATATAAGAGCATGTATAATGCAAGGTGCTTAGGTCGGTGGTTAGAAAAATAAACCGGTTAATCCTTAAGCACTGGTGCTTATTTATACTATGTAGATGCCTAACTAGGCACCTTTCTATAGAAATAAGCACCAATGCTTAGCAAATTGGTTGGTTTATTTTTATAAGCACTCCTCTAGCACCTCACATTGCACATCCTCTAAAAAGATGTGCAGATGGTACAATTGACAGATACAAAGCAAGTTTAGTCACAAAAGGGTTCAAACAGAGGTGTGGCATTTACTATGAAGATACTTTTAGTCATGTAGTTAAAATAGCTACTATCAGAAATATCTTGGCCTTATCAGTCTCTCGGGGTTGGAGTTTTTGGCAGCTAGATGTCAAAAACTCATTTCTTTATGGTCTTCTGGAAGAGGAGGTTTACATGCGACAACCCCCTAGGTTTTGAACATCCTGATGCTCCTCATCACATATGTAGGCTTGACAAATACCTTTATGGATTAAAGCAAGCACCTCGTGCCTGGTATTCTCGTCTTAGTACAAAACTATATGATATTGGTTTTATACCGTCATTGATACTTCCTTGTTCCTTTATAACAAGTCAGGTATCATTGTGTTTGTTTTGATTTGTGGTGATGATATCATTTTCACAATTTCATCTAATGCCACCATTACTATCTTGCTTAAAGATCTAAATGAGAACTTTGCCATTAAATACTTAGGAGAACTGCATTTCTTTCTTGGAATAGAAGTGAAAAAGATACAAGATGGCTTGCGTCTTACACATGAAAAATATGCCACTGATCTACTTCATAGAGTTGGTATGCGCAATTGCAAGACTACGCCTGCCCCTCTATCTGCTACAGAACCTATGTCTCTTAATAAAGGTTCACCACTTGGTCCTGAAGATAGTACGTAGTATAGAAGTATTTTTGGATCTTTGCAGTACCTAAGCTTAACACGTCCAGATTTATCCTTTTCTGTAAACAAGGTTTATAAGTACTTGCATGCCCCAACTACATAACATTGGGCAGCAGCAAAGAGAATTCTCATATATGTCAAAAATACACCGAAGCTTGGTATTAGTTTTTAGCCATCTCAATCCACTTTCCTTAGTGTATTTTCAGATGCAGATTGGGCAGGTTACCTTGATGACATACGCTCTACTAGAGGTTTTTCTATATTTGTTGCATCAAACTTAGTATCATGGAGTGCCAGGAAACAAGCTATAGTATCTCGTTCTAGTACTGAAGTTGAATACAAGACAGTGGCAAATGTAACTGCTGAATGAATCTAGGTTGAAACTCTTGTCAATGAACTGGGCGTGAAGTTAACAGAAAAACCGTGCATTTGGTGTGATACTTAGGTGCTACCTTCATGTCTGCAAATCCAGTGTTTCATGCTAGGAATAAATATATTGAGATTAACTATCATTTTGTCATAGAACACGTTGTAAATTAACAGTTTGGAGATCAAGTTTATCTTGAGCAAAGATCAAGTGGTTGATGGATTCATAAAGTCCCTTCCTGTTAGAAATCTAGATGAGTTTGAGCATAATTTCAACCTTTCTAAAGGTTTAGATTAAGGGGGTTGTTATACTTTGTAATTCCGTATGTAACAGATATGATATAGTATATCACTCTGTATATACCTCTTGTACGCCACTGTGTGAGGGATTTTCCCACACCTATATCAACACATAACCGAGCCCATGGCGAGGCCATCGTTCATGCAAACATCATTATAAACATCTAAATGTTGGTCGTATTGAGTATATTTCTTGTCCTTTATTGTTAGCCTAATCTTATAGTTATAGGTGAACCTATTTGACATGTAGGTGACATACTTGAATTTTTTAGTGTTCAACGAGTTGATGGGATGTTGTGAGAACTACAACAACCAAAGTTTCATACAACTCCAAAGAGGTAAATCTACGATCTATTGACTTTTCACAATCGTGGAGCTTCACATCCTTCTTACGTTAGATAGCACCGGTTGATCATATATAATGTGACACCTCCAATATGAAATTCTCCAAGGTTTTTCAGGTATCTAGTACCCATATCTTCTCCATATCAATACCAACTTTGCTACAAGCCGTGCAAATTTAAACTCTAAGAAAGAAAAAACAATAAAACCAATATGTTTGCAATACTCACAAGGAAAATAGAAAGAAAACCCATCAAAGATGCATACGAAACATGAAAATAGTTTGATGGGCTACACGATGAGTAATACTTTTGAAGAGAAACTATGAGGGAAGTCTTATTATGAATAGGAATACATAGTTAACCTGTAAAATCACTGGAAATTCTAGTAATGCCACTCTTGTGTTATGTAACACACACTTATTATTCTAGTATTTGTCAAATTAGAATCCCGGTATGTGTGGATGCCTATAAAAGATAGAGGGATAGTGACACGGGTATATCCTATAGGTACTCGAGTTTGGTATATACGGCCCAGATACGGCAGAAGCCCATGGCGTTGCCAAGGCCCAATACAGAATTCAGATGACCCACGGACTCTTCGATTGCTTGCGAGACAAGAAGAAGCTTAAGATAGAAAGTTTAAAAGGGAAAAACTCTAATCTGTAACCGACTCACCCTGCTACCCGAGACCTAGCCTATCTATATAAAGGCTAGGAGGGGGCGGCGAGGAGGACAATCACAACCCTAGTTTCCACAACTCTCGCCAGATTGCATCTGCGCACCCCTATAATCTTTGTTTCCTTCGTTAATTCCAAGAGCAGACAAGCAGGAGTAGAGACCTCTACGAGGCCTGAACCTGGGTAAAACTTGCGTCCCTGTGTGCTTGTTTGCTAGCCGACTGATGCCTCCAACGCTCCCTCCTTCTCCAAAACCCAAGTCCATAACAATGGGCATTGACGAGTTAAACCCTCGTCAATTGGCGCCGTCTGTGGGAATTGGGAGTGCTGATGTTGCGGCTTCTTCGTCCCCATCAATCACGATCTACAACTCCGCAATAGCGGAGATTCGCTAGCTCTTCGGCACGTTCGACTTCACCGTCCACACGCCAGCCACTCGCCTGGCTTTCGAGTCCGTGGGTGACGGAATCAGCTTGGCGATCGGGAGCCTCCGCTTTGAGGTTGGTCAACTAGGCACGCTTCGCATGCCTGACAAGCCGACAGCACCCGCGATTGCTCCAGCATCGTGGTTCCCTCCACCAATCGGCACCCTCAGCGAGCTCAACGCCTCGGAAACAGCTGAGAGCACGGATAGCAACAATAGTCGCGGATCCGATCTGGGTGGTCTAGCCATAGAAGATGGAGCCTACGGCTCCGGATCTAAAAGTTGCGGGAGCAACAGCTTCCCTAACCACTTCATGTGCGTCGTCACCAACGCGGGTGACATTGCTGCCAATCACGAAAACGCTGGCACCGGGCCACCCAACGGCGGCATACCCAACGGCGGCCCCACCAACGGAGGCAATGGTGCGTCCGTCAACAATGGGACAGGAGGAGAACAATCGCTTACGGCGAATGAGAACACTGGCGAGCGCATGCTGGTCAGGCTCAATGACAACGAGTGGGCCCGCTATCGAGAATCTCTACAGGGTAATCCGCTGCCCCCCAACACCTCGCGGGACATGCTGATGGGCTACCATTGGCTGCTGAAAGAGGAGTTCAAGTGCCAACAGCAAGTGATCGCACAACTCGAGGCACGCAGAAAGGCGGCGGACGAGTCGAGTCTTCGACAAGCCGGGCTCTCCTCCCATGGAGGATCCTCCTCCAAAGGCAACGAGTATGTGGCCAACAAGAGGCGATCTCGACTAGCCCACCTCACCGAGCAAGAACGCGTAGAAGCCGCAAAAGTCCTCGACTTCAGCTCCATGACGGTGGATACGCGGGGCAACGTGCTCCCAAAAATGCCACAAGCTGCGGTAACAATGGCTACCATGTATCTCCTCAATAACCAGCCACCAGCTGGAGATCCACGAGCTGCCATGCACCAATCTACGATCGCGGGCCTGGGGCTAATCGTGGCCGCCCTCGACAAAGAACCAACACCAGAGCCGAAGAAAAGCAAGGCTCTGGACAAGTACTACTCGTACTCCTCCAGTGATGACAGTCACGATCTGTCACGCCGACGCCGCTCACGGCGGCATGACCGCGACTACGACGCGCATGATGACATCACACAGCGCAAAGTTGACAAGATGCGGGCAAGTCATGCTCGTTCGACTGATTCGGAAGAAGACGATACTAAGCTCTGCGGCGCCAGATGCTTCAGCAGGTCCATCAGGCAAAAGCGAATGCCCAAGGGGTTCAAGCTCCCGTCGAAGAACCCAAAATTTGACGGCCTACAAGACCCGAAAATCTGGTTGGAGGAACACATCTCCTCCGTCAGGCTACATGGCAGGATTCGAAGTATGGCCTACAGCTGTAGGGTGCCGCTCGCGCATGGCTCAACAACCTCCCGCACGGATCCATTCGCAGCTGGGAAGAGCTGGTCTACAGCTTCGTGCGCAACTTCAAGGACACTTACAAAAGGCCCGCATCAATCGAGGAACTGAGAAGCTGCCAGCAAAGGTCCGGCGAGTCGCTGCGCTCGTACATCCAGAGGTGGTCCATCATTAAGAACTCCGCAGAAAACATCTCGAAGGATTATGCAATCGACGCATTCAATGGTGGCATCCGCCGCATAGAGCTCAGGGAGGATCTAGGCCGCTCGAAGCCCAAAACGATCGACTACCTGATGGAAATCGTGAATCAGTGGGCGGATGGAGAAGACTCGGTGAAAAACCGTACCTACTCCGATGACGACGACGACCACGGACGCAGACGCGACCGCCGAGGCAAACGTCGAATGCGCGTCTACGATGACCGCAACAAGGTCAATATGGTCGCAGCCGGCTACGCCGACAACGCGATGACAACCGCAACAGCGGATATCGTAGTGGTGGATACCGCGACAGCGGAAAACCACATAGGTGTGGCAGCGCCGTACTCGCGAAGAGGCACCCGCAACATCCATCAAGGACAAACTGTCCAGACCATGCAACATGCACTTCTACATCGACAAACACAACGGCAAGAATAAGTCCAGCCACCTTCTCAAGGACTGTCGCGAGTTCCTCAAACTCCATGAGGGTCTGGCTCGGATGAATCGTGACGTGGTCAACAGGGACTATGGAGCCACCCCAAGCGTTGTGGCACATGGAGCTCCTCCACCACCGCCCGGGCCACCACCACCCACGGTCGTGCCGGTCCAGCATCACGGAGGCAAACCATACCTACGAGTCGTGGGCAACATGGGGATGATCCAAAAGGGACATCCCTCAAATAGAGTGCAGAAGGCCATCACTCGCCAAGTCAATCTAGCAATAAACTCTCCACCCTCCACCACTGATTACCTTAGTGGAAGCGACTCCTGCATCACCTTCGACAAGCGCGATCATCCACGCCAAGTTCCTCGTCCAGGCCACTGTCCCCTCGTACTCGAGGCATAGATCGGGGGCTTCAATATGAGTCGCGTCTTCATGGACGGCGGAAGCGGCATCAACCTCATGTTCGCGAGTACCTTGTGTGCGATGAGGATCCCTATAACTTGCATGGAAGTTTTAGACACGATGTTCCATGGCATCGTCCTAGGGAAGGGTATATATCCCCTGGGCAAAATCAACCTCGACGTCATCTTCAGCACGCCGCAAAACTTTCGGCGAGAGCACATCGACTTTGAAGTCGTCAACTGGCCCTCACAATACCACTGCATCCTCAGACGCATCGCGTTTGCTAGGTTCATGGCGGTGCCGCACTACCCCTACCTGTAGATGAAAATGCTAGGTCCAAACAGTGTCATCACGATCAACGGAAACTTCGAGAGGTCTGACAACTGCGACAAGGAATTCAACAGAATCTCCCAGTCCTTCGGCATGCAGGAGGAACTCGCAAGATTGAAGGAGTTGACAGACAATAGTCTGCCTCCCCTGAGCAGGCCAAGTTCACCCAACATGTCCTTCGACTCGTCGATGCACACGAAGAAAGTCCAGGTCCATGCGACGGACCCAACCAAGATGGCCCTCATTGCCAACAACTTGAGTTCCGCATAGGAACTCGCGCTTGTCGAATTCCTCCATGAGCATTGGGAAATCTTCGCCTGGTGTCCAGCAGAGATGCCAGGGGTTCCCAGGGAATGCGCCGAGCATTCACTCAACGTGAACCCAGACGCAAGGCCAGTCAAGCAGACAATACGGTGACTATCTGAACCAAGAGCAAAGGAAGTTGGCATGGAGATCAACAAACTCCTCGACACAAACTTCATACGCGAGATCAAGGAAAGCACCTGGCTCGCTAACACAGTGTTGGTGCCCAAAAAAGACACGGATATCCTACAGATGTGCGTGGACTTCACCTCTGAATAAGCACTGCCCAAAGGATCACTTCCTGCTACCACGAATCGACCAAATCATCGACTCTACCGCGGGATGCGAGCGCCTCTGCTTCCTCGATGCCTACTCAGGCTACAATCAGATTCGAATGAAGCAGGAAGACCAAGAGAAGACGGCGTTTACGACGCCCTTTGGTGTGTTCTGCTACAACACCATGCCCTTCAGGCTAAAAAACGCAGGAGCCACCTATCAGCAGTGCATGCAGGCTTGCCTCAAGAATCAACTTGGTCGCAACATCCAATTCTACATTGACGACATTGTCATCAAAACCAAGGAGGAAGCTTCCTTAATCGACGATCTCTGTGAGACCTTCGCCAACCTCAACCGCTACCGGATCAAGCTCAATCCAGACAAATGCGCCTTCGGCGTGCCATCTGGGCAGTTACTCGGGTATCTCATATCCGCGAGAGGGATCAAACAAACCCGAAGAAAATAAAGGCCATACTGGCCATGGAGAAGCTGAAGAACGTAAAAGGTGTCCAACAGCTGGTCGGGCGAATCACGGCACTCAGTCGATTCATCAGTCAAATGGGCGAAAAGGCACTGCCCTTCTATCAACTTCTCCGCAAAGCTGACAAGTTCGAGTGGACAGACGAAGCGCAAGAAGCATTCGAGGACCTCAAGCGCCTACTATCCACCTCGCCAGTACTGGTGATGCCTCGCGAAAAGGACCCACTACTTCTCTACATCTCTACCACCAACCAGGTGGTCAGCACTGTGCTCGTGGTAGAGCGAGCCAAAGAAACTAAAGTCCATAGGGTGTAGTGCCCACACACTACCTCAGCAAGGTGCTCACGCCAACAAAGCAGCGGTACCTACACTACCAGAAGCTTGCCTACGGCATCTTCATGACAGCCAGGCGACGTCTCCACTACTTTCAGGAGCACCCAATCGTGGAGGTAAACGACGCCCCGCTCGGGCATATACTCAATAATCCTGATGCCACCGGACAAGTAGCGCTCTGGGGAATCGAATTGTCTCCACGAGACATCACATACGAGAAGCGCGACGCGATCAAGTTGCAAGTTCTCCTGGACTTCCTCGTACACTGGATGGAGAACCAACTCCCTGACAAGCCAGATATGTCCTACCTGTAGACAATGCACTTCAATGGATCCAAACGAAAGGACGGAGCTAGCGCAGGTGTCATACTGATATCGCCCCAGCGAGACAAGATGAAATACATTCTGCGAATGCAGTTCACCGCCTCCAATAATGAAGCTGAGTACGAAGCCCTGATCCATGGGATGCGGATGGCGAAAGCCTACAGCGCTAAAAGGCTCATCATCTATGGAAACTCCAAACTGGTGGACAATCAAACGATGCACGAGTGCAACGCACCGAGCGACAACATGATCGCCTATCACGACCTCTACGACACACTCGAAGGAGACTTCGACGGCTGTGAGCTGCGACATGTGGGTCACGAAAGCAATGAAAAGGCAGACCTACTTGCCAATATTGGCTCCACCTACGCCCCCATACCACCTGGGGTATTTCTCGAGCGCATCTGCGAGCGATCCATCAAGCCCAAGGCTCCAGAGAAGAAAGTAGGCACGTCACACCACCCAACGAGCCAATGGCACTCAACAACCTGGAACTCGATATAGGACTCGAAGGACCGATGAGCGTCATGATAATCGAGCCATCTTGTACACAACCCTACATCACATATCTACATAGCAAGAGGCTACCAGATGACCCGACTTACGCGCGACACATCGCGCGATGATCCAAGGCATTCACCCTGATCAATGGGGAACTATACAAGCGCAACATCACGGGAGTACTTCAACGGTGCATCTCCAACGGGGATGGAAGGGCTGTCCTCCTCAACATCCACGAAGGCATTTGCGGGCACCATGCTGGCAGTCGCGCCCTCGTTGCCAAAGCTCTACGAGCTGGATTCTACTGGCCCACGACCAATGCCTGCCAGTGATTCGTAGAAAAACCTCACGCACCTGGCGTGGAACTTCGGCCAATACCATTGGCTTGGCCCTTTGTGCAATGGGGACTCGACATGGTCAGCAAGCTCCCAAAATCCTCACAAGGAGGTTACGTCTACCTCTTGGTTGCAGTCGACAAATTCACAAAGTGGATCGAGGCCATTCCGGTGACAAACCAATCAGTGGCCAGCGCCGTCAAGTTCTTTGAGTCCATTATATACCACTTTGGAGTGTCACACAGCATCATCACAGACAATGGGATGAACTTCACCTCTAAGGAGTTGCAGGAATTCTGCAAAAACCTGGGAATCAACATAAGCTACGTCTCAGTGGCTCACCCGCAGACCAACGGTCAAGTCGAAAAGGCCAACGGCCTCGTCTGTGGTGGAATCAAGAAACGACTCCTTCGACCACTCGAACAAGCCGCTGGATGCTGGCCAAACAAACTGCAATCAGTTCTTTGGAGCTTGCGCACAACTCCAAACAACACCACGGGGTACACCCTGTTCTTCATGGTGCATGGTGCTGAAGCGGTACTACCCGCAGAAGTATGCTACAAAGCCCCGTGGGTGGTCGCATACAGTGAGAAGGAGTCAACTCTCGCACTCGAAGATTTCGTTGATCTTCTTGACAAAGCACGCGAGATAGCAGCAGAGAGATCGACGATCTACTAGTAGAGCCTTCGCAATTACCACAGCAGAAGGCTACGCCCCAGGTCCTTTGTCGAAGGAGACCTGGTCCTGCGACTGAAGCAACAAGGGTATCTTAAGCTCGAGTCCCCTTGGGAGGGACCATGCGTGATTACATAAGTAATCCCAGGTGGCGCCTATCGTCTTAAAGATTTCGAGACAGGAGTCACATACTCCAATCCCTGGAACATCGCGCAGCTGCGTCCTTTTTACCCTTAGTCGTTTATACATTACAAATAAGGTTATTCAGCCAGGCTACTTAGCCACACATTGTACCTCGTACTATTCTACGAATAAATAAAGCTAAGTGCCCCGAAACCCTGTGTATTTTTCTACTTTCCTGCAATTTCATCACTCGGGGGCTGCGCCACCCTTTACACTTGTGTTCTACGAACTAATCGCGGTATCCTGAGTAGCTGACGCACTAATCGAACCCTTGATAAACACCAACCCAGCTGCAACGCACCTGACAGGTTAGCAAGGTGCTGAGATAAACACACGCCAGGCTAACGAAAAGGAACTGCAGAGTACATTACACTCGAAAAATATATTAGCTAACAAGCTGTTCACAAATAAATGGGTATTTACATACACCCAATACAATCATATGAACTTTACAACACTTATACAATTATATGCAGGATACAAGTCATGCTACTACTGCAAAAGAAGAACATTGGTCATACCTTCCGTGAGTAGGCCAATGACAGTCATAGCGGGCGCCAAAGCGCATAACCAGAACATCTACGTCCATTTATGCTGTCGCACTAGCTTATTAATGCGCTTTAGCGCCAGCCTACCAACTGCCGTCAGACGCATCATGACCGCCCTCATATCCTGAAACTTCGCCAGAAGAGCCATCAGGCTTGAAGGCACCATGTCGAGAGGAAACATTGCTTCATAAATATGCTTAAGGCATGACTGCACCTTCTTTAGGCATTAGAGAACCCGAGAAGAGTGATCCTGCAGGGTCGCCAGGGCAACTGCACGGTCGTGGTCCACCCAAAAGTACCCACTCGCTTGCAGCTGCTCCTGGGTCAAGTTGTTCATTCAAACAGCCACACGATCCTTGTCATCATGTGGATGAGAGCGCTGACAACTACACCAGGCAAAATGGCAAAGTGTGAAGACAAGGCATCACCGCGCCTAACTAAAAGAAAAGGTGAGAAGGCAGAAAGCTAACATTTGAACTGCTCATTCAGCTGCGCCACTTCCTCCAAGAGATACTTCTCACGGGCGGTGGCCTTCTCTGCCTTCGACTTCCACACATCCGCGCTACCACGGATGTGGAAAACTCACGCTCCAACTGCTTAATGCGGTCGCACAATCGCGACAGCAACGACAGTTCCTCCACCTTTGGACGCGGTTGTGCCATGGTTTCATCGGTGGGAGGAGAGTCACGAGGATCACTCGAAGGACCACTCGACGTACCCTATCACAATCAAGCAAGAAGCAAATAAGGGACAAAGAATACATTGATAAAGGCATGAATGCATTCAAGCACAGCAACGGTTCGACAAGGACACTTCCACAAAAGCATAGTTTCAACCAAAGACAAACTACAACTATTACAGATTAGCATCTACGGAGCAATCTGCTTCTTCGACTTCGACTTTGACTTTGGGGGCCTCGTCGAATCCGTGGTAGCCTCTGACGCCACAAATTTTATGGTGCCAGCCCCTGACGTCGCAGCCTTCGCCGCCTTCTTTGCTCGTTGCAGCTCCTCGGAGTATTTCGCGACTGTATTAATAAGCTGCGACCCATACTTACCACAGCCAGTAGCGAAGGGATCAAACACTACTTGGTGGCCATCCGTGTCGACGGGCATCGCCTTGGAGATTGTAGCGGGGTCCAGCTCCACACCATGGGCTTGCACCATCGCGAGTGCCATGGTGGCGCCGACGGACTGCTGGGAGTTCTTGAAGTCCATGGGAATACCCCCAGCAAGGGATTCCACCAGGTTGTCAATCAGCTTAGCCTTGGGAGTTAGATCCTCACGGATGCGACTGAGCATACCCTTGGCCTTCGTCAATGTCCCGTGAAGGGAAGTGCTGCGGTCTTCGACTGCGGCAACGGCACCAGCCAGCGCATCTTCGCGGCGAAGGGATTGGGCGTCGAAGCTCAGGCCACCGGCATCTGCATACATAAGGTGTTAGCACAGCAATACGGCATCAAATAAAGAGCAACACAAATCCAACTGAAAAAATACCTGAGAGGGACTGGGCAATCGAGAAAAGTTGTTCTTCGAACAACTTTTCCCTCTCAACATTGGAGGCACGCAAGTCCTCTTCGCGCTTTCGCGACTCCTCCAGAGCTGCGATTGCTTCGTCGCGATTCTTTGTTGTTGCATCAAGCGCCTTCTCGAGGGTGCTAGCACGACGAAGAAGTTCATTGTGCTCAACTACAAAGCACAGGATATATCATCAATCAAAATTATAAATTTCACAAAGACAAAGATGAAGCCAAAACTAACCTTCGATGACACGATGGCGATTGTCCAGCATAGCGTGTTGTTGACTCATGACAAGGACTTGCTCTGCCAGGCGAGCGGCTTCCTTCACAATAAGCTGCATCAAGAGAAAAACAAAGATTCAGTGGCAGCACAAAGTATAAATTCGACTGCCAAAACAGTAAAAAGGACGCTTACGTGATCCTCCAGAGACTCTGAAGATGACTGTCGCGCAGTCGTCCGGGCAACCATCTGGTGTTCCCCAGCATGCGGGGAACTCGAAGAATTGTGGCTAGAGTGGGCCACCACTGGAGGAGAAGGAGACCGCTCGGCCACATCCTTGGCCTTAGAGTCTGCGACTCTCGACTATTTCACAAATTTGACGTCACTAGAAGACGACGACACCGCTTGACTACAAAACACATCCAGCAAAAACTTCAGGAAAAAACAACTCCAAAAAGAAACCAAGACGAGGTCACGAATGCAGAACTCACCAGTTAAATTTATCAAGGTCGAAGGATTCCTCCTCCGACTCCGATGACTCCTTCGGCAGTCGCAGCTTCTTCCGAGCAGGAGGAGCCATGGAGCGCACAGGAACGGAGGGGATTGGCTCCTCTGCAACAACCGAAGGGCCTTCTGGCATCATCGGCGATGAGGCATCCGAGTCCTTACTACGAGAATGCTTGCGAGTATCATGGCCGCTGGACTCGGGGGCTCCCTCTTCCTCTTCAATTGGGACGGTCGACTCCGACTCGTCCTCTTCTTCCACTTCGTGAGGGATAACCCCTTCAGGGAGAGGGGGTAAATTGGAAGACACCTTCCAATCCTGCATTCAGAAGATACATTACTGTATATCAAGTACTTGGTGGCAATCGACAAAAGAGCTACTTTGTAGTATAATTCTACCTCAGGAGGAGGGTTAGAGGCGTCGAAAGGAGGCACGACTGGTTCGCCCGGGAGATCCTCCTTGGCGGTATATTTGGTCACCAATCGCAAGCTCCCGTCTACCTCACCCGCAGAAATGCCATTGGCAGATACGCGAGTGACATCGCTCACACCGGTCCAGCGGTACATGGGGTGGACCCTGGCCTGCAGAGGCTGGACGCGACGGCACAACCACGTGCGAATGAGAGCGGCGCCTCCCTCTTCTTTGCCTATGCGACTTTCAAAGTCGCAGACGCGCTTATACAGCACCTCCGTTTCCTCGCACTCGCCAGGCATCACGACATTCTTCCAAGAACGCCTCCTCTTACACGACATCACAAGATCGAAGGGCACGAGTCCATAGTTCTCCCCGTCGGCCTTTTGGTCCCGGATGTAGAACCACTTTTCTCTCCACCTTTGAACGGACGTAGTGAGCTGATGTCAGAGTAGGTGACAGAGGAGTCGACATGGATCCCGTAGCCTCCTACGTCGTAGACTACCGAACCGAACGCCGACTGACGTTTCGGCTTAAAAAGCCTCTTGAAGAGGCCAAAGTGTGGCTCGATTCTGAGCCAGCACTCGCAGAGAGTGATGAAGCAAGAGATGTGGAGAATATAATTTGGGGACAGCTGGTGTAGCTAGATCCCATAGAAACAAAGGAGACCCCGAAAAAAAGGATGCAGGGGGAGAGAAAGACCTCAGATGATGAACGCAAGGAACATCACCCAGAAACCCGGAGGAGGACAAGGGATTACCTCCTCACCAGGCACTCGCGAATCATCTTCCGCGGGTGGAAGAACTCCATCTCGACGATGAAGATGCAGCTCGGCGGGCTTAATGATGGACGTGCGCCAGGCGTCGTTGGTGATGCGGGTGCCCGCACCCTTCTTCTTCCCAGCACGGCAGCGCTGGTGCCCACGGTGGTGGTATCGCCCTTCTTCTTGGTGGCAGCAATGGTGGCCGCAGATCCAGCGGCGGCGCCTTCCTTCTTCTTACCCATCCTTCGATGGAGGTGCGAACGCAGGAAGTAACTGGGGAAGACACGAAGATGGTCCAGTGCCGCGAAGAGAAAGTGCGCAAGGAAGCAGAGAGAGCAGCAATGGCGAAGGAGGCACGAGCAAGAAGAGATGGGGAAATTTACCGCAACAGCGCTGCTACTTAACCCCTTCACGGATGCCATCCAACGGCCAGCAGAAACCCTACTGGATGCGTGGCGCACATCGCCATCGACACGTGGCGAAGCTAAACCACGAACTGTCCCCCCACTATTCCCATTACGCGCGGAAATCGAGGAGACGCAGTTAAAACAGAGGATTACGGACGCCCAGCCAAATCAAAGTCAGAAAGTGGGACCCACCGCTCGTCATGTCCCGACAAAACCGCTCAAGCGGGAAAATGAGGTCATCACATCGTCAGCACTGACGTCATCGATACCAGCAGAAGAAAGTTCTTGACTGCTTTAGTCCTTGCTCGAGTCTTCGACTCAATCAAGCACTCGGGGGCTACTCCCATAGGGAGCACTGTTCGCGCACCCTACGATTATATTTATGCAGGTATATGAACATTCAAGAAAAACCAATCACTCGAATCTACGATTCGATTGTGAATTATGGTTTACTCCTATTGGGAGCGCCAGAAGCAAATTCGACTGAAACAAGCAACAAAAGACGACAGCAGTCGCAAAAGGACTTTAGTTCCTGCTCGAGTCTTCGACTCAACCAGGCACTTGGGGGCTACTCCCATAGGGAGCGCTGGTCGCGCACCCTATAATTATTTGTACATCATATTGTGTGTTGATAACATCCACACTCAAATGCTACGGCGACTCCGCCTCATACTTTCCCTACAAAGAGACTGCGTCTCCTGGGCCACATGAATCATCTCCACGATGACAAAAAATTCGGATACCGCGCTTACAGCGTGAAGATAAGACCCGAATAAGGCCTGGCAACGCATCTCACGCACTACTGTAAACATATCCGTGCTCGGTACGATGAACATGCCTTGACGGACGCATCGAGTGCTCACACTTATACACTGGAATTCGACTCCTGTAAGACCTCTATGGCCTCGAATTATTCTAGCACTTTTCCAAATTCGAGTCCGGGGACTCGAGTTTGCGTAGATTGCGTTGTTTCGCCCTAAGGCAGTTCCCTAGTATCGATACATCGGATAAATCAGACACGTATCAACAATCCCTATGACACAAACTGAACACTCAAAAATATACTCAGTCATGCACTCGAAATGCTTCATAAAGTCCCCAGTCGAATCTGCGATTCCATTGGACACTCGGGAGCTACTGACATGGGTATACCCTACAGGTACTCGAGTTTAGTATATATGGCCCAGATACGGCAGAAGCCCACGGCGTTGCCAAGGCCCAATACAAAATTCGGGTGACCCAGGGACTCTTCGATTGCTTGCGAGACAAGAAGAAGCTTAAGATAGAAAGTTTAAAAGGACAAAACCATAATCTGTAACCGACTCGCCTACTACCCGAGACCTAGCCTATCTATATAAAGGCTAGGAGGGGGCGGCGACGAGGACAATCACAATCCTAGTTTCCACAACTCTCGCTAGATCGCATCTGCGCACCCCTATAATCTTCGATTCCTTCGTTAATTCCAAGAGCAGACAAGCAGAAGTAGGGACCTCTACGAGGTCTGAACCTGGGTAAAACTTGCGTCCCTGTGTGCTTGTTTGCTAGCCGACTGATGCCTCTAGTGCTCCCTCCTTCTCCAAAACCCAAGTCCATAACAATGGGCATTGACGAGTTAAACCCTCGTCAGATAGTGATACGGAAACTTGCAACATGGTCGTGCATTAGTTTCTTTTTAGGACTAGTTTACACGAAGACAAGTCTGATTTATCATTTGAGTAAAGCGTCTTAATGAATTATCTGCCATCACACAAGGAAGGATAAATATAATGGCCTAAACTCATCAACCATTCAATAAGTATATTTTCATTTTATCAGTACAACCATCAAACCATCATAGAAAAATCACCTATGCATATTCACACACCAATTATTGCACCTAAAGGACTAAGTGAGGAAGGCTTGACTATGGAAGAAACAAGCAATGTAAACAAGTTCAGAGTGGGCGGAGAAAGTTTGGGGGATGAACAACTTGTTCAGACCTCATACACACTCCATGTTTTATACTATTTATTACAATCCTAACAAAAATCATACAAACCATAGTTAGGATCTTTGCTGGACTCACATACTATAGAACACTCCATCAAGATATTTTAAAATACTTAATTGACACCAGAAATATAGTGCAACACCTGCATTAGCCACCCAACCTACGTTTGCCTTGGGAACTTTGGAGATTTTGACTGAGCATGAGGTTAAATAAAATGTATTCACAGGCCACTGGTCTAAGTCCACTAAATAAGTGCTAGTTGTCCACTTCTTCCTATGAGCGTGAGCTTTTCATTTGAGTTGTTGGAGTACGAGTCAAAACAAGTTATTGATGAAAATGGTGATATTGACTTTCTGTGATTAGGAATGTAAGTATTCTTCTTATTTAAATTCAATTATGTTCATATTCTTAAAGTATTATCTGACTTGTTGTTTATCCAACTCATAGCATATTTAAGAAAATCGACCTGCACCACACCTAGATCCAACTCACCAGCAAGATAGCATGGTTCACATTTTTGGGCATGAGGTGCCAACGGAAGGACTTCCTGTAATTAAAGAGGAACTGCCAGAAGAAAATTATTTCGTTGCTAAACATAGAGCCAAGATACCTCCAGCTAGAGGGCCACTTGTCAATACAGCTGGGAGAGCATTGGGAGGAACAGGAGCTAGAGGAGCAAGAGGAGGCGCAAAAGCAAGAGGAGGTTCAGGAGCGAGAGCTGCAAAAGGAGCAAACAGAGCAAGAGGAGCTTGAGGAGTCATAGTTGCTGCAAGAAATCTTATTTTATAATATAGACTACCTTATACGTACTTTGGCTATTTATCCTTACTATCAAATCTTCTTTTGTGTGTTGTCAAAAGAATCATCTTATTGAATCTAATGTTACTTGCTGTCAAAAGAATCATGTACTGCAAAATGTTGCTGACATTTATCCGTATTAGTACTACAAGAAATTGTTGCTATTTATCCTTACTTCATTTGTTCCTGTAAAAAACTGACATTAACTTGCTCCTGTCAAAAACTAAATTGGGGCAGGGGCTAAACTGAAAAGAACCGGTCCCACTGATCCACCCGTGCCCAGCATTTGACTCGTTTTGGTCCAAAACCGGTGCTCTAACTGGTTTGTGACCGGCGTTGCACGTAGTCTGCAAGTTGTGTGACTCCATCGTCTAGTTTACAAGTTGTGTGACTTATTCGCGCATAAGTTGAGTGACTTCCCATGCCATTTATTTTTCTGATTGAGCTAGTCTCTAGAACTTTGAACGGCCGCATTGTTGAAGTAATGAATCGCACTTGACTAGAGTGTCAATACTTCCTACGCAGGACGTTCAAGTAAAACAGGCTAGGAACTGCAGATCGATGTTCTGAGAGCCCAAAGTACCAAAACGTGTTCAAAAGTAAACGCGCGTACGTAGCATTATTCCCCCTTAAAGAAAACGTCAGTTTAGTCTATGAAGTTATCATGGATGTGCGTTTTGGTCATAAACTTGCAAATCGTGAATTCCGGATTATGGAGTTGCCACACGCGTGCATTTTGGTCAGACCGTGACAGCGCCGTCGAAACGTCGGCAACATCGCAGGTGTGGAGCATCTCTAGCTATAATATTGCGGAAAAACCCTTGATTTTTTTGCTGCTGGATTAAATTGAATCATGTAATGAATCAGCTATTTTTTTTTTTGCATATTATCCCGTCACCTGCCTTAACACAACAGCACCGACATGCCACTTCATCGAGTTTTGGCATGGTTTTGGTGGTACCATCACGGACTGACCAGAATGCACGTGTGTGGCAACTTCGTGATCCGGAATTCACGATTTGCAAGTTTATGACCAAAACTTAACATCTGTGGCAACTTCATATACTAAATTGGCGTTTTTCTCTTCCCCCTTTCTTCATTTCTCGAAACATGACCACTACATTACGGCCGGGGACATGTACCACGTCAGCCCCCGTACTTGGCCTTGTAGTCGTTCCACAGCTCGTCCACGCTCTTCCCCAGGATCTGCACGAAGTAATCGTCGCTGTACCCGTTTTCTTTCATCATGGCGTTCAGCCCCGCCACGAACCCGGGCTTGACCAGCGAGTCGCAGTAGTCGAGGAACCTCGCCGTCACGTCGTACCCTTTGTCCCAGCTGCTCCCCTGCCCCGGCGCCACCCAGTGCGCCGGCCCGAGCCCGGCCTTGAGCCTGACGAAGTCGGCGATCCCCTCGAAGACCCACCAGTGCGCCGCGTAGTCCTGCAGCCCCCACTGCCACACGTGCGTCGACTCGTGGTACAGCACCCCCGTCAACTCGGCCTCGAGGTCGCCGGTGTAGCCGCCGACGTACCGCTGGCTGAGCTCGATGGCGCTGCCGCCGGTGGACGCGATGCCGCCGAACGTGTCGTCCACCACGGTGAGGGCGACGACGTTGATGGGCCGGCGGTCGGTCTCCTTCTGGTTGAAGACGGTCCAGATGAAGGAGGCAGCCTCCGAGAGGACCTGCGTCGCGTGGCCCACGCCGTACTGCACGTCGAAACGCTGGCCGCCGGGTGTCATGGACGCGTTGTTCGTCACCTCGAACGTGACGGCGCCGGCCGTGCCGACGAAGACGAAGACGAAGGCTAGGAGTAGAGAAGTAGCATCGACTGTTGCCATGGAAAGCTTCATTTTGTGCTGGCCGGCGCCCTGCTCGCGGCACTGACGTTACTTTTGTGAGCGGAGCGCGGTGGTCGCTGGTTTTGGTGTGAAATTTATAGGCAGAACTATCGAACTTTTTTGTAAATTTGACGATTTGTCCTCGAATGGCCTGCGAGGGCATCCAGCCAAGAGACGCTAGCCGGCCGATTTTCTAATTGCAACTTTGGTACACGGTTGGTCACATAGTACTGTACTCCGTACATCCTAACTCACATCCGTTGCTATTGTCGTTAGCTTATGGATCTGTTATTACCAAATCGATCGTCATCATGCTCATGCGTGTGGGGTCGGGGTCATGTTCATATGTGTCCCCTTAGCTTATTAAAAGAGAAACAACAGCACCACGGCACATTATGAGTAATGGTCGTGTATTGCTCTTGCCAGCGACCACGGTTATATGTGGACGGCCTGCAGCTGAGCATGACGGGCATATTGTCTGCCACACGGACTGGGTGGAAACGGGCTTTTGCCTGGTGGAAGTTGTTAGTATAAAACTATCGCTTTCTGCGCAAAATTTTGAAAAAACACCACTTTATGTTTGAATCGCAAAAAGACATCGCTTCTTGGCGAATCTGTTGCAATTTGCACTAAACTCGAACCAATCGCGAATTGACAGAGAATCTGATGGATGAGACCAATTTGTTCGGACCAATTTGCTGAGTGGACTATGTCCTAGTTGTCAGCTCAATTAAGAAAATCTAATAATCTAAAAAAACTAGAAAGTACGGGGGTTGACAGCCCCTAATCGGCCACGGCTTCAGCGCCGGCGGCCCAGACTTCCGCCGCCAGCCATCCAGGCCCGTACCAGACACATGTGCACAGTGCTCGACCGAAGAGGGTCTCCAAATTAGAAGGCCTCAAATTTTCATGTTATACAACTAATAATTAGTTTGGTTGGAAGTAATCCATGCATTGAGCAATACTAGTACAGTATTTCCTAGGAATCTGTCCACCGAATTAACTCAAGGCTCCAGCGCTCTCTCTCTCTACGCGAGCACAGTTTGGTTCCCATTTAATTGTTGCTCCTATACGAATTAATACTGTCACGATTCCCCAATAGATTAGTTGTTGTGAACTTGTGATGAACAATTATACCCATCCATTCATTTGATGTTTTATTTTTAATTTTAGAAGTATTTTTGGATTGTGATCCAAGTGTGCCCTACCATATTTTGGTCATGATGTTTGGATAATTGTTAACATTTTTCCATTCAAATGCTTCACTACCAATTCTAGTTTATTTTTTAGCCAATGATAACCAATTTGTGAGCAATGAAAGGCTCAACCAAAATTTTGGCTAGCTAAAATTTTCATAGGGCTATCTTGCGAAAAACAAAAGACACCCGTGTCTCTCGGAGCTTCTTATTTTGTTCCCCTTGCTGCTGGCTGCCGACCTTACGATATGAGGTGAAACGAATGGAGTTGGAGGGCTTGTCACGAGTGCTTTGTCGCCGAACACCTCTTCATCAAAAGGAGTACCGTACTACCACAGCCATACGCGTCGTCGTCCCGTGGTTAACTTCCAAAATCAGTCGGAGGTTTTTTCCTCCCTTTTGTTTGCAAGTTCAGTTTTTCATACACGACATTTTGGAGAAGATTCCTTATGAAGAGCTAACTGAAAATTTGGTCTCAAGCAAATGCTAGAAGGATGGCACATTTGTGCGAAAGAATGTAGTACTTCTGAATGTTGATAGTAGTTTCGTTGTTAAGATAAAATTTGTTTCAAAAAGTGTACCACCAACATAATATATCTATTACAAGACGGTTGTTTTCTAATTGACAGTGGTTACATCGAGGGCCCAATTTATGATTTCGCACAGGGTCTCTGTTTTCTCAGGTATGGCCCTGCAGCCATCCTTCATCGCTGCCCTCTCCGGAGCTCCCCGCCGAAGGTCGGCCGCTCGTCTCGCGTCGGAGGAGCTTGCACCAGAGGAGCCCGCGCCGGAGCTCGAGAAGGAGCTCGAGCGCCACACTCGGAGCTCGCGCCGGAGGAGCCCATGCCGGAGCTCGAGAAGGAGCTCGCGCGCACGCCCGGAGATCGCGTCGGAGGAGCTCGCCACCGGAGCTTGAGAAGGATCTCGCGCGCCACGCCCGAAGCTCGAGCCGGAGCTTGGCCGCCCATCTCATACCGGAGCCCGCGCCGGAGCTCGAGTAGGAGAGCATGATCTCGCCCGCCAGGCCCGGAGCTCGGTCGCCCGTCTCTGGCCGGAGTCTGTGCCGAATCCCGTGCCAGATCCCGCGCCGGAGGAGCCCCTGCCGGAGCTTGCGCCAGAGGAGAAGAGCGGCGAGTTCGCCGGGAGGAGCTCCCACTTTTATTTTTATTTTTTGAGTTATTAGATTTTCTTAATTGGGCTGACAATTAGGACCCAGTCCACCTCAGAAAATTTGTCCTAAAAGAATGGGTCCCAGCCACAGATTCTCTGTCAATTCGCGATCAGTTTGAGTTTAGTGTGAATTGCAACAAATTCGCCAAAAAGTGATGTTTTTTTACGATTTAAAAGTATGATGGTTTTTTGAAATTTTGCTCGGAAAGTGGTAGTTTTATGCTAACAACTCGCCTAGTAGGTTGCTCTCGTGAGTATACGGTCTAGTGTTCTTTTTCGGGTTGATTTTGGCAGAAGGTGGATTTTGCATTATGAATAATACTCCGTATATGGTTGTATGCATAAATCCATGCAGCCCGGTGGTCATCTCTTTGTCAAAACTAAAAGTGTACATACCTCTATCGGACTTGGGTCATATACCGGACCTTGTGAAAGGCATGTGCACGATCCAAGGTATATAGAAATGGCACATCGACAATGGAGAATACAATGGTTAACCGTTGTCGGTATAGAGAAGCCAAATAAGCCGCAGACATTTCCAGAGGTGTCCATTGTGGGAGATGTCAACCATAAATTATGTTTTACCCCTCCTGATATGGCCAACTCATACTCCCTCCGTCCCAAAATAAGTGACATGGATTTGTCTAGATTCGGATATATCTAGACACGTTTTAGTATATAGGTACATGCGAATCTAGATAAACTCAAGTCACTTATTTTGGGACGGAGGGAGTATTATTCGGTCTATACGATCATTCCCTTAACCCCCACCCGCTGTCTCCTCTTGATCCCCTACCCTCATGGCGAGGATGTTGCCTCCTCATCCATCACTTATGTTGTCCGCCCAACCTAGCCGCCTCTTCTGTTGTCGTTGGACTTCAGTAACCTACCTAGGTGGGAGCGCGTGAAGCGGAAGGCTGAAGCTGAGGAGACAAAGGAGGAAGGTGAAGCCGATGCTTCATCAGAAATTTTATGTGGTTCATTCACTGTAAAATCTTACTCACCAAAGCCTACTTAAATGAAATTGGAATGGGTGTAGAAAATGTAGTTTTGTGGCTCGCAGTAGAATATTGAGTATTTTTCTCTCATGTCCTTTTTCTAGTTTTGTTTGGTGCATTATTTATTTTACTTATGATATATCTTCATCAACCAATATTACTAATATATTTGGCACCTGGTTAAGCCAAATCGACAACAAAACTAATGATATAATTTGTGTTGGAGGTTCTTCCTTTGTTGCTCGATTTGGAATTTCGGGGAACCTATTTTATGCAGGTTATCCACATGACTATATTCTGGATTCAGTTATGGCATCTTCTCCTCCCGGCTGATCAGCGCAAGTGTATGGTTATTGAATGCAACCCTATTTTGATCTTCATATTATGGTTTTTGTTTTCATGTAATATCTAGTTAAATATTAATATGTGAGAATGACTAAAGGAGATGCTTAAATATTTACATTTGCACATATAAACTTTTGAGTATTTCCATGCATTTAAAATTTCATATGATTTTAATTGATTTATCTGTCCTTTCCTTTTTCTATTAATAGATAATTCGTCTACCAGGGGATCTCTTCTCTAAATAAACTCTCTCACCACAAGTCCAAATGTCACAACAAACTGCGCTAAACCCACAAAGTAAAAGTGATCACCATTCTTCAATTGGATGGTAACATTCTAAAGGTCATTTCCATGATAAGTAGGTAGCATTACAGTGTGAGGAAGGACATGACATGCCGGAGCCAACATGATAACCATCATAAGACAAACTACAGGCGTCGGTTGAGATATACAACTTATGCAAATTAGATTTTCTTGGAATAGAAGATTACTTCACCTGTATCTGTTGATGCACACAATCATATTTTTTTGCAAAGTTACGGTCCATATAAAAGAGTTCAGGGATGATAAGAACCAAAAAGGGTACCAAAGTCAACCAAAATAACATTAAGGTTGATAATTACAACTCATGCAACATCAATTTGTCAACTGCATATTAAAATAGTTGCAACCAGAGTTCAAATAGTTGTAACCAGAGTTCAAGGAATGACATACTTTCATATGTTGTAGTAAGTACTGCATATGTATCTAGTTCATAGCCTCAAAGATTACCTGCGAAACATTTGAAACTTTCTTCTTGTTAAAAATAATATCATTGTGACATTTCCACATAGTCTAGGCCAAACCCCAAACTCCCACATGGATAAGGTTTTTTTATTTTGTTTATCAACCCTTTCAATCAATTCTTATTAATATTTGAGACACAGGTTGGAGGTGATAGGTTAAAACCATAAACACTAGGTGTCATGTAAAGTGGGCAAAGGGGCATTCAAAAATTAAATTTGGTGTCGTTTTCACTTGGTCACAATGCCAACATCTTTTGTGAGCATACCAACATTTAGTTAGATTTTATTTTTTGGTTCAACCATTTTCATAAGTACCCACTAAATATCTTAATCTTAAGAGATATTTTGAGTTTCCAAGTGCATTTCTTGTAAAAAAAATGTAGCTGGGATTCATCATATCCAAGTACATTGATTTACTGAAAACGTTCGGAATGTAAGTAATTTCTACTATGTTAACCTGGTAGACTTCAAGCACTGAACCAAATGCAACCATGAAGTCCATTTGTTTCCACTTAGTAAATACCGAAACTAATGTTCGGTGGTATAGATGAAAAAGGCACCTACCACAAAATATATATTTTTAATGTACAATATTGTATATAAATGGATATTGCTCACACAGGGGCACCTGATGTCCTCCCAAAATGGTGAGTCTATGGGTTTAATAAACACTTGAGACAATTTTTCTAACTAATGCATTTATTTTGTAGCAATTCTTGCCATATTCCATCGTCACTTGATAATTTAGATAACCATTTACCTAAGGTACTGAACTTGTAAGCCACACTCATCTCTATGTCTGGAAATAATGCTTATTTTTGTTAAAAGATATACTTTTATGTTTATCAGGCAGCCAAAGAATGAAATATAAATATATGTGAACCGGTGGGAACAGTGCTGATAAGAAGAAGTTTTCCTTCGCATGATAGTAAGTTGCCAACTGCTAAGATTTTTTTTCGAATGCGACCTATGACACCTCAAAATTTCCTATTATTTATATGATTTACATGATACTAATGGAAAAAGAACCAGACTCAAAACCAAATAGTTTATTTGTATTGTTTTTACTCTTCTTTGGCTTTACCAAAAAGAAATATCTTACTTTACGTAAACTAACCCTCATTCTTGATAATTGCTACTATTCCCTATGTCACAAAATATAATGTGTCTAAGGGTTGGTCAAAAATCAAATCTTACTAACTTCTACCAAATATTTAGGAACAAGTATCTACATCTATAATATTAAATTGACACATTAGTAAAATATATTTTATGGTGAATCTAATGATATTTATTTAATATTGTAAATATTCATATTTTTGTGTATAAACTTGGTCAATATTAGAAAACATTGGTTTTTGACTAATCCTTAGGCGTTTTACATTTTGGGATGGAGGGAGTATAAAATAGTGAGAGTTGATGTCATGTAGGTTGATTTTTCCATATCATGCTTCAACATGGTATAGTACCTTGTGCGTATTGGAGAATTGACACCCCACCGTCAACTAGACATGGGATTAATTCCCTGGGATTTGGGCTCCTCTTGAGACCGTGAAGGATGGTTAACATGTTGCCACTACAAATCAGCTTGTCTCAGATATTCCATATTATGAAGATAATTCTGTTGGAAAAATTGGATGGGGAGGGAAAGAGAGAAAAAATCAGCCGTGAGTTGTCAGCCGTGAGTTGTTAATGGAAAGAGAAACTAGAGTAGTTAAGATTATCCCTAATGCAAATCATGTTAGTCAAGAGCTAGGTTGGATTTAGAATAAAACTGCGGTGTGGCTGTAGAACTTCCTTCAGGAAATTGCGAAGCCATGACTATGGATTGTAATCCTCCTACTAATTAATATATTTCTTTTTTTCCTGCAAAAAAAGAACAATTTGAATGGTAGAATGCACACCAACATGACAACTCTTGTCATATTCCTTAGGCTATTTTTCAGAGTCGAACTAAAACATGGATTGAACCATTTACTTATTTATATCTAAGCATACTATAGTCACTCGAGAAGCTTTGCTAGGGCATGAGGTGCAGGGCTAGTCCATATATTTTAGGGGTCCTAGGGTAACATGACACAAAAGTCTCTTCGTTTAAAGTGGCAAAGTTTCACTGAGTTGGGGGCCTTAATTTTTATGTTATATTTTAGTATTACTCAAAGTTTAAGCATAATTAGCGGTCTTATCCCTCTAAAAAATTATATAATCCGTGCATTTGATAGATTTATGAACTTTAAAATCACGGTGAAGACATTCTAAACTACTCATTTCTATTCATCGAGCAAACTATTTACCATGATAATTATTCGTATAAATTGTTCCTTCTATACACGTGTATATACATATGTATATTTAGAATTAATCATAGAAGTATAGATTCATATGCATGTGCAAAAAATGAGTAAAATAGTAGACATATTAGGCATTGAATTAATAAAAGGATAAAATAGTCTATACAATATTGATGATGGGAATAAGTACTACCATTGGGAATCCAAGGAGATTCGCTTGCGGAATAATATAGTTATACGATTGTGCCGTTAGTCACCACTAATTAATACTCACAACTTTGTAGAGGCACATGAGGGTCGATATTGTTGTGCCCATTTGGAGAGGCCACATAAATGATAGCATCGAGAAAAGTATTCAGAAATGCTGGAGTATTTGCTAGGGTGATGTTGATGTTGTTTCCCGCGATCGAAACTGAATGATATATCTCTATGGGTTTCTTAAATAGAACCCGCGCTTTCCTCTTTTCTATACAAACTTTTGGAGTATTTTTTCAGGAAAAAGATGTTAGTAGAGACATATTAGGCTACAGCTTGGGTCATCTATATTTTCTTGAATTATTCCACCCTGTTGGATCTCAAGAGTAGAAGAAAAATATAGGTACATATAAAAGTCTTAGGCCCACAAGTAGATCGATGGAGCCGGCACGGATTTGACCGCCTCTGTACGTCGAGTCGTTGCTTGATGAAGGGGAAGCTGCCAAATTCATGACTCCAGCGCTCAGAGTTTCCACAGATGACGCCAATTGTCGAGGTGTAACCTCGGCAATACCCATTGTTATGTACTTGGGTGTTAGGAAAAAGAGCACTGGTGATTCGTCAGACCATCAGAAAAACAAGGGAGTCGATGTCCCGTCTGATTATTGAAGAAGATGATTACAGGGTTGCCGGTTCGCTAGATATAATCTTACTCACAACGGGTTGTGTTTTGCTCAAAGCTACGATGCCCTTTCCGTCGGATCCTCCTAGACTTTATATGAGAGGCTAGGTCTCAGAGTCTAGGATGGATTAGTTACAAATTAGAAATACAACTATATTATTATGTCGGTTTAGACTCTCGCCTTGATCAACATGTCCGGTTCCTAGGTTTCGGATGCTTCCAGGACTCTCAGCTTCTTGTGGCCGTATGGGCCATGGTTTGTGTCGTCGGATTGATAACATGTACGCTATGAGGGGGTCCTCGAGGCATGTGGAAGAGAGGGGTGTGAGTCGTACATGATTCCGGTACGGTGAGAACACAAGTTTACCCAGGTTTGAATCCACCAGCTTTGGATGGATCCTACTCCTGCTAGCAATCCAGTAATACGGCAGAGCCGGAATATGGGTTACAAGGGTTTCGCCTGTGCGAGTTGAGATTGTAGACTATTGTAAGGGGGTGCCCTAAAGTCTCTCCCTAGGACGGCTTATATAGATATCCGGCCTAGGGTTTACAGGAGAGATTTATCCGGCTACGACTAAGAGTCGGTTACAGAGTACATCTTGAACTACAAGTAACACTATAGGCCTACATCGGTAAGTCTTCTGGGCCTTCCCGTAGCCCGTCTGGACTCCGTTCTTCTCCCTGACTGGGCCGCCCGTGAAGCAAAGCTCTAACCCGAATTGGGCCACCCTGGTCAGTGAGGTACAATGAGGATACCCGGAAAGTATATCCCCAACAGTAGCCCCCGGAGGCCTCCAAGATCCAAAGTCGGATTCATCATCGTCTAGCTTGATCTTCGGCTTGCAGAATCTTGAAGGGTTCCGGAAACTTTCAAAAGAAAAGATACGATCCGGGTCTCAAAAACGAGTCGGACCTTTAAACACTTTATTCGGATTTCCAGCTCGAAATTCAAACGAAGCCGGAACTTCGTCTCTGACGTCATCTGACACCAGTCATGGTCAAGTCACGTCACTGACATACATTTCCTGTCAGCGCGACCATTGGTGGGTCCGCCTTTCGCGGAACCGAGGCACCGTTTCAATGCGTGCATGGAGATCGAGGCGGTGTAATCATCGCGTGGGGGCTTCCCAGTTCTTTCCACGACGCGTGGCATGTTTACTGTAACGCTTGCACGAATCTTGGCGCGGTTGACGGTTATAAGGGGTGAGGATTTCTTTCCCTCATCTTCTTCACCTGTTCCCAGTGCCGTTTCCTTCTCCTCTACTCCTCCTGCGCACACAGAGCTTCTCTGCCCCCAAAAAATCCCAGCGCCGCCCATCTAAGGTCATCGTCGCGCCCCTAGAAAAATGGCTTCGGCTTCGTCTTCTGGTACGGCGGCAACGGCAGCGGCGGTGGATAAAGAGAGCAACCGCGGGGTTTGGATCCCGTGTGTTCTCGACAAAGCCAAGCTCCACGGCGTCGAAGAAGAAGGGATCCTCCGCGCCGGCGACTAGCGGAGCGGCTTCGGTGAAACCATCCCCAACCCTCTCGACGGCGAGCGAGTACACTTCGGCATTCACCTGGATAGAGGTCTGATTTTCCCTCCCTCATATTTCTTTTCCGAGGTCATAGATCATTATGGAGTTCAACTCCACCATCTCCCCCCGAACTCCATATTAGAGATGAGCGCATATGCATCTTTGTGCGAGGGGTATCTCGGCATTAGGCCGAGTCTCACTCTCTTCCGGTACTACTCCATGTCTGGAGGAATTCCATCACTGCCGGTAATCCTTATATTACCGGTACTATTAGTTTTTTGGTTAGGCGAGAGCACGTTTATCCTTGGATTTTAGCTAGTGAGTCGGGCAGGTAATGCCTGGCTACCTTTTTCTATCACAAGGACATTCCCGCTCCCGGCAAAGCTACTGCTTTGCCGGCTTTCATCGATGGAGCCGCCAAGCCTCAAGAATCTTGGGACGAGGTCGCTCCGGCTCTTAGTGACAATCTGCTTCTCGCCAAGAGGCGGATCAAATATCTGATGAAGCACAAGGGCCTGAGGGGATCCGACTTGGTCCAATGCTGGGTGTCACGTCGGATTCAGTCTCTCTAGCACCATGGCGATCGTCTGATGCATTCCATCACGTTGTCAAAGAATGATTCTCTCTGCATCAGCCCTAAAGCCTATACGCAAAGAGATTATGTAAGCCAGATCAAATGGCTGATTAAGAAGCAGATCGAGAAGAAAATCCCGGATCTGTCCCTGGACATGCATACAGCAGAAGATCCCATTGTGCTGGTAAGCTTCAGCAATAATCCTTTTATGTGTCCATCTTTACATTATTTCGCAATTCTGAGATACTATCTTCTTTTCAGCTTGCTGACCTCCCCGAGTCGGAGTTTTCTCCCATCGAGGGATATCCTCCTGAATTTTCTTAGGAGGAGGAATTGGTCCCACTGTCGGATGTTGTTCCTCGGAAGCGTAAAGCTCCGACAGTGGCCATCGGCACAAAGGAGGTGCCCGTTGTGAAGAGGAAACTTTCCCCACAATTTCCGCCTTTGTACCATGTTCACAATTCTTTCCGAGATGTAATGTTCTTTGTTCTATTACTTTCTCAGAGCTAAATAGCTTGTCAAGGGCAAGGGGAAGGGAGTTACTACCAAGACCCTGCGTCAGTTGAAGCTAACTTTGGCTTCTCCTGCCGTGGCTCCTCCGACTCCTACCCCTCAACCTTTTGCAGCGCCGGAGGTTACTCCATCTCTGACCGCTGTAAAAGATCCGGCTCCTTCAACAGAGCCAATGATCCTTGAATCGCAGGCCGACGTCACCATGGGTGACTCAGGCACTGATAAGGGTGAACCTTCTTCGGGTAATGATCCCTCAGCTGAAATCTTCACCGATAATCTCCTCAATAATCCGGGACTTGCCATGCTTGGTCTTTCTCGGAAATCTGCGGAGGAAATCCAGCGGTTGGCCCGGCAGTGTCTAGACAGCCGGACCATTACTGCCGAGGAAGAAGCACAAGAAGCGTAGGACATCAAGTACTCCGAACTTCTTGAACAAGTCCGCCTTTGCGACGAGGGGCTGAGAGCTGGCGTGCTACCACCTCCACCAGTGATCCCGCTCACCCTCACCGAGAAGGTTACAACTGAAGTGAACATGTGTTTGAGCAAGCTCACACATGAACAACATGTAAGTCGGAATTCCAACCCACCTTTTCCTTTATGTTACTTTATATCATATCCTCTAGCCCCCAAGCATGAAGTTGGATAGACAATCTGAGTTTATGTTTTCTTAGGACGCCAAAGAATGAACTAGTGTAGCCCCCAAGGCTCGTGCTGGTATTAGTTACAATATTAGCCCGAGTCTTTAGTAGACTTCTGACTCTGGGTATTCTGACTTACAGAAAGTTAATTCATATAACTAGGAATTATTGAAAAATATTTGCAACAAACGGAAAGAGATTAGAGCTCTCCGGCTTGAAACTGATCAACTCAAAGTATCCAAGGATGAGGCTGAAGGTAATCATTTCAGTGCTCAAAACTTGTCTTTGATTTCATAGTCGGATTTTTATTCAACTTTTGTTCTTTTGATTCCAGCACTGGTGAAACAGACCTGTGCTATGATTGAAGAGGCCGAGAATCTTAAGACCTTGGTAGTGGAAAACAAGGATCTCCGCCAAGAGCTAGATAAGCTCAAGGCAGATCATGAGAAGAGCATTGCTCAAGTTCTTGAATCCTCCTCCATGGCCACCGTGGAACGTGATCGAACGATTGCGGCTCAGGACCAAAAGATCTCGAATCTCAGCAATGACTTGTTTAGAGAGAGGGATATCTCTGAAGCACTCCGGGCTGAACTCCAGAGTCTTCGAGAAGAAAAAACCAAAGTTGATGATGTTATCCTTGGTATGTTTCCATCTTTTTGACTTGTCTACATCTTTTGACTCTTTTCGATGTTGGATTTATTATAGTAACCATTTTGCATTACATGCATAGGTCCTCTGAACTTATTGGACTCAGCCTCTTCCGAGTCTCACACCAGCCGGATTACACAAGTCGATGATCTGCTCCATGACTTCCGCCAATCCATCGAGGATATTGGCGAAGCTCTCAAGGTTCCGGATATGCATAGCATGTCCGTCTTTCAGGTGCGAGACAAGGCCAAGGATATGCCGCAGCTCGTCCAGGACTGGAACATGTCCTACGCGCAGACCGCAGCGCAGAACGCTCTCACCATGGTTATAAGCCACCATGGAAACATGGAAATCTGGCAAGTAACCAGAGGGTACTGCAAAGTGGATGAAGACGTACACGAGAAAGACATCAAGGCCATCATGGACTCCTACGCCGGATATGGGTGTCACGTAGCTGACTTAACCAGCTACGACACTCCGTTCTTCACCCGCGTGGACACGCCACCTCCGCCTACAGAGGAAACAACAGAAGTTTCCGATGATGACCAAACCATATCGGATTTGGACATCACGGAACGTTAGCAAGGCGACGTATCCAGCGAGCCGGCAGCTCCTACCTCTTCCCCTGCATCATAGATCATCAGAAAGAACAATTGTGTTATTCTAAAAACATTATGGATCTGTAAATAAGTAGTATGATACTTTTGCTTGTGCCAAGTTTTTATCTATTCAGCACTTTTGGCTTAAATATTTATGTGCCTGAAATGTTTGCATAAGCACTTGTGTTTTTTGTCTGCGCTTATCGTTTATCTGGCTTTCCGCCTCGCTCCTTTCGTGAGCCGGCTAACCTTTAGCACGAAAACTTTGCCGAGCAACGGAGCTTAATTGCTAAACCAGTTTAAACTCGGAAACAAAGCCGGCTTCCAGTACCAACAATTCACTATTCGTAAAATACCCGCATCCGGCAATCAGACAAATAACCAAAGCACAGACTATAAAATTTAAATTTATACCCGAAGGTAGCAATTTTAGAATCGGAAATCTAAACCAGAACAAACATGAGCATAAAGTACTTTCAATTATTCTAGAATTTTCGACTGTGACATGATCATTTGGAAATAAGATGGTAGTATAAACTTCTCAGAAAAAATGAGGCAACCAAAACTTTTATTTCTCATTGAACATGTACACATATATGATTATAAAGAAAGATAAATTAAGAATAAAAGGGACGTAGCTGAGCAATATTCCATGGTCTGTCTAATTCTTCCGGGTTTGTACTGCCTCCAGCTCTCTTTCTCTTCTTAGTAGCAGGTCTTTCTTTGACTGGCCACATATCAGTTAGGTAGTATGAACTATTGTGCAATACTCGACTAACCAGAAAAGGCCTTTCCCATACTGGGGAAAGTTTGTGCTTTCTTTGCTGCACAAGCCGGAAAACCAAATTGCCCTTATTGAAAGACCGGTTTCTAACTCTCTAGCTATGATACTTGCGTAACTTCTGCTGATAGGTTGTTGATCTCATTTCAGCAACGACGCGAACTTTTTCGACTAAGTCGAGATCATTTTGTCGAAAAATCTCGGCATCCTCTTTGATATACGCGGAAACTCTAGGAGAATTGTGAATCAAATCACTAGGAAGAACTGCTTCAGCACCATAGACCAAGAAAAAAGGTGGGTATCCCATTGACCTGTTCGGAGTTATTCGTAAGCTCCATATTACAGTGGGTAATTCCTCTGCCCAAGCCCCCGTAGCACGTCTCAGTGGTGCTTCGAGTCTTGGTTTTAGGCCTTGTAAAATTAAACCATTTACCCTTTCGACTTGTCCATTAGCCTGCGAATGTGCGACTGACGCAATGTCAAGCTGGATATTTTGTTCATTGCAGAATTTGGCAAGCTCTACCATAGAGAAATTACTCCCGTTGTCCGTGATAATGCTATACGGATAACCATATCGGATTATAACATCCTCGACAAATCTTCTGGCTATTGCTCCATCACAACTAGTGATGGGTTTAGCCTCAATCCATTTGGTGAATTTATCCACCATCACTAAGAGGTGAGTAAATCCACTTGGAGCCCGTTTAAACGGTCCTACCATGTCAAGCCCCTAGACCGCAAAAGGCCATGTTATAGGTATTGTTCACAGCTAATCAACCGGAACATGAGCTTGCTTGGCGTATTTTTGGCAGCCTTTGCACGTCTTGACTAGACGTTCGGCATCTGCCTTGGCTGTAAGCCAGAAAAAACCATGTCGAAAAGCCTTTGCCACTAAAGATTTGGCTGCAGCATGGTGACCACACTCGCCTTCGTGGATTTCTCTTAAGATTTCCACTCCTACTTCCAGAGATACATAGTGCTGAAAGACCCTAGACACACTTCGCTTATAGAGCTCACCACTAATTATAGTATAAGATTTTGCTCGCCGGACGATCTGTCGGCTCAGAACCTCGTCTTTAGGTAATTTGCCATCTACCAAGTAATCAAGGTAGGGTTGAGTTTAGCTAGGAATTACAGCCAGAACTGCTACTAAAGGTGAGTCGAATTTGGTCAGATATTCCTCGTCTACTCCTTTTATAGAGGGAACTTTGAGGTGCTCTAAAAAAGCGCCATCCGGGACCTGTTTCCGTGCAAAGCCTATTTGAGATAATGCATCTGCTTCCTCATTTTCAGATCGAGGGATGTGTTGGACCTCAAACACTTCTAACGATTTAGATAGATCATCCACGACAGCTTTATATGCTGCCATGTGCTTATTTGCATTACAAATATCCGACACTTGTTGAGCAACAAGATCTGAATCTCCGTAACACATCAAACATCGGATGCCGATATCCTTAGCAATCCGGATTCCGTGCAGCAGTGCTTCATACTCGGCAATGTTATTTGTCGGCGTGAAGTGAATCTGCAACACATATAGAAGTTTATCTCCTTGGGGTGATTTGAGTACCACGCCAGCCCTTGAGCCTTAGATCCATCAAAATATAGGGTCCAATATTCTGACTCAGGGAGGGTCATATTCTCCCTTGTCTCTGTCCAATCAGCAACAAAGTTAGCAAGGATTTGGGATTTGATTGATGTCCGAGGTTTATACTCAATATCGAAAGTTGAAAGCTCTATGCCCCATTTTGCGGCGCGTCCTGTAGCTTCGCTGTTATTGATTATATGTCTCATGGGAGTTGTGCTCACCACGGTAATTGGATGTTCCTGAAAGTAATGCCATAACTTACAGGATGCGAAGAACACACCATAAGCCAGCTTTTGATAGTGCGGATACCGCTGTTTTGATTCATTTAGGACTTTGCTAAGATAGTAAGTCGGACGCTGTACCAGGTGTTCCTAAGTTTCCTCTGGTCTCTCCACTACCATGACGGCACTAACGACCCTGTTTGTCGCAACGAGATAGAGCAACATCAGTTCCCTTGGTTCCGGTGCTACAAGGATAGGAGCAGACGAGAGTACTTCTTTCAAGTCTTGTAATGCAGCTTCAGCTTCATCAGTCCAAATGAATTTCTTGGTCTTTTTCAGGAGCTTGTAAAGTGGTGCGGCTCTTTCTCCAAGACGGCTTACAAACCGACTTACTGCAGCAATGCAACCAATTAGTCTTTGAACGTCCTTTAGGCAAGTTGGCCTGGAAATATTGAGTATAGCCTTGATCTTGTCTCGGTTCACCTCTATGCCTCATTGAGACACGATGAAACCTAACAATCTTCCGGCTGGGATTCCAAAGAAACATTTCTTCGGATTAAGCATTATGTTGTATTTTCGTAAATTTGCGAACATTTCATCCAAGTCAGAAATTAATGTTTCCTTCTTTTTGGACATCACCACAATATCATCCGTATATGCGTGTACGTTGCATCCGATTTGGTCATGGAGGCAACGCTGCATAGTGCGCTGGTACGTAGTTCCTGCGTTCTTCAGCCCAAAGGGCATCGTAATAAAACAGAAGGTTCTGAAGGGGGTTACGAATGAAGTTTTGATTTTATATGATTCCTTTATCCGAATTTGGTGATAAGCGGATTATGTGTCGAGAAATAGAGGAGTTCTGAGCCTGTCGTAGAGTCGATAACTTGATCAATTCTAGGCAGAGCGAACGGATCTTTGGGACAAGCCTTGTTCAAGGCAGCATAATCAACACACATCCTTAAATCAGTGGTGTCCTTTTTAGGGACCATTACAGGGTTGGCCGACCAATCAGTATGGATGACCTCTTCTATGAATCCGGCTAACTCGAGCCGGGCTAGTTCCTTAACTATTGCCTTATGCTTTACATCGCCAAAACATCGTAGGGACTATTTGACGGGTTTAGCGTTTGGGTTTACATTTAGAGAGTGCTCGGCAAGTTCCCTAGGTACTCCGGTCATGTCAGATGGCTGCCATGCGAAGATATCTTGATTTGCTTGGAGGAACTTGATGAGCGTGTTTTCCTATGTGCTATCTAGGCCTACGCCTATTTGGGTCACCTTGGAGGGGTCATCATCCTTCAACGGCGTCTTCTTCGTCTCTTCTGGTGCCTTGAACTCCTGATTCGGCTTTGTTACCTCCTTCTTCGTTGCGGGCATCTCGGACAGATCGATGGTCTTCTTGATCTCCCGGTACTCCTAGGCATGCAGCACGGCTTCAGCAAAGGCGGCATTTCCATCCTCGCACTGTCGCGCCTTCTTCGGGTCTCCCCTGATGGTGATCACGCCGTTGGGACCTGGAATTTTCATCATATTGTAAATGTAACACGGACGAGCCATAAAAGCCCAATAAGTCGGACGTCCAAATATAGCATGGTACGCACACTTGAACGGGACCACTTCGAAGGAAAGTGCTTCCGTCCGATAGTTCTTTGGAGTTCCAAAGGTAACCTCTAAAGTGATTTCTCCTAGGGAATTTGCTTGTCTTCTTGGGACAACTCCATGAAAGATCACAGAGTTGTGATTCAGCTGGGTCTCCGAGATTCACATCCGGCGTAGCGTTTCGACATACAGAATATTGAAGTTGCTACCACCATCCATGAGAGTCTTGGAGAAACCATAGCCATCAATAAGTGTATTGACGACTAAGGCGTATTTTCCTCGCATGTGCAACTTAGGCGGATGATCAGCGCGGTCAAAGGTGATTGCAACTTCGGACCAGTCCAGGTACTGAGGGACAGCCGGAACTATCACGTTGAGCTCATGCAGAACTGCTTTCTTGATCTTAGCTGGTTGAGATCTGAGGAAGGTGACGTAGGTGTCTTTCTTTGTGGGGAAGGTTTTCTTCCCCTTCGGCTTTGGATTTGAAGCATCAGCTTCCTCCATGTCGGAATCTTCCTTGGTCTCTTTATCCTTTTCGGGATTCTTCTTTCCCTTCTTCTGCTTAGCCCTGTAGCCAACGGTGTCATCTTTCTTGATGTCGTCATTAAAACGACACTCGGCGTTTGTGTGAGATGAGCCCCCATTGGCGTCAAGGTGATGCACACATGGGTTATTGGCAATGTCGGCCCAAGAGTAGGTTTTGCCAGGTTGCTGTTCTCCTCTACCTTGAACTCTTGATGTCCCACGACCGCGTCCGCGGCCACCGCCACGTCCTCCTTGTCCTCCAGACCCGAAAGTAGCAGTAACCATTGCCGCTTCCGCGTTGGGCTTTTCTTCCGAGGTGTTCTTACGCTTCTGAGCTTGTTGCTTTGGTTGTTTTGTCAACTGTGGCACCGCTAGGGCGTTCAGTAATCCCTCTACATCGTTGTTAGCATCTGCATACTTGCTCCTTGTTTCTATCATCTCTCCCAAATCAGTGACCTTGTCACACTTCAAGCGATGACGTGGTAAACTAATTGGGAGTCCTACAATGAAAGCTTCAATCGTAGTTCGGTCATTTACTCCTTCACATGAGTTCTTGGTGTCGATCCATCGTCCGAGATAATCTCGGCAAGTTTCTCCGGGTTTCTGGGTGCAACGCTGAAGGTCTCCTACCGTACAGGGACTCCGATATGTACCTTAGAAATTCCGAAAGAACGCACTTTGCATGTCATACCAGTTGTGGATGGTGTTCTCCGGAAGTTCATTGAGCCATGATCGCGACATCTTCCGCAGCATAAGTGGGAGATATCGGGTTGCGACCAAGCTATTTCCGCCTTTAGCAATGCAGTAAGCCTGGAAAAAATCCTGGAGCCAAGTATCTGGCCGAGCCACACCATCATAGGCTTGAATGTGTTTTGATATAGCAAATCCTTCTAGGAAATGTGTTTGTCGAATTCGTGGTCCAAAGCATTTTTGGCCCACGTATATGTCATCATTTTCGTAGCGCCGCGCATCTATGTTGGAATTAATCTGGTGTCTCGCGTCACTGGGAGATAGAGATTGTCATCCTGAGTGACGGCTATGGCTGCGGTGCCTTGGAGCCGGACTTTGGCTTCTACCACCACCTCCTCCGCCACGACGTCCTCCTTGGCCTCTTTGACAGCTGTTGTGATGGCTACTTGGTGGAGAGGGTGGGGCAGCTGGATTGTTTCCGGCTGATCGTCGGCCTCCGTCCGGAGCATCATTATTCTGGTTCCGGGGAGGGTCTTCATTGCGATGAGCCCCCTACCATCTTGTCTTGGCATGGTTTCCGTTGTTTCTTCATCCGTCACTCCCACCTCGGTGGGGCTCAGCCGGACAGTTTGTAGGTCTAGGAGGTGGCATTCTTTGACGGTCCTCCTCCCGACGCTTCTCTTTATCTTCTCCCCTACGATCGTTCGACTCTCGCCAGAAAGGGTTCCCCGGATACAATGCAGCAATTGCCTCTTGCTCAGCAGCTGGAGCTCCGTTGCGCTAGTCACGTGCAGTTCTGTGATGTTGTCCTGAAGATCCGCTTCTTGAATAGTTATCTTCCCGACGGTCGGAACGGTAATTCTGTTTCGGAGCATGTTGGGGCGTTATGTCATTCCAAGCCGGATCCATGCGACATTGGTCAGATTTCGAGACCAGTTTTCCGCTTCCGGATTTCACGGCCCTTTGCTACTCCAGATCCTTGGTGAGTAGCTTAATGCCCAATCGAACTTGTTCTAGGCCTAGATTATTCGACAGGATATCTCGAGCCGCAACAGTGTTCTATACCGGTGTTGGATACACCAGATCTCCCTTGTTGTCGAGACGAGGCATCCCTGGGTCTCCTTCAAAGAGAACCTTGTGCACTTCCAGGAATTGATCGTCGCGCATGTGACGCTTCCGGGTCTTTTGATGCTGCCGAGAGATGTACTTCTCTCAGCTGCCATGCGTTTCTTTTCCTCCTCGATGTTTTTGGCTTCATCCAGGAGTACTTGACGACGCGCTTCTAGGGCCTGGGCCCTTTCATCCAGTTCTTCAGCAGTAAGTTCTGCAGTTGTAGGGATAGGTGTGGTTAATGTAGCATCAATGAGTTTACGCGCACCTTCAGTGATCACATGTCCATCCACTGATTCTTCTTTGGGCTCATCTAGGATAAGTGCTCCATCCGAGTCTTCCTCGTATTCCTTGGCAATCACTTCCTCTGCCAAAAGATCTTTTGTCGGGGTCTTGTTCTTCTTGTTCTTCTTCTTTGCCTTCTTGGCAGTGCCGGTAGCAAAGACGGCTTTGGGCCCATTTCCCGGAGTCAGACTTTGATCGGTACTTTCGGCCATTTGGTTCTTGGGATCATCTCCGAGATCCATGTTGTCCTGCGCCTTAGGAGAGTTTTCTCCGGATCCTTCGTCCATGTTTTCTCCTTCTGCAACAGCTGTGGAGTTAAGCTCCTCTTCATATTCCGCGGAGAACTTCCGGAAATCTGCCAACGTCATGGAGTCATCCGAGGATGCCGGTAAGTCGACGCTTGTTCTGATTACCTCCAGCACCGAGTCTTCGTTGTTTCTGCTGGGGTTCCACGTATGAAAACAATAAAATTTTACCCTACGCCCCTAAACCCCTAAAGCTACCAGGACCTATCTATTAGTAATACAGTAACGGGAGGGGCTTCTCGCGAACTTACCCTTGAAGACCGAAAAGCATTATCAACGCTCAAGAGAGCGTGGTTGATGTAGACGAGCCGAAGCCGACCTCAAGGTCGTGATGAAGTCCTTGCGCTCCTTGGCTCCAATGACTTGAGTGCCTCAAGTGAGACACCTCGCGGGGAGTTACACATGTCCGGTGCCTGACGATGACTCCCGCTTCCCCGATCCAGCAGCAGTTGCGGAAGTAGAGCTCCCGGATCCGAACCCGCAGCGCGATGGCACTCTGCGGTGAAGATGTCTCTCGTTCGCGCAGTCCAGACTTGGGACCACGGTCATGAGAGAGAGAGGGGGAGAGAGAAAATATCAATTAGAGGTCCTCCCGAAGTGGGGAGACCTTTATTGATTATTGGTGTATTTAATTTGGCCAAATACCCCCACTATATATAGGGGAAGGAGGGGGTACACCCTCCCTCAAAGTCCCGGGGTGGGACTAAAGGAGAGGAGGGGGGAGAGGCGGCCGCCGGCCACCTAGTGGGCCCCGCGCGGGGGGCTAGGCCCAGCCGGCCAGCCCCCTTGCCCCTTCTCCCTCTCTCCTTTCCCCTAATGGGCCCTCTCCCTCTAGAAATTGGCCCATTAAGCCTTTGACCATTAAATTGATTTTTCTCTTTATTAAATAATTATGAATAAATGATTAAATCAACATTTAACATTCATTCACATATTATTCAATCTCCGTGGCCATGGAACACCTTCCACCTCCACTTCGGACATCCTCCAGACTTACCGAAACCCTTCCGGTTTTCTCTGTACAAATCTTCGGTGATTCCACCGATCATATAAACACTCTCTAAGCATCATCAAGCCCTTAAGCGTGATACCCCACGGTTCGGGAACACTCCAGACATGGTCGGGACACTCCTGCACCAATGATCGATAGAGGGACCTGGATGGCCATGTGACCCCTGTGCGTTCCATGAAGATCTTTTGTTGTTTGAATCGGGACAGTCGTGTCTTATTCCCTTTGTCACTCGATACTTGCATTGCCCGAGATCTGATCATTGACATCACCATGTCGTGTTCAATCTCGTTATTGAACAATGCTACTTGACTCGTTCCGACAAGTGATATCCCCTGTGATCAAATCACATGTTGCGTAGCTATTGGATATAACTTCTCCGAGTGGGCCCTTGAGTATCTTCCCGTCACATGGACGGACAAATCCCGCACTTGACATATATTTCCTCTACGGTTTCCTCCAAGTACCTGAACACACCTTTATAACCACCATATTACCAGATGGCGTTTGATGCTATCTAAGCACTCTCGGGAGACAGTGATTGATATAGCCTCACGGTCTAAGGAATAGTCTACGAGGATCCATTTCTAATCATCGTAACTTGAACTTAGTGACATGATCGGGTCATGATGTTTAGGTTGGGTATTGGTTCATCATCTCATTCTCAGAATGAGATGACCTCATTTCCAACTGGCATAAATGCCACATGATCAGGAAACATGATCATCTGTTGACCAATGAACCAGTGACTAGAGTTTCACTGGGAACCCCTGGTTGTTTGTATATCACACGTGTATTGATGTTTCCACTCAATACAGTTATAGCATGATATAAAACTTAATCATAAACTATATAAAATATGATAATAGTCCTTACTACTATTTGACTCTAGGGCATATTTCCAACAGTCTCCCACTTGCACTAGAGTACAAATACACTAGCTGCATTTGTCCTCAATCATTGACACCATAACCGGTACCCTGAACATACTTGCTCATGGAAGAGGTTGAGTCTTGGGTCTATACTTTACAGTCCCAAATCCTTTGCAACTTATTAATGTCACCTTGATTGACATTAATACTTTATCATCACATGATAGCATCTCTGTGTATGCATCATCGCTATGGCAGCAGAACGAGGCCTGATTCCAAGGGCCTATAGTGATGTTAGATCAACCTCAAGAGCTTTCTCATGGGCACTATGCCCTGGGACACATCATTCAACGTTAAAAGCAAACTAGCCCCGCCATAACATTATACAACACTTTAGATGGTACCCATATCTATTATTATAAATGTAACCATCAAAACACCAGTGCACTCTGTGCAACTTTTGATGTTTCGTTCACCTCGCTTCCTACTTGACTCTAATCGGTATTACGGGAGTTTCCAACATATTCCCTTATAACATAACCCTTTATGCTTTAAGATATGTTATCCTTTATGGATTTGGAAAACATGTCTACTGTTCTCTATTAGACACGTAGCTCAACATTCTGTGATTTGAACTTAATCACTATCAAATGATCCTTATTTGGATCACATATTATGCTAAGTTATCATCATGGTTTTCTAAGATAGAATCTATGTCTCAACATAGCGGATGATGATCATCCTTTTCTTTCTTTCAACCATTGATGTTAAACTTACCGCTATTCCTAATTTGAGTTATTAAGGACTAGTTCCTTAATTAACTTCTATTCTGAAACCCTTTTCAGAATCCCTTAAGGAATACTACATAATATCATAATACACCTATTATCAACTCCTACATCATATAAATCATTATTTATAAGTATTTGCGCCTTTATTCTTAACACCCTTAAGAATTACTGTATAAGCTCCCACTCAAAAATATGTTGCCAACATATCGTTTTAGGAAGACTTTCATAGCTCCCACTCAATTTTATGCAAATTGCATATCCACCCACTCCTTCGATCAAACATCAAACTTGGAGATTTACTATGAGATACTAGTACTTTACTAGTTTTAAATCCACTAGACATTCAGCACATTTGAATCAAATTCATTTGAATTCGTCCAATACTTGACAAATTGTGCCTTTGTCATTCACCCCCTTTTCCACTATGGCTTTGCAGTCATTTGGAAAATTCAAGTAACCCCTTTTACTTGTGAGATTCAGTAATGAATTGCTTTCTCATCTCAAGGGAAGTTTGCTTCTAGGATTTCTCATAATTTAGTTTACCATTATTTCCTTAGTAGTTCGTAGGTATGTCATATTCCAAGAATCATGACAAATGATTCATAAATGTCTCCATATAAGATATGGATTTTATTTTGAATCCTACTTCATTTAGTGAAAACACTAGCGGGGAAAAACACAATGATCATTATCATTGATTCTTTCCTTTGTGAAGCGAATCGTTTAGGAATGTTGTCCGTTGCGCTTCTCAACACTCTGATGCAGGGTTTTGAATCCTCATTGTGTTTTTAACTATCTTCCATTTGCTCCATAATTGAGAAATATCACTAAAAGTGAGCTTTCTCAAGAATGCACCAAAATCCAAGCAATATATGTTTTGCTTCTCCTTTGTTTAGCTATGGATTTCGTATTCAAAGTTTCCAATGAATACTCTACAAGGACTTATTCGCTATTGTTTTGGTTATATCGAATAACCCCAAAACTTTCACGAATTCAAATGGTTCACTACATTCTAATTGAGTGCTAACTATTTCTAACTTATGCTCTCTACATATACACTACAACGATTTATTTGGTGCCTTCTATTCACCCACTTTGATAACTAATATCACATTGTGATGCTTTGCATTTTGACGGTTCAAAATGCTTTGCATTCCACAATTTCTTTTATGCCAATCCTATAAAGTCGAATTTCATTACTGTTGATCAAATCATAGTAATTAGATTCTCTTTTATATTTATACCCTTTGTTGATGAAACATTTTGATCAAATCAAACAGTTTCATATTCATGTTTCCTTTAGTAAACTTCTTTACTCATTTAAACAATCATTTAATGATAATTACCATTTTCGTTAAAACCCAATACATTGAATATGTATTTACTTTTAACAATTCATTAAACACTTTGTATTCAAGTAATACACGGTGTTCAAGTTATTTTGCCGAACTTAGGCATGATTTATATGTGATAAGAAATCGAATAACTTTCACATATTATCACATAACTTTGAATTTAAACAATGGTTTTTCATTCATTAATGAAATATATCATTAAGTTGGGTATTTTAAACAAGGCATTTTAATGTTTTACAAATGTTCATGCATTATCAATTAGTTTCAAATAATAAGGATAATCCACACATAATCAAAAAACATATGAACACAAACAGAAATCATTCATAAAAGTAGAACAACTGTTTGTCACAAACTCATATGAATAACCGTGTCACGAAGTGTGAGACAAACTAAAGAAGTTCACAATCTTTTGATTACAATAATCATCCTAAACATAAACTAAATGATAAATGTCGAGGGAGAGTGTCGTCGGCCATCATCATCATGCTTACCATCAACACGCAACGTCACCTCCTCTCCAGCAAGCACCTCTCATGCAGAAGGACCTGTTTTCAGCAAAACAGAACAAGTATCAGATATACTTAACACTGCAAATGTGTTTGCAAGATCATAACATTTATAAAACTGTATATCAAATATATACCTTTGGCATAGATGACATGAGCGACATCTGGTTCAACCAACACATTACTGAGATGTGTCACGAACTGGTGGAACTCCATTGATTCCGCGTCGCCCCTCATAACGCAAGTCCTGACTTGTGCTTGGTAGCTTGGTGGCAGCGATCGCAGCACAACGGCGTTTGCAAAAGAGCGCGTCATCCAGATATCCAGGAAGTATGCATGCCTCATCTACACATCATGCATGTGCTCCAAGTGGTCATCTAGTGATGAGTTTTCCTCCATCTTAATGGAGAGGAAGTCTCCCATCAGCTCATGCTCCCAGATGCGTGTCTGCTCCACGAAATGCGTCCTAAGCTGTAGCATCAGCGAACGAGGGTTGACATCACCCACGAAAGGCCACAGCTCGTCCACCATTCCGAAACGCATTACAAATAAAATATAGGAGGCCATCTCACGACAGAGATAGCGGTATTTCCGCTGCTTTGGGGTCTCTAGGTCAGTGGGCTGATCCAAATCCATCCCGTCGAGTATGTAGTCGACCACGTCATTCTCGCTAAGGAGAACATGGAGATGTGCAACCCATATGGAGAAGTTTGATCCATCTAATCTGAGCTTCTCTCCTTCTAACCAATCAATTGTCAACACGAAAGGAGCCATCTACATTTATAATTGCAAAAGGAATTTAGACTAAGTTTATAATTAAATGAGTTAATAATAACTCCACTCAGAAACACCTATCCCCAAAAGGGTTCCTAGTGATAACACGATCCCTATCAGCCACATCTCCCCCGATCGTCACGGCCATCAATGTGGGTTCAAGGGTGGACGCTAAATGTCGGTCACATCATTCATGCAACTCGTGCTCGATCTATTGACCATCCGTGTTCCGAGGCCATGTATGCACATTCTAGGCTCACCAACTCAACCTTAGTGTATTCGCTGTGCAACATGGCTTACACCCACTATATGCGAACGTAGATATGTCTGACACCCAGGCCTGTAACCCTTGATCGCCTCATACGGAAGAACTTTCTTGGTGGTGCACACTAAGGGGGAACACAATCGTTGGTAATTTTAACAGGGATCATCTTATTAGGCTACCGTCGAATATCTAATACTAGCACACAATAAGATATACAAACAATAACATTGAATATAAATGCGATGTGATATGGTCCTTCACGTCGTGATCTCCATCCTTCGTCACCGGGTTCCGGCGCCAGGGTTCTGGCGTCGTAGACACCAGGGTACCGGTGTCATTCCGACGTGGTAGTTCGTCACCTCCGTGACTATCTACTACTATGTAACAAAAGGTAATCACTTTACCTTTGCCACAACCATATCACAAAACGCCTCAAAACAAAGTTAGACGCCTCTACTTTATCTTTGCATGTTTTACGTGGCTGAATGGGCTTTCGCACAAGAACCGTTCTTACCTACGAACTTTCAGCACAACGCTGATCAAGTAGTTGTCTGTACTACACCCCTTTCGGGGCCCTCCATTGTAAATGGCATACCAACTAATGCGAGAGAGACAGACACCCCCTAAGCCACTTTATACGGTACAAGCCGTATGTCAAGCATGGACCAGTCTCGCGAATGAACGCGTAAATTCGGTTGGGGGCCGCTTCATCAAGCATTCCTGCGGTATACACAAGTACACGTGGGAGGGTAACAACTAAAAGATCAATGCCCACACGCTACATCTCGTGTGTTCTCCCCGTACTAGCATTAGTACGCATATATCTAGCTTTGATACCACTGTTGGGGTTCCGTGTATGAAAACAATAAAATTTTACCCGACGCCCCTGAACCCCTGAAGCTGCCAGGACCTATCTATTAATGTCTGATGGAGGAGGGCTTTTCGTGAACTTACCCTTGAAGACCGAAAAGTGTTGTCAACGCCCAGGAGAGTGTGGTTGATGTAGATGAGCCGAAGCCGACCTCAAGGTCATGATGAAGTCCTTGCGCTCCTTGGCTCCAACGACTTGAGTGCCTCAAGTGCGACACCTCGCAGGGAGTTACACACGTCCGGTGCCTGACGATGACTCCCGCTTCCCCGATCTAGCAGCAGTTGCGGAAGTCGAGCTCCCGGATTCGAATCCCGCAACGCGACGGCGCTCCGCGGTGAAGATATCTCTTATTCGTGTAGTCCAGACTTGGGACCATGGTCACAAGAGAGAGAGGGGAGAGAGAAAATATCAATTAGAGGTTCTCCCAAAAGTGGGGAGACCTTTATTGATTATTGGTGTATTTAATTTGGCCAAATACCCCCACTATATATAGGGGAAGGAGGGGGTACACCCTCCCTCAAAGTCCCGGGGTGGGACTAAAGGAGAGGAGGGGGAGGGGTGGCCACCGGCCACCTAGTGGGACCTGCGCGGGGGGCTAGGCCCATCCGGCCAGCCCCCTTGCCCCTTCTCCCTCTCTCCTTTCCCTAATGGGCCCTCTCCCTCTAGAAATTGGCCCATTAAGCCTTTGACCATTAAATTGATTTTTCTCTTTATTAAATAATTATGAATAAATGATTAAATCAACATTTAACATTCATTCACATATTATTCAATCTCCGTGGCCATGGAACACCTTCCACCTCTACTCCGGACATCCTCCGGACTTACCGAAACCCTTCCGGTTTTCTCTCTACAAATCTTCGGCGATTCCACCGATCCTATAAACACTCTCTAAGAATCATCAAGACCTTAAGCGTGATACCCCACGGTGTTGGGTCCGCAGCATAGAAAACAAAAAAATTCCTACGGTGTGAACTACACGCCAAGATCTATCTACTAGGTACAAAGAAAACGGGTGGACATACATCCATAGAGAACTTACCCTCGTAGACAACGAGCTTTGTTAATGAGTAGGAACTCGTGGTTGATGTAGTCGTACACTTGCCGATCTCAAGATCGTGAGGAAGTCCGAGCGCCGCAACTCAGCAGCGCATCCGCACTCGCACACACGTTCAAGCCACCGGACAACCTCCACCTCCTCGCTCCAGCGATCCAGTGGAAGCAGCAACTCCTTCCAGATGAAATGCCACCGGGAACATGTATCTCGCTAATCCGAGACCATGGGGGAATAATTCTAGAGGGGGAGAGAGATCCTTCACAAGGAGGTGTGAGGATGAAGGAGGGAATGGGTGGCCTTTTATAGGAGGGGGGGTGCCCCCTCTCTCCATGGCCGACGCATGGGGGTGACCCCTCACCTCCCCCATTCATGTGGTGGTAACTCCTCCACATTAAAATGCCTCTTCACATTCCCTTTTAAAGTCTCCACTTTAAATGCATTAAGTTTCTCCAAATTTAATGCTCTCTCATTTAATAAAACCCTTTTATTAAATTTATTCAGAATTTTGTTAATTACTTTAATTAACAAACATTCACATATAGCCCCTTGAAATATTTCAATATCACATGCAGAACCACCTTCTGCAATTTCACCCGAAACAATTTCCGGTTTCTATTGAAACAATTCCTGCGCTTTGCAATTCTTTTGTCTGAAACATATGTGCTCCAAAATGGTGTCCGGTAACTCTTAAGTGTGCCACCCCACGGTTCGCGAATAATGCAGACATGATCGAGACCCTTCTCCGATCAATAATCAGCAGCGGGACCTGGAGATCCGTACTGACTCCTACACATTCAACGATGACTCCTGTGATCGTGAGAACCTTTAACGCTTGTAACTAAATCCCTTTGTCTCTCGATATATTACATGTCCGAGATTCGATCATCGTTATATCCATACCTAGTTTGATCTCGTTACCAACATGCACTCTTTTTTCGTTCCCGTGATATAACATTCTAGTGATCACATCACTTGCTTGCAAGCTATCCTAATGTGATATCACCGAGAGGGCCCAGAGTATATCTATCCGTCATCTGGATTGACAAATTCCACTCTTGATCCATGAGCCTCAACATAACACCTTCAGTAGCCGAACCCATCTTTATAGTCACCCTGTTACGGTGTGACGTTTGATGTTATCAAGATACTCTTCCGGTGTTAGCAATTAACATGATCTCATGGTCTAAGGATAAAGATTACTTCGTATGATGTTATAGAAATATAAACACAATGACTTGATCGTAATGCTATACTTCGGATGAATGTTCATCACATCATTCCACCAATGGTGTGACCTTGTTATTAACAACATCCAATGTCCATGATCAGGAAACCTTGATCATCCTGTTAATCAACAAGCTAGTCTATAAGAGAGGCATGACTAGGAACCAATTTTTGTTTATTAAACACACATGTATTGATGTTTCCTATCAATACAATTATAGCATGTAAAATAAACATCTATCATATACAAGGAATACATAATAACAACTTTATTATTGCCTCTCAGGGCATATTTCCTTCAGTCTCCCACTTGCACTAGAGACAATAATCTAGTTCACATAGTGATAAATCTAACACCCATGGAGTTCTGGTGTTGATCATGTTTTGCCCTAGGGAGTACTTTAGTCAACGGATCTGCTACATTCAGGTCCGTGTGCACTTTACAAATCTTTATATCTCCATCCTTGACATGCTCGCGGATGGAGTGAAACCGGCGCTTAATATGATTGGAATTATTGTGAGACCTTGGTTCCTTTGTGTTGGCTATGGCTCCATTGTTGTCACAATAGATCACCATCGGGTCCAACGCGCTGGGAACCACACCCAGTTCCGTTATGAACTCCTTCATCCAAACCGCTTCCTGTCGCTTCAAGCGGCAACATATTCGCCTCGTTGTTGATCCACCCACCACAGGTTGTTTGGAGCTCCTCCAACTAACATTGCTCGTTCAAGAGAAATACGTATCCGGATTGAGACTTAGAGTCATCCGGATCAGTGTCAAAGCTAGCATCGACATAACACTTAGCGACTAGCTCTTCTTCACCTCCGTATATAAGAAACATATCCTTAGTTCTTCTCAAGTACTTAAGGATATTCTTGACCGCTATCCAGTGTTCTGAACCTGGATCAGATTGGTACCTACTAGTCAAACTAATAGCATGTGCCACATCCGGTCTTGTACATAGCATGGCATACATTATAGAGCCTATGGTGAGGCATAGGGATCTTATCCGTTATCTCTCTTTCTTCCGCCAGTTTGGACTTTGAGTCTTACTCAATGTCTTGCCTTGCAACATAGGTAAGAACCCTTCTTACTTCGTCCATATTAAACTTCTTTAATATCTTATCAAGGTATGTACTCATGCGATAGCCCAATTAGGCGTCTTGATCTATCTCTATAGATTTTAATGCCTAATATATATGAAGCTTCACCAAGATCCTTCATCGAAAATTTCTTTGTTTAGATAACTTTTAACACTTTTAAAAGATCTAAATCATTTCAATCAATAATCTGTCATCCACATATAATATCAGAAATGCCACATTGCTCCCACTCACTTTCTTGTAAATACAAGCCTCTCCATAAGTTTGGACAAATCCAAACTCTTTAATCACCTCATCAAAGCGGAGATTCCAACTTGATGCTTGCTTTCCATAGATGGATCGCTGAAGTTTGCACACCTTATTAGCATCCTTAGGATCGAAAAAACCCTTAGGTTGTATCATATACAACTCTTCTTCAATATTACCATTGAGGAACGCAATTTTGACATCCATCTGCCATATTTCATAATCACAATATGCAGCAATTGATAACATAATCCTAACCGACTTAAGCATCTCTACGGAGAGAATGTCTCATCGTAGTCAACTCCTTGAATTTGTCGAACCCCTTTGCGACAAGTCGAGCCTTATAGATGGTCACATTACCATCAACATCAGTTTTCCTTTGAAAATCCATTTATTCTCAACGGCCTTTCGGTCATGAGGTAAGTCCACCAAGTTCCAAACTTGGTTCTCGTACATGGATTCCATCTCGGATTTCATGGCTTCTAGCCATTTGTTGGAATCCGGCTCATCATCGCTTCTTCATACGTCAGGTCATCCATTTCATCAACCATGAAATTCACAATAGATTGATTGTCAGCCAGAGATGCACGTGTCCTGCTTGACTGCGAGGTTCGGTACTGTCCTCTTTCGGAGTTTCATGATCATTATCATTAGCTCTCTCTTCATCAGGTGAAGTCAACTCCCAAACAACTTCCGGTGCTGCGCCACTCGCCATTCCATGAAGAGAAGGTTCAATAACCTCTTCGAGTTCTACCTTCCGACTACTCACACCTTTCGCGAGAAACTCCTTCTCAAGAAAGGATCCATTCTGGCAACAAAAACCTTGCCCTGGATCTGTGATAGAAGGTATACCCAATTGTTTCCTTAGGGTATCCTATGAAGACGATTTTCCGCTTTGGGTTCGAGTTTATCCGTTGAAGTTTCTTCACATAAACATCGCATCCCCAAACCTTAAGAATGATGCTTAGGTTTGTTTCCAAACCATAATTCATCTGGCCTTTTCAACGGATTTAGATGGTGCCCGATTTAAAGTGAATGCAGCTGCTTCAAGCATAACCCCAAAATGACAGAGGTAAGTCACAGAGACATCATAGATCGAACCATATCCAATAGAGTACGACATGACGCTCGACACACCATTACGTTGTGGTGTTCCGGCAGGCGTGAGTTGTGAAACTATTCCACAGTCTTTCATATGTGAGCTAAACTCGTAACTAAGATACTCTCCTCCACGATCGGACCGCAGAAATTTGATCTTTCTATTATGATGATTTTCCACTTCATTCTGAAATTCTTTGAACTTTTCAAAAGTTTCAGACTTGTGTTTCATCAAATAGTTATACCCATATCTACTCAAATCATCCGTGAAAGTAACAAAATAACGATATCCACCTCGCGCCAACACACTCATTGGTCCACACACATCAGTATGTATGATTTCCGATAGATCTGTCACCCGTTCCATTGAACCGGAAAACGGCGTTCTAGTCATCTTGCCCATAAGGCATGGCTCACATGTATCAAATGATTCAAAATCAAGTGATTCCAAAAGTCCATCAGAATGGAGTTTCTTCATGCGTTTAACGCCAATATGACCTAGACGGCAGTGCCACATATATGTAGATATATCATTATCAAGTTTAATCCTTTTAGCATCAACATTATGAATATGCGTAATACTACTATCGAGATCCAATAGAAATAAACCATTCAACATAGGTGTATGACCATAAAAGATATTATTCATATAAATCGAATAACCATTGTTTTTAGACTTAAATGAATAACCACTTTGCATCAAACACGATCCGAATACAATGTTCATGCTCAGTGCAGGCACCAAATAACAATTATTTAGGTTTATAACTAATCCCGATGGCATATGGAGAGGCAGCGTTCCGACGGCGATCACATCAACTCTTGATCCATTGTCGACCAAGATCGTGACCTCATCCCTTGCTAGTTGTCGCTTGTTCGCAGCCCTGAACCGAAGTTACATATATTAGCAACTGATCCGTATCAAATACCTGGTTCTCATGAGTACTAGTCAAGTACACATCAATAACATGTATATCACATATACCTTTGTTTTCCTTGCCGGACTTCTTGTCCGCCAAATACTTGGGGCTTATGCCCAATGGCGATCCCCTTGCAATAGTAGCACCGGTGTCGACTTAGGGCCAGCTCGGGTTTCTTTTCAGCGTGGCAGCAGACTTCCCACCCTTCTTTCCCTTGTGCTTGCCTTTCTTGTCCTTCTTGAAACCGGTGGTCCTATTGATCATCAACACTTGATGTTCTTTCCTAATCTCCACTTCGCAGTCTTAAGCATTGTGTAAGCTCGAAGAGACTTCTTCATGCCCGCATATTATAGTTCATCACGAAGCTCTTGTAGCTAGGTGGCGTAAATTGGAGAACATGATGTATGCCAAGTCAATGGGAATCGTTATTCCCAAGGACACAAGCTTATCGGTGTACCCAGATATATTTTGAGTATGTGCTCACTAACGGAGCTGTTTTCCTCCATCATGCAGCTAAAGAACTTTTCTCAGCATTATAACTCTCTACGGGCATGGGTATCGAAAATCATTTTCAATTCTCCCATGGTATCAAAGGCATTGCCATTTTCAAACGCCAAGTTCGCTCTAGCCCATACAAGATGCCGCAATGAACTAAGTTGTGGTCCTCTGACGAGTTATATAGACGTTCTTTTCCTCGTCAGGCATCAGAGCTGGGGGGCCTAGCGGAGCATCTAGCACGTATTGCTTTTGTGCAAAAAGTGAGGAGAATCCTCAAATTCATAGCCTGATTGGTGAAGTTGCTACCATTCGCAGCAAGTTTCTCTTTCTCCATGAACACATTGAAATTAAAAGGTGTGGTGCCATCTACAACAGAATTTGTAAAGTATATTTAGACTAATTTTATGATAGATTGAGTTCGACTAATCCAAATTACTAATGAACTCCCACTCAAAAACGACATCCCTCGTGTCCTTTTGGTGATTACATGAACCAAATCCACTACACCAAGTTCGATCATCACGTGAGTCGGTGTAGCTTCAAATGCGAGCATCTATATGGGCATCATATAAACTATATGACTCATGCTTAACCTTTCGGTCCGTGTTCCGAGGCCATGTCTGTACATGCTAGGCTCGTCAAGTAAGAACCTTAGTATTTGCGTGTGTAAAATTGTCTTACACCCGTTGTATGAAAGCGTAGAGTTGAAAACACCCGATCATCACGTGATGCCTCAAAACACGATCCATAAAACGGTGCATACTTAAGGAAGAACATATTTTATCTTGATATCTAAATGAGGGATCATCTTATAATGTTATCAAACGCGCCAAACTAGCAGTATAAGATGCTAACATCTAATGTGTGAAGTGAGATGATATGGTCCATGCATTTGATCTCTATCATTTGCATCGTGGTATGATCTCTATCATTCCTTTGTGTGTAAGGCCAAGGTCTATGGAACTTACACGTTAAGTGAGTTGTAAGAGTATCTATCATACATCTGCTTGCAACAATACCATATCAAAACACTAGCCCAGCAACGATCTAAACTAGACGCCTCTAATTTATCAATTGCAAGTTTTACGTGGCTTAGGGCTTTCGGAGATAGAACCTGTCTAACCTACGAACATGAACCACAACGAGGATAACCAAGTTATTAGCAACTCGTTGTAAATCAGATATTGACTATAGTAGGAGAGATGACACCGCCAGCCACTTATGCAAAACAAGTTGCATGTCAGTCGTGGAACCGGTCTCATGTACGATGACATGTAAGGTTGGTCCGGGCCGCTTCATCCTACTATGCCACCAATATCCAAAATACATAGAAGATGCAATAACATGATCATCATCGCCCACATATCAATCATATGTGTACTACCCGTGCAAAGCACCTACGCATAGATCAGGCTCTCGATACCACTTGGGTCCGCAGACATAGAAAACAAAAAATTCCTACGGTGAACTACACGCCAAGATCTATCTACTAGGTACAAAGCAAACGGGTGGACATACATCCATAGAGAACTTACCCTCATAGACAACGAGCTTTGTTAACGAGTAGGAACTCGTGGTTGATGTAGTCGTACACTTGCCGATCTCAAGATCGTGAGGAAGTCCGAGCCGCAACTCAGCAGATCCGCACTGCACACACGCTCAAGCCACGGACAACCTCCACCTCCTCGCTCCAGCGATCCAGCGGAAGCAACAACTCCTTCCAGACGAAATGCCACCAGGAACATGTATCTCGCTAATCCGAGACCATTGGGGAATAATTCTAGAGGGGGAAAGAGATCCTTCACAAGGAGGTGTGAGGATGAAGGAGGGAATGGGTGGCCTTTTATAGGAGGAGGGGGTTCCCCTCTCTCCATGGCCGGCGCATGGGGGGGTGACCCCTCACCTCCCCCATTCATGTGGTGGTAACTCCTCCACATTAAAATGCCTCTTCACATTCCCTTTTAAAGTCTCCACTTTAAATGCATTAAGTTTCTCCAAATTTAATGCTCTCATTTAATAAAACCCTTTTATTAAATTTATTCAGAATTTTGTTAATTACTTTAATTAACAAACATTCACATATAGCCCCTTGCAATATTTCAATATCACATGCAGAACCACCTTCAGCAATTTCGCCCGAAACAATTTCCGGTTTCTATTGAAACAATTCCTGCGCTTTGCAATTCTTTCGTCTGAAACATATGTGCTCCAAAATGGTGTCTGGTAACTCTTAAGTGTGCCACCCTACGGTTCGCGAATAATGCAGACATGATCGAGACCCTTCTCCGATCAATAATCAGCAGCGGGACCTAGAGATCCGTACTGAATCCTACACATTCAACGATGACTCCTGTGATCGTGAGAACCTTTAACGCTTGTAACTAAATCCCTTTGTCTCTCGATATGTTATAGCAATATAAACACAATGACTTGATCGTAATGCTATACTTCGGATGAATGTTCATCACATCATTCCACCAATGGTGTGACCTTGTTATTAACAACATCCAATGTCCATGATCAGGAAACCTTGATCATCCTGTTAACCAACAAGCTAGTCTATAAGAGAGGCATGACTAGGAACCCCTTTTTGTTTATTAAACACACATGTATTGATGTTTCCTATCAATACAATTATAGCATGTAAAATAAACATCTATCATATACAAGGAATACATAATAACAACTTTATTATTGCCTCTCAGGGCATATTTCCTTCACACAGTTCGGGAACACTCCAGACATGGTTGGGACACTCCTGCATCAATGATCGACAGAGGGACCTGGATGGCCATGTGACCCCTGTGTGTTCCACGAAGATCTTTCGTCGTTTGAACCGGGACAGTCGTGTCTTATTCCCTTTTTCACTCGATACTTGCATTGCCCGACATATGATCATTGACATCACCATGTCGTGTTCAATCTCGTTATTGAACAATGCTACTTGACTCGTTCTGACAAGTGATATCCCCTGTGATCAAATCACACGCTGCGCAGCTATTGGATATAACTTCTCCGAGTGGGCCCTTGAGTATCTTCCCGTCAGATGGACGGACAAATCCCTCTTTTGACATATATTGCCTCTACGGTTTCCTCCGAGTACCTAAACACACCTTTATAACCACCGTATTACCAGATGGCGTTTGATGCTATATAAGCACTCTCGGGAGACAGTGATTGATATAGCCTCACGGTCTAAGCAATAGTCTACGAGGATCCATTTCTAATCATCGTAACTTGAACTCCATGACATGATCAGGTCACGATGTTTAGGTTGGGTATTGGTTCATCATCTCATTCTCAGAATGAGATGACCTCATTTCCAACTGGCATAAATGCCACATGATTAGGAAACATGATCATCTGTTGACCAATGAACCAGTGACTAGAGTTTCACTAGGAACCCTTGGTTGTTTGTATATCACGTGTGTATTGATGTTTCCACTCAATACAATTATAGCAACATATAAAACTTAATCATAAACTATATGAAATATGATAATAGTCCTTACTACTATTTGACTCTAGGGAAAATTTCCAATAGTTTCCAGCATCGGTTGAGCCGGATCCGGATCCAACATATCCGACAAAGCGCGACACTTGCCTCCTGAGATGACTGCGGTCTTCGTAGTAGGCTTCGTCAAAACGCCTGATGGTCTCAAGGATTGCATCTATGCTTGCGTCTTGCATCATCATGCGCCTCAACGTGTATCTCAGGAAAGGCCTATCTGTCCTGGCGTCATCAGAGCTGGAACCCGAGTTATCTTCTTGCTCTCCCTGGATTTCGATCTCCGCAGGTGGATCGATCTGGTATTCGACCTCGCTAGGGAGATCCACTCTAGATCCAACTTGTGCTACGAGATCTGCCTCAGGTTCAGCTATCTCCACTATCTCCGCAACTGGTGCGGGCTAGGTGGGATTAGGGTTCTCTAAGATCCTGAACTCTGCCGCCTCTGCGGACAAAGGGGACCTAGAAATTTCTTCTGCCTCTATCATCACCGCTGGGGTGGGTGGGGCAGGTTCAGCGAAACCGATGTAAACATCGATCTCACCAAAAGACATGATGGTGTAGGTGGTCACGGCTTCCCTAGGCGGAATCCAAGTCTCGTCGAGGAGGATGAGAGGGACATCACTGGCATAGAGGATGCGACCGACGGCGATAGTCTCGCCGATTCCGATTCTCGCAGATTCCACTCGGAACGTAGATCCGAAGCTCACTTGCCCGATGGTGGGTGCCAACTATCGTCAGATTGATGACATGTACGCCATGAGGGGGTCCTCAAGGCGTGTGGAAGAGAGGGGTGTGAGTCATACGGGATCCCAGGACGGTGAGCACACAAGTTTACCCAGGTTCGAATCCACCAGCTTTGGATGGATCCTACTCCTGCTAGCAATCCAGTAATACGGCAGAGCCGGAATATGGGTTACAAGGGATTCGCCTATGCGAGTTGAGATTGTAGACTATTGTAAGGGGTGCTCTAAAGGCCCTCCCTAGGATGGCTTATATAGATATTCGGGCTAGGGTTTACAGAAGATATCTATCCGGCTACGACTAAGAGTCGGTTACAGAGTACATCTTGAACTACAAGTAACACTATGGGCTGATATGTTGCTAACGTATCCATAATTTTTGATGTTCCATGCTTGGTTTTATCTACTTTCTTATGTTTTGTTCCAACTTTGGAGTACTTTTCATACACTTTCTTGGACTAACCTATTAACAAGAGCCACAGTGCCAACTGCCTGTTTTCTGCTGTTTTTGGTTCCAGGAAAGTCAGAAAATGAATATTCTCGGAATTGGACGGGACAAAAGCCAAAGTCAGTTTTTCACCGAGGGACACTCGAAGCTAGAATACGATACAGAGACGGGCCAGGGGGCCACCACACCACATGGCCCAGCCTGGCCCACGCCAGGGGGTGGTCTGGTCGCCTCTGGCACCCCCTCGGCCTCCCCTTTCGCCTATAAGATGCCTCTTATATAGAAACCCTAAGTACCCGATCAAAATTCCACGAAAGAGTCTGTAGCCGCTGTCATCTCTATCCCTAGATTGGGAGGGATCTGAAGCTCTTCCCGGCACCCTGCCGGAGAGGGGAATTCATCCTGGAGGCCTTCTTCATCACCATGCAAGCCTCCGGTGTGATGCGTGAGTAGTTCATCTCTGGACTACGGGTCCATGTAGTAGCTAGATGGTTGGCTCTTCTCCTTTGTGCTATCATGTTTAGATCTTGTGACCTCCGTTCATGATCAAGATCATCTATTTGTAATCCTACATGTTGTGTCTGCGGGGATCCGATGGATATTGAGATGCTATTTCAGATTGATTATTGATTCTATCATGTCTTTGTTATTTGTAATATTGCATGCTTTCCGTTGTTAGTAGCTATCTTGGCCAAGTAGATGCTAGAAACTCCAAGAGTTAGTATTTATGCTCGATAGTGGGTTCATGCCTCTAGTAATCTGGGGAAGTGACAGAAATCTCTAAGGTACTAGATGTGCTGTTGCTACTAGGGAGAAAACAACAATCCTTTGTTCATAGAACAATCGTATTGTTTAATTTACATGCAATGCCTAATGCAATCATCCGTTGCTTGCCACTTAATACTGGAGGGGGTTCGGATGATAACCTGAAGATGGATTATTAGTCATAGATGTAGTTGGATGGCGGTCTATGTATAATGTTGTAATGCCCAATCGAATATCAAAGGAGTCAAGATGATTAGTATATGCATGTTTGCTTTCTTGATGTTTGTCAATTGCCCCGCTGTAATTTGTTCACCCAATATGTTATCTATCTTAAGGAGAGCCACCACTAGTGAACTATGGACCCCGGTCCTTTCTTTTACCATCAATTTACAATCAACTATTTACTGCTTTGTGTTTACTTTCTGCAAACTATTACTATCTTCCACTCGATATGTTTAATCCTTTGTTTTCAGCAAAACCGGCGAGATTGACAACCTCATCGCAAGTTGGGGGCAAAGTTCTGTGGTTGTGTTGTGCAGGTCTCCACGTTGCTACTGACACCGGTAGTGCGCCCTGCCAAAGTCCAGCTAGCAACACCTTTGGGGTGTTTCCTTGCTCCTACTGGATTAATAACCTTGGTTTCATACCTGAGGGAAAACTTGCTGTTGTGCTCATCATACCTTCCTCTTCGGGTTCCCAAACGGGCTCGATATATTTTGGGCTAAGCAACAGATTTTCTGGCGCCATTGTCGGGGAGTCAAGGACATCTTCACAAGGGGAGTCCCTCATAACCAATCTCTTTACTTTGTTGTTTTTGTTTTGCTTAGTTTATTTCTGTTTTTTTTGCTTGTTTCCTTATAAAAAACACACAAAAATTAGTTTCATGGTTCCGCTTTCTTTATTAAAAACACAAAAAAATTAGTTCTTATCTTAAGTTGCCATTATGTCTAGCATTGCTCCAATCACTATGTCACCTGAGGAAATGATTTTCACTTTTAAACAAGGAATTGAAGAGAGTTTCAAAGAAGCTTGGTCTAGAATCTCTGATCTACATGAAAAAACTGAACCTAAAATGACTCAAAGCTTGTTCCTTAGCAGTTTTTACCTTGGAATTGCTCTTTGCTATAGATATGCTTTGGATGCTGTTGTGGGAGGAGATTTCCTCCAATGTAATGAGGATGATGTTGTTAATGCAATAAAGAAGTTGGTCTTTACTTACAACTTGCCTAGCAAATCTAATTCTTCCTTTATAAACATATTTGCTAGATTGGACACTCTTGAGACCTGCACTACTAGTTTAAAGGATTGCTATAACACGCTTAGAGAGCATCATGATTATGTTCCAATAAATTTTGAACCATCAAAGTGGCTCCCCACAGTAAAGATTGTTATAAATAATGAAAATTTTCAAGCTCGTTGTGATATCATGTCTGGATTTTGTCTTATGCCCAAAGATGTCTATGCATCTTTGAATCTTTGGGGGCTTTCTGAAGGAGGAGAAGAAATATTTCTTGCTAATAATGCCACAATACTACTCATTGGAATAGCTGAAGGAGTGTTTACAAAGATCCTAGGGAAAATGGTTTCTACTGATTATCTTGTTATTGAATGTATAGGAAAAGGACAAATTACACTTAGAAGATCCCTATTGAAGCTCCTTGGAACAATAATAGATGTGGGAAAGGGCACCATGCACTTTGCTTCTCCACCAAACAATCATATGTTCCCCAAGCTTAAGAATAAAAGTAACAGAGGTAAGGGCAAGAAATTTGGTTTTCATGCTTCTTCATTTGAGAATACTTGATTCTTTTTCTTGCTTCTTATGCCTAACTTAAAGGCGTTAAAGAAAAGTACTTATTGGGAGATAACCCAAAAGTTTTAGATGAGTCTTGGAAGTTATTACTTCTATAATAACCGCTCCTTATCCTTTTTATTTGCTTTTTGTGCCAAGAGTAACCTCTAATGAGAGAGAAGTAATGATTGGGAAAGTTGCTATCCCAAAACAGATTTATGTGCTTCACCGTAAAACTTCGTGTAAAATTTCTGTACGTCCTTTTGAGGCGTGAATTTTTGTGCTTCTGCCCCAGGTTGTTATCTAACTTTCGTTAGTTCAACACTTTTTGATTTGAGCAAAAGAAGGTCTTTGAAAAAATCGCCCTTACCTGCTGGTCTGTTTTGACAGATTTCTGCCATTATTTGCATTTGCTTCTTGTTGGTTCCTTTTTGAGTTCTTTTGGGGAATTGATCTTTTTGAGGGAACTGCTATAGTAGCTTGTGTTTTATTGGAAGTTTTATTGGTGTTGAAACTGAACCCAAAGACTTATTATCTTGAGTGCACTAATGTTGCTAATAAAGATTGTGTGAAGTTTTGTATGAAGGAAAAATTTCAGGTGTATGGAAGGAGTGAGTAATGACATGAAGAATGGACTAAAGCCCAAGCTTGGGGATGCCACGCGTGTCACCCCAATAAACATCCAAGAAGTACAAGCGTCAAAGCTTGGGAATGCCCAAGGCATCCCATTCATCAATAAAAATCCCAGGTTTCTTCCAAACACTTCGTTTTTATTGTTTCATGCACAGTTGTGTTGTTCTTTGAGCGTCTTTTTTTCGTTTTTGTTTTGGTTTTTCGTTTGCTTGGTTTTCTTAGTTTGCTGAATCAATTGGTTGGACCCCCTCTTTCATGCATTGGTTTTCAAATAGTTTGGTTTGGATTGGAAAAGAGTAGGAAAGTTCATGCTTAAGTGGTAAAGAGAGCTTGTTTTTGACTGTGGCCTATGCTTTGGCATGCCATGCTTGATATTGTTTTGGCTTTAGACTTAGTATTATTTGCTGTAGCATGACATGTTATAAACAATTGAGATTGCTTAATGTGCCTTAGAAGGATCATCCGTTGTTTTAACATATTAAAGCATAGTATTGTGGTATTCTCCTTTGATGCTTTATTTGGATTGACTTGGCGCATGCTCACACCATGTAATGAATATCCAAAGTCACCATAGCCTTGATGATCCTTTAGTTTTTGACTTGTAATATCACTTTATGCTTTAATCAATGATGTTTTGTCGCTCTGCATGATTATGGCCATTATTGCTCTCTTAGTTTGTCGCTCCCAATCTTTTGCTAGCCTCCGTAACCAAGTATGAGTTCCACTCATGCATCCAACTCCTTAAACCAAGTTATTCCAAAGAGTCCACCATACCTACCTATTAGCATTTGCTATTCCAAGTATATTCATGTTTTTATCTACCTTCTGAATTAAACTTGTTATGTGAAAATTAGTGATTAAAGCTCTCACGAACTTGATGGCACACTTTACTTTTCTTGCATTTAATAAACTTGAACCATTGTGTCCATCTTTGTTGCGTATATGCTTGCGCTTTATAAGTTGAAATTAGCAGAACCATGTATCATGGGGAACGCTTTCAACATTGCACTTGTACTTTGTACCCCATTGATATCATCTTTTGCTTATGGATCCCGGCGGTGTGAAATAAAAGTGGAACTTATAAGATCATGGAGTTTGTATGTGTGTTAGAGAAACGCCTGGGCCGCTAGCCTAAGCCATGCCTAATCATGGTGGAAACTTGCAGCATCACCATAATGAGCACTCTATGAAGCATCCTCAATAAAAACCTATGAAAATAGCAAATAAAAAGATCGCTGAGATGCTCATTGTCTGCGTGCCTTGTCATTTTGATTATGGGATAGCTCATGTATCATGTGCAAGGGGTACCCCGTTGGTGGTTCTTTATGATACATATGTACTTACAATGACAAGAGCTTACTCATGACTAAAGTTGAGTAGCATGAGGTTCAGTCTTCATAAGTAAGGGGCGTGAGATTTCGGCTTATAACTTTTCAAGCATATCCTCTTAGTTGTGTCACTTTAACCTTAATCACTTCAAGATGCTTATGATAGGGGCAATGAGAGCTGAAAGCTAACAAGTACCATAATTTTTGGAAGCTCTTTATGAAACTTGAATCTCTACTTCCTTCTATGAAGGCCTTTCTTTTACTTTTATGTTGAGTCCCCACCTTCTATCTTTATGCACCTACTTTGAGAGCATAGTGGCTATTCTTAGTTCTATGTGCATTGCCCCAAGACTTGTTGATTGATGCATAACTTGATATTGCGTGTTCTTAAACTACTTGTATCTAGTCACTCTTATGAACTTCGAAGGTGTCCTATGCATTTATGTTTTGCTACTCTATGAGGGACAAGTTGAATGCCATTATGCTATGTTTTATTTATGTGAAACAAACAAACGTCTTGCAAAGTATTGTTATTCATGAATCTTTTGTTTTGTACCCTTTCATGTTGCAACATAGTTGCTATGTCTTATTGTTAAAACTTTATCTTTCATGCTATGATTGAAGTACTATGATCCCATCTATCAATGTTTTACAAATACTTTGATCAAATTTATGATGGTGCATGTCACCTCAAAAATTATTCTTTCTTTTTATCACTTACCTACTCGAGGACGAGCAGGAGTTAAGCTTGGGGATGTTGATACGTTGCTAACGTATCTATAATTTTTGATGTTCCATGCTTGGTTTTATCTGCTTTCTTATGTTTTGTTCCAACTTTGGAGTACTTTTCATACAATTTCTTGGACTAACCTATTAACAAGAGCCACAATGACAACTGCCTGTTTTCTGCTTTTTTGGTTCCAGGAAAGTCAGAAAATGAATATTCTCGGAATTGGACGGGACAAAAGCCAAAGTCAGTTTTTCACCGAGGGACACACGGAGCTAGAATACAAGACGGAGAGGGGCCAGGGGGCACCACACCACCTAGCCACGTGGCCCAGCCTGGCCCGCGCTAGGGGTGGTCTGGCCGCCTCCGGCACCCCCTCAGCCTCCCCTTTCGCCTATAAGATGCCTCCGATACAGAAACCCTAAGTACCCGATCAAAATACCACGAAAGAGTCTATAGCCGCCATCATCTCCATCCCTAGATCGGGAGGGATCTGAAGCTCTTCTCGACACCCTGCCGAAGAGGGGAATTCCTCCTGGAGGCCTTCTTCATCACCATGCAAGCCTCCGGTGTGATGCCTGAGTAGTTTATCTCTAGACTACAGGTCCATGTAGTAGCTAGATGGTTGGTTCTTCTCCTTTGTGCTATCATGTTTAGATCTTGTGAGCTCTGTTCATGATCAAGATCATCTATTTGTAATCCTACATGTTGTGTTTGCGGGGATCCGATGGATATTGAGATGCTATTTCAGATTGATTATTGATTCTATCATGTCTTTGTTATTTGTAATCTTGCATGCTTTCCGTTGTTAGTAGCTATCTTGGCCAAGTAGATGCTAGCAACTCCAAGAGTTAGTATTTATGCTCGATAGTGGGTTCATGCCTCTAGTAATCTGGGGGAGTGACAGAAATCTCTAAGGTACTAGATGTGTTGTTGCTACTAGGAAGAAAACAATAATCCTTTGTTCATAGAACAATCGTATTGTTTACTTTACACGCAATGCATAATGTAAGTATCTGTTGCTTGCAACTTAATACTGGAGGGGGTTCGGATGATAACCTGAAGGTGGATTATTAGTCATATACGCAGTTGGATGGCGGTCTATGTATAATTTTGTAATGCCCAATCGAATCTCAAAGGAGTCAAGATGATTAGTATATGCATGTTTGCTTTCTCGATGTTTGTCAATTGCCCTGCTGTAATTTGTTCATCCAACATGTTATCTATCTTAAGGAAAGTCACCACTAGTGAACTATGGACCCCGGTCCTTTCTTTTACCATCAATTTACAATGAAATGTTTACTGCTTTGTGTTTACTTTCTGCCAACTATTACTTTCTTCCACTCAATACGTTTAATCCTTTGTTTTCAACAAAACCGGTGAGATTGATAACCTCATCGCAAGTTTGGGGCAAAGTTTTGTGGTTGTGTTGTGCAGGTCTCCATGTTGCTGCTGACACTGGTAGTGCGCCCTGCCAAAGTCCATCTAGCAACACCTTTGGGGTGTTTCCTTGCTCCTACTGGATTGATAACCTTGGTTTCATAACTGAGGGAAAACTTGCTGTTGTGCCCATCATACCTTCCTCTTGGGGTTCCCCAACGGGCTCGATATATTTTGGGCTAAGCATGGGCCTACGTTGGTAAGTCTTCTGGGCCTTCCCGTAGCCAGACTTGACTCCGTTCTTCTCCCTGACTGGGTCGCCCATGAAGCAAAGATCTAACCCGAAGTGGGCCACCCTGGTCAGTGAGGACAGTGAAGATACCCGGAAAGTATATCCCCAACAGTTTAGATACGTACCAGGTATACGAATTATGGCAACCCAATAAGTCATACCCATGCAACTACCTCCTTGGGGCCCAGGGCGAGCGTCCCTCTGCCCCGCCCTATGGGCTGACTCTGGAGAGGTGATTAGAAAAATACAGCAGTTTTTGCTCAAACATTGATGCTTATTTGCACTAGCATTTCTCCTATATAAATAAACACTAATGTTTCAGAAGAAGTTTGGTTTATTTTCGTAAACATCCTATTAATCTTCTTGCATTGCATGGTTAATAGAAGGAGGCGTTTGGTAGCTTGCATACACCCGGGACAGGATGACAGACGACGAAAACGGCCCGACTGGATGCCCGCACCACCCCCAACATTGTGGCTTGCATGCGTCTTAAAGCAGGCCAGAGCCAGTGTAACTACCTCGGTGAATTACGCTCCTAGTTACAAGCCTGGATGAACGGAAATGGTTGAAATAGTATGGTGGGGCCCAAATGCCACTCACAGGTAGACCTTTCGGCCGTCCCAACCATTTCCAAACGTCGGGATAAGAACGGGCGGCGTAATCGGCAGGCGAAGGGATCAACTACATACACAAATGAGTATGTATGCAAGCCACCATACAACAGTACATCAGAGCCATTCCATCTAAAAAGAAAGGAAATATAGCAACGCCATACGGCAAGATCCAAATATCCTAGATAGATATAATAGTTTAGGATATCTCCTCATACATCAAACATCGAGTATCGGTGAAGCGGAAGACAAAATCCGATGCGGATAAGAAGCAAATCGGCATAAGATGCCCCATAAATAAGCAGATCCCGCCACAGATCTCACGGATCCCGTTCGGAATCTCTACAATCAATGATCGTTGCCCACATCGTCCGTCTCTTCCACCCAGTATCCATCTTGCGAGTGTACCTGTTCATCTGAACCAATAATTTATCGTGTGAGACCCTAGGGGTACTCAGCAAGTCTTTATGCCTCTAAAGGGGACACAACCTGGGGTGACGCAATTGCAGCAAAAGATAAACCCTAACAATTCTAAAGATACTCGCTAACCATCCGCCTAACCATAGATAGACGGATGTCCGTGAATTAATAACAACAGTTATAACAGTTATAACGGTAATCTTAACAGATCCATCCTCCTCCTCGCTTACCGACGAGGAAGCGGACGAACAACCCCCCATCCGTTGGCAGTTTTATTGTCCATTCCGTGAGTATTGCACTATTTACTAGTCAGGTACCTAGTCTAGTCAAATTAAAAGCGGTACTTTAGTTATTGTTGTCTATGATCGAGAAACTGTGCTCCAAGTCGTCCATAACCGCGGACACGGCTTTCAGAAAGTTTTACCCTGCAGGGGTGCACAAATAGCAACACACACTCGATATGCCTCGGAAAAACCAAATCAAAACCCAACGAGGCAGTCACGACAAAGTGATCACAGGATTCAGAAATATTTCAGGGGCCACCCATTGAGCTACCATAGCGAAGTTAATGACTCGAGACGGCCTCAAGGTTTGCGTCGGTGGCGTGAACATCGGAACCCGAAAGCGTGATGGGCTTGTCGACACCGCGAAAACACTCGCTTTCCTAAGCGATACAGTGCGATTACCTCGCACAATTTAAATAAAGCAGTAAAGCATGGCATAAGTACAGGATAGTAAATAAAACCTCAAACTAGTTTGTGGCCCCAAGAAATAAGAATGAATCAAGCTCTGGCTCAGGGGGGTCCATAAGGCCTCCCGGATGTGGATAGCGCGAATAATCAAGGAACAGGAATCAAGTACTCGGGGTCCTACGGGACACAAGTGAGCCTGAAAAACCAAATAGTGAATATGGCTCACCGATGCCACTTTCATTAGTTATCCCATTACTGCTCAGATTAAGTTGTATAGGTACCTCGTTATCCATCAGACACTCACATACCCTACACATGCTGTTCTACGACTCGCATGGCTCAAACAACTCCTGTAGTAATGGCTCATGGGACGGAGGAACAAGCTTTGGTGGGGTTTAAAAGTAAAGGCTATGCAATACTTGGGATTCAGTTTAATGCAATCGCGACTCAATGATGCAAGAATAAGAAAGAGGCAATAGGTACTATATGTATGCAAGCATGTGGTAGTGCTTGCCTGGCAGCTCAGTTGAAGCGAGAGAAGGATCTGGGTAGTGCTCCTGGGTATCTTGATATATCCCCTGCTCAGCGTCTATTCGAAGAAGAACCAAACAAACAAGGACCAACATAAATAAAGTGCGCAAGCATATGAATAAAATGCGACAAGCAAACAATCATGCCATGATGAATGATGCACAATTTGCATGGCAATAAAGTAGCATGGCATGGGTGAGGTGTGAAGTACAAGATTAAATCATTTTATTGAATTTTGGCCACATTTTAACCTCATATTAGTTGCTGTATACAATATATTTATATGATGCATGCTGCAATTCAAAACAAGGTATGCATAAACAGAAAGGTCTCGTCGAGCTAATCATCTTAGACATATTATTTGTTAAATTTGGAGTTATAAAACAAAAGTTATTAATTAATTAGGCCAAAAGGGCATTTTGTTGTAATTTTGATCAACTTGGAAAATAAGTGTTAAAAATATATTTTGAAAGGCATATTTGAATTCCTCACATTTTTCTGATTTCAAAACACATATTATTTGTATTATTTGAATTTGTAGATTAAAAGTTATATTAAAACAGGTTTGAATTTTGAATTTGAAATAATTTTGAATAGATTTGAATTAAACAGAAATACACAGAAACTTTTTATACCCAAGTTAAGCTAGCCACAGACACTGCCAGGTGGGACCAAGCATTTGTTGGCTCACGGCGTATAAAGCTTTTCTCATCATGAGCTTACAACCATGATCAGGCCAACGGTGGGGCCGAGACCTGGCGGGTCCACGTCAGGACGAAGTGGACACAGACCACGAGTCCAAGCCCGAGGCCTTGGGTTGAGCATAGGGTTTTGGAGGAGCCTTTTTATAAAACTACCTCAGCCGATGACATGCGGGCCCGAGCGGAGTGCGGGTTGCGAAAACAAAAGATCAGGGGGTTATCTGCAAAAAGGGGATCGAGCACTGTTTCTCTTCTCTGAAACCGTCTGACGACAGATCGATGCCGAGGCGGGCCTTGCTGGGAGATCGAGCGGGGACTGGCAGGCTGTGGTGCGCTACCGCTGGGCTAGGGAGGGGTTGATGTAGGTTAAGCGGGGCACGACTAGGTGTATCTTCCGTGGCGCGCATCGAGCAGACGCGCGTGCATGCCGCCGCACAGAGGCCGCTCGACGAAGGGTCCGGCGAGCACAGGGAGCGAAGCGCGAGGAGAGGATGTCAGAGAGGCGCAGAAGCTCACCGCGGGTGTCTCGGTGGTGATGGATCGGGCAGGCGAGCAGCAGGGCGACGATGATGCAGAGGCCGAGCGAACTAGGGTTTCGGGGTCGGTGTCGCGAGGTCCTTCGGCTCCGGTCCTTCTCCTCCTCGGCAGTCTGGTGGGTGATGCAGGAGCACGGCGTGGCCTTCCTCGACACCAATGATCACCGCGCCAACGGCTGGAAGAGGGGGATCGGTGGAGACCGAGGTTTTGCTGGCGATGGGGGGGGTAGACGGTGGGGAGAGGAAGGAGGGAAGAGGGCGAGGTGCTGGCGGATCTGGGGATAGAGGAGAGCCAGGGGATGGTGGTAGGTAGCAGAGAGAGGGGGAGGTGCCGTGGGAGCAGGTAGGGTTAAAAGGTGGCTCGGCCACCTTTTCCCTCCTTCCTCGCCTCACGTGCTTTCGGTCAGCAGGCAGGCGAGGCGGTGGGGCTTCAGTGGGGTAGGGCAGGCCAGGCTCGGGGTGGGGCACACCATGCAGAGAGAGAGGAGAAAGGAGGAGAGGGGAGGCTCGGCTAGGTTGGAACTAGGGTTGGGAGGAGCCTCGGGATAGGGTTTTGTGTGGTGGAGGGGGTAGCTAGGTGGGGCCAGGGAGAGAGGGTGGCCAGGTGGGGCCGAGCTAGGTGAGAGAGAGAGGCCGAGAGAGAGGGAGGTAGACTTAGGGTTTAGGTGAGAGGGGGATGTGAGGGTTAGGGTTAGATATGGAATAAGAGGGGGGGTATGGTGATGATCACACTTGATCATGCAAAGCATAACCAAGGGGATGAAGAAAAAGACCCAAGACAAGGAAAGACAAAAAGGTGGAAAGGTTTAGAGAGGAAGGTGAGGGGAAAAGAGAGAGAGAGAGAGGGATGTGTGTGGTTTAGATTCACTCAAAGTTCAAATAAAAACCAAAGGACAAGTAAAAGGTGGTACTTGCATGGCCCATGCAAAATATTTATTGCCATGTTGATTCTTGTGAAAACAATATTATTACATGGCATTATTATTATGCATTCCCAAAATTGGAATAAAGGCCAAGCAAAAGAATTAAAAGGATGCCCCATGTGGAGTAGATGGAGATGACCATGTTTGAATAGAAATGGGACTTGCTAGTGTGTATGTGCCACTAGATGCTTAATAGTCCCAAAAATACCCCAACATGAGCATAAATCCAAAACAACCCATATGGAAGCTAGAAAAAGGGTTCCACTCACAAGGCATGCAAAGGTGGCCATGTGGCTCTCATACATCAATAATGTGAAAACAATCATGATGCTAAGATGAGAGCATGTGGAAAAGAATTGGATCCAACCCAACCCACATGAGCTAGAGGTAAACTCAAATAAAGTGCAAAGCTCATATTTAGTTGGATGGTGGTATTATAAGGTGGTGAAAGAAAGGTGGTGGAGTTAATAAGAGATATGCCCCCAACTCAACTTGGGCATTAAACAATATATCAAGAACCAGATACAATATCAAGAGGCAAATACAATTAATAATGCATATGAGAGAAGAACCAAACCAAAAAGGGTTTTATATGATGCTCAAATGCAAGGTGGCATGATGACATGAGCATGATATAATTATGATGCAACAATTATATATATGAAGTAGCCATATATATAGACTAGGCTAGTAGCATTGCAATTGTTAGACAATTGGGATGCTACAGCCAGTCTCAATGACAACGCTCGATTCATCCATTTTATGGGGCCTGGCTCAGGTGAGCGAAAAAGAGCAAGAGCGGTGCACGGGTGGGGGACGGGAGGGAGACATCGCGTCGCTTGAAGGCCAACCACCATAAATCCTTTTAAGGCCCACTCTTCTCTCTCACTCTCCACTATGCGCCGCAGTGACTCTCACACTTGACAGTTCCATTCCCGACAATGAATCGGTCGCACACCATCTATGTCGGTGTTGAAGGGCTTAGTGGGAGACTCCGGCGATGAGTTTGTCACTCACCAATGATACCGGCAGGCTTAGTCTGAGACTTCGGCGACGAATCCTAACCATGGCGGTAAGCTCTTCCCCTTTTTCCTGAGCCATCTAGATGGTAGATCTGCATGTAGAAGATCGTGGTTAGGGTTCTAGATGTCATGTGTTGTAGATCTACATGGATATCATATGGTCTAGGGTTTTTTCGATTTGGAAATTTACTGTTGCACCAAGATGTGTTCATGTGATTTGTTCTTCCTTTCTTTGGAAATATGCACCATTGATTTGTGTTTGTATTAAGGTAGATCTTACATCGGTTCATGGATAACCATTTACCGATGATTACATTGTCCAAGCGCACTTTCAGGATGAGGTAATCGAACCAGGATGTGTGTTCAATGTTTTATGCATTTGGCCAGGTTCGCTTACGCCGTCTCTGAATCAGGTGTTCGTCCATTTCCGCATGTAGTAATACTGAAAACTACAAATCAGGCACTATATGAGGCAAAGTTTTTAGCTATACAAACTTTTAGTATACATATTTGCCAATGATTAGACTGACCAAGTGTACTTTTGGGATGGAGTTATCGAACCAAGTGGTGTGTTCATTGTTGAGCATTCGACTAGGTTCCCTAACTTCATCTCTAAAAATGTAGTGTGTCAAGTGCCACATGCAGTAAGAATCTGAAACTTCAAAAATGCTCCATATGAGGCAATGTTTCTACCTTTACAAACTGGTAATGATTAGGAGAGTTCCACATGCAACAACTTTCTATAGCTGGGCTTTAGTACCTAGTATTTTTTCCCAAAGAGAAAATTTGTGCAGGATCATTGGTATTAAGGGATCATTTATGGACATATGTTTGATTATTCTGCTCTTATGTCCCTGATATGAGGCACTGTAATCTGTGTGTTGCTACTTTGCATTTGTTTGATTGTTTGTTTGCTACACCGATTATTACAAATATCACACAATGTAACTTTAGGGAAGGGTAATCGAACCTTGTTGTGTGTACAAACCATGTATTTTTGCATCTGATTTGGTTCACTCACTCCTCCCCTAAAGTTGACGTACATTGCCACTTTATGTGAGTGCAACTTTGCCAAATATGAGGCAACATAAGTACCATTTTTTAACTCTTTGTGTGTTCCACAACTGATGGCCTTGTGTAACGCGTTCGTGTTCATTGTTTTGCTTTCCGAGAATACTAATATATGGCACTGCAGGCTGTGAACATCGATGGCCGGGGAAAAGAGCCCGATAATGACTCGAACAAGAGGGCCAAAAAATCTGGAATGCCTCCTAATGTTGGCAGCTGGATGAGGTAGTGACCCTTACCCAGTTCTCCAAGGTGATGATAGAACCTGCCATGGGATTGGTTCCTATCCTAGACATATTCAAGCCATATTTGGACACCGTCCTAGACACGATCACTCTGATGTTGACGACTAGCTTCCAATGGGACATCACGATCACAGATGTCAATGGTAAAGCTTGCTTCGATCAAGGTTGCGCACCTTTTGCAGTAGCTCATGACCTGAAGATTGTGTTACTTGCTGACCTTCAGAAAGATCTTCCCAAAGATTTATAAGGTGGTCATCTACAACTACACTCAAGCCGAGATTGTCAAGAGGTGCCATCAGCACCCTGAAGCATTCAGGAGGATCGTGGATAAGCAGTGATTTCTGTCTAGATGCTAGTAGTCAATGAAGTTTTATGTGATTCGTGTGTGTGGTCGTGAACTCCACTAATTTTTCATGCCCTGCCGTGAACTATCGTCGATCTACATTTGTGTTTGCTTTCACTGTTATTGTATTTCTCTTCAGTGGTATCCTTATCTCTCTCCAAAATAGGTGACCACACCAGCAACGGTGCATGCAACCAAACACATTGCTTCCTATCATATGATTGTGTTCATACATGTATCTAGGCAACCAAATAACCACATTTATGTATTTGGTTCATGCAAAAAAAAAAGGTATGCAGGCTATCAAACAAGGTGCAATACATGGCCCAAAGCATGTATTCGGCTGGCAGTGTCGGCCACAACACTGCTAGACCAGGCCAAGATTTAGGTGCAGGCTACCAAACGCGCTCGAAATGCTCCGCTCTTGCATCCCTACTCGATGTCCATTGCTTTTGGTCAGCGCCTTTCGTGCTCATCATGACTACTATGGAAGGTCGTCCTAGGGGCACGACAAGGACACGTTGGGCGCACTCGACCCAACACCAACGCAATCCGTCCCTGCCTCAGTTGACCGATGTTGTTACGCTGTGACGCGCCCTATTCCCCTGGCTGGTGCGCTGATCGAAGCAGGTTGAGCGACACTTGACTTTATTGATTTACTTGTTTGATGTGTTATTCTCGGAGACATATTTTAGCTTATGTTCGAAATCACTTATATACAAATATGAGCTAATTGCATGGAACATACAATAGTTGTCCACTAGGAGCAAAAACACCCAAAAACTTGCAAATTGCGTTCAGGTGGTACAAATAGTTGTCCCTCATGTGCAGATATCCCCGCAGCCAATCAGGTAAGGCCATGTGGCAATGTGAGTGCTGGCAGGGGCACTCACTGGCTTTTTCTGATAACCCCCTGGAGAGGCGACGAATGATGCCTAGATACCCACCGTTGGTCCACCTCATGATCCACACCATGAACCCACTCTACCTACTCACCTCTGCTTGACATCAGAGCGACATAGGGTTTCGCAGTGGCAACAATGGGAGGAGGGGAAGGAGGTGATGGCGGAGTCCAGCGAGGGTTCGATGGAGAGCACCGGGAGGTCCCTTGTTCTTGCTCGCCGAGGATCACGGTGGAGGGGTAGGCTCATGCCTCATGCTCCTGCATCGGCGCCGCGGGTGCGCGTTGCGGCGAAGGAAGAGGCGACGAGAAGGCAAACGGAGGAAGAGGGGAGGCGGAGGCACGCGGCCTAGGAGCAGGAGAACAGGGAGAAGTGGATCCCACATCACCTGCTCTATGACAAGGTGATCCGGCTCCATTTCTTTTATTTATTTTTGAACTTTCCGGCTCCATTTCTTGCTAGACATGGAAATATTGAAGGCTACACGTAGTTAGCTTAGAATCGGTCAACTTGGTCGCATGAATAAGAAACCTGAAAAGAGAGAAAAACCTGTTCAACGGGACCTGCCACGTACTGGCGATATTTTGTACAGTCAAGGAAACACGGCACAAAGACTTCCACAAAGAAATTTTAGCATATTATACTGTGCGGGGGAGCACTTCTCGAGATACAAAGACTGAAAGCAGAACTTGAGAGCCTCTTAGAGAGCACGGTAAGACACCAAAGGAACTTCCTCGCAGTTTCATCGACTCATTCGCATTAGTACAGTGAAGTTAGGCCCTGTCGGAAAGAAAACGTCAAGCTGCATGCATGCTTCGCTGGTACAATTTCAAACGACCTGTTGACCCAGCTGCCTATAAATTTGGCCCTCCATGCAACTCAGTGAAGCACGAACAGACGATCGATAGCCGATGGCAAGTGAAGGAGCCGCTCCCGTCCTCCTCCTTGTCTTGGCCCTGGCCGCCACCGCCGGCGCCGTGACGTTCGACGCGATAAACGCGGTTCCTGACTCCGCCGGCGGGCAGAGATTCGACCAGGACTTTGGCGGCGTGGAGTACGCCAAGCAGGTGCTCTCCGATGCCTCCTCCTTCATCTGGACCACCTTCAACGAGCCTAACCCGGAGGACCGCCCGGGGTACGACTCCGTCACCCTCACCCTCGTCGACAATATCCAAGCTGGGGCTGTGGCCGTGACCAGCGGGAACGCCATCCAACTCGGAGCCCAGTCTGTCGCCGGAATCAACGGCGATGCCGACACCGTCAAGGAGGCGGTAAGTCGATGGTCCTGCATGTTCGCGACCGGCCGCACCGTAGGTTTCTACTGTACGTAATTGATGCGTGCGTGCGTGCGCGCGCTTGCAGGTGAACGGCGTGATATACCACGAGGCGACGCACGTGTGGCAGTGGGGGCTGCAGGACTACGGCAAGAAATCAGGGCTCTTCGAGGGGATCGCCGACTACGTGGGTTCGTGGCGGAGATGAATGGCAAGCTCAAGGACGGGTACAGCGACGACTACTTCGGACAGATCCTGGGGAAGAGCGCGGACGAGCTGTGGAACGACTACAAGGCCAAGTACTTCCTCCGTTTAGAAATATAAAGACATTCTAGCTTTGTGAAATGAATATATCTAAACGTTTTTTAGTGTATAGGTTTACTTCAAATCTCTACGAACCTATACATTAAAAGAGTCTAGATATATTCGATTCACAAAGCTAAACATCTTATATTTCTAAACGGAGGGAGTACTCATCATAGGGCTGATACGTGTTTGCTATTGCTGTGTTGCCTAAGCCTTAACCTATACGGTTTGATGTCGTACGTGTACGTGTGAGTTGGCATAATAATTCATGTATTACTGTGTTGCTATTGCTGTGCTGCCTAAGCCTTGACCTGATAGAATAATAAAGTAATAAACGTCGGCACCAATTTACGGTACCAATCGAATTGGGATAAAACACTGTGAGCTTGACGATTTGTTGTTCCAAGTAGCGGTCAGCTATTCACAGCACTGTTCTCGTCTTTGAAGACTGGACTGATAATTCGTCACGAGTCGTGCTTACCTGGTCCATATCTATCGGCTGGCAACTTCTTTTCTTCGTGTTCTTATTCTTCTCCCATCAATCTCCCTCATAGAAGTTGAGGTTAAGGTGGCGATGACCAGAACTATGGAGTATATTCCCTCCGTTCTATAATATAATACGTTCTAACTTTTATTAAACGAATATATCTAGACATCTTTTAGTTTGTAGATTCAAGATAAATCGTTTAGATACATTCGTTTCACAAAAGCTAAAACATCTCATATTTTAAAGAGGGAGTAGTAGTTATATATGTTAGGTGGCTAGTAGTTACTGACGCAATCTTACACAAGGATCAAGCCTTGATTTGATTTCGTCAACCTTGAAACTCTGTAACTACGGATTTCGGTAGGTGTTATGTACTGCGCGGCTATATTGTACTCGGAGTTTCTAGAAAAGGAAATTAGTGTGTGGTAAACAACCAATATGTATAAGATAACACGCGCTCACACAAATGAGTAAATGGCTGACAGAATAGTACTGTAGTAGATTCAGAATATGAGCATCAATGTTAAACCAGGAATTCTTCTGTTCAAAGGACTTCTATTAAAAAATATACCAGAAAGTATGTAATTAAGACGAGGCATCTCACACAATGGAGAAAAAACGTCTTATTATTCTTAATAAGAGACCATCTCATTCGTCAGAGAAGGCAAAGACTTTTTTTTGCATTTCTCTCTCCTCCGTCTCAACAATCATCCTACGTGGTATTATTAAGACCATTTTACATGCCCTTATATGCACAGATTACAAATGCATTCCTTACATAACTTCTTTCATTCCATATCTTTGGGCGTGTTTGATAGCAGACACGAGGGTCAATTAGGCCCACCAGATGTAGATTTCGGTGTCTGGTTGTCTGCACGAGGTGTTGGGTCTTGCCAACACGCCACTTAAAACACCACTCGATCGGGCCTCAGAGGAACAGTTGAGTCGATTGTTTCCACGAGGCAAAGTCTCTTTTTCTCTTGCTCGCTCACCTGCTGCTCACCACATCACTCCTCACTCTATTGATGAACTGCTTACCTCCCTCGCCCAATCGAGCAAGTACTAGACTAAATTGTTGGTGTTTCTATGCAGAGGTGGATCAGCTTCATAAGATTCCGCCACCACCTCCTTGTCCATCATTAATGATGCTTGACCTTCATCCGTACATAACATTCATTGGAGTCCAGGGCTCACCAAGAAATGGGCCACGCATCGGGCTAGCCCATGTATGTAGGCATTAATCTATTTTTTACACGATTTTTTCCAAACTTTTAAAGGAAATCTAGCGATTTTTGAGCCTAAGCCTAGGGCTGCAGCACGAGCTACCATGGGTGCAGGTCTACCTCTGTCGGAGGCAGCAGGATCTACATCGGTGTCGACAAAATCTTCAATGGTGTGGAAGGATCTTCAATGGTGGCGATGACATGCTATTCACCACTTGGTGCTCACCCTATAGCGGCCCGGATCACCCTTCACTAGCGCATGCACGACCTTCACCAACCCTAAATGTGAATGTTTATGTCTTTTGTGGATCATCAGGGGTTAGAAACCACTAATTTTAGTTGTACCATTGCAAACCTATCTTCTTGTTAGCTGATCATGTGTACGTAGAAACTCATGATCTCGTGATGTTTGAAACTTTTCTTTTGTACTAATAGGATACCCTTGATGTAACAAAGGCTTATTAGCAGGAAACCCATATACCCTTATGTAACTATGGTTGCACTATGATGATAGTATATTAGTATATGTGTAATGATGTATCCGGTAGTGCTAATTTAAAGGGTATTTCTCTCTCTAAGTGATTTTGGTGTAGATGACAACACTTTTGGCGGACTAATCGTGTGTTCAAACTTTATAATTTTCTACAAAGGCACAAGACAGTCGGTTGCCCCTAAAGAGGATAAGAGCGAAGACAGTGTTTCATGTGTTTTCTTTTGTTGAGTCGTAGGAAATATGTACTATCAAGAGGGGTCCACTTCAGAAAGTCGAGTGGAATCAACATCATGTACACAAACTATCACGCACCCATTTTCTTCGGTAGTATCGGGGTTCATCATCGCGGTTGTACCGGGCCTTAGTACCGGGGTGGTTTAGACGGGGCAATGCCTCTAAATTTTGTTCATGTTGCCCCTGGTACTAGAGTCCGGAACTATCAATCAGCGCTGCTGGTGATCCGGCTACATAGCTGACCGAAAAGGAAACCAACCCATAGTTGTGTTGCCAATGATCAAACCCAGCTAAACCCGATTGTTGGGCGAAACCATAGGTCAGGATCGCCCGAGTTCTAGGGAGGAAGCTCCTTGAGCAGGCACTTGTCAAAGACATCCCCTCAAAAAAATTCTGAAAAATCGAAAGCCACCAGCCACTTTTTTTGCAACATCATGAATTTATACAGTGCTCAACGTTTGTGCTCATCTGACGCCTCCAGCTGATTGGCCCAGTGGCAAGACAAGTATGATACACTGGCACCATACACCAAGTGCATGTTTGGTAGCCAGCATGCATTTTGGGCCTCTTCTAGCTAGGACCTGGGCCTGTCCACACGAAAACGATCTCTGGACCAAGTTGGATAGTTTGTTTGGTTGCGTGGTTTTTCATTGGCTGCATGAGGTGAGCAACCATCCACAGTTTTATTGGTAGGCTACACACACCTCTTTTGACTCAGCTGATTCACATCAATGTTGTTTGGTTGCCCACATGAGGTTGCATGTGGTTACCATGATTCCAAGATGGCGAGCTTATCATGCCATTGCATATTACATCTGATCATACTGAGGAATAAAAGGAACATGAGCTTGAAGATGACCACAAGTAGGCAAATAATGATGACACCTCTCATCCTACTCTCTCGAACCTGATAAGCCGTTGCCATAGATTTAACAGCCATAACCTGAGGTGCCAAAGCTTGAATATCCATAGCATGAGGTGCCATAGCTTGAGGTTCCATAGCTTGATCAGCCACAACATGGTGAGCCAATAAATGGTCATATGCCTCCTCTAGGGTTTGGTATCCTCTGTAGCTATTGTTCGAGAAACCATTAACTTGATCTTGACAGATCCTCCATGAATCATACACACCTAGACGTCTCCCACTATGATGAAACAGATAGAACAAGTTAGGTACAACATGAGAAGCATGAAAGAAATCATAACCGACTATGAAAACTTCACACAAGATTATACATTCAACACGGGTGACAGCACAATGTAAGAAGTAAGTTGTGGGCCCCTGGATTAATCCTCCAAGAATCCCTGTTATGCATATCACCATGATCGCATGGTCAGTCTGTCGTGGCACATAACCGACAAATATCAAAGTAAACATCCATTACTTAAGCGGATACAAGTCATACCTCAATTGCCATTATTGCTACATCGAACATCATCAGCGGAACTTTATCAAGCGTAGAGCCCGAGCCATGCCTTAACCTACAGGCAACTGACTGGGAGAACGTCCTAGATTGCATAGTCATCAACATCGCCTTCTTCTCGAAATCTGACCAAGTTAATAGCCAGGGACAATGCCAATGAGAATGTACTTGTAAACCACCTTAAGATAATAATAGATAGAGGATATGCAATATGGTTGTGCTAGTAGGAGGGCTCCATGAGAGGTTCTTTTCTAAAATAGTTTCTCTTGTAGATATAGCATCTACATATCTTTGTTGAAAACTTTTGTAAAACATTCTAAAAGTATTTTGAAAAGTTTTGGAAAACACTAGGATTGGGTCACCCAATATCACCTCTCAAACATTCACTAACTGACCTTACCTTCTTCCATGATCATTTAGAGTTCACCTCACTTCCTCCATGGTCATTCTGGACCACCCTTTTCAGAAAACTCTTTCTTTTCTGAAATCCTTTTTGAAAACAAAACCAGCACCGCTCTACAGCTGCCTTTCCAACCGTCAATGACCGTGGACACGGTTATTCGAATAGATTTACACTCTACAGAGGTTGTACACTTTACCAACACCATCCGGGTACCCTGCCCTGATCCCGCATGGATCGTGGGTCAAGTAACTGATCAAGACTCTATGGATGCCACTCTAGCATAGGATCTACCCTATGAGTTATTCTCCTCAACATCGGGACGCCCAGTACCATTAAAAAGCCAACTAGAGCGCATTCCAATCTTGGGATCTACACTTTAAAATTTTCAATGAGAGGCTCATAGTATCTTCCGGCCACTCCTAAAGGCGGTTCACACTTGCCCCGGGTCATTGTAGCCACAGATGATCCTTTCTGTAAGGGAAGCCTGGCATTCAAGGGAGATGATCCCTTATACATAGTTGCGAGGAATCCCATACCAGAGTAAACAAACTTCAAGCCAGGCATTGTTCCATACCAGGGTAATGTGGTTGCATGGGTTAATTATTCTAGCAAACTGCAAAGAACCGGGTGCGTTATCGTAAACCTTTTTTTCCTCCTATTTCTTTCAGCATTTTATAAAACTAAACCTTTTTCCTTTCTCAAACTTATCTTGGTAGGTTAAACCTCACCAAGGTTTTACCATAAAACATTTTTATAAAAAATTCCGGGGTCTTCCCATCCTATAATTTTGCTTTGGCTAAAACAGGATCTCCAAGGGGCAATGGTGTTATATACCATTTCAGATACAAGTGGCAAGTAGGTATCATAAAAAGGGGTTGTACTTAATGGTACAAGGTAGTGATGGTTTGGAGGAGCCAAGCCACTACCAGATAAAGATCACCATATAGTAAAACAATGCAGTTTTGCATAAACAAATAGATAAAACATGCATAAGTAAAATAATAGGACAAGGCTTATGAGCAAGTAGGTGGCTTTCTTGTGATCATCAATCTGGCAATATGTCCCTGGGCTTCTTCTTAGAATACCATAATAACCATATTCTTCTGGTCTTCGATATAATCGCAACTAGCATTGTCAAGGATAACACATGCAAGCAAACAATGCCACAATCAACACAAGGTATACAATCATCAATGCAATACAAACAATTTCGAAGTCTCAACTATTCAGTAGGTATTGTGATTTTTAGATCAAAGCAATTGGAATTACTTGGCTGCATTTGTGGTATTTCTTTTATGAATAAAATTGTCAAATGCCACTTAATGAAGGGGTTTTGACTAAGGCTTGGGCCTTTATTATATCAATGTTAAAAAATGATATCAGCAGATAGGTATTGAAATAATAAAGCCACCAAAAGTAGTTTCATGATTTTATCACTTTTCTTTAATTAGATATGGATTTTATAGGAGAAATAACCCTAGTTTAGGTGAATAATTCACCAGAAAAGATCTGGAACTCAAATAAATTTTTCCTCAGAGTTTCTTGTAGAACATTGAGTTTGTGATTTTTTAGAGTTAGAATCAATTCAAAATAATTAACAGAGCGCCCTTGGGAAAATCCCAAAGTCAATTCTGCTTACAACTTGTCTTTTTAACCAGATTTATTTTACAAATCCAAATAGTATGAGGCAAAGGTTAATGGATGTGTATTAGAAATACATTCCATTATAAATTGGAAATAGTAAGGATTTATCTAGTGAAAATACCACATGAAGAAGGTTTTAAATCATTAAAAATCCTTACACTCAATAATTCTTGAACTCCTGGGTTTTGATGGATCTTGAGGTACCACGTCGCTGAGTGTTTGAATCAACCCGATATATGGTACCAGATGACCTAGAGAAATTTCTAAAGTCAGATCTAAATTGAGTTTGTCATTTTTTCTAAAGTAAAACTATGGCTCAACTTGGCATGAGATAAAGGCTAACTGATAGGTACTTCAAATACCTTTCATGGGAACTTTGATTCATACCATTTGGGTATGTATAGCTCACTAAGGGATTTATTTATTGCCAAAGATACATTTTAGTAGGTTTAATCTTAGAAAAATAAAGAAAATTATTTTTGGGATGGGGTTGGCTCTACATGTTAGACAAAACACAAAGGGACATGTGGAATTAGATATGGACCATCCTAGCTATTTTTAATTTTGTTCTTGATTTAAAGTGTTTAGATAATTAACCAGATCTATAAATGCAAAATAAAAAGGGAAAGGATAACAAGTCAGCCAGGCCGGATCAGGGGTGAACGGGCCGCACAGCTACAGGACGGCCCAACTGGCACCGAGAAGATTCAAATTCCGGCCATGGGGCCCGGTGGTCATTGGGACTAGAGGGCGAAGGGGTATCGGGGAGTTAGGGCCGTACGATTTAAGGATATCAGACGGTGTGAGGTCATCGTCCTCCTCAGACACACGACGGCGAGGAGAAACCCTAGGCACGACGGGGGCAGTGTGAGGAGCTCACCTGGGCAGCTGGGAGGCAATGTCGGGGTGCCAAGGCGACGCGGCGGTCTATGGCGGTCCCGGTGATGGGAGGAAAGGTTTAGTTCCGCGTCAAGAAGAACCTCGCACGAAGACGACTGTGAGGGAGCTCGTCGGAGCTCAACGGTGTGGCACGTGGAGCAGGTCCTGGGCAAGAGAGAAAAGGGGATTAGAGGCATGAGGGTACAGGGATCTCATCCCGGTGACATGCAGGAGTGGAGAGGCAGAGAGGATACTTCACGGGGGAGAACGCGACCATGGCCGAGGGGTAGGAGTTCTCTTTCTCCCGAGACATGCAGAGGCAGGGGTTCGGTGGGAGAGTTGTAGGGAGCAAGGTGGAGTGGAGAGGAGTGAATGAGGGAGAAAGGGAAGGCATCACAGGCCTCTAGCCTTATAAATCGAGAGGTGGTGGTGCACCATGTACATGGTCCATGTGGGGAGCTAGGGGAGGGTCAGTGCTCTAGTTGGTCGACTTGGGTGGTGGAGTGAGAGGTGTGGGGTCACAAAGAGGACATGGAGTGACAGGAGAAGCAGTGTCAAGCAAGGTTCATGCCCTCACATGATTTCAGTCATTTAAAGAAAAATGGAGATGGGGAGGGGTAGATCCATATAGGGCTGTGGCTTGGCTGTTGGAGGGTTGCTGTGCTGGTCCAGAAAAGTGAGAGAGAGCAAGGAGGCTGCTGCTGCAGCAATGGAGCAATTTGGCAACAAGTGCTTGTCTCCCTTTTATTGATTTGCTTCCAAGCACTATGGGACAAGGGAGAGGGTTTGGGCACTATAGATCTACAGTGCCACGACCAGAGGGTTTATTTTCTACTGAGGTGGTCAATGGAGGTGAGTGAGGATAATTTTTATTTAGATTTAGTTCATGTTTTGTCAAATATTCCATTTTGCCATATTGCTTGATCATGAACAAAGTCCTCCAAATTTGATATTGGACAGATGGTTTAAGGGCATTGGTATATAGATAGGGTTAAGATACACCTCCCAGATTTATTTGAGATTTAGTGGATGATTTTTTATCCTTCTTATATCAATTATTCAAATAGTGTTGAATCTGTTTTATGGAATTATTTTGAAAAATTTGAATTGGACAAAGTTTTTTGGATGGATATGGTCCCAAATACCAATTCACACATTGGTGAATTTTCCTAAGACTTACTGTAGAAGGAAACTATTTCAAACACTTATTTTCTTATTTCTGCCATTTAAGAAAATAGGCAAAAGGAATTATTAAAACTCTTCAAAAATATTTATTTTTGAAGTGGAAAGATAGGGTATGATATATAGGCCTCAAATGTTCCTAAAGTTGGCAAGGTGTTTTAGAGAAAAACAAACTTTTTTTATAGAGGGAATTTTGTAGTTTCTGTCACATAAAGGAATTAAATAGTTTTTGGGCCAAAATTATTATGGAGAACATTTTATAAATTTGTATATCCAAGGTAAATGATGTACATGTATTGTATCTATCATTTTCAACCTTGGGTTTTGAAAATCAAACTTGATCTTTGGTAGAAAACATGAGATTGAGGATCTTGGGCAACATTAATTTTCTACCATCAAAACCTGGTTGCATTTGGGAGCTCAAAGCTCCCCTTGGATCATGGAATATATGGATAGATAGAAAAAGTTATTTAGATTACCATGGCACAAGGATTTGGGGTTTATGATGGTTGAGATTTCTTAGGATTGATGCCAAAGTTGGCTAAAAATAAGGGTGCCAAAGCAGATTATTATTTAGCTTCAAAAACCATGTGAGTTTTTGAAGCTCAAAACTCCAATTGAGACAAGTGAACTATGGATGGATCGACCTTAATTGAACACAATCATGCAAATAGTTGGTCAATAGAAGATAGAATAGAGGTGCGAGCTTCTGCCAAAGTAGGCATGTTGATAAGATTTGCGAAGAATATTATTTTCTTGCCTATAAAACCATCAAGAACAAGTGGGTTAAAGTATGATATAGACAAGGGAAAGAGTGGGCCTTGGAAGTCTTTAAGATGGTTTACAAGTTGGTTCAAGTGCATTACCAAAAATGCATAAGGGTTGAGAAAGAGAGAGACTCAAAGATGTGATATTGATAACAGTTTTCCAGACTCAAGTCATTTTTGGCAGATTTAGGGTTTTTTGACTAGAGTTCATACAGGGATGAATTTGAGAGGAAGAAAGGAACTCATCATCAAGTGGATGAGGTTGATGTGTAGATTGAGTAGAAGGGATCCATGCTTAGAATTGGTCTTCAATGACTTCGAAACTTCTCAAAACGATTAAGTCTATACTGATCTAGTTAAGGGGTTTAGAGGGTCACTTTAGTGACTAGATGAAAGGATAAGCTTAGGAAACTTTCTTAGGGTTTGTAATCTTACTTTAGCTTGATCCTAGGGGATGAGATCCTAGGGTATCTCATACTACTTCCTAAGCAAACAAGTCAAATAGCAGATCAAGCAAAATCATCTTAAAAGCAGATCCAACTACAACTATGGATACCATCAAGCCTAGCTTGAGGTAAGGATGGGTATTTTTTAAAGGTTGGAGTTTTTTAATAGGGTAAGGGTACTTGGTACTTATACCAAGAGTAGGTTTCAAAAGTTGTATAAAAGGTTTTGTAAAACATAGTGGTAAGAGTAGTTGAACGTTTTGTCTTGAAAACATAAGGAGATTATATCTTATATATATCCATAATTTTGTTAATAGAAGCTAGGAAAATAAATGTGGTTGCAAGGGCATCTTGGCTCAGGTTTTGAAATGCCAGAACATTTGATAATATGTAAAACAAGCCAAGATGGTTTTGTTAAGTAGCTTTTATAAACTAGGGGAAGGTAGAGGAGTATATATTCTACTACACATTCAGTTGCAAAAACACAAACAAACAACAAGCAAGCACTGCATCACTAACAAGAATTTTTTTTGTTCCCCCTGATTTTTGCATTCTGGACAACTAATCAGGGTTGCTGAAATTGGGATGTGATACGTCGTAAACGTATCTATAATTTTTGATGTTCCATGCTTGTTTAGTATCTACTTTGCTTTGCTTTGTCAACACTTTGAGGTATTTTTATATGTTTTCTAGGACTAACCTATTAACAAGATGCCATAGTGCCAGTTGCATGTTTTCTTCTGTTTTTGGTTCCAGAAAAGCCAGAAAATGAATATTCTCGGAATTGGACGGGACAAAAGCCAAAGTCAATATTTCACCGAGGGGAACACGGAGCCAGAAAACGAGACGGAGAGGGGCCTCGATGGGGCCACACACCCTGGCCGCGCGGCTTGGCCTGGCCCGCGCCTAGGGGGTGCAGGCGCCTCAGGCACCCCCTCGGCCTCCCCTTTCGCCTATAAGAAGCCTCTGATGCAGAAACCCTAAATAATCCAGGAGAAGGCCACAAAAACCTCCACAGCGCCGCCGCCACCGAAGGGGAGATTCAGGGGACAGAAAGTCTCTGTTTTGGCACCCTGCCGGGACGGGGAATTACCCCCAGAGCCATCTCCATCGATCTCCACCACCATCTCCATCGCCGTTGTTGACTCCCATGATAAGGAGGGAGTAGTTCTCTCTCGAGGCTAAGGGCTCTACCGGTAGCTATGTGTTCATCTCTCTCTATGCATGAACTTATTGAGATCATGAGCTTTGTAATCTATAGGTCTATTCTGCTAATCAAGTGCTTTCATGAATCTCTGCTTATCCCCACGTGTGTGAAGTTGATAGTGTGCACACCGTGTGGCACTTTGGCTAAGGTTACATAAATACTTGTTATGAGTTATATTTGGAGTTGGATGTCTCTATGAAATTGTGGTGTTTGTTGGAACCATCTAGCGCTCAAGGTGACAGTGTGGGGTTATCTAGATGGAGAAGACGGACTTTGAGGAGTGTTTTTATAGCCCTACCATGGATTAGAGTGTCCAACCGGAGAGTAGCTCATAGTAGTATGAAGAGAATATATTTATATGAGAGTGTTCACTAGCGAAAGTATGATCCCTAGGCCTTGTTTCTAAACATTGAAACACCATTTGCATCTAGATCTGTTACATGTTTGCTTGTTTCCATCTTTTTGCCTTTAGTCTTTTCCTCCCGTCAAGCTCTTTTCTGGCACCGTTGTCTTATATCCATACCACTTGTATTTCACTATCTCTTTGCCGAACTAGTGCACCTATACACCTGACAAGTGTATTGGGTGTGTTGGGGACACAAGAGACTTCTTGTATCTTGATTGCAGGGTTTCTTGAGAGGGATATCTTTGACCACTTCCTTCCTGAGTTCGATAAACCTTGGGTAATCCACTTAAGGGAAACTTGTTGCTGTTCTACAAACCTCTGCACTTGGAGGCCCAACAACTGTCTACAAGAATAGAAGTGCATAGACATCAAGCTATTTTCTGGCGCCGTTGCCGGGGAGGTAAGGTAAAAGGTACTCACATCCTCTGGCTATTAAGCTATCTTCTAGCACTGTTGTTGGTGTGTGAGTGCTCGAAGTTATTCCCTTTAGATTCTGCAATTATATCATTTTGTTTCTTGTTTTTATTTCCACTAGTTAGGCTTAATGGAAAACAACAACAAAATTAGAGAGCTTTATAGTATTTATCTTGAGTTAGGACATGAAGTGTTTGAAGAGAAAATTAAAAAAAAAACATGGAACTTTATTTGCATGCTAATAGCAATGGTATTAGTATGAATTCTTTGAACACCATTATTGCTGATGCTATGGAAAAGTCTAAGCTTGGGGAAGCTGGTTTTGTTGAGCATGATATTTTTAGACCCCCAAGCACGGAGGAGAAAAATTACTTTGATGATACTATGCCTCCAATATATGATGATTACAATGATGAATATGATATTTTTAGTCCACCTACTATAGAGGAGAAAATTAATTATGATTACAATATGCCTCCTATATTTGATTATTATGGTAATGAGAATAATAATGATAGCTATTTTGTTGGATTTGCTCCCACTACAATTAATAAGAATGACTATGTTTATGTGGAGAGTGTTAATTCTTTTATGCATGTGGCTCATGATAAGAATGTTTTATGTGATTGTTATATTGTTAATTTTATTCATGATGCTACTGAAAGTTATTATGAGAGAGGGAAACATGGTTTTATGCATCTCAATAATATTAAGTTTCCCCTCTTTATGTTGAAAGTCTTGAAGTTGCACTTGTTTTGCTTTCCTATGCTTGTTGCTTTGTGCTTTCATGACTTGTTTATTTACAAGATTCCTATGCATAGGAAGTGGGTTAGACTTAAATGTGCTTTGAATTTGCTTCTTGATGCTCTCTTTTACTTCAATTCATATTTCTTATGTGAGCATCTTCTCAAACTATCATGCCTAACTTAAAGGCGTTAAAGAAAAGTACTTCTTGGGAGATAACCCAATAGTTTTCTTGAGTGTTGGAAGTTATTACTTCTGTAATAACCACTCCTTATCCTTTTTTATTTTTTTGAGATTTTTATGCCAAGAATAACCTCTAATGAGAGGGAAGTAAGATTTGGGGAAGTGTTGTCCCAAAACATATTTTTGTGCTTCTGTCCCAGGTTGTTATCCAACTTTCGTTAGTTCAACACTTTTCAATTTGAGCAACAGAAGGTCTTCGAAAAAATTGGTTTTTACCTGCTGGTCTATTTTGACAGATTTCTACCATTACTTGCATTTGCCTCTTAATCTCTTTCTCTTTGAGTTCTTTTGATCATTTGAACTTTTTAAAGGAAGTGATACAGTAGCTTTTGTTTTAATGAAAGTTTTACTTGTGTTGGAACTGAACCAAAAAGACTTATTATCTTGAGTACACTGATGTTGCTAATGAAGATTTTGTGAAGTTTTGTATGAAGAAGATTTTAAAGTGTAGGGAAGAGTAATGAGATAAGATGAAGTATGGACAAAAGCTCAAGCTTGGGGATGCCACGCGTGTCACCCCAAGAAATATTCAAGAAGTACAAGCGCCAAAGGTTGGGGATGCCCAAGGCATCCCCTTCTTCATCAATAAAAATTTCAGGTTTCTTCCAAACACTTCATTTTTATTGTTTCATGCACAATTGTGTTGTTCTTGGAGCGTCTTTGTTTTCATTTTCTTAGTTTACTTGAATAAATTGGTTGCACCCCTCATTCATGCATTAGTTTTCAAATAAAGCGGATTTGGGTTGGAAAAGAGTAGGAAGTTTTATGCTTATAGTGGTATAAAAGGAGCTTGTTTTTGACTATGGCCTAGGCTTTGTCATGTCATGTTTGATATTGCTTTGAATTTATGCTTAGTGATTATTGTTGTAGCATGACTTGTTATAAACAATTGAGATTGCTTAATGTGCCTTGAAAGAATCATGTGTTGTTTTAGCATACAAAAGCATAATATTGTGGTATTCTCCTTTGATGCTTTATTTGGGTTGACTTGGCGCATGATCACACCATGTTAAGACTATACCAAGTCACCATAGCCTCTATGATCATTTAGTTTTCGACTTGTAATATCACTTTATGATTTAATTAATAATGTTTTGTCGCTTTGCATGATTATGGCCATTATTGCTCTCTTAGTTGGTCGCTCCCAGTCTTTTGCTAGCATCCATACCAAGTATGAGTTCCACTCATGCATCCAACTCCAAATAAAACCAAGTTATTCCAAAGAGTCCACCATACCTACCTATTAACATTTGCTATTCCAAGTATATTCATGTTTTTATCTACCTTCCGAATTAAACTTGTTATGTGAAAATTAGTGATTAAAGCTCTCACGAACTTGATGGCACACTTTACTTTTCTTGCCCCTAATAAACTTGAACCATTGTGTCACCTATGTTGTATATGCTTGCACTTATACGTTGGGATTAGCAAAACCATGCTATCATGGGGAACACTTTCAACATTGCACTTGTACATTGTACCCAGTTGATATCATGCTCTTTTGTTTATGGATGTCTCGGTGTGAAATGAAAGGGGAGCTTGTAAGTCCATGGAGTTATGTATGTGTGTTAGAGAAACGCCTGGGCCGCTAGCCTAAGCCGTGCCTAATCATGGTGGAAACTTGCAGCATCACCATGGTAAGCAATCTATGAAGCATTCTTCTTATAAAAAAGAGATAGAGATTGAGAAAAGGAAAAAAAGATGAGAAAAGAGGAAAGAGAGAAAAAAAGCACCATCTTCCCATGGTAAATAAGAAGATTGCTGAGATGCTCATTGTCTGCTTGCCTTGTCATTTTGATTATGGGATAGCTCCTGTATCATGTGTAAGGGGTACCCCGTTGGCAGTTCTCTATGATACACATGTACTTACTATGACAAGAACTTACCGGTAACTAAACTTGAGTAGCATGAGGAGCGGCCCTCGTATTCAAGGGACATGAGATTTCCAACTTATACTTTGTCAAGCATATACTCCATAGTTTGTTCACTTTAACCTTAATCACTTCAAGATGCTTATGACAGGGGCAATGAGAGCTGAAAGCTAATAAGTACCATAATTTTTGGAAGCTCTTTAAGAGACTTGAATCCCTGCTTCCTTCTATGAAGGCCTTTCTTCCACTTTTATATTGAGTCTCCACCTTCTATCCTTAGGCACCAATTAAGAGAGCATAGTTGTCATTCTTAGTTCTATGTGCATTGTCCCAAAACTTATTGATTGATTCATAATGTTGATGTTGCTTGGTCTTGAACTATTTGTATCTAGTCACCCTTATGAACTTTGAAGGTGTCCTATGCATTTATGTTTTGCTACTCCATGAGGGACAAGCTGAATGCCGCTATGCTATGTTTTCTATCTGTGAAACAAACAAACGCCTTTCAATGCATTGTTATTCATGATGTTTGTTTGTATCCTTTCATGTTGCATGCATAGTTACTATGTCTTATTGTTAGAACTTCATATTTCATGCTCATGTTTAGAGTACTTTGATCCCAGATTTCAATGCTTGTAAATGGTTTGATCTTGATTGTGATGGTGCATGTCACCTCAAAAATTATTCTTTTTATCACTTACCTACTCTGGGATGAGCAGGAGTTAAGCTTGGGGATGCTTGATACGTCGTAAACGTATCTATAATTTTTGATGTTCCATGCTTGTTTAGTATCTACTTTGCTTTGCTTTGTCAACACTTTGAGGTATTTTTATATGTTTTCTGGGACTAACCTATTAACAAGATGCCACAGTGTCAATTGCCTGTTTCTTCTGTTTTTGGTTCCAAAAAAGCCAGAAAATGAATATTCTGAGAATTGGACGGGACAAAAGCCAAAGTCAATATTTCACCGAGGGGAACACGGAGCAAGAAGATGAGACGGAGAAGGGCCTCGAGGGGGCCACACCCCTGGCCGCGCAACCTGGCCTGGCTCGTGCCTGGGGGGTGCAGCTGCCTCGGGCACCCCCTCGGCCTCCCCTTTCGCCTATAAGAAGCCTCCGATGTAGAAACCCTAAATAATCCGGGAGAAAGCCACGAAAACCTCAACAGCACCGCCGCCACCGAAGGGGAGATTCGAGGGACATAAAGTCTCTGTTCCGGCACCCTGCCGAGACGGAGAATTGCCCCTAGAGCCATCTCCATCGATCTCCACCACCATCTCCATCGCCATTGCTGACTCCCATGATGAGGAGGGAGTAGTTCTCTCGAGGCTAAGGGCTCTACCGGTAGCTATGTGTTCATCTCTCTCTATGCATGATCTTATTGAGATCATGAGGTTTGTAATCTATAGATCTATTCTTCTACTCAAGTGCTTTAATGAATCTCTGCTTATCCCCACGTGTGTGAAGTTGACAGTGTGCACACCGTGTGGCACTTTGGCTAAGGTTACATAAATACTTGTTATGAGTTATATTTGGAGTTGGATGTCTCTATGAAATTGTGGTGTTTGTTGGAACCATCTAGCGCTTAAGGTGACAGTGTGGGTTATCTAGATGGGGAAGGCGGACTTTGAGGAGTGTTGTTATAGCCCTACCATGGATTAGAGTGTCCAACAGGAGAGTAGTTCAGAGTAGTATCATGAAGAGAAGATATTTATCTGAGAGTGTTCACTAGCGAAAGTATGATCCCTAGGCCTTGTTTCTAAACATTGAAACACCGTTTGCAACTAGATCTGTTACATGTTTGCTTGCTTCCATCTTTTTGCCTTTAGTCTTTTCCTCCCGTCAAGCTCTTTTCTGGCACCATTGTCTTATAGCCATACCACTTGTATTTCACTATCTCTTCGCCGAACTAGTGCACCTATACATCTGACAAGTGTATTGGGTGTGTTGGGGACACAAGAGACTTCTTGTATCTTGATTGCAGGGTTGCTTGAGAGGGATACCTTTGACCACTTCCTCCTTGAGTTTGATAAACCTTGGGTTATCCACTTAAGGGAAAATTGTTGTTGTTCTACAAACCTCTGCACTTGGAGGCCCAATAACTGTCTACAAGAATAGAAGTGCGTAGACATCGGGATGTTACAGACCTTTCCCCTTAAAATAATCTCATCCCAAGATTCCAGAGAGTAAGGTTAGGGTATTTTAGGTCGGGGTTAGTGATATGTGTTTCCAGCATACTAACTTATGAGCTTTGTTCTTGAGCGTGGTTACTGTGTTAGTAGAGCTGAACTTCAATCTTCTTAGTTGCACAGAGAGTTGAGCAAGTTCTAGACCTGATTGCGAAAAGTTGATCCTCTTTTGTTTTCGAACTCGGTATATTGAGGCTTCTGCGGGGTGAACTACCTTCACGAAGTACTCTTCTGAGGATAGATTCTATGGCACGGTGTCTCGTCTATAAGGGTCCACGGTGTTCCCTTAGGGGCTTATCGTATCATATTCAACGACTTAGGGTTAAAACTCTTGAGGACACTCTGGCGGATGGGTACTCTATTTTTGTGGGTCCCTTAGGGTTAAGCTAGGGTAGCTTGGGAATACGTCAGTCCTTCCTTCTTGGAGTCTTGCTATTTCTCTAGGTTGCTTCATACTCGTGGGAGGGTAGTCTTGTCGATCTCAGATATTCTTGATTTATTGATTCTAAGCTTCTCTGGTACTAGAAAGGGTGGAGTAGCCGTCTGACGGTTGTTAACGAGGTCTAACTTCTGATTTTTTGATGACTCTCGAGTTGATGCTTCGATAAGGATGTCTGGTTGGAAATCTACCTGACATATCTTCCGTAGGAGGTTTCCTGGAATAGAATGGAAAGACACAGTCTTTCCACCTTAGAGCTTCTATAAGGTTCTTTGAGAGCGGAGTAGATCTTCCGCCTTGGTGTACTGGCGTGAGGCTAGAGGAGGTGGTATCTCCCTGGGTCTTGAGTTGAGATCTTCGAGTGACGCCCTATTGCGAAAAACCTTGTCGAAAGTGGTTTCTTAACAAAGCTTTAAGGAGTTAACTCTAGGCGGGTTAGTAGTTAACAACACTTCTTGCTAGTCTTTAGTCAGAGTAGGGGCATCTAGCTTCAGAGGAGTGGTCTTCACTTGAATTCCTTTGTGATTCTTTTGTTTGATGGTGGAGTAGACTCGTTGTGTTCATGCATCCTATCTTCCATATTTTCAGGAGTATTCTGGCCTCCTAGTGAGAAACTTCCCATCGATTTGAGTAGAGGGGTTGAAAAATTGTTAGTCATTTGGGGTTTTTCGAAAGCCCTAATATGCCGAAGTTTAGTGGAGTTAGGTCTTCACTTCTTGTCTTGGTTAGCGGGTATTGTGGTTTCTTGTGGATGGTGAGGATCCTTCGGTGGTAGACTTACCGGCGTCAACGTGACTCTTGTTATTGTCGGCCGATGAATGATGGCGCAGTGTCGATGATGAGTCTTGAGAAGTGAGTTTGACTAAGTATGCCATCCTGCTAAGGTGAAGTATTCTTGGTGTTCTAGCTTGACTATGTAGAAGTCCTGGTTCTTGAGATACTCTTCCTCTCATAACTCCTGATGTTCGTATGGGTCTCGTTAGAGACAACTAACAAGGGTGCCTGAATTATGAGGTGGAGTATCGATCCCAAAACACGTTCGACTAAGGTCCATCAAGCCAGAACATTCATACAAGGTGAACAGAGCACTAGGGTCGCAAGGTTCTTCCTAACCTAGAAATGCAAACAGCACACATCAAGCAACACATTATGCACTTAGGCAAGAAAACACGACCTACTATAGGGACCAAGGGGTTAATTACTCACGTTATGGGGAATCCAATCTTAGGACTAATGATCCTAGATGTCATGTTATTGTGATTTGGGTCACTATCTTGCAATCTGAAGCCTTTGTTGTATCATCGGATGCTTCTCGATAGTGCATCACTTGATTCTTCTGGTCACGAGGATTCCGTTGGTAGGGGATCTTGTAGTCTCCTTGTGTTTGCTGATAGTTGCTTCTCTTCGTCTTGCTATCATTGTCTTCACCAGGTTCTAGGTCCTATTTGTTGGGAAACCGCATGCTTGAAGTTTGGGCAAGAGATAGAAGAAAACCGTTTTTGAAATCATTTAAAATTAGGAGGAGATAAGAAGTAGAATCTTTCGAAATGCTTTGAGAAATTAGTTTTTGAAAGCCGGTGTTTCCAAAATAGTTTCATGTCTAACGAACATGCTAACTAAGGTTCTCCTACAGTCAGAATGGTTCTAATACCAAGTCTATGGGCCCCCCGTTAATCCTCCGAGAATCCCTGTTATGTATATCACCATAATCCCATGATCAGTCTATCGTGGCACATAACCGACAAGTATCAAAGTAAACATCCATTACTTAAGCGGATACAAGTCATACCTCAATTGCCATTATGTCTACATCGAACATCATCAGCGGAACTTTATCAAGTGTAGATCCCGAGCCATGCCTTAACCTATAGGCAACTGACTGAGAGAACATCCTAGATCGCATAGTCGTCAACTTCACCTTCTTCTCGAAATCTGACCAAGTTAATAGCCAGGGACAATGCTAGTGAGTACTTTGAATGTACTCGCAAACCACCTTAAGATAATAACAGATAGAGGATATGCAATATGGTTGTGCTAGTAGGAGGGTTCCATAAGAGGTTCTTTTCTAAAATAGTTTCTCTCGTAGATATAGCATCTACATATCTTTATTGAAAACTTTTTTTGAGATGAAATCAATATACCAAGTTTGTTATTTTTCCTTGTAAATATGTCACATAATATGACACCAAGCAAAGATTTTAATTTGTTTGGATCGATTTCAAATTTCTTATGCCCGTTTTAAACTATGGTGAAAACGGCGGGCATGAAGATTCTTAGCTCGGGGTTGACCCTCTCTAAACTCGTAATGCATCTCTGATGAAATAGCATATTGTGAACCTAAAAATGGTTTTTCCAAAAAAATCATAAGCATCATATCATGTACCTGTAGTTCAAATCTGACCCACTTCCTACCGTTTTGACATGAATTTATCTTTTTCTCAAGGGGTGGACGTAAAGGTTTAAGATAGCCCGGTTGGGACATTGTCCATGCGAGGTGGCCTAGTATGTTTGAAAAATGGGGTGGTACCATTTTGAAACTTTCATTTGGTGGTTGCTTCACAAAACACCCCTTTTTTACACTTGAAAAATGAAAAATGGCTTTTGGTGCGACGAAAAGGAAAACTTACTCCTATAATATTGTTCCACATCCCATTATGCACATGTGTGCATAATACGGGCACATTATCACAAACTATGTCGCGATTCTAGCCATAACAATTGGTCATTTGGCATGAAATCCATGAAACCTCGAACATGATAGCTCATTTTTATGAAGGTTTTTTTGAGATGCAATCAATATATCAAGTTTGTTATTGTTCCTTGTAAATACATCACATAATATGACACCACGCGAAGATTTTAAATTGTTTGGATCGTTTTTGAATTTCTTATGTCCGTTTTAAACTATGCTCAAAATGGCGGGTATGAAGATTCTTAGCTCGGGGCTGAGCCTCGCTAAACATGCAATGCATCAATGATGACATAGCATATTGTGAACCTAAAAATATTTTTCCAAATAATCATAAGCATTAGACATGTACCTATAGTTCAAATCTGACCCACTTCCTACCGATTCGACAAGAATTTGTCTTTTTCACGAGGGGTGGGCGGAAAGGTTTAATATAGTCCGTTTGGGACATTATCCATGCAAGGTGGCTTAGTATTTTTGAAAAATGGGATGGTACCATTTTGAAACTTTCATTTGGTGGTTGCTTCACAAAACATCCGGTTTTGACACTTGGAAAATGGAAAATATGTTATACGAAACTATATGTAATGTTTTTATATTTTATTCAACAAAAATATGTAATATTTGAGTTTAGATAGATAGATTTTATTTTTCTTCAAATTTTGATATATTATATGTATTTTTCTAAATTAGAATGATTTAGTTATGATTTTTTAGGATTAATATGGCAAAAGGGAAAAGTAACTATGCAGACGACAAGGCCGTCGGTGTAGGTATGAAAACTACGTCGACGGCTTTGACTTGATGTCGTCGCACCGTCGTCACATCCAATCCTACGCCAACGGCCCGGTCTACGCTGACGGCTGCCGTCGGCCTATCCCACCCTACGCCGATGGTAAAATTGGACCGATGGCAAGTTTGCTCGGCTACCCGCCTCGGCACTTCGCGACGGTCCCGATATTTTGCCGTCGGAGTATAGATTGGCCGTCGACGTCCTTTGTTTCTCCCGTAGTACATACACGATAATATCGAAGACCGCATGATCTTACATGATAGGCGCCACGTATTTATTTAGCGTGGAACCGATCTATTCGATCCCATGAATATAGAAATCTATACCTAATAATAAAGGACGAAGTGTTTCTTCCGGTCCAACATTTTTTTTGACAGGTTTACCCTCCTACCAAACCTTATATTACTAACAATGCCACCGGTAAGTAAAAAAAATAGATTAAGAGAATCATCAGTCTGCCGATCAATCCGTCCGTGCCCCGTGCCGATCAGGAAAAAAAGCTATAGACTGGATCTCTGGCATAAGGGCCTGGGCTTTTCAAAGAACGACTGGGCCGACTCCGAACTATGACTCTGTAGTCTATAGGCATCGATGAGAGCATCCAATAATCCCACCTCGCTCCTGTATACTAAATCCCACCGGTTTATATACTTCATAGGATGCCTAGAATCAGCAAGCCAGCCGGAACCAAGAAGCGCTATGATTGATTGATCTCTGAAATCAAATGAGAGGAATTAAGTCCCCCATGTTCCCAATGGGGAGAGAGGGCAAAAAGAGCCGGTCAGCGTGAAGGGGAACGACAGAAGAGGGCAACTTCCGAGAAAGGGGCTTGGCGGCGGCCGGACGGAACAAGGACAAAGGAAAGGAGAGTGAAGCAGGATCTTGACCGCGTGCGATAAGGTGGGATTGGGCGAGCGGCTGAGTAGATGAGCCATTCAGGCCCGGACCTGGAGGGGATCGGGGAGGGGCCCTGCCGCCGCGTGCGATAGGGTGCGATAGACTGGAATATGCAGGGATCTTTATGCGGGGGCGCCATGAGAGAGCAGGTCGTGATGCTTTCCCCTGTGGTGTGGTGTGCTTGTGCAGATGAGGGAGATAAAAAGATATGCGGGCATTTTCACTCCATCCGTTAGCCACGAATGGACCGGCCTTTTTACTTTGCTTATTTACGTGGGTACACAAACATGGGCCTTTTTACTTTTCTTAGCTACGTAAGGCTACTGGGATTAGTACATAGCATTTCTCATTCTTTTGGTTATTATTAGTACCGCAGGGATTAAGTGGAATGTCGACGTCTGGACTTCGATCAGATACACGGCCTTTTGTTCATGCTCGCCGCTGATTGGCAGCCAGGCGAGAGAGCAGGCCGGAGCGTCGTGCCCTTGTTGGCGGCCAAGCCGGACAGCAAGCCGATGTAGAAGCATTCCGCATAGACGGTGGTGGCGTGCTTGTCGCCGTTGGTGGGCCAACTGACCTTCCCGATGACGATGGACAGGTCGCCGTGGCGCGCTCGTCGAAGAAGACGATGTCGATGGGGAAGTCATCGCTGAGGTAGAGGCTGAGGTACAGATAGATGTTGACGGTGAAGGGCGCATTGACCGGCTCGAGGGTCGTGATGTGGTAGACGTCATCGTGGAGGCCGTCGATGGTGTGCCGGACAAAGCCCTCGGCCTGACCGGCCATGGCGCGCAGCGAGGAATCCACAACTCCTCGAGAAGTTGGGGTGTCAGGTGATGCCGACGTCGTCGCTGTCGCTAGCTCTGACGGCGGCAGTGTCCTAATCGTCATCGGTGTGTTATTGCTCCTCCCGGTAGTTAAGTTACTAATGTAAGATTAGAGGTGACAAATTATCCTCCGTACCGCAATCAAACAACCTAATTTTTTTTTTTGAAATAGCCTAACTTCTTCTCGGGAGACTAAAAGCACGCAACCAAACAAACTAGCCAAAGGTGCTCCATTGGTAGGAAAATGAAAATACAGGGAATCAAATAAAATGCCCATCCAGTCTGAGGTCAATCTCTCCACATGCAGTATCCAGCCGGCCAAGTAGCAAAAAGGAAAATTTGAGTCCAAGCAACCAAACACGTCCTATGTGGCCATTATATGTAATTTAGTTATTTATTGTTAGCATCTCATACATATACTATTTTTCAGGTATTTCTATTTTTTGGTTGTTTGACAGGGATGGTGACGGACAAAACCTATAAAAAATCACAGACCAACCACCCTCCTACATGTCAGCCCGTCAATTCACTCCATAGCAATATTTCCGTAAGTCCACCATTATTGGATAAAATTAATAAAATAGGTATTGAGGGTTTCTATTATATGGAGGAATCTACACATAGCAGCACGCGCGCATGTTATATATAAAGTGTAAAGTAGATTAAATTTAAACGATTAAAGGTACAAAAGAGAAAAATGAGGGTTGGGATATGCGGGTCAATCGAAATTTGTGCAAAATTTAAAGTATCTATACAAAGTTGTCTTTTTTCCCGGTGCGAAGCACGGGCACTTGTACTAGTATTATAAAAAGAGAAAACCTGTTCAACGGAAGATCTACCACGTACCGAAGATATCTTTGTGTAGTCAAAGCACGGCACCATGACCTGCTCAAATTGGAAAATTTTACTACTGTGCAGGGAGCACGGAGAACTACTTCTGGGGAGACAAGGACTAGAAACAGAACTTCGGAGCCTTTTAGAGAAGGCACGATTAAGACACCAAAAGAACTTCCTCGCAGTTTCATCAATTCACTGGCATTAGTACAGTGAAGTTAGGCCCTGTTGGAAAGAAAACGTCAAGCTGCATGCTTCACTGGTAAGGATGGGAGTGGGTAACCTTTAGGGTACCCTCTACCCTCTTTAGTACAAACAAATGAACTAAACTTTTACAAATCATGAATTTTTGAGAAATTTGTACTAGACTAAAAAAAAGGTTACCCTAAAGGTTCCAAACTGCCATCCTTATTCACTGGTACTAAAACCATACTACTAGTATACACGTACATAGCCTGCATACGAGTGCTACCAATTCCAAACGACCTGCAATCGACCCAGCGGCCTATAAATTTGGCCCTCCACGCCACTCATCGAAGCACAAACGATCGATCGGATAGCTACCTAGCAAGAGAAGATGAAGATGGCAATTGCAGTGGCAGCCGCTCCCATCCTTCTCCTCCTGGCCCTGGCGGCCACGGCCGGCGCCGTGACGTTCGAGGCGACGAACACGGTTCCGGACTCCGCCGGCGGGCAGAGATTCGATCAGGACTTTGGCGGCGTGGAGTACGCCAAGCAGGTGCTCTCCGAGGCCTCCTCCTTCATCTGGACGACCTTCAACGAGCCCAACCCGGAGGACCGCCCGGGCTACGACTCCGTCACCCTCACCGTCGTCGACGACATCCAGCCCGTGGCGCAGACCATCGGGAACACCATCCAGCTCCGAGCCCAGTATGTCGCGGAGTTCAGCGGCGACGTCAAGGAGGAGGTGGAAGGCGTGATATACCACGAGGCGACGCACGTGTGGCAGTGGGGTTTGCAGGACTACGGCGTGAAGGCCGGGCTCTTCGAGGGGATCGCCGACTACGTGCGGCTCAAGGCCGGGCTCGCGCCGGGGCACTGGGTGCAGCCGGGGCAGGGCGACCGGTGGGATCAGGGGTACGACGTCACGGCCTTCTTCCTGGACTACTGCGACTCGCTCAAGCCTGGGTTCGTGGCGGAGATGAACGGGAAGCTCAAGGACGGGTACAGCGACGACTACTTCGCGCAGATACTGGGGAAGAGCGCGGACGAGCTGTGGAGCGACTACAAGGCAAAGTACTCGTCACAGGGCTGATCCATGCATGCAGACATGCATACATACAGTCTGATGCCGTACGTGTGTGAGCTAGAATAATTAGCAATTGCTGTATTACTGTGTTGCTATTGCTGTGCTGCCTAAGCCGCCCATGAGCTGATTGAATATAAAGTAATAAACGTCGGACCATGTACGGTACCGAATTTGGTGATAAAATAAAATACTGTCAGTTTGACGAATTGTTGTTGTGAGTAGCGGTCCGGTCAGCCATTCACGACACTGTTTTCGTCTTTGGAGACTGACTGTACTGATCACTTGTCAGACTCATGCTTACCTGGTCCATATCAATCTGCTGGCAACTTCTTTTCGTCGTGTCGTTCCCTTATCCTTCATCCCAATCCCATCCATCTCCCTCGTAGAGTCGTAGAGGTTGAGATTAAAGTGCCCATGACCAGAACTAGTCATACTACATGTGTTAGGTGGCTAGAACAGACGTACGGATGTATCCTCGCACAAGGATCAAGCCTTAATAACTTGATTTCGTCAATATTTAAATTATCTAATTTCAGACTTTGCAGGCGTCATGTAGTGTGTGACTATATTGTACGTACTTGTGTTTCTAGCGAAGAAGATTCATGTGTGGTATCTCGTCAAAAAATAAATCTGTAAAAAATAATGCTGACACAACTGACCGGCAAAATATTGGACAGCACAACTTTTGGTTTCTTTAATAATGAAATCGGGGAAACCCTCTTATCGATTGACTGCCAAACGACGGAACTTAGTAAATTTAGGCTATGTACGAGCATCAGTGTTGCCTAGGGACTCTTTTGCTTGCAAGGGATTCCATCCAAAACTCAAAGGACTGGAATCGTTACAAAATTCTATGCAGATTGTTGGATTAAAACGATTGAATTAACATAATAGTCACTTTTCTTACGTATTCAGTTAACTACATTTTATATCGTATTTTCATTGATTCTAACCTCTTGAAAAATATGCGATAATTTTCACATGGCGCAGTGAAACAAACTTTTGGTGTGAACTCAATTCTATGAAAACCAATTTGCATGACACTGCAACCAGCGGCTTTTTAGTGTACTTACTCCGTTTCAAAATATATGATGTTTTAGCTTTGTGAAAAGTGTTTATTTAGACCTCTTTTAGTATGTAGATTCATTTAGGTTTAGAGTGAACCTACACACTAAGAGCATCTCCACTCGGGGTCCTCAAAGCCCCCCTCCCCCCCCCCCTCCCTCCCGCTTCCTGCCAGTTTCTTCCTGCCAGTTCTACCGCTTCCCGCCTCAACTTCCCGCCATTTCCGGCTACAAAGGCCACGGCCGCCATTGCCATAGCTCAGATCTACACGCAATGGCATCCTCCAATCTCCCCACACTAACATACGCCGAGGCGGAGGCGTTGTGCGCCTCCCACTACCCCTGCCCGCCGGGGTACGGGTGCCCTCCGGGCTAGAGGTTGAGCGTCGGTGGCGTGTCGGTCCCGCCCGTCCCTCAAGGTGCTGCCCGCCGGTTGGCCATCACCAACCACTACTACGACGAGCTCATGCCGGAGCAGCGGATGGACACCAACTGGGACCCCGACAACGCCGCCACCTGGAACGCCTTCTTCGCGAACCGTCGCGAGCGGCAGCTTGCCATGTACGAGGGGGACGGTCCGCCGCCCGTCAACAACAACGAGGAGGGCTGCAGGCTGTGGTGGGGCGCCCGGATTCTTGCCGACATGATGGACCACATAATGGCAGGCGACTACCCCCGCCTCCGGTACCCGCACTTCCAGCGGAAAAAGGGCGGAGGTCGCGTGGTGTTCTGGGATCCTCTTGCCGCGCGCGCGATGCTACGCCTCGACCGGCTGCTGGAGACTCGGAAGGAGCCTCAGCCGGAGCCTCGATCGGAGTGGGTGGTCCCTCCGGAATACGCCGTGGCGGCGCGCCAGCAGAGGCATCCCGGCGACCCGGAAGAATTTCCGGGCCAACGTGCGGCCATTCACGCGTTGCTCGAACCAACGCCGCCGGGGGACACCTGGTGGCGGAAGGAGGAGGAGGCCTATCGTGCGCGCGGCGGAGGCGACGGCGAAGGCTGCAGCTATTGCGGGCACCGGTCCCCAAAGCGGCAATCGATCTGCGGCGATCGTTCGATGTGGCGCGATCGTGACCGACCAACACCGCCGAGGCCGGAGCGCGCGTCGACCGACGACGAAGACGACGGCTGCTACGACGACCACGAGGACGAGTACTACAAGGCTAGGCACGATTATGACTAATTTTCTATTTTTTATTATGTAATAAAATTAGGTTTTCCCTATTTAAATATTATTTTATTAAAATTTGTGTTTACTTTGGGGGACACGGCTGGGAAGGCGGCGCCCCCCATTTCCGATTTCGTGCCGATGGCCCTCTATACGGGCCAAAAAGGACCGCGTCGGAACCCGTATGGGGGTTACGAGTGGAGATTCTCTAAGAGGAGTCTACTTACATTCCCTTTACAAGGCTAAAACATCTGCTGGCCAACAACATCATGCCCAATTGTGGGCTTGAGAGGAACCTGTTATTGTTGTATTTCTCTCCCTAGGGTGGTAAGTGTTTTTGTCGTTTGTGACTTGTGGGGTGTGCCAGCCTGCCAGGTTAGTTTTCGGTTGTGACTTGTGAGTGTTTTTTTTTGAAATATAATATATTACGCATGCAGGCCGCCTCATTAAAACCTTCCAGTCCCTTAGGTACCCTGGTAAGGAAAAAGAGTGCGTCTGAAACCTGCAGCCTCAAGATCATCAAACAGTTACATCGTTCAGGAGGGATTGGAGTAAGAAGCTAGGGGGTTCATCGACCCAGTTACAATGAGAATTATTTAAGAAAGAAACTCTAGCTAGCTCGTGTGCCGCTTTATTGGCTTCCCTAGAACAATGCTGAAAGTGGACACTTCCAATCGATGAAACAAGATCCAAACAGTCCGCATAAATAGCAGCTGCTTCCGTCCACCATGCTTCATTACCAATACAGGCCTCAATCGTTTCCAGAGAGTCCGATTCAGCGACAATCACATTGCACCCCCACCTATTTGTGAGCTCCAACCCTTCTTTCATAGCCAGCGCTTCTGCCACTTTTACCTTGATAATCTCGGAGTAAAGCTCCCACAGCTCCTGAACAAGAATCTGCATAGAATGAAGCGTCTATGTTTAACTTTACCTGACGAGGCTCTGGTTTACACCATTTAAATTCAGAGTTGATGACTGGGGATTTAGCAACTACATTTGCATTGGCAACAATTGTCAGAATCGACATCTTACACCGAGAGATTGGTGGGACATCCTCCTTATGGGTACGTCTCCTTCTAATCCACCAGAGGTACCATGCTGTCACCGACACGAGCTCTTTCAATCCAATGGATGGGAGGTACGATACTTCGTTGTTCTGTCGGCGAAGGAGGATCTCGAGTGTTGCCGAACCCGCTCTATCTTCAGGAAGAACTTCCTCTATGATATTAGTAAGACCAAGGGCCTGCCACATATCTTTCGCCGGTTGACATTGAAACAGAAGATGTCGTATGTCTTCTGGTCCTTGATCACATAGTGGACACTCACTCGAACCTATATGGCGATTGGTAAGGATACACTTCAGCGGTAGGATCCCATGCAACGCCCTCCACATGAAGATTTTGATTTTGCTCGGGATTTTCAGTTTCCAGAGGATTTTCCAAACAGGGTTGCTTGCCGATGTACCTGGGAGGGCCAACTGACTAGAATTGGAGCCGAATTGATACCTCCATTGAACATGATAACCTGACCGTACTGTATATCTCCCATGCTTCGTGAAGCTCCATGCAGTGAAGTCTTCAAACCCTTGGGTATTCAGTGAAATTTGCATTATGCGGAATACATCTGTCTCACAGAAAATATCTCTCAGTAGCTCCTCGTCCCAAGTACCAGAGTATGGATTGATAAGTTCACACACCTCTGTCCCATTTCTTGGTGATATATTCATTCTATTTGGACTGCTAGGGATCCATGGGTCACGCCAAATATTAATTTTCTCCCCATTACCAACTCTCCATACATAACCTCTTTTCAATGTAGCTATACCAGCAAGGATGCTTTGCCATGTGAAGGAAGAGCCTGCCTTCGGACCAGCTGCTAGGATGTCGCCAGTAGGGTAGTACTTTGCTCTTAAAACTTTTGCACATAGGGATCCCGGTTCGTTAATCAGCCTCCAAACTTGTTTGGCCAACATAGCTAGATTAAAAGAGTGGAAATCTCTAAATCCCATTCCTCCTTCGTTTTTCTGATAGCAAAGCTTCCACCAAGCAAACCAATGCATTTTATTACTATTCTCATCATCACCCCACCAGAATTTTGATATAGCATCCATCATTCTTTTACACACTCCCTTTGGAATTTGGAATACTGACATTGCATAGACTGGGATTGCTTGGGCCACCGCTTTCAAAAGAATTTTCTTTCCTGCAATGGATAAGAATTTTTCCTTCCATCCATTAATGCGCCGAATGATTCTTTCGATGAAATGTTCAAAGCAGTCACTTCTATCCGCTCCAACCAGTGCAGGCAATCCAAGATATTTGTCAAAGAGTGCTTCTGTATCAATATGTAAAGCTTCACAAATTTCTGCTCTTAAGATAGCATGAGTATTTGGAGAAAAATAAATACTTGATTTAGCTAAACTCACCATTTGGCCCGAATTTGCACAGTATGTATCCAGCACCCGTTGTAAGGAAGTTGCATTATTCATATCAGCTTTCATGAGGATTAGAGAATCATCAGCAAATAGTAGATGTGAAACTGACGGTGCATTTCTGCACATCCTTATCCCATCGATGCCACCAACTTCTTCTTCATACAACAATAAGCTGGATAATCCATCCGCACATAAGAGGAACAAATAAGGGGAAAGCGGATCCCCCTGGCGAAGACCTCTAGTTGGGATGAACATATCAGTCTCCTCTGAGTTGAACCTTACCTGATATCTAACTGAGCTAACACAAGCCATCATAAGAGTAATCCATCTTTTAGCAAATCCCAACTTCCTCATCATACTCTCCAAAAAAGTCCACTCAACTCGGTCATATGCTTTATGCATGTCTAGCTTCACAGCACATGCTCCCGAAGCACCTGATCTTTTATTCTTAATAGTATGAATACTCTCGTAGGCCACTAAAACATTATCTGTAATTAACCGACCTGGGACAAACGCACTTTGCATTGGAGAAATAATCTCTGGTAAAATCTCCTTGAGCCGAGAAGCAAGCATCTTAGAAATAATTTTGTATATCACATTACACAAGCTTATTGGACGGAATTGAGTTACCAGCTCCGGGTTGTTGACTTTTGGGATAAGAACGACAGTCGTATCATTCCATCCCTCGGGAATAAGCCCAGTGTTCATTGCCTGCAACACTTCTTGAGTGATCTCGTCACCACATATGCTCCAGAATTTTTTGTAAAAAACCGCATGAAGTCCATTTGGACCGGGTGCTTTAAAATCACCAATGCTAAATGCCGCCTTCCTCACATCATCAGGCGAAAAGGGGGCCAGGAGTTTCTCATTCATGGATTGAGATACCTTGGTCTGGATTTTGTCCATCATGGCCGGATCGATTTCTTGCACTTCAGATGTAAATAGATTAGCAAAGTATTGCTGAATGAAAGGTTTTAAAGAATCAGTACCTTCAACCCAAGAATCATTCTCATCCTTCAGCTTATTGATGAAATTCTTTTTACATCTTGCTGAGACAAAGTTATGAAAAAACGAAGTATTTTGATCCCCTTGACGTAGCCAGTTAACCCGGGAACGCTGCATCCAGTGAGTTTCTTGCTGTTCCAATAACAAATCGATCAGAGCAGTCATCACTTTGGCAATAGCTTTGTTTTCATCTGTCATAGGTCCATTCAAAGCGTCATCAAGTTTACGCTGAGCTTTTCTAAGACGTTTTTTAGGTTTCTTAAGGACCGACGCGTCCCATGCATGTAGAGTACCATGCAGCTGTGCTAATTTAGCCATCGCACCACCCGTCGGAACCACAGACGAGGCCTCTTCCCATGTTTTTTGTACAAGCTCAGAAAAGCCCTTTTCTTGCAGCCACCTAGCTTCAAACCGACGTGGCTTAGTTCCTTGGTTCAGACCAAACTGTTGGTAATTCGTGTCAAGCATGATTGGTCTATGATCTGAGCGTGAATATTCCAGGTGTTGAACAACAGCACCTGGGTGCAAAGCAACCCAGCTTCCATTTGCAACTGCTCTATCTAATCTTTCCCTGATTTTTCCTCTCTTCCATGTAAATTTGTCTCCCGAATAGCCAATATCGTCAAGATTACAATCTGTGAGAGCATCTCGGAAGGCTTGCATGTATTGTTGTGGTCGAGAGTTGCCGCCTTCCTTCTCGTGAGAAAACATAATTTCATTAAAGTCGCCTAACACAACCCACGGTAAATCATGCTCGTCGTTTAGTTTCCTAAGTTTTTCCCATGTTTTGTGCTTATCCTCTCACCTTGGCTCGCCGTAAATACCAGTAAATCTCCAAAAAAAATCCGGGCTTTCAATGACTTGTGAGTGTTTTGTACTCCCTCGGAACCAAATTAGTGACTGGAGGAAGTAATACAATTTCATATGAAGATTGTACTCATGTTATAGCTTCTTTTATTCCATAGCCTTAGGCAAGTTTTCTAGCATGCATGAGGTTGCCTATATACAAGGGGTTTTACAATTTTAGGTTTGAGGATTTTGATTTGTATGATGTTGTCTATGTTCAATGTTGTTTTCGATAATGGTGTTCGATGTAGATGTAGGAGGATCCAGTGGGAACTTCTGATAGTTTGTGTCCTGGCCTAGTCTACATGACTATCAAACTGCATCATAGCAAAATCGACATGGTACTGATAACAAACACTAGACAACCAAACGCGACGACCCCAGGACATCTTCAGAAACTATTGCGGATAACATCTGGCACCAAAATTCAGATCATTCTGAACAAAATAAAATCCACAGCAAATTCATCGAGACCTAAGCACGGGGACTAGTAAAAACACATCGATCGATATGGAATCAATTATCAACTTCCGGAGTCTTGCCCTCGGCGGCGGCGTAGGCGTAGGTAAGGCCGCACTTGCCGCAGGTGTGCCGGTCGGCGTGCGCCGCCATGAAGGTTCCGGCGCCGCACTCCGGGTTGGGGCACTCCTTCCGCAGCCGCTCCACCTTCCCCGTCGCGTCGTCCACCCGGTAGTAGCCCAGCACGGCCAGCTCGGTCTTCTGGTGCTCGTGCTTCACCTTCTTGGGCGTGGAGTACGTCTTCTTCTTGCGCTTCTTGGCGCCGCCGCGGAGCCGGAGGACCAGGTGCAGCGTCGACTCCTTCTGGATGTTGTAGTCGGCCAGCGTGCGTCCGTCCTCCAGCTGCTTCCCGGCGAAGATGAGCCGCTGCTGGTCCGGCGGGATCCCCTCCTTGTCCTGGATCTTGGCCTTCACGTTGTCGATCGTGTCCGACGACTCAACCTCCAGGGTGATGGTCTTTCCCGTCAGCGTCTTCACGAAGATCTGCATCTTGGCTCCCTTCGCCGGTCGCCGCGATCTATCCCTTGTTCCGGAGGAGGAGGCGGAGGCGGAGGCGGAGGCGGAGGCGGCGGCGGCGTGGATTGGGAGGTTTGGTTGGGTGGGCGATGTCTCGGCTCGTGGGGGGAGGATTTATATGCAAGCCTGGCTCGTTCGTGTGGGCTGTCCAATCGGCAACGGACGGTCGTGATCGAGTGGGTCCGAACCGACTCGCGAACCAGAGAGCCCGAGCCGGACACGGCAAGAGACGGAGACCAACCGGTAAAACCAAAGCGGCGCACGCGACGCCTGAAAGAAGAGGAGGGGAAGGAGCGGCGAGCGGCGCAGAGGGACGGCGCCTTCGCCGGGTGGGAAAAACAAAAGGCGATGTCGTCCATCGGCTCCTCCAACATCGGTTTCCAGGTCCGTCTGTCGTCTCCTGCCACTCCATACCTCCATGGCTCCATCCCATCACGGGGGATTAGGGTTTGATGCTCTGTTTGCCTTGCGTGAGCCTGACGAGGTGTGCGTTTGCTGCAGCTGCTGAAGAAGTCCGGGTGGAAGGAGGGCAGCGGCCTCGGGGCGCAGGAGCAGGTCTGTGCCTCTATTGTCGACTCCTCAAGCCAAGATTTCATACTTATGTCAATTTTCCCCATATTCTTATGTTGATTTCAGCGGTAGTTGTGCTAGTTGTAGCGTGGGATTTACGATGTGAGGCTGATTTCTCCGTGTTTTTAGTGTCTTGGTACTACTAGATTATAAGCTCGATTGTTAATTGAATTGTTGCATTGTGGACTTAGCGAATCTGCGAAAGGATGAAATGGTGTGCACAAATAAGTTAGGTTCCTGAGCCCTGATAACTGTGGCATAAGTAATACTGAAGTACTTGATTGTTAACCAAATACTGAAATACCTTACCTTAATTTCTTGTAATGTTCAGTTTGAACGCTCAGAAGCAACTGAAGTTAGTTAAGCATTTTATATCAGTCAATAGAACTATTATCGTGTGCAATCATGGGTTTTAAATAAAAATGTTGATACCTATCTTTTATACGTACATAACATTCTGTGATTGCACGGCACTTGGAAGGAGACAGCTTGTGGCTTATATTTGTCTAGTTACTTTTCTGTTTGTATACTCACTTGTCCCAACTGTCTGTGAACCAGGGGAGGTTAGAACCAGTAGAGACTCATGTTAAGAACAACAAACGTGGTTTGGGTTCCAAAGAACCAAAATTAAAGCCAAAGGTCGAGGATGATGTCGAAACAGCTCCCAAAAGGCCCAAGGTGAGCAAAGGACATTCTCTTTGTAAAACATTAATTGACTTTGCATTCTTGTTATCTTGATTCCGAGAATTATATGTTCTAGTTCACAAGTTCTGCCGATTTTCACAAATTTGATGTACTCTTTATTGAATGGATCTGTTTCGTACATTTGAATTTTGAATAAGTATCTGTGTTGAAAGATAGACAAACCCAAGTACCTTACATTGGGTACTCATCAATTTGTCTCTGAACAAATATCAGTAAGACTTAGGGCATAATACTGTTGTGCATTTGTGTGTCTTGGATCAGATATACTTTAATCATCACTTTTCGCTGATCTGACTTAATTTCAAAAATATATTGCTGTTGTCAGCAGGACACGCCATCAACAAAGAGGGCAAAGTTGGCCGCAAAGAGGATACGGAAGATGCAGGAAGAGGAGAAGCGAGCGCAAGAGAAGGAATTCGAAATAGCCTTCTTCAGGGAATTTTGGCCTGAGAATGTATGAACCACAAACCTAACGTTGTTGCACCTGTTGGCGTCAGCTAATGATGCCATTGTACAGCTTGTCGATGATCCTGCAGTTTGCACCTACATTCCAAACGTTGTTGTGGTCTAAGTATTACCGTTATAGATGTCTGTGCCCTGCAGAGAGATGTTGTAACAATTGTTACGTTCATTGAATAAAGTACCACTGATTTTTTATTAGATATCCATGCGTTGTTACTGGTAAAGAAAATTTTGACCAATCACGCTAAGCTGTAGCTGTAGGCTCAGTCCACTCCACAGCTTGGCTACGCCCCGCATCAGAGTTCTGTACTTTTTTTAGATTCATGGCCTATTTTTGTTGAATTTTCTGGAGGTGTTTTGAGTTAGTTCTAGACCTCATGGAAGATTTAACCAGTTTTTTTGCAAGATAAATTGTTAATTTTTGTGAAACAACTTTTAGCTATGTGGGTGGGGAAGAGAGAACAGTAGACCAGACGCATGAGATGAGCCAGCAACAAAACCACACTTATTTCGAAGGGATTGCAATGCGGGTAGGAAAGAGAGAACAGCATACCAGACGCATGAGCTGAATCGCAACAAAACAACGTTTATTTCAAAGGGATTGCAGTGGTACATCACCAAAAGAAGAAACAGAAAATGACTTCAGTATGGTTTGAAAGAATGCAGCAGAAAACTGTCACCCTGTGGTGTCAAATCTGTCTATACACATAATTATGCATGTCAGGATTATGCGTTGCTTCTCAAAACCATGCCCTAGCTACAACAGCAGCTGTTGGCGCCACAGCACCGCGTGTGGCACGAGCTCGACTCTGCTGGCTACCTAACAAAAAAGTGTCTCTTCACATCCCTCCTAGAACGCCAATTCTTCTTCCTCTTGAGCTGTGACTGGCAGCGTGCCTGCCGTTGCGGCATCCTGAAGCTGGTCAGCCTTCTCAGCGCTTATGTTGAGCAAGTACTGCAGCCTCGATAGCTTATCGGACTTGGGAATACTCTTCATGTAAACACAGTACAAGTCATCCAGCTCTCCTAGTGTCGGCCATGACAATGGCTTCGAGGCAGGCACAGCCGCGTCACATGCAAGCAAGTCATTCAGTGATGAGATCTGCATCGGATATGAATTGTTGTTAGACACAGAAGCAATGAAATAAATTTCAACAGAAACTTGAGGATAAGATAAAAAGTTGTATAAAGTAGGAGTAGCTTGTACACGATAATACATTAGTACACATTTTCCAGAATTTGGCTAGACACTACATACAATTTCCCATCAATCTGGTTTCATCAATATATTGTGTCAGTGATCAAGAACAAATTTATCATGATGTGCTTTAAGGTCAACAGTATCTTAAAAGATAATTCGAGATATGTATATGATTGTTTCCTCAAACCTATATCAAGAGCAATTATGTGAATTTTAACGAAGCAAGTAGACAGGAGACATAGTACGTACCACACCATCTTTCTTCTTCTGCCGAAGCAGAGCTACAGCCTGAACAAGAGCGTTCTCCAACCTAACTTTTGCTATATCCTGAACAATCGACTTTGCCTTCTCAGCACTTATCATAAGATCACCTGGCATCTTTACATACACTTCCTCTTCATCAAAATCACCTGTTCCTGATGAAAATATCTCCTCTGCACACTTCTTGTAAATCGTTTCTCGCAACGGTTCTGAAATCAAGCTATCCAGCTGAAAATCTGCTTCTTTCAGTCCTCGGACCTGCTGTATACCAATCTGCCCTCGAGCTATAGAAGCTTCAATTGCAGAAGACAACTTTGTCGTTGTGATGCTCTTAATGATTTTCTGTGCGTGCTCTGCAGGCAAACCAACCTGCTTCTGTATCTTTGCAAGCTGGTCAGCCTTGGATTCTGTTAACTTTCCATCAGCTAGAACTACTTCAGCCTGTTCCACAAATGCTTTTTCTGCCAGTTTAATGTGGACATCTTGAGCTTCCTTGCGGGTTAAACCAAGTATGTTCCCCAATTGCTTTAGCATCATATACTCCGAATTGTCTTTCTTCGTGGAGATTGCTGTCCCGAATGAAACATTAGTGGTCTCCCCGGTGATGCAGAACATCAAATATGTTCGATACAGCTCTGCTCTGTCTCTCAATGGAAGATCATCTTTGAGGGTTATGTCTTTCTGACTTGACTTGTCAAGCTTTTCTTTTAGCTCTTTATCAGGCCTAGTCTTCTTTAATGTTTCCAGGGACTCCCATTCATAATCAGCATCCTCTCCATCAGATTCTGTAGTTTCAGGTTCTGAGGCCGCACTTGATGTTGCAGGTTCAGCAGTTGTTGGCTCTCCTTTAATGTCAGCTAGAAGCTCACTTACAACAACTGTGTTGAAGGAAATTAACTTCTTCAGCTCCTTTGCCTGCTCAATGCGATTCCCAGCTGCTTTTGCTCTCTGGATGTAGTTCAGGAATAATTTCCGAACCTGTCATTTGAATTTGATAAAACAGAAGATTAATTGGATTTGCAATGAAGAAGAATATAGGCCAACTGATGTAGCATATCTTTCTAGGGAAGAGGCATACTGCTTTACTGAAGATGGTCATAGCAGCCTCCTTTTTCAAATTTAGACCCTGTGCTGCTTTCCTAACTGCTTGTCGTCTGTCTGCGTTGTATCCATCAACTGATACAATCGCTTCTTTGACAACCTGCAATATCCTAAACAGGGTAAGAACACCACTTACATAAAACAGGCCATTAGATTTGCTGAACTAATGCAGATCTGAAACAGAACTTAAATTATGCAGAGTATGTTAAATAAAAGGTAAAATAAAATGCATCACCTTTTCAAACAACTGGCCGCATATGTCAGCATGAGCAGCATCAACAGTTTCTTGAGGAATGCAGAGACGCACTTGGAATGCCATCAAAGCTTCTGTTTCATCCTTGCTCAGCTCTCCGTCAGCTACAAACTGCTGAAGCTTCTGCCTGTAAATGTCTGAAGTATGAAGTGAATTAATACAATTTGATAATCACAATAGCTAATATAGACCTATGCTGTAAAAATAATGGTGCAATAAAAAGTAAGTGACAACCTTCATGCATCTTGCTAGCAAGTTCAGGATCAAAATGTAGCTCTTCACAGAGATTTTGGAGGAACGATGCTTTGCTAGGAGCAGCAGCCAAATCACTGTTAAAGCATTTCGCGAGTCTCTTCCTGTATGCTTGAGATTTAACATCGGAGATAATCGCTTCTGCTTCACGCTTCCCCAATCCAAATATATTGCGTAGATCATTTAAAGGAGTAAGCTGCATTTTGTGTCAAAGCAAAGACTTACGTTAAGATATAACCATATAACATTGCTAGACTTGATGCCAGTTCGGTATGGACAAAAACGTAAGATTCAGGTTAAAGAACCAGAATTGCCAAACCGGTACAATAAGATTGCTAAGTTATGTACTACTCAGGCTACTTAGTACTCCCTCCTTTTCAAAACATAAGATGTTTTAGCTTTTGTGAAACAAATGTATCTAGAAATCTTTTAGTGTGTAGGGTTCAAAGTAATATAGACCTATATTTTGAAACGAAGGGAGTACTTGTTACTGCTAAATTAACTGAGTAAAGTTAACCAATCTATCATGAGTACTCCCTATTATTTTGAAAATTATTCTGCCACACATTAGTTTGTTACATATTCTGTTAACTTTTTACTGCTACGTAGTCCTAGGACCCATGAATTATTACTTACAACAGTAACAGGTAACACTGAGGTTTGTTTAGTTCAGCATCTAACATGACGTGAACAATATAAAGTAAAATACAAGAAAGAAAAGGTGTGACACAGACAGCAGTTTTCACAGTGCTACCCATAGCAGTACAAGCTGCATGATCTAGACTGTTGTCCGCAATCCAAAGATTTCAATACGCCCTCCGATCCTAATTAATATTCTCAGATTTGTCTAGATTCGGATTAATGTTCTCGAGTTCAGATTGTCGATTCGGATGTATCTAGCGCTAGATACATCCGAATCTAGACAAATCTGAGAACATTAATTAGGATCGGAGGGAGTATTTTTTTTTTTTGAGGGAGGGTTTCAATAGACTTGTTACTTTGTCTACATAAAATCCAGGGCGTATTTTCCAAATCCAATAGTCAACTGGTCTCCTTAAATCAACACGTTTCGCAATTATAGGGGTCTATCTGAGTTACAATTTTCAGAAGCCTACGGAATTATTGAGAACTTAATTCAGCTTGTAATTTCATATGGAGTATCAGTTAACTAAACAAATACGAATAACATGTAATCACCTTCTCATTATCAAGAAGTCCTTCCGAAAGTACTTCGGTTGCATAGGCCCTATAGAGTATCTTCAGATCACCAGCCCTCCTATCATGATCATGCTCTCCACCTATGCAGTCCATGCAGAAAACAAATTGGAATTCATAAGGATGGTCCACCTCATGGGCATATAAATTTGAGAAACTTTACAACATTACCTAATGAAATAGGTCCAAGCCCACATGCAAATCGATCGCCTTGAGGGTGCTTGCTCAGTACAGTTAGCAGGCTATTAAATGCAAGGACACTCTTCACTTCTTCAATAACCTGGCTTGGGTCATTCCTGTAAGCAGTGATAAAATGGTTAGCACAGAGGTCAAATTGTGTTCATGTTCTGTTGATAAGATTCAAATTTTTAAGCATAGCACCGATGGGTTTACACTTGACAGAGATTCATATACTTGCTGACGATTGACCAACGAAAGCAAATGGGTTTTTTTATGTTTCTTGTTTCTTAAGTTTCCTTAGAGACCAGATTGCCAGATAGCTCAATTTTTCTTAATAGTAGTAAAATACTCTCTACTACTATTTACAGCAGATCAATCAATCAAATCAAATATATCCTAATATAAACAGCATATTGTGTACAATAATATAATACATCTAAGATTTTTAACTGGAGTTGGAACATATATATGCCATTGCTCCTGATACAAAATAATTCTGAAAGCTTGCAACTACAACAAGCCAGCAAAACTCTGACAGGTAAACTCTTGTTGTGAACAAGGAGAAAATTCATCATTGTTACCTATGAACAAGGAGAAATTTCACCACTGTTACGGAATAATTTCCTCAATTGTAATATCAGAAGGAATTCTAATGAGTGAAATATCTATATGCCGGCTTTAACATAAATATATGTTCTCTTTCCTTAAAACCGTCAGATTAGCAGTTAACATATTAGTTTATCATTGAAATTATCAAATGATGAAAACAGACAGCAGGTATTGCAGGGAAGCAGTCTTCATACGTGGCTTTATTACGCGACTTCAAGATGTCTAAAGCTGACGAAATGTTTTCTTGAATCAACTTCTTCGCATGCTCCTTGAACATGTCAGCAGCAATCTGCGAGAAATTTTAAATCAGGACATATCATAACACAATAAGCTTAGATTGATACCTTTTTTATATCCTGCCTATTTAGATTGATATCAACAATCAAATAGAAACCTTCTTTTTATGGCGTCTATAGTCTATACTCTTGACAGGTGTATAACATTCTTAAATTTACGCTATTTGGATACAGGCAAGAAGAGCCTGCTGATGAAACGAAGCTAAAGCAACCCAGCAGTAAATAGTAAGAGAGAAAAGGTTACCTCATCTGAAAGTTTATACGCAAGCTGTGCTCTCCTTACTTCAATGAGTGTGCCTATGTCTAGGCCTACAGAAACAGAATAAGTCCAGGTGAGAACGTTCATGGAATGCAATATATCAGGTAATTAGTAATATGATACTTTTGCTATCTACCCTGCTCTAAATTTAATCTCCTTAAACAACAAACATTGTAAGCACAGTATAGCTAAGAATGCAACTAATGCCAACAAAAGACAATGTGTTTCAGCAATACCTCTACCAATAGACTTGAGCTGCATCGCGTATAAATTTTTGGCATTGTCCCGCATAGCAATGTCGATCTGCCAAAAGATCGTGAAAATGTAACAAACGAATCACAAAGTCAAACAAGAACAAACAAAGAAACTATGCACTAAAGTAATAAGGGATGAGCAAGCAGTTTAAAAGACATGCTCTATGAGCAAAAACCATCTGAGCCATGTGAATGTGCAATCTGTACATCTTAAAGCAATCTATGTGACTGTGTCCTCATCCTTATCAACAAAAAAGCTCTTCCCTTTCAACAAACTACTATATCTAATCCAAAACAAAATTTAAAATCCATACTAGTCAAACTTTAGAAATTTGATCATGCTAGTGACAAAACAATGACACTAAACATGTACAAGCTGTCAATTTTTGGTCAGATGTTGCATGCGGCATAGTGCATAACATTACATTCAATACATACATTATGTTTCAGCGAGAAATTTCACACCAATGGATCATGCAAGTCTCATAGACAAGTATGCGCCGCCAATAAGGACAACAAAATTGTAATCACAATATGTATGTGGATATTAGAATTGGCCATGGCAAAACAAGCATGCAAAGACCGCCAATTGCATGATGAAGGGCAAAACACTATGCAAAGAGCATGCTCAACATGCTTCAGAAGGTCTCTCCCAGTGACAACATTGTTAGAAAATGGATGCCTTTAGACTTCAAAGTTCAGCATAAATTACAAAACACCATAATGGAGGTGCCGTTTTGCTTTCTCCATGAGATGAAATCATAAAACTGAGGCATGCTATGCACAAGGTAAATGGATGCATATTAATGTACCTGAGAATCAGTGATCCCGAAAAGACGCTTCCATGGAAGAAGGAAGGCTGATGCATCTCCGAAGACAAGATGTGACACATATATCAGCTTTTGAAATGCCTATGAAATATTTTCCATGGTTACTATTAGCGTCTGCAGACGGTTGTAAGTATCCATGTATTTACATCCAAGCAGAAACACTTACCCGACGCTGTTCAATGTCAGCATCGCGGTCCCTCGTTTCGAGCCTCTCTCTGTACAAGCGTCTACCAATCTATTGCAATGAGCAAAGTAAGAGGCATATAAGGAGTCAGAGAGAAAACTGTGTAATTGCAAAAATGGTGACTAAAGTAATAATAACATCTGAGACAAATATCAACACGTAATAAATAGGCTTGGATCATCAGGCAGTACCTCCATGTGCATATTTGCAGCATCCACATCATCAAGTCCAAGGCCTCTTTTAAATTTTACAATAACCTCAACCTCATTACCTTTAAGATCTTCATCTCCTGGAGGAAGTACTGAGTAAAGAAAACTGCAGAAAAGAGTGGATAGGAGAAAGATGAGCAAACGACTAATGTTCAAGAGGGTGACACCACGCAAAGCTCAAAGATCACACTGCAAAATTGTTAAGATGTGGGTAGTGCCAAAACTCTAAAGATGGGAACATGGGAATTTAGATGTGCTAGTGCTTGTCAAAAAAGGTAGTATATTCAAGAACTGAGCCAACCGAATGTCATGCAAATGAACTGTATGGGAATTTTGAGTTAAATCGTGATCACTTGGACCAGCAATGTCTCACAAAATTTATAAAGATAGTGGACCGTCATCTGAGGTCACAGTACTTCCACCATACTACAGATCCATACCCTTCACAGAAATATTCTACTACGAACTTCAATACTGTGTGATGTTTCTATAAGTTCTCAAAAAATGGCACATTTTGGGGACGGCGGGGATCTCCAACAGACAGAGGTGTAGCCATGCAGGAAAGATGCTTACAAATACTCCTTTCCAGGAGTAAGAGTATAGTGGTTCATAGGTAATAACTAACAGGTTATGGAATATCCAGAGCAAATCAGTATCAATACATTTTGTTCAGTATACAAGTACCACTGGACAAAGAAGCCGATAGTTATCTGGTTGTTCCGTGCATACACATGTTCAAAATCATGGAAAACAACAGATCAGATGTATCAAGAGGTTTACCTGCCATACAAGTCACAGAGCTCTGCTTTGAAGGCAGCATCTTCTGTACTAACTCCATATCTAAAGTAAGATAAGAAAAGGTTAAGCTAATGCAGAAATAGCAATGCATGGATACTTCAATGCAACTTCACAACATCAAATAAAATCTTTGCTCTCTTCCTGTGTAACATAATGATTAACTAAAGATAGTTCCTGAATTCAATTTCATCTTCTACAGAAAAAACATATACACCACAAAGTTGCTAGCACCCAAAAATATTTGGAGTTTCCATAGTAAAGGCCTTGCACGGACCACATTATTTCCAAGCCTAAATTTGATACTAGGAAAAGAAGCGAGCACAACAAAAGGTTGAGATAATCGGATACTAGCTGATATAATCGACTCAAGCATAAAACGAACGCAGTAACTATATAGAGGCAATCCAAACTCACTTGTTCGCGATGGCTTCCACCTCGCTAGCCTCCAGCTTTGTGGGGTCGTCATAGCCGGCGACGTAGTTGTGCAGACCCACAGCGGCGACCTCCGGCACTACAGAGTTCACCGCCACGGCCCCGGCGACACTGGCCGCTCCTAGCACGGCCGCGCCCCCGTAAGCCGCGGCCCGAGAGCCACCGCCGAGGCGGAGCCCGATGCCGTAACCTGCCGCCACCGCCGCCGCGACGACCGCGAGTTCCGCCGCCGTCCGCGCCGCGGGTGGCAACGACTCCACCAGCGGCTGCACGCCGGTGTGCTCCCTCCGTCCTCCGAACACCTCCTCCCTCCTGCCGCCGAACACCTCCTCGTCACGGGCCGGGGCGTCGCCCTCTCCATCTCCCGAAGCCGCCACGCGGCGGAACCGCCGGTTACGGAGGCGGGCGAAGGCGGCGTGCTTCCGCAGGGGGAAGCGGAGGAGGGGGGAGGGTTTAAGCGGGGCGAAGAGGAGCGGGGAGGCGGCGGCGCGTGGCGAGGGCCTCGCGGAGACGAGGGAGAGCTCCATTGTAGGATCTCACCTGGATGGATGGGCGCTTCTTCTCCTCGGCGGCGTCGGCGGCGGCGGCGGGCGGAGGTACCGGAGGAGGAGGGGCGAGGCGGAGGGTGTGGATAGCGTTGCGACGATGGATGGGGATTGGTGGGGGCGGGTCGGAACGGAGCAACGCCTGAGGGGGCTCGGGCGGCTGGCTGGACGAGGGGTTGGGCAAAGTATCGAATTTAGAGGCAAGGCGAGGACAACCTTATTTTTTCCTCAAGGAAACAGGCAAAAAAAAAGCATACGTAAATATAGTAGGGAAAGTATTATAGGTAATTAAAATGTGACAAAGTTGAAAAAAAAGCCCCAAACGCGTAAACACCCCCCCCCCCCCCCCCAATGAAAGGTCACACCTTCAGGTTAGTTTGGATAGGAGACCTACGTACATGGAATTGATTTTTATTCCTGGCTAATGGAGTCTTTATTCCTTCGTCGGGTGACTTTAAAAGATATGAGATGCTAGATTGGACTCGATGCTCGTCAAAGGATGATCCAAAAATCTTTATCATTATTTCCTCTTGAAGAATTGGTATCCTTTGACGAGCAAGGCGAGTTCTAGATGATATTCTCCTATAGGACGAGGTGGATCTTGGAGATGGTGATGATGATGGAGAGGCCTCCCCTTACGCCAAGGAGGAGTGGTGATGACGATGGCATCAATTTCTTTCTCACCAGAAGCTCTGATGCTGCAGGATTTGCCCTCTCTCGGAGTAGGAGAGGACTTTCGCCTCTGTCACCGTCTCTGTAAATCGTGAGAAAAATATGACGTAGGTTTTCTGGTGAGACGGGGACATCTGTAAAAAGGAGGAGCCAAGACAACGCTCGTGGGCCAACGGCCTGGGTGGCGTGCCAGCAAGGGAGGGCGCGCCACCTGGTCTCTTTTGAGCCTAACAGCTCCTCTCGCTTGATTCTTTCGCTCACGGTCCTTCTCCAGGTGAAAAACAGATCAGGTATTTTTTTAAAAATTTTAGGCGTCCAGAAGGTCCCTAAAACAGCAAAATAGAAAGAAAAAAAGGATGTTTTCTGCCTTTCAGAAATTAAATACGAATGAAAGAGACTTTATAGAAAAGTATCATAAATCAATTAAAAAAGCATAAATAATGATTAAATATGACAAATATCATTCAAAACAGATCATATAAGTCACTATATTGATGATGTAAAATGCACGTATCAACTCCCCCAAGATTAAACATTTGCTCGTCCTCGAGCAAATAAGCGAAGAGATCATATCATGTAGCAATGAGCTTATGGTTGATAATAAAATATGAGCATGGCATCATCAACTTATGTATATTCACTTGTCTTAAAATATCTATAGACTAACAATCATACAAATGTGGGCTACATAGGTAGGACTTCTAGCAACTACCCCTTGCTTTTGAACAAAACTAATTATTGTATGTTGGGCAATTGAACAAGTCTCACATTTTTCTTTTCTCTTTGCTAATATTAGCTTGCATGGGTTTTACCTTGCTACCTTTGATTTCATCCTTGCCTTTGCAATGAAGATAAACTCTCATAAAACAACTAGTTAAAAGAAGAGAGTTATTAAACAACAAGATAGACATGAAGTTTGATTTTGCCAAACTCTTTCACCACTTTTTAAATGGCATCGGTTAACGGTCTTGCCTCTTAGTAACTGATGACCCACAAGTATAGAGGGTGTATCGTAGTATTTTTGAAATAAGTGAAATCCAATTTATTGATTCGATACAAGGGGAGCCAAAGAATATTTATAAGCCTTAACAACTGAGTTGTCAATTCAGCTGCACCTAGAAACAATCTTGCTCACAGCAGTTTATCAAGAGTATGATTTTGTAGTAGGAATAGTAAAATAATAGCAGTAGTAAAGTAAAAGTAAAATGTAGTAAAATTACGATGTGAGTAGGATTAAAGCGCGGTAGGTACAGGGATGGATAAACGGACGTTGCATGGACAAGACAATTCATATAGCAATCAGAACATTAGGCATTTGCAGATAAATAAGATAAAGCATCCAAGTATTAGATAATCATAGGCATGTGTTCTATATATAGTCATACGTGCTCGCAATGAGAACTTGCACAACATCTTTTGTCCTTCCAGCCCGTTTGCAGCGGGGCCTCAAGGGAACTACTGGAAATTAAGGTGCTCATTTTAATAGAGCACCAGAGCAAAGCATTAACACTCCGTGAACACATGTGATCCTCACATCAAAGTCATTTCCTCCGGTTATCCCGATTTCTATCACTTCGGGGCCTTTGGTTCCGAACAATAACGTGTGTATACAACTTGCAGGTAAGACCATAAACAATACTATCATAATGAATCAATAACATGTTCAGATCTGAAATCATGGCACTCGGGCCCTACTGACAAGCATTAAGCATAACAAGTTACAACAAAGTCAAAAGGCACTAATAGTAGATACTAGGCACCATGCCCTAACAATCTGATGCCATTATATGAACGATCTCATACAATCCCTACCATCCCCATAGCCTACAGCGGGGGATTACTCACTCATAGATGGGGAAAACATGGATGGTCGATGGAGAAGCGATGGTGATAATGATGGCGATGATCTCCTCCAATTCCCCGTCTCGACAGGGTGCCAGAACAGAGTTTCTGGTTCCGAATCGTGGAATCCGGTGGTGGCGGCACAGCGGAACGCTTTTTGGAAAAACGTTGACCCCCCCGGGGGGGGGTTTAGGTCAGGAGGCAACTTATAGGCGAAGAGGGAGGCCGAGGGGTGCAGGACGGCGGACCACCTGGCGCGTGGCCAGCTCAGCGGCCAGGTGGTGTGGCCAGCCCCCCCTCTCATCTCGTGATTCGCTCTGATATCCCTCGATGAAAACTGACTTTGTCTTTTGTCGTCAATTCCGAGAATATTCATTTTCGACTTTCCGGAACCAAAACAGCAAGAAAAACAGGCGGTGCATGGCTCTTGTTAATAGGTTAGTCCAAGAAATCATATGAAAAGTACTCCAAAGTGTGGACAAAACATAAGAAAGTAGATAAAACCAAGCATGGAATATCAAAATTTATGGATATGTTTGCAACGTATCGGTAACCAGTATAAATCTTATTCATAGATCTTTTAATTATGTCATATGCTCTACTCAACTTTTTCCTTTCACTTTCCATGGCTAACCGAATCCTCGGGTGCCTGCCTTTCATACACTTTTACATAGAGCATATGTATTGAAATATACATGACCCTCAGTTTACTCGTTGATTACTAAATAGAACAAGAGTATATCATGTCCCATTGTCATCATCTCTTCCTAACTATTTATTCTACGAAACCATATCTCTACTCCAAATTCAAGGTATTCCTTTATATATATATATATGTAAACATCACTTGCATGGATCTTTCCTTTGTTGAAACTTTTTGTTTGTTTGAGAAGTCCTAGACTTGTAAAACACACTCAAGTTAATCTAATTCAAGACAAGATGTAACTGAAACTTCTAGATATGAGGCGCACATGTGCATGAGTATTACCCATAAATATCCAAACAAGAGAATCATGGATAACACCATACTTTATATTTTATTCAAAACCCACTCGACCAAGGATACATGATAATGCTTTAAGAACTTTTCAAGCCATGAGAAAATCAATATCTAATAGATAAAGCAAAAATCAACCTAAAGATCACGACTAAAAGCAATAGGATAAACGAAAAGGCATTAAAGCCTTGATAAAACTCCTCCAAGCTTGAGTGTTGATGTAGATCCTTAAGAAATGGATTTCATGAACTCATCATCGGTAGTGTTTATAATCTTCAACAAGGTTGCATGCAACTTCTTATTGACTTCAACTTGCTCCTACCACTTGGACTTATAACTCTTAAGCTCTTCCTCCAACCTTTCAAAAGTCTCTATGCAAACTGCGGAGTTTGTTTGCATGCTCCTAATATATTTTGTGTTCACTGCCTCTTCGTAGTCCTGCAATAATTTAATATGACGGCGAGAGCCAGATGAGTGCTTCTCTTTGTTAGCAATTTGTCGATGAAGGAGGTCAATCCGTGCTTGAATATCTAGGTTAGCCAAGCCCCTGAATTGAGGTTCTTCAACCTCCCTCATCCTCCGTGCTCCATCTTCAAGTTGAGTCCTCCAAAGGCCATTGTCCCTAGGGTCTTCTTCCCTTTGCAGCCAACTCCTTGGTAGGGAGCTCCACCACGAGGTCCTGATGGGTGCACATAGGAATCCTCCCATTGGGGTGATCCACCGCGAAGACATGACTAGTTGTAGAGATGAGATCTATAAAACAAGGACATAAAACAATGTTCGCTCGAAAAGACTAGATGCGAGATTAGATCGGCAGAGATGGGTATATATATTGACAGTTTTTAGGGTAAGACGAAGCGCTGGAGTCAAAACAGACATTGGAGGGGCAAAAGAGTCAGGGTGGCACACTCAGTAGGGGGGTGCCACCTAGACTCTATCCCTATTCGGGACTCTGTTTTATCCAATTCTTTCGTTGCATGCTTTTATTTTCCAAAAATAATGACTTTCCTAAAAGATGAAGATATTTCAAGATTGTTACGCACCTAAAACTTGACTTTTATTGATTTGTGATATCTGGCAAGGGATATTTCTATGCGATAATGGCCTCGGGACTCTAGAGATTTAACTCTTCCACCTTTCCATCGAATTTTTTACTTGCAATATAATGTGTAAGACGTTGTCCATTAACAACATGAGGTTTACCTTTGTAGTATTAAAATCAATAGAGATAGATCAAGATGCCTAATTAGGCTATCACAAAGTACATACCTTGAAAAGATTTTAAAGAAGTTTAAAATGGAAGGAAGTAAGAAAGGTTCCTTACCTATGATAGGAGGCAAGACATTGAGTAATACTCAAAGTCCAGCTATGATAGAAGATAGAGAGGATATGGATAAGATCCCCTATGCATTAGCCATAGGTTCTATTATGTATGTCATGCTATGTACAAGACCGAATGTGGCACATGCTATTAGTTTGACTAGTAGGTACCAATCTAATCCAGGTTTGGAACATTGGATAGCAGTCAAGGATATCCTTAAGTACTTGAGAAGGAATAAGGACATTTTTCTCATGTGCGGAGGTGAAGAAGAGCTCGTCGTTAAGTGTTGTGTTGATGCTAGCTTCGAAACTGATCCGGATGACTGTAATTCGCAATTTGAATACGTGTTTCTCATGAATGGAGCAGTAGTTAGTTGGAGGAGTGATGTCTACGCACTTCTATTCTTGTAGACAGTTGTTGGGCCTCCAAGTGTAGAGGTTTGTAGAACAGCAGCAAGTTTTCCCTTAAGTGGATCACCCAAGGTTTCTCGAACTCAGGGAGGAAGTGGTCAAAGGTATCCCCTCTCAAGCAACCCTGCAAACAAGATACAAGAAGTCACTTGTGTCCCCAACACACCCAATACACTTGTCAGGTGTATAGGTGCACTAGTTCGGCGAAAAGATAGTGAAATACAAGTGGTAACGGTGATAGAAAATAGCTTCCTGGCATGTGGTTGATGTGGGAAAAGACTAAAGGCAAACTGAAATAAAGAAGGAAGCAAGCAAACATGTGACAGATCTAATAGAAAAACGGTGTTTCAGTGCTTAGAAACAAGGCCTAGGGATCATACTTTCACTAGTGAACACTCTCATATAAATATCTTCTCTTTAAGATACTACTCTTAACTACTCTCCGGTTGAACACTCTAATCTATGGTAGGGCTATAACAACACACCTCAAAGTTCATCTTTCCCATCTAGAAACCCCACACTGTCACCTTGAGTACTAGATGAGTCCAACAAACACCGCAATTTCATAAAGACATCCAACTCCAAATATAACTCATAACAAGTATTTGTAATCTCTAGCCTAAGTGCCACCATGGTGTGCACGCTGTCACTTTCACACACATGGGGAGAGCAGAGATCTATTAAAGCACTTGAGTAGCAAGGTAGACCTATAGATTACAAGCTCATGATCTCAATAAGATCATGCATAGAGAAAGAGATGAACACATAGCTACCGGTATAACCCTTAGCCTCGAGGAAGAACTACTCCCTCCTCATCATGGGAATCAGCAATGGTGATGGAGATGGTGGTGGAGATCGATGGAGATGGCTCCGGGGGCACTTCCCCGTCTCGGCAGTCTTGGTGCAGAGACTTCTGTCCCAGAATCTCCCCTTCAGGTATGGCTGTGGAACTTTTTGTGGATTTCTGATTGACGACTTAGGGTTTCTGCATCAGGAGGCTCTTATAGGCGAAAGAGGCAAGGTCGGTGGCCGTCCAGGGGGCCCACACCATGCCCTGGCGTGGCCTGGGATGGCCCGCACCAAGGGGTGGTGTGGCCACCCTGTGGCCCCTCTCCGACTCTCCTTCTGGCTCCGTGAGTCTTCCGAGAAAATAGTAACTTTGGCTTTTGTCCTGTCCAATTCCGAGAATATTCATTTTCTGACTTCCTAGAACCAAAAACAGCAGAAAACAGGAAACTAGCACTATGGCATCTTGTTAATAGGTTAGTCCAAGAAATCATATGAAAAGTACTCCAAAGTTGGAACAAAACATAAGAAAGTGGATAAAACCAAGCATGAAACATCAAAAAATATAGATGCATTTGCAATGTATCAACATCCCCAAGCTTAACTCCTGCTCGTTCACGAGTAGGTAAGTGATAAAAAGAAAGAATAATTTTTGAGGTGACATGCACCATCAAAGACTTGATCAAAGTATTTGTAAAACATTCAAAGCTGGGATCATAGTACTTCAATCATAACATGAAAGACAAAGTTCTAGCAATAAGACAAATAAACTATGTTGCAACATGAAAAGGCACAAACAAAAGATTCATGAATAACAATGCTTTGCAAGACGTTTGTTTGTTTCACATAAAGAAAATATAGCATAATAGTATTCAGCTTGTCCCTCATAGAGTAGCAAACATAAATGCATAGGACACCTTCAAAGTTCATAAGAGTGACTAGATACAAATAGTTTAAAACAAGCAATATCAAGGTATGCATCAATCAACAAGTCTTGGGACAATGCACATAGAACTAAGAATGGCCACTATGCTCTCAAAGTAAGTGCATAAAGATAGAAGGTGGAGACTCAATATAATGGTGGAAGAAAGGCCTTCATAGAAGGAAGTAGGGATTCAAGTCTCATAAAGAGCTTCCAAAAATTATGGTACTTAATAACTTTCAGCTCTCATTGCCCCTATCATAAGAATCTTGAAGTGATTAAGATTAAAGTAAACAAACTATGGTGTACATGTTTGACGAAGTATAAGTTAGGAATCTCATGTCCCTTGTATACGAGGGCCGCTCCTCATGCTACTCAAGTTTAGTCACCCGTAAGTTCTTGTCATTGTAAGTATATGTGTATCATAGAGAACCGCCAACGGGGTACCCCTTGCCCGATGATACGGAAGAATCCCCATATCAAAATGACAAGGCAAGCAGGCAATGAGCATCTCAGCAATCTTCTTATTTACCATGGGAATATGGTGCTTTTTTCTCTCTTTCCTCTTTTCATAATCTTTTTTTTCTTTTTCCTCAATATAGGACTCTTTTTTTATAAGAAGAATGCTTCACAGACAACTCATTATGGTTACGCTGTAGGTTTCCACCATGTCAGCATGGATTAGACCAGCGGCCTAGGAGTTTCTCTAACACATATACATAACTCCATGGACTTACAAGCTCCCCTTTCATTTCACACCGACGACATCCATATACAAAAGAGCATGATATCAACTAGGTACAAGTACCAAGTGTAATGTTGAAAGCGTTCCCCATGAAATCATGGTTCTGCTAATTCCCAACAAATAAGTGCAAGCATATACAACATAGACGACACAATGGTTCAAGTTTATTAAGGGCAAGAAAAGTAAAGTGTGCCATTAAGTTCGCGAGAGCTTTAATACTAGTTTTCTCATAACAAGTTTAATTTGAAAGGTAAATAAAAACATGAATATACTTGGAATAGCATATGCTAGTAGGTAGGTATGGTGGACTCTTTGGAATAACTTGGTTTAGGGAGTTGGATGCATGAGTGGAACTCATACTTGGTTGCGGAGGCTAGCAAAAGACTGGGAGCGACAAACTAAGAGAGCAATAATGGCCAATCATGCAGAGCGACAAAACATCATTGATCAAAGCATAAAGTGATACTACAAGTTGAAAACTAAAGGATCATAAAGGCTTATGGTGACTTGAGATAGTCATAACATGGTGTGAGCATGCGCCAAGTCACCCCAAATAAAGCATCAAAGGAGAATACCACTATACTATGCTTTAATATGCTAAAACAACGCATGATCCTTCCAAGCCACATTAAGCAATCTCAATTGTGTATAACAATTCATGCTACAGCAAAGAATATTAAGCCTAAAGCCAAAAAAATATCAAGCATTGCATGACAAAGCATAGGCCACAGTCAAAAACAAGCTCTCTTTACCACTTAAGAATGAACTTTCTACTCTTTTCCAATCCAAACCAAACTATTTGAAAACCAATGTATGAAAGAGGGGGTCCAACCAATTTATTCAGCGAACTAAAGAAAACCAAGCAAACTAAAAACCAAAACAAAAACGAAAAAGAAGACGCTCCAAGAACAACATAATTGTGCATGAAACAATAAAAATGAAGCGTTTGGAAGAAACCTGGGAATTTTATTGATGAAGAGGGGGATGCCTTGGGCATCCCCAAGCTTTGACGCTTGTACTTCTTGGATATTTCTTGGGGTGACACGCTTGGCATCCCCAAGCTTGAGCTTTAGTCCATCCTTCATCTCGTTACTCATTCCTTCCATACACCTGAAATTTTTCCTTCATACAAAACTTCACACAATCTTTATTAGCAACATTAGTGTACTCAAGATAAATAAGTCTTAAGGTTCAGTTCTAACACCAAATAAACTTCCATTAGAACACTCGCTAATGTAGCATTTCCCTCAAAAATCTCAATTCCCCAAAAGAACTCAAGAAGGAACCAACAAGAAGCAAATGCAGAAAATGGCAGAAATCTGTCAGAACAGACCAGCAGGTAAAGATGAGTTTTGTCGAAGACCTTCTGTTGATCAAATCAAAAAGTGTTGAACTAACAAAAGTTAGGTAACAACCTGGGTCAGAAGCACACAAAATTACAGCTCAATCTGACATACAGATCTCTCTCATGAATTTTTACGGTGAAGCACAAAAATCTGTTTCGGGGCAGCAACTTTCCCAATCATTACTTCTCTCTCATAGAGGTTACTCTTGGCACAAAAAGCAAATAAAAAGGATAATAAGCGGTTATTATTGAAGTAATAACTTCCAAGACTCATCTAAAACTTTTGGATTATCTCCCAATAAGTACTTTTCTTTAACGCCTTTAAGTTAGGCTTGGTAGTTTGAGAAGATGCTCACATAAGAAATATGAATTAAAGTAAAAGAGAGCATCAAGAAGCAAATTCAAAACACATTTAAGTCTAACCCACTTCCTATGCATAGAAATCTTGTAAAGAAACAAGTCATGAAAGCACAAAGAAACAATCATAGAAAAGCAAAACAAGTGCAACTTCAAGACTTTCAACATAAAGAGGGGAAACTTAATATTGTTGAGACACATAAAACCATGTTTCCCTCTCTCATAATAACTTTCAGTAGCATCATGAATAAAATTAACAATATAAATATCACATAAAACATTCTTATCATGAGCCACGTGCATAAAAGAATTAATACTCTCCACATAAATATAGTCATTCTTATTAATTGTAGTGGAAGCAAATTCAACAAAATAGCTATCATTATTATTTTCATCACCATAATCATCAAATATAGGAGGCATATTGTAATCATAATTATTTTCCTCCTCAATAGTAGGTGGACTGAAAATATCATATTCATCATTGCAATCATCATATATTGGAGGTTTGGTATCATCATAAGCAATACAATAGCTATCTTCCAAAGCTGGGGAACTAAAAAGATCATTTTCATAAAAACTAGCTTCCCCAAGCTTAGACTTTTCCATAGCATTAGTGGTGTCCAAAGAATTCATACTAACAGCATTGCTATTAGCATGCAAATAAAGTTTCATAGGTTTTTTAATTTTCTCTTCAAACACTTCATGTCCTAACTCAAGATAAATACTATAAAGCTCTCTAATTTTGTTGTTGTTTTCCATTAAGCCTAACTAGTGAAAACAAGAAACAAAAAGACAAAATTGCAGAATCTAAAGGAAATAACTTCGAGCACTCACACCGGAGGATGTGAGTACCTTTTATCTTACCTCCCGACAGCGTAAAATAAGCGTTTGTCGTGGGAGGTTCTTCTTCTTTAATCCTCTGGTGTGAATACCTTTTACCTTACCTCCCCGGCAACGGCGCCAGAAAATAGGCGTTTGCCGTGGGAGGTACTTCTTCTTTAATCCTCCGGTGTGAATACCTTTTACCTTACCTCCCCGGCAACGGCGCCAGAAAATAGCTTGATGTCTACGCACTTCTATTCCTGTAGACAGTTGTTGGGCCTCCAAGTGCAGAGGTTTGTAGAACAGCAGCAAGTTTTCCCTTAAGTGGATCACCCAAGGTTTGTCGAACTCAGGAAGGAAGTGGTCAAAGGTATCCCCTCTTAAGCAACCCTGCAATCAAGATACAAGAAGTCTCTTGTGTCCCCAACACACCCAATACACTTGTCAGGTGTATAGGTGCACTAGTTCGGTGAAGAGATAGTGAAATACAAGTGGTAACGGTGATAGAAAATAGCTTGTTGGCGTGTGGTTGACGTGGGAAAAGACTAAAGGCAAACTGAAATAAAGAAGGAAGCAAGCAAACATGTAACAGATCTAATAGCAAACGGTGTTTCAGTGCTTAGAAACAAGGCCTAGGGATCATACTTTCACTAGTAAACACTCTCATATAAATATCTTCTCTTTAAGATACTACTCTTAACTACTCTTCGGTTGAACACTCTAATCGATGGTAGGGCTATAACAGCACACCTCAAAGTTCATCTTTCCCATCTAGAAACCCCACACTGTCACCTTGAGTACTAGATGAGTCCGCAATTTCATAAAGACATCCAACTCCAAATATAACTCATAACAAGTATTTGTAATCTCTAGCCTAAGTGCCACCATGGTGTGCACGCTGTCACTTTCACACACATGGGGAGAGCATAGATCTATTAAAGCACTTGAGTAGCAAGGTAGATCTATAGATTACAAGCTCATGATCTCAATAAGATCATGCATAGAGAGAGAGATGAACACATAGCTACCGGTAGAACCCTTAGCCTCGAGGAAGAACTACTCCCTCCTCATCATGGGAATCATCAATGGTGATGGAGATGGTGGTGGAGATCGATGGAGATGGCTCTGGGGGCACTTCCCTGTCCCGGCAGGGTGCCGAAATAGAGACTTTCTGTCCCCCGAATCTCCCCTTTGGTGGCGGCGGCGCTGCGGAACTTTTTGTGGATTTCTGATTGACGACTTAGGGTTTCTGCATCAGGAGGCTCTTATAGGCGAAAGAGGCAAGGTCGGTGGCCGTCCAGGGGGCCCACGCCATGCCCTGGCGCGGCCTAGGCTGGCCCGCGCCAAGGGGTGGTGTGGCCACCCTGTGGCCCCTCTCCAACTCTCCTTCTGGCTTCGTGAGTCTTCCGGAAAAATAGTAACTTTGGCTTTTGTCCCGTCCAATTCCGAGAATATTCATTTTTCGACTTCCTAGAACCAAAAACAGTAGAAAATAGGAAACTGGCACTGTGGCATCTTGTTAATAGGTTAGTCTAAGAAATCATATGAAAAGTACTCCAAAAAGATAAACCAAGCATGGAACATCAAAAATTATAGATACATTTGCAATGTATCAAGGAGTTCCAAATAACCTGTGGTGGCGGGATCAACAACGGAGGTGGAATATGTTGCTGCTTCAGAAGCGGCACAAGATGAAGGAGTACATAACTAAATTAGGTGTGGTTCCCATTGCATTGGACCCAATGATGATCTATTGTGACAATAATGGAGCCATAGCCAATGCCAAGGAACAAAGGTCTCACAAGAATTCCAAGCATATCAAGCGCCGGTTTCACTCCATCCACGAGCATGTTAAGGATGTAGATATAAAGATTTGTAAAGTACATACATATCTGAATATAGCAGATCCGTTGACTAAAACTCTTCCTAGGTAAAAATATGATCAACACTAGAACTCTATGGGTGTTAGATTTATCACTATGTAAACTAGATTATTGTCTCTAGTGCAAGTGAAATACTGACGGGAATGAAGGAGATATGCCCTATAGGAAAATAATAAAGGGGTTTTATTATCATATCTAATTAGCTCATAATAGTTTTATATCATGCAATAACCATATCAAGCAGAAATATTGATACATGTGTGGTATATAAACAAACTTGGGTCCCTAGTAGCCTCTATTCAACTAGTTCATTGGGCAGCTGTGATCAATGTTTCCTGATCATGGTGCTTCTATAGCCAACTGACAATAAAGTCACATCATCTAGAGATGGTGTGATGGACATTTCCCACCAATGATTGTTGCAACACGATCATGTCACTTAGTTCACAGTTGCAATTGTCAGAAACATAGTGTCCTAATCCGTAGATCGTGAGATTATATTAATCATTTTTACCCGAGGATTGTTTTGACTGCATCAACCGTCATGTCTGTAAATGGGTGACCATAAAGGTGTATGTTGGGTATTCCGAAGGGGCATGTTGAGGCCTATGCATCAAGATCAGGATTTGTTCTCCCGTGTGACGGAATGATACACTAGGCCCACTTGGTGAATTACATCCATAAGCTGCGCAGCGTATGACTAGGTCATGGGGATGGGCTATCACGTGAACGAGTAAAATAGTACTTGTTGGAAACGAGATTGAACAAGGTATCATGATACTGATGATCAGATCTCGGAAAAGTCCAGTATCGAATAACAAAGGGAATTGGATATATTGTTTAAAGTTCAACACGAAGGTGATTCGTGGAGTGCATAGGGGTCAATATGGGGATCCCAATCCCGCTATTGATCATTGATCGGAGATCATCTCAATCATGTTTGTGACATTTCCGGATCGTAGGGAAACATACTTAAGGGCACTATGACACTTAGAGATCTTCCGGTAAGATGGAATCACAAAACAGAGAGAAAACAGAATCGTTCAGGAAGAGATACGAAGTTGTTCGGAGAAAGAAAGAAAGAAAGAAAAAAGGCCGAAAGGTGTTTCGGATAAATGTCAATTTATAATATGTATTTATTATATGTTAATTGTGAATTAATATATACTAAATAAATATTTAAATTAATATTTGAGGGGCAACTTTCTCAACTAGGCCAAAACCCTAGAGGGAATTGGCCTAGGAGGAAACCGTAGGAAAAATACAGCAGCCAAAAGGCAAGCTAGGCCTTTTTGACCGGCCCATGCGGATTTGTGGGCGAACAGGTGTTGCTCGCGCCGCGGGCGGCAGCTAACTAACTACCACGCGGGGGCCACAGCCTGTCGCCCACCCGGCCACCCGAGCCACGGGCTGACGAAAGCAGGGGAGCAAGCGCGTGGTGGGTCGCGCTAGGGCTGACCTGACCACAGCTCCCCATTGCCTCTCCCCCCTCTGCGGCCGCCGCTCAGCTGGGCCAAGTGCTCTTCGGCCCGCCTGGTTGCACTACAATAGCTGCGGGTCAAGGCCGGCCCACTTGGGTTGATGTGTGCTGCTAGCTTGCTAGGCCGACGCGAGGTAGGTGGCCCACCCGACAACCGCCTCAAGCCTAGTCGGCCAGTCCCCTATTTTTCCTATTTCTTTTGTCTAATTTTAGTCCCACGTGGTTAAGCCTTTAGGAAGAGTATCCCTCTTCCACATATATAAAGGGATGCCCATGGGAGGGATTAAACACACCAATTGAGATATTCTCTGAGGCACTTTTCCTTAGAGAAAATCCCTCTCTCTCTCTTAGTTACCTTTGTGGTGGCACGGTCCTGGAGAAGGATTGTACATGCAAAGTCAACATCGCTGCGACATGCTGTTGTGCTACAGGGATTCCGACCAGGAGATCTACTTCCGCAACCTCGGTAGGGATCAGAGTCCAGGAGTTGTTGTCTTGCACCGTATATGTGCAATAACTCGAGGGGAGCTACCAATAGTAGCGACTTGATCGTCGTGCAAGGACTTGTACAAGGGGTGACGTGCGAGGAGCTGTGCGACCTTGAGGTTGGATGGGTACAGCTACATCATCCACGCTCCTGCATGAGCATAACGCTCTTTCGGTCTACAAGGGTATGTTACCGTTGTCTTGCTCTATTACTGCATTACTTCTTAGATAGATCCTGGGCATTCCAACATAGCAAAAAAAAATGTTTTCTGCCGTGGAACCCCTTCAATGCTTCCAGAGCCGATCTATGCGTAATATGCTAGTACGAATAGACACATGTAGATTGTGAGCATTGATACTCTAGTTGTTACCTTTCCACGTGTATTTGTTTATATCGCAGCACTATGAGATAAAGCGGTCCGGACCGACCTTACGCGTAATGTTACGCGAGACTGGTTCCATGCTCAACATATGGTTGTACCGTATAAGTGGCTAGCGGGTGTCTGTCTCTCTCACAATAGTTGATATAGCATATACACCAGAAGGCCCTGAAAGGGGTGTAGTAGAGACAACTATTGGATCCATGTTGGGCTTGGAAGATTGTAAGTAGAAGCGGTTCTAATGCGAAAGCCTAACAACCACGTAAAAACTGTAATAGATAAAGTAAAGGTGTCTAACTTTATGTTGTTGGGAACACTTTGTGATGTGATATGGTTAGAGTCATGAAAAAGGTAAGGTAGTTTAATTTCCTATTACTAAGTCGTATAGTAGTAGTCATCACGATGATGAATGACAATACCGGTGGCATCATGGACTTGGTGCCAAACTAGTGGCCTGATGGAGATCGTGCTGGAGCACCTGATGGAGATCATGGAGCACGAAGACAACCACACCATGTCACATTTAGGTTAGATATTATTTAATCTTTGTATGCATCTTGTTGAGTGCTAGTATTAGATACACAACGGTAGCATTTAAATAGGATGATCCCTAAGTAATACCAATGAAAGTGTTCTCCCATTAGTACGCAACCACAAAGAAAGTTCGCAGTTATGAAGCATGCTGTGATGATCAGGTGCTAGACATCTCTACATCCGCATATAGTGGGTGCAAGCGATGTATGCAAAGTGAATACACTATGGTTGAGTTGGCGAGCCTAGCATGTACAGACATGGCCTCGGAACACAGAGATCAAAAGATCAAGCATAAGTCACATAGATGATGTGATCGATGGATATAGTCCACCTTGGCAGCCGCATCAAAGGTCGTGATGATCGGGGATGATGTGGTGTAAAGGGGTCGTGTAATCACTAAACTGTCTTTAGGGGTGATAGTTTAAGTGGGAGCATATTTGTTAATATGATTGCAAATTTGAACTCCAATTATGAACTTAGTCTAAGTCCTTTTGAAAATGTCTTGTAGATTCTGGCCATTCCCTCAGTTTAGGACATATTTGGTCCATTAATGAATAGGGAGAAACTTAAATTAGATGGGTCGAATTTCATCGACTGGTACTAACGCCTCAGAAGGACCCTCATAGAAAACCATCTCCTCTATGTCCTTCATGAACCCCTGGAAGATTTCCCTGGTGAGTCCGATGGTAGAGAAGATGCGACTCTTCGTGACCGTCGTGGTACCTTTATGACCGTCAAGTACACCATAATCCATGCCATGGAATCTAGCTTGAGGGTGCACTTTCATGAATTTGACACATTTGATATGCTTGATGTTATGAAGATCTTGTTCCCGGAAAAGATCACGTGCATGCGATATGAGTACATGGACGAGTTTAATTCTATCAAGATGGAAGAAAACTTTGGCTTGGAAATCCACCTGGATAACATGATAGAGATCCACGGACGCCTTGTGGATGCTATGGATGACTGGTTGGCCGACGAATTTGCAATAGATGGGGTGTTGCATACGCTTCCTCCCAGCTACAAAGACGACGTCACCGACTATGTCATGAAAGGGATATCGTATACCTTTCATGAGTTCATAGCAAAGTTGTGGACTACCAAGGTCGAACCCAAAGCTGGGATCATTGTCAACAGAAAAGGTATATGTTAAATATACAAATTATAAATGCAAAAAGATATCCAAGTTTAAATATTGAATGACACTATAGTTTAATTTATTGTGGTTATTGCATGTTTTTCATTGTAATGAAAATCAAGGTCTTGGATATTTGATCTAGAGACTTTGCAAAACCATGCCTCGTTGGGCAAAATGACTAAAACTATACAGCCTAGTTTGTCAACAAAGTTTTCGCAAAACTACAGTATTTATTTGCCTAGGCTAGCAATACTTCAGTTTTAGAAAAATAGGTCCGGAGTTGTTTTTCCAATACTTAAAAAATAGCACGTTTTGAGAGATAATGAAGTATTAATACCATGGTATTTAATCATATCCAAACACATCAAAGTATTTTAAACTGTAGTATTTTGATAAACTAAAGTATTGTTGAAATACTTCAAAAAATACTTTGCTCCCAAACATAGCCTACATTCTAGTAAAACGGTGATATGTGAAGAATTGTTGAATTTTATACATATGATGTATTGTATTTTCAACAAATAAGTGGAAATCATTATTTTATAAACTTCATGGTGAGTTTAAGTAAATATGTGTATTTACCTAATGAAACACAAATTTGAAACTATTTTGAATTGTTCAAATGATTTCAAAATGAAGGTAGATATAAAATTAAAAAGTATTCAAAGTCTGCAATTTGATCAAAGTAATTACGAATTCAAGTTAATAACAATTGACATAAAAGACCTTGTGAAAAAACTGTTTCACCAGATTGCGATTTGACAAATCAAATTATGTTGATAAGTCTGAAACAACATAGTCAAGATTTATGAAATACATATGGTCCAAAATGATCTTCTGGATTAACGTTAGGAATTAGAGTTAGAGATTGAAATAGTAAACACTCAATTAAGTATAAGGAACATCTAAAGATTCATGGAAACAACACCATATGAGATATGGCAAGCTCGAGTTTCTAGAGATTTTGATAGTTCAAGATCGTTGCGAATCGTAAATCTTTGTGGTGTATTCTTAGTAAAACTATGAATACAAATTCCAAAATAATACCCAAAGAAGACAAAGTATGTATTGTCTCAGTGTGGTACTTCTTTGAGAAACTATTTTCTTATAGAAGTGTTAGTGGAAGGGTATAAGTGTAAGCTGAAGTTTTAGCTAATACTTTATAAAAGTAGGATTCAAGATTTTATTCTACCACTTGCAAAATTTAATTCTTGATTCACTTGTGTTAATATTGAAATAAGACATACCTACGAACTACAAAGAAAGATTGATGGACCTAAGTGCAAAGAAATGACTTAGAGTCATGAAATCCCAAATTAAGTTACATTTCAGATTATGAAGTAAATGTTACTTTATCTCATTAAGTAATGGAATTTACTTAATCCTTCCCAGTAAACTACAAAGTTGAAAGGATGGAAATGAAACTTAAAACAAATACATAAAAGCTCAATTTGTCATGAAGGATGTTTTTGACAAATGCTTAATGTCTATTGGATTTAGTCAGCAGATAAATCTAATTTGGAAATTGTCCAAGGACTAATAAAAACTGCAAAGTCTTCAAGAGTTTATAGAAAATGTTGTAACTAGTACAATGGGAAGATTTTGACCAATCAAGAATTGTTGAAGTCTTGTAGCAGAAAATTCTCGATTTGATGAAAGATGAAAGAATTTTGGATTTGCCAAAAATTATCAAGAAAGTCTGTAATTTAGTGGGAGCTAAGAAGTTTCCCAAATAGAATATGTGGACGACATATTTAAGTGGGAGATGAGTGATATCCTAGAAAATCAAATATTGATGATATATTTGAGTGGGAGCATAATAATGTTCTTGAATATGTAATTGACATATTAGTGAACAATGTGTTTGGTATTAGGAATGATTATATCATTAGATGGATGAAATTTAACTTACGCTAAACATAAAGGATCTATGAGAATAGATCAAGATGTTTAATAAACATTAAATGACAAAATACTTGGAATATTCTAAAAGAAGTTCAGAAGGACCTAGTTGAGATTCTGAAAGCAGTTCATAATGGATTCAAGTGAAGAATTGTTTCTTACTTGAGAAATTAGTATAAGTATTGAGTAGTGACTCAGTATTCATGACAGTGGTTGGAAGGAGAGATGCATCGCATCACCTGTGACTTGCCCATAGGTTTTCTAGAAAAACCCATGTTATTTATACTTGACACAATGTAAACCAGTTCTTAAAAGTAAGAACTGGTTCCTGAGTTGATTAAAAGTTAATCACTGAATCATAGTTAAGTTTAGCGCATAGGAAGCATGGTCAAGGATCAAAGTTGCAAATATTGCAATTTGATCAAAGTCTATTGATGACCCACAAATATAGGGGGTGTATCGTAGTATTTTCGAGGGAAGTGAAACCCAATTTATTGATTCGACACAAGGGGAGCCAAAGAATATTTATCAGCCTTAACAACTGAGTTGTCAATTCAGCTGCACCTGGAAACAATCTTGCTCACAAGTTTATCAAGAGCAGTTTTGTAGTAGGAATAGTAAAGTAACAGCAGTAGTAAAGCAAAGACAATAGTAACAAAAGCAGCAAACAGTGGGATTCGAGTGCGGTAGGCATAGGGATGGATGGACGGGCGTTGCATGGACAAGACAATTCACATAGCAATCAGAACATAGGGCAACTGCAGATAAATAAGATAAAGCATCCAAGTACTAGATAATCCTAGGCATGTGTTCCATACATAGTCATACGTGCTCGCAATGAGAACTTGCACAACATCTTTTGTCCTGCCAGTCCGTTTGCAACGCGGCCTCTAGGGAACTACTGGCAATTAAGGTGCTCCTTTTAATAGAGCACAGGAGCAAAGCATTAACACTCCGTGAACACATGTGATCCTCACATCAAAGCCTTTTCCTTCCGGTTATCCCGATTTCTGTCACTTCGGGGCCATAGGTTCCGGACAACGACGTGTGTATACAACTTGTAGATAAGACCCAAAACAATACTATCATAATGAATCAATAATAAGTTCAGATCTGAAATCATGGCACTCGGGCCCTAGTGACAAGCATTAAGCACAACAAGTCGCAACAAAGTCATAAAGCACTAATAAAAGATACTACACACTATGCCCTAACAATCTGATGCCATTACATGAATGATCTCATCCAATCCCTACCATCCCCATAGCCTACAACGGGGGATTACTCACTCATAGATGAGGGAAACATGGATGGTCGATGGAGAAGCGATGGTGATGATGATGGCGATGATCTCCTCCAATTCCGTCCGGCAGGTGCGAACGAGTTTGGTCTTTGTTTCGTGGAATCTGGTGGTGGCGTGAGCGGAACTCCTTGGAAAAACGTCGAACCCCGAAGTTTTAGGTCGGAAGGCTCCTTATAGGCGAAGAGAGGTCGAGGGGGTGCCCAGGGGCCACCACCCCAGTGGCTGACCGGCTGGCTAGCAGGTGGTGTGGCCACCCTAGGGCTCTTCTCCGTCTCGTATTCTGGCTCCTGGAGTCTTCGGGTAAAATAGGATTTTTGGCATATTTTCCAGGATTTTTCCTGATAGTTGATTTTCTGCATAAAAAGTAGACACCAAGGCAATTCTGCTGAAAACAGCGTCAGTTCGCATTAGTTGCATCCAAATCACACAAGTATAGAGGAGAAACAATAACAAAAGTGTTCGGGAAAGTAGATACGTTTTGGACGTATCATCTATATAGATATAGGAGTATTAGAATACTTCAGAGTAAGCAGGAGTGGTTTTGGTTTAGAAAGTTCGACTTTTGACTAAGTGTGTTTTATGGATACACATGACATCTTGAAAGTCCAATTCACTCATAGATCGTCATTTTATACTAAAAAAAGAAGTCTCACATTGTCACCAAAACGAAATGCTATAAATGTCAAATAGGTGACATTAATGATTTGCAAAATAGGACCTTATGAATCTGGTAAAAAAGATTTAGGAAAGGAAATCCTCCATGAGCAAGCATAATCAATAAACACATATGAGATATGGTTTATGATTAGTAACAATGCAGCTAGATTATTTGTACTTTAGTGCAAGTGGGAGACTGAAGGAGATATGCCCTAGAGGCAAATAATAAAGAGGTTTTATTATCATATCTCATTAGTTCATAATAGTTTTATGTCATGCTATAATTGTATCATGCGGAAATATTGATACATGTGTGGTATATAAACAAACCTAGGTCCCTAATAGCCTCTATTCAACTAGTTCATTGGGCAGCGGATGATCAAGGTTTCCTCATCATGGTGCTTCTATAGCCAACTAACAATGAAGTCATGTAATCTAGATATTGTGTGATGGACATTTCCTACTTATGATTGTTGCAACATGATCATGTAACTTAGTTCACAGTTTCAATTGTCAAAAAATGGAGTGTCCTAATCCTTAGACCGTGAGATCATATTAATCACTTTTACCCGAGGATTGCTTCGACTGCATCAACCGTCATGTCCGTAAATGGGTGACCATAAAGGTGTATGTTGGGTATTCCGAAGGGGCATGTTGAGGCCTATGAATCAAGATTGAGATTTGTTCTCATGTATGACGAAAGATACATTGGGCCCACTCGGTGAATAACATCCATAAGCTGCACATCATATGACTAGGTCATGGGGATGGAATATCATGTGAACGAGTAAAACAATACTTGTTGGAAACAAGATTGAACAAGGTATCATGATACCGATGATCAGATCTCGGACAAGTCTAGTATCGAATAACAAAGGGAATTGGATATATCGTTTAAGGTTCAACACGAAGGTGATTCATGGAGTGCATAGGGGTCAATATGGGCATCCCGGTCCTACTATTGATCATTGATCGAAGATCATCTCGATCATCTTTGTGACCTTCCCGAACCGCAGGGAAACACACTTAAGGGCACTACGATGCTTAGAGATCTTCTTGTAAGATGGAATCACAGAAGAGAGAGAAAACAAAATCATTCTAGAACAGATCCGAAGTTGTTCGGAGAAAGAAAGAAAGAAAGGAAAAGGACCGAAGGTGTTTCGGATAAATGGAAATTTATATATGCATTTATTATATGTTAATTGTGAATTAATATATACTAAATAATATTTAAATTAATATTTGAGGGTAACTTCCTCAACTAGGCCAAAATCCTGGAGGGAATTGGTCAGGAGAAAACCCAGGGAAAAAGACAACACGATAACATCCAAAAGGCAAGCAGGGCCATTTCTAACTAGCCCATGCGGATTTGGGGGCGAAGTGGCATTGCTGGCCATGCGGGCGGTAGCTAACTGGCTGCCACATGCGGGCCACGGCCTGTTGGCCCACCTGGGCCACCCAAGCCATGGGCTCACGGAAGCAGGAAAGCAAGCACACGGTGGGTCGTGCTAGGGCCCACCCGGTCATAGCCTCCCACTTCCCTAGCCTCGGCCCCCTCTACTAAGTTGCGTGGTACAGGCTACCCGGCCACACTCTAGCATTCGCTGCAGGCAGCCCACGCAATGAGGCCGACCCACCTTGGTCGCTGGTGGCTATACTCTTCGTTGCTTTTGGATCGGCAGGCAGGTGGCCCACCCGCCATCGCCTCAAGCCCAGCCATCCAGTCCCCTATTTTTCCTATTTATTTTGTCTAATTTTACTCCCACATGGCTAATCCTTCGGGAAGAGTACCCCTCTTCCACCTATATAAAGGGGTACCCATGGGAGGGATTAAACATACCAATTGAGATATTCCCTAAGGCACTTTTCCTTACAAAAAATCCCTCTCTCTAAGTTGCCCTGGAGTCATTGTCTTGCACCATATGTGTGTGATAACTCGGGGGGAGCTACCAATAGTAGCGACCTAATCGTCCTGCAAGGACCTGGACAAGGGGTGACGTGCGAGGAGCTGCACGATGTTGAGGTTGTACGGGTACGACTACATCATCCATGCTCCCGCATAAGTGTAACGCTCTTTCGGTCTACAAGGGTATGTTAACGATGTCTTACTTCTTTACTTCATTACTTTTTAGATGGATCCTAGGCATTCGGGCGTTCCAACATAGCAATTTTTTTTGTTTTCTTCCGCGGAACTCCTTCAGGTAATATGCCCGAGAGGCAATTATAAAGTTGTTATTATCTTATTCCAAGTATATGATAGATGTTTATTTTTCATGCTATAATTGTGTTAATCATAAACGTTAATACATGTGTGTTTAATAAACAAATATAAAGTTCCTAGTTATGCCTCTCATATAAACTAGCTCGTTGATTAACAAGATGATCAACGTTTTCTGATCATGGACATTGGATGTTGTTAATAATGAGGTCACAATATTGGTGGAATGATGTGATGAACATTCACCCAAAGTATAATAATACGATCAAAGTTTTATGTTTACATTGCTACAACATCATGCGAAGTAACCTTAGTCCTTAGACCATGAGATCATGTCAATCACTAACACCGAAATATTAACCTGATAACATCAAGCGCCACACTGTAGCAGGGTGACAATAAATGCGGGTTCAGATACTCCGAAAGTGTTATGTAGAGGCTCATGGATCAAGAGTGGGATTTGTCCATCCCGATGATGGAGAGATATACCCAGGGCCCTCTCAGTGATATCACATTGACACAGTTTGCAAGCAAGTGATAAGATCACAAAAAATGCTATATCACGGGAACAAGAAAAAAGTACTTGTCGGTAACAAAATCAAACTAGGTATGGGGATACTGAAGATCGAATCTCGAACATGTAATATATTGCGAGACAGAGGGATTTAGTTACAACGTTAAAAGTTCTCACAATCACGAGTCATCATTGAATATGTGGGAGTCAGTACGGATCATCATGCCTCGCTACTAATTATTGATCGGAGAGGGGTCTCGATCATGTTTGCATTATTCGTGGACCGTATGGTGACACACTTAATGTATACTGACACCAAATGGAGCAAATATAATAACAGAGAAAGGATTTGAAAAGCACTGGAATTATTTCGATGGACACCGGAATTGTTTTGGGTCAAATTGCTAAAAATGGTTTAAGATGTAATATCGAAGTATTGTAAGGGGTTTTATGCTGATGTTTGTTAATTAAAGTAATTAACAAAATTCTGAAAATAAAAAAATAGTTTTATTAAATGAGAAATGTCATTAATTTTGGTGGAAAATTAATGCATGTGAGTGGACATGTGAGTGGAGATGAATTTGTGTGAGTGGAGCTTCCACCCACATGAATAAGGGAGAGGTGGGGGCACCCACCTTGGATGCCAGCCATGGCATGGGTCTTCCCCCTCCCTCTATAAAGGAGCCCTCCTCTCCTCTCACACTAACACCTCCTCGTGAAGGATCTCTCTCCCCCTCTAAAATATTCCCTATGGCTTCGGATTAGCGAAGTACATGTTCTCGATGGTTTCTCTAGAAGGATTTGCTACTTCCGCTGCTTTGTTGGAGCAAGGACTCGGAGGTTGTCAGGGTATCGAACGTGTGTGCGATCTCGGATGCGCTGCTGGTTTGCGGCGCTGGACTTCCACCCGATCTTTAGATCGGCAAGTGTATGACTACATCATCCACAAGAATAATCTGGTAATGCTTTTTGGTCTGCGAGGGTAAGTTCTCTATGGATGTATATCCACCCGCTGAATGTATCTAGGTAGATAGATCTTGGTGCTTAGTTGTTCATATCGTAGGATTTTTTGTTTTCTATGCTGCAAACCCAAAAGTTGCCACCTCAGCGGGCCCAACACCCGGGAAATCGGTGTCATCCTGTGTCAAAGTCGGATCAGCCTGCACTGGGCAACGATCCACGACCCCCATCAGAAGTTCACCGAGCACCGGTAGTGCAAAAACACGTCGAGGAGGAAGTGTCCCCTTGCATGGCTCCACCCTCGCGCCCTGGGCCAACTTGATCCCCACCGGCGATGCAGAACCCCTCTACAGGCATCCACGACACGCCCCTGACTCCATGGTGATGATGAGCTTTGTCACAGAAAAATGGCAGCCACCATGTTGGGAGGATAACCCTAGGTAGGGTAAAGCCGAGCTAAAACGACAAGGTCCACCGAGGTAAAGTCAGGTCAAAGAATGCGCTGGCCAGATCATAGAAGGGTCGGCCGGGTTATGGCCGAGTTACCCTGAGCCAGAAAGCACTGGCAAGACTCAGCCGGCATACAAGGTATGTTGGCACGAGGATAGGATCATTTTTCCTTTGCAGGTACTAACTTGGTTGGGTTAACTATTGATGACCCACAAGTATAGAGGGTGTATCGCGGTATTTTAGAGGGAAGTGAAACCCAATTTATTGATTCGACACAAGGGGAGCCAAAGAATATTTATAAGCCTTAACAACTGAGTTGTCAATTCAGCTGCACCTGGAAACAATCTTGCTCACAACAGTTTATCAGTAGCAACAGTTTTGTAGTAGGAATAGTAAAGTAATAGCAGTAGTAAAGGAAAGACATCAGTAACAATAGTAGTAAACAGTAGGATTCTAGTGCGGTAGGCATAGGGATGGATGGACGGGCGTTGCATGGACAAGACAATTCACATAGCAATCAGAACATAGGGCAATTGCATATAAATAAGATAAAGCATCCAAGTACTAGATAATCATAGGCATGTGTCCCATATATAGTCATACGTGATCGCAATGAGAATTTGCACAACATCTTTTGTCCTGCTAGCCCGTTTGCAGCGGGGCCTCAAGGGAACTACTGGCAATTAAGGTGCTCCTTTTAATAGAGCACCGGAGCAAAGCATTACCACTCCATGAACACATGTGATCCTCACATCAAAGCCATTCCCTCCGGTTATCCGATTTCTGTCACTTCGGGGCCATTGGTTCCAGACAACAACGTGTGTATACAACTTGCAGGTAAGACCATAAACAATACTATCATAATGAATCAATAACATGTTAAAATCTGAAATCATGGCACTCGGGCCCTAGTGACAAGCATTAAGCATAACAAGTTGCAACAAAGTCAAAAAGCACTAATAATAGATACTAGGCACCGTGCCCTAATAATCCGATGCCATTACATGAACAATCTCATCCAATTCCTACCATCCCCATAGCCTACAGCGGGGGGATTACTCACTCATAGATGGGGGAAACACGGATGGTCGATGGAGAAGCGATGGTGATGATGATGGCGATGATCTCCTCCAATTCCCCATCCCGGCAGGGTGCCAGAATGGAGTTTCTGGTGCTGTTTCATGGAATCTGGTGGTGGCGGTGGAGCAGAACTCCTTCTGGAAAAACGTCGACCCCCCCACAGTTTTTAGGTCAGAAGGCTTCTTATAGGCGAAGAGGGAGACCGAGGGGGTGTCTGGGGTAGCCAGACCACCCCTGGCGTGGCCAGGCCAGGTGGTGTGGCTGGGTCCCAACCCCACTCTGTCTCATATTCTGGCTCCGGGAGTCTTCTGGTGAAATAGGATTTTTGGCTTTTGTCCCGTCCAATTCCGAGAATATTCATTTTCTGGCTTTCCTGGAACCAAAAACAGCAGAAAACAGGCAACTGGCACTATGGCTCTTGTTAATAAGTTAGTCCAAGAAATCATATGAAAAGTACTCCAAAGTGTGGACAAAACACAAGAAAGTAAGTAAAACCAAGCATGGAACATCAAAAATTATAGATACATTTGCAATGTATCAACATGCCCAAGCTTAACTCCTGCTCGTCCTCGAGTAGGTAAGTGATAAAAAGAAAGAATAATTTTTGAGGTGACATGCACCATCATAAACTTGATCAAAGTATTTGTAAAACATTCAAAGCTAGGATCATAGTACTTCAATCATAACATGAAAGACAAAGTTCTAGCAGTAAGACAAAGAAACTATGTTGCAACATGAAAAGGCACAAACAAAAGATTCATGAATAACAATGCTTTGCAAGATGTTTGTTTGTTTCACATAAAGAAAACATAGCATAATAGTATTCAGCTTGTCCCTCATAGAGTAGCAAGTATAAATGCATTGGACACCTTCAAAGTTCATAAGAGTGACTAGATAGAAATAGTTTAAAACAAGCAATATCAAAGTATGCATCAATCAACTAGTCTTGGGACAATGCACATAGAAGTAAGAATGGCCACTATGCTCTCAAAGTAGGTGCATAAAGGTAGAAGGTGGAGACTCAATATAATGGTGGAAGAAAGACCTTCATAGAAGGAAGCAGAGATTCAAGTTTCATAAAGATCTTCCAAAAATTATGGTACTTATAGCTTTCAGCTCTCATTGCCCCTATCATAAGCATATTGAAGTGGTTAAGGTTAAAGTGAACAAACTATGAAGTATATGCTTGACAAAGTATAAGTTGGAAATCTCATGTCCCTTGAATACGAGGGCCGCTCCTCATGCTACTCAACTTTAGTCACAGGTAAGTTCTTGTCATCGTAAGTACATGTGTATCATAGAGAACTGCCAACGGGGTACCCCTTGCCTGATGATACGGAAGAATCCCCATATCAAAATGGTAAGGCAAGCAGACAACGAGCATCTCAGCAATCTTCTTATTTACCATGGGAATATGGTGCTTTTTTTTCTCTCTTTCCTCTTTTCATAATCTCTTTTTTCTTTTTCTCTTTTTTCTCAATATAGGACATTTTTTTTATAAGAAGAATGCTTCATAGACAGCTCATTATGGTTACGCTGCAGGTTTCCACCATGTCAGCATGGATTAGACCAGCGGCCCAGGCGTTTCCCTAACACATATACATAACTCCATGGACTTACAAGCTCCCCTTTCATTTCACACCGACGACATCCATAGACAAAAGAGCATGATATCAACTAGGTACAAAGTACCCGTGCAATGTTGAAACCGTTCCCCATGACAGCATGGTTCTGCTAATTCCCAACAAATAAGTGCAAGCATATACAACACAGACGACACAATGGTTCAAGTTTATTAAGGGCAAAAAAAGTAAAGTGTGTCATCAAGTTCGTGAGAGCTTTAATCACTAGTTTTCTCATAACAAGTTTAATTTGGAAGGTAAACAAAAACATGAATATACTTGGAATAGCATATGCTAATAGGTAGGTATGGTGGACTCTTTAACTTGGTTTAGGGAGCTGGATGCATGAGTGGAACTCATACTTGGTTACGGAGGCTAGCAAAAGACTAGGAGCGACAAACTAAGAGAGCCATAATGGCCATAATCATGCAGAGCGACAAAACATCATTGATCAAAGCATAAAGTGATACTATAAGTTGAAAACTAAAGGATCATAAAGGCTTATGGTGACTTGGGATAGTCATAACATGGTGTGAGCAGGCGCCAAGTCAACCCAAATAAAGCATCAAAGGAGAATACCACAATACTATGCTTTAATATGCTAAAACAACGCATGATTCATCCAAGGCACATTAAGCAATCTCAATTGTTTATAACAATTCATTCTATAGCAAAGAATACTAAGCATAAAGCCAAAACAATATCAAGCATGGCATGACAAAGCATAGGCCACAGTCAAAAACAAGCTCTCTTTACCACTTAAGCATGAACTTTTCCTACTCTTTTTCCAAACCAAACCAAACTATTTGAAAACCAATGTATGAAAGAGGGGGTTCAACCAATTTATTCAGCAAGCTAAGCAAACAAAATCAAACGAAAAACCAAAACAAAAACGAAAAAGAAGACGCTCCAAGAACAACACAACTGTGCATGAAACAATAAAAATGAATCGTTTGGAAGAAACCTGGGATTTTTATTGATGAAGAAGGGGATGCCTTGGGCATCCCCAAGCTTTGACGCTTGTACTTCTTGGATATTTCTTGGGGTGACACGCTTGGCATCCCCAAGCTTGAGATTTAGTCCATCCTTCATCTCGTTACTCATTCCTTCCATACACCTAAAATTTTTCCTTCATACAAAACTTCACACAATCTTTATTAGCAACATTAGTGTACTCAAGATAAATAAGTCTTAAGATTCAGTTCTAACACCAAATAAACTTCCATTAGAACACTAGCTACTGTAGCATTTCCCTCAAAAAGCTCAATTCCCCAAAAGAACTCAAGAAGGAACCAACAAGAAGCAAATGCAGAAAATGGCAGAAATCTGTCAAAACAGACCAGCAGGTAAAGACGAATTTTTTCGAAGACCTTCTGTTGCTCAGATCAAAAAGTGTTGAACTAATTAAAGTTATATAACAACCTGGGGAAGAAACACAAAAATTCACGCCTCAAAAGGACATACAGATATTTTACACGAATTTTTATGTTGAAGCAAAAAAATCTATTTCGGGACAACAACTTTCCCAATCATTACTTCTCTCTTATTAGAGGTTACTCTTGGCACAAAAATCTAATAAAAAGGATAAGGAGCGGTTATTAATGAAGTAATAACTTCCAAGACTCATCTAAAACTTTTTGGGTTATCTCCCAATAAGTACTTTTCTTTAACGCCTTTAAGTTAGGCATGATAGTTTGAGAGGATGCTCACATAAGGAATATGAATTAAAGTAAAAGAGAGCATCAAGAAGCAAATTCAAAACACATTTAAGTCTAACCCACTTCCTATGCATAGGAATCTTGTATGCAAATAAATTCGCAAAGAACAAAGTGACAGGCATAGGAAGATAAAACAAGAGTAACTTCAAAACTTTCAGCACAGAGAGAGGTGTTTCAATACCATGAAAACTTCTACAACCATATTTTCCTCTTTCATAATAATTTTCAGTAGCCTCATGAATAAACTCAACAATATAACTATCACATGAAGCATGCTTTTCATGTTCTACAAAAACATAATTTTTATCAAGCTCAAAAATAGTGGGATTAAAACCTTCAAACCCACTTTTAACAATTCTATAATAAGATGAATGATCATTCAATATAGGACCATCGTCTAGAGATTTATCATAAACAATTTCTAAGAAAAACTCTTTAGTACCATTAATCTCGAAGTTAGGCACAAATAAAGGATTATCATAGATAACATGAGCATAACATTCATCCTCCTTTGGTAAGCATGGGGGACAATCAAATAATGTAAGGGATAAAGAGTTACTCTCATTAGAAGGTAGACATGGGTAGCTAATCCATTCTTCCTCCTTTTGTTCATCACTCTCCTCCTCTTTTTCATCTAATGAGCTTTTAGGTTCATCAATTTCTTCTTCCATAAGATCCTGCAAGGCATTAGTCTCTTCCATTTGTGGAAAGCATCTATTAATATATTCAAGAATATAGCCATTTTCTTCCTTGTAATTATCAAAGCAAAATTTAAGTATATCATAAACCTCATATTTATAAGGTGAATCATCAATATTTTCAAGCAAACTAGCAAGTTCAAATGCACCCTTCCAAGCAATAAATTCTTCAATTTGTCCCACATCATAAAAGTCATAATTTCCTTTAACATAAGAAGATATGGTAACATTATCATTATACTCACATTGAAAAGGGAGGTGTTTATACCTCATACAGCAACAAGATTTATCAAAGCAATAAGTAACATTATAAGTAGAGCACATGTTTCTAGCAATGGTATACAATTTATCAATTTGTTCCCATAAGTGTTTCCCTTTTTGTGACAAGTGGTGTTCCTTATAATAATATTTTTGATATTCCATGAACCCACCTTGCCAATAAGATTCAGTTTCAAAGAAACCAACCATTGACAGCAAACATAATAAAGCAAGACAAAACAGACCAACGAAAATAATAACTAGAGTAGGAACTATTTTTTTGTATTTTTGATAAAGAAACAAGCAAACAAGGCGGAAATAAACTAAGCTTGAACAATAGTGATTCCAAGTGGACTTGATAAATAAATCTATGCTCCCCGGCAACGGCGCCAAAAAATATTCTTGATGACCCACAAGTATAGGGGGTGTATCGCAGTATTTTCGAGGGAAGTGAAACCCAATTTATTAATTCGACACAAGGGGAGCCAAAGAATATTTATAAGCCTTAACAACTGAGTTGTCAATTCAGCTGCACCTGGAAACAATCTTGCTCACAGCAATTTATCAGTAGCAACAGTTTTGTAGTAGGAATAGTAAAGTAATAGCAGTAGTAAAGTAAAGACAGCAGTAACAATAGCAAGAAATGAGGATTCGAAAAGCGGTAGGCATAGGGATGGATGGACGGGCATTGCATGGACAAGACAATTCATATAGCAATCAGAACATAGGGCAATTGCAGATAAATAAGATAAAGCATCCAAGTACTAGATAATCCTAGGCATGTGTCCCATATATAGTCATACGTGATCGCAATGAGAACTTGCACAACATCTTTTGTCCTGCCAGCCCGTTTGCAGCGGGGCCTCAAGGGAACTACTGGCAATTAAGGTGCTCCTTTTAATAGAGCACCGGAGCAAAGCATTAACACTCCATGAACATATGTGATCCTCACATCAAAGCCATTCCCTCCGGTTATCCCGATTTCAGTCACTTCAGGGCCATTGGTTCCAGACAACAACGTGTGTATACAACTTGCAGGTAAGACCATAAACAATACTATCATAATGAATCAATAACATTTTTAGATCTGAAATCATGGCACTCGGGCCCTAGTGACAAGCATTAAGCATAACAAGTTGCAACAAAGTCGAAAAGGACTAATAATAGATAGTAGGCACCGTGCCCTAATAATCCGATGCCATTACATGAACGATCTCATACAATCCCTACCATCCCCATAGCCTACAGCGGGGGATTACTCACTAATATATGGGGAAACATGGATGGTCGATGGAGAAGTGATGGTGATGATGATGGCGATGATCTCCTCCAATTTCCCGTCCCGGCAGGGTGCCAGAACGGAGTTTCTGGTGCTATTTCGTGGAATCTGGTGGTGGCGGCGGAGCGGAACTCCTTCTGGAAAAACGTCGACCCCCCTAGAGTTTTTAGGTCAGAAGGCTTCTTATAGGCGAAGAGGGAGACCGAGGGGGTGTCTGGGGCAGCCAGAGCACCCCCTGGCGCGGCCAGGCCCAGCCCGCGCGGCTAGGTGGTGTGGTTGGGCCCTAGCCCCACTCCGTCTCATATTCTGGCCCCGGGAGTCTTCTGGTGAAATAGGATTTTTGGCTTTTGTCCTGTCCAATTCCGAGAATATTCATTTTCTGGCTTTCCTGAAACCAAAAACAGTGAAATGTACCGCACTATGGCTCTTGTTAATAAGTTAGTCCAAGAAATCATATGAAAAGTACTCCAAAGTGTGGACAAAACACAAGAAAGTAAATAAAACCAAGCATGGAACATCAAAAATTATAGATACATTTGCAATGTATCAACTATGCCTAGGCCGAGTCAGGAGTTAGCTTGCTCAATAAGGAGCTTAGGGTCAATGATTTTCTCTCTCCAAAGGAATCTAGGGAGAGACAAGCGACAAGGGACAGAGAGTCAGAGACATAAGAGATTGTCACGGATGTGACATTCACTGGCGGCAATGGTGATAGCGCGTGGGCTCTGTGCCATTGCCTAACAGAGGCTGCGGATAGGGGAAAGGGGCGCACCGAGTTACCTCTTTGGGACGAGCATATTCGAAGCATATACCAGGCCATGTTAGCCCTAGATGTACCCTAGCCACCCCTTTATAAGGTGAGCCAGGGCCTCCAAGGGAGGGGTCGATCTTTTTTCCTAAGGGAAGAGCCCTAGAGAGAGTAGAGAGCAGGATTACTTCATCTCCTTCCTCTCTATGATATAGCTCAAGGAGCATCTGTAATAGCTTTGGATCATAATATAAGATATTGGAGCAGTTCTTCGTGTGTGTCTTGCTTATTCTTTCGTGTGTAGAATCACTATGCTATCCCTCCTCGGATACCACTAGTACACATTGGCCCCATCTTTAGCCTACCCATGGCATCTGCCGTGACACCACCACGATAGTTGGCGCCCACCGTGGGGCCAGCAACGGTGCTAGCTAGAGTCAAGACCCTGACGGGAAACTTCATCGTAACCGGGGAGCGTATCGTCTTAGGGCTGGTGCTGCGATTCGGTGCTCTGGACTTCGTTAGCGATAATGCCCACAGTATCGGCAATCACCCGCCTCCATGCAATGGGCTCTTCCTCAACTTTAGCATCCACAAGATCTACATCAGCGTCGATGAGTCCTCCGTGCACCCACGGGACGTCGTTGAAGGAGGAGAAGCCCCTCTCAGTGCAGCTCGTGGTCCGTGTATCACTTGCCTCGCTAGCCGCGTCGAGGTAGTGATGATTGTTCCTGACGCGGGAACAAGCAAAGACCCGGTGGAGGATCCGGAAGTGACGCTCAAGGTACCTAGGCCTAGAGGTCCACCGTTAGAGAGGCCACAGAACATCTTGCAGCAGGCAATAGAGAGTCTTAATACTCCTATAGCCCCAATAGTAGATCCGACTCAGGCATAGGCCGAGTTAGAGGAGACCCGGTTGAAAATGTTAGCGGGGTCAAAGAAAGTAGCAGCGGCTCACTAGGTGTTGAACATCACGCTGCGTGAGTATGCAAAAGCAAACACGATTAACACCAGTCCCACTCGTATGGATGGTGTGAAGATTAGGGGTAGAAATCTCATTAGTGAGATAGACAAGGAATATATACCTATGTCGGAGCAATCAACTACCCTTATGTCAGCAGGTCTTCCGATATATAGCACCCCGACAAAGAAACTCAGGGCTACAGATGTGGCAGCATCCAATTTAGAGGGTCTGACTGGCGAAGCCCGGGAGAGGCAATAGGAAAGAGTTATTGAGTTAGTAAAAATTGCTAACAAGCAAAATGAGGAATTGCTCAAGGTAAACCCGGCAAGAGCAGGAGGTTCCTGTGTTGTTCATCCGACAGGGGGCGCTCCGGCAAAATCCTCCGGGGTAGCATCATCCCCTCATGTGGGTCTAATAAGAGAATAGGTAGTGACCTCTGGGAGAAAAAAATAAGCAGATGGTCCCATACGGCCCAGCAAGGGCAGGTGATGACTGCAAGTGCACATATCGTTTTTAGCTAGTTTCGAAATAAAGATATCGATCCCACAGGGAGCAGGAGTCTCAAGTCTAATAACTCTTTGAACTAAATACTGAAATAGTAATGCTAAATAACGTTCTAAGTAACAGGATAAAATGCGAGTTTTGTGTCAAAGATATTTTTGGGTTTTCAAATAAGAGAACAATAAGTAAACTAAAGCTGTAAGTAAACAAGAGCATGCAAGTATGATTACTAAAGTCTGCAAGATGATGGAAAAGGTTCTCAGGGAGTAGTGGATCCACCACTAGTAATTAGAAAGAGTGATCAAAATTATTATAATGAATAAGACCATTTATGATATGTGTGGGAGGAGCTCCATATATGGACGAATAGGCAGCAACCACTACACATATCATCCATCATAACCACAGCAGACAGCAATCGACATCAATCGAATTACTACACTATTAAGGGACTTTACCCTGTAGGATGTATCCCATGGCATGGACAATGTTCCGTGAGTTCTCCTCGGTTCCCAAGTTGATACGTAAGGAATGACAATAGGTTTATAGTCACCGTAAGTGCTATCATCCCTCTATCTACCAACAAGTAGTTCCCTCCATATAGTCCTCAGTGAGGCAAATATTGAGTGGCGCGCTTCACCCAACATCAAGATGGAGGAAATCTAACACAGACACATAATGAACAATATCACATAATAATCTTTATCTCAATTCAATCTCATACTAGGGTTTCTCCATCTCCCCAAGAACAAAGGAGACTACTCACACATGAAGGCAATCAACATCATGGATAGAATATAGATGAGGTATGATGATATAATTGAAGACAAGTGCAAATCCAAGATTCAATCTAGAATTACAACAAGTAACCAAAGGGGATCGGTGATGGAGACGTTGTTGATGAAGATGACGATGAAGATCGATGTGGAGGCCTTCAAGATCCTAGTACCTTCTCCTCTTGTATGATGGTGATGGTGTAGATCTGATTGGAGACGACTATGGCGGTGGCACGGCGGCAGGGCTCCGCCGTGGTGGAGGATATGGCTTGGTGGCTCTCTCTTCGGTCCTCCCTCCTTTATATAGGCCTTGGGGATGCCCTAGGGTTCCCCCAATACTGTCATATGACTTAGGGAAGGTTCTGGAGCTTCTTTGGGGCAAAATCCCGTCGTTTGTGACCTTTTTCGCAACTATACAGCGGGAACTATATGGCCGGAAAAATGCTTCCCGCCGTATAGTTGCTCGTCAAACCTTCAGGTTCCGAAGTGTTTTGGACGCTGTTTCTTCATACGAACTCCGATTTGGGTGTTGTTGGGCTCGTTGGATTTGTATCGACGAGGGATACAATCCAGTGTTATTGGATATTTATTTTGAGAAGTTGCAAAAATTCACCTTTTCCAACACCCAAATGGCTAAGTTTGGTCCCTGCAACTCCTCCATACTATGCTCTCTTTGTTCCTTTTGCCTTTGTTTTGTCTATAATCATCATCAACACCTACACACATGTCATAGACAAGCAAAGTGATAAAATTCTACCTAAACTACTAAATATGCAAAGCTCATATGAAAGTAGATGAGAACTAGAAGTCATGCATATAAGGCATAGCTAGAGATAGAAGAAACATGATATGAGAGATAAATGGCACATTTTATATGGCTAAAAGAGGTGGTATTTCACAACCATCAACTTCCCCAAGATAGACCTTGCTCGTCCTCGAGCAGGAAGGGTCGATAATAAATTAATCGTTGTGAAATAGCTTATCATTGGAAATCAATGCATTGCATCCTTATTTCTTCTACAAGCTCGAAGAGAGAAAACATGTATTCATACAAGGAAACACAGGTTCAGTTATAAAGACCACTAAAGATGCATCAAAACTTATATGCTCCATGTCAACAGTGAATCTAACTTGTAGACAAACTTGTGATATTCTTATTGCACCTTTTGTATAACTTTTCATATCATTATTTTATGAGGCAAAACTTAGTCACAAATAGATGTCAAGCATAAATAGGAATAAAGTTTATCGATTCTACCCAATCATGTCATATAGTTAAGGCTCTCAAGTGCAAACATCAGTTATTGAGCTTTCAGAAAGTTTACCTCTCAGTAATGAGATTTATTCCAAAAGGAAATGCGAGAACATGTCAAAAGAAGCATAGAATTAGAGTGTCTCATTTGGTCATCCACATCAATGAATCATGGCTATCAAACACTCATTTTCTATTCTTTGTCTTTCTAAAACTTCAGTTCATCAGTAATGAGATCATGCCAAAAGTTAGTGTGCTTAATCAGACCGTGCATACTAAGAACGGATACTCGTGACCATTACCAAGGTTTCCCTTTTTGCTATAATGATTTCTCATAACGGTCAGAGGAGTATTCCCTCTTTTTCTTTGGACGCAGGCCCATGAGAATACCAATGCATACCCAAATATAGCATTTCTGCTACATATGTTCGACAACTCATAGCCAAACTCCAAGAGTTTCCTCTTTTTGGACTGTTCAAAGGCCAACGGAGTTGTTAGCATCCCATGTTGTGCGACAGTGGTGTAGACACGCATAAAGCAATATCATACTTTAATCAACATGTCGAGATTTGGCATGCATCTCAACTACCGCTAAATATTAGTTTCTTCAAACAAATCCTTTCAAAGATTACTATCAAGTCGATCATCACATCTATGGTGTTGAGTATCTTTAAGGATAAACTCTTAAGACAATTTAACAACACCTTATTTAGCATAGAACTCAAAACTTTGAAATATCATTTCCAATTGATAACTCCTTCCATAAGCAAACTATCAAGTCTATTGTTTTGACATTATGGGGTCGAGCATAACCTATTCTTTTAAGAAAAAGCTATCTAGCGACAACCAACAAATTTCAAAAGATCTTGATCAAGTATTCATTCTTTCCAAGTGTAGAGATTGTGGCAATGTTTTCTAGAGTATCACAAATAGTGCCACAAGCTTGATAAACAATTTGGCAAGATGCATACAAGCTCTAAGTCAACTCCTATGGTGCCTATCATGAGCAAGTGTATCCCCGTATGAATACAAAACTAGACTCACTTAAACAAGCATTCAAAAATAGCGGGAAACATGATTGCATTAAACCTTCATCGAATATGAACATTGCACAAGTAACCTCCCCAAGCTTAGAACTTTGCAAGAACCAAACTTGAGTATATCACCAAAAGAAAAGATAAAATACAGTTTCCAAAAGAGAGTGGATAAGTGGTTACCTCCCCAAGCTTAGTTGAAAACAAGGGTGACACACTTTATCGTTGAGGTACAAGTAACCTCTCTTTTGATGGACAAAGAACCTTTGCTTTAACGTATATTTCTTGATATAGTCTGGTGGCTGCCTTCCTTGAGAACCTACTTGGAAACATTAATATGTAAGCATGTTGATTTGAAGCAACCAAGTGGCTCATGTGAGTATTTGCACGATCGGCACTACCGTACACATCGTCACACAAGGTTCAAATCCCTGCGAAAATAACACACAAAATAAAAGACATTGTTTTGGTGTACGAACGAAGTTCGTTAACCCAACCGACAAAAATAAAGTAAAAATAAAACATGAACTTTTATAGAGAATTACAGTCTAGGAGGTTTCTGAGGTAGAATTTTATTGCTTACATATGCTCGGCTTCTCTAGATCATGGGAGAAGCCCCCAGGCGGTGTTTCGAGGTTTTTAGAAGAAGAAAGAATAAAATTTTAAGCAATGGTTACCTTACAATAGGAGTTTGAGGGGTTTTCCCAACTATATGGGCGCAACTATACAGCCAGACCAAAAAGGTCCCGCCGTATAGTTGGTCGTTAAACTTACTGTACCTTGGAAAAGAAATTTTACAAAGGCAACGATAACTATACGACTGGAATTATATGGCTAGAATTTTTATTCCCGTCGTATAGTTGGTCGTTAAACCTTCTATACATAGGAAAGAAAATTTGTCGATGGCAAAGATATCTATACGGTCAAACTATACGGCTGGAATTTTTATTCCCGCCGTTGGTCGTTAAACCTTCAGTAGACATGAATTTTTTTTATTTCTTAGAGAATTCTTTCTTATCCTGAAACTTAGCAAAACACCATGTTTTGACAGTAAAATAGCAACTCTAATTTTTGACCAACAACAACATGTATAAAACGCGATTTAAGTACAACTGAGTTATACAACATAGTAATAATAAATTCTACCTTTTGAAAATTACAACAACATAACTCTAATAGCAAACCATGCAAATAATAAAAATTCCAATGCAACATGAATGCATCAAGACTCAATACACAAAACTAAGAAAGACACCTAATGACTTCCGGGTTGCCTCCCGGGCACCGCTTTTTGATAACCAAGTAGCCAGGCTTTTCTCCATTATTATTTCAATAGATAGGAGCCAAGGAATTATTTATTCTTACCTCCAAAAGAGGTTTGGAGCACTTACTATTATAGCCTGGTCGAAGTCTCACCCGCCTATGGTGCATAGGAGTCATGTAGATAAATGTGTTATTGCTCACAAATGATGATTGATGCGCCATGTGTGGTGAGCATACCTCCCTAGATAGCTTCAACAAAAGGATTAGATATTTACATATAAATTCAAACCTTTTACCTTTAATAGCATCATCGGGATACAATTCATAGTACTCTTCTTGGGCTACACTATCACGAGGGAACACTTCATAATAATCATCTTTAGCAGCAGGGAAAAATTCAAAAGTGTCTCTATTCTCTAGTTCATCACCCTTGCTATTAAGTTCATCGGTTCTAGAGTTATCAATCCACTCACAAAAAGAAGCATTGTCAACAAATATTTCAACAAAGATGTGCTCTCCCGAAACCTACTCATTAATACTACAAGGATTTATCTTTAGTTCATAATTATTAGTGTTCTCCGAATGAGTATCTAGGCATAAAGCCTCTGCAGATAAATTATCTTCAGTTTCAACACAATAAGAATCATTACTAGATACTGAGGCATCATAAACAAACTTATTATTAGTAGAATGATGTTTGTCTTCAACCTCACCTTTTTGGTGTTCCTCCTCATTATCCAATGGTTCTTGCAAAATGTTAGTTTCAGGAACTATTGTTTTACATAGCTCCTTACTCTTTATCACAAGTGCATTCCCACTAAAATGTTCTTGACAATAATTGACAATATAATCTATAATATTATGATACCTTGCTAAATCCTCATTATCGCCACTTTTCATAATAATACCAATTTTCCTAAGCAGCTCATGAGACCCTTCATAAACTATGTATTCTGAGAGTTTTACATTATTACCGTTTATGTGAGTATTGGTTGATAAAAATTCTTTAAAGAGAGGAATGCATCCATAATCATAAGCTTGTTAGGCTTACCATTATATTGCCTCATCCCTTCCAATAAATTTGACAAATTACCAGATTAGTAATCCACCTGCTCCCACATGTCCAGTAGTTGCATATCCTCAAGGATTAGCAGTTCTTCTTCGTGTTCATCCTCTTCTTGGGAAGGAACTTCATCCTTCTGTAATGGGATTTCTTGCAAACGATTAACATAGGGTACTATGGTTCTATGTCGTGCCTTCGTAATAAGTGCATTCTCACTAAAATGTTCTTGACAATACCAAGAAATATGTTGCAGGACTTTATACGCCATTTTTACGAGAACACTATCTTCACTATTAATACGTGATATAACATGTATTATCAGCTCATGGGCACCTTCAAAGACAACATACTCTAATACTTCAGTAGTGGTATCACCATTATTATAAGACACTGAAGATTAATTACAGGTATCAGAGCATTGAAAACGAAAGTAGTGCCCAAGTTTCATATATTGAGGACATATCATTGGATCATCTATCATATCCGAAGAAATTAACTTTTTAGCATATTCCACTATTTGGGAATATATTTCTCTTACCGTCATATTGCTCATTTGTTCTTCAAAATACTCATCTTCCTCTTCCAATGTGGATTCCTGTCCCATGTTAATAGCATCACAATATTCATACAAAGATTCCTTTTCTAGTTCCTCACCAAAGTCCCCAAAACCACTGCCTAGGCACGAATCCTCCTCAGAACAATCATCATAAGTTTGGGACTTATAGAAATCATTACTAGATAATGAGATATCGTTTGCATGCATACTATTTGTGTGTGGAAAGTTATTTTCAGAAGTAGGAGATTCAAGTGGTTGATCAAGTTGCTCCTCTTCATTCTTACAAAGATAATTCGCAAGTAGCTCAGCGATAGTATTACCTTCTGATACATTGCAAATATATCTATAATTTTTTATGTTCCATGCTTGGTTTTATCTACTTTCTTATGTTTTGTCCACACTTTGGAGTACTTTTCATATGATTTCTTGGACTAACCTATTAACAAGAGCCAAAGTGCCAGCTGCCTGTTTTCTGCTATTTTTGGTTCCAGGAAAGTCAGAAAATGAATATTCTCGGAATTGGATGGGACAAAAGCCAAAAATCCTATTTTACCTGAAGACTCGGCAAGCGTTGTGAATATGAGACGGAGGGGCTGGGGCCCAACCACACCACCTGGCAAGGGCGGGCACAGCCACGTATGGGCTCGCCACGCCAGGGGTGGTCGGCCCTAGGCACCCTCGGTCTCCCTCTTGCCTATAAGAAGCCTTGACCTAAAAACTAGGGGGTCGATGTTTTTCGAAGGAGTTCCACTCGCCACCACCAGATTCGAAAAGCACTAAACTCGATTCGGCACCTACGAACGGGAATTGGAGGAGATCATCGCCATCATCATCACCATCGCTTCTCCATCGACCATCCATGTTTCCCCCATCTATGAGTGAGTAATCCCCCACTGTAGGCTATGGGGATGGTAGGGATTGGATGAGATCGTTCATGTAATGGCATCAGATTGCTAGGGCATGGTGCCTAGTATCTTCTATTAGTGCTTTATGACTTTGTTGCGACTTGTTGTGCTTAATGCTTGTCACTAGGGCCCGAGTGCCATGATTTCAGATCTGAACATGTTATTGATTCATTATGATAGTATTGTTTTGGTCTTACTCGCAAGTTGTATACACACGTTGTCGTCGAACCAATGGCCTCAAGTGATGTAAATCGGGATAACCGGAGGGAATGGCTTTGATGTGAGGATCACATGTGTTCACGAAGTGTTAATGCTTTGCTCCGGTGCTCTATTAAAAGGAGCACCTTAATTGTCAGAGTTCCTTGAGGCCCGCAAAGCAAATTTGGCGGGACAAAAGATGTTGTGCAAGTTCTCATTGCGAGCACGTATGACTATATATGGGACACATGCCTAGGATTATCTAGTACTTGGATGCTTTATCTTATTTATCTGCAATTGCCCTATGTTCTGATTGCTATGTGAATTGTCTTGTCCATGCAATGCCCGTCCGTCCATCCCTATGCCTACCGCACTCGAATCCTACTGTTTACTATTGTTATTACTATAGTCTTTACTTTACTATTGCTGTTACTTTACTATTCCTACTACAAAACTGTTGCTACTGCTAAACTGCTGTGAGCAAGATTGTTTCCAGGTGCAGCTGAATTGACAACTCAGTTGTTAAGGCTTATAAATATTCTTGGGCTCCCCTTGTGTCGAATCAATAAATTGGGTTTCACTTCCCTCGAAAATACTACGATACACCCCCTATACTTGTGGGTCATCAAGACTATTTTCTGGCGCCGTTGCCGGGGAGCATAGCTTTATTTATCAAGTTCACTTGGATTCTCTATTGTTCGCTGCTATCCATCCATCATGGGTAAGTCTCATGATGGCAAGGTTCTTATTTTACCATCCACTACAAGAAGAGGTACGGTTCTGAACACCTCTGTTGCTCTTGATTCACCATATGTTATGAGTAAGCTCGTTACACCACCACATACACATGTTACACACACTGCTACTACTACTAAATCTAAAAATTCTGATGCTGATGATGCTGCTTCTACTGTGCTTGATAAGATTGATTCATTAGGTCCTTTCCTAGATGCTACGATTGCTAGAACTATAGCTGGAAATACTGAAACTCCTAATGAAGACACTACCACACCTGTTAGTTCACCTGAGTCTAGTGGAAGTTATGATATTGAAGATGGTTATGTGGAGATGACCGATGAATTTATTGAAGAATGTAAAAACACCCATGATAGGAGCGCTGCTAAGAGTCTCCTTGAGAGGCGTCCTATTAGACCCAAATTGTCTCCTATTGCTAAGTTTGTTGCTTCTCCCATAAACATTATAGATGAAGATTATGATTTCTCTCTCGATCTATCTTACATAGCTATTGTTGAGAAAGAACCTTTTTGTGGGACTAAGAATGAAAGTGCAGTAGCACATATGAATGAGCTTTCTACCATGAGTGGCTTGTTTTCTGATGATATTAAGATGCGTACTTACTTTGTTGCTAAGATTTTTCCCTTTTCACTGAAAGGAGAAGCTAAAACTTGGTTTAGTAATTTACCTCCTGGATCTATTGATAGCCCTGATTGCTTGATTAGTACTTTCATGCAGAAGTATTTTCCTCCTAGTGCTATACATGCTATTTTGCAGGAACTTTTTGATTTTAAACAGGGAGAAAAAGAGATATTGCCTGAATCATGGGCAAGGTTTTGTGCTTTGATTCATGCACATGCTGGAAGTCCATTACCTAAGAATGAGATTCTTGATATATTTTATAATGGACTAACTGAAGAATCTAGGGCATACCTAGACAGTTGTGCTGATTGTGTTTTCAGGAATAAGACTCCCAAGGAAGCTGAGGAATTAATGGCTAAAATAAGCAAGAACTATGAAGATTGGACTCCTCCTGAACCAGCTATATCTGAAATAATTATACCTGAACCAACTATTCCTGTGCCTATTCCAACATCAAAGAAGAGGGGAGTTATTGAATTAAATGATGAAGTGATGAAGAAAGCTAAGAAATGTCTTAAGGAGAAGGGAATTAAAGCTGCAGATGTCAAGAATTTTGTTGGAGATATGCCCAAGAGGCAATAATAAAGTGGTTATTATTATATCTTTATGTTTATGATAAATGTTTACATCCCATGCTATAATTGTATTAACCGGAAACATTAATACTTGTATGTTTTGTAAACATAAAAGAGTCCCTAGTAAGCCTCTTGTTAAGCTAGCTTGTTGATTAATGGATGATCATGGTTTCCTGATCATGGACATTGGATGTCGTTAATAACAAGATCATATCATTAGGAGAATGATGTGATGGACACACACCCAAAGTAAGCATAGCATAAGATCAAGTCATTAAGTTCGTTTTGCTACAAGCTTTCAAATGCATAGTAACCTAATCCTTCGACCATGAGGTTATGTTAATCACCATCACCAGATGGATACTTTGATGACATCAAACACCGCTCAGAATCGGGGTGGTTATAAAGGTGTCATTGGGTATTCTGAAAGTATGTGTTGAAGCGCATGGACCAAGATTGGGATTTGTCCATCCATATGACGGATAGATATACTCTGGGCCCTCTCGGTGGAATGTCATTTAGTTAGCTTGCAAGCATGTGACTAGGTCACAAGGGATGACATATCATGGAACGAGTAAAGAGTACTTATCAGTAACGAGGTAGAACTAGGTATGGAGATACCGACGATCAAACCTCGGATAAGTAGAGTATCGCGTGACAAAGGGAATTGGTTTCATATGTTAAATGGTTCTATCGATCACGAAGCCATCGTTGAGTATGTGGGAGCTGTTATGGATCTCCAGATCCCGCTAATGGTTATTGATCGGAGATGTGTCTCCATCATGTCTACATGTTCACGAACCGTAGGGTGACACACTTAAGGTTCAAAGTTGTTTTAAGTAGATATGGAATGTGCGTTGGAGATCGAATGTTGTTCGGAGTCTCGGATTGGATCCGGGACATCACGAGGAGATCCGGAATTGTCCGGGGAATAAGATTCATATATTGGGGATCATTTTCTAAGTTAGGAAATGTTAGAGTATTTTCTGAGGATTCTAGAAGGTTTGGAATGTTCGGAAGGTTCTAGAAGATTTCTTGGAGTTTACTTGAAAACCAAGAAAGGATCGAGGAATCCTTGTGGGGTAAGACAAGGATTCGTGGGGAGTAGGACTCTCCCCACCTCCTTGATCTGCGGCCAAGGGAGAGGAGTCCTACAAGGACTCCACCTCCCCATGGCGCCTCCCTCCTTTAAATAGAGGGGTGGAGGCACAAGCCCCTTGCCCCTTCTATTCTCTAGATCTCAAGTTGCCTCTCTCCTCCTCCTTCCCTCTGCTCTGGCTTAGGCGAAGCCCTGCAGAATTCTCTACTCCACCACCACCACCACACCGTCGTGTTGCTGGGATTCCATGGAGAGATCTACTACCTCTGCTGCTCGCTGGAACGGGGAGAGGAAGGTCTGCTTTGACTCCGCACGTGTGACCGATTGCGGAAGCGCTGCCGGAACGCGGCACCGGAAGGATCGTCTACTCGATCTTGAGATCGGCAAGTGATCGACTACATCAACCACGAGATCCGATCTCGTAATGCTTTCAGGTCTACAAGGGTTAGTACAGATCTATCTCGTTGCACATGTCTAATAGATTAGATCTTGGATTTTATCTAGATTAGATCTGGGTTTTGTTCATTCTTGCGGTAGAATTTTTTTGTTTTCCATGCTACAAACCCATCAGTGGTATTAGAGCCGTGTCTATGTGTAGCATCCCAATTGTCTAACAATTGCAATGCTACTAGCCTAGTCTATATATATGCTACTTCCTACATATAATTGTTGCATCATAATCATATCATGCTCATGTCATCATGCCACCCTGCATTTGAGCATCATATAAAACCCCTTTTCATTTGGTTCTTCTCTCATATGCATTGTAAAATGTATTTGTCTCTTGATATTGTATTTGGTTCTTGATAAATGCTTGATGCCCAAGTTGAGTTGGGGGCATATCTTTTATTCCACTCCACTACCCTTTCTTTTCACCACCTTACAATTCCACCATCCCATTATCCATGAGCTTGTAATTATTTTTCTTTTGGTATTTAATCTAGCTCATGGGAGATAGGGTGGATCCAATTCTACAAATTCTTTTGCTTGGCCTTATTCCACTCTTGGGAATGCATGAGAATAATGCCATGTTAATATTATTGTTTTCACAAGAATAAACATGGCATTAATTATTTTGCATGGGCCATGCAAGCACCACCACATTCTAGTCCTTTGGTTTTTATATGAATTATTGAGTGGTGTATATCTCTTGGAGCTCTCCCTTCTCTCCCAAATCTTTCACCATGTTTGGTTTATTTCTTTTTGGCCTAGTGCTCATCAAGTTTTTCTCACATGTGTATGCCATGCATGACCATGTAAAATCCTTTCCATCTCCATCTTTTGTCCTCCTTTGTTTTATTTGGTTTTTGAGTGAAGCACCTCTATCCCTTTTCTACCACTCCTTTTTGTTTGTTTTTGTTTGAGCTTGCTAAAACCCTACACCAATTCCACCTATTCTTGTTGATCTAGCTAGATACATGCAAGTATCTAAACCCTAAACCCCCCTACCTCATCTCTCCTCTCTCTAACCTAGCTAACCCAAACCCTAAACCTAACCCCTCATCTAACCCTAGTTACACCCTACCTCACCCTCTCCTCTCACCATGCCGAGCCTCCCCTTGATGGCCCCACCTGGCCACCCTCTCCCTGGCCCACACCCCAGCCACCCCCCCTCTAGCTAACCCGAGCCACCCCTCTCTAGCTAACCCTAGATACCCACACCTCTCTCACCCTCTCTCTCTCTACCATGATGACCCCACCTAGCCACCCTACTCCCCCTGGCCGAGCTACCCTCCTACCCCAACCCTAGCACTAGCCCTAACCCGAGCCACTACCTCCATCCGACCCTAGCTCCATGCTACATCCCTTTCTCTCTCTCTCTACCCCTGCCGTGCTGGCCCCACCTTCCTCTCCTCCCTCCCTGGCCTACCTGGCAGCCCCATCACCCTTCCCCTGCCTCGTCCAGCTGAAAGCACGTGAGGAGGAGGGAAAAGGTGGCACCCAGCCACCTTTTATCTACCCCCTGCCACACCTGGTCTCTCCTCTCCTCCTTTTCCTCCTTCCCCACGACTCTCCTGCATCTCCCAGAGCCGTGCCCTTCCCCTCTTCCTCCCTTCTACCACACATCCACCTCGGCCACCGTGGTGCCGATCACCAACTCCTCGAGTCAGCGGCGGTGGTGCTCGTTGTCGAGGAAGGCCGTGGAGAACCCCATCACCCGTACACGCCGCATGGAGGAGAAGCACCAGAGCCGAAGATCACCGCCGCCACCGATGCCAAACCCTAGAACCCGGCCGTCTGCATCGTCGCTGATCCCCTGCGTCCCAAGCCGTTCCGCCACCACCGACCCACTCCCGGTGAGCGCCCGAACCTCCCAGACACCTCTGCTAGCCGATCGGTTGCTCGCTCGTTATGCGTTTCATCGGCGCTCTTGCTGGGCGAGCTCACGCCGTCAAGACCGCCCTCTCGCCGCGAGAACCTACCTAGCCGCCACAACAACCTCCCAACAACCCCAAGCCACCGCAGCGGTAGCCGCCAAGACGCCGCGAGGTCGCCAGATCGAGCCCGCCGCGCCTAGATTCGTTCTTTCGGCCACGACAAACCCAGAAGAAAAACGATCAGTGTGGCGTTTTCGAAAAACCCCTTCCGCTTTGTTTTCTCAACCCGCGCCTGCCGACCCCAATGCCCGCCTCTCAGGCGGTTTTATAAAAGGCACCTCTACTTTATGCTTTCAACCCGCAGTCCACAGGTTCGCCATGGTCACCGATGCGTCCCAACCATCGCGTGGTCCGCCAGACGCCGTCACCGGTCGCTTGTCATGGCTAGATTAGCCCGCGGTGACAGAAGGTTTTCTGCGCGCCGTTTCGCCAAGTCAGCATCGGCCCCACCCGTCAGTGACCGTGGCTAGTTTGGGCTGAGTAATAAAAGTTTCTCCTGTTGTCTGTTTTAGTTAAACCTTTTTCAAATTAATTTAAATTCAAATTCAAATCTGTTTTTAAATAACTTTTAAAATACAATTCCAAATTAAACATGTAATATATGTTTTGAGATCAGAAAAATGTGAGGATTTCAAATATGCCCTCCAAAATATATTTTGAACACTTTAATTTTCGAGTTGATTAAAATTACAATAAAATGCCCTCTTTCTTAATTAATTAATAACTTTTGTTTGATAACTCCAAATTTGACAAATAATATGTCTAAATTGATCAGCTCGACGAGACCTTTCTGTTTATGCATTCCATGTTCTGAATTGCAGCATGCATCATATAAATATAAAGCATACAGCAACTTATTTGAGGTTAAAATGTGACTAAAACACCCTAAAATGCCTTCTTCTTGTATTCCACGCCTCACCCATGCCATGCTACTTTATTGCCATGCAAATTGTGCATCATTCATCATGGCATGATTGTTTGCTTGTCGCATTTTATTCATATGCTTGTGCACTTTATTTATGTTGGCCCTTGTTTGTTTGGTTCTTCTTCGAATAGACGCTGAGCAGGGGATATATCAAGAAAACCAGGAGCACTACCCAGATCCTTCTCTCGCTTCAACCGAGCTGTGCCAGGCAAGCACTACCACATGCTTGCATACATATAGTACCGATTGCCTCTATCTTATTCTTGCATCATTGAGTCGCAATTGCATTAAACTGAATCCCAAGTACTGCATAGCCTTTACTTTTAAACCCCACCGAAGCTTGTTCCTCCATCCCATGAGCCATTACTACAGGAGTTGATTGAGCCATGGTCGAGAACAGCATGTGTAGGGTATGTGAGTGTCGATGGATAACGAGGTACCTAAACAACTTAACCCGAGTAGTAATGGGATAACTAATGAAAGTGGCACGGTGAGCAATATCTGCTATTTGGTTTTCATGCTCACTTGTGTCCGTGAGGACCCCAGTACTTGATTCCTGTTCCTTGAATATTCGCTATCCACATCCGGAGGCTTATGAACCCCCGAGCGAGCTTGATTCATTCTTATTTCTTGGGGCCACAAAGTAGTTTGGGGCTTTATTACTATCCTGACTTATGCCATGCTTTATTTACGATTGTGCGAGGAGCACTAGACTGTTTAGGATCGTGACACGTTTTTATTGTATCGACAAGCCCGACCACACTTTCGGTTCCCATCATTTACTGCCATTCACACAAACCTTGAGTCCGTCTGAGCCGGCCAACCGTTGCTATGGTAGCTTAATGGGGTGGCCTCGAAATATTTCTGAATCCTGTGATCGCTTTGTCGTGAATGCCTCGTTGGGTTTTGAGTTGGTTTTTCCGAGGTTGATCGAGTGTGTGTTGCTATTTGTGCACCCCTGCAGGGTAAATCTTTCTGAAAGCCGTGTCCGCGGTTATGGACGACTTGGAGCACAGTTTCTCGATCACAGACAAGTATAACTAATGTACTGCTTTTAATTTGACTAAGTACCTGACTAGTAAATCGTGCAACACTCATGGAATGGACAATAAAACTGCCAACGGATGGGGGGTTGTTCGTCCACTTCCTCGTTGGTAAGCGAGGAGGAGGATGGATCTGTTAATATTACTGTTATAACTGTTGTTGTTAATTCACGGACATCCGTCTATCTTTGGTTAGGCGGATGGTTAGCGAGTATCTATAGAACTGTTAGGTATTATATTTTGCTGCAATGACGTCACCCCAGGTTGTGTCCCCTTTAGAGGCATAAAGACTTGCTGAGTACCCCTAGGGTCTCACACGATAAATTGTTTGATTCAGATGAACAGGTAAACTCGCAAGATGGATACTGGGTGGAGGAGACGGACGATGTGGGCAACGATCACTTGGTGTAGAGATTCCGGGAACGGGGATCCGTGAGATCTTTGGGCGGGATGTGTTTATTTATGGGGCATCTTATGCCGATTTGCTTCTTATCCGTACTCGGATCTTGTTTGCCGCTTCCGCCTGATACTCTGATGTTTGATGTATGAGGAGATATCCTAAACTATTATATCTATCTAGGATATTTGGATCTTGCGTATGGCAATGCAATATTTCTATTTCTTTTTAGATGGAATGGCTCTGAGGACTATTGTATGGTGGCTTGCATACATACTCGTTTGTGTATGTAGTTGATCCCTTCGCCTGCCGATTACGCCGCTCGTTCTTGTACCGATGTTTGGAAATGGTTAGGACGGCCGAAAGGTCTACCTGTGAGTGGCATTTGGCCCCACCGTACTATTTTAACCATTTCCGCTTATCCAGGCTTGTAACTAAGAGCGTAATTCACCGAGGTAGTTACAATTGGTATCAGAGCATTTCCGCCCTTCAGGGTCTCAGCCAAATGGTCGTTGTCAGTCTAGCAAATATTTTGGTAGCTATGTATACTAGGGAAAAACAAAACGTGAGAGTAGGACTGCTTCCACTTTTCTTCTTACCCAACCACCCACCCTTTTCTGGTAAGGAAGTGTAACGTTTTCAATCCTCTTCTTAAAATTCAAACTAGGATTCACGTGTTCTGGGTTCCGTAGTACCATAGGTTGTGTGTGTGTGTGTGTGTGTGTAATTCCTTGTCTATCTGTTGCATCCAAATTGTTATCACAATCTGCCTTTGGTTATCAACTGTTGGTATATTCCATACCGACAGGCTTTTGAAAACCGGCGCGATCTATCTAACTCCTTGTTAACCGGTGCCATCTTCTTAAGGGTGTCCTTCCTTCTAGCAACTCCACATTCTGTGAAACCATCAGTTGCTAATCTCTACCTGATAAGTGATTTTGCGCATCTATTGGTATTTTAATGTCGAAAAATGCGGAAAAATTTTCTTTGATACATCTGTGCTTCCACCCTCCTTTCCAGTCGTGTGTGAAACATTATCTATCTCCCTTTTATCAGCATGTCCATGCTAACTCATTCTTTTGTCACCGGCGCTTAATCCTAGAGTTTCATGTCATCTCCAATTCTCTTGGGCTAATTACATAACATGTGTCGATCCGATGCTGGTGATTGTAATTTGGTTCTCGGCATAGCTATATGACACTTATCATGAGTGGAATATGGAAAATGCAATCACCACTATCCTCCAAATGGTGACGGTTATCTCCTGTGATTTTGAGTACACCGTGATCATATCTATGCATATTCAAGCATCTTTGGCAATCTGGAGTTTCTCAAGGCACTACGGCGGTCTATCATCTGTCCATCATGCTACACATCTTTTTGAACTCCATATCTGCAAAATTCTCTTTGAGACGAGGGAATTGCATCTTTTCGCCTCTGATAGCTTTGCTTAAGGTATGATATATCATCTTTTCTTTATCCAAGATCTCTTTATCTTTGTAACTGGTGATCCAATCGACAATGTGAACCAGGTGACATCTCTTTTTCTTCCGAAGGACCAGATAATCTATTCTTCCAGTGCATCTTCTTCAACACGAACCCGTGCTCTTAACGTTGATCTTTCAAAGAGCGTTGAGCTCAGAAAGTGTTTCGACCATTTGTTCGTTTCTCCCGCCTCTTGAACTTGATATTCTGGGAATATCTTGTTAATCCATGGTGGTATATGTTGATAATATGCTTGCTTATTCTATATCAATGGAAGGACATGGAAGATCATCTGTGTCTCTTTCTCTCAAGCTTCGTGAGCACTGCCTGTGTGCAAAGTCTCAAAGTGAGAATTCTGATTTTTTGAAGTCACCTATCTCGGCCACGTCCTTCTGCTAAATAGATCGCTTCAATTCTGGAATCAGCAAGTCCATTGTTAATTCCAGCTTCCATCTTCAATCAAACCTGGAGTTTTCCTTGTCGGCAAGTTATCATCGTCGTCCCGCTAAAGATTTTCCTCTAGACCGCTAAACCTCTCTCAATCTTTTCAAGAAGAACATGGAGTTCTTTCACTGCAGTCTCGTCAAGTAATCTCTTGAAACCCTCTCGCTCTATCGTCTATGCTCAATCCACCGGAGGCCATGAAGACCTTCCAGATCTTGTATTCCTTCTATGCAAGTGGTGCTATCTTTTTCTGTAGCTGTTGAATCTTGCAGTTGTTCTCCGTAATCTTCCTTCATATCTTTCCGGTGGCTTGGTACTTCAGACATGACGACAACATCATCATCTTTATCTATCTATGAATCCAGCGAATCGTTTGCATCTATCTTTGCTTTCTAGCGAAGTTCCATGAGTTATTGTCAATACCTTCAGTCTGTTTCGGTAGTTGGGTTGCATGGTTTTATTATTCATGTGCGGAGTAATGCTTTGAGTGCGGGATGGAGTAGCTACCATACCACTACTCTTATCATTCGCTCTTGTACATTGAATTGGTGAATTAATGTGATTTCACTCATTCCACGGAAGTTAGAAGTGGCCTTTATCCCTCGATACTTTTACTTCCGTCCTTGTTTTTCCGGAGTGCTCTCTCGAAGAAAGTAATCAATAATCTCTTGTTGGTGGTCTGTCTATTCTAGAATGAGCAAAATCTTCAATTATCTGGTGGAAACAAACGCAAACTCTTTTCTGTCCTCGTCTTTCTACCGATGCTCTACATCCACAAACAAGATGAAAGGAAACTATTTCTCTCTTTGTTTCATCAATTCTTTTTCTGTGGTAAAGCCAATTATGGTTGATGCCATCAGCCGCAAATCTATTGCGTTAGCCTCAAGGCTAAAGAAAGCAATAAGTATATCTACAATAAACTCCAGATCCTCCATATTCTTTGCTTCTCGGGATTCCACCATGTTCTGGCTTCACATCCGTCTCTGGAAGTTATATCTGCGCACCTCAATTGCGTGATCCTTTGGTTCTTACCGGCGCAAGAAGAATCTAATCCGACGATGTCCAACTAAATCTTTCTGTTGATATCAAGGGACTCTATTGTTTGAAGGCAATATTGTTTCCGTACTTCATTTCTCAAATCCGAGAGAAGATACGATGCTATTGTCATAGTGGTTCCAAACCTCTCCAATCTAGCTCTTTTTCTCCCGGCAAGATAAAGATTCATCCTCTCTAGTATCGGTAAATCTTTAATCTTAACGGTGTGCCTTTCTATATCCATGATACATCATCTTGTCCTTTCTTTCACAAGTGGTTCTATTCTTTTATCATGTTTCTTGAGAAAACCAGAGCTATGTTCATCCTATCCTTCTTGTCTCACGACAATCCTTCAACTCTTCTACCCGTTGTTTCTCAAGCAAAACGCAAGACTTGCAACAAGTCTAGCAAGTTTTGCAAGGTGTAGTGGTCGCACCATTCCGTTGTTCATCAACTTGGGAACATGAGGGTCACCTTCGTTCGAACACCCGCCTCTCCTTGTGTGGTTTTCTTTTTCCTAGGAATCTCGGGGCGAGATTCTTGTTTAGTGGGGGAGAGTTGTAGCATCCCAATTGTCTAACAATTGCAATGCTACTAGCCTAGTCTATATATATGCTACTTCCTACATATAATTGTTGCATCATAATCATATCATGATCATGTCATCATGCCACCCTGCATTTGAGCATCATATAAAACCCCTTTTCATTTGGTTCTTCTCTCATATGCATTGTAAATTGTATTTGTCTCTTGATATTGTATTTGGTTCTTGATAAATGCTTGATGCCCAAGTTGAGTTGGGGGCATATCTTTTATTCCACTCCACTACCCTTTCTTTTCACCACCTTACAATTCCACCATCCCATTATCCATGAGCTTGTAATTATTTTTCTTTTGGTATTTAATCTAGCTCATGGGAGATAGGGTGGATCCAATTCTACAAATTCTTTTGCTTGGCCTTATTCCACTCTTGGGAATGCATGAGAATAATGCCATGTTAATATTATTGTTTTCACAAGAATAAACATGGCATTAATTATTTTGCATGGGCCATGCAAGCACCACCACATTCTAGTCCTTTGGTTTTTATATGAATTATTGAGTGGTGTATATCTCTTGGAGCTCTACCTTCTCTCCCAAATCTTTCACCATGTTTGGTTTATTTCTTTTTGGCCTAGTGCTCATCAAGTTTTTCTCACATGTGTATGCCATGCATGACCATGTAAAATCCTTTCCATCTCCATCTTTTGTCCTCCTTTGTTTTATTTGGTTTTTGAGTGAAGCACCTCTATCCCTTTTCTACCACTCCTTTTTGTTTGTTTTGTTTGAGCTAAAACCCTACACCAATTCCACCTATTCTTGTTGATCTAGCTAGATACATGCAAGTATCTAAACCCTAAACCCCCCTACCTCATCTCTCCTCTCTCTAACCTAGCTAACCCAAACCCTAAACCTAACCCCTCATCTAACCCTAGTTACACCCTACCTCACCCTCTCCTCTCACCATGCAGGCCTCCCTTGATGGCCCCACCTGGCCTCTCCTCTCTAGCTAACCCTAGCTACCCACACCTCTCTCACCCTCTCTCTCTACCATGATGACCCCACCTAGCCACCCTACTCCCCCTGGCCGAGCTACCCTCCTACCCCAACCCTAGCACTAGCCCTAACCCGAGCCACTACCTCCATCCGACCCTAGCTCCATGCTACATCCCTTTCTCTCTCTCTCTACCCCTGCCGTGCTGGCCCCACCTTCCTCTCCTCCCTCCCTGGCCTACCTGGCAGCCCCATCACCCTTCCCCTGCCCCTGCCGTCCAGCCCGAGCACGTGAGGAGGAGGGAAAAGGTGGCACCCGAGCCACCTTTTATCTACCCCCTGCCACAGCTGGTCTCTCCCCTCTCCCTCCTTTTCCTCCTTCCCCACGACTCTCCTGCATCTCCCAGATCTGTCCCGAGCCGTGCCCTTCCCCCTCTTCCTCCCCTTCTACCACACATCCACCTCGTCAGCCACCGTCGGTGCCGATCACCAACTCCTCGAGTCAGGCGGCGGGCGTGGTGCTCTGGTTGTCGAGGAAGGCCGTGGAGAACCCCTGCATCACCCCGTACACGCCGTCGCGGAGGAGAAGCACCAGAGCCGAAGATCACCGCCGCCACCGATGCCAAACCCTAGAACCCGGCCGTCTGCATCGTCGCTGATCCCCTGCGTCCCAAGCCGTTCCGCCACCACCGACCCACTCCCGGTGAGCGCCCGAACCTCCCAGACACCTCTGCTAGCCGATCGGTTGCCTGTTCGCGTTGTGCGTTTCATCGAGCGCTCTCAGCGCGGCGAGCTCACGTCGTCGAAGACCGTCCTCTCGTCGCGAGAACCTACCTAGCCGCGCCACAGCAACCTCCCAACAACCCCCAAGCCACCGCAGCGGTAGCCGCCCCCGCGCGCACGCGCGAGGTCGCCAGATCGAGCCCCGCCGCGCCTAGATTCGCGTCTTCAGTTTCGTCAGACAAACCCAGGAAGAAAAACAGTACCGTGTGGCGTTTTCTCGGAAAACCCCCTTCCGTTTTGTTTTCCTCAACCCGCGCTCCTGCCGACCCCACCTGTCTGCCTCTGTGCGGTTTTATAAAAAGGCACCTCTACTTTGCGTTTCTCAACCCGCAGTCCCTGGGTTCGCCGCGTGTCACCGATGCGTCCAACCACTGGCGCGTGGAATCGCTTCACGCTTGCCAGCTTAAGTCAAGATCGCCCACCAGTCAAGGACTGTGGCTAGTTTGGGCTGAGTAATAAAAGTTTCTCTGTTATGCATTTTAGTTAAACCTTTTTCAAATTAATTTAAATTCAAATTCAAATCTGTTTTTAAATAACTTTTAAAATACAATTCCAAATTAAACATGTAATATATGTTTTGAGATCAGAAAAATGTGAGGATTTCAAATATGCCCTCCAAAATATATTTTGAACACTTTAATTTTCGAGTTGATTAAAATTACAATAAAATGCCCTCTTTCTTAATTAATTAATAACTTTTGTTTGATAACTCCAAATTTGACAAATAATATGTCTAAATTGATTAGCTCGACGAGACCTTTCTGTTTATGCATTCCATGTTCTGAATTGCAGCATGCATCATATAAATATAAAGCATACAGCAACTTATTTGAGGTTAAAATGTGACTAAAACACCCTAAAATGCCTTCTTCTTGTATTCCACGCCTCACCCATGCCATGCTACTTTATTGCCATGCAAATTGTGCATCATTCATCATGGCATGATTGTTTGCTTGTCGCATTTTATTCATATACTTGTGCACTTTATTTATGTTGGCCCTTGTTTGTTTGGTTCTTCTTCGAATAGACGCTGAGCAGGGGATATATCAAGAAAACCAGGAGCACTACCCAGATCCTTCTCTCGCTTCAACCGAGCTGCCAGGCAAGCACTACCACATGCTTGCATACATATAGTACCGATTGCCTCTATCTTATTCTTGCATCATTGAGTCGCGATTGCATTAAACTGAATCCCAAGTACTGCATAGCCTTTACTTTTAAACCCCACCGAAGCTTGTTCCTCCATCCCATGAGCCATTACTACAGGAGTTGATTGAGCCATGTGGGTCGTAGAACAGCATGTGTAGGGTATGTGAGTGTCTGATGGATAACGAGGTACCTAAACAACTTAACCTGAGTATTAATGGGATAACTAATGAAAGTGGCACCGGTGAGCAATATCTGCTATTTGGTTTTTCATGCTCACTTGTGTCCCGTAGGACCCCGAGTACTTGATTCCTGTTCCTTGAATATTCGCGCTATCCACATCCGGGAGGCTTATGAACCCCCCCGGAGCCAGAGCTTGATTCATTCTCATTTCTTGGGGCCACAAAGTAGTTTGGGGCTTTATTACTATCCTGTACTTATGCCATGCTTTACTGCTTTATTTACGATTGTGCGAGGAGCACTGCATTCTTAGGATCGTGACACGTTTTCATGTGTCGACAAGCCCAGTCACACTTTCGGGTTCCCGATCGTTTCAGTCCACAAACCTTGAGTCCGTCTCGAGCGGCCAACCGTTGCTTGGGTAGCTTAATGGGGTGGCCCCCTGAAATATTTCTGAATCCTATGATCGCTTTGTCGTGAATGCCTCGTTGGGTTTTGAGTTGGGTTTTCCGAGGTTGATCGAGTGTGTGTTGCTATTTGTGCACCCCTGCAGGGTAAATCTTTCTGAAAGCCGTGTCCGCGGTTATGGACGACTTGGAGCACAGTTTCTCGATCATAGACAGGTATAACTAAAGTACCGCTTTTAATTTGACTAAGTACCTGACTAGTAAATCGTGCAACACTCATGGAATGGACAATAAAACTGCCAGCGGATGGGGGTTGTTAAATCGCTTCCTCGTTGGTAAGCGAGGAGGAGGATGGATCTGTTAATATTACTGTTATAACTGTTGTTGTTAATTCACGGACATCCGTCTATCTTTGGTTAGGAGGATGGTTAGCGAGTATCTATAGAACTGTTAGGTATTATATTTTGCTGTAATGGCGTCACCCCAGGTTGTGTCCCCTTTAGAGGCATAAAGACTTGCTGAGTACCCCTAGGGTCTCACACGATAAATTGTTTGATTCAGATGAGCAGTAACTTCAAGATGGATACTGGGTGGAGGAGACGAACGATGTGGGCAACGATCACTTGGTGTAGAGATTTCGGGAACGGGGATCCGTGAGATCTGTGGGCGGGATGTGTTTATTTATGGGGCATCTTATGACGATTTGCTTCTTATCCGTACTCGGATCTTGTTTGCCGCTTCCGCCTGATACTCTGATGTTTGATGTATGAGGAGATATCCTAAACTATTATATCTATCTAGGATATTTGGATCTTGCCGTATGGCGATGCAATATTTCTATTTCTTTTAGATGGAATGGCTCTGAGGACTATTGTATGGTGGCTTGCATACATACTCGTTTGTGTATGTAGTTGATCCCTTCGCATGCCGATTATGCCGCTCGTTCTTGTCCCGATGTTTGGAAATGGTTAGGACGGCCGAAAGGTCTACCTGTGAGTGGCATTTGGCCCCACCGTACTATTTTAACCATTTCCGCTCATCCAGGCTTGTAACTAAGAGCGTAATTCACCGAGGTAGTTACACTATGCGTAGATCTATTGCACGAGTAGAACACAATGGTTTTGTGGGCGTTGATGCTCGTGCTGTCTTTTTGCTTTTGGTGTACTTTGCATCTTGCGGGATGGTGGGATGAAGCGGCCCAGGCTAACCTTACATGTCATCGCACATGAGACTTGCTCCAGTTGACGATAACTCGTATTGCACAAGTGGCTTTGCGGGTGTCTGTCTCTCCCATCATAGTGTAGATCAATTTACACTTTGCACTTGATAGCACTTGTATAAACGTTGTGGTTCATGTTCGTAGGTAAGATCCGTTCTTATTCGAAAGCCCCAAGCCACGTAAAACATGCAAAGAGGATTAGAGGCGTCTAACTCGTTTTTGCAGGGGTTTTGTGATGTGATATGGCCATTATGTGATTGTGATTATATTTGATGTATGCAATGATCCTTATTGTAATATGGCAACCGGCAGGAGCCTAATGGTTGTCTTTAAATTTTGTTTAAGACCTGCGTGTCTATTCATCATGTAATAGCTTTATTCCAAGTAGTTGTAATAGTTGATGTTGGTGATGGACAACCATGAAGTGGCGCCACGGACCTTGACGCCACGCTGGTGATGATGGAGATCATGTCCATGCTTTGGAGATGGAGATCAAAGGCACAATAAGAAAGGCCATATCATATCACATATTATGAATTACATGTGATGTTAATCCTTTATGCATCTTGTATTGCTTAGATCGCGATGGTAGCATTATAAGATGATCCCTCTCACTAAATATCAAGTAATAAAGTGTTCGTCCTTAGTAGGCACCGTTGCTAAGACTCGTCATTTCGAAGCATCTCGTGATGATCGGGTGTGATAGATTCTACGTGTGCATACAACGGGTGCAAGCCAAATTTGCACATGCGGATACTAAGGTTAACCTTGAAGAGCCTAGCATGTACAGACATGGTCTTGGAACACGGAATACCGAAAGGTAAAGCATGAGTCATATGGATGATATGATGAACATGTTGATTGTTCGCCTTTAAAGCTACATCATCTCACATGATGATCGGACTTGGTGTAGTGGATTTGGTTCGTGTAATCACTAAAACAACTCGAGGGATGTTGTTTTGAGTGGGAGTTTATTTGTAATTTGGATTAGTCGAACTCAATTTATCATAAAAACAATCAAAGTGAATTTTCATAGTTTGTTGTAGTCATTGGCATCCGTTCACCACCTTACGCTTAGTTATAGTTGAGATAGTGGAACTATAGAAATTCTGGATATTTTCTTTACGAACTGGTATCGTATTGTTTTGAGTGTCAATCTAAAGTTTAAAAGTCATGTTGCAAACCTTCAGCAAACTCCATTTACTCTGTGAAGTTTAATAAACAATATTAAATCAAGAGTAACAATTCCAGTGTTAGTATCTAATGTATCATGTTTGCCTCCATGATTCTTGATACTCAAAAGATTGTTTTTAATATCAAGTTTATCTAAGAGCTGAAAGCAATGTTTCAGAAACCATCATATGTGAAAGGTATTGCGATATCTAAAACAATGTGTTGGTTACAACATGATAGAGTATACGTCCTCATATTTGATGAGAATTTGTGAAGGTTGGAGGCATGGTCGTCCTAATCCTCCAAAAGGTTTTGGAAAAGAAACATTATACTCACAATTCACCTTTATAAGCTATAGCAGCTTGATCATGAAAGTTGTCATGATAAGGATGAATAAAAGATGTAAGTAAAATGTTTACTACACTAAAAGATTACTAAAGAATGGAACTTTGAAAGAATGCCAAACATTTGATGAAGGTGATCCACTTTAAAGTGTAAGTTAAAAGGTATTAGTATTTGACTATACACACTTTGTACTATCTGTCATGTGAATGACACCACTATTGATGTTGATAGATTCTTTTAAAAGAAAAGGAATTGTTGAAAGAGAATCTATAAAATATTTGGCAGAAAATAAAAGATTGGAGATGTCCAACTTAGGTATATAGAAGATACATGTTATGGCTGTATTCCTTGGTTGTTAAACAATGTGGTTCTGCGGTATTGGATACCGAATTGGTTGGTATGAAGTGTCATACAGGACAACACAATTCATGAATTGCAATGGCCTAAGTAACTAGCAAGAGAATACGTGATGATGTTCATCGAAAACAAACAAAGGGTTGTTGTGTTGCTCGTTAACATCAAAGCTTGCCTTCAAGATTTGTTTCAATAATTGTTATTTTGATCAGGTATTATGACGACAAAAGGTTGTTCAAATAATTACCGTATTCCATAATAGATGGATGATATACAAGTCTGGTTGGAGAAATAACGACCATAAAACTAATGCTAAAATGTTGCAAGACAAATGATTGAAAGATCACTTGCGAAGTGACATCGCCGTTTAAATTATATTGAAAGGGATACATGAAGAAACTCCATGTTGATGGATTTTTGGAGTCTTTGATTTTGATCAAATGATGCTTGTGGTACTTTCCTGGAGATAATTAAAACTCCGCTCGTAGGCGAAAAGAGAAACGGACGACTAACTGATTGGAATTTGTACATATTGATGTATATAGTTCATTATGTGTAGTCGTGGGCGATGGATTTGAACTTCATATGCTTTCTCCGAAGATTTGAGTGAGTATATGTATATACTTACTCAATAAGGAAGAAGTATGAAACATTTGAAAATGTTCAAAGACTTTCAAGATGAAGTGGAAAATTATTGTAACAAGAAAATAAAAAAGGTTTATGATTGGATCATAAAGAAAGATGTTTGAGTTACAAGTTTAGCAAAACACCTAAGATTTGAGCAATCGTTCCATGGATTTGCATTTACCAAAACACCATAGGAGTATGGAGTGTTCAAGATATGTAATGAAACCTTGTTTAACATGATAAGATCAAATGTGTCATTTATAAAACTGCCATTATATTTTAAAGACTAAAGCTTTAGTGACTACCGCTTTTACACTGAAAAGAGCTCCATCGTGATCTGTTGAAATGACACCATATAAGTCATGGTTTGGGATAAAACCCAGGTTGTCCTTTCTTAATTTTTTTGGTATGCTAGGCATAAGTAAAGTGTTTACAACCAAAGTCGGATGAGCATGTCTTTGTAGGTTATTTCGAATAACCATTGGGTATTCCTCCATAACACCAAAGACAAAAGTGTTTGTCGCTTAGAATGTCGAGTTTCTTGAGAAGGAATTTTTGGTGAAAAGTCAAGTGGGAGGACAATAGAACTTTGACAAGGTTGTTGAACCTTGGCTAATATGTGCTGAGTTGCGCAGCATCGGTAAGTGTCCCGGAGGTAGCAACAATGCTCATGGCTCACGTGCCTCAAAGGTTGTGGTCACGGAGATCTAAGTTCCTATTGAACCAAGTAGGTCAGGTAAGTAATCAAATGCCAAGATTTGAGAGTTAAATCATTGTTGTTTTACAATGATGAACCGACTACATGCAAATAATCAATGATGGGCCCTGACTTAGTTAAGTGGCTTGAAGCCATAAAATCCATGATAATTCCATACATGAGAAATCAAGCTTTGAATTTGAAAGACCCTCTGGAAAGGTGCAAGACCTTACAGTCATATATGGATCTATAAAGAAATAGACATGGATGTTTCACATCTATGAAATAGTCGACATGTCGGAAAGAGTTTGCGACAATGTTCAAGGAATTGACTATGATAAGATTTGATCTTTCATAGCGATATTTAGTCTGGACGGATTAATGTAGCAACCACTACATATATTTTGGTATATGGTAGTTGAACAAACAAAACAAGTTCTTCTAATAGAATGGTTACCTAGGACGTGTACATGACACGATCCAAAGGGTTTTGTTAATTCAAAGGATGCTAAAAGAGTATGCAAAACTTCAATGGTTGAAGTGAGCATCGCGGAGTTGGAATCTTCACCGTGATGAAACCTTTAAAAGGTTTAATTTCATCAGAGACGATGAAGATGTTTGCATTTTGCAAGAAATTAAGTGGGAGCGCTAAGACATATTTCTAATACATTATGTGAAAGACATACTGTTGATTAGAAATGATGTATCTTTTATTGACACATGTTAAGAATTTCATTTCGATGAAAGACTTAGGCATAACCCAAGAATTAGGCATCAATGTCTATATGGATAGATTGAGGCGCTAATATGGTTTTGCCAAATGTACATAGATGAGATGTTGAATGAGTTCAATATGGAAACAACAAGAAAGGTTCTTGATGCACGGAAAGGACTGAATCAAGATTCAAGTGTGTTGACACGAGATTCAAGTGTTTTGACACATGGTGAAATCACAAGAATATTTTGATCAATCATTCTTTGAGATGTACACATCCAGATATGTCCTATGCTCTAAATGTTATGAGCATATACCAGAATGACTCATAAGATGATCATTGGACAATAGTAGGGATATTCCTATGATCTTTGGAAGAACTAATAATATATTATTTATATAGTGGTGACAAATAGTTCATTGTAAATTGTTACATTGATACTAGTTTTGTCACAAATTAAGTTTATCTCAATTTAAACTATGGGTGGCACAATGTAATGGAAAGGAAGTTCCATAACGGATTTGGTTGAGTACCAAAGTTAAAACATTGTGACAAATACTACAACAAAAGGCTAAGTATATGACTACTATTGTAGCAGCAAATGAGGGCATTTGCGTCAAGTAGTTTGTTATCAAACTAGGTGTGGTTCATAGTGGGATAATACTATGAAGATACATTGTATGACAATTGTATCAACATGATTTAATCCCAAGGAACTAAAGGTCTCACCAAAGGACCAAATTTATACAATGCCATCTCATTGGAGAATGAGTAATGCGTAGAGACGCAAGGACATGCAAATACACACGGACCTGGAAGTGTCAGATCCGAAGATTATGTTTACCACTAGCAATAGTGTCTATACAACACCAGAAAGCCATAGGTGTTGAATGCACAAGTTTTTAACTAGATTATTGACTCTAGTGCAAGTGGGAGACTGTTGGAGATATGCCTAAGAGGCAATAATAAAGTGGTTATTATTATATCTTTATGTTTATGATAAATGTTTACATCCCATGCTATAATTGTATTAACCGGAAACATTAATACTTGTGTGTTTTATAAACATAAAAGAGTACCTAGTAAGCCTCTTGTTAAGCTAGCTTGTTGATTAATGGATGATCATGGTTTCCTGATCATGGACATTGGATGTCATTAATAACAAGATCATATCATTAGGAGAATGATGTGATGGACACACACCCATAGTAAGCATAGCATAATATCAAGTCATTACGTTCGTTTTGCTACAAGCTTTCAAATGCATAGTAACCTAATCCTTCGACCATGAGGTTAAGTTAATCACCATCACCGGATGGATACTTTGATGACATCAAACACCACTTTGTAACTGGGTGGTTATAAAGGTGTCATTGGGTATTCTGAAAGTATGTGTTGAAGCGCATGGACCAAGATTGGGATTTGTCCATCCATATGACGGATAGATATATTCTGGGCCCTCTTGGTGGAATGTCATCTAGTTAGCTTGCAAGCATGTGACTAGGTCACAAGGGATGACATATCATGGAATGAGTAAAGAGTACTTATCGAGAGAGGTAGAACTAGGTATGGAGATACCGACGATCAAACCTCGGATAAGTAGAGTATCGCGTGACAAAGGGAATTGGTTTCATATGTTAAATGGTTCTATCGATCATGAAGTCATCGTTGAGTATGTGGGAGCTGTTATGGATCTCCAGATCCCGCTAATGGTTATTGATCGGAGATGTGTCTCCATCATGTCTACATGTTCACGAACCGTAGGGTGACACACTTAAGGTTCGAAGTTGTTTTAAATAGATATGGAATGTGCGTTGGAGTCCAAATGTTGTTCGGAGTCTCGGATTGGATCCGGGACATCACGAGGAGATCCGGAATTGTCCGAGGAATAAGATTCATATATTGGGGATCATTTTCTAAGTTAGGAAATGTTCCGGAGTATTTGTATGGGGATTCTAGAAGGTTTCGGAATGTTCCGGAAGGTTCTAGAAGATTTCTTGGAGTTTACTTGAAAACCAAGAAAGGATCAAGGAATCCTTGTGGGGTAAGACAAGGATTCGTGGGGGAGTAGGACTCTCCCCCCACCTCCTTGATCCGCCGACCAAGGGAGAGGGGAGTCCTACAAGGACTCCACCTCCCCATGGCGCCTCCCTCCTTTAAATAGAGGGGTGGAGGCACAAGCCCCCTTGCCCCTTCTATTCTCTAGATCTCAAGTTGCCTCTCTCCTCCTCCTCCCCTCTACTCTGGCTTAGGCGAAGCCCTGCAGAATTCTCTACTCCACCACCACCACCACACCGTCGTGTTGCTGGGATTCTGTGAAGAGATCTACTACCTCCGATGCTCGCTAGAACAGGGAGAGGAAGGTCTGCTTCGATTCCGCACGTGTGATCGACTACGAAAGCGCTGCCGGAACGCGGCGCCGGAAGGATCGTCTACTCGATCTTGAGAACGGCAAGTGACCGACTACATCAACCACGAGATCCAATCTCGTAATGCTTTCGGGTCTACAAGGGTTAGTACAGATCTATCTCGTTGCACATGTCTAATAGATTAGATCTTGGCTTTTATATAGATTAGATCTGGGTTTTGTTCGTTCTTGCGGTAGAATTTTTTTGTTTTCCATGCTACGAACCCATCAAATTTACCTCCTATTGAAGAGTTATGTAAACCTATTCCCTACTCATCCATTATCGAGGTACACTCTCTCCAACACTTTGATGAAGTTGATATACCTTACTCTAAACCTCCTGATCAATGCTTAGAAGAATTCGATATCTTTATTGTTAAGCAGGATAATTTTAATAAAAGGGTGAAAAATCATCTAATGGAAAACACCAGAGATATTGTTGAGTTGAAAGATATTGTGGAAAGAACCTCTAATGATGTTAAAATGATTGTTAAACACTTTCAAATGGTTCAAACTCAAATAGATCAACTCGTTAAAGTACAAAAAGACTTGCTAGTTAATGCTGCTAAAGAAAAACATGCTTATAAAATTAGAACTAGAAGTGGTGCTGCTACCTAGGATCCTCTATATCCTGAGGGGCATCCCAAAAGAATTGAGCAGGATTCTCAACAAGCTGAAAATAGTGGCTCTACTCGTAAGAAAAGAAAAAATAAACATAAAACTACTGTATAACCCTCTAAACCTGCTAAAGATTCTAATAGTATATCTATCTCTGATGCTGAAACCGAAAGTGGTAATGAAGAAAATGATGTTCCTAATGAAGAAAAAGTTGAAGAAGAACCTGAAAAGCACACTAAGAGTACTAAATACACTAAAGAAGATTTTATTGCTAAGAAACATGGTAGTGAAAGAGAGCCTTGGGTCCAAAAACCTATGCCTTTCCCTGATAAGAAACACAAGTCAAAGGAAGATGAACACTACAATAAGTTTTGTGAGTGGATGAAACCTTTATTCTTGCAAATTCCTTTGACAGATGCTATTAAATTGCCTCCTTACTCAAAGTATATGAAGGATATTGTCTCTAATAAAAGGAAGATCCCTAATGAAGAAATCTCTACTTTGCTTGCTAATTATTCCTTTAATGGTAAGGTTCCAAAGAAACTTGGAGACCCCGGGATTCCAACTATCCCTTGCTCTATTAAGAATAGTTATGTTAGAACTGCTTTGTGTGATTTGGGAGCTGGAGTTAGTGTTATGCCTTTCTCCCTCTATAAGAGATTTCAACTTGAAAAACTAATACCAACTGATATATCTTTGCAAATGGCTGATAAATCTACCACTATTCCTGTTGCTATATGTGAGGATGTACCTGTTCAAGTGGCTCATAATTGCTTGATATTAACTGATTTTGTTGTGCTTGAAATGCTTGAAAATGATAATATGTCTATTATTCTTTGGAGACCTTTTCTTAATACTGTAGGAGCTATTATTAATTGTAATCAAGGAAAGGTGACATTCAATGTTAATGACAAGGAACATACTGTCTATTTCCCCAAGAATATTGATAGGACTTATGGTTTAAATTCAATTGAACATGTTGAGGGCATTCAAGTTGGAGAAATATATTGTCCCATACCAAGAGAAAAATATGAAACTATTATGATTGAGACCATTGCTATCAAGGTTGAGGTAACATAATCATTAGTGGAACACAAAGTTTTGTTTCATATAAAATTGTTTTGGTAACAAGACCTGATCAACCTTCTTAACAAAAGGATTTTAATGAACAAAACAATGTTTTCACCATGATTATCTTTGTTTACTTTTATTTTTATGCCTAACTTAAAGGCGTTAAAGAAAAGTACTTATTGGGAGATAAACCAAAAGTTTTAGATGAGTCTTGGAAGTTATTACTTCAGTAATAACCGCTCCTTATCCTTTTTATTTGCTTTTTGTGCCAAGAGTAACCTCTAATGAGAGAGAAGTAATGATTAGGAAAGTTGCTGTCCCGAAACAGATTTCTATGCTTCACCATAAAAATTCGTGTAAAATCTCTATACGTCCTTTTGAGGCGTTAATTTTTGTGCTTCTGCCCCAGATTGTTATATAACTTTCATTAGTTCAACACTTTTTGATTTGAGCAACAGAAGGTCTTCGAAAAAATTCGTCTTTACCTGCTGGTCTGTTTTGACAGATTTCTGCCATTTTCTGCATTTGCTTCTTGTTGGTTCCTTTTTGAGTTCTTTTGGGGAATTGAGCTTTTTGAGGGAAGTGCTACAGTATCTTGTGTTTTAATGGAGGTTTTATTGGTGTTAGAACTGAACCTAAAGACCTATTATCTTGAGTGCACTAATGTTGCTAATAAAAATTGTGTGAAGTTTTGTATGAAGGGAAAAATTTAGGTGTATGGAAGGAATGAGTAATGAGATGAAGGATGGACTAAAGCTCAAGCTTAGGGATGCCACGCGTGTCACCCCAAGAAACATCAAAGAAGTACAAGCGTCAAAGCTTGGGGATGCCCAAGGCATCCCCTTCTTCATCAATAAAAATCTCAGGTTTCTTCCAAACGCTTCATTTTTATTGTTTCATGCACAATTGTGTTGTTCTTGGAGCGTCTTCTTTTTCATTTTTGTTTTGGTTTATCATTTGCTTTGTTTGCTTAGTTTGCTGAATAAATTGGTTGGACCCCCTCTTTCATACATTGGTTTTCAAATAGTTTGGTTTGGTTTGGAAAAGAGTAGGAAAGTTCATGCTTAAGTGGTAAAGAGAGCTTGTTTTTGACTGTGGCCTATGCTTTGTCATGCCATGATTGATATTATTTTGGCTTTATGCTTAGTATTCTTTGCTGTAGCATGACTTGTTATAAACAATTGAGATTTCTTAATGTGCCTTGGATTAATCATGCGTTGTTTTAGCATATTAAAGCATAGTATAGTGGTATTCTCCTTTGATGCTTTATTTGGGTTGACTTGGCGCATGCTCACACCATGTTATGACTATCCAAAGTCACCTTAGCCTTTATGATCCTTTAGTTTTCAACTTGTAGTATCACTTTATGCTTTGATCAATGATGTTTTGTCGCTCTGCATGATTATGGCCATTATTGCTCTCTTAGTTTGTCGCTCCCAGTCTTTTCCTAGCCTCCATAACCAAGTATGAGTTCCACTCATGCATCCAACTACCTAAATCAAGTTATTCCAAAGAGTCCACCATACCTACCTACTAGCATATGATATTCCAAGTATATTCATGCTTTTGTTTATCTTCCAAATTAAACTTATTATGAGAAAACTAGTGATTAAAGCTCTCACGAACTTGATGGCACACTTTAATTTTTTGCATTTAATAAACCTAAACCATTGGGTCCTTCTTTGTTGCGTATATGATTGCGCTTTATAAGTTGAAATTAGCAGAACCATGTATCATGGGGAACGCTTTCAACATTGCACTTGTACTTTGTACCCCGTTGATACCATGTTCTTTTGCTTATGAATCCCGGTGGTGTGAAATAAAAGTGGAACTTGTAAAATCATGGAGTTTGTATGTGTGCTAGAGAAACGCCTGGGCCGCTAGCCTAAGCCATGCCTAATCATGGTGGAAACTTGCAGCATCACCATAATGAGCACTCTATGAAGCATCCTCAATAAAAACCTATGCAAATAGCAAATAAAAAGATCGCTAAGATGCTCATGGTCTGCTTGCCTTGTCATTTTGATTATGGGATAGCTCCTGTATCATGTGCAAGGGGTACCCCATTGGTGGTTCTTTATGATACACATGTACTTACAATGACAAGAGCTTACTCGTGACTAAAGTTGAGTAGCATGAGGTTCGGTCTTCGTAAGTAAGGGGCATGAGATTTCGGTTTATAACTTGTCAAGCATATCCTCTTAGTTGTGTCACTTTAACCTTAATCACCTTCAAGATGCTTATGATAGGGGCAATGAGAGCTGAAAGCTATAAGTACCATAATTTTTGGAAGCTCTTTATGAGACTTGAATCCCTACTTCCTTCTATGAAGACCTTTCTTCCACTTATATATTGAGTCTCCACCTTCTATCTTTATGCACCTACTTTGAGAGCATAGTGGCCATTCTTAGTTCTATGTGCATTGTCCCAAGACTTGTTGATTGATGCATACCTTGATATTGCTTGTTTTAAACTATTTGTATCTAGTCACTCTTATAAACTTTGAAGGTGTCATATGCATTTATGTCTGCTACTCTATGAGGGACAAGCTGAATACTACTATGCTATGTTTTCTTTATGTGAAACAAACAAACGTCTTGCAAAGCATTGTTATTCATGAATCTTTTGTTTGTGCCTTTTCATGTTGCATCATAGTTTCTTTGTCTTACTGCTAGAACTTTGTCTTTCATGTTATGATTGAAGTACTATGATCCTAGCTTTGAATGTTTTACAAATACTTTGATCAAGTTTATGATGGTGCATGTCACCTCAAAAATTATTCTTGCTTTTTATCACTTACCTACTCGAGGACGAGCAGGAGTTAAGCTTGGGGATGTTGATACATTGCAAATATATCTATAATTTTTGATGTTCCATGCTTGGTTTTATCTAGTTTCTTATGTTTTGTCCACACTTTGGAGTACTTTTCATATGATTTCTTGGACTAACCTATTAACAAGAGCCACAGTGCCAGCTTCTTGTTTTCTGCTGTTTTTGGTTCCAGAAAAGTCAGAAAATGAATATTCTCGGAATTGGACGGGACAAAAGCCAAAAATCCTATTTCACTAGAAGACTCTCGGAGCCAGAATATGAGACGGAGTGGGGCTGGGGCCCAACCACACCACCTGGCCAGGCTGGCCGCGCGCCAGGTGGTCTAGCCCCAGTGCACCCTCGTTCTCCCTCTTCGCCTATAAGAAGACTTCTGACCTAAAAACTCTAGGGGGTTTGACGTTTTTCCAGAAGGAGTTCCGCTCCGCCGCCACCACCAGATTCCACGAAACAGCACCAGAAACTCCGTTCTGGCACCCTGCCGGGACGGGGAATTGGAGGAGATCATCGCCATCATCATCACCATCGCTTCTCCATTGACCATCCATGTTTCCCCCATCTATGCGTGAGTAATCCCCCGCTATAGGCTATGGGGATGGTAGGGATTGGATGAGATCGTTCATGTAATGGCATCAGATTGTTAGGGCATGATGCCTAGTATCTTCTATTAGTGCTTTATGACTTTGTTGCGACTTGTTGTGCTTAATGCTTGTCACTAGGGCCCAAGTGCCATGATTTCAGATATAAACATGTTATTGATTCATTATGATAGTATTGTTTTTGGTCTTACCTGCAAGTTGTATACACACGTTGTTGTCCAGAACCAATGGCCCCGAAGTGACATAAATTGGGATAACCGGAGGGAATGGCTTTGATGTGAGGATCACATGTGTTCACGGAGTGTTAATGCTTTGCTCCGGTGCTCTATTAAAAGGAGCACCTTAATTGCCAGTAGTTCCCTTGAGGCCCGCTGCAAACAATTTGGCGGGACAAAAGATGTTGTGCAAGTTCTCATTGCGAGCACGTATGACTATATATGGGACACATGCCTAGGATTATCTAGTACTTGGATGCTTTATCTTATTTATCTGCAATTGCCCTATGTTCTGATTGCTATGTGAATTGTCTTGTCCATGCAACGCCCGTCCATCCATCCCTATGCCTACCGCACTCGAATCCTACTGTTTACTGCTGTTGTTACTATAGTCTTTACTTTACTATTGCTGTTACTTTACTATTCCTACTACAAAACTATTGCTACTGATAAACTGCTGTGAGCAAGATTGTTTCCAGGTGCAGCTGAATTGACAACTCAGTTGTTAAGGCTTATAAATATTCTTTGGCTCCCCTTGTGTCGAATTAATAAATTGGGTTTCACTTCCCTCGAAAATACTGCGATACACCCCTATACTTGTGGGTCATCACCTTCGGGCTTACCTTCCACTAGATGAGAGGGTGCAACATCAAGTGCCACCTCTTTATTAACATCATGTTCTGGTGGTTTAGGTGGAGGCTCTTTGAGTGGAGTTACCTCCACATTATCTTTTGGAGAACCCTGCAAAATGTTAGATTCTTCCATGACAGCTTTAATCCGCCCAACAATAAATTCATTATCATGGAAGTTATCTTGGCAATAGCAGAATATAGGGTGAACTTCTTTATAGATCATATCAAGTGGTTTACTTTTTACCTGTATATCTCTTAAACAAAATAACAACTCTTTGCAACTAGTAAAAAGCACAAATTGTAATGTGTACTCCCCAGCAAGGCATTTAAACTCATCTCTATTATAGTCTGCTAGTTTAGTATCAAAATTATACTTACATTGATAATTGAGGTGATCTGGAGATTCGCAACAATCACAACATAATTGATAAGAGGCACATAGTGTGGACGAATACTTGTCCACCCAAGTCAACCATTCTTTTAATATGCCTTTCCTCTTATGAATATCTCCCAAAGTCCTTCCCTTTGACTCCTCCATTATAGATTTCATCTATTGGAAGGTAGTTATCTTGGAAGACATGATTAGTAACAAATATTTTATGGGTTTTTGTTTTGTAAACAAAAGAAAAAATACAAATGCAGCAAATAAATAAAGCTTAAAACAAAATCTAGCAAAACTAAAATAAATAAACAAAAGCTAAAAGACCTACAACGCTTAGCTCCCCGGCAACGGCGCCAGAAAATAGCTTGATGACTGCAAGTGAACAGATCATTTGTAGCTAGTTTTGAAATAAAGATATCGATCCCACAGGAAGCAGGAGTCTGAAGTCTAATAATTCTTTGAACTAAATGCTGAAATAGTAATGCTAAATAACGTTCTAAGTAACAAGATAAAATGCGAGTTTTGTGTAAAAGATATTTTTGGGTTTTCAAATAAGAGAACAATAAGTAAACTAAAGCTGTAAGTAAACAAGAGCATGCAAGTATGATTACTAAAGTCTGCAAGATGATGGAAAAAGTTCTCAGGGAGTAGTGGATCCACCACCAGAAATTAGAAAGAGTGATCAAAATTATTATAATGAATAAGACTATTTATGATATGTGTGGGAGGAGCTCCATATATGGACGAATAAGCAGCAACCACTACACATATCATCCGTCATAACCACACCAGATAGCAATCGACATCAATCGAATTACTGCACTATTAAGGGACTTTACTCCGTAGGATGTATCCCATGGCATGGACAATGTTCCGTGAGTTCTCCTTGGTTCCCAAGTTGATACGTAAGGAATGACAATAGGTTTATAGTCACCATAAGTGCTATCATCCCTCCATCTACCAACAAGTAGTTCCCTCCATCTAGTCCTCAGTGAGGCAAATATTGAGTGGCGCGCTTCACCCAACATCAAGATGAAGGAAATCTAACATAGAGGCATAATGAACAATATCACATAATACTCTTTGTCTCAATTCAATCTCATACTAGGGTTTCTCCATCTCCCCAAGAACAAAGGAAACTACTCACACATGAAGGCAATCAACATCACGAATAGAATATATATGAAGTATGATGATACAATTGAAGACAAGTGCAAATCCAAGATTCAATCTAGAATTACAACAAGTAACCAAAGGGGATCGGTGATGGAGACGTTGTTGATCAGGATGATGATGTAGATCGATGTGGAGGCCTTCAAGATCCTAGTCCCTTCTCCTCTTGTGTGATGGTTATGGTGTAGATCTGATTGGAGGCAGCTATGGCGGTGGCACGGCGGCAGGGCTCCGCCGTGGTGGAGCATATGGCTTGGTGGCTCTCTCTTGGGTCCTCCCTCCTTTATATAGGCCTTGGGGGTGCCCTAGGGTTCCCCAATACCGTCATATGACTTAGGGAAGGTTCTGGAGCTTCTTTGGGGTGAAATCCCGTCATTTGCGACCTTTTTCGCAACTATACGACGGGAACTATACGGCCGGAAAAGTGCTTCCCGCCGTATAGTTGCTCGTCAAACCTTCAGGTTCCGAAGTGTTTTTGCCGCCGTTTCTTCATACGAACTCCGATTTGGGTGTTCTTGGGCTCGTTGGATTCATATCATCGAGGGATACAATCCAATGGTCTTGGATATTTATTTTGAGAAGTTGGAAAATTCACTTTTTACAACACCCAAATGGCTAAGTCTGGTCCCTACAACTCCTCCATACTATGCTCTCTTTGTTACTTTTGCCTTTGTTTTATAGTCATCATAAACACCTACACACATGTCATAGACAAAGAAAGTGATAAAATTCTATCTAATCTACTAAATGTGCAAAGCTCATATGAAAGTAAATGAGAACTAGAAGTCATGCATATAAGGCATAGCTATAGCTAGAAGAAACATGATGTGAGAGATAAATGACACATTTTATATGGCTAAAAGAGGTGGTATTTCACAGCCATCAACAGGGAAAGTAAAAGCAATACAACGTGATGAGGATCGCCATAGTGTGTCACCACCCGGATTTTTAATCCCAGATGCCCGTTATGCCATACCTCGCAATCCCAGGATTACCATTTTTGCGAGACATAAGGGATTGGATATCACAGTACATCATCCATTACAAACCATACATAAGGTCTTACACAAATAAGGATCTCATGATCCAGTCTTTAATACAACAAGCAGCGGAAATAAAAGATAAGCGTAGCGGTGAGGTCCATCTTCAGGGGCACAGGCAATGCTGATGAAGGCAGATAGTCCTAGTTATCATATCCGTCCTGATGACCATCCTCTTGATAGTCTCCTTCATAGTCTGGCCATGAGAATAGCCAGGGACAAAAGCCATAAGTACTCTTTAAGTACTCGCAAACTACTATTAACAGGTACTATAGTTCTAAGTTAAAGTGCTAAATCTAAATTTAACTCTAAAGTTAAGTTTGAAAGCTAAGCTGAGTTCAGAAGCAAAGAAAGATAAAGTAAAGTTCTAGAATCACTTAAGTTGGGAAGCTATTATCATAAACACAACCCTGTTGTGGTCAAGTCAAGATTCATCATTCACTTCAAGTTATTTAGAAAACATCTGACAACGAAACAGTATGGCCATTCCAACTGTCCATAACCGCGGATGGTGGCTATTCGAATAGTTTGACACTCTGCAGAGGTGGTACACTTTCACCACAAGATTTGATACATCTGTAGGGGATAACCCTGAATCATCATACTTAGTATGCAGATAATCAAACATAACCTTCCCTTTACACACCCTAGTATAAGCACCTCTCCTATGAGCATGGCCTCCCAACCATGACCATCAGTCATCTTGGGCACTGCATAGGTGGACATCATGAGAGGTAGCCTCATCTCAAACCTCTCCTGCGAGGGAAGTAATACTAATGCATATAAATTTCTAGCTAAGCCTTACCCAATTCAGGTAATGTGGTTGTACGGTAAATTTGAAATGGTATCGCATCCGAATCCAACCATCAGTTTTATAAAAGGGTTAAGGCTCATGCCTCATCATTTTCATCATCATAAACCAGTTGTGTTTCTCAACACATGTCAAAACATCTCAATAGAATGACTCATCATTCCAAGGTTTTCACAATTCATTTTCACCAATTGTTCCCATCTAAAGTGACTCAAGTTTTTGATCTACTCTAAATTACTAAGTTAAGAGTGTTCACTAAGGTGGAAGTGATGGGTTCAATCTCATGCCATAGAATGACATCTAAGTAGGTCAAGTTTTATACTTTTTATGCTACCTTGAAAACAAGTAAAGAACTTTGTGTAAACTAAGGGAGGTAAAACTTGTCAATAAGACTTGAGGTACTAATAGTTAAAGGGGGTGTGATCAAAGCATGCTTAAGGCATCTTTGCTAAACCATCTAGTTTGTTTCTAGTTTGCTAAGCACTAAACTTGCAAGGGTTAATCTTGGGTATTGCTAGCTTGCTAAGGGTAGCTTGCACTGTTAATGGTGGATTGCCTTGGTTGGTGTAGTGGTTGAAGTTTTCTTCGTCTTCGTCTTGATAGCACTCCTCCTCCTCGTAAGCTTGGTCGGTACTATCTTCTATAACAATACAAACGGAGTAGATAATCACCAAACAATACTTAACTAGGCTAGATAGCATTCTAAGACACACAATTGATGATCTATTATCATCACAAGTTTAATTCAATAGTTTCAACCTTTTTATTTTAGAAAAGTAATTTCTACTCATTGAAAAATTAACTAACATTTAATATTCACCACTTAAAACATGGGATCATATGGACACATGTCCTCACCACATATTCTAACATGTGGGAATGAGATTTAAAGGTTGGATCAATATTACTTTAGTTTAAGTTCATTATTTAATGATGTAAAGTGACTAGAAATGCCTATATAGCATTATTTTGGTACTAGTCCAAAGTCATTGCATGTAAACCTTAATATTATTACATATTTATATAGATATGATGAAATGTAAACGAACTGGAAGACGACGGCGAGGCGAGGTGCAGTTGCGGCGGAGCTTGGGGTGGTCGCAATCAGCGGCGCCCTTCTCCTCCAGAGGCGGCTGCTCCGGCTCCAATTCCGGCGAGCTGCTGCTCCCCTTGCTCCTGCTAGAGGTGGGTGAGGTTCAGAGAGGTGAGGGGAGTGGAGTGGTGTGGAGAGAAGAGGCTGGGGAGGGCTCCTTTTATAGCCGCGACGGTGAGACCGAGCGGGATGGGCAGGCGATGGTGGCGACATGGCTACGGCAGGGTAGAGGCATGGCTGAGGGTGGTGATCGATGGGCGGTCCCCTGGCGGTGCTCTAGGAATTGAATGCGGCCGTAGGGGCGGTGGCATGCGGTCTGGGCGAGGTGGCGCTCTGAGCGGTAGAGGCGGCGGTGTCCATGGCGAGCGGTGGCTGTGAGGCGTTGGGCGGCCAACGGGGGTGTCTGGGGTGTTCTCCAGGTCGTGGCGGAGCAGCAGGCGCGGCCTGCGGCCAAGGGGCGGTCTGTGCGAGCGGGGACAGAGCATGCTCTAGGGGCAGCACCGGCATGGTGCGGTGGCACTGGGCGCGTGGTATCCTCGGTGGTCCACTGCAGGGCTGGGATCAGGCAGGGGACAGGGGGTGGCGGTGAGGTGTGAGCTACCTCCTAGACATGGAGAGAGAGGCGGGAGAGGGCTACTGCGGTGAGTGCATGGTCGGCCAGCGAGAGGGGGCTCGGCATGGTAGGGCAGTGCATCTAGGAGGTAGGGAAGAGGCTGGGGTTGGTCTGGTTAGGCTTGAGGGGGACAAAGATGATCAAAGCACATTAAAATTGCTAGACAAAATCATCTCAAAACAGTATTATTTAGGCCAATATGATCTTGCCAGCAAGATGTTTGATGAAATGGCTGAAAGAGAAAAAGTTTTGAATTTTGGTTTCAATTTTTTTTGAGTGATCTCCACTAGTGCTAGGTAGTCTCTGGTTGCAAGGGTTTTGAAAGTGGAGCTCAAATGGATGGGTTTTGAAATAGGGGTGATCTATGCATATGCATTAGATTCAATTTTCAAATGCCAATTAAAATAAGTAAAAGAATGTTTTTAGCAGATCCAAAAGTGGGCCTTGGTACCTCATTATGTGTACTAGCAAGGGGTACAAAGATCAAGAATTGTTTCTGTTAAGAATTGAGTGCTAGGAACACTCAAAGTAGTGTAGTGGATTAAAATGGCCACAATGAACATTCCTCCTTTTTAATTCTTTTTGATTTGATTTTCTTTAGGAAAAGTTTGGGAATAATGTAGATGATGTTTAAATCACCTAAGAAACATTTTACAAGCATTGGATCACACAATCATGGCAATTCAAAACAACTCCTATTTTAAATGCACACACATATGAATGCTTTCATTTTAAATTTGGAAAAGTTTTTGTTAACCCCATTTTTGGTTGATTTAGATCTTGATAAGCTTGGATTGAAGTTTTTGGGATGTTACAAACCTTCCCTCCTTAAACAAAATCTCGTCCCGAGATTTACAAAGAAAACTAGGAACTAAAGAGATCTAGGAACTCTGTCCTAATGTAATCTTCGCGCTCCCAAGTGGCTTCTTCCTCGGTATGGTTGCTCCACTGAATCTTGAGAAACTTGATGCTCCTGGTCCTGGTGGTTTTGTAGGCTTCTTCTAAGATACGGATGGGTACTTCCTGATAGGTCAGGTCATTGTTGATTTCCACAGCTCTGTGATCGATGTTCTTGAAAACTTCAGACTTCTCAGGCACTTCAAAGCATTTGCAAAGTAACGAGATATGGAACACATTGTGGATGGCTGACATCTCTTCAGGCAGTTCCAGTTGATACGATACTTCTCCTTGGTGGTTCAGAATCTTGAAAGGTCCGATATATCTGGGGGCTAACTTTCCCTTCCGACTAAAGCGTTGAGTTCCCTTCAATGGTGAAACTTTGAGATATACAAAATCTCCGACATTAAAAGTCAGGTCTCTCCTTCTCTTGTCAGCATAACTCTTCTGTCTGGATTGGGTGGTCTTGAGGTGTTCACGGACTTTGTGAACTTTCTCTTCTGCTTCTCGGAGAATGTCGGGTCCAAAGATCTGACTCTCTCCTACTTGCAACCAATTCAAAGGGGTACGACACTTTCTTCCGTATAGGAATTCAAATGGTGCCATCTGCAAACTAGCTTGATAACTGTTGTTATATGAGAATTCTGCGAAAGGCAGGCAGTCTTCCCATTTTGATCCGTATTCCAACACACAAGCTCTAAGCATATCCTCCAAGATCTGGTTGACTCTCTCAGTTTGTCCATTTGTTTGCGGGTGATAAGTAGTACTGAAGTTCAACTTGGTTCCTAATCCTTCCTGAACTTTCTGCCAAAATCTTGAAGTAAACTGGGTTCCTCGATCTGATACGATGGTCTTGGGGGTTCCATGCAGACTAACAATCCTAGCAATATACATCTCTGCTAGCTTTGCACTCTGGTAGGTTGTCTTGACAGGTATGAAGTGGGCTACCTTGGACAATCTATCAACGATGACCCAGATTGAGTCATTTCCCCTACTAGAAGTAGGCAAACCGGTGATAAAGTCCATTCCGACGGAATCCCATTTCCATTCCAGAATCTGCAATGGTTGCAACAGTCCTGCAGGTCTCTGATGCTCTACTTTGACTCTTTGACAGATGTCACATTTGGTGATGTAGCTTCCGATTTCTCTCTTCATCTTGTGCCACCAAATTTGCTCTTTAAAATCCTGATACATCTTTGTTCCTCTGGGGTGGATAGAATAAAGAGTATCATGAGCTTCCTTCATGATAATTTCCTTCAGCTCCAAATTTGCTGGCACACAGATACGTCCTTTGTACCACAATACTCCTTCGTCTTCGGTGAATCCAGGTACCTTGCATGTACCAATACGACTTTTTATTCCGTCGATACTTTCATTCCCCTTCTGGGCTTCCTTGATTTGGCTAATCAACGTGGGTTGAAGTTCAATGCTAGCTAGGAATCCTTTGCTAACTAACTCAGTTCTGAACTGCTCCAACTCCTCATACAAACTTGGTTGCTTCTCCTTGATCATGGTGTTAAGCCTACACGGCAATCTGCTAAGAGCATCCGCTACCACATTGGCTTTGCCGGGGTGATAGTGAATGTCAAGGTCATAATCCTTGATTAACTCTATCTATCTTCTTTGCCTCATATTCATCTCCTTCTGAGTGAAGATATACTTCAAGCTCTTATGATCCGAGTAAATCTCACAGCGATTACCCATCAAATAATGACGCCATGTCTTCAATGCTAGAACCATAGCTGCTAGCTCAAGATCATGGGTCAGATAGTTCTGCTCATGCTGCTTCAGTTGTCGAGACAGATAAGCGATGACTTTTCCTTCTTGCATCAATACACATCCTAGACCAATCTTGGATGCATCACAATATACATCAAACGGCTTCTTGATGTCTGGCATGATCAAAATTGGGGCAGATATCAATCTCTTCTTCAGCTCCTGGAAACTGGCCTCACACTTGTCTGTCCATTCAAACTTCTTGTCCTTCTTCAACAATTGGGTCATTGGTCGGGCTATGCTCGAGAATCCTTCTACGAACTTGCGGTAATATCCCGCTAATCCGAGAAATGAACGGACTTGGGTTTGAGTGGTTGGGGCTTCCCATTCTTCGACATCTTTGATCTTGGTGGGATCAACAGAGACTCCTCCAGCAGACACAATATGTCCTAGGAATCCTACTTCTTTCAGCCAAAACTCACACTTGCTGAACTTGGCATATAACTGATGCTCTCTCAGGGTTTCTAGGATGATTCTCAGATGTTGCTCATGCTCTTCTTCTGACTTGGAGTAGATAAGGATGTCGTCGATGAATACAACTACAAACTTATCTAGGAAATTCATAAAGATCTTATTCATGAGATTCATGAAATAAGCAGGGGCATTGGTTAATCGAAAAGACATAACCGTATACTTGTATAAACCATAGCGAGTAGTAAAGGCGGTCTTCGGAATATCCGTTGCACGAATCTTAAGTTGGTGATAACCAGTCCTAAGATCAATCTTTGAGAATACCTAAGCTCGAGTCAACTGATCAAATAGATCCTGTATCTTTGGCAAGGGGTACTTGTTCTTGATGGTGACGTCATTCAACTTTCTGTAATCTGTACACAGACGATTGCCTCCATCTTTCTTGTCGACGAATAACACTGGTGATCTCCATGGCGATGCGCTTGGCTGAATCAAGCCTGTTGCTAACATGGCATCCAACTGCTTCTTCAGTTCCACTAACTCTGAGGGGTTCATGCTATAGGGTCTCTAGGCTATAGGTGCGGTTCCGGGGATTAGTTCGATAATGAACTCAATATCCCTATCCGGGGGCATACCTGGCAATTCATCTGGGAATACGTCGAGGTATTCACAGACTACTCTGACTTGGTCTATGGTGGGCAGGGCTACACTCTTGTTGCACTTGAATTGACGGGGTAAGGTTTTAGAGATATGCTCTACTGTTACTCCAGAACTACTGGTCATGGTGATGGCTTTCTTAGCATAGTCTATCAATCCTTTATGCCTTGACATCCAGTCCATACCTAGTACTACTTCCAATCCTTTGGTTCCAAGTACAATTAGGTTGGCATAAAAATCTATCCCATGTATTCTGATAGGTACAACTTTGCAAATTTTTCTAGCTTTTGTAAACCGGGGATTTGAACTATGCTTCAGGTTGGTTGGGTGAATCTTACTAGTGCATACAAATTCTTCGGTGACAAATGAATGCGATGCTCCAGAATCAAACAATACTCTTGCTAAAACTGAGTTGACAGAAAACATACCCAAAGACTACATCCGGGCGCTTCTTGGGCTTCTTCTCGTTCATGTGGAAGAGACGACCGTTATGGTTGTGAGGGTTCCTTGGGCAAATCTCCTTCCTGGTTGAACACGACGCTTTCTGGTGGGGCATTCACAGGGGCATTGGCGGCAGTCTTCTTGGGACACTCATTGGAGTAGTGACCCTTCACTCCACACTCGAAACAAGTGATCTGGGACTTGCACTTGACTGCGACAGGCACAACATTGCTGCCAGTTCTGGGTGCAGTGTTGTTGTTGTTGCTCTTGGGAGGGGCACGGTTGAAATTGTTGGCATTGCCGGAGTTGTGATTGTTTCCTCTGGACTTTACATTACCTCCCCTACGGTTGGGGTAGCTTGGGCGAGGATTTGGGTGTCGGTTGTTCCTTGGTGCATATCCTGGTGAGGGGTTGGGACGGTACTTCTGGTGACTACTGGATCCAGACTGCTGCATCATACGACGCTTGTGGTTGTTGTTTGCCTGGTTAATCTTCCCTTCCATCTGAATGACAGAGTCAACTAGCTCTTCGAGATCCTGAAAACGGATGTTGACGAGGACAGTCTGCATCTCATCATGCAGTCCGTTCAAGAATCTCTCTTTCTTCTTGGCCTCCGTGTTGATCTCATCAGGTGCATATCTTGCAAGTGACAAGAATCTATCACGGTACTCTACCACAGTCATTCTTCCTTGCTTCAATTCGCGGAACTCATCTCTCATCCTGTTGACGAGACCTTGTGACACGTGGGTATGACTGAACTTGACTTTGAATGCTTCCTAGGTCATTACCTGGCCATGGTTCATATTGCGGATGCTATTTCACCAAGCTCTTGCATCTCCCGCCAGATAGTGGGTGGCGAAGAGAACTTTCTCATTTTCATCAACTCCTGCAACTTCAAGGTTATTTTCCATGGTCTGTAACCAGTCATCAGCATCTAATGGGTTCTCAGATTGGTTGAAGATTGGGGGATTGGTGTTCTGAATTTTTTTGAGTTTGGATCCATGGTGATCCTGATTTCCATGTCCTTGGTTGTTGAGAGCCATTTGGGCGATCTGCTGCAATGTTGCTAAGTTGGCTTGGCGTTCTGCCCTGCTTGCTTCACGGTCCGCGATGAGATTCTGCAAGATCTGCAGCATTGGGTCCTGTGACGAGCTGCTCCCTCCTTGGTTTCCACGAGTCGTCTGAAGATTGAGATAGATATAGGGGTAAGAGGGAAATTCTAAGGTTCATGGTTTTGGGTTTTCAAAGCTAAAACTTTGAGTTAGACTCAGGTTTTTCAACTAACTTCATTTTCATTCATGCAAGCAAGCACCCGATACAACACACACCACAACAATCAAAGGGAAAACAGATGGTTTGATAAACCATTCTGTAAGCTACGATACAATGAGATGATACATCTCATGCTATGACAGTGCTCTAGTGCATCTACTCATCGTCGATGAAATCGGAGTCCTCATCATCAGTGTAGAAGTCCATAGCATCCTCCTCCAGAAAGTCATCATCGTTGCTGAGGTAAGAATCCATGTCTCCCTGGATGTCTTCACCCTCATCTTCTTCTTCCTTGGCGGCAAGCTGACCTTCCTGCTCTTTGATGGTCTTCTCGAGGTCGTCCACCTTCTTGCAAAGACGGGCGATGGTGCGATCCTTCTTGGCACGCTGGCCGCAAACAGACTGGCAATCTTGGACGAGCAGTGCGAAAGTCTGGGCCTTCTGGTCGGCAACGGCATGGTCCTGGTTGGCTAACTCCCTGGCATTGTCCAGTTCCTGATGTCTGTCATGAAGCAAGAAGTCAAGGTTCTCCACTTGACGCCTCAATTCTAGGTGACTTGGCATCTCCATCAGCATTCCCATGAAGTCACGTCTTGCATAGTGGGCAAAACGGGTTCCTTGGATCTTGTTGACACTGAGGGCACATAGACGTGCGAGGGCTTCATGCATTGCCCTGGCTAATCCATCTAGCCAGTTGTTCTCTCTCACGGAGAACTGAATTCTTCCAGAAGTTGGTGCTTTGATGCTTCCTCGAAGATCTATGGTGACTAGCCACTGTAGGTCTCCTCCTGGGGGTCTTAGAAGTTGAGCTCCAAGAAACTCCGGATGTGGGCGTCCTAGTAACTCCGACAGTGAATCTAGATCCCTCTCGAAGATCAGCTGACCTCCGTTTCCCAACTGGTAAAACTTGATGAACTGAGTCTCCATCTACAAGAATTAAGGATGAGGAAGTTAGTGGAGTGATCAAGTGTGTCAAGTTTTAAGTCATAATGTAAGAATTTTGAGGAACATGAATTTTTGAGAAAGAATGAGTTCACAAGGGTAAGAGAGGAAATAGTTTTTCATAAATACTCACTTTGATTTTGAAGCTAAGTTTTTGGTTTGTACGTCCATTCTAACTAGGGTCTCCTATGGTCAGGATGGCTCTGATACCAACTTGTCAACACCCAGATTTTTAATCCCAGATGCCCGTTATGCCATACCTCGCAATCCCAGGATTACCATTTTTGCGAGACATAACGGATTGGATATCACAGTACATCATCCATTACAAACCATACATAAGGTCTTACACAAATAAGGATCTCATGATCCAGTCTTTAATACAACAAGCAGCGGAAATAAAAGATAAGCGTAGCGGTGGGGTCCATCTTCAGGGGCACAGACAATGCTGACGAAGGCAGATAGTCCTAGTTATCATATCCGTCCTGATGACCATCCTCTTGATAGTCTCCTTCATAGTCTGGCCATGAGAATAGCCAGGGACAAAATCCATGAGTACTCTTTAAGTACTCGCAAACTACTATTAACAGGTACTATAGTTCTAAGTTAAAGTGCTAAATCTAAGTTTAACTCTAAAGTTAAGTTTGAAACCTAATCTGAGTTTAGAAGGAAAGAAAGATAAAGTAAAGTTCTAGAATCACTTAAGTTGGGAAGCTATTATCATAAACACAACCCTATTGTGGTCAAGTCAAGATTCATCATTCACTTCAAGTTATTTAGAAAACATCTGACAACGAAACAGTATGGCCATTCCAACTGTCCATAACCGCGGACGCGGCTATTCGAATAGTTTGACACTCTGTAGAAGTGGTACACTTTCACCACAAGATTCGATACATCTGTCAGGGATAACCCTGAATCATCATACTTAGTATGCAGATAATCAAACATAACCTTCCCTTTACACACCCTAGTATAAGCACCTCTCCTATGAGCATGGCCTCCCAACCATGACCATCAGTCATCTTGGGCACTGCATAGGTGGACATCATGAGAGGTAGCCTCAACTCAAACCTCTCCCGTGAGGGAACTAATACTAATGCATATAAATTTCTAGCTAAGCCTTACCCAATTCAGGTAATGTGGTTGTACGGTAAATTTGAAATGGTATCGCATCCGAATCCAACCATCAGTTTTATAAAAGGGTTAAGGCTCATGCCTCATCATTTTCATCATCATAAACCAGTTGTGTTTCTCAACACATGTCAAAACATCTCAATAGAATTACTCATCATTCCAAGGTTTTCACAATTCATTTTCACCAATTGTTCCCATCTAAAGTGACTCAAGTTTTTGATCTACTCTAAATTACTAAGTTAAGAGTGTTCACTAAGGTGGAGGTGATGGGTTCCATCTCATGCCATAGAATGACATCTAAGTAGGTCAAGTTTTATACTTTTTATGCTACCTTGAAAACAAGTAAAGAACTTTGTGTAAACTAAGGGAGGTAAAACTTGTCAATAAGACTTGAGGTACTAATAGTTAAAGGGGGTGTGATCAAAGCATGCTTAAGGCATCTTTGCTAAACCATCTAGTTTGTTTCTAGTTTGCTAAGCACTAAACTTGCAAGGGTTAATCTTGGGTATTGCTAACTTGCTAAGGGTAGCTTGCACTGTTAATGGTGGCTTGCCTTGGTTGGTGCAGTGGTTGAAGTTTTCTTCGTCTTCGTCTTGATAGCACTCCTCCTCCTCGTAAGCTTGGTCGGTACTATCTTCTATAACAATACTTAACTAGGCTATATAGCATTCTAAGACACACAATTGATGATCTATTATCATCACAAGCATCACAAGTTTAATTCAATAGTTTCAACCTTTTTATTTTAGAAAAATAATTTCTACTCATTGAAAAATTAACTAACATTTAATATTCACCACTTAAAACATGGGATCATATGGACACATGTCCTCACCACATATTCTAACATGTGGGAATGAGATTTAAAGGTTGGATCAATATTACTTTAGTTTAAGTTCAGTATTTAATGATTTAAAGTGACTAGAAATGCCTATATAGCATTATTTTGGTACTAGTCCAAAGTCACTGCATGTAAACCTTAATATTATTACATATTTATATAGATATGATGAAATGTGATTTTTTGAGAGTTGGAATCAACTCAAAAGCTAACTTGGTTGATTTTATAAAAATGTTGCAAGTTGCAAAAGCTTCTGTTTTGTTATCTTTATTAGGAGAGATCTATAACTCTAATTGAATTAAATCCAACGGGCTTGGATAGATCATTTCAATACCTTTCAGAAAAAATTAGTTTCATGCAATTTGGATTTATAGAACTTTCTGAATTGAATTTTAAACTAGTGGACAGAAACTAGATTCAAACTAAAAAGAAAAATCCAGATTTGAATGGGTGGGCTAGCGCGGGAAAAGACTTGGGCCGGCCCAGTGGCGCTCCGTGGCACGGGGCTCAGCTGACAGGGGGTCCCGCTTATCAGCGGCACTTAACACGCAAAACGGTACGCGGGCTGTGGGTCGTAGGATTAGAAGAGGAATCTACGGCTGAGGGTCATCGTCGACGACGAATAGGTCGCCGGCGAGCTCGAACCCTAGCGGCTCGGTGGGGGTCTGCTGGGGACGTACCAGGGCTCTAGCGGGGTCGGCGAGGCGGGCAAACAAACTGGAAGATGACGGCGAGGCGAGGCGCGGTTGTGGCGGAGCTTGGGGTGGTCCTAATCAGCGGCGCCCTTCTCCTCTAGAGGCGGCTGCTCCAGCTCCAATTCCGGCGAGCTGCTGCTCCCCTTGCTCCGGGTAGAGGTGGGTGAGGTTCAGAGAGGTGAGGGGAGTGGAGTGGTGTGGAGAGAAGAGGCTGGGGAGGGATCCTTTTATAGGCCCGACGGTGAGACCGAGCGGGATGGGCAGGCGACGGTGGCGACATGGCTACGACGGGTAGAGGCATGGCTGAGGGTGGCGATCGATGGGCGGTCCCCTGGCGGTGCTCTAGGAATTGAATGCGGTCGTAGGGGCGGTGGCATGCGGTCTAGGCGAGGTGGCACTCTGAGCGGCAGAGGCGACGGTGTCCACGGCGAGCGGTGGCTGTGAGGCGTTGGGCGGCTAGCGGGGGTGTCTAGGGTGTTCTCCAGGGCGCGGGCTGCGGCCAAGGGGAGGTCTGTGTGAGCGGGGACAGAGCATGCTCTAGGGGCAGCACTGGCATGGTGCGGTGGCACTGGGCGCGTGGTATCCTCGGTGGTCCACTGCAGGGCTGGGATCGGGCAGGGGACAGGGGGTGGCGGTGAGGTGTGAGCTACCTCCTAGACATGGAGAGAGAGGCGGGAGAGGGCTGCTACGGCGAGTGTATGGTCGGCCGGCGAGAGGGGGCTCGGCATGGCAGTGCAGTGCAGCTAGGAGGTAGGGAAGAGGCTGGGGTTGGTCTGGTTAGGCTTGAGGGGGACAAAGATGATCAAAGCACATTAAAATTGCTAGACAAAATCATCTCAAAACAGTATTAGTTAGGCCAATATGATCTTGCCAGCAAGATGTTTGATGAAATGGCCGAAAGAGGAAAAGTTTTGAATTTTGGTTTCAATTTTTTTTAAGTGATCTCCACTAGTGCTAGGTAGTCTCTGGTTGCAAGGGTTTTGAAAGGGGAGCTCAAATGGATGGGTTTTGTGATAGGGGTGATCTATGCATATGCATTAGATTCAATTTTCAAATGCCAATTAAAATAAGTAAAATAATGTTTTTAGCAGATCCAAAAGTGGGCCTTGGTACCTCATTATATGTACTAGCAAGGGGTACAAAGATCAAGAATTGTTTCTGTTAAGAACTGAGTGCTAGGAACACTCAAAGTAGTGTAGTGGATTAAAATGGCCACAATGACCATTCCTCCTTTTTAATTCTTTTTGATTTGATTTTCTTTAGGAAAAGTTTGGGATTGATGTAGATGATGTTTAAATCACCTAAGAAACATTTTACAAGCATTGGATCACACAATCATGGCAATTCAAAACAACTCCTATTTTAAATGCACACACATATGAATGCTTTCATTTTAAATTTGGAAAAGTTTTTGTTAACCCCATTTTTGGTTGATTTAGATCTTGATAAGCTTGGATTGAAGTTTTTGGGATGTTACACAGTGTTACCCAAGGTGAAGGTGGACGAGGTAACCACGGCCAAGGCCATGTAGGATAGGGAAACACTGGGTACTGCAATGCCGGACAGCGTAACTCGGCAGGAGCTAGACAAAACCAACCTCGGCAGGACTAGCAACACTACATACATCGGAAGAGCAAAGTGCCAGCCCAGCTATGCAACAACAATATGTTAATCCAGGTCAAAAAAATATGATGATGGTTATTCGGCAATGGAAAATGTCGGCTTTCCCAAGCTGGATCATTATGTGATAGGGTCGAGGCTGGGAAACAGGAACCTGCAGCCAGATGATGCAAGATTGAAACTGGACCAGATTTATAGGTCAGAAATAATGGAAGGACAGGGTCCTCCAGGTCCAACATGCTTTGGACCTCGGATTATGAGAGAACCTCCTGTGCCTAACTTCCAGTTGGCCAGAGGGACAAAGACATATGATGGAAGTACCAAGCCAGAAGATTGGTTGATTGATTACGCCACAACTGTGAACATTGCCACAGGTAATTTGAGATGGGCGGTGAGGTATGTGCCTCAGATGTTAGAAGGACCAGCAAGAGTCTAGCTTAATAATCTGCCAGCAGGAAGTATCAACAGCTGAATAGATTACAAGGAGATGTTTATTAGCAATTTCACCAGTACCTACAAGAGGCCGAACATGCCGCAACAGCTAGCAATGTGTAAACATAGGCCGAATGAGACAGACCATGAGTTTCTGACTCGGTGGTGCAATATGCGCAACTCATGCGAAGGGGTAATCGAGTCACAAGCAATTGCTTGGTTTGCACAAGGATGCAGATATGCAAGCATGCTGTGGCAAAGGATGCAAAGAGATATGCCAACTACGTTGGTTGAAACAATCAAAATTTCCGACTCATATGCAATGGGTGATCCAACTCAATCTCGGCTTATGGCAAGCAAGTAAAACAAGCAATATTACCCTCGTGATGGAGCAATGTCAACCCGGTGAAACAATTTCCGAGGAAATAGAAGAGATGAGAGGACGAATTACAGGTATGGCTCGCATTAGGTCGCATCTGTGGACCAAGATCAGCCTAGAGCTGTAAGTAGCCAGAGACAAAAAAGTAGTGGCCAATAGTGGGCACAGAAAAATAATGGCAAGAAGCGTTGGACCAGTGAATAGAAAAAGTAGCGGCAAGAAAGGAAGGATAGGCCGAGGTATACACATGAGGCTATGTTGGATCAACCATGCAAGTTCCACACGCCAAATCCGAGTAAGCCAGTGAATCATACAACCTGGCAGTGTGAGTGGTTTCAGCAGGCAGGACAAGGTAACACGGAGCAAGGAAACATGGGACCACCACATCAACCTCGGCAACCACAGCTCACAGGAGGGAATGCTCAGCAAATGATGTTTCCACCACCTCCACCGAGGTATGGGAACCATGACATAAGGGATGCGGTGCATCAGGTGGAGAACCAGAATCAGCCGAATTAAAGAAACCCGACAATGATGGGAGAAATGAGTACAAGGAACATCACCAAGCTTACTGTGTGTTTACCACCAAAGAAACTAATAGGTAGAGTCTACGGCGATGGCATATGGAGGTCAATGCAGTTATGCTGGCCGTGCCGAGGTACATGCATTAGTCTGATTAGGAAATCACATGGAGTATCAAGGACCACCCCAGGCTCATGCCGAGTCCTGGATCATATGCCTTGGTGCTTGACCTAACTTTCATCAGGCCAAACATCAACGTGAAGTTTTCCAAGGTGTTGATTGACAATGGCAACAGTATTAATATACTGTATAAGGACACCATGCATAAATTGGGAGGAACAGAGAATATGCTATAGGCAACAAAGACCACTTTCCACGGCATTGTGTCGGGTTTATCCTGTGAGCCTATTGGAAAAGTCTGAATTGATGTTTTATTTGGCACACGAGATAATTGTCAGACAGAGAGCTTGGAGTTCGAGGTTGTCAATTTGGATAGATGCTACTATGCATTACTCGGCAGGCCAGCTCTTTCAAAGTTTATGGCAAGTGACCACATCAGTTACTTAAACATGAAGATGCCAGGACCAAATGGGTCATCACCATAGCAGGGGACTTCAGGCACTCCATGGAATGTGCCTCAGCCAGGTCAAACCTGTCCGAGTCACTGGTGATCGCTCAAGAGAAGAGAAGGATCCAAGAGGTCACGGCCCTGGATCAGTCCACGCAGCTGAATATGTTGGCTCCGAGTAACCTACACGGGAGTGTGTCGTTTCAGCCAACAAAAGACACCAAGAAGGTGCCTATTGACGATCAGTTCCTAGAGCGCACCGTGACTATTGGTGTGGGCCGTGGCGACAAATAGGAAAGCAAGCTCGTCAGCTTCCTCCGTGAGAATCGGGATTTCTTTGCTTGGTCCACACAGGATCTGCAAGGTGTGCCGAGGGAGCTTTCCAAGCACTCTTTGCACGTCAGACCCGGCGCAAAGCCGGTCAAGCAACCTCTCCTCCGGTTTGCTGAAGACAAGAGAAAAGTCGTTGGTGACGAGATAGCTTGGCTCCTTGCAGCCGGGTTTATCATGGAAGTGCTTTACCTAGATTGGTTATCTAATCCGGTGCTAGTGGAAAATAAGAAAGATGATCCGAACGAAGCAGTGGTGTGGCGTATGTGTATCAATTACACGAACCTGAACAAGGCATGTCTAAAAGATCCATTTCCTATGCCGAGGATAGATTAGGTCATTGATTCGACCGCTGGGTGTGAGTTGTTGTCATTTGTAGATGCATATTCTAGTTTCGACCAGATACCCTTGAACCTGGATGATCAAATAAAGATTGCTTTCATTACCCCGTATGGGGATTATTTCTATCGCACCATGCCATTTGGCTTACGTAATGCAGGGGCAACGTACCAAAGATGCATGCAAAAATGCTTGCACGATAAAATTGGAAAAATGTCCAAGTATATGTTGATGATGTGGTGATAAAAACCAAGGAGAGTCATACTCTCTTAAATGATATCTGGCAAATATTCACGAACTCAATGAGATTCCGAATGAAGCTTAACCCGGAGAAGTGTACCTTTGATGTCCCGACCAGAAAGTTACTCGGTTTCCTTGTGTCCAGCCAAGGTATCGAATCTAACCCAACTAAATCCAAGCTATTGAGCAAGTGGAATTGCCGAAGTGTCTCAATGATGTCTAGAAGTTCACTGGTTTCCTAGCATCATTGAGTCGCTTCGTATGTCGGCTGGGGAAAAAGGCATTGCCTCTCTATCAGCTGATGAAAAAGTCGGATAAGTTTATATGGACACCGCAAGCACATAGTGTGTTTCATAGGCTCAAAAAGATGCTAGCCTCTGCACTGGTGTTAGCTTCGCCATTATCGAAAGAGCTGATGTTGCTCTATATAGCAGCGACCAACCGAGTCGTAAGTGTTGTGATAGTGGTGGAGCGTAAGTCAGTCTAGAGGCTAGTATATTACCTAAGTGAAGTACTTTCAACTTCAAATTAGAACTATACTCATTATCAGAAGATGGCATATGGCGTCTATATGGCGGCCAAAAATCTTAAGCACTATTTTGAAGAACACCATGTAAAGGTGATATGCGAAGCACCTATATCCGAGATAATGAGTAACAAAGATGCAATTGGCCGAATTGCAAAATGGGAAATCGAGCTAGCCCCTTATGCTCCACAGTATGATAGAAGAGACGCGATCAAGTCTTAGGCAGTGGCCGACTTTTTTGTTGATTGGGCTGAAATGCAATCCGAGCCTCGATTGCCGGATTCAAACTACTGGAGAATGCACTTTGACGGATCAAAGTTGAAGGACGGATTAGGGGTCGGGGTAGTCCTTACCTCACCCAAGAAAGACCAATTGAGATATGTACTTCAGATCCATTTTCGAGCATCAAACAATGTGGCCGAGTATGAGGCGCCCGTACACGGATTAAAAGTGGCGAAAGAGATTGGGATACGTCGGATACAGTTCTTCGGTGATTCGGATCTAGTGGTGCATCAAGTTTCTGGTCATTGGGATGCGTTAGATGCAAACATGTCCCTGTATAGATTTCATGTCCAAAAGATATGTGGATACTTTGAGGGATGCGAATTCCATCATGTACCAAGAGCTGAAAATGATGCAGCCGACATGTTATCTAAGCTGGCTTCATCTTGGCAAGCCATCCCGCCAGGAGTTGTTTTGGAGCATGTGAGAAAACCATCTATCACCCCCTCACCAGAATCTGAATCAATCTATATCCTGACAAACCCCAGATCAGAAGCTGCCCCAATGGACATTGACTGGGGGAGCACCTCGGCGAACCCGCGGACTACCTCGATAAACCCATGGACTTCCTCGGTAAACCCGGGGACTGCTTTGCAGAACCCGGGGACTATTCAGCTTAATCCGGCAAAGGTTATGTCAGTTGATCTAATGGAGGTTGATGAAGTGCTTTTCTCGGCCCATGCTGTACCAGCATGGACACAACCAATATTTGAGTTCTTGAAAGATGGAATTTTTCCAAGTGACGAGGTACTTTCTAGGAAAGTGTAGAGAAGAGCAAAGTAATATACCATAATCAATGCCGAGTTATACAATAGAAGTGTCACAAGTGTCCTGCAGCAGCGTGTTGATCTAGCAGAAGGGCAAGAAATCCTCCGATATATACATCGGGGCGAATGTGGGCATCATGCCTCGTCCAAGGCCTTAGTAGCCAAATCTTTTCAGCATGGATTTTACTTGCCCAGTGCTTTGCAAGGCTGAAGACCTTGTGAATAAATGCAATGGGTGTCAGAGGTATGCCAACAAAATACATATGCCGTCCTCCGAGCTCAAGACTATACCTATCATTTGGCCATTTACTGTGTGGTGCTTGGATATGGTTGGACCGTTTAGGCCGGCCCGAGGAAACATGACTCACATTTTAGTCATGGTAGACAATTTCACTAAGTGGATTGAAGTAAAGCCAATCAGGAAATGTGATGGAGTTACTGCTGTGTCATTCCTCAAGGACATTATCTTGAGATACGGGTACCCACACAATATAATAACAGACAATGGCACAAATTGCTGAGGGAGCATTTGCTCAGTTCTGTCAAGATAAAAGAATTCGGCTAGATGTCGCATCAGTGGCCCACCCCGCATCGAACGGGCAAGTGGAAAGATCCAACAGACTAGTATCTTTCGGGATAAAACCCCGGCTCATTGAGCCACCGCAAAGATTAGCGGGGTGCTGGATTGATGAACTCTCGGCGATACTATGGAGCTTAAGAACAACTTCTAATCGATCAAGAGGCTATACGCCTTTCTTTCTAGAATAATTTTTGAGGTGACATGCACCATCACAATCTTGATCAGGGTATTTGTAAAACATTGATAGCTGAGATCATAGTACTCTAACATAGACATGAAAGATATAGTTCTAACAATAAGTCATAGCAACTATGTTGTAACATGAAAAGGTACAAACAAAAGATTCATGAATAACAATGCTTTGAAATATGTTTGTTTGTTTCACATATAGAAAACATAATGAGAATGGTATTCAGCTTGTCCCTCATGGTGTAGCAAAACATAAATGCATAGGACACCTTCAAAGTTCATAAGGGTGACTAGATACAGATAGTTTAAGAACAAGCAATATCAAAGTTATGAATCAATTAACAAGTTTTGGGACAATGCACATTAAACTAAGAATGACCACTATGCTCTCTCAATAGGTGCATAAAGATAGAAGATGGAGACTCAACATAAAAGTAAAAGAAAGACCCTTCATAGAAGGAAGCAGGGATTCAAGTCTCATAAAGAGCTTCCAAAAATTATGGTACTTATTAGCTTTCAGCTCTCATTGCCCCTATCATAAGCATATTTAGGTGATTAAGGTTAAAGTGAACAAATATGAGGATATGCTTGACAAGTTATAAGATGAAAATCTCATGCCCCTTACTTACGAGTATCGTTCCTCATGCTACTCAACTTTAGTCCCAGGTAAGTTCTTATCATTGTAAGTACATGTGTATCATAGAGAACCGCCAACGAGGTACCCTTGCCCGATGATACGAAAGATTCCCCATATCAAAATGACAAGGCAAGTAGACAATGAGCATCTCAGCGATCCTTTTATTTCCTATTTGCATAGGTTTTTTTCTTTCCTATTTGCATAGGTTTTTTTTCTCTTTTTTTATTGAGGATGCTTCACAGATTGCTCACTATGGTTATGCTGCAGGTTTCCACCATGATTAGGCATGGCTTAGACCAGCCTCCTAGGCGTTTCTCTAACACATATACGAACTCCATGAGCCTTACAGGCTCCCCTTTCATTTCACACCACCAGGATCCATAAGCAAAATAACATGATATCAACTGAATAAAGTGCAATGTTGAAAGCGTTCCCCATGGTAACATGGTTCTGCTAATTCACAACTTACAAAACGCAAGCATATGCGCAACATAGATGGGCACAATGGTTCAAGTTTATTAAGTGCAAGAAAGTAAAGTGTGCCATCAAGTTCGTGAGAGCTTTAATCACTAATTTTCACATAACAAGTTTACTTTGTAAGGTAGATAAAAACATGAATATACTTGGAATAGCAATAATTCTAATAGGTAGGTATGGTGGACTCTTTGGAATAACTTGGTTTTATTTGGAGGTTGATGCCTGAGTGGAACTCATACTTGGTACATGTGGAGGCTAGCAAAAGACTGGGAGCGACCAACTAAGAGAGCAATAATGGCCATAATCATGCAAAGTGACAAAACATTATTAATTAAAGCATAAAGTGATATTACAAGTCGAAAACTAAATGATCATAGAGGCTATGGTGACTTGGTATAGTCTTAACATGGTGTGAGCATGCGCCAAGTCAACCCAAATAAAGCATCAAAGGAGAATACCACAATATTGTGCTTTTATATGCTAAAACAACGCATGATTCTTTCAAGGCACATTAAGCAATCTCAATTGTTTGGAATAAGTCATGCTACAACAAGCAATATCAAACATGACATGATAAAGTCTAGGCCATAGTCAAAACAATCTCCTTTTTGTACCACCCATAAGCATGAAGCTTCCTACTCTTTTCCAACACCAATCGAAAAATAAAGCTAAACGCAGTGCTAGCAAAGGAGAACACTCATAGAACAATAAGAGTGAAAACTAGAGTATTCTAGGCAATGAATAACGGGATATGTCTCTCTCCAAAAGAAGTGTGTTGGGATCCAACCAACTTATTTAAGCAAACCAAACAAAAGAAAACTAAAAAGAAAAACAAAGACGCTCCAAGAACAACACAATTGTGCATGAAACAATAAAAATGAAGTGTTTGGAAGAAAACCTGAGATTTTATTGATGAAGAAGGGGATGCCTTGGGAATACCCAAGCTTTGACACTTGTACTTCTTGAATATTTCTTGGGGTGACACGGGTGGCATCCCCAATCTTGAGCTTTTGTCCATACTTCATCTCCTCACATCATTCTCTCCCTACACTTGAAAATTTCTTTCATACAAAACTTCACACAATCTTCATTAGCAACATTAGTGTATTCAAGATAATAAGTCTTTGGGTTTAGTTTCAACACAAGTAAAAATTTCATTAAAACATAAGCTACTGTAGCAATTCCTTCTAAAGGTCAAATGATCAAAGAGAACTCAAAGAGAAAGAGATTAAGAGGCAAATGCAAATAATGGCAGAAATATGTCAAAACAGACCAGCAGGTAAAAACCAATTTTTTCGAAGACCTTATGTTGCTCAAATCGAAAAGTGATGAACTAACGAAAGTTAGATAATAACCTGAGGCAGAAGCACAAACAATTACAGCTCAATCCGACGTACAAAGAATTTTCACGAATTTTTACAGTGGAGCATAAAAATCTGTTTCGGGACAGCAACTTTCCCAAGTCTTACTTCTCTCTCATTAGAGGTTATTCTTGGTACAAAAACCACATAAAAAGTATAAGGAGAGGTTATTACAGAAGTAATAACTTCTAAGACTCAACAAAAGAAAAACTTACTGAATAGAAATTTGGTTATCTCCTAATAGTGCTTTTCTTTAACGCCTTTGAGCTAGGCATGATAATTTCGATAATGCCCACATAAGAAATATGAATTGAAGTAAAATAGAGCATCAAGAAGCAAATATGGAATAAATTTAAGTCTAACCCACTTTCTATGAAAAATAATCTTGTAAAGAAACAAGTCATGAAATCACAAAGCAACAAGCATAAGAAAGCAAAACAAGTGCAACTTTAAAATTTTCAACATAAAGAGGGGAAACTTAATATTGTTGAAATACATAAAACCATGTTTCCCTCTCTCATAATAACTTTCAGTAGCATCATGAATGAAATTAACAATATAACTATCACATAAAACATTCTTCTCATGAGCCACATGCATAAAAGAATTAATACTCTCCACATAAACATAGTCATTCTTATTAATTGTAGTGGGAGAAAATCCAACAAAATATCTATCATTATTATTCTCATCACCATAATCATCAAATATAGGAGGCATATTGTAATCATAATTAATTTTCTCCTTAATAGCAGGTGGACTGAAAATATCATATTCATCATTGTAATCATCATATATTGGAGGCATAGTATCATCAAAGTAAATTTTCTCCTCCGTGCTTGGGGGACTAAAAAGATCATTTTCATAAATACTAGATTCCCCAAGCTTAGACTTTTCCATAACATTAGTAACAAAGGTGTTCAAAAAATTCATACCAATAACATTGCTATTAGCATGCAAAGAAAGTTCCATGTTTTTTTAATTTTCTTTTCAAACCATTTATGTTCTTCCTCAGGAAAAATACTAAAAAGCTCTCTAATTTTGTTGTTGTTTTCCATTAAGCCTAACTAGTGAAAATAAAAACAAGAAACAAAAAGATATAATTGCAGAATCTAAAGGAAATAACTTCGAGCACTCACACACCAGCTATAGTACTAGAAGATAGCTTAGTAGCTAGAGGATGTGAGTACCTTTTACCTTACCTCCCCGGTAACGGTGCCAGAAAATAGCTTGATGTCTACGCACGCTTCTATTCTTGTAGACAGTGTTGGGACTCCAAGTGCAGAGGTTTGTAGAACAGCAGCAAGTTTCCCTTAAGTGGATCACCCAAGGTTTATCGAACTCAGAGAGGAAGTGGTCAAAGGTATCCCTCTCAAGAAACCCTACAATCAAGATACAAGAAGTCTCTTGTGTCCCCTACACCCAATACACTTGTCAGGTGTATAGGTGCACTAGTTCGGCGAAGAGATGGTGAAATACAAGTAATATGGATGATTATAAGTGGTAATTGCAATCTGAAATAAGAGTGGCAGCAAGCAAACATGTAACAGAACTGATTGTAAATGGTGTTTCAATGCTTAGAAATAAGGCCTAGGGATCATACTTTCACTAGTGAACACTCTCATATAAATATATTCTCTTCATGATGCTACCCTGAACTACTCTCCGTTTGGATGATGTAGGGCTATAGCAGCACACCTTAAAGTTCGCATTCCCCATCTAGATAACCCCTCACTGTTACCTTGAGTTCTAGATGGTTCCAACAAACACCACAATCTCATAGAGACATCCAACTCAAATTATACTCATGATAAGTATTTATGTAACCTTAGACAAAGTGCCATACGGTGTGCACACTGTCAACTTCACACACGTGGGGATAAGCAGAGATTCATTAAAGCACTTGAGTAGCAGAATAGATCTATAGATTACAAAGCTAACGATCTCATAAGATCACGCATAGAGAGAGATGAACACATAGCTACCGGTAGAGCTCTTAGCCTCGAGATAGAACTACTCCCTCCTCATCATGGGAGTCAGCAACGGTGATGGAGATGGTGGTGGAGTCGATGGAGATGGATCCAGGGGCACTTCACCGTTCCGACAGGGTGCCGGAATAGAGACTTCTGTCCCCCGAATCTCCTTTTCGATGGCGGCGGTGCCGCGGAACTTTTCATGGAAATCTGATCTGGTCTTTAGGGTTTTCGTCCCGGGAGGAATATATAGGCGAAGGGGTAAGGTCGATGGAGGCCTGAGGGGCCCACACCACCCCTGGTGCGGCCTGGCCTGGCCCGCGCCACCAGGTAGTGTGGCCAGCCCCTGGCCCTCTTCCGTCTGTGCTTCTGGCTCCGTGAGTCTTCCGGTAAAATAGGAACTTTGGTTTTTGTCCCGTCCAATTCCGAGAATATTTCTTTTCCAGCTTTTCTGAAACCAAAAACAGCAAAAAACAGGCAAGTGGCATTGTGGCATCTTGTTAATAGGTTAGTTCCAGAAAATGTGTAAGAATACTCCAAAGTGTGGACAAAACATAAGAATGTAGATATAAAACAAGCACAGAACATCAAAAATTATAGATACGTTTACGACGTATCAACATCCCCAAGCTTAACTCCTGCTCGTCCTCGAGTAGGTAAGTGATAAAAAGAATATTTTTTGAGGTGACATGCACCATCACAATCTTGATCAAGGTATTTTAAAAACATTGATAGCTGAGATTATAGTACTCTAACATAGACATGAAAGATATAGTTCTAACAATAAGACACAGAAACTATGTTGTAAAATGAAAAAGTACAAACAAAAGATTCATGAATAACAATGCTTTGAAAGACGTTTGTTTGTTTCACATATAGAAAATATAATGAGAATGGTATCCAACTTGTCCCTCATGGTGTAGCAAGACATAAATGCATAGGACACCTTCAAATTCATAAGGGTGACTAGATACAAATAGTTTAAGAACAAGCAAAATCAAAGTTATGAATCAATTAACAAGTTTTGGGACAATGCACATTAAACTAAGAATGACCACTATGCTCTCTCAATAGGTGCATAAAGATAGAAGATGGAGACTCAACATAAAAGTGAAACAAAGGCCCTTCATAGAAGGAAGCAGGGATTCAAGTCTCATAAAGAGCTTCCAAAAATTATGGTACTTATTAGCTTTCATCTCTCATTGCCCCTATCATAAGCATCTTTAGGTGATTAGTGTTAAAGTGAACAAATATGAGGATATGCTTGACAAGTTATAAGCTGAAAATCTCATGCCCCTTACTTACGAGTACCGTTCCTCATGCTACCCAACTTTAGTCACAGGTAAGTTATTATCATTGTAAGTACCTATGTATCATAGAGAACCGCCAACGGGGTACCCCTTGCCCGATGATACGGAAGATTCCCCATATCAAAATGCCAAGGCAAGCAGACAATGAGCATCTCAGCAATCCTTTTATTTCGTATTTGCATAGGCTTTTTTCTTTCCTATTTGCATAGGTTTTTTTCTCTTTTTATTGAGGATGTTTCACAGATTGCTCACTATGGTTATGCTGCAGGTTTCCACCATGATTAGGCATGGCTTAGACCAGCTGCCCAGGCGTTTCTCTAACACATATACGAACTCCATGAGCCTTACAAGCTCATCTTTCATTTCACACTACCAGGATCCATAAGCAAAAGAACATGATATCAACTGAATAAAGTGCAATGTTGAAAGCGTTCCCCATGGTAACATGGTTATGCTAATTCACAACTTACAAAACACAAGCATATGCGCAACATAGATGGGCACAATGGTTCAAGTATATTAAGTGTAAGAAAGTAAAGTGTGCCATCAAGTTCGTGAGAGCTTTAATCACTAATTTTCACATAACAAGTTTAATTCGGAAGGTAGATAAAACATGAATATACTTGGAATAGCAATAATTCTAATAGGTAGGTATGGTGGACTCTTTGGAATAACTTGGTTTTATTTGGAGGTTGATGCCTGAGTGGAACTCATACTTGGTACATGTGGAGGCTAGCAAAAGACTGGGAGCGACCAACTAAGAGAGAAATAATGGCCATAATCATGCAAAGCGACAAAACATTATTAATTAAAGCATAAAGTGATATTACAAGTCGAAAACTAAATGATCATAGAGGCTATGGTGACTTGGTATAGTCTTAACATGGTGTGAGCATACGCCAAGTCAACCCAAATAAAGCATCAAAGGAGAATACCACAATATTATGCTTTTATATGCTAAAACAACGCATGATTCTTTCAAGGCACATTAAGCAATCTCAATTGTTTGGAACAAGTCATGCTACGGCAATAATTACTAAGCATAAATTCATAGCAATATCAAACATGACATGATAAAGTCTAGGCCACAGTCAAAACAAGCTCTTTTTTGTACCACCCATAAGCATGAAGCTTCCTACTCTTTTCCAACACCAATCAAAAACTAAAGCTAAACGCAGTACTAGCAAAGGAGAACACTCACAAAACAATAAGAGTGAAAACTAGAGTGTTCTAGGCAATGAATAACGGGATGTGTCTCTCTCCAAAATAAGTGTGTTGGGATCCAACCAACTTATTTAAGCAAACCAAACAAAATAAAACTAGAAAGAAAAACAAAGACGCTCCAAGAACTACACAATTGTGCATGAAACAATAAAAATAAAGTGTTTGGAAGAAAACCTGAGATTTTATTGATGAAAAAGGGGATGGCTTGGGCATCCCCAAGCTTTTACGCTTGTACTTCTTAAATATGTCTTGGGGTGACACGGGTAGCATCCCCAAGCTTGAGCTTTTGTCCATACTTCATATCTTCACATTATTCTCTCCGTACACCTTAAAATTTCCTTCATACAAAACTTCACACAATCTTCATTAGCAACATTAGTGTATTCAAGATAATAAGTCTTTGGGTTTAGTTTTAACACAAGTAAAAATTCCATTAAAACATAAGCTACTGTATCAGTTCCTTCGAAAATCTCAAATGATCAAAGAGAACTGAAAGAGAAAGAGATTAAGAGGCAAATGCAAATAATGGCAGAAATCTGTCAAAACAGACCATCAGGTAAAAACGAATTTTTCGAAGACTTTATGTTGCTCAAATCGAAAAGTGATGAACTAACGAAAGTTAGATAATAACCTGGGGCAGAATCACAAAAAATTACAGCTCAATCCGACATACAGAGATTTGTCAAGAATTTTAAAGTTGAGCACAACAATTTGTTTCGGGACAGCAACTTTCCCAAGTCTTACTTCTCTCTCATTAGAGGTTATTCTTGGTACAAAAACTACACAAAAAGGATAAGGAGAGGTTATTAGAGAAGTAATAACTTCCAAGACTCAACAAAAGAAAAACTTACTGAATAGAAATTTGGGTTATCTCCTAATAGTGCTTTTCTTTAACGCCTTTGAGCTAGGCATGATAATTTCGATGATACCCACATAAGAAATATGAATTGAAGTAAAAGAGAGCATCAAGAAGCAAATATGGAATAAATTTAAGTCCAACCCACTTTCTATGAAAAATAATCTTGTAAAGAAACAAGTCATGAAAGCACAAAGCAACAATCATAGGAAAGCAAAACAAGTGCAACTTTAAAATTTTCAACATAAAGAGGGGAAACTTAATATTGTTGAAATACATAAAACCATGTTTCCCTCTCTCATAATAACTTTCAGTAGCATCATGAATGAAATTAACAATATAACTATCACATGAAACATTCTTCTCATGAGCCACATGCATAAAAGAATTAATACTCTCCACATAAACATAGTCATTCTTATTAATTGTAGTGGGGGAAAATCCAACAAAATAGCTATCATTATTATTCTCATCACCATAATAATCAAATATAGGAGGCATATTGTAAGCATAATTAATTTTCTCCTCAATAACAGGTGGACTAAAAATATCATATTCATCATTGTAATCATCATATATTGGAGGCATAGTATCATCAAAGTAAATTTTCTCCTCCGTGCTTGGGGGACTAAAAAGATCATTTTCATAAAACTAGCTTCCCCAAGCTTAGACTTTTCCATAGCATTAGTAACAAAGGTGTTCAAAAAATTCATACCAATAACATTGCTATTAGCATGCAAAGAAAGTTCCATGTTTTTTTTAATTTTCTTTTCAAACCATTTATGTTCTTCCTCAGGAAAAATACTAAAAAACTCTCTAATTTTGTTGTTGTTTTCCATTAAGCCTAACTAGTGAAAATAAAAACAAGAAACAAAAAGATATAATTGCAGAATCTAAAGGCAATAACTTCGAGCACTCACACACCAGCTATAGTACTAGAAGATAGCTTTGTAGCTAGAGGATGGTGAGTACCTTTTACCTTACCTCCCCGGCAACGGTGCCAGAAAATAGCTTGATGTCTACGCACGCTTCTATTCTTGTAGACAGTGTTGGGACACCAAGTGCAGAGGTTTGTAGAACAGCAGCAAGTTTCCCTTAAGTGGATCACCCAAGGTTTATCGAACTCAGAGAGGAAGTGGTCAAAGGTATCCCTCTCAAGAAACCCTACAATCAAGATACAAGAAGTCTCTTGTGTCCTGTACACCCAATACACTTGTCAGGTGTATAGGTGCACTAGTTCGGCGAAGAGATAGTGAAATACAAGTAATATGGATGATTATAAGTGGTAATTGCAATCTGAAATAAGAGTGGCAGCAAGCAAACATGTATCAGAACTGATTGTAAATGGTGTTTCAATGCTTAGAAATAAGGCCTAGGGATCATACTTTCACTAGTGAACACTCTCATATAAATATATTCTCTTCATGATGCTACCCTGAACTACTCTCCGGTTGGACGATGTAGGGCTATAACAGCACACCTTAAAGTTCGCATTCCCCATCTAGATAACCCCTCACGGTCACCTTGAGCGCTAGATGGTTCCAACAAACACCACAATCTCATAGAGACATCCAACTCAAATTATACTCATGATAAGTATTTATGTAACCTTAGACAAAGTGCCATACGGTGTGCACACTGTCAACTTCACACACGTGGGGATAAGCAGAGATTAATTAAAGCACTTGAGTAGCAGAATAGATCTATAGATTACAAAGCTCATGATCTCATAAGATCACGCATAGAGTGAGAGATGAACACATAGCTACCGGTAGAGACCTTAGCCTCGAGAGAGAACTACTCCCTCCTCATCATGGGAGTCAGCAACGACGATGGAGATGGCGGTGGAGTCGATGGAGATGGCTCCGGGGGCACTTCCCTGTCCCGGTAGGGTGCCGGAACAAAGACTTCTGTCCCCCGAATCTCCTCTTCGGTGCCGGTGATACTGCGGAACATTTCGTGGAATTCTGATCTTCCCCTAGGGTTTTTGTCTCGGGGGGTTTATATAGGCGAAGGGGTAAGGTCGGTGGAGGCCTGAGGGGCCCACACCACCCCTGGCGCGGCCTGGCCTGGCCCACGCCACCAGGTGGTGTGGTTAGCCCCTATCCCTCCTCTCTCTGCTTCTGGCTCCGTGAGTCTTCCGGTAAAATAGGAACTTTGGCTTTTGTCCCATCCAATTCCGAGAATATTTCTTTTCTAGCTTTTCCAAAACCAAAAATAGCAAAAAACAAGCAACTGTCACTATGATATCTTGTCAATAGGTTAGTTCCAGAAAATGCATAAAAGTATCTTAAAATGTAGACAAAACATAAGATAGTTGATATAAAACAATCATGGAACATCAAAAATTATAGATACGTTTACGACGTATCAGTTGCCTTAGTAGTAATTGTATTTTTCTGTATTAACTTTTTATATGTTGGCTGGCTTAAATTTCTTATCCCTTAGGCCGAGTTAGTAGTGTGTTGGCACTAAAAGCTAACTTTTCGACTTGTTACTGTCCAAAAAAAATTGGCTTCATGGCAAGCAAGAGAACAAGTTTGGAATTGGTATACACATGAAAAGCGACTAAGGAAAGAGACGTAATCGAGCTGACCTTTGTTTTTCGGACTAACCCCTGTATTTACTCTCTTTACTTACTATTATGCTGAATTATTTTAAGCTAATCCTCAAAGTTTCAAAAGTATTGTTAATTCAGTTTGTGGACCTCAAACTCGTAAGTTGAACGCCAAATAATGGTAGACGCGAGACGAGTCATCAGATTGGGAGAACAAGAAAATGAAACCCGGGGACTTCGCCCAAACAAATTTGACATACCAAGCATAATTCTAGCAAAATGAATCATGGTTTAATACATTTGCGCCCGGCATACCAGGGATTTAACAAAGTTTAACTTTTTTTCTCTCAAGGAACAGCGGAAACCGAATCGTCCGTAGCATGAGGGGGCACAAAATCCTCGGGGTTAGCAACCTCGGCCTCTTCTTCCTTGTCTGGGTTCGCCTCCTCGGCATATTCGGCATCCTTGGCGTCATCCAGATCCTCTTGGTCCTCGCTAGCACCCTCCTTAACATACCCATCATCCACCTCATCCAGGAAGCTCGGCCCATCAGTCCAAACATGGATATGTCCATATTGGATCAGTTGATAGGCGTGAGCCTGTCATTGCTCGATGAGGGTCAGATCACTAGTCCACCTAGATTCATCGCGCATGTTCTGAAGGGTGTCCAGGTTGAGACCATCATACTAGGACAACACGAAGGCCAAGGTTATGTCGGCCCCAATCCGCGCGGAAGATTGCCGCCACAGATTCAACATGGTCTCGCTCCCATGAGTTTCTCGACCAGCTGAGAGGGACCTTTGGATGCAGTTTGATTCAGCCATAGGACATGGAAAACCCGGATGGCTGCATCTAGGAGATCCACCCCAAATGGCTTCATCACTTGGACTCGGGCCCAAAGGCTGACCAACAAGTCATCCATGTCGTACGCAGAGGTAGAATCAGCGAGGATGCCTTTCTGAACCTAGGCCTTCTTAACAACAATGACAACACACACATCAGATTCAGGGAAGTTGTCTGAAGAGCAAGTAAGAAGAACAAGTTAGGACAAGAAACTGAGGACATAATAGGAACATCGGCAAATAAGAGTAACCCACAAAAACTTACGGGTGATAACACTGTTGATCCAGGTAACCTCCATTAACCAAGCGTCAGCCTTCTTCCGGAAGTTTTCTAGCTCAAGATTCACCGAGTTAAATTTGACCTCGGCATCCTTCAATAGATCTTGCTCCTTCTCGAGCTGGGTCTTGAGCCGGTCTTTCTCCTTAGAAAAGGCCTGCTCAACCTTATCAAGCTCAATTTTCTAGAGGGTTTTTAATTTCTCAATCTTGGCTTGGAGTAGAGAGATTTCTTGGTCCTTCTCCTTCAGCTGAGCTTGGTGTTGGCCTACTTGTTCGAGAAAGTGGAGATTCAATTCAGGCATTGAAACGCAATCCTAAAGAGACACTGGAAATTTTTCGACTCGGCCAAGCCGAGATATAATTACCCGCCGAGCCAAAAAGAAGAAAGTCAAAGGAGAAAGAGCAAAAGAAAAATACCCTTTCAGCTTGGCCACTTGCTTATTCAGCCCCTCATTCTGGGCCTCCACATTGGCTACAAAATCTGAGTCACAAATTAACTCTATAGGCCAAGATGAAGAGAAATCAAACTGAAAATAGCAAAGAGAAAACTTTACCTTTCTTCTTCATCTCGGGCAGCAAGGACTTATGATTCGAAGAAAGCTCCTTGTGTGTGTCTAGAAGCCGCTGTAACTCGGCGGTGTGACGGTTGGTGGTGATCTGAAAAGAAAAGTGTTAGTTCATGAGTAATAAGGACATTTGAAGTTATTCAAGATGTGGGCCAAGTGGAACTTAACCCGACTCTAGGTGATTGGATATTTGAAATTATTCAAGATCTGGGCCAAGTGGAACTTAACTCGGCTCTAGGTGATTGGATATTTGAAGTTATTCAAGATCCAAGTCAAATGGAACTTAACCCAAATCTAGGTGATTGGATATTTGAAGTTAATCAGATCCAAGTCAAGTGGAACTTAACCCGGCTCTAGGTGATTGGATATTTGAAGTTAATCAGATCCGAGTCAAGTGGAACTTAACCCTGCTCTAGGTGATTGGATATTCGAAGTTAATCAAGACCCAAGTCAAGTGGAACTTAACCTAACTCTAGGTGATTGAATATTTGAGGCTCTCAAGAATTGAACCGAGTAAAACTCAATTTGAATCTAGGTGGTTGGCTAAAGGAAATACTGGTCTAGTTTCTAATAGCTAAGTTAAAATACTTCGGAATTAGGAACAAGATACGGAAAAATTGCGCAAGTTTATTGCTAAGAGATCCGACTAAGTAACATGTTACTCCCCTAGAGGCCCGGGGACTGGAAGATATATCTATAAGTACTTGCACATATGTAAAAAATATGGCCAAAAGGTTTACCTCCATCATTTTGCCGGCATAAGAACTGGCCTTGCTAGCAGTGTTCATTTGCGCACCAATCTCCACATGAACGAACTTTGCCGGATTACCGGAGCTGACATCAACATATTCAGCGTTATTCCAGTTCTCGGCATACTCAGTGAGCGAGCCGAGGCTCCCACCACTGAGAGTCTAAGTCAGTACTAACCCTTTCTCAGGTGCGGCTTGGCATGCAACGTTGGCAGTGGCCAGACTGGTATGCAGCGTGATCTGCTTATCTGAAGTAGATCCAGAAGCAACGCAACCCTGTTGCATCATGGATGCAATGGTGCGCTGCCCAGGCCCAGCCGTTGATCCTTTGGGCGTTGCCTTGGCCACCTTAGCAGTTTTCTTGACCTTGGTCACCTCGACAACTTTCTTGGCCTTGGCTGCTGGCTTGACTTGCTGCTGCGAAGCTGAGGGTTGAGCTTCGGCCGCCGAAGATGCCGCGAGATACTTAGTCTGCGGGCTCTGCAGAGGTTGGTCTTCTCGCCGAGTCTAGGGAGAATCGAACGAGGCTGGAGGTGCTTGCTGAGGAGAACTTGAAGCTGGAGTTTGTTGAGGCTGAGGCGGAGGTTGAGTTTGAGTTGGTGCCGGAGTCTCTGGCACCTCGGTAGAAACTTTATCAGCGCCGATGTTGCTGACACTATGATCTTCTTGCTAGGTAGCAGAGGAAGAACCCTGCTGATCCGGCATAGGCATGTCCTCGAGGGCGCCCTCTCCACCTGTGCCGATGTCGCCCTCCTTCCGTCGGAGTGGGCTGTTATTTGGTGCATCAGGAGAGTTCTCCCGGACAGGGATAAGGACGGGAGTGTCACCACATGGAGAAGGTGGTGCCTCATGAATAGGAGAGGCGATGCTAGAGCCACTATGGGAAATGTCCATGATGGCTCTGCCGAATCATATAGGGAAAAGGATGAGCTAAAGTATAAAAAGAGAAACAAGAAATACAAAGAAAAAGAAGAAGAATAGAGAACACAGAAGTAACCCGGAGAAAGATGCTTACCTAGATACAGAGGGAGGAGGCTTGGGCGTAGGAGCTTTCCAAATTGCGAGCTTCTTGTCGGCCCTCTTAAACCTCTTGCCGGGCTTGGTTCTATCGACTAGGGGAGCCGAGGTCGTGGCACGCTTCTTGACGAGGCCTTGTTCACCCACCGCAATAGGAGGCACATTGTGCACCTGACCAACCGGGTTAGCTAGAGTGGGAACAACCGGAAAGGCATAAAAAATGGGTATGGGGTCAAGTACCTTGAGAATCTCAACATCATCATCATCACCGTCATCATCATCCGTCCAATCCCTTAAGACAGAAGTCTTACCGGAGGATCGGCTAGAGGTGGATTCCGGCACAGGCATGAACTCCATAGAGTCTGGCTCCTCCAGATCCGAGGTATCTCGATCCTTTCCCCAACTGAGTGCTGGAGTATGGGTGTCTTCGATCGTCTGTTGAAGGAATTTCTGAACAAAATAATGCAAAAGGGTCAAATAGATTATGCAGGCTGACATAAAGTATGACTCAGAAAAGGGATCACATGGAAGATGTGAGGGGAACTGGCCTATCTCGGCTGTGGGGCTCTAGTCCCCATTCCCAATCCCTGTCCAAGGGCATCTTGAAAATCGACTTAACCCGACAGTAAATCTGGGTGTTGGAGAGCTCGATCGATGATACTTGGTTAGGATCAAGATGACCGCTCATATGGAAAAGTTTGTGGGTCCGCTTCTGCAGTAGGCAAATTTGGCTCCGAATGAAAGTGAGCATCAAATCCTCATCGGTTAGCCCATCATCGATCAGCTCAAGAATGTGTTTCTCTACTAGATCGACCAAGGTGCTAGACTTCTTGGGGGGCCATTCCCATTTGTTCTTATTGGGGACGCCGACAGAGAACGGGGCAGCCGAATCTTGTCGTCTGAGGTATCATTCTTTACGTAAGAGAATGTCTTGCCCCACCCTTTGTAGGACTCCAAGCCCGTGACCTAGGGAAAGATGGAACCTCGTCGAGGTGAAATCGAGTCTACCGTGCACTGGGTCAAAGCCTTGTCGCCAGGACGAAGCTCCTCATTCGGAACGACGTTAGCCCGGAATCCGAAGAACTTGGACCAGATAAGGATAGTGGGCCACAAGACGAGATACCCCTCAATCCCGCACGCATAATCCAAAAGAGAGGCGATGGCATTTGCGGGGAGGTGGTGAGGTTGGAGTTCAAAGGTGGTGAGGAAATCATGGAAAAAGTCACTGGTGGGAAGGCCGAAGCCGTGAGCGAAGTGAGAAAGGAAAACCACAAATTCATCGACCTTGGGGGCGGGCACGAGCTCGTCATCGGGGATGCGGCAGCTGACCCCTGTGACGACACGGCAGGTGCGGATGAGCAAGTCAATCTCATCCTGTGTCACCCAGGAGCCGGCCCAAGCATCGCGCTCATGGGCGATGCCGCCCTCTTCGTGTTCATTTGCAACGGTGACGTCCTGAGGCATCTCCATATCCTCTTCCTCGAGTGAGGAGTACGAGTTGGGGGAGAAGGGCCTAGACTGCCACGGCCCCGTAGCGACAGCGAGCAGTGGTGCTGCAGTGGAGCGAGCGAGAGCAAGAGAGCTATGGCGGCGGCTGAAGGAGATATTCCTTAGAGGCAAATAATTAAAGGTATTATTTTCATATCTCATTGGGTTGTAATAGTTTTATATCATGCTATAACTATATCAAGTGGAAATATTGATACAGGTGTGGTATACAAACAAACCCAGGTCCCTAGTAGCCTCTATTAAACTAGTTCATTGGGCAGACGATGATCAAGGTTTCTTGATATGGGCTAAACAAAATTCACTAACAATGAAGTCATGTCATCTGGAATGATGTGATGGACACTTCCCACCAATGATTGTTGCAACACGATCATGTCACTTAGTTCACGTTGCAATTGTCAAAGAAACATATTGTCCTAATCCTTAGACCGTGAGATCATATCAATCACTGTAACCAGAGGGTGCTTTGACTGTATCAACCGTCATCTCATGACAGGGTGGCTATATAGGTACAAGTTGGGTATCCGAAGGAGAACGTTGAGGCAATATGCTTCAAGATTGGGAATTGTTCTCCTGTGTGACGGGAAGATATAACTGGGCCCACTCGATGAATTACATCTATGTTGCGCAACACATGACTAGGTCATGGAGATGGTATTTCATGGGAACGAGTAAAACAGTACTTGTTGGAAACGAGATTGAACAAGGTATTGTGATACCGATGATCAAATCCCGGACAAGTCTTATATCATGAACAAGGGAATTGGATATATCATTTCAGGTTCGAACATGATGGAGAATCGTGGAGTGCATAGGGGTCAATATGGGCATCCCGGTCCCCGGTTGATCATTGATATGGACCATGTATATAGCATTCCCGAACAAGGGAAACACGCTTAAGGGCGATACAACGCTTGGAGATCGTCCTGCTAGATGGAATCATGAAAGAGAGAGAAATCGGAATCGTTCTAGAGAGATCTGAAGTTGTTCGGAGAAAGAAGGAAAGGAGACGACCGAAAGGAGTTTCAGATAAATAATTATTTAAATATAAATTTATTATATGTTAATTATGAATTAATATATTATAAATAAAATATTTGAATAGAGATTTATAAAGGCATATTTCTTATTAGGCAAAAACCTCGGAGGGATTTTTCCTAAAAAGAAACGGATGGAAAAAAGGCTAAAGGAAAAATCTGCAGCCACGTGGGCGACATATAGTTGCTACTGCCCACAGCGGTAGATAGTCGGAGCCATGCGCGGGCGCGCTTGGCCGCGGGAAGGCAGTCGGCCCACCCGACACCAGCTGCCACAACCGCGCCTCTAGGCCGCGTGGGCCGCACGCGCTGGGCCGCGGGGAGAGCAACCGGCTCCCCAGGCACCAGGTCATCGTCGCTTCGGTGCTGGGCCGCGAGGTAGGCAGGCGGCCCACCCCGGACCTAGTGGCGCCATTGCCTCCATCCGCCGCCTCTTGCTGCCTGGGTCGGCCCTGAATGGCCCACTCGGGTGCTGTGAGGCCCAGCTGGCGGGAGGAGTCCAAAATTTGCCCTTTTCCTTTGTTATTTAGTCCCACATGGGGCACCTAAAGGGGAGGGTACACCTCCCTTAGCCTATATAAAGGGGTACCCATTGGAGGATTAAAAGACACCCAATAAGATATTATTTGAGGCGTTCTTCCTTGGAGAATACCCCCTCTCTCTCTCGAGTTGCCTTCGCCGTGGCACAATCCCAAGTTAGGATTGTGCGTGCAAAGTCAACACATCTGCGACATGCCGCTATGTTGCATTGATTCCACTAGGGGATCTACTTCCGCAACCCTAACTAGGATCAAGGAGTTCGGGAGTCGTCGCATTGCACCATATGCATGTGATAACTCGGTGGGGCTATTGAAGCTTCCGAGCCATCGTACAAGGACCTAGAAAAGGGGCGACGTGTGAGGAGCTTCGCGATCTTGAGGTCGGACGAGTACGACTACATCATCCACACGCCTGCATGAGCGTAATTCTCTCTCGGTCTTCAAGGGTATGCTGTCGCTGTCTTCCTCAGTTACTGCATTACTTCTAGATATATCCTAGGGCGTTCAGGGTATTCCTGCGTAGTAATTTTTTTGTTATTGCTGCGAAAACCCCTACAGTGGTATCAGAGCCTAGGTCTATGGTTAGTATGCTAGTACAGATAAACACATGCAAAGTGTGCGAATCGATATCCTAGTTGTTACCTTCCCACGTGTATTTGTTCATATCGCGGTATTGTGAGATGAAGCGGCACAAATCGACCTTATGCGTAATCCTATGCGAGCCTGGTTCCATGCTCGACATACGGCTTGTACCGTATAAGTGACTAGCAGGTGTCTGTCTCTCTCAAACTAGTTGATATGGCATATACAATGGAAGGCCCCGAAATGGGTGTAGTAGCGACAACTATTGTCTCTATGTTGTGGTTTGAAGTTCGTAGGTAGAAACGGTTCTATCGTGAAAGCTTTAATAACCACGTAAAATCTACAATAGATAGAGTAGAGGCGTCTAACTTTATGTTGTAGGGAAGGCTCTATGATGTGATATGGTTGCAAGTCGTGAAAAGGTAAGGTAGTTTAATTTTCCTATTGCTAAGTCCTGTAGCAGTAATCATCGCGATGATGAACGACAAGACTAGTGGCGTTATGGACTTGGCGCCAAGCTGGAGCACCTGATGGAGATCATGGAGCGGGAAGACAACCATCTCATGTCACATGATTATATATGATTTAATCTTTGTTTGCATCTTATTTGAGTGCTATTATTAGATACACAACGGTAGCATTTAAATAGGATGATCCCTAATTAATACCAATGAAAGTGTTCTCCCTTAGTGTGCACCACCAAGAAAGTTCTTCGTTATGAGGCAGGCTGTGACAATCATGTGTCAGACATATCTATGTTCGCATATAGTGGGTGTAAGCCATGTTGCATAGCAAATACACTAAGGTTGAGTTGGTGAGCCTAGCATATGTAGATATGGCCTCGGAACACAGCGATCAAAAGATCAAGGACGAGTCACATGGATGATGTGATCAACCGGTAAAGTCCACCCTAGCACCCACATCAAAGGCCATGACGATCGGGGATCATGTGGGGAAAATGGGTCGTGTAATCACTAAAACTGTCTTTAGGGATGATAGTTTAAGTGGGAGTTCATCTGAACTCCATATTATGAACTTATTCTAAGTCTTTTTTGCAAATATCTTGTAGGTTATGGCCATCCCCTTTGTTTAGGACATATATAGTCCATTAATGAACGGGGAGAAACTTAAGTTAGATGGGTCGAATTTCATCGACTAGTACCAATTACCAAGTAGGATCCTCATAGAAAACCATCTCCTCTATATCCTTTGTGAACCTCTGGAAGATGTCCCTGATGAATCCAACGGTAGAGAAGATACGACTCTTCATGACCGCCGTGATACCTTCGCCAAGGTTAAACCCAAAATCTGGGATTGTCGTCAATGAAAAGTGTATATGTGATATACAAGGAATGAATGTTTCCACGAAACGCTTATGCAGTTTTCAAGTATTGGATACTGCTTACTCAATATGTTGAGCTCGTTGGGGAACCCCAAGAGGAAGGTATGATGAGTATAGCAACAAGTTTTCCCTCAGTTATGAAACCAAGGTTATCGAACCAGTAGGAGGAAGGAAACACCTCCAAGGTGTTGTTTCCAACTTGGAATCCTGCACAACACAATCACAGAACTTTGCCCCCAACTCAGTGAGGTTGTCAATCTCACTGGTTTTGCTGAAAACAAAGGATTAAACATATTGTGTGGAAGATAGTAATTGCTTGCAGAAAGTAAACATAAAACAGTAAATATATTGTAGATTGATGGTAAAAGAAAGGATCGGGGTCCATAGTTCACTAGTGGTGATTCTCCTTAAGATAGAAGACATGTTGGGTGAACAAATTATAGCGGGGCAATTGACAAACATCGAGAAAGCATACATGCATATACTAATCATCTTGACTCCTATGAGATTTGATTGGGCATTACAACATTATACATAGACTGCAATCCAACGGAATCTATGACTAATAATCCACCTTCAGGTTATCATTCGAACCCCCTCCAGTATTAAGTTGCAAGCAACAGATAATTGCATTAAGCAAAGTGTGCAGAGTAAACAATACGATTGTTCTATGAACAAAGGATTGTTGTTTTCTCCCTAGTAGCAACAACACATCTAGTACCTTAGAGATTTCTGTCACTTCCTCAGATTCCAAGAGGCATGAACCCACTATCGAGCATAAATACTCCCTCTTGGAGTTGCTAGCATCTACTTGGCCAGGATAGCTACTAACAACGGAGAGCATGCAAGATCACAAATAACAAAGCCATGATAGAATCAATAATCAATATGAAATAGCATCTCAATATCCATCGGATCCCCACAAACACAACATGTAGGATTACAAATAGATGATCTTGATCATGAACAGAGCTCACAAGATCTAAACATGGTAGCACAAAGGAGAATAACCAACCATCTAGCTACTACATGGACCTGTAGTCCAGGGATGAACTACTCACGCATCACACCGGAGGCAGGCATGGTGATGAAGAAGGCCTCTAGGGTGAATTCTCCCCTCTGGCAGGGTGCCGGGATGAACTTCAGATCCCTCCCGATCTAGGGATGGAGATGACGGTGGCTACAGACTCTTTCGTGGAATTTTGATCGGGTACTTAGGGTTTCTGTATCGGAGGCTTCTTATAGGCGAAAGGGGAGGCCGAGGGGGTGCCCAAGACGGCTGCACCACCCCATGGCGCGGGGAATGTTTGTTTGCGGTACCAAACTTGGTGGGTGAGCACACCGCGGTACCTAAGTTGCCATCAATCGCGCGGAGGGGCCATAGTAGATTCGCCAATTGTCCAGAAGGGCCAAATGGGGGTGAATACAAATCTAATGGCCAAACGGTCGTTTGAACCAGAAGAAAAATGGTTGAACTCAAATACCGCTGTTAGGTCAACTCTTCTTGGCCCGCCATGTCAGTATTCCCCGTTATCTTTTGCGGTCGTGGACTAGCTTACCCCTGCGTGGAGCAGATCCCTAAGTGGACGAGATCTATTTCTTTGCTCTGCTCTGGTCTTCTCCCCTGCTCCCCTCCCTATAACATTTGCTCAGCTCCGGCTGCTCGTCTCAGATCGGAGCTCGCACTTGCTCTAATTTGCGTCTCCGCCATGTCCGGTCAACCTCCCACGCCTCTAATCGAAGCTCGCAGCCGTCGTTGTTGCATCGTCTGCCGTATCGGAGCTTCGCGTCCCCGGACTAATATCTCGCCTCTGGCTAGTCCTTCTCGCACGGCGGAGCGCGTCCCATCGGGCGATCCAGGCCAGCGACCGGCCTCGGGAAGTTGCGTGCTGCTGCGCACCCCAGGCATGGTAGCCCTGGCACAGCAGTTCGACAACCACGCTCTCATGGCCACCGTGCTGGGCGTCCGTCCCGCCGTGTCGCCGGCAGAGTTGCTGTCGGCTTTCAGGTCTTGTTTTGGGATCAGACGAAATGAGGTCAACATTGAGGTATGCGCACCGCCATTCAATTTTTTGTCCGGTTCGAGCACAGCTCATACACCGAGCGTGTTCTGCATTCTTCCCGTTCTTTTGAGTGCTGCGGGGAGAAAATGAGCTTCATGCGTTGGCATCACGCCTGTGGGTGGGACGATCGCTTGGGGCAGCTTCGTTTCTTCTCCAAACTCGGCTTTGACAACCTCCCATTGGATGCTTGGGAGCCGGAGGCCCTCAAGCAGGTCGTCAGTAGCCTTGGCGGCAAGCTGGTGGAAATCGTGCCACCGAGCGATAGATGGGTCATCGAGGTAAAGGCGTGGCTGAAAGATCCTGACGCCATTCCTAAGATATACGAGGTGCAGATTCCAAGCAGGGCAGGGCGACAGCTTTGCTGGAAGCACCCGGTCATCATCCACCTGGAAGAGGTTCTGGACTCGGTACATGGCATTCAGGGCCCCAAAGAGGCTGCCAGAAAGCGCCCTCGTCGCCTGTAGTGTTGGCCTGGAAGGATCGATGGCACAGGACCGCCACCGTTTCGTGATAGGGCACACATTTTCGGTGGGGGGACCGGGCTTGGACGAGCTGGTGGTTCTGATTTCCCTCGAGTGAAGACAGAGCTCTAGTGAATTGCCGTGGTATGTGTGGCTAATGAATTTGTAGTATGGAGAGCGTAGCAGGAAGTTAGCATCGACTAAAAATGTGTAATAGTTTGAATCAATGTAGTACGTGTGTGTAATAGTTTGAAGTAGTATGTGTGTGTAATAGTTTGAATCGATGTAGTATGTGTGGGTAATGAAGTTGATGTAGTGTGTGTGTAATAGTTTGAATCGATGTAGTTGAACACCGTGCTTTATAATTTCTGTGAATAACCAAGGACAACCTCATGAAAAGAGGGTGATCTGGCAATGAGCAATGTCAATTCTGTGGATGCCAGGAAAATATAGTCCATCTCCTCTTCAAGTACTCCCTCCATTTCAAAATATAAGATGTTTTAGCTTTGTGAATGGAGCGTATCTAGACATCTTTTAGTGATGGTGCTTTCTAAACCTAGATGAACCTACATACTAAAAGGGGACTAGATACACTTCATTCACAAAGCTAAAACATCTTATATTTTGAAACGGAGGGAGTACAAGGTAGCTACATTTGTAACACGTTGAACTGCAGGACCATTTTGCAGGCAACACAAGACAAAGGAAAAATGGTTTAGAGCACAGACAGCAGACACAAAATCTATAGTATGGGATAAAAAGATGCCAGTTAACTGGATTGAACCACGACTAGTAATTGAAGGAAATAGGTACTTGATAGTATTTGCTTACAACAGTAGTACTTCCATACAAAAGGGTCTTATACCTGCACAAAAGTGGGCTAAACTTCCTACTAGTTTATAGAACAATTAAAACATTTCATCTACAAAAGTCATTCTTGACCGAACTTAACTATTCTACACTGAAGAAACTACAGATCTCCACCAGAAAAGTTGGCTGGCCAATTGCCTTGAGAGGACATAAGTTCTTTGATCATTTAACCCAAACTGATCTATTGCCTTCTCGCCAAACTACAAGAAATCTTCATCGTTCATGCACGAGCGATTTGCATGCACCAGTCCCGGTTCAGTTGGACCATCCACACCGCTGCAACGATTTCTTTGAAACTGAAATTCGTCATCTCCTTCTCGGGATCGTAGGTCCGTGTGAACTCGAACCTGAATTCCGGGGCTGAGCTGATGCCCGCCGCCGGCTCTGGCTGTCGAACAATCCAGCATGTTGAGTGTAGACGCTTGGTCGCCGCCACGGTACGGCCTTCGACGTTGCGTAGGATGGAGCGTCTTTGCCGCAGACGACATGCTCCCAGCCTACCCCACTGAGGTAAGGTAGTCCGCGCCGAAGCGTGGACGCGAGAGTTCCTAGACCTTGGCACTGCCCTGTTCAAGGGTGTGTACCCTTGGCGGCAGCATGCTCTCATGAACGATTTGATACGTACCTTGTTCCCACTGCCTAGAGCATGCCGTAATGCTGCTGCGCGATTTCTCCACATCACTGTCTTGGCCCTGCTTGCCGCATCTGGCGCCGATGACGGCGTAGTCGCCAATGCCGATTCGCATATTCGTGGAAATCATCCGGCAGGCGGCAATGGGAGACCGACCTTGAAGTAGAGCTTCATGGCCTGCCTTAGAGGGCTAAATACCCCGATTGGTGGTCACGGCGGCGGCTTAGGCGGGGCCATGTTACCCTAGTTGGTGCGGCGCGGAGGAGCTGCGCAAGGTGAACTATGGTTAGTCAGAGAAGGGGAGTGAAAGACTGACAGTAGGTTTGGACTATGGGCACGCGTGAAAATAACCATTTCCTATTTCCTTAGAGGGTAATAATTCGACACTCGTTGCATTAACAACTCAATCTTTATTTCCCTTCTCAGCATAAGAGTGCGAACGTATTAAAAAGATCGGTTGTGGCTATCCACCTCATCGGGCAATGTACCAGGACAGGTAGGACACATGAGCGGGTTTCATTTTAGGAATGTTGACGACTGTACCCTTATGTTTATACGATATTATTTATATGCCACCATGTACCGTCGAGTGTAGCAAGACCATCAGAAACAGGGGATAACGACGTGGCGTTTTTTATTTTTTTAAAGGGCATCAGAAACAGGGAATGCCGACGTGGCATGTTATCTGACTGGCGGGCCCGCCCCCTCCACCTTCGACGGCGCTCATCCCAGGTTCGAGGGGTGGTGCCACCCACCAACACATTATTGTGGAATTTTCCATGTGGGACCTGAATTCCGGTGCTGAGCTGATGCCCATGTCGAACACAGAGAATTCTGAAAGAAGCTAGCAAATAATACGCATACTGCTCATCGAAATAATATAAATACAGTACAAATTTCTACTTCAAAAAATAGACCTGAAAATGCTACCAAATAACCTAGGATGAATATAGGATTCATTCTCCCCTATATATTTCGTCGTCGGCGGCTAACGCGTGCTGCAACACATGTTCAGAGAACTCTCTCCGTCTGCAGTGTGCTGCCAGTATCTCATCCAGAGGGTAAGGCCTTAGTGTATGTTCTAGACTTAAGCCATACATTACCATTGTTGGTTCCTCTTCCCAGGCTTGAACCTCATGATCGTACAGTCTGATAAAATCTCTATAGTATATGCAATCGGGTTTGACTGTGGGGTGTAACCTGGTGTCAATGGAGATAGAACGATTGTAATCAACAAAGAGGGCACGACTTCCAATGTCACCGACGGCCTCGAGAGAGCGGTTATCCGTGTCCACCCGGTACAACACCGGTTGCCCTTTGGCGAAATCCCTGTTCAACACAAGAAGCAGATCACCATCTGACTCCACAAGGTAAAATTTGTAAGTTCCGTACTGTTCAAAGGCGGGGCCGAAATTATTTTGGCCATCGTGGATGTTTTCAAGGCTGCTCTAATCGGATGTTGGTCGACAAGATGTCTCCATTCTCAAGTAATGCATATACTTCCCCTCGAATGTCATGCACTGAAGCGTGTCGAGGTGGCGAATGTAATCCTTCTCCAAATGATCCATTGATTTGCCCCGTTGGGGTGCTCTCATCGGCCCATGCAATATGATTTGGATAATCAATGCAAACGAACACCATCATCGGGGACTTTGTCACGACGACGAATTGCAGAAGATCAGATGGTATGCGTGCTTGAAACTCAGTGTTAGACTTATGAGTGATTGGGTTCAGAAGCCGAATCTGGTACGGGTCAACCCTCTGAGCAAGCACGATGACGCCACGAGAAACACCGACGAAGTAGAGTCTTTTGGAAGAAGAGGGCATCAGTTAGCACTAAGATGTTTACAATGGAAAATACCAATAAATATCGGATGTGAATGTGAACCTGCGATGGACGTCCATTAGATTTGTCCTGAAGCAACGACCAGTGGCGAGGTTGAGGAAGGTGAAGTCGCCAATGTCTGGAAGTGTGTGATCTATCATGATCCAGTTGTTGAGATGGAATTCGGGCACCTTTAAAGTGCAGCGCCAATTGGTGCAGACTTCCCGACAAGCAGCATAGGTGTCAACGTACTCCTCTTTCTCCAGCAAATAGTCGGCGATCTTGCGAAGTGGGTCGGCCGGGAGATCGGCCCAGTTCCTCTTCATCCGGCTACTGGCCATGACTTGCGTGCGGGAATGTTTTGATCGAGGAAGAAAGAAGAACTACCACTGCGAGGAGAAGAAGAAGAGGATATATAATAGACGAGGGAGACGAAGCGTAACTGCCACTGCGAGGAGACGATGAGACGGGGGAGAAGAAGCGGAACTGCCAATTCAAGTTTGGATCAACGGGCTTTTTTTCGGAACTAGCGCATGAACCAGCCATGCACTGCATGCAAGTTTTGATCAAACAGACTGACATGTGGGACCTGCTAAAAATTCCGTGAAGTGCTCCCCGTGCATAGTGCGCTGACAGGTGGCATGTTTTCTGACAGGCGGGCCCGCCTCCTCCACCTACGACGGCGCGCGTCCCAGGTTCGAGGGATGGTGCCGCCCACCAACACATTATTGTGCAATTTTCCATGCTTTGTCGCAACCAGCTCCACTCCGCTCAGTCGTGCACCGCTCATGTCGTCCCCTTGGGCCGTCGTCCTCCCGCCCTCCCCTCCCTCCAACCCCTCACGTCCCCTCCCCTCCCTGCCCTGTCTCCTTGCCGCCGCCCATCGCCCAGGCGCGTCTGGAAACGAAAACCGAGAGTCAACCATTAGGTTAGGGGCCCAACAACGCTGGTGATCCGGATCCCGCTCGGAGATGGATCCTGCGAGGCTTGAGAGCACGGATATGGGTCCTGCGCGGCTGGAGAGCACAGAATCTCCTTTAAGTCTGGAGAGCACAGAGGACAATGAAACGGGGGAGAGGAAGCTGGGTGTAGAGATTTGGAGGTATGGAGCCCAGAGAAGGTGCCGTGTGTCCACATTGAAAGGTAAGAACTGTGATTCCTTATCTGCATACCCCAATTAGCGTTTCTAGTCCCGTGGTGATGGCAAGGATATGTGTTGGTAAACGCAGGACATCTGTACAGCTTGTCCTTGAGCATGATGCTTTGTCAAGCGAGCATGAAGGCACTGAAACGTGTGGCGGTGCGGATGATGATGAGAAAGCATATCCAGACGTGGCTGCTAACCCTGATAGGATGGAGAGTAGGGAATATTTGGTTGATTCGAACTTTGAGCCTAACTATGGGACTGATGAGGAAGAGGAATGTGAAGATGTGGAAATGGGATGTAGATACGACGACGAAGACGTGGACAGGCCAGTGATACACTTTGACAGAGACTTTAGTTGTTGTATGTGAAAAGAACACACATGCAATGACTCTGGTTGTTGTTAGTGAAATGAACACACATGCAATGACACTGGTGGATCCATAGGTGGTATGTGAGAAGAACACACATTTCAATGTGTGGATTGTGAAGAGAACACACATGCAATGACTCCAGTTGTTGTTAGTGAAAAGAACATACATGCAATGACACCGGTGGATCCATGTGTGGTCTCTGTAGAGAACACACATTTCAATGACACTGGTGGATCCATATGTGGTATGTGAAAAGAACACACATGCAATGACTCTGGTTGTTGTTAGTGAAAAAACACACATGCAATGACACTGGTGGATCCATAGGTGGTATGTGAAAAGAACACACATGCAAAATGACTCTGGTTGTTGTTACTAAAAAGAACACACATGCAATGACTCTGGTGGATCCATGTGAAAAGAACACACATGCAATGACACTGGTGGATCCATAGGTGGTATGTGAAAAGAACACACATTTCAATGACTCTGGTTGTTGTTACTAAAAAGAACACACATGCAATGACACTAGTGGATCCATGGGTGGATTGTGAAAAGAACACACATGCAATGACACTGGTGGATCCATAGGTGGTATGTGAAAAGAACACACATTTCAATGACTGGTTGTTGTTACTAAAAAGAACACACATGCAATGACTCTGGTTGTTGTTAGTGAAATGAACACACATGCAATGACACTGGTGGATCCATAGGTGGTATGTGAGAAGAACACACATTTCAATGACTCTGGTTGTTGTTACTAAAAAGAACACACATGCAATGACTCTGGTTGTTGTTAGTGAAATGAACACACATGCAATGACACTGGTTGTTGTTACTAAAAAGAACACACATGCAATGACTCTGGTTGTTGTTACTAAAAATAACACACATGCAATGACACTGGTGGATCCATAGGTGGTATGTGAGAAGAACAACCATGAAATGACTCTGGTTGTTGTTAGTAAAAAGAACACACATGCAATGACACTGTTGGATCCATGGGTGCATCCATGTGTGGATTGTGAAGTGAACACACATGCAATGACACTGGTGGATCCATAGGTGGTATGTGAGAAGAACATCCATCAAATGACTCTGGTTGTTGTTAGTAAAAAGAACACACATGCAATGACACTGGTGGATCCATAGGTGGTATGTGAAAAGAGCACACATTTCAATGACTCTGGTTGTTGTTAGTGAAAAGAACACACATGCAATGACACTGGTGGATCCATAGGTGGATTGTGAAAAGAGCACACATGCAATGACTCCAGTTGTTGTTAGTGAAAAGAACACACCTGCAATAACACTGGTGGATCCATAGGTGGATTGTGAAAAGAGCACACATGCAATGACACTGGTGGATACATATGTGGTATGTGAAAAGAACACACATGGAATGACTCTGGTTGTTGTTAGTAAAAAGAACACATATGCAATGACACTAGTGGATCCATAGGTGGACTGTGAAAAGAGCACCAATGCAATGACATTTCAATGGTACTGGTGGATCCGTAGGCGGATTGTGAAAAGAGATTTTCCCTCTCTCTGTCACAAATCTCACAAAAGCCCAAACGTGTGGAGATCCCAAACATGTGCTCACTCTAGGTGCTATGCCCTAATTGGCTGACACAGATGTCACGCGGATCGTCTCCACCAACCGTTGATCCCATGTGATCCAACGGGCAGGATAATCCCTCCCTTCTCCACTTTTTTTATGCATGGTCAATCCATGCCACCTCTCTATCCGTGCCACCGATACTTTACCCCCATAAACAAGAGAAAATCCATCTATCTGGTTAAAATAAATAAAATAAATGATCATATTTCAAAGAAGCCATCGTCTTCGTCTTCCGGTTCGTCCTCGTCTTTGTCAACGCCATGGTCCCCGCCATCGCTGCCGTCGGTGCCCTCCTATGACGACTCGACACCGCCCCCTTCCTCGAATAAGCATGCTATCTCCTTGTCGGAGTCCTCCTCCTCCTCCTCTTCGTAGTCCCACGGGTCCACGTCACTCTCCTCCGCTTCTGCCTCCAACTGATCGATGAACGCCTCCTCGTTGGCTGAGTCAGACTTGTCCAAATAGCTATCTCCTCTCTTCTTCCTGGTCTTCTTCTCATTCCTCTTCTTGTCCGTACTCGCTGGTGCAACACGCGCCCCCGTCCTGGCTGCTACTTTGCGCTTGTCTGACGCTGCAGGTACCCCACGCTCCTCCTGCGTGGCCGGTACGAGCTTCGACGTTGCGGTGTCCTCGAGTGCTGATGTCGATGGATCTTGGCGTTGTCAGACACGACGTGCTGCCTCAGCAGGCGACTCGCGAGCACGGAAGATGCAGCGAAGAGCCGGGGACGCAGGACGGTCAGTGGACGGCTTGGACCTGCCATTGCCACGGCGAGGGGGCATCGTGCTCGAGGTAGTTGCTCCGAATGGTCGATGGCTGGTACACAGAGTGGGGTGCCGATATGATCAAGGACGAGCAGCGGTTTCGTGCGTCGTGTCCATGCATGCATTTGTCGATTATCAAAAAAAAAAGTAATATCTCGTGTACTGAACATAATTTGATCACAACAAAAGTGGCACAGCGTATTCTAGACTCGTAAATATCCCGTGTGTGCCTGTCACGTGGAGTTTGACAGAATTGGATGTGCCGACATGATCGTGCAGCAGTTGCGCGAGTCATTGCCCCATCAACACGTGACACACGCACGCGGGATGTGCGCGCCGATTACCGTGATGACTACCCGGCTCGCACTCCCCTTATTATATACTGGATTTTGGGCGGGGCCGAAGACCATTGAAGTGTCCATCGCAATAAAGACAAGTCCCATCGATTCCCTACCCCTGCCTCCCTGGCTTCTTTGAGATGGTAGACCGTACACGGTGGTCTTGTATAATAGTACTAGTACTACTGGACCACGGCATGTACTCTTACTCTTCTCCCACACTAATAATCACTAACTCCTTCCTCCTGTCGCCGCCACACTCACCCTGCAAGCCATGGGTCCACTGAGGAGGGGGAGAGGCCGGTCGACGATCCTCGTGGAGAAAAGGGAGAGAAATCACCGCGAGGCACTTCTTGATCTACCAGCCGCTCAAGCCCACCCTCTCATCGAGGCCCAATCTCCCCTGACAATGGCGCCGAATGTTCTACCAGGCGAGGGCTCCTCCCGGTACGGTCTCCTTATTCTACTTCTTCTCCATCTCCCTCTCCATCATGATCTTAATCAGCTTCTTCTTGTTTTCCTTCTTATTCTGGCTCTTCCTCTTCTACGTATTACAGGTCGGCCGTGGAGCCCGAATCCACCACGACGGAGGCGTTGCAGGACCCGTTCGGCCCTGTTCCATGTCTCAGCGAGGTAGCAAATCTCCACGCTGTTATTTCTCCGAGTTATGATGTGGATTTCTTAGATGCTGTCCGCCCCGCATTGGTTTTTCTTCTTCTTTTGCGAGTTGTATTTGCTTTCATGAATATGAGTGGATCTCTTGGTCTTTCCTTAATACCGCTGTTCGTAGATTCACTATGGATTTTTTGTGATTAGGATTAGTTTATCGTGGTCATGAATAGATCTCCAGTTCCATTTTTTAACACTGCAGCCAATAGATTCAACGGGGATTTTTTTTTGATCTGTATTAGTATTCACCTAGGACCTGGAGTGTAATTGTAGAATTCCTATTTCAATTAACATGAACGATGCAACGATCGAAGGCCGAGTATCGTGAGAAGGTGGCCGCGATCAGTTCGAAGATTGCCAACCAACATGAGCTTGCACGCTCCCTCACCCAAGCTAATGAGAGCCTACGCAAGCAATTATATGTGCAGAAGGAGATCTTGCTAGATTTTGCACGTGACGTCGTTAGGCTGCAGAAAGTGCTCGACCGTAACTTGATCAGGCAAGAACAGGCCATCAAGATAATCAACGAGCTCATGGAGGAGAAGAAGAATCTCGTGGAAAGGTGCATTCTCCTGCAGGACGAAGTCAGCGAGGCACTCAGAGGATGCGTCGAGGAAACCAACGCTACCATCCGAGCCTACCATGACAGGAACCGTTGCCTGGATGTAGTCAAGGCGATGAAGGCGGGCATGAGCAGAGGGATCACCGTACTCGAGGGTGTTCGGAAAGAGAACGAGGAGCTAAGGGCATGTCTGTAGGCGTATCGGAGCAATGCCCAAGTCTGATTCCCGTTAGCGGGGACACGAATACCAGTTCGTCCTCCTCTCCTTTTGTAATGTTTAGGGTTCAGGGAGCAATGCCCATGTCTGCTTCCCATTATAGGGTGCAATAAGAATCCTAGGGCAACTCCTTATCTATCTGGACATGTGTTGGTGTTCATGTTCATGAATGTACACCATGTTCTCTCTCCATTATGTATCTGGACATGGTTTCTGCATTATGAGTTTGCCACTCTCCCACTACTATTTGGTGATATTGGGAAAAACCCACAGCACACTAAACTGCTGATAAATCTTATTTGTCTTTGAAATTGAAATTATGACAGTGCCACTAGTCGATTCATAAAATGTTGATTAGTCCTAGATTGCTTCTTCCTTGAAATTATGACAGTGCCACTAGCCGATTCAGTTAATTATGGAAACTAACCAGCTTGTCCTGGTAAACTGAACAAACCATACTATGTATTTTTGTTGCAGGGAAAGAGGCGAAAGATCGACCAGGACCTGGCGACCTGGCTAAATGACAAGATAGCAATCCAAAGGGAGAAGCAGAATTCCCAGAAACTGGCCTTTGACCAACTGCGTGCTGAATTCGCGGTCCTTTCTGACAAGTGCCAGAAACTGAAGGAGTTAAACACCGATCGGGGTGACTACGGTGAAGGTCGCGCCTCGGCTAGGAAGCAGACGGAGATCATGAAAGGGATCTTGAAGGAAAATCGTATGGCTACGGACAAAATTCTCCAATCCGTGACGGAGCGCTGGAACCTACAGTTGAAGCACGACATAGTACTGAAGGAGCTGGCCAATCTTAGGGAGGAAAATAGGCAGCTCCGGGCCAGGCTCGCTTGAACACAACATATGTCTATTTAGTACTGAACTGCCTGGTTTATCCTCTGCAGTGGTGATTTTGTAAGCGTGAACTTAACTCTATGCACGATATGTGTGTTCGTCTGAAATTAGTTTGCTCGAGGATTGAGTTTGGCTTAGTTCAGAAAGCGCAACTACAAGTCTTACAATTAACTAGTTTCAGGCATTGGTACAATATAAATTATTCATCTCGAATTTCCTTTATCCTCTATAGTCTGTCCTTGTTCACCCTCGCGTGCCTTCTTCAGTTCCTTCAACAGATCTGCAATGCAGTTCTCTAGCTTCTTCTTGTCTTCCCTTAGCTGATCCCTCTCCTTTTCTGCATTATGAATCAGCAACCCGTGACTATCCTGAAGCTTCTTTGTAGTTCCAACAACCAAGCTCCCATCGATTCCGTCAGTTAGCTTTGACTGCAAGTTCTCGATTTCTTGTTCCAGCTCCTTATTTCGTACCGACAACTTGTAATTTTTTTCAGCTGCATCACTTACATCAGTAAATCTCCCCGACCTTTCCAACTCATACATCTCCCATAACTGTGCCAAACATTTATTAAGTGCATCTGGCCACTCAAGATCCACCCACTCTACTACTTTACACACCGGGCCAACCTAAAAACACACACACTATAGTGTTATGAACATGCACGATACATTTTACTTCATGTCACAGTTGCACATAATGTAAACAAACCTGATTTGTACAACCCAAAAACCTTCTCCCAGTGTTCACGCCTTGAATGCAACATATCTCCTCAGTTTTAGCCCATGGTCACATGGCACTTCTCCATCGAGATCTAGGCCCTCCCATTCGGAGTCGTAGATTGTCCTTGGTACCTATAGGTAAACGCAAAGCTGAAATCAAACACGATTACATGCACATATGGAGCTCAGATCGAGAGATTTACCATTGCCTAACCCTAGCCCGAGAAAACAGAGGAACTCACATCGTGGAAGGAATACTCAATGTCAGAGAGAAGGCTGTCGCTGCTCGATTGGTCATCCTCGCCGTTCAAGGACATCATGGCGAATGCGACGGCGACGGCGTCGGCGTCGCCGTCGACGAGAGAGAGAGAGAGAGAGAGAGAGAGAGAGAGAGAGAGAGAGAGAGAGAGAGAGAGAGAGAGAGAGAGCATCCCTTCTACCGCTGCAATGATGACTAAATTGGCATGTTAAAATATTTTAATGTATAACAAGCCCTTTCCACGGATTCTTGTCTCCTGCCTGATATGGATTCTCTTCACACATTCTCATTTCAAATATTAAACCTGCACTCCCTCCATCCCAATTTCATTGCCTAACAAAAACATACCAGTATATTACATCATCCAAAGAAACAAAATCATGTCAACTACAAGGTACTTATGCATCACTTCTTCAGTCATGGTTTCACAAAACATTACATTATAATCTCCCAACAAACATAACCACAACATGGTTTCACAAAACAACACATTACAATCTCTCAACAAACGTAATCACAGAAACAAGTATATTACATCAACTCAAGAAACAAAATCATGTCGACTACAAGGTACTTACACATCACTTGTCCTGTCATGGTTTCGCAAAACATTACATTACAGTCTCTCAACAAACAAAATAACAGAAACAAGTACAATACATCATCTCACGAAACATAATCATGTCAACTACAATGTATTTATGCATCACTAGTCCAGTCATGGTTTCACAAAACATTACATTACAATGTCCCAACAAACATAATAACAGAAACAAGTACGGTATGTCATCTTAAGAAACATAATCATGTCAACTACAATGCACTTATGTCTTATTACAACAACGATGGTTTTAGTGAGTGACATGTCCGAAAATCTCAACAGCTCGCACAACATTATATCACAATCTCTCAACAAACATAATCACAGAAGCACGCTCTAAATGCAACATCAGTCAATATTACAAATACAGGCAGGGGAACCCCGCGGTCCATATGACAAGCCTAGGGTAGCAGCTCTCATCAGATCTCATCAACGTCGACCACCTCATTCTGTTCAGCCACTACAGGGGCATCTACATCCACTATAACCTGTTCAACAACATCAGAAATGGTACCAAGGAAGAACACCTTCCTGGTTCGCTTCTTTCGTCGCATAATCTGCATAAGATCTTCAGTATCCAAAACATCTATGAATTGCTGCTTCTTATGATGCCACCACCGGATTTTTGCCATCTGCTTAGGGCCAATACTGATTTCCTTACCGATCATCTCTCTCATTTCATCAAGAGTTATGTTTTTGGAATCGACAGTGATCTCCACAGTACATGACGAAACTGGCTTATTAACTCCCTCATCAAGTTTTGCCATGTATCTATCCACCTCTATGTGTATACTGAACTTATCTAGATCAGCATCTATTGGTCTGTATTCTCTAGGAGCAGAATCTCTGGCAGCAAGATCTCCAGCATCTGCATACATATCATCAATCATCGCTTCAACTTTCACCTTACGATCAGCTGCACAACACTCCCAAACCATCTGAAGCTCATGGGAGTGCTCAATTTGCTGATAGGTATCTTTCATGTTGCGTCACACCAATTTTGTCCGCTGTCTAGAACCCTAGGGAATTCTAGCGGCAAGCATATCTACCAGCTGCGAAACAGACACAACCTCTTTGCAATTCACAAGCAGATGCACATCTTGCCCGAACACAACCCTCTCGCAACCAAAATCAAGCTTTGTAGTGTACTGCCAAACATGAACTGTGAACTCATATAGGTCCCTTGTATCAAAGCTGTGCCTAATTTGATTAAAAAGGGGAACATTTCAGTTCATTCGATTCTATTATGCCATAACTAATCTACTTGCAAGATAAGGCACAGATAAGAAAAATTCACCTCTCGCTCTTCTTCCGGGTTTTTTTCTTCGACATCTGAGTGCTGCATCCGCCCACCGGAGCCGAACAATCCGCCGCCGGCCTTGCTTTTCTCTTCAACCTGCTTCTCGTATGTACCTTGGGAGCAGAATCCTTGTTGGCCTCCTTGCTAACCGGGGCTGAAGACCTCGCCGCAGCTACGCGTTGAGCCCCAGACTTGGGCCCCGACGTACCCTTTTTAGTCGGCGACGTAGCTACAACCTTCGCCTTGCAAGACATGTTGGGCCGCCGCCGCCGGATTCAGTGTCGGGGGAGGGAGAAAAAAGGTCCTCCGCCGCCGGCGGATTTAGGGTCGGGGAAGGGAAGAAAAGGGACTGCCGCCGCCGCCGTAGCAAGATTCAGTGTTGAGAGTTAGGAAAGTACAGTAATGGATTTTCCCCTACGACACGTGCAGGGTGGCTAAGAAGAGTGACCGGCAAAGAAGGGGCAAAGAAGGGACAAAACATAAGAAAGTAGATATAAAACAAGCATGGAACATAAAAAATTATAGATACGCTAGCAACATATTAACATCCCCAAGCTTAACTCCTGCTCGTCCTCGAGTAGGTAAGTGATAAAAAGAAAGAACAATTTTTGAGGTGACATGCACCATCACAATCTTGATCAAAGTATTTGTAGAACATTGATAGTTGGGATCATAGTACTTTAACATAGCATGAAATATATAGTTCTAACAATAAGACATAGCAACTATGCTGTAGCATGAAAAGGTACAAACAAAAGATTCATGAATAACAATGCTTTGCAAGACGTTTGTTTGTTTCACATATAGAAAACATAATGAGAATGGTATTCAGCTTGTCCCTCATAGAGTAGCAAAACATAAATGCATAGGACACCTTCAAAGTTCATAAGGGTGACTACATACAAATAGTTCAAGAACAAGCAATATCAACATTATGAATCAATCAATAAGTCTTGGGACAATGCACATTAAACTAAGAATGGCGACTATGCTCTCTCAATAGGTGCATAAAGATAGAAGATGGAGACTCAACATAAAAGTAAAAGAAAAGCCTTCATAGAAGGAAGCAGGGATTCAAGTCTCATAAAGAGCTTCCAAAAATTATGGTACTTATTAGCTTTAAGCTCTCATTGCCCCTATCATAGGCATCTTCAAGTGATTAAGGTTAAAGTGACACAACTAAGAGGATATGCTTGACAAGTTATAAGTTCAAATCTCAGGCCCCTTGCTTACGAGTACCGAACCTCATGCTACTCAACTTCAGTCACAAGTAAGCTCTTGTCATTGTAAGTACATATGTATCATACAGAACCGCCAACGGGGCACCCCTTGCTCCATGACATAGGAGCTATCCCATATCGAAATGACAAGGCAACAGACAATGAGCTTCTCAGCGATCTTTTTATTTGCTATTTGCATAGGTTTTTATTGAGGATGCTTCATAGAGTGCTCATTATGGTTATGCTGCAAGTTTCCACCATGATTAGGCATGGCTTAAGCTAGCGGCCCAGGCGTTTCTCTAACACACATACAAACTCCATGATCTTACAAGTTCCCCTTTTATTTCACACTACCGGGATCCGTAAGCAAAAGAATCATGATATCAACAGAATAATAAGTGCAATGTTGAAAGCGTTCCCCATGATACGTGGTTCTGCTAACCTCAACTTATAAAGCGCAAGCATATACGCAACAAAGATGGACACAATGGTTCAAGATTATTAAGTGCAAGAAAAGTAAAGTGTGCCATTAAGTTCGTGAGAGCTTTAATCACTAATTTTCACATATCAAGTTTAATTCGGAAGGTAGATAAAAACATGAATATACTTGGAGTAGCAAATGCTAATAGGTAGGTATGGTGGACTCTTTGGAATAACTTGTTTTTATTTGGAGTAAGATGCATGAGTGGGACTCATACTTGGTATGGAGGCTAGCAAAAGACTAGAAGCGACCAACTAAGAGAGCAATGATAGTCATAATCTTGCAAAGCGACAAAACATCATTAATTAAAGCATAAAGTGATATTACAAGTCTAAAAATAAAGGATCATAGAGGCTATGGTGACTTGGGATAGTCATAACATGGTGTGAGCATGCGCCAGGTCAACCCAAATAAAGCATCAAATGAGAATACCACAATACTATGCTTTAATATGCTAAAACAACGCATGATTCTTTCAAGGCACATTAAGTAATCTCAATTGTTTATAACATGTCATGCTACAGCAAAAATCACTAAGCATAAAACCAAAACAATATCAAGCATGACATGACAAAGTATAGGCCACAGTTACAAACAAGCTCCTTTTTACCACTTAAGTATGAACTTTTCCTACTCTTTTCCAATCCAAACCAACTTATTTGAAAACTAATGCATGAATGAGGGGGTCCAACCAATTTATTCAAGCAAACTAAGTAAACTAAGTGAACGAAAACTAAAAACTAAAACAAAGACGCTCCAAGAACAACACAACTGTGCATGAAACAATAAAAATGAAGTGTTTGGAAGAAACCTGAGATTTTCATTGATGAAGAAGGGGATGCCTTGGGCATCCCCAAGCTTTGATGCTTGTACTTATTGGATATTTCTTGGGGTGACACGGGTGGCATCCCCAAGCTTGAGCTTTAGTCCATTCTTCATCTCATTACATCATTCTTTCCTTTACACCTAAATTTTTTCCTTCATACAAAACTTCACACAATCTTCATTAGCAACATTAGTGTACTCAAGATAATAAGCCTTTCGGTTCAGTCTCAACACAAGTAAAACTTTCATTAAAACACAAGCTACTGTAGCACTTCCCTCAAAAAGCTCAATTTCCCCAAAAACAACCCAAAAAGGAATCAATAAGAAGCAAATGCAAATAATGCCAGAAATTTGTCAAAACAGACTAGAAGGTAGAAACCGATTTTTTCAAAGACCTTCTGTTGCTCAAATCGGAAAGTGTTTAACTAACGAAATTTGTATAACAACCTGGGGCAGAAGCACAAAAAATTACAGCTCAAACCGACGTACAGAGAGTTTTCACGAATTTTTACAGTGAAGCACAAAAATCTGTTTCGGGACAGCAACTTTCCCAAGCATTACTTCTCTCTCATTAGAGGTTACTCTTGGCACAAAAACCACACAAAAATGATAAGGAGAGGTTATTACTGAAGAAATAACTTCCAAGACTCAACTAAAACTTTTGGGTTATCTCCCAATAAGTACTTTGCTTTAACGCCTTTAAGTTAGGCATAAGAAGCAAGAAAAGAATCAAGTATTCTCAAATGAAGAAGTATTAAAACCAAATTTCTTGCCCTTACCTCTCTTACTTTTATTCTTAACCTTGGGGAACGTATGGTTGTTTGGTGGAGAAGAAAAATGCATGATGCCCTTTTCTACATCTATTATTGCTCCAAGGAGTTTTAATAGGGATCTTCCAAGTGCAATTTGTCCTTTTCCTACACATTCAATAACAAGATAATCAGTAGACACCACTTTCCCTAGGATCTTTGTAAACACTCCTTCAGCTATTCCAATAGGTAATATCGTGGCATTATTAGCAAGAGATATTTCCTCTCCCCCTTCATAAAGTCCCCAAAGATTCAAAGATTCATATATATCTTTAGGTATAAGACATAATTCAGACATGATATCACATCGAGGATGAAAAGTTTCATTATTTATAACAACTTTTACTGTAGGAAGCCATTTTGAGGGTTCAGAATTTATTGGAACATAATCATGAAGCTCTCTAAGCATGTTATAGCATTCTTTTAAACTAGTAGTGTTGGTCTCAAGAGTGTTCAGTCTAGCAAATATGTTTATAAAGGAAGAATCAGATTTGCTAGGCAAGTTATAAGTTAAGACCAACTTCTTTATGGCATTAAAAGCTTCATCCTCATTGAATTGGAGGAAATCTCCTCCTACTACAACATCCAAAGCATATCTATAGCAAAGAGCAGTTCCAAAGTAAAAAACTGCTAAGTAACAAGCTTTGAGTCATTTTAGGTTCAGTTTTTTCATGTAAATCAGAGATTCTAGACCAAGCTTGTTTGAAACTCTCTTCAATTCCTTGTTTGAAAGTAAAAATCATTTACTCAGGTGACATAGTGATTATATCAATGCTAGACATAATGGCAACTTAAGATAGGAACTAGTAATATTTTTTTGTGTTTTTAATAAAGAAACAAACTAGTACAACTATTTTTTGTGTTTTTGATAAAGAAACAAGCAAAAAAAGAAGAAATAAACTAAGCAAAACAAATAAAACAAAGTAAATATATTGGTTATGAGGTACTCCCCTTGTGAAGATGTCCTTGACTTCCCGGCAACGACGCCAGAAAAAGTCTTGCTTACTCAATATGTTGAGCTCGTTGGGGAACCCCAAGATGAAGGTATGATGAGTATAGCAACAAGTTTTCCCTCAGTTATGAAACCAAGGTTATCGAACCAGTAGGAGCAAGGAAACACCTCCAAGGTGTTGTTTCCAACTTGGAATCCTGCACAACACAATCACAGAACTTTGCTCCCAACTCAGTGAGGTTGTCAATGTCATCGGTTTTGCTGAAAACAAAGGATTAAACGTATTGTGTGGAAGATAGTAATTGCTTGCAGAAAGTAAACATAAAATAGTAAATAGATTGTAGATTGATGGTAAAAGAAAGGATCGGGGTCCATAGTTCACCCTGTGGTGATTCTCCTTAAGATAGAAGACATGTTGGGTGAACAAATTACATCGGGGCAATTGACAAACATCAAGAAAACATACATGCATATACTAATCATCTTAACTCCTATGAGATTTGATTGGGCATTACAACATTATACATAGACCGTAATCCAACTGCATCTATGACTAATAATCCATCTTCAGGTTATCATCTGAACCCCCTCCAGTATTAAGTTGCAAGCAACACATAATTGCATTAAGCAAAGTGTGTAAAGTAAACAATACGATTGTTCTATGAACAAAGGATTGTTGTTTTCTCCCTAGTAGCAACAACACATCTAGTACCTTAGAGATTTCTGTCACTTCCCCAGATTCCTAGAGGCATGAACCCACTATCGAGCATAAATACTCCCTCTTGGAGTTGCTAGCATCTACTTGGCCAGATAGCTACTAACAACAGAGAGCATGCAAAATCACAAATAACAAAGATATGATAGAATCAATAATAAATCTAAATAGCATCTCAATATCCATCGGATCCCTGCAAACACAACATGTAGCATTGCAAATAGATGATCTTGATCATGAATGGAGCTCACAACATCTAAACATGGTAGCACAAAGGAGAAGAACCAACCATCTAGCTACTACATGGACCCGTAGTCCAGGGATGAACTACTCACGCATAACACTGAAGGCAGGCATGGTGATGAAGAAGGCCTCCAGGGTGAATTCTCCCCTACGGCAGGGTGCCGGGAAGAGCTTCAGATACCTCACGATCTAGGGATGGAGATGATGGCGGCTACAGGCTCTTTCGTGGAATTTTGATCGGGTACTTAGGGTTTCTGTATCTGAGGCTTCTTATAAGCGAAAGGGGAGGCCGAGGGTGCAGAGGTGGTCACCACCACTGAGCTGAAGCCAGGCCGTCTTGACCAGTGGTGGTGTGACCCCCCCCTCTCCGTCTCGTCTTCTGGCTCCGTGTTCCCCCCAGTGAAATATTGACTTTGGCTTTTGTCCCATCCAATTCCGAGAATATTCATTTTCTGGCTTTTCTGGAACCAAAAATAGCAGAAAACAGGTAACTAGCACTATGGTATCTTGTTAATAGGTTAGTTTTAGAAAATATGCAAGAATACTCTAAAGTGTGGACAAAACATAAGAAAGTAGATATAAAACAATCATGGAACATCAAAAATTATAGATACATTAGCAACATATCAAATACTTAATCTTGTTTTAGTGAAAACAGGACCCTCTGTGTGAGAGATACAGAATGGAACGGGGGCACTGATGGCGTGATGACGGCAAGCAAGCTATTTGATGGCCGATGACACTCCTTCCCTCAAAGTTTATCATTGGGATTAGTAGATTTGAATAAAAGCTTTGTAATCAAGTTTGTGAAACTTATGAGTGTCTTACTTATTACGAGACGGTTATTCATATTAATAAGAAACAATTCAGTTGTTCTGTTTTTATGAATGATCTCTTTTATAATTCACATTGGGATTATAAACAAGTTATTCTAGTCTTTATCAGTATGATAAAAGGATGTTTATGAAAATTGCCAAATGATATTCAAGTTTAAATAATGAATAACACTATTGTTTAAGTCATTATGGTTACTGCATGTTTTTCATGTTAATGAAGATTAGGGTCTTAGATATTTAATCTAAAGACTTTGCAGAACCATGCCTTGTTGGGCAGAATGACTAAAAATTCGCATTCTGGTAAAAACGGTGATATGTGAAGAAGTGTTGAATTTTATACATATGATGTATCACATTTTCAACAGATAGTGGAAATCATTATTTGGTGAGGTTAAGTGAATATGTGTATTTACTTAATGAAACACAAGTTTGAAACTTTTTGAATTGTTCAAATGATTTCAAAATGAAATGGATACAAGATTAACAAGAATTCCGAAGTCTTTGCAATTTGATCCAAGTGATTTCGAATTCAAGTTAATAGCAAATTGGCATATAAGGGACTTGTGAAAAACGGTTTTGGACTAATCAAATAGTATTGATATGTCTAAAACATCATAATAACAGTGTATAAGATACATATGGTCCAAATGATCTTCGAATGGTTTAACGATTGGAATTAGAGTTAGAGATTGAATTAGTAAACACTCAAAAGTATTAGGAACATCTAATGATTTACGAAAACAACACCATGTGAGATATGGCAAGCTCAAGTTTCTAGAGACCTTGATAGTTCAAGATTGTTGCAAATAGTAAGTCTTTTTGGTATGTTCTTAGTAAGACTATGAATAGAAATTCCAAACTAATGCCCGAAGAAGACAAAGTTTGTATTGTCTCAACGAGGTACTTCTTTTGAGAAAAGGTTCTCATAGAAGTGTTAGTGGAAAGGCAAAAGTGTAAGCAAAAGGTTTTGACCTTACCTCTGAATTGTCAAGAATGTAAAACGGAATATGTTCCGGAAACAAACTTTACAAATAGAGGGAAACTAGAATGACATGATCATAAAGTGTTTCAACTAATACTTTGTGAAAGTAGGATTCAAGAACTTGTTCTGCCAGTTGCAGAATTCCATTCTTGATTCACTTGTCCTATTATTGGAATAAGACATACCTACGAACTACAAAGGAAGTTTGATGGACCTAAGTTCAAGAAATGACTCAAAGTCATGAAATCCCAAATTAAGTAACATTTGAGATTATGAAGTAAAAGTTACTTGATCTCATTAAGTAATGGAATTTACTTAATCCTTCCTGAAAGGGAAATAGATGTCGCCTAAAGGGGAGGTGAATATGCATTTTAAAATTATTATGGTTTAGGCTCTAATAAATGCGGAATAAAACTTAAAGTTTAATTTATCAAGCCAAAACCTATATCCACTAGGTTCACTAAGTGCACCAATAACCTATGCTAAGCAAGACAAGCAACAAGGTGATAGCAAGATAAAATACTTCAAGCATGATGGCTATCACAATGTAAATTGCATAAGTAAAGGGCTTGGTTGAGAGATAACCGATGGATGTGGAGACTATGATTTGTTTCCCGAAGTTCACTTCCAAAGAAGCTATGTCTCTGATGGAGAGGTGCGGGGGCGCAATGTACTTTGAACGTCACAAATGGCTCACCTCGAGGTGTGGTGGCTCGATGCTCACCCGATGCCACACAAGGCCTCACCCGAAGATGCAAAGTCACGCAACTCACCAACGCCATAAAGGCTCACCCTATTCTCCCATGAGCTCGCCACAAAGTCTTACTCACGCTCCACTATGGGACACTTGAGGGCGGTCACCGAACTCGTACAAGGCTTGGGGAAATCTCCACAACTCAATTGGAGGGCTCTCAAGAAACACCACAAAGGCTCCACAATGCCACAATAGGCCAACAAACTTGGGGAGTGTCCACAACTCAATTGGAGCCCCCAAGAAGACACCACAACTCCACACAACCGTCTAGGGTTCCAAGAACCCAAGAGAAACAAGCCTAAGAGATGGAACTCGCTGAATCTCCGAGGAGAACTCAAACCTATTCACCAAATGCAAGAGCCAAGTCCTTCTCTCTCAAATTCCACCAAAGCTACAAAATTTATTGGGGGGATAAGAAAGGAAGAACACAAGAGGAGAACACAAAACTCTCCAAGATCTAGATCCCAAGGATTCTTTCACAAAGAAGGGATTTGGTTTGGTGGGGGTTGTAGATCTAGATATCCTCTATCAAATCCCTCAAAAAGATGCAAGAATCATAGGAGGGGGGAGGGGAGAGGGCAAGCTCTTCAAGGTCAACAATTGAGGAGAGAGAGAAACCCAAAACCAAGAAAATCAAGTTAAACCCACGAAGGGGAAGGGGATCTCCTTTTAAAGGGCTCCACGATCTGGCTGTTATGCATGTTTTCATGCACAGCCGGTAGTACTAGTGGGTGGCCGGTACTACCAGTGGCACCCAACCAACGGTCCAAAAATGAGGTGCAAAAAGAGAGAACTACCGGAACTACAGCCACAAATTCCGGTCGAAGTTCCGACAAAAAGCGCACTCCAAAACAGAGAGGGTACTGAACCAAAATTGGGGTTACCGGAAGTTGGGCTGGAATTTACACAGGTACTACCGGTGGCAAAAATGCCCTAGCGGTACTACCGGTGGCCCGTCGGAACTACCGGTCACGAAAACTTCAGAAACCAGAAACGTAATAACTTTCGCATCCGAACTCCAAGCGAGACGAAACCAATTTTGTTAGAAAGATAACTAAATATTGGGTATCACCAATGGAGAAAATACCATAAATATATATGTGAGATATCTCCCAAGGTGTGGAGCCGGAAAACCCGCAAGATCAAAAAACACAATAAGATACGCAAGGGAAATCCGTTTTTGACGAATTACAGCTTGTTATGAAGATAACCACAAGCTATAAAACCTCACATGGGCAAGAACAAAACAAAAACCAAGAAATATGATGTTATGTATGCAAACGTTTGATCTCTCTCCAAAAGATACGAACGAGTCACCCACTCGAGAGCCAAACCCGGTCTCCCAACACTACAAGAGACCGGTAAAATAGAAAGCCTATCAAGTTCATACCTTTGCCTTGAGCATTCCACTTGATCTTGACATAGACCGTCTTGTTCTTCTCAAGATGGATTGCCTTTCTTGATAGTTCTTGCTTTCTCTTGCTTGATGAAGACTTGTGAAATGCTCCCCCATACTCCATGGGGAAATCTTTTCTTTGAACTTGTCTTCGTCACTCCATGATCATCAAGGATGGCAAGCTTCAAGCATGAGATTTTCTAGATATGGTGCATCTTGAGCTTGCACTTCATTTCTTGATGATGTCTTGAAGATAGCCATGATGAACTCCATCTTCTTCTTCTTCAAGACACTCTTGATCTTCTTCTTCTACTACTTGATTCTAATAGGCACAAAGCCCTTGGACATTTTTTCATCCTTGAAACCAACACATGGTCCAAGCGATGCCAATGGAAAAACCTACGAGTGAAACTTAATTTGCACATTAGTCCATAGGGATTGTCATTAATTACCAAAACCACACATGGGGGCATACATGCCCTTTCACTTCCCAATAAACTTCAAAGTTGAAAAAAATGGAAATGAAACTTAAAAGGAAGACATAAAGGCTTATTTTGTCACAAAGTTGTTTTGACAAATGCTTAATGTCTATTGGATTTAATTAGCAAATAAGTCTAATTTGGAAATTGGTAAAGGACTGTTCAAAACTGCAAAGTCTTCAAGAGTATGAAGAGAAAGGTTGTAACTAGTACAACAAGCAGGTTTTGATCAATCAGGAATTGCTGAAGTCTTGTAGCAGAAAATTCTCGATTTGATGTAAGATCAAAGAATTTTGGATTTGCTAGAATTATCAAGAAAAGTCTACAAGTTGAGTGGGATCTAAGCAGTTTTCCCAATAGAATATGTGGATAATATATTTGAGTAGGAGTTACATCCTAGAATATCAAATATTGATGAAATATTTGAGTGGGAGTGTGACAATGTTCTTGAATATGTAATCGACATATTAGTGAACAATGTGTTTGGTATTAGGATCATTAGATGGATGAAATTCAAATTAAATTAAATATAGTGGATCTATTTGTTCAGATCAGGATGTTTAATGAACATTAAAGGTCAAAATGCTTGGAGAATTCTGAAAGTGTTCAGAAGGACCTAGTTGAGATTCTGAAAGGAGTTCAGAATATATTCAAGCAAAGAATTGGTTCTTACTTGAACGATTAGGATACGTATTGAGTAATGACTCGGTGTTTACGACAATGGTTAAAACAGGGAAACCGGATGCACTACATTAACTATGCATTGGCCATAGTTTTTCCAAGGTAAAACCCATGTTGTTTGTACTTGACGTGATGTGACCCATGTTCTTAGATATAAAAGAACAAAGATTTTAGAGTGATTTCTGAATCGCTGAATCAGAGTTAAGTTTGAACGCAATGAAAGCGTGGCTGGACATCAAAGTGAAAGTGTTGCACTTTGATTGAAATTTACATAAATATAGAATTATTAGAATACTTCAATGTTAGCAAGTATAATTTTGGTCTAGAGAAAGTTTGACTTCTGACTAAGTGTGTTTATAGTTATATATGACATCTTGAAAGTTCTATCAACTGACAGATGGTCATGATATATACTAGAAAACAGAAGTCTCCCTTTGTCACCAAAATGCTATAACACATTATATGATAATGGTGTGAATGTCAAAACAGTTTGCATTAATGATTTGCAAAATAGGACCTTATGAATCTAGTAAAACAGATTTAGGACGGTAAGTCCTCCATGAGCAAGCATGATCAATAAACGCATATGAGATATGGTTTATGATTAGTAGCAAAGCAACTAGATTATTTGTACTCTAGTGCCACTGGGAGACTGAAGGAGATATGCCCTAGAGGCAAATAATAAAAGGGTATTATCATCATATCTCATTAGTTCATAATAGTTTTGTATCATGCTATAACTATATCAAGCGGAAACATTGAGGTGTGGTATACAAACAAACCCAGGTCCCTAGTAGCCTCTATTCAACTAGTTCATTGGGTATACGGTGATCAAGGTTTCCTGATCATGGGCTAAAAATAAAAGTCACTGACAATTAAGTCATATCATATGGAATGATGTGATGGACACTTCCCACCAATGATTGTTGCAACACGATCATGTCACTTAGTTCACGTTGCAATTGTCAAAGAAACAGATTGTCCTAATCCTTAGACCGTGAGATCATATCAATCACTATTACCAGAGGGTGCTTTGACTCTATCAACCGTCATCTCGTGACAGGGTGGCTATAAAGGTACACGTTGGGTATCCGAAGGAGCATGTTGAGGCAATATGCTTCAAGATCGAGAATTGTTCTCCCGTGTGACAGGAAGATACAACTGGGCCCACTCGGTGAATTACATCTATGTTGCGCAACACATGACTAGGTCATGGAGATGGTATTTCACGGGAACGAGTAAAATAGTACTTGTCGGAAACGAGATTGAACAAGGTATTGTGATACCGATGATCAAATCCCAGACAAGTCTTGTATCATTTCAGGTTCAAACACGATGGAGAATCATGGAGTGCATAGGGGTCAATATGGGCATCCCGGTCCCCCTGTTGATCATTGATATGGATCATGTCTATAGCATTCCAGAACCGAGGGAAACACCCTTAAGGGCGATACACCGCTTGGAGATCGTCCTACTAGATGGAATCATGAAAGAGAGAGAAATCGGAATCGTTCCATAGATATCCGAAGTTGTTCAGAGAAAGAAGGAAAGGAAACGACCAAAAGGAGTTTCAGATAAATGATGATTTAAGTATACATTTATTATAGGAATTTCTATTTATTATCCGAAGTTGGTTAAGTACCAAGCCTGGTCCTGAAGGATAGATTGCATGAGTACCAAGATGGCCAGGTTCTCAAGTATAAATAGGAACCTAAATTCGCCTCTGTGAGGATTTGAACCCAGGTGTTGGGTTTGTACATCCACTCCCCCAACCAGTTGAGCTAGCTCACTTCCCTAAAATTCAACCACATTCTTAAATTCAACAAACTCTAGGTGCCAAACCTATGGAAGACTAGAGTGGCCGCTCCTAGCAACCTTGTTGCCATCCTTTTTTTCGCGAAAACGCAAAAAGCTTTGTGTTTCAATTCATTGATAGAAAAAAAGAGAGTTCTATACATCATATACACATGCTTTGCGAAGCCAAACACCCACACAACTCAACCCACTAGGATTACGAGGCTGCGAGGAGTAGGGCCCGTAGGCCAACCGCACCGGCAATAGCCCAAGAACACGCCTCAGACCGAATTGTGTCGAGAAGGTCGGACATGTGAGGTGACGCATTGTCGAAGACGACCGCGTTCCGCTGCTTCTAGATCCACCAGGCCGTCAACATGATGAGCGACGACGTCGCCTTACAGAAGGCGCGGGGGATAGGGGAGGAAGCCTGCATCCACCATTCCACAAAGTCCCCTTCCCCATAAGGAGGTGAGGCCGTGGATCGAATCCAGGATAGCACCTCATGCCAGATCGCCTTGGAGAATGGGCAACCTACCAGGAGATGGGTCATCGTCTCTTCCGACTGGTCGTGGAGCGGGTAGCACGGGGGTGCGCCAACCCTCATCTCGCAAGGCGCTATGCCGTCCAGCAACGGTCCTGGCAAGCCATCCAAATGAAGAACTTGACCCTCGGTGGCGCCCAGGTGCGCCAGTTCAGCTGCCACGATCTTGAAATGATGGACCCCTGGAAGAGGAACTCGTAACAGGACTTGGCAAAGTACTGTGCATCAACCGTCCAGCGCTAGATCAGGGTGTATAGTTCGTAAGAAAGCTCGGGATCCCACGATCCACAATCGCATCGCCCGGGCAGCGGACTCAGCATACGGATGTTAGTGATCCACCTGCATTGGGCTAGCGCCTCTCTAACCGTCCTGCGCTTCTGAGCGCGCTTAGGGATCAGAGCCATAAAGTCCGGCGATGTCTCCCCGATGGTGCTCCCATCGAGCCACCTGTCGAGCCAGAAAAACATGGTATTGCTGTTGCCAACTCTCATAACGGCCGAAGCCTCGAACACCTGCAGCTCGACCTTCGAGAAGCGCAGGTCTAGGCCGCGCCAAGGTCGCAGTGGGTCGGTGCGCATCCTCCAAATCTAGTGGGTACGGAGGCTAGCCACGATGCGAGCCAGATCGGGGACTCCTAGGCCTCCATAGCACTTAGGCCTACTGACCTTCTCCCAGTTGACGTGGCAGTGACCGCCCTTGGCGTCTGCCCTCCCAGCCCAAAGGAAGCCTCTCGCGATCTTCTGTATTTGCCTGAGCGTCCTCTTATTGAGCCCCAGCACGATGATCTGGTGTAGGGGGATCGCCATGAGTACCAATTTGACGAGGGCGAGGCGTCCGGCTTTCGCCATCATGGCGGCCTTCTAGGTCGGCAGTCTGCCTGCGATAGTGTCCACCAGGGGTTGGAGCGCCGCTGCTGACACTCGATGAAGCGAAAGAGGGATCCCCAGGTATTTAACCAGGAAAGGCGCCAACTGGCAGCCCATGACCACAGCTGCCTGCAGGGCCTCCTCCTCAGAGCAAGCAATCGGGGAGACCGAACACTTGGCGTAGTTGGTGTGCAGCCCATATGCCTCGCCGAAGAGTGTTAAGAGTGCGTGCACCGTGCGCAACTCAGCCTCATTAGGGTGGCAAAAAATCACGACGTCGTCTACATAGAGGGAGACGGTCGTAACCAGGTCGCGGGAGGCCACCCTCTTTAGAATGCCGACCTCCAGGGCCTTAGCCATCACCCTGTTGAGCGTGTTGATGAAAAGCACGAACAACATTGGCGACAGGGGGTCACCCTGTCTTAGGCCCCTACGATGCCATATAGGGGGGCCTAGCTCACCATCGAGCATCGCTCGGGTGCTCGCCGTCGAGAGTAGGATGACCACCAGTTCGCGAAACCTGGGGCCAAAACCCACCTTTTGAAGCACCTCGAACAACAGAGCCCAAGAGACGGAGTCAAATGCTTTAGCTATATCTATCTTAAGCATGATCATCGGCTCTTTCAACCTGTGGAGAAGCCGGGCAGTTTGCTGAACTAGCATGAAGTTGTCATGAATTCAGCGCTTCTTAATGAAGGCGCACTGGTTCAGGTCCACTAGGGAGCCCAGCCTCGGGAACAGCCTAGAGGCCAGCACCTTTGCACCCATCTTGGCGAAGATGTGAATGAGGCTAATCAGCCTGTAGTCTCTGAGGGCGGCTGCATCGCTACTCTTGGGAAACAGTATGACTAGGGCCTGGTTGAGGCCCTGGAAGCCGCGCCCGTTCATGGAGTATAGCTTGGTGAAGGCCATCATGAAGTCAGCTTTCACCATGCCCCAGCAGCTCTGTAGGAATTCGGCCGTGAATCCATCAGGTCCTGATGCCTTACCTCATGGCAGCCCCTTAATCACCTCCCACACCTCCTCCTCAGTGAAGGGGGCATCAAGGTCTGACAGGTCCTCACACACAGGTCCCAGGAAGTCCAGGTCCAACGAGTGTTGTCGTGTCACCTCAGTGCCCAGAAGGCCCTAGAAATGGTCGTAGGTCGCCCTAGCCATGGCCGCGTGCTCAACTACCACCGCGCCGTCAACCTGTAGACTCCGGATCACATTCTTCTGGCGGCGGTAAGAGGCGTGCTAGTGGAAGAAGGCCGTGTTGGCATCTCCCTCCGCAAGCCATCTCACCTTAGCACGCTGCCGCGCCATCGTGCGTTCCAGCGATGCAAGCCCCAAGTAGGTGCGCTTCAACATTGCATGAAGGGCGCGCTCATCCGGGGACAGCGGTCTAGATTCCATTGCGACGTCCAACCGATAGACTATCACTCATGTCGTCATTAGCCGTAGCTTGACCGAACCCACCTTCTTATCTGCCCAGCTCATCAGCTGGTGCACGGTGCGCTTGAGCTTAGCCACCAGCCTCCGAAAGGGGTCAGGGTCACCGTCGATGGAGGTCCAGGCGGACTCCACAATGTCGTGGAAGCCCCCCAACTTCAACCAGAACTGCTCAAACTGGAACCGTCCCTTCCCAGTAGCTACCGGGGTACAGTCCAGGAGTAGTGGACAGTGGTCGGATAAGACCGTCGAGAGGCAGCATAAAGAGCAATTGGTATAAAGCTCCTCCCAATCCGTCGAGCAGAACACCCTGTCCAGCCGAACCAAGGTGGGTGTCTCCCACTCGTTGGACCAGGTGTAACGCCTACCCTGAAGGTAGACCTCCTTCAGGACGTAGTCGTTGATGAAACGCCTTAAACGGCCCATCATGCGGCGATGGAGGTTGTCGTTGTTCTTGTCCTCGTCCCTGTAGATCATGTTGAAATCTCCACAGATCAGCTAGGGCTCAGGTCGCACTCTCCTGATCCCCTGGAGCTCCGCGAGAAAGGCAATCTTGTCAGCCTCATCCTGGGGACCGTAAACACAGGTAAGCCACCACGGCTCACCCCTAGGGGGGGTCACCATGGCGGTCACACTATTCACATCCACGTGTGCACTGTCACACCATCCTACTCTTCTAGGCTACCAAGATACCACCCCTAGTACCGATCGCAGGCAAGCAGAAGTAAGCGTCAAAGTCTGCGCCCAGTGCTTCCATTACAATAGAAGGTGATACAACCACAAGTTTAGTCTCTTGCAAACAAACAATTGATGCATTCGTCGATGCGACAACACTCCGCACCCCCGTACGACACGCGCGATCGTTAAGACCCCGCACGTTGGCCACCATAATCATTGGGTCGTACAACATCGGAACGATGTAGACACCCGATAGTGACCTGGCAGTCACACTGCCACCAATTGGCCACCCGATGCGACTCCGTATTGAGGTGTCGCGCATCCCCTGAGGGCCGAGAGTGTCCAGCCGTAGAGCTTGCCAACCGCCTCGATCATCTCATCCATGAGAGGCGTCTTGAACATCCTGTGAAAGGCCTCCAGCGTCGCATCAGAGGGCGCCTCCTCCTGAGCGATGAGTCCTAACTTCTGCATGAGGTTGCAGATTGCCTTCTGCTCCGAGTTCAGACCCCCTGGTTGCCGAGCTATCCTAGGGCTCCTGCGCGGCTGGAAGTTCAACGCCATCAGCCTGCGCTGCACTGGTGGTGCCAGCAGCAAGGCGTCTGAGCGTAGCTTCGCGGCAGCAAGGAACTCCCCCAGGGTCCGAGGTCGAGGCGGCTACGGGGTACCCGGGCCACAGGCACCAGGTGTCGCCACCCTCCTGCTGTAGAACTGGATCGGGGTGTGGCTAGGCTCGTAGTCGGTGACTCCCTAGCGGGCGAACCTCCGGGTGCAGGCTGCGGCGCGGTAGCATGATCCAGCAAGGGTGCAGAGGACGAGCCCCCTGCAGATAATCTTGCTTGTCCACATCGAATATCCACCTTGGCATGCCCAACTCCCCCTCCGACAAGCCCACCACCCCCGCACACTGCGCTCCAGCAGCAGTAGCCTCCTGTAACCTCTCAACTACACTGAATCCTGGCGCGATACGACCATTGAAGATCACCAACGCACCCCCCGAAGCGGTCCCCCGTCCTCGGGCCGAACAGCGGCCTGGCCAAGCGATGAAGTTGGCCCAGTCTCGTAGTCCGGGCCCCCTGCCAGTGTAGTTCCATGAGCCAGGGAACTAGGAGCGACCCAGCTCCCAGCGCTGTTTCCACGTTGACTTGGGCCACCACCTGGACCGGCCCATCCTCAACATGGGCGACCAACTGGGCAGGACCAACCAGGGGCTGTCGTTCCCCCGACACGGGCGAGAGGATAGGGTTGTAGATCCCCTGTTCCTCTCCCTCATCCCCTGACAGAGAGGAGAGAGGAGGCTCACCCTCCACCGCCGGTCACCCACGTGCGTCGCCAACCGTTAGAGGAGGGCGTCGTCACCCCGGGTCTCCACCACTGCCACCCTGGTCAAAAGCGGTGCACTGGCTAAAGCTGCCACTGCCCGCGCACGACGATTTGCGCGCCTCCGCCGCTGCTTGTCCCTGCTGCGCTTTTGACGTCGCGACAGCGCAGACGGGGCGCCCGAGCCAACTGCGTCGGCCGCATCCTGGGACCGCGAGGAAGCTTCGCGCTGCACACCCCGCCCCGCCAACCCTTGGCGCGGAGCGCTGACCCCGACCGCCTGCATGGCCGCGACGTCAGCGGCGGCAGGAGAAGCCCCTTTACGACCAGAGTGCCCCCTCCTTGGCGTCGCGACGAAGCTCCCGTGGTCCCACCTTGACCACCGTTGGCGCCAGCTACGCTCCCCCATGTTGGCGGTGGGGTCCATCGTCCCCGCGAGCCCGCGCGTTGCCGCCGCTGGGGCCCGTGGCCGCGCCGCCAGGGAGCTGGTCAGGGAGTCCGCGCTCGTAGGAGTACCTGCGCGTGACCGGGTAGCCCAGAGCCGGCCCGGAGCCGCCCCCGTCGCCAGAGTTCGGCGGGCATCGCCGGAAGTCCGTGAAGGAGGTGATGTGAACCAACAGAGGATGGATCATGGTGGCCACCTGCGGGGACGTGACCTGACTCGCCGGCGCTGCCATCGGCGTCGCAGATGGCGTCGCCTCTGGCTCAACCACGTGAAAGTCGACAGCCTTGGGGAGGAGGGACGGGTCGACGCACCAAGCTGACAAACGGAACGTCTCCATGTCCGCTCGCGACCTGGTGAGCGGGTCCAGCCATTCGACCCGAGTTCGGGGCCAGCAGCGCCTCCGCCGCCGCCAGGCTCCACAAGTTCGTCGGCAAGCCCTCAATCTCCAGATTGACGTGAACCCTGAGGCTTCCAGCGGTGGCATTCGCGCGGCGGGACCAGGGCTTGACCATCAACTTGAAGGAACGACCGATCACGAACTGGGCGTGGAGCACGGTGTCCCGGTCTTCCCTCGCCGCGAAGTAGACCAGGATGGAGCCCCCGCCATGCCGGTGAACGAAGAACACCTCCGGAGGTATCCCGTGGTTCTCCTCGATGGTGACAGTGACGTCCGCCGACGAAGCGTCCAAGCCACGCTCGCAAAACGAACACGCCAACGAGGGCATTAGCAAGGGCCCGCTCGGCGTCCTCCACCTCCTGCGAACGCGGGAAAATGCAGATGGTGCGCGAGGGACAGCGGGCAAGCTCCCCGCCAGGGGCGACCAGCGGAGGCTGCGTCGCGACGGTGCCACGCCCGGGCAGCGCGTTTGTCCACCCGCGCGGGATGCCGCGTGACCCCCATCCCGGTGGCGTTTGTCTGCTGACCAACTGCGCGTGGCGCGTTGCCGCGGCCGTGCGCGCCCGACGTGGCCACCAGCGCCGCGCGTCCCTCAACAGCAGGCGCACGCTGCTGCGTAGGGCGCCGTTCGGCCGGGCGTTGCGGTCCGCCACCCACGGGATGGTTCGCCAGCGTCCGCGACGGGGCCAACGCCGCCCGGCCATCGCCACGCACCAGTGGCAAGGGGGCAACCTATCGTGCCTGCGAGCGGCCGTCCAGCACCGGCCCGGCCACGTGAGGTCGCGGGGCGGAGGGGGTCGCGCCGCCAGCCGCGCGCTTGCGCGCAGGCTCATCCGTGGCCTCCGGCGGGGTGCGCGGCCTTGGCAGGGAGCAGTCTCTGGCCATATGGCCGACGTGCCCACAGCGCAAGCACACAGGTCTGGTGGTGCAGTCGCGCGCCCGGTGGCCCGGCTCGTGGCAGAGGAGGCATAGGCCGCGGTAGGCGTCGTAGGCACCGACCTCACGGCCCGCGCGCGCCGCCCTCGCCGCCGCCACCTTCTTCCCAGCGCGGCGTCCACGCGCGCGCTTCGTCCTTGGTTGTTCCCATGGCGCGTCCTCGCCGCCTTCGAGAGAGTCGTCAGATTGGTCCAGCGCGTCAATCGCTGCCGACCCTAGCTCCCTGTGGACCTCCGACCGCGGCACGCGCGGCGGCTCCTCGTGCACCGCCGGCGCCTTTCCCCGGAGAGCGTCCCTGTAGGTCGCCGGCGCGGCGTCGGAGTCGGAGTCGCGGCCGCCGCATGCCAGCTCAGACCCACTCGGGGAAAGGGAGGCGGACGGGGCCGTCGCCGGAGTGGGGGGGGGGGGGGGCTCTCATCTCTCTCCACGCTCTCCGTGTGTCGGTCGGAATAGACACAGATGACTCCAACCACCTCGTTGCCATCCTAGATGAAGCCTCCGCTGAAAACCACAAGTTCGGACATTAATTACTTAATACTTCTATGTCCATGTTGTTATTCTTTGCTGTAGTAACAACAGTTTACGCTATAATGTGTACATGAGTATCAGTTCGTGGATGCTTATTTGATGTTCACAATAAGGTCTACCTGATAACTCCCCAGAAAATCATCAAATGGTAAGTGGCAAAGTTCGAATTGCATTGTTCTCTTTGTTTGTTCATGATTCAACAAAGAAAACGGTTTCCTGCAATTTCTGTAATATGCATCAATGCACACACAGAGTATTATGCCGGTACTTGAGATTTAACATTTGACGTGATTCCTTCTATGATTGCTTCTGCTTCACGCTTCCCCAGTCCAAATATATTCCTCAATTCACTCAAGCGAACAACCTGCATTTTTTGATCACATAAAGATTTCTGTTAAGATGCTATACTCCACAAAACACATTACCAGATTCTATAGGCAATAATTATGGTAAAAATTATAAGATGATGTTGTAGTTTAGCATCTAATTATTATCTCCTAGCTGCACACCATTAAAGATGTCAAAGTAGTCCTTTCAAAAAAAAAAAAAGATGTCAAAGTAGAAGATAAAATACAATGCAGAGGCTGTGGGCGTATATATAGCAACAGCACCATCAATAACTGTAGAAACCGCATGATCTTATACTGCCTGGTCTACAATGCTCAGAATTCGGTGGATTAGTTTTGTCCACACAAAATCCAGACATATTTAAGACCCCGCAGCCTTTCTTAATTTTCCATTACTCAACTTAAATCAAGATGCTATGGGGGGTTATTCGGATTGGTCATTTCATATAAGCCTACAGAATTAGCGAGGCCATATTTCAGGCTATCAATTCAAAAGCAGCATCAGTTTAAAAAACTAAATGCAAAGGCACGCAGAATTACCTTCTCATCATCAAGGTTTCCATCTGAAAGTATTTCCGTTGCATAGGCCGCGTAGAGTATCTTTAGATCACCAACCATCCTATCATGATCAAAGTCTCCAGCTATGCACAAGAACCATTCTTAAGAAAGGTCCAACTAATCAACATTTGAGTTTAATAACACTTTACAGCTTTATTACCTAACGAAACTGGTCCAAGCCCACGTGCAAATCGATCGCCCTGAGGGAACTTGCTTAGAACTGTTAGCAAACTATTGAATGCAAGAATGCTGTTCACTTCACTAATAACCTCTGTTGGAATGTTCCTGTAACCAGTGATAATATGGTTTAGTATCAAGGTAAAATTTTGGTCATGTTATGCGTTGATGAATCCAAATTTATGAGCATAGAAATATTCAGATGGCTTGAGCACTTCTCCAACAGGATAATGTGTTTTCTATACATTGATCAAAAAAAGCTCATGCAATTTCTCAAGTACTTTGTTGGTATTCTCACATTCCCTTAGAAGGCAGATGGCGCAGTTTATCTCAATGGAAAATAAAATACTCCCTACTAGTGAAAGCAGATATATCCACAAAAATTAAGTCTAGTAACTTCTATGAACTGGTTTGAGTACAAATGTTATTGATCAGGATAGACAAAACAATACTCAAAGGCTGCAACTATAAGAATATGACCGGCCTATGTGTGTGGGAAAGGTGACAGCTTGTGGATAACCTCTTGTTGGGAGCAACGGAGGAAAAAATACATTATTTCTAACGTGTATGTGCCATTTACTTTCCTCCATTATATATTGCTAACCATATGTATCAGATTTAGCACAAACATGGCTGTGCCCTTCGCTTAACAATTAGATTATCGGTAACATCGATTCAGGTTTCATTTTGTCATAAAGGAATACGGTGTTCATGCAAAATGTCAAATGGTAAAATCTTCGAGCAGGTTTTGCAAAAAAGTAGGTTCATACGTCGAACCGGTATTGGACTTCAATATGGATAGAGCAGATGAAATGTTTTCTTGGATCAAGCTCTTCGCATGGTCCCTGAACATGTCAGCAGCAACCTGCAAGAAATTCAAATATTCAGATATGTTATAACACAACATCCTTAGATGAATGCGATTTGTCATATCCTATCATAATTGGATCAATAACAACAATCAAATATTAAATCCCTTTTATACCGTACATACTTAGATATGATGCTATTTGGATATAAGTGGCATTGTATCTTAAGTACCAAAGAAAATGTAAAACCAAATGAAGCCAATCGAGCAGTAAAATTGGGAGAAGAAAATGGTTACCTCGTCAAAAAGTTTATATGCAATCTGTACCCTCCTTACTTCAATGAGCGTGCCGATGTCAAGACCTAGAGAAGCATAACATGTCAGATAAAAATCTTGAAGAAATGCAGCAAGTAATATGTCAGGTAATTAGTACGATAACAGAAGATACCATTGCTATGGTCCCTGCTCTAAATCTAATCTACTTGAAAAGGTGTAAGCACAATATGACTAAAGACTGCAACTAATGCCTACAGAAGAATGTTTATAAGAACTACCTCTTCCAATAGACTTGAGCTCTAACGCGTATAAACTTTTGGCATTCTCCCGCATAGCAATGTCGATCTGCAAAAGCACCATCACAAGGTAAGAGAACAACTAACCAGACATGTAAAGATATAAGCACTAGCTTCGGAGTAATAAAGAATGAACAAGCAGTTCAAAACATATGCTCTGAACTATGAGCAAAAAAGTATCAGAGATATGTGAATATGCAAATAGAGATCATTCAGGCAATCCATGTCCTTGTCTTTGTCAGCAGCAAAGCTCTTCGCTTTTAGCTACTACCTCTGTTGTCCAAATTCATGCTACTATAATGTTTGGCAGTATTAAAGTTGGCTGGGACAAAATGATATAGCCATATTTGTACGAAGATATACTTCATTGCTGTTACCATTTTAGATTTTATGGATGATAATTTGTAAGACAAAACTTAGTAATCTAGGCTGCATTTCAAATGAGAAGTCGACTATTTAATTTGCCAATACCTGTAACCTAAACTAACTGCAATGAGAGTTCGGAATTCTAGCCAAACCCTCTGACCCACCCGTTGTATCACGAACAGCACAACACTATGCTGAACATGCCCAGCATGCTTTAAGAGGCTTCTCACGGTGGTAAATGTTAAAACAGTAGGGGTAGTCACAGTACTAGTTTCAGTGCACTTAATCAAAATATCATAATGGAGGTAGCCTTCTGCTTTCTCCATAGATAAAGTCATAAACTGAGGTATGCTATGCATAATAGTAAATGAATGACGATTATATTAATACAATTTACCTGATAATCCGTGATCCCGAAAAGATGTTTCCATGGAAGTATGAATTCTGATGCATCTCCGAAGACAAGATTTGACACAAAAATTAATTTTTGGAACGCCTATGAAATATTTCACACAGTTATAATCAGGAATTGATTATCCACTATGCTTATGTGCTTCTAAGAAGAATCACTTACATCGAGCCTCTCTCTGTATAAGCGTCTACCAACCTATTGCATCGAGCAAAGTGAAACAGATAAGGAGACAGGGTGAAAACAGAGTAAATATGAAAACGGTGAGTAACACCTGAGATTGATACTAAGATATAGAAGGGCTAGGATCATGAGGCAATACCGCCATATGCATATTTGCAGCATCTACATCATCAAGTCCAAGAGCTCTTTTAAACTTTATAATAGCTTCAACCTCGTTACCTTTGAGATCTCCATGTCCTGGAGGAATCACTGAGTAAACAAAGCTGCGGGAAGAATGAATATGAGAAAGTATAAGTGAATGGTTAATGTCCATCACATGAACAGATTGTTAAGATGTGAACCATGTATAGGTGATTTTTTAATATTTGCTTCTAAGAGGAGAAAAATACATACTATCTAATGGACAGAAAAACGAGCCCACATTATCATCACCACAAGACTGAAATGGTGCTATTTGAATTATATATGTACATAACCAAGTGTGTTAGCAGTGGGTGGGCAGTATAGTCTGCTTGAGATATAGTAAGCGGCTAAGGGCCACTGAAGCCACTTGCGTGTATTAGGATAAAAGTGGCATCAAAAGGTGAACAGAGTATCGAATGCCAGTTATGCCGTCCAATACTGTAATTGGGACCATGAAGAGTTAATACTTCCCCCGTTTCAAAATATAAGATGTTTTAGCTTTTGTGAAAGGAATGAATCTATCTTAGCCTACGACCGGGGAAAAAAAGATCAACTGAATTCGATATCATCAGATGGTGTCAAGAGGCTCACCTGGCATACAACTCACAGAGCTCTGATTTGAAAGCCGCATCTTGTGTACCGACTCCATATCTAGAGCAATATAAAAAGGTAAATGATAAGATAATGGAGAAAGAGCGAGGTATCCAACATTTCTTTGAAAGTTTAACAGGTATGATTGTACAAACCACATCACCAGAACAAAAATTATGCCTCTCTCAGATTAGATGATTAGCAAAGTCCCCATATTATAGTTTCCTTCCTCTTTTACTGGAAAAGGTACACCAAAATTTTGCTAGCATCCTAACCAGAAATCAGAGTATAAGAGATGGCTACAGCATTGCGAACCTACGAAAATGCACAGAATAACGGAACCTGCAGATGATCGGTTTTCGCAAAGAAAAAAAAAAGTTTGGATGATTAAACAGTTGCTGGTGTAAACAAGTAAAGCGTGAAAAACCAATGCAGCAACTATACAGGGGAGAAGCAGAGCTCCAGACTCACTTGCTCGAGATGGCCTCCACCTCGGCGGCCTCCAGCTCGGTGGGGTCGTCGCGGCCGGCAACGTAGTTGTGCAGCCCCACGGCAGCGACCTCCGGTACCACGGAGTTCACAGCAGCAGCGCCCGCAAGGCCGGCGGCCCCGAGCACGGCCGCGCCCGCGATCGACGCGGTCCGCGAGCCGCCGCCGTAGCGGGTCCCAAGGCTGTACCCCGCCGTCGCCGCGGCGGCAACGACCGCGAGCTCCAGCGCGGCCCGCGCCACGGGCGGCAGCGCCTCCACTAGGGGCTGCACGCCCGTGAGCTCCTTCCGGCCGCCGAACACATCCTCCCCCTTGGCCGCCGCCGCGACGCAGCGGAACCGCCGGGCGCCGAGGCGGGCGCGGCCCCGCGTGGGGGAGGGAAGGAGCGGGGAGGAAGTGGCGGCGGCGGCGGAGCGGGGCGAGGCCTTGGCGGAGACGAGTGAGAGCTCCATTGCTAGCTTGGGCGATCGCACCTGGCTCGGGCGATATATGGTCGCGGTGTTCCCATGAGCCTAGCAACATCATATGGTCGTTGCGCTTGCGCGGTTGAATAGATGGAACGATGGATGAGTTTGCGGCTTCGAAGCGCGGCTCGCGGATTTGAAAGCTCGGGGCCAGGAGCTTCTTTGTTAGCATATCTAATATTCATTCACTTATTTACCTAGTTTTTCTTATAGTAATATAAAAGTGGTCGTGTGTCAAGGGCACGGTGCCCTACATTTCCTCCAACTTCTTTTTTTCACCCTGCAACTGATTCTGAGGAAACTTCAAAAATGTTCTAGGGAATGCGTGTAATTTATGTAAGCCTTGGAATGTATATCCCAACTTTTTAGTGTCTGCAACATTACTGCACATTATGTGATTATATGTGGTGTAACAATATCCCATAATGTTTGGCCCGTCTGTCTTCCCCATGTGTGCAAACAGAGACTTGCCCAACAAACGGGGAGTAAAAAGACGGTATGGTACTCTCCTTTTTACAATCAATACCACGATATATTTATAGTAGTGAATAGTACGGTCTCTAATGATTACAAAATATAGTCTAAAAGAAAAAAAAAATAGGGAGAAAAACGACGGTATGGTACTCAATGGTTCTCCTCATCTATGCACGTCCATTTGCTATTGTCATACTCACATAATTCGAATATTTTTTTCATGCTACAAGAATACTATATATTTGCTATCAGTATAATTCAAATATGAACTTTCCACACGTGTAATACACAATTTTGAATAACTACATTTTAACATAAATTGAATTGTTGGCATATATAAATCATCAAAGAAAGTACCATAGTGAGCAATAGATTCTCAACCATGGTTCACGATAAATTTAGCAAGACGACAACATAGACCATAGTACAAAGATACTAACTTCAAATGTGGGTTGTTCGAACAAATGATATGGACAAAAATATCATGGTACCCAGTGAGAACCCCCATTTGTCCATCTCATTAGTCGATTTTTCTTCTTTTCTTGTCTATATCCATCACGATAATCCAAAGATAAATATTTTGCCACATATAAATAACAAAAACAATTCAAACCACATACTCCAAACTAAAATTGAAATTAAAGAGACACCAAGTAGAAAATAATCGTAGCAAAACTAAAATGATAAAAAATCATAAAATGTGTAGATCATGGCGTCTTATGTGATAATGGCATGCTCATAATTTGTGTTCGCCCTTGGCCTAGTGTGCCAAGATAGACTCACTAATGTTGTCATGCCACATCTTCGTCCTAGGATCCATAAGACATGTGTGAGACACCACTATCCTAGACTACTAGGTGAACATGGTGGGCTCACATAAACTTCGCCTATGTTGCTGCTCTATATGTCTCTACTATCACCTTGTCCTTCTCAATGGACATTCTTTGTGCCTCAAGCGCCACTTTGTCGTTCTCCATTTCCACATTCCCAACTTGCATTTCTATGAAGCCCTTTTACATATCCCCCTTCTTGTCTTCCTTCTTATCTTCCATATAGTGACATCTAAGCTCTTTATTGGTCATGGCCACTTCCCAAGAGTCACTTAATGTACTAGCTACACACTCCCCTCCCGCATGCCCCCACTCCCCATTGGTCTTTGCATGTGGACCTCGGATGCAAGCCCTTCTCCACTTACCTCACTCCTCCCGTCAATTTGGCTTGATTGTGATCTTAATCTATCATTTTAATGTTGCTTTTTGTATGTGCCACCATTTGTACTCCTGAGTGATTGTACCAAGACCTCACCACATGGGGACCTTGTTGAGAAAGGTCCAACAATGAGGAATCCTAAATGTCTTACACTCATTGTTCTTATACATTGTATCATGACCCTGGTCATAAAGGAAGACATAATATAACAATGAACTATCTTTATTTAGATGAGACTCGGACAAGAATATAATTTCTGGTCTTGTTTGCTCTCGGAGGTCCAAGAGAGCGAACTAACGGTTTGAAGCACGGAAGTTCCATCCACAAAGTATCATTGCTTCTAGCGATCACAACCGAAGACTCGAAAAACTCCAAGATCAAAATTACCAGACAAGCTAACTTTCTTGCATATTAACCAAATAGGCCAAACTCCACAATCACCTCATGTATTATTACCATCCAAGCTATTCAGGAAAACTGCAAAAATCAACTATCTCGGAAACCTCAATACCTCACCTCCAGGTGGATCTTGGGGCATAGGGACAAAATTCAACCACTAATCAAGTCCAGGGAGAGGAAGCGAACCTTTTTTTTTGAAAGCTCGTGATAGTAGGAGCCTTTCCTACTGTCTTTTTATCTCATTAAATCAACACAAAATATAGATTACATATGTACATCAAGCATTTTGCCTGAACACCCCTTTTTAAATAGCTGCTAAAGACTGAATAAAAGGGTGCATGGGTTATCTAATTCTATGAACCAGGAGAGCGAAATCAGATACAAATCTAGCCTTTTAATTTTTCAAATCTAGAGTGATGTCTCTGAAGAACGAATTGTTCCTTTACTTCCAAATGCTCCATCGTAGACACTAGGAATATTTTCGTGAACATGGGCTTGTTCCAGATGGCCTACAGTTGTTGAATCAGCTGCAACCTTTCCCCGTCCCGTTGGTAGCAAAAATCAAGCATCTCCTAGTAGCTTTTAGCAAAATCATAGTGAAAGAAAAGGTTCTATAGAGTTTCTTCTGGTGGGCAGTCATAGAGCATCCAAATAATGAGGAGAATTGTGAGAGGCTTGAGCCTGCATCTCTCCGACTTCCTGCATAGCCTGTTATGACAGTGGTAAATGGAACAATTCTGACAGCCTTGTAGCTGAAAGGAAATTAGCTATAGATACATCCTCATTGACTACATATAAGAAATCTCTGGAATATTTGTCTGAGCAGATGTGCCACTACCAATTTGACAAGAATAAATACCTCTATATATAGGTGTAAGTTTTAGAATCTCCTTCCACCATTGTGAGCCACATGATTCAGAGGCATGAGGAATTCTATCCAGATAATAAATATTCCATACAAGTTGGACCCAAGGAGTATCTTCCTTATTATAGAACTTATGCTAGTTTAAGGAGCAAAGCATCATTCTGCACCTTCAAATTTAAAATTCCTACCCACCACTATATTTAGGCCTATATACCATATCCTAGGGTGCAAGGGGTTTGCATTTCTCACCATCATCAGACTTTTCATTCCACGAGCAGTGCCTTCAGATTTTCTCACAATGCTCTAGAATCTTGATTTATTTCAACAAAACACATTGTGAAATTGGCAATTAAGGTCAGCAAGGAATTAATGCATGTAACTCTCCCACTATAATACATCATAGTAAAGTTTGCCGTCAATTTCCTCTCAAGCCTATAGATCAATGGCATTAGATCCTAGATAGTGGGTTTGGTGGTGCCTAGGGGAAATCCCAAATAAGTGAAGGGCATTTTTCCCATAGTAGCCAATAGAGCTTGACAACTCTGAGAGAAGATGAGAATCAACATTGATAGGGATCATAGCACACTTGTGATAATTAATATAGAGCCCTATAGAGAAAGCATGATGGTTTGGTATATTTTGCTAGATTTGAAGATAATAAGCCTAAGTAGGTAGAATGATAATTATGTCATCTCCATAATGGACCACAGGATAGTCATGACTATAATCCATAGAAAGTGTAGCTCTTGGCAGATTCCTTCTAAAGACATCATTAATGACTGATTGCAAAACATCTGCAGCTAATACAAAGAACAAGGGATAATGTGGGCCCCTACCTTACCCCTCTCTTGTAGAAGCCATCAGGGCTAGGGCTCTTGTTAGAAGGCATTTCTTTAATTACTGCATCAATTTCTTCATTAGTAAAAGGAACAGTCAAAATATCTAACCCATCTATAGTTTAATAAGAGAGGGCAAATCAAAGAGCATTTGAGTATTATGTGATGTTCCAAGTCTCTCTATATAAGAATTAAACAATAATTTCTCCTTCCCAGCATGTTGAGAAATAGCAGTTCCATCAGGTAGTTGTAACTACGCAATGTTATTCCTCCTATGCCTATTAGTGGCAGTAGCATGGAAGAACTTAGTGTTTTCATCCCCATCTTAGTCCACCGAATTGTGCATATTTTCTTCCAATATTACCTCTGGTACTCAAGCAATTGCACTAAGTGTGTTTTTATAATTACTCTAAAGTTTGTCTTGGGAGTTGTGAGATTTATCTTATCCCTAATCAAATCAATCTCATACAAGGACCTATTGGTATTATCAATACAAATCTTTAGCTTAGAAATATACTTGCTCTAGTGTTTAAGTGCATATCTTAATATCTTAAATTTAATGCTAAGATTAGAAGAACTATTATTCTTCCAAGTTGGTTTGTCCTAGGATGTTCTAATGGTTTCCATGAAGACAACATGTGATGTCCAGTAAGATTCAAATCTAAAAAATAAGTTGTAGGAATAGTAGTTTGGATAGTAACCACACAGGGGGAATGATCAGAGATTGGTTTCCCTTGAGTTTATACCTCGGTACCAGGATAGGAAGAACTCTAGTGTAGAGAGGAAAAACCAATCTAGTTGTTCCATTAGTGGATTTTTTTGCAGATTACTCCATGTGTAGGACCTTCCTGTAGGGGGTAGTTTAGTGAGGTTTTAACTCCTAATAATATCATTAAATAATCGCATGTCATTAGCTGACCCACCAAGCTTGTTTCTGTTACCAGGACTTCTAATGAAATTAAAATCCCCTAGCATTAACCAATCCTCATAATCTGGTATATCTAATTCATATTACCATTTGACAAATTATCTCTATTCTCTCCTATGCATGGTCCATAAACATCCACCAAAGACCAAGATTGGTTAGACTGAGTGGAGGTAAAATGAATAGAAATAGCAAATGATTCAGCATGCATGACAATACCAGTGAAAATAGAACTATCCCGTATTACAATAATACCACTAGATGCTCCACTAGAAGGTACACATGCATAATGATCAAATCGACTAGGGCGTCAAGACTTAATGAAAGCATCATCAAAATGAGACTTTTTTGTTTCCTAGATACAAATAATAGCACAACCACTAATATTAATAGCATTTAACAAAGGTAGTTATTTCTCCTCAAAATTTGAACCCCTTAAGTTCCAACACAAGACACACCACTTTTCAAGGAAATGAATTAAAATAAGATAATCTAGATAGATTCAGTCTTCATCTCCTGAAGACCTGCCAAGAGCTTCTTTGGAGAGAGTTTCACAGTTGGCACACCACAAAGATTTACTCCAATGTCCTGCATGACCTAAATGGGTGTTGGGGAGGAATCTCATCAGCATCATTATCTTGCAGATCAAACACCTCAGGAATAATAGCAGCAGACTTACTGGTAGATACAATAGGGACATCAAGTATTTTCCTAGATTTTACTTTAGATTTGTAGGGTTTAGCATCAGTAACTGGCTGGGGCTTAAAGTCATCATATTATTTGTCCTAGGGATCCTTCTCATCATGGAAGATTTAGCAGGAGTTTGAGAACAATTGGCAGCAAAAGGAGTCCCAAACTTACCCTGTAGTATACTGATGTCATAGACAGTCTGTATTTTCCACTTTTGCCCCACAATATGTTCCTCCAACAGACCGACATGATCATATAGAAGATTTGTCAGAACAACTAAACTGGTAAAGGGCATGTCTAGAATAACCACCTTCCTAGATTTCCTCCTCTGAATAAGTGCACAAGATTCACCAAAGAGTTCACATATCATTAGAGGATTTAAATCAGGCTCAACAATGAAGAATAGACAATTATCATAAGCCACATGAAACCTTGTGAATAGATCATCATTGACATTAGTTTAAGTTGGTAAAAAGGTGACAATAGAGTTGATAGATGAGGAGGCATCGAACATAATGATATTTGAGATAGACCTAGCTGAATCACCAGAGCTGCTATGAATAGCATTATAATGCCAAGATAAGAAAGTACTATCCATCAAATTTGTGATAGGGGGATGCACACCTGCATAGTATGGCACCTGCTCAGCTAGCATAGCTTGGAAGTTAAACATAGGTGGTTTATCCTGCTGCACATCATGTTTCTGAATATTCTGCACCTCCTAAATATTATGTTGATGCCCTTGGTACTGTTTTCCATGTCCATGCTGCTAGTTCTACTGAAGCCATTGAGCCAACAATTGTTGATAATTTTGTCATGTCCTACCTATAACGGGGATATGGATTACCAACTTGAGGCGTAGGATCTTTGTAGCATCCCAATTTTCTAACAATTGTAATGCTATTGCCTAATCTATATAGTGCTACTTCCTACATAGTATTCTTGCATTGCATCATCATTATATCATGCTCATGTCACCATGCCACCTTGCATTTCAGCATCATATTAAAGCCCTCTATTTGGTTCTTATCCCATATGCATTATATATTGTGTCACTTGTAGTTTCCTCTCGATAGATTGTATTTGCTTCTTGATAAATTGCTTAATGCCCAAGTTGAGTTGAGGGCATATCTTTTTTTGAATCCACCACCTTTCTTTGTCACCACCTCATAATTCTACCATCCCAATTAGGGTGAGCATTGTATCTTCTTTTGGTATTTAACTCAAGCTCATTACTATTGGGCATGGATCCTTTTTCTTTGATCCACATGTTCCCATACATGGACTCATATTATTTTCATGATATGTAGTAGGGAAGCCTAGTTGGCCCCCTTGCATGGTTATGTGGAGAAGAGATCACATTCTCCTTATCTATATGGTTCTATTTGAAATTATGGATCTATTTGAATGTGGAGTGACTATGTGGTTTATAGTGGATCACACACTAGTATGGCCCATCCATATTCAAAAATGTCCTATAATTTTTGGATACCATATGAAGAAGGGAGGCTTCCTTAAAACTTTTGTGAGAATCTATTCTAGTTCTCCAATGTTGTTTTCAATTCTAAGTGCATCTAGACAATTATAGTGTTTTCACACTAGAAAATCTAGTGCATTTGTGTTGCATGCATGGGCCATGCATACATGTTTCCTTGTCCTCTTCTCCTTTTGTTCCTTTGTTCTCTTTGTTTTGTAGAGGGATGTGAATTCAAGCAAAGTTTGCCTTAGTTGATTCCCTCCATCGTCTACAACCTTTTTCGTCTAGTCTAACCCCTCTCTCTTCTCTACCTAAACCTAACCCTAGATATCCCTTCCACCTGACCACTCCTACCCGAAACCCCCTTGTGGTTTGGCTAAGACAAACCAGCTAGCTACAACCATCCGAACACCCTCCCTCTCTCTCTGGACAAACCCGCAACACCTGGTGCCCCTCTCGTTTTCTCCCTGGCGTCCCTCTCTCCCTAGGGCGATCGAGCCGAGCGAGACAGCCTCGCAAACCCAGCCCCGAACACACCCCCTCTCCCTGCATCTGTGCCCCCAACGAGACCACACCCCTGATGCGCTCGACGATCGATGTAGAGCTCGTTGGGAACCCCAAGAGGAAGGTATGATGAGCACAGCAACAAGTTTTCCCTCAGTTATGAAACCAAGGTTTAATCGAACCAGTAGGAGCAAGGAAACACCCCAAAGGTGTTACTAGCTGAGCTTTGGCAGGGCGCACTACCGGTGCTAGTAGCAACGTGGAGACCTGCACAACACAACCACTGAACTTTGTCCCCAACTTGCGATGAGGTTGTCAATCTCACCGTGTTTTGCGGAAAACAAAGGATTAAACGTATCGAATGGAAAGAAGTAAAAGTTTGCAGAAAGTAAACACAAAGCAGTAAACAGTTGTAGATTGTATGTAAAGAAGAAGGACCAGGATCCATAGTTCACTAGAGGTGGATCTCCTTAGATAGATAACATGCTGGGTGAACAAATTACAACGGGGCAATTGATAAACACCGATAAAGCAATACATGCATATAGTAATCATCTTGACTCCTTTGAGACTTGATTGGGCATTACAACATAATACATAGACCGCCATCCAACTGCATCTATGACTAATAATCCACCTTCATGTTATCATCTGAACCCCCTCCAGTATTAAGTTGCAAGCAATAGATTATTGCTTTACGAACTGCGTGTAAAGTAAACAATATGATTGTTCTATGAACAAAAGATTGTTGTTTTCTCCCTAGTAGCAACAGCACATCTAGTACCTTAGAGATTTGTCACTTCCCAGTTACAGAGGCATGAACCCACTATCGAGCATAAATACTAACTCTTGGAGTTGCTAGCATCTACTTGGCCAAGATAGCTACTAACAACGGAAAGCATGCAAGATCTCAAATAACAAAGACATGATAGAATCAATAATCAATCTGAAATAGCATCTCAATATCCATCGGGTCCCATAAACACAACATGTATGGATTACAAATAGATGATCTTGATCATGAATGGAGCTCACAAGATCTAAACATGAAAGCACAAAGGAGGAGAAACCAACCATCTAGCTACTACATGGATCCGTAGTCCAAGGATGAACTACTCACGCATCACACCGGAGGCTTGCATGGTGATGAAGAAGGCCTGTGGTGAATTCCCTCTCCGGCGGTGCCGGAAGAGCTCAGATCCCTCCCAATCTAGGGATGGAGGTGGCCATGCTCTGCTCTTCGTGGATTTTGATCGGGTGCTTAGGGTTTTCGTCCGAGGGTATCTTATAGGCGGAAGGAGAGGCCGAGGTCTGGGGTTGGCGGACCACCTCGGCGCGGGCTGGCCTGGCCTGGCCAGGTGGTGTGGCCGGCCCCCAGCCCTTCTCCGTCTCGTATTCTGGCACTTGATCCCTTCCGAAAAAATAGGCACTTTGGCTTTTGTCCCGTCCAATTCCGAGAATATTCTTCTGACTTTCCTAGAACCAAAAACAACAGAAAACAGGCAGCTGGCACTGTGGCTCTTGTTAATAGGTTAGTCCAAGAAATCATAATAAAAGTACTCCAAAGTTGGAACAAAACACAAGAAAGTGGATAAAACCAAGCATGGAACATCAAAAATTATAGATACATTTGCAATGTATCAACATCACCAAGCTTAACTCCTGCTCGTCCTCGAGTAGGTAAGTGATAAAAAGAATAATTTTTGAGGTGACATGCACCATCAAAGACTTGATCAAAGTATTTGCAAAACATTCAAAGCTGGGATCATAGTACTTCAATCATAACATGAAAGACAAAGTTCTAACAATAAGCAAAGAGACTATGATGCAACATGAAAAGGTACAAACAAAAGATTCATGAATAACATGCTTTGCAAGACGTTTGTTTATTTCACATAAAGAAAACATAGCATAAAAGTATTCAGCTTGTCCCTCAATAGAGTAGCAAATATAAATGCATGGGACACCTTCAAAGTTCATAAGAGTGACTAGATACAATAGTTTCAAACAAGCAATAACAAGTTATGCATCAATCAACTAGTCTTGGGACAATGCACATAGAACTAAGAATGGCCACTATGCTCTCAAAGTAAGTGCATAAAGATAGAAGGTGGAGACTCAATATAATGGTGGAAGAAAGTCCTTTATAAAAGGAAGTAGGGATTCAAGTCTCATAAAGAGCTTCCAAAAATTATGGTACTCGTAGCTTTCAGCTCTCATTGCCCCTATCATAAGCATCTTGAAGGTGATTAAGGTTAAAATGACATAACTAAGAGAATATGCTTGACAAGTTATAAACCGAAATCTCATGCCCCTTACTTACGAAGACCGATCCTCATGCTACTCAACTTCAGTCACGAGTAAGCTCTTGTCATTGTAAGTATATGTGTATCATTAAGAACTGCCAACGGGGTACCCCTTGCACGTGATAGGGAGCTTTCCCATAATCAAAATGACAAGGCAAGCAGACAATGAGCATCTCAACGATCTTTTTATTTGCTATTTGCATAGGTTTTTATTGAGGATGCTTCATAGAATGCTCATTATGGTGATGCTGCAAGTTTCCACCATGATTAGGCATGGCTTAGGCTAGCGGCCCAGGCGTTTCTCTAACACAAATACAAACTCCATGATCATACAAGTTCCACATTTATTTCAAACCGCCGGGATCCGTAAGCAAAAGAACATAATATCAACAGGGTACAAAGTACAAGTGCAATGTTGAAAGCATTCCCCATGAAACATGGTTCTGCTAATTTCAACTTATAAAGCGCAAGCATATACGCAACAAAGAAGGACCCAATGGTTCAAGTTTATTAGAGGCAAAAAAGTAAAGTGTGCCATCAAGTTCGTGAGAGATTTAATCACTAGTTTTCTCATAACAAGTGAAAGGTAGACAAAAGCATGAATATACTTGGAATAGCATAAGCTAGTAGGTAGGTATGGTGGACTCTTTGGAAAAACTTGGTTTAGGGAGTTGGATTCATGAGTGGAACTCATACTTTGTGGTGGAGGCTAGCAAAAAGACGGAGGCGACAAACTAAGAGAGCAATAATGGCCATAATCATGCAGAGTGACAAAACATCATTGATCAAAGCATAAAGTGATACTACAAGTTGAAAACTAAAGGATCATAAAGGCTATGGTGACTTGTGACAGTCATAACATGGTGTGAGCATGTGCCAAGTCAACCCAAATAAAGCATCAAAGGAGAATACCACTATACTATGCTTTAATATGCTAAAACAACGCATGATTCATCCAAGGCACATTAAGCAATCTCAATTGTTTATAACAAGTCATGCTACAACAAAGAATACTAAGCATAAAGCCATAACAATATCAAGCATTGCATTACAAAGCATAGCCACAGTCAAAAACGAGTTCTTTTTACCATAAAAGTATGCACTTTCCTACTCTTTTCCAAACCAAACCAAACTATTTGCAAACCAAAGTATGAAAGAGGGGGTCCAACCAACTTATTCAGAGAACTAAACAAACCAAGCAAACTAAAAACCAAAATGAAAACGAAAAAGAAGACGCTCCAAGAAAAACACAACTGTGCATGAAACAATAAAAATGAAGCGTTTGGAAGAAACCTGGAATTTTTATTGATGAAGAAGGGGATGCCTTGGGCATCCCCAAGCTTTGACGCTTGTACTTCTTGGATATTTCTTGGGGTGACACGCGTGGCATCCCCAAGCTTGAGCTTTAGTCCATCCTTCATCTCGTTACTCATTCCTTCCATACACCTGAAATTTTTCCTTCATACAAAACTTCACACAATCTCATTAGCAACGTTAGTGCACTTAAGATAAATAAGTCTCAAGGTTCAGTTCTAACACCAAATAAACTTCCATTAGAACACTAGATACTGTAGCACTTCCCTCAAAAATCTCAATTCCCCAAAGGAACTCAAGAAGGAACTAACAAGAAGCAAATGCAGAAAATGGCAGAAATCTGTCAAAACAAACCAATAGGTAAATACGAATTTTTTCGAAGACCTTATGTTGCTCAAATCAAAAAGTTCTGAACTAACTAAAGTTAGATAACAACCTGGGGCAGAAGCAAAAAAAATTACAGCTCAATCCGACGTACATAACTCTCTCAGGAATTTTTACGGTAAAGCACAGAAATCTGTTTTGGGACAACAACTTTCCCAATCATTACTTCACTCTCATTAGAGGTTACTCTTTGCACAAAAAGTAAATAAAAAGGACAAGGAGAGGTTATTACAGAGGTAATAACTTCCAAGACTCATCTAAAACTCTTAGGTTATCTCCCAACAAGTACTTTTCTTTAACGCCTTTAAGTTAGGCATAGGAAGCAAAGAAAGAATCAAGTGTTCTCAAATGAAGAAGCATTAAGACCAAATTTTGTTTTCATAGGAGAAGCAAAAGAAATATTTTCTCTCTTTTTAGGGAAGTGTTCTATACCTTTTTTGAGTGGGAGTTGATATTTAATGGTGCCTTCTTTCATATCAATGATGGCACCAACAGTTCTAAGAAAAGGTCTTCCCAAAGTAATAGGACAAGAAGCATTGTATTCAACATCCAAAACATAGAAATCAACGGGGACATAGGAATCATTAACCATAATAAGAACATCATTAAGACTCCCCATGAGTTTGTTTTTAGCATTAGCATCAAGTGGAACATTCAAATAGCAATCTTCAAGAAGAGGCAAATCAAGCATATCATAAATCCTTCTAGGCATAATAGAAACACTACTATCAAGATCACACAAAGCTTTGAAATCAAAGTCATTCACTTTCATATTAATGATGGGTTCCCAACCATCTTCTTGTTTTATAGGAATAGAAGCTTTATGTTTCATCTTTTCTTCTTTAATCTTTATGAGAGCATCAGTAATGTGTTTTGTAAACGCCATGTTCATAGCACTAGCATTAGGACTTTTAGCAAGCTTTTGTAGAAACTTAATAACTTCAGAGATATTGCAACCATCAAGATCAAAATCAACTTTATCATCTAAAGTAATAGAACTATTACTAGCCTCAACACTAGTGGTAGTAATAGTAGAAACACTAATGTTTCTAGCAATTTCATCTTCTCTTTCCCACTTAGAATGTAATTCATATAATAGTCTAACATTTTCATCAATTCTTACTTGTATGGCATTAGTAGCTGCAAAGAGATTCTCATTAGTTTCAGGTTTAGCAGCCATTTTATTCAAAGTAGATTGAGCTTCAGCCAAAGATGCTATATTTCTTTCAGCATTAGAGAGTTTTTCCTCAATAGTTTTATTGAAAGCAGTGTGTTTACTAATAAACTCTTTAAGCATAACTTCAAGTTCAGAGGGAGCACTCTTATTATTGTTGTAAGAATTTCCATAAGCATTACCATTGTTGGGAGGGTAAGGCTTATAATTGTTGTTACCAAAATTGTACCTATAAGCATTATTACCATAAGCATTGTTGCCAAAGTTGTTATTTCTTTTGAAGTTCACATCAACTTGCTCTTCTTGAGCAACCAAAGAGGCTAAAGGAACATTATTTGGATCAATATGGTCTTTCCCATTAACAAGCATAGACATAATAATATCGATATTATCACTCAAGGAGGAGGTTTCCTCAACAGAGTTTACCTTCTTACCTTGTGGAGCTCTCTCAGTATGCCATTCAGAATAATTAACCATCATATTATCCAATAGTTTTGTTGCAGCACCCAAAGTGATGGTCATAAAGGTACCCCCAGCAGCTGAATCCAATAGGTTTCTTGAAGAATAGTTCAATCCTGCATAAAAAGTTTGGATGATAGCAGTCAGTCCATGAGTGGGACAATTCTTTACAAAAGATTTCATTCTTTCCCAAGCTTGAGAAACATGCTCATTATCAAGTTGTTTAAACTTCATTATTTCACTTCTCATGGATATAATCTTAGCAGGGGGATAGTATTTTCCAATAAAAGCATCTTTGCATTTAGTCCAAGAATCAATACTATTCCTAGTTAAGGAATTCAACCATTCTTTAGCTTTTCCTCTCAAAGAGAAAGGAAACAATTTCAGCTTAATAATATCACCATCTATATCCCTATGCTTTTGCATCTCACAAAGTTCAACAAAGTTATTTAGATGGGAAGCAGCATCTTCATTACCAATACCAGAAAATTGTTCTCTCATAACAAGATTGAGCAAAGCAGGTTTTATCTCAAAGAAAGTATTTTCAGCCATAGGTGGAGCAATAGGTGTGCTCATAAAATCATTGTTGTTGGTGCTAGTGAAGTCACACAACTTAGTGTTTTCAAGAGTAGTCATTTTTTTGGGTTTTCAAATAAGAAAGCAAACAAGTAAAACTATTTTTTTGTGTTTTCGAAGAACAAAACAAGCAAACAAAGCAAAAAGAAACTAAGCAAAACAAAAACAACAAAGTAAAGAGATTGGTTATGAGGGACTCCCCTTGTGAAGATGTCCTTGACTCCCGACAGCGCCCAGAAAATAGCTTGATGCGCTCGACGATCGACGTAGAGCTCGTTGGGAACCCCAAGAGGAAGGTATGATGAGCACAGCAGCAAGTTTTCCCTCAGTTATGAAACCAAGGTTTAATCGAACCAGTAGGAGCAAGGAAACACCCCAAAGGTGTTACTAGCTGAGCTTTGGCAGGGCGCACTACTGGAGCTAGTAGCAACGTGGAGACCTGCACAACACAACCACAAAACTTTGTCCCCAACTTGCGATGAGGTTGTCAATCTCACCGTGTTTTGCGGAAAACAAAGGATTAAATGTATCGAATGGAAAGAAGTAAAAGTTTGCAGAAAGTAAACACAAAGCAATAGCTTGTAGATTGTATGTAAAGAAGAAGGACCGGGATCCATAGTTCACTAGAGGTGGCTCTCCTTAGATAGATAACATGCTGGGTGAACAAATTACAGCGGGGCAATTGACAAACACCGAGAAAGCAATACATGCATATACTAATCATCTTGACTCCGTTGAGACTTGATTGGGTATTACAACATAATACATAGACCGCCATCCAACTGCATCTATGACTAATAATCCACCTTCAGGTTATCATCCGAACCCCCTCCAGTATTAAGTTGCAAGCAATAGATTATTGCTTTACGAACTGCGTGTAAAGTAAACAATACGATTGTTCTATGAACAAAAGATCGTTGTTTTCTCCCTAGTATCAACAGCACATCTAGTACCTTAGAGATTTCTGTCACTTCCCCAGATTACCAGATGCATGAACCCACTATCGAGCATAAATACTAACTCTTGGAGTTGCTAGAATCTACTTGGCCAAGATAGCTAATAACAACGGAAAGCATGCAAGATCTCAAATAACAAATACATGATAGAATCAATAATCAATCTGAAATAGCATCTCAATATCCATCGGATCCCCGCAAACACAACATGTATGGATTACAAATAGATGATCTTGATCATGAACGGAGCTCACAAGATCTAAACATGAAAGCACAAAGGAGGAGAAACCAGCCATCTAGCTACTACATGGATCCGTAGTCCAAAGATGAACTACTCACGCATCACACCGGAGGCTTGCATGGTGATGAAGAAGGCCTCTAGGGTGAATTCCCCTCTCCGGCAGGGTGTCGAGAAGAGCTTCAGATCCCTCCTGATCTAGGGATGGAGATGACGATGGCTACTGACTCTTTCGTGGATTTTTGATCGGGTACTTAGGGTTTTCGTGCCGAGGGCATCTTATAGGCGGAAGGAGAGGCCGAGGGGGTGCTGGGGTTGGCCAGACCACCCCCTGGCGCGGGCCAGGCCTGGCCGCGCGGCCAGGTGGTGTGGCCGGTCCCTAGCCCTTCTCCGTCTCGTATTCTGGCACTTGATCCCTTCCGGAAAAATAGGCACTTTGGCTTTTGTCCCGTCCAATTCCGAGAATATTCATTTTCTGACTTTCCTGGAACCAAAAACAGCAGAAAACAGGCAGCTGGCACTATGGCTCTTGTTAATAGGTTAGTTCAAGAAATCATAATAAAAGTACTCCAAAGTTGGAACAAAACACAAGAAAGTGGATAAAACCAAGCATGGAACATCAAAAATTATAGATACGTTTGCAATGTATCAACCCCCACCAGTCAGCGTCATGTTCCTCTCCTCCATCCCGATCACGTGCCCAGCCCGCGCTCTCGCCTCTCACGTACTCCCTCTCTGCATAAAGTGGTAGTAGCACACAGACACCAACCCCATCCGTCCCCATCCACCTACCACCAGATCGATCCCTCCCCTCTCTCTTCTTCCTTGCAAAGGAAAACCCTAGCCGCTGCCTTGCCCGTGTCCGTCTACCGTCCTTGTCGCTAACTTGCTGTCGTCATCGCCATACCACCCTGTCCCAGAGCTGTGCGAGGAGAGGCCGAAGTTGCGCAACACCTAGAGCGAGGAGGAGAAGCGCAGGGATGCCACGCTCATTGCCTGCGGTCACCACCATCGGCGCCCACTACCGCACCGCCGTCGTGCCACTCACTGTTGCTGCTTGTCCTCCTCCTAGCTCAACCACGCATGTTCAAGGTGAGCACCATGCTCACCTGGTCTTTCATCTGGCCTGCCGCCTCGCCGGTCGCACGCCCTGCAGCCATGCCACCACCACCACAGCAACAACACGCTCGTTGCACACAGCAACATCAGTAGTAGAACCCCACCAACACCTCTGTTCCCATCAAACCCCTGGCCTCCTCCGTACTCCTCCGGAGCCACGCAACACATGCACGTGTAGAGGGAACTTCCAGCAACCCGTAGTTCCAAACCGTACTAAAATCTGACCACCATAGCCCTCAGAATCTTCCTCTAAATATCAAACAAATTCCTGTCCGCCGGTTTCACATTCGATAGTTCTAGACAATGAAAACACCTCTGTTCGTCGGTGTTTCCCGGGAGCCATAGACCTCCTTTGCTGAAACTCCGAACACAAATATGTATCCCTATCTTTCCTCTCCACTTTTGGTTTTTGCGGCTTCGCGAAATTCCTAATGGTTTGCTCGTCATCGGCCTCCGAAAATCGGGTCAGCTAGCAACCTCATCTGATCAGATTTTCAGTTTCGCCAGCCAGCTCATGAAGCTTTCCTAGAAAAAACCCTGCCTTTTGCGTTAACCAGTTTTTCTTCCCCCAGCTCACCCATGTGTCTGCGCACCGTTCGCGCACGCTCGTGGTGATCCTAAAGGTCCTCGGCCCCACAAGTCAGTGAGCGCGTGTAGATTGACCCTGAGTGAGCCCTGGGCCTTTCTTTGAATTCAAAATAATTCCAAAAAAAGAATATATCTAAATAATTCATATCTTTTTATATAATTCGAATTTGACAAAATTTCCAAAAGAAAATATGTTTGAAATTTAAATATGAATCCATGTGTAAATTCAAATTTGACTAGTCAACCCTGTCTAGTCAAACCTGTGACTTTTGACCCATTTTTAAATTATTTTCATTTAATAATAATTTCAAATTCATAAATTCAATTTTTGCGTATAATATATATTTTCTGATCAGGAAAATGCCAGAAAATCAAATATGCCATCCAAAATATTTTTTGAGCAATTTAAAATTCCGAAATTATTTAAATGCCAATAAATGCCTTTTCTTAATAAATCTATAACTTTAATTTCGTAATTCCGAATTCGACATATAATATGTCTAAATAGATCAGCGCGACGAGCCTGTTCTGTTTATGCATTCCATGATATGAATTGAAGCGTGCATCATATAAATATTAAATAATCAGAACTGTTTATGGGAGTAAAACATGGCTAAATAAATAAGTAAAGTGCATTATTATTGTTTCCATACCTTATCCATGCTATGTTATGCCATGTAATTGTGCATCATTCCATCATGGCATTTCTTGTTTGCTTGTTGCATTTATTCATAATTTATTTATTATGGCCCTTTGTATGTTTGACTTTTATTCCGGACAGACGCCGGGCAAGGAATATATCAGAAGCCTCAGGAGTATTACTCGGATCCTTCCTATTCTGCAACTGAACTACCAGGCAAGCAATTCCTCATGCTTGTATACATACAATATCGATGCTTCTATCTTACACTTGCATCATTGATTCAGAATTGCATTAAATTGAATCCTAAGTATTGCATAGCCTTTACTTTTAAACCCCACTGAAGCTTGTATCCTCAATCCTATGAGCCATTACTACATGAGTTGTTTGAGCCATGCAAGTCGTAGAATTGCATGTGTAGGGTTTGTGCAAGTCTTTAGATAATGATGTACCTAAACAACTTAAACTGTGTAGTAATGGGATAAATAATAAAAGAGGCACGGGTGAGATTATTTGCTATTTGGTTCTTGATGGCTCGGTGTTGATGTAGAGCTCGTTGGGAACCCCAAGAGGAAGGTATGATGAGCACATCAACAAGTTTCCCTCAGTTATGAAACCAAGGTTTAATCGAACCAGTAGGAGCAAGGAAACACCCCAAAGGTGTTGCTAGCTGAGCCTTGGCAGGGCGCACTACCGGTGCTAGTAGCAACGTGGAGACCTGCACAACACAACCACAGAACTTTGTCCCCAACTTGCGATGAGGTTGTCAATCTCACCGTGTTTTGCTGAAAACAAAGGATTAAACGTATCGAATGGAAAGAAGTAAAAGTTTGCAGAAAGTAAACACAAAGAGGTAAACAGTTTATAGATTGTATGTAAAGAAAAGGACCGGGATCCATAGTTCACTAGAGGTGGCTCTCCTTGATAGATAACATGCTGGGTGAACAAATTACAGCGGGGCAATTGACAAACATCGAGAAAGCAATACATGCATATACTAATCATCTTGACTCCTTTGGAACTTGATTGGGCATTACAACATTATACAAAGACCGCCATCCAAGCATCTCTATGACTAATAATCCACCTTCAGGTTATCATCCGAACCCCTCCAAGATTAAGTTGCAAGCAGCATTATTGCTTTTACAATTGCGTGTAATGTAAACAATACGATTGTTCTATGAACAAAGGATTGTTGTTTTCTCCCTAGTAACAACACATCTAGTACCTTAGAGATTTCCGTCACTTCCCAGTTACGGAGGCATGAACCCACTATCAAGCATAAATACTAACTCTTGGAGTTGCTAGCATCTACTTGGCCAAGATAGCTACTAACAATGGAAAGCATGCAAGATCACAAATAACAAAGACATGATAGAATCAATATTCAATCTAAAATAGCATCTCAATATCCATCGGATCCCCGCAAACACAACATGCAGAATTACAAATAGATGATCTTGATCATGAACGGAGCTCACAAGATCTAGACATGAAAGCACAAAGGAGGAGAACCAGCCATCTAGCTACTACATGGATCCGTAGTCCAAAGATGAACTACTCACGCATCACACCGGAGGCTTGCATGATGATGAATAAGGCCTCCAGGGTGAATTCCCCTCTCCGGCAGGGTGCCGGGAAGAGCTTCAGATCCCTCTCAATCTAGGGATGGAGATGACGGCGGCTATAGACTCTTTCGTGGATTTTTGATCGGGTACTTAGGGTTTTCGTCCCGAGGGCATCTATATAGGTGGAAGGAGAGGTTGAGGGGGTGTCTGGGTTGGCCACACCATCCCCTGGCGCGGCCAGGCCTGGCCCACGCAGCCAGGTGGTGTGGTGGCCTCCTGGATCCTCTCCGTCTCGTATTCTGGCATCTAATGACTTCCGGAAAAATAGGCACTTTGGCTTTTGTCCCGTCCAATTCCGAGAATATTCATTTTCTGACTTTCCTAGAACCAAAAACAGCAGATAACAAGAAGCTGGCACTGTGGCTCTTGTTAATAGGTTAGTCCAAGAAATCATATGTAAAGTACTCCAAAGTGTGGACAAAACACAAGAAAGTGGATAAAACCAATCATGGAACATCAAAAATTATAGATACATTTGCAATGTATCAACATCCCCAAGCTTAACTCCTGCTCGTCCTCGAGTAGGTAAGTGATAAAAAAGAAAGAATAATTTTTGAGGTGACATGCACCATCAAAGACTTGATCAAAGTATTTGTAAAACATTCAAAGCTGGGATCATAGTACTTCAATCATAAACTTGATCAAAGTATTTGTAAAACATTCGAAGTTGGGATCATAGTACTTCAATCATAACATGAAAGACAAAGTTCTAGCAATAAGACAAAGAAACTATGATGCAACATGAAAAGGCACAAACAAAATATTCATGAATAACAATGCTTTGCAAGACGTTTGTTTGTTTCACATAAAGAAAATATAGCATAATAGCATTCAGCTTGTCCCTCATTGAGTAGCAAATATAAATGCATAGGACACCTTCAAAGTTCATAAGAGTGACTAGATACAAATAGTTTAAAACAAGAAATATCAAGTTATGCATCAATCAACTAGTCTTGGGACAATGCACATAGAACTAAGAATGGCCACTATGCTCTCAAAGTAGGTGCATAAAGATAGAAGGTGGAGACTCAATATAAAGGTGGAAGAAAGGCCTTTCATAGAAGGAAGTAAGGATTCAAGTCTCATAAAGAGCTTCCAAAAATTATGGTACTTATAGCTTTCAGCTCTCATTGCCCCTATCATAAGCATCTTGAAGTGATTAAGGTTAAAGTGAACAAACTATGGTGTACATGCTTGACGAAGTATAAGTTAGAAATATCATGTCCCTTGTATACGAGGGCCTCTCCTCATGCTACTCAAGTTTAGTCACCGGTAAGTTCTTGTCATTGTAAGTACATGTGTATCATAGAGAACCGCCAACGGGGTACCCCTTGCCCGATGATACGGAAGAATCCCCATATCAAAATGACAAGGCAAGCAGACAACGAGCATCTCATCAATCTTCTTATTTACCATGGGAATATGGTGCTTTTTTCTCTCTTTCCTCTTTTCATAATCTCTTTTTTTTCTTTTTCTCTTTTTTCTCAATATAGGACTCTTTCTTTATAAGAAGAATGCTTCATAGACAGCTCATTATGGTTACACTGCAGGTTTCCACCATGTCAGCATGGATTAGACCAGCGGCCCAGGCATTTCTCTAACACATATACATAACTCCATGGACTTACAAGCTTCCCTTTCATTTCACACCGACGACGTCCATATACAAAAGAGCATGATATCAACTAGGTACAAGTACCAAGTGCAATGTTGAAAGTGTTCCCCATGAAAGCATGGTTCTGCTAATTCCCAACAAATAAGTGCAAGCATATACAACATAGACGACACAATGGTTCAATTTTATTAAGGGCAAGAAAAGTAAAGTGTGCCATCAAGTTCGTGAGAGCTTTAATCACTAGTTTTCTCATAACAAGTTTAATTTGGAAGGTAAACAAAAGCATGAATATACTTGGAATATCATAAGCTAGTAGGTAGGTATGGTGGACTCTTTGTAATAACTTGGTTTAGGGATTTGGATGCATGAGTGTAGCTCATACTTTGTTGTGGAGGCTAGCAAAAGACTGGGAGCGACAAACTAAGAGAGCAATAATGGCCATAATTATGCAGAGAGACAAAACATCATTGATCAAAGCATAAAGTGATACTACAAGTTGAAAACTAAAGGATCATAAAGGCTATGGTGACTTGAGATAGTCATAACATGGTGTGAGCATGCGCCAAGTCAACCCAAATATAGCATCAAAGGAGAATACCACTATACTATGCTTTAATATGCTAAAACAACGCATGATTCATCCAATGCACATTAAGAAATATAAATTGTTTATAAGAAGTCATGCTACAGCAAATAATACTAAGCATGAAGCCAAAAAAATATCAAGCACGGCATGACAGAGCATAGGCCACAGTCAAAAACGAGCTCTTTTTACCACATAAGCATGAACTTTCCTACTCTTTTCTAAACCAAACCAAACTATTTGCAAACCAAAGTATGAAAGAGGGGGTCCAACCAATTTATTCAGCAAACTAATAAAACCAAAGCAAACGAAAAACCAAAACGAAAACGAAAAATAAGACGCTCCAAGAACAACACAACTGTGCATGAAACCATAAAAATGAAGCGTTTGAAAGAAACCTGGGATTTTTGTTGATGATGAGGGGGATGCCTTGGGCATCCCCAAGCTTTGACACTTTTACTTCTTGGATATTTCTTGGGGTGACACGCGTGGCATCCCCAAGCTTGAGATTTAGTCCATCCTTCATCTCATTACTCATTCCTTCCATACACCTGAAATTTTTCTTCATACAAAACTTCACACAATCTTTATTAGCAACATTAGTGCACTCAAGATAAAAGGTCTTAAGGTTCAGTTATAACACCAAATAAACTTCCATTAGAACACTAGCTACTGAAGCACTTCCCTCAAAAAGCTCAATTCCCCAAAAGAACTCAAAAAGGAACCAACAAGAAGCAAATGCAGAAAATGGCAGAAATCTGTCAAAATAGACCAGCAGGTAAAGACGATTTTTTTTGAAGACCTTCTATTGCTCAAATCAAAAAGTGTTGAACTAACAAAAGTTAGATAACAACCTGGGGCATAAGCAAAAAAATTCACGCCTCAAAAAGACGTTCAGAGATTTTATACGAATATTTACGGTGAAGCACAAAAATCTGTTTCGGGACAGCAACTTTCCCAATCATTACTTCTCTCTCACTAGAGGTTACTCTTGGCACAAAAAGCAAATAAAAAAGGATAAGGAACGGTTATTACGTAAGTAATAACTTCCAAGACTCATCTAAAACTTTTGGGTTATCTCCCAATAAGTACTTTTCTTTAACGCCTTTAAGTTAGGCATAAGAAGCAAGAGAAGATACTCACATAGGGAGTATGAATTGAAGTAAAAGAGAGCATCAAGAAGCAAATTCAAAACACATTTAAGTCTAACCCACTTCCTATGCATAGGAATCTTATACGCAAATAAGTTCACAAAGAACAAAGTGACAAGCATAGGAAGATAAAACGAGAGTAACTTCAAAACTTTCAACAAATAGAGAGGTGTTCCAGTACCATGAAAACTTCTACAACCATATTTTTCTCTCTCATAATAATTTTCAGTAGCCTCATGAATAAACTCAACAATATAAATATCACATAAAGTATGCTTTTCATGATCTACAAACACATAATTTTTATCAAGATAAAAAATAGTGGGATTAAAACCTTCAAACCCACTTTTAACAATTCTATAACAAGATGACTGATCATTCAATATAGGACCATCGTCTAGAGCTTTATCATAAAAAAATTCTAAGAAAAACTCTTTAATACCATGCTTCTCGAAGTTAGGCACAAATAAAGGATTATCACAGATAACATGAGCATAACATTCATCCTCCTTTAGTAAGCATGGGGTACAATCAAATAATGTAAGGGATAAAGAGTTACTCTCATTAGAAGGTAGGCATGGGTAGATCAATTCTTCCTCCTCTTGATCATCACTCTCCTCCTCTTTTTCATCCAATGAGCTTCCAGTTTCAGCAATTTCTTCTTCCATAGGCTCCTGCAAGGCATTAGTCTCTTCCATTGGTGGAGAGCATCTATTAAGATATTCAAGAATATAGCCATTTTCTACCTTGTAATTATCAAAGCAAAATTTAAGTATATCATAAACCTCATACTTATAAGGTGAATCATCAATATTTTCAAGCAAACTAGCAAGTTCAAATGCACCCTTCCAAGCAATAAATTCTTCAATTTGTTCCACATCATAAAAGTCATAATTTCCTATAACATAAGAAGATATGGTAACATTATCATTATACTCACATTAAAAAGGGTGGTGTTTATACCTCCTACAGAAACAAGATTTATCAAAGCAATAAGTAACATTATAAGTAGAGCACACGTTTCTAGCAATGATATTCAATTTATCAATTTGTTCCCATAAGTGTTTCCCTTTTTGTGATAAGCGGTGTTACTTATAATAATATTTTTGTTCTTCCGTGAACCCACCTTGCCAATAAGATTCAGTTTCAAAGAAACCAACCATTGATAGAAAGCTTGATAAAGCAAGACAATAACAAACCAATGAAAATAACAACTATAATAGGAACTATTTTTTGTGTGTTTTTGATAAAGAAACAAGCAAACAAAGCAAAAGAAACTAAGCAAAACAAAAATAACAAAGTAAAGAGATTGGTTATGAGGGACTCCCCTTGTGAAGATGTCCTTGACTCACCAAGAACGGCGTAAAAAATGCTTGATGGCTCGGTGTTGATGTAGAGCTCGTTGGGAACCCCAAGAGGAAGGTATGATGAGCACAACAGCAAGTTTCCCTCAGTTATGAAACCAAGGTTTAATCGAACCAGTAGGAGCAAGGAAACACCCCAAAGGTGTTGCTAGCTGAGCCTTGGCAGGGCGCACTACCGATGCTAGTAGCAACGTGGAGACCTGCACAACACAACCATAGAACTTTGTCCCCAACTTACGATGAGGTTGTCAATATCACCATGTTTTGCTAAAATCAAAGGATTAAACGTATCGAATGGAAAAAAGTAAAAGTTTGTAGAAAGTAAACACAAAGCGGTAAACAGTTTATAGATTGTATGTAAAGAAAAGGACCGGGATCCATAGTTCACTAGAGGTGACTCTCCTTGATAGATAACATGCTGGGTGAACAAATTACAGCGGGGCAATTGACAAACATCGAGAAAGCAATACATGCATATACTAATCATCTTGACTCCTTTGGAACTTGATTGGGCATTACAACATTATACATAGACCGCCATCCAACTGCATCTATGACTAATAATGCACCTTCAGGTTACCATCCAAACCCCCTCCAGTATTAAGTTGCAAGCAACAGATTATTGCTTTACGAATTGTGTGTAATGTAAACAATACGATTGTTCTATGAACAAAGGATTGTTGTTTTCTCCCTAGTAGCAACAACACATCTAGTACCTTAGAGATTTCCGTCACTTCCCCAGATTACCAGAGGCATGAACCCACTATCGAGCATAAATACTAACTCTTGGAGTTGCTAGCATCTACTTGGCCAAGATAGCTACTAACAACGGAAAGCATGCAAGATCACAAATAACAAAGACATGATAGAATCAATAATCAATCTGAAATAGCATCTCAATATCCATCGGGTCCCCGCAAACACAACATGTATGGATTACAAATAGATGATCTTGATCATGAACGGAGCTCACAAGATCTAAACATGAAAGCACAAAGGAGGAGAAACCAACCATCTAGCTACTACATGGATCCGTAGTCCAAGGATGAACTACTCACGCATCACACCGGAGGCTTGCATGGTGATGAAGAAGGCCTGTGGTGAATTCCTCTCCAGTGGTGCCGGGAAGAGCTTCAGATCCCTCCTGATCTAGGGATGGAGATGACGGCGGCTAAAGACTCTTTCGTGGATTTTTGATCGGGTACTTAGGGTTTTCGTCCCGAGGGCATCTATATAGGCAGAAGGAGAGGCTGAGGGGGTACCTGGGCTGGTCACACCACCCCTGGCATGGCCAGGCCTGGCCCGCGCGTCGAGGTGGTGTGGTGGTCCCCTGGCTCCTCTCCGTCTCGTATTCTGGCAGCTGATGACTTCCGGAAAAATAGGCACTTTGGATTTTGTCCCGTCCAATTTCGAGAATATTCATTTTCTGACTTTCCTGGAACCAAAAACAGCAGAAAATAGGCAGCTGACACTTGTGTATGTCTGATCGCTTTACCTGTTGACTATGCTGCTCGTTCTTGTCACGATGTTCTTGCACAATGTATAGGGTGGTTGGCTGGTACCATGCCCTATTCCGCTCAGACGGGACCTATACGTGGGTGGCCCTTGGGCCTCCTCAGTAGGACACCTTATGCACTTTGGGTTCATTCCTGGCTTGTTAATTAGAGCATAGTGTCCAAGGTATTACAATTGGTATCAGAGACATTCCGCCCTTCAGGGTCTCAGCCAAGATGGTCGTTGTCAGTCTAGAAAATATTCTGGTAGTTATTTATATTAGGGAAAAACTAAACGCGAGAGTAGGACTGCTTCCATTTTTTTCTTACCCACCCACCCACCCTTTTCTAGTAAGGAAGTGTAACGTTTGTCTATCCTCTTCTAAAAATTCAAACTAGGATTCACATGTTCAGGGTCTCTTTAGTACCATAGGATGTGTCAATCCTTTGTTGATCCATTGTATCCAACTTTTCTTTGCAATCTACCTTTGGTTATCAACTGTTGGTACATTTCATACCGACAGGCTTATGTGTAAACCAACATGATCTATCCGACTCTTTGCCAATCGACGCAATCTTGTTAAGGGTGTTCTTCCTCCCTGCATACTTTCATAGAATGTGGAGTTGCTAACCTCTATCCCTTAAGTTGTTTTCGCATCTAGTTGGTATTTTAATGCTGAAAAATGCGGAATTTTTTCTTTGACACATATGTGTTTCCACACTCCTTTCTCAGTCGTGTGTGATACATTAATCACCTTCTTTTTGTCGGCATGTCCATGATGAAATGGATCATATGGGCACCTAGAGGGGGGGTGAATAGGTGATATTCCAAATTTTAATACTTTTTCAATTTTAGGCTTGACACAAAGGTAAATTATTTAGATATGCAATTATGACGAATTTCCCTATATGAAAACCTAACTACTAGCGAGTAAAGGGAAGTAAGAGTGAGGAGCAAGGAAACCGTAGTGGAGCACACGGAGATACATGATTTGTTTTACCGTAGTTCCTTCCTTGTTAAGGGAAGTACATCTGCGTTGGAGGGTGTGCGTTACTAAGACCACCATGCCACAATAGGCCTCACCCTGTTCTCCGATGGATCTCGCCACCAAAGGCCTGATCCACCTTTCCACTATTGGTACCCTTCGAGGAGGGAACCGATGCCTTTACACAACTAGCAGGGCACACTCCACAACCAAATTGGAGGCTCCCATAATGACAACAAGCTTCCACAAGAACAAATATTATCAAAACCGAAACACAAGATCTAGATATTAACAACTAATACTCGATCAAGAAATCTCCAAGTGATTGGAGGGGAGTGATGTTCTTGATTCGTGATGTTGATGAATGAAGTCTCCTCCTTCGATTCCCCAAAGGTCGGAGCCTTCGGGTGGTTGAAGTGGGAGATCTTGAATGAGAGCTTTCACAACAGGCCAGTACTTTTTCGAATGAATCAAGAGTTCTGATAGGAGGGGTGATTAGGGATTTTATACCCCCTGTCCAAACTTGGCCGTTGTAGGAGTCGGGGCCGGATTATCCGGCCGGGGTAAAACTCTTTCCTAGGCTCGGAATTTCCGGGGGAAATTCCGCCTCCACACAAAAAGTCACGCCATGGCATCCTTTAGCAAATTTCTCTGGGGGCGGATTATCCGGTCTGGGAAAAAACTCCAGCCCTGGCCGGACAGTCCGAAAGAAAGTTCGCTCCTCTCTGAGGGACGCGCCTAGCCACACTTTGAAAACCTTCTCGGGGGCGGATTATCTGGCCCCCTTTTTGGGGCGGATTATCCGGCCTAGGCAAATACTCCGGCCCTGGACGGACAATCTGAAAGATTATCCGCCCCCTCACTGAGAGATGCGCCTTGCCCATCTTTGTCGAAGGGGTCAGGCCGGATGATCCGACCCTTGACAGGGGCGGATTATCCGCCCCCCCCCAATAACAGGAATTATAGCTTTTCATGTAAACACTTGTCTGCAGCACTTAGCACACATGAGATAATCCGTGGTATTGTTATCTAACACACAAAACACTAGAGATCATGAAATATTCTTTCACATGTTATCTCGATCTTTGCTACCGGTGCATAATCTTGGAGTTTTTACTTTATCTTCAAATTCTTTTGGGCTAAATACATAACATGTGTCGATCCAATGCTTGCGATTGTATCTGGCTCTCGGTATAGCTATACAACACTTATCATGAGTGGAATATGGTTAATGCTATAAATCTAATTGTCTAAATGATTGTGGCTAACTCTAATGTATTGAGGTGTACCGTGATCACATCTGCACCATATTCAAGTATATTTGGCAATCCGGAGGTTTCTTAAGGCAATATGAGGGCTTATCATCCGTTGTGGCGCTTCATATTATTTTGAACTCCATATCCGCAAAGGTTCTCTTTGATACAGGAGAATCTTATTCTTTCATCTCTAATAGCTTTGCTTAAATGTATGAGTTATCATCACTTCTTTATCCAAGATCTTTTGCCTTTTCAAATGGTGATCAGTTTGAATATGTGAACAAGTCGGCATCTCGTTTTCTTATCTAAAAGGCCAGATAATTTATTTTTCCAATGCATCTCCTTTAACATGAATCCTTGCTCTTAATGTTGACCTTTCGAAGAGCATTGAGCTTAGAAAGTGTTTCGAGCAATAGTTCATTTCTTCCGCCTATTGAACTTAGTATTCTTGGAATATCTCAATAATTCATGGTGGTATATCTTGACAATATTCTCGCCTACTCTATATCAATGGAAGAACATGAAGAACATCTTCTTTCTTTTCCTCTCAAGCTTCGTGAATGCTGCTTGCGTGCAAAGTTCTCAAAGTGTGAATTCCGACTTTTTGAAGTCACTTATCTCGGCCACGTCCTTCTGCTAAAGGCTTTGCTACAATTCTGGAATCATCAAGTCAATTGTTAAATTCCATCCTCCACCTTCAACCAACTCCAGAGTTGTTCCTTGGTTTGACAAGTAATTCCTCGTTGCTTTGTTGAAGACTTCCTCAAGACGGCTAAACCTGTCTCAGATCTTCTCAAGGAGGACAAGAAATTCTTTTAGTCTTCGATTCATCAAGCAACCTTTTGAAATCCTCTCTCCATCTTCTATGCTCAATCCGACGGCTGCCATGAAGACTTTTTAGATCTTTGTAATCCTTCTATTCAAGTTGGTGCCATCTTTTTCTCTGTCTGTTGAATCTTTCATGTGTCTCCACGATCTTTGGTTCATATCTTTCTGATGGCTTGGTACTTCCAACACAACAACAACACCATCATATTTATCTACTTTGATTCGACCAAGTGTTTGCATCACATCCTTGTTTCTTATGGAGCTTCATGCGATCTTCTTATCAAGATCTCTAGTCTAAAATTCGAGAGTTGGGTTTCACGATTTTCCTATTCATGTACGGAGTAATGCTTTGGGTGCGGGATGGAGTAGCTACCATACCACTACTCTTATCATTCGCTCTTGTACATTGAATTGGTGGATTAATGCGATTTCACTCATTCCATGGAAGTCAGAAGTGGCCTTATTCCCTCGAGACTTTTACTTCCGTCCTTGTTTTTTCGGAGTGTTCTCTCAAGAATATAATCAACAATCTCTTGTTGGTGGTCTCGTCTATTTGAAGATGGAGAAAAATCTTCAATGATCTGGTGGAAACAAATGCAAAATCTTCCCCTGATACTCTTCAATCTACCAGAGCTCAATATCGTCAAACAGGATGGATGGAAGATATATCTGACTTCAATTGTCAAATTCCTTTCTCTCGGTGAAGCCAATTATGGTCGATGCCATCAATCAAAAATTTATTGCATTAACCTCATGGTTAGGGAAAGCAACAAGCATCTCTACAATAAACTCCAGTTTCAATAATCCACTTCTTTCTCAGGATGCCACTGTAACTCGTGTCACTCCTTCTCTTAGAGATATATCTGCGCACCTCAATTGCGTGATCCTTTGGTTCTTACCAGCGCAAGAATAATCTAATCTGAGAAGTCCTCAATTCTAATATTTTCCGTTGATATCAAGAACTCTATTGTTTGAAGGCAATATTGTTTTTCCGAACTTCAATTCTTAAATCTAAGGGAAGAAACAATGCTATTTTCATAGTGGTTGATAACTTCTCCAAAGTCGCTCTTTTCTTCCGACAAAACAAAGAATCATCTTCACGTGCATCTATTGATCTTTAATCCTAACGATGTGTCTTTATTTTCTCTCCTCGATACATCGTCTTTTAAAATTCTTTCAAGAAGTTGTTATATTCTTTTATCATGTTTATCGAGAGCACCGGAGCTATGTTCATCCTATCTTTCTTGTCTCTCAATAATCCCCCATATTCTTCAATTCCTGTGTTTTGAACAAGCTTAACAATAGACTCGCAACAAGTCTACCAAGTTTTGCAAGGTGTAGTGGTCGCACCATTCCATTGTTCATCAACTTGGGAACACAAGGATCACCTTTGTTCCGAACACCCGCCTCTCCTTGTGCCATTTTCTTTTTGCTAGGAATCTCGGGGCGAGATTCTTCTTTAGTGGGGGAGAGTTGTAGCATCCCAATTGTCTAACAATTGCAATGCTACTTGCCTAGTCTATATAGTTCTAGTTCCTACATATTATTCTTTCATTGCGTCATCATTATATCATGCTCATGTCACCATGCCACCTTGCATTTGAGCATCATATAAAACCCCTCTATTTGGTTCTTATCCCATATGCATTATATATCGTGTCACTTGTAGTTTCCTCTCAATATATTGTATTTGCTTCTTGATAAATTGCTTAATTCCCAAGCTGAGTGGAGGGCATATCTTTCCTTGAATCCACCACCTTTCTTTGTCACCACCTCATAATTCTACCATCCCAATTGGGGTGAGCATTGTATCTTCTTTTGGTATTTAACTCAAGCTAATTACTATTGGGCATGGATCCTATTTTTTTGATCCACATGTTCCCATACATGGACTCATATTATTTTCATGATATGGAGTAGGGAAGCCTAGTTGGCCCCCTTGCATGGTTATATGGAGAAGAGATCACATTCTCCTTTTCTATATGGTTCTATTTGAAATTATGGATCTATTTGAATGTGGAGTGACTATGTGGTTTATAGTGGATCACACAATAGCATGGACCATCCATATTCAAAAATGTCCTTTAATTTTTGGATACCATATGAAGAAGGGAAGCTTCCATAAAACTTTTGTGAGAATCTATTCTAGTTCTCCAATGTTGTTTTCAATTCTAAGTGCATCTAGACGATTATACTGGTTTCACACTAGAAAAGCTAGTTCATTTGTGTTGCATGCATGAGCCATGCATACATGTTTCCTTGTCCTCTTCTCCTTTTGTTCCTCTGTTCTCTTTGTTTTGTAGAGGGATGTGAATTCAAGCAAAGTTTGCCTTAGTTGATTCCCCCCATCGTCTACAACCTTTTTCGTCTAGTCTAACCCCTCTCTCTTCTCTACCTAAACCTAACCCTAGCTATCCCTTCCACCTGACCACTCCTTCTACCCGAACCCCCCTTGTGGTTTGGCTAAGTCAAACCAGCTAGATACAACCATCCGAACACCCTCCCTCTCTCTCTGGACCAATCTGTAACACCCGGTGCCCCTCTTGTTTTCTCCCTAGCGTCCCTCTCTCCCTAGGGCGATCGAGCCGAGCGAGACAGCCTCACAAACCCAGCCCCAAATGCACCCCCTCTCCCTGCATCTGGGTCCCCAATGAGACCACAACCCCACCAGCCAGTGTCCTGTTCCTCTCCTCCCTCCCGATCACGTGCCCAGCCCACGCTCTCGCCTCTCACGTACTCCCTCTCTGCATAAAGTGGCAGCAGCATACAGACACCAACCCCATCCGTCCCCATCCACCTACCGCCAGATTGATCTCGCCCCTCTCTCTTCTTCCTCGCAAAGGAAAAACCTAGCCGCTACCCTGGCCGTGTCCGTCTACCATCCTCGTCGCCGACTTGCTGCCGGCGTCTCCGTACCACCATGTCCCGGAGCTGCTCAAGGAGAGGCCGAAGCTGTGCATCACCTGGAGCGAGGAGGAGAAGCACATGGACGCCGCGCTCATTGCCTGCGGTCACCACCATTGGTGCCCACTGCCGCAACACCGTCGTGCCGCTCACCGTCGCTGCTCGTCCTCCTCCTAGCTCGACCATGCACGTGCAGGGTGAGCACCATGCTCTCCCTGTCTTTCATCTGGATTGCCACCTCGCCAGCCGCACGCCCTGTAGTCATGCCAGCACCACCGCAAATGTGTGCCGTGCCCTAGATGAAGCAACAACACACTCGCCATGCACGGTAACATCAGTAGCAGAACCGCACCAGCACCTCTGTTCCCGTCGAGCCCCCGGCCTCCTCCGTACTCCTCTGGAGCCACACAACACATGCACGCGTAGAGGGCACCTCCAGAAACTTGTAGTTCCAAACATACTCAAATCCGACCATCGTAGCCCTTAGAATCTTCCTCTAAAGATCAAACAAATTCATGTCCGCCGATTTCAGTTTCGACAGTACTAGACAGTGGAAACACCTCTGTTCTTCGGTGTTTCCCGGGAGCCACATACCTCCTTTGCCGAAACTCCAAACATCAATATTGTAGCCCTATCTTTACTATCCACTTTTTGTTTTTGCGGATTCATGTAATTCCTAATGGTTTGCTCGCCATCGGCCTTCGAAAATCGGGTCAGCTAGCAACCTCATCTGTTCAGATTTTCAGTTTCGCCAGCCAGCTCATGAAGCTTTCCTAGAAACCCCCCTGCCTTTTCTGTTAACCAGTTTTCCTTCCCCAGCTCGCCCACGTGTCTATGCACCGTTCGCGCATGCTCGTGGTGGTCCCACAGGTCATCGGCCCCGCAAGTCAGTGAGCGCTAGTAGATTGACCCTGAGTGAGAAAAACCCTAGGCATTTCTATGAAATCAAAATAATTCCAGAAAATAGAATATATCTAAATAATTCATATATTTTTATATAATTCAAATTTGAAATTTTTTCCAAAAGAAAATATGTTTCAAATTGAAATATGAATCTATCTGTAAATTCAAATTTTACCAGAGTCAACCCTATCTAGCAAAACCTCTGATGGTTGACCCCTTTTAAATTATTTGCATTTAATAATAATTTCAGATTCATAAATTCAATTTTTGCATATGAATTATGTTTTTTGATTAGGAAAATGCCAGGAATTCAAATATTCCATCCAAAATAATTTTTGAGCAATTTAAAATTTTCGAAATTATTTAAATGCCAATAAATGCCTTTCTTAATAAATTTATAACTTTAGTCCGTAATTCCAAATTTGACATATAATATGTCTAAATTGATCAGCGCGACGAGCCTGTTCTATTTATGCATTCCATGATATAAATTAAAGCATGCATCATATAAATATTAAATAGTCAGAACTATTTATGTGAGTAAAACATGCCTAAATACATAATAAAGTGCTTTATTATTGTTTCCACACCTCATCCATGCCATGCTATGTTATGCCATGTAATTGTGCATCATTCCATCATGGCATTCCTTGTTTTCTTGTTGCATTTATTCATATCATTGCGTAATTTATTTATTATGGTCCTTTGTGTGTTTGGCTTTTATTCCGGACAGACGCCGAGCAAGGGATATATTAGGAGCCTCAGGAGTATTACCCGGATCCTTCCTATTCTGCAACTGAACTACTAGTCAAGCAATTACCCATGCTTGCATATATACATTACCTATGCTTCTATCTTACTCTTGCATCATTGAGTCGCGATTGCATTAAATTGAATCCCAAGTATTGCATAGCCTTTACTTTTAAACCCCACCGAAGATTGTATCCTCAATCCCATGAGCCATTACTACATGAGTTGTTTGAGCCATGCGAGTCATAGAATTGCATGTGTAGGGTTTGAGCGAGTCTTTGGATAATGAGGTACCTAAACAACTTAAAATGTGTAGTAGTGGGATTACTAATAAAAGTGGCACCAGTGAGCATTATCTTCTAATTGGTTTTAAGCTCACTTGTGTCCCGTAGGACCCCGAGTACTTGATACCTGTTCCTTGACTATTCACACTATCCACATATGTGAGACTCTATGGACCCCCCTTCGCTTGAGCTTGATTCACACTTTATTTCTTGGGGCCACAAACTAGTTTGGGGCTTTATTACTATCATGTACTTATGCCATGCTTTACTGCTTTATTTACGATTACGCGTGGAGCACCTGTACTATTTAGGAACCCTGTGCCACGTTTATGTTGTATCGACAAGCCTAGTCACACTTTTGGGTTCCCAGTCGTTTACCGCTGTCGTCACAAACCCTGGGTCTATCTCGGAGCTAGCCAACTTCGTTGCGGGTAGCTTATTGGGGGTGGACCCCTGAAATAATTTATGAATCATGTGAATGCATTGTCGTGAGACCTCGTTGCATTTTATTTGGTTCTTCCCGAGGTTGATCGTGTGTGTGTTGCTATTTGTGCACCCTTGTCGAATAAATCTTTCTAAAAGCTGTATCCACGGTTATGGACGACTTGGAGCATAGTTTCTCGAGCATAGACAAGCATAACTAAAGTACCGCCTTTAATTTGACTAAGACATGACTAGTAAATAGTGCAACACTCATGGAATGGTTAATAAAATTGCCAACGGATGGGATGTTCTTCCGCCTTCTCGTTAGTAAGTGAGAAGGAGAGAGCGCGATGTTTATTTATGTTTCTCACGTAACTATTGTTACTAATTAACGAGCGTCCGTCCATCTCTGGTTGAGGCGGATGTGTAGCATATTTCTATAGAACTATTTAGCTATTACCTTTCGTTGCAATTGCGTCACCCCTAGGTTGTCCCCTTTAGATGCATTAAGACTTTCTGAGTACCCCTAGGGTCTCACACGATAAATATTTGGTTCAGATAGACAGGTATACTCTCAGGAAGGCTACTGGGTTGAATAGACTGATGATGGTGGCAACGGCTATCGGATGTAGAGATTTCAGGGATGTAGATCCGTGAGATCTATGGGCAGGATGTGCTTATTTCTATGGCATCTTATACCGATTTGCTTCTTTATCCATACTCAGATCTTGTCTTCCGCTTCCGCTTGATACTATGTTGATTGATGTATGAGGATGTATCCTAAACTATTATATCTATCTTGGATATTTGGATCTTGTCGTATGGTGTTGCAATATTTATATTTCTTTTAGATGGTCTGACTCTGATGTACTGTTGTATGTCGAGGACATACACACTTGTGTATGTCGGATTGTTTTACCTATCGACTACACCACTCGTTCTTGTCACGATGTTCTTGCAAAGTAGATAGGGTGGTTTGCCGGTACCGCGTCCTGTTCCGCTCAGACGGTATCTACACATGGGTGGCCCTTGGGCCTCCTCGGTAGGACACCTTATGCACTTTGGGTTCATTCCTGGTTTGTTACTTAGAGCGTATTGTCCGAGGTATTAAAATCTTCAAGTGGGGGAGGGATGTCATACATACGAGCATTCCAATCTGCACTGCGCAACATAATGACAAGAACTGCCTAGTTGTGCCTAGCCCCTCCTAGCTAATGCATTACAATGCTCCTAGCCACAAACTTGGGGTCTACAATAGTTATACATTGCAAATGTATCTATAATTTTTGATGTTTCATGCTTGGTTTTATCCACTTTCTTGTGTTTTGTTCCAACTTTGGAGTACTTTTATTATGATTTCTTGGACTAACCTATTAACAAGAGCCACAAACACCGCCTGCTTTTCATTGCTTTTGGTTCCAGGAAAGTCAGAAAATGAATATTCTCGGAATTGGATGGGACAAAAGCCAAAGTACCTATTTTTCCGAAAGGGATCAAGTGCTAGAATACGAGACGGAGAAGGGCCGGGGGCCGGCCACACCACCTGGCCACGTGGCCAAGCCTGGCCCATGCCAGGGGGTGGTCTGGCTAACCCCAGCACCCCCTCGGCCTCTCCTTCTGCCTATAAGTTGCCCTCGGGACGAAAACCCCAAGTACCCGATCAAAAATCCACGAAAGAGTCTCAGAGTCATTGCCTCTATACCTAGATCGGGGATCTGAAGCTCTTCCAAGACTCACGGAGAGGGGAATTCACCCTGGAGGCCTTCTTCATCACCATGCAAGCCTCCGGTGTGATGCGTGAGTAGTTCATCTTTGGACTACGGATCCATGTAGTAGCTAGATGGCTAGTTTCTCCTCCTTTATTCTTTCATGTTTAGATCTTGTGAGCTCCGTTCATGATCAAGATCATCTATTTGTAATTCATACATGTTGTGTTTGCGGGGATCCGATGGATATGGAGATGCTATTTCAGATTGATTATTGATTCTATCATGTCTTTGTTATTTGAGATCTTGCATGCTTTCCGTTGTTAGTAGCTATCTTGGCCAAGTAGATGCTAGCAACTCCAAGAGTTAGTATTTATGCTCGATAGTGGGTTCATGCCTCTGGTAATCCGAGGAAGTGACAGAAATCTCTAAGGTACTAGATGTGCTGTTGCTACTAGGGAGAAAACAACGATCCTTTGTTCATAGAACAATTGTATTCTTTACCTTACACGCAGTTCAGAAGCAATAACTGCTGTTTGCAACTTAATCCGGAGGGGTCTTGGATGATAACCTGAAGGTGGATTATTAGTCATAGATGCAGTTGGATGGCGGTCTATGTATTATGTTGTAATGCCCAATCAAGTCTCAAAGGAGTCAAGATGATTAGTATATGCATGTATTGCTTTCTCGGTGTTTGTCAATTGCCCCGCTGTAATTTGTTCACCCAGCATGTTATTTATCTAAGGAGAGCCACCTCTAGTGAACTATGGATCCCGGTCCTTCTTCTTTACATACAATCTACAATCACATCGCTTTGTGTTTACTTTCTGCAAACTTTTACTTCTTTCCATTCGATATGTTTAATCCTTTGTTTTCCGCAAAACATGGTGAGATTGACAACCTCATCGCAAGTTGGGGACAAAGTTCTGTGGTTGTGTTGTGCAGGTCTCCACGTTGCTACTAGCACCGGTAGTGCGCCCTGACAAAGCTCAGCTAGTAACACCTTTGGGGTGTTTCCTTGCTCCTACTGGTTCGATTAAACCTTGGTTTCATAACTGAGGGAAACTTGCTGCTGTGCTCATTATACCTTCCTCTTGGGGTTCCCAACGAGCTCTACGTTGATCGTCGAGCGCATCAAATAGCAACTTTAACTAATGGCAACAGATCTGGCATCGATCCGCCCGATGGTGGCATACTTAATGGCGGACCGCCCAACGGCGGCCCCATCAATGGTGGCAATGGCCTGCTCGTCAACAATGGAGGGGCAGTCAAACCACCAACCATGGTGAACGAACACACTGGTGAAACTGTCGTGATCAGACTCAATGACAACGAATGGGCCCATTGCCGATAAGCTCTGCGAGGCAACCCTCTGCCCCTAGCACGCTGCAGGAAATGCTGATGGGCTACCATTGGCTACTAAAGGAGGAATATAGACGCCAACTGCATGCAATCGTGCAACTCGAGGCGCGTAAAAAGGCGGCGGATGAGTCGAGTCTCCGACGGGCCGGGCTCTCTTCTCACGGAGGATCCTCCTCCAAAGGCAACGAGTACATCGCCAACAAGAGGCAATCTCGAATGGCCCATATCATCAAGCAAGAACACATAGAAGCTGCAAAACTCCTCGACTTCAGCTCTATGACAGTCGACACGCGGGTCAACATGGTCCCAAAGACACCACAAGCTGCGGTAACAGCGGCCACCATGTATCTCCTCAACAACCAGCCGCCAGCTGGAGATCCCCGAGCCGCCATGCACCGATCTATGATCGCGGGCTTGGGGCTAGTCGAGGCCGCTCTCGACAAGGAGCCGACGCCGGAGCCGAAGAAAGGCAAGGCTCTAGCAAAACGCTATTCCTCACTGATACGTCCATTTTGCATCACTATTCTATGTCTTAATTCACTATTATTCATTGATATATTTTGTATTGAGAGGTGATACTTATGTTATTTCATCTGTTTTTGCATGGTTGATGACTTTTGGAGCATGGACCACTGCAGTCAGGATTCTGATGGAAAAGGTGTTGTTTGGAGGCAAAATTCGTGAAGATCAGAAAATCCGGGAAAATATACGGAAAATCCTATTTTTCCAGAAGACTAAGGATGCTGAAGACGGAGATGGGAGATGGGACAGGCCCACACCACCTCGGCGCAGCAAATTTCTAGGCCGCGCCTAGAGGTGGTGTGGCCACCCTGGCCCACTCCAGCCTCTCTCCTCTGGCATATATCATTCTCCTGAAACCCTAAGACTAGAGGAGCGACCACAGAAAGATTCCGCCACCTCTCCGGGGTGGAAAACACCGAGAGAGAAAGATCTCTCCGGCAGACAGATTTCTACCAGGGGAATTCCTTCCCGGAGAGGGGAGATCGTCGCCATCAACACCACCATCAAGCTGGACTTCATCGGGATCATCATCATCATCACCACCATCATTACCATTAGCACGCTCATCACCATCTCCATATTGCTGTAACAATTGGTTGAATCTTGCTATAGTTCATAGGGGAAACTTTCCCGGTGTTGATTACTCTTTGTAGTTGATGCTATTGAGTGAACCATTGAATTATTGTTTATGTTCAGATTGTTATACATCATTATTCCATCTATGATCATGATCCATATGATGTCTTGTGAGTAGTTCGTTTTGTTCTTGAGGACATGGGAGAAGTCTTGTTGTTAGTAGTGGAGTTGTGTTGAGAAAGATTCAATAGATTGTTATTTAAGTTGTGGTGTACTTCTTCTAGTGGTGTCATGTGAACGTCGACTACATGATACTTCACCTATATGGGCCTAGGGGAATGCATTGTATATTTGGCTACTAATCGTAGGGGTTGCCAGAGTGACAAAAACCTGAACCCCCGTTAGGAAACCATTGCACAAGGGACGTAAGGGTCTTAGAGTTTAAAGCTGTGGTTAGGTTTCTACCTTAATTACTTTCTTGTACTTACGGATCTTTGCAAGGGGTATAATCACAAGTATGTATTAGTCTTGGATGGGGCGGTACATTAGCACAGGTTCACCCACACAACACTTAGCAAGCTAAAGAAGATTAATCAACTATATGAAGTAAAGCACTTGATACCTTGCCATGTGTCCTCGAGAACGCTTTGGTCATCCAAGTAATACAACCGGATTGTCCTTTGCTGCATAAAGGATTGGGCCACTTGCTGCATTTATTCCTACCGTCTTTTATTTACTCGCATTTTGTTTACTTGCTTTATCAAAAACCCTAAAAATCCGCTTTGCTAAGCATTTGCAGAGAATTCTGATCCATACCACTAGCCAAGACCTTCGCTTCCTCGTTGGGTTCGACACTCTTACTTATCAAAATATCGCGATACACCCCCTATACTTGTGGGTCATCAAGACTATTTTCCGCACCGCTGCCGGGAGTGAAGCGCTATTGGAGAGTGGAACTGTAAAGGAAACTTCACCGTGAGTATTGTTTATCATTAGTTGCTTTATTTTCGTTATGGATAATTTGCTGAGTTTCTTATTTGGTAATGCTACTACTAATCGCTAAGGTAGTAGATAAACCACCACCACCGAGAATGATGTTTTCAAAATACCTACAAGAATTATTGATCGTGTTATGGATAACTACTATGTTGGGGATGGAACTGTCCATCCCGGTGATCATTTACTCTTTATACATGAATTATGCGGGTTGTTCAAGTGTGCAGGTATTACTACAGATCAAGTTAAGAAGAAGTTATTCTCATTGTCGCTGACAGGAAGTGCTGAGGAATGGTATAAGCTCCTGAAGAATGGTCAAGCTCTGGAATGGTAGGAAATAGTGCCTCTCTTTTATTCAAAGTTTTATCCTCCTAGTGAGATTCATAAAGATCGGAATCAAATATACAGCTTTTGGCCTCTTGATGGAGAGAGTACAACTCAAGCTTGGGGGAGATTGAAGTTACTAATGCTCAAATGTCCCATTCATGAGCTCCCCAACAATATTATTATCAATAACTTTTATGCAAGGATCCCTCTACATGATAAAGATTTATTGGATGCTTCTTGTGCTGGATCATTCACTCACATGAAAGAAGAAGCTAAATGGGATCTTCTGGACCGTATTCAAGAAAATGCCGAAGCATGGGAGAATGACAAAGGAAGAAAGTCAGGTATAAATTATGATTATGAATGCATTGAATCTTTTATGGGAACTGATGACTTTCAAAATATTAAAAATGCTTATGGTCTTGATTCTCAAGCTATTGCAACTTATTTTAAGGCTTTTGCTTCCTATATTGAAGTTCCTAAAAAGAAGTGGAATAAGTATCATGAACCATATAAAGATGTTGCTAAGTGTGTTCCTGCAAGGAATACTGAAGTTTATACTGCTAATCATGCTTTACCTGAACCTTACATTGAGAAAATCCCTTTCCTAGTTAAGATAAAGGAACATTCCATGATAGCTAGTATGGTTAATGAAAGTATAAGTAAAGTTGTTGAACCTGATAAACAAATTGATGATGAACCTATAATAGAAAATGTGAAAGATTTTGTCACTAAATATGAAGTAGATGGACACACTATCCTCTGTAAGGATATCCCTAATATTGTTTCACAAAGTAGTGTTATGAGAGCTAGTGTCCCTGTGTTTTTTGTTAGGATAAGTGGTCATTGATACAACGGTTCTTATGATAGTTATATCATTAAATTTATGCATGATACTGAAAGTTATTATGAGAGAGGGAAGATTGTTCTTATGCATCTCAATAATATCAAGTTTCCTCTTTTTATGCTGAAAGTTTTTCTGTTGCACTTCTTTTGCCTTCCTATGCTAGTAGCCTCTGGTTTCAACAACTTGTTTGTTTACAAAATTCCCTTATATAGGAAGTGGGTTAGACTTAAACCTGTGTATTTTTGCTTCTTAATGCTCTGTTTCACTTTGATTCATATTCTTATGTCTGAGCATCATTGAAATTATCATGCCCATCTTAATGGCTATAAAGAAAGAGCTTTTTGGGAGACAACCCAGTTTATTCTTGCTTTCAGTTTGTTTTTGTTTCTTTGAGTCTTGGATGTTATTACCTCGGTAATAACCTCTCCTTATCCGTTTGTTTGGTTTTTGTGTCAAGATCAACCTCTAATGAGAGAGAAGTAAGATTTGGGGAAGTTCCTGTCCTAAAACAGATTTTTGTGCTTCACCGTAAAAATTCGTGAGAGATCTCTGTACGTCGGATTGAGCTATAATGTTTTGTGCTTATGCCCGAGGTTGTTATTTAACTTTCGTTAGTTTTGCACTTTTTGATTTGAGCAACAAAATATTTTCGAAAAAATTGATCTTTATCTGCTGGTCTGTTTTGACAGATTTTGCCACTCTTGCATTTGCTTCTTAAAACGATTTTCTTTTTGAATTCTTTTTGGGTTTTCGGAAGGAGTTGCTGCAGTAGCTTATATTTTGACAGATTTAAGTTGAAATTGGACTTAAAAGGTTTATTACCTTGCTTACACTAATGTTGCTAATGAGAATTGTGTGAAAAAAAAATTCCAGGTTAGTGGAGAAAATGGTGTAATAAGAAAGAGAAAGGTTTCATGACTCGAGCAATATGAGTATGAAGATGAAGATATTGTGTTAGTAAAGTGGTGACTCCGGAAGAATCTGCTAAATGCCAAATTCAGAGACCTGCAGAGTCTGTTTTCGAATAGGTAACAGTCCTGGTAAGAAAAGTTCCGTGAAAATTCTGTCTAGTTGTATTTTTTGCAGTTTTTATCCAACAAGGAAAGCTACAAAGAGAAAGAGGGATGGAAACGGAGCCAGGGTGGCTCACACCACCCCCTGGTGCGCCCCCTAGCCACGCCAGCAGGTGGTGTGGCCGCCCCGGACTCCGTCTTCGACCCGTTTTCTCCTAGTACCTTCCTTTTGTTGTAAAACTTCGTAATATATAATCCCTCGGATCCCCCGAGGTTCGTATATCGTGTTCTCGTCGTGTTTTTGTTTCGGTATGTTTTGTTCAGATGTTGTTCAGGGGTTCATCTTCAAAGGATTACGAGCTACGACGCTGTCGCGGGCTCCATCACAATCTTGAGCAGAAGACCTTCGTAGGATGGGTGGAAGAAGAAAGGATCGCAACTAGGCATGAAGACATGGATCAGAACGACAGGGAGGAAGTAAAGGACATGACAGCAGGCATGAAGGGGCTGATATCTCCAACTCTAGATCTCGCCTCGCCTCAAGAGGGAAGCTCTACGAGTAACTGATGAGTTATGCGACAAGTACCGAGTCTTGATGAGGAAGGTGGATATGCTTCAAGAGGAGAATAACAGGCTTCGCAAGATACTAGAAGATTTCCTCGCGTCAATCGAGAGAACACCACCACCACCGAAGTTGTAACTCGTCATCAGGTTTTGGCATCCCCTTGGTTTTTTCCAAGCTTGGGGGAGTGCCGCGGTATCATATCACTATCTTCTATCTTTTTACCTTTTTAGTAGTCATATCATGAATAGAGAAGTTATCATGTAGGATGGTTTGCATTATGGAAGTGTCCCCTCTCTCGTTAGATATCTATGTATTCCTTGGTGTGAGTTGCCGTTATGGATTATTAATGAGAAGTTCTGGCATTTACTCTTTTGCATATCTTATATTAGTTTTCAATTCATGGTTATATGATTGATCTTTGGTATCACTTTGGGATCATTGAGTTAATTTAGTTGGTTTTGGCAAACCTGGCTCGGTCAGTAGCAACACTATTTTGAGAATTGAATGAAAAAGATAAAAGTACTCTAAAGAAATATAATTTCATCTTCTTTCTTTCTTGATTTGCTCATAAGCTTAGTATTCTCTAGTTAAGATCTTTTGTTCTTCCAAGGAAGATTGCATGTTTGTTTTTATCACTTGTATGTTTGTTTGCTTCCTTCAACTCTTATGCTTGCTACCCAGCCTTGCTAGCCAAAAACCTGTACTGAGAGGGAATTCTTCTCATGCATCCAATCCTTTAACCAAAACCTATGCCATTTGTGTCCACCATACCTACCTATTAGCATTATTGCTATTCCAAGTAAATTCATGTTCTTATCTACCTTCCGAATTAAAATTGTTATGTGAATATTAGTGATTAAAGCTCTCACGAACTTGATGGCACACTTTACTTTCTTGCACTTAATAAACTTGAACCATTGTGCCCATCTATGTTGCGTATATGCTTGCGCTTTGTAAGTTGTGAATTAGCAGAACCATGCTATCATGGGGAACGCTTTCAACATTGCACCGGTACTTTGTACCTAGTTGATATCATGTTCTTTTGTCTATGGATGTCGTCGGTGTGAAATGAAAGGGGAGCTTGTAAGTCCATGGAGTTATATATGTGTGTTAGAGAAACGCCTGGGCCACCGGTCTAATCCATGCTGTCATGGTGGAAACCTGCAGCGTAACCATAACGAGCATCTATGAAGCATTCTTCTTATAAAAAAGAGATAGAGATTGAGAAAAAGAGAAAAAGAAAAAAAGAGAGATGAGAAAAGAGGAAAGAGAAAAAAAGCACCATATTCCCATGGTAAATAAGAAGATTGCTGAGATCCTTGTTGTCTGCTTGCCTTGTCATTTTGATATGGGGATTCTTTCGTATCATCGGGCAAGGGGTACCCCGTTGGCAGTTCTCTATGATAAACATGTACTTACTATGAAAAGAACTTACCGGTGACTAAACTTGAGTAGCATGAGGAGCGACCCTCATATTCAAGGGACATGAGATTTTCAACTTACAACTTGTCAAGCATATCCTCATATTTGATCACTTTAACCTTAATCACCTAAAGATGCCTATGATAGGGGCAATGAGAGATGAAAGCTAATAAGTACCATAATTTTTGGGAACTCTTTATGAAACTTGAAATCCCTGCTTCCTTCTATGAAGGCCTTCCTTTTACTTTTCAGTTGAGTCAGTAAACCTATTCCCTTCTACCTCAGCAAGTATTTTGAGTTGTTGTGTTTCATTCATTCATATGATGATCTATTCAATCATGTTTCTTATGTTCCTTGTTTTGCACTTTGCTCTTATCTTAGTGTATACTACTTTGAAAGCTATCATTGAAAATCAGTTATTTATGAACTCCAGCAAATTGGCAACTATTCTTCGACCAAGAGCTAAGTTTGCCATTACCAATTATGATTTACTTTATGTATATTTATTGTGTTTCCTTTACTTATTGCAAGTTAAGTTATATAATAGTGAGTTGTCTTCTATTATGACTGAACTCAATGAATGTGATGCTTCTTGTCCGTATTCTTTTATCGACTCTTCACTCCATAAACCTAAGGTCATGTTTATTGAGTTCAGTTTCGCTTGGGGACAAGCAAAGTCTAAGCTTGGGGGAGTTGATACGTCCATTTTGCATCACTATTCTATATCATAATTTATTGTTATTCATTGATATATTTCATATTAAGAGATGATACTTATGTTATTTCATCTGTTTTTGCATGGTTCATGACTTTTGGAGCATGGACCGCTGCAGTTAGGATTCTGATGGAAAAGGTGTTGTTTGGAGGCAAAATTCGCGAAGATCAAAAAATCCAAGAAAATACATGGAAAATCCTATTTTTCCAAAAGACGAAGAAAGCCAGAAGGGGAAGCGGAGATGGGCCACAGGGGGCCCACACCACCCCTGGCGCGGGCCACCCTAGGCCGTGCCACCAGGTGGTGTGGCCGCCCTGGTCCACCCCTGGCTCTCCCCTCTAGCGTATATTATCCTCCTGAAACCCTAAGACTCGAAGAGCGACCACAGAAACATTCCGCCACCTCTACGAGGCAGAAAACACCGAGAGAGAAAGATCTCTCTGGCAGACAGAATTCTGCCGGGGGAATTCCTTCCCGGAGAGGGGAGATCGTTGCCATCAACACCACCATCAAGCTGGAGTTCATCGGGATCATCATCATCACCACCATCATCTCCACCAGCACCATCATCACCACCTCCATACCGCTATAACAATTGGGTTGAATCTTGCATAGTTCTTAGGGGAAACTTTCCCGGTGTTGATTACTCCTTGTAGTTGATGCTATTGAGTGAACCATTGAATTATCGTTTATGTTTAGATTGTTACATATCATTATATCATCTCTGATCATGATCCATATGATGTCTTGTGAGTAGTTCGTTTTGTTCTTGAGGACATGGGAGAAGTCATGTTGTTAGTAGTGGAATTGTGTTGAAAAAGATTCAATGGTTTGATATTTAAGTTGTGGTGCACTTCTTCTAGTGGTATCATGTGAACGTCGACTACATGACACTTCACCTATATGGGCCTAGGGGAATGCATTGTGTATTTGGCTACTAATCGTAGGGGTTGCCGGAGTGACAGAAACCTGAACCCCCGTTAGGAAACCTTTGCACAAGGGACGCCAGGGTCTTAGAGTTTAAAGCTGTGGCTAGGTTTCTACCTTAATTACTTTCTTGTACTTGCGGATGCTTGCAAGTGGTATAATCACAAGTATGTATTAGTCCTAGGAAGGTCGGTACATTAGCACAGGTTCACCCACACAACACTTAGCAAACTAAAGAAGATTAATCAACTATATGAAGCGAAAGCACTTGGCGATATTCTCATGTGTCCTCGAGAACGTTTGGTCATCTTAAGTAATACAACCGGCTTGCCCTTTGCTAAAGAAAGGATTGGGCCACTTGCTGCATTTATTCTTATTGTCTTTTATTTACTCATACTTTATTTACCTGCATTATCAAAAACCCCTAAAATCCATTTGCTAAGTATTTACAGAGAATTCCTGCTCCTAGCCACTCGCCAGCACCTTTTGCTCCTCATTGGGTTTGACACTCTTACTTATCGAAAATACTGTGATACACCCCCTATACTTGTGGGTCATCAGTCTCATCAAGAAACCTATATTTTAGTCCTTTGGTAGAGTTTTAAGGATTGTGGGAGGAAGAGCCTCGTCTCCTTTCCTTATGGTTTCTTCATATTTTTGATTAATCTCGGTGTCCACCTCAGGTGTGGAGTCAAGATAATCATCCATTTCATCTTTTTCTATATCTTGAAGAATATTATTATTATTGACTAAACTTCTTGCTAAATCATCGTTAGGAGTCTCGATGACTATTGAGGCTAAATTTACAATGTTACCTTCTTCCTCACGTCCGTACTCATCATCATCCAATTCTTCAATAGCCGGCTTATGGTCGAATTTGTAGAAATGAAAATCCATATTCTCTTCACCAAACTTGAGAGACACAGTTTGTCTCTTGCAATCTATGTTTGCTCCTATGGTATTTAGAAAAGTTCTTCCAAAAGTGTTGGGAAAATAAATATTAGTGGGCATATCAATAAGTACAAAATCAATGGCATATTTGTAAGGTCCAACACAAATTGGAACATTCCTAATTATTCCCATAGGGACTCTGAGTGTTTTATCTACAAGCATTATAGTCATATCCGTATCTTCCTATTTGGCTAGAGTTAATTTATTTTAATTTTTAAATAAAAATTGAAAGGGATAACGTTAAGAGCTATACCAATATCACAAAGGCCATAATAGGAAGTCCCTCCAAAAGTGCAAGGGAGAATAGGCTTACCAACTTCTTTAGCTTTTACCTTTCCTTCTACGAACTGTGAAGTTTTAGTATCTAGCTCAATTACTTTAGAGTGTGCAAACATGGTTAGAATATCTTCCTTTATTGATGCCTTTGCCTCTTGTACATGTTCCTCTTTAGTTTTCCTTCTTTGTGTTTCCACTTCCAGATCCTTGAGAAATAGTTCTTCTTCTTTGCATTGATCCTCTAGTTGCTGAGCCATCATATGTTTTCTCACCGTCCTTAGGAAAGGAAAGGGTTCAACATATGGGGGTACCTCCTTTAATGGCTCGACAGGGGTCATGATTATTGGATCTTCTTCTACAACTGGCTTGGGTGGTGGAGTATAATGAAGCCAGTCTTTCTTAGGAGCTTCAATATGTTCTGTAAAGGACTAAAGGATTTGCAAAATAATATCATCATCAAGTTGCAGTTCATTAGCAGTTTCTTTTACTTTACTAGAGTCTTTATAAGCATTGAGACAATCATATTCAATTTCTATATCTCCTTTGCCTCCTCAATCAAATCCCCGTTTTTTCTATTACAGCGAATTCGTTCTAAAAGTTCCCAAGCTTTAATTATAGTTAACTCCATGAAAGAGCCTCCTGAGTTTGTGTCAAGCTCATGCTTAATTTCTTGATTAAGTCCTCCATAAAAAATATGCAAAACGTACCATTCAGGTAGATCATGATGGGGACATTTATTAAGTAGAGACTTGTACCTTTTGTAGGCCCTTACCAAATCTTCACCTGGGCGGTTCTTGAAGCTTGTAATTTCCCTTCTTACTTTAGCAGTTTTTACCTTGGGAAAGAATCAAAATACAAATTCTCCTTTAAGATTTTCCCAAGTATAAATTTTCTCTGCAGGGCAAATTCTATACCAATCCAAATAAGTGTTGGTTAGATATTGGCTAAATGGTTTAAGTTTTAATTCATCATCGGAATAGCCTCTCAATTTAAGGGTCCAACATAACTCGGTAAAATGCATTAAATGAGTGTAAGGATCCTCATCTAGATCATCACCTGTAAAAGTTTTTTCTTTCATAATAGCGATAAAATGAGGGTTGACCTCATATTCTGGTTCGCTCCCACTCGGGAATTCCTTGACAAGTCCTCTATTGAACTTCCCGAGATATTTAGTAGCATCAAGCTAATTAATCAGTCCGAGTGCAGTCATGGTGCTTACCTGAAACTAGTAAACAACTTTAGTATAATAAGTAACTAAGAACAAAGACCAAAAGCCCTTAGCTCCCTAGAAACGGTGCCAAAATAGCTTGATGAATACAAGTGCACAGATCAATTGTAGCTAGTTTCGAAGTAAAGATATCGAACCCACAGAGACCTATTGGTAAATTTCTTTATTGCCCCTTGCTACTCTCTATCAAAGTATACTTATAATCTATCTTTGATCTCAAGTAAAGGGTGTTTGAAAGGTATATGGTTATTTGCAGAAAACTAATGAAAACAAGTAAAAGAAAACAAGTAACAAGATTCTATGAAAGCGTGGTTGAACTCAATAGGGCTAAAACGTTCTTGGGGATGTAGGATACACCACTAGCATAGTATTATTGTTATATGTAATCAAGATAACATACTCCTTGTGTCATGATTGAAGGGAATATGCCCGAGAGGCAATAATAAAGTGGTTATTATCTTATTCCATGTTTATGATAAATGTTTATTTTGCATGCTATAATTGTATTAATTGGAAATGTTAACACATGTGTGTTTAATAAACAAAATACAAAGTTCCTAGTACTGCCTCTCATATAAACTAGCTTGTTGATTAACAAGATGATCAAGGTTTCCTGATCATGGACATTGGATGTTGTTAATAACGAGGTCACAACATTGGTGGAATGATGTGATGAACATTCATCTGAAGTATAGCATTACGATCAGAGTCATTATGTTTATATTGCTATAAAATCATATGAAGTAATCTTAGTCCTTAGACCATGAGATCATGTTAATTGCTAACACCGGAAGAGTATCTTGATAACATCAAACGTCACACCGTAACAGGGTGACTATAAAGGTGGGTTCAGTGCTACGAAGGTGTTATGTTGAGGCTCATGGATCAAGAGTGGGATTTGTCCATCCCGATGACGGATAGATATACTCTAGGCCCTCTCGGTGATATCACATTGAAATAGCTTGCAAGCAAGTGATGTGATCACTAGAATGTTATATCACGGGAACGAGAAAAGAGTGCATGTCGGTAACAAGATCAAACTAGGTATTTGGATGCCAATGATTGAATCTCGGACATGTAATATATCGCGAGACAAAGGGATTTAGTTACGACGTTAAAGGTTCACACGATCACAAGAGCCATCGTTGAATATGTGGGAGTCAGTACGGATCTCCAGGTCCCGCTACTGATTATTGATCGGAGAGGGGTCTCGATCATGTCCGCATTATTCGCGAACTGTAGGGTGACACACTTAAGGGATACCAAAACCATTTGGACCAAACATGTTTCAGATAAAGATTTAAGAAAGCACTGTAATTATTTCAATAGACACCGAAACTGTTTCCGGTGAAATTGCTAAAATTGGTTATGCATGTAATATTGAAATGTTGCAAGGGGTTTTATGTGAATGTTTGTTAATTAAAGTAATTAACAAAATTCTGAATAAAATTAATAAAAGAGTTTTATTAAATGAGAGAGCATTAAATTTGGAGAAATTTAATGCATTTAAAGTGGAGACTTTAAAAGAGAATGTGAAGGGGCATTTTAATGTGGAGGAGGTTACCACCACATGAATGGGGGAGGTGAAGGTACACCCTCCCCTACTCCTATAAAAGGCCCCCCTCTCACTCCTTCTTCCTCACACCTCCTCGTGAAGGATCTCTCTCCCCCTCTAGTATTATTCCCCCATGGTCTCGGATTAGCGAGATACATGTTCCCGGTGGCTTTATCTGGAAAGGAGTTGCTGCTTCCGCTACTTTGCTAGAGCGAGGGACGGAGGTTGTCGGGGTACCGGACGTGTGTGCAATCACGGATGCATCGCTGCTTTGCGGTGCTGGACTTAGTGGTGCTGGACTTGCTGGAGCTGGATCTGATGGACGTGCTGGAGCCGGACCTGCTGGACTTCATCATGATCTTGAGATCGGCAAGCGTATGACTACATCATCCACGAGTTCCTACTAGTTAACAAAACTCGTTGTCTTCGAGGGTAAATTCTCCATGGATGTATATCCACCCGTTGCTCTGTATCTAGTAGATAGATCTTGGCGTATAGTTCTCATCGTAGGAAATTTTTTGTTTTCTATGCTGCGAACCCAACAGTGGTATCAGAGCCTGATCTATGCGTAGGTTCTTTGCACGGGTAGTACACATATGTTTATATGTGGGCGATGATGATCATGTTATTGCATCTTTCATGTATTTTGGATATTGGTGGCATAGTGGGATGAAGCGGCCCGGACCAACCTTACATGTCATCGCACATGAGACCGGTTCCACGACTGACATGCAACTAGTTTTGCATAAGTGGCTGGCGGGTGTCTGTCTCTCTTACTATAGTCAATATCTGATTTACAACGAGTTGCTAATAACTTGGTTATCCTCGTTGTGGTTCCATGTTCGTAGGTAAGAACGGTTCTATCTTCGAAAGCCCTAAGCCACGTAAAACTTGCAATGGATAAATTAGAGACGTCTAGTTTAGATTGTTGTTGGGCTAGTGTCATGATATGGTAATGTTGTAAGTTGATGTATAGTTGATACTCTTACAACACACCTAACGTGTAAGTTCCATAGACCTTGGCCTTACACACAAAGGAATGATAGAGATCATACCACGATGCAAATGATAGAGATCAAATGCATGGACCATATCATCTCACTTTACACATTAGATGTTTATATCTTATATTGCTAGTTTGGCATTTTTAGTAGCATTGTAAGATGATCCCTTATTTAAATATCAAGATAAAATGTGTTCTTCCTTAAGTATGCACCGTTCTATGGATCGTGTTTCGAGACATCACGTGATGATCGGGTGTACTCGACTCTACGCTTTCATATAACGGGTGTAAGACAGTTTTACACACGCGAATACTAAGGTTCTTACTTGGCGAGCCTAGCATGTACAGACATGGCCTCGGAACACGGACCGAAAGGTTAAGCATGAGTCATATAGCTGATATGATGCCCATATTGATGCTCGCCTTTGAAGCTACAGCGACTCACGTGATGATCGGACTTGGTGTAGTGGATTTGGTTCATGTAATCACCAAAAAGGCACGAGGGATGTCGTTTTTGAGTGGGAGTTCATTTCTAATTTGGATTAGTCGAACTCAATTTGTCATAAACTAAATCTAAGTGAATTTGCATAATTTGTTGTAGTCATTGGCGTCTGTTCACTACCTTATGCTTAGTTTTAATTGAGATAATGGAACTATAGAATTCTGGATATTTACTTTACGAACTGGTATCGTATTGTTTTGAATGTCAATTTAAAGTTTATAAGTCATATTGCAAACTTTCAGCAAACTCTATTTACTCCATGAAGTTTAATAAGTAGTATTAAATCAAGAGTAAGAATTCCAATGTTAGTATCTAAAGTATCATGTTTGCCTCTATGACTATTGATATTCAAAAGTTGTTTTAATATCAAGATTATATAGGAGCTGAAAATTGTTTCAGAAACCATCATGTGTGAAAGATATTGTGATATCTAAAACAATGTTTTTGGTTGCATGATGATAGAGTATAATTTAGCAAAATACATGTTCTCATATTGTATGAGAATTTGTGAAGGATGGAGATGCTAAGCATCTGAATCTCCCAAAAAGGTTTTGGGAACTAACATTATACTCGTGATTCTTCCTTACAGGCTATAGTAGCTTGATCATGAAAGTTGTCATGATAAGGATGAATATAAGATGTAAGTAAAATGTTTACTACACTAATAGATTACTAAAGAATGGATTTTTGAAAGAACACCAAACATTTGATGATGGTGATCCACTTCAAAGTGCAAGTCCAAAGGTATTAGTATTTGACTATATACACTTTGTACTATGTGTCATGTGAATGACACCACTATTGATGTTGATAGATTCTTTTAAAAGTAAAAGGAATTGCTGAAAGAGAATCTATAAAATATTTGGCAGAAAATAAAATTTGGAGATGTCTAGATTAGGCATATAGAAGATATACATGTTACGGCTGTATTCTTTGCTTGTTAAACAATGTGGTTCTTAGGTATTGGATACCGGTATTGGATACCGAATTGGTTGGTATGAAGTGTCATACAGGACAATGCAATTCATGAACTGCAATGGCCTAAGTAACTAGCAAGAGAATAAGTGATGATGATCATCAAAAACAAATAAAGTGTTATTGTGCTTTTCGTTGACGTCAAACCTAGACTTCAAGATTTGTTTTAATAATTGTTATTTTGTTCCGGTATTACGAGAACAATGGTTGTTCACATCATTACCGTATTCCATAAAGGATGTATGAACTTTTACAAGTCTAGTTGGAGAAATTACATCCATAAACATTATTGCTAAAATGTCGCAAGACAAATGATTAAAAGATCACTTATGAAGTGACATCGCTGTTTTAAATTATATTGGAAAGAAAACATGAAGAAACTCCATGTTGATGGAATTTTTGGAGTCTTTGATTTTGATCAATTGACGCCAGAAACTTTCCTCGAGATAATTGAAACTCCGTCCATAGGCCAAAGAGGAACGGATGACTAACTTATTGGATATTATACATATTGATGTATATAGTCCATTATATGTAGCCATATGTGATGGATCTTTTTGCTTCATATACTTTCTCCAGAAATTTAAGTGAATATATCTATATATTTACTTAATAAGGAAGAAGTATGAAACATTTGAAAATTGTTCAAAGACTTTCAAGATGAAGTGAAAAATCATTGTAACAAGAAAATGAAAGAGTTTATGATTTGATCATAAAGGAAGATATTTGAGTTACTGTTTAGAAAAACACTTAATATTTGAGGAATTGTTCCATGATTTGTGTTTCCCGGTAAACCATAGGAGTATGGCATATTCGAGAGATGAAATCAAACCATGTTTGACATGGTAAGATCAAAGGTGTCATTTATAAAACTGCCATTATGTTTTAAGGATTGAAGCTTTAGAGACTATCGCTTTTACACTGAAAAGAGCACCATCGTGATCCGTTGAAATGACACCATATAAGTTATGGTTTGGGATAAAACCCAAATTGTCTTTTCTTAAATTTTGGTATGCTATGCATAAGTAAAATGTTTACAACCAAAGTCGGATAAGAACGTCTTTGTAGGTTATCCTAAAGAATTTGTTGGGAATTTCTCCATAACACCAAGGACAAAAGAGTTTGTTACTTGGAACGTCAAGTTTCTTGAGAAGGAATTTTTCACGAAAAGTTAAGTGGGAGGACAATAGAACTTTGATAAGGTTGCTGAACCTTAGCTATATGTGCTAAGTAGCGCAGCGCCAGAAAGTGTCCCGGTGGCGGCCACAATGCTCATGGCTCCCGTGATTACAAAGGGTGTGATCTCAGAGATTAGAGTTCCTATTGAACCGCAGGGTCGTAAGAATCAAATAGTGTGATTTGATAAGCAAGTCGTTATTGTTTTGACAATGATTAACCGACTACATGCAAAGAAGCGATGATGGGCCCTGACTCCATAAAATGACTACAAGTCATAGAATCTGTGATAGTATCCATACACGAGAAATCAAGTTTCTGAACTTGGAAGACCCTCCAGAAAGGCGTGAAGCCTATCGGTCGTGTTTGGATCTATAAAGAAATAGACATGGATGTTTAACATCTATGAAATAGTCGACATGTCGGAAAGAAGTTTACGACAATGTTCAAGGAGTTGACTATGACAAGATTTGATCTTTCATAGCGATATTTAGTCTTGACGGATTAATGTAGCAACCACTACATATAATTTGATGTATGGTAGTTGAACAAACAAAACAATGTTCTTCTAATAGAATGGTTACCTAGGACGTGTACAAGACACGATCTGAAGGGTTTTGTTAATTCAAAGGGTGCTAAAAGGGCATCCAAACTTCAATAGTTGAAGTGAGCATAGCGGAGTTGGAATCTTCACCATGATGAAAATGTTAAAAGAGTTTAATTTCATCGAAGATGATGAAGATGCTTGCATTTGCAAGAAATTAAGTGGGAGCGCTGAGACATATTTCTAATACATTATGTAGAGGACATGGTGTTGATTGGAAATAATGTATCTTGTATTGACATAAGTTAAGAATTTCATTAAAATAGGATTTCGATGAAAGACTTGGGCAAAACCGGAATATTTGGCATCAATGTCTACATGGATAGATTGAGGCGCTAATATGGTTATTCTAGGCGTACATATATGAGATATTGAAAGGGTTCAATATGAAAACAACAAGAAAGGTTCTTGCTGCATGGAAAGGATTGTATCAAGATTCAAGTGTTTCAACACTTGGTGAGTAAAATCACATGAATATTTTGATCGATTACACCGTGATATGTATATATCCAGATATGTCATATGCTCTAAATGTTATGAGCACATACCAGAATGATTCATAAGATGATCATTAGACGATAGTAAAGATATTCTTATGAGCTTTGGAAGAACTAAGAATATATCATGTATAAGTGACAAATAGTTAAAGGTAGTTCATTGTAAAGTGTTACATTGATACTAGTTTTGTCACAAGATACAAATTAAATTTGTCTTAATTTAGACTATGGGCGGCACAATGTAATGAAAGGATGTTCCATGATGGATTTGGATGAGTTCCAAAGTTGAAACATTGTGACGGATACTACAACAAAAGGCTAAGTATATGACTGCTATAGTAGCAGCATAGGAGGGCATTTGTGTTATGTAGTTTGTTATCAAACTAGGTGTGGTTCAAAGTGGGCTAATACTATGAAGATATATTGTATGACAATAATATCAACATATTTTAACCCGAACAAACTAAAGGTCTCACCAAAGGACCAAATTTATATAATGCCATCTCATTTGAGAATGAGTGATGCGTAGAGACGCAAAGACATGCAAATACACACGGACCTGAAACTGTCAGATCTGGAGATTATGTTAACCACTAGCAATCGCGTATATGCAACACCAGAAAGCCATAGGTGTTCAATACGCAAAGTTTTTCAAACTAGAGTACTGACTCTAGTGCAAGTGGGAGACTGAAGGGAATATGCCCGAGAGGCAATAATAAAGTGGTTATTATCTTATTCCATGTTTATGATAAATGTTTATTTTGCATGCTATAATTGTATTAATTGGAAACGTTAATACATGTGTGTTTAATAAACAAAATACAAAGTTCCTAGTACTGCCTCTCATATAAACTAGCTTGTTGATTAACAAGATGATCAAGGTTTCCTAATCATGGACATTGGATGTTGTTAATAACGAGGTCACAACATTGGTGGAATGATGTGATGAACATTCATCCGAAGTATAGCATTATGATTAGAGTCATTATGTTTATATTGCTATAACATCATACGAAGTAATCTTAGTCCTTAGACCATGAGATCATGTTAATTGCTAACACTGGAAGAGTATCTTGATAACATCAAACATCACAGCATAACAGGGTGACTATAAAGGTGGGTTCAGTGCTATGAAGGTGTTATGTTGAGGCTCATGGATCAAGAGTGGGATTTTTCCATCCCGATGACGGATAGATATACTCTAGGCCCTCTCGGTGATATCACATTGAAATAGCTTGCAAGCAAGTGATGTGATCACTAGAATGTTTTATCACGGGAACGAGAAAAGAGTGCATGTCGGTAACGAGATCAAACTAGGTATTTGGATGCCAATGATCGAATCTCGGACATGTAATATATCGCGAGACAAATGGATTTAGTTACGATGTTAAAGGTTCACACGATCACAAGAGTCATTGTTGAATATGTGGGAGTCAGTACGGATCTCCAGGTCCCGCTGCTGATTATTGATCGGAGAGGGGTCTCGATCATGTCTGCATTATTCGCGAACCGTAGGGTGACACACTTAAGGGATACCGACACCATTTGGAGCAAACATGTTTCAGATAAATATTTAAGAAAGCACTGTAATTATTTCAATAGACACCGAAACTGTTTCCGGTGAAATTACTTAAATTGGTTCTGCATGTAATATTGAAATGTTGCAGGGGGTTTTATGTGAATGTTTGTTAATTAAAGTAATTAACAAAATTCTGAATAAAATTAATAAAAGAGTTTTATTAAATGAGAGAGCATTAAATTTGGAGAAATTTAATGCATTTAAAGTGGAGACTTTAAAAGAGAATGTGAAGGGGCATTTTAATGTGGAGGGGGTTACCACCACATGAATGGGGGAGGTGAAGGGACACCCTCCCCTCCTCCTATAAAAGGCCCTCCTCTCACTCCTTCCTCACACCTCCTCGTGAAGGATCTCTCTCCCCCTCTAGTATTATTCCCCCATGGTCTCGGATTAGCGAGATACATGTTCCCGGTGGCTTTATCTGGAAAGGAGTTGCTTGCCGCTTTGCTGGAGCGAGGGACGGAGGTTATCGGGGTACCGGACGTGTGTGTGATCACGGATGCACCGCTGCTTTGCGGTGCTGGACTTGGTGGTGCTGGACTTGCTGGAGCTGGATCTGATGGACATGCTAGAGCCAGACCTGCTGGACTTCATCACGATCTTGAGATCGGCAAGCATACAACTACATCATCCATGAGTTCCTACATGTTAACAAAACTCGTTGTCTTCGAGGGTAAATTCTCCATGGATGTATATCCACCCGTTGCTCTGTATCTAGTAGATAGATCTTGGTGTATAGTTCTCATCGTAGGAATTTTTTTGTTTTCTATGCTGCGAATCCAACAATGATATGTGTGGAGAGAGCCCCATAATAAGATGTTCACTACAAGGCTCATAGGAAGCCACTTTGTTGAGGCAAGAGTGTGGTCACATCTAAATAACCACTGCGATGTCTAAGAGCAGTCACCCATACAAACCACCGCAATTAAGGGTTTTCCCATGGATATCGTAATTAGTTTAGGGAGTCCCTCTTTAATCCTCCTTTGACCGTGTAGGTTACGAGCCGACGCTAATCTGTCATGGGGCATTCCAGGTACGCTTCCAAGACACATCCAAAGGATTTATCCCTCCCTTTAGTCCCGAGGGCAAATGATATGCGGCCGACTACACATACCATATAAAGGGAGAGATCAAACACAAATCATAATTATATCATAGACAAGCAAGTCATATGGACACAAGAATAGATCATATTTATGACAAATTCATAATGGTGCTAGGGTTTCTCCATCTCCCCAAGAACAAGGGAACTAATCACTCATGGAAGCAATCAACAACATCATCATATGAATGGATAAAAGTACGGAGGTTGATCTAATGCAAACCACAATTGAATCTGGGATTACAATGAGATCTAATAGATGAAAGATGGGAGTAATGGTGGTAATGGAGATGCAGCTGTTGATGATGAAGGGGATGATGCACTGTCCTCCAATGATCCGTGAAGCAGCTGGGATTTTCCCCAGCCAAATTCCTCCTTTAGATCCCCTTTGGATGTGGTTTTTCGTGGTTTCTGGTGGCTGTGAATGTCGGATCTCCCTCTCATCTTCACCAGGAGAAAGTATTTGACATGGCGGTCACAATGACACTTGGTACAGGCGAACGGTACGGGCGGGCTCTGCCCGTTCCACCAGTCATTAACGGCACTGATTGCTCCTCCTCGCTTGGTATTCTTCTAGGTGCGAAGGTAAATACATAAAATGACTTTTATCACTTAGAACTGTCATATAATAACACAATATGACAGCTCTAATTGATATGTTCATATATGACTCAATGATTTGGGATCCTGTTGAAACAAGAACAAAATAGTGTGTGTAGACAGGGTGAAATACAAAGATCCCTACTCTATTTATGCAAAAACAAAAGGTAAATATGCTTCAATTTTGGACTCATCAATGAACCTATTTGTATCAGATATATGAACTCTAGAGTGATGCAGAGGAGCAATAGGAGGCACCACCATATCAATTCACATCTTCCTATCCACAGGTCCATGATCCACCATCATGCCGTTAGGGAGGAATGAGAGCGTATTCATAGGAAAAGTTGCCATTGTGTTGGTGGTAGATGTACTGTAAAGTGTTGTAGCCTGGGAAGGAGGAGGAGGCGAAGTGACAGCCTCTAAAAGGAGGAAGGAGAATATTTCCTTGTTACCATTTTTCCTTAACGACCCAAACTTTCTAACCTACTGATTATGTCTGATCTCGAGAGATGCACAGCCTTAACCCTCCAAATCCCCTTCCTTTTGTTGGGACAAGATTTGGCACAATGCCCAACAAACACGACAACAAAGGCCCACACAGCAATTCAAATAAACATGGCCAGATTCGAAACATATGGAAGAGAGCCCTAAACAGGGAATAGAACCAAAGAAGCATAGCCAAGCACATGAAGAGCAGCCGCCAGCGGTGGCGATGTTCTAGACATAGGTCGCCTTCCAGATTGCCATCACGAGATTCCCTATTTTGGGTTAGCTATATACAAACCAAGGCGACAGTCGATATAAGATGAACTTGAATAGATACTAGAAATGTCTCCAATGTTTGGGGGACCCAAGTACCATGAGTATGTTTGATGATCCATGTGATGTGATTTCTACCATGTGTGGGAACTGATTACCATAAGCCAATCACAAGCAATTTACTTTGTTATAGTTGATCTTCAAATCAATCAAAATGAAGGAGATATGCCCTAGAGGCAAATAATAAAGGTGTTTATTATCATATATCATTAGTTCATAATAGTTTTATATCATGCTATGACTGTATTAATCGTAAACATTTGTACAAGTGTGATATATAAACAAACCAAAGGTCCCTAGTAGCCTATATTCAACTAGTTCATTGGGTAGTTGATGATCAAGGTTTCCTCACTACTAGGAAACTAGCTATAGATAGAAAGACTTTCTGTGGCGCATATTGTGGAGCATGCGCCACATAATATATCTAGTGGCGCATCCAAACCTAATGCGCCATAGAAATCTCAACATTTTGTGGCACATATAATGGGCCATGCGCCACATAAATATGGTGGGACCCGCCACCATGTATGGGTGGTCTTGATTCTGTGGCGCATATTGCCAAATGCCGTTCTGCTTTTACAGAATCCCCAAATTTGAAAAGAGTAAAAAGTTATCTCAAAAAGAAGATTTTTTCCTGCAAAAAAATAAAAAAGGGGGAGAAAAATCTATGGTGCATATTTCCAATATGCGCCACATAATCGTTGGGCGGGATTCGAATTTTGAATCCCCACCCGCGCCCTTCTCCCTCTTTTCTCCTTATCTCCTCTCTCTTTTCTCCTTCTCTCCTCTCCTTTACTCCACTTCTCTTCTCCTCCACTTATTCTCTCCTTCCCTCCCCTTCCTCCCCTTCTCCTCCATCCTCCTTCTCTACTCTCCGACAACCTCCTCCTCCTCCACCACCTCCGGTGACCTCCACCTCTGGCGACCCCTCCTCCACCAGCGGCCTCCTACTCCTACTCCTCCTACTCCAACAACCCCTACTCCAGCGGGGGCCTCCTCCTCCTACTCCGGCGACCCCTCCTCCATCGGTGGCCTCCTCCTCCTACTCCGGTGACCTCCTCCTCCACCGACGGCCTCCTCGTCCTCCACCGGTGGGCAGCCTCCTACTACTTTTCCACCTCCTCCAGCGCCCCCTCCTCCGGTGACCCCCACCTCTAGCCTAGATCTAGGCTGCTTTTTTTTGAAATTCGAAAAACAATTCTGTGGCACATATTGCAATATGTGCCACATAATTTTGAGATTTGAAATTTTGGAAGGTATCTGGCTTGCTTTTTTTTGAAATTCAAAAAAAAATCTCTGTCGCATATAGCAATATGCGCCACAGAAATTTGAGATTTCTATGGAGCATATTAATATGCGCCATAGAAAAAAATTAGTGGTGAGGTAAGAGTGGCGCATCTAACATGCACCGCAGAATTCCAAAAAATGTGCGCCACAGAAGAGCGTTTTCCTAGTAGTGCCTGATCATGGTGCATTTATGACAACTGACAATGAAGTCATATCATCTGAAAATGATGTGATGGATATTACCCACTGATAATTTTTGCAACACGATCAAATCACAAAATTCATTGTTGCAACAATTAGAAACGAAGTGTCCTTATCCTTAGACCATGAGATCATATTTAATCAGTGTCACCCGAGGCTGCTTTGACTGCATCAACCATCATGAACTAACTGGGTGACTATAAAGATGTATGTTTGGTATTCTAGAGGGGCATGTTGAGGCATATCTATTGAGATCGGGATTCGTTCTCCTGTGTGATAGGAAGATACACTGGGCCCACATGGTGAATTACATCCATAAGTTGGGCAACATATGACTAGGTCATGGGGATGGAATATCACGATAACGAGTAAAGCAGTACTTTTTGGAAACGAGATTGAACAAGGTATCATGATACTAATGATCAGATCTTGGACAAGTCAGGTATCAAAGTAACAAGGGAATTGGATTCGATGTTAATGGTTCAAAACAACATTGACATTGTGGAATGCACATGGGTCATTATGGGCATCCCGGTCCCTCTATTGATCATTAATTCGAGATCGTATCGATCATGGTTGTGCCATTTACAAACCGTAGGGTAACACACTTAAGGGCATTACGATGCCTGAAGATCGTTCTGGAATTGATGGAATCACAAAAGAAAGAGAAGAGAGAAACCGGGAGTGTTCCGTGAGAGAACCAAAATCATTCCGAAAGGATCCGAAGATGTTCGGAGTGAACCGAAAGGTGTTTCGAGTCAAAGGAAATTTAATAATATGTATTTCATATTAATTATTGGAATTAATATTAAACAAATATTTATAATTAAATTTATTGGGCAAATTCCCCTAATGGGCCAAGTCCCTAGAGGGGACAAGGCCCAAGAGGGCAAACCGCCCAAGGAGGGGGGGGGCAAGCCGCCACCACCCCAAGGGGGCCCACCCATCTGGCCTAGGGCCGTGTGCAGGGGTGGGGCCCATGCGGCCGGCTGCTCTATGGTGCCCCCTCTCCCCTACTCCCCCGTTTAGTCCCACATGGGGGAGCTCTTGGGAAGAGTACACCCTTTTCACCTATATAAAGGGGTGCCTATGGGTGGGAATAAACACACAAATAATTCTCTAAGGAAATTTTTCTTAGAGAAGAAAATCTCTCTCTCTCATTTCCTTTTGCGGTGGCACTGTCCCTGGAAGGACTATACATGCAATAGACAACATCATTGTGTCACGCTATTGTGCTGTAGGGATTCCAGCCAGCAGATCTACTTCCGCAATCTTGGCAGGGATCAGAGATCCAGGAGTCGTTGTCTTGCACCATACGTGTGCGATACCTCGTGGGTGCTGCCACTTGTGGTATCGGACAGTCGTACGAGGACCTGGACAAGGGTATCTTATAAAGAGTATTTGCCTTTCGGCTTGTTATAACATTTTCTGGTGCCATTGGACTCGACACTTTTCCACTGTATAAAAGGTCTTCTTGTAAACACTCGAATCGGCCCTATGCAGATTTTAGCGATTCCCGCCAAACCCGCATAGAAACGATTTGATGATGCCCACCAAGAACTTGCGTGCGGGTGGAAAACAAAGTAATACCATTACACAATAGTCCATGATGGAACCCACAAGAACATATATATGCAACAACGACTCAACGAGTCAAGAATACAAATATACAATACAAAGACCCAAATCACCTTGAAAATGATACAACATTCGAGTACAAATAAGTTGAAAATTGGACTAAGAGTCTTGAAGAATAACTAATGGCGTCCATAACCCTACCCAGGCCAAGCCAGAAGGGTAACCTTGCGAACATAATCAAACTCATGCCTGTTAAAACAAAAAGGGTGTCGAAAAAGGGCAAAGAAAAAAGGAGCGGTCAGTACTGAGGCCAGTACACGGTGAGTCTTAGAATTCGGCGGCTATCGCCTACATAGGTATGGTGGACTGAAGCGGCAGTAAAGCATGCACTAAACAACCTATAGAGACTCGATAAAACTAACGGCTATCAGAGAGGGATAAGAGAGACCTATTCGGAACCAACATGATACTAACACCAAACATACCCATCATGGTATTTCCCCCTCGAGACCAAACGAGGAAGTCCTTCCGAGGAAAAGTCACACGGTTGGAAGTTTTATTCATTCATTCCATGGTGGTTGTCCAAATTTACTAGTCATATCAGATCCAAGTCAAATTATAACAATAATTCTTTTGTGTAAGTTGTCTATGATCAAGAAACTGTGCTCCAAGTCATCCATAATCGTGGACACAGCTTTTCAAAAAGATTTAACCCTGTAGGGGTGCACCAAAATATCCACATGCAATTCCACCCTCGTTTGCCAGATCAGGTAGATGCTAGATCAAGTAACATACACCCATTGGTATGTTGGCAGGGCTTCAGACACGATGTTTCCCAAACCCAAAGCAAGTACATGGGGGCCACCCCACTAAGCTACCCGCAACAAAGCCGGCTAGCTCCGAGATGGACCCAGGGTTTGTGCCAATAGTTCTAAATGACCGGGAACCCGAAAGTGTGACTAGGCTTGTTGATACCATGCAAACATTCCACATTTCTTCCTAAACAGTATAGTAGTAAACCGCTCCTCGAGAAATAGTAGTAAATAAAGCAGTAAAGCATGGCATAAGTACATGACAGTAATAATGCCCCAAACTAGTTTGTGGCCCCCAACACAGTACTTTGAAATCAGATAATAAGCCAGTAGGGATTCCCATACACCCCACATGTGGTTAACGCGCTTGTTGTCAAAACAGGTGTTAGGAACTCGGGTCCTAGGTGGACACAAGTGGGCGGGATAAGAGCCAAATCTCAAATATTACCCACCGGTGCCTCTTCATTAATTATATCTACTTCCAACATTTAATTATCAAGTGATAAGTGGAACCATGATTATCTCCACCATTAAGCATGTGCCAACCTCCCAACAACGGTGGAACTCGACGACGCGGAGCAACACCTAAGCAAGCAACTACGACTCGCAAGGCCAACTATCTAGCAAACAAGGGACACTAGGAAGTGACCAAGGCAATATAGGCTGCAGGGGATAGCAAGGGTATGGAAACTAAAGCATCGCAACACAGATAGCAATAGATCAACATGAGGAAGTAAAGACTACTAATGAAAAATAGGTAGAAAGGGGGAGAATGATCACCTGGGAAACATTGCCAAAGATTCATCCAAAGAATGGTTCAAGCTCGCAACAACTCAACAGCCTAATCTATGAAGAAGCAAAGCACTAAAAGAAACACCAAATGCACTATTTAATACTACGATAGAAGATCCGACATGTTCATGATATGATGCATGATATGGCAAAGATGCGATGCAACTAGGAAATATTAAGTGGAATCGGGATCCTGAAAATTAATTAGAAGGTTCATGTTGTTTAGATACCCCACAATTTAAATGTTGACTTAATAAGGCAGAACATGTCATCAGTTTGCTAGATAAATTTAAATGGAGTCAAGGTAAGACAAATATAGCCCACGTATATATTCCATATTTAATTATGAGGTGAATCGACAAAGTACCCCAACCCACAAAATATGTATGCGAAATGAATGATGTAATATGCAACAAGTTATAATGTCATATTATAAAAATAGTTGTCTCGGATAGGGGTCACACGTTGGTGTTTGGAACTGAGGGTCTTTGTGTCGACGGGATCGGTCTTCGGGGTTCGGTCTCCGGATCCAGGATCAGGGCTTCGGTTCCATGTAGAAGTTCTTATCGATGGTTCTTCGAGTGTTTCTGGTCCGATATAGTATTCGGGCTTGTAGGATCGGTGTCGATCTTAGTATTTGCACCGGTACGGTCTTCGGGTGGCCTTATGCTTGATATAGTTCTTCGAACAGCAGCACATCATCTTCACATGATCAACATATCTGTAACACCCTCGAAACGGCCCTATGAATATTTTAGTGATTCCAAGCAAAACCGCATATAAACGATTCAAAGATGCCCACCAGGCACTTGCGTGCGGGTGGAAAACAAAGTAATACCATTACACAATAGTTTATGATGGAACCCATAGAAACATATATATACAACAACGACTCAACGAGTCAAGAACACAGATATACAGTACAAAGATCCAAATCACATTGAAAACAATACAACATCCGAGTACGGATAAGAAGAAAATTGAGCTAAGAGCCCTAAAGAATAACCAATGGCGTCCATAACCCTGCCCAGGCCAAGCCGGAAGGATAACCCTGCTAACAACGTCGAACTTATACCTGTCAAAACAAAAGGGGTGCCAACAAAGGGCAAAGGAAAAAGGGAGCGGTCAGTACTAAGGCCAGTACACGGTGAGTCTAGAATTCGGTGGCTCTCGCCTACATAGATATGGTGGACTGAAGTGGCAGTGAAGCTTGCACTAATCAACCTATAGAGACTTGATACAACTGTCGGCTATGAGAGAGGGTTAAGAAAGATCTATTTGGAAACAACCTGATACTAACACCAAACATACCCATCCTAGTATTTCCCCCTCGAGACCAAACGAGAAATTCCTTCCGAGGAAACTCACACAGCTAGCAGTTTTATTCATTTATTCCATGGTGGTTATCCAACTTACTAGTCATATCAGATCCAAGTCATATTATTACAACAATTCTTTAGTTATAGTTATCTATGATCGAGAAATTGTGCTCCAAGTCGTCCATAACCGCGGACACAGCTTTTCAAAAAGATTTAACCTTGTAGGGGTGCACCAAAGTATCCACATGCACTTCTGATGTCTACACACTTCTATTCTTGTAGACAGTTGTTGGGCCTCCAAGTGGAGAGGTTTGTAGAACAGCAGCAAGTTTTCCCTTAAGTGGATCACCCAAGGTTTATCGAACTCAGGGAGGAAGTGGTCAAAGGTATCCCTCTCAAGAAACCCTGTAATCAAGATACAAGAAGTCTCTTGTGTCCCCAACACACCCAATACACTTGTCAGGTGTATAGGTGCACTAGTTCGGCGAAGAGATAGTAAAATACAAGTGGTATGGATAAAAGACAACGGTGCCAGAAAATAGCTTGATGGCGTGGAAGAGACTAAAGGCAAACTGAAATAAAGATGGAAGCAAGCAAACATGTAATAGATCTAGTTGCAAACGGTGTTTCAATGCTTAGAAACAAGGCCTAGGGATCATACTTTCGCTAGTGAACACTCTCATATAAATATGTTCTCTTTATGATACTACTCTGAACTACTCTCCGGCTGGACACTCTAATCCATGGTAGGGCTATAACAACACACCTCAAAGTTCGCTTTCCCCATCTAGATAACCCCACACTATCACCTTGAGCTCTAGATGGTTCCAACAAACACCACAATTTCATAGAAACATCCAACTCCAAATATAACTCATAACAAGTATTTGTAATCTCTAGCCTAAGTGCCACCATGGTGTGCACATGTCACTTTCACACACATGGGGAGAGCAGAGATCTATTGAAGCACTTGAGTAGCAAGGTAGATCTACTTGATTACAAAGCTCATGATCACAATATGATCATGCATAGAGAGAGACATGAACACATAGCTACCGGTAGAACCCTTAGCCTCGAGGAAGAACTACTCCCTCATCGTCATGGGAATCAGCACCGGCGATGGAGATGGTGGTGGAGATTGATGGATATGGCTCCGGGGGAACTTCCCCGTCCTGGCAGGGTGCCGGAACAGAGACTTTCTGTCCCCAGAATCTCCCCATCAGTGGCGGCGGTGCTGTGGAACTTTTCGTGGATGGAGGCTGTTCGATTTAGGGTTTTTGTCCCGGGGGCTTCTTATAGGCAAAGGGGCAAGGTCGGTGGCCGGCCAGGGGGCCCACACCATGCCCTGGCGTGGCCTAGGGCTGCCTGTGCCAAGGGGCCCTGTGGTCCCCCTTCGTATCTCCTTCGGACTCCATGTGTCTTTCTGTAAAATATTAACTTTGGATTTTGTCCCGTCCAATTCCAAGAATATTCATTTTCTGACTTTTCTGGAACCAGAAATAGTAGAAAACAGGCAACTGGCACTGTGGCATCTTGTTAATAGGTTAGTCCAAAAAAGTGTATAAAAATACTCCAAAGTGTGGACAAAACATAAGAAAGTAGATATAAAACAAGCATGGAACATCAAAAATTATAGATACGTTTGCAACGTATCAACGTCCCCAAGCTTAACTCCTCCTCGTCCTCGAGTAGGTAAGTGATAAAAAGAAAGAATAATTTTTGAGGTGACATGCACCATCATAATCTTGATCAAAGTATTTGCAATACATTGATAGCTGGGATCATAGTACTTCAACATAGCATGAAAGATAAAGTTCTAACAATAAGAAAAAGTAACTATGCTGCAACATGAAAGGATACAAACAAAGGTTCTTGAATAACAATGCATTGAAAGACGTTTGTTTGTTTCTCATTTAGAAAACATAGCATAGTGGCAGTTAGATTGTCCCTCATGGAGTAGCAAAACATAAATGCATAGGAAACCTTCAAAGTTCATAAGGGTGACTAGATACAAATAGTTTAAGAACAAGCAATATCGAAGTTATGCATCAATCAATAAGTCATGGGACAATGCACATTAAAATAAGAATGGCCACTATGCTCTCTCAATAGGTGCATAAAGATAGAAGATGGAGACTCAACATAAAAGTAAAAGAAAGGCCTTCATAGAAGGAAGCAGGGATTCAAGTTTCATAGAGAGCTTCCAAAAATTATGGTACTTATTAGCTTTCAGCTCTCATTGCCCCTATCATAAGCATCGTTAGGTGATTAAGGTTAAAGTGACACAACTAAGAGGATATGCTTGACAAGTTATAAGTTGAAATCTCATGCCCCTTACTTACGAGTACCGAACCTGATTCTACTCAACTTCAGTCACAAGTAAGCTCTTGTCATTGTAAGCACATATGTATCATAGAGAATCGCCAACGGGGTACCCCTTGCACATGATACAGGAGCTATCCCATAATCAAAATGACAAGGCAAGCAGACAATGAGCATCTCAGCGATATTTTTATTTGCTATTTGCATAGGTTTTTATTGAGGATGCTTCATAGAATGCTCATTATGGTTATGCTGCAAGTTTCCACCATGATTAGGCATGGCTTAGGCTAGTGGCTCAGGCGTTTCTCTAACACACATACAAACTCCATGATCTTACAAGTTCCCCTTTTATTTCACACCGCCAGGATCCATAAGCAAAAGAATCATGATATCAACGGAATAATAAGTGCAATGTTGAAAGCGTTCCCCATGATACATGGTTATGCTAACTTCAACTTATAAAGCGTAAGAATATACGCAACAAATATGGACACAATGGTTCAAGATTATTAAGTGCAAGAAAGTAAAGTGTGACATCAAGTTCGTGAGAGCTTAATCACTAAATTTCACATAACAAGTTTAATACGGAAGGTAGATAAAAACATGAATATACTTGGAATAGCAAATGCTAATAGGTAGGTATGGTGGACTCTTTGGAACAACTTGGTTTTATTTGGAGTTGGATGCATGAGTGGAACTCATACTTGGTTATGGAGGCTAGCAAAAGACTGGGAGCGACCAACTAAGAGAGCAATAATGGCCATAATCATGTAGAGCGACAAAACATCATTAGTCAAAGCATAAAGTGATATTAAAAGTCGAAAACTAAAGGATCATAAAGGCTTGTGGTGACTTGGGATAGTCATAACATGGTGTGAGCATGCGCCAAGTCAACCCAAATAAAGCATCAAAGGAGAATACCACAATACTATGATTTAATATGCTAAAACAACGCATGATTCTTTCAAGGCACATTAAGCAATCTCAATTGTTTATAACATGTCATGCTACAACAAAGATCACTAAGCATAAAGCCAAAACAATATCAAGCATGACATGACAAAGCATAGGCCACAATCAAAAACAAGCTCCTTTTATACCACTTAAGCATGAACTTTCCTACTCTTTTCCAACACCAATCAACTTATTTAGATTGTCTCACAAATCCAAAAATAATAAATAAAAAGTTCTAAGCTGAAAGCACAAGAAAACTAAGGCTAAACACAGTGCTAGCAAAAGAGAACACTCGCAGAACAATAAGAGTGAAAACTGAGTGTTCTAGGCAATGAATAACGAGGTGTGTCTCTCTCCAATAGAAGTGTGTTGGGATCCAACCAACTTATTCAAGAAAACTAAGCACACGAAAACTAAGAACAAAAACGAAGACGGTCCAAGAACAACACAACTGTGGATGAAACAATAAAAATGAAGTGTTTGGAAGAAACCTGAGATTTTTATTGATGAAGAAGGGGATGCCCAAGGCATCCCCAAGCTTTGACGCTTGTACTTCTTGGATATTTCTTGGGGTGACACGGGGTGGAATCCCCAAGCTTGAGATTTAGTCCATTCTTCATCTCATTACATCATTCTCTCCATACACCTGAATTTTTTTCCTTCATACAAAACTTCACACAATCTTTATTAGCAACATTAGTGCACTCAAGATAGTAAGTCTTTGAGTTCAATTTCAACACCAATAAAACTTCCATTAAAACACAAGCTACTGTATCACTTCCCTTGAAAAGCTCAATTCCCCAAAAAGAACCAAGAAGCAAATGCAAATAATGGCAGAAATCTGTCAAAACAGACCATCAGGTAAAAACCAATTTTTCCGAAGACCTTCTGTTGCTCAAATCGAAAAGTGTTGAACTAACGAAAGTTAGATAACAACCTGGGAAAAAAGCACAAAAATTCACGCCTCAAAATGATGTATAGAGGTTTTACACGATTTTTTACAGTGAAGCACAAAAATCTGTTTCGGGACAACAACTTTCCCAAGCATTACTTCTCTCTCATTAGAGGTTACTCTTGGCACAAAAACCAAACAAAAATGATAAGGAGAGGTTATTACTGAAGCAATAACTTCCAAGACTCAAGAAAACTATTGGGTTATCTCCCAAGAAGTACGTTTCTTTAACTCCTTTAAGTTAAGCATGATAGTTTGAGAAGATGGTCACATAAGAAATATGAATTGAAGTAAAAGAGAGAATCAAGAAGCAAATTCAAAGCACATTTAAGTCTAACCCACTTCCTATGCATAGGAATCTTGTAAAGAAATAAGTCATGACAGCACAAAGCAACAAGCATAGTAAAGCAAAACATGTGCAACTTCAAGACTTTCAACATAAAGAGGGGAAACTTAATATTATTGAGATGCATAAAACAATGTTTCCCTCTCTCATAATAACTTTCAGTAGCATCATGAATAAAATTAACAATATAACTATCACATAAAACATTCTTATCATGAGCCACATGCATAAAACAATTAATACTCCCCACATAAACATAGTCATTCTTATTAATTGTAGTGGGAGAAAATTCAACAAAATAGCTATCATTATTATTCTCATCACCATAATCATCAAATATAGGAGGCATATTGTAGTCATAATTAATTTTCTCCTCAATAGTAGGTGGACTGAAAATATCATATTCATCATTGTAATCATCATATATTGGAGGTATAGTATCATCAAAGTAAATTTTCTCCTCCATGCTTGGGGGACTAAAAAGATCATTTTCATAAAAACTAGCTTCCCCAAGCTTAGACTTTTCCATAGCATTAGAAATAATGGTGTCCAAAGAATTCATACTAACAACATTTCTATTAGCATGCAAATAAAGTTCCATAGGTTTTTTAATTTTTTCTTCAAACACTTCATGTCCTAACTCAAGATAAATACTATAAAGCTCTCTAATTTTTTTATTGTTTTCCATTAAGCCTAACTAGTGAAAACAAGAAACAAAAAGACAAAATTGTAGAATCTAAAGGAAATAACTTCGAGCACTCACACCGGAGGATGTGAGTACCTTTTACCTTACCTCCCTGGCAACGGCGCCAGAAAATAGCTTGATGTCTACGCACTTCTATTCTTGTAGATAGTTTTTGGGCCTCCAAGTGCAGAGGTTTGTAGAACAGGAGCAAGTTTTCCCTTAAGTGGATCACCCAAGGTTTATCGAACTCAGGGAGGAAGTGGTCAAAGGTATCCCTCTCAAGCAACCCTGCAATCATGATACAAGAAGTCTCTTGTGTTCCCGACACATCCAATACACTTGTCAGGTGTATAGGTGCACTAGTTCGGCGAAGAGATAGTGAAATACATGTGGTATGGATAAAAGACAACGGTGCTAGAAAATAGCTTGATGGCGTGGAAGAGACTAAAGGAAAACTGAAATAAAGATGGAAGCAAGCAACATGTAACAGATCTAGTCGCAAACGGTGTTTCAATGCTTAGAAACAAGGCCTAGGGATCATACTTTTGCTAGTGAACACTCTCATATAAATATCTTCTCTTTATGATACTACTCTAAACTACTCTCCGGTTGGACACTCTAATCCATGGTAGGGTTATAACAACACACTTCAAAGTTTGCTTTCCCCATCTAGATAACCCCACACTGTCACCTTGAGCTCTAGATGGTTCCAACAAACAACACAATTTCATAGAAACATCCAACTCCGAATATAACTCATAACAAGTATTTGTAATCTCTAGCCTAAGTGCCACCATGGTGTGCATGCTGTCACTTTCACACACATGGGGAGAGCAGAGATCTATTGAAGCACTTGAGTAGCAAGGTAGATCTACTTGATTACAAAGATCATGATCACAATATGATCATCCATAGAGAGAGATGAACACATAGCTACTGGTAGAACCCTTAGCCTCGAGGAAGAACTACTCCCTCATCATCATGGGAATCAGCAACAGCGATGGAGATGGTGGTGGAGATCGATGGAGATGGCTCCGGGGGCACTTCCCTATCCCGGCAGGGTGCCGGAATAGAGACTTTCTGTCCCCAGAATCTCCCCTTCGGTGGCGGCGGTGCTGCGGAACTTTTCGTGGCTGGAGGCTGTTCGATTTAGGGTTTTCATCCCGGGGGCTTCTTATAGGCGAAGGGACAAGGTCGTTGGCCGGCCAGGGGGCCCACACCATGCCCTGGCATGGCCTAGGGCTGCCTGCGCCAAGGGGTGGTGTGGCCGCCCTGTGCCCCCTTCGTCTCTCCTTCGGACTCCATGTGTCTTCCGGTAAAATATTAACTTTGGCTTTTGTCCCATCCAATTCCGAGAATATTCATTTTCTGACTTTTATGGAACCAGAAACAGTAGAAAACAGGCAACTGGCACTATGTCATCTTGTTAATAGGTTAGTCCAAAAAAGTGTATAAAAATACTCCAAAGTATGGACAAAACATAAGAAAGTAGATATAAAACAAGCATGGAATATCAAAAATTATAGATACGTTTGCAACGTATCAACTTCCACCCTTTTTGCCAGATCAATTAACAACACCCATCGGTATGTCGGCAGGGCTTCGAGCACGACGCTTTCCCAGACCCAAAGCAAGTACATGGGGGCCACCCTGATAAACTACCCGTAATGAAGTCGGCCGAGCTCTGATGACGGACCCAGAGGTTACGAGATTGGCCGAGATATGAGAGGCCATAGGTATAATCCTCAACATAACGACCCACATCCTAAACAATACAGTAATAAATGCTCATCGAGCAACATTTAATAAACATGGCATACATGGCAGGAAAATCTCAAACTAGTTTGTGGCCCCCAGTACAGTACTTTGAAATCAAGTAATAAGCCGATAGGGGTTCCCACACACCCCACATGTGGTTAGCGCGCTCGATATCGGAACATGTGTCAAGAACTCGGGGTCCTAGGTGGACACAAGTGGGCGGGTAAAACCAAATAACATCTATTACCCATTGGTGCCTCTTCATTAATTATAGCTACTTCCAACTTTTTAATTGACAAGTTGTAATGAAAGCCATGATCATATCCATCGTTAAGCATGTGCCAACCTCTCAACATCAGTGGAGCATCGATAATGCACGGCAACACCTAAGCAAGCAACTACGACTTGCAAGGCCAACTGTATATCAAACAACATGCAATAGGAGGTGTCCAAGGCAATATAGGCTGTAGGGAAATATGACTGGTATGGAAAACTAGAGCATCGCAACACGGATATCAGTAGATCAATAGGAGGAAGTAAAGACTATAAATACAAAATAGATAGAAAGGGGGAGAATGCTCACCTGGAAAACATTGTCGGAGGTACATAGCCGAAGAACTTCTCGAAGCACACAACATCTCATCGTCCTATCCGGGAAGAAGCAATGCACGGGATGCTACCTAGCAAGCCCATCTTGCTGGAGCAGTGACAATCGTAGGCGAGGGTCGAGCTCCAGCCGCTTCGGCCACTCTTGGACATGGCGGCGGTGCTGCTGTCCCGGTGGCTCCAGGCGTGGCATCCAGGTATGGGGCGACATAGGGGAACCTTGCACAACTCTTGTAGGTGGGAGCTGGCCCTGGAGTGTGGAGGGTGTCGAATATAACGGAAGGCCGAGAGCTAGGTTTAGGTGGTCATGACCTTGCTTGGGAGGAAGAAGGAGGGGCTCATGATCTCGATCTGGAACCAAAACAAGGTGGTGGGTGATTGGGGTTGTGCTGGTACGCGCTAGCTTGCAGATGAAGCCAGAGGGAGAGATGAGAGAATGCCCATGGGTTTGATGCGTTGCAAATAGTGAGGCTCGGGTTGGTTGGGTTGGGTTTCCTCTTTCTCTTCTCCCTTTCTCTTCTTTGATGACTTGGTCCAGATCTGCTGCCAGAGGTAGTGTATAGCTGGGAGTTTTTTGTGAGTTGCTTAGCCTAAAGAGGAAAGAGTGGAGAGAGAGAAGTTGCATGGGCACACATGCACATGGTAGATAGATGGTGAGATGGGAGATGGGGTGGATCCATAGAATACTCATGGGCATGAATTAATCCAACAAAACAAAAAAGAACCCATGTCCCATGTATGGTAGAATTTAGAGGAAAGATTAAATGGGCAAGATAGAATAGGAGGTTAGTGATAGAATAGAATTAAAAATATATGCTCCAACTTAATTTGGGCATTTTGATAACATAAAATAGCAAGACTCAAATAAAAACAATTTTAGATATTATGGTTCCATCACATATGGCACCAACTAGAGGTAGAATAGAGAGAGGGGGTAAAATAGAGAGACAAATAGAAAATGTCAAATACAAATAACAAGAACTAAATACAAGTGAGATAATTTAAATCCAACAATTAAATTATATGTTCCATGCAAGGTGGCATGATGAACATGATGGTGATGCATGATGATGCAGAAAATAAAATAACAAGCTATTTATATTTAGGGTTTACCGAGGTGCTACAATATCCTCATCATTGTACAACCACACGACAACCTTGGAAGAAAACCTGGACGGGGGCCTTGGTGATCTTGGGTTCAGAGGACAGAGGTCACGAGTGCCCATCACATGCGATGCACTGGTCAGCCTACACAGCAACAGAGCACTAGGCAGCCATAGTCTGGGGAGAGCTCGTGAGGGCCCATGTGTAGGAGGAAATTGTGCATCTTCCATGGTGAGGGTCGACGGTCGATAGGGCTCAGGGAGCGGGATCTGTTGAGGTCGAGGCTAGAGCAGAGCACGGGGAGGCAGCGGGGTTGACGAGCGCTGACATGGGTCTTGGCGGTGCTCGAGGGTGGGTACGGCGGCGCTAGGGTCCTAGGCTCCAGCGGATGCGGGCGCCAATGGTGGTCGAGCACGGCGAAGACGCACTCAAGAGGAAGAAAGGTCGACAGCATGGCAGGGGCGATAGGACCGAAGGCGAGCGATGGTCGGCGACACTCCAAGATCAGGGAAGAGAGTGTATGAACTCGAGGTGGTGAGGTCAACGCATGCAGAGCAGAGGCCACAGGCACATGTGGCGAGTGGTGCTCGATCGATGGGAAGGGTAGGTCACGTGCATAGTAGGTTGGTGGGGATCGGGAGGTGGTGATTGCGGGGTGGTTGCGTGCACTGTGTGGTGTGTGTTGCGTGTATCGCGGCGTTGCGTGCAGCGGGCCGGGTCGTGTCGGTGTGGGGTATGTGAGTGCGGCACGCGCTATGTGCAGCGACGGGGTGTGGCTGGGTGGGGAGTTGTGTGGCGACGGGGTGTAGATTAGTGTTAGGGTTTGGCAAGAATAGGTTGGGCCGGCCTGCCGGGGTAGTTGGTGGCCTGGCCTACGGTCTGGGCTGCCTCCCCCAGTATAAACATTTTATTTATTTGTTTTATTTTTAAAACGCTTTTGCGGTTACTTTTTAGACTAATAAAAGATCTAAAAAGACCAAGTTTTATAATTTGAAATAAAGGAGGAGACTAATTAGAAAACCACATAGGCTTTTAGAGAAAATAGTTTTAGGCAACAATATGCATGGTGTCATGATCATGCACAAAGTGGAAATCACCAAGCAATTTTCTAGTAGTGGTTTTCCCGGAGTGCTATAATTTGACACCACTAACAAGGGATCTTGTCCCCGAGATCCGCCTCATGGTGCGAGGAAGGAAGGTGACCATCTAACTCTTCTTGCTTAATGTAGATCTTCCTGACACCACTATCAAGGATTCATGCTCTAATTTGAAATTGTTGACACCACCAACAAGAGGTCGTTGCTTATGTTCATCGATAGAACACTCTGAAGAAATAAAGACGAAGGTAAAGGTCACAAAAGATAAATCCACCTTTAACTTCTGTGGACGGAGTAAAATTGCATTGATCCACCAATTCAATGTACAAAAGTGAATGATAAGAGTAGTGGTATGGTCATGACTCCATCCCACACTCAAAGCATTACTCTATACATGAATAGAAGAATTATGCAACCAACTCTCGAAATTCAAACTGAAGATCTCGACAAGCGATATTCGTAAAGCTTCAGAAAACATAGGAGTGATGCAGGTAGTTTATCGGATCTGACGTAGATGATGCCGTCGTGTTGGAAAACACTAGAAGGTACAAAGAAAATATTTAGTGAATTTTTGGGTCACCGAAAAGGTACTACAGATGAAGGATTCCTCAGATAGCACGAAAATCGGATGTAGAAACACCGTGCAAGAAGAAGGGATCGAAACCCTGATGGTACGACAGAAACCTAGCCACGAGAAATCCTGGAGTCGAAGGAGGGTAAGAGAGAAGATTAAAAATATGCAGAGGTAAGAGGAGAATAGCATAGGGGTAAGGAGTAGACGCAGACCTAATCAGATCTATCCAACCGATTTTGCAAAATAGTTTTGACACTCTACATCGGCCGTTAGCTAGGTTAACCTACAGGCTGGACTAGTGAGGTATCACAACTGCTGAGCTCTGATACCACTTTATAACACCCTCGAATCGGCCCTATGCAGATTTTAGCAATTCCCGCCAAACCCGTATAGAAACGATTCGATGATGCCCACCAAGCACTTGCGTGCGGGTGGAAAACAAAGTAATACCATTACACAATAGTCCACGATGGAACCCACGAGAACATATATATATATAAATGACTCAACGAGCCAAGAAACAGATATACAGTACAAAGACCCAAATCACTTGAAAAAGATATAACATCCGAGTATGGATAAGATGAAAATTGGAATAGAAGTCCTGAAGAATAACCAATGATGTCCATAACCCTGCAAAGGCTAAGCTGGAAGGGTAACCTTGCTAGCGTCATCAAACTCATACCTGTTAAAACAAAAGGGGTGCTGACAAAGGGCAAAGGAAAAAAGGAGCGGTCAGTATTGAGGCCAGTACATAGTGAGTCTTAGAATTCGGCGACTCTCGCCTACATAGGTATGGTGGACTGAAGCGGCAGTGAAGCATGCACTAAAGAACCTATAGAGACTCGATACAACTGACGACTATCAGAGAGGGATAAGAAAGACCTATTCCGGACCAACCTGATACTAACACCAAACATACCCATCCTTATATTTCCCCTTCTAGACCAAACGAGGAAGTCTTTCTGAGGAACACTCACACAGTTGGCAGTTTTATTCATTCATTCCATGGTGGTTATCCAACTTTACTAGTCATATCAGATCCAAGTCAAATTATAATACTAATGCTTTAGTGTAAGTTGTCTATGATCGAGAAACTATGCTCTAAGTCATCCATAACCACGGACACGGCCTTTCGAAAATATTTAACCCTACAGGGGTGCACCAAAATATCCACACACACTTCCACCCTCGTTTGCCAGATCGAGTAGGTGCCAGATCAAGTAACATACACCCATCGGTATGTCGGCGGGGCTGAGGACATGACGTTTCCCAAACCCAAATCAAGTACATGGGGGACACCCCACTAAGCTACCCACAACAAAGTTGGTTAGCTCTGATATGGACCCAGGGTTTGTGCCAAAGGTTGTAAATAACTCGGAACCCGAAAGTGTGACTGGGCTTGTCGATACCGCGAAAAAATTCCACATTTGTTCCTGAACAGTACAGTAGTAAACCGCTCCTCGAGAAACAATTGTAAATAAAGCAGTAAAGCATGGCATAAGTACATGATAGTAATAACACCCCAAACTAGTGTGTGGCCCCCGAGCAAGTACTTTGAAATCAGATAGTAAGCCGATAGGGGTTCTCATACACCCCATATGTGGTTAGCGCACTCGGTCTCAAAACAGGTGTCAAGAACTCGGGTCCCAGGTGGACACAAGTGGGCAGGATAAGAGCCAGATCTCAACTATTACCCACCAATGCCTCTTCATTAATTATATCTACTTCCAACATTTAATTATCAAGTGATAATTGGAACCCGAATTATCTCCACCATTAAGAATGTGCCAACCTCCCAACAATGGTGGAACTCGAAGACGCGAAGCAAGACCTGAGAAAGCAACTATGACTAGAAAGGCCAACTATCTACTAAACAACGGACAATAGGAAGTGACCAAGGAAATATAGGTTGTAGGGGATAGCAATGGTACAGAAACTAAAGCATCGCAACACGGATAGCAATAGATCAATAGGAGGAACTAAAGACTATAAATACAAAATAGGTAGAAAGGGTAGAATGCCCGCTGGGAAACATTACCGAAGATTCATCCGAAGAATGATTCAAGCTCGCATCAACTCAATGGCCTAATCCGTGAAGAAGCAAAGCACTAAAAGAAACACCGGATGCACTATTTAATACTACGACAGAAGATCCGGCATGTTCATGATATGATGCATGACATGGCAAAGATGCGATGCAACTAGGCAATATTAAGTGGAATCGGGATCCGACAATTAATTAGAAGGTTCATGTTATTTAGATACCGCACAATTTAAATGTTGACTTAACAAGGCAGAACATAGCATCGGTTCACTAGAAAAATTTAAATGGAGTCGAGATAATACAAATATAGCCCGCATATATACTCCATATTTAATTATGAGGTGAATCGACAAAGTACCCCCAACCCACAAAATATGTATGCGACCTGAATGATGTAATAAGTAACAAGTTATAATGTCATATTATAAAAATAGGGGTCTCGGATAGGGGTCACACATTGGCATTCGGAACCGAGGGTCTTGGGGTCGACCGGATCGGCCTTCGGGGTTTGGTCTTCGGATCCAGGATCGGAGCTTCGATTTCCATGAAGAAGAGCTTGTCGTCGGTTCCATGTAGAATTTCTTGTCGATGGTTCTTCAAGTGTCTCCGGTCCGATATAGTCTTCGGGCTTCGAGGATCGGTGTCGATCTTAGGATCTGCACTAGTATGGTCTTTGGGTGGCCTTATGCTCGATACAGTTCTTCAGACAACACCACATCATCTTCACATGATCACCATCTGCTCATCATTGTACGATGACACGACAACCTTGGAAGAAAATCCACACGGGAGCCTTGGTGGTCTTGGGTTTAGAGGACAAAGGTCACGAGTTCCATTACACGCGGTGCACTAGTCAACCTAGGCAGCAGCAGAGCATTGGGACGGCCACGGTCTGGGAAAAGGTCGTCGAGGAGGGCCCACTCATAGGAGGAAATAGGACGAATTTCATGGCGAGGGTCGACGACCGGCTGGGCTCAAGATCCATTGAGGTCAAGGACAGAGCAGAGCACAGGGAGGCGATGGGGTTGACAAGCGCCGCCGTGAGTCCTGGCGGTGCTTGGGGGTGGGTACGGTGGTGCTAGGGTCCTAGGCCCTAGCGGATGCGGGCACTGGCGGTGGTCAAGCACGATAGAGGCGCTGAAGAGGAACAGAGGCTGGCATGGCGGTAGGGGCGATGGGGATCGAAGGAGAGTGGCGGGTTTCGGGAGCGCTGGTCGGCGACGCTCCGGGATCAGGGAAGAGGGTGTGCGCACTCAAGATGGCGATGTCGACGGTGTGCGGAGCAGAGGACGCGCGCGCGGCGAGCAGCGGTTGGTCGATGGGAAGGGTGGGTCGCACGCATAGTGGGTTAGTGGCGATCGGGAGGTGGCGATTGCGGGGTGGCTACGTGTGCTGTGTTGTGTGTGTTGCGTGTATCACGGCATTGCATGCATCGGGCCAGGTCGTGTCGGTGTGGGGTTTATGAGTGCGGCGCACGCTGTGTGTAGTGACGGGGTGGTTGGCAGCTGGGTGGGGAGTTGTGTGGTGGCGGGTGTAGATTCGGGTTAGGGTTTGGCAAGAATGGTCTAGGCTAGCCTGCCGAGGTAGTAGGTGGCCTGGCCTACGGGTTGGGCTATCTCCCCCGGTATAAACATTTTATTTATTTGTTTTATTTTATTTTTAAAACGCTTTTATAATTACGTTTTAGACAGATAAAAGATCCAAAAGACTGAGGTTTATAATTTGAAAGTAAAAGAGGAAACTAATTAGAAAACAACATAGGCTTTTAGCAAAAATAGTTTTAGGGAATAATATGCATGGTGTCATGATGATCCACAAAGTGGAAATCAACAAGCAATTTTCTAGTAGTGGTTTTCTCGGGGAGCTACACTTCTCGTTATCCTGACACCCTTAGTGTCAATACCTTACTGATTTGTTAGTTGGGCTACAACTGGGTTGGAGTTTTCAAGAATTCAACGCTCAGGTAGAGTCAACTACTCGGACAGTCGCGTATGAGGTACTCGAGTGCGTCTAGTCAATGGCACTTAGGTTACTCGAAAGGGCACAACCCTGAGTGTCTTGAGTGCGATTAAAGTAAACAATTTATCAAAATTGAGTAGAAAAATACTTAGCTGTATTGGTAGTCGACGCAACAGTGGGTCACCACAGTCGCAGATTGAAGCGAGTCACTACAATCGAAAACTTTAGCGGGTCACCGGAGCCGATGGCGATAATGGGTGACCGCATGCGAAGACTGTAACAGGTCGCCGCAGTCGAAGACTGCAAAGGGTCGATCTATCCGATGGCAGTAGCGTATCGACGCAACCGAAGACTCAGTGGATCGCCAGAGCCGACGGCAGCAGCGGGTAGACGCATCCGAAGACTCAGTGGTCATGCGGCGGAGTCGGCAGCCCCCGGACGTAGGGTCAACGAGGTCGGACAAAGTCGCGTGGCGGACGGAGTCGACGCTATAGTGGGTCGGCGGCGTAAGGTGTCGATGCGGCAGACGTATAATCAACATGGCGGACAGAGTCGACACAACGGTGAGTAGCGAGTCACGGCTGCCAGCTGGACGTACGTGCTTGCCGTCAAACTGTTTACAAATGGTAGCCTCCTTTATCGCTGAGTCCAGGAATAGCATCGAGCGTGGAGCCAACGACAAAGGAGTCGCAGGGTCATGGCCGGCCAACGCTGACGCGAATTTGCGGATCCTCCCGACCACGATTAGAAAACAGAATTGATGTAGCATTGACCTCCTCTCCTTATCCAATTCACCTACCAGTGGTGCATATCCATTAGTCAGGGCCACATGCAATATGAGCGTGCATGTTTTTCACAAAAGTATTCCACCGTGTGAGGCAAGGTCACATGAATTTTGACAAGTCTTAATCCGATTTGATTTAATTGCCCTTATACTAATCTGATGCATGTATTCATCACCTCAGGCCATAGCTTCTTTGATCCAATACAAACAAGGTATGCCTCTGAGAGTTGATGCAGGAACTTGTCCGATTGGACTCTTCTAGTTCATGGCGTAATTTCTCTCTATTGTATGTCTTGTCCAGGGGGAAACGTGCGCCTATGCGTGCCATCCCATGGTTATTACTGTATTGCCTAGCTGCCTGGAGAGGATATCGGATAGGTTTCCGATACCAACTGATGACCTTGCGACTAGTTCTTGTCACGCTCGGCCGTACGTAGGATGCCTACCTAATTTTTTTCGATCCGACAGATCCTGATCTACAGTGGTAGGTCTGATCAGCCGGGTGAGAGGGCGGTGCTAGATTCGAGCCCCCCGTGCTCGCGTTGGTGAAGATAAGTTCGGCCGCAACAGACATGTTAATGACGAAGATGGGCGCGCCGACACAGACAAATCGATCAAATGTGATCTGACCACTGCTAGATGATGAAAGAGATGAAGCAAATCTGGCCTCTAGTAGCCAATGAATCGTAGATTACCAGTCATGGAACAACTGAAGTCATGACATCAGCGAACGGGCTTCCCACAGATAATGCTAATTGACGTGGGGTGATCACATCAATACCCATACTTGATGGACTTGGGTTTTCGGAAAAAGCGGTATGGTGGAGACTTCATCGGCTAACAGACAAACAAATGGGACACGAGGTTTATCTAGGTTTATCCCTCAGAGGAAAAATCCTACTCCTGTTTGTCTATTCTTGATTGATTGAGAAACTCAAAATTACAATAGCGTCATGATGGCTATGGTGCGTATATTAGATCTGGCGTGTGTATGAGAGTTTCCATGTCTTGGGGGATCTATTGTGTCTATTGTGGCATGCCCTACTCGTTTGATCCTCGTAGCCTTTATATGAGAGGCTATGTCTCAGGTACCGTGACCGAGTCGTTTACAAGTTAGTGTTTGTGTAGAGTCTAATTTTGAACTTTCCTTGTCTTGCGCGTTTGGAGTCGGTATCCTTATGGGCTTCATATCAGCCGAGATGTCTTGGGTTTCATGGACCTTGGCAGATCATCGAGTGGGCCTTCCATTGGACCAAACCAGGTAGGTTAGAGTCGGGTGCCTGTTGGGCATACCTATGTCAGTAGGTGCTACAAAAGACTGACTATTTTTATGTCATGCTTGCACGATGGAGAAATTTCGTGTTGCGTTGGTCATTGCAGCTGTTATTTGTTGGTCGTACACTGGAGAATGGTCAAGCACACCTCGTTGTCTGGTGAAGCTTGTCTCACGGACTAGTGTGGCCCACCACTTCCCACCGGAACAAGCCCATACCTTTTTTTGGGTTTGAGAATGTGTAACTTTATCACAATATTATCCACATATGCTAAGTTACAAGAATCCAACATGACTGATAGAGACAGATGTATTTGACCTTTGTGAAAATCTGGCCCAAGTGACTGGCCGCACTTGTTCTACAACCCATATAACATCTCACCAATTTTCCAGCCCATTTTCCTATATAATACAGGGAACCCTTAGTCCCACTCCTCACTCCTATCTCTGTATGGTGCACCAGTCCCCCATTTAGTGACTCCCAGTCGGCAAGCCCAACCCTAGATCTAAACATAATCGTTTTCAAAAATATCCTAGATATCACTAAATCCCATCTCTGCTACTATCACCCCTCCCAACTCTAGTCATGCCTCGAAAGTTGAAGATGTGTAGGTTGGGTACTTTCTACCAATCTGATACAGCCTCCACGATGGAGTCCTCCACCTGCTTCCCTTGCATAAGGTATCTTCACCTTGTGCACCTCATCTGCAGATCAACCGTGTTGCATCTTGTTCTTTCTAAATTTGATCTGCTATCTCTTTAAGATCCACAACAACGACATCAATGTAAGATGCATAGAGGATGGCCAGCCGTCGATGCAGCCATCACAACACCGTACTAAAAGGATGGCAGGCACGTCACTGCGTCTGGCACAACACCGCTCTCGGAGGTTTGTTGATGTGTCACTGTGGATGTCACAACACCATGCTTGGAGGATGGTGTTGGAAATATGCCCTAGAGACAAAAAATAATAAGGATTATTATCATATTTTATAAAGTTTATGATTAAGTTTTATATCATGCTATAACTGTATTGAAAAGAAATGTCAATACACGTGTGATATATAAACAACCAGGGGTTCCTAGTGAAACTCTAGTCACTGGTTCATTGGTCAACAGATGATCAAGGTTTCCTAATCATGTGGCATTTATGCCAGTTGGAAATGGAGTCAACTCATTCTGAGAATGAGATGATGAACCATACCTAATCTAAACATCGTGACCCGATCATGTCACGAAGTTCAAGTTACAATGATTAGAATAGACCTCGTAGACTATTCCTTAGACCGTGAGGCTATATCAATCACTGTCTCCCGAGAGTGCTTAGATAGCATCAAACATCACTTGGTAATACAGTGATCATAAAGGTGTTTTTAGGTATTCGTAGGAACAGTAGAGGCAATATATGTCAAGAGAGGGATTTGTCCATCCGCGTGACGGAAAGATACTCGAGGGCCCACTCGGAGAAGTTATATCCAATAGGTGCGCAGCGTGTGCTTTGATCACAGGAATATCACTTGTCAAAACGAGTCAAGTAGCATTTTTCGGTAACGAGATTGAACACGACGTGGTGATGTCATTGATCAGATCTTGGGCAATGCAAGTATCGAGAGACAAAAGGAATAAGACACAACTGTCTCGGTTCAAACAATGAAAGATCTTCGTGGAATGCACAGGGGTCACATGGCCATCCAGGTCCCTCTGTCGATCATTGGTCTGGGAGTGTCCCGAAGGGTTTCGGTAAGTCCGGAGGATGTCCGAAGTGGAGGTGGAAAGTGTTACATAGCCACAGAGATTGAATAATATGTTAATGAATGTTAAATATTGATTTAATCATTTATTCATAATTATTTAATAAAAGAGAAATCAATTTAATGGTCAAAGGGCTTAATGGGCCAAATCCCAGAGGGGAAAGGCCCAAGAGGGGACCACACCCCTAGGAGGGGCCTAGGGGGCGGCCGACGGCCCTAGTGGGCCTGCCCCATGTGGGGCCCATGGTGGGGGCTGGTCGGCGCGCCTCCCCACCCCTCTCCCATGATTAGTCCCACCCCGGGACTTTGAGGGACTTCCCCTCCCCCTATATATAGTGGGGTATTTTCACCAGAAAATACAACACAATATTCAATAAAGGTTTCCTCACTTTTAGGGAGACCTCCAATTGATCTCTCTCTCTCTCTCTCTCTCTCTCTCTCTCTCTCTCTCTCTCTCGTGACCGTGGTCCTAAGTTCGGACTACGCGAACGAGAGACATCTTTACCGTGGAGCGCCGTCGCGCTACGGGATTCGGATCCAGGAGCTCTACTTCTGCAACTGCTGCTGGATCGGGGAAGCGGGATTCATCGCCAGGCACCGGATGCATGTAACTCCCCGCGAGGTGTCACACTTAAGGCACTAGGAGTCGTTGGAGCCGCAGGAGCGCAAGGCCTTCATCACGACATTGAGGTCGGCTTCGGCTCGTCTACATCAATCGCACTCTCCTGAGCGTTGACAACACTTTTCGGTCTTGAAGGATAAGTTCGCGAAAATCCCCTCTCGTTACTATATTACTAATAGATAGGTCCTAACAGCATCAGGGGTTCAGAGGCGTAGGGTAAAATTTTATTGTTTTCATACGCGAATCCCTTCAGATGGTGGGCGAGTGTCCGAGGCTGTGGCAGAAGCATGCGGTCTGAAAAAAGAGGTGCTCAAAAATAAGTCTTAGATAGATTTCTCCACTTATCCTTAGGGAAAAATTACAGGTTTTTCCAATTATCCTTAGGGGTAAATTTAGTTAGGTTTAGCTCATGGGAATAGAGGGGCTCAAATCTATAATGAAAACAAAATAATATATGTCATGGGAATTTCGATTTGAATTTTATAATTTGTTTACTACTGATTGTGATTAATGTTAATTAGCCTCCGAAAGGTCTATTAAACATGTGAGAATATTGCACCGCACCTTATCTGTCATGACACTAAAATTCCGCCGTCTTCTGTAATATACTGATGTGCATCCTGTGTGGTGCCACAAATTCCGCCGTCTTCTGTAATATACCGATGTGCATCTTGTGTGGTGCCACAGTAGGGCTAACTCGATGGATGACTATGCATCGAGCCAAAAAAATGTTTATGCACAATTTTTCGAGGCAATTATTCCTGATAATTTTTTGCCACGCTAGAGTGAGTTAGACGATTCGGCGTGTGACTTGGTGTTTATAACCGACAGGGCCCACGCTCCATGTTGCAGTAAATTTTTTTACAAGAAAACAAGTATGGCCAAGTATGATTTTTGTAGAAAAGACACCAGTGGTATTATATATATGATAGCTATCAACAGAAATAATAATCAATATAAAAAAGTGACAACTTCACACAAAATGATGAGTACAAAACAAAAGTACACCAAGACCATACTGACCATCTTCTTGCTTTGTTGTCTGACCATTGCCCGATCATGCAGCTTGCATTGAACAATCAGATAAGGTCAGGACACCTACTACGACCTCACAAAGCAAGGCTTTGAAGGCCATAATATGCACTTGTCGCGAACAATGAGATCTAATAACCACGGAATGAACATAGGCTAGGGAAGCACCCCAAGCAACACATGCTTGACCCCTCTCCCCTAGTTCAGAGATGTCGGAGAAACTAGACATTGCCACATACCAAACGGAAAAAAAGTCGAAGATGCCGCACCACACCAGACAAATGTTGCCCCTATACGACCCACCATTTGCCAAGATTCAGAGAAGCCAACAGATCTGGAAGCACCTACCCTCACTAGACCTTCTTCGATGGCGGATCGAACGTTGATCCGTAGGTAGAGGTCGAAGAGACCTTATTCTAACGCGTCATCCTCGATACCACCTCACCGATGCCTCCAAGGAAACGAAAATATAAAGGAAACACGTGCAACAACTGGAAAAAGAAGAGGCGAGTCCCCACACATTTTTCTCCTGACAAACTACTGGAAGGAAGAGGGGGAGGGGCCATCTTCAAGAAGGAGTTGCACAAGGGTCCATTAGTTTATAATTCTTAATGGAGGGAGACCATTAATTTTCGCAGTTACCATGATTGCTACTCTACCCGTCTCAAATTAATTGAGACAACTTTGTGTAGATATATGTATGTATCTGGACTACACCTGTGTGATCAATTTGGGGAAGAGAGAATATACCAGATACAATATGTGCTTTGGGCCTTGCCTTGTTCGGCCAGGCTTTCTCAGGCCTTCTGTGACGATTTGCGGCTATACATCCTCCCGCACTTCCCATGGGATGGAACCTGATCACACGATCACGAAAAGACACGCAGCTATACAGACCCCAGACAGTGATTTCCGCTCTAATCCGTAATCTTCAGAGAGAAGTAACGGTTTTTTTGCTCAAGACCCGCACAATCACACAGACTGGTGATGCGTTTCTGCAGCCCGAAAGGAGAAGAGAAGAGCACACAAAACATGAGATGTAATGTAAGGTAAAGATGGTGTCCGAATTAATCCTTATCCAGCCAACTGCCGAAGGTCCGATGATATATGGCTTGCAGGGAGAGTAAAGTTCAGTTTCAATATCCCCACTATGTCTCGTCACTCGTCAGTCGCCGTAGGAGTCAGATCGCAGCCATCCGGTTTCTCCTGTCCACACCATCCGTCGGTTGGTGCGACCTCCCGATCAGTGGGCAAATCGCACCCAAAACCTCCCGATCCGTAGGAGTAACATTTCCTCCGAGCGCCGCAAGGGTAACTGAATCCATGAACTCAACTCGGTTTTATGTAGTTTGTGAGTCAAATATTGTGTAATTTGTGAGTCAAATATTGCTAGTAGTTTTAACATGAAAAAAACTATAGATTTGTCAATTGGCAGTTTTATCAATACCGATTTGAGAAATTATTAAGATCTATATTTACGTACATATATGTAGCTACCTCAAAAACCAGTGGGCTCTCCCCTGCAAAATCAAATCTTCCTGGAGGCAGGCAGGCAGGCAGGCAGACAGACAGACAGGTGTGCAGGTGTACCACTAGAAATCATCTGAAATCCTCAACCGATTCAGCACTTCAGTTTGCTTAGGCGGCCTTCTTCTTCTCCGGGACTCCAGCTGCACCCATCCCAATTAGTTGGCGCGTCCCTGCAAACCGCGACCAAACTGCCGAGGTGTAGTTCCACGTCGAGCCCACCAGCGCATACTACCAGCACACACTACCACCATTCCTCCTACTACTACTTTTAGCATGGTGGCCGGCGCCTCTTCCCTTGCCTTGCACATCTCAGCAAACAACCTGCTAGCTGTTAGGCTCGATTGGTAACATTTGTTTATACTCACCCTGATCATCGTAAGGAACTGTGGCGTCAATTCCATCGGGTCTTTTCATGTATGTTATCTGACACAAGTTCACCAAGAAGGGCGCAATGAATAATAAGCCGAGGCGCGAGCTTCGGCTACGCCGGTGGCTGGTGGTTGCGTGGGTTCTCGCGGTGGTGGAAGCTGGCGTGGCGACGGCCGAGCTGTCGGAGTCGGAGCTGGAGGCGTTCCGCGACGAGCGAGGCGGGCTGGTGGTGCTGCGGGACGGGCTACGCTCGGCCAAGGACCTGCACTCCAACTGGACAGGCCCGCCGTGCCACGGCGCGCGCAGCCGGTGGTACGGCGTGTCCTGCAACGGCGACGGGCGCGTGGTGGGTCTCGCGCTCGACGGGATCCAGCTCACGGGCGCATTTCCAGCCAGCGCGCTCCGTGGCGTCGCGCGCCTCGCCACGCTCAGCCTGCGCGACAACGCCATCCACGGCGCGCTCCCGGGACTCGCCGGGCTGGACCGGCTCCGCGTCGTCGACCTGTCGAGCAACCGGTTCTCGGGCCCCATCCCGCGCCGGTACGCTGCGGCGCTGCCCGCGCTCACGCGGCTCGAGCTCCAGGACAACCTGCTCAATGGCACCGTCCCGGCGTTCGCGCAGAGCGAGCTCATCGTCTTCAACGTGTCGTACAACTTCCTCCAGGGCGAGGTCCCAGACACGCGCGCGCTGCGCCGGTTCCCCGCGAGCGCGTTCGGCCACAACCTTAAGCTCTGCGGCGAGGCCGTGAACGCCGCATGCCAGCTCGAGTCACCGTCCGCCGGCAGCCGCGACGGTCCGATCGTCAGGCCGGACGAACACGCCGGCGGGCGGCCCGAGCGCCAATCCACAAGGCGGTTCAGGCTGGCAGCGTGGAGCGTCGTGGCGATCGCCCTCATCGCCGCGATGGTGCCGTTCGCCGCCCTGCTTATCTTCCTACATCAGACCAAGAAGAGCCGTGAGGTCCGTCTCGGCGGCCGAGCCGCACCGGGAGGAGGAGCAGCGGACATCAAGGACAAGGTGGAGCGAGCTAAGGAGAGCGCTAGCGGTAGCAGCAGCGGCAGCCGGAACATGCAGGCGCAACTGCAGTTCTTCCGCGCGGACAAGGCGGCCGGATTCGACCTCGACGACCTGTTCCGGTCGACGGCGGAGATGCTCGGCAAGGGCCGGCTGGGGATCACCTACCGCGTCACGCTCGAAGCCCGCGACCCCGCCGTCGTCGTCGTGAAGCGGCTGCGCAACATGGGGAACGTGCCGCGCAAGGACTTCGCGCACACCATGCAGCTGCTGGGCAAGCTCCGGCACGAGAACGTGGCCGAGGTCGTCGCGTGCTACCACTCCAAGGAGGAGAAGCTGGTCGTCTACGAGCACGTCCCAGGGTGCAGCCTCTTCCAGCTCCTGCACGGTATGTCGCCCATTCGTAACATGTCCATTATTGATTGTGATCGCGCCATCGCGGTACGGTGCGATCGACTGATCGTGCTCTGCTTTGATTTTGCCTTGCGGTGCAGAGAACAGAGGGGAGGGCAGGACGCCGCTGCCATGGCCAGCGAGGCTGTCGATCGCCAAGGGCTTGGCACACGGGCTGGCGTACCTGCACCGCTCGATGCCGTTCTTCCATCGTCCGCCGCACGGCAACCTCAAGTCGTCCAACGTGATCATCTTCTCGCCACACAGTGGCAAGCATCAGCACCTGGTGCCGAAGCTCACGGACTATGGCTTCCTCCCGCTGCTCCCGCACCACGCGCACCGGCTGGCGGCGGCCAAGTGCCCGGAGCACGCGCGCGGCAAGCGGCCATCGTCCAGCGCTGACGTGTTCTGCCTCGGCCTCGTGCTGCTGGAGGTGGTGACGGGGAAGGTGCCCGTGGACGAGGCCGACGGCGACCTGGCGGGGTGGGCACGGCTGGCGCTGAGCCACGAGTGGTCCACGGACATATTCGACGTAGAGATAGTCGGAGAGCGGGACCGCCATGAGGACATGCTGAGGCTCACGGAAGTCGCGCTGCTGTGCGCCGCCGTAGAACCCGACAGGCGGCCCAAGATGCCCGACGTCGTCAGGATGATCGACAACATCGGCAGCGCCGCGGACGAGGAAGGGAGGTGGGAGCTCGCCGAACGTACATCTTGAAAAATTATGCTTCCGCTCGACACGATCTCTTAGTTACATTTCATTTTTGCATCTTATACTATATCGCGTTTTACTATAATCGAATGGGGAGCATTCTTTGATGCTTTCAAATCGATTTCTTTGACAAGCACGAGAGGAAATGATCAGCGCTCTTCATATCTGGGCCATGTGTTGTTGTCATGTGCTTAGTAGATATTTTCTGATTCAAACATTTGGGAGTACATGAAATGAATCCTTTTAGATTTTTCTTTAGAATAAGCACCGCTAGCCTACTCCAATTTTTTATAAAACGGATAAGGTCACCAAGGGCCCAGAGTTTCATTTAACGATCGCGGATGAAAATTATAAGAATAACCTGAAAAAAGAAAATTACATCGAGGTCGTGTACATTGACATATAGCAAGCTAAAAAGGATCCTAGAAACGCAATCCAGTCGTTGCATCTCACCGGCAGTGGGCAACCTCCAGGTGCCGCCACTCCTGCTCAAACCGGGGAGTAGGCCACTTGGTTGAGCAGGAGCTTGAGGTTGCAGGTGATCCTCTTGAGGAGGAGGACACTGCTCAAGCAACAACTGTTGGCGACCAAGACGGGGTCAACCCTCTGACCAAGGATAGCAGCGACCAAGCCAGGCCATCGCTTGGGGTCTGCCAACGGGAGCTGAAACTCCAGAAGCTCCCACGAACATCGCCATAAATCAGCCATCTTCAGGCCGATGTCCTCCTCTCCCTGGCCTCCACGGTCGGTCGAGAGAAGGAAGAAAACTCGAAAGCCGCTAGCATGGCAACAAAGACACCGAACTCCTAGAACTACAAAGCGTCGGTGCATCCCCCTCCTCCCCTACCACCATGGCCAGCCATAAGGAGCAGCTCCTTGCCGAATGTGCAGATCCAGAAGAGGCAAGACACCTGGCACTTATTTGGGGGGCTCCCTCCAGCAGCGGCATCACCAACAACCTCCCTTCTCAAAATCTTGTCGTAGATTTACTCAGAAGGCAAGTGGTGTTGTGCCCAAGAACCGTTGGGGATAAGCCCGACAAGCACGAAGGTCAAGGAAGCAACACATTGTCAAGCCCCCTTCTTAACTCTCCACCATGGCCAGCCGAAGAAGGGAGCAACAACCACCACCCGAACTCAACCCCGATGCAGATTTTATTACTGGAGCAGCTGCTGGTGACCAACCCCGCCACCCCAACGAGGACAGTGACAAGAAGAACCACCATCAACCATTGTATCTGATATGATATATCCAACGAGCTCCTCACATCACAACAACAACTATAGACACAAAGCAAAAATCTACTACTACTATGCACAAAAAGGATACCGATGCCTCCCCTCAGCCCATCTCGATCGGCAACGCTGGCTAGAGAGGCCTCTGTTTGCCCTGGCTCACTCGAGAGCCTTCTTAGGAACTAGTGTGGGTTCCTTGGGGTTTGACCCAAGGGTGGCCCGATCTTCATTGATTGAGGAGGGGAAGGCGATGAACATGATGAACTCAACACACAAGGCAAGGTAAAGATACAAACACATGCAATCAAACACAATTTTGGTTTCCCTCGTTGGCCTGAATCACCAACCCAATAGAATCCACGTGGAAGAGACCGCTAGGTAGAGATCCATGTAACAGAGATCACAAGATAGAAATAGATCCACCTATGGGAGAGATCAACGCAATAGAGATCACAAATAGAAAGAGCGCTCATACAAAGAGGGCCTTACACTACCTTGGTCTTGATGTAGATCCAACAGAGGTTCCCACTATGGGAAAGTGGATGCTAAGCCAATTCTACTCAATATTCATTCTAGGGTTTCTATGAGGAGGTAGGGGCATATATATAGGACAACCAATTAAATAGGGGTAGTAATTAGTAAGTTCTGGATGAGTCGGGGCATTACATGGGCTAGGCCAAGCTCTTGGCATGGAGTCCCACTCCATAGGCCGAAGTTTACAGTGTGGGTAGGCCAGATTCTTTGGTCTGGGCTTCAGCAGGGCAGAGTCTCCAGGGAAGTCTCCAGACCTTCTCCGAACCGAGTACTAAGAGAAACACACTCCAGGGTTTGTAGGGTAAGTCGTCAGGCTGGATACTTTGGTGTCGATGGACCAAAGATTCTGGTGTCGTAGGAGATTAGCTAGGCCAAATACTCTGGTGTGGTGATGCTGGATACTACAGTCTCTTGTAGCTGCTGCTTCTTGTGCCCTCCCTTCCATGCTTATTGCTTGGGGTTATTGGCTTCTTGGGCATCCTTTGTGACTCCTCTTTTCATTATGATTATGGGTATGTACCTAGTCATATGATATGCATTTGGCTCAAGTAGGGTCCCATTCAAGTGAGGACTAATGGAGGATAAGATATGGAATGAGTTCACCTTAGATGCAATGGTTAGAGTAGCATGACGTGGTTCAATTAATGGTGATTTCCATATGATGGGTTGTATCATCTCCCCCTCTTGAAAAAGAGTCAACCTCAATGATGTTTCATCATCACCATGTAAGGAAGGAGATTTTCCCATGGTCTTGAGCTTGTATGCAGCTAGATCTCCGGTGTCAAAGCTTGTTCATTGTTGTCGAAGAACCTGTAGTTGTTCTTGTCTTCATATTGCGGTTGGAGCTCTTGTAGAATGTACCTTGGAGGCGGTGTCCTATCTTGGGTGCCTTGAAATAGCAACACCAAATAGAGAGAGTTGTATTATTGGTTATTAGCATGGGTCACACTCAAATCATTCAACTCACTTTTGGTGGCATGCGTCATGGCAGTCTTTATTTTTTCACTCAAAATAGGATTTTGGATCTCACTCATGTGTTGGTGGTTCACTTTTTTATGTCTCATCTCACAAGGATCATTTTCTTGTTGTATCTTGGGTAAGCTTGTTAAATTTGAAGCAATGATTTGGCCTGACGTCATGGGTTGGAGCACAAAAGTTTTGTTGTTACACTTTAAGGAGTATTGGTTTGTTCTACCATCATGTATAGATCCTCTATCATATTGCCATGGTATTCCAAGTACCATGTGACAAACGGTCATATGAACTACGTCACACTCGACATTGTATTCATAGGGGCCAATCTTGAAAGAGACTTGTGTTTTTATGAGGGCTCCATTGTCATCAAGCCATTTTACATGATATGGATGGGGATGTTCCATATATTGCAACTTGAGTTTTTCACAAATTTTGGTGCTCGTGAGGTTGTGGCAACTTCCTCCATCGATGATCACTCTTATGGACTTGCCATCAATTTTGGCTCGGGTTTGGAAGATATTGAGGAATTGGTCTTCTCTTCGTATGGAGTTAGTTGTCAAGAGCTTTGTGATGACTAGTTAAGGGATTGTATCATGCTCGCATAGAAGTATGTCCTCTTCCTTTATGTAAGCTTCCTTTGCGAGACCAACTTGTGCCAATGCTTCATATTATCCTTCACTCACGTGATAGGTTTCTCCGTTTTGATCTGTAATCATAACTCTTCTATTGATGCACTCATACGATTTATGGCCCTTTTCTCCATAATTGTATCAAATGAAGTCACTATCCATTATTATCTTGGAGGTGGATGCCATTGGGTTTTTGTTTGCTTGGACAAGCTTGGGGCTTGATTTCTGGACTTGTTGGGGGGGGGGGGGGGGCGATTTGCATTGATAGAAGCAAAGTATGCCTTGGTATTCTCATATGTGTTTTCCATTTGCAAGTGATGCTTGGCCTTGGAAGCTTGGTGTAGAACCTCGACGATGGTCTTGTAAGGTTGGAAATCCACAATTTTCCTTATTGGTCGGTTCAAATAATTGAGAAATCTTTCCATTGTTTGCTCCTCAAGCTCTTTCACATCGACTCTCATTACCATCATTTCCATGGCACGGTATTCTTCAATGGACTCTATGCCTTGCTTCAAGTTTTGTAGCATGTCAAAGAGGTCTTGCCGGTAATGATCGGGGAAAAACCTTGCATACATAACTAGCTTCATTTTCATCCAAGTTCTAGCCGGTGACTCTTCTTGCTTCTCATGGTATATTTGGTAATCTTTTTGATGGAAATATTCCCTAGAGGAAATAATAAGTTGCATTATTCTATATTTCTTATTTCATGATTAAGTTTATTATTCGGTGCTATAATTGTATTAGTTCCGGATAATGAGTATTTGGAGGAGAACCCTAATACATGTGTGGAATTATTATAAACACCATTTATATATCCCTAGTCTTGCCTCTAAAGACTAGTTTGTATATCACCGATAATCCCGGTTTCCTGGCTATGGGAAAATACAAAGTGTTGAAGAGTTGCCGATGATATACGAGATCGGAGTTGTGGAGATAACAACGATGATAGATAGACCTAATATGATATACCATGAAACACATCATCAATATTGTTATCGGTAGTTTCACATTAACAAGTATTACCATTACTATAAGATTGTTAGACCATGAGACACATATGAACTTGGATACGATATGAGTGTGGTGGGATTCTTCAAATGTTACTCTGAGAATGAGGAATTATAAAGTCGGTCTTTGCTCTTACTGCATAGTATGCCAATGTCTTATATGGTGTACTGATGGGAATTGCTACTCCTAACGATGGAGAGATACACTCTGGGCACACTCATGTATTATGATGTTCATCATCGTCTAGACGGACACATGATCGAGTAATTGATCACATGAACATCGATAATACGATATGAGTAAGAGTGCATGCCGGGTAAAGAGGATAACCTAGTGTTTCACCTCAGACTATGTAAAGTATTGATAAGCAATGGGACGTGTATCGAAGTAATACAAAAGGTTCACACAATAAAAGAACTTTGTGATTATATGCGGGGATCACTATGTGCATCAAGGTACCGATGGTGATCATTGTACATAAATGAGTTCCGAACATTTACACATTTATCTAAACCAATAGATCACACACTCAAGAGTTTAGCAATATTTAGAATGTGAGTGTGAATGAAGTTTTAGTAGAGAAGTAATTACGAACGTGTTCGGAAGGTCTCAGAATATACCTAAGGTGTCCAAAATATTGTCAAGAGTGTTCAAAATGAGTTTTGAGAATTTATAGAATGAGAGAAGGGTTCCAAGTGTGACTCGGATGATCTCATAATGGTTCTGAGAGGTCCCGGATGATCCCAGAAGTGTCTGGAATGGTTCCGGGCATATATGGACGGTTTTGGAAGGACCAGAAGGTCCAAAAGTTTATGGAAGGTTCCAGAAGTTGCCGGGGTGACTCGGGCCATCTTAGGATGCCTGGAAGTTTCCATAATAGGTGCATACACGTTGCCCCAAGGGGAAAGGAAAGTTTCTCTACCCCAATTCGGATGGACAAAGGAGGTTGTTTTCTAGTAGGTTTCGATTGACCTAAACCTACCGGAACTTGTCCAAACTTTGGGGCTAGGTCTTGGATGACCCAAGGAGCTTGGATACATATAAAAGGATACCCAAGAAGTCGACAAACCATGGCCTTGGTCTCCCCAAGCCGCAGCACCCTATCGCTCCCAAAACCCTAGCTGCCACCACGTGCGCCACCCGTCGTCACGCGCCACTCGCCATCATGCGCCACACCGCTGCCCCGTGTGTCGATCCGGCCTCTCTCTTATATCCACCTCCTTCATGATGGTGGATCTAAGCCCTAGGGAGGGCATGCCCTAGGGCGGGCATGCCCTAGTCCTTATTCTACTACGACGCTAGAGCATTTCCCGTGTTCTACCTCCATTTTTATCTAATCTAGATGGGACTGCCAAAGCATTGCCGGATCTTCATCGACATGTTCCCACTTTGACCGTGTGCTTGATCACACCTTGACGTGGTGATGCTAATCTCATATGTGTGGATACCAGTGGAGGTGCTATACTTGGAGCACTTGATCATGCAGATCTTCATAAGGAAAAATCTTCTCATGGCTAATCGACTAGCTGTAGGAATCGACACACCGACTATTTAGACAACGACGTATTCATTGGTGCATGTTCATGGAGCAGTTATAGGGATAATACATATCCTCGCGACTTGAAAAGTCTTGTTGCAGGGATCGACGCTCGTTTAACCTCGTCATCTACAACTTCCACTAGATTGATCCTCGAGTGTATGATTTGTTGCCTCTCCCCTTGCAGATGTATTGGTTATGCGCTAGAATTTTTTTTATGCGTAGCGCGTTCTCCAATAGTGGTATCAGAGAAGTCTATGCATAGGCACATATACGTATAGAGGAATCGAAGAATTTCAGCATTGTTGATCTTGTTTTTTCTTTCTAGTTGTTGCAATTTTGATCTTGGCGGTATTTTTGATTAGCAGCCTGAGCCAACTTTACGATCTTCAGATCGAGACCGGTTCGTGAAGTGTACTTCGGGTACATGAAACAACTTTGTCGGGTGTCAGTTTTTCTGCAATAGCATCAGAAAGATATTTGCACATTGGGCTTATGGAGATTTGGGTGAAGTCCGTACAAGGTATAATGCGTATAGACGAAGTTTAGTGTTGGCTTTGAGATATTCATATCTCTTGGGTAACACACTCCAAATAAGTTAAATAGCATACAATGATTATGACACTTTCTTACCACGTAGGTTCAAGAACGGTTCTCTATGCAACCATAGAGCCTCGTAATCCAGAAAAGCGTGTTAAAGACGTGTAACTCAGGAAAGTGATGTGGTATAGATGAAGTTTGCAATGTGATGTATGAGATGTATTATTTTATAATCCCGTTGGGCATGAGTGGCAAGATCCGTGATGATTGTCATATTATTATTGTAATATCCATAGTTGTTTTTTACTTTATAAGCTAGAGTAGCAATAGTTGTAAGAGCAAATTATGGTGATGATGACCAAGCAACGATGGACCTCGATGCTATGTTCATGGCATCGTGGAGGAGTACCCGGCACCAGAAGACGTTCATGGTGGAGATTGTTGGCGTGAAGTGCTATACCATATCACTATATGAATTGCATGTGATGTTAATGTAGGGGTTCCGTGTATGAAAATAATAAAAATTTACCCTACGCCCCTGAACCCCTGATGCTATCAGGACCTATCTATTAGTAATGCAGTAACGGGAGGGATTTTCATGAACTTACCTTTGAAGACCGAAAAGCGTTGTCAACGCTCAGGAGAGCGTGGTTGATGTAGACGAGCCGAAGCCAACCTCAAGGTAATGATGAAGTCCTTGCGCTCTTGTGGCTCCAACAACTTGAGTGCCTCAAGTGTGAAACCTCGTGGGGAGTTACACACGTCCGGTGCCTGACGATGACTCCCGCTTCCCCGATCCAGCAGCAATTGCGGAAGTAGAGCTCCTGGATCCGAATCCCGTAGCGCGATGGCACTCCGCGGTGAAGATGTCTCTCGTTCGCGCAGTCCGAACTTGGGACCACGGTCATGAGAGAGAGAGAGAGTATCAACTGGAGGTCTCCCCAAAAGTGAGGAAACCTTTATTTAATATTGTGTGTATTTATCTAGCCAAATACCCCCACTATATATAGGGGGGGGAGGTACTACCTCCCTCAAAGTCCCGGAGTGGGACTAAAGGAGAGGGAGAGGGGGCGCCGCCATCCAGCCCTAGTGGGCCCCGCACGGGGCGGTTTGGCCCACCCGGCCACCCCCTTGCCCCTTCTCCCCTCTTACCTTTCCCTAATGGGCCTTCTTCCCTCCGGAATTGGCCCATTAAGCCTTTTGACCTTTAAATTGATTTTCTCTTTTATTAAATAATTATGAATAAATGATTAAATCAATATTTAACATTCATTCACATATTATTCAATCTCCGTGGCTATGGAACACCTTCCACCTCCACTCCGGACATCCTCCGGACTTAACGAAACCCTTCCGGTTTTCTCTCTACTATTCTTCGGCAATTCTACCGATCCTATAAACACTCTCTAAGCATCATCAAACCCTTAAGTGTGATACCCTACAGTTCGGGAACACTCCATACATGGTCGGGACACTCTCGGACCAATGATCAACAGAGGGACCTGGATGGCCATGTGACCCCTATGCATTCCACGAAGATCTTTCGTTGCTTGAACCGGGACAATCGTGTCTTATTCCCTTTGTCTCTCGATACTTGCATTGCCCGAGATCTAATCAATGACATCACCATGTTGTGTTCAATCTCGTTACTGAACAATGCTACTTGACTCGTTCGACAAGTGATATCCCTGTGAAAATCACACGTTGCACGACTATTGGATATAACTTCTCCGAGTAGGCCCTTAAGTATCTTTCCGTCACGTGGACGTACAAATCCCTCTCTTGACATATATTGCCTCTATAGTTCTTCCGAGTACCTGAACACACCTTTATAATCACTGTATTACTGGTGATGCTTGATGTTATCCAAGCACTCTCGAGAGACAGTGATTGATATAGCCTCACGGTCTAAGGAATAGTCTACGAGGATCCATTTCTAATCATCATAACTTGAACTTTGTGACATGATCGGGTCATGATGTTTAGGTTGGGTATTGGTTCATCATCTCATTCTCAGAATGAGTTAACTCCATTTTCAACTGGCATAAATGCCACATGATAAGGAAACTTGATCATCTGTTGACCAATGAACCAGTGACTAGAGTTTCACTGGGAACCCCTAGTTGTTTATATATCACACATGTATTGATGTTTCCTCTCAATACAGTTATAACATGATATAAAACTTAATCATAAACTTTATGGAATATGATAATAATCCTTATTATTATTTGTCTCTAGGGCATATTTCCAACAGTCTCCCACTTGCACTAGAGTACAAATAAACTAGCTACATTTGTTCTTAATCATTGGCACGATATATCCGGTACCCTGAACATGCTTGCTCATGGAAGAGGTTGAGTCTTGGGTCTGTACTTTACAGTCCCAAATCCTTTGCAACTAACTAATGTGACCTTGATTGACATTAATACTTTATCATCGCATGATAACATCTTTGTGTATGCATCGTCGCTATGGCAGCAGAACGAGGCCGGATTCCAGGAGCCTACAGTGACGTTAAATCAACCTCGAGGGCTTTCTCATGGGCACTGTGCCCTGGGACACATCATTCTACGTTAAAAGCGAACTAGCCCCGACATAACATTATACAACACTTTAGGTGGTACCCTTATCTATTATTATATATGTATTCATCGAAACACGAGTGCACCCTGTGCAACTTTCGATGTTTTGTTCACCTTGCTTCCTACTTGACTTTAGTCGGTATTACAGGAGTTTCCAACATATTCCCTTATAACATAACCCTTTATGCTTTAAGATATGTCATCCTTTATGGATTTGGAAAATATGTCCATAGTTCTCTAACAGACACTATGGACAAAGTTAGCTCAACGTTCCGTGATTCAAACTTAATCACTTTTCAAATGTTCCTTATTGGATCATATATTATGTTAAGTTATCATCATGGTTTTCTAAGATAGAACCTATGCCTCAATATAGTGGATGATGATCATCCTTTTCTTTCTTTCAACCATTAACGTTAAACTTAATACTATTCCTAATTTGAGTTATCAAGGACCAGTTCCTTAATTAACTTCTATTCTGAAACCCTTTACATAATCTCTTAACGAATACTACATAATATCGTAATATTCTTATTATCAACTTCTACCCCTTATAAATCATTATTTATCGGTACTTGCGCTTTTATTCTTAACACACTTAAGAATCACTCCTATAAGCTCCCACTCAAAATATGTTTCTAACATATTTGGGTATGAGTCACTACTCTTACTCAAACTATGTTCCTACATATTTGAATTTAAGACTTATATTGCTCCCACTCAAAAATATGTCATTCACATATTGTTTTAGGAAGACTTTGTAGCTCCCGCTCAATTTTATGCAAATTGCATATCCACTCTCTATTTTGAACAACTTCAAAATCCTTTGATCAAATATCAAACTTGGAGATTCACTATGAGATACTAGTATTTTACCAGTTTTAAATCCACTAGACATTCAACACAATTGAATCAAATTCATTTGAATTTGTCCAATACTTGACAAATTGTGCTTTTGTCATTCACCCCTTTTCCACTATGGCTTTGTAGTCATTTGGGAAAATCCAAGTAACCCCTTTTACTTGTGAGATTCAGCAACGAATTGCTTTCTAATCTCAAGGGAATTTTGCTTCTAGGATTTCTCATAATTTTAGTTTAACATTATTTCCTTAGTAGTTCGTAGGTATGTCATATTCTGAGAATCATCACAAATGATTCACAAATGTCTCCATACAAGATATGGGTTACATTTTGAATCCTACTTTATGTAGTGAGAACACTAGTGGGGAAAACACAATGACCATTATCATAGATTCTTTCCTTTGTGGAGAGAATTGTTCAGAAACGTTTTCCATTGCGCTTCTCAACACTCTAATGCAGGGGTTTGAATCCTCATCGTGTTTCACACTATCTTCCATTTGCTCCATAATCGAGAAATATCACTGAATGTGAACTTTCTCGAAAATGTACCAAAATCCAAGCAATACTAGTTTTGCTTCCCTTTTGGTTTAGCTATGGATTTCGTATTCAATATTTCCAATGAATACTCTACAAGGAATTATTCGCTATTGTTTTGGTTATATCGAATAACTCCAAAACTTCCATGACTATGCATACCAGATATGAAGCCGCTTTCACGAATTCAAATGGTTCACTATATATTCTAATTGAGTGCTAACTATTTCTAACTAATGGTCTCTACATCTACACTACAACGATTTATTTGGCACCATCTATTCACCCACTTTGATATCTAATATCACATTGTGATGCTTTGCATTTTGACATTTCAAATGCATTGCATTCCACAATTTGTTTATGCCATTCTTATAAAGTCAAATTTCATTACTATTGATCAAATCATAGTAATTAGATTCTCATTTATCTTTAATACCCTCTATTGATGAAATAATTTGATCATATCAAATAGTTTCATATTCATGTTTCCTTTGGTAAACTACTTTACACATTTAAACAATCATATAATGATAATCATCATTTTTGTTAGAACACAATACATCGAATATGTATTTACTTTAACAATTCATCAAACACTTTGTATTCGAGTAATACCCGGTGTTTAAGTTATTTTGCCGAACTTAGGCATGATTCACATGTGACAAGAAAACAAGTGTCTTGCACATATTATCAATATAAATTTGAATCTAAACAATGGTTTCATTTAGTATCGAACATATCATTAAGTTGGGTATTTTTCAAGGCATTTCAATATTTTACAAATGTTCATGCATTATCAATTAGTTTCAAAACAAGGACAATTCACACGTAATCGAACAAGATATGAACACGGATAGAAATCATTCATAAAAGTGGAACAACTGTTTGTTACAAGTTCATATGAATAACCATCTCACAAAGTGTGAGACACACTAAAGAAGTTCACAATCTTTTGATTACAATAACTATCCAAAATAAACTAAATGATAAATATTGAGGGAGAGCGTCATTGGCCATCATCATCATGGTCGCCATCAACATGCAACGTCACCTCCTCTCCAGCAAGCACCTCTATGCAGAAGGACCTGTTTTCAGTAAAACAGAACAAGTATCAAATATATTTAACACTACAAATGTGTTTGCAAGATTATAACATTTATAAAATTGTATATCAAATATATACCTTTGTCATTGATGATCTTAGCGACAACGGGTTCAACCATCACATTCCTGAGATGTGATATGAACCTGTGGAAATCCAGTGTTTCCGCGTCGCCTCTCATAATGCAAGTCCTGACTTGTGCTTGGCAGCTTGGTGCCAGTGACCGCAACACAACGCCATTTGCAAAAGATCCCGTCATCCAGCTATCCAGGAAGTATGCAAGCTTCATGTACGCATCATGCATGCGCTCCAAGTGGTCATCAAGCAATGAGTTCTCCTCCATCTTAATGGAGAGGAAGTCTCCCATCATCTCATGCTCCCATATGTGTGCCACGAAATGTGTCCTAAGCTATAGCATTACCGTACGAGGGTCGACATTACCCATGACATGCCACAGCTCGTCCACCATTCTGAAACGCATTGTAACTGAAATGAAGGAGGCCATCTCCTGACGGTTATAGCGGTCTCCCCGCTGCTCTAGGGTCTCATAGAAACATGGCTGCTCCAAATCCATCTCATCGAGTATGTAGTCGACCATGTTATTCTCGCTAAGGAGAACATGCAACCCATATAGAGAAGTTTGACCCATCTAGCCTGAGCTTTTCTCCTTCTAACCAATCAATCGTCAACAGGAAAGGTAGCATCAGGGAGAACCATTTTCTACATTTATAATTGCAAAGAGGAATTTAGACTAAGTTTATAATTAAATGAGTTAATAATAACTCCACACAGAAACACTTATCCCCAGAAGGGTTCTAGTGATAACACGACCCCTTTTCCCCACATCTCCCCCGATCATCACGGCCATCAATGTGGGTTCTAGGGTGGACGCTAAACGTCGGTCACATCATTCATGCGACTCGTGCTCGATCTTTCGACCATCCGTGTTCCGAGGCCATGTCTGCTACATGCTAGGCTCGCCAACTCAACCTTAGTGTATTAGCTGTGCAACATGGCTTACACCCACTATATGCGAATGTAGATATGTCTGACACCCAATCATCACGGCCTGCCTCATACCGAAGAACTTTCTTGGTGGTTGTCAACACCCGGATTTTTAATCCCAGATGCATGTTATGCCATACATCGCAATCCCAGGATTACCATTTTTGCGAGACATAACAGATTGGATATCACAGTACATCATCCACTACAAATCATAATAAGGTCTTACACGAATAAGAATCTCATGATCCAGTCTTAGTACAATCAAGTAGCAGAAAAAATAGCATAGCGGCGGGGTCCATCTTCAGAGTCACACGCAATGCTGACGATAGAAGATATTCCTAGTTATCATAGCCGTCCTGCTGTCCTTCATCTTGGTAGTCTCCTTCATAGTCTGGCCATAGGGATAGCCAGGGACAAAATCCATGAGTACTCTTTAAGTACTCGCAAACTACCACTAACAAGTAAGATAGTTCTAGTAGGAATGCTAACTCTAAGTTTATTGGTAAAGTTAAGTTTGAAACCTAAGCTGAGTTCATAAACAAAGAAAGATAAAAGAAGTTTGAAAACACCTAAGTGGGAACTTAATTGTCATGGTCACAACTTTGTTGTGGTCAAGTCATGTCACAAATCATTTCATAAGTTGTTTTGAAAACATCTGACAACGGAATAGTATGGCCACTCCAACTGTCCATAACCGCGGACGCGGCTATTCGAATAGTTTGACACTCTGCAGAGGTGGTACACTTTCACCACAAGATTCGATACATCTGTCAGGAATAACCCTGAATCATCATAATTAGTATACAGATAATCAAACATAACCTTTCCTTTACACACCCTAGTATAAGCACCTCTCCTATGAGCATGGCCTCCCAACCATGACCATCTGTCATCTTGGGCACTGCATAGGTGGACAACATTGAGAGGTAGCCTCAGCTCAAACCTCTCCCGCGAGGGAACTAATACTAATGCATATAAACTTCCGGCTAAGCCTTACCCAATTCAGGTATTGTGGTTGTACGGTAAAATTGGAAGGGTATTGCATCCGAACCCAACCATCTGTTTTGTAAAAGGGGCTAAGGCTCATTCCTCAACATTTTCATCATCATAAACCATTTGTGTTTCTCAACACATGTCAAAACATCTCAATAGAATGACTCATCATTCCAAGGTTTTCACAAGTCATTTTCACCAAGTATTCCCATCTAAAGTAAATCAAGTTTTGGGTTTTGTTCCAACTACTAAGTTAAGAGTGTTCACTAAGGTGGGATGCTAATCTCAATATCATGCCATAGAATGACATCTAAGTCTAACTATATAGGTCAAGTTTTATACTCTTTATGCTACCTTCAAACAAGTAAAGGGCTTTGGTAAAGTAAAGGAAGTAAAGCTTGTAAACAAATCTGGGAGTAGGTATAAGTCAACATGGTATAACCAAAGCATGCCTAATGCATCTTGCTTAGGTCATCTTGTTTAATTCTAGCTTGCTAACAATAGCTTGCTCAGTTTACTTGAAGTGCTAGGCTTGCATTCTTAATGATGGCTTGCCTTGGTTGGTGCAGTGGTTGAAGTTTTCTTCCTCCCCCTCTTGGTAGAACTCCTCCTCCTTGTAAGCTTGGTCGGTACTATCGTCTATAAATACATAAGGAAATACACAATCACCAAACAATACTTAACTAGTCTACTTAGCACACTAAGGCACACATTTGATGATCTAGTATCATCACAAGCATCACAAGGTTTAATGAACTAGTTTCATTCTTTTTATTTGAGAAAAGTAATTTCTACTCATTGAAATTAACTAAGATTTAATATTCTCCAATTAAAATATGGGATCATGTGGACACATGTCATCACCACATATTCTAACATATGGGAATGTGATTTAAGGGTTGGATCATATTTTAATAAGTTTAAGTTTAATAATTAATGATTTAAAGTGACTAGAAATGCCTATATAGCATTATTTGGTACTAGTCCAAAGTCACTGCATGCAAACCTTAATATTATTACATATTCAGATAGGTATGGTTAAATGTGATTTTTGAGAGTTGGAATCAACTCAAAAGCTATTATGGTTGATTTTTGAAAAAAAATTGAATGTGCAAAAGCTCCTGTCTTGTTATTTTTACTAGGAGACATATCTAACTCTAAATGAATTAAATCCAACGGGCTTGGATAGATATTTTCTGTAGCTTTCTAGCAAAATTGGAATCACTCAATTTTGTTTAGTAAATCTTCCTGAATTGATTTTTTATCTAAGGGACATAATTAATTCTAAGTCTAAATAGAAAAATACTTATTTGAATTTGTGGGCTAGCGCGGGAAAGCTAACGGGCCGGCCTAGTGATGCTCAGCGGCGCAGAGGACGACTGACAAGGGGGTCTGCATGTCAGCGACACTTAAAACCCAAAACAGTATCGAGCGATCTAGGCCACACGATTATAACGCGGATCAACGGCTCACGGTCGTCATCGACGACGGACTCATCACCGGCGAGACCGAACCTTAAACGGCTGGTGGGGGTCTACTGGGGACATACCAGGGCTCCAGCTAGGGCGGCGAGGCGGGCAAACGAACTGGTGGACGACGGCGAGCTCAAGCGAGGTCGCGGCAAGGGCTGCGGTGGACAGAATCGATGAGCACTTCTCCTTCTCTGTAGCGGCTTCCTCCGGTGCAATTCCGGTGAACGGCGGCTCGAGCGGCTCCGGCAAGAGAGGGGAAATGTTCAGTGGAGAGAGGGGAGTGGAATGGTGTGAAGAGATGGTGCGGGGGAGGTCTCCTTATATAGGCCCGACGGTGAGACCGAGAGGCATGGGCGCGGATCATCGGTGACGGTGAAACAGGGGGCTACCGGCGTGGCGAGGTAGGCGGACGATGGGTGGTCTGCTGGCGGTCAGCTATGGCGCAATGGCACGGCTAGGGGCGGTGGCATATGGTCGGGAGCTTCACGCGCTCTGGGAGACAGAGGCGGTGCTCGACGCGGCTCCCGGTGACTGTGGGTCGCGCAGCGGTGCACGGCCGTGTGTAGCGGGGTGCTGGGGTCTAGGCGGAGCGGCGTGCACGATATGGTGTCAAGGCGCGGTCTGCTGCATGCTGGCGGCGATCGCGCTCTGGCTTGCTCGCAGAGAGAAAGGGCAGCGATGCTGGGGAGTGGTCCAGGGGCTAGGGTTGATCGAGGGGTGGACCGTGGGCGGCAGTAGGGTTGGGTGGAGCTAGTGGACACGCTGGAATGGTGCGGCTCAGTCTCTGGCATGCTACCCGCATTTGGCCGGTGGTGACCTCATTTGGGCGGCGCTGCACTGGTGCTGCGGGGAAGGGGAGGCTGGTTGATGGCTTGGTTGGACTCAGGGGGGACAGGGGGAGAGTAGAGATGGTCCAATGGGGGACAAGGGCTTAACTAGCAACAGTATTAGTTAGGCCATTTGATCTCTGCCTGCCACCTGTTCGACACAATAGCCGCATGAGAGAAATTTTTGAATTTTGAGCTGATTTTTGGTGGATGCTTTGATGTGATGCTTGGTAGACTGTGGTTGCTAGGATTTGTTAAATGGAATTCATTTGAGTGATTTTTGCAAAAGTGTGATCTATACATATGAACTACATTCAATTTTCAAATGTTATTTAAATTTAGTGTTTGAAAGTTTTTGTGATGAAGCAAAGTGGGCCTTGGAACATCACTACTTGTACTAGCAAGGGGTGCAAAGAACCACAATTGTTTCTGTTAAGATTTGAGTTCTAGGAATAGCCAAGATAGGCTATATGATTAAAATGGCACAAATGACCATTTCCTTATTTTATTCTTTTTGATTTCTTTTTCTTTCGGATTTGCTTGGGGATGATCTAGATGATGTTTAATTCACCTTAGAATCATTTTACAATCAATAGATCACTCAAACATGGCAATTCAAAACAACTCCTATTTAAATGCACACACATATGAATGCTTAAGGATTTTTAAATAGAAAAAGGTTTTGTTAACCCTAAATTGGGTAGGTTTGATCTTGATCACTTGGATTAAAGTTTTGGGATGTTACAAACCTTCCCCCCTTAAACAAAATCTCGTCCCAAGATTTAAGAAAGAAAACTAGGAACTAAAGAGATCTGGGAACTCAGTCCTAATCTAATCTTCTCGCTCCCAAGTGGCTTCCTCTTTGGTATGGTTGCTCCATTGAATCTTGAGGAACTTGATACTCCTAGTCCTGGTGGTTCTGTAGGCTTCCTCCAAGATACGGATGGACACTTCACGATATGTCAGGTCCTTGTTGATATCAACAACACGGTGATCAATATTCTTGAATACTTCGGTCTTCTCCGGCACTTCTAAGCATTTGCGAAGTAACGAGATATGGAACACATTGTGGATGGCTGACATCTCTTCTGGGAGTTCCAGTTGATCAGATACTTCTCCTCGGCGATTCAGAATCTTGAAAGGCCCGATATATCTAGGGGCTAATTTTCCTTTCAGACTAAAACGCTGGGTTCCCTTCAATGGTGAAACCTTGAGATACACAAAATCTCCGACATTGAAAGTTAGGTCTCTCCTTCTCTTGTCAGCATAACTCTTCTGTCTGGATTGGGCGGTCTTGAGGTGCTCACGGACTTTGTGAACTTTCTCTTCAGCTTCTCGGAGAATGTCGGGTCCAAAGATCTAACTCTCTCCTACTTGCGACCAATTCAAAGGGGTACGACACTTTCTTCCGTATAGGAATTCAAATGGTGCCATTTGCAAACTGGCTTGATAACTGTTGTTATGAGAATCCTGCGAAAGGCAGGCAATCTTCCCATTTTGATCCGTACTCCAACACACAAGCTCTCAACATATCCTATAGGATTTGGTTGACTCTTTCAGTCTGTCCATCCGTTTGCGAGTGATAAGTTGTGCTGAAATTCAACTTGGTTCCTAATCCTTCTTGGACTTTCTGCCAAAATCTCGAGGCGAATTGGGTTCCTCGATCTCATACTATGGTCTTGGGGGTTCCATGCAGACTAACAATTCTAGCAATATACAGCTCTGCTAGCTTCGAACTCTGGTAAGTTGTCTTGACAGGTATATAGTGAGCTACCTTGGACAGTCTATCAACGATGACCCAGATTGAGTCATTTCCCCTACTCGAAGTAGGCAATCCGGTGATAAAGTCTATTCCAACGGAATCCCATTTCCATTTCGGAATCTGCAATGGTTGCAACAGTCCTGCGGGCCTCTAATGTTCCGCTTTGACTCTTTGACAGATATCACACTTGGCGATGTAGCTCCCGATTTCTCTCTTCATCTTGTGCCACCAAAATTGCTCTTTCAAATCTTGATACATCTTCGTTCCTCCGGGGTGGATAGAATAAAGAGTATCATGAGCTTCTTGCATGATAACTTGCTTTAGTTCTGAATCTGCTGGCACATAGATACATCCTTTGTACCACAGAACTCCTTCTTCGTCTTCGATGAATCCAGGTACCTTTCCTGTACCAATATGATGTTTGATTCCGTCGATACTTTCATTTCCCTACTCGGCTTCCTTGATTTGGCTAATCAAAGTGGGTTGAAGTTCAATGCTAGCTAAAAATCCTTTGCTAACTAGCTCAGTCCTGAAATGCTCCAACTCCTCATACAAACTTAGCTGCTTCTCCTTGATCATAGTGTTTAGCCTACACGGGAATCTGCTAAGAGCATCCGCTACCACATTGGCTTTGCCGGGGTGATAGTGAATATCAAGGTCATAATCCTTGATTAACTCTATCCATCTCCTTTGCCTCATATTCAGCTCCTTCTGAGTGAAAATATACTTCAAGCTTTTGTGATCCGAGTAAATCTCACAGCGATTACCCACCAGATAATGACGCCAGGTCTTCAATGCCAAAACTACGGCTGCTAACTCAAGGTCATGGGTCGGATAGTTCTGCTCATGTTGCTTCAGTTGTCGAGATAGATAGGCGATGACTTTGCCTTCTTGCATCAATACACATCCGAGACCAATCTTGGATGCATCACAATACACATCAAACGACTTCTTGATATCTGGCATGATCATTATTGGGGCTGAAATCAATCTCTTCTTCAGCTCCTGGAAACTGGCTTCACATTTGTCGGTCCATTCAAACTTCTTGTCCTTCTTCAACAATTGGGTCATGGGTCGGGCGATGCTTGAAAATCCTTCGACGAACTTGCGGTAGTATCTCGCTAATCCGAGAAATGCACGGACTTGGGTTTGAGTGGTTGGGGCTTCCCATTCTTCGACATCTTTGATCTTGGCAGGGTCAATAGCGACTCCTCCGGTAGACACAATATTTCCTAGGAATCCTACTTCTTCCAGCCAAAACTCACACTTGCTGACCTTGGCATACAACCGGTGCTCTCTAAGGGTTTCAAGGATGATTCTCAGATGTTGCTCATGCTCTTCTTCTGACTTGGAGTAGATAAGGATATCGTTGATAAACACAACGACAAACTTGTCTAGAAAATTCATAAAGATCTTATTCATGAGATTCATGAAATAAGCAGGGGCATTGGTTAATCCAGAAGACATAACTGTATACTCGTATAAACCATAGCGAGTAGTACAGGCGGTCTTCGGAATATCCATTGCACGAATCTTAAGTTGGTGATAACCAGTCCTAAGATCGATCGTTGAGAATACATTTTCTCTAGTCAACTAATCAAATAGATCCTCTATCTTTGGCAATGGGTACTTGTTTTTTATGGTGACATCATTCAGCTTCCTGTAATCGGTGCACAGATGGTTGCCTCCATCTTTCTTGTCGACGAATAACACTGGCGATCTCCATGGCGATGCGCTTGGTTGAATCAAGCCTGTTGCCAACATAGCATCCAGCTGCTTCTTCAATTCTACTAACTCTGAGGGGTTCATGCTATAGGGTCTCTGGGCTATGGGTCCGGTTTCGGGGATTAGCTCAATAATGAACTCAATATCCCTATCCGGGGCATACCGGGCAATTCATCTGGGAATACGTCGTGGTATTCACAGACTACTCTGACTTGGTCAATGGTGGGCAGGGCTAGACTCTTGTTGCACTTGAATTGACGGGGTAAGGTTTCAGATATGTGCTCTACTGAGACTCCAGAGCTACTGGTCATGGTGATGGCTTTCTTGGACAGTCAATCAATCCTTTATGCTTTGACATCCAATCCATTCCTAGTACTACTTCCAAACCTTTGGTTCCAAGTACTATGAGGTTGGCATAAAAATCTATCCCATGTATTCTGATAGGCACATCTTTGCAAATTTTTCTAGCTTTTGTAGTTGAACCAGGGATTTGAACTATCATGACATGCTTCAAGTTGGTTGGGTGAATCTTACTAGTGCATGCAAATTCTTCGGTGACAAATGAGTGCGATGCTCCCGAATCAAACAATACTCTTGCTAAAACTGAGTTGACAGAAAACATACCCGGCACTACATCTGGCGCTTCTTGGGCTTCTTCGGCGTTCATGTGGAAGAGACGGACGTTGCGGTTGTGAGGGTTCCCTAGGGCAAATCTTCTTCCTGGTTGAACACAACGCTGCTGTTGAGCCGGGGCATTCACATTTGCAGTGGCGGCAATCTTCTCGGGACACTCATTTGAGTAGTGACCCTTCACTCCACACTCGAAACAAGTGATCTGAGACTTGTCTTTCACTGCCACGGGCACAACATTGCTTCCAGTTCTGGGTGCAGTGTTGTTGTTGTTGTTGTGGTTGCTCTTGGGAGGTACACAGTTAAAATTGCTGGTGTTGCCGGAGTGATTGTTGTTTCCTCCGGACTTCACATTTCCTCCGCTATGGTTGGGGTAGCTTGGGCGAGACATTGGGGGTCGGTTATTCCTCGGTGCATATCCTGCCGAGGGGTTGGGATGGTACTTCTGGTGACTGTTGGATCCAGCTTTTTGCATTATACGACGTTTGTGGTTGTCGTTTGCCTGCTTGAGCTTTCCTTCCATCTGAATGGCAGACTCGACTAGTTCTTCGAGATCCTGGAAACGGATGTTGACGAGGACAGTCTGCATCTCATCATGCAGTCCGTTCAAGAATCTCTCTTTCTTCTTGGCATCTGTGTTGATCTCATTAGGTGCATACCTTGGAAGGGACAATAATCTGTCATGGTACTCCACTACAGTCATTCTGCCTTGCTTCAACTCTCGGAATTCATCCCTCATTCGGGTGACTAGACCCTGCGGCACGTGGGTGCGACTGAACTTGGTTTTGAAGGCTTCCCATGTCATCACTTGACCATGGTTCATTGTGCGGACGCTGTTCCACCATGCTCTTGCATCTCCTGCCAGATAGTGGGTGGCAAAAAGAACCTTCTCATTGGCATCTACTCCAGCTACTTCTAAGTTGTTCTCCATTGTCTGCAACCAGTCATCAGCATCCAGTGGGTTCTTTGAAGTACTAAAGATTGGGGGATTTGTATTTTGGAAGTTTTTGAGTTTGGATCCATGATGATCCTGATTTCCATGGTTCTGGTTGTTGTGAGCCATCTGGGCAATTTACTACAGTGTTGCCAGATTAGCTTGGCGCTCTGCCCTGCTTACTTCCCTGTCTATGATGAGAGTCTGCAAAATCTGCAGCATTGGGTCTTGCGATGAGCTGCTCCCTCCTTGGTTTCCATGAGTCATCTGAAGATTGAGATAGATAAAGGGGTAAGAGGGAAAGTTCTAAGGTTCATGGTTTTGATTTCAAAGTGAAAACTTTGAGTTGGACTCAGGTTTTGCAACTAACTTATTTTCATTCATTCAAGCAAAGCACACGATACAAACACACACACACCACAACATCAAAGGGAAAACAGATGGTTTTAAGAACCATTCTGTAAGCTACGATACAATGGGACCGATACTCCTCATGTTACGATAGTTCTCTAGTGCATCTACTCATCGTTGATGAAGTCGGAGTCGTCATCATCGGTGTAGAAATCCATGGCATCTTCTTCCAGAAAGTCATCATCATTGCTGAGGTAGGAGTCAATATCCCCTTGGATATCTTCACCTTCCTCTTCTTCTTCCTTTATGGCAACCTGAGCTTCTTGCTCCTTGATGGTCTTCTCAAGGTCGGCCACCTTCTTGCAAAGATGCTCGATGGTGTGATCCTTCTTGGCGCGCTGACGGCGAAGAGACTGACGATCTTGGACTAGCAGTGAGAAAGTCTGGGCCTTCTAGGCTGCAATGGCGAGGTTGTTGTTGGCGAGCTCTCTTGCATTGTCCAACTCCTTCTGGCGGTCGTACAGTAGGAAGTCGAGGTTCTCCACTTGACGCTTCAGTATTGGGTGACTTGGCATCTCTAGCGGCATTCCCATGGAATCACGCCTTGCATAGTGAAGAAAGTGGGTTCCTGGGATGAGGTTGACACTGAGGGCACACAGACGTGCGAGAGCTTCATGCATTGCCCTGGCTAATCCATCTAGCCAGTTGTTCTCTCTCACCGAGAACTGAATCCTCCCAGATACTGGTGCTTCTATCTTGCCTCGAAGATCAGCAGTCACTAGCCATTGTAAATCTCCTCCTGGTGGACCCGGGAGTTGAGCTCCAAGGAATTCCGGATGAGGATGCTCCAAGAACTCAGACAGTGCATCCAAATCTCTCTCGAAGATCAGTTGGCCTCCGTTGCCCAACTAGTAGAACTTGCTGTATTGGGCTTCCATCTATAAGAATTTAGTGAAGTGATCAAGTGTGTCAAATTTTTATGTAGTAATGTAAGAATTTGGAGGAACATGAATTTTTTTGAGAGAAAGAATTCCCAAGGGTAAGAGAGGAAATAGTTTTCATAAATACTCACTTTGGTTTTTGAAACTAAGTTTTTGTTCGGACGTCCATTCTAACTAGGGTCTCCTATGGTCAGGATGACTCTGATACCAACTTGTCAACACCCGGATTTTTAATCCCAGATGCCTGTTATGCCATACATCGCAATCCCAGGATTACCATTTTTGCGAGACATAACATATTGGATATCACAGTACATCATCCATTACAAATCATAATAAGGTCTTACACGAATAAGGATCTCATGATCCAGTCTTAGTACAATCAAGTAGCAGAATAAATAGCGTAGCGGTGGGGTCCATCTTCAGAGTCACAGGCAATGCTGACGATGGAAGATATTCCTAGTTATCATAGCCGTCCTGTGGTCCTTCATCTTGGTAGTCTCCTTCATAGTCTGGCCATAGGGATAGCCAGGGACAAAAGCCATGAGTACTCTTTAAGTACTCGCAAACTACCACTAACAAGTAAGATAGTTGTAGTATGAATTCTATCTCTAAGTTTATTGGTAAAGTTAAGTTTGAAACCTAAGCTGAGTTCAGAAACAAAGAAAGATAAAAGAAGTTTGAAAACACCTAAGTGGGAACTTAATTGTCATGGTCACAACTCTGTTGTGGTCAAGTCATGTCACAAATCATTTCATAAGTTATTTTGAAAACATCTGACAACGGAACAGTATGGCCACTCCAACTGTCCATAACCGCGGACGCGGCTATTCAAATAGTTTGACACTCTGCAGAGGTGGTACACTTTCACCACAAGATTCGATACATCTGTCAGGGATAACCCTGAATCATCATACTTAGTATGCAGATAATCAAACATAACCTTTCCTTTACACACCCTAGTATAAGCACCTCTCCTATGAGCATGGCCTCCCAACCATGACCATCTGTCATCTTGGGCACTGCATAGGTGGACAACATTGAGAGGTAGCCTCAGCTCAAACCTCTCCCGCGAGGGAACTAATACTAATGCATATAAACTTCCGGCTAAGCCTTACCCAATTCAGGTATTGTGGTTGTACGGTAAAATTGGAAGGGTATTGCATTCGAACCCAACCATCAGTTTTGTAAAAGGGGCTAAGGCTCATGCCTCAACATTTTCATCATCATAAACCATTTGTGTTTCTCAACACATGTCAAAACATCTCAATAGAATGACTCATCATTCCAAGGTTTTCACAAGTCATTTTCACCAAGTATTCCCATCTAAAGTAAATCAAGTTTTGGGTTTTGTTCCAACTACTAAGTTAAGAGTGTTCACTAAGGTGGGATGCTAATCTCAATCTCATGCCATAGAATGACATCTAAGTCTAACTATATAGGTCAAGTTTTATACTCTTTATGCTACCTTCAAACAAGTAAAGGGCTTTGGTAAAGTAAAGGAAGTAAAGCTTGTAAATAAAACTGGGAGTAGGTATAAGTCAACATGGTATAACCAAAGCATGCCTAATGCATCTTGCTTAGGTCATCTTGTTTGATTCTAGCTTGGTAACAATAGCTTGCTCAGTTTACTTGAAGTGCTAGGCTTGCATTGTTAATGATGGCTTGCCTTGGTTGGTGCAGTGGTTGAAGTTTTCTTCCTCCTCCTCTTGGTAGAACTCCTCCTCTTCGTAAGCTTGGTCAGTACTATCGTCTATAAATACATACGGAAATACACAATCACCAAACAATACTTAACTAGTCTACTTAGCACACTAAGGCACATATTTGATGATCTAGTATCATCACAAGCATCACAAGGTTTAATGAACTAGTTTCATTCTTTTTATTTGAGAAAAGTAATTTCTACTCATTGAAATTAACTAAGATTTAATATTCTCCCATTAAAATATGGGATCATGTGGACACATGTCATCACCACATATTCTAACATATGGGAATGTGATTTAAGGGTTGGATCATATTTTACTAATTTGAAGTTTAATAATTAATGATTTAAAGTGACTAGAAATGCCTATATAGCATTATTTGGTACTAGTCCAAAGTCACTGCATGCAAACCTTAATATTATTATGTATTCAGATAGGTATGGTTAAATGTGATTATTGAGAGTTGGAATCAACTCAAAAGCTATTATGGTTGATTTTTGAAAAATGTTTGAATGTGTAAAAGCTCCTGTCTTGTTGTTTTTACTAGGAAAGATCCCTAACTCTAAATGAATTCAATCCAACGGGCTTGGATAGATCTTTTCAGTAGCTTTCTAACAAAATTGGAATCACTCAATTTGGTTCAGTAAATCTTCCTGAATTGATTTTTGAACTAAGGGAATAGAAAAACACTTATTTGAATTTGTGGGCTAGCGCGGGAAAGCTAACGGGCCGGCCCAGTGATGCTCAGCGGCGCAGAGGGCGACTAACAAGGGGGTCCGCATGTCAGCGACACTTAAAACCCGAAATGGTATCGAGCGATCTAGGCCTCATGATTATAACGCGGATCAACGGCTCACGGTCGTCATCAACGACGGACTCGTCGCCAGCGAGACCGAACCCTAAATGGCCGGTGGGGGTCTACTGCGGACGTACCAGGGCTCCAGCTAGGGCGGCAAGGCGGGCAAACGAACTGGTGGACGACGGCGAGCTCAGGCGAGGTCGCGGCAGGGGCTGCGGTGGACGAAATCGACGAGCACTTCTCCTCCTCTACAGCGGCTTCCTCCGGTGCAATTCCGGCGAATGGCGGCTCGAGTGGCTCCGGCGAGAGAGGGGAAATGTTCAGTGGAGAGAGGGGAGTGGAATGGTGTGAAGAGATGGTGCAGGGGAGGTCTCCTTATATAGGCCTGACGGTGAGACCGAGAGGCATGGGCGCGGCTCGTCGGTGATGGCGAAACATGGGGGCTACCGGCGTGGCGAGGTAGGCGGACGGTGGGTGGTCTGCTGGCGGTCATCTACGGCGCAATGGCGTGGCTAGGGGCGGTGGCATATGGTCGGGAGCTTCACGCGCTCTGGGGGACAGAGGCGGTGCTCGACATGGCTCCCGACAACTGTGGGTGTGATGGTGCCTGGCCGTGTCTGCGGCGTCTGGGGTCAAGGCGGGCGCTGCGGGATATGGTGTCAAGGCGCCGGTCTGCGTGTTGGCGGCGATCGCTGGCCTCAAGGCCGCTTCTTGAGAGTGGTCCAGGGGCTAGGGTTGATCGAGGGGTGGACCGTGGGCGGCGGTAGGGTTAGGCAGAGCTAGTGGACATGCTGGAATGGTGCAGCTCGATCTCTGGCATGCTTCCCGCATTTGGCCGGCGGTGACCTCATTTGGGCGGCGCTGCACTAGTGCTGCGGGGAAGGGGGAGGCTGGTTGATGGCTTGGTTGGACTCAGGGGGGACAGGGGGAGAGTAGAGAGGGTCCAATGGGGGACAAGGGCTTAACTAGCAACAGTATTAGTTAGGACATTTGATCTCTGCCTGCCACCTGTTCGACACAATGGCCGCATGAGAGAAATTTTTGAATTTTGAGCTGATTTTTGGTGGATGCTTTGATGTGATGCTTGGTAGACTGTGGTTGCTAGGATTTGTTAAATGGAATTCATTTGAGTGGTTTTTGCAAAAGTGTGATCTATACATATGAACTACATTCAATTTTCAAATGTTATTTAAATTTAGTGTTTGAAAGTTTTTGTGATGAAGCAAAGTGGGCCTTGGCACATCACTACTTGTACTAGCAAGGGGTGCAAAGAACCACAATTGTTTCTGTTAAGATTTGAGTTCTAGGAATAGCCAAGGTAGGCTATGTGATTAAAATGGCACAAATGACCATTTCCTTATTTTATTCTTTTTGATTTCTTTTTCTTTGGGATTTGCTTGGGGATGATCTAGATGATGTTTAATTCACCTTAGAATCATTTTACAATCAATAGATCACTCAAACATGGCAATTCAAAACAACTCCTATTTAAATGCACACAGATATGAATGCTTAAGGATTTTTAAATAGAAAAAGTTTTTGTTAACCCTCAATTGGGTAGGTTTGATCTTGATCACTTGGATTAAAATTTTGGGATGTTATAGTGGTGCACACTAAGGGAGAACACAAGCATTGGTAATTTTTAACAGGGATCATCTTATTAGGCTATCGTCGAGTATCTAATACTAGCACACAATAAGATATACAAACAATAACATTGAATGTAAATGCGATGTGATATGGTCCTTCACGTCGTGATCTCCATCCCGCGTCACCGGATTCCGGTGCCAGGGTTCCGATGCTGTAGACACCAGGGTACCGGTTCCTTTCCGGCATGGTAGTTCGTCACCTCCGTGACTATCTACTACTACTTCGTAACATGGAGTAATCACCTTACCTTTGCCACAACCATATCACAAAGCAACACCCCCTGCTAAACAAAGTTAGACGCCTCTACTTTATTTTTGCATGTTTTACGTGGCTGAATGGGCTTTCGCACAAGAACCGTTCTTACCTACAAACTTTCACCACAACGATGATCAAGTAGTTGTCTATACTACACCCCCTTTGGGGCCCTCTGTTGCAAATGGCATACCAACTAATGCGAGAGAGACAGACACCCCCCTAAGCCACTTTATACGGTACAAGTCATATGTCAAGCGTGGACCAGTCTCGCTAATGAACGCGTAAAGTCGATTGGGGGCCGCTTCATCAAGCATTACTGGGGTATACACAAGTACACGTGGGAGGGTAACAACTAAAATATCAACGCCCACACGCTACATCTCGTGTGTTCTACCCGTACTAGCATTACTACGCATAGATCTAGCTCTGATACCACTGTAGGGGTTCCGCGTATGAAAACAATAAAATTTTACCCTATGCCCCTGAACCCCTGATGCTGCTAGGACCTATCTATTAGTAATGCAGTAACGGGAGGGGCTTTTCGCAAACTTACCCTTGAAGACCGAAAAGAATTTTCAACGCTCAGGAAAGCGTGGTTGATGTAGACGAGCTGAAACCGACCTCAAGGTCGTGATGAAGTCCTTGCGCTCCTGTGGCTGCAACGACTTGACTGCCTCAAGTGTGACACCTCGCGGAGAGTTACACACTTCCTGTGCCTGATGATGACTCCCATTTCCCTGATCCAGCAGCAGTTGCGGAAGTAGAGCTCCTGGATCCGAATCCTGCAGCGCGACAGCGCTCTGTGATGAAGATGTCTCTTGTTCGCGCAGTCCGAACTTGGGACCATGGTCTCGAGAGAGAGAGATAATATCAACTGGAGGTCTCCCCAAAAGTGAGGAAACCTTTATAGAATATTGTGTGTATTTATCTGGCCAAATACCCCCACTATATATAGGGGGAGGGGAGGTACTACCTCCCTCAAAGTCCCGGGGTGGGAATAAAGGAGAGGGAGAGCGGGGCGCCGGTGGCCAGCCCTAGTGGGCCCCGTCTTGGGGTTAGCCCACCCAGCCACCCCCTTGCCCCTTCTCCCCTCTTACCTTTCCCTAATGGGCCCTCTTCCCTCCGGAATTGCCCCATTAAGCCTTTTGACCTTTAAATTGATTTTCTATTTTATTAAATAATTATGAATAAATTATTAAATCAATATTTAACATTCATTCACATATTATTCAATCTCCGTGGCTATGGAACACCTTCCACCTCCACTCCGGACATCCTCCAGGCTTACCGAAACCCTTCCGTTTTCTCTCTACTATTACTCGACAATTTTACCGATTCTGTAAACACTCTCTAAGCATCATCAAACCCTTAAGTGTGATACCCTACGGTTCGGGAACACTCCATACATGGTCGGGACACTCCCGTACCAATGATCGACAGAGGGACCTGGATGGCCATGTGACCCCTCTGCATTCCACGAAGATCTTTCGTCGTTTAAACCGGGACAGTCATGTCTTATTCCCTTTGTCACTCGATACTTGCATTGATCGAGATCTAATCAATGACATCACCATGTTGTGTTCAATCTCGTTACTGAACAATGCTACTTAACTCGTTCCGACAAGTGATATCCCTGTGATCAAATCACACACTGCGCAGCTATTGGATATAACTTCTCCGAGTGGGCCCTTGAGTATCTTCCCGTCACATGGACAGACAAATCCCGCTCTTGACATATATTTCCTCTACGGTTTCCTCCGAGTACCTGAACACACCTTTATAACCACTGTATTACCAAGTGGTGCTTAATGCTATCTAAGCACTCTCGGGAGACAGTGATTGATATAGCCTCACGGTCTAAGGAATAGTCTACGAGGATCCATTTCTAATCATCATAACTTGAACTTTGTGACATGATCGGGTCACGATGTTTAGGTTGGGTATTGGTTCATCATCTCATTCTTGGAATGAGATGACTCCATTTCCAACTGGCATAAATGTCACATGATCAGGAAACATGATCATCTGTTGACCAATGAACCAGTGACTAGAGTTTCCCTGGGAACCCCTGGTTGTTTATATATCACACGTGTATTGATGTTTCCTCTCAATACAGTTATAGCATGATATAAAACTTAATCATAAAATTTATGAAATATGATAATAATCCTTACTCTTATTTGTCTCTAGGGCATATTTCTAATAGTTAATCTTTTTATGCACTTTTTTATTGTGTGGTAGTCGTAATAAATAGGGTCATCCCTCACTTAAAATTATCAAGTTTAAGAAGGTGTTCTCCCAAAGTTAGGCTCCACATAACATAGGCATCGAACTGGTGTAGGACACCACATGGGTGCACCTAGAAACATTCATAGCGTGGGTGTGAAACTATCACACATCCGGTGTATTGTGGTTCCCTTGACATACTATCTAGAAAATTTAGAGTATGGAACACAAGAATCGAAAGATTAACAAGATACATATAGAGATGTGATTGGTATGTTTACCTACTAGTTCTTACTCCCCGATATGCAATATAACATTGATATTGGGATAGCAAAACGCGGATCTTAAATCACTAAGTATCAACCATGAGGGGATTTGATTTACGTAGGAGCTACATAATGGTTAATATGTTAATTTGAGTAGTTCATTAATGATGAAACAAAGTACAAGTGAATTTTCATAGATCATAGTAGTCATTGGCATCCTTTATTTACCTTGCACGTAGCTTGTTAATTGAGATAGAAAACTGTAGATATCTGGTAATTTTTTTTATGGACTGGTACCGTATTGTTAGTCACAATTAAAGATTAAGTCTTATTGCAAACTTTTGGAAAACCTCATATGCTCCATATGATTTAGTAAGTTGTATTAATTCAAGAGCAATGATTCAAATTTAGTATCTAGTATCATACTTGCCTCCATGAAACTTGATCTTGAAAATTTGTTTTGAGAATCAAAGTGTTCTAGGAGCTAAAAGATTATTTTAGAAACAATCAAGGAGTGAAAGATATGTTAATATCTAAAACCTGTTTTGATTACAAGATGATTGAGAATTATTTGGTGTGATAACATATATGCTCGTAATGTATGAGTGTATGCAAATATTGGAAATGCTAGGCGCCTCAGTCATCCAAATTTTTGGGCACTGATCTTATTCTCATATCCCTCCTTTGAGCTACAACAGCTTCATCATGAAGTAGTCATGATGGTATGGATAAAAGGTATGGGCACATTGATTGCTATACTTAAATATGCTAATAATACAATCTGTAAGAACACTAGTCATGTGATGATCAACTTCAAAAGTGTAAATCCAAGGGTGCTAGTACATGACTAACACGCCTAGGATTATGTTCCACTCAAGGTGACGCCACTATTGGTGTTGAGAGCTTCTTCCACAAAGAGAGGAAAAACCGAAAGAGAAATTGCAAAAATTGTATGGCGGAAAATAAAGTCTAGAAATATCCAGCTCAGGAGTATATAAAAGATAAACAAGTTATTGATGTATTCTTTGCTAGTTAAACAATGTAATTCTTGGGTATTGGATACCGGATTGGTTGGTATGAAATGTCATACAAAACAACACAATGTTAGAACTACAATGGCCTAAGTAACTAGAGAAAGGATGTGGTGATACACGTTGAGAACAAAATAAAGTGTTATTTTATGTTCATCATCGGATTCTTACCTAGCCTTTGAGATTTATTTTAAGAACTTAGTAGTCGTTACATAGTTCCGGTTTTATAAGAACAATGGTTGTTCAACTTAAAATTGTGCTCCATAGTATATGGATTATCATAAATCTTGATGGTGACACACATCATAACGCTCGCACTAAACGCCACAAGGCTTATGGTTTGAATTTCACTTAATTGTGACACCTCTATTTAAGTCATATTAGAAATAATTGCAGGAAAATCCATGTTGATGGACTTTTGGATTCATTTGATTTTGAATCATTTGACATTTGTGAGACTTCTCTAAAGATGACTAAAACTCCGTTCATAGGCCAAATGTTGAATCGGCAACTAACTTATTAGGTATCATACATGTTGATGTGTGTAGCCCATTATGTGTAGCCATGTGTGGTGGATTCTTCTACTTCATATACTTTCATGAATGATTTGAGTGGATATATATAAGGGAATATATATTTCTTGAGAAAGAAGTATGAAACATTTGAAAGAGTCCAAATAATTTCAGCATGAAGTAGAAAATCATCATAATAAGAAAATCAAGTGTCTATGATTGGATCATAGAGGGTAATACTTGAGTTACAAGTTTAGCAAGCATATGGAGAGTTGCAGAAGTGTCCATAACTTGCGGATACCAAAACACCATAGTATGATGAAGTGTTCGAGAGACGTAATCCAACCTTTTCGGACATGGTTAGATCAATGATAAAATAAATAAAAACATGTTGTTTTTATTTTCGTGGATTATGCTTTAGAGACTATCGCTTTTACACTGAATAGAGCACCATCATAATCTGCTGAAATGACACTATATGAATTATGGCATGAGAAGAAACCCAAGTTGCCTTTTCTTAAATTTTGGTATGCTAAGCATATGTAAATTTTTTACAAACCAAAATCTAATGAATGCATGTCCGTAGGTTATCCTAGAGTAACATCTGGGAATTCCTTCAACTATAAACCATATGCACAAGTGTTTATCACCATGTATGGCATATTTATCGAGAAGAAGTTTCTCGCGAAAGGTTTAAGTGTGAAGACAACAGAACTTGATGAGGTTGTATAACCTAAGAGAGATGAGCAAAGTAGCACATCACCAGAAAGAGTTCCGGAGATGGTCATGGCGCATGAGGCTCCTGTGCCTACAAAATGATGTAGTCCCGAAAATCGAAGCTCCTATTGAATCGCATAGGTCGAAAACTATTATTGTTGGACAATGATGAACCTACAACATACGAAGAAGCAATGATGGTCCCTAAGTTCGTTAATGGCTAGATGCCATAGAATCCAAGATAGTATCTGTGTATGAAAATCAAGTTTTGAGCTTGATAGACCCTCGGCAAGGCATGATGCCTACCAATCGTAAATGGATCAATAAACAAATAGACATGGATGTGTATATCCATAAAAGGCTTGATTTGTCTAAAATGAGTTTACCACAAAGTTCAAAGAGTTAACTACAGCAAGATTGGATCTTCCGTAGTGATGCTTAAGTCTATAGGTATTATTACAGCAACCACTACATATTCAAAAGTTATAGTAGTTGAATAACAAAACAATGTTACTTTTCAAGGAGTGTGACCAAGGACGTGTACATGACACGACCCAATGGTTTTGTTAGTTCAAAGGATGTTAGAAACATTTTCAAACTTTATTGGTTGGAGTTGGCATCACGTAGTTGGAATCTTCACTTTGATGAAATAGTTAAAGAGTTTAGTTTCATCAGAAGTGGTGAAGATGACTATGTGTTTACAAGAAAGTAAGTGGGAGCGCTAAGACATATTTCTAATACTTTATGTGTATGACATACCGTTGATTAGAAATGATGTATCTTTTATTAACACAATTAAGTTTTCATTAAAATTGGATTTTGTGTGAAAAATTAGGGTGAACCACATATTGGGCACCAAGAATCTAGGGTGATAGATTTATGCGCCTAGTAAGGTCAATACCAAGAAAGGGTTATTATCGCATGGTAGACACCATGATATGTACACATCCATATATGTCCTATGATCTAAGTGTTACAAGCATGTACTATAGTGATGCATATGATGATCATTGGACAATAATAAGAATATCCTTATGTACTTTCGAAGAACTAAGAATATGCGGAAATGACAAAACGGTTCATTGTAAGATGTTACATCGATACTAGTTTTGTCACAAATACAAATAATTTTTATCTCAATTAGGCTATGTGTTTAATATAAGGTGGCATAGTGAGCTAGAAAAAATTTCCATATTGGTTTTGGATGAGTTCCAAAGTTAAACATTATGATAGATACTACAACAAAGACTAAGTATATAACTGCTTTAGTAGTAGCAAAGGAGGGTGTTTGAGTCAAGGAATCCACCATTTAACTTGGTATAGTTCCAAGCAACCTAGTGAAAGGACAATTGATGTCGCCTAGAGGGGGATGAATATGCTTTTAAAATAATTACGGTTTAGGCTCTAATAAATGTAGAATAAACCTAACATTTAATTTATCAGAGCACAAAACCTAAAACCACTAGGTTTACTAAGTGCGCCAATAACCTATGCTAAGCAATACAAGCAACAAAGCAAGATATAATACTTCAAGCACGATGGCTATCACAATATAAATTGCATAAGTAAGGGGCTCGATTGAGAGATAACCGATGGATCCAGAGACAATGATTTTTATCCCGAAGTTCATTTCCAAGGAAGTTACTGTTGGGGTTCCGCGTATGAAAACAATAAATTTTACCCTACGCCCCTGAACCCCTGAAGCTGCCAGGACCTATCTATTAGTAATACAGTAACAGGAGGGGCTTTTCGCGAACTTACCCTTGAAGACCGAAAAGCGTTGTCAACGCTCAGGAGAGCGTGGTTGATGTAGACGAGCCGAAGCCGACCTCAAGGTCGTGATGAAGTCCTTGCGCTCCTTTGGCTCCAACGACTTGAGTGCCTCAAGTGCGACACCTCGCGGGGAGTTACACACATCCGGTGCCTGACGATGACTCCTGCTTCCCGATCCAGCAGCAGTTGCGGAAGTAGAGCTCCCAGATCCGAATCCTGTAGCGGGACGACGCTCCGCGGTGAAGATGTATCTCGTTCGCGCAGTCTAGACTTAGGACCACGGTCACGAGAGAGAGAGAGGGGGAGGGAGAAAATATCAATTAGAGGTCCTCCCAAAAGTGAGAAGACCTTTATTAATTATTGGTGTGTTTTATTTAGCCAAATACCCCCACTATATATAGGGGGAGGGGAGGTACTACCTCCATCAAAGTCCCAGGGTGGGACTAAAGGAGAGGAGGGGGCAGCCGCCAGCCACCCTAGTGGGCCCCGCGCGGGGGCTAGCCCAGCCGGCCACCCCCTTGTCCCTTCTCCCTCTCTCCTTCCCCTATTGGGCCCTCTCCCTCCAGAAATTGGCCCATTAAGCCTTTAACCATTTAAATTGATTTTCTCTTTATTAAATAATTATGAATAAATGATTAAATCAACATTTAACATTCATTCACACATTATTCAATCTCCGTGCCTATGGAACAACTTCCACCTCCACTCCGGACAACCTCCGGACTTACCGAAACCCTTCCGGTTTTCTCTCTACTATTCTTCGGTGATTTTACCGATCCTATAAACACTCTCTAAGCATCATCAAGCCCTTAAGCGTGATACCCCATGGTTCGGGAACACTCCAGACATGGTCGGGACACTCCCGCACCAATGATCAACTGAGGGACCTGGATGGCCATGTGACCCCTTTGCGTTCCACGAAGATCTTTTGTTGTTTGAACCAGGACAGTCGTGTCTTATTCCCTTTGTCACTCGATACTTGCATTGCTCGAGATCTGATCAATGACATCACCATGTCATGTTCAATCTTGTTACTGAACAATGCTACTTAACTCGTTCCGACAAGTGATATCCCTGTGATCAAATCACACGTTGCGCAGCTACTGGATATAACTTTTCCGAGTGAGCCCTTGAGTATCTTCCCGTCACATGGACGGACAAATACCGCTCTTGACATATATTGCCTCTACGGTTTCCTCCGAGTACCTAAACACACCTTTATAACCACTGTATTACCAAGTGGCGCTTGATGCTATCTAAGCACTCTCGGGAGACGGTGATTGATATAGCCTCGCGGTCTAAGGAATAGTATACGAGGATCCATTTCTAATCATCGTAACTTGAACTTCATGACATGATCGGGTCATGATGTTTAGGTTGGGTATTGGTTCATCATCTCATTCTCAGAATGAGATGACTCCATTTCCAACTGGCATAAATGCCACATGATCAGGAAACATGATCATCTGTTGACCAATGAACCAGTGACTAGAGTTTCACTGGGAACCCCTGGTTGTTTATATATCACATGTGTATTGATGTTTCCACGCAATACAGTTATAGCATGATATAAAACTTAATCATAAACTATATGAAATATGATAATAGTCCTTACTACTATTTGTCTCTAGGGCATATTTTCAATAGTTACGTCTCTGTTGGAGAGGTGCGATGGCGCAATGCTCTCTGAATGCCGCAAATGGCTCACCTTGATGTGTCGTGGCTCAATGCTCACCCAATGCCACACAAGGCCTCACCCCAAGATGTGAAGGCAGGCAACTCACCGATGCCACGATAGGCTCACCCTATTCTCTCGTGATCTCACCACAAAGGCTTACTCACAATCCACTATGGGACACACTGCACAACTTAATTAAAAATGACCAAAAGAACTAGTGCCCATAAAGGGTAAGAGGATCCCCTTTTAAGGGCTCCCAGATCTGACCGTTTGGGTCAAATCGTGCCTAGACGGTAGTACCGGTGAGCCACCAGAAGTTTCGGTCAGCCCGGTTCCAACGACTCGAAATCTGCTAAATCGACCTGGTTGTACAGGTCAGAAGTTCCGCCTGACCAGGTCTAGAACTTCCAGCCGGTACTACCTGACATGGGTATACCCTACATGTACTCGAGCTTGGTATATACGGTCCAAATACATACAGGCCCACGATGTCGCCAAGGGCCGAATAGAGGGACTCGAGTAACCTACGGACTCTCGATTGCTTGAAGAACAAGAAGAAGCTAAAGATAGAAAGATTAAAGGGAAAACCCTAACTTGTAACCGACTCGACCTGCTACCCGAGACCTAGCCTATCTATATAAAGGCTAGGAGGGGGCGGCGAGAAGGACACACGCAACCCTAGTTTCCACAACCTTCGCCAGATTACATCTGCGCACCATTGTAACTTTCGACTCCCTCGATAATTCCACGAGCAGACAAGCAGGAGTAGGGACCTTTACAAGGCCTGAACCTGGGTAAATCCTTTGTCCCCTGTGTGCTTGTTTGCTAGCCGATAGATGTCTCCAGCGCTCCCTCCTTCTCCAAAACCCAAGTCCATAACAATGGGCATTGACGAGTTAAACCCTCGTCAATTGGCGCCGTCTGTGGGAATTGGGAGTGCTAATGTTGCGGCTTCTTCGGCCCCATCAACTGCGATCTAAAAATCTGCAACAGCGGAGATTCATCAGCTCTTCGGCGCCTTCGACTTCACCGTCCACACGCCGGCCACTCGCCCGGCCTTCGAGTCCGTGGGCGACGGAATCAGCCTGGCGATTGGGAGATTCCGCTTCCAAGTTGGTCAGATGGGCACGCTTCGCATGCCTGATCAGCCGACAACATCGGCGATTGCCCCGGCATCATGGTTCCCTCCATCGATCGGCACCCTCAGCGAGCTCAACGCTCCGGCGACAGTCGAGCACACGGTCAGCGACAGCAGTCGCGACTCCGATCTAAGCGATCTGGCCACTTAAGATGGAACCTATGGTTCCGGATCTGAAAGTTGTGGAAGCAACAGCTTCCCCAATCACTTCATGTGCGCCGTCATCAACGCAGGCGACACCTACGCCAATCGCGGCAACGGTGGTAACACCGGCAACGGTACCGATCCACCCAATCGCGGCAATAGTGGTAACACCAGCAACGGCACTGATCCACCTAACGCCGACAACAGTGGCAATGGTGGCAACGGCGGTAACGGTGGCAACGGAGGAGCAGTCAAACCTCCTAGCATGATCAACGAGCAAACCGGCGAACGTGTCGTGATCAGGCTCAACGAGCAAGAGTGGGATCGCTGCCGCGAAGCCCTACGAGGTGCACCTCTACCCTTCGGCTCCCCGCAGGAACTGCTGATGGGCTACCACTAGCTCCTAAAAGAAGAATTCAAGCGCCAAAAACAAGCAATCGCGCAACTTGAGGCGCGTAAAAAGGCAGCAGACGAATCGAGCCTTCGTCGTGCTGGGCTCTCCTCCTACGGAGGATCCTCCTCAAGAGGCAACGAGTACCTCGCCAAGAAGAGGTAGTCGCAGATGGCTCACCTCACCGAACAAGAGCGCATAGAGGCCGCGAAAGTCCTCGACTTCGGCTCTATAACAGTCGACACGAGAGGCAACGTGGTTCCCAGGACACCGCAAGCCGCGGTGACAGCAGCCACCATGTACCTCCTCAATAACCAGCCGCCAGATGGAGATCCTCGAACGGCCATGCACCGATCTACGATCGCGGGCTTGGGGCTAATCGAGGCTGCCCTCGACAAGGAGCCGGTACCAGACCCAAAAAAGGGCAAAGCGCTAGCAAAGCGCTACTCCTCACCCTCGTCCAGCGATGACAGTCACGACCTGTCTCGACGCTGCCACTCACGGCGACACGATCGCGACTACGATGCACGCGACGACCTCACACAATGCAAGATCGACAAGTCAAGGGCACAACGTGCTCGATCGTTTGACTCAGAAGAGGAAGACGGGGAGCTCTGCGGCGCCAGATGCTTCAGCAGAGCCATTAGGCAGAAGCGAATGCCTAAAGGGTTTAAACTCCCATTAGAGAACCCGAAATTCCATGGTCTACAGGACCCTAAGATCTGGCTGGAGGACCACATCTCCTCCGTCAGGCTACACCGAGGTAGTCGAAGTACTGCCATGCAATGCTTGCAGCTACAGCTGCAGGGTGCCGCCCAGGCATGGCTCAATAACCTTCCACGCGGATCCATTCGCAGTTGGGATGATCTGGTCTATAGCTTCGTGTGCAACTTTAAGGGCACGTACAAACGGCCCGCCTCAGTCGAAGAACTGAGATGCTACCAGCAAAGATCTGGCGAATCGCTGCGCTCTTACATCCAAAGGTGGTCCATCATCAAGAACTCCGCGGAGAACATCTCAGAAGACCACGCGATTGATGCATTCAACGGAGGTGTTCGCCGCATGGAACTCAAGGAGGAGCTAGGCCGCTCAAATCCCTAGACCATCGACCACCTGATGGAGATCGCGAATCGGTGGGCCGATGGAGAAGATTCAGTGAAGAATCGTGTTCACTCCGACGAGGAGGCAGAACTCGAACGCAGACGCGACCGCCGGGGCAAGCGTCGCATGCGCATCTACGACGATCACGATGACGTCAACATGGTCGTAGACGGCTACGCCGATAGACGCGACGACAACCGCAACAGCGGATACCGTAGCGGCGGATATCGCGACTCCGGGAAAACCACGCAAGTGTGGCAACACCGCACTCGCGATGAGGCACCCGCGACCTCCATCGAGGACAAACTGTCCGGGCCATGCACGGTACACTTCTACATTGACAAGCATGATGGCAAGAGAAAGTCCAGCCACCTCCTCAAGGACTGTCGCGAGTTCCTCAAGCTACACGAGGGATTGGTTCGGATGAACCGCAACACAGTCGAAAGAGGCTACAGAGCCGCTCCAGGCGCCATGGCACATGGCACACCACCACCACCACCTGGGCCACCCCCGAACGGAGCTGCATCAGAACAGCACCACAGAGGTGAACCGTACCCACGGGCCATGGGTACCATGATGATCCAAAAGGGGCGCCCCTCCAACAGGGTGCAAAAGGCCATCACTCGCCAAGTCAACTTGGCCACGCACTCACCACCATCCACCACTGAGTACCTCAGTGGCAGCGAGTCGTGCATTACCTTCGACAAACACGACCACCCGCCTCAAGTACCTCGCCCAGGTCCTTGCCCCCTCGTACTCGAGGCGCAAATTGGAGGCTTCGACATGAGTCGTGTCTTCATGGATGGCGGAAGCGGCATCAACCTCATACTTGCGATTACCTTGCGACCAATGAGGATCCCTCTAACCTGCTTGGAGGCATCGGACACAACGTTCCACGGCATCGTCCCAGGGAAAGGCGTATACCCCCTGGGCAAAATTAACCTCGACGTCATCTTTGGCACGCCAAAGAACTTCTGGCGCGAGCGCATCGACTTTGAGGTCGTCGACTGGCCCTCACAATACCATTGCATCCTTGGGCGCGTCGCATTCGCCAGGTTCATGGAGGTACCCCACTACGCCTACCTGCAGATGAAAATGCCAAGTCCCAACGACGTCATAACGATCAACGGGAACTTTGAGCGATCTGACGCTTGCGACAGGGAATTCAACAGAATCTCCCAGTCCTTCGGCATGCAGGAGGAACTCGCAAGACTGAAAGAGACGACGACAGACAATAGTCTGCCTCCCTTGGGTAGGCCAAGTTCACCTGATCTCTCCTTCGACTCATCCGTGCACACAAAGAAGGTGCAGGTCCATCCATCGGATCCCGCCAAGACGGCCCTCATCGCCAACAACTTGAGTCCCGCAGATAGAACTTCGCCGTCAATTCCTCCGTGATCACCGGAAATTTTGCATGGTGTCCTGCGGACATGCCAGAGTTCCTGTGGAATTCGCCGAGCACGCACTCAACGCCAACCCCGACGCAAGGCGATCAAGCAAACAATCAGGTATCGAGCCACGCAGCGAGCAATGAATGGAGATCAACAGACTCCTCGAGGCCAAGTTCATACGCGAGATCAAGGAAAGCACTTGGCTCGCCAATACGGTGCTGGTACCAAAAAAGGACACAGACATCCTACGGATGTGTGTGGACTTCACTTCTTTAAACAAGCACTGCCCAAAAGATCACTTTCCGCTGCCACGGATCGACCAGATCATTGATTCCACCTCGGGATGCGAGCACCTCTGCTTCCTCGACGCCTACTCAAGCTATAATCAAATTCGAATGAAGGAGGAAGATCAGGAGCAAACAGCGTTTACAACACCCTTTGGTGTGTTCTGCTACAACACAATGCCCTTCGGGCTAAAAAACGCGGGAGCCACCTACCAGCGATGCATGCAGGCTTGCCTCAAGGAACAGCTAGGTCGCAACATCCAAGTCTATGTCGATGACATAGTAATCAAGACCAAAGAGGAAGCCTCTCTAATCGACGATTTGCATGAAACCTTCGCCAACCTCGGTCGCTACCGGATCAAGCTCAATCCGGACAAATGCGCCTTCGGCGTACCATCTGGGCAGCTACTCGGATATCTCATCTCCGCAAGGGGGATCGAGGCGAACCCGAAAAAGATAAAAGCCATACTGGCCATGGAGAAGCCGAAGAACATAAGAGGCGTCTAGCAACTGGCTGAAAAAATCGCGGCCCTCAGTCGATTTATCAGTCGGATGGGTGAAAAGGCACTGCCCTTCTACCAGCTCCTCCGCAAAGCCGAAAAATTCGAGTGGACCAATGAAGCGCAAGAAGCATTCGAAGATCTCAAGCGCCTGCTATCCACCTCGCCAGTACTGGTGACTCCACGAGAAAGGGAACCACTGTTGTTGTACATCTCCGCCACCAACCAGGTGGTCAGCACAGTGCTCGTCGTCGAGCGAGCTGAGGAAACAAAGTCCACGGCGTACAATGTCTGGTATACTACCTCAGCGAGGTCCTCACGCTAACGAAACAGCGGTACCCGCACTACCAAAAGCTGGCGTACGGCATCTTTATGACCGCCCGGCGACTGCGCCACTACTTCCAGGAACACCCAATCGTGGTAGTCAACGACGCCCCGTTGGGACATATCCTCAATAACCCCGACGCCACGGGGCGAGTTGCGCTTTGGGGGATAGAGCTGTCTCCACGAGACATCACATATGAAAAGCGCGACGCAATCAAGTCGCAAGTGCTCCCTGACTTTCTCGTGCACTGGATGGAGAATCAACTCCCGGACAAACCAGATATGTCCTACCTCTGGACAATGCACTTCGATGGGTCCAAACGGAAAGACGGAGCAGGCGCAGGTGTCATATTGACATCACCTCAAGGGGACAAGCTGAAATATATCCTGCGAATGCAGTTCACAGCCTCAAACAACGAGGCTGAATACGAGGCCCTGTTGCATGGGATGAGGATGGCAAAAGCTTGTGGCGCCAAAAGGCTCATCATATATGGCGACTCCAAATTGGTCGTCAACCAAACAATGCACGAGTGTGACGCACTAAACAAGAACATGATCGCATACCGCGACCTCTACGACACACTCGAAGGAGACTTCAATGGTTGCAAGTTGCGACACGTAGGTCGCGAAAGCAATGAGGAGGCGGACGCACTCGCCAACATAGGCTCTACCTGCGCCCTCATACCACCTGGGGTATTTCTCGAGCGCATATGCGAGCGCTCTATCTAGCCAAAGGCCGCAGAGAAGAAAACAAGCGCAGCAACGGACTCGGGGGCTACGCCACCCAATGAGCCAATGGCACTCGACGACTTGGAGCTAGACATAGGACTCGAGGGACCAATGAGCGTCATGATGATTGAGCAATCCTGGACGCAGCCGTACATTACGTACCTCCTCAGCAAGCGCCTACCCGACGACCCGACAGATGCACGGCACATCGCGCGGCGCTCCAAGGCATTCGCCGTTATCAACGGCGAACTGTATAAACGCAGCATCACAGGAGTGCTACAACGATGTGTCTCCATGGCCGACGGAAGAGCAGTTCTCCTTGACATCCATGATGGGACCTACGGACACCACGCTGGCAGTCGCGCCCTCGTCGCCAAAGCTCTACGAGCTGGATTTTATTGGCCCACGGCCATGCGCGACGCCAAGGACATAGTCCAAAAATGCAATGCTTGCCAGCGATTCGCGGACAAGCCACACGCACCAGGTGCAGAACTACAGCCTATTCCATTGGCCTAGCCCTTTGCACAATGGGGGCTTGATATGGTTGGCAAGCTGCCAAGGTCCTCGCGCGGAGGCTACGTCTACCTCTTGGTGGCAGTCGACAAATTCACCAAGTGGATCGAGGCCATGCCAATGACCAACCAATCATGGTACAGCGCAGTCAAGTTCTTCAAGTCCATCGTCTATCGCTTCGGCGTGCCGCACAGCATCATTACCGATAACGGGACAAACTTCACATCCAAGGAGTTCCAAGAATTCTGCGAGAACCTGGGGATCAACATCAGCTACGCCTCAGTAGCGCATCCATAGACCAACGGTCAGGTGGAAAAAGCAAACGGGCTCGTCTACAGCGGCATCAAGAAGCGACTCTTGCGACCACTCGAACAAGCGGCAGGTTGCTGGCCAGATGAGCTGCAATCCATACTCTGGAGTCTACGTACAACTCCAAACAGCGCCACGGGCTACACGCCATTTTTTATGGTGCACGGAGTAGAGGCAGTACTACCAGCTGAGGTACGGTACAAAGCGCCGCATGTGGTCACTTACAGCAAACAAGAGTCATCCCTCGCACTCGAGGATTCCGTCGACCTCCTTGACGAAGCAAGGGAAATCGCCGCGGAAAGATCAACGATCTACCAGCAGAACCTGCGCAACTACCACAGTAGAAGGCTTCACCCTAGATCCTTCGTCGAAGGTGACTTGGTCCTGCTGATGAGCCAGGGCATCTCAAGCTCGAGTCCCCCTGGGAAGGACCGTACGTGATTACAGAAGTAATCCCAGGTGGCGCCTATCGCCTTAAAGATCTAGAGACAGGAGTCGCATGCTCCAACCCTTGGAACGTCGCACAACTGCGACGCTTCTACCCCTAGTCGTTTTCTTTACTTTTACATCGCAAATAAGGCTACTCAGCCAAGGCTACTTAGCCACACATTGTACTTCGTACTATTCCTCAAATAAATAAAAGCTAAGTGCCCTGAAACTCTGTGTTCTCCTTTACTTTATCAATTTTCATACTCGGGGGTTGCGCCACCCTATACACATATGTTCTTCGAACCAAAACCCGACATCCTGAGTAGCTGGCACATCAATCGAACCCCTCAATACAAACTCAACCCAGCTGCAACGCACCTGACAGGTTGACAAGGGAATGAGATAAAAGGATGGCCAGGCTAACGAAAAGGACTCGCATAGTGCAACGCACCTCACGCTCACAAAGCTCCTTATGCACATTCGACAATAAATTATATACAACATATATACGAACTTCACAACACAAGTACACTTATGTGCAGGATACATATTTGGCTACCCTTGCAACAAAAGAACATTAGTTTGTTCCTCAAAGAAGTCGACGATCTCCTCGGCTGGGCGGTCCACCGCCTGATAGTGCGGCACCATATTCCAGGAAGATCCTCTGGGTGGCGCCCGGTGGCAATGGCGGCAATATCCACGTCGAGGCCTGTGCACGCACCATCGAGAGGCGGCCTTGGCACCAGCTACCAATCGCTGCCTCACGACTCGCGAACCATGGACATCTTGAAATTTGGCAAGAAGAGCCAGTGAAGCAGCGGGCGTCGTCCAGGGGAACATAGCCCGATAAATGCTTTTCAAACACATGCGACTTCTTCAGAAGAGCAGCACTCACGATGTGCGATCCTGCAGGTCGCCAAGCGATCGCCGCGATCATGATCTACCCAGAAGTATCCACTCTCTTGAAGTTGTTCCTGGGTGAGATCATGAAGGCGGATGGCAATTCTATCCCTCTCCTCCTGCGGATGGCGCGCGCTAACAACTACACGAAGCAGCATCAATATCATGAGTACAACGTACCTCTGCAAGTGACTACAAAGGAAAAGACGAGGAAAAAGCAAACTAACCCTTAAACTGGTCGCCCAGCTGCGTCACCTCGCCAAGCAAATATTGCTCACGGGCGGCGGCTTTTTCAGCCTTCGACTTCCACACGTCCGTGCTACCACGGATCACGGGCAACTCACGCTCCAGCTGCTTAACGCGATCACGAAGTTGCGAAAGCAAGGACAGCTCCTCTACCCTGGAGTGCAGAGGTGCCACTGTATCTTCAAGAGATGGCGAGTCCTGGGTTCCCCCCACAGGATCACTTGATGTACCCTACCACAAAATCAAGAAAGAGGCAAATAAGGCGACCAACTTAGCACAAAGGCAAAAGTAACAGATGCATTCAAGATCAGCATAAAGTATTCACAAACACACTCGCCAGCAGGCATGTTCTCTGACCAAAAGGACAATTCATTAACTATTACAAAAAAGCTAACTACGGAGCAGCTGGCTTCTTCGACTTCGACGGCTTCGGGGGCTTCATCAAGTTCGTGGCAGTATCAGACGCCACTGACTTTCCGCCGGCCCCTGAGGCCGAAGCTTTCGCCGCCTTCTTCGCACGTTGGAGCTCCTCCGAATACTTGGCAATGGTATTTATCAAGGAATGGCCATATTTGGCACAGGCAGTGGCCAAAGGAGCGAAGACTACCTGCTGACCATCCGCACCAACAGTCATCGCCTTCGACACCGTAGAGGGATCTATCTCGACTCCGTGGGCTTGCACCATGGCGAGTGACATGCTCGTGCCAGCCACGCGGAGGGAGTTCTTGTAGGTGGCAGGCACACCCGGCGAGTGACTCTACCAGCTCGTCCACATTATCAACCAGCTCCACCTTTGGCAGTAACTCCTCCCGAAGGCGACTAAGGGTGACCTTGGCCTCGGACAATGTACTTTGGACAGTGGCGCTATGGTCTTCGACTGCAGACACCGCGCCTGCCAGAGCATCATCGCAACGAAGGGCCTGCGGGTCAAAGCTCAAATCGCCAGCATCTGCACAAGAAAACCCACACATGGATGAAATCTCTAGCGCCACCGGCAAAACTCCAGATGAAGAGAAGGACAACAATAAAACATCTATCAGCAAAGGTACCTGAAAGGGCCTTGGCGACTGAGAACAGTTGCTCTTCGAACAACTTTTCCCTAGCTGCAAAGGAGGCACGCAGATCCTCTTCGCGCTTCCGTGCATCATCACGAGCCGCGATTGCCTCGTCGCGCCCCTTCAAAGCCGCGGCTAATGTCTTTTCCAAGGTGGCGACATTGCGCAGTAAAGCGTTATGCTCAGCTACACGGCAACCAACAGTTGACTATCAGTCAACTATACCAAGAAGGAGGAGACGAAAAGAATAAGTGTAGAACACTCACTTTCGACCACGCGGTGACGTGTTTCTAGCATTGCATGCTGGCGACCAATCGCCATCACCTGCTCCGCCACTTGCGTGGCTGCCTTTACAAGGAGCTGTCGCACAAACAAGGAATCAAAGAGAGCAACAGAGAGCATCGACTGCCATATTAAAAGAAGGAAAGATATACTAACATGATCCTCCAGCGACTCTGAAGAAGTTTGCTGAACGGTCATCCGAGCAACCATTCGATGTTCCCCTACATGAGGAGAGCTCGAAGAGTTGTGCCCAGAGTGGGTCGCCGCCGGAGGGGAAGGAGCACGCTCGACCTCTACCTTGGCCCTTGAGGTGGCGACTCCCGATTCTTTCAAAAAGTCAACGTCGCCAGAAGATGACGACGCCTCTTGACTACAAGATCAAATCCACATTGAGAAATGGCAAACTCCAGGGCAAAGTCAACAAGAAGAAAACAGAAAAGAATGAATGATCTAGCAAACTTACCAGTCAAACTTGTCAAGATCAAATGTGGCCGCCGCCGACTCCGACGAAGACTCCTTGGGAAATCGCATCTTCTTGCGAGAAGACGGTGCCACAGCCCTCACAGGAACGGCTGGAATTGGCGACTCCGCGCCAACAGCCGTTCCTCCTGGAGTCGAAGGAATCGACGCGTCGGAATCCTCGCTGCGCAAACGCTTACGAGTATCCGGGCTCTCGGACTCGGGGGCTTCCTCTTCCACATTATAAGGGACAGTCGACTCAGACTCTTCCTCTTCCAAAGCTTCGCGAGGAATAATCCCCTCAGGGAAAGGAGGCATACAAGGCGACACCGCCCAATCCTGCATACAAACAGAACAAGTAAGCAAACAGAAAAACAATCGTGAAAATAAGCTACTGCGTAGCACAACTATACCTCAGGAGGAGGATTCGAAGCATCAAAAGGAGGAACAACTGGCTCACTCCGAAGCACATCCTTGACAGTGCACTTCGTGACCAGTCGAATCCTATTATCCACCTCACTCGCGGACATGCCATCGGCAGACACGCGAGTGGCATCATCAGCGTCACTCCATTGAAACATGGGATGGACTCTAGCTTGGAGAGGTTGGACGCGATGGCGCAGCCAAGTTCTGATAAGAGCGCAGCCTCCCTCTTCTGCGCCTATGCGACTTTCGAGGTCGCAGACGCGCTAATACAGCACGTCTGTCTCCGCGAGTTCGCCAGGCATAACTACGTTCTTCCAAGAACGCATCTTCTTGCAGGGAGTCGCTGGATCGAAGGGCGTGAGTCCAAAGTGCTCATCTTTGGCCTTCTAATCGCGGACATAGAACCATTTTTCTCTCCATCCCTGGATGGACTTGGTAAGCTTGATGTCGAAGTAGGTGGCGGATGGGTCGACATGGATGCCGCAACCACCTACGTCATAAACTAAAGAGCCAGATGCGGACAGACGCTTCAATTTAAACAAGCGCTTGAAAAGACCAAAGTGTGGCTCGATTCCAATCCAGCACTCGCAAAGGGTGATGGAGCAGGTGATGTGGAGAATCGAATTTGGGGACAGCTGATGGATCTGGAGCCCGTAGAAATAAAGAAGGCCCCTAAGAAAAGGGTGGAGAGGCAAGGAGAGACCGCGAATGACGAATGCGAGAAACATCACTCGAAAACCAGCGGGAGGAGCAGGAATGGTATCACCGCTGGGGACGCGCACATCGACGACTGCCGCAGAGATAACTCCATCCTGGCGAAGAAGACGGAGATCCGATGCCTTGATAATGGAGGGGCGCCATGCACCATTGGTCACGCGAGTGCCCGCGACCTTCTTCTTCACGCCGGCAGCGGCGCTGGTGCCCGCAGCAGCGGAGCCACCCTTCTTCTTCGTTGCAGCGATGGTGGCCGCGGAATCAGCGGCAGCACCTCCTTTCTTTTTCCCCATTGCGCGGCGGCGATGAGAGTGCAGAAAGTAGCTTGGAAACGAGGGAAGGTGGTCCAGCGCCATGGAGGAGATGAGCGCAGGGAAAAGCAGAAGAACAGCAGCAATGGCGATGGCAGCAAGGAAGAAAGAGCGCAGATGGAAAATTACCGCCGCAACACCGCTACTTAACCCCTGGGAGATGCAATCCAACGGCTGACAAAAACCCTATTGGACGCGTGGCACGCATCGCGTTGGACACGTGGAGAATAGGAAGCACGAACCGTCCCCCCACTTCTACTATTACGCGCGGAAATCGAGGAGGCGCAGTTAAAAATAAGATTACGCACGCCCAGTCAAATCAAAGTCAGAAAGTGGGACCCACCGCTAGTCACGTCCCGTCAAACTCGCTCACGCGGGCAACTGAGATCATACAAGCGTCAGCACTGATGTCATCAAGGCTACACAGTGGAAAACTTCGACTATTTTTAGTCCTTGCTGGAGTCTTCGACTCCACCAAGCACTCGGGGCCTACTCCCATAGGGAGCGCTGACCGCGCACCCTACGACTTTTTCTTTTCTTGTTGCAGGAACATGGACAATCACAAAGCAAACCCAACCACTCGAAACACAGTTCGATTACGGACATGGGTTACTCCCATAGGGAGCGCCGGAAACAAATTGATTTGAAACAAGCGAGCAAAAGACGGCAGATCGTAAAAGTGTTTAGTCCTGCACGAGTATTCGAAACAAGCAGCAAAAGACGGCGAGTCGTAAAGTGTTTCAGTCCTCGAGTCTTATTCGAAACAAGCAAGCAAAAGACGACAGCAGTCGCAAAAAATCTTTAGTCCCTTCCTGAGTCTTCGACTCAACCAGGCACTCGGGGGCTACTCCCATAGGGAGCGCTGGTCGCGCATCCTATGATTATTGGCACAAAAATTGTGTGTTGATAACATCCGCACTCGCAACCCTTGGCGACACCGCCTCACAAATTTTCCCTACAAAGAGACTACGTCTCCTGGGACGCCCGAATCATCTCCGCAATGATAAAATTCGGATGCCGCGCTTACGACGTGAAGGTAAGACCAGAATAAGGCCTGGCAACGCATTTAACTACGCACTACCAGAAATGTATCCGTGCCTACAGGCACGATGAACATGCCTTGACGGACGCGTCGAGTGCTCACACCCATATAACTGGAATTCGACTCCTGTAAGACCTCCGCGGCCTGAGTAGAATTACACCAGCACTTTTCCGAATTCGACTCCGGGGACTCGAATTTGAGTAGATTGTGTTGTTTCACCCTAAGGTGGTTAACTGATACCGATACTTTGGTTATATCAGGCACGTTTATCAACAATCCCTATGACACAAATAAAAGCAATCAAAATGTACTCATTTAGGCACTCGAAGGCTTCAAAAGTCCCCAGTGGAATCTGCGATTCCACTGGACACTCGGGGGCTACTGACATGGGTATACCCTGTAGGTACTCGAGCTTGGTATATACGGTCCAAATACATACAGGCCCACGGTGTCGCCAAGGGCCGAATAGAGGGACTCGAGTAACCTACGGACTCCCGATTGCTTGAAGAACAAGAAGAAACTAAAGATAGAAAGATTAAAGGGAAAACCCTAACTTGTAACCGACTCGACCTGCTACCCGAGACCTAGCCTATCTATATAAAGGCTAGGAGGGGGCAGCGAGAAGGACACACGCAACCCTAGTCTCTACAACCTTCGCCAGATTACATCTGCGCACCATTGTAACTTTCGACTCCCTCGATAATTCCACGAGAAGACAAGCAGGAGTAGGGACCTTTACGAGGCCTGAACCTGGGTAAATCCTTTGTCCCCTGTGTGCTTGTTTGCTAGCCGATAGATGTCTCCAGCGCTCCCTCCTTCTCCAAAACCCAAGTCCATAACAATGGGCATTGACGAGTTAAACCCTCGTCACTACCAGTCTACTATCGAACAAGTACCGATAAATACAACATGACCAAATAGAGAGATGACTGCGGGGTGTCACGGGTTAGGCAAAAGTGGGCTAGAATTTCCATCAGTACTACCGGCAGCAAAATGCCCGAGCGGTACTTCTGGTCAACTACCGACCCAAGTTCTGGTAAAAATGCATCAAAAACAGAACCGGTGCTAGGGCGTTCCCATGCTCACCGGAACTAGACCGGTACTTAAACCGATACTACCGGCACCAAAAGTGGCCTAGCAGTACTTCCAGTGAAGCAGCGGTGGTTCCGGTCAGGGAAAATCCAGAGAACCAAAACTACCATAATTTTTGCATCCGAAGTCCAAATAAGATGAAACCAATTTTGTTGGAAACATAACGACGAGCAGAAATATTGGGTATCACCATGGTAGAAAATACCATGAATATATATGTGAGATATTTCCCAAGATGTGGAGCTGGAAAACCTGCAAGATCAAATATGCAAAAAGATATCCAAGAGAAATCCGTTTTGATGAACTAGAGCTTGTTATAGAGATAAACACAAGCTCTAGTCCCTCACATGGACAAGATAAAAAAACAACCAAGAAAAATGATGCTATATATGCAAAGGTTTGAGCTCTCTCCAAAAGATACGATCGAGCCACTCACTTGAGAGCCCCTCTTGATAGTGCGGTTATCTATCCTAAACCCGATCTCCCAACACTACAAAAGATCGGTAAAAAATACAAACTATCAAGATTATACCTTTGCCTTGAGCATTCCACTTGAGCTTTATGTAGACGATCTTGTCTCCTTCAAGATGGAACACCTTTGTTGATTTCTCTTGCTCGCGCTTTGCTTGATGAAGACCTGCGACTTGATCCCACATACTCCATGGGGAAACCTCTTCTTTGAACTTGTCTTCATCACTCCATGGTCACCGAGGCTGACAAGCTTCAACAATGAGATCTTATAGAGATGGCGCATCTTGAGCTTGCACTTAATTTCTTGATGATGTCTTGAAGATAGCCATGAGGAACTCCATCTTCTTCTTCTTCGTATTATTATTATTCTACATGATTCTAATAGGCACAAAGCCCTTGGACATTTATCTTCTTCTTCTTCTACATGATTCCAATAGGCACAAAGCCCTTGGACATTTCTTATTATTCATTTTTCAATCTTGAAACCAACACATGGACAAAGCGACACCAATGGACAAATTCTACAAGTGAAACTCAATTCAAACATTAGCCATAGAGATTGTCATTAATTACCAAAACCACACATGGGGCACACATTCACTTTCACCTAGTACTATGAATATATATTTTACAACAATAGTGGCAACATAGTTCCAAACGAGGAACTAAGGTCCTAACAAAAGACTAAACATATAAAATGTCGTCTCATTTGAAAATGAGTGATGCATGAATACACATAGATATGAAAATACACATGGACCTAAACATGTCAGATCTGGTGATAAAGTTGACCACATGTAACGCGCTTGGACAACACCGGTATGCCATAGGTGTTGAGTGTGGAATTATTGACTAAATTATTAACTCTATTGCAAGTGGGACACTCAAGGAAATATGCCGTAGAGGCAATAATAAGTTGTAGTATTCTATATTTCCTATTTAATGATTAAGTTTATTATTTTGTGCTATAATTGTATTAGTTCTGGATAATGAGTATTTGGAGGAGAACCTTAATACATATGTTGAATTATAAACACCATTTATATATCCCTAGTATTGCCTCTAAATACTAGTTTGTATATCATCGATAGTCCCAGTTTCCTGGCTATGGGCAAATACATAGTGTTGAAGATTTGTCGATGATATATGAGATCGGGGTTATGGAGAGAACAACGATGATAGATAGACCTAATATGATATACCATGAATGCATCATCAATATTTTTATTGGTAGTTTCACATTACAAGTATTACCGTTACTATAAGATTGTTAGACCACGAGACACATATGAACTTGGATACGATATGTATGTGGCGTTATTCTTCAAACGTTACTTTGAGAATGTGTGATTATAAAGTCGCTCTTAGCTCTTAGTGGATAGTATGCCAATGTCTTATATGGTGTAGTTATGGAATTTCTCCTCCTGAAGATGGAGATATAAACTATAGGCCTATTCATGTATTATGATGTTCATCGTCATCTAGTCGGACATGTGATCAAGTAGTTGATCACAGGATCATAGATAATACAGGATGAGTAAAGATTATATGTCAGGTAACAAGGTGTCACATCCTAAGATTTTAGATATTGGGACTAGAAAAAATTACATTTGCATTGTATTGGCATGCCATCAATTGCATTCATGAAAATTTGGATTGTAAACACTAGTTTAAACCCCTATTTTGAATTATGAAAAAGCATCTAAAAAAGGAATACACATTGATTTGTGAAATCAATATTTTTAAATAGGAAAATTATTGCCAAAAAGGATCTTAGATTACCCTCTGATTTTTAGAAAATTTTAGAGACAAATTTTAGCTCATTTGGATTATCTAATAAAAATATATAAATGAAAAAAAGAAAAAAAGAAAAAGAATAAAAACAAAAAACTAACCTAATCCTAGCTGGCCAAGCTACCCGGCCCAGCCCCCAGCCTAGTTATCGCCCATGCATACCCCGCCCTTGTGCCACCGATAGGTGGGACCCACACCGCCTTCCACTTCCTCCAGATGAACTCGTGTTCATAACGGCCTCGATCGACCGAATGGAATTCCGATGAATTCGGTGTCGATTCTTCCTCTTCTGCAAAACCCCACCTCTACAAAGCCCCCCTCCTCCATCGCATCTCGTTTTGTCGCGAATTAATCAAACCCTAGCCACCGAGCGAGATCGTCCCCATATCGCTACCGCCGCTGCTTCGGTACAAGCTCAAGCTCGATGCTCTGTATCGTCCCTTGCCCCCTTTTACCTCCATCGTGTTCTCCTCTTCGGGACGCATCATCTCACATGTTTCCCCCTCTACACAACCTTGTGTCACCAGGGATTTCTCACCATCTTTCCTGCAAGAGCCGAGGAAGGTGCTGCCGCCCAGAGCATGGGAGCAAGGAGGAGGAGGCCTAGAAGCCACCAGAAGGACCACCGCACCCCGCCGACTACTCCGCCTCTGCTAGAGACCACTAGGATGCCACCCATCGTGACCATCTGTGCCGCCATCGCCGTCTGCCACCGCCCACCGGTGATCTCCGGAATAGTTTGTTCCAAACCATCTGATGCATGCTGGATGGCTCGGATTAGAAAAGATCCGCGAAGGGGTACCTTCCAATAGACGCTCTCCGCGTGGATCCAGCGTGGAAGCCGTGTCGACACCACATCGTGCCGCGTCAGCTGCTGCGTTAGCGTCAAAGAAAAGTCAGCACGGAATATTCCCAGGGGATATTCCCTTTTTGTTTGAAATTGAATAAATTTGTAGAAATGTATTCAACCTTGTAAAATTCATAGAAATTAATCTATAACTCCAAAAAAAGCAAATAATATACCATTGGATTCACAATTCCGTGTAGAATATTAATCTATAATTGGATACGACATTTACTTTAAGTATTTGTCATGATTATTTAATTTCTTTAATACTCTTTTTAGAGTAATTAATTCATAGAAAATAAACTGCATATCAAAAAATACAAATGATATACCCATGGATTCACAAAGTTATATAGAACATGATTCTGGAATGAAATTGGGAGTTGACTGTACATATAATTTTTGACATATTAAAAGTCATATTATAGTATTTTAATTCTAAAAAAGATCTGTAAAGTATTTTGACATGAATTTTTTTGCTCCTCGCTCTAAATCGAAGGATGTACCCAGTAGTATTTTCGTCAAGATTTAATCTTGTTGTTTACAACATGGGCTTACTATTTGGAGTAAAAGCCTATTAACAAGATCAATAAATTGTATTAAATGGTTTTGTTGCATTAAAGTATTTCATGCATGTCACCAATAGGTATAATGATCAGAGATCCTAAGTATGCTACTGAAAGTTGATTAAATTGTCATGCGTGCATTTGTGCTTTTTTTATAATTGTTTATGTGTTGCAACTGTATCGTGTAGATTGTGACAAGCGCAACGCCTGCTCTTGTGAGGACCGTACATTCGACAACTGCAGCCAAGGCAAGTAGATGCTATTTTGTTCATGAATTGCCCTACTATTTTCTATGCATATGCGGTGTATTTTGTAGATGCATGTATAGGAACTACTACCGCTATGTTATATTCTAGGCTATGTGGTAGGGATCTCTTATAGTTGAGCCACCGTAGGTAGATGTGCTTAGGTGTGCTATGATAGACGAGGGTTGGGTTACATCACTTGAAAGTTGTTTCTAAAGTATTAGTTTATGAAAACTAAAACAACTTAATCAATGAATATCCTGGGTGTGATGAGATTGACATTTTTTTGGTGGTCTAAATATGGAAAGGCACCCAGGTATCGAGAGAAATGATTGACTTCTTTATTTGGTAGCTTACATGTACAACCATGTGCCAGTAAGAAATGGATGGCTGGTTGGACTTAGTAGGTTGTGGTGACTCGAATCTATATAGCCAGAGATGCAGAATTTTGGTAGGTTGGAACGGTGCATGTCGGGTTTGGGGAACTACTTCCCAAACGGTCTCTTCTTGTACTACTACCTATCACCACACAATATGAGTGTGATGGTACGAGCGGGATGGCCGGGTCACATGGTAAAGTGCACAAACCCTTGCAGGGTGTCTAATCTAAGTACTTAGCTGTATCCCTGGTTATGTACAATTGAGTTGCTTGATATTGAGGTTATGACATGTTTCTCGCTCATCCTAATTTCCTAATTATCTTAATGTTGATGGGTTAACTTAATTGGGATCTTTATAAATAAAATAAAATTGTTTATGAAAGTAGGACAAAGGTATTTGAAAATACAAGCTATACAAAGCTCCACTTAGCCAAATAAGCATGTAGATGCTAGGTATATTTGTCTCCTTACTTAGCCCTACTTGCCATAAATTCAAAGTATTGACTACTCTGTGGCTGCAACAGTTTTATGTTGCAGGTTGTTCTGATTGTTCTGAGTGATCTTATAGGTTGCGACCCTCCACTCGATATTTATTCGCTTGTGGCACAATTGAAGATGGAGCCTATTATCTGTTTATGCTTCCGCATGCTATTGAACTATTTAAGCTAGCTTGAGCTAAGAGTTATGCAATAATTGCAAATTTTGGATCATTCGATGTAATAATGATGCACTATTATATTCTTTGGTATTCATCTGTATTGTGTGTGCTAGTGAACCGATTCAGGGATTGGCACTATACATAGAAACTCAGCCTTACCAGGCGAGGGTGTTACAAGATGGTATCAGAGCCATGTGTTGACTGAATAATCGTGACCTAGGATTGGGATAGGAAATCCATAGGAAATTATAAACACTATTTCATTCTATCTATTGTCTTCTTACACTTCTTTCTAGTATGTTCTTACCACTCCAATTCTCATACTCTTCTCTTTTAAAACATAGAAGGAAGACTCTCTCTAGCAATGAATCTGTAATTTATACTTATTAGATTCTTGTAATCCTTGATCTTTATTTTCTAATCTCATCTCATTCAAAACTTGTAGATGAACACTCGTGCGAGAGAGCGCAAGATAAAGAATAGTTAGATGATGTCTACCATATAGTTTTCAATAGGATTTCGTTTTGATCTAGCAATCGACAATTGCAAGAACTTGTGTGATAGTTGGTTTATTATGCTTAGGTTGTACTATTTGATACCTTAAAGTTTCAGAATATTTTTGAGGGATTTCATAATATATTAATGAAGGTTTTCATTAAAAATTCATGATATTACTGCTGTAGTTTTTTGCCTGACCTGTTGTACTGCGAGATTTTTCATATTTTACTGGTAACTTGGATTAATCTCATATTTTAGGATCTGGTTCGTAATTTTCTGTAATATAAGCCAAAAAATCAGAAAAAAATTCTGATTAGTTTAACATGCCCAGGAAAATCCTTGAACACTGTTGTAGTTTCAGGACCGATTCTGTCCATTGCTTTTAAGATTGTAGGTTCACCCCAAACGCTTTTTGATCAATAGAAAACTATTTTGTGGATGGTATGCCACTAAAACAAAACTTATGGAACATAAAACAAAATTATTTTGGTTTGAGTGTTGTCTTTTGATGATTGTTTGCTTGTGTGTCAATTGATTGTTTCATATAGTTATGGGTAGTAATACTTCTCTAGTCTTTCTATCTATAACTCGTCTATGTTGTCCCAACAGATGCCTTCCCATCATGTACCTGATGAAATCGCTCAGATCGTGGCAGCCTAGACTCAACTAGCACAGGTGATGACGCAGTTCATGGCAACCCAGAACAACAACAACAATAACAACAATGGGAACAACCAGTCCAAGGGACATGCTCTCACTAGATTTCTAAGACTGAGGCCAGCTAAGTTCTCCACTGCACCTTAACATATGATTGCTCTTGACTGGCTTTGTTCTATGAACAAGCACTTGGTGACTATTGGTTGTACTAATGCTGAAAAGGTGAGATTTGCTGCTCACTTACTGGAGGGATCCGTTGCTTCATGGTGGGACACATTAGATCACCCACCCATTGGACACTGTTACTTGGGCCATGTTCAAGGAAGGTTTCCAGACCAACCATGTCTCTTCAGGGGTCCTGAGCCTGAAGAGGAAGGAGTTCTGTAACCTGTGTCAAACCAATCGCACTGTGGTGGACTATATAGAGGAGTTCAATAATCTGTCTCGCTATGCCCCTGAGGATGTTGACACGGATGCTAAGAGGAGAGAGAGGTTCCTGGATGGTCTCAGTGATGAGATCTCGCTGTAGTTATTCATGGTTTATTGCCCAACATTTCAGGAACTGATGGACAAGACTAGAATTCTGGAAGGGAAATAACAATAGGTGGAAAGACGAAAAAGGAAGCATAACAATCACTCCTCATGATCGCACCACCGTGCTCGCACTTCTTATGATGGAGACTCCGTACGTCAGAAGCATGGAGGAAATGGACACAACGACAATGGTGGCAACGGACATCAACACCTTGGAGGAGGAAATGGCTATAATTTTGGAGGCAACAATGGTCATAACCACAACTATCAAAAGAATGATATTAGCCAAGTGACATGTTTCAAGTGCAACCAGAAAGGACACTATGATGATAACTTCCTGGAGAGGGATATTGAAGCTAGAGCCAAGCTAGATTCAACCACAAAGGCAACTGTGAACCACGTGCATGCCAAGAAAGCACTCAATAAGCCAGATCGTGTGACTGGTAAGTCCTTGAAATAATTTATGCATCAACCTCATAATTTTTTGATACTGGTGCATCATATTCATTCATATCGAGGCATTCATGGATAATAATAATTACATATGGAGTTACCTAGAGGATCTGTTAAAGAAAACCCACTAGATAAGAATTGATAGCTAGTACAAGATGCCACAATTAAATCCTAGAGACTGGTAGCACACAAATTTCCTACTAGCTTATTTACATTGGATTCACCATCTCAGATGGAAGAAGAAATCATATGTAGTCCAACAATTAGACTTGGAGAAGCCAAGTTTAATTCTCTTAAGGAGGTTAGCCTCAAGAATGTACCCATAGTATGGATAAGCTAATTGGAGCTTGAAATGATCTTCGAGGACACCACCCACACCTAATGCTAGACATTTCGAATCTCGAGAATGAGATTCATCTTAAGGGGGTTAGTCTGTCACATTCCAAGATTTTAGAAATTAGGACTAGAAAATTGCATTTGCATTGCATTGGCATGCCATCAATTTCATTCATGAAAATTTGGATTGAAAACACTAGTTTAAATCCCTATTTTGAATTACTAAAAAGCATCTACAAAAGGAATACACATGGGTTTGTGAAATCACTATTTTAAATAGGCAAATTATTGGCAAAAAGGAACTTAGATTGACCCCCTAATTTTTAGAAAAATTTAGAGAAAAGTTCAGCTCATTTGGATTATCTAATAAAAAGATATAAAAGAAATAAAGAAACTGAAAAAGAAAAAGAATAAAAACAAAAAACTAACCTAAACCTAGCTGGCCAAGCTACTACCAAGCCCAGCCTAGCTCTTAGCTAGTACGCTCACAGAATAACACGCCACGCAGAAGGCCCAAAGTAGTAGCGAAAGCAGGTCTGCCGCAACCACAGCCAACCCGTGTCCTCGCCCTTGTGCCACCAATAGGTGGGACCCACACCGCCTTCCCCTTCCTCCAGATGAACTCGTGTTCATCATGGCCTCGAACGACCAAACGGAATCCCGATGAATTCAGCACCGATTCTTCCCCTTCTGCATGACCCTACCTCTATAAAGCCCCACTCCTCCACCGCATCTTGTTTTTTCACGAATTAATCAAACCCTAGCCGTCGAGCGAGCTCGTTCCCATCTCGCTACCACCGCTGCTTTTGTACGAGCTCAAGCTTGATGCTCAGTACCACCCATTACCCCCTTTTACCTCCATCGTGTTCTCTTCTTTGGTACGCATCATCCTCACATGTTTTCCCCCTCTACAGAGTCTTGTGTCGCCGGGGACTTCTCGCTGTCTTTCCTGCTGAAGCAAAGGAAGGTGTTGCCGCCGGGAGCACGGGAGTAACAAGGTGGAGGCCTAGAAGCCACCAGGAGGACTTCCGCACCCTTCTGACCACTCCGTCTCTACTAGAGACCATCAGGATGCTGCCCACCGTGACCATTCGCGCTGCCGCCCATCGGTGAGCTCTGGAACAGTTCGTTCCCAAACGTCTGATGCGCGCTGGATGGCTCGGATTAGAACAGATCCACGAAGGATACCATCCAGTAGACGCTTGCCGCGTGGATCCAGCGTGGCAGCCAATCGACTCCACGTCGCGTCGCGTCAGCTGCTGCGTCAGCGCACAGTCAACACGGAATATTCCGAGGGAATATTCCCTCTTTATTTGAAATTGAATAAATTTGTAGAAATGTATTAAAACTTGTAAAATTCATAGAAATTAATCTACAACTCCAAAAATACCAAATAATATACCGTTGGATTCAAAATTTTGTGTAAAATATTAATCTATAATTGGATCCGACATTTAGTATAAGTATTTGTCGTGATTATTTAATTTTTTTAATACTCTTTTTAGAGTAATTAATTCATAGAAAATTAATTACAGATTAGAAAAATACAAATGATATACCCCTGGATTCACAAAATTATATAAAACATGCTTCTGGAATAAAATTGCTAGTTTACTATACATATAATGTTTGACATATTAAAAGCATATTGTAGTATTTTCATTCTAGACAAGATCTATAAACTATTTTGACATGAATCTTTTTGCTCCTGGCTCTAAATCGAAGTATCTACTCATTAGTATTTTTGTCAATATTTAATATTGTTGTTTACAATAGGGGCTTACTATTTGAAGTAAAAACCTATTAACTAGATCAATAAATTGCATTAAATGGTTTTGTTGCATTAAAGTATTTCATGCATGTCATTAGTAGGTATAATGATTAGAGAATCTAAGTATGCTACTGAAACTTGATTAAATTGTCATGCATGAATTTATGTATTTGTTTATGATTGTGTATGATTATTTATGTGTTGCAACTGTATCGTGTATATTGTGATGAGTGCACTGCCTGCTCTTGTGAGGATTGTACCTTCGACAACTACAACCAAGGAAAGTAGATACTATTTTGTTCATAAATTGTACTACTATTTTCTATGCATATGTAGTGTATTTTGTAGATGCATGTATAGAAACTACTACTGTTATGCTATATCCTAAGCTATGTGGTAGGGATCTCTTATAGTTGAGCCACTGTAGTTAGATGTGCTTAGCCATGCTATTCTAGACGAGGGCTGAGTTACATCACTTGAAAGTTGTTTCTAAAGTATTGGTTTGTAAAAACTAAAACAACTTAATCAATGAATCTCCTACGTGTGATGGGATTGCCATTTTTTTGGTGGTATCAATGCGGAAAGGCACCCAGGTATCGAGAGAAAATAATTGGCTTCTTTATTTGGTACCTTACATTTACAACCATATGCTAGTAAGAAATGGATGGATGGTTGGACTTAGTAGGTTGTGGTGACTCAAACCCACGTAGCCAGACATGTAGAATTTTGGTAGGTTGGAACAATGTGTGTCGGGTTTGGGGAGTTACTTCCCAAACGGTATCTTCTTGGACTTTTCTCTATCACCACATAATATTAGTGTGATGGTACGAACGGGTTGGCCGAGTCACATGGATAAAGTGTACAAACCCCTGTAGGGTGTGTAATCTAAGTACTTAGTCATGTTCCCAGTTATGGATAATTGAGTTGCTTGATATTGAGGTTATGACATGTTTCTCGCTCATCCCAATTTCCTAATTATCTTAATGATGATGGGTTAACTTAATTGGGATATTTTTAAAGAAAATCTAAAATTGTTTATGAAAGTAGGACAAAGGTATTTGAAAATGAAAGCTAGACAAAGATCCACTTAGCCAAATAAGCATGTAGATGCTAGGTATATTTGTCTCCTTACTTAGCCCTACTTGTCATGCATTCAAAGTATTGACCACTCTGTGGCTGCAACATTTTATGTTGCGGATTGTTCCAATTGTTCTGAGTGATCTTATAGGTTGCAACCCTCCACTCGACATTTGTTCGCATGTGGAACAATTGAAGATGGAGCCTATTATTTGTTTATGATTCTGCATGCTATTGAACTATTTGAGCTAGCCTTGATCTAAGCATTACATAATAATTGCAAATTATGGATCCGTTGATGTAATAATGGTGCATTGTTATATTCTTTGGTATTCATCTGTATTGTGTGTGTCAGTGAACTGATCCAGAGATTGGCACTATATACAGGAACTCGGCCTTATCAGGCGAGGGTGTTACATGGGGATAATCTAGTGTTTCAACTTGGGCTATGTAAAGTATCGAGAAGCAATGCGACATGTATCGAAGTAATACAAAAGGTTAACACGATAAAATAACTACGTGATTATAAGCAGGGATCACAATGTGCATCAAGGTACAGATGGTGATCATTGTGGAGGAATGGGTTCCGAACATGTCTGCATATATCCGAACCCATAGGATCACATACTTAAGATTTTAGCGGCATTTAGAATGTGAGTGTGAATGAAGTTGTAGTAGAGAAGTAATTCCAAACGTGTTTGGAAGGTCTCGAAATACACCGGAGGTGTCAGAAATATTGTCGAGAGTGTTCAAAATGAGTTTTGAGATTTTATAGAATGAGATAAGGGTTTAGAGAGTGTATCGGATGATCTTGGAATGGTTCCGAGAGGTCCCATATGATCCCAGAAGTGTCTAGAATGGTCCTGGGAGTCTCCTAAATGGTTCCAGGTATATATGGAATGTTTTAAAAGAACTGAAAGGTCTGAAAAGTTATGGAAGGTTCCGGAAGGTACAGGGTTGACACGGGCCATCTTAGGATGTCTGCTAGATTCCATAATTGGTGCAAACACATTTCCCCAAGGTACAAGGAAATATTTCCCACCCCAATTCGGATTGGCCAAAGGAGGTTGTTTTCTAGTAGGTTTTGGTTGACGTAAACCTACCAAAACTCGTCCAAACTTTTGGTCTGGGTCTTGGACGATCCAAGGGGCTTGGAGACCTATAAAAGGATACCTAAGGGCACCCCAAGAGGTGCACAAACCATGGAATTAGGCCTCCAAAGCCGTAGCACCCTACCATACCCAAAACCATAGCCACTGCCACACGCGCCACCCACCACCGTCTGCCGCTCCCTGCCATGCGCCGTGCTGCTAACTCTCTCCTCTCTCCACCTCCTCTATGATGGTGGATCTAAACCCTAGGGTGGGCGCGCCCTAGGTACTTATTCTACTATGACACCGGAGTGTTGCCCGAGTTCTACCTCCATTTAGATCTAATCTAGATGGGACTGTGGAAGTGTTGCCGTATCTTCATCGACATGTTCCTATTTCTACCATGTGCTTGATCAAATCTCGACACGGTGCCACTGATATCGTATGTGTGGATACCGGTAGAGGTTCTACACTTGGAGCACTTGATTGGGTGGATCTTCACAAGGAGAAATCGTCTCACAACTAATCGAATAGTTGTGGCAATCGACACACCGACTATTTTGACAACAATGTCTTCATCGGTGCATTTTCATGGAGCGGTTTGAGGGATAATACATCTCCTCGTGACTTGACAAGTCTTATTGCAGGGATCGGTGCTTGTTCAACTTCATCATCAACAACTTCTGCTAGATCGATCTTCGAGGGTATGATTCACTGCCACTCCCCTTGCATATGATCCTAGTTATGTGCTAGAATTTTTTCGTTTCTGTAGCACGTTCCCCAACACTTTCCACCAAATGTTGGCGTAGTCCTCAAACTCGAGAGATGCCATTACAACTTTCTTATCTTCGGAGTAGTTGTGGACAAGGAAGATTTTATTATCTTTGAGTTCACATTCAATATATGCATCCACATTTTCTTCTCCCTTGAACTTGGGCATAATGAATTTGATCTTTCCAAACTTGCCAGCATCATGCTCATGGTTGTTGTTGTGGCATTCTTGTCTCATGCTTACTTCACTTGGTTCTCGTGGTGGTGGTGTAGGACGAGGAGCTTGGTTGCCTCGCGGTGGTGGTGGTGGAGGAGAAGGATCTTTCTTGTCGGTGCTGCTGGTGAGGTTGATCAAAGTGGTTGTGTTGTTAGCCATGTGGCTCTTCTTCTTCATCGTCACTTGGATCCCAATCCAGCTCACCTTGGAAGTTACAAATTGGATTGAAGTTGTGAGGATGATGGTTCCATTGATCATTATTGGGATGTGAAACTTGAACAATATCTTGATTTGGTGGCAGCTCATGCTCTTGACGAGGTTGACAAAGTTCTTGTGGTTGTTGTTGAGGTAGGTCATGAGGATCATGGCGTCGATGATGTCTTGCTTGCTGCGGTTGGTAATCTTGTGGATCAACCGCTTGTTCATGTCGGTGATGAGCTTGTATTTCCCCATTGTGGTGGTGGGGTTCTCCATGCCGGGAGTGTGATCTTGAGGACTCTCCATGACGACTGGAGGAACGAGTACGAGACAAACTTGATGATTTTGAGTGATGTACACACCTATTGGATAGGTTGGTGATGGTGTCTTGAATGTCATACATTTGTCGTCTCAACAAGATGAAGTCGTTGTGGACTTCATCCAATCTTATCTCTATCTACTCAAATTGTTTGGGAGTTCCGTCTTGCAATCCCCAATGAGTCCATTGAGAAATGTATTGGTATTCACCATTAAAGTGTGGGTCATCTCCCGTGCTTGCATTGCTTGACCTAAACATTGTCTCACAAGACCAAAAGTATTACGGTGGATAATGACAAGAAAGGTGTATTCATATGTCTCACTATTGGAATAGTGTCATATTGGTGATAAGCCGAGGTCAACGGAAAATGCAAAACACAAGATGCACACACAAAATGCTTATGGTGGACGGTTAGGAAGGTGGATAACAAATGGAACAACTAGACAACAAGATTATGTAAAAAGGGGATAAAATACAACAAGAAACCAATGATAAAGGAAAAGGTTAAAAGGGTGATGAGAATCGACGACTAAACATACACGATGGAGATAAATGGGGCTAGGATGATTATGGAAAATGAGCAACAAATAAAATGGTCCTAATAACGACTAAGCTCGATGTCGTGCCAACACAAGGTGATCCATGGCTCTCTTGACAAAAGTCGAGAAGCAACAGATTTGTACACTTTCCTTGATTTATCTCGTGCTCTTGCTGACAAGCTTTGAGACTCTTCTTTGTATTGGGATACTTTTTTTGATTTTGTTCTCTTTTTGCTATGGAGTCAACTTTTGTTATTTCCTATGCACTATCACTATGAAAGAGCAAGCATACAATGCTTTGGCAAATACAAAATGATCTACTCTTGATAGGTTAGGTAACACATAAAGGAATAAAGGGTATTAACAAGGTGGTGTAAGTTATACCTTTGGTATGTGTTGATGACGAACTTGCAACCATTGGTGGAGTGAGATGTTTCGGTTCCATGGTGTCGTAGAGCGCGAGTGATGAAGTTGCATAAGCTTTCTGTTAGGTATTGATACGCACACGAAACACAAACAACAAAGGAAGTTAGCCAAAGCAGAAAAGAGGCAAAACATGAGGTGGAGGCCGAAGACTTTGGTATTATGGGATGGAGACTCCGGTCTTGAGGTCCGTTTACTTTTTCAGGCCGGAGACTCCAGTGTGTGATGGCCAGAGACTCCGCTCCTGCTCAACATGTTTGTGCTCGGGCAGAAATCCGAGCCTTCAAATCTCAAATCCATGGGAAAATTGTCCAAATTGGGTAGGGAAAAGTGTAGGCAAAGGTATACCAAGTCCAAAGACAAGTTTTCTATGGACCAAAACCACAATCAATCGTTAAAATAAGAGATCGATCCAAAGTAAATTTGGGGCTATATTTTTTGGTATTTTAAAATTTTGGATGGAAATCAATGAACAAAGTCAAATCCGTGGCAAACAAAGGTTGTTGATACCATTATGTTGTGGTTACTTGAGGTTTTACCATAGGGCTGTCCCAATCTTAACGGATTTGTGAGGGGAAAGTGAAGGGAAAGGTGATGAACATGATGAACTCAACGCAAGAGGCAAGGTAAAGATACAACCACACACGATTTCGGTTTCCCTCGTTGGCCCGGCCGAATCACCAACCTGATATAATCCACGTGGAAGATACCCCTAGGTAGAGATCCATGATGGAAAGATCGATTTGGAGTCGCTAGAATCTACTTGTGCTCCTCCTTCCTCGACCCCACCTCCGTGTGGTGGTGCCAGGACGCTCCGGGGCACCCCAAGTGTCGCCCTTCTCCCATCTAGTGCCTTCCCCGTCACCTCCACCAAGGGCGTTGCTTGGCAAATCTCGGGAGGCGCAGTGGTGGTGGCGGCCTTTCTCCTTGGTGGCGGCTTGATCTAACGTCGCGGTGACCGCTAGGACCAGTCCAAAGCCAGGCGGCGGCAGCCGACGAGATGGTGGTTGGCGACCGGGTCCGATCTGGGCCTAGATGGGATTGGTTGGGCCACGGTACGCATGTTGCTTTCTCCCTCTTCTGACGTTGATGACGCTCCAGGATTCACCACGTAGTTTGAGAATGATGGGTACTATGGCCTCGGAATGGTAGTGGTGGCTGCCTCCTCCGCTGGAGGGGGTCGACCGGCTGACTATGATAGATCTTTGATCCCATTTTTAGTACCGGCGGCGATTTGGAGAGGCGCAGATGCCGGTAAAAACCGTATTATGACCCCAATCATGGCAGGCGATGGTGGCGTCTTCTTGTTGTTACATTGTTGAAGGAAATGTCATTGTAGCTGGCATCTACCTTCTCGTGTTGCTCCAAGGGAAATCCCAGACCCGAGATGGTAGTGGAAAGAAGGTTGAGCGACTGCATCATTTTTGGAGCAGTTGTTGGATGGTGATGGAACGAAGGTTGAGTGGTGTGCATATACCTCGTCGACGATGGCGAGTCTCGATGGCGTGGTGTAACAGAGTCTCTGTGGCACACATCCCGTGATGGACTCGCACAGGACGGGGGCGTTGACTGGCATCGTGGTGGCATCGTCGACCAGGGTATGCGATTGTTTCCGGTTCCTAGCTGGTGGAGTGTCTTCGTTGTCTTCCGGGCACAGAGTGTCCCTGTTGACACGATTTTTCTCCATTGTCGAGTTTTTAGGTGTTGTGTGGTGGCTTCGGGTTTTGTGATGTATGTTCTCTGTCTATTCTTTGTTGATCATTTTAATAATAAAGCAATAAAGGTTGTATGCATATTTTCGATGCAGAGGCTAGGGGCTCGCACCCTCCATTTCGAAAAAAGAGACCCTATGGGAGAGATTAACACAATGGAGATCACAATATAGAAAGAACGTTCATACGAAGAGAGCCAACATTGGTCTTGATGTAGATCCAAGAGAGGTTCCCCCATGAAAAAGTGGAGGCTAAGACAATTCTACTCAATATTCATTCCAAGGTTTTTAGGAGGAGGTGGGGGCATATATATAGACCATCCACTTAAACAGAGGTACTAGGCATAAACAGGAAGTTCTGGACGAGTTGGGACGTTATATGGGCCAGACCCAGCTCTTGGCATGCATCCCCACTTCATAGGTCGAATTCTCTGGTGTGGGTAGGACAGAGTCTCTAGTCTAGGCTTAAGCGGGGCAGAGTCTCCGGGGAAGTCTCTGTATCTTCTCCGGACCAAGTACTAGGAGAAACACACTCCGGGGTTTGTAGAGAAGTCGTCAGGCTGGAGACTCCGGTGTTAGTGGACTGGAGATTGCAGTGTCGCAAGGGAGTAGCCGGGCCGGAGACTCCGGTCTCTTGGAGATGCCGCTTCTTGCGCATTCTCTTTCATGCTTCTTATTTGTGGGTCTTCTTGGGCATCCTTTGCAGCTCCTCTTGTCATCATGATCATGGGTATTGACCTAGTCATACGACAGGCATTTGGCTTAAGTAGAGTCTCATTCAAGTGAGGACTAATAGAGGACAAGAGATAGAATGAGTTCACCTTAGGTGCAATGGTTGGAGTAGCATGACGTGGTTGAATGGTGATTGCCGTATGATGGGTTGTAGCATGAATTGTAGCGACGAGAGAGACGGAAGAGGACGAGAATGAGCTCTAGACTACTGTAATTGATTTGATAGTAAGCATAGAGACCTGCGATTCTATTATACCCAACAATGCTCCACATCTTTACTATTAAAGCAGGGACACCGGTGTCAAGAGTCACATATCAAACAAATTGCATGAAAACTGCCACCGCACTCACATCCTCTCACCGTCATTTTGCGTCGCTCCCTAACAAAACGTCGGACTTTTTAGATAAAAGCGGTGCTTTCCAAAATGGCTAACAAATTTTAGCTTATACAACTAACAAAACAATAATGTAGCGTCACTATCTAGTGATCCATCGTTTTTCCATCATACTCCGTATATGGTAGGTCGCGGCCCCCACGATTTTTCCATGCCATACTAACAACATGGCCTTATCCGAGTTCTCGCGAATCCTAGTGCATTCATATTTTGTGTACATGAACAGTTCTCCAGATCTCGCATGGACCAATATCCACGAGCCCACGCTTACCCTCGAGCCTTGAAGTTCCCTCCTCCGCTTCGATGAGCTTCACATTGTTTCTCTGCCTCCTGGTCCTGGATGGGTAGGGAGGCCGGATCGATGAGTTTGCCTTCCCAACGGAGGAACAAAGGTGTTGTTTCTGCACGATCGCTGGCTGCGGTGGGGTAGGGATAGTGGTGCGCCGTTGTTTCCACTGGTGACCGTCATCCGGCTGGATAAATTGATCATGTGTTTGCTGTGAAATTACTTACTAACGTGCACGCTATTCAGGGCGCGGTTGGTAGCCCACAGCTCTTTTGGAGCTCGGTATGAAAAGATCACACATTTAAACCAACTTCATGTTTCATGCGTCTTATAACTTTTCATACAAAAAGATAGTTTTCAAAGAGATCCAGTTGCAACACGTAGCATCCTTCTAGTTGAAAAAGTTAAAATTCTGTTCTCCCGTTCCATTAAACTTAAAGTTCATGCATATTTTCTACATTGCTATGATCAATCATGGATGAACATTCTGCTCCACCACATCAAGAACAAACATTATCACCTTGGATAAATTGCAACCACAAGCAACCACAATACCCTGGTTTCCCGAGAAGATGCACCGTAATTTACATCTTGGCATGCTAAACGACCAAAGACTACCGACCAAAAGGGAGAATACGGCGTTTTCCTCGCCTCTGATTTGCTAGCATACTTCTCTGTGTCTACTACAATTGTTTCACTGTTGTCCCACCGTCCATGCTGATGTACCCCAGGATTCTAGAATTTGAAGAGCTTATTGTGTACTTTCAAAACTAGCCGGCACGTCAAGGAGACTCTTGTCGTCGTCCTGTGGAAGGTATCACTTAGATCAGAGCCAGCACGGTTATCTGCTTTACCTTGGCTGCAATCAGAGCTTAGATGCTTGAATTGTGGGCACTGCGAGATATTTGCAACCTGTAGAATGTAAATGATGCAGATTGTTAATTTGCTCATATTCAGTTTGCAGGGGGCAACTATTTTACCTTGTCTAGATTATGCAGCTCATTATCTTGTATACCATGCAGAAAGTCTGCAAATGTCATGCAAACATAAATAAATAACTTAACTTCAAGAGGTTCATCTAGCTAATTCAGAAAAGAAGCCATAGGGTTAACCTGTATAAGCCTTATCCTTGAATATTAACAGGCTGCAGGGCATTAGTAGAAGTGACAAAGAAGCGGGATCAGCTTCCTTTGAGCCTTCAACCTTACAGGAATCATTACTCTCCTGCAGTTCATTAGACTGTACGGTTTGGGGATATGTATGTTCGTGCCCTCTAAGCTTTCCATGGGGTGTGAAATCAATGACCACCGGTGAAGCAAGGGATATGATAGCAACAACAGGGAAATATGCAGGACCATCTTGGTGTGGCTGAAAGGTGACATTACTGTAACTGCACTGAAGCGCAAACCATAAGGTGTACCAGAGAAATGAACAGTAAGGCTTAGTGATTACTGACCATGATTCCTTGATTAGGATGATACTCATTAATCAGAACATGATTGATTGATGAAGAAAATAAACCAGTCCACTGGCAGATTCTGTCGGTTATCTTTGTCAGCCATGGAGGTACTGCAATTATTAGGCAAATGAACAGAAACTTACATGCTAAGAACTGATGTCTAATCAAGAAAAAACTAAGAGTGCGTAACTGTAAGTGCTCATCATATTACTAATTCCTTAAGAGATTTTTTTTTCCTTCTGTAACAACAACAAAATTCAAAACGAGGATTACAACTAAAAAGAAATATAACAAATGAGCAAATGGTAACAGACTTCATTCACATGCTTGTGCAATGCCCCAACACGAAGGATATCTGCCACTGGCTGGCGGAATGGTTGCTGATCGAGCATCTCAACCCAGGTAGTTGGCACTGGAGAACTGCATTACTGATTGGTGGCTCGATAGAATCAAAGACTTCAAGTTAGATGCGGAAATAGAACAAAGACCAGACAGTCACTGATACTTTTGACGATGTGGAGGATTTGGATGGAGTGTAACCGCAGGACTTTTCAGCAGAAATTACTCTGCGGTGACTGTGTAATTGTCCTAATAATAAACGAGGCAGCTTTGTGGGCAAACGTGGGATCTCCTGGTCTTGGGAGCTCTCATATCTGCTATTTGCCTTCCTGTACCTCCCCTCTTTTCTTGTCTTTCCTTTTCCGTGTTTCCTAGCTGTGTAATATCCCAGAGCTGGGATCAACCAACTCTCTCTTTGACACTAATAGAGCCCGATGCTGGTGGTTTCGTGGGGGAAAAAAAGATGTTAACAGATTTTGTTTCACTACTAGAAAGAGAGAGCAGATGATAATGCAAACTGTTTTTTCTATTTCTTTAACTGAGACCACAAGACGTTTTAATATGTCTCTATCTTAAAACAGAGATTTTGCAATTCTTTTGGATTACAGAGGGGGTAGAGATTATCTATAGCATGTTTCAGTTTACACGATGAGAAAAAACAATGCCTGCAAGGTGCAAGCATAATTGTAAACCATAAATGTAATGGGCCAAAATAAATATGATTGAAAAAACATACAATCTCTTGTGGGCGGTAAAAACAAAAGAGCAAAGGAGAACATTTGTTTGACTGATGGAAAGAGAGAACAGGTGATAATGCAAATTGTTCTTGTTTATCTTTCTAACAGAGAACACGTGATCTTCTTTCACGTCTCTCCCTCAAACTCTGATGGAGATTTCGCCATTTTTAAGGATTATTGAGGGAGCAGAGGGATCCAAATCTAGTTACCAGCATATTGCAACCAAATTATAGAGCAAGTACGACTCCCTGAAATACTACCGTAAAACCACACATGGAGGCAGTTCAGTTATGCAATAGCATGCCTGATCATGACACAGAATCCATAAAATTGGGCTAAACATTAGAATGTTGATGAGCACTCACATGCCTGCGGCAGTAGCCCATTCTCGTGCACCACTCCTCCTGCACAAGTCAACCAAACAATGGATTGCCAGAGCCGAACGGAAGGAGGAAAAACAATCAAGTATTTATGGGTACATCCGGCAAGTAAGACGATGCACACGCACCCCAGTTCTGCAGCCGCCGGTTCTTCAGAGTCTTCCACTTGGGCGCCGGCGCCTGGTAAATCTGCAACGGAGGTTGGGACCAGCGCATCAAATCATACGAACAAGACAGCAGAGAGAGAAACAAAGCGAAACCAAAGTAGGGGATCTGGCCGGTAGTATAGAGGTCAAGATTAGTCTAGTACATGGTGAAGGAGCTGGGACTGCTCGATCTGGGAGATGAAGTCGGGGATGTAAAGGACGGTGGGGATGGATCCGATGGCGTAGTCCCCGGGACCCCTCAGGGACAACGCCGACGAGGGATTCTCCTTCTTTTCCGCCGCCGCGCCTTCGGCCGTCCTGTCCGCCTCCATTGCTGCTTCGAGACGAGGAGACGAGGAGTCTATGTTCTTGCCGAGTTTCCGTGTGTGTGACTTTTTTTTTTTTGAGTAGATTCCGTGTGTGTGGCGAATAGCGTACTTATTTGTTGTGGCCGTAACTGTAGGCCCAAGGCCTGGCAATGTATGAGGCCTCGTTCGGACCATGGGTTTAGAAACCAGAGGAAGATAAATATGGATGGGAATAGGAATAGGATTGGGCAGAAAGAGCAACCTTAATTTTTTTAATAATATATTTTTTATTTCAAAAAATAATGCAGAAAATTTGACAATTCCGAATCTAGCGTGGCTTCGGCCTTGAGTAAGGTGATAAGTGGTAGTCTTCTTGGGCAAGGCCGATTGACCTGTAGGAGTGGCAGATGCCGATAGGCCCTAGAGAAAATGAAGTGAGGAGTACGTCGTTAATGCTATGAGAGAGGGTAGGTCGGCGGGTCATGTTGCAACCATCCTTGATGACTGCTACCATCTCGCCACCGAGTTCCCGAAGGCTATCTTCAAACACTGTCATCGTGAGGCTAATTCAGTTGCTCATGAGTTAGCCCGAGTTGCTAGAGGCTCGTGTGTGCAGGTGTGGCTAGATCATCCACCTGACTTTATTTCTACAATATTATTAGCTGATGTAACTTTGATTCTGGGTAAGTAATAAAGTGTTGTTTCGTAAATAAAAAAGTGAGGAGTTAGACCGGAATTAGACTCGACCCCAGTGAACCTGTGGGGTAAACTCCTCCACTCGTTTTGCTCAGTTCCGTCGTAGTTACATGGTGCAGATAGCAGAACGTGGCAACAGTATCGATAATCGATTAGCCACTTAGGCATGGGCTGCCATAATTTGGTCACAGTACTAGCTTTTTTTTCATTTTGAAATGTGGTCACAGAGTGTAGCTAGCACCGGCCCACTTATTTCTCTCGACTGATATGCGGTATCGAGGCCCGTAAATGTGACCGAACTGTAATTTTTTTTTGCTGTTTTCCGCAAAACGGTCGTCCTGTATATATTCGAGACGGGAGGACTCAGATGCGGTATACCGCATCGCATTTCTCTCCTTCCCCCACACGTAGAAACCCTCGCCGCCGTCGCCGCCCGCTCGGATTCGGGCCACCTCCGTCGTTGGCCGTCAAATCGCCGCCGCCCACCACCTCCCAGCCACCCCTCCTAGCCATGTCCGGCCAATCGTGCCGGAATATGGTCGGACGAGGCGGTGGTTCGCCGCAGCGCGGAGGGAGCTCTGGCGCCCAAGCTCCCGCGGCGTCGCCGAGCGAGGAGGAGGTGCGCCGGCGCCGGTCCGAGTAGGAGCGGGGCGCAGCACCCGCTCACGCACCCACTCGACCTCTCCGGTGTGGGCCGGGTTCGGGTTTGGGCCTGCCGCGCACGATGCAGAGGCAGGAAGCTCCCTCACGGTGGCGAGCGCTGGCCCGCGCCTCCACGCGTCGTCGCCACTGGTGCACGTGCCGGCTCCCTCTCCGCTCGATTGGGCCACGTCTCCGACGAAGACAGCGCAGAGGAGGACGACGCGGTCCACGAGGCGAGGTTCAATTCACTCGGGACCCTCGTCTCTGGCGTGTGGGAGCGCGTGAAGCGCCACCGCGGCGAGCGCGCCCGGTGAGTAGGTAATGTCTGTAGATGACAGGGCTAGGGCTAAGCTAGATGTAGGGCGCGACACCGATTTTTGTTGTAAATATGTAGATCTTGATGATCAAAACCTCCCCCGTATGTATGAATCCGGCGCCATTTGATGATTTTAAATATGCAGTTCCGTTTTTAGTGCATCAGTTTGACGCTAACTATTTTCGTACCGCATTTGCGGTATCTGCTAGAGATGCTCTTAGAGCAAGATTAATAAGAGACCCTGTTGCCATCTCTATCGTCCATGTCAACCTAAAGCCAGCATAAAACTCATTCATACAATAGACTAGCTATTAGAAGACTATTAGGTGGACTTTATTTAAGATTTAATTATACAATGCACGCATGCTATTGGGCCTAGCTGCGTGCAAATCTCCTTTATCTTGATCGTTGCGCTATAGCCGCCGCTAGATGAAGCATTCGCTCTTTTCTCTCTTATGTTTTCTTTCTCTTTCACCTAGATTTTTGAATGACATGGCAATCCTTATAGCCTGTTGGTTAGGCTTATTATACCTACTCTTAGGCATGCGGCTGATTGCTGTCGTTGGGGCATGGCATAGGGTAGGTCGCCAAGGCCAGTTGTCTTACGGGATGCTCACAGGTACCAGTCGTCTTACCGCATGCCGTGGTTGCGCTAGATTTAGAAATATCAATTTTGTGTATTATTTTCTGAAATAATAAAAATAAATGTATTATTTAGAAAAATTGACGTACTCTCTCTATTCCAGCTTAAAGCACATATTGAAAATCATGCAATTCTAAAATCCTCCACCTCATAAGAACATAAGCAGAGAAAGAGCCGGTCAGAAAATTAGTAAGGTTAAACTAGCCTTAATCAGAGAACGAGGGTCCAAAGATTTTCTATATGTGTCCTTTCAACCGGGACGGAGGAAGTATTTTGTTCGGTACACGGGACAGATCTAGGAAACAGTGCCAAGCAGGGCTGGGACGGAGCGAATGCAAGGCACGTTTTTCATGTCCGTTTTGCTGTTCGGGGACAACGAAGCCAAAAACAGCACCCAACAGGGGAATAAACCGTCCGCTGCTCTCGGACCGGCGCATTCGCCGTCCAAATCAGGGCATCGTTTTCTCTGGGACATACGTGGACGAACACGCATTTTCTCCATCTCATGTCCGACATGGTCCATTGTTAGCCACACGAAACTCCGACCTACCTCCATTCTCTCTTTCTCCTTGCTCTCTCTCCCCAACCCCATGTGTGGCATGGCCCGCTGCCAGCCACACAAAACTCTAACCTACCACCACTCCTCTCTCCCCAGTCCATGTACTCCCCCTGTTGGGGCTATCCTATTGGGTTCGCAGCATAGAAAACAAAAAAATTTCTACGATATAAACAACTAAGAACCAAGGTATATCTACCTAAATACAATCAATAGATGGATATACATCCATAGATATCTTACCATCAAAGACCGAAAAGTTTTTTTAACGAAATGATGTAGTCGTACACTTGTCGATCTCAATATCGAGTTGAAGTCTAGCACCACAAAGCAGAAGTGCATCCATGATTGCACACATGTCTGGTACTCTGACAACCTTCGAGTCCTCGCTCCAGCAAAGTAGCGGAAGCAGTAAATCCTTCCAAAGAAATCTACCGAAAACATGTACTTCGTTAATCCGAAGCCATGGAGAATATTCTAGAGGGGGAGAGAGATCTTTCACGAAGAGATGTGAAGTGATAGGAGGAGGAGGAGGGTGCCTTTTATAGGGGGAGGGCAACCCCTCAAATGGTCGGTGGCCAAGGTGGTTCTCCCACCTCTCCCTTCATTTATGTGGGTGGAGGCTCCACTCAAAATTCCACTCACATGCATTAAATTTCCACCAAATTTAATGCATCCTCATTTAATAAAACTATTTTATTTATTTTATTCAGAATTTTTTTTATTACTTTAATTAACAAACATTTGCATAAACCCCCTTGCAATACTTTGATATTACATCTGAAACCCTTTTCAGCAAATTGACCCGAAACAATTCTGGCATCCATCGAAATATTTCTAGCACTTTCATAATATTTCGCTGGTATCATATTTGCTCCAAATGGTGTCATTATTCCTTAAGTGTGTAACATACCACCTCTATGTGTAATAAATAAACAACATGTTAGTGAGCATTGCATACATGCATTACATCTGCACTTGGTTCTAATCGAGAGACAAAATAAAACCCTAGTTTTCCCCCTCTCTCAAATCAGTTCAAAATAGTTTTGAAATTCAAAAACTATAAAAGGTTTGGATCCCAAATTGATTATTAGGGCCCCTAAAATATTCAATACATTTATAAAGTCTCTTGTATTTCTGAAATATAAAAAATAGAAAAGAAATTGAAATACAATTGGAAAAGAGGAAACCAGAAAAAAAAAAGAATATCTGGAAAATAAAAACAGTTCCTAACCCTAACTTGGGCCAAAGCCTACCTCCTCTCTCTCTCCTCTTTGACGCTCACGCGCAGCAGCTAGTACCCGCTGCCCCTTGCTTCACCGCAGCCCAGCCTGGCCCAAGCGCAGCCCATAGCCGGCCCATACCCCTTCACTCGTCCTAGCATCGTATTTCTCCTCGCCAGTCGATTGACGAAGCTGCTCGCTGTCGATCTCCGCCGCCAGGGAACCCTCGCACGTCACTCTCCCCTCTCCCTTATCCTCTCCCGCCCTGGCCGACGAACCCTAGCCCTCGGTCGCCATCATCCCCGCTGTCTCCGGCCACCCCAGGCTCCACTGAGGCCACCGCTGGGACCGCCATCGTCTCCTCGTTCCTCCCCGCCAAGATTCGCAAGCCGTCGCACTCTCCATCGCCTGAATCGAGACCTACGGCCGCCGCCAGTCGCCGCCGCTCTCCGTCGAACCGTGCTCCGCCTCGCCTCGCCACCGGCCTCTACACGCTCTTGGTGAGCTCCTGCGTCGCTTGGAGCCCTTAGATCCGCTGTGAGCTTGCTGTATCGTCGCCGCCGCGAGCAACTGCAAGCTTCGCCGCCACTCGTCGTCGGAGAAGTCACTCCGGTGACCAATCCGGGATGGCGCCGCCACCGTTTGGCTTAGCGTGAAGCGCTGCGTCGAACGCGCCCCCTCCCGCAGCCCCGCATCGCCCCTAGCGCCGGATTCGAACCCCAGAAGTGTGCATCCCCATTGCTGACGTCATGATGCAATAAGTGTTTTTCTCTTTTTATTAAATGATTTTCTGAATTATTAATATGACATGTGGGCCTAGTCTGTCAGGGTTTTAATAATTTTGGAAATATTTTTTGAAATGATTAAATACTTGATATGTGGGTCCAGGTTGTAGGATATTTAATAATATCCAACAATGTTTAATTGTTTTAAAAATAATTTTAAAGTGGATTAAAAATGGGAAAAATCATAACTAATTCATTTTAAGTCAGAAAAATACAAATAATATATCAAAATGTTCAGAAAAATAAGATCTATCCAATAGACTCATAATCATGTATTGTTAAGCAACTTACATGACAAGTTTAATTAGGAGAACAAAATAACCCTTCCCATATGCATCCAGGGTTTCTCCGAATTAGGGTTTGGACCCCTCAAACCCCTTTTAAATTGCCAAGCGTGTCTTAGGGTGTCATTTTAATACAATTTAACTTGTCATATCATCATACTTGCTTGAGCATTGCATATATGCCATGTGTTGATCGTTGCTTCTTCTTTCCGGTGTTGGTTCTTTGCGAATAGGAACCGAGCCTGAACCTGAAGTCAACGCCACCGAAGAGCAGTACCGTTTCAATGACGGACAAGGCAAGCGTAGCCCCATCATTCTAAACCTATGTTTACAAAGTATTTCATTCTCGCTATATGCATACGATTCCAATGTGGTCTTTTGTTCAAGATAGAGTATCCTATCTGCTGCATGTTTTCCTTTGTACATGAAGATACCGATCCACCGCTTCTAGCATAACTAGGGTTGAGCTTATGAGCATTGCTAGTGCCATATTTCAGTCAAGCTTAGCCATGCTTAGTATTACAAGACCGATCCATCCAGATGATGCATCAGAGATGCGATGAACCTAGTTTGATAGGATGTTGAGATATGATCGGAGATGGTTAATAAACATGCTAAGGCAGGTATGGGAGGCCACGTTGGGTGTGGTTTTTGTAGTCCCATGCTAGCCACCCTTAGGACCTGAGTTCTCGCTTCTTGAACCAAGACGAGCGTGCAACCACACAGGGGTCTAGAAACCCCCTCGACTCACTAACTTGCCTAGTAGATTCCATGAGTCACATAGTTCGGGCGTTCCATTTGACATATGCATTCTGGTTGTTCTCGAAGGCGGTGTTGGAGGTGCATTCATACAGGTAGGTAAGCATGGCCGGGAACAAGAGAGGCACGACCTACGTAATCTTGATCCCCGCACACATCTCTAGGGACCGACTTTGGGACTTGACCTGTTACGGCGGCATCTCCTTAGGGTGTGACTCATGGTCTCGGCGAAATCAAGGTAAAGGTCGTGGTCAGCCACCCTTCCAAGGAAGAGGGCTAATAATTTGGCATTAAGAGTCATTTGGTACGTGTAGGTAAAGTTGTGCACCCCTGCAGGGTAATAATCTTTTTAAAAAACCATGTCCACGGTTATGGACGACTTGGGAACGGATTCTGTGATCATAGAGAACTATAACCTAATGATAAAACTTGGCAACTAACGAGTGTTCTGGAATTACTTCCTCCGGGTTCTTTGAGGGGGTATTCCAAGTTGAAAGGTTCTTAGATGATGATGAAGGAAATATGAAGGAGCTACAGTGTAGTCTTCTTACCCCTTTTGGAAATGTTCTGAGTAGACGAGCCTCTTCTCTCACTTGTTTTTAAACAGAGCTGGCTTTTGCAAAGTAACCACAGAAAGCCTTTCTAAACCAAGCATGTATCGTAGGTTAATAAGTCTTGCAGAGTACATCCTGTACTCAGCCTTGCCTCGTTGATGTTTTTTCTACAGATGAAGCTACTTCAACTGAAGGTGGTTTCTACATTGACGTCGATGAGTAGTTGGGGTTCCCGGGCAGCAGCCTAGGATCTATTGAAGGGTGGTTTGCTTATGTTCAAGGCCTCTTAGGCCCTTTGCTAAGTTTGTTGTTTAGAACAACTTATTTTCTTCCATTGCTTGGTGTTTGTTGGGTCTTCGACCATTGGTTTGCAATACTTGTATGCAGCTCTGCTAAGAGCGTACCTTAATAATGTATGGTTTGTATGTTCTGTAATGTTACCGAATTATTACCTGCACGCTTCGAGCTCGAGGTTAGGGTTATGTCAGATGAAGATCTGGTATTTTTCTAACCCTGATCCCGGGTTGTGACAGATTTTGGTATCAGAGCAGGACTGCCTATAGGAATCCCTTCTTACTGGTCGATGTTGAGTCTAGAAATTGTGAAAACTATTTGAAAGTTAAAATTATTTGCAAAAATCTACATAGGACTCTTTTTACTCCTTATCCAGGGTTGTTCTATTGCTGAGTTATCTTACCTTGTTTGGTTTGAAAGGTTTTCACTTCTCGTCTATCATTTCAAATTACTAGGATCTATGGGGTTGGGTTGTTCTTCTAGTACTCTGTATCTGGTTAGAAAGCTCAGAGTTTCCAAGATATACTCGGCATCTAAAGCATTGTTTTCAACCTTGCTAAGGGTGTTTGGAATTCAATTCCTTTCTTATCCTATGATTTTTTGGTATCATACCATATTGCATTCCATTGTTATGGTTTGTATTTAAGTTGGTAGCGTATACATTTCGTATGCTTGTTCTACTTCCATACTTGGTGTTATGATGTGACCTCAACTCATATGGTTGATTCTACCGTGACATTCGATATGGTTCATGTCATCTTTTGATGTATTTCTCTTGGTGATCCAATCTCATGGGTTTTGTTTTCTCCTCAGGATGTCTTCCGGTACTCGTGGTTCTGTTGGCCGTCGAGGCCACAACAATGCTGATGAGGAACTTCCGCCACCTCCCACAATGGCCGAGGTTCTCAACAATATCGAGACCAACCGTCTGAGGAATGAACGCCTTCTCGAGCGTGTGGCTCAGAACACTGAACGTCGCCCCGACGACTGTGTCACACTTGGGGATTTCATCCTCTCATTCCCTCCAATCTTCAACCACCCCAAGGAACCCCTTTATGCTGATGATTGGCTTTGCACAATTGAACACAAGTTTAGTGCTCTTCATGTTTGTCAGGATGACCGTGTCAAATTTGCCACCTATTAGCTGGAAGGTGAGGCTGGTGTTGGTGGGATGGGTATCTGGATATGCAAGTTCAAGGACATGTTGTTACCTGGGAGGAGTTCGTTGCAACTATTCGCGCCTCCTATATCCCTAAGCCCGTCATGGATCTCAAAGGAGGGGTTTTTTGGATCTGACTTAGGGGCGTATGGATATTGAAACATATGGGCGTGAGTTCACCCGCCTGGCTCATTATGCACCCAGGGATGTGACCAATGATGAAGACAAGCAAGATATGTTCCGTAAGGGACTTAGTCCTACAGTTCGCTATGAGTTGCTGCCTTTCAAGTTCAGAACCTTCTAGGAACTGCACAACAAGGCTCTTACCCTAGAGCATGGAAGGAAGGAAATGGAGGTTTCCCAGAAGCATGAAGAAGGGAACTCTCGTGCGTCTTCTTCTGGCAACAAGAAGCGTCGAGTCTTTGTTCCATACAGTGCTATGCCTCGTGCTCCCTATGCACCCAAGTCATCTGGCAATGCTCCCCGTCCGCCACAGTCAAATACTGGTGGAGCAAGTTATCATCCTCCTGCTGGTTCCTTCTCTAGAACTACCTGTTACTCATGTGGTCAGCCCGGTCACTACTCAAGGGAGTGTCCACAAAGAGCTGTTGGTTGCAATGATCAACCGGCGAAGAAGTATGATAAAGCTCAGGGTGCTGGACGTGGTCGCCTAACTCATGTGACTGTTGAAGAAGCTCAGGAAGATCCACGCGTCATTCTGGGTACGCTTCGTGTTAATTCAATTCTAGCAACAGTTTTGTTTGACTCTGGAGCATCACATACATTCATATCACAAGAGTTTGCGCAAACACATGATATCACCTTTGAAGCTATGCCTTCACCTCTAGAGATTAGAACTCCTAGGTCTCGTTGGCAGGCCATCTAGGTTACTCATGGGGTTGAGATAGATATTGGATACCAGAAGCTTCCCACTTCCCTCATTGCACTCAAGTCAACTGACATTGATGTCATTCTGGGCATGGACTGGTTATCCAAGTACCAAGCCATCATCGACTGCGCACTTAGGACTGTTACCATGACCTCCCCTGCTGGCATAACAATCAAGTACTAGTCTGATGGGCCGAAGTCGCCATCGGCAGTTTCTGTTCTGTTTTCGGAGTTGTATGCCATGGAGGGTATGGAAGAGTTACCCCCTCTAGAAGTTCAAGATGTCCAGGTAGTCTGTTATTTCCCGGATGTCTTTCCTGAAGAATTGCCTGGCATGCCACCTAATCGAAGTGTGGAGTTTGTCATCGAGCTGGTTCCTAGAACTGCTCCTATCTCTAAAAGACCTTACCGTATGCCCCTCATGAGTTGGTGGAGCTAAAGAAGCAAATTGAAGAGCTAGAAGGCCTAGGCTATATTCAACCTAGCACCTCCTCTTGGGGTTGTCCTACCATCTTTGTTAAAAAGCGGGATACAAATATTCCAAGATTGGTCGTTGATTACCGTCCACTCAATGCGGTGACAATCAAGAATAAGTATCCTCTTCCTCGGATCAATGACCTCTTTGATCAATGATGGCCCAAAATATATCGAGCTTGTTGGGGAATCCCAAGAGGAAGGTATGATGAGCACAACAACAAGTTTTCCCTCAGTACGAAACCAAGGTTATCAATCCAGTAGGAGCAAGGAAACACCCCAAAGGTGTTGCTAGGCTGAGCACTACCGGTGCTAGTAGCAACATGGAGACCTGCACAACACAACCACAGAACTTTGCCCCCAACTTGCGATGAGGTTGTCAATCTCACCAGTTTTGCTGAAAACAAAGGATTAAACGTATCGAATGGAAAGAAGTAATAGTTTGCAGAAAGTAAACACAAAGCAGTAAACAATTTGAATGTAGATTGAATGTAAAAGAAAGGACCGGGGTCCATAGTTCACAAGAGGTGGCTCTCCTTAAGATAGATAACATGCTGGGTGAACAAATTACAGCGGGGCAATTGACAAACATCGAGAAAGCATACAAGCATATACTAATCATCTTGACTCCCTTGAGACTTGATTGGGCATTATAACATTATACATAGACCGCCATCCAACTGCATCTATGACTAATAATCCACCTTCAGGTTATCATCCGAATCCCCTCCAGTATTAAGTTGCAAGTAACAGATTATTGCATTACGAATTGCGTGTAAAGTAAAAAAATACGATTGTTCTATGAACAAAGGATTGTTGTTTTCTCCCTAGTAGCAACAACACATCTAGTACCTTAGATATTTCTGTCACTTCCCCAGATTAGTAGAGGCATGAACCCACTATCGAGCATAAATACTAACTCTTGGAGTTGCTAGCATCTACTTGGCCAAGATAGCTACTAACAACAGAAAGCATGCAAGATCACAAATAACAAAGACATGATAGAATCAATAATCAATCTGAAATAGCATCTCAATATCCATCGGATCCCCGCAAACACAACATGCAGAATTACAAATAGATGATCTTTATCATGAACGGAGCTCACAAGATCTAAACATGATAGCACAAAGGAGAATAACCAGCCATCTAGCTACTACATGGACCCGTAGTCCAGAGATGAACTACTCATGCATCACACTAGAGGCTTGCATGGTGATGAAGAAGGCCTCCAGGGTGAATTCCCCTCTCCGGCAGGGTGCCAGGAAGAGCTTTAGATCCCTTCCGATCTAGGGATGGAGATGACGGCGGCTACAGACTCTTTCGTGGATTTTTGATTGGGTACTTAGGGTTTCCGTATCAGAGGCAATATATAGGCGGAAGGAGAGGCCAAGGGGGTGCAGGCGGCGGACCACCTGGCGTGGGCCTGGCCCGGCAGCAGCAGCCCCAGCCCCTCTCCGTCTGGTATTCTGGCTCCAGATGTCCCCCGGTGAAATAATGACTTCGGCTTTTGTCCCGTCCAATTTCGAGAATATTCATTTTCTGACTTCCTGGAACCAAAAACAGCAGAAAACAGGCAGCTGGCACTATGGCTCTTGTTAATAGGTTAGTCCAAGAAATCATATGAAAAGTACTCCAAAGTGTGGACAAAACACAAGAAAGTAGATAAAACCAAGCATGGAACATCAAAAAATATAGATACATTTGCAATGTTTTCATCCCCAAGCTTAACTCCTGCTCGTCCTCGAGTAGGTAAGTGATAAAAAGAAAGAATAATTTTTGAGGTGACATGCACCATCAAAGACTTGATCAAAGTATTTGTAAAACATTCAAAGCTGGGATCATAGTACTTCAATCATAACATGAAAGACAAAGTTCTAGCAATAAGACAAAGAAACTATGTTGCAACATGAAAAGGCACAAACAAAAGATTCATGAATAACAATGCTTTGCAAGACGTTTGTTTGTTTCACATAAAGAAAACATAGCATAGTGGTATTCAGCTTGTCCCTCATAGAGTAGCAAATATAAATGCATAGGACACCTTCAAAGTTCATAAGAGTGACTAGATACAAATAGTTTAAAACAAGCAATATCAAGGTATGCATCAATCAACAAGTCTTGGGACAATGCACATAGAACTAAGAATGGCACTATGCTCTCAAAGTAGGTGCATAAAGGTAGAAGGTGGAGACTCAATATATAAGTGGAAGAAAGGCCTTCATAGAAGGAAGTAGGGATTCAAGTCTCATAAAGAGCTTCCAAAAATTATGGTACTTATAGCTTTCAGCTCTCATTTCCCCTATCATAAGCATCTTGAAGTGATTAAGGTTAAAGTGAACAAACTATGGTGTATATGCTTGATGAAGTATAAGTTAGAAAAATCATGTCCCTTGAATACGAGGGCTGCTCCTCATGCTACTCAAGTTTAGTCACCGGTAAGTTCTTGTCATCGTAAGTACATGTGTATCATAGAGAACTGCCAATGGGGTACCCCTTGCCCGATGATACGGAAGAATCCCCATATCAAAATGACAAGGCAAGCAGACAACGAGCATCTCAGCAATCTTCTTATTTACCATGGGAATATGGTGCTTTTTTCTCTCTTTCCTCTTTTCATAATCTCTTTTTTATTTTTCTCTTTTTTTTCTCAATATAGGACTCTTTTTTTTATAAGAAGAATGCTTCATAGACAGCTCATTATGGTTACGCTGCAGGTTTCCACCATGTCAGCATGGATTAGACCAGCGGCCAAAGTGCTTTCTCTAACACATATACATAACTCCATGGACTTACAAGATCCCCTTTCATTTCACACCGACGACATCCATAGACAAAAGAGCATGATATCAACTAGGTACAAAGTACCCGTGCAATGTTGAAAGCGTTCCCCATGACAACATGGTTCTGCTAATCCCCAACAAATAAGTGCAAGAATATACAACATAGACGACACAATGGTTCAAGTTTATTAAGGGCAAGAAAATTAAAGTATGCCATCAAGTTCGTGAGAGCTTTAATCACTAGTTTTCTCATAACAAGTTTAATTTGGAAGGTAAACAAAAACATGAATATACTTGGAATAGCTTAAGATAATAGGTAGGTATGGTGGACTCTTTGTAATAACTTGGTTTAGGGAGTTGGATGCATGAGTGGAACTCATACTTGGTTGCGGAGGCTAGCAAAAGACTGGGAGCGACAAACTAAGAGAGAAATAATGGCCATAATCATGCAGAGCGACAAAACATCATTGATCAAAGCATAAAGTGATACTACAAGTTGAAAACTAAAGGATCATAAAGGCTATGGTGACTTGAGATAGTCATAACATGTTGTGAGCATGTGCCAAGTCAACCCAAATAAAGCATCAAAGGAGAATACCCCTATACTATGCTTTAATATGCTAAAACAACGCATGATTCATCCAAGGCACATTAAGCAATCTCAATTGTTTATAACAAGTCATGCTACAACAAAGAATACTAAGCATAAAGCCAAAAAATATCAAGCATGGCATGACAAAGCATAGGCCATAGTCAAAAACAAGCTCTCTTTAACACTTAAGCATGAACTTTCCTACTCTTTTCCAAACCAAACCAAACTATTTGAAAACCAATGTATGAAAGAGGGGGTCCAAACAATTTATTTGGAAAACTAAGCAAACAAAAGCAAACAAAAAACCAAAACGAAATCGAAAAAGAAGATGCTCCAAGAACAACGCAATTGTGCATGAAACAATAAAAATGAAGCGTTTGGAAGAAACCTGGGATTTTTATTGATGAAGAGGGGGGGTGCCTTGGGCATCCCCAAACTTTGACGCTTGTACTTCTTGGATATTTCTTGGGGTGACACGCGTGGCATCCCCAAGCTTGAGCTTTAGTCCATCCTTCATCTCATTACTCATTCCTTCCATACACCTGAAATTTTTCCTTCATACAAAACTTCACACAATCTTTATTAGCAACATTAGTGCACTCAAGATAATAAGTATTTTAGGTTCAGTTCTAACACCACTAAAACTTCCATTAAAACACTAGATACTGTAGCACTTCCCTCAAAAAGCTCAATTCCCCAAAAGAACTCAAAAAGGAACCAACAAGAAGCAAATGTAGAGAATGGCAGAATTCTGTCAAAACAGACCAGCAGGTAAAGACGAATTTTTTCGTAGACCTTATGTTGCTCAAATCAAAAAGTGTTGAACTAACGAAAGTTAGATAACAACCTGGGTCAGAAGCACAAAAGTTCACGCCTCAAAAAGAGATACAAAGATTTTACACGAATTTTTACGGTGAAGCACAGAAATCTGTTTCGGGACAGCAACTTTCCCAATCATTACTTCTCTCATTAGAGGTTACTCTTGACACAAAAAGCAAATAAAAAGGATAAGGAGCGGTTATTACTGAAGTAATAACTTCCAAGACTCATCTAAAACTTTTGGGTTATCTCCCAATAAGTACTTTTCTTTAACGTCTTTAAGTTAGGCAAAAGAAGCAAAAAGAATCAAGTGTTCTCAAATGAAGAAGCATTACATTCAACATCCAAAACATAGAAATCAACAGGGACATAGGCATTGTTAACCATAATAAGAACATCATTAAGACTCTCCATGAGTTTCTTTTTAGCGTTATCATCAAGTGGTACATTCAAATAACAATCTTCAAGTGGTGGCAAATCAAGCATATCATAAATCCTTCTAGGCATAATAGAAACACTACTATCAAGATCATTGATGACCCACAAGTATAGGGGGTGTATCGCAGTATTTTCGATAAGTAAGAGTGTCGAACCCAACGAGGAGCAGAAGGTGCCGGCTAGTGGTATGGATCAGGAATTCTCTGCAAATACTTAGCAAACGGATTTTTAGGGGTTTTTGATAAAGCAAGTAAACAAAGTACGAGTAAATAAAAGACAGTAAGAATAAATGCAGCAAGTGGCCCAATCCTTTATGCAGCAAAGGACAAGTCGGGTGTATTACTTAAGATGACCAAACGTTCTCGAGGACACATGGGAAGACTGTCAAGTGCTTTCGCTTCATATAGTTGATTAATCTTCTTTAGCTTGCTAAGTGTTGTGTGGGTGAACTTGTGCTAATGTACCTACCTTCCTAGGACTAATACATACTTGTGATTATACCCCTTGCAAACATCCGTAAGTACAAGAAAGTAATTAAGGTAAAAACCTAACCATAGCTTTAAACTCTAAGACCCTTACGTCCCTTGTGCAATGGTTTCCTAACGGGGGTTCAGGTTTCTGTCACTCCAGCAACCCCTACGATTAGTAGCCAAATACACAATGCATTCCCCTAGGCCCATATAAGTGAAGTGTCATGTAGTCGACGTTCACATGACACGACTAGAAGAAGTACACCACAACTTAAATATCAAACTATTGAATCTTTCTCAACACAACTCCACTACTAACAGCAGCACTTCTCCCATGTCCTCAAGAACAAAACGAACTACTCACAAGACATCATATGGATCATGATCAGAGATGGAATAATGATGTATAACAATCTGAACATAAACAATAATTCAACGGTTCACTCAATAGCATCAACTACAAAGAGTAATCAACACCGGGAAAGTTTCCCCTATGAACTATGCAAGATTCAACACAATTGTTACAGCAATATGGAGATGGTGATGAGGGTGCTGATGGTGATGATGGTAGTGATGATGATGATGATGATGATGATCCCGATGAAGTCCAGCTTGATGGTGGTGTTGATGGCGACGATCTCCCCTCTCCGAGAAGGAATTCCCCTGGCAGAAATCTGTTAGCCGGAGAGATCTTTCTCTCTCGGTGTTTTCCGCCCCATAGAGGCAGCGGAATCTTTCTGTGGTCCCTCCTCGAGTCTTAGGGTTTTGGGAGGATAATATACGCCAGAGGGGAGTTCCTGGAGTGGGCCAGGGTGTCCACACCACCTGCTGGTGCGGCCTAGGGCTGCTCGCGCCAGGGGGTGGTGTGGGCCCCCTATGGCCCATCTCCAGCCCCCTTCTGGCTTCCTTCGTCTTCTGGAAAAATAGGATTTTCCGTATATTTTCCTGGATTTTCTGATCTTCGTGAATTTCGCCTCCAAACAGCACCTTTTTCCATCAGAATCCTGACTGCAGCGGTCTATGCTCCAAAAGTCATCAACCATGCAAAAACAGATGAAATAACATAAGTATCACCTCTCAATACGAAATATATCAATGAATAATTGTGAATTATGACATAGAATAGTGATGCAAAATGGACGTATCAACTCCCCCCAAGCTTAGACTTCACTTGTCCTCAAGCGAAACTGAGCTCAATAAACATGGCCTCAGGTTTATGGAGTGAAGAGTCGATAAAAGAATACGGACAAGCAGTATCACATTCATCAAATACATAGATCATAATAGAAGACAACTCACTATTATATAACTCAACTTGCAATGAGTAAAGGAAACACAATAAACATACATAAAGTAAATCATAATTGGCAATGGCAAACTTAGCTCTTAGTCGAAGAATAGTTGATAATTTGCTGGAGTTCACAAATAACTGGTTTTCAATGATAGCTCAAAGTAGTAAACATCAAGATAAGAGCAATGTGCAAAACAAGGAACATAAGAAACATGATTGAATAAATCATCATATGAATGAATGAAACACAACAACTCAAAATACTTGCTGAGATAGAAGGGAATAGGTTCTTGACTCAACTACAAAGTAAAAGAAAGGCCCTTCGCAGAGGGAAGCAGGGATTGCAAGTCTCATAAAGAGCTCCCAAAAATTATGATACTTACTAGCTTTCAGCTCTCATTGCCCCTATCATAGGCATCTTTAGGTGATTAAGGTTAAAGTGATCAAATATGAGGAAATGCATTGACAAGTTGTAAATTGAGAATCTCATGTCCCTTGAATACGAGGGCCGCTCCTCATGCTGCTCAAGTTTAGTCACCGGTAAGTTCTTGTCATCGTAAGCATATGTGTATCATAGAGAACCGCCAACGGGATACCCCTTGCCCGATGATACGGAAGAATCCCCATATCAAAATGACAAGGCAAGCAGACAACAAGCATCTCAGCAATCTTCTTATTTACCATGGGAATATGGTGCTTTTTTCTCTCTTTCCTCTTTTCATAATCTATTTTTTTCTTTTCTCTTTTTTTCAATCTCTATTTCTTTTTTTATAATAAGAATGCTTCATAGATACTCGTTATGGTTACGCTACAGGTTTCCACCATGTCAGCATGGATTAGACCAGCGGCCCTGGCGTTTCTCTAACACATATGCATAACTCCATGGACTCCCCTTTCATTTCACACCGATGACATCCATAGACAAAAGAACATGATATAAACTAGGTACAAAGTACCCGTGCAATGTTGAAAGCGTTCCCCATGATAGCATGGTCCTGCTAATTCACAACTTACAAAGCGCAAGCATATACGCAACATAGGTGAGCACATTGGTTCAAGTTTATTAAGTGAAAGAAAGTAAAGTGTGCCATCAAGTTCGTGAGAGCTTTAATCACTAATTTTCACATAACAAGTTTAATTTGGGAGGTAGATAAACAAGAATTTACTTGGAATAGCAATAATGCTACTAGGTAGGTATGGTGGACACAAATGGCAAAGGTTTTGGTTTAAAGGAGTGGATGCACGAGAAGAATTCCCTCTCAGTACAGGTTTTTGGCTAGCAAGGCTGGGTAGCAAGTACAAGAGTTGAAGGAAACAAACAAACATACAAGTGATAAAGACAAACATGCAATCTTCCCTGGAAGCACAAAAGATCTTAACTAGAGAATACTAAACTTATGAGAAAATCAAGAAAGAAAGATGATGAAATTATTTTTCTTTAGAGTACTTTTATCTTTTTCATTGAACTCTCAAAAATAGTGTGCTACTGACCGAGCCAGGTTTGCCAAAACCAACTAAATTAACTCAATGATCCCAAAGTGACACTGACGAGGGTTTAACTCATCAATGCCCATTGTTATGGACTTGGGTTTTGGAGAAGGAGGGAGTGCTGGAGACATCTATCGGCTAGCAAACAAGCATACAAGGGACTCGAAGATTTACCCAGGTTCAGGCCTCGTAGAGGTCCCTACTCCTGCTTGTCTGCTCGTGGAATTATCAAAGGAATCGAGGATTACAATGGTGCGTAGATGCAATCTGGCAAGGGTTGTGGAAACTAGGGTTGCGTGTGTCCTCCTTGCCGCCCCCTCTGAGCCTTTATATAGATAGGCTAGGTCTCGGGTAGCAGGTCGAGTCGGTTACAAGTTAGGGTTTTCCCCTTTAAACTTTCTATCTTTAGCTTCTTCTTGTTCTTCAAGCAATCGAGAGTCCGCAGGTTACTCGAGTTCTTCATTTGGGCCTTGGCGACACCATGGGCTTCTATGTATTCAGGCCGTATATACCAAGCTCGAGTACCTATAGGGTATACCCATGTCAGTAGCCCCCGAGTGTCCAGTGGAATCGCAGATTCGACTGGAGACTTTATGAAGTTCATCGAGTGTATGAATGAGTACACATTTCGACTGCTCTGTTTATGTCATAGGGATTGTTGATGTGCGTGCATGATTTTAACTGATGCATCGGTATCAGTTAACTACCTTAGGGTAAAACACGCCATCTACTCGAACTCGAGTCCCCGGACTCGAATCCGGAAAAGTGCTGGTGTAATTTGACTCAAGCCGCGGAGGTCTTACAAGAGTCGAATTCCAGTATATGGGTGTGAGCACTTGACGCGTTCGTCAAGGCATATTCATCGTATCTGCAGGCACGGATATATTTCTGGTAGTGCATAGCTTAATGCGTTGCCAGGCCTTATTCAGGTCTTACCTTCACGCTGCAAGCGCGACATCCGAATTTTATCATCGCAGAGATAATTCGGGTGACCTAGGAGACGCGGTCTCTTTGTAGGGAAAAATTATGAGGCGGTGTCGCCATAAACTTCGAGTGTGGACGTTATCAACACACATTACTTTTGTACAAATAATCATAGGGTGCGCGACCAGCGCTCCCTATGGGAGTAGTCCTCGAGTGCCTGGTTGAGTCGAAGACTCAGGCAGGGACTAAAGAACTTTTGCGACTGCTATCGTCTTTATTTGCTTGTTTCAGTTGAATTTGCTTCCGGTGCTCCCTATGGGAGTAACCCATGTCCATAGTCGAACCGTGCTTCGAGTGATTGGGTTTTGCTTTGATTGTTCATGTTCCTGTAAAAGAAGAAGAAAAAATCGTAGGGTGCGCGACCAGCGCTCCCTATGGGAGTAGCCCCCGAGTGCTTGGTGGAGTCGAAGACTCGAGCAAGGACTAAAGTAATCGAAGTCTTCTGCTGCGTAGTTGTTGATGACGTCAGTGCTGACGATTTCATGACCTCAGTTGCCCGCGTGAGCGAGTTTGACGGGACGTGACGAGTGGTGGGTCCCACTGCCTGACTCTGATTTGACTAGGCGTGCGTAATCTTTATTTTAACCGTGCCTCCTCGATTTCCGCTCGTAATGGGAATAGTGGGGGGACGGTTCGCGTTTCTGCTCCTCCACGTGTCAAGCACGATGAACGCCACGCGTCCAATATGTTTTTTTCGAGCCATTGGATTGCATCTTCCAGGGGGTTAAGTAGTGACGCTGTGATGGTAATTTTTTCATCTGCTTTCATTCATCCTTTGCCTTCATCGCCATTGCTGCTGCTCCTCTGCTTTCTCTGCGCTCTTTTCCTTCCGCGGCGCTGGACCAGCTCCACACATTTCCCAGCTACTTTCTCCGCTCGCATCGCCGCCGTGCAATGGGGAAGAAGAAAGGAGGTGTTGTGGCCGATTCCGCGGCTATCGCTGCTGCGGCGAAGAAGAAGGGCGGCTCCGCCGCTGCGGGCACCAGCACCGCTGTCGGCGGGAATAAGAAGGGCACGGGCACCCGCGTCACGAATGGCGCATGGCGTCCATCCGTCATCAAGTCCTTTGATATTCGTCTTCTTCGCCAAGATGGAGTGTTGTCCGCCGCAGTCGCCGACACGCGCGTCCCCGGCGGCGAGGTAACTCCCTCTCCCCCTGCCGGTTTTCGAGTGATGTTCCTAGCGTTCATCATTGACGGCCTTTCTTTGCCCCTGCATCCTTTCTTCAGGGGCCTTCTTTGTTTTTACGGGCTCTATCTCCATCAGCTGTCCCCCAAATCCATCCTCCATGTAGCTTGCTACATCACCCTCTACGAGTGCTGGCTTGGGATCGAGCCGCATTTCAGTCTGTTCAAACGCCTCTTCAAATTGAAACGCCAATCGGCATCTGGTTCCATAGTCTACGATGTAGGCGGCTGCGGAATCCACGTCGACTCCTCCGCCACGTACTTCGACATCAAACTCATGGCGTCCGTCTTAGGGTGGAGGGACAAGTGGTTCTACATTCACGACCAGAAGGCCGACGGAGACCACTTCAGACTCGCGCCCTTTGATCCCTCGATGCCATGCAAGAGGAGGCGCTCCTGGAAGAATGTCGTTATGCCCGGCGAGTCTGCGGAAACAGATGTGCTGTACGAGCACGTCTACGACCTCAAGAGTTGCATAGGCAAAGAGGAAGGAGGCTGCGCCCTCATTCGCACGTGGCTGCGCCGTCACGTCCAGCCCCTGTAGGCCAGAGTCCATCCCATGTTCAAGTGGGCTGGCGCTGACGATGTCACTCGCATGTCTACCGATGGCATGTACGCGAGTGAGGTAGATAAAAGGGTTCGACTGGTGACCAAGTACACCGTCAAGGATGTGCTCCCTAGCGAACAGGTCGTTCCTCCGTTCGACGCTTCTAATCGTCCTCCTGATGTACAGTTGTGCTACACAGTAGTTTAGTTTGTTGATTGCTTCTTTGCTGTTTCTTTGCTTTGTGCTGAATTGTGGTCTGTATGCAGGATTGGGCGGTGTCACCCTCTATGCCCCCTCTTCCTGAGGGGGTTATCCCTCGTGACGCTTTGGAAGAGGACGAGTCAGAGTCGACCGTCCTATCTGATGTGGAGGAGGAAGCCCCCGAGTCGGGTAGCCCGGATACTCGCAAGTGTTCGTGCAGCGAGGATTCCGATGTGTCGTCTCCTTCGACTCCGGAAGGTGCGGGCGTTGGTGCGGAGTCGCCGATCCCTGCCATTCCTGTGAGCGCCGTGGCGCCATCTTCTCGCAAGAAGATGCGACTGCCCAAGCAGTCCTCATCAGAGTCGGGGGAACCAACCTTTGACTTTGATAAGTTTGATTGGTAAGTATTCAATTTTGTCCTTTTTGATTCTTCACTGGCTTTTGCCTTGTCCTTGATGTTAGTTTTGTTTTGTAGTCAAGAGGCATCGTCATCTTCTGGCGACGTCCAATTTTTGAAAGAATCAGGAGTCGCAACCTCAAGGGCCAAGAAAGAGGTCGAGCGTGCTCCTTCTCCTCCATTGGCGACCCACTCCGGGCACAAATCTTCCAGTTCTCCGCATGAAGGGGAGCATCGAATGGTTGCCCGGATGACTGCACACCAATCGACTTCGGAGTCATTGGAGGATCATGTAAGTGTAGGATTTCTTCTTTCGATGTTGCAGTCGATGCTATTTATGGCTTCTACTGATCCTTTCTTGTTTTCCTTTTGCCGTAGCTCCTTGTGAAGGAGGTTGCTCACTTGGCAGAGAAGGTTGCTGGCTCGTGGTTGATGTAGAGCTCTTTGGGAACCCCAAGAGGAAGGTATGATGAGCACAACAGCAAGTTTTCCCTCAGTTATGCGACCAAGGTTTAATCGAACCAGTAGGAGCAAGGAAACACCCCAAAGGTGTTACTAGCTGAGCTTTGGCAGGGCGCACTACCGGTGCTAGTAGCAACGTGGAGACCTGCAGAACACAACCACAGAACTTTGTCCCCAACTTGCGATGAGGTTGTTAATCTCACCGTGTTTTGCGGAAAACAAAGGATTAAACGTATCGAATGGAAAGAAGTAAAAGTTTGCAGAAAGTAAACACAAAGCAGTAAAAGATTGTAGATTGTATGTAAAGTAAAGGACTGGGATCCATAGTTCACTATAGGTGGCTCTCCTTAGATAGATAACATGCTGGGTGAACAAATTACAGCGGGGCAATTGACAAACACCAAGAAAGCAATACATGCATATACTAATCATCTTGACTCCTTTGAGACTTGATTGGGCATTACAACATAATACATAGACCGCCATCCAACTGCATCTATGACTAATAATCCACCTTCAGGTTATCATCCGAACCCCCTCCAATATTAAGTTGCAAGCAACAGATTATTGCTTTACGAACTACGTGTAAAGTAAACAATACAATTGTTCTATGAACAAAGGATTGTTGTTTTCTCCCTAGTAGCAACAGCACATCTAGTACCCTAGAGATTTACATCACTTCCCAGTTACCAGAGGCATGAACCCACTATCGAGCATAAATACTAACTCTTGGAGTTGCTAGCATCTACTTAGCCAAGATAGCTACTAACAACGGAAAGCATGCAAGATCTCAAATAACAAAGACATGATAGAATCAATAATCAATCTAAAATAGCATCTCAATATCCATCGGATCCCCGCAAACACAACATGTATGGATTACAAATAGATGATCTTGATCATGAATGGAGCTCACAAGATCTAAACATGAAAGCACAAAGGAGGAGAAACCAGCCATCTAGCTACTACATGGATCTGTAGTCCAAGGATGAACTACTCACGCATCACACCGGAGGCTAGCATGGTGATGAAGAAGGCCTCCAGGGTGAATTCCCCTCTCCGGCAGGGTGCCGGGAAGAGCTTCAGATCCCCCCGATCTAGGGATGGAGATGACGGTGGCTACAGACTCTTTTGTGGATTTTTGATCGGGTACTTAGGGTTTTCGTCCCGAGGGCAATATATAGGCGGAAGGAGGGGCCGAGGGGGTGCCGGGAGCCACCACACCACCTGGCGCGGCCAGCTTGGCAGTGGCTGGGTGGTGTGGCCGGCCCCTCCTCCTCTCGTGATTCGCACTTGATCCCTTCCGGAAAAATAGGCACTTTGGCTTTTGTCCCGTCCAATTCGAGAATATTCATTTTCGACTTTCCGGAACAAAAACAGCAGAAAAAGGCAGTAATCTGTGGCTCTTGTTAATAGGTTAGTCCAAGAAATCATATGAAAAGTACTCCAAAGTTGGAACAAAACACAAGAAAGTGGATAAAACCAAGCATGGAACATCAAAAATTATAGATACATTTGCAATGTATCAACATCCCCAAGCTTAACTCCTGCTCGTCCTCGAGTAGGTAAGTGATAAAAAGAAAGAATAATTTTTGAGGTGACATGCACCATCAAAGAATTGATCAAAGTATTTGCAAAACATTCAAAGCTGGGATCATAGTACTTCAATCATAACATGAAAGACAAAGTTCTAGCAATAAGCAAAGAAACTATGATGCAACATGAAAAGGCACAAACAAAAGATTCATGAATAACAATGCTTTGCAAGACGTTTGTTTGTTTCACATAAAAAACATAGCATAATAGTATTCAGCTTGTCCCTCAATAGAGTAGCAAATATAAATGCATGGGACACCTTCAAAGTTCATAAGAGTGACTAGATACAATAGTTTCAAACAAGCAATAACAAGTTATGCATCAATCAACTAGTTTTGGGACAATGCACATAGAACTAAGAATGGCCACTATGCTCTCAAAGTAGGTGCATAAAGATAGAAGGTGGAGACTCAATATAATGGTGGAAGAAAGGCCTTTTGTAAAAAGGAAGTAGGGATTCAAGTCTCATAAAGAGCTTCCAAAAATTATGATACTTAAATCTTTCAGCTCTCATTGCCCCTATCATAAGCATCTTGAAGTGATTAAGGTTAAAGTGAACAAACTATGGTGTACATGCTTGACGAAGTATAAGTCAGAAATCTCATGTCCCTTGTATACGAGGGCCGCTCCTCATGCTACTCAAGTTTAGACACCGGTAAGTTCTTGTCATTGTAAGTACATGTGTATCATTGAGAACCGCCAACGGGGTACCCCTTGCCCGATGATATGGAAGAATCCCCATATCAAAATGACAAGGCAAGCAGACAACACGCATCTCAACATTCTTCTTATTTACCATGGGAATATGGTGCTTTTTTCTCTCTTACCTCTTTTCATAGTATCTCTTTTTTTCCTTTTTCTCTCTTCTCAATATAGGACTCTTTTTTATAAGAAGAATGCTTCATAGACAGCTCATTATGGTTACGATGGAGGTTTCCACCATGTCAGCATGGATTAGACCAATGCCCAAAGTGCTTTCTCTAACACATATACATAACTCCATGGACTTACAAGCTCCCCTTTCATTTCACACCGACGACATCCATATAGAAAAGAGCATGATATCAACTAGGTACAAGTACCAAGTGCAATGTTGAAAGCGTTCCCCATGAAAGCATGGTTCTGCTAATTCCCAACAAATAAGTGCAAGCATATACAACATAGAAGACACAATGGTTCAAGTTTATTAAGGGCAAGTAAAGTAAAGTGTGCCATCAAGTTCGTGAGAGCTTTAATCACTAGTTTTCTCATAACAAGAGGAAGGTAAACAAAAGCATGAATATACTTGGAATAGCATAAGCTAGTAGGTAGGTATGTTGGACTCTTTGGAATAACTTGGTTTAGGGAGTTGGATGCATGAGTGGAACTCATACTTGGTGCTGGAGGCTAGCAAAAGACTGGGAGCGACAAACTAAGAGAGCAATAATGGCCATAATCATGCAGAGCGACAAAACATCATTGATCAAAGCATAAAGTGATACTACAAGTTGAAAACTAAAGGATCATCAAGGCTATGGTGACTTGAGATAGTCATAACATGTTGTGAGCATGTGCCAAGTCAACCCAAATAAAGCATCAAAGGAGAATACCCCTATATTATGCTTTAATATGCTAAAACAACGCATGATTCATCCAAGGCACATTAAGCAATCTCAATTGTTTATAACAAGTCATGCTACAACAAATAATACTAAGCATAAAGCCAAAACAATATCAAGCATGGCATGACAAAGCATAGGCCACAGTCAAAAACGAGCTCTTTTTACCACATAAGTATGAACTTTCCTACTCTTTTCCAAACCAAACCAAACTATTCGCAAACCAAAGTGTGAAAGAGGGGGTCCAACCAAATTATTCAGAAAACTAAGCAAACCAAAGCAAACAAAAACCAAAACGAAAACGAAAAAGAAGACGCTCCAAGAAAAACACAACTGTGCATGAAACAATAAAAATTAAGCGTTTGGAAGAAACCTGGGATTTTTATTGATGAAGAAGGGGAATGCCTTGGGCATCCCCAAGATTTAACGCTTGTACTTCTTGGATATTTCTTGGGGTGACACGCGTGGCATCCCCAAGCTTGAGCTTTAGTCCATCCTTCATCTCATTACTCATTCCTTCCATACACCTGAAATTTTTCCTTCATACAAAACTTCACACAATCTCATTAGCAACATTAGTGCACTTAAGATAAATAAGTCTCAAGGTTCAGTTCTAACACCCAATAAACATCCATTAGAACACTAGCTACTGTAGTACTTCCATAAAAAAGCTCAATTCCCCAAAAGAACTCAAGAAGGAACCAACAAGAAGCAAATGTAGAAAATGGCAGAAATCTGTCAAAACAGACCAGCAGGTAAAGACGAATTTTTTAGAAGACCTTCTGTTGCTCAAATCAAAAAGTGTTGAACTAACTAAAGTTAGATAACAACCTGGGGCAGAAGAACAAAACCTTACAGCTCAATCCGACGTACAGAGCTCTCTCACGAATTTTTACGGTGAAGCACAGAAAACTTTTTCGGGACAGCAACTTTCCCAATCATTACTTCACTCTCATTAGAGGTTACTCTTGGCACACAAAGCAAATAAAAAGGATAAGGAGAGGTTATTACAGAGGTAATAACTTCCAAGACTCATCTAAAATTCTTGGGTTATCTCCCAACAAGTACTTTTCTTTAACGCCTTTAAGTTAGGCATGAAAATTTGAGAAGATGCTCTTATAGGAAATATGAATTGAAGTAAAAGAGAACATCAAGAAGCAAATTCAAAACACATTTAAGTCTAACCCACTTCCTATGCATAGTAATCTTGTATGCAAATAAATGCACAAAGAACAAAGTGACAGGCATAGGAAGATAAAACAAAAGTAACTTCAAAACTTTCAGCACATAGAGAGATGTTTCATTACCATAAAAACTTCTACAACCATATTTTCCTCTCTCATAATAATTTTCAGTAGCCTCATGAATAAACTCAACAATATAACTATCACATAAGGCATGCTTTTCATGATCTACAAGCACTAGAGCTTTATTATAAACATTTTCAAAAGAATCCTCGGGAACATAACATTCACCCTCCTTTGATAAGCATGGGGGACAATCAAAAATGTAAGGGATAAAGAGTTACTCTCATTAGAAGGTAGGCATGGGTAGATCCATTCTTCCTCCTTTTGTCCATCACTCTCCTCCTCTTTTTCATCTAATGAGCTTTCAGGTTCAGCAATTTCTTCTTCCATGGAGGTTCTAGCAGGCGGTGGTTCATCTATTACCTTAGCAGTCATAATACTGTTCCCAAATAGGAAACTGAGTGAGCTATCCATAATGAAATAGTGATTGGAGCAGAGCTAGTCATAAAGGCAACTTAAGAAAAGAACTATTTTTTTGTGTTTTTGAAAGAACAAAACAAGCAAACAAAGCAAAAATAAACTAAGCAAAACAAAAACAACAAATTAAAGAGATTGGTTATGAGGGACTCCCCTTGATGTCCTTGACTCCCGACATGGCCTTGAAAAATCTTCTTTGGCTCATGGTTGATGTAGAGCTCGTTGGGAACCCCAAGAGGAAGGTATGATGAGCACAGCAGCAAGTTTTCCCTCAGTTATGAGACCAAGGTTTAATCGAACTAGTAGTATCAAGGAAACACCCCAAAGGTGTTACTAGCTGAGCTTTGGCAGGGCGCACTACTGGTGCTAGTAGCAACATGGAGACCTGCACAACACAACCACAGAACTTTGTCCCCAACTTGCGATGAGGTTGTCAATCTCACCGTGTTTTGCGGAAAACAAAGGATTAAACGTATCGAATGGAAAGAAGTAAAAGTTTGCAGAAAGTAAACACAAAGCAGTAAAAGATTGTAGATTGTATGTAAATACAAAGGACCGGGATCCATAGTTCACTAGAAGTGGCTCTCCTTAGATAGATAACATGCTGGGTAAATAAATTACAGCGGGGCAATTGACAAACATCGAGAAAGCAATACATGCATATACTAATCATCTTGACTCCTTTGAGACTTGATTGGGCATTACAACATATACATAGACCGCCATCCAACTGCATCTATGACTAATAATCCACCTTCAGGTTATCATCCGAACCCCCTCCAATATTAAGTTGCAAGCAACAGATTATTGCTTCTGACTGCGTGTAAAGTAAACAATACGATTGTTCTATGAACAAAGGATTGTTGTTTTATCCTAGTAGCAACAACACATCTAGTACCTTAGAGATTTCTATCACTTCCCAGATTACGGAGGCATGAACCCACTATCGAGCATAAATACTAACTCTTGGAGTTGCTAGCATCTACTTGGCCAAGATAGCTACTAACAACGGAAAACATGCAAGATCTCAAATAACAAAGACATGATAGAATCAATAATCAATCTGAAATAGCATCTCAATATCCATCGGATCCCATAAACACAACATGTATGGATTACAAATAGATGATCTTGATCATGAGCAGAGCTCACAAGATCTAAACATGAAAGCACAAAGGAGGAGAAACCAACCATCTAGCTACTACATGGATCCGTAGTCCAAGGATGAACTACTCACGCATCACACGGAGGCTAGCATGGTGATGAAGAAGGCCTCGGGGTGAATTCCCTCTCCGGCAGTGCCGGAAGAGCTTCATCCCTCCCGATCTAGAGATGGAGATGGGCGACTCTGAGACTCTTCGTGGATTTTGATGGTGCTTAGGGTTTCGTCCGAGGGCAATATATAGGCGGAAGGAGGGGCCGAGGTGCCGAGAGCCACCACACCACCTGGCGCGGGCCAGGCAGCCTGTGCCGGTGGTGTGGCGACCCAGCCCTCTCCGTCTCATATTCGGCACTTGATCCCTTCCGAAAAATAGGCACTTTGGCTTTTGTCCCGTCCAGTTCGAGAATATTCATTTTCTGACTTTCCCGAACCAAAACAGCAGAAAACAGGCAGTACTGCGGCTCTTGTTAATAGGTTAGTCCAAGAAATCATATGAAAAGTACTCCAAAGTTGGAACAAAACACAAGAAAGTGGATAAAACCAAGCATGGAACATCAAAAATTATAGATACATTTGCAATGTATCACAGGTGCTTGCGATGGGCCGCCAGCATGCGATGCTGGAGACGCGCCATCGCGTGGTAGAAAGTAAGTGACCGTTACTTCTTCCTTTTCTCCATCCTTTTTATGTAGTCGACTGATAGTCAATCCCCTTTTGTTTTGTAGCTGAGCATAATGCCCTTTTGCGCGACGCTGCCACCATGGAGAAGACATTCGCCGCGGTCGTGAAGGGCCGCGATGAGGCAATCGCGGCGCGTGATGAGGCACAGAGGCGCGAAGAGGATCTGCGTGCCTCCATCGCAGCCAGGGAGAAGTTGTTCAAAGAAGAGCTTTTCTCGATTGCCAAGGCCCTCTCAGGTACTATGTTTGGATATCATTATCTTGCTCTTGTTCGATTTTTTTTGCCATTGGCGCTGATGTTTGTGTCCATGTGTGGGTTTATGTACAGATGCTGGCGATTTGATCTTTGATCCTCAGGCCCTCCGCCGCGACGACGCCTTGGCGGGTGCGATTTCAGTAGTCGAGGATCACAGCGCCGCCGTTCAGCATATGCTCTCCAAGGCCAAGGGCGTGCTTAGTCACCTCCGGGAGGAGTTTATGCCCAAGGCTGAGCTAATTGAGAACATGAACGAGCTGGTGGAGTCCCTCGCCGGAGGTGTTCCTTCAAGCTTCAAGAACTCACTCCGTGCGGCTGGCCCGTCCATGTCACTTGCCATGGTGTAGGCCCACGGAGTCGAGGTTGATCCTGTGGTGGTTTCGAAGGCGATGCCCGTTAGCACGGACGGCCAGCAGGTAGTCTTTGCTCCCTTCACGACTGCCTATGGAAAATATGGGCCGCAGGTGATTAACACGGTTGCGAAGTACTCTGAGGAGCTGCAGGGAGTCAAGAAGGCAGCAAAGGCTGCGACATCAGGGGCTAGCGGAAAGTCAGTGGCATCTGACACTGCCACGGACTCGATGAAGCCCTCGAAGCTGTCAAAGTCGAAGAAGCCAATCACTCCTCAGTAGCTTTGTAATAGTTGATTAGTTTATGCCTTTTGTCTAGAACATGCCTTTTGGCGGGTGTATCTGCTGATACTTTTGCCAATCTTGAATGCACTCGAATCTTTTGTCTGCGTGTCGATTTGATCTTCTTATTCGCTTCTTGCTTGGCTTGTGGTAGGGTACATCAAGTGATCCTTTGAGGGAACCTCAGGACTCGCCACCCCTTGATGATACTTTGGCGCCATCACGCTCCAGGGTGGATGAGTTGTTGCTGCTTTCGCGACTGCGTGACCGCGTGAAGCAGTTGGAGCATGAATTGCCCGTGCTCCGCGGTAGCGCGGATGTATGGAAGTCAAAGGCGGAGAAAACCACCGCCCGAGAGTAGTATCTGCTGGGAGAGATGACGCGGCTTGGCGACCAATTTAAGTGTTAGTTTGCTTACTCTTATCTTTTCCTTGTAGTCACTCACAGTGATGTGCTGTCCTTATACTTCCGTTGTTGCTTTGAATAGTTGTCAGCGCGCGTCATCCACGGGATGAGAAGGATAGGATTGCCATTCGCATGCATGATCTGACCCAAGATCAACTTCAGGAGAGTGGATACTTCTGGGTGGATCATGATCGTGCGATTGTGCTGGCGACCCTGCAGGATCGCGCGTCGCGAGTGCTGCACTTTCTGAAGAAGTCGCAGTCATGCTTGAAGAACATTTATCGGACGATGTTTCCGCTGGATGTTGCTCCCTCAAGCCTGCTGGCCCTTCTTGCCAAGGTCCAAGACTTGGCTTCGGTTTGCGAGTGCGTAAGGCAACAGTTGGTGGCTGGTGCCAAGGCCGCTCTATCGCTGGTGCGACTGCATATGCCTGACGTAGATGTTGCGGCAATTGCGGCTGGGGCACCTACGCCACCAGCAGGTTCTTCTTGGGATATGGTGCCACATTATCAGGCAGTGGATCGCCTGGCAGAGGAGATCGTTGATTTCTTCGAGGAGCAGACCAACGTTCTTTTGTTGCAGCAGTAGCTTAATTTGTATCTTACACATAAATGTACCAATGTTATAAAGTTCGTATGTATGCTGTGTATAATTGACTGTCGATTATGTATAAAGATCTTGTTAGCGTGTGAGTGCGTTGCACTATGCGATTCCTTTTCGTTAGCCTGGCCATGCACTTATCTCAGTCCCTTGTCAACCTGTCAGGTGCGTTGCAACTGGGTTGATGTTGTGTCAAGGGTTTCGATTGATTTGCCAGCTACTCGGGATATCGTGTTTTAAGTTCACGGAACAGATGTGTATAGGGTGGTGCAGCCCCCGAGTGGATAAGTTATGAAAAATAAAGGAGAATACAGAGTTTTGGGGCACTTAGCTTTATTTACTCATGTGACAGTACGAAGTACGATGCGTGGCTAAGTAGCCTTGGCTGAGTGCCTTATTTGTGATAAAAGTAAAAAACGACTAGGGGTAGAAGCGTCGCAGCTGCGTGACGTTCCAGGGGTTGGAGTATGCGACTCCTATCTCTAGATCTTGAAGGCGATAGGCGCCACCTGGGATTACTTCTGTAATCACGTCTGGTCCCTCCCAGGGGGACTCGAGCTTGAGATGTCCTTACTGCTTTAGTCGCAGGACTAGGTCGCCTTCGACGAAGGATCTGGGGCGTAGCTTGAGTGCAAGGGATGACTCCTGCTCGCTGTAAGCGACCACGCGTGGCGTCTTGTACCGTACCTCGTCAGGCAGCATCGCTTCGGCCCCGTGCACCATAAAGAACGGGGTGTAGCCCGTAGCACTGTTTGGAGTTGTGCGTAGGCTCTAGAGTACTGATTGCAGTTCATCTGGCCAGCAACCCGCGGCTTGTTCGAGTGGCTAGAGGAGTCGCTTCTTGATGCCGCCGCAGACGAGCCCGTTCGCCTTTTCAACCTGACCGTTGGTCTGTGGATGTGCTACCGAGGCATAGCTGATGTTGATTCCCAGATTCTCACAGAATTCTTGGAACTCCTTGGATGTGAAGTTTGTCCCATTGTCTGTGATGATGCTGTGTGGTACTCCGAAGCGGAAGACGATGGACTCGAAGAACTTGACCGCACTGTGCCTTGATTGGTTGGTCGCTGGCATGGCTTCTATCCACTTGGTGAATTTGTCGACTGCCACCAGGAGGTAGACGTAACCTCCTCATGAGGATTTGGGGAGCTTGCCGACCATGTCGAGTTCCCATTGCGTGAAGGGCCAGGCTAATGGGATTGGCCGGAGCTCTGCGCTAGGTGCGTGCGGCTTGTCCGCGAATCGTTGACACGCGTTGCATTTCTGGACGATGTCTTTGGCATCGCGCATGGCCGTAGGCCAGTAGAACCCAGCTCGCAGAGCTTTGGCCCTGGTAGCGCGGTTCCCTCATGGATGTCGAGGAGGACAGCTCTTCCATCAGCCATGGAGACGCATCGCTGGAGTACTCCTGTGATGCTGCGCTTGTATAGTTCGCCGTCGATAACATCGAATGCCTTGGATCACCGCGCGTTGTGTCGTGCATCAGTCGGGTCGTCCGGTAGCCGTTTGCTAAGGAGGTACGTGATGTACGGCTGAGTCCAGGATGATTTGATCATCATGATGCTCATTGGTCCTTCGAGTCCTGTGTACAACTCCAGGTCGTCGAGTGCTATTGGCTCATTGGGTGGCGTAGCCCCCGAGTCCGTTGCTGCGCTTGTTTTCTTCTCTGCTGCCTTTGGCTTGATGGAGCGTTCGCAGATGCGCTCGAGAAATACCCCAGGTGGTATGGGGGCGCAGGTAGAGCCTATGTTGGCAAGTGCGTCCGCCTCTTCATTGCTTTCGCGGCCTATGTGTCGCAGCTCGCAGCCATCGAAGTCCCCTTCGAGTGTGTCGTAGAGGTCGCGGTAGGCGATCATGTTGTCGTTCAGTGCGTCGCACTCATGCATTGTTTGGTTGACGACCAACTTGGAGTCACCGTAAATAATGAGCCTCTTAGCACCGCAGGCTTTTGCCATCCTCATCCCGTACAACAGGGCCTCGTATTCAGCTTCGTTGTTGGAGGCGGTGAACTGCATTCGCAGGATGTACTTCAGCTTGTCCCCTTGAGGTGATGTCAGTATGACACCTGCACCTGCTCTGTCCTTCCGCTTGGATCCATCGAAGTGCATTGTCCAGAGATAGGACATATCTGGCTTGTCAGGGAGCTGGTTCTCCATCCAGTGCACGAGGAAGTCAAGAAGAACTTGCGACTTGATTGCATCGCGCTTTTCGTATGTAATGTCTCGTGGAGACAATTCTATTCCCCAAAGCGCGACTCGTCCCGTGGCGTCGGGGTTGTTGAGGATATGCCCCAGCGGGGCGTCGTTGACCACCATGATTGGGTGTTCCTGGAAGTAATGGCACAGTCGTCGGGCGGTCATGAAGATGCCGTATGCCAGCTTCTGGTAGTGCGGGTACCGCTGTTTTGTTGGCGTGAGGACCTCGCTGAGGTAGTATACTGGGTGTTGTACTCCATGGACCTTGTTTTCCTTGGCTCGCTCGATGACGAGCACTGTGCTGGCCACCTGGTTGGTGGCGGAGATATATAGCAATAGTGGTTCCCTTTCCCGTGGGGTCACTAGTACTGGCGAGGTGGATAGCAGGCGCTTGAGGTCTTCGAATGCTTCCTGCGCTTTGTTGGTCCATTCGAACTTTTCAGCTTTGCGGAGGAGTTGGTAGAAGGGCAGTGCCTTTTCACCCATTCGACCGATGAATCGACTGAGGGCCGCGATTCGCCCAGCCAGATGCTGAACGCCCCTTATGTTTTTCGGCTTCTCCATGGCCAGTATGGCTTTTATTTTCTTCGGGTTTGGCTCGATTCCTCTCGCTGAGATGAGGTACCCGAGTAGTTGCTCGGATGGGACGCCAAAGGCGCATTTGTCCGGATTGAGCTTGATCCGGTAGCGGCCGAGGTTGGCGAAGGTTTCACGCAAATCGTCGATTAGGGAGGCTTCCTCCTTGGTCTTGATTACTATGTCGTCGACATAGACTTGAATGTTGTGACCAAGTTGCTCCTTGAGGCAAGCCTGCATGCACCGCTGGTAGGTGGCTCCCGCGTTCTTTAGCCCGAAGGGCATTGTGTTGTAGCAGAACACACCGAAGGGCGTTGTAAACGCTGTTTTCTCTTGATCTTCCTCCTTCATTCGAATCTGATTATAGCCTGAGTAGGCGTCGAGGAAGCAGAGGCGCTCGCATCCCGCGGTGGAGTCGATGATCTGGTCGATGCGCGACAGTGGGAAGTGATCCTTTGGGCAGTGCTTATTCAGAGAGGTGAAGTCCACGCACATCCGCAGGATATCTGTGTCCTTTTTTGGTACCAGCACCGTGTTGGCAAGCCAAGTGCTTTCCTTGATCTCGAATATGAATTTGGCGTCGAGGAGTCTGTTGATCTCCATTCCGACTGCCTTCGCCCGTGGCTCAGATAATCGCAGGATTGTTTGTTTGACCGGACTTGCGTCTGGGTTGATGTTGAGTGCGTGCTCGGCGAATTCCCTGGGAACTCCTGGCATGTCCGTAGGATACCAGGCGAAAATTTCCCAGTGCTCATGGAGGAATTCGACGAGCGCGAGTTCCTATGCGGGACTCAAGTTGTTGGCGATGAGGGCCGTTTTGGCGGGATCCGATGGGTGGACCTGCACTTTCTTTGTGTGCACTGATGAATCGAAAGATAGATCAGGCGAGATTGGCCGGCTTAAGGGAGGCAGACTGTTGTCTGTCGACTCTTTTAGTCTTGCGAGTTCTTCCTGCATGCCGAAAGACTGGGAAATTCTGCTGAATTCCCTGTCACAACTGTCGGACCTCTCGAAGCTCCCGTTGACTGTGATGATGCCATTGGGACCTGGCATTTTCATCTGCAGGTAGGCATAGTGTGGTACTGCCATGAACCTAGCGAACGCGACACGTCCGAGGATGCAGTGATACTGTGAGGGCCAGTCGACGACCTCAAAGTCGATGCGCCCATGCCGAAAGTTTTTCGGCGTACCGAAGATGACGTCAAGGTTGATTTTGCCCAGGGGATATACACCTTTTCCTGGGACGATGCCATGGAATGTTGTGTCCGAGGCCTCTAGGCAAGTCAGAGGGATCCTCATTGCTCGCAAGGTACTCACGAATATAAGGTTGATGCCGCTTCCGCCGTCCATGAAGACACGGCTCATGTCGAAACCTCCAATTTGTGCCTCGAGTACGAGGGGATAGTGTCCTGTACGAGGTACTTGAGGCGGGTGATCGCGTTTGTCGAATGTGATGCAGGACTCGCTTCCGCTGAGGTACTCAGTGGTAGATGGTGGCGAGTGTGTGGCCAAGTTAACTTGGCGAGTGATGGCCTTCTGCACCCGATTGGAGGGGCGTCCTTTTTGGATCATCATGGTACCCATGGCCCTTGGGTAGGGTTCGCCTCCCTGGTGCTGATCCGGTGCAGCTGCATTTGGGGGCATTCCAGGTGGCAGTGGCGGAGCGCCATGTGCCACGGCGCCTGGAGCGGCTCCATAGCCTCTTTCGACTGCGTTGCGGTTCATCCGAGCTAATCCCTCATGTAGTTTGAGGAACTCGTGGTAGTACTTGAGGAGGTGGCTGGACTTCTTCTTTCCATCATGCTTGTCGATGTAGAAGTGCACCGTACATGGCCCGGATAGTTTGTCTTCAATTGATGTCGCGGGTGCTTCATCACGATCGCGGCGTTGCCACACTTGCGTGGTCTTCCCGGAGTCGCGGTATCCACCGTTGAGGTATCCGCTATTGTGGTTGTCATCGCGTCTGTCGGCGTAGCCAGCTGCGACCATGTTGACATCGTCATGGTCATTGTAGATGTGCATGCAGCGTTTGCCTCGGCGATCGCGTCTGCGCTCGAGTTCTGCCTCCTCATCAGAGTGAACACGATTCTTCACCGAATCTTCTCCATCGGTCCACCGATTCGTGATTTCCATCAGGTGGTCGATGGTCTTTGGCTTTGAGCGGCCCAGCTCCTCCCTGAGCTCTATGCGGCGGACGCCGCTGTTGAATGCGTCAATCGCACGATCCTCCGAGATGTTCTCTGCGGAGTTCTTGATGATGGACCACCTTTGGATGTAGGAACGCAGTGATTTGCCCGATCTTTGTTGGCAGCATCTTAGCTCTTCGATTGATGCGGGCCGCTTGTATGTGCCCTTAAAGTTGCGCACGATGCTGTAAACCAGCTCATCCCAACTGTGAATGGATCCGCGTGGGAGGTTGTTGAGCCATGCTCGGGCGGCGCCCTACAGCTGTAGCTGTAGGCATTGCATGGCCGTGCTTCGACTGCCGCCATGGAGCCTGACAGAGGAGATGTGGTCCTCTAGACAGATCTTCGGGTCGTGTAGGCCATCAAACTTCGGGTTCTCTGATGGGAATTTGAACCCCTTGGGCATTCTCTTTTGCCTAATGGACCTGCTGAAGCATCTGGCACCGCAGAGCTCCACATCTTCTTCTTCCGAGTCAGTCGACCGGGCACATCACACCCTTGATTTGTCGATCTTGCGCTGCATGATGTCATCACGCGCATCGTAGTCGTGGTCGTGTCGCCATGAGCGGCGGCATTGAGACAGGTCGTGACTGTCGTCGCTAGATGAGGGCGAGGAGTAGCGCTTTTCTAGTGCTTTGCCTTTTTTGGCTCCGGTGTTGGCTCCTTGTCGAGGGCGGCTTCGACCAATCCCAAGCCTGCGATCATAGATCGGTGCATAGCGGCTCGGGGATCTCCAGCTGGCGGCTGATCGTTGAGGAGGTACATGGTGGCTGCGGTCACCGTGGCCTGTGGCGTCTTGGGGACCATGTTTCCCCGTGTATCGACTGTCATAGAGCTGAAGTCGAGGACCTTTGCAGCTTCTATGCACTCTTTCTCGGTGAGATGGGCCATCCAAGATCATCTCTTGTTTGTGAGGTACTCGTTGCCCTTTGAGGAGGATCCTCCATAGGAGGAGAGCCCAGCATGTCGGAGGCTCGACTCGCCTGCCGCCTTTTTGCGCGTCTCGAGTTGCGCGATTGTTTGCACTTGGCGCTTGAATTCCTCCTTCAGGAGCCAATGGTATCCCATTAGCAGTTCTTGTGCAGACCCGAAAGGTAGGGGGTGCCTCGTAGGGCCTCGCGGCAGCGAGCCCACTCCTGCTCGTTGAGCCTGATCACGACGCGTTCACCGGTTTGCTCGTTGGTTATGGTTGGAGGATTGATTGCTCCTCCATTGTTGGCGTTGGTGCGATCGCCACCGTTACCGCCGTTGCCATCGTTGCCGCCATTGCCACCAAGAGGTGGGTCGGTTCCGTTACCGCGATTGCCGGTGTTATCGCGGTTGGCGGAGGTATCGCTTGCGTTGATGACGACGCACATGAAGTGATTGGGGAAGCTGCTGCTTCCACAACTCTTAGATCCGGAGCCGTAGGCTCCATTCTCGGTGGCCAGTTCACTCAGATCAGAGTCGCGACTGCTGTCGCTGACCGTGTTCTTGACTGTTGTCGGGGCGTTGAGCTCACTGAGGGTGCTGATCGATGGGGGGAACCACGATGCTGGGGCAATCGACGGCACCGTCGGCTGGTCGAACATGCGAGCTGCCCATCGACCAACTTAGGCGGAAGCTCCCTATTGCCGCTGATCCGTCGCCTCTGAGACTCGGCCGGGCGAGTGGCGGCGTGTGGGCGGTGAAGTCGAGCAGCCGAAGAGCTGGCGAATCTCTGCTGTTGCGGAGTTGTAGATCGCGGTTGATGGGGCCGAAGAAGCCGCAACATCAGCACTCCCAATTCCCACAGACGGCGCCAATTGACGAGGGTTTAACTCATCAATGCCTATGGTTATGGACTTGGGTTTTGGACAAGGAGGGAGCGTTGGAGACATCTAGCGGCTAGCAAACAAGCACACATGGGACTCGAAGATTTACCCAGGTTCAGGCCTCGTAGAGGTCCCTACTCCTGCTTGTCTGCTCGTGGAATTATCAAAGGAATCGAGGATTACAATGGTGCACAGATGCAATCTGGCAAGGGTTGTGGAAACTAGGGTTGCATGTGTCCTCCTCGCCACCCCCTCCTAGCCTTTATATAGATAGGCTAGGTCTCGGGTAGCAGGTCGAGTCGGTTACAAGTTAGGGTTTTCCCCTTTAAACTTTCTATCTTTAGCTTCTTCTTGTTCTTCAAGCAATCGAGAGTCTGCAGGTTACTCGAGTTCTTCATTTGGGCCTTGGCGACACCGTGGGCTTCTATGTATTCAGGCCGTATATACCAAGCTCGAGTACCTATAGGGTATACCCATGTCAGATACCAATACTAACAACAAGATCAATCATACAACCACGAATTGAAAACTAATATAAGCTATGCAAAAGAGTAAATGATAGAACTTCTCATTAATAATCCATAACGGCAACTCACACCAAGGGATACATATCTAACGAGAGAGGGGACACTTCCATAATGCAAACCATACTACATAATAACTCCTCTATTCATGATATGACTCTACTAAAAAGGTAAAAAGATAGAAGATAGTGATGTGATACCGCGGCACTCCCCCAAGCTTGGAACAAACCAAGGGGATGCCAAACCTGATGATGAATTACTCCTTTGGTGGTGGTGGTATCCTCTCGATGAGCTCTCTGATCAGTTTCCCCAAGTCCTCAATCTCGAAGGTGAGATTACGAATCGGCTGTGAGTTTTGCTCAATGCGGCTCATGATCATGTCGAGTTGAGAATTCCAGCCCTTGCTATTCTTTCCCCACTCTTCCTCCTTGAAGTCTTCTTTTCCTGCATGGCTAGAACAAGGCAAATCCAAATTGGAGGGTAATTTCCCCTTGGGCATATTCTGGTATTGATGCTCATGGATAAGGGTATGGAAAGGATTCTTGGTGTGTTGAGGAAGTGACCGTGGAGCCAAACTGTGATGAGGAGATTTTCCCCCAGTCTGCATCCGTGCAGTCCTTCTAACTCTGGCAGGTTTCGTCACCACTCCAACGCTTGCAATGGTAGTGCCGGTGTGCGGATGTTGGCCTTGCTCCTCTTCACCTTCGCTCTTGATCTCCTTATCCTTCCCGGGGTCTTGGAGGTCTTCCTCCATAGGCTCCTTCCCTTTATCCTTGGCAGACACCATTGTGCTTCTAAACTTTCAAAGAGTATGTCCTGGCAGAAACAGATCGAAACAAAAACACGACGAAAACACGATATACGAACCTTGGGGGTTCCGGGGGATTATATATTACGAAGTTTCATATCAAAAGGAAGGTACTAGGAGAAAACGAGTCAGAGGCGGAGTCCGGGGTGGACTCACTACCTGGTGGCGCGGCCAGGGGTGGGCCCACGCCACAGGGTGGTGTGAGCCACCCTGGCTCCGTTTTCGTCCCTCTTTCGCTTCGTAACTTTCCTTATTGACTGAAAACTACAAAAATATAGTTGGATAGTATTTTTGCGGAACTTTTCTTACCAGAACTGTTACCTATTTGAAAACAGACTCTGCAGGTCTCTGAATTTGGTATATAGTAGATTCTTCCGGAGTCATCACTTGAATATCATCAATATCTTCATCTTCATACACTTATTACTTGAGTCATAAAACCTTTCTCTTCCTTATTACACCATTATCTCCACTACCTGGAAATTTCTTTCACACAAAACTTCACATAGTTCTCATTAGCAACATTAGTATATATGAAGTGATAAAACCTTTTGAGTCCAACTTCAACTGAAAACCATCAAAACATAAGCTACTGAAGCAACTCCTTCCGAAAACCCAAAAAGAATTTAAAAAGGAAATCGAATAAAGAAACAAATGCAGGAGTGGCAAAATCTGTCAAAACAGACTAGCAGGTAAAGATCAGTTTTTTCGAAAATCTTCTGTTGCTCAAATCAGAAAGTGAAAAACTAACGAAAGTTAAATAACAACCTGGGGCAGAAGCTTAAAAAATTACAGCTCAATCCGACATACAGAGATATCTCACGAATTTTTACGGTGAAGCACAAAAATCTGTTTCGGGACAGCAACTTCCCCAAATCTTACTTCTCTCTCATTAGAGGTTGATCTTGACACAAAAACCAAACAAAACGGATAAGGAGCTGTTATTACCAAAGTAATAACTTCCAAGACTCAAAGAAACAAAAACAAACTCAAAGCAAAAACAAATTAGGCTGTCTCCCAAAAAGGTCTTTCTTTATAGCCATTAAGATGGGCATGGTAATTTTGATGATGCTCACTTAGGAATATGAATTGAAGTGAAAGAGAGCATTAAGAAGCAAAAATACACATGTTTAAGTCTAACCTACTTCCTATGAAAGGGAATTTTGTAAACAAACAAGTTGTTGAAACCAGAGGCTACTTGCATAAGAAGGCAAAACAAGTGCAACATAAAAACTTTCATCATAAAACGAGGAAACTTGATATTATTGAGATACATAAGAACACTTTTCCCTCTCTCATAGTAACTTTCAGTATCATGCATAAACTTAACAATATAACTATCACAAGGACCATCTTAGCAATGATCGCTTATTCTAACAGAAAACACAGGAATACTAGCTCTCATAACACTACTTTGTGAAACAATATTAGAGGTATCCTTACAAAGGATAGTGTGTCCCTCTTTTTCATATTTAGTAACAAAGTCTTTCACATTTGCTATTGTAGGTTCATCAACCATTTGTTTATCAGGTTCAATAGCTTTATTTGCACTTTCATTAACCATACTAGCTATCATAGAATGTTCCTTTATCTTAACTGGGAAAGGCCTTTTCTCAATGTAAGGTTCAGGTAAAACATGATTAGCAGTATAAACTTCAGTATTTCTTGAAGGAACACCCTTAGCAATATCTTTATAAGGTTCATGATACTTATTCCGCTTCTTTTTAGGCACTTCAATGTAGGAAGCAAAAGCCTTAAAATAAGAAGCAATATCTTGAGAGTCTAGACCATAAGCATTTTTAATGCTTTGAAAGTCATCAGTTCCCATAAAAGATTCAATGCATTCATAATCATAATTTATACCTGACTTTCTACCTTTGTCATTCTCCCAAGCTTCAGCATTATCTTGAATACGGTCCAGAAGATCCCATTTAGCTTCTTCTTCCATGCGAGTAAATGATCCAGCACAAGAAGCATCCAATAAATCCTTGTCATGTAGAGGGAGCCTTGCATAAAAGTTATTGATAATAATATTGTTGGGGAGCTCATGAATGGGACATTTGAGCATTAGTAACTTCAATCTCCCCCAAGCTTGGGCTGTACTCTCTCCATCAAGAGGCCAAAAGTTATATATTTGATTCCGATCTTTATGAATCTCACTAGGAGGATAAAACTTTGAATAAAAGAGAGGTACTATTTCCTCCCATTCCAGAGCTTGACCATTCTTCAACAACTTATACCATTCCTCAGCTCTTCCTTTCAGTGATAATGAGAATAACTTCTTCCTAACTTGATCTGTAGTAATACCTGCACACTTGAACAACCCGCATAATTCGTGTATAAAGAGCAAATGATCACCGGGATGGACAGTTCCATCCCCAACATAGTAGTTATCCACAACACGATCAATAATTCTTGTAGGTATTTTAAAAACATCATTCTCAACAGGTGGTGGCTTATCTACTACCTTAGCAGTGGTAGTAGCATTGCCAAATAAGAAACTCAGCGGATTATCCATAACGAAAATAAAGCAACTAGCAGAAGTAAACAATACTCACAGTAGAAGTTTCCTTTACCAGTTCCACTCTCCAATAGCACTTCACTCCCCGGCAACGGCGCTAGAAAATAGTCTTGATGACCCACAAGTATAGGGGGTGTATCGCAGTATTTTTGATAAGTAAGAGTGTCGAACCCAACGAGGAGCAGAAGGTGCTGGCTAGTGGTATGGATCAGGAATTCTCTGCAAATACTTAGCAAACGTACTTTTAGGGTTTTTTGATAAAGCAAGTAAACAAAGTACGAGTAAATAAAATACAGTAAGAATAAATGCAGCAAGTGGCCCAATCCTTTATGCAGCAAAGGACAAGCCAGGTGTATTACTTAAGATGATCAAACGTTCTCGAGGACACATGGGAAGACTGTCAAGTGCTTTCGCTTCATATAGTTGATTAATCTTCTTTAGCTTGCTAAGTGTTGTGTGGGTGAACCTGTGCTAATGTACCAACCTTCCTAGGACTAATACATACTTGTGATTATTCCCCTTGCAAACATCCGTAAGTACAAGAAAGTAATTAAGGTAAAAACCTAACCACAGCTTTAAACTCTAAGACCCTTACGTCCCTTGTGCAATGGTTTCCTAATGAGGGTTCAGGTTTCTGTCACTCCGGCAACCCCTACGATTAGTAGCCAAATAGACAATGCATTCCCTTAGGCCCATATAGGTGAAGTGTCATGTAGTCGACGTTCACATGACACCACTAGAAGAAGTACACCATAACTTAAATATCAAACTATTGAATCTTTCTCAACACAACTCCACTACTAACAGCATGACTTCTCCCATGTCCTCAAGAACAAAATGAACTACTCACAAGACATCATATGGATCATGATCAGAGATGGAATAATGATGTATAACAATATGAACATAAACAATAATTCAACGGTTCACTCAATAGCATCAACTACAAAGAGTAATCAACACTGGGAAAGTTTCCCCTATGAACTATGCAAGATTCAATGCAATTGTTACAGCAATATGGAGATGGTGATGAGGGTGCTGATGGTGATGATGGTAGTGATGATGATCCCGATGAAGTCCAGCTTGATGGTGGTGTTGATGGCGATGATCTCCCCTCTCCGGGAAGAAATTCCCCCGGCAGAAATCTATCTGCTGGAGAGATCTTTCTCTCTCGGTGTTTTCCGCCCCGCAGAGGTGGTGGAATCTTTCTGTGGTCCCTCCTCGAGTCTTAGGGTTTCGGGAGGATAATATACGCAAGAGGGGAGTGCCTAGAGTGGGCCAGGGTGGCTACACCACCTGTTGGCGCGGCCTAGGGCTTCCCGCGCTAGCAGGTGGTGTGGGCCCCCTGTGGCCCATCTCCAGCCCCCCTTCTGGCTTCCTTCGTCTTCTGGAAAAATAGGATTTTCCGTATATTTTCCCAGATTTTCTGATCTTCGTGAATTTTGCCTCCAAACAACACCTTTTTCCATCAGAATCCTGACTGCAGTGGTCCATGCTCCAAAAGTCATCAACCATGCAAAAACAGATGAAATAACATAAGTATCACCTCTCAATACGAAATATATCAATGAATAATAGTGAATTATGACATAGAATAGTGATGCAAAATGGACGTATCAATCACATAAAGCTTTGAAATCAAAATCATTCACTTTCATATTAATGATGGGTTCCCAACCATCTTGTTTTATAGGAATAGAAGCTTTATGTTTCATCTTTTCTTCTTTAATCTTTATGAGAGCATCAGTAATGTGTTTTGTAAAGGCCATGTTCATAGCACTAGCATTAGGACTTTTAGCAAGCTTTTGTAGGAACTTAATAACTTCAGAGATATTGCAACCATCAAGTTCAAAATCATAGTTATCATCTAAGGTAGTAGAGCGATTACTAGCCTCAGCACTAGCGGTAGTGATAGTAGAAACACTAATGTTTCTAGCAATTTCATCTTCTCTTTCCCACTTAGCATGTAATTCAGCTAATAGTCTAACATTTTCATCAATTCTTACTTGTATGGCATTAGTAGCTGCAAAAGGATTATCAATAGTTTCAGGTTTAGCAGCCATTTTATTCAGAGAAGATTGAGCTTCAGCCAAAGATGCTATATTTCTTTCAACATTAGAGAGTTTTTCCTCAATAGTTTTATTGAAAGCAATTTGTTTATTAATAAAGTCTTTAAGCATAACTTCAAGTTCAGAGGGAGCACTCCTATTGTTGTTGTAGGAATTTCCATAAGCATTACCATTGTTGGGAGGATATGGCTTATAATTGTTGTTACCAAAATTATTCCTGTAAGCATTGTTGCTAAAATTGTTATTTCTTATAAAGTTCACATCAACTTACTCTTCTTGAGCAACCAAAGAGGCTAAGGGAACATTATTTGGATCAATATGGGCTTTCCCATTAACAAGCATAAACATAATAATATCGTTCTTATCACTCAAGGAGGAGGTTTCTTCAACAGAATTTACCTTCTTACCTTGTGGAGCTCTTTCAGTATGCCATTCGGAGTAGTTAACCATCATATTATCTAGAAGCTTTGTTGCAGCACCCAAAGTAATGGTCATAAAGGTACCTCCAGCAGCAGAATCCAATAGGTTCCTTGAGGAATAGTTTAATCCTGCGTAAAAAGTTTGGATGATTGATACATTGCAAATGTATCTATAATTTTTGATGTTCCATGCTTGGTTTTATCTACTTTCTTGTGTTTTGTTCCAACTTTGGAGTACTTTTCATATGATTTCTTGGACTAACCTATTAACAAGATGCCACAGTGCGGTTGCCTGTTTTACGCTGTTTTGGTTCCGAAAGTGCGAAAATGAATATTCTCGAATTGGGCGGGACAAAAGCCAAAGTTACTATTTTCCCGGAAGACTCACGGGCGGAAGGTGAGTGGAGAGGGCCGAGGTGGCCACACCCCCCTTGGCGTGGGCCAGCCCAGGCCGCGCCAGGGCATGGTGTGGTCCCCCTGGCCAGCCACCGACCTTGCCTCCTTCGCCTATAAGAGCCTCCCGATACCAAAATCCTAAACAATCAATCAGAAATCCACGAAAAGTTCTGCAGCAACGCCGCCACCGAAGGGGAGATTCGGGGGACAGAAAGTCTCTGTTCTGGCACCCTGCCGGGACGGGGAAGTGCCCCCGGAGCCATCTCCATCGATCTCCACCACCATCTCCATCACCATTGCTGATTCCCATGATGAGGAGGGAGTAGTTCTCTCTCGAGGGTAAGGGTTCTACCGGTAGCTATGTGTTCATCTCTCTCTCTATGCATGATCTTATTGAGATCATGAGCTTGTAATCTATAGATCTACCTTGCTACTCAAGTGCTTTAATAGATCTCTGCTCTCCCCATGTGTGTGAAAGTGACAGCATGCACACCATGGTGGCACTTAGGCTAGAGATTACAAATACTTGTTATGAGTTATATTTGGAGTTGGATGTCTCTATGAAATTGTGGTGTTTGTTGGACTCATCTAGTACTCAAGGTGACAGTGTGGGGTTTCTAGATGGGAAAGATGAACTTTGAGGTGTGCTATTATAGCCCTACCATCGATTAGAGTGTCCAACCAGAGAGTAGTTCAACGTAGTATCATAAAGAAGAATATATTTATATGAGAGTGTTCACTAGTGAAAGTATGATCCCTAGGCCTTGTTTCTAAGCATTGATACACCATTTGCAATTAGATCTGTTACATGTTTGCTTGCTTCCTTCTTTATTTCAGTTTGCCTTTAGTCTTTTCCACGCCATCAAGCTATTTTCTATCACCGTTACCACTTATAATTATCTATACCACTTGTATTTCACTATCTCTTTGCCGAACTAGTGGGCCTATACACCTGACAAGTGTATTGGGTGTGTTGGGGACACAAGAGACTTCTTGTATCTTGATTGCAGGGTTGCTTGAGAGGGAATACCTTTGACCACTTCCTCCCTGAGTTCGATAAACCTTGGGTGATCCACTTAAGGGAAAACTTGTTGCTGTTCTACAAACCTCTGCACTTGGAGGCCCAACAACTGTCTACAAGAATAGAAGTGCATAGACATCAATGATCATCCAAGCAGTTAGTCCATGAGTGGGACAATTCTTTACCAAAGATTTCATTCTTTCCCTAGCTTGAGCAACATGTTCATTATCAGATTGTTTAAACTTCATTATTTCACTTCTCATAGATATAATCTTAGCAGGAGGATAGTATTTTCCAATGAAAGCATCTTTGCATTTAGTCCAAGAATCAATAATATTCCTAGTTAAGGAATTCAACCACTCTTTAGCTTTTCCTCTCAAAGAGAAAGGAAACAATTTAAGCTTAATAATATCTCCATATATATCCTTATGCTTTTGCATCTCACAAAGTTCAACAAAATTATTTAGATGGGCATCAGCATCTTCATTTCCAATACCAGAAAATTGTTCTCTCATAACAAGATTGAGTAAAGTAGGTTTTATCTCAAAGAAAGTAGCTTCAGGAATAGGTGGAGCAATAGGTGTGCTCATAAAATCATTGTTGTTGGTGCTAGTGAAGTCACACAACTTAGTACTTTCCAGAGTAGTCATTTTTGTGTGTTTTTAATAAAGAAAGCAAACTTGTAAAACTAAATTTTGTGTGTTTTTGATAAAGAAACAAGCAAACAAAACAAAAGTAAACTAAGCAAAACAAAAATAACAAAGTAAAGAGATTGGTTATTAGGGAATCCCCTTGTGAAGATGTCCTTGACTCCCCGACAACGGCACCAGAAAATATGCTTGATGGCCCAAAATATATCGAGCTCGTTGGGGAACCCCAAGAGGAAGGTATGATGAGCACATCAACAAGTTTTCCCTCAGTACGAAACCAAGGTTATCAATCCAGTAGGAGCAAGGAAACACCCCAAAGGTGTTGCTAGCTGAGCCTTGGCAGGGCGCACTACTGGTGCTAGTAGCAACGTGGAGACCTGCACAACACAACCACATAACTTTTCCCCCAACTTGCGATGAGGTTGTCACTCTCACCGGTTTTTCTGAAAACAAAGGATTAAACGTATCGAATGGAAGGAAGTAATAGTTTGCAGAAAGTAAACACAAAGCAGTAAACAGTTTGATTGTAGATTGAATGTAAAAGAAAGAACCCGGGTCCATAGTTCACTAGAGGTGGCTCTCCTTAAGATAGATAACATGCTGGGTGAACAAATTACAGCGGGGCAATTGACAAACATCGAGAAAGCATACAAGCATATACTAATCATCTTGACTCCCTTGAGACTTGATTGGGCATTACAACATTATACATAGACTGCCATCCAACTGCATCTATGACTAATAATCCACCTTCAGGTTATCATCCGAACCCCCTCCAGTATTAAGTTTCAAGCAACAGATTATTGCATTACGAATTGCGTGTAAAGTAAACAATACGATTGTTCTATGAACAAAGGATTGTTGTTTTCTCCCTAGTAGCAACAACACATCTAGTACCTTAGAGATTTCTGTCACTTCCCCAGATTACTAGAGGCATGAACCCACTATCGAGCATAAATACTAACTCTTGGAGTTTCTAGCATCTACTTGGCCAAGATAGCTACTAACAACGAAAAGCATGCAAGATCACAAATAACAAAGACATGATAGAATCAATAATCAATCTGAAATAGCATCTCAATATCCATCGGATCCCCGCAAACACAACATGCAGAATTACAAATAGATGATCTTGATCATGAACGGAGCTCACAAGATCTAAACATGGTAGCACAAAGGAGAAGAACCAGACATCTAGCTACTACATGGAGACGTAGTCCAGAGATGAACTACTCACGCATCACACTGGAGGCTCGCATGGTGATGAAGAAGGCCTTGAGGGTGAATTCCCCTCTCCAGCACGATGCCGGGAAGAGCTTCAGATCCCTCCCGATCTAGGTATGGGGATGACAGTGGCTACAGACTCTTTCATGGATTTTTGATCGGGTACTTAGGGTTTCCGTATCAGAGGCAATATATAGGCGGAAGGAGAGGCCGAGGGGGTGCCTAGGCGGCCAGACCACCCCCTGACACGGGTCAGGCCTGGCCGTGCGGCCAGGTGGTGTGGCCAGGCCCCAGCCCCTCTCCGTCTCGTATTCTGGCTCTAGATGTCCCCCGGTGAAATAATAACTTTGGCTTTTGTCTCGTCCAATTCCGAGAATATTCATTTTCTGACTTCCTGGAACCAAAAACAGCAGAAAACAGGCAGCTGGCACTATGGCTCTTGTTAATAGGTTAGTCCAAGAAATCATATGAAAAGTACTCCAAAGTGTGGACAAAACATAAGAAAGTAGATAAAACCAAGCATGGAACATCAAAAATTATAGATACATTTGCAATGTATCAATCAACTAAGTGGTGCTACTGTCTTCTCCAAGATGGATTTAAGGTCGGGGTATCATCAAATAAAAATCAGAAAAGAGGATATCCCAAAAACGGCATTCACAACTCGTTATGGTCTTTATGAGTATAAAGTGATGTCCTTTGGGTTAACCAATGCCCCTGCTACCTTTATGAGGCTCATGAACTCTGTCTTTATGGAGTATATGGACAAGTTCGTAGTGGTCTACATAGATGATATTTTGATGTATTCTAAGACCGAAGAAGAGCATGCCGAACATCTATGTTTGGTATTGACTAAACTTCGTGAACATCATCTCTACGCCAAGTTCTCCAAGTGCGAGTTCTGGTTGCAAGAGCTCGTCTTTCTTGGTCATGTGGTCTCAGCTAATGGTGTTGCTGTTATTCCGGATAAGGATCAAACCATTCTTGAATGGAAGTCACCTACCTCAGTCAAGGAAGTCTGAAGTTTTCTTGGAATGGCTGGATATTACTGTCGATTCATTGAGAACTTCTCCAAAATTGCCAAGCCTATGACTAATCTTCTTAAGAAAGATAAGAAGTTCGAATGGTCTGAAAGGGCAGAAGAAAGCTTTCAAGTTTTGAAAACTAAGCTAACCACTGCTCCTGTGCTCGTTCTCCCAGACACAAGCAAGGACTTCGTCGTCTATTGTGATGCATCTCTTCAAGGGCTCGGTTGTGTGTTGATGCAAGATGGTCATGTGGTAGCCTATGCCTCCCGGCAGCTAAAGCCACATGAGAATAATTATCCAACCCATGATCTCGAGCTAGCTGCTGTTGTTCATGCTCTTAATCAATGGCGACATTACCTCATCGGTAATTGTTGTGAACTCTACTCGGACCATCAAAGTCTGAAGTATCTTTTCACCCAGCCAGATCTCAATCTCAGGCAAAGACGATGGTTGGAACTCAACAAGGATTATGATTTGGGTCTCAACTACCAACCCGGCAAAGCCAATGTTGTTGCTGATGCACTAAGTCGGAAGTCTTATTGCAATAACTTGATGATTTCACAAGCCCAACCTGTTCTTTATGAGGAAATCAAGCGTCTTAACCTTGAAGTGGTTCCTCGTGGATTCCTCGCTAACCTTGAACTAAAATCTTCTCTCGAGGATCAAATCAAGGAAGCCCCAAAACAGGATGATGAGATTATGAAGATCAAGGAGCGTGTTGCAAGTGGAGACGCTAAATGTTTCTCCATCAATGATCAAGGTACCCTCTACTTCAGTAAATGGATAGTGGTGCCAAACAGTCGGAAGATTAAAGAGCTAATCCTTCGTGAAGCTCATGAATCACCTTTGTCCATTCATCCTGGTGGTACCAAGATGTATTGTGACCTTCGTTAAAGATTCTAGTGGAGTGTAATGAAACCAGAAATTGCTCGCTTTGTTGCAGAATGCGACGTTTGTCATCGTGTGAAAGCTGAACACCAAAGACCTGCTGGACTTCTGCAACCATTGTGTATCCCTGAATGGAAATGGGATGAAATTGGTATGGATTTCATCACTAGACTTTCAAAGAACCAAAAAGGACATGATGCAATATGGGTAGTGGTTGATCGACTATCCAAGGTTGCTCATTTTCTTTCTGTCCGAGAAAGTATCACTGCAAGTCAATTGGCAGAGTTATATATGTCTCAAATAGTGGTTCTCCATGGTGTTCCGAAGAAGATCGTATCTGACCGTGGAAGCTTATTCACCTCCAAGTTTTGGGCTAGTTTCCAACAAGCCATGGGAACTAATGTCTCCTTCAGTACAACTTATCATCCTAAGATCGGTGGTCAAACTGAAAGGGTGAATCAAATTCTTGAAGACATGCTTAGAGCGTGTGTTATATCCTTCGGCAAGAACTGGGAGAAATGTCTTCCATTTGCTGCGTTCTCCTACAACAACAGTTTCCAATCCAGTTTGGGTATGGTGCCTTTCCCATTCTTATATGGAAGAACATGTCGAACACCGCTGAATTGGACGGAAACCGGTGAAAGACAATTCTTTGGTCCGGATATGATCCAAGAAGTTGAAGATCAAGTTCGCATAATCCGAGAACGTCTGAAGGCTGCTCAATCTCGTCAGAAAAACAACTATGATCATCATCTCCTTGAAGTTCATTATGAAGTTGGCGATCAAGTTTACCTCCGGGTCACTCCTCTGAAGGGTGTCCACCGCTTCGGTATCAAAGGCAAATTGGCTCCTCGCTACGTTGGTCCCTTTCGCATTCTCTCCAAGCGAGGTGAGATTGCCTACCAGTTTGAGCTACCATCAACCTTTCCAGATGTTCATGACGTCTTCCATGTGTCGCAACTCAAGCGTTGCTTCAAAGATCCTATTCGTGGTGTGGATCATCAAACTATGGATCTTCAAGAGGATCTAACCTACCGAGAATACCCAGTTCATATTCTTGGTGAAATCGAGCGCAAGACTCGTCGTCAAACCATCAAGTTCCTGAAAGTTCAGTGGTCCCATCACTCTGAGTCAGAAGCAACCTGGGAACACGAAGATCGTCTTCAAACTGAGTACCCTGCCTTCTTTTCTAAAACCTAGGAATCTCGGAACGAGATTCTTGTAAGTGGGGTAGAACTGTAACATACCACCTCTATGTGTAATAAATAAACAACATGTTTGTGAGCATTGCATACATGCATTACATCTGCACTTGGTTCTAATTGAGAGACAAAATAAAACCCTAGTTTTCCCCCTCTCTCAAATCAGTTCAAAATAGTTTTGCAATTCAAAAACTATAAAAGGTTTGGAACCCAAATTGATTATTAGGGCCCCTACAATATTTCAATACATTTATAAAGTCTCTTGTATTTCTGAAATATACAAAACAGAAAAGAAATTGAAATACAATTGGAACAGAGGAAACCAGAAAAAAAGAAAAGAATATCTGGAAAATAAAAACAGTTCCTAACCCTAACCTGGGCCAAAGCCCACCTCCTCTCTCTCTCCTCTCTGACGCTCGGGCGCAGCAGCCAGTACCCGCTGCCCTTGCTTCACCATAGTCCAGCCTGGCCCAAGCGCAGCCCGCAGCCGGCCCATACCCCTTCACTTGTCCTAGCGTCGTCTTTCTCCTTGCCGGTCGATGGATGAAGCTACTCGCTGTCGAGATCCACCGTGTCGCCATGCGCCAAGATGCGCGTCACCTCCCCCAGTCGTCTATAAGCCGCCTCTGCCGCCGCTAGGAAACCCTCGCATGTCACTCTCCCCCTCTCCCTTATCCTCTCCCGTCCTGGCCGATGAACCCTAGCCCTCGGTCGCCATCGTCCCCTCCGTCTCTGGCCGCTCCAGGCTCCACTAAGGCCACTGCTGGGACCGCCATCGTCTCCTTGTTCCTCCATGCCAAGATTCGCAAGCTGTCGCGCTCTCAATCGCCTGAATCGAGACCTCCGGCCGCCGCCAGTCGCCGCCGCTCACCGTCGAACCGTGCTCCACCTCGCCTTGCCACCAGCCTCTACACGCTCCTGGTGAGCTCCTGTGTCGCTTGGACCCCTCAGATCGGCTGTGCGCTTGCTGTATCGTTGCCGCCGCGAGAAACTGCAAGCTCCGCCGCCACTTGCCGTCGGAGAAGTCACTCCGGTGACCAATCTGGGGCGGCACCGCCATCGTTTGGCTCAGTGTGAAGCGCTGCGTCGAACGCGCCCCCTCCCGCAGCCCCGCATCGCCCCTAGCACCGGATTCGAACCCTACCAGTGGGCATCCCCATTGCTGACATCATGATGATGTCAGCATGATGCAATAAGTGTTTTTCTCTTTTTATTAAATGATTTTCTGGATTATTAATATGACATGTGGGCCTAGTCTGTCAGGGTTGTAATAATTTTGGAAATATTTTCTGAAATGATTAAATACCTGACGTGTGGGTCTAGGTTGTAAGATATTTAATAATATCCAAAAATGTTTAATTGTTTTAAAAATGATTTTAAAATGGATTAAAAATGGGAAAAATCATAACTAATTCATTTTAAGTCAGAAAAATACAAATAATATATCAAAATGTTTAGAAAAATAAGATCTATCCAATAGACTTATAATCATGCATTGTTGAGCAACTTACATGAAAAGTTTAATTAGAGAACAAAATAACCCCTCCCATATGCATCCGGGGTTTCTCCGAATTAGGGTTTGGACCCCTCGGACCCCGTTTAAATTGCCAAGCGTGTCTTAGGGTGTCATTTTAATACAATTTAACTTGTCATATCATAATCCTTGCTTGATCATTGCACATATGCCATGTGTTGATTGTTGCTTCTTCTTTCCGGTGTTGGTTCTTCGTGAATAGGAACCGAGCCCGAACCTGAAGTCAACGCCACCGAAGAGCAGTACCGTTTCAACAACGGACAAGGCAAGCGTAGCCCCATCATTCTGAACCTATGTTTACAAAGTATTTCATTCTCGCTATATGCATACGATTCCAATGTGGTCTTTTGTTCAAGATAGAGTATCCTATCTACTGCATGTTTTCCTTTGTACACCAAGATACCGATCCACCGCTCCTAGCATAGCTAGGGTTGAGCTTATGAGCGTTGCTAGTGCCATATTTCAGTCAAGCTTAGCCATGCTTAGTATTACAAGACCGATCCATCCAGATGATGCATCGGAGATGCGATGAACCTAGTTTGATAGGATGTTGAGATATGATCGGAGATGGTTAATAAACATGCTAAGGAAGGTATGGGAGGACACGTTGGGTGTGGTTTTTGTAGTCCCATGCTAGCCACCCTTAGGACCTGAGTTCTTGCCTCTTGAACCAAGACGAGCGTACAACCACATGGGGGCCTGGAAACCCCCTCGACTCACTAACTTGCCTAATAGATTCCATGAGTCACATAGTTCGGGCGTTCCATTCGACATATGCATTCTGGTTGTTCTCGAAGGCGGTGTTGGAGGTGCATTCATACAGGTAGGTAAGCGTGGCCGGGAACAAGAGAGGAATGGCCTCCGTAATCTTGATCCCCGCACACATATCTAGGGACCGGCTTCGGGACTTGACCCGTTATGGCGGCATCTCCTTAGGGCGTGATTCATGGTCTCGGCGAAAGCAATGTAAAGGTCGTGATCAACCACCCTCTGCCAGCCTTCCAAGGAAGAGGGCTAATAATTTGGCATTAAGAGTCGGTTGGTACGTGTGGGTAAAGTTGTGCACCCCTACGGGGTAATAATCTTTTCGAAAAGCCATGTCCACGGTTATGGATGACTTGTGAACGGATTCTGTGATCATAGAGAACTATAACCTAATGATAAAACTTGGCAACTAACGAGTGTTCTGGAATTACTTCCTCCGGGTTCTTTGAGGGGGTATTCCAAGTTGAAAGGTTCTCAGATGATGATGAAGGCAATATGAAGGAGCTACGGTGTAGTCTTCTTACCCCTTTTGGAGATGCTCTGAGTAGACGAGCCTCTTCTCTCACTTGTTTTCAAACAAAGCTGGCTTTTGCGAAGTAACCACAGAAAGACTTTCTAAACCAAGCATGTGTCATAGGTTAATAAGTCTTGCGTAGTACATCCTGTACTCAGCCTTGCCTCGTTGATGTTTTTTCTACAGATGAAGCTACTTCAACTGAAGGTGGTTTCTACATTGACGTCGACGAGTAGTTGGGGTTCCCGGGCAACCGCCTAGGATCTATGGAAGGGTCGTTTGCTTATGTTCAAGGCCTCTTAGGCCCTTTGCTAAGTTTGTTGTTTAGAACAACTTATTTGCTTCCGTTGCTTGGTGTTTGTTGGGTCTTCGACCCCTGATTTGCAATACTTGTATGCAGCTCTGCTAAGAGAGTACCTTAATAATGTATGGTTTGTATGTTTCGTAATGTTACCGAATTATTCCCTGCACGCTTCGAGCTCGAGGTTAGGCTTATGTTAGATGAAGATCTGGTATTTGTCTAACCCTGATCCAGGGTCGTGACAAAGTGTGTCACCCTATGATTCATGAATAATGCATACATGATCGAGACCGCTTGATCAATAATCAACAACCGGACCTGGAGATCCGTACTGACTCCCACATATTCAACGATGACTCTAGTGATCGTGTGAACCTTTAATGTCGTAACTAAATACCTTTGTCTCGTGATATATTACATGTCCAAGACTTGGTCATCGATATCCCATACCTAGTTTGATCTCGTTACCGACAAGTACTCTTTTCTCGTTCCCGTGATATAACATTCTTAGTGATCTTATCACTTTCTTGTAAGCTATGTCAATGTGATATCACCAAGAGGGCACTGAGTATGTCTCTCTGTTATCGGGATGGACAAATCCCACTCTTGATCCATGAGCCTCTACATAACACTTTCGGAGTATCTGAACCCATCTTTATTGTCACCCTGTTATGGCGTGACATTTGATGTTATCAAGTTACTTTTCCGGTGTTAGTGATTGGCATGATCTCATAGTCTAAGGACTAAAGTTATTTTGCATAATGTTATACTAATTTAAACATAATGACTTTGATCATATTACTATACTTCAGATGAATATTCATCACATCATTCCACCAATGTTGTGGCCTCATTATTAACAACATCCAATGTCCATGATCAGGAAACATTGATCATCTTATTAATCAACGATCTAGTTTAATTGAGAGGCATAACTAGAAACTCTTATTTGTTTATTAAACACACATGTATTAACGTTTCCAATTAACACAATTATAGCATGAGAAATAAACATTTATCATAAACATGGAATAAGATAATAACCACTTTATTATTGCCTCTCGCAATATTCCCTTTAGTCTCCCACTTGCACTAGAGTCAATAATCTAGTTTGAAAAACTTGCACATTTCACACCTATGGCTTTTTGGTGTTCTATATACGTGTTTTCTAGTGGTAAACATAATCTCTGGATCTACACTTTCAGGTCGTGTGTATTGGCATGTCTTTGCGTCTCTACGCATCACTCATTCTCAAATGAGATGGCATTGTATAAATTTGGTCATTTGGTGAGACCTTAGTGGCTTGGGTTCAAATCATGTTGATACTATTGCCATATAATATATCTTCATAGAACTAGCCCACTTTCAATGACACCTAGTCTGATAACAAACTACTTGACACAAATGCCCTCTCTTACTACTTCTTAAATAGTCATATACTCAACCTTTTGTTGTAGTATCCGTCACAATGTCTTAACTTTGGAACTCATACAAATCCATCATGGAACCTCCTTTCCATTATATTGTGCCATTCATAGTCTAAATTGAGATAAATCGTATCTTGTGATAAAACTAGTATCAATGTAACACTTTACAACGAACTATTTTGTAACTAGTTACAATGAACTATTTATCACCTATACATAACATATTCTTAGTTCTTCCAAAGCTCATAAGAATATCTTTACTATCGTCAAATGATCATCTTATGAATCATTCTGATATATGTACATAACATTTAGAGCATAGGACATATCCGGATATGTACATATCACGATATACATGATTGATCAAACTATTCATGTGATTTCACTCAGCAAGTGTCAAAACACTTGAATCTCGTTTCACTTACCAAGTGTCGATACACTTGAATCTTGATTCAACCCTTTCCATGAGGCAAGAACCTTTCTTGTCGTTTCCATATTGAACTCATTCAATATCTTATCTATGTACATTTGGCACAACTATATTAGCACCTCAATCTATCCATATAGACATTGATGCCTAATATTCTGGTTTTGTCCAAGTCTTTCACCGAAATCTAATTTTAATGAAATTCTTAACCTGTGTCAATAAAAGATACATAATTTCTAATCAACAACATGTATTCTACATAATATATTAGAAACATGTCTCAACACTCCCACTTAATTTTTTGCAAATGCAAGCATCTTCATCGTCTCCGATGATATTAAACTCTTTTAACGGTTTCATTACAGTGAAGATTCCAACTCCTCTATGCTTACTTCAACCATTGAAGCTTGCATGCCCTTTTAGCATCCTTTGAATTAACAAAACCCTTCAGACCGTGTCATGTACACATCCTGGGTAACCATTCTATTAGAAGAACTTTGTTTTCTTTATTCAACTAACATATATACATATTTAGTGGTTGCTACAATAATCCGTCCAGACTAAATATCGCTACGAAATATCAAATCTTGTCGTATTCAACTCCTTAAACATTGTCGTAAACCCTTTCCGACATGTTGACTATTTTATAGATGTGAAACATTCATGTCTGTTTCTTTATAGATCCAAATACGAATAATAGGCTTCATGCCTTTCCCGAGGGTCTTCCAAGTTCAAAAAACTCGATTTCTCGTGTATGGAAACTATCACGGATTTTATGACTTCTAGTCATTTGATGGAGTCAGAGCCCATCATCGCTTCTTTGCATGTAGTCGGTTCATCATTGTCAAAACAATAATGACTTGTTTTTCAAATCTTACTATTTGATTGTTACCCGACCCATATGGTTCGATAGGAACTCTAATCTCTGAGATCGTAACCTTTGTAATCACGGGAGCCATGAGCATTATGGCTGCGTCTGGAACACTTTCCGGTGCTGTGCTACTTAGTGCATGTTGCTTAGGTTCATCAACCTAATATAAGTTCTATTGTCCTCCCACTTAACTTTTGCGAAAATTCATTCTCAAGAAACTTGACGTTCTAAGTGACAAACTCTTTTGTCTTTAGTGCTATGAAGGAATATCCAACTGTTTCTTTGGGATAACCTACAAAGACGTGCTTACCCCATGTTGGTTGTAATTTTTTTACTTATTCCTAGCATACCAAAATTTAAGAAAAGACAACTAGGGTTTTATCCCAAACCATAATATATGATGTCATTTTAACATATCATGATGGTGCTATTTTCAGTGTAAAAGCGGTAGTATCTAAAGCTTTAATCCTTGAAAACATAATGGCAGTTTTACAAATGACACATTTGATCTTACCATGTCAAACAAGGTTCGATTTCATCTCTCGAACACTCCATACTCCTATGGTTTATCGGGAAGCAGAAATCCATGGAATGATTACTCAAATCTTAGGTGTTTTGCTAAACTTGTAACTCAAATATCTTCCTTTATGATTCAATCATAAATTCTTTATTTTCTTGTTACAATGATTTTCCACTTCATCTTGAAAATATTTTAACATTTTTCAAATATTTCATACTTCTTCCTTATTAAGTAAATATACACATATACCTACTCAATTTTTCAAAGGAAGTGTATGATGTTAAAAGATCCATCACACATGGCTACACATAATGGACTATATACATCAACATGCACAATGTCCAATAAGTTAGTTATCCGTTCCTCTTTGGCCTATGAACAGAGTTTCAATTATCTCGAGAAAAGTCTCACAAGCATCAGTTGAACAAAACCAAAGACTCCAAAAATCCATCACCATGGACTTTCTTCATGTTTTCTTTCTAATATAATTTAAATAGCGATGTCACATTTTAGCATTAGTTTTCATGGACATGATTTCACCAACTAGACTTGTAAAAGTTTATCCATCTTCTATGGAATACGATAATTGTTTGAACAACAATTGTTCTCATAATACTAGAACAAAATAAAAATTATTAAAACAAATCTTGAAGATTAGGTTTGATGTTAATGAAAAACAAAACAACACTTTATTTGTTTTTGATGAAAATCATCACATATTCTCTTGCTAGCTACTTAGGCCACTGTAGTTCATGAATTGTGTTATTCTGTATGATATGTCATGCCAACCAATTCGGTATCCAATACCCAAGAACCACATTGTTTAACAAGCAAAGAATACAACCATAACATGTATATCATCTATATACCTAAGCTGGACATTTCCAGCCTTTTCTTTTCTACTAAATATTTTATAGATTCTCTTTCAGCATTTTCTTTTCTTTTAAAAGAATCTATCAACATCAATAATGGTGCCATACACATCACACATAGTCCAAAGTGTGTATAGTAAAATACTAGTACCTTTGGACTTGCCCTTTGAAGTGGATCACCATCATCAAATGTTTGGCGTTCTTTCAAAATCCATTCTTTAGTAATATTTTTATGTAGTAAACATTTTACCTACATCTTATATTCATACTTATCATGACAAATTTCATGATCAAGCTACTATAGACTATAAGGGTGAATCGCGAGTATAATGTCAGTTTCCAAAATCTTTTTGAGAGATTTGGATGCCTAGTGTCTCCAACATTCGCAAATTCTCGTACAATATGAGAACATGTATTTTGCTAAATTATACTCTATCATATCATAACCAAAACATTGTTTCAGATATCACAATATCTTTCACGCATGATGATTTATGAAACAATTCTTTCAGCTCCTAGATAACGTTGATATTAAAACAATTTTCAATATCAAGAATTATGGAGGCAAGCATGATACTTAGATACTAACACTGGAATTTATTACTCTTGATTCAATACTACTTATTGAATTTCACGGAGTAAGTGAGGTTTTGCTGAAAGTTTGCAATAGTACTTTAAACTTTAGATTGACACTCATAAAACTATATGATACCAGGTCATAAAGTAAAAATCCAGAATTCCATAGTTCTATTATCTCAATTACAGTTAAACACAAGGTAGTAAACGAATGCGAGTGACTACAATGAACTATGCAAATTCACCATGATTTAGTTTATAATAAATTGAGTTCCAATTAATACAAATTACTAAATGAACTACCACTCAAAAACGACATCCCTCTAGTCATTTTTAGTGATTACACAAACCAAATTCACTACACCACGACCGATCATCACGTGAGGTGGTGCAGAGCATCATATGGGTATCATATCATTCATATGACTCGTGTTTTACCTATCAATTGATGTTCTGAGGCCTTGTTTGTACATGCTAGGCTCGCCAAGTAAGAACCTTAGTAATCACATGTGTAAAACTATATTACATCAGTTGTATTCGAACATAGAGTCTATCACACCTGATCATCACGTGGTGCTTTGAAACGACGAACTTTCTTAACGATGTATACTAAGGTAGAACATATTATTATCTTGATATTCAGTGAGAGGGATCATCTTATAATGCTACCGCCAAAGACTACGCAAGACATAAGCAAAATAAGTTGCATAAAATGGATAAACATGACATTCATATATAATGTGATATGATATGGTCCTTCATGCATTCGATCTCCATCTTGTGCTTCATGGCATGATGTCCATCATTCCAGTGTCGTAGCACCAATGCCCATGGCGCCTCCACCTTGATTCTCTTCCTCCATTGCAATATATCACTTGGATATATATATTTAGCACGTGGGCCATAAAATGAAATGACAACATAAGGCTCCTGCTGGTTGTTCCCCCTGGCCGCGCCACCAGGTGGTGCGGGCCCCTGGTCCACCCTCCGACATCGCCACCACATGCTGTGGCCAGCCCCTGGCCTCTCTCCGTCTCGTCTTCTGGCTCCGTGAGTCTTCCGGTAAAATATCGACTTTGGCTTTTGTCCGGTCCAATTCCAAGAATATTCATTTTCTGGCTTTTCTGGAACAAAAAACAGAAGAAAACAGGCAACTCGCACTGTGGCATCTTGTTAATAGGTTAGTTCTAGAAAATGTGTAAAATTACTCCAAAGTGTGGACAAAACATAAGAAAGTAGATATAAAACAAGCATGGAACATCAAAAATTATAGATACGTTTGCAACGTATCAACATCCCCAAGCTTAACTCCTGCTCGTCCTCGAGTAGGTAAGTGATAAAAAGAAAGAATAATTTTTGAGGTGACATGCACCATCATAATCTTGATCAAAGTATTTGTAGAACATTGATAGCTGGGATCATAGTACTTTAACATAGCATGAAAGATATAGTTCTAACAATAAGACATAGCAACTATGTTGTAACATGAAAAGGCACAAACAAAATATTCATGAATAATAATGCATTGAAAGACATTTGTTTGTTTCACATATAGAAAACATAGCATAGTGGCATTCAACTTGTCCCTCATTGTGTAGCAAAACATAAATGCATAGGACACCTTCAAAGTTCATAAGGGTAACTAGGTACAAGTAGTTTAAGAACAAGCAACATCAAAGTTATGAATAGATCAACAAGTTTTGGGATGATGCACATTAAACTAAGAGTGGCCACTATGCTCTCTCAATAGGTGCATAAGGATAGAAGATGGAGACTCAATATAAAAGTAAAAGAAAGGCCTTCATAGAAGGAAACAGGGATTCAAGTCTCATAAACAGCTTCCAAAAATTATGGTACTTATTAGCTTTCAGCTCTCATTGCCCCTATCATAAGCATCTTGAAGTGATTAAAGTTAAAGTGAACAAACTATGGAGTATATGCTTGACAAAGTACAAGTTGGAAATCTCATGTCCCTTGAATACGAGGGCCTCTCCTCATGCTACTCAAGTTTAGTTACCGGTAAGTTCTTGTCATAGTAAGTACATGTGTATCATAGAGAACCGCCAACAGGGTACCCCTTGCCCGATGATACGGAAGAATCCCCATATCAAAATGACAAGGCAAGCAGACAATAAGCATCTCAGCATCTTATTTACCATGGGAAAATGGTGCTTTTTTTCTCTCTTTCCTCTTTTCTCATATTTTTTTCTTTTTTTCTCAATCTCTATCTCTTTTTTTATAAGAAGAATGCTTCATAGCCTGCTCATTATGGTTATGCTGCACGTTTCCACCATTATTAGGCATGGATTAGACCAGCCGCCCAGGCGTTTCTCTAACACACATACATAACTCCATGGACTTACAAGCTCCCCTTTCATTTCACACCGACGACATCCATAAATAAAAGAGCATGATATCAACTAGGTACAATGTGAAAGTGCAATGTTGAAAGCGTTCCCCATGATAGCATGGTTCTGCTAATCCCCAACGTATAAGTGCAAGCATATACAACATAGATGACACAATGGTTCAAGTTTATTAGGGGCAAGAAAAGTAAAGTGTGCCATCAAGTTCGTGAGAGCTTTAATCACTATTTTCCATATAACAAGTTTAATTCGGAAGGTAGATAAAAACATGAATATACTTGGAATAACAAATGCTAATAGATAGGTATGGTGGACTCTTTGGAATAACTTGGTTTTATTTGGAGTTGGATGCATGAGTGGAACTCATCTTGGTATGGAGGCTAGCAAAAGACTGAGAGCGACCAACTAAGAGAGCAATAATGGCCATAATCATGCAAAGCGACAAAACATTATCAATCAAAGCATAAAGTGGTACCACAAGTCAAAAACTAAATGATCATAGAGGCTAAGGTGACTAGTTCATAGTCATAACATGGTGTGAGAATGTGCCAAGTCAACCCAAACAAAGCATCAAAGGAGAATTCCACAATACTATGCTTTAATATGCTAAAACAACACATGATTCTTTCAAGGCACATTAAGCAATCTCAATTATTTGTAACATGTCATGCTATAGAAAAAATAACTAAGCATAAAGCCAAAACAATATAAAGCATGAAATGACAAAGCATAGGCCACAGTCAAAAACAAACTCCTTTTATACCACTTAAGCATGAACTTTTCCTACTCTTTTGCAATCCAAACCAACTTATTTGAAAACTAATGTATTAGTGAGGGGGTCAAACCAATTTATTCAAGCAAACTAAAACCAAAAACAAAACGAAGATGCTCCAAGAACAACACAACTGTGCATAAAACAATAAAATGAAGTGTTTGGAAGAAACCTGAGATTTTTATTGATGAAGAAGGGGATGCCTTGGGCATCCCCAAGCTTTGACGCTTGTACTTCTTGAATATTTCTTGGGGTGACATGGGTGGCCTCCCCAAGCTTGAGCTTTAGTCCATTATTTATCTTATCACATTACTCTTCCCTACACTTAAAATTTTCCTTCATACAAAACTTCACACAATCTTCATTAGCAACATTAGGGTACTCAAGATAATAAGTCTTTTGGTTCAGTCCCAACACAAATAAAACTTCCATTAAAACAAAAGCTACTGTAGCACTTCCTTTAAAAAGTTCAAATGATCAAAGAGAACTCAAAGAGAAAGAGATTAAGAGGCAAATGCAAATAATGGCAGAAATCTGCCAAAATAGACCAGAAGGTAAAAACCAATTTTTTCGAAGATCTTCTGTTGCTCACATCGAAAAGTGTTGAACTAACAAAAGTTAGATAACAATCTGGAGGATTTATTCAGAAAATTACGGCTCAATCCGACATACATAGATATTTCACGAAGGTTTACAGTGAAGCACAAAAATCTGTTTCGGGACAACACTTCTCCAAATCTTACTTCCCTCTCATTAGAGGTTATTCTTGGCACAAAAATAAAATACAAAAGGATAAGGAGAGGTTATTACAGAAGTAATAACTTGCAAGACTCAAGAAAACTATTGGGTTATCTCCCAAGAAGTACTTTTCTTTAACGCCTTTAAGTTAGGCATGATAGTTTGAGAAGATGCTCACATAAGAAATATGAATTAAAGTAAAAGAGAGCATCAAGAAGCAAATTCAAAGAACATTTAAGTCTAACCCACTTCCTATGTATAGGAATCTTGTAAAGAAACAAGTCATGAAAGCACAAAGCAACAAGCATAGTAAAGCAAAACAAGTGCAACTTCAAGACTTTCAACATAAAGAGGGGAAATCTAATATTATTGAGATGCATAAAACCATGTTTCCCTCTCTCATAATAACTTCCAGTAGTATCATGAATAAAATTAACAATATAAAAATCACATGAAACATTCTTATCATGAGCCACATGCATAAAAGAATTAATACTCCCCACATAAACATAGTCATTCTTATTAATTATAGTGGGAGAAAATTTAACAAAATAGCTATCATTATTATTCTCATCACCATAATCATCAAATATATGAGGCATATTGTAATCATAATTAATTTTCTCCTCAATATTAGGTGGACTGAAAATATGATATTCATTATTGTAATCATCATATATTGGAGGTGTAGTATCATCATAAGTAATAGAAGAATTATCTTCCAAAGTGTGTTCATTTGTAAACATATCATCACTGGAAGGAACATGGATAGCACTAATAGTACAACAATTATTAATATCATCATTTTCAGAATTGATACCGAAGAGATTTTCAATATCAAATGAAGTGTGATTTTCCCAATCATGATCACTACTATAGGTAACAGGCATAGGAACATCATCGAGTTCAGACTCATCAAAAACTATAATAGGAGCAACATGCTTAGGGGAAAATACCGTTTCCTCTCTCTTTTTACTCCTCCTTTTCTTCTTTTTCTTCTTCTCTTTAGGAGGGAGAGGCTTGAAAGGAAGCTTATCCATATACCTTGGTTTATTGTTAGAGACAATAGAAGAAACTTTGGAGGATTCCTCCTTTTCATTAATAAGATCAAAACACATATTAGTCCTGTCATATTTTGGTAAAACCTCATCTTTTATAATATTTGGTATGTAAGTATTTGTGTGGCAATTATCAACACAATAAAGATGACAACCATGCAGGACACTATTCATATCAAAAGCACCCATATGTACCAAAGAGGTTTTTCTTGATAACTCTCCACACCCCAAAAATAATGTAAGTACATCATGCTGATTAGGAGTAATCATGTCATCACAATACAAACTTGTGGTACTCATTGGATTAGAAGGGCTACTATTATGTCCTAAGCATTGAAAATTGAAATGACCCACTTCAAAGCAAAGTTCACAAATAAAAGGATAGAGGGCACCGACTTTTTTACCAAGATCATTTAGAGCCCTATACCATGTTCTAGTTTTTTCATTCCTGTGGGTGATACAATATTATTCTTCAATTTGATTATTCTCACAAGGTCTATGTATTCCACAAAAATTAACATGCTTATAAGAAATTGTAATTTCAGAGGTTTAAGCATGTTTATTGCTATCATTAATAACAATTTCATTTTCCATTCAAGTGTCTTTAGAAGGCTCATGATACATGTCCCATTTTTCTTTAGGAGCATTAATATGAGAAGCAAAGGCTCTAAAACAATCAATAAGAATTTGAGGATCAAGACCATATTTAGCACTAAGCTCTTGAAAATCAGTAGTTTCAGCGAAAGACTTAATGCAATCATACTCATAGTTTATACCTGGTTCTTTACCTTTGTCGTTATCCCAATCTTCGGTATTGCTTTGAATTGTTTCAAGAAGATCCCAATTAGCTTTGACCTCCTTACTTGTGAAGGATCCCTCTAAACAAGTATCTAGATAGTCCTTGTAATGTCCTGAAAGCCTTGCATAGAAATTATTAATAACAATATTACTGGGGAGCTCATGAATGGGACATTTGAGAATTAGTGACTTCAATCTCCCCATGCTTGGGCAATACTTTCTCCATCATGTGGATGAAAATTATAAATGTAATTCCTATCTTTATGAATTTCGTGAGGAGTATAAAATTTAGAGTAAAAGAGAGATTCAAGTTCCTTCCACTCCAAATGATGAGGATCATCTAGTAGCTCATACCACTCCCTTGCTTTGCCCTTAAGTGAAAAAAAGAATAACTTCCTCTTAACTTGGTTCATTGAAATACCTGCACACTTGAACAACTCGCATAATTTGTGTATAAAGAGTAAATGATCACCAGGATGGACAGTTCCATCTCCAAAATAATAGTTATTCATAACACGTTCAACAATTTTTATAGGTATTTTAAATGGGATGCTTTCAGTATGTGGATTTAAAATATCACAAGTATCATTAGAATTACCACATATGGGAGATAAAGTATCAGTAGAGCAAATTTTCTTCTTTAAAGCTAAGGAACTAAAAAGTTCATTTTCATAAAAACTAACTTCCCCAAGCTTAGACGTTTTCATAGCATTAGTAACAAAGGTGTTCAAAAAATTCATACTAATAACATTGCTATTAGCATCCAAAGAAAGTTCCATGGGTTTTTTAATTTTCTTTTCAGACCATTCATGTTCTACCTTAGGAAAAATACTATAAAGCTCTCTAATTTTGTTGTTGTTTTCCATTAAGCCTAACTAGTGAAAATAAAAACAAGAAACAAAAAGATATAATTGCAGAATCTAAAGGAAATAACTTCGAGCACTCACACACCAGCTACAGTACTAGAAGATATCTTAGTAGCTAGAGGATATGAGTACCTTTTACCTTACCTCCCCGGCAACAGCGCTAGAAAATAGCTTGATGGCGTGTGGTTGACGTGGGAGCTTCTTTTTCTTCAATCCCTAGGCAACTGCACCAGAAAATAGCTTGATGTCTACGCACTTCTATTCTTGTAGACAGTTGTTGGGCCTCCAAGAGCAAAGGTTTGTAGAACAGCAGCAAGTTTCCCTTAAGTGGATTACCCAAGGTTTATCGAACTCAGGGAGGAAGTGGTCAAAGGTATCCCTCTCAAGCAACCCTGCAATCAAGTTACAAGAAGTCTCTTGTGTCCCCAACACACCCAATACACTTGTAAGGTGTATAAGTGCACTAGTTGGGCGAAGAGATAGTGAAATACGAGTGGTATGGACATAAGACAACGGTGCTAGAAAAGAGCTTGACGGGAGGAAAAGACTAAAGGCAAAAAGATGGAAGCAAGCAAACATGTAACAGATCTAGTTACAAACGGTGTTTCAATGTTTAGAAACAAGGCCTAGGGATCATACTTTCGCTAGTGAACACTATCATATAAATATCTTCTCTTCATGATACTACTCTGAACTACTCTCCGGTTGGACACTCTAATCCATGGTAGGGCTATAACAACACTCCTCAAAGTTCGCTTTCCCCATCTAGATAACCCCACACTATCACCTTGAGCGCTAGATGGTTCCAACAAACACCACAATTTCATAGAGACATCCAACTCCAAATATAACTCATAGCAAGTATTTGTAATCTCTAGCCTAAGTGCCACATAGTGTGCACAGTGTCAACTTCACACACGTGGGGAGAGGAGAGATCTATTAAAGCACTTGAGTAGCAAGGTAGATCGACTTGATTACAAAGCTCATGATCATAATATGATCACAGAGAGAGAGAGATACATGAACACATAGCTACCGTTAGAGCCCTTAGCCTCGAGAGAGAATTACTCCCTCCTCATCATGGGAATCAGCAATGGTGATGGAGATGGTGGTGGAGACTGATGGCTCCGGGGGCACTTCCCCGTCCCGACAGGGTGCTAGAATAGAGACTTTCTGTCACCTAAATCTCCCCTTCGGTGGTGGCGGCGCTGCAGAACTTTTTGTGGCTAGAGGCTAGATGATTTAGGGTTTTCTCATCGGGAGGCTTCTTATAGGAGAAGGGGCGATGTCAGAGGGTGGACTAGGGGACCACACCACCTGGTGGTGCGGCCAGGGGGAACCCGCGCCACCACATGGTGTGGCCAGCCCCTGGCCCCTCTCCGTTTTGTCTTCTGGCTCCGTGAGTCTTCCGATAAAATATTGACTTTGGCTTTTGTCTGGTCCAATTCCGAGAATATTCATTTTCTAGCTTTTCTGGAACCAAAAACAGAAGAAAACAGGCAACTGGCACTGTGGCATATTGTTAATAGGTTAGTTCTAGAAAATATGTAAAAATACTCCAAAGTGTGTATAAAACATAGGAAAGTAGATATAAAACAAGCATGGAACATCAAAAATTATAGATATGTTTGCAACGTATCAGTGTACCTCAAGGCCCAGCTGGTCGAGGCATAAGCCTGCCAGTCTTCGACTTCTTCTTTGACGTCCTACGACACTTCCGGGTACTCCCCCACAATCTCTCTCCCAACAGAATCTTAGTCCTTAACAACTTCATAGCCTTGTGCGAAGGATTCCTAGGCATTAAACCTAGGCTAGATCTGTTCATGTACTTCCTTACTATAAAGAGAGAGTCCATAGAGTCCAAGGATGAATTGTGTATCTGTGGAACCATTAGCTTCAAGATCTGGCCTAGCCGGCGCTTCCCTGACATCATAGGGCATGAGTCATGCAAGAACTAGCAGCGCACGTACTTCTACGGCCCAGATATTCCTTTGCCTGACCGCCTTGAGACTTATCCCGACTTCGTCGATGGTGCTGCCACCGAGGTGCCTGCATGGCAAACCCTATCCTCCCTTCCCTCCAATGACGAGGCCAATCGCGCCGTAAGGCGGATTGAATGGCTCTTAGACGGAGGTCTGACGGGCTTGGATCTTGCCATGTGTTGGTTTGTTAGGCGGATCCAGCCTCTGCAGCATCATATCGAGCTGATGTGTAAGTACACTCAATACAGGAGGGATCCCATGCGAATTTCCCGGGATAACTTCTCTACTGACTCCATCAAACTCTGGCTTAAAGACATTGTCAAGGTGAAGGACAGGAGGCGTGGCTTCAAGATCACCTACGACATGTTCGATTGCGGCAAGTGCCTAGAGGTAGCTTTTGTTTCCTTTGTTGCTCGTTACATGCTCTAAGCCTTTTCTGACTTGAAGTTGTCAATCTAACACTCCTCTGTATCCTAGCTAGCGACCTTGGCGGCGGATCAGATGGCCTCCCAGGTCTATGATCCCAAGCTGAAGGATATCCAAGTGGTATCCGATGACGACGCCCCCAAGGATCAACCAGCTCCGGCAGCACGAAAGCGGAAGAGCTCCACCTCTAACGTTGTTGCTGAGGCCAAGAAGAAGAAATCAGAGAGTGGAGTCTCCAAACGATCCACTGCCGCCTTAGAGGCGGAGAAGAAGAAGAAATCCATCGGCATTCCCCTCACCAAGGCTCCTTCCATGGAGTAAGTGTTTTCATTCTCCGGCTTATACTTTTCAGCTCATACCTTTTTTCAACTCTTGTACTTATACTTCATATGTTTCAGGAGGAAAGCCGGTGTTAGTTTGAAGCGATCCTCCAAATATGTTGGAGGGTCAAAAAACATTCGTGACATGCTGACCAGGGACGTGGCCGCTAAGTCCTCTCCTGCTACTGCTCCCCCTACTCCTGCCGCCAAGCCTTCTGTTGGCCCTGCCGGGCCTTTGTCTCCCGTCATCCCTGAGATCTCCGCCATGGAGACAGATGTCAATCCAATCCTTGATATCTCAGGCACTGTCGAGGTAGATGTTGCTCCCAGCGGCCAAGCGATACAGGAGAGTGTTTCCTCTAAAGTGGCTGAAGCTCCGGCTAAGGATGCCACTGAGAAAGGGAAGCAAGTGATGGAAGAGGCCGAGGCAGAAGCAACGATCCAGGTGGGAGCCTCTGAGCCATCACTTGTCTTGAAGATGCAAGAGACGACTAGGGCATCATCCATGCCTCTGGCTTCAACTTCTCCATTGGCTGCGACCCCTCTGACGTTGTGCCTACATGACCTCATCATGCAGGCCAATGCAATTTATAACAACGCCCAAACCTTTCATGATTCCTATGCTCATATGGCTAACAACCTTAGAGTCATTGCCATCGTAAGTCTTTTGAACTTCACTCATTTTACTTTATAATGTATCCCACTGTAGCCCCCCCGAGCTCTTAGGAAAAAATCAATAGTTTTGGCTTGAGTGCTCCAAAGAACTAAGTGTAAAACTTGTTCGTGTAGCCCCGGAGTTTCTAGTTTAGAATAAAAATTCCAACTAGACACTCTAAGAGAGAACACTAGCTGATTTTAAAATCTTATACTGTAGCCCCCGAGCATTTAGTTGAAACTGGATAGTTCCGACTAGATGCTCTAGAGAAACTAACCATGTTAACTTCTTATGCAGAATTAGAATAAATGGAGAATATACGCCAATGGGAGGTTTGCTGCTTTGCGAAAGGAACTGGACCTTGAATAGGGTAAACCAACCTTCCTGAAGCAACAGATCAAAAATAGCCAGAGTCTGTTTCTTGTAACAGATCCTTGCTTTTCCTCATGGATTCATTTCTTCCGTCTTCTTATAGCACTTTTTAATTTCTGGTTTATAGAAGCCATTGCCAAGGCCAAGAGCATCGTCGAGCAATCAAAGCATATCTAGGAGATTGATGATGAGAACAAAATTTTAAAGGGACCTAGCCGATGCCATCAAGGGCCATGAGGCAGCGATGAAGGTGCTGCAAGAGTCTGCTAACACCAAGATGCAGTGCCTGAAGGATGAAATTGCGCAACTCAAGGAGCAGAACCAAGATGCCAAAGAGAAAAATGCTAGGAACCTTGAGGTGTACAAGATAGTCCAGAAGGAGCGGGATGTCTTGGCGGAGACATGCAAGCAAGCTGAAATGGGCATCTTCGGTAACCTTTCTCCGTCTTGGTCATTTCTATACTTTGGATAACCATTCGATTTGTTTGTGCTCATGGTCCTTGTATCTTGTGCAAACCATAGCTCCCTTTGGCTTAGCCAACTTGGGTGAAGGTGCTCCAGATCCCAAGGAACGCATGATTCTTGCTGGCAACTTCGTCAGCACCGCCATTACCTAGGCCAAGGAGATAGCCCAGCCTTTGGGGATTAACATCAAGGCGACAGACTCAACAGCCAAGTATGCAAAGATCCTACGCCGAGCTCCTAAGAAGGTCAAGGAGTGGAAGGCCTCTTGCATCCGGGCTAGTGCTAGGATGTCTCTATCTTTGGTCAAGGCGCACTACGACAACGCTGACATCGACCTGGTGACCACCGGCTTTCCCAAGATGGATGAGGAAGGTAGGGAGATTGATAGCGATGCTATTTGGAATTCCCTCGCCAGCTTCGACACCAGGATTGCCAGAATGGTCAATGCCGATGTATTTGTGTCTGCCAAGTGAAGGAAATATGCCCTGAGAGGCAATAATAAAGTTGTTATTATGTATTCCTTGTATATGATAGATGTTTATTTTGCATGCTATAATTGTAATGATAGGAAACGTCAATACATGTGTGTTTAATAAACAAAAAGGGTTCCTAGTTATGCCTCTCTATAGACTAGCTTGTTGATTAACAAGATGATCAAGGTTTCCTGATCATGGACATTGGATGTTGTTAATAACAAGGTCACAACATTTGTGAAATGATGTGATGAACATTCATCCGAAGTATACCATTACGATCAAGTCATTATGTTTATATTGCTATAACATCATACGAAGTAGTCTTAGTCCTTAGACTATGAGATCATGTTAATTGCTAACACCAGAAGAGTATCTTGATAACATCAAACGTCACACCGTAGCAGGGTGACTATAAAGGTGGGTTCAGTGCTATGAAGGTGTTATGTTGAGGCTCATGGATCAAGAGTGGAATTTGTCAATCCCGATGACGGATAGATATACTCCGGGCCCTCTCGGTGATATCACATTAAGATAGCTTGCAAGCAAGTGATGTGATCACTAGAATGTTATATCACGGGAATGAGAAAAGAGTGCATGTCGGTAACGAGATCAAACTAGGTATTTGGATACCGATGATCGAATCTCAGACATGTATTATATCATGAGACAAAGGGATTAAATTACTAGCATTAAAGGTTCTCACGATCACAGAAGTCATCATTGAATGTGCAGGAGTCAGTATGGATCTCCAGGTCCTGCTTCTGATTATTGATCTGAGAGGAGTCTCAATCATGTCTGCATTATTCGCGAACCATAGGGTGACACACTTAAGGGTTGCCGGACACCATTTAGGAGAACATATGTTCTAGACAAAAGGTTTGCAAAGCGCATGAAATGTTTCGATAGAAACCGGAATTGTTTCGGGTGAAATTGCAGAAAGTGGTTCTGCATGTGATATTGAAATGTTGCAAGGGGTTTTATGTGAATGTTTGTTAATTATAGTAATTAACAAAATTCTGAATAAAATAAATAAAAGAGTTTTTATTAATTGAGAGTGGCATTAAATTTGGTGGAAATTTAATGCATGTGAGTAGAACTTTGGGTGGAGCTTGAATTGATGTGAGTGGAGCTTCCACCACATGAATGAGGAAGAGGAGGGGGCTCCCTCCTTGGCCGTCGGCCATGGTAGGGGAGGAGTCCCCCCTCTCCTATAAAAGGCCCCCCTCTCCTCCCTCACAAATCACACCTCCTCGTGAAGGATCTCTCTCCCCCTCTAGATATTCCCCCATTGTCTCGGATTAGCGAGATACATGTTCCCGGTGGCCTTGCGTCTGGAAGGAGTTGTTGCTTCCACTGATTCGCTAGAGCGAGGAGGTGGAGGTTGTCCGGTGGCTTGGACGTGTGTGCGAGGATGGATGCGCTGCTGATTTGTGGCGCTCGGACTTCCACACGATCTTGAGATCGGCAAGCGCATCAACCACGAGTTCCTACTCGTTAACAAAACTCGTTGTATTTGAGGGTAAGTTCTCCATGGATGTATGTCCACCCGTTGCTCTGTATCTAGTAGATAGATCTTGGCGTATAGTTCTCATCATAGGAAATTTTTTGTTTTCTATGCTGCAGACCCAACAGTGATATCAGAGCCTGATCTATGCGTAGGTGCTTTGCACGGGTAGTACACATATGTTTATATGTGGGCAATGATGATCATGTTATTGCATCTTCTATGTATTTTGGATATTGGTGGCATAGTGGAATGAAGCGTCCCGGACCAACCTTACATGTCATCGTACATGAGACCGGTTCCACTACTTACATGCAACTAGTTTTGCATAAGTGGCTACCAGGTGTCTGTCTCTCCTACTATAGTCAATATCTGATTTACAACGAGTTGCTAATAACTTGGTTATACTCGTTGTGGTTCATGTTTGTAGGTAAGACCGGTTCTATCTCCGAAAGCCCTAAGCCACGTAAAACTTGCAATTGATAAATTAGAGGCGTCTAGTTTAGATCGTTGCTGGGCTAGTGTCTTGATATGGTATTGTTGTAAGTAGATGTATGATAGATACTATTACAACTCACTTAACGTGTAAGTTCCATAGACCTTGGCCTTACACACAAAAGAATGATAGAGATCATACCACGATGCAAATGATAGAGATCAAATGCATGGACCGTATCATCTCACTTCACACATTAGATGTTAGCATCTTATATTGCTAGTTTGGCGCTTTTGGTAGCATTATAAGATTATCCCTCATTTAGATATCAAGATAAAATGTGTTCTTCCTTAAGTATGCACCGTTTTGTGGATCGTGTTTTGAGGCATCACGTGATGATCGGGTGTTCTCGACTCTACGCTTTCATACAACGGGTGTAAGACAGTTTTACACACGCAAATACTAAGGTTCTTACTTGGCGAGCCTAGCATGTACATACATGGCCTCGGAACACGGACCAAAAGGTTAAGAATGAGTCATATAGTTGATATGATGCCCATATAGATGCTCGCCTTTGAAGCTACACCGACTCACGTGATGATCGGACTTGGTGTAGTGGATTTGGTTCATGTAATCACCAAAAGGACACGAGGGATGTCGTTTTTGAGTGGGAGTTCATTAGTAATTTGGATTAGTTGAACTCAATCTATCATAAACTTAGTCTAAATATACTTTACAAATTCTGTTATAGATGGCACCACCTGCTTTTAATTTCAATGTGTTCATGGAGAAAGAGAAGCTTGCTGCGAATGGTAGCAACTTCACCAACTAGGCTATGAATTTGAGGATTCTCCTCACTGCTGCACAAAAGCAATATGTGCTAGAGGCACCGCTAGGCCCCCCCACCATCTCCTGATGCCCCTGACGAGGAAAAGAATGTCTATATAACTCGTCAGGAGGACCACAACTTAGTTCATTGCGGCATACTGTATGGGCTAGAGACAGAACTTTGAAAGCGTTTCGAAAATGGCAATGCCTTTGATACCATGGGAGAATTGAAAATGATTTTCGATACCCATGCTGCCGTAGAGAGTTATAATGCTTCTGAAAAGTTCTTTAGCTGCATGATGGAGGAGAACAGCTCTTTTAGTGAGCATGTACTCAAAATGTCTGGGTACGCCGATAAGCTTGTGTCCTTGGAAATAACGATTCCCATTGACTTAGGCATACATCATGTTCTCCAATCTCTGCCACCTAGCTACAAGATCTTCATGATGAACTATAATATGCAGGGCATGAAGAAGTATCTTCCCAAGCTTCTGTCAATGCTTAAGACTACAGAAGTGGAGATTAGGAAAGAACATCAAGTGTTGATGATCAATAAGACCACCGGTTTCAAGAAGGACAAGAAAGGCAAGCAGAAGGGAAAGAAGGGCGGAAAATCTGTTTACCGCTAAAAGAAACCCAGCTAGCCCTAAGTCCGATACTGCAGTACTATTGCAAGGGATCGCCATTGGGCTTAATCGCCCCAAGTATTTGACGGACAAGAAGGCCGTCAAGGCAAACAAAGGTATATGTGATATACATGTTATTGATGTGTACTTGACTAGTACTCGCAGTAGCACCTGGGTATTTGATATGGGATCGGTTGCTAATATATGTAACTCGGTTCAGGGGCTGCGGAACAAGCGACAACTAGCAAGGGATGAGGTCATGATGCGGGTCGGCAATGGATCAAGAGTTGATATGATCGCCGTTGGAACGCTGCCTCTCCATATGCCTTCGGTATTAGTTATAAACCTGAATAATTGTTATTTGGTGCCTACACTAAGCATGAACATTGTATCCGGATCGTGTTTGATGCAAAGTGGTTATTCGTTTAAGTCTGAAAACAATGGTTGTTTGATTTATATGAATAATATCTTTTATGGTCATGCACCTGTGTTGAATGGTTTATTTCTGTTGGATCTCGATAGTAGTATTACGCATATTCATAATGTTGATGCTAAAAGGATTAAACTTGATAATGATATATCTACATATATGTGGCACTGCCGTCTAGGTCATATTGGCGTTAAACGCATGAAGAAACTCCATTTTGATGGACTTTTGGAATCACTTGATTTTGAATCATTTGATACATGTGAGCCATGCCTTATGGGCAAGATGACTAGAACGCCGTTTTCCGGTTCAATGGAATGGGCAACAAATTTATTAGAAATCATACATACTGATGTGTGTGGACCAATGAGTGTGTCGGCGCGAGGTGGATATCGTTATTTTGTTACTTTTACGGATGATTTGAGTAGATACGGGTATATCTATTTGATGAAACATAAGTCTGAAACCTTTGAAAAGTTCAAGGAATTTCAGAATAAAGTGGAAAATCATCGTAACAGAAAGATCAAATTTATGCGGCCCGACCGTGGAGGAGAGTATCTTAGTTACGAGTTTAGCACACATATGAAAGACCGTGGAATAGTTTCACAACTTACGCCTGCCGGAACACCACAACGTAATGGTGTGTCAGAATGTCGTAATCGTACTTTATTGGATATGGTTCGATCTATGATGTCTCTGACTGACTTGCCACTTTCATTTTGGGGTTATGCACTGGAAACCGCTGCATTCACTTTAAATAGGGCACCATCTAAATCCGTTGAAAAGACACCGTATGAATTATGGTTTGGAAACAAACCTAAGCTATCATTTTTTAAAGTTTGGGGATGCGATGTTTATGTGAAGAAACTTCAACCGGATAAACTCGAACCCAAAGCGGAAAAATGCGTCTTCATAGGATACCCTAAGGAAATGATTGGGTATACCTTTTATCATAGATCCGAGGGCAAGGTTTTTGTTGCCAAGAATGGATCCTTTCTTGAGAAGGAGTTTCTCGCGAAAGGTGTGAGTAGTTGGAAGGTAGAACTCGAAGATGTTATTGAACCTTCTCTTCATGAAATGGCAAGTAGCGCAGCACCGAAAGTTGTTTAGGAGTTGACTTCACCTAATGAGGAGAGAGCTAATGATATTGATCATGAAACTCCGAAAGAGGACACTACTGAACCTCGCAGGTCAAGCAGGACACATGCAGCTCCTGAACTGTACGGCAATCCTGTTATGAATTTCATGATTGATGAAATAGATGACCTTGCGACGTATGAAGAAGCGATGATGAGCCCTGATTCCAACAAATGGCTAGAAGCCATGAAATCCGAGATGGAATCCATGTATGAAAACCAGGTTTGGACCTTGGTGGACTTACCTCACGATCGAAAGGCCGTTGAGAATAAATGGATTTTCAAAAGAAAAACTGATGCTGATGGTAATGTGACCATCTATAAGTCTCGACTTGTCGCAAAGGGGTTTCGACAAATTCAAGGAGTTGACTACGATGAGACATTCTCTCCCGTAGCGATGCTAAATTCGGTTAGGATTATGTTAGCAATTGCTGCATATTTCAAGTATGAAATATGGCAGATGGATGTCAAAACTATGTTCCTCAATGGTAATATTGAAGAAGAGTTGTATATGATACAACCTAAGGGTTTTGTCGATCCTAAGGATGCTGATAAGGTATGCAAACTTCAGCGATCCATCTATGGACTGAAGCAAGCATCCCGGAGTTGGAATCTCCGCTTTGATGAGGTGATCAAAGAGTTTGGATTTGTCCAAACTTATGGAGAGGCTTGTATTTATAAGAAAGTGAGTGGGAGCAATGTGGCATTTCTAATATTATATGTGGATGACATATTATTGATTGTAAATGATATAGATCTTTTAAACAGTGTTAAAAGTTATCTAAACAGCAAATTTTCGATGAAGGACCTTGGTGAAGCTTCATATATATTAGGCATTAAAATCTATAGAGATAGATCAAGACGCCTAATTGGGCTATCGCAGAGTACATACCTTGATAAGATATTAAAAAAGTTTAATATGGACGGAAGTAAGAAGGGGTCCTTACCTATGTTGCAAGGCAAGACATTGAGTAAGACTCAAAGTCCGGCTACGGTGGAAGAAAGAGGGATAATGGATAAGATCCCCTATGCCTCAGCCATTGGCTCTATAATATATGTCATGCTATGTACAAGACCGGATGTGGCACATGTTATTAGTTTGACTAGTAGGTACCAATCTGATCTAGGTTCGGAACACTGGATAGCGGTCAAGAATATCCTTAAGTACTTGAGAAGAACTAGGGATATATTTCTTATATACGGAGGTGAAGAAGAGCTAGTCGCTAAGTGTTATATCGATGCTAGCTTTGACACTGATGCGGATGACTCTAAGTCTCAATCCGGATACGTATTTCTCTTGAACGGAGCATCAATTAGTTGGAGGAGTTCCAAACAACCTGTGATGGCTGGATCAACGACGGAGGCGGAATATGTTGCTACTTCAGAAGCGGCACATGAAGCGGTTTGGATGAAGGAGTTCATAACGGAACTAGGTGTGGTTCCTAGTGCGTTGGACCCAATGGTGATCGATTGTGACAACAATGGAGCCATAGCCAACGCCAAGGAACCAAGGTCTCACAAGAATTCCAAGCATATTAAGCGCCGGTTTCACTCCATCCGCGAGCATTTCAAGGATGGAGATATAAATATTTGTAAAGTGCACACGGACCTAAATGTAGCAGATCCGTTGGCTAAAGTTCTCCCTAGGGCAAAACATGATCAACACCAGAACTCCATGGGTGTTAGATATATCACTATGTAAACTAGATTATTGTCTCTAGTGCAAGTGGGAGACTGAAGGAAATATGCCCTGAGAGGCAATAATAAAGTTGTTATTATGTATTCCTTGTATATGATAGATGTTTATTTTGCATGCTATAATTGTATTGATAGGAAACATCAATACATGTGTGTTTAATAAACAAAAAGGGTTCCTAGTTATGCCTCTCTTATAGTCTAGCTTGTTGATTAACAAGATGATCAAGGTTTCCTGATCATGGACATTGGATGTTGTTAATAACAAGGTCACAGCATTTGTGAAATGATGTGATGAACATTCATCCGAAGTATACCATTACGATCAAGTCATTATGTTTATATTGCTATAACATCATACGAAGTAGTCTTAGTCCTTAGACCATGAGATCATGTTAATTGCTAACACCGGAAGAGTATCTTGATAACATTAAATGTCACACCATAACAGGGTGACTATAAAGGTGGGTTCAGTGCTATGAAGGTGTTATGTTGAGGCTCATGGATCAAGAATGGAATTTTTTAATCCCGATGACGGATAGATATACTCTGGGCCCTCTCGGTGATATCACATTAAGATAGCTTGCAAGCAAGTGATGTGATCACTAGAATGTTATATCACGGGAACGAAAAGGCGCATGTCGAATTGAGATCAAACTAGGTATTTGGATACCGATGATCGAATCTCGGACATGTATTATATCATGAGACAAAGGGATTAAATTACTAGCATTAAAGGTTCTCACGATCACAGAAGTCATCGTTGAATGTGCAGGAGTCAGTATGGATCTCCAGGTCCCGCTTCTGATTATTGATCTGAGAGGAGTCTCAATCATGTCTGCATTATTCACGAACCGTAGGGTGACACACTTAAGGGTTGCCGGACACCATTTAGGAGCACATATATTCCAGAAAAAAGGTTTGCAAAGCGCAGGAAATGTTTCGATAGAAACAGGAATTGTTTCAATAAAAACCGGAATTGTTTCGGGTGAAATTGCAGAAAGTGGTTCTGCATGTGATATTGAAATGTTGCAAGGTGCTTTATGTGAATGTTTTTTAATTAAAGTAATTAACAAAATTCTAAATAAAATAAATAAAAGAGTTTTTATTAATTGAGAGTGGCATTAAATTTGGTGGAAATTTAATGCATGTGAGTGGAACTTTGGGTGGAGCTTGAATTGATGTGAGTGGAGCTTCCACCACATGAATGAGGAAGAGGAGGGGGCTCCCTCCTTGGCCGCCGGCCATGGTAGGGGAGGAGTCCCCCCTCTCCTATAAAAGGACCCCCTCTCCTCCCTCACAAAGCACACCTCCTCGTGAAGGATATCTCTCCCTCTCTAGATATTCCCCCATGGTCTCGGATTAGCGAGATACATGTTCCCGATGGCCTTGCGTCTAGAAGGAGTTGCTGCTTGCGCTGATTCGCTGGAGCAAGGAGGTGGAGGTTGTCTGGTGGCTTGGACGTGTGTGCGAGGACAGATGCGCTGCTGATTTGCGGCGCTCGGACTTCCACATGATCTTGAGATCAGCAAGCGTACGACTACATCAACCACGAGTTCCTACTCGTTAACAAAACTCGTTGTCTTCGAGGGTAAGTTCTCCATGGATGTATGTCCACCCATTGCTCTATATCTAATAGATAAATCTTGGCGTATAGTTCTCATCATAGGAATTTTTTTGTTTTCTATGCTACGGACCCAACACCAAGATCCTTGACAAAGACATGGCCTCGTCTGAGTCTAGCCCATCTCCCTCCGAGTTTGACAAGCTCTCTCGACCTGGCTCTCCTGATGATGCCACCACGAAGCCCCCTGCAGCAGAGCCATAATTTTTGTTTGTATTAAATGTATCTCTGCAATGTGTATGCGGAAATTTTTTATGTTTTGCTAAGGCGGAAAAACTTGTACTCAAGTTTCCTGCTACTTATCTGTTTTCAGCATGTGTATATTTTTTAAGCAAGTGCTGGCTTATCCATTATTCTGGTTCATATGCTTAACCTTTCGTGAGACGGAAGACTCGCAACATAGAACTATGCCCTCAAGTGATGATGCTTAATACCATCGTCAAGAACCTAAGAGAAAAATTGCCGGCTTTGAGTGTCGAGAAGTCACTACTCCGGAATCCACGTAAAAACTTCAAAAAACGTGTAGACCAAAAAACTTAAGCTAACACTCGTAGGTAGAATTTTCACAAGTGCAAATTCAAACTTGCGCATAAAGGGTTTATATGATCCAAAAATGAACAACTAAAGGAGGTAAAAGACTCAGAAAATATGAGTGAACCAAATGCTTTATTTCATTGATCATATAAGAAACTTATTACATAATATAAATGTGCTAAGTGTAAAAGCGAAGTAGCTGTGCTATGTTCCATGGCCGATTTGTCTCCGGGTAATCATCATCGGAGTCACGTTGCTTGCGCTTGCGATTTTTCATCCTATCCTTCAACTCGCGAATATCGATGAGGTAATAGGAACCATTTAGCAATGCTTTGCTTATGACGAACGGTCCTTCCCAAGGCGAGGATAGTTTGTGTGATTTCTCCTCCTTGAGTCTAAGCACCCGCCCCCCTCTTTAAATGAGTGATGCCTTATGCAACGACTATGGTAGCCATGCAGCTTCTGCTGGTAGATGGCGGATCTCTGGCATGCCAGCACGTGCTCTTCTTTAAGTAGGTCAACAGATAGGAGTTTGGATTCTTCAGCGTCATCCTCCTTGTAGGCGGAAACTCTTGGTGCATCATGGAGGATGTCGGATGGGAGGACAGCTTCTGCTCCATAAACCATGAAGAAAGGAGTCAAGCCGGTGGATCTGTTGGGTGTTGTTCGTAAACTCCACAAGGAAGATGGTAATTCCTCCGCTCAGGCTCCAGCTGCTCTATGTAGCGGTGCCTCTAAGCATGGCTTGATTCCGTGCAGAATTAGTCCATTGGCCCTTTCAACTTGCCCATTTGATTGTGGGTGTGTCACAGATGCTAGGTCAAGGCGGATGCCTTTTTCATGACAGTACTCCTCAACTTCTCCGAGAGATAAATTTATGCCATTGTCGGTGATGATGCTATGTGGGAGACCAAATCTCACCACTAGATCCCGAATAAATTTTAGGGATGTTGCCCCGTCAAGCTTTCTAATGGGTTTAGCTTCAATCCATTTTGTGAATTTTTCCACTGCTACTAGCAAGTGTGTGAATCCACAGGGTGCTATCTGCAAAGGTCCCACCATGTCCAGCCCCTAGACTACAACCGACCAAGTTATTGGTATTGTTCGGAATTCTTTAGCTGGAAAACTTGGTTGTCTTGCATAGAACTGACACCCAAGGCATGTTTGTACCAACTTGTCGGCGTCCGCCTTGGTAGTTAACTAGTAGAATCCTTGTCGGAAGGCCTTAGCCACCAATGATCGGGGAGCGGCATGGTGCTCGCAATCTCCGAGATGTATTTCTCTAAGGATTTTGATACCTTGTTGCTGGGAGACGCATCGAAGGAAAACTCCTATGGTACTTCTTTTGTAAAGCTAGCCATCAATGATGACGTAGCCTTTTGCTCTTCGTACTATTTGCCGGCTTTCGACTTTGTTGGTGGGCAAAGTTCCGTCTTTTAGATAGTCCATGAACGGTTTCGTCCAAGCCGGAGAGGTCACTGTTATTGTGGTAACAAATGAATCCACTCTATCCGGGTTGTCGGGGTCCGCTCCCTTCACGAATGGGGTCCGTAAATGTTCCAGGAAAACGCCTGGCGAAATTGGTCGACGAGCTGATCCAAGGTTTGACAACAGATCCGCCGCCTCATTCTCCTTCCTTTTGACGTACTTGACTTCGTAGCCGTCGAAGCACTTGGCTATTTCGTCTACTTCGTCTCGATATGCCGCCATCATAGGGTTCCACACGTTCTAGGTGCCAGCTACTTGCTAGGCAACCAAGTTAGAATCTCCACATCAAACTGTGCGCTTGATGCCATATCTTTGGCTACGCGAAGTCCGTGAATGAGGGCCTCATACTCCACCATGTTGTTGGTAGAATTGAAGTGAATATGCAGGATGTATTGCAACTTTTCTCCTGTTGGTGATTGTAATAATACACCAGCCCCTTGAGCCGTTGAGTAACTTTGATCCGTCAAAGTGCATGACCCAATATTCTAGCTCTAGCACAGGAGTGTCTTCTGGTAGTTCTGTCCAATATGCGAGAAAATCCACCAATGCTTGTGATTTGATAGCGTCCCATCTCTTGTAGGTGATTTCAAAGGCGGCAAGTTCAATGCCCCACTTTGCCACTCTCCTTGTAGTGTCGCTGTTGTTAATTATGTCGGACAGTGGAGCTTTGCTCACCACTGTGATAGGGTGCTCCTGGAAATAATGCCTTAGCTTGCGTGAAGCAAGGAAAATTCCATAAGCTATCTTTTGGTAGTGTGGGTAACGTTGTTTGGATTCCGTCAAGACCTTGCTTACATAGTAAACGGGCCGCTGAACTCCGTATTCGTGCGTTGGTTCCTTGTGCTCCACCACGATGACGATGTTGATTACTCGGTTGGTTGCTGCCGTGTAAACTAACATAGGTTCCCTTGACACCGGTGCTGCAAGTATTGACGGGGAGGAGAGTATTCTCTTCAACTCCTGAAGTCCAGCGTCAGCCTCGTCCATCCATGTGAATTTGTCCGCCTTCTTGAGAAACTTGTAGAGCGGCATAGCCTTCTCACCAAGTCGGCTGATGAACCGGCTTACCGCTGCGACACAGCCTGTGAGCCTTTTTATGCACTTTAGGCATGTCAGACATTTGATGTCGAGGATGGCCTTGATTTTCCCCGGGTTCACCTCAATTTCGTGATGCGAAACGATGAAGCCCAACAGTTTGCCAGAGGGTACCCCGAAGACACATTTCTTGGGGTTTAGCATCATGTTCTATTTCCGGAGATTGTTTAAGGTTTCCTGCAAGTCAGCGATAAGATCATTTGATTTCTTTGACATTACCGCGATGTCGTCCATGTAAGCGTGTACGTTGTGAACTATTTGGTCATGTAGGCAATGTTGCATTGTCCGCTGGTAAGTGACACCAGCGTTTTTCAACCCAAAGGGCATCGTGACGTAGCAATACGTGCCGTAGGGTGTGGTGAACGATGTGGCCAGTTGGTCCGACTTTGGCATCCGGATTTGGTGGTAACCTGAGTAGGCATCGAGAAAACACAGAAGTTCTGAGCCAACCGTCGAGTCAATGACCTGGTCAATGCGAGGCAAAGCAAACGGATCCTTTAGACATGCTTTGTTCAAGCCGGTGTAATCAACGCACATTCTTAATTCATTGGTTCCTTTTTTGGGGACAAGTACATGATTTGTCACCCATTGGGTGTGAATAACTTCTTGGATAAAGCCAGCCTTAAGTAACCTCGCTATTTCTTTGCTTATAGCCCTTCGTCTTTCATCACCAAAGCATCACAGAGGTTGCTTCACTGGTTTGGCGTTGGGATCAATATTCAAGCTGTGCTCGACAAGTTCCCTAGGTACACCTTTCATGTCGGCAGGTTGCCAGGCAAAGATGTCCCTATTCTCATGGAGGACGAGCGCGCTTTCCTATTTGGGATCTAGGTCCGTGCCAATGGCAGTGGTATTGGAGGAATCTTCTTCAACAAGCTCCAACGACTTGGTCTTGATGGCGGCCTTGAATGCAGGTTCGACAATAGTGGTCTGCTTCTTCGAAGCCGGTATCTCCAAGGCATCGACCTGGTTCTGGATCTCCTTGAACTCCTCACCATAGAGGACTGCTTCGGCAAAGGCGGCCTCACTAAGCTCGCACTCTCGTGACTTGGTGAAGCTTCCATCAATGGTGATGACGCCGTTTGGTCTGGGAATCTTGAGCTTGTTGTAGACAAAGCATGGCCTTGCAAGGAAGGAGTGGAAGATGTCGCACCCAAAGATGATGTGGTACACGCTGTTGAAAGGCACCACCTCAAAGGTCATGAATTCTTGGTGGTAATTGTTAACATCGGCAAAAGCGACCGGAAGGGTGATGCAGCCCAAGGAATTAGCTTGTTCGTTGGGGACCACCCCATGGAACACGGTATTGCTCTTCCTTAGCTAGGTCTCCGTCAAGTTCATCTTGTGCAGTGTATCCAAGTACATGATTTTGATGCTGCTTCCACTGTCCACGAGGCACTTGGTGAACTCTGTGCCGTCAATCAAAGGGTTGATGACCATGGCATACTGGTTCTCTATTGGGATAAGATTTGGATGATCTTTCATATCCCAAGTAATTGGAACTTCCGACCACCTGACGTACTGGGGAACCGGAGGGAGGGTAACCAGTAGTATCCTCAGAGAGGTTTTCTGGGCCCGGACGGTGGGGGTGCCAAGGAAGGTATGGTAACATGGAGCCTTCTTTTCGAAGGGATTTTTCCCCTTATCCTCTCCCTTGTTGAAAGCTTTGGGTTCCACGTCTTCATCCATATCGCTTGATTCCTTGGGCTCTTCCTCCTTCTTCTTCCCTTTGCCCTTTCCGTTGGGTCTGTTCTTCCGACTTTGCTTGTAGCCGGATTTAGGGTCCTCCTTAAGGTCGTTGACAAATTTGCATTGGCGGTTGGTGTGGGTGGCCTTGATGTTTGCGTCGAGATGGACGAAACACGGCATATCACGGTACTCTTCGTACGGTTGGGGAACGCGTGGCGCTGAGGGTGTAGTATCACTCCTCTGCTGGCCACTGCTAGGCCCCCGGCCCCATCCACGCTGTCCGCCTCTGCCTCTGCCAGTGAACATTGCGGCAACCATGTCGGCTACTTGCTTTTCTTTGGGCGTATTTTTCCGCTTGTTATTGTTGTTTTTTCTGGCCTGGGTAGGGATTGCTATTGCCTACAGTGATCCGCGTGCATCTTCATCAGCAGCGGCAAATTCGCTGGCCATGGCAATCATTGCATTGAGGGTGATCTCACTGTTGTCTTGCTTGCGCTTCAACTTATGGCGGAGCAAAGTTCCCTTTTATAGACCGTCGACGAAGGCGGCCATAGCGGTCTGTTTGTGCACCCCTGCGCAGGAATTTTTCATATCCATCCAGCGAGAGAAGTTGGCACGAGAGTTTCATACTTTTCTTGCACACATCGCTGTAAGTCTCCGACAGTGCAGGGATGTTTGTACGTACCCTCGAAATTCTTGGTGAATGCTTCATGCATGTCCAACCAGTTGCATATTGATTTCTTCGGTAAGTCGTCGATCCATTGTCAGGCGGTGCCGGCCAACATGAGTGAGAGGTACTTAACAGCAACATTGGGGTTTCCCCTGGGATGTGGATCGCTTCGTTGTAGTCCTGCAACCATGTTGCTAGCCTGGCAGTGCCGTTGTAAGGCTTAATGGTCTTGTATATCCGGAGGCCCTTGGGGTAGGTTGTGGCCCGTATGATTGGTCCAAAGCAACGTGGCCCAAGGTATGGGAGCTCTCAAGCTTCTTGGATCTTGTCCAGCCGTGTACGCGCATCATACGGCTCTGGTTGCTTCCCTTTGCTGTCATGGGGAGGGGAGTTGTGGTGCGATCTATGAGATCCACTGGGCCCTCCGCCATGATGGCTGCTAGGTGGCGACGGTGGCCGTGGAGGCAGGGGGTTAGCTTTATTGTGTGCCCCTCCCGCGACTCCTCACACTTGTCGCGGTTACTTGTCGGACGTGGTGTCTCCTTGTGGGACCTGCTCCTATGTCCTTCAACACCGCTGCGCTCTCCGGCATGCCGGGGCTGCTCACCCTGGTCGTGTATAATGATGCCGGCCTAGGGATGCCTTGGTGGTGGCATGCTTGTACGGTGGCGTGGCTCTGGTTCCTCGTGACGCCGAGATGGTGGTGGAGGTGGCGACCGGCAGGGACGAGCCTTTTCTCTATGATCGGAGGATATGGGGATGGCGGCAGTCCTGTTGTGTGCCTTCCTCCGTCTTTGCTCTGTAGATCCTGTATGTGATCCCTCGTCACGGGGAGATTTGGGCCTTCTGTGGCTGTTCATGGTTGACTAGCAAAGCTCCGGGTTGGACTCTAGCCTTTGCAAGGTAGCCTTCTCCTGTTGCCTGCATGCCTTAGCGACGAGGTCGTACACCTGAGCAACTACTTCTAGGGACCTGTCCTGTTCCAGGAGGGTCTTGGCAATGACGATGTTGAGGGCGGGAGTTGGCATGAATTGCCTCCCCTCTGAATCAATGTACGGGGTGGCTTTTGTCGGCTTAGACCCGTCATATCCCAAACTTCGCCGAACGCCGGGATCTTTGACGACGTGAGCTGGCACTTTCTTTGCCTTTTGCTTTAACAACAATTGCTTGTACTCGGCCTCCATAGCTCTTGACGCCTTAATGGATTGCTGCGTGATACATTGCAAATGTATCTATAATTTTTTATGTTCCATGCTTGGTTTTATATACTTTCTTGTTTTTTGTTCCAACTTTGGAGTACTTTTCATATGATTTCTTGGACTAACCTATTAACAAGATGCCATAGTGCCAGTTGCTTGTTTTCTGCTGTTTTTGGTTCCAGGAAAGTCAGAAAATGAATATTCTCAGAATTGGACGGGACAAAAGCCAATATACTCACGGACCTTGTCTCCTATTTTACCGGAAGACTCACAGAGCCAGAATACGAGACGGAGGAGGGACAAGGCCTGGCCACACCATATGTTGGCGCGAGCTAGCCCTGGACACGCCACCAGGTGGTGTGGGCCCCCTGGCCGGCCACCGACCTTGTCTCCTTCGCCTATAAGAGCCTCCCGGTACCAAAACCCTAGATCATCAATCAGAAATCCACGAAAAGTTCCGCAGCACCGCCGCCACCGAAGGGTAGATTCGGGGGACAGAAAGTCTCTGTTCCGGCACCCTGCCGGGACGGGGAAGTGCCCCCGGAGGCATCTCCATCGATCTCCACCACCATCTCCATCGCCATTGCTGATTCCCATGATGAGGAGGGAGTAGTTCTTCCTCGAGGCTAAGGGTTCTACCGGTAGCTACGTGTTCATCTCTCTCTCTATGTATGATCTTATTGAGATCATGAGCTTGTAACTATAGATCTGCCTTGCTACTCAAGTGCTTTATTAGATCTCTGCTCTCCCCATGTGTGTGAAAGTGACAACATGCACACCATGGTGGCACTTAGGCTAGAGATTACAAATACTTGTTATGAGTTATATTTGGAGTTGGACGTCTTTATGAAATTGTGGTGTTTGTTGGAACCATCTAGTACTCAAGGTGACAGTGTGGGGTTTTCTAGATGGGAAAGGCTTACTTTGAGGTGTGCTGTTATAGCCCTACCATGGATTAGAGTGTCCAACCGGAGAGTAGTTAAGAGTAGTATCATAAAGAGAAGATATTTATATAAGAGTGTTCACTAGTGAAAGTATGATCCGTAGGCCTTGTTTCTAAACACTGAAACACCGTTCGCTACTAGATCTGTTACATGTTTGCTTGCTGCCATCTTTATTTTAGTTTGCTTTTAGTCTCTTCCACGCCATCAAGTTATCTTCTATCACCGTTACCACTTATAATTATCTATACCACTTGTATTTCACTATCTCTTCGCTGAACTAGTGTGCCTATACACCTGACAAGTGTATTGGGTGTGTTGGGGACACAAGAGACTTTTTGTATCTTGATTGCAGGGTTGCTTGAGAGGTATAACTTTGACCACTTCCTCCCTGAGTTCGATAAACCTTGGGTAATCCACTTAAGGGAAACTTGCTGCTGTTCTACAAACCTCTGCACTTGGAGGCCCAACAACTGTCTACAAGAATAGAAGTGCGTAGACATCAAGCTATTTTCTGGCGCCGTTGCCGTGGAGGTAAGGTAAAAGGTATTCACACCGGAGGATTAAAAAAGAAGAACCTCCCACGGCAAACGCCTATTTTCTGGCGCCGTTGTCGGGGAGGTAAGGTAAAAGGTACTCACATCCTCCGGTGTGAGTGCTCGAAGTTATTTCCTTTAGATTCTGCAATTTTGTCTTTTTGTTTCTTGTTTTCACTAGTTAGGCTTAATGGAAAACGACAAAAAATTAGAGAGCTTTATAGTATTTATCTTGATTTAGGACATGAAGTGTTTGAAGAGAAAATTAAAAGACCTATGGACCTTTATTTGCATGCTAATAGCAATGTTGTTAGTATGAATTCTTTGGACACCATTATTGCTAATGCTATGGAAAAGTCTAAGCTTGGGGAAGCTAGTTTTGATGAAAATGATCTTTTTAGTTCCCCAGCTTTGGAAGATAGCTATTCTATTTCTTATGATGATACCAAACCTCCAATATATGATGATTACAATGATGAATATGATATTTTCAGTCCACCTACTATTGAGGAGAAAATTAATTATGATTACAATATGCCTCCTATATTTGATGATTATGGTGCTGAGAATAATAATGATAGCTATTTTGTTGAATTTTCTCCCACTACAATTAATAAGAATGACTATGCTTATGTGGAGAGTAATAATCAATTTATGAATGTGGCTCATGATAAGAATGTTTTATGCAATAATTATATTGTTAATTTTATTCATGTTGCTACTGAAATTTATTATGAGAGAGGGAAACATGGTCTTATGTATCTCAACATTATTAAGTTTCTCCTCTTTATGTTGAAAGTCTTGAAGTTACACTTGTTTTGCTTTCCTATGCTTGCTGCTTTGTGCTTTCATGACTTGTTTCTTTACAAGATTCCTATGCATAGGAAGTGGGTTAGACTTAAATGTGTTTTGAATTTGCTTCTTGATGCTCTCTTTTACTTCAATTCATATTTCCTATGTGAGCATCTTCTCAAACTATCATGCCTAACTTAAAGGCGTTAAAGAAAAGTACTTATTGGGAGATAACCCAAAAGTTTTAGATGAGTCTTATAAGTTATTACCTCAGTAATAACCGCTCCTTATCCTTTTTATTTGCTTTTTGTTCCAAGAGTAACCTCTAATGAGAGAGAAGTAATGATTGGGAAAGTTGCTGTCCCGAAACAGATTTCTGTGCTTCACCATAAAAATTCGTGTAAAATCTCTGAACGTCCTTTTGAGGCGTGAATTTTTGTGCTTCTGCCCTAGGTTGTTATCTAACTTTCTTTAGTTCAACACTTTTTGATTTGAGAAACAGAAGGTCTTCGACAAAATTCGTCTTTACATGCTGGTCTGTTTTGACAGATTTCTGCCGTTATTTGCATTTGCTTCTTGTTGGTTCCTTTTTGAGTTCTTTTGGGGAATTGAGTTTTTTTGAGAGAAGTGCTATAGTAGCTTGTGTTTTAATGGTATTTTTATTGGTGTTGAAACTGAACCTAAATACCTATTATCTTGAGTGCACTAATGTTGCTAATAAAGATTGTGTGAAGTTTTGTATGAACGAAAAATTTCAGGTGTATGGAAGGAATGAGTAATGAGATGAAGGATGGACTAAAGCTCAAGCTTGGGTATGCCACGTGTGTCACCCCAAGAAATATCCAAGAAGTACAAGCGTCAAATCTTGGGGATGCCCAAGGCATCCCCTTCTTCACCAATAAAAATCCTAGGTTTCTTCCAAACGTTTCATTTTTATTGTTTCATGCACAGTTGTGTTGTTCTTGGAGCGTCTTCTTTTTCGTTTTTGTTTTGGTTTTTCATTTGCTTTTGTTTGCTTAGTTTTCTTAATAAATTGGTTGGACCCCCTCTTTCATACATTGGTTTGCAAATAGTTTGGTTTGGTTTGGAAAAGAGTAGGAAAGTTCATGCTTATGTGGTAAAAAGAGCTCATTTTTGACTGTCTCATATGCTCTGTCATGCCATGCTTGATATTGTTTTGGCTTTATGCTTAGTATTCTTTGCTGTAGCATGACTTTTTATAAACAATTGAGATTGCTTAATGTGCCTTGGATGAATCATGCGTTGTTTTAGCATATTAAAGAATAGTATAGTGGTATTCTCCTTTGATGCTTTATTTGGGTTGACTTGGCGCATGCTCACACCATGTTATGACTATCCAAAGTCACCATAGCCTTTATGATCCTTTAGTTTTCAACTTGTAGTATCACTTTATGCTTTGATCAATGATGTTTTGTCGCTCTGCATGATTATGGCCATTATTGCTCTCTTAGTTTGTCTCTCCTAATCTTTTGCTAGCCTGCACAACCAAGTATGAGTTCCACTCATGCATCCAACTCCCTAAACCAATTTATTCCAAAGAGTCCACCATACCTACCTACTAGCTTATGCTATTCCAAGTATATTCATGCTTTTGTTTACCTTCCGAATTAAACTTGTTATGAGAAAACTAGTGATAAAGCTCTCACAAACTTGATGACACACTTTACTTTTCTTGCCCTTAATAAACTTGAACCATTGTGTCGTCTATGTTGTATATGCTTGCACTTTTTTGTTGGGAATTAGCAGAACCATGCTTTCATGGGGAACGCTTTCAACATTGCACTTGGTACTTGTACCTAGTTGATATCATGCTCTTTTGTATATGGATGTCGTCGCTGTGAAATGAAAGGGGAGCTTGTAAGTCCATGGAGTTATGTATATGTGTTAGAGAAATGCCTGGGCCGCTGGTCTAATCCATGCTGACATGGCGGAAACCTGCAGCGTAACCATAATGAGCTGTCTATGAAGCATTCTTCTTCTAAAAAAAAGAGTCCTATATTGAGAAAAAAAAGATATTATGAAAAGAGGAAAGAGAGAAAAAAGCACCATATTCCCATGGTAAATAAGAAGATTGCTGAGATGCTCATTGTCTGCTTGCCTTGTAATTTTGATATGGGGATTCTTCCGTACCATCGGGCAAGGGGTACCCGTTGGTGGTTCTCTATGATACACATGTAATTACGATGGAAAGAACTTAACGGTGACTAAACTTGAGTAGCATGAGGAGCGGCCCTCGTATACAAGGGACATGAGATTTCTGACTTATACTTCGTCAAGCATGTACACCATAGTTTGTTCACTTTAACCTTAATCACTTCAAGATGCTTATGATAGGGGCAATGAGAGCTGAAAGATATAAGTACCATAATTTTTGGAAGCTCTTTATGAGACTTGAATCCCTACTTCCTTCTATGAAGGCCTTTCTTCCACCATTATATTGAGTCTCCACCTTCTATCTTTATGCACCTAGTTTGAGAGCATAGTGGCCATTCTTAGTTCTATGTGCATTATCCCAAGACTAGTTGATTGATGCATATCTTGATATTGCTTGTTTTAAACTATTGTATCTAGTCACTCTTATGAACTTTGAAGGTGTCCTATGCATTTATATTTGCTACTCTATGAGGGACAAGCTGAATGCTAATAAGCTATGTTTTCTTTATGTGAAACAAACAAACGTCTTGCAAAGCATTGTTATTCATGAATCTTTTGTTTGTGCCTTTTCATGTTGCATCATAGTTTCTTTGTCCTATTGCTAGAACTTTGTCTTTCATGTTATGATTGAAGTACTATGATCCCAGCTTTGAATGTTTTACAAATACTTTGATCAAGTCTTTGATGGTGCATGTCACCTCAAAAATTATTCTTTCTTTTTATCACTTACCTACTCGAGGACGAGCAGGAGTTAAGCTTGGGGATGTTGATACATTGCGAATGTATCTATAATTTTTGATGTTTCATGCTTGGTTTTATCTACTTTCTTGTGTTTTGTTCCAACTTTGGAGTACTTTTCATATGATTTCTTAGACTAACCTATTAACAAGATGCCACAGTGCCAGTTGTCTGTTTTCTGCTGTTTTTGGTTCCAGGAAAGTCAGAAAATGAATATTCTCAGAATTGGACGGGACAAAAGCCAAAGTTCCTATTTTACCGGAAGACTCACGGAGCCAGAATACGAGACGGAGGAGGGCCAAGGCCTGGCCACACCATATGGTGGCGCGGGTTAGCCCTGGCCGTGCCACCAGGTGGTGTGGGCCCCCTGGCCGGCCACCGACCTTGTCTCCTTCGCCTATAAGAGCCTCCCGCTACCAAAACCCTAGATCATCAATCAGAAATCCACGAAAAGTTCCGCAGCGCTGCCGCCACCGAAGGGGAGATTCTGGGGACAGAAAGTCTCTATTCCGACACCCTGCCGGGACGGGGAAGTGCCCCTGGAGCCATCTCTATCGATCTCCACCACCATCTCCATCGCCATTGTTGATTCCCATGATGAGGAGGGAGTAGTTCTTCCTCGAGGCTAAGGGTTCTACTGGTAGCTATGTGTTCATCTCTCTCTCTATGTATGATCTTATTGAGATCATGAGCTTGTAATCTATAGATCTACCTTGCTACTCAAGTGCTTTATTAGATCTCTTCTCTCCCCATGTGTGTGAAAGTGACAGCGTGCACACCATGGTGGCACTTAGGCTAGAGATTACAAATGCTTGTTATGAGTTATATTTGGAGTTGAATGTCTTTATGAAATTGTGGTGTTTGTTGGAACCATCTAGTACTCAAGGTGCCCTTCTCCGCAATACACTTGGCCTCCGCCAAGATTGCTGCACGCTTCTCATCAAGATCTGTAACACTCCGGATATGGGCGACGGTTGTGGGCTCAATGAGGATTGCGCCGTAAATTGCCTTGTCAGTGGGAGTAGCCAATGGGTTGCCAGCTTCAGATGTTGATGGTGGCATTGGCGGCTGATTTGATTGTTAGGCGGTCTTTGGGCTGTGGTGAGTTCTCGCCAGCTTAAGGCGGATAACCGGAGGAGGCATGGCCTTGGCCGAAGCCGGGGGCTCGGCGGCCTTCTTGGTTGTTGCTACTCTGGTAACCGCTGGTGTGGGCGGAGCTCTCTCATGTTCCGGTTCATGTCCGTCTTCTTCCATCACGCTCCCAATGGCGACTAGCACCTGGTGGGAAGTGTTGGCCTTCTCGGCGCGCTCCTTCTCGATCTCCTGCTCAATCTCGCTCATAACAACATCGTATTCCTCCGAGTTAGCATCTGAGCCACCGCCATCCATATTGATGTTGGCGTAAAGCGCGTCAAGGACAGAGTCGGAGTTGCCTTCGGTGTTGACAATGGAGGATGTGGAGGGTGATGGAGGCGGGTCGTTGTTAGTGTTTCCTCCTCCGGCTACGACGGCGATTGCTGCTTCAGCCTCTTTGCTAGCCTCCGCGTATTCGTTGACGATGGCAACCATCTCACCAAGGGTGAGAGGACCTGCGGCCTGCCGCCTTCGGAGGGTATGCCGGAGGAGTGTTCTGGGTGTGAGCCCTTCCACGAAGTGGTACACGAGCTCGTCGGCGCGGTCGCCCTCTAGGGTTTCCCTCACCCTCATCCATCTGGCGAGGTATTCGCGGGGAGGTTATCCATCCATTTGAATGCATCTGGCCAGATCGAAGATGGTGACTACGCCGACAAAGTGTGACATGCGCCTCTCTAACGCTCGGGGAAGCCAAGCGGATTTGCGGGGTCCTTCCACCTTTATATCTTGCACAGGGGCGGTTTGGGTGGGCCTTGAATTTTCCTGATCCGAGCCACCATACTCCAAGGAGTGGTATGGCCCATATCCTTCCGTGAACTTGTCCTACTCATAGGCGGTCCGTGTGGGGCTTGACGAGTTTCCGACTTCCTGGGAGCTAGGACCCGAGTCGGTTTCGCCGATGAAGATGTGTGTTGGAAATATGCCCTAGAGACAAATAGTAGTAAGGACTATTATCATATTTCATATAGTTTATGATTAAGTTTTGTATCATGCTATAACTGTATTGAATGGAAACATCAATACACGTGTGATATACAAACAACCAGGGGTTCCTAGTGAAACTCTAGTCACTGGTTCATTGTTCAACAGATGATCATGTTTCCTGATCATGTGGCATTTATGCCAGTTGGAAATGGAGTCAACTCATTCTGAGAATGAGATGATGAACCAATACCCAACCTAAACATCGTGACCCGATCATGTCACAAAGTTCAAGTTACGATGATTATAAATGGATCCTCGTAGACTATTCCTTAGATCGTGAGGCTATATCAATCACTGTCTCCCGAGAATGCTTAGATAGCATCAAGTGCCACTTGGTAATACAGTGGTTATAAAGGTGTGTTCAAGTACTAGGAGGAAACCATAGAGGCAATATATGTCAAGATCGGGATTTGTCCGTCCATGAGATGAGAAGATACTCAAGGGCCCACTCGGAAAGGTTATATCCAATAGCTGCACAGCGTGTGATTTGATCACGGGGATATCACTTGCCGGAACGCGTCAAGTAGCATTGTTCGGTAATGAGATTCAACACGACATGATGATGTCATTGATCAGATCTCGGGTAATGCAAGTATCGAGAGACGAAGGGAATAAGACGAACTGTCCCGGTTCAAATGATGAAAGATCTTCGTGGAATGCACAGAGGTCACATGGCCATCCAGGTCCCTCTGTCGATCATTGGTGCGAGAGTGTCCCGAACATGTCTGGAGTGTTCTTTAACCGTGGGGTATCACACTTAAGGGCTTTATGATGCTTAGAGAGTGTTTATAGGATCGGTAGAATCACCAAAGAATAGTAGAGAGAAAACCAGAAGGGTTTCAGTAAGTCTGGAGGATGTCCGGAGTGGAGGTGGAAGTGTTCCATAGCCACGGAGGTTGAATAATATGTGAATGAATGTTAAATATTTATTTAATCATTTATTCATAATTATTTAATAAAGAGAAAAATCAATTTAAAAGGTCAAAAGGCTTAATGGGCCAATTCCCGGAGGGGAGAGGGCCCATTAGGGAAAGGAGAGAGGGAGAAGGGGCAAGGGGGTTGGCCGGCTGGGCCAAGCCCCCCGCACGGGGCCCACTAGGGCCGGCCAGCGGCTGCGCCTCCCCCTCCTCTCCTTTAGTCCCACCCCGGGACTTTGAGGGAGGTAGTACCTCCCCTCCCCCTATATATAGTGGGGGTATTTGGCCAGATAAATACACCCAATAATCAATAAAGGTCTTCTCACTTTTGGGAGGACCTCCAATTGATATTTTATCTCTCTCCCTCTCCCTCGTGACCGTGGTCCCAAGTTCAGACTACGCGAACGAGAGACATCTTCACCGCAGAGGCACTGTCGCTGCAAGGGATTCAGATCTAGAGCTCTACTTCCATGGCCGATCTGGATCGGGGAAGCAGGAGTCATCGTCAGGCATCGGACATGTGTAACTCCCCGCGAGGTGTCGCACTTGAGGCACTCAAGTCGTTGGAGCCACAGGAGCGTAAGGACTTCATCACAACCTTGAGGTCAACTTCGGCTCGTCTACATCAACCATGCTCTCCTGAGCGTTGACAATGCTTTTCGGTCTTCAAGGGTAAGTTCGTGAAAAGCCCCTCCCTATCAGACATTAATAGATAGGTCCTGGCAGCTTCAGGGGTTCAGGGGCGTAGGGTAAAATTTTATTGTTTTCATATGCGGAACCCCTACAGTGGTATCAGAGCTAGATCTATGAGTAGTAATGCTAGTACGGGTAGAACACACGAGATGTAGCGTCTGGGCATTGATCTTTTAGTTGTTATCCTCCCATGTGTACTTGTGTATACCACAGTAATGCTTGATGAAGAGGCCCCGACCGACTTTACGCATTCATTCGCGAGACTGGTCCACGCTTGACATATGGCTTGTACCGTATAAAGTGGCTTAGGGGGGTGTCTGTCTCTCTCGCATTAGTTGGTATGCCATTTACAATGGAGGGCCCCGAAAGGGGTGTAGTAGAGACAACTACTTGATCAGCGTTGTGCTGAAAGTTCGTAGGTAAGAATGGTTCTTGTGCGAAAGCCCATTCAGCCACGTAAAACATGCAAAGATAAAGTAGAGGAGTCTAACTTTGTTTTGCAGGGGGGCGTTGCTTTGTTATATGGTTGTGGCAAAGGTAAAGTGATTACCTTATGTTACGTAGTAGTAGATAGTCACGGAGGTGACGGACTACCACGCCGGAAAGACACCGGTACCTTGGTGTCTATGGCGCCGGAACCCTGGCGCCTGAATCCGGTGACGGCGGATGGAGATCACGACGTGAAGGACCATATCACATCGCGTTTACATTCAATGTTATTGTTTGTATATCTTATTGTGTGCTAGTATTAGATACTCGATGGTACCCTAATAAGATGATCCCTATTAAAATTAGCAATGATTGTGTTCCCCCTTAGTGTGCACCACCAAGAAAGTTCTTCGGTATGAGGCAGGCCATGATGATCGGGTGTCAGACATATCTATGTTCGCATACAGTGGGTGTAAGCCATGTTGCACAGTGAATACATTAAGGTTGAGTTGGCGAGCCTAGCATGTACAGACATGGCCTCGGAACACGGATGGTCGAAAGATCAAGCACGAGTCGCATGAGTGATGTGACCGACATTTAGCGTCCACCCTTGAACCCACATTGATGGCTGATACATTACAAATGTATCTATAATTTTTGATGTTCCATGCTTGGTTTTATCCACTTTCTTGTGTTTTGTTCCAACTTTGGAGTACTTTTCATATGATTTCTTGGACTAACCTATTAACAAGAGCCACAGTGCAAATGCCTGCTTTTCTGCTGTTTTGGTTCTAGGAAAGTCAGAAATGAATATTCTCGAATTGGATGGGACAAAAGCCAAAGTGCCTATTTTTCCGGAAGGGGATCAAGTGCTGCACGAGATTTGACGAAGAAGGGCCAGGGAGCCACCAACCCACCTGGCCGCGCGGCCAGGCCTGGCCCGCGCCAGGGGGTGGTGTGGCCGCTCCCGGCACCCTCTCGGCCTCTCCTTCCGCCTATAAGTTGCCCTCGGGACGAAAACCCTAGGTACCCGATCAAAAATCCACGAAAGAGTCTGTAGCCGCTATCATCTCCATCCCTAGATCGGGAGGGATCTGAAGCTCTTCCCGGTACCCTGCCGGAGAGGGGAATTCACCCTAGAGGCTTTCTTCATCACCATGCAAGCCTCCGGTGTGATGCGTGAGTAGTTCGTCCTTGGACTATGGATCCATGTAGTAGCTAGATGGCTGGTTTCTCCTCCTTTGTGCTTTCATGTTTAGATCTTGTGAGCTCCGTTCATGATCAAGATCATCTATTTGTAATTCATACATGTTGTGTTTGTGGGGATCCGATGGATATTGAGATGCTATTTCAGATTGATTATTGATTCTATCATGTCTTTGTTATTTGTGATCTTGCATGCTTTCCATTGTTAGTAGCTATCTTGGCCAAGTAGATGCTAGCAACTCCAAGAGTTAGTATTTATGCTCGATAGTGGGTTCATGCCTCCGTAATCTGGGAAGTGATGTAAATCTCTAAGGTACTAGATGTGTTGTTGCTACTAGGGAGAAAACAACAATCCTTTGTTCATAGAACAATCGTATTGTTTACTTTACACGCAGTTTGTAAAGCAATAATCTGTTGCTTGCAACTTAATACTGGAGGGGGTTCGGATGATAACCTGAAGGTGGATTATTAGTCATAGATGTAGTTGGATGGCGGTCTATGCATTATGTTGTAATGCCCAATCAAGTCTCAAAGGAGTCAAGATGATTATTATATGCATGTATTGCTTTCTCGGTGTTTGTCAATTGCCCCGCTGTAATTTGTTTACCCAGCATGTTATCTATCTAAGGAGAGCCACTTCTAGTGAACTATGGATCCCGGTCCTTTATCTTTACATACAATCTATAAACTGTTTCTTCTTTGTGTTTACTTTCTGCAAACTTTTACTTCTTTTCATTCGATACGTTTAATCCTTTGTTTTCCGCAAAACACGGTGAGATTGACAATCTCATCGCAAGTTGGGGACAAAGTTCTATGATTGTGTTGTGCAGGTCTCCACGTTGCTACTAGCACCGGTAGTGTGCCCTGCCAAAGCTCAGCTAGTAACACCTTTGGGGTGTTTCCTTGCTCCTACTGGTTCGATTAAACCTTGGTTTCATAACTGAGGGAAACCTTGCTGCTGTGCTCATCATACCTTCCTCTTGGGGTTCCCAACGAGCTCTACGTCGATCGTCGAGCACATCAAGACGTTTTATAGCGCCGTTGCCGGGGAGTCAAGGACATCTTCACAAGGGGAGTCCCTCATAACCAATCTCTTTACTTATTTGTTTTTGTTTTGCTTAGTTTCTTTTTGTTTTGTTTGCTTGTTTTCTTTTTAAAAACACAAAAAAATTAGTTTTACTTGTTTGCTTTCTTATTTGAAAACCCAAAAAAAATGACTACTCTTGAAAACACTAAGTTGTGTGATTTCACTAGCACCAACAACAATGATTTTATGAGCACACCTATTGCTCCACCTGTGGCTGAAAATACTTTCTTTGAGATAAAACCTGCTTTGCTCAATCTTGTTATGAGAGAGCAATTTTCTCGTATTGGTAATGAAGATGTTGCTTCCCATCTAAATAACTTTGTTGAACTTTGTGAGATGCAAAAGCATAGGGATATAGATGGTGATATTATTAAGTTGAAATTGTTTCCTTTCTCTTTGAGAGGAAAAGCTAAAGAGTGGTTGAACTCCTTAACTAGGAATAATATTGATTCTTGGACTAAGTGCAAAGATGCTTTTATTGGAAAATACTATCCTCCTGCTAAGATTATATCCATGAGAAGTGAAATAATGAAGTTTAAACAACTTGATAATGAGCATGTTGCTCAAGCTTGTGAAAGAATGAAATCTTTGGTAAAGAATTGTCCCACTCATGGACTGACTGCTTGGATGATCATCCAAACTTTTTATGCAGGATTGAACTATTCTTCAAGGAACCTATTGGATTCAGCTGCTGGAGGTACCTTTGTGACCATCACTTTGGGTGCTGCAACAAAACTTTTGGACAATATGATGGTTAATTATTCTGAATGGCATACTGAGAGAGCTCCACAAGGTAAGAAGGTAAATTCTGTTGAGGAAACCTCCTCCTTGAGTGATAAGATTGATATTATTATGTCTATGCTCGTTAATGGGAAAGCCCATATTGATCCAAATAATGTTCCTTTAGCCTCTTTGGTTGCTCAAGAAGAGCAAGTTGATGTGAACTTCATAAGAAATAACAATTTTGACAACAATGCTTATGGTAATAATGCTTATAGGAACAATTTTGGTAACAACAATTATAAGCCATACCCTCCCAACAATGGTAATGCTTATGGATATTCTTACAACAATAGTAAGAGTGCTCCCTCTAAACTTGAGGTTATGCTTAAAGAGTTCATTAGTAAACAAACTGCTTTCAATAAAACTATTGAGGGAAAACTCTCCAATGCTGAAAGAAATATAGCATCTTTGGCTGAAGCTCAATCTTCTTTGAATAAAATGGCTGCTAAACCTGAAACTAATGAGAATCCCTTTGCAGCTACTAATGCCATACAAGTAAGAATTGATGAAAATGTTAGACTATTAGCTGAATTACATGCTAAGTGGGAAAGAGAAGATGAGATTGCTAGAAACATTAGTGTTTCTACTATTACCACCACTAGTGTTGAGGCTACTAATATTTCTACTACTTTAGATGATAAAGTTGATTTTGATCTTGATGGTTGCAACATCTCTGAAGTTATTAAGTTCCTACAAAAGCTTGCTAAAAGTCCTAATGCTAGTGCTATGAACATGGCTTTTACAAAACACATTACTGATGCTCTCATAAAAATTAAAGAAGAAAAGATGAAACATAAAGCTTCTATTCCTATAAAACAAGAAGATGGTTGGGAACCCATCATTAATATGAAAGTGAATGACATTGATTTCAAAGCTTTGTGTGATCTTGATAGTAGTGTTTCTATTATGCCTAGAAGGATTTATGATATGCTTGATTTGCCTCCTCTTGAAGATTGTTAATTGAATGTCCCACTTGATGATAATGCTAAAAAGAAACTCATGGGGAGTCTTAATGATGTTCTTATTATGGTTAACGATTCCTATGTCCCTGTTGATTTCTATGTTTTGGATGTTGAATACAATGCTTCTTGTCCTATTACCTTGGGAGGACCCTTTCTTAGAACTATTGGTGCCATCATTGATATGAAAGAAGGCACCATTAAATATCAACTCCCACTCAATAAAGGTATAGAACACTTCCCTAAAAAGAGAGAAAAGATTTATTTTGCTTCTCCTATGAAAACAAAATTTGGTCTTAATGCTTCTTCATTTGAGAACACTTGATTCTTTCTTTGCTTCTTATGCCTAACTTAAAGGCGTTAAAGAAAAGTACTTGTTGGGAGATAACTCAAGAGTTTTAGATTAGTCTTGGAAGTTATTACCTCTTTAATAACCACTCCTTATCCTTTTTATTTGCTTTTTGTGCCAAGAGTAACCTCTAATGAGAGTGAAGTAATGATTGGGAAAGTTGCTGTCCCGAAACAGATTTCTGTGCTTCACCATAAAAATTCCTGAGAGAGCTCTGTACGTCGGCTTGAGCTGTAATTTTTTGTGCTTCTGCTCCAGGTTGTTATCTAACTTTCTTTAGTTCAACACTTTTTTATTTGAGCAACAGAAGGTCTTAGAAAAAATTCGTATTTACCTGCTGGTCTGTTTTGATAGATTTCTGCCATTTTCTGCATTTGCTTCTTGTGGGCTCCTTTTTGAGTTCTTTTGGGGAATTGAGCTTTTTGAGGGATGTACTACAGTAGCTAGTGTTCTAATGGAAGTTTTTTTGGTGTTATAACTGAACCTTAAGACTTATTTATCTTGAGTGCACTAATGTTGCTAATAAAGATTGTGTGAAGTTTTGTATGAAGGAAAATTTTCAGGTGTATGGAAGGAATGAGTAATGAGATGAAGGATGGAAGAAAGATCAAGCTTGGGGATTCTAAGAGTGTCACCCCAAGAAATATCCAAGAAGTACAAGCTTCAAAGCTTGGGGATGCCCAAGGCATCCCCTTCTTCATCAATAAAAATCTCAGGTTTCTTTCAAACGCTTCATTTTTATTGTTTCATGCACAATTGTGTTTTTCTTGGAGTGTCTTCTTTTTCGTTTTCGTTTTGGTTTTTAGTTTTATTGGTTTGCTTAGTTTTCAGAATAAGTTGGTTGGACCCCCTCTTTCATACTTTGGTTTACAATTAGTTTGGTTTGGTTTGGAAAAGAGTAGGAAAGTTCATGCTTATGTGGTAAAAAGAGCTAGTTCTTGACTATGGCCTGTGCTTTGTCATGCCATGCTTGATATTGTTTTGGCTTTATGCTTAGTATTCTTTGTTGTAGCATGACTTGTTATAAACAATTGAGATTTCTTAATGTGCCTTGGATGAATCATGCGTTGTTTTAGCATATTAAAGCATAGTATAGTGGTTTTCTCCTTTGATGCTTTATTTGGGTTGACTTGGCACATGCTCACACCATGTTATGACTATCCAAAGTCACCATAGCCTTTATGATCCTTTAGTTTTCAACTTGTAGTATCACTTTATGCTTTGATCAATGATGTTTTGTTGCTCTGCATGATTATGGCCATTATTGCTCTCTTAGTTTGTCGCTCCCAGTCTTTTGCTAGCCTCCACAACAAATTATGAGTTCCACTCATGCATCCAACTCCCTAAACCAAGTTTTTCCAAAGAGTCCACCATACCTACCTACTAGCTTATGATATTCCAAGGATATTCATGCTTTTGTCTACCTTTCACTTGTTATGAGAAAACTAGTGATTAAAGCTCTCACGAACTTGATGGCACACTTTACTTTATTGCCTCTAATAAACTTGAACCATTGGGTCCTTCTTTGTTGCGTATATGCTTGCGCTTTATAAGTTGAAGTTAGCAGAACCATGTTTCATGGGGAACGCTTTCAACATTGCACTTGTACTTTGTACCCCGTTGATATCATGTTCTTTTTCTTACAGATCCCGACAGTGTGAAATAAAAGTGGAACTTGTAAGATCATGGAGTTTGTATGTGTGTTAGAGAAACACCTGGGCCGCTAGCCTAAGCCATGCCTAATCATGGTGGAAACTTGCAGCATCACCATAATGAGCACTCTATGAAGCATCCTCAATAAAAACCTATGCAAATAGCAAATAAAAAGATCGCTGAGATGCTCATTGTCTGCTTGCCTTATCATTTTGATTATGGGAAAGCTCTCGTATCATGTGCAAGGGGTACCCCGTTGGCGGTTCTTAATGATACACATATACTTACAATGACAAGAGCTTACTCGTGACTGAAGTTGAGTAGCATGAGGATCGGTCTTCGTAAGTAAGGGGCATGAGATTTCGGTTTATAACTTGTCAAGCATATCCTCTTAGTTGTGTCACTTTAACCTTAATCACCTTCAAGATGCTTATGACAGGGGCAATGAGAGTTGAAAGCTATAAGTACCATAATTTTTGGAAGCTCTTTATGAGACTTGAATCCCTACTTCCTTTTACAAAAGGCCTTTCTTCCACCTTTATATTGAGTCTCCATCTTCTATCTTTATGCACTACTTTGAGAGCATAGTGGGCATTCTTAGTTCTATGTGCATTGTCCCAAGACTAGTTGATTGATGCATACTTTGATATTGCTTGTTTTAAACTATTGTATCTAGTCACTCTTATGAACTTTGAAGGTGTCCTATGCATTTATATTTGTTACTCTATGAGGGACAAGCTGAATACTATTATGCTATGTTTTCTTTATGTGAAACAAACAAACGTCTTGCAAAGCATTGTTATTCATGAATCTTTTGTTTGTGCCTTTTCATGTTGCATCATAGTTTCTTTGCTTATTGCTAGAACTTTGTCTTTCATGTTATGATTGAAGTACTATGATCCCAGCTTTGAATGTTTTGCAAATACTTTGATCAAGTCTTTGATGGTGCATGTCACCTCAAAAATTATTCTTTCTTTTTATCACTTACCTACTCGAGGACGAGCAGGAGTTAAGCTTGGGGATGTTGATACATTGCAAATGTATCTATAATTTTTGATGTTCCATGCTTGGTTTTATCCACTTTCTTGTGTTTTGTTCCAACTTTGGAGTACTTTTCATATGATTTCTTGGACTAACCTATTAACAAGAGCCACAAAGGTTACCGCCTGCTTTTCTGCTGTTTTTGGTTCCAGGAAAGTCAGAAAATGAATATTCTCGGAATTGGATGGGACAAAAGCCAAAGTGCCTATTTTTCTGGAAGGGATCAAGTGCCAGAATACGAGACGGAGAAGGGCCAGGGAGCCACCACACCACCTGGCCGCGCGGCCAGGCCTGGCCCGCGCCAGGGGGTGGTGATGCCGCTCCCGGCACCCCCTCGGCCTCTCCTTCCGCCTATAAGTTGCCCTCGGGACGAAAACCCTAGGTACCCGATCAAAAATCCACGAAAGAGTCTGTAGCCACCGTCATCTCCACCCCTAGATCGGGAGGGATCTGAAGCTCTTCCCGGCACCCTGCCGAAGAGGGGAATTCACCCTGGAGGCTTTCTTCATCACCATGCAAGCCTCCGATGTGATGCGTGAGTAGTTCGTCCTTGGACTACGGATCCATGTAGTAGCTAGATGGTTGGTTTCTCCTCCTTTGTGCTTTCATGTTTAGATCTTGTGAGCTCCGTTCATGATCAAGATCATCTATTTGTAATTCATACATGTTGTGTTTGTGGGGATCCGATGGATATTGCGATGCTATTTCATATTGATTATTGATTCTATCATGTCTTTGTTATTTGTGATCTTGCATGCTTTCCGTTGTTAGTAGCTATCTTGGCCAAGTAGATGCTAGCAACTCTAAGAGTTAGTATTTATGCTCGATAGTGGGTTCATGCCTCGTAACTGGGAAGTGATAGAAATCTCTAAGGTACTAGATGTGCTGTTGCTACTAGGGAGAAAACATCAATCCTTTGTTCATAGAACAATCGTATTGTTTACTTTACACGCAGTTCGTAAAGCAATAATCTGTTGCTTGCAACTTAATACTGGAGGGGGTTCGGATGATAACCTCAAGGTGGATTATTAGTCATAGATGCAGTTGGATGGCGGTCTATGTATTATGTTGTAATGCCCAATCAAGTCTCAAAGGAGTCAAGATGATTAGTATATGTATGTATTGCTTTCTCGGTGTTTGTCAATTGCCCCGCTGTAATTTGTTTACCCAGCATGTTATCTATCTAAGGAGAGCCACTTCTAGTGAACTATGGATCCCGGTCCTTTGTATTTACATACAATCTATAAACTGTTTCTGCTTTGTGTTTACTTTCTGCAAACTTTTACTTCTTTCCATTCGATACGTTTAATCCTTTGTTTTCCGCAAAACACGGTGAGATTGACAACCTTATCGCAAGTTGGGGACAAAGTTCTGTGGTTGTGTTGTGCAGGTCTCCACGTTGCTACTAGCACCGGTAGTGCGCCCTGCCAAAGCTTAGCTAGTAACACCTTTGGGGTGTTTCCTTGCTCCTACTGGTTCGATTAAACCTTGGTTTCATAACTGAGGGAAAACTTGCTGCTGTGCTCATCATACCTTCCTCTTGGGGTTCCCAACGAGCTCTACGTCGATCGTCGAGCGCATCAATGGCCGTGATGATCGGGGGAGATGTGGCTGATAGGGGTCGTGTTATCACTAGGAACCCTTATGGGGATAGGTGTTTCTGAGTGGAGTTATTATTAACTCATTTAGTTATAAACTTAGTCTAAATTCCTTTTGCAATTATGAATGTAGAGATGGCTCACCGTGAAGCTTACTTTGTCATTGAGGAATGGGTAAAGGGTGAGAAACTTAGACTTGATGGATCCAACTTCCCTAGTTGGCTTGTGTGCCTGAATGATCTCCTTACTAGGAATCATGTGGTAGACTACATACGCCGCACGATGGATTTGACTGAGCCAGACCACTATGAGACCCCACAAGAGCTGGCAAACCGCTACTATCGTCAATAAATGTCCACCTACATTCAGATAATAATGCGTTACGGGATGGTGGATGAACTCCATCCGCTCATGGGTGATCTTGATCCATATTCAATGGTGGATCAGCTGATAGCAGAGTTCATAGGCCATGTGCGCATGTGGAAGCACGAGCTGCTTGGAGAGTTCCTTTCCATACAGATGGAGGAGCATACATGTCTGAAGGGTCACTTGGAGCGCATGCTTGATGCACACATGAGACTGGTTTACTTCGTGGATTACTGGATGGATGATCCATTTGCGATAGGCGTACTGCTTCAATCGTTGCCTCCAAGCTACGAAGAACATGTCCGGAGTAGCATCATGAGCGGTGATACTGAAACATTGGATTTCCAGGAGTTCATATTACATTTCAGGAACATAAAGGTTGAACCAATCACCGGAGAGGTCATCGATGACAAAGGTATATATTTTATATACAATTTTATAAATGTTATAATCTTGTAAACACATTTGCAGTGTTAAGTATATTTGATACCTGTTTTGTTTTGTTGAAAACAGGTCCTTCTGCATGAGAGGGGCTTGCTGGAGAGGAGGTGACGTTGCGTGTTGATGGCGAGCATGATGATGATGGCCAACGACGCTCTCCCTCGACATTTATCATTTAGTTTATGTTTTTGGATAGTTATTGTAATCAAAATATTATGAACTTCTTTAGTGTGTCTCACACTTTGTGAGACGGTTATTCATATGAGTTTATAACAAACAGTTGTTCTACTTTTATGAATGATTTCTATTTGTGTTCATATCTTATTTGATTATATGTGAATTATCCTTGTTATTTGAAACTAATTGATAATGCGTGAATATTTGTAAAATATTGAAATGCCTTAAAACACCCAACTTAATGATATTTCATTAATAAATGAAACCATTGTTTGAATTCAAAAGTTATGTTGATAATATGTGAAAGACATTCGATTTCTTATCACATATAAATCATGCCTAAGTTCAGCAAAATAACTTGAACACCGTGTATTACTTGAATACAAAGTGTTTAAAGAATTGTTAAAAGTAAATACATATTCGATGTATTGTGTTTTAACGAAAATGGTAATTATCATTATATGATTGTTTAAATGTGTAAAGAAGTTTACCAAAAGAAACATGAATATGAAACTATTTGATTTGATCAAAGTGTTTCATCAACAAAGGGTATAAATATAAAAGAGAATATAATTACTATGATTTGATCAACAGTAATGAAATTCGACTTTATGAGAATGGCATAGAAGAGATTGTGAAATGCAAAGCGTTTTGAAACATTAAAATGCAAAGCATCACAATGTGATATTAGATATCAAAGTGGGTAAATAGATGGCACCAAATAAATCGTTGTAGTGTATATGTAGAGACCATTAGTTAGAAATAGTTAGCACGACTGTCCCGGTTCAAACGACGAAAGATCTTCGTGGAACGCACAGGGGTCATATGGCCATCCAGGTCCCTCTGTCGATCATTGGTGCGGGAGTGTCCCGACCATGTCTAGAGTGTTCCCGAACCGTGGGGTATCACGCTTAAGAGCTTGATGATGCTTAGAGAGTGTTTATAGGATCGGTAGAATCGCCGAAGAATAGTAGAGAGAAAACCGGAAGGGTTTCGGTAAGTCCAGAGGATGTCCGGAGTGGAGGTGGAAGTGTTCCATAGCCACGGAGGTTGAATAATATGTGAATAAATGTTAAATATTGATATAATCATTTATTCATAATTATTTAATAAAGAGAAAATCAATTTAAAAGGTCAAAAGGCTTAATGGGCCAATTCCCGGAGGGGAGAGGGCCCATTAGGGAAAGGAGAGAGGGAGAAGGGGCAAGGGGTTGGCCGGCTGGGCCAAGCCCCCCGCGCGGGGCCCACTAGGGCCGGCCGGCGGCTGCCCCTCCTCCTCCTCTCCTTTAGTCCCACCCCGGGACTTTGAGGGAGGTAGTACCTCCTCTCCCCCTATATATAGTGGGGGTATTTGGCCAGATAAATACACCCAATAATCAATAAAGGTCTTCTCACTTTTGGGAGGACCTCCAATTGATATTTTCTCTCTCTCTCCCTCTCTCTCGTGACCGTGGTCCCAAGTTTGGACTGCGCGAACGAGAGACATCTTCACCGCAGAGCGCCGTCGCGCTGCGGGATTTAGATCCAGGAGCTCTACTTCTGCAACTGCTGCTGGATCGGGGAAGCGGGAGTCATCGTCAGGCACCAGACGTGTGTAACTCCCCGCGAGGTGTCGCACTTGAGGCAGTCAAGTCGTTGGAGCCACAGGAGCGCAAGGACTTCATCACGACCTTGAGGTCGGCTTCGGCTCGTCTACATCAACCACGCTCTCCTGAGCGTTGACAACGCTTTTCGGTCTTCAAGGGTAAGTTCGCGAAAAGCCCCTCTCGTTACTGTATTACTAATAGATAGGTCTTGGCAGCTTCAGGGGTTTAGGGGCGTAGGGTAAAATTTTATTATTTTCATACGCGGAACCCCTACAATGTGGATGTCTCTGAAGGGGATGACGGAGCAGCGCGTAGGGTTCGTCTTCGCCGGCACCCAGAACTCATCTGGAGGGACGATTCAGACGTTGCCAGAGAAGAGAACGCATCCGATGGCTATGGTGTCGCCGATTCCCGTGAAGAGATTGGACCTCGCCAGGTGTAGAGCTCGAAGCGCCTCTTGCCCCACGGTGGGCGCGAACTATCGTGGTATTGCCGACAAGTACGCCATGGAGGGGTCCTCATAGTGCGTGTTTAGAGACGTGGGGTAAGGAGGAGAGTTGGCGGGTACGAGGTAACATGGCTTACCCAGGTTCAAGTCCCACAACGGTGACGGAACTCTACTCCTGCTATAAATCACTATAATGGCAATACGCCGAGTTACAGAGATAGGTTCACTGTGCGAGGTGTTGCATGTTGTACGTAGCAATCTAAGAGGTTTTGCCCTAAAGACTCCCACATGCCGGCTTATAAAGGCGCCAAGACCTAGGGTTTAGAGGGAAAGGTCCTTGCCGGACAAGGTAAAGAGTCCTACACTAATACGAACTAGTCTTCCGTGTCTTGCACTCCAAGGCTCTAAGTATGTCGGTGACTCCTGCGTAGCCTTCCTTCATCCGGCATAGGCCTCTCTTCTAGATCCATCTAACTGGGCCTCCCAGCAGGCCATAGGCCTTGCTACCAACTATGGGTCATCCGGGTTAAGCAGATTGGTGACACGCTATGAGGGTACCCATTTGGCATATCCCAACAAAGCTAGTATAATGAGATGCATCACTAGGAACACAAATGTATTAACGTTTTCGGTTAACACAATTATAGCATGATAAATAGATATTTATCATAAATATGGAATAATATAATAACCACTTTATTATTGCCTCTCGGACATATTCCCTTCAATTCTCCTAGAGCCGTTGGGTGGTGTTGATGCTCCTAATGTTTGATGGATGTGGTTGAGGACGATTTGGCAGTCTAGATCTTTCCAATGTTTGATGGCCAGAGTGAACCACCAACTCTAATCTAATAATGAAGGTATATGTAATTAAGTTATACTAACCTTATGTACATTAGTTTGGATAAAGTGAACTTATGTTCAATGTATTTCAAAGACGATTCACATATTCTCTTGTTACTTAAATAAAGCTTGAGTCACTCACTTATGAGAAAACCGCCGCTGCTGGAAAACTCCACACTACGAGGCGCAACAATCCTAAGAGCAATTGTCAGCAACAAGGTATTTTTAAAAGCTACTAACAAGGTCAGGGTTGGTCCCGGAATTTTAGAGACCCGGGGCGAATCTAAAACCGAGGGCCCTTCGATATAGAAATTAAATAATTATTAAAAGTAAATATCATATTATATTTGCAAGAATTTAGTATTACAATGTTATTAGTAAATATTTAAAGAAAATTTATTTTAAAGAAACATCCTGATGACCATCGTGATAAAGATATCAGATCATCATGGCAAAATCACATGTGACAAAGATAAGTTTTGAGACATGCCTTCTCTATAAGCTCCACGATGTCACTGTGGCCGGTGGGTGTGACGCAGTGTCTAGCAGTACAGCCAACTCAGGGAGAGAGGAGAAGCAGAGGAGAGCAGAGGAGTAAGAGAGCTGGAGGACTCGACCTAGGGAAGAAGAGGACCTGCCTGGTTTGGTCCTAAACGACGGCGGGGGAGGGGGGCGGTCAGCGCCGAACATGGGCCAGACTCGTTAGAAACGTGTTCAACCTGGAGTTTGCGCGATCAGAGTGTCGGCGTCCCAGTGCTGGTACTGACATGCAAATAATTACCGAAAATGGTTCTGACTCGTCCCGACAGCCCCAATTGTGATAGTTTATCCAGTAACTCATATAACAAATCAATTTGAAACTTCGCATGTTACTGAAAAAAGTTAACTTGTGCAATTTTTTTTGGAATTTCTTTAAAATTAAAGAAAATTTTAAATAAATAAATATATATATCGTGAAAAAATTTCAAAGTATTTTTCCCACATTCTATCTCAAATGTTTCAGTGAGCTGGAAAGTTTCAATTTCAAAACTTGTGTGGTGTGAGAGATAAAAAATGAGAATTTGTTTGACATAAAAAAAAGATCTAGCGTAAATCTTAATGCACGTATGAACAGTCCTGATAGGGGTGTGCACTGAGCAACAGCTCAGAGTCCACTCTAGAGTGGATTTTTTCAGCGGGTGCTCGGCGCTGTTCATAGGTGTTTTAATATCCACGCTATGCCTTGTTTCCCCTCTCAAACGAATTCTCTTTTTTATATCTCACACCACTTGAAACTTTGCAGTCCATTAAAATATTTGAGATAGAATGTTGGAATAATATTTCCATTTTGACACTAAATATACATATATGTTTAAAGAATTTGTTTTGAATTTAAAATATTCTAAATTTAAAATTGCTTTAAAAATTCGAGCTATTTTTCCACATTCTAGTTGACTTTTTTCAATAACCTACAAAGTTTTAAATCCTTTTATTATATGGTTTGGGAGATATGAAAAAAGATTTTTTTTTAAATTGTGGGTATGCATTGAGCACCCGCTCAATCACAACTTTTCTCAAATATAAGACCGAAACTAAACAAGCACGTTCTTTCGAAGCAATTTTTTTACCGGATGGCTAGCTTAATTATGTGACACTTATTAGAACGTTTTTCATTTTTGTCTGTGCACTTTGGGTTGTTAGAAATTTGTAGATTAAAGCTATAGGAAAAAGGAAATTGTCGAGTCAACTTTGACTAGCTTGGTTGACATGCAACGATCATGACATGGTACCAAAATAAAGTTAAGGGTTGTAAATTAACCTTAACGGAACTCGACTATATACCTAGAGAGACATATTTGTTGTTTCTCACGATGGAAAAGAAAAAAGACACCGAGGTCCTCTCATTACTATTTCTGTGTAGCTTAGAGCATCTCCACTCACACCCCCGTGAAGACCCTCAAGACCACATTTTTCGTCCGAATGGCGAAAATGGTCCAGCCAGCCGCACCAATGCCTTCTCGTTTTTGTCCGGATTTGGGATCTTTTTCGTCCGACGATCCCAGGAGACCCCCGATTCCCTGGGGGGCAGGTGGGGGCTCCGGATAGAACTTTTCGTCCACGCTTTCCGCCGCTGTCCATGAGGCCGTCTCCTTGTCGTCCGTGAGGTTGCCGCTGCCGTTGTGGGAGTGAAGGAGGAGGTGCAGGTGGTGGCACTAGCGAGACCGGCGACCATGTGGATGTCACAAGTGGAGGCGACCATTCGATTTAGGTGAAGTGTGGTGGATGTCGATGCCATCGGCTGAGCGATGGCGACGGAGGCGCGGCTTGGTCGGACACGGCGAGGCTAGGTGGCGGCGAGGCGAGCTGGGGCGTGACGCATGGTGGCGAAGAGGAGAACTCATGATGCATACGACTGGGAAAAATCTACCCCAGGCCAAAAATTTCATCCATCTGGCTCTTCTTTATCCGGATTTCGGTCTTCCAATGAATGGAGATGCTCTTAGCAAATCTAGTTATGTATTGTAATCCCTGTTGTGGAAAGCATTGTTTCCTCTCGAGCTCTCCAGTGCTCTCTTTATTCAAAAAATAAATAGATATATTCACAAGTTTAAAAAATATGAAAATAAATTCTGAGCTCTACCGGCATGCAAAATCTGTTGTGGGCTACACAAAATTATTAAAATATTATGAAATTTGGAGATTTGAAACTATACATACTCAGATCCACAGATGGCGCACGTAGGGAGTCGAGCCGTGTCGGTCGAGCTGGCTCACCCCATCGTGCGGAAGTCTTTTTTGTATCCAACACTGACGCGACTCACGAGTGATGAAAAGTCAGCCACGACGCGAACGAGGCACAAGCGACCCGGCCTCATCCTCCCGAAAAATCCCCTCGTTGCGCCTCCTCTCCCTCCGCACCGACCGATCCGCCTCTGTGACCGCTGCGCCTCCTATCCTACCTGCTCCCGACCAATGCGCCTTCCCTCCTGTGCCATGGCTCCTTAGCGCCTTAGGCCCCCGCGGCCCCGCATCTCCTACTCCGAGCCAAAAAGAAGATGAACCCGCCGTTGTGCCTTCTCTCCCGGCGCGGTGCACTGATGGACGAGACGGAGGAGGCAGCTTGGATTTTAGCCCAGGAAGAAGAAGAGGAGGCAACGTTTTCAGCATTGTTGTCTACTTGTCTAGACAATCTAGTGATTAGTATTCAATAGTGTGTAGTGTGTAGAAAGTAGTGAGCTCATGATTTGTTTTCGATTTCAAGTTGTAGGCAAACGTTGAAATCTTTGATCTAGCAAATGTTGTTGCCGATCCAGGAGTTCGGAGACCCAATTGATGAATATAGTACCCCTGAAATTAGAGATAGACATATTTGTCAAGAGGCCGTAATCGTTTGATTGGTCATAATTTGCCCATAACAAAATTTGGTCCAGATTGGCGGCTATTTTTAGACGCACGGTATACCAAATATGATTGGTTAGAGTATAGTGTGGAGAAGGATGTTGCATATTGTTTCCATTGCTTTCTTTTCAAATCTTCAAGCAATACTTCACACTTTGGATATGATGTTTTCACAAAGACAAGGTTTAAAAATTGGAAGAAAGCATCGGAGAATTTCAAGTCTCATGTAGGAGGTCCAAATAGCATTCACAACAATGCAAGAAATAGTTGTGAAGATTTCAGAAATAAAAAGCAAAGTGTGACATATGCTATTGTTTTTCATAAAGAACAATCACATATTGATTATGAAATTAGTTTGACGGATGTTGTGGGTGTTGTTCGATTTCTACTTAAACAAGGTCTAGCTTTTCGTGGGCAAGATGCGTCTAGCGCTTCCTTGAATAAGGGCAATTTCTATAAGATGTTGGATTGGTATGGTGCAAGATGCAACTATGTAGCCAATGTGATTATGAGAATGCTCCTAGAAATTGTCAATTGACATCTTGTGAAATCCAACTAGATATAGATCATGCATGTGCAGAAGAGACTACACAAGTCATTATGAGTGAGCTTGGAAATGCTAGTTTCTCTCTACTTGTTGACGAGTCTCGTGATGTATCGGTTAAAGAGCAAATAGCTGTGATGGTGAGGTTGGTCATACTCTCACAACTCAATTATCATACTCTCACAACTCAATTATCATACTCTCATAACTCAATTATCATACTCTCACAAGTCACAACTCAATCTTACATGTTATTACGGTTTGTGAACAAAGATGGAGAGATCTTGGAAAGATTGCGCGGTGTTGAGCATGTTGTTGATGCTACATTGGCCTCTTTGAAAAGTTATTTAGATGCAATGTTTGTTAAACATAATTTGTTCATGTCTAGATTAAGAGGTCAAGGATATGATGGTGCCTCTAATATGCGTGGGGAGCTACATGGTTTAAAAACATTAGTATTGATCGACAACCCTCATGCTTTTTATGTGCATTGTTTTGCCCACCAACTTCAATTGGTGGTTGTGGTGGTTGTGAAAGGAATTCTACCAGTTGGTCAGTTCTTTGGTCACTTCAACAAGATTTTTAGTGTCGTTAGTTTCTCTTGTGCACAATTGTCTTCAACTCGTTATCTATGTATCAATTCTAATTTCTACATGCATATTTTTTGTAGGTGAGTGCCTCTTGTAGGAAGAAAGATGCATTGTTGCAATTGCATCATGACCGTTTGTTAGCACAACTAGAGAGTGGGGAGATCTCGTCAGGAAGAGGCCAAAATCAAGAGAGAAGTTTAACAAGACCAGGTGATACTCGTTGGGGGTCACACCATAGGACTCTAATTCAGATTCAAAAAATATGGGATTCAGTCATTGAAGTGCTATGCAGTGTTTCTCATGATGGGACAGATGCTGAGGAGAAACGTGTGGCTTCAGTTTATATCATATACATGTAAACCTTTGAATTTGTTATTATTTTGCATTTGATGCTTTATTTAACAAATGGTTTGTCACACCCATTGCAATCCAAGGATCATTACATAGTGAGCGCTATAAATATGATTGTCTCAGTGAAAAGTCTATTGCATAAATTGAGAGATGATGGATGGGAGCATCTATTGCTTGATTCTACTAACTTATGTGGTGGAAGAAATATTATAGTACCGAATATGGATGATAACATTGCATCTAGGGGTTATCGAAGGAGCTCACACAAGATGGTTACTTGCTACCATCATTATAAGGTACAAATCTTTAATGAGGTGCTTGATAGAAACATAGATGAGATGAATCATAGATTTTATGAAACCTCTACATGCCTATTATTGTGAACTGCATGCCTTGATCCTAGAGACTCATTCAGTAGATTGATAATGATAAGCTAGTTGAGCTTGCAATCATATACTCTAATGATTTCTCTTCATATGATTGTTATCTATTGGTTGATGAACTTAACATATATGTTGATGTGATGAACAGAAGGCCCAAATTCATATCTTGTGACATTCTGAGTGATCCTGCTCTCAAGTTGGTTCAGAAGAGACAACATTTGACCTTTCCATTGGTCTATCACCTTATTACACTTGCATTGACATTACCTGTGGCAACAACATTAGTTGAGAGGGTTTTCTCGGCCGTGAATATAATAAAGTCAGATCTTTGAAACAAGATAGGGGATGATTTTCTCAATGATTTTATGATTTGCTATGTTGAGAAAGGGATATTTGCAAAAAATGATGATAAAAAGATTATGCTACGTTTACATTCCTACAGTAACTGTAGAGGCCATCTTCCTCAACATTTTCGACTTCCCAGCATGGATACAACTTAATGGTATGATACTATTTTATCAAAATGTAGCTCTATTTTGTATGTTCTTCTTGTTCTTTATAGTCATTTTGTAGTTGTACTTGATGAAATGCAAATTGAATCGGTTTGGAATTTTTTGTTCAATACACTTGCTTTTCTATCAAAACAATTAAGATTATTTTTCCGACCCGACTCGGTTCAATTCCTGGCTGCGCCACTGATCAGATCCATACTTGATCTCTATTTTCATTCTTGTAGCTCATAAAACAAAATATTTGAAATTTATATTTTACACTTCGTGGAATACATCGTTGGTGAAAGTGCATGTGTGCCCCATGTGTGGTTTTAGTAATTAATGACAATCTCTATGGACTAATGTTTGAATTGAGTTTCACTTGTAGGATTTGTCCATTGGCATCACTTGGACCATGTGTTGGTTTCGAGGTTGAAAGATGAAGAAGAATGAAGAAGAAATGTCCAAGGGCTTTGGGCCTATTGGAATCTCGTTGAAGAAACAAGAAGTTTGTAGGTTGATCAAGACAAGTGCAAAGAGTTGATTCAAGATGGATCAACACTCAAGAAGAAATGAAGAACTGCAAGCTCAAGATGCGCCATCTCTAGAAAATCTCATGCTTGAAGCTTGCCATCTTCCATGATCAAGGAGTGATGAAGACAAGTTCAAAGAAGAGGTTTTCCTATTGAGTATGAGGGAGATATTCACAAGTATTCATCAAGTGAGCGCTAGCAAATGCAATCAAGAAAGGTGTTCTATATTGAGGAAGATAAGATCGTCTACATAAGGCTCAAGTGGAATGCTCAAGGCAAAGGTATGTTCTTGATAGGTTTCTATTTTGCTGCTCTCTTGTAGTTTCTTGGAAGACTGGGTTTAGAATAGATAGCCGTACTATCAAGAGGGGATCTCAAGTGAGTAGCTCGTTCATTTCCTTCGGAGAGAGCTCAAACCTTTGCATTGTTGCATCGTCTTTTTTGGTTGGTGTTTGGATCTTGTCCATGTGAGGATCTAGAGCTTGGCTCTAGTTTATCAAAAACAGATTTTCCTTGCATATCTTATTGCATTTTATCTTGTAGATTTTTTGGATCCACACCTTGGGAGGTTGATGAGTCCAAAATTGAGGCGTATTTAAGTATATTAATTATTCATATTTTCACTAACCAAGAAAGACGATGTTCACATGTTGCACATATCTACAATTATGCCTATTATGTATGATTACTTGTTCTCATTCATTTCCACATGGACTTTGCACATTCGTAGTTTTATTAGGATTTTATTACCTTTTTCTTGTCTTTGATTTGTGTGTAGGTTTTATGAACAATCATGGATAAAAGGAGCCAAGAGGATTCAATATAGAGGAGTTAAAGGCACCCGACTTAGAGCATCTCTAGCAGTGCCTATAAATAGCCCAAAACCGTTAAATAACCGCCGTTTATCGGCGCCGATCAGTGCTCCTAAACACCCCCAGCTCGAAAAAAGTTTTACAAGGTGCGCCAAATATTGCCCGCGGAACCTATGATGCGAAGGGCAAGAGGGCGAACCGAGCGGCAACCTCTATCCACACGGGAGCGTTGGCGCGCTGAAGTTTCAACTAGCCCTATCTTCTTCCTCCCCAACTCTCCCCAAATCCATTTCTCCTGCAGCGCCGCTGCCACCGATAGCCACCACGCGCCCACCACGCCCGAGTGCCCCGCACCTCACCGTGTCCGCGGAAGCTTGCGCGTGGGGACTAGATTCGGCGAGCTAGGCGACCGGATTCGGCGAGCTAGGCGATGGGATTTGGTGAGCTAGGCGACAGGATGTCGACCTCGCTGACCATGGAGTTCTTGGTGGACGAATCGTCATCGTCCTCCTCCGACTCGGACCTCAAGGAGCTTCTCAACGACAACGAAACAGAGATGATGGTCATGATCCTCACTGCCAAGCAGATCCAAGACAAGATCGGCTTCATGTTCCGGCGTCGTGGTTCGCAGTTCGGCCATGCTTGCATCCCGCGGAACCGAGCTCTCGGCCATGCCATGCTCATGCAAGATTACTTCATTGAGGTACCAACATACCTGCCGCATCTCTTTCGTAGAAGGTTATGGATGTGTCATCCCTTGTTCATGAGCATAGTACAAGCTTGCAAGGCCAATTGCCCCTATTTTACTCACTGGAGAAATGCTGTCGGCACCATGGGCTTTAGTGCTTACCAAAAAATATCGGCAGCCATGCGTGTCATTGCGTATGGCATCCCAGCCGATTATACAGATGAGTATCTTTGCATTGGAGAAGATACCACTATTTCTAGTGTCCGGATGTTTGCCAAAAACGGTCATCCGGGTTTTTGGGCCCAAATATCTTCGATCCCCAAATGAAGAAGATGTGCAAAGACTACTAGCGATCAATGATAAAACAGGTTGGTCGGGGATGCTAAGAAGTGTAGATTGTATGCATTGGCGGTGGAAGAATTGCCTGAAGGCATGGCATGGGCAATATTGTGGTAAAAGTCATGATCCAACCATTGTTCTTGAGGCGGTGGCATCGCAGGACTTGTGGATTTGGCATTGCTTCTTCGGATTGCCAAGATCACTCAATGATATAAACGTATTGCATAGATCCCTGTTGTTTGGAAAATTAGCTAATGGAGAAGCCCTGGCTTGCAACTTCAAGGTCAATGGACATGATTATACCATGGGCTACTACCTCGCCGACGGCATCTATCCGGCTTGGTCAACATTTGATAAAACTATCCAAACTCCGAGTAACAAGAAGGACGCCAATTTTACACAAGCTCAAGAAGCATGCCGAAATGACATTGAAAGAGCTTTCGGTGTTTTGCAAGCAAGGTTTGCCATTGTTCAGGGCCCTTCTCATTTTTGGGACAAAAAACCCTGCGCAACATCATGACATGTTGTGTGATTCTTCACAACATGATCATCGAAGATGAAAGAGATTTAAATTTAGAGTTATTTTACGATAATGTTGGGACCCGTGTGCAACCACAAAGAAATCCCGACCGCATCCAAGCTTTTCTTGAGACCCATAGGAAAATTGAAGATGCAAGCACTCATTTCCAACTCAACAATGATCTCATCGAGCACCATTGGATGCTAGCCGGCAAGAGGTGATGTCCCAAAAAAATTCATTGTACTTGTAAAACGTGTGTAATTTGAACCATTCATTTATTTGTTACATTATTTGATTTGAACATTTGTTGTAATTTGATTTGTTGAATATTGTAATTTGGATGATTATTGTGTTATATTATTTGATTTGAACAATTGTCACATTTGCTGTCCAAACTGTCAAAACAATGTTTACGGTTTTGTTTGCAGTTCACCCCGCCGAGCTGTCCCCTTAAGCGGAACCGCAAAACAAAATATGTGAATATTCTATTTTGCAGTTCTGGTTTACGAGGACTGCTCCGCGCCGCCGCCCGCGAAGCGAGGAATCGCGGATTCAGCACCCCAAACTTGGACGTTTACGGTGTGCTATTTACGGGCATTGCTAGAGATGCTCTTACCCATTTGAGAGGAGGAAAACATGGGTTTTTTCATAAATTCCAAATGAAGATCCGAGTCCATGGTGTTTTAGCCCTCGTCCATATGAATCCAACGAGCCAAAGAACACCTCAATCAGAATTTGTATGAAGAAATGACGACCAAAACACTACACAATTCAGAAGACTTAACGACCACTAGTACGGACGGAGCCCGCCCATACCGTACGGCTATACTGCTCTCCGACGGCTTCATTTCGTAAAATGGAACAACATTTGTGAAAGTACAATGGTCATATTCGGCCCCTAGCTCCGTTAGTTCACAAAACCGACCTTCGGATACCTATTTAACGAGGGGGAAACCCTAGAACAAGGGGGAGAGTTCACACACGCCATAGGGGCGGAGCCCTGCCGCTCCACCGGCTCCATAGCCGCCACCCGAAAGATCTACACCACCATACCACTCAAGGGAGAGAGGATACTTGCATCTTGAAGGGCTACTCATCGATCTTCATCACCATCTTCATCAACATCGTCTTCACATCAATCCCCTTTGTTTACTTTGTTGTAGTCCAATCTCTACTATGGATTTGCACTTGCATTCAATTGCACCTTCATATTGCATCCATACAATTTCCATGATGTTGACCCCCTTCATGTATGAGTAGTTTCCTTGTTCTTGGGGAGAGATGGTGAAACCTTAGTATTATTGTGCTTTGAAATAAAGATGATCTTTTACTTGTGTACAAAGATCCATTGATCTATGATTTGTGTTTGATCTCTCTCTTTAGATGGTATATGTAGTCGGTCACATATCATTTGCCCTCGGGACTAAAGAGAGAGAGTAATCCTTTGGACATGTTTGGGATCGTACCCGGAATCGCCTCGTGATAGATTGGCGTTGGCTCGTAACCTACACGGTCAAAGGAGGATAAAGAGGGACTCCCTAAGCTAATGACGCTATCCACGGGGAAACCCTTAATTGCGGTGGTTTGTATGGGTGACTACGCTTAGACATCATAGTGGTTATTTAGAGGTGACCTCACTCTTGCCTCAACAAAGATTCCTCCTACGAGCCTTGTAGTGAACATCTTATTATGAAATTCTCTCTACACATATCATGACATAAGAAATAGGTTATCCTAATCATTCATAATTATTCCATGCTAGTGCTGAATCCTACACTCCTTGAGAACCCCTCAACCACTACTGGAAAACAACATGTTCGTGGCGCACTATTTTTCGTCATCCGTGGCGCACATGGAGTGCGCCACTAAACCCGCGTCACAGCTAAAAGTTAGCCGTGGAGCACTACCAAGTGCGCCACGCCTATATCGATAGATCCGTGGCGCACTGGATAGTGCGCCACTGTTCTTAGAGCCAATGCGCCATGGCTAAGATTTTTGTGGCGCACTAGCTGGTGCGCCACACAGACCAGGCCAAGTGCGCCATGGTTACTGTGCGCCACAAACACTAGCCATGTGCGCCACAGCTATATTTGTTGTCATTTTTTTAATTGCTAGTCCATACATACATGTAGTATATATTCACAGTTTGCAAAACAATACAAATACATACATACATGCATACACAGTTTGCAAAACAGTACAAATATATATAGTACATTACAAGTGCAATCATTACACAAGTTATCGCCGGTGTCGTGATCGGCGAGGGAGCTAAGTTCACAATTGCTCTAAGTAGTCACCTAAAGTACTATCAAATACAATAGAACCACAAAAACGGTGAGCAAGATAGAGATTACTATGACGAAGGTTCCCCTCTCTAAGGTTCCTCTCTCTCTCTTCCTCACGGTCTTGCAGATCCGGTGCCACTCCTCCATCTCTTCCTCACGGAGGTGGTCCATCCACATAGCATCTGCCACCTCCTTACTCTTGTAGCCTTTGTTTCTATTGTCCGGGAACTCGTTCACTTGTTTGTGATAGTGTTTCCACTAGTCGTAGATGCCTGGAACATGGCATCTGTACACCACATACCACTTCTTCGCCATCTCTATAGACAAGACAAAAAATATTAGACAAGGGAAAGTTAGAGTTCACATATATATTGTGCCACGACATTTTAGTCATGCGCAATCTCGATAAAGGTCCAAAGTAAGGGAAAACATGTAAATTCTCAATTAAAGATACACTTATCAAAAAGGACCAACTCAAAAAGCATGCCTCATATATAAATACTTAGGTTTATTTGGACACAGGAATATGCTACGACGGTACTATGAGCCAAGTAGGATGCATAAGACTTGGACTTGTGCATAGCACAAGGGTCACAATACCGTCGCAGCACATTCACATATATAGTGTGCCACAACATTTTAATCATCGGCATTGTCGAAAAAGGACTAAGTAAGAAAAGAAAAGGACCAAAATGTAAGCAAAAGAACTAAGCAATGATTCATAACCATAATAAGTAGCATCGATCACAATTATTAAGTTCAACACTTCCATCGAAACTATATAGAGCTATACACAAGTTTACAACTACAACTATTGAGGCAAACATAAAGACTCCTGACTCGGCTTAGGGAATAGGAGGACGCCTTCTTTCATAATGAATGGCCTGAGGTCACCCTGCATCTGTAGGCGATGTTCTATGTCATGGTTAGGTGGTGTGTAGCCTCCACAGTGGAAGATCCCTCCCCCCCCCCGAGGTCATGACATCATGATAGATGATTGTGTTAAACTGCTGCTAGATGTGATAAAGCTCTTGTCTAAGATCTGAATCTTCGATCTTTGCCTTGGCTTGGGCCCACTGTCAGAGATGTGCTGGTAGCGTGGAGTGTTGTTGGTCCTGTAGGAAAGCCCGCATGTGATGGAGCGCGTAGTAGGCTTCCTTCCGACTGTCATCACTCTGCTTCACGCAAGGGAAGTTTGTTGCGTGGTTGAACATGTGCTTGCTGAACTTGACCTTTTTGGTCACGAATGTGGTGCCTTCCACCGCAGCATAGCCACTCAGAGCATGATCTAGAACTTCCTTGATTTTGTCATAGTTTTTCTTCTTTCTCGCACTCCCCGAGTCGAAATATGTGGCTTGCGAAAATTTCGGAGAAAGAACGATGAGTGTGCAGTCTTCGTCTCTGTGCAAAACAATTCAAACGGACTATTATGTTGGAAAAGGAACGATGGAAATCTAAAAAATCATGTTCTGGCGGCGAGGCTTTGACTTACTCATGGAAGTAAGGCACGAGAATATATTCCTTCGTCTTGTTTACCACCATGACGTCTCGGAGGTAATTCGCCACGAATATCCGTTCGACGGAGCTTCCCAAGCCGCCGTCACACATGTAGAAGGGGTCCACTACCATGATGTCTGGTGTGTTCTCTAATGATTTGCATCGACATACTGAGCGAAAATAAACGGACCATGGTATAGTGCAGAGGTTGCATGTGCAACATACCGAAGATGTCATAAAACCTCACGAAGAACATATCCCCGGGGTTATTATCAACAAAGCCCAAACCATGTGGCACCTTAGCCACGAAAACCGGGTACGACGGATCTTTATCTCGAAGAAGGCGTTCTCGATTGTCAGCACACTGTCATGCACACTCTTCATATCCGAACTTGCGAGCTTGTACAATTTCTTAGTTAGCATCGGCTTACCCGCCACATGCATCCTCCACATAATAGCCTTGGGTCTTGGTGGCCTGTCCTATGCCTAGATCGGATTCGGAGCCGATAGCACCACCGGTTGGCTCGCAGACTTGTTAGGTTTTCTCTTCCGTTGCTTCTTTATAGTGGGAGCATGGACCGCATTCTCCTCACCGACCACCCTGTGGAGTGTGTTGGGGCTTATAACAATTGTCCTTTTGGATGTTTGAGGCTCGGTGAAGAAGGCGCCATCAGCTGGAGGCGTCTCCTGAGAACCGAACAGACGCTTGTTGCAAGCGGGTTTCTCTGCGGATGCATCATGGCAGGGTTCTTCATTATTACTAGGACCATGCATGTCCATGCTATCAACGCCTTGCCAAGTGTTGATGTACAGATCGATATCTTCATCAATGTTGTCGTTGTACGGATCCTGTGCCATAGGCATATCATCAACATAAGGCAACACATCGCATGGAGGTGACGGCGCAGGCGGTGGCACAAGTGGCGGTGGATTCTGTGGGGTGGTGCCCCTGTCCCCAAACGAATCATTCTCTTCGGCCAGAGCATGTAAATGCCAAAGCAATCTCTGAGTACAGACGGATCGTCTTCATCGGCTCCCGGGGGTTGAATGTGAGGTTCCACGCTGTCACAGCCCTGTAGCACCCGAACAATTTGAACCCTATGCACGGTATCTGACATCGGCTTTGAGTGGAACAAGCGGTTTAACGGTTGAATGATAGTTCCCTTGGCAACATCCCTCAACTCGCCGTTCACGTAGTTTAGGAGAGTGCATTGAACATTAGTCTACGGAAAAACATGTACGACATCAGAGATGCCTTCAGAGTAATTAAAGGCAAGGAAGTGAAGTCATCGGCTTCAGAGTAATTAAAGGCAAGGATGCTTAGTAGTTACCTTGATGGCGTCGAGCTCGGCTAATGTCAAGGCACTGACGAGGGAGGGTGTGCAACTGACGGAGGGGATGCTTGATGGCACAGTGCTGGTCGTCGGTGTATTCTCCCTATCGCCGACAGCATTAAGCTTCGGCGCCGCGGTGATGGCGGGTGGAGTCAGCAACACGTACGGCAACGCGGTGACGACGGGCAGAGTCACCAACGTGTCCAGCGCCGTGGTGCTAGCGGGCAGAGTCACGAACACGCGACCACTGTTGTTCGAGTTGCTGCCCACCATGCTAGGAATCGGGCACGGCCCTTGATGACCCTCCGCATTCAATTTCGCTATCGAATCCAGCAAGGTAGGTATGATGGCAGTGAGGCTAATTGCCAGGTTGTCTTGGACAATCTGCGGAATTCGCTCCACTTGTGCCTTGATTTCTTCAACCTCACGTCTTTCCTCCTCGCTCCTCCAAGACACGTGTGTCTTCGGCTCCGGTGGACCATAATGATCCGTCCATGGCTTAGCCCCGAAACTGACGACACGGCCAGCTGACGACGACATCTTCGTAACCGGTGTGACTTCCTTAGCCCGGTTCATCGCCCTGTTAAAAGGGGTGTCCCACCGGGTGGCCGCCGTCGACCCTTGGGATGAGGAGGTTCGGGTAGCCTCAATAGCGATTTCCTCATCCTGCAGAAGAAGGAACGTGAACCGTTTAGAAATTCGACTTCATCAATTAGAATGCAATATACTTGATCCACGGTAATTAAATTTCTTACCACAAGATCCTCGAAATCCTTCATGATCTTTTCCGCGGTGAGTTGTTTGGTTTTTGGGTCCACATGGTACCGAGCCATGACAAAGTTTCGAAGCTGCTTGTTTTCGAATTTTGCGAAGGGGTTAGGTTGCCCCTTAGCTATAAAATCATCATCCTCCTTCTGCCATTTGGACTCTGCAACTCTGTAACCGCCAGATCCAAGATGGTGGTTACCTATATTCATTTCCCGCAACTCCTTCCCCCGCTTACTCGAGGCCTTGGCTGCTTCGGATTCGCACCTGGCCTTGAACTCCAGGTGCTGAGCTTCGGTGATCTGAGGATAGGTCTCCTGGATCTTCACGAGACTTTTACCTTTTTTTAATTAGCGTCTTCACCTGGGTTCTCCAGCTAGCCAGGGTGGTGCTCATCTTCGTGAGGACGGATTTGTTTACTTCATTCTTGTGGTAATTTGTGTTCCAATATTCAAGTGGGAACTTGTATCGTGCGTGCAGCTTCTTGAAGAGGAGTGTGCGCAAATGGCCATTTGCTCTATGCCAGAGATTCTCTGTGTTGACCGAGATAGTGGCCCGGGTGATAGCCGCCACTTGCCCACCGTACCCTTTGATGATGTGTTCGGGCGCTAGAGGAACCCCTTTCAGGGTTACTTCGGTAATTTCCTCTCTGATGGTGCCGACCGTGTTCGAGTGTCGTTCCTTCTTCTTCGGATTGCTACTGCCGGCGCCATCAGTGGTTTCATCCCCAGTGTCTTCTGCCTCCTTGCCAGCATTGGTCTCTTCCTCCTCGTCCTCCATCTCATCACCATCGCTCTCTTCAGGCTGATATTCTTCATCACCCTGTTAATTTCTTTCCATCTGTTGGGCAGCCTCCCAGAATGACAATTTTGTTGGAGCTCTGACTTCTTCTTCAACGTTTATGCGCCGAGAAGAGCCGGCCTGGTCGTTGTCAGCCATGTTTGCACTAAGTAAAAAAATTCAAATAAATAATAGAAATTCACGGGAAAATCCGGCATAACCTCCCTATTTTTCTTAACCTAGGAGTTTCCGATTTTTGCCGAAATGGAAGTTAATCAATATTTTAGCAAATATCAGAACTCATTTCAAATGTACCTGAACATACCCTAATCCCCCACCCCCCACAACAACCATAGTTTTCAATATAACAGCATGGTACAGATAGTAATTATTCTCTTTCAATATAAATGTGAACTCTTTTATGTTCACATAGTAGTAACATGAATAAGAGGGAGCAAATCTTGCAACAGCATTAAATACACACTAGTATTTAGCATGCTAAAGCTAGTTTGGACTCTCGAGGCCATTCAGATGAGATGTTTCCACACAATTAGAATCTTCAACCTAGTATGCTACTAACAAGCTAGTACCAGGAATTGCAAAAACTCGTGAAGCAAAAGTACTAGTGTACTACAGTTAAATGCCACGGTGTCCTGTTAGTATTTTAGCAAAATAGAAAACTTCACCGTCCAAAATGTCAAATGTATGGTTTAACCTACAAGACAAAATGGAACAGGCCAAAGACAAGAGAAGTAGTGTAAAATCATGTGGCAGAAACAGTACATGCACTATCTCATACTAAAACTAAACTCAAATAAATGTCTAGTTAAACCATTTAGCATTGATAGAAAAGTCAGATACCTAGTTAGGAAGTTACCTCAGATGGTCCAGTCTAGGTGCAAATAATGCAAGAAAAGACCATAACAAGGATCACAACATTATAAAATTAGAGAGAAAAAGTAGGTCCAGCATACAGGTTATCTACACAGCTACTAAAAAATTACTCACAGTGCTAAGTGCCAATAAGTATGAGAAATTTTAAAAACATAACAACTAACTTATGAGGACATACTAAGTAAACTCTAGGAAAGGTAACTATAATATTAAATATGCAAAGAAGCATTTATCAATACAGTGAAGCACACTAATGAATAGATCAGCTGTAACATAGAAATTGTGGTCTTCCAGCAGTAAAATGGGGTAAATCCATGGACAACTAACTATTTGGACCAACCAAAGTTTGGATAAAGCATTTGTTGCATTTTAGAATCCTATAATGCAAGTCCATCTAAACATAATCAAACACGACTCCAAAGACAGAAATAATTCCTATCATACACCAGGCAGCACTATTTTCCACAACTGAACCAGTGGATAGAGGGAGACATGTTATAGTTACACATTTAAACTTGGATGTATTGTCTATCAGCTATTCAGCCTTGCTCTAATTCGCAACAAGCAGACAAGCCGAAAAGCATAAATTGCTTGTGGAAACTAACAAGCAGACAAGGCAGAAATTGCCTGTTGCCTTCATGAACAAGAGAGGGGAAAGGGAGGGCTCACCGAGAGGAGCGGTGATGGTGACTGCGACGAGCTCCTGGCAATGGTGGCGTTGCCCTTCTCCTCCTGGCGACGGTGGCGCTGCCCTTCTCCTCCTGGCGACGGTGACCGCGCGGCGAGCTCCTGGCGACGGGGGCACTGCCCTTCTCCTCCTGGCGACGATGGTGCTGCCCTTCTCCTCCTGGCGACGGTGGCACTGCCCTTCTCCTCTTGGTGACGGTGGCGCTGTTCTTCTCCTCCTCCTCGGTGGCTAAGGCGACAACGGTAACGATGCTAGGGATTGGGGATTTGGGGCGCTAGGGACTGGGAGTGCCCTTCTCCTCCTCCTTGGGATCCTCCTCCTCGGTGGCGAAGGCGACAATGGGGGCGGCGCTAGGGATTGGGGGCGCTAGGGATAGGGGATTGGGGATTGTCCTCTGCTAGTCTCACGTTGACGATGAGTGAGAAGAGCACTAGCAAGGGCTAGTCGACAGACAAGTCAGGGCCACACCTTATGCGTGACGCACTAGGGACAAGTGCGCCACCCTAACCTAGGACTATAGTCAAATAAAGCCGAAGCCGAGTTTCTAACTGCTGTCTTGACTTACCCTAGTGGTTGCAGTTCCCTGCCACAGCTGCAAGCAACCAGGTTCGAACCCTGGTGCAGTGCGTGCCAATTTTTTTTCTGTTTTTTATTTTAAACATACTTTTAAATGTTAAAAAATGATTTTAAGGTAGAATAAAAATATAAATTACTTTTATGTAAAAATATATTTAAATGTGGCACAATAGTGGTATACAATTGATTCATCGGTGGTACAAGGAAAATAATAAATTATACCTATGTTATATATTTAAGTGTCAAAAGTGGTACATAAAGAGTGATTCAAAGTAGAAGGAAACTAATAAAATAGAAATGTGATACATTAGTAAAATGACGACACACGTGCGTGATTATAAGAGCTAGCGTTTTACAATCTTCTTTCCCTTCTTTGTTGCGGTTGAATAGTTTAGCCCTAAAACTTTCATGTTTCTTCTCTCGAACGGGCTACCTTTTTTGGATAGGGTTGTCCTTTGTCTTCTTGGGATATATGTTGCTTCATAGTAGTCATCGTCATCTTTAATCTTTGGATCACCGTACTGGTCAAAGTCTTGCTCGTTGGTGACTCCATCCATTCCGATGATGTTTCTTTTCCCTCTCCTCACGATAACCCGACTAGGCTTTGCTGGGTCGGTAATAAAAAAACATTGGTCCACTTTGCTAGCCAATACCCATGGCTCATTTTTCGTGGCTACTTTCGCACCGACATCCTTGGATTTTATGGCTTCTAGTATAGCCATGGTTGTGAAATACCGATCTTCTCTTTCGACACTCTTGGCCCATCTAACACGGAACATCGGCACCTTTTCTCCATAGTAGTCGAGCTCCCATATCTCCTCGATCCTTCCGTATAATCTTTCCTTCACATCGTCATCGGTATAGAATTCCGACATTACCCCAGAGTTCTGATAGTCACACTTGCTATCCTTTTCCTCCATGTAGAATGTGTAGCCATTGATGTCGTACGCCTGGTAGGTCATCAGGCTGCGCATGGGTCCCTGCGATAAGGCGAATATGATGTTTTCCTCCACCGAAGCAAAATCCGTTGGTGGGGGACTATCTAGGAGTGTCTCACTGAACCAACGCGTGAAATCGGAGTTGTGCTCTTTGATTATTTCTCCCTTCGTCCTCTTTTGGCCCCGGTCACTGTACTTCTTCTCAATAAACTGTTTGTGCTTTTGTACCCAAGGATCGACCACTTCTATATGTTGTAGCGCGACTAGGTTTTCTCTATTAAAGTCTACGAGTCGACCATCGAAGTCCACATGCATTACACGGCGACCCTCTCGGTGACTGATCCATCGAGTCTGCCAATGTGCCTGTTGACGGAAAGACCGATAGGGTTCTCGATGTCTAGATAATTCGTGCAGAGAGAGATGCACACTTCGTCTAGAAATCCCTTGGCTATGCTTCCATCTAGACGGGACCAGTTGCGGACGTATCCTTTGATGTGTCGATTCATCCTTTTGAACGACATCATGCTGCGGAGGATTGATGACCCACAAGTATAGGGGGTGTATCGCAGTGTTTTCGATAAGTAAGAGTGTCGAACCCAACAAGGAGCAGAAGGTGCTGGCTAGTGGTATGGATCAGAAATTATCTGCAAATACTTAGCAAACGGATTTTTAGGGGGTTTTGATAAAGCAAGTAAACGAAGTACGAGAAAATATAAGATAGTAGGAATAAATGCAGCAAGTGGCCTAATCCTTTATGCAGCAAAGGACAAGCCGGTTGTATTACTTAAGATGACCAAACGTTCTCGAGGACACATGGGAAGACTGTCAAGTGCTTTCGCTTCATATAGTTGATTAATCTTCTTTATCTTGCTAAGTGTTGTGTGGGTGAACCTGTGCTAATGTACCGACCTTCCTAGGACTAATACATACTTGTGATTATACCCCTTGCAAACATCCGTAAGTACAAGAAAGTAATTAAGGTAGAAACCTAACCACAACTTTAAACTCTAAGACCCTTACGTCCCTTGTGCAATGGTTTCCTAACGGGGGTTCAGGTTTCTGTCACTCCGGCAACCTCTACGATTAGTAGCCAAATACACAATGCATTCCCCTAGGCCTATATAGGTGAAGTGTCATGTAGTCGATGTTCACATGACACCACTAGAAGAAGTACACCACAACTTAAATATCAAACTATTGAATCTTTCTCAACACAACTCCACTACTAACAACATGACTTCTCCCATGTCCTGAAGAACAAAACGAACTACTCACAAGACATCATATGGATCATGATCAGAGATGGAATAATGATGTATAACAATCTAAACATAAACAATAATTCAACGGTTCACTCAATAGCATCAACTACAAAGAGTAATCAACAACGGGAAAGTTTCCCCTATGAACTATGCAAGGTTCAACACAAATGTTACAACAATATGGAGATGGTGATGAGGGTGCTGATGGTGATGATGGTGGTGGTGATGATGATGATGATCCCGATGAAGTCCAGCTTGATGGTGGTGTTGATGGCTGATCTCCCTCTCCGGAAGGAATTCCCGAGAATCATCTGCGGAGAGATCTTTCTCTCTCGGTGTTTTCCGCCCCGCAGAGGCGGCGGAATATTTTTGTGGTCGCTCCCCGAGTCTTAGGGTTTCGGGAGGATAATATACGGGAGTGCCAGGGGTGGACCAGGGTGGCCACACCACCTGGTGGCGCAGCCTAGGCTGGCCCGCGCCAGGGGGTGGTGTGGGGCCCCTGTGGCCCATCTCCAGCTCCCCTTCTGGCTTCCTTCGTCTTCTGGAAAAATAGAATTTTCCGTATATTTTCCCGTATTTTCTGATCTTCGCGAATTTTGCCTCCAAACAGCACCTTTTCCATCAGAATCCTGACTGCAGCGGCCCATGCTCCAAAAGTCATCAACCATGCAAAAAATAGATGAAATAACATAAGTATCACCTCTTAATATGAAATATATCAATGAATAACAGTGAATTATGACATAGAATAGTGATGCAAAATGGACGTATCAACCCCCCCCCCAAGCTTAGACTTCGCTTGACCCCAAGCAAAACTGAGCTTAATAAACATGGCCTCGGGTTTATGGAGTGAAGAGTCGATAAAAGAATACGAATAAGAAGCATCACGTTCATCAAATACATAGATCATAATAGAAAACAACTCACTATTATATAACTTAACTTGCAAGGAGTAAAGAAAACACAATAAAGATACATGAAGTAAATCATGATTGGTAATGGCAAACTTAGCTCTTGGTCGAAGAATAGTTGATAATTTGCTGGAGTTCACAAATAACTGGTTTTCAACGATAGCTTTCAAAGTAGTAAACATCAAGATAAGATCAGTGTGCAAAACAAGGAACATAAGAAACATGATTGAATAAATCATCATATGAATGAATGAAACACAACAACTCAGAATACTTGCTGAGATAGAGAGGAATAGGTTTACTGACTCAACTAAAAAGGTAAAAGAAAGGCCCTTCGCAGAGGGAAGCAGGGATTGCAAGTCTCATAAAGAGCTCCCAAAAATTATGATACTTACTAGCTTTCAGCTCTCATTGCCCCTATCATAGGCATCTTTAGGTAATTAAGGTTAAAGTGATCAAATATGAGGATATGCATTGACAAGTTATAAATTGAGAATCTCATGTCCCTTGAATACGAGGGCCTCTCCTCATGCTACTAAAGTTTAGTCACCGGTAAGTTCTTGTCATCGTAAGCATATGTGTATCATAGGGAACCGCCAACAGGGTACCCCTTGCCTGATGATACGGAAGAATCCCCATATCAAAATGACAAGGCAAGCAGACAACAAGCATCTCAGCAATGTCCTTATTTACCATGGGAATATGGTGCTTTTTTCTCTCTTTCCTCTTTTCATATTCTCTTTTTTCTTTTTCTCTTTTTCCTCAATATCTATCTCTTTTTTATAAGAAGAACGCTTCATAGATACTTGTTATGGTTACGCTGCAGGTTTCCACCATGTCAACATGGATTAGACCAGCGGCCCAGGCGTTTATCTAACACACATGCATAATTCCATGGACTTACAAGCTCCCCTTTCATTTCACACCGACGACATCCATAGACAAAAGAACATGATATCAACTTGGTACAAAGTACCAGTGCAGTGTCACTACAAGAAATGTGTTAACCTATGACATTTTGGTAATGACCGTGAACGAAATCGTCATAGATTTATGACAATTCCACATCTGATGGTCATACACTGTTTGGCAGGGCCAAATCCTAAGTAAACTCTGACGATTTCGCTAAAAAATGTCGTAATTTCTATAGATGAAATCGTCATAATCGTTAGGCAGATCCAGATATAAGAGAAGAACGATATCGGCCGTTGATGTGAACTTGATGAACGGTGGGATGGTGGTCTGTGAAAAATTGGCGTGGATCGATGACCTGGCATCCATCGCGCGCACACATTGCTAAATATTTTGTTCGCACACGCGACACACAGCAAATGCCCCGCCGCCTAGTTAAAAAAACCCGCCGCCCTAACCCCTCCATCCTATGAAGTCTAACCCTAACCCTTATCCCTCTCGCCGCCGGCCGCCGCCACACCGCGCCAGTGACCATCTCCGCTCGCCCCCTTCTAGTCCCTTGGCCACCCTCGAACTCACCGCATCCCACCCTCCTCTCCTCTCAGTCTCTCACCCACCCCCATGTGCCGACACCGCCCCCGGATGATCACCTCACCACCTTGCTGGCCACCCTGACCCCCGGCGCCCCTCCTCCCCCTCCCCACCACCTCCGTCCCCTCACCCTCGGCCCCCATATCCCCTCACTGGATTTCCTCCTGCGCCTGACCCCATCCATATTGAGCGAACCCTAGCTTCTCCTCTAGCGATGACGACGAAGCCCTGACCTCCCTCACTACGGACGGTAGCGCCTCCATGGCCATGTTCTGCAGCCCCCTCTAGCATTGAATACACCGCGTGATCTGTACTCCGGCCGCCATGGAGCACCTCCTCCGCCTCCCCTACTTGCACCCGCAGCAACCGCCCGATCTGGACTCCGGCCAGGCCCTCCGTGTCCCCACGTCAGCGGCCATTAGGATACGCCCAACGCGAAAGGCGTCCCATGGGCTCGACATCAGGGCCACCACCACCGTCGCCCCAACGTGTGTGTTGCCGTGCAACCATGGTGTGCTGGTTATTTGGTTCTTGTGCACTGTTAGCTAGCAGGGGATTCGCTCCAAGTAATTGTAGAAAGCTATGGTGAATAATTACAATGTTATGATGAAGTGAAATAGTATGAAATATAATTCTGCCAAAATGTCAAAAGGGGGGCCTAAAAATCATATTTGTAATACTCTTTGGCCCACTCTTAGCATTTTAGTTGAGCCTCTAGTTCTAATCATTATTTGCTAATTGGTGAGTATTCCTGTGGTCTGAAGTAATCTTCTTGTGGATCTGAAATAATCTGGTTCAATTACTTTGTACCTTTTGTTTTGATGTTTAGTGAATACCAACAAGTTCATACTTTATTCCTTGTTTAGTTAATACCAACAAGTACATCTGTTTATATTAACATGTAAATTAAGCGGGGATGAAAAATTCTATTTCAGGTTACTGTGTAGATCACCCTTCAATTATGTTAATAAATTTCTCCCTTTATGCCTTTCTTCTCATATGACAGGTAGCTATAGCTAAAGATAAAACTGCCGGTGGTCTGCTTCTTACCGATAGTGTTAAGGAGACGCCATCAATCGGAACAGTCAGTCATCCTTTCTCGTACTTGTTCTCTTGGAGAATATTGTTATCAATATGATGTCTATGGTCTGACCTACATGGTTGGAGCTTCATGTTAGACCTATACCTTCACATCCAGTCAAAATTAAAGTACTTGAGCCAATGATGCATTCATTTGTTGTGGGCAGGTCATTGCCATTGGTCCAGGCCATCTGGACAAGGACCTACGAGGCATCTGGGCTCTACGAGGTGTCGGTGTTGGGCCTGCTGGCAGGCGATGAGCGGAAGGCTCTCCTCTCCACTTCAGTCCACCACCATTGCCAGCATGACGCGCTAGAAAGGTTGTGCTCACCTGCTTCAAGCCCATCATTGAGAGCCTGCCGTCTTCCTCGACCACTAGAACAAGGGATCTTCGGTGAGTAATCATGTCATGCCTACTAACCTCTCTTCCAACAGATAGTCCTCTCCTGCACTGCACTATCCCATGCTTGAGGAGTATGATTTTAGAAATGACACAAGAAAAGCTGGGCCAGTTTTGATGTAAGATGGTCATATTGAACTGAGGCAGTTTGGCGTTGTGTTGTGCTGATTTTCAGAAGCAACTTTTTACCTTGTAGTTTGCTGAGATAATAAAAACTACCTCTATTATACAAGAACGTGAACATGCTAGCTGAACTAGTTAGCTAGTTTTTTCTGCATTAAATTGATTTGTGAGGCATAATAGCCCATGTGGGAAATAGCAGAGCTTAAGTAGTGCATAGTGTCATCTCAGAACATTGCAATGTCAACTTACCTTCTTAATATAACTTGATAAAGATAGTTATTAATCAAAAGTGTTATGTATATAATGGTACATCTCATATTTTGAATCAGGCAGTGCATTATTTGACCTGGGTCGAACTCCAACATTTGTGACAATTCAACTGAAGGATGTTAGGAGTAGATTGAATCAAGGATGTTAGGAGTATTAATCAAAAGTGTTAAGCAACTGGTTCTTGACTAGAAAGGCCTATGGACCCAACTGAAGTAGGAGTACATGCATTAGTTTTTTTGCATTGGTAATATAGAGTTATTGTGTATACACTTTATATTAAACCACTGAATAGGAACAAAATTATATCCTAAGTATTATCCTTTCAGGTACCTTGTACTGAGATATGGCGTAGTCTGAATGCTACCATAGTTGGCTTGGCAAATAGTGGTGACACGGCTCAGGCAGTCCATGCAGTCCCTTGGTGTGTTAGGATTGGTACTACCCATGGTATTCTCAACCCATTTTACTTGTAGTGTGAATAGTTCATAGATCATATGTATCTACTATAGTGTGTAATGTACCATTTGTAACTTTAGCTCTCTGTTCTTCAACTGTTGCTGGCTTACCGGTATTAATTTTGTTGCTATTTTTCTACCGCGTGTTGGTCTTGTAAACCTAATGTATTGATAGATTGCTATAGATTCATGTTAAACATTCTTGTGTAATCATGTGCATGTTTACATTTTATTGATCTCTCTTAATTCCTAGATATAGTTGTGTAATGTAACCCATCCTAGTATGATAGCTAATATGATAATAGAGGGTGCACTAATTTTTTCATGGTCTGCTGCTTTGTCACTTTGCTTTTCTCAAGCCTTCTTCCAAAATTAATGATGCAATGAGTTCCACATTGTTCCACTCTGTTTGATGTAGCTATTCATATGCGCAAAGTTTGTTACTCTTCTTAACCTCGTGTTGTTTGAATTTGCAGGAGAATATTCATCTCTTGCCTCAGCATCCGTATGGAGGAGCAGCATCAGCGTCGGACCAGTCTGCTGGTGCTAATCTAGATTGGACAGGTGGACGGAATGTAGGTTTTGTTCATATTCCTTGACACTGGCTTTGTCCCTGTCTTCTCGGCTAGTACTTATTTCATAGCTTAGTAGATTGATCTTATGTTCAATGTATACCCAACATACTGTAATGTTCACATAAAAAACCCAGAATCCATCTAGTAGCAGAATCAGATGCTTACATCCTAAACTGTCTTCTCTTTTTTCATCTTGGTAGATTCATCTTATGTTCAATGTATATATTTGCATCTCAGGCATTTTTTATTTCTTCATATATATATACTTACATCCTAAATGGTTTTCACTTTTTCTAATGGAATGCAAGAGATTAGTGTGTGCTTGTTAATATGCATACCTGAATCAGATGTGTAAGTAGACTAGCAGTACTATGAAATGGAATATGTTTATTCTCATATTCTTGGATTTATACATTGGAGGTCTACTCTGCAGCATGTATTCCTCTAGTAGCAGTAGTAGTGCAACTGGTTTATGTATAGTCATATATAGGTATAAGACCTCTATCGTGTATAATAAGTATTCCCATGTATATAAATATGTGCTGAACTTCCTGATTGTACTTTAAGCAGATAATAACCATATGTAAGTTGCTTGTTTTTGTCACATATAAGTTTTGCATTACTTCACTCAATAATACCCTCAACATGACTACACAAATAATCCTTTCAGGGTTCATTTATAGGCACACATGGAAGCTGTCGAACATAAATTCGTTGAAGCCTACCTTGAATACATGCATTGTGTTCTCTATCTGTTGGACCAAGGGTTGTTGGTTTGCGCACTTGATTGTAAAGGTTCAGGTAACAAGTGGTTGGAGATGGTACATGATTGTATCTTGCTCACCTGATGGAGATACTTGTTTGCTGGGAGATACATGTATCTTATAATGCTGTCATGTATGAACTTGGTTGTATGTCATGGTGTTATATAATTCAATTAATGGGAGTCAATACATTTATTCAGATTCTATTTGCTGTTAAATTGTATATTTTTGTGGAACAATGCCTTATACTCCCTCCGTCCCAAAATGTAAGGCACCTAAGCTTCAAAAGTCAACATATTTTAAGTTTGACCAAATTTATACATAAAAATATAAGCGTTCACAATACCAAATCAATATCTATAGATTCACCTAAATATAGTTTCTCAAAATGTCCATTTGATATTGCAGATATTCATATTTTTTTGTATAAAGTTGGTCAAACTTAGAAGATGTTGACTTTTGACTAAAGCTTAGACGCCTTACATTTTAGGACGGAGGGAGTATAATATAGAGGCTTGATCTGTGTAATTCGAATGTATAGTACTGAGCCTATAGAGGTCAAGGCCCCAATTCTATTGCATTGTAAAAGGGAAAACCGAATTATAATGTATCAATGGTTCTATAAAAAGCCTATGGCCCATACAATTTAAAAGGCCAAAGCCCAGAAAGAAATACCCCGTCTAAGAAATTTAAAATGCTGAATTGGAAAAAATAGGCTCGAGAAATTGAACTGGCTGAATTGGAAAACAGGCCGAATTATTGGCTCAGCCTGTATAAGCGATAGAAATGGACCGGGCTGAATTTGCATTAAGAAGATCTAATTTCGTGATAGTTTGGCCACGTCGGATCGGCCACGTATGATCTGACCTGGCGAGGTCACACTGCCCGTGACGATATTAGATCGTCATAACGCTTATGACGATTCAATATCGTCATAGATGATTATGACGTTTTCACCAAAATCGTTGTTATAGTTCATTAGCGACGCCCAGCTTTCGACGATCTCAAAATCGTCATAGAATCGTCATAAACGGACTATTGTGACAAAAATAGAGGGTCATATATAGCCAGATTCCTTGTAGTTGTTGAAAGCGTTCCCCATGATAGCATGGTTCTGCTAATTCACAACTCACAAAGCGCAAGCATATACGCAACATAGGTGAGCACAATGGTTCAAGTTTATTAAGTGCAAGAAAGTAAAGTGTGCCATCAAGTTTATGACAGCTTTAATCACTACTTTTCACATAACAAGTTTAATTTGGGAGGTAGATAAAACAGGAATTTACTTGGAGTAGCAATAATGCTAATAGGTAGGTATGGTGGACTCAAATGGCATGGATTTGGTTTAAAGGAAGTGGATGCACGAGAAGAATTCCCTCTCAGTACAGGTTTTTGGGTAGCAAGGCTGGGTAGCAAGTACAAGATTTGAAGGAAACAAACAAACATACAAGTGATAAAGACAAACATGCAATCTTCCTTGGAAGCACAAAAGATCTTAACTAGAGAATACTAGACTTATGAGCAAATCAAGGAAGAAAGATGATAAAATTATTTTTCTTTAGAGTACTTTTATGTTTTTCATTCAACTCTCAAAAATAGTGTTGCTACTGACCGATCCAGGTTTGCCAAAACCAACTAAATTAACTCAATGATCCCAAAGTGCTACCAATACTAACAACAAAATCAATCATATAACCACGAATTGAAAACTAATATAAGCTATGGAAAAGAGTAAATGATAGAACTTCTCATTAATATTCCATAACGGCAACTCACACCAAGGGATACATATCTAACGAGAGAGGGGACACTTCCGTAATGCAAACCATCCTACATAATCACTTATCTATTCATGATATGACTCTACTAAAAAGGTAAAAAGATAGAAGATAGTGATGTGATACCGCGGCACTCCCCCAAGCTTGGAACAAACCAAGGGGATGCCAAACCTGATGACGAATTACTCCTTTGGTGGTGGTGGTATCCTCTTGATGAGCTCTTTGATCAATTTCCCCAAGTCCTCAATCTCGAAGGTGAGATTACGAATAAGCTATGAGTTTTGCTTGATGCGGTGCATGATCATGTCGGGTTGAGAATCCCAGCTCTTGCGATTTTTCTCCCACTCTACCTCCTTGAAGTCTTCCTTCCCTACATAGCTAGAACGAGGCAAATCCCAATTGGAGGGTAATTTCCCCTTGGGCATATTCTGGTATTGATGCTCATGGATAAGAGTATGGAAAGGACTCTTGGTGCATGGAGGAAGTGACCAGGGATCTGAACGGTGATGAGGAGGCTTCCCTCCAATGGCTGGGTTTACCACCACTCCAATGCTTGCAACGGTAGTGCCGGTGTGCTTTGCCTCCTCTTCACCATCACTCTTGATCTCCATCTCCTGCCCGAGGTCTTGGAGGTCTTCCTCCATAGGCTCCTTCCCTTTATCCTTGGCGGACACCATTATGCTTCTAAGCTTCAAAGATAGTTCCTGGCAAAAACAGATCAAAATGAAAACACGATGAGAACACGATATACGAACCTCGGGGGATCTGGGGGATTATATATTGTGAAGTTTCATATCAAAAGGAAGGTACTGGGAGAAAACTAGTCGGAGACGGAGTCCAGGGTGGACTCACCACCTGGTGGCGCGACCAGGGGTGGGCCCGCGCCACAGGGTGGTGTGAGCCACCCTAGCTACGTTTCCGTCCCTTTTTCGCTTCGTAGCTTTTCTTATTGACTAAAAACTGTAAAAATATAGTTGGATAGTATTTTCACGAAACTTTTCTTACCAGAACTGTTACCTATTTGAAAGCGGGCTCTACAGGTCTCTGAATTTGGTTTCTAGTAGATTCTTCCGGAGTCACCACTTGAATATCATCGATATCTTCATATTCATACACTTATTACTTGAGTCATAAAACTCTTCTCTTCCTTATTACACCATTATCTCCACTACCTAGAAATTTCTTTCACACAAAACTCCACATAGTTGTCATTAGCAACATTAGTATATATTAAGTGATAAAACCTTTTGAGTCCAACTTCAACTGAAAACCATCAAAACATAAGATAGTGTAGCAACTCCTTCAGAAAACCCAAAAAGAATTCAAAAAGGAAATCGAATAAAGAAGCAAATGCAAGAGTGGCAAAATCTGTCAAGACAGACCAGCAGGTAAAGATCAATTTTTCCGAAAATCTTCTGTTGCTCAAATCAAAAAGTGCAAAACTAACGAAAGCTAAATAACAACCTGGGATAGAAGAACAAAAAATTACAGCTCAATCCGACATACAAAGATCTCTCACGAATTTTTACGGTGAAGCACAAAAATCTGTTTCAGGACACCAACTTCCCCAAATCTTACTTCTCTCTCATTAGAGGTTGATCTTGACACAAAAACCAAACAAAACGGATAAGGAGCGGTTATTACCGAAGTAATAACTTCCAAGACTCAAAGAAACAAAAACAAACTGAAAGCAAAAACAAATTGGGTTGTCTCCCAAAAAGCTCTTTCTTTGTAGCCGTTAAGATGGGCATGATAATTTTGGAGATGCTCACATAGGAATATGAATTGAAGTGAAAGAGAGCATTAAGAAGAAAAAATACACACATTTAAGTCTAAACCACTTCCTATGAAAGGAATTTTGTAAAAAAACAAGTTGTTGAAACCATAGGCTACTTGCATAAGAAGGCAAAAGAAGTGCAACATAAAAACTTTCAGCATAAAACGGGGAAACTTGATATTATTGAGATAAATAAGAACACTTTTCCCTCTCTCATAATAACTCTCAGTATCATGCATAAACTTAACAATATAGCCATCACAAGGACCATCGAAACAATGATCACTTATTGTAACAAAAAACACAGAAATACTATCTCTCATAACACTACTTTGTGAAACAATATTAGAGGTATCCTTACAAAGGATAGTGTGTCCCTCTTCTTCATATTTAGTAACAAAGTCTTTCACATTTTCTATTATAGGTTCATCAACCATTTGTTTATCAGGTTCAACAGCTTCATTCATACTTTCATCAACCATGCTAGCTATCATAGAATGTTCCTTTATCTTACAAGGGAAAGGGATTTTCTCAATGTAAGGTTTAGGTAAGACATGATTAGTAGTATAAACTTCAGTATTTCTTGCAGGAACACTCTTAGCACCATCTTTATAAGGTTCATGATACTTATTCCACTTCTTTTTAGGCACTTAAATGTAGGAAGCAAAAGCCTTAAAATAAGAAGCAATAGCTTGAGAGTCTAGCCCATAAGCATTTTTAATATTTTGAAAGTCATCAGTTCCCACAAAAGATTCAATGCATTCATAATCATAATTTATACCTGACTTTCTACCTTTGTCATTCTCCCAAGCTTCAGCATTGTCTTGAATACGGTCCAGAAGTTCCCATTTAGCTTCTTCTTCCATGCGAGTGAATGGTCCAGCACAAGAAGCATCCAATAAATCCTTGTCATGTAGAGGGAGCCTTGCATAAAAGGTGTTGATAATAATATTGTTGGGGAGCTCATGAATGGGACATTTGAGCATCAGTAACTTCAATCTCCCCCAAGCTTGAGCTGTACTCTCTCCATCAAGAGGCCAAAAGTTGTACATTTGATTCTGATCTTTATGAATCTCACTAGGAGGATAAAACTTTGAATAAAAGAGAGGTACTATTTCCTCCCATTCCAGAGCTTGACCATTCTTTAGTAGCTTATACTATTCCTCAGCTCTTCCTTTCAGTGATAATGAGAATCACTCCTTCTTAACTTGATCTGTAGTAATACCTGCACACTTGAACAACCCGCATAATTCATGTATAAAGAGTAAATGATCACCGGGATGGACAGTTCCATCCCCAACATAGTAGTTATCCATAACACGATCAATAATTCTTGTAGGTATTTTAAAAGCATCATTCTCAGCAGGTGGTGGCTTATCTACTACCTTAGCAGTGGTAGTAGCATTGCCAAATAAGAAACTCAGCGAATTATCCATAACAAAAATAAAGCAACTAACAGAAGTAAACAATACTCACAGTAGAAGTTTCCTTTACCGGTTCCATTCTCCAATAGCGCTTCACTCCCCGGCAACGGCGCCAGAAAATAGTCTTGATGACCCACAAGTATAGGGGTGTATCGTGGTTTATTCGATAAGTAAGAGTGTCAAACCCAACGGGCAGCAGAAGGTGCTGGTTAGTGGTATGGATCGGGAATGCTTAACAAACGGATTTTTAGGGTTTTTTGATAAAGCAAGTAAATGAAGTACGAGAAAATAAAAGACAGTAGGAATAAATGCAGCAAGTGGCCTAATCCTTTATGCAGCAAAGGACAAGCCGGTTGTATTACTTAAGATGACCAAACGTTCTCGAGGACACATGGGAAGACTGTCAAGTGCTTTCGCTTCATATAGTTGATTAATCTTCTTTAGCTTGCTAAGTGTTGTGTGGGTGAACCTGTGCTAATGTACCGACCTTCCTAGGACTAATACATACTTGTGATTATACCCCTTGCAAAGATCCGTAAGTACAAGAAAGTAATTAAGGTAGAAACCTAACCATAGCTTTAAACTCTAAGACCCTTACGTCCCTTGTGCAATGGTTTCCTAACGGGGGTTCAGGTTTGTCACTCAAGAACCCCTACGATTAGTAGCCAAATACACAATGCATTCCCCTAGGCCCATATAGGTGAAGTGTCATGTAGTTGACATTCACATGACACCACTAGAAGAAGGACACCACAACTTAAATATCAAACTTTTGAATCTTTCTCAACACAACTCCACTACTAACAACATGACTTCTCCCATGTCCTCAAGAACAAAACGAACTACTCACAAGACATCATATGGATCATGATCAGAGATGGAATAATGATGTATAACAATCTAAACATAAACATAATTCAACGGTTCACTCAATAGCATCAACTACAAAGAGTAATCAACATCGGGAAAATTTCCCCTATGAACTATGCAAGATTCAACACAATTGTTACAGCAATATGGAGATGATGATGAGGGTGCTGATGGTGATGATGGTGGTGATGATGATGATCCCGATGAAGTCTAGCTTGATGGTGGTGTTGATGGCGACGATCTCCCCTCTCCGAGAAGGAATTCCCCCCGGCAGAAATCTATCTGCCGGAGAGATCTTTCTCTCTCGGTGTTTTCCGCTCGCAAAGGCGGCGGAATCTTTCTATGGTCGCTCCCCGAGTCTTAGGGTTTCGGGAGGATAATATACGCCAGAGGGGTGTGCCAGGGGTGGAATAGGGTGGCCACACCACCTGGTGGCGCAACCTAGGATGGCCCGCGCCAGGGGGTGGTGTGGGGCCCCTATGGCCCATCTCCAGCTCCCCTTCTGGCTTCTTTCGTCTTCTGGAAAAATAGGATTTTCCGTATATTTTCTCGGATTTTCTGATCTTCGCGAATTTTGCCTCCAAACAGCACCTTTTCCATCAGAGTCCTGACTGTAGCGGCCCATGCTCCAAAAGTCATCAACCATGCAAAAACAGATGAAATAACATAAGTATCACCTCTCAATATGAAATGTCACTACAAGAAATCTGCTCACTAGTGACCTTTTATTAACGACCATGGGTTTTTTGGTCATAGATCTATGACCATTCTGAACCAACTGGTCGTAAGGCATTTGAGAGGGTCCAAACCTTAAAAAATTACGACCAATTTTGTTAAGAAGGTCATATTTTTCAAGAACAAAATGGTCATAGATGAATAGCATTGATTTAAACCATCATATCTAGCCGATTATGACCAATTCAAATAGTCGTGATATATAATAATAATATATTTCCATGTACACAATGGTGACTAGACTTCCACCTAGGCAATTCGCCTAGGTGTTAGGTGATGTGTCCATTTCCTTGGGCCTACAAGTGTACCTAATATTTTACTAGCAAGTCACTGACAAGTGGGACATACATGTCATTCTGAAATATTGGGCCCACCAAACTGACAAATAGACTCCTCATAACTGACAAGCGAGACCCACCAGAACCTGACAAGTGGAGCCAAGTAGATAAGTAACACGCGCGGCAATTATTATACCAAAAAGAAGGGCCGTCGGGGATCGAACCCGCGACCTCTCCCTACCTAGGGAAGGGACCGAACCAACCTAGCAAGCGACACTTGTTGTTAAAGAATGAATCATTGCCCTCTTTATTCTATCTCAACAACCATTGGGCCTAGGCCTCAAGCGAACAAGACCTTATCTTTTTTTAATTCACAATATTTCGTTTACCCAGGTGGGCCAATAGCCCAATAGACCATCAACTGATCTATTTTACTAAAAAATGTAGGCTTCTTACAAACTTTGAGCCCACACAAATGGAAGGACTTTATTCTTTTGGTTTGGTAAGTATAAAAATGTAATTTATCCATCAGTTTTACATATGACAATGTTTAGCGACATATTCTTTACATATGACAACGTTTAGCGACATATTCTTTACATATGTAATTTATGCGTAAGTTTCTTCTAATATAAATGATGCAATTTTTACATATGACAACGTTTAGCGACATATTCTTGATAGATGCTTCACAAAAAGCCCACTTTTTTACACTTGGAAAATTAAAAAAAATTGTTTGTGCAATAAAGCTGAAAACTTTATTTAGCAATATTGTTTTTTATGCTAAGTTGCCCTCTTTATTCTATCTCAACAGCCATTGGGCCTAGGCCTCAAGCGAACAAGGCCTTATCTTTTTTTTAATTCACAATATTTCGTTTATCCGGGTGGGCCAATAGCCCAATAGACCATCAACTGATCTATTTTACTAAAAAATGTAGGCTTCTTACAAACTTTGAGCCCACACAAATGGAAGGACTTTATTCTTTTGGTTTGGTAAGTTTAAAAATGTAATTTATCCATCAGTTTTACATATGACAACGTTTAGCGACATATTCTTTACATATGACAACGTTTAGCGACATATTCTTTACATATGTAATTTATGCGTAAGTTTCTTCTAATATAAATGATGCAATTTTTACATATGATAACGTTTAGCGACATATTCTTCATAGATGCTTCACAAAAAGCCCACTTTTTTACACTTGGAAAATAAAAAAAAGATTGTTTGTGCAATAAAGTTGAAAACTTTATTTAGCAATATTGTTTTTGATGCTAAGATGCATATGTATTCATGTTATGAACACATTATCATAAACTATATGCCATGATTGTGGCCATAACATTATTTATTATTTTAAAATGCGATTAAAATGGCGAGAGTGATCGGTCTTATCTAGGGATGGAATATTGCTAAACTTGCATTGGATCTCTGATAAAACAACATATTGTGAGTCTAAAAATTATTTTTGAAAAAAATCATGAGCATTACATCATGTACCTGTAGTTCAAATCGGAACCACTTCCTACCGACTCGGCGGCAATTTGTCTTTTTCACCAGGGGTGGACCGAAAGGTTTGAGATACCTTGGTTGGGACATTGTTAATATAACAAGGTCTCGTATTTTAGAAAAATGTGATGGTAGCATTTTAAAACTTTTATTTGGTGGTTGCTTCACAAAACGCCCCATTTTTTGCACTCGGAAAATAGAAATTGTCTTTTCCGTGCGGCGAAAATAAAAACTTCCTCCTAAAACATTGTTCGCCATCCCATGATACACGTGCATGCACAATATGGGAACACTATCACAAACTATGTCACGATTCTAGCCGTAACATTGGTCGTTTGGCCTGAAAGCCATGAAACCTCGAACATGATAGCTAATTTCTGAGATGGTTTTTTCGAGATGCAATCGATATACTAAGTTTGGTATTTTTCCTTGAAAATATTTCACATAATATGACACCACGCGAAGATTTAACCTTGTTCAGACCGTTTTTGAATTTTTTATGTCCGTTTCAATCTATGGTCAAAACGGCGGGCATGAAGATTCTTTGCTAGGGGATGAGCCTCGCTAAACTTGCATTGGATCTCTGATAAAATAGCATATTGTGAGTCTACAAATTATTTTTGCAAAAAATCATGAGCATTACATCATGTACCTATAGTTCAAATTGGAACCACTTCCTACCGATTCAGCGGGAATTTGTCTTTTTCGCCAGGGGTGGACCGAAAGGGTTGAGATATCCCGGTTGGGATATTTTCAATATAACGAGGTCTAGTATTTTACAAAAATGTGATGGTAGCATTTTAAAACATTCATTTGGTGGTTGCTTCACAAAACACCCTATCTTTTGCGCTCAGAAACTAGAAAATGGCTTTTCCGTGCGGCGAAAAGAAAAACTTCCACCTAAAACATTGATAGCCATCCCATGATACACATGGGTGCATAATATGGGTACATTATCACAAACTATGTCATGATTCTGGCCGTAACATTGGTCGTTTGGCTTGAAAGCCATGAAATCTCGAACATGATAGGTCATTTTTGTGAAGAATTTTTCGAGATACAATCAATATACCAAGTTTGGTATTTTTTTCTTGCAACCATGTCACATAATATGACACCACGTGAAGGATTTACATTATTCGGACCATTTTTGAATTTCTTATGACCGTTTCAATTTTTTTTCGTTTTAAACTATGGTCAAAACGGCGAGCATGAAGATAGGGGATGAGCCTCGCTAAACTTGCATTGGATCTTTGAAGAAATATTATATTGTGAGTCTGAAAATGATTTTTTCAAAAAATCATGAGTGTTAGATCATGTACCTATAGTTCAAATCGGACCCACTTCCTACCGATTCGGCAGCCATTTGTTTTTTTATCAGGGATGGACGGAAAGGTTTGTGAATCCCCGGTTGGGACATTGCTCATGTAAGGTGGGTCTAGTATTTTTGAAAAATGGGGTGATACCATTTTGTATTCTCCGTTTGATTTTACTTCACAAAACGCCCCGATTTTGGCACTAGCAAAATAGAAAATGGCTTTTCTGTGCAACGAAAAGGAAAACTTCCTCCTGCAATATTGTTTGCCATCCCATGATACACATGGGTGCACAATATGGGCACATTATCACAAACTATACCACAATTCTGGTCGTAATATTGGTCATTTGGCTTGAAAGCCATGAAACCTCAAACATGATAGGTCATTTTTGTGAAGGTTTTTTCGAGATGCAATCAATATACCAAGTTTGGTATTTTTCCTTGCAACCATGCCACATAGTATGACACCACGTGAAGGATTTACATTGTTCGGACTATTTTTGAATTTCTTATGACCGTTTCAAAATTTTCTTTTTTTTGACACCTCGTTTCAAAATTTTCTCGTTTCAAACTATGGTCAAAACGGCGAGCATGAAGATAGGGGATGAGCCTCGCTTAAATTGCATTGGATCTTTGAAGAAACATTATATTGTATGTCTGAAAATGATTTTTTCAAAAAATCATGAGTGTTAGATCATGTACCTATAGTTCAAACCGGACCGACTTCCTACCGATTCGGTAGCCATTTGTTTTTTTCATCAGGGATGGACGGAAAGGTTTGCGTATCCCCGGTTGGGACATTGCTCATGTAAGGTGGGTATAGTATTTTTGAAAAATGGGGTTGTACCATTTTGTATTGACCGTTTGATTTTACTTCACAAAACACCCCGATTTTGGCACTAGCAAAATAGAAAATGGCTTTTTCATGCAACGAAAAGGAAAACTTCCTCCTGCAATATTGTTTTCCATCCCATGATACACATGGGTGCATAATATGGGCACATTATTACAAACTATATACCACAATTATGGCCGTAACATTGGTCGTTTAGCTTGAAAGCCATGAAACCTCGAACTTGATAGGTCATTTTTGTGAAGGTTTTTTCGAGATGCAATCAATATACCAAGTTTGGTATTTTTCCTTGCAACCATGTCACATAATATGACACCGCGTGAAGGATTTACATTGTTCGGACTATGTTTGAATTTCTTATGCTCATTTCAAAAATTTCTCGTTTCAAACTATGGTCAAAACGGCGAGCATGAAGATAGGGGGTGAGCCTCGCTAAACTTGTATTGGATGTCTGAAGAAACATTATATTGTGAGTCTAAAAATGATTTTTTCAAAAAATCATGAGTGTTAGATCATGTACCTGCAGTTCAAACTGGACCCACTTCCTACCGATTCGGCAGCCATTTGTCTTTTTTCATTAGGGGTGGACGGAAAGGTTTACGAATCCCCGGTTGGGACATTCTTCATGTAAGGTGGGTCTAGTAATTTTGAAAAATGGGGTGGTACCATTTTGTATTCACCGTTTGATTTTACTTCACAAAACGCCCTGATTTTGACACTAGCAAAATAGAAAATGGCTTTTCCGTGCAACCAAAAGGAAAACTTCCTCCTGGAACATTGTTTGCCATCCCATGATACACATGGGTGCACAATAGATTGGTACAATTTTGCAACATATTCTTGATAGATGCTTCAAACAGGCCCCTTTTGATATTTAGAATAGTGCCAGCCAATCAGAAAAGAGAATTAGAGTACCCACGGATCACCTCACGAAGCAAATCTCAGCCGTCCATCTAGCCTCATCCAACGACCGAAATTTCATACCAGTTTCTCCCGCCTCCCCATCCTCCCACCCAATTTTTACCCGAAATGAATAAAATGCACTGTGATTTCCATAGTCAAGTACCCCAAGTGTGCAGGGGTAATTTCGTCAAAGCACACCACCCATCCAAATCGCGGTTGATACGGACACCGAACCCTAATCCCCTCAGGCCTATGGCTCAGACCCGCCGCCACCTCCCACGCTCACAGCACCACCTCCCTTCCCTCTCCCTCGTCTGCTCTCCCCTCCTCCCTTCCTCCCCTCCTCCATCATTGACCTGGCCGCCGCTTGTGGTAACCCCCGGATTGTGTCTTTCCCTGAGCTCTGCGCCTTCCGAGCCGCTAGTCCCCGATATCCTGTCGTGCTGCACATGACTACGATCTCCTGTCGTGCTTCACTATTGTGGCAGCCGTGCTGGAGGACAAGGCGGCGCCGGCTAAGAAGAAGAAGATGAGGGCGGCGCCGTCCTCGATGCGCTCCCCGACGAGTGCCTCTTCGAGATCCTGCCGCCACTTCTTCCTTTCTCTTTCTCGCTCGATAGTCGTTCTCCCTCTGTCCCTCGTCCTAGTCCTGATGCCGGCTCACCCCGCCCCATCTCCGACCACGACGGGGTCGCCAGATCTGGCCACTGGATCTCCGGGCCATCGAAGAATCCTCTCTCGCTCGGACTACCGCCCCCTCTCGGCTCCCTCTATCGGCTCCCCGACCTCCCCCTCCCCTCCCCTCCCATCTCCCTCTTTTGTTATCCAACTGACACAAAATACATGCTCAATTGATACCTGCAGGAGTATCGTTCTGATGACGGAGGGCCGCAGGTTCTACTGTGGCATGTGGTCGTGCAAGTCGGATCTCGCAGGGCATGAGGTGGGAAGGACGACTGCTAAGGTGATCTTTCGAAGCCAGCGGTACGGCCATCTGTGCGCCACAGCCGAAGGTGTGGCGTGAAGCAGGGAGTGCAGCCAGGAGAGCTCGCCATCGTCTCCAAGGAGGTCGTATGCTCCCTCCCCGAGAAGGACATCACCGGATCCGTTCCTTCCCGACAAGGCCATAACCGGATACGCTCCTCCCCGACAATGCACGCTGTCACCAGCGAGCACCGAAAGCTTCGCATCAGGTAACCCCCCATTCTCTCAGTTTTGATCTGCCTTGTTTCAAAGCAGATGAATATCATGTGGAAGTTGGCGTGTACATATTGGTAGGAATGCTCATCCTTGGGCCAGTATATGTTAGTGCCATGTAGTAGTTGGGAATGCTCAAGCCTTAACCCTACTTTTGATCTACTACTTGGGAATAGCAGGCCTTCAAGCACTTGATTATACTGCTGAACACTAGCTGTATTTATTAGTCGATTAGTAGGAACGCGTGTGAAATGCTGATGTCTATACCTTCATAATATAATATGTATTTTTACTGTCTCATTTTCTAGGCAGTGTCTTGCATTGTTGAGGGAAAACCATGTCTTCTCGAGCTCATTGTATACTTGTAATATTTTCTAGGTTGTCAAATATCTCGAGTAGTCTTGCTGCATTTTGCTAGTGATGCTAACTTTTGCTGATTGAGATAAGTTAACTGATGTTGGTGGTTAGAGAACCTGATTTTGGTACTGGTTTGGTGCTGTCTTGACGCTGATTTGAGGTTGTCTTGAATATATTAGGACACTTTTTGATTTGTTGACATGTTTGTTTTTGTGTATGTATGAGAGACTATTGCTGATCTGCCCGAAGGTTGCTTGGAGCTGGGCTAGTAGAGGTCAAGATCATGCATCTTAGTTGAGCTTGTACTCCAGATTTATATGGCCTGGGGCTTGTGGGTATGATTCTTGTTTTAGAATACTCACTTCTACTAGTATTAGTAATACTGCCCTTTGTTATTAATATTTGTCTGATTGAGGGTATGTAGTGTGCTTCCAGTAATAGGGGATCAGATTCAGCTATGTACTTCATTCCTCTCTTGCATGCAGCACTTCATTCCTTTATTATAGTGTGCTTCCAGTAATGCATGCATCACTTCATTCATGTCATTAAGAATGTATTATTTGTTTGTGCAGAGACATGAAAACATAATAAATAGATTTTTTGTATGTATAGGGTTTTGCTGCTCTTATAATTGTTTAAATTTTAACTTTTCTTTTTGAATGTAAACTTGGCACTACTACTACGAAAAGGCTTATATTTTCTTTGCATCCTAGATTGGCTAATGTATTGAAACTTGTCGAGGAAGGCACCGGCGCCGGTGGCGGAGTGCGTGTCGAGGAAGAGAAGCCCGAAGCTCGACGAACGACAACGCCGAGATAGTTAGCAGTGGCGGCTGTACTGAAGGAAGTACATTTATGTTTATGCTGTTTCAAGTCCATTTGTTCAGCCATGATAATATTGTATTAATGAAGTAAAGTTAGTCCCTGTAGGCAGTAAGATGAAAAGATGTTCGCCTTCTTAGGATGTGCTTAAGATGATCTGACTGTTGTAATGTTTTATAAATTGTATTATTGGAAATCGTTATGCTTTGTGAATTATATTTATCAAAATATGCCTATGCTATTTGGCTGTTCTTTTGTTACTTAGGCCTCCATTGGATCCAAAAGAGGCCACAGGCCCAACAATTCTATACCAGAATAGTGCGTGAAATGGGCTGTAAACTAGATAATGAAACAAAAACAAAAAGGCCTTGGCCCTTAAGCTAAACGGACCCTGCAAATGGCACAGACCATAAAGGAAATCAGCCTTGAAAAGGATACGGCCCAAAATGAAATATTGTGTAGAAGGGCAAGGCCTAGAAAACAAAAGGCTGAAATTATTGGGCTTGGCCCATATAAAACATCTAACTGGATTGGGCTAAATCTGATTGACGACCTTTCCAATTGGTCACTGATTTGTCACATAGGATCAGCCACATAGGATCTGACGTGGATAGGGCAGATAGTCCGTGACCAATATAGTTGGTCATAGAATCTATGACCAACTGTATTAGTCATAGACGTCTATGACCAATTCAAAAAAAAGGTCGTGGTGTTTAACTAGTGACGCTCAGCTTTTGACCATCTGTATTTGGTCACAAAAAGGTCATAAATTAAAAACTATGACCTTTCAGTGACCAATATGGAGGGTCATGTATCACTAGATTTCTTGTAGTGTATATCAATGAATAACAGTGAATTATGACATAGAATAGTGATGCAAAATGGACGTATCAAGGAACATCGGCCTGAGTTGGATGATATCCTCCATGATATGGACCAGCAGATGCACCATAATATCGAAGAATGCGGGCGGGAAGTAGATATCAAGCTCGCATAGTATCACCACGATGTCCTCCTGTAGCCTCTTGAGCTGATTCACGCCAATCGACTTTCGAGAGATGACGTCGAAGAATTTACAAAGCCCAAACAATGTTTCACGGTCGTGCTCGTCCATTATCCCTCGTAGTGCAACCGGAAGTATCTGCGTCATTAGCACGACACAGTCGTGAGACTTCATTCCACTGAACCTCTGCTTCGCCTCGTCTAGGTATCTACTTATCTTGCCCGCGTAGCCGTAAGGAAATTTGACTCCTAGGAGGAACTTGAAAAACTGTTTGATCTCATCCTGGCTTAGAGTGAAGCACAAAGGGGGATAGTAATATTCGTTCTTCTTGACCTTTTACCCTTTTGGCGACCTTTTGTCGCCTCCGACTGATCATTGTCATCATCCTAGTCATCAAGAGTAGTGCATCCTCCGTGAAGATCATGCCTGATGTCCATGAATATCAAGTCGTATCTTGCTTTCGGACCATCTTTCGTCCTATCCGACATGTTGATCAGGGTGGCGACCAGACTCTCGCACACGTTCTTCGTGATATACATGATGTCAAGGCTATGAGGCGTGCGGAGGAACTTCCAGTATGGCAACTCCTAGAAAATAGACCTTGTTTTCCATACCTTCAGCAACGGCTTATCTGATTGTTGCCTCTTTTGCTTCTTTCCCGGCTTAGGGCACTCTTTCTAGTTTCTCAGTAAATCATCGATTTCTTCGCCACTCCTCCGATCTGTAATTCCTCGGTTCTCTGATTTCCCATCGAACAGATCTCCATGTTTTCTCCATGGATCGTTCTTGCGAAGCCACCTCCGATGCCCCATGAACATGGTTTTTGAAGACCCGGGATCTCTCTAGTTGGATATAGGTTGTGTTATCCATGCACCTAACGCATGCGAAGAATCCTTGGATCACTTGCCCCGAGATATATCTGCAATCGGGATAGTCTTGCACCATAGTGACCAACGCGACTCTCGTAGTGAAATAATCTTTTATGATAGTGTCGTACGTATTGGCTTCGCCTTCCCATAACGTGGCTAGCTCCTCTTTCAACAGGTTGAGATACATATTGATGTCGATACCAGGTTGTTTTGGCCCTTGAATTAGTATACTCATTTGTATGTACTTCTTCTTCATGCACAACCATGTAGGGAGGTTGTACATCCATACAAACACGGGCCACGTGCTATGCGTGCTGCTCTGGCTGCCGAACGGATTGAGTCCATCGGTGCTTGCACCTAGCCTGATGTTCCTTGAATCCCCCCGAATTCTGGAAATTCGAGGTCCAGTGCTTTCCACTAGCTAGCATCTGAAGGGTGCGTTAGCATCTCGTCCTTTTCTGTATCATCATCTGTCTTCTTTCTTTCCGCGTGCCAGCGCATGAGATTTGCTTCCTTAGGGTCTGTGAAATACCGCTGCAGACGAGGAGTGATGGGAAAGTACCATACCACTTTTCGAGGAGCTTTCTTCCCTTTCTTGTATCGACCGACACCGCACACTGGACATGTGGTTCTCTCTGCATCCTCGCCTTGATAAATGACGCAATCATGGATGCATACGTGGTATCTAATATGCGGTAGATCGAGAGGACACATGATTCTTTTGGCCGCCTCGATACTAGTTGGACACGTGTTCCCCTTTGGAAGACAATCATACCAGAATGCCATCATATCGTTGAAGCTTGCGTCAGTCCATTTGTGTTTTGCCTTCATCTCCATAGCCTTGAGCGTTACATTCAAGCGGGTATTATCGGGCTTGCATCCTTCATACAATGGAGTAACCGCGTCTTTCTCAAGTTGCGTAAGCTTGGCTTTCTCTCTAGCGGCAGCTCTTGCATTACTCGTCTCCTTGAGTAGAAGTTCTTGAACATAAGGGTCCTGTACCCAGCCTGGCGATATTGGTCCATCTGCTCTGACGATGTCTAGATCTTCATGATCATCCTGATCTGCTTCGGTATCTTGATCTTGGCCGGGATATCCTTCATCATGTCTGTTATTATCCTGTTGTACTTCCTCGTTTCCTTCCGCCCCATCAATTATGTCATCATCATCGTCTTTATCACTTATCCATCGAGTGTAGCCATCCATATAACCATGACGGAGCAGGTGCGCCCACAGTTGTCCGGAATCAGGATCGATCAACCACTTGAGTTTGCATCTTCTACACGGACATCTTATCTCCGTCATGTTATTCGTATCATGTCGGCCATCGCACATTGCAAATATCTAGCCACAATGCCTTCGCTTATTATGCGGACCATGGTTGCCCTACATGTTATTACACACAGCAGTGATCAGCGCAATAGAAGTTTAGAACCACGCATACAATGCATGCAATGCAAAAAGGTCGCCCGAAAATTTCGGCATGACCTATCCTGAAAGTAGCACCTTTGCGAGAAATGCCAGAAATGTACCGAAATGGAAATGAATCAACATTTCGGCAAAACATTGGCAACTTGTTCACGCACACATACCCATGAGATATACAAACACATGAGAATCCTCCATATATACACACATGCACATCCTCCATACACATGCACATAATTAATCCTATTACACACATGAGAACATCATACATATAAATGAGCATTCATCATCTCCATACACACACATGCTCATCCTCCATACGCATATAATAATCCTCTTACACTACACACAAGAGAGCATCATACAAACACATGAGCATCCTCCATACACATGGATAACTTACCGATATGAGAGGCCAAGAAGATCAAAGGAGAGGTGAGTAGTAGAGCTTTTCTCTTATGTATATGTAGCATCCAAGTTAAGTTTAACAAACTATTAACCGGTAAAAAAGATGAAGAAATAAGGTGGCAAGGAGGAGGAGCTCGACCAGATCTAAGAAGGAAGAGGGGAAAGTGAAGAAGAAGAGGGGAAAGTGAGGTGGTGGGGTGTCCATGCATATGCTGATCTACAGTGGGCGACATAGCCGTGGCGCACATGAGTCCATGCGCCACAAATGAAATTCATTTCCGTGGCGCACATCCAACAATGCGCTACGGAAAAGTTGGCCGATACTTGCGGGTTGACCATACCCCACTTGCTCGTGGTGCATGGACAACATGTGCGCCATGGATACGAAGATAGGCGTGGCGCACATGTGGACCATATGCCACGGGCAAGTGGGGTGCGGTCGCACGCACTCTGGCCCACACATAGTGGTGGCGCACTCCAGGATAGTGTGCCACATCTATGTTGCCAACTTGTGGGGCACTCCAGGATGGTGCGCCACGGCTATTTTCGCATGGGGCACTATCCCGCATGTGCGCCACGGCCGTGCGGATTACCTATAGCTATTTTCCTAGTAGTGAACCATATTACAAAATAGTTCATAGACACTCTCTTGCTCTAGTTTACTTTTATTATTTACTTTGTTCTTGTTTACTTTAGCACTCATTTAAACACACTCTTTATACACCATTTGCTTGGAATTAAAGATAACTTACAGGTACTCTCTAGTGAATAGTAACGAGGGGAATAAAGATCTTTACCAATATATCTCTGTGGGTTCGATACTTTTACTTCGAAATAAGCTACAATTTATCTGTGCACTTGCAGTCATCAAGCTATTTTCTGGCGCCGTTGCCGGGGAGCTAAGCGCTTTTGGTCTTTGTCCTTAGTTGCTAATTTATTGTTGCTATACTAAAAGTTGTTTACGAGTTTCAAGTTATTTTTGTTTATTACTTTTTACTGCTTTTACTTATTTGAAAATAACAAAAAAATTATAACACCAAAAACCCATAAAAATTTATAAAAACATTTGCTACTAATCATGTCTTCCCAAATTGCTACTTTTGAACAGATGAAGCTCGCAATGGAGGAGAAGAAATTTGGAACTTTTGGATATTATGTTACGAGGAAAGAGACATTATAAGAATGGTTGAAATGGTTGAAACGTTATTCCTCCATGTTATGTGCCTCATACAATTTTGTTTGTGAAAATTGTGGATCCATAGATCATATTAATTATCAATGTGAGTGTAGCATTGATACCTCATTAGCATCTTACAATAAAAGTAATGAAGGCTTTGTTGATGTGGAGGTTTTAGAATATGTGTTTTTTACTGGTTGTTGTGAGTTGCTAGCTCGCATGAGAAATATAAATGAAGAAAATAAAGTACAAGATAGAGTCTATGGAGTAGTATATCATATATACTCTTATTATTTTGATAACTTCAGTAGTAATGCATTGTTGACCACTTCTATTATGGAAGAGACTAACCTTTTGTAGGACTCACAGAAGAAAGTAGAAAAGGATGTACACCGAACTAAACATGCTACTGCCGCTGGTATGGGTTTGTTTAACTTGTATGACCTGTTAGATAGTTGTGCAAAATCATTTTGTAATTCATATCATGAGATTTGTGACAAATGTATGGCAGTTGGCCACCTTAGTTTTCAATGTTCCATTACTCTTGAAGAATCCCTAGTATCTTATACTAGAGTTAAAGTCTTAGAGTATTTGGTTTATAAAGTTGTCCATGATCTACTCTCAAAAGATTCAATCATGAGAAAGAGTAGTGATAGTATGATTTATATGAACCTTACCAACTTGTTACCATTGTTACAATCTTATTGCCAAGAACGTCTTAGTGACAATCCACTTGTGGTAGAGAGTAAGGCACGGTCTATGTAACACCCTCAAATCGACCCTATGCAAGTTTTAGCCCTTTCCGCCAAACCCGCATAGAAACGATTCAAGGACGCCCACCAGGCACTTTCGTGCGGGTGGAAAACAAAGTAATACCATTACACAATAGTCCACGATGGAACCCACAAAACATATATATACAACAACGACTCCATGAGTCAGGAATACAGATATAATATACAAAGATCCAAATCACCTTGAAAACGATAGAGCGTCCGTCTACGGACAAGATGCAAATGGGGCTAAGAGCCCTGAAGAATAACCAATGGCGTCCATAACCCTCCCCAGGCCAAGCCAGAAGGGTAACCCTGGTAACGACAATGATCTCAAACCTGCTAAAATAAAAGGGGTGCCGACAAAGGGCAAAGGAAAAACAGGAGCGTCAGTACTGAGGCCAGTACATGGCGAGGCTAGAATTTGGCGGCTCTCGCCTACATAGGTATGGTGGACTGAAGCGGCAGCACAGCAGCACTAAACAGCCTATAGAGACTCAGTACAACTATCGGCTATTAGAGAGAGATAAGAAAGACCTATTCAGAACCACCTGATACTAACACCAATCATACCCATCCTGGTATTCCCCCTCGAGACCAAACTAGGAAGTCAAACCGAGGAACTCACACAGTTGGCAGTTTTATTCATTCCATTATAGTTGAAGCACTTGCTAGTCAGATATAGATAGCATGAGTCATCCTGAAGCATAAGTAGTGGGCAGTTTTAATTAACCATTCTGTGGTGGTTGGAACATTTACTAGTTAGATGTAATTGTCCTGAGGAATCCCAAAACCCAGCAGTTGTTGGCACTTTTATCACATTCCATTGGAGTTACAATACTTACTAGGCAGGTATAACAGAACACAATACGACCAAGATCCACCAGTTGTTGGCATTTTTAATATCTATTCCGTTATAGTTGCTTCTGATTACTAGTCACATATTAATTCAAATTATAGCACTACTTTAGTTATGCTTGTCTATGATCGAGATACTGTGCTCCAAGTCGTCCATAACCGCGGACACGGCTTTCAGAAAGTTTTTACCCTACAGGGGTGCACAAATAGCAACACACACTCGATCAACCTCGGAAAAACCAACTCAAAACCCAACGAGGCATTCACGATAAAGCGATCACAGGATTCATAAAATATTTCAGGGGGCCACCCCACTAAGCTACCCGCAACGAAGTTGGCTGGCTCCAAAATGGACCCAGGGTTTGCGTCAATGGCTGTAAACGACTAGGAACCCGAAAGTGTGACTGGGCTTGTCGATACCGCGAAAACACTCCGCATCCAAAACAGTACAGGTGCTCCACGCACAATCTTAAATAAAACAGTAAAGCATGGCATAAGTACATGATAGTAATAAAGCCCCAAACTACTTGTGGCCCCAAGAAATAGAAATGAATCAAGCTCTGGCTCAGGGGGGTCCATAAGGCCTCCCGGATGTGGATAGTGCGAAAAATCAAGGAACAGGTATCAAGTACTCGGGGTCCTACGGGACACAAGTGAGCGTGAAAGAACCAAATAACATCTATTGCCCACCGATGCCTCTGCATTAGTTATATCTAGCATTTTAATAGTTGTATTTAAAATCATGATCATCTCCACCATTAAGCATCTACCAACCTTCCAACAACGGTGGTACTTGACAACACAGGATCGCACCTAAGCAAGCAACTACGACTCACAAGGACAGCTATCTACCAAACACATGCAATAGGAGGTGTCCAAGGCAATATAGAGGCTGCACGGGATATAACTGGTACGGAACACTAAAGCATCGCGACACGGATAGCAATAGATCAACAGGAGGAAAATAAAGACGATAAATGCAAAATAGGTAGAAGGGGGAGAGATGCTCGCCTAGGAAACACTGCCGAAGGATCATATCCGGAGAACTTGTCGATACTCGCATCAACTCATCGGCCTCATCCGCGAAGAAGCAAACACTAGAAGAAACACCGGATGCAATATTTAATACTACGATAGAAGATCCGGCATGATTATGATATGATGCATGGCATGGCACAGATGCGGTGCAATTAGGCATTATTAAGTGGAACCGGGGTCCCGACAAATAATTATATGGTTCAAGTTATTTATCTACCCCACAAATTAAATGTTGTCTTAACAAGGCAAAACATGGTATTGGTTCGCTACACAAATTTAAATGGAGTCCAGAATAAGACAAAGATATCCCGCATATAGACTCCATATTTAATTATGAGGTGAATCGGAATGCCCCCAAACCACAAACAAGTATGCATGCATGAACAATTTAATATACCACAGTTGATAATGTCATATTATAAAAATAGGGGCTTAGGGTCACACATCTGGGTTCGGCAGATCTTGGTTCCGGGGTTCGGGGGGGTTTGGTCTCAGGGTTCGACGGGGATCGATCTTGCATCCGGGAAGAAGGACTTGGTTCGACGTCGAGGTGCATCGGATTTGCCCTGGTTGACGTCGATCTTGTCGTCGCGAAGATCTTGTCGGGTCCGCGTATCGGGTCGGTCTTGGCGTTCGGGGTGAAGAACTTGGCATCCTCGAGGAAGTACTTGGCGGTTCCGAGAAGGAGGTCTTGTCGCATCCGATGGATCGGTCCTCGGGGTCAAAGAACTTGGCACTCCAGGGTTCGGTATCGACCTTCGGACTCCGGGGAGAAGATCTTGGCGTCCGAGAGACGATCTTGTCGTATCCGCGGTCTTTGGGTCATGTCGACGGTCTTGTCGTTTCGCGGCGGAGACCTTGGCGTTCGATGTAGATCTTGGCGAGGGCTTTGTTGGCGAGACAATCTTGTCGGCTCCGGGAAGCACACAGTAGTCTTGCAGAGAAGCGGTAGTATCAAAACACAACCAAGAACATGCAGCCCTCGGTGTGAAGCAGCACAGGCAGAGGAGGTGCCTGCACGGATGGTGATGTCCTAGAAGGAGGTCGTGCCGAGGCATAGAGACGGGGCTGCTGGTTGAGGCGGCAACGACGTGGGACCTGAGCGACGATGGTCTTGCGACGCACGACCCATCGGAGAGGACTGCAGGAGCACCTGGACAGCGGAGAACATGGAAAGCTCGGGAGGGGCACCAGCGGCGAACGGCGAGGAAGACGCGGGGCTCGTGACGCTCTGTCAGCGGAGAGAGGCGGCGCTCGGGGCGAGGGCAGGAGCCGCTCAGGGGAAGGACGAGGGCGGCCGTCTTCTTGAGGCGGAGGGTGCCGATGGTAGCGTCTAGCAGAGACGATGGCGAGGAGAAGCTCGGGCGGCGCTCGGACAAGGCGGAGGAGCAGAAGGGGAGGCCGGCGGCAGGTCTTGCGGGCGGGGCCGGTGCTGGGGCGCGCGGGCGACGGGGTCGGCAAGTTCGTCGGCGGGCACGGACGAGGAGGCCCGGTGACGGCGGGCGGCCGGAGGACGAGAGGCAGCCTGGAGAGACGAGGGCGGCGGAGGAGAGGACGGTGGAGCCCGGCGAGGCAGGGGCGTGCGGGATGGGCCGGTCGCGCTCCAGCGAGACGGCGCAGACGGAGAGGGGAGCGAGGCCCAGGGGCCGAGGCGGAGGGCGACGGCCGGCGAGGGAATGGCCGCGCGGCGGCGGGATCTGGTGGCGGGGCAGGCGTTGGAACCGAGGCAGGGGTGGGTTGCGCGCAGGGTGGTTTATCCGCGTGCGGGCCGCGTGGGGAGGTGGGTCGTGGGGGCGAGCGGGGGTTGGCCAGGTGGCGTTGTGGGGTGCGCCCAGGGCGCTGGCAGGTGGGCCAGGGCACGGGAGTGCGCGTCTAGGTGAGGAGAGAGAGGCGGGAGCGGCACGCGGGGTTGGCGGGGCGTTGGGTGGGAGTTTGGAGGGAGTTGGGGTGAGGTGGCAGCAGGTGAGTGGGTGGAGATTGGGGCCAGGCTGATGTGGCGCGATGGGATATGTTGGGGTGAGGTGGAGGGGGGCTGGGTAGGATAGGGTGGGGTAGGAAAAGGGTTTGGGTAGTTCTGGTTTTGTACTGGGGGTGGACGACTGGGTCGGAAGTGTTTGTCTAACTTGTATGCAGGAACAGGTATAGCCGGATCTACCATGATCCGGGTCCCATTTAGCTTCTGGGAGAAGGAAGGAATCTCGCTGGTCAAAAAGAAAGCCCGCACGACCGCATGAGCGAAGCAGGCAAGGGCAGGACCACCGGGTCATGGCCGACAAGGGTGACGACGACCGTGTCGGCTGACGCGGGCGCCGCAGAGGCTCACGTAGCTAAAGCATGTGTGACGCGGGGGAAAGGCACCCTAGTCGGGTTACCACTTTGAGAGGAGGCATATTCTTAGAAATATGCCTCCACGTATTCCCTAGGCAGAGACCAAACCACCGCTATATAACGGGGGCTAGGGTTTCAGTAGAAGGGGGTTGGGTTTTTCTCTATACTGATTTGGCTAAGGTTTTAGGTGTGAACTATGGGTGAGAGTAAGAGAGCACCTTCTTCCTCCTCTCGCCAATACAGCTCTAGGAGCACTTGTAATCTTGAAAGGAAAGCAATACAAACTTCTGTGTGGAGAATCACTTCACTATCCCTCCCTGGATTCCCCTAGCGTGTATTAGTCCCCACCTTTAGCCTATCCATAGCATCTGTCGTGACACCACCACGACAGTTTGTGCCCATCGTGGGGCTAGCGGCGCTAGCAGGGGTCAAGATTCGGATGGGAAACTTCATCGCCACCGCCAACGCTGCCTCGGGCTCGCTCAGCGCTTTTGGAGCGCTGACTTCTGGCAAGAATAACGCAGGTTGGTCGCTGCGCCACTTCCGTGCAACGGCCTCTTTGTCAAGCTCGGTGTGCACAAGGTCTACGTTGCTATGGACGTAACGTGCGTTCATCCGCGCCGCGTCGTCGAAGCAGGGGAACCACCCCTCACTGTGGCTCGCGGGGCGCGTATCGTTCGCTCCCCGGACAATGCAAAGGTGATGATGACCGCGCCTGGAGGGGGCGCAAACAAGGATCCGGCGCCAGATTCGGAGGCAACGCCTAAGGCACCAAGGAAAGCTAGAGGTCCTCCACTAGAGAGGCCAGAAAATGTGCTGAGAGAGGCGATGGATAGATTGGCAAACCCTATAGTAGCAGCAGTAGATCCGACTCGGGCACATGCTGAGCTGGAGGAAACTAGGCAAAAGATACTAGAGGGTACAAAGAAAATAGCCGCGGCTCAACAGTCGTTGAACATGACGCTGCGCGAGTATGCAAAAGCAAACAAAGTTGACACAGTAAAAGTAAAAGGGAGAAATCTCATGAGCGAGATGAATAGAGAAGGTGATACTAGGATTGAGGAGTCGGAGAACTATTTGTCCGTGGCGCTACCGAAGTATAGTACCCCGGCAAAGAACCTCAGAGCAGCGGATGCGGCTGCATCCGAGTTAGAGGGTCTGACGGGTGAGGCCCGTCAAAGACAACAAGATAGGGTTAACGAGCTAGTTCGGATCGCGAACAGACAGAACGAAGAGCTACTCAGAGCTAACCCGGAGAGAGCTGGAGCTTCCAAAATCGTCCATTCGGCGATGGGTAACCTGGAGAAATCCGTTGGAGCCGCATCGTCTCCTCATGGTGGTCCAAGGAGAGAAGAGGTAGTAACCTCGGCCAGACGGAACAAACAGATCGTCCCGTACGAGCCGATGCGGGCAGGAAAAGGAAAAGAAGCACAGAAAAATGATGATCGACAAAGTGTGAGCCGAGGTGAAGCTGGCCGAGGTAACCACGACCAAGGCAATGCCGGTCAATGGAACGCTGCCAACAACAATGCCGGACAGCGAAACTCGGCAGGAGCAGGACAACCGCAGCAACGAAATATACAAAGGCAAGAGCAAAGTGCCGGCCGAGGTATGCAACAGAGAGGTGCGCCACAAGAGCAAAACCGGTACAACGACGGTGATTCGGAGATGGTGAACGCGGGGTACCCAAGACCGGACTATCATGTGATAGGGTCAAGATTGGGAAGCAGGGATTTGATGTCGGATGACGTCAGGTTGAAACTGGATCGCCTGTATAGGTCAGAACAGATCGAATGTCAAGGTCCACCGGGTCCAGCGTGCTTTGGACCCCGGATCATGAAGGAGCCACCGGTACCCAACTTCCAGCTGCCCAGTCGGACGAAGACGTATGACGGCGGTACCAAGCCGGAGGATTGGCTGATAAACTATGCTACGGCTGTGAAAATTGCCACTAGCAACTTGAGATGGGTTGTACGATACGTACCCCACATGTTGGAAGGTCCGGCCAGAGTATGGTTGAATAATTTACCACCCGAAGCATCAACTGCTGGATAGATTTTGAGGAAATGTTTATCAGCAACTTCTCAAGTACATATCAAAGGCCAAATAGGCCGTAGACCCTAGCAATGTGCAAGCAAAGGCCCAATGAGACAGACCGTGAATTCTTGACCCGGTGGTGTACCGTGAGAAACTCGTGTGAGGGTGTGATAGAGTCACAGGCCATAGCGTGGTTTGCTCAAGGGTGCAGATATGGTAGCGAGCTATGGATGAAGTTGCAAAGGAAAATGCCAATTACGTTGGTAGAGATGATCCGGATTGCCGATTCGTATGCTTTGGGTGATCCGAATCAACCTAGGCTCGCATCAAACGAGTCAAACGAGGAATACTATCAGAGGGATGGAGCCGGGTCATCTCAGAGGAATGACTATAGAGGAAAAAGAAGGGATGATAGACCGGATCATCGCTACGGTTCGCAACAAGTTGCGGCTGTGAATCAAGATCAACCCGGAGCAGGGAGCAACCAGCGCCAGAAAACTGGAGGGCAATGGACTCCAAGAAATGATGGCAAGAAAACATGGACGCCGGAGCAAAAGAGACAGTGGCAAGAAAAGAAAGACCGTCCGAGGTATACCTATGAGTCGATGTTGGACCAGCCGTGTAAGTTTCACACACCAAACCCGAGTAATCCAGCGGGTCATACGACGAGGCAATGTGAGTGGATGCGCAAGATTGAACAAGGTGGTTCGGGGAATGCTCAGGCACCCCGGAATGATCAGCCTCGGCAGCAACTGCTCTCCGGAGCAAACACGCAACAGCTAATGTTGCCTCCCCCTCCGCCGAGGTATGATAACATTGAGCGAAGGGATGCGGTGCATCAAGTGGAAAACCAACATCAGCCGGATTAGAGGAACCCCGGAAATGAGGGGAGAAATGAGTACAGGGAGCATCATCAGAGCTATTGCGTGTTCACCACTGAGGAAACTGACAGAAAAATCCTGCAGTGCAGGCATATGGAGGTAAATGTAGTGATGCCGGCAGTGACGAGGTACATGCCTTGGTCGGACCAGGAAATCACCTGGAGCATAAAGGATCATCCCAAACTTATGCCAAGCCCTGGCTCGTATGCGTTAGTGCTGGACCCGACATTCATTGGGCCTAACATTAATGTGAGGTTCTCCAAGGTACTGATTGACAAGGGTAGTAGCATCAACATTATGTATGCGGATACAATGCGCAAGTTGGGTATCTCGGAGAACATGCTCCAGGCTACGAGGACAACTTTTCATGGTATTGTACCAGGCATTTCTTGTGAGCCCATAGGCAAAGTCCGGGTCGACGTATTGTTCGGCACGAGAGATAATTGCCGAACTGAGAATATGGAGTTCGAGGTGGTGAACTTGGAAAGTGCGTATCACGCATTACTCGGAAGGCCAGTATTGAACAAGTTCATGGCAAGCTGTCACATCAGTTATCTGAAGATGAAGTTGCCTGGGTCAAATGGAGTGATTACCATTGCAGGAGATTTCCGACGTTCCATTGAGTGTGCCTCAGCCGGGTCTAACTTAGCCGAATCGCTTTTGATCGTGCAGGAGAAAAGGAAAAATCAAGAGGTGGCAGCTTTGGCTCACCACAGAAGAAGATATATCACGGAAGTAACCCGCATGGATCTGTCTCCTTCCAAGCCATGAAAGATACCAAGAAGGTTCCAGTTGATGACATGTTCCCGGAGCGCACCGTAACAATTGGTGCCGGGTTAACTGATACATAGGAAAGCGAGCTCGTCAGCTTCCTCCGTGAGAATCGGGACATTTTTGCTTGGTCCACACAGGATTTGCAAGGTGTTCCGAGGGAGTTGGCCGAGCACTCTTTGAACGTAAGACCCGGAGCAAGGCCGGTGAAGCAACCTCTCCGCCGCTTCGCCGAGGATAGGAGAAAAGTCATTGGAGACGAGATAGCTCGGTTGCTAGCAACAGGATTTATCATGGAAGTACTGTATCCAGATTGGCTCTCTAATCCGGTGCTGGTAGAAAATAAGAAGGATGATCCGAACGTGGCAGTGGTTTGGCGTATGTGTATCGATTACATGAACCTGAACAAGGCATGTCCAAAATATCCATTTCCACTGCCGAGGATAGATCAGGTCATAGACTCAACCGCGGGATGTGAACTGTTGTCATTCATTGATGCATATTCTGGTTTCCACCAGATACCTCTGAATCTGGATGATCAAATAAAGACCGCATTTATCACCCCGTACGGGGCTTATTGCTATCGCACTATGCCGTTTGGTTTACGTAATGCAGGTGCAACATACCAAAGATGTATGCAAAAATGTTTGCATGACCAAATAGGTCAAAATGTACAAGTATATGTGGATGATATGGTTATCAAGACCAAGGAAAGCAAAACGCTCCTTGACGACATCAAAGTGCATATTCGCGAACTTGAGAAGGTTCCGAATGAAGCTTAACCCGGAAAAATGTACCTTCGGTGTCCCGGCTGGAAAATTACTCGGATTTCTCGTCTCTAGCCGAGGTATCAAGGTTAATCCAACTAAGATCCGGGCCATTGAATGAATGGAGCTGCTGAAGTGTCTTAACGATGTCCAGAAGTTCACTGGGTGCCTAGCATCGTTGAGTCGGTTTGTATGTCGGTTGGGAGAAAAGGCATTGCCTCTCTACCAACTCATGAAAAAGTCAGATAAGTTCGTTTGGACGCCACAGGCTGATGAAGCCTTTGCCCACCTAAAAAAGATGTTGGCCACTGCACCAGTGTTAGCCTCACCACTATCAAAGGAGCCAATGTTGCTCTACATAGCCGCAACCAACCGAGTTGTAAGTGCAGTGATTGTATTAGAGCGCGATGAAGAGGGTAAGTCGGTGCAGAGGCCAGTGTATTACTTGAGCAAGGTATTATCTGCCTCAAAACAGAACCACCCGCACTTTCAAAAGGTGGCATATGGTGTCTATATGGCGGCAAAGAAGTTAAAGCATTACTTTGAGGAGCACCCCATCAAAGTAATATGTGAGTCTCCCATATCCGAGATAATGGGTAACAAGGATGCGAGTGGTCGAATCACAAAATGGGCAATTGAACTAGCTCCTTATGCACCACAATATGACAGAAGAGAAGCAATCAAGTCTCAGGTTGTGGCGGACTTTTTTGTAGATTGGTAGAGGTACAATCTGAACCACCACCAAATCCGAATTCATCGAGGATGCACTTTGTGGTCAAAACAAAAACCAGACTAGGCGCCGGAGTTGTGCTTACCTAGCCAAAGAAGGACCAGCTAAAATACGTGTTGCAGATCCATTTCGCGGCATCAAACAATGTCGCAGAGTATGAAGCACTTGTGCATGGGCTCAAAGTGGCAAAAGAGTTTGGGATACGTCGGATCATATGCTTTGGTGACTCGGATTTGGTGGTGCAGCAAGTGTCCGGAGTGTGGGACGCCCTGGATCCAAACATGGCACTGTACAAATTTCATGTGCAGAAGATATCTGGTTACTTTGAGGGATGCGAATTTCACCATGTACCCCGGGTGGAAAACGAGGCTGCCGACATGCTATCGAAGCTCGGATCAACCCGACAGGCAATTCCACTGGGTGTAGCATTGGAACACCTCAGAAAACCATCTATCAGGCCGTCCCCAGGAACCGACTCGATCTATGTCCCGGAAGATACAGAATCCGGAGCTGAGCCCATGGACATTGACATGGGGGGTAGTGCGCGAAACCCGGGGAATGCATCAGCAAACCCAAGGACTGCCTCAGCAAACCCGGGGACTACCTCGCTGGACCCGGGGACTGCTCAGCGTGATCCGGCTGAAGTTATGCCGGTGGATCAGATGGAAATTGATGAGGACTTGTTCCCTACACGAGCAATACCAGCTTGGGCACGACCTATATTCCAATTCCTGAAGGATGGAACGTTACCCACTAGGGAGGTGTTAGTCAGGCAAACTCAGAGGAGAGCGAAAGCATACACGATTATCAATTCCGAGTTGTACAAACAGAGTGTAACCAATGTCCTCCAGCGATGCGTTGACCCAGAAGAAGGGCTCGACATCCTCTGAGATATACACCAAGGAGAGTGCGGGCATCATGCCTCATCCCGAGCCTTGGTGGCAAAAGCGTTCCGGCATGGATTCTACTGGCCAAGTGCCTTAGAACAAGCAGAAGATCTGGTGAGAAAATGCAATGGTTGTCAGAGATATGCTACCAAGACACATATGCCGATGTCGGAACTCAAGACCATACCAATTACATGGCCATTTGCCGTGTGGTGCTTGGATATGGTTGGCCCGTTCAAACCAGCAAGGGGAAACATGACTCACATTTTGGTCATGGTGGATAAGTTTACAAAATGGATTGAAGTGAAGCCTATAAGCAAATGTGATGGAGCTACGGCCGTAACATTTCTCAAAGACATTATCTTGAGATACGGTTATCCTCACAGTATCATAACTGATAATGGCACAAATTTTGCAGAAGGAGCATTTGCGCGCTTCTGCCAGGACAAGAAGATCCGACTCGACGTTGCCTCGGTAGCTCACCCCGCATCGAACGGACAAGTGGAAAGATCCAACGGATTAGTATTATCCAGGATAAAACCTCGGCTCATTGAGCCACTGCAAAGATCAACGAGGTGCTGGATAGAAGAACTACCAGCGGTACTGTGGAGTTTAAGAACAACTCCGAATCGATCAACAGGCTATACGCTGTTTTTTCTAGTATATGGGGCAGAAGCTGTATTACCAGCCGACATAGAGCATGATTCGCCTAGGGTCACCCGATACACAGAAGCCGAAGTGCAAGAAGCCCGACAAAATGATGATGATCTGCTGGAAGAAGCGAGAGAACTGGCACTGTCTAGATCCGCCATATATTAGCAAAATCTCCGACGCTACCATAGCCGGAAAGTGTGCCCCCGAGTCTTTCGGGAAGGCGATCTGGTGCTCCGGTTGGAACAACGTACTACCGGCATGCATAAATTATCCCCCCATGGGAAGGGACATTCATCGTGAGCAAAGCATTGCACAATGATTCTTATTATCTTATAGATGCAAAGCCACAGGAAAAGAACAACGCGGACAGGTCCGGAGAAGAATCTAAGCGACCATGGAATGTAGCACTACTTCGTCCTTTCTACACTTAGCTAAGAAGGGTATGTATCCGAGTCGTCTCATATGTCGGTATGTATGTCGCCAATGAGCTTATCAATGAAATATTAGCACCTCGAGCAGTAACTCGGGGACTGCCTTAATAATTTTTGTTGTTGTCTCTTGTGCGTTAGCTGGAATAAGTTGTTCTACTTAACTCGGATTAGTAATGTGTGAGCACCAAAAAATCAACTCTTCGACTTGCTCCTGTCCAACAGGAATTGGCTTCATGGCAAGCAAGAGAACAAATTTGGAATTGAGTAGCACATGAAAAGCGACTAAGGAAACGAATTTATTCGAGCTAACGTTTGTTTTTTAGACTAACCCTGTATTTATTTTCATGTTATTATGCAGCTTTATTTTTGAGCTAAGTCTGAAAGTTTCTTAGTATTGTTAAGACAATTTTTGAAGCTCGGATTCGTAAGTCATAAAACCGAATCAAGGTAGACACGATCCGAGCCAAAAGATTGGACGAACAAGAAAAAGAAACTCGGGGACTACGCCCAAGTTAACCCGGCATAAGAACTTTGTAGCAAAATATCACATATACACGGGATACAGTTACGCCCGGCATACTGGGGATCTGATAAATTTTCAAGTTTTTTAACCTAAGGAGCAGCAGGAGGAGGAAGTTCGGCATCGTCTTCGCTGTCTTCAATATCTGAGGCATCGTCTTCTTCGTCCTCATCCGACCCGTCTTCAGCGTTCTCAGCGTTCTCGTCCCCAGCGGATTCCAGGAAGCTCAGTCCTTCAACCCATTCATGGATAGGAGAATATTTGATGAGGCTGTAGGCGCAAGCCTGGCGCCGAGCTACCCATTCCGGGTCATTAGTCCATCTGGATCCAGTGCGCCGGCATGTAAGGAGGCTGAGGTCGATCTTCTCATACCATGTGAGTATGTGGTGAAGGATAGTATCATGCACGCCCAATGGACTCTCCAGAGATCGAGCTGGGTCTCAGTCTCCATTAGCTTCTCCACGAGAATCGCGGTGGTCTCCGGGCTATCTTCTCCGGGCCAGAACATGTTGAAGATGCGAACTGCAGCGTCGAGGATATCCTTGCCATAATTCTTGATGAGTTCCATGCGAGATGACAAGCTGACCAACAGGTCCTCCATGTCGTAAGGAACCTCCTCACCAGCAGGAGCGGCAGGAGTACCCCTCGCTCGGCGAAAATATGCAACTGTTGTGCTTGCAATAGTGATGCTCTCAGGAAATTTGCCTGGAAGCAAGACAAGGGAAGAAGGTAAAGAAAAGACATATGAAGCAACCCGAAAAAGTATGTCGGAAGGAACTTACGTGATATATGGCTGAGGATCCGGGTCAACTCCTTGATGCAGTCATCGCGTCTCTTGCGAAGTTGCTCAAGCTCAGCGTTTGCCGATCCAAGCTGGATGTCGGATTCTTTGAGTAGGTCCTGGTCCTTGGATATTTGGAGAGTAAGGCGCTCGCGCTCTTCTGTGAAGTTCTGGCCAACCTTTTGGAGCTCGGTTTGGTGCTGGGCCTTCATCTTCTCCATCTCAGCCTTGAGCCTGGCAATCTCATTGTCCTTGGTCCGGAGGAGAGCGAGTTCATCATCTTTTTTCTTCAGCTCGGCTTGATGCTTCCCTGCTTGTTCGAGAAAATGCAGCATCATATCAGGCACGGGCACACTATCCTCAAGCGATGCTGAAATAGTATGTTGACCCGGCAGAGCCGAGGAATGAATGCTTGCCGAGCCAATGAGAAAAGGAAATGGAAAACACTACAGGGTGGGACAAAAAGGACATACCTTTGATTTGCTCCAAGTTCTTCCGCATGATCTTGTTCTCAGCCTCCACCCCAGCTGCAGAAACCGAATGATGATATTAGTTCGGCAGAAGAAGATGAAGAAAAACGGAAAAGCCCTAAGGGAGAAACTTACCCCTTTTTTCATGTTCCGTGATAAGTGCAACGTGCTTTGCGCGTAGCATCTTGTGGGTATCCAGCAGGCGTTATAATTCAGCACTCCGGCGATTGGTGGTTACCTGAAAAAAGTACAGAAGCATAAATTAGCTTGGTGCATATTCGAAGTGTACAAGATCCGGGCCAAGCGGAACTTAACCCGGCTCTAGGTGTGTGCATATTTGAAGTGCACAAGTTCCGAGCCAAGTGGAACTTAACCCGGCTCTAGGTGTGTGCATGTTCGAAGTGTACAAGATCCGGGCCAAGTGGAACTTAACCCGGCTCTAGGTGCGTGCATATTCGAAGTGTACAAGATCCGGGCCAAGGGGAACTTAACCCGGCTCTAGGTGTGTGCATATTCGAAGTGTACAAGATCCGGGCCAAGGGGAACTTAACCCGCTCTAGGTGTGCATATTCGAAGTGTACAAGATCCGGGCCAAGCGGAACTTAACCCGGCTCTAGGTGTGTGCATATTCGAAGTGTACAAGATCCGGGCCAAGCGGAACTTAACCCGGCTCTAGGTGTGTGCATATTCGATGTGTGCAAGATCCGGGCCAAGTGGAACTTAACCCGGCTCTAGGTGTCTGCATATTTGAAGTTCTCATAGAGCTACATTAGTTTTCTAATGAGCATCCAGCCGAGTAACAAGTTACTCCACCGGAGGCTCGGGGACTAATGGTTATTATCTACAGCATGTAAAGGAGAAGCGACATACCTCCATCATCCTCCCCGCCAGGTTAATTGCCTTAGCGGTTGTGTTCATTTGGGCGGAAAATTCTGCGGGGCCGAACTTTTCCGAGAGTTCGTCGTTGTGGACGAACTCCGCCTTGTTCCAGTTCATGACGAACTCAATCAGGCTCGGAGGGTACCGCTCACCGGTGGGCATATGGGGTGCCACCAAACCATTCGCATGCGCTTCTTTCCTCTCAACCAAGGCAAGGGCTGGGCTAGTATGCAGAACCATTTGCTGCGCATCAGCTGACTCGGTAGGGGCATCCTTCGCTGCTGGAGCTTTCTTGGGAAGCATTGACGCTAGGGTTCGCTGCCCAGCCTCGACGAATGGTGACTTGGTAGCATCCGGAGCCTTTTTGCCCTTGGCTTGCTGGGAAGAAGTAGCTGCAGCAGATTTCCCCTTAGGAGCTGCTGGGTTATTTCCTCGCCGAGCTTGAGATGACTCGGACGAGGCGGAAGAACTTGGCGCTGGAGCTCTTATAGCTGGACTTGGAGCGGTTGTTGATTTTCTTGGTGCCGGAACGGGTGTTGGTGCTGGTTCGGTCACCGGTAATCGGAACTGCTGGTATCGGGCCGGTGTCGTAGAGTCTCCGTGTCCGCGGGTTGCGGCGATGCCGGGTTGTGGAGCCTTCTCCGCCGGGTTGCAGCCCTCTCGACGGACCCGGAGGTTGCATCCCGGTAACCTCCGAATAGGGCTCAGTTTTGTCTCCGGCCTTCTTTCGCCTTTTTGCAGGCTGAGAAGGTCTGGAGGAGGAACTTGGTGCTGCTCCGCGCCTCTTCTTCGGCGCCACCAGAAACAGTTCGTCCGTAGCAAGAGGAGGATCCTCGTGGATATGCCCACCAGGGTTAACTGATGCCGGAAAGGCAAAAGAAAGAGGGACAGCCTCAACAGGTTCAATCATGTCGACATCTGAGTCATCCTCATCATCGGGCCAGTCTCTAAGAGAAGAGAATTTACCGCTGGATCGTTTTGTAGCGTCGGTCATAGGGAGAAACATCTCCTGGTCCAGCTCCTCCTTATCCGGGGTTTCTCGGTCCGGCGCCCACTTAAGGGTCGGATCCGTGCCGTCCTCAAGGGTTTGCTGAAGGAATAGCTGAGAAAAGGAATGAAGAACAGAGTAAAAAATACAACAAAAACCGACATATATTTAATCTGATGTAAGTTTGCCCCGCGAAGCTTACCGCGGGAGGGATCCTGTCACGACAAAAGTGCTCGATTCCGCATGTCCATTCAGCGGAGAAATCTTTGTGGGTGGTGAAGAGAGCCTTAACCCGGCAAAAAATCTCCATGTTGCTCAGCTCGAAGGAGGAGGTCCGGTTGGGGTCGCGGCCGAAACTCATGTGGCACACCTTGTGGGTGCGCTTCTGGAGGGGAGAGATTCGGTTGCGCACGAACGTGATCATAGCATCCTTGTTGCGCAATCCAAGTTTCTTCAGTTCGAACCTCTTGTTAACCTGGTTGGCTAAGGCCATGGGCGTCTTGGAGATCTCCTCCCAAAATTCCGGGTTAGGTGGACCCGGAGTATAGGGGAGCAACCGAATCAAATCTTCAGTGCCCGCATTCCGGACATAGAAGAAGGTCCAGGCCCATCCTTTGCAGGAGTCAAGCCCGGTGACCCGGGGGAAAACGGAAGTCCTCCAGGGAGAGATGGACGCAGCTCCGAATTGGGTGAGCTGCTTGTCCTCTGACTCAACTTGGATGTTGGGGATGACGTTACAACGGAGGCCAAAAAACCGGATCCACAGCTCCTTCGTGGGCCACAGTCCGGTGTAGCCTTCGATCGTAGAAGCAAAAGCAGAGAGAGAAGTTATAGCTTTCGCTGGAAGGTGGTGTGGCTATAGCCGGTAGGTGCTAAGGCAATCCTGGAAGAAGTCGCTCACCGGCAAGTCGAACTCCCGTTGGAAGTGGGACAAGAACACGACAAACTCACCTGAATTGGGTGAGGGGGCCAGTTCGGCGGAGGGGAGACGAGCGACGACGCCGGCAGGGATGCGTCTTGTCCGGTAAAGCCAGTCAAGGTCATCTTGACAGACCCAAGACCCGGCCCACGCGCCGCGGTCCACCGCAACGGCGTCCTCCTCCATTTCTTGCTCGGCGACGACGAGCTCCTCCTCCGTCATCTTGTACTGCTACTGGGCGCTTAGCGGCGGCGGGTAAGCTGGATTGGCGAGGACCCGTGGCGAGGAGTTATGCAAGTGGTCGCGACAACAGACGGGAAATGTGCGGCGGTGGCACTACTGCTAGGAGCACTAGCGGCGGCGCGGTCGCGAGGAAGACGAAGAAGAATAGCAAAGGGCAGAGGGGCGCGGAGGAGGAAAAAATCCTAAGGGGTGCGCCCCTCCGCTATTTAAGCACTCCCTAAAGGGGTGAGTGGGATCGCACCCTGCAAATGAGCCACATGGGGTGGCCGTGTATCACCTGCCTCAGCCAATCAGTGAGGAGCCACACGGAGCGCCACAGGGCAGAGGCGATCCCGTGACATGACGCACTGATGCGGTAAACGAGGAGGCAGGCATGACGAGACCCTCGCACAGTGATAACTGACAATTACTGCGGTGATTAGTGTGCAGGCCCTTAAAATAAGACAACGTAATGATTGGCCTCGACGTGGGTTGGCGTATGAAGGAAGGAAACAAGGCCCGGATCGAACCATGGAAACCCGGACAGCCAGTAAAAACTTAGAATGTGCAGAGGGAAAGTAAAGCCATGAGATCTGAGTCAAAGTGGTAACCCGGCCGGCAAGTGAATACTTGGAACGTGCGAATAACGTCCAAGGCTCGAACATAAATGAACCTGATGTGGCCTTAGCGGCCAAGGCAGCTAAGACCGCACCAGCTTTGGGGACTAATGTTGGGGGGATACCCCCGGGTAGGGTCACTCCGGGGTATAAAGGCCGAGTTAGCCGAGGTTCGGCAGGGTCAAAGCGGATGCTGGCCGGGTCACCTCAAGGCAGGCCGGATCACGGAGTAACCCGGACCAGGGGGGGGGGGTCGCCTAACATTATCATAGCCGACTTAAGGAGTAAGTCGGAAGTGCTTGTCTAACTTGTATGCAGGAATAGGTATAGCCAGATCTACCATGATCCGGGTCCCGTTTGGCTTCTGGGATAAGGAAGGAATCTCGCTGGTCAAAAAGAAAGCCCGGTACGCACTGCATGAGCGAAGCAGGCAAGGGCAGGACCACCGGGTCATGGCCGACAAGGGTGACGAAACGTGCCGACGCGGGCGCCGCAGAGGCTCACGTAGCTAAAGCATGTGTGACGCGGGGGAAAAGCACCCCGGTCGGGTTACCACTTTGAGAGGAGGCATATTCTTAGGAATATGCCTCCTCGTATGCCCTAGCAGAGACCAAACCACCTCTATATAAGGGGGGCTAGGGTTTCAGTAGAAGGGGGATGGGTTTTTCTCTATACTGATTTGGCTAAGGTTTTAGGTGTGAACTGTGGGTGAGAGTAAGAGAGCTCCTTCTTCCTCCTCTCGCCAATATAGCTCTAGGAGCACTTGTAATCTTGAAAGGAAAGGAATACAAACTTCTCTGTGGAGAATCACTTCACTATCCCTCCCTGGATTCCCCTAGCGTGTATTAGTCCCCACCTTTAGCCTATCCATGGCATCTGCCGTGACACCACCACGACAGATCGGCCCGGTCCGGCTGCCCCCTAAAAATAAAATAAATATTTTATTATTTAAAACGGGGCTTTTGAAAACCGTTGGTAGACGAAACAAAATATTCCGGAGACCCGGGTTTTGATTTGAATTAAGACGGGAATATTTAGAAAACAAAACTAGGCATTTCGAAAATAGTTTTAGACAAACAAATGCATGATGTCATGAAGATGCTCAAATGCAATGTGGCATGATGACATGAGCACGCGGCCATGATGATGCAATGCACAAAAACACCGCGATTTTCTAGTAGTGGTTTTTGCGGGATGCCACAATTCGACACCACTAACAATGGATCTCGCCCTCGAGATCCGCCTCATGGTACCGGGAAGAAGGTCGGCCATCTGAATCTTCTCACTTCGTGTAGATCCTCGCGACACCACTAACAAGGGTCGTTGCTCGCGTTCGTTGAGAGAACACTCCAGAGAAACAAAGACGAAGTTAAAGGTCTCAAAGGTTAAGGCCACCTTTAACTTCCATGGAAGGAGTGGAAATTGCATTGATCCTCCAATTCAATGTACAAAGTGAATGATAAGAGTAGTGGTATGGTCATGACTCCGTCCCGCACTCAAAACATTACTCTCTACACGGATAGTTGAATTATGCAATCAACCCTCGAAAACAGACTGAAGATCTCGACAAACGAGATTCGGAAACACAGGAGGGAAGCAGACTCTACATCGGATCTGGCGTAGATGATGTCATCACGTTGGAAAACACCGGAAGTCACAAGGAGGAACAAAGGGAAATACAACAGATGAAGGATTCCTCAGATAGCATGAAGTCTGAAGGTAGAAACACCGTTACCAAAGAAGGAAGCGAAAACCTGAAGGTACGACGGAAACCCAACCACGAGAATTCCTGGACTCGAAGAAAGGATAAGAGAGCAGATTCAAAACACGCAGAGGTAAGAGGAGAACAGCAGAGGGGTAAGGAGTAAAAACAGACCTAATCAGATCTATCCAACCGATTTTGTGAAAATAGTTCTGACACTCTACTTCGGCCGTTAGCTAGGTTATCCTACAGGCCGGACTTGTGGGGTATCGCAACTGTTGGGCTCTGATACCACTCTGTAACACCATCAAATCGGCCCTATGCAAGTTTTAGCCCTTTCTGCCAAACCCGCATAGAAACAATTCAAGGACGCCCACCAGGCACTTTCGTGCGGCTGGAAAATGAAGTAATACCATTACACAATAGTCCACGATGGAACCCACAAAACATATATATACAACAACGACTCCATGAGTCAGGAATAGAGATATAATATACAAAGATCCAAATCACCTTGAAAATGATAGAGCGTCCGTCTACGGACAAGATGCAAATGGGGCTAAGAGCCCTGAAGAATAACCAATGGCGTCCATAACCCTGCCCAGGCCAAGCCGGAAGGGTAACCCTGCTTAAAACGACGATCTCAAACCTGCTAAAACAAAAGGGGTGCCGACAAAGGGCAAAGGAAAAAGAGGAGCATCGATCGAGGCCAGACATGGCGAGGTTAGAATTGACGGCCTCGCCACATAGGTATGGTGGATCAAGCGGAAGCAAGCAACACTAAACAACCTATAGAGACTCAGTACAACTGTCGGCTATTAGAGAGAGATAAGAAAGACCTATTCGGAACCACCTGATACTAACACCAATCGTACCCATCCTGGTATTCCCCCTCGAGACCAAACGAGGTAGTCAAACCAAGGAACTCACACAGTTGGCAGTTTTATTCATTCCATTATAGTTGAAGCACTTGCTAGTCAGATATAGATAGCATGAGTCATCCTGAAGCATAAGTAGTGGGCAGTTTTAATTAACCATTCTGTGGTGGTTGGAACATTTACTAGTCAGATGTAATTGTCCCGAGGAATCCCAAAACCCAGCAATTGTTGGCACTTTTATCACATTCCATTGGAGTTGCAATACTTACTAGGCGTGTATAGTAACACGAACACTTACCAAGATCCAAGCTTGTTGGCATTTTAATATCCATTCCGTTATAGTTGCTTCATTACTAGTCACATATTAAGTCAAATTTATAGCACTACTTTAGTTATGCTTGTCTATGATCGAGATATCTGTGCTCCAAGTCATCCATAAATCATGACACGGCCAGAAGATTTTACCCTACAAGGGTGCACAAATAGCAACACACACTCGATCAACCTCAGAAAAACCAACTCAAAACCCAACGAGGCATTCACGACAAAGCGATCACAGGATTCATAAAATATTTCAGGGGGCCACCCCACTAAGCTACCCACAACGAAGTTGGCCGGCTCCGGAACGGACCCAGGGTTTGCGTCAATGGCTGTAAACAACTGGGAACCCAAAAGTGTGACTGGGCTTGTCGATACCACGAAAACACTCCGCATCCAAAACAGTACAGGTGCTCCACGCACAATCTTAAATAAAATAGTAAAGCATGGCATAAGTACAGGATAGTAATAAAGCCCCAAACTACTTGTGGCCCCAAGAAATAGAAATGAATCAAGATCTGGCTCAGGGGGGTCCATAAGGCCTCCCGGATGTGGATAGTGCGAAAAATCAAGGAACGGGTATCAAGTACTCGGGGTCCTACGGGACACAAGTGAGCGTGAAAGAACCAAATAACATCTATTGCCCACCGATGCCTCTGCATTAGTTATATCTAGCATTTTGATAGTTGTATTTAAAATCATGATCATCTCCACCATTAAGCATCTCCACCATTAAGCATCTGCCAACCTTCCAACAACTGTGGTACTTGACAACACGGGATCGCACCTAAGGAAGCAACTACGACTCACAAGGCCAGCTATCTACCAAACACAGGCAATAGGAGGTGTCCAAGGCAATATAGAGACTACACGGGGTATAACTGGTACGGAACACTAAAGCATCACGACACGGATAGCAATAGATCAACAGGAGGAAAATAAAGACGATAAATGCAAAATAGGTAGAAGGGGGAGAGATGATCGCCTGGGAAACACTGCCGAAGGATCATATCCAGAGAACTTGTCGATACTCGCATCAACTCATCGGCCTAATCCGCAAAGAAGCAAACACTAGAAGAAACACCGGATGCAATATTTAATACTACGATAGAAGATCCGGCATGATTATGATATGATGCATGGCATGGCAAAGATGCGGTGCAATTAGGCATTATTAAGTGGAACCGGGGTCCCGACAAATAATTATATGGTTCAAGTTATTTATCTACCCCGAAAATTAAATGTTGTCTTAACAAGGCAAAACATGGTATCGGTTCGCTACACAAATTTAAATGGAGTCCGGAATAAGACAAAGATATCCCGCATATAGACTCCATATTTAATTATGAGGTGAATCGGCATAATGCCCCCAAACCACAGACAAGTATGCATGCATGAACAATTTAATATGCGACAGTTGATAATGTCATATTATAAAAATAGGGGCTTAGGGTCACACATCTGGGTTCGGCAGATCTTGGTTCCGGGGTTTGGGGGGTTCGGTCTCAGGGTTCGACGGGGATCGATCTTGCATCCGGGAAGAAGGACTTGCTTCGACGTCGAGGCGCATCGGATTCTCCCTGGTCGACGTCGATCTTGTCGTCACAAAGATCTTGTCCGGTCTGCGTATCGGGTCGGTCTTGGCGTTCGGGTGAAGAACTTGGCATCCTCGAGGAAGTACTTGGCGGCTCCGAGAAGGAGGTCTTGTCGCATCCGATGGATCGGTCCTCGGGGTCGAAGAACTCGGCGCGCCAGGGTTTGGTCTCGACCCTCGGACTCCGGGGAGAAGATCTTGGCGTCTGAGAGACGATCTTGTCGTATCCGCGGTCTTCGGGTCATGTCGATGGTCTTGTTGTTTCGCGGCGGAGACCTTGGCGTTCAATGTAGATCTTGGCGAGGTCTTTGTTGGCGAGACGATCTTGTCGGCTCCGGGAAGCACACAGTAGTCTTGCAGGGAAGCGGTAGTATCAAAACACGCACAAGAACATGCGACCCTCGGTGTGAAGCAGCACAGGCAGAGGAGGTGCCTACACGGATGGTGATGTCCTAGAAGGAGGTCGGACCGAGGCATGGAGACGGGGATGCTGGTCGAGGCGGCAATGACACGGGACCTGAGCGACGACGGTCTTGTGATGCGCGGCCCCATCGGAGAGGACGGCAGGAGCACCTGGACAGCGGCGAACATGGCGAGCTCGGGAAGGGAACCAGCGGCAAACGGCGAGGAAGACGCGGGGCTCGCGGCGCTCTGTCAGCGGAGAGAGGCGGCGGCGGGGCAGGAGCCGCTGTGGGAAGGATTTAGGGCGCCTGTCGCTTGAGGCGGAGGGCGCCGATGGTGGCATCTAGCAGAGAGGACGGCGAGGAGAGGCTTAGGCGGCGCTCGGGCAAGGCGGAGGAGGAGAAGGGGAGGTCGGCGGCAGGTCTTACGGGCGGGGCCGATGCTGGGGCGCGTGGGCGACGGGGTCGGCAAGTTCATCGGTGGGCACGGACGAGGAGGCCCGGTGACGGCGGGCGGCCGGAGGACGAGAGGCGGCCTGGAGAGAGGAGGGCGGCGAAGGAGAGGATGGTGGAGCCCGGTGAGGCAGGGGCGCGCGGGACGGGCCGGTCGCGCTCCGGTGAGACGACACAGACAGAGAGGGGAGCGAGGCCCAGGGACCGAGGCAGAGGGCGATGGCCGCGTGGCGGTGGGATCTGGTGGCGGGGCAGGCGTTGGAACCGAGGCAGGGACGGGTCGCGCGCGGGGTGGTTTGTCCGCGGCAAGGGTGGAGGTGGGTCGCGGGCGAAGCTGGGTTGGCGTTGGGGGTTGCGCCCAGGTGGGCAGGGCTGGCTGGAGTGCGCGGCCAGGAGGAGAGAGGCGGAGCGGCACACGGGTTGAGCGGGCGCGGGAGTTTGGAGGGAGTTGGGGTGAGGTGGCAACGGGTGAGTGGGTGGAGATTGGGGCCAGGCTGATGTGGCGCGATGGGATAGGTTGGGGTGAGGTGGAGGGGGGCTGGGTAGGATAGGGTGGGGTAGGAAAAGGGTTTGGGTAGTTCTGGTTTTGTACTGGGGGTGGCCGACTGGGTCGGATCGGCCCGGTCCGGCTGCCCCCTAAAAATAAAATAAATATTTTATTATTTAAAACGGGGCTTTTGAAAACCGTTGGTAGACGAAACAAAATATTCCGGAGACCCGGGTTTTTATTTGAATTAAGACGGGAATATTTAGAATTCGAAAATAGTTTTAGACAAACAAATGCATGATGTCATGACGATGCTCAAATGCAATGTGGCATGATGACATGAGCACGCGGTCATGATGATGCAATGCACAAAAACACCGTTCTAGTAGTGGTTTTTGCGGGATGCCACAGTCTAAAACCATATTGTCCGAAGATAACCATTTGCAGGAACCACAAGATAAAGAGGAGGAACAACAAAAATGTGAGGATCGCAAATATTGGCACACTACAAATGCTACATTTGTTTATGATGCCTCTCTCTCTAGTAATGATTCTTATAATGCTAAAACTGATTATAATTTATCTGTGGATGCCTTGTGCCTAGACACTCATGAGGAGAGCATTACTAATGATGAACTAGAGATAAAACCTTTCTATGAATCTTTCGATGCTAATATGCAGGGACCTGATTTACTCCATATTGCACAGGAAGAATATTATGAAGTGTTCCCCTACAACTGTAACCAAGGTAAAAGTTCAATAATTATATTTCAACCTATAATTCTCTCGTTGCAGCTACATAAGGAGGCATGCTCACCACACTTGGTGCATCCACGCTTGCTTGTAAGCGAGAACTTATTTATCTATATGATGTCGATGCACCGCAAGAGGGTACGACTTCGACCGTACTCCACAATGAGGTTCTCCTACTCTTTGCTATAGGTAAGTACTACTACACCTCGAATTGATATCCCATGGGATCCAGGTGGATGATTTTATAGAGCATCTAAGCCTGGCTATATGGCTTTAAAGAAAGCGCTTCCCGGAAGGCAACCCGGAAGTTTTTAGGTGTCTTTCTTAATTTTCTGTCTTGAGTTTAGTTGTATTAATGTTGCATTGGCACTTGTATATTTATCCATGATTTCCTATTAGAGTTGGCTTGGGACTATTTTCGATATGTAGAATTATTTGTTGCTCTAATCATGTGTTGCTTATCTTGGTTAAATCTTATCAACAAAAATATATGTTTGCTTTGTTTGGATGCTGGACTACTGTTTCAGGTCCTTAGTATAATTTTCGGAGAAAAATAACTTGTTTTGGAGCTCACAGCGAGCTTAACGAGCAGCAATACGGGCGGACATGTCCGTACCGTGTGCCCATACCGCTCATGTGACAATTCGGAAGAAGTATAAAATTCTCCAGGAAGGTGACAACAAGCTTAACAAGCACTGGTACGGTCGGACGTATCCGTACCGTCCACCCGTACCGACCTCATTGCCTGGCGAAGGAAACATGAAGAGGAGCTAGAGGTTTTAACGACCACCCGTATGGGCGCATCCTGCCTGTACCACCCGGTCGTACTAACTTCGATGGAAGCTAGAAAAAAAAGGGAGAGAGAAAGGAAAAGAGGAGAAGATGAGTTGTAGTACGAGCGAAGTCCTACGGTACCACGTGCCTGTACCAAGGAGCAACACCGCGCAGTAAGGGCAGGGACGAGTACTGAAAGATAATAAACCCTCCAATCTTTTTATTTTGACAATCTTAGATCAGTGGGTTACCTTCTACATGTTCCTTTGTACTTCATTTTCCTTTACCAACCTTCAAAACTCCCTACCCTATAATTCTCTATAGTGTTTCGTGTTTCTTTCATTTTCTTTTCACGGCTGGGTGAACAAACTCCGTTCATACACCAAATCGGTTTTTTACTTTGTTTGTTATTTTCGCAGGGACTTGAACCTTGTGTGATGACGTGCATGGTTTGTGTCAACCGTGCAAATACTTGCCAGCCACTTGGTTGTTTCAACTCAATACTTGAACAAGGAAGTATTCGTTGAACCAGAGGTCCATGTCCATCAAAAGTGAGGTTATTTGTACCTCAATGGTAAAGTGCATCACCCTTGCTTTATTCAAGCTTGGGGAGGTAACCACTTCTCACACTCTCTTTTTATAAATGCATTTTCTCGTTTCTTATGGTAATCTATTCAAGTTTGGTTCTTACAAAAGTTCTAGCTTGGGGAAGTTACTTCTGCATGTGTAGAGTCTTTTGCAATGTTCTTGTTCGATGAAACCTTTTGTGCAATCATGTATCCCACTGTTTTTGAATACTTTCTTGGGTAAGTTGTGTTTCATGTTTATATAATGGATGCACTTGCTGTTGTTAGGATTCATAAGAGTTGAGTTAGAGCTTTGATTCACTATGTTAAAATCTTTATCTAGCTTGAGAAGAACTTTGTGATCCTCTAGAATACCGATGAGTCGTTTCCTACGTCCAACACTAGGGTTATTGCAGTACTCGTAGCGGAAAATATTTATTAGAAAGATCAATCCCAAAGGAGCTTTGCAGGATGGAAACCACACAACCCCTCAACTGCGTTGTCAATGCAGCCACGTTTGCACCCAAAACGGTGTTTGGAAATAGTCTACTCTTAAGGTTACTAGAATGTCAATGAATGAGTGAGTAACTAAGAGCAAAGTAAATAACAAAAGTAAAGTAGAGCAAGAGAGTATCTATGAAAAGTGTTGTGTGGTATGGTTGAGGGGTTCTCAAGGAGTGTAGGATTCACCACTAGCATGGAATAATTATGAATGATTAGGATAACCTATTTCTTATGTCATGATATGTGTGGAGAGAGCTCCATAATAAGATGTTCACTACAAGCCTCGTAGGAACCCACTTTGTTGAGACAAGAGTGAGGTCTCCTCTAAATAACCACTACAATGACTGAGAGCAGTCACCCATACAAAGCACCACAATTAAGGGTTTCCCTGTGGATATCGTAATTAGCTTAGGGAGTCCCTCTTTACTCCTCCTTTGACAGTGCAGGTAACGAGCCGACGCCAATCTGTCATGGGGCCATTCCGGGTATGCTTCCAAGACACGTCCAAAGGATTTCTCCCTCCCTTTAGTCCCAAGGGCAAATGATATGCGATCGACTACACATACCATCTAAAGAGAGAGATAAACACAAATCATAGATCAATGGATCTTTGTACATAAGTAATAAATCATCTTTATTTCAATGCATAATAATACTAGGGTTTCACTATCTCTCCCCAAGAACAAGGAAACTACTCATACATGAAGGGGATAAACATCATGGCAATTGTATGGATGCAATACGAAGATAAAATTGAATACAAGTGCAAATCCACAATAGAGATTGGATCACAACAAAGTAAACAAAGGGGATCGAAGTTGGAGACGTTGTTGATGAAGATCGATGCGTAGCCCTTCAAGATGCAAGTGCCCTCTCCTCCGTGAGTGATATGGTGATGTAGATCATGTGGGCAGTGGCTATGGAGGCGGCGGAGCGGCAGGGCTCCGCCCCTATGGCATGTGTGCACTCTCCCCCTTGTTTTAGGGTTTCCCCTCTTTAAATAGGCATCTGGAGGTCGATTTTGTGAACCGATGGAGCTAGGGGCTGAATATGCCCATCTGGCATTCACAAATGTTGTTCTGTTTGAAGAAAAAAAGCCATCGGAGGGTGGTACGACCGTATGGTGTGGGCGGGCTCCGCCCGTTCGAGTGGTCATTAAGCCTTCTGAACTCTGTAGTGTTTTGGTCGCTATTTCTTCATATGGACTCTGATTGAGGTGTTCTTTGGCTCGTTGGATTCATATGGACGAGGGCTAAAACACCATGGACTTGGATATTCATTTTGAGTTGATGAAAAAATCCACTTTTTCCTCCCCTCAAATGGCTAAGTCTGGTGCATGTAACTCCTCCATGTTGAATCCTCTTCGCTCCTTTTATCCATGATACTCCATAGCACCTACACACAAATCAAAGACAAGAAAAAGGTAATAAAATACTAATAAAACTACTAATGTGAAAAGTCCATGTGGAAATGAATGATAACTAGGAATCAATACATAATAGGCATTGTTGTAGAAAGATGTAGCATGTGATGAGTGAAAATATGAATAATTTTTATAACTAAATATGCATAAATTTTGGACTCATCAACTTACCCAAGCTATAATCTTGCTCGTCCCGAGAAATAAGTGGATGATGGACAAGGTCATCGTGTTCATGAGGCACGAGTCAATAACATAAATGAGGCAAAAACTGAAACAAAAGTATAATACCGAATGTAGAAGATCAATGCATTGTATCCTTATTTTCCCTGAAAGCTCAAAGTAAGAAAGAACATATTCATACAAGGCAACACAAGCTTAGTTATGTTAGTCCATAAAAGATCAATTAAAACTTCAATGCTCCATGTCAAAAAGTGAATCTAGCTTGAAAGCAAATGTGTGATCCTCTTATTGAGCCTTTTAATAAGTTTTGTATCTCCTTAATTTTGTAAAGTAAGGGCTTCAACGAGAATATGAATTTACTTATGGTTGGCATTCTTATGCGTCCAGCACTTCATCCATTTGTAAAGCTCATCAAAGTTAGAGAGATGACAACAACACTATACAAGCTTCGGTAAATTAGGACAATCAAAGTATAGTTTAATATAAGTATAAATAACTAGAAGAGTAACAATCAATCCAATCCTTCTAATTAACTCTGAGCTTGCCAAGGAACACTAGGATGTTTTAGTAGCAAAATTGAGTAAGAGAGTTCATGTCCTAAGTAGCATAACAGTGAAGTGTCTTATTGACACCCACATCAGTAAATCAAGGCTATCAAAAACACTTGTAATCTAATCATTATCTTTCAAGAAAATCCATAAAGTAGTAATGAGACCATGCCAAGGACTTGTTATGTGAATCTTCATTTTTCTTCCTTCTTTTAAGGATCATTGAGTGTTTCTTTAAACAATGGCTTGCACAACCTTTGGGAGTACCAATACTTTTGCCCATTATAGTGATATTCATGCCATTCATGTCATCAACTCATACCGAAATCAGGGGTTGTACCATAGATCGTTCGTAGGTCAGCGGAGTTGTTGGCATACAAAGGTGTGCATGAGAAACATAGAACCCCTTTTTTACTAATACCACAGTTTGATCCACAAGGTTAGCTTTGGCATGCATCACAATTACCACTAGACTTCATTTCAATTGAGCAACTCCTTTCAAGAGTGTCGTTAAGTCTATCAAAATATCTATGGGGTTAAGTATCTTCAAGGGTAAACTCTCAAGGCAATCAGTCATCAAACAAGTCATAAATTTTAGACTTTTTCTTATTGTACTTGCTTGGCAATATTATTTCCAAGGCAAGACTCAGTTAGCTAAAATAACTAGAGCAGGAGCTTCCATAAGTAATCATCATACGAATAAAAAAATTTACGCTAACCATATTAAATTACTCCCACTAGCATGGAATCTTCACAAATCAACCAACTGAGATAAACAATTCAAACTTCAAAAGTGGGAGACAAAGGTTTTAAGTGTATAAATTATGGTAATGTATTTTTAGAGGATCACAAAGTTCTTCTCGGGGTGGATAAACATTTTAACATAGTGAATCAAAGCTCTAACTCAACTCTTATGAATCCTAACAAAAGCAAGTGCATCCATTATATAAACATGAACCACAACTTACCTAAGAAAGCATTCAAAAACAGTGGGATATATGATTACACAAAAAGTTTCATCGAACAATAACATTGCACAAGACTCTACAAATGCAGAAGTAACTTTCCCAAGCTAGAAATTTTGCAAGAACCAAACTTGAATAGATTACCATAAGAAAAGAGAAAATATAGTTATCAAAAGGGAGTGTGAGAAGTGGTTACCTCCCCAAGCTTGAATAAAATAAGGGTGACATACTTTACCATTGAGGTACGAATAATCTCACTTTTGATGGACATGGACCTTTGGTTCAACGAATACTTCCTTGTTGAAGCGTTGATTTGAAACAACCAAGTGGCTTATGCAAGTATTTGCACGGTTGGCACAACCATGCACGTCATGACACAAGGTTCAAGTCCCTGCGAAAATAACAAATGAAGTAAAAACAAACAATTCGGTGTACGAACGGAGTTCGTTCACCCAACCGTGAAAATAAAATAAAAGGAACATGAAACACTACAGAGAATTATTGGCTAGGGAGTTTAGAAGGTAGGTAAAAGAAAATGAAGTACAATGGAACATATAGAAGGTAACCCACTAACCTAATATTGTCAAAATAAAAGATTGCTGGGGTTATAGCCTTTTTGTACTTGTTCCTACCCTTGTTGCACGGTGCTGCTTCTTGGTACGGGCGCGAGGTACAGACGGGCTCTGCCCGTAATGCACCTTGTCTTCTTCTCTCTCTCTTTTTTGAAGGGTTCCATCAAAGTTTGTACGACCGGGTGGTACAGGTGGGATGCGCCTATACCAGTAGTCGTTAAAACCTCCGAGTCCTCTTCATGTTTCCTTCGCCTGGTAACAAGGTCGGTACGGGCAGACGGTATGGACACGTCCTACTGTACCAGTGCTCGTTAAGCTTGTGGTAGCTTGTCTAGAAATTTTCAGCTTCTTCCGGTTTGTCAGATGAGCGGTACGGGCGCACGGTACGGATAGGTCTGCCCGTATTACTGCTCGTTAAGCTTGTTGTAAGCTCTGCAACAAGTTATTTTTCTCCGAAAATTATACTAAGGACCTGAAACGTTAGTCCAGCATCCAAACAAAGCAAACATATATTTTTGTTTAGAAGATTTAACCAAGGTATGCAACACATGATTAGAGCAACAAATAATTCTACTTGTCGAAAATAGTCCCAAACCAACTCTAATAGGAAATCATGCATATATATACAAGTGCCAATGCAACATGAATACAACTAGATTCAAGACACAAAATTAAGAAAGACACCTAAAAACTTCCGGGTTGCCTCCCGGCAAGCGCTTTCTTTAAAGCCATATAGCTACACTTAGATTCTCCATTAAATCATCCACCTAGATCCTAGGGGATATCAATTCGAGGTGTACTTGTACTTACCTCTAGCAAAGGGTTGGAGCATCGCATAGTAGAGTGTGATCGAAGTCGTACCCTCTTGCGGTGCATCGACATCATATAAATGAATAATTTCTCACTTCCAAGCGAGTGTGGATGCACCATGTGTGGTGAGCATGCCTCTTTATACAGCTACAAGAAGAGGATTAGAGGTTGATATATAATGATTGAACTTTTTACCTTGGTTACCATTGTAGGGGAACACTTCATAATATTCTTCCTTTGTGAAAAGGGAGTAAATCAGGTCCCTGCATATTAGCATCGAAAGATTCATAGAAAGGTTCTATCTCTAGTTCATCAATAGTAATTCTCTCATCATGAGTGTCTAGGCACAAGGCTTCCGTAGATAAATTACAATCGGTTTTAGCAATATAAGAATCATTACTAGAGAGAGGCATCATAAACAAATGTAGTAACTATAGTGCGCCAATCTTTGTCAACCTCAACTTTTTGCTATTCCTCTTTAACTTGTGGTTCCTCCAAATGTTTATCTTCGGGCACTACGGTTTTAGACCGTGCCTTACTCTCTAACACAAGTGGATTATCACTAAGACGTTCTTGGCAATAAAATTATAACATCGGTAACAAGTTGGTAAGTTTCATATGAAGCATACTATCACTACTCTTTCTCATGATTGAATCTTTTGAGAGTAGATCATGCACACCTTTATAAACCAAATACTCTAAGACTTCAACTCTAGCGTAAGATACTAGGGATTCTTCAAGACTAATGGAACATCAAAAACTAAGGTGGCTAACTGCCATACATTTTTCACAAATCTCATGATATGAATTACAAAATGATTTTGCACAACTATCTAACAGGTCATACAAGTTAAACAAACCCATAACAGCGGCATTAGCTGTTCACGGTGGTGTACATCCTTTTCTTCTATCTTCTGTGAGTCCTGAAAAGGTTAGTCTCTTCCACAACAAAAGTGGTCAATAATGCATTACTACTGAAGTTATCAAAACAATAAGAGTATATATGATGTAATACTCCATAGACTCTATCTAGTTCTTTATTTTCTTCATTTATATTTCTCATGCGAGCTAGCAACTCACAACAACCAGTAAAAAGCACATATTCTAAAACCTCCACATCAACAAAGCCTTCATTACTTTTACTGTAATATGCTAATGTGGTATCAATGCTACACTCACATTGATAATTAATATGATCTATGGATCCACAATTTTCACAAACAAATTTGTATGAGGCACATAACATGGAGGAATAACATTTTAACCATTCCAACCATTCTTATAATGTGTCTTTCCTCGTAACATAATATCCAAAAGTTCCAACTTGTTATCCTCCATTGCAAGCTTCATCTGTTCAAAAATAGCAATCTGGGAAGACATGATTAGTAGCAAATGTTTCTATAGTTTTTGTTTTATAATTTTTTATGGATTTTTGGTTTTATAATTTTTTTGTTCTTTTCAAATAAGTAAAAACAGTACATAGAAACAAACAGAAATAAACTATGTGCGAGTGTCTAGGTAATAACGAAGCGCTATGCTCCCTGGCAACGGTGCCAAGTTGATGACTCGTTTCCAGCATCCAACAACAGGGTTATTGTAGTACTCGTAGCGACAACTATTTATTATAAATATCGATCCCGAAGAAGCTTTGCAGGATGGAAACCACACAACCCCATAACTGCGTTGTCAATACAGCCACGTTCGCACCCAAAACGGTGTTTGGAAATAGTCTACTCGGTAGGTTACTAGAATGGCAATGAATGAGTGAGTAACTAAGAGCAAAGTAAATAACAAAAGTAAAGTAGAGAAAGAGAGTATCTATGAAGTGTTGTGTGGTATGGTTGAGGGGTTCTCAAGGAGTGTTGGATTCACCACTAGCATGGAATAATTATGAATGATTAGGATAACCTATTTCTTATCTCATAATATGTGTGGAGAGAGTTCCATAATAAGATGTTCACTACAAGGCTCATAGGAAGCCAATTTGTTGCACCAAGAGTGAGGTCACCTCTAAATAACCACTGCGATGTCTGAGAGTAGTCACCCATACAAACCACTGCAATTAAGGGTTTCCTCGTGGATATTGTAATTAGCTTAGGGAGTTCCTCTTTACTCCTCCTTTGACCGTGTAGGTTACGAGCCGGTGCCAATCTATCACGGGGCCATTCCGGGTATGCTTCCAAGTCACGTCCAAAGGATTTATCCCTCCCTTTAGTCCCAAGGGCAAATGATATGTGGACGACTACACATACCATCTAAAGAAAAGATCAAACACAAATCTTTGTACACAATCAATAGATCATCTTCATTTCAATGCATAATAATACTAGGGTTTCACTATCTCTCCCCAAGAACAAGGCAACTACTTATAGATGAAGGGAATCAACATCATGACAACTGTATGGATGCAATATGAAGGTACAATTAAATACAAGTGCAAATCCACAATAGAGATTGGATCACAACAAATTCAACAAAGGGGATCAAAGTTGGAGACGTTGTTGATGAAGATGTTAATGAAGATCGATGCGTAGCCCTTCAAGATGCAAGTGTCCTCTTTCCCTTGAGTGCTATGGTGATGTAGATTTTGTGGGAGGTGGCTATGGAGGTGGTGGAGTGGCAGGGCTCTACCATATGGCATGTGTGGACTCTCCCCTTGTTTTAGGGTTTTCCCCTCTTTAAATAGGTATCTGGAGGTTGGTTTTGCGAACCGACGGAGCCAGGGGCTGAATATTCCCATTAGGCCTTCACAAATGTTGTTCCATTTGAAGAAATGAAGCCGGTGGAGGGTGGTACGGCCGTATGGTACGGACAGGCTATGCCCGTACCAGTGGTCGTTAAGCCTTCTGAACTCTGCAGTGTTTTGGTTGCCATTTCTTCATACAGACTCCGATTGAGGTATTCTTTGGCTCATTGGATTCATATGGACGAGGGATACAACACCATGTCATTGGATATTAATTTGGAATTGATGGAAAATCCACTTTTCCTCCCCTCAAATGGCTAAGTCTGGTGCATGCAACTCCTCCATTTGAATCCTCTTCGCTCCTTTTATCCATGATTCTCCATAGTACCTACACACAAATCAAACACAATAAAAAGGTAATAAAATCCTAATAAAAATGCTAATGTGCAAATTGCATGTGGAAATGAATGAGAACTAGGAATCAAGACATAATAGGCATTATTGTAGAAAGATGTAGCATGTGATGAATGAAAATATGAATAATTTTTATACTTAAATATGCATTAATTTTGGACTCATCAAATACATTGCCATGATTTCTACACTCAAATCCTATGTATCCCACTTTTGAAGTTTGAATTGTTTATCTTAGTTGGTTTATTTATGAAGATGCGATGCTAGTGGGAGTAATTCAAATTAGTTAGAGTAAAACTTTTTATTTGAATAAATGATTAGTTGTGAAAGCTTTTGCTCTAGTTCTTTTAGCTAACCGAGTCTTTCCTTTGAAATAATATTGCCAAACAAGTACAACAAGAAAAATTCTGAAATTTATGACTTGTTTGATGAGTGATTGTCTTGAGAGTTTACCATTGAAGATACTTAACCCCATAGATATTTTGATAGACTTGACGACACTCTTAAAAGGAGTTTTTTGATTGAAATGAAGTCTAGCGGTAATTGCGATTACATGCCAAAGCTAAACTTGTGTATCAAATTGTGATACTATTTAACGAGTTCTATGTTTTTGATGCACACCTTGGGATCCAACGACTCTGCTAGCCTACGAATGATCTATGGTACAACCCCTGATTTTGGCTATGAGTTAACAACATAGGTGGCATAAGTGTCACCGTATGGGCAAAAGTATTGGTACTCTCAAAGGTTGTGCAAACCATTGTTTAAAAAGAATCACTCAATGATCCTTGTTGAGAATCATCCTTAAAATAAGGAATAAAAATTATGAAGATCCACATAACAAGTCCTTGGCATGGTCTCATTACTACTTTATGAATTTTCTTGAAAGACAATGATGGGATTAGAGGCATTTTGATAGCCTTGATATACTGATGCGGGTGTCAATAAAACACTTCACTATTATGCTACTTAGGACATCAACTCTCTTACTCCATTTTTCTATTAAAACATCCTAGTGTTCCTTGCCAAGCTGAGAGTTAACTAGAAGAATTGGATTGATTATTACACTTCTAGTTATTTATACTTATATTAAACTCTACTTTGATTGTCTTGATTTACCGAAGCTTGTATAGTGTTCTTGTCATCTCTCTAACTTTGATGAGCGTATCAAATGGATGAAGTGCTGAACGCATATGACTACCAACCATAAGTGAATTCATATTCTCATTGAATCCCTTACTTTACAAAAGTGAGGAGATACAGAACATAAAATACACAATAGGAAGATCACAAGTTTGCTTTCAAAGCTAGATTCATTTTTTACATGGAGCATTGAAATTTTAATTGATCTTTTATAGACTGACCTAACTAAGCTTGTGTTGCCTTGTCTGAATATGTTCTTTCTTACTTTGAGCTTGCAGGAAAAATAAGGATACTAGGCATTGATCTTCTACATTTGATATTATACTTCTATTTCAATTTTTGCCTCATTTATGTTATCAACTCGTGCCTAATGAACATGGTGACCTTGTCCATAAGACACCATCTTGCTCAGGGACGAGCAAGATTCTAGCTTGGGGAAGTTGATGAGTCCAAAATTTAGGTGTATTTAAGTATATTAATTATTAATATTGTCACTCATTACATGCTACATCTATCTATAGTTATCTCTATTATGTATTATTACTTGTTCTCATTCATTTCCACATGGACTATGCACATTCATAGTTTTATTAGGATTTTATTGCCTATTTTCTTGTCTTTGATTTGTGTGTAGGTTCTATGAACAATCATGGATAAAAGGAGCCAAGATGATTCAATATGGAGGAGTTGCAGGAACCAGACTTAGCCATTTGAGAGGAGGAAAATTGGATGTTTCCATCAAATCCAAATTAAGATCCAAGACCATGGTGTTTTATCCCTCATCCATACGAATCCAACAAGCCAAAGAACACCTCAATCAGAGTCTGTATGAAGAAATGGGGACCAAAACACTTCAGAGTTTAGAAGACTTAACGACGGCAGAACCCACCCGCACTGTACGGCTATACCGCCCTCCAACGGGTTTGTTTCACCAAATAGAACAACATTTGTGAAGGCCCAATGGGCATATTCGGCACCTAGCTCCGATAGTTTGCAAAACTGACCTCGAGATGCCTATTTAAAGAGGGGAAACCCTAGAACAAGGAGGAGAGTCCACACACACACGCCATAGGGGTGGAGCCCTGTCGCTCCGCCGCCTCCATAGCGGCCGCCCACAAGATCAACACCACCATACCAATCAATGGAGAGAGGAGACTTGCATCTTGAAGGGTTACGCATCGATCTTCATCGCCATCTTCATCAACATCGTCTTCACATCAATCCCCTTTGTTTACTTTGTTGTAGTCCAATCTCTTTTGAGGATTTGCACTTGTATTCAATTGTACCTTCATATTGCATCCATACAATTGCCATGATGTTGATCCCCTTCATGTATGAGTAGTTGCCTTGTTCTTGGGGAGAGATGGTGAAACCCTAGTATTATTATGCATTGAAATAAAGATGATCTATTACTTGTGTACAAAGATCCATTGATTTATGATTTGTGTTTGATCTCTATCTATAGATGGTATGTGTAATTAGCCACATATCATTTTCCCTCGGGACTAAAGGGAGGGAGAAATCCTTTGGACATGTTTGGGATCATACTCGGAATCCCTGTGACAGATTGGCGTCGGCTCATAACCTACACGGTCAAAGGAGGATAAAGAGGGACACCCTAAGCTAATTACGCTATCCACGGGGTAACCCTTAATTGCGGTGGTTTGTATGGGTAACTGTGCTCAGACATTGTAGTGGTTATTTAGAGGTGACCTCACTCTTGGCTCAACAAAGTTTCCTCCTACGAGCCTTGTAGTGAACATCTTATTATGGAATTCTCTCCACACATATCATGACATAAGAAATAGGTTAACCTAATCATTCATAATTATTACATGCTAGTGCTAAATCCTACACTCCTTCAGAACCCCTCAACCATATTACACAACACTTCATAGACACTCTCTTGCTCTAGTTTAATTTTGTTATTTACTTTGTTCTTGTTTACTTTAGCACTCATTTAAACACACTCTTTATACACCATTTACTTGGAATTAAAGATAACTTACAAGTACTCTCTAGTGAATAGTAACAAGGGGCATACAGACCTTTACTAATAGTTCTCTGTGGGTTTGATACTTTTACTTCGAAACTAGCTACAATTGATCTATGCACTTACAGTCATCAAAGGTATCTCACATATATATACCTGACATTTTCTCCCTAGGTGATATACAATATTTCCAACAAAATTGGTTTCATCCGTTTTAGAGTCCGGATGCAAAAGTTATTGTAGTTTTGGTTTTGAAGTTTCCCTGACTAGAAGTACCGGCAAAGAACCGGAAGTACCACTCGGGCATATTTTGCCGCCAATAGTACCGGTGGAAGTTCGGGTTCACTTATGCTCAGCAAATGACACCCTACAGTAACTCTTTGGTTTGGTCGCGTTTTGTCATCGGAACTTGGCCGGTAGTAGACCGGTAGTGTCTTCCGGGCCGTGTTGGGCACAACTTCTGGCCTATACAACCATGTATCTCCATTGCTTTCGAGCTGTTGGAGCCAGGCTCACCAGAACTACTGACATACACGTAAATAGCCCATATGGTCAGATTTGGAGAGCCCTTTAAATGGAGCTCCTCCTCACCTTCGTGGAGTGAGTTATTTTGGTCCGTTTTTTGCTCTCTCTCCTCCATTGTTGACCTTGAAGAGCTTGTCCTCTCCCCTCCCCCTCCTTGATTTTTGCATATTTCTGAGGGATTTGAGAGAGGAGATCTATATCTACAAACCCACCTAATCAAATATCTTCTTTGTGAAGTAATCCTTGGGATCTAGATCTTGGAGAGTTTTGTGTTCTCCTCTTGTGTTATTCCTCTCTTATTCCCCCAATATTTTTTTAGGTTTGGTGGAAATTGAGAGTGAAGGACTTGCCCTTGCATTTGGTGAATAGTTTTAACTTCTCTATGAAGATTCAGCGGGTTCAATATTGTGGGCTTGTTACTCTTGGGTTCTTCGAACCCTAGATGGTTGTGTGATTGTGGTGGGTGATTCCCTTGGGTCTCCAATTGAGTTGTGGAGATTCCTCAAGCTAGACGCCTTTGTGGTGATTCTTGGGAGCCTCCAATTGAGTTGTGGAGATCTCGCCAAACCATGTACAGATTCGGTGACCATCCTCAAGTGTCCCATAATGGATCGAGTGCCCTCTTTTGTGGTGCACACTCGAGAGAATAGGGTGATTGTAACACCCCATTTTCAATAACATTGATTAGTTGTCGAGAGTGCAAAAATTACGGGGAACAAAAACTTTTATTGCTTAGTGGTGAAGTAGTTGTGTGTTGGTTGGTTCGTATGCATATGATTGTGTAGTAGTTAATATAATACTCTCTACCTCAAGCTAGGCTTGATGGTGTTTATAGTAGTAGTCTTGAGATGCTTGGTATGAATTCACTTGATCTGTTGTTTTAAACCAGATTGTCTAGACTTGTTTGCTTAAGAAGTAGTATGAGATAACCTAAGAGCTCATCCTCTAGTAGTAGGATAACCTGACAATACAATCTCTAATCTTGAGGATAAACTCACCAAACCCTAGTAGTAAAACCATCTGACTCCTTGTTATTAGGATCAATTCTTGGAGAACTATTTTAACCCTTAACCTTGGACCTAAGGCCATGTGCGTCTTCTACACTCATCCTTGTGATGTGTTATACCAAACCCCATCCTCTCCCTTGATCAAGAAACCCAATAACCAAGTTTCCCAAGCTTGTCTAGATCTCTAGTCACTCAAGTGATCATCTGTTTTTCTTAACAGGCTCAATTTTGAATCACTTCTCTTTTGTAGTTTCCAAGGTAGTGGAGACCAACTCAAGCCATGGATATCCTCTACAAAACCTAAACTTCAACACCATCCACTCAATAATGAGTTTGGAACCTTGCATCCCCTCAAAACCACTAGATCTTATACTCCAGTCAAAAATCCTAAAATAGCCAAATTTGACCAATTCTAAAACTATTATCAACATCCCATCTTTGGGTCTATACCTATTTTAATCCAAGGACCTTTTTGCAAATGTAATTGAACAATATTGTAAATAATCATAAGTACTTACAACTCCCACTATTGCCTTTGGTTTAACCATTCTTGGACCCACTTGTTCTTGATGGTTTTGCAGGCAAGAAAATAATTTATTCCCGCCAATCTTATCAACATGCCTACTTTGGCAGAAGTTCCCAACTCAACATCAACCTTTACTGGCAACTATTTGCATGGTTGTGATATCCTCAACATTTTGTATCAACCCATACTCTCCTTGTCCCAATTGTAGCCTTGTGGTTCTCAAACCATCATGGTTTTGGAGGAAAAATAATAATCTACTTTGACACCCTTATTTTCAACAAACTTGGGCATCAATCCTAGGAGCACCCAACCTGGATCAAGATCAATCCTTTATACCATTTTGATCTATATCACTTAGTCTATCTACCAATGTGCCCCTTGAGCAAATGTATCCTCGAGTCATCTTCTACAACTTGTCAAAGGATGTATGAAAATAATAGAACTCTACATCACTAAAATCACCCCAAACTGCAAACTTCTCAAACTAAATTATTTTCAAAATCTACTAGTGGTTCTCACTAACCTCTCCACTCACCTATGATCATGCTTAACTTCATAAACCTTTCCCTAAACCCTTGATCACGTGGAATTTGTAGACAAATTAACTTAAAACAATAGTATTCTAATACCACTTTGTAAAATCAACAACTCATCACCAATTTACTTGGATTGACCACCACAACCCCCGCTTTGTCAGCTACTTCGAATCTCGGGGGCTACACCCACCGGGTGCGCTCACGTGCCCCCGGTGTAATCAAGTGCTCCAGTCCGGCTGAAGGCATTCAGCCGGATAGTAAGTTTGAGGTGTCGAAAAGGCAAGATAAAGAAGATTCGAAGCACCTATCTTCATCAGCTACCCCGAATCTCGGGGGCTACACCCAGTGGGTGTGCATGTGCGCCCCCGCTGGTGTTGTGTTGCTTCCTGGGCTGGAGATGTCTAGTCGGACGCCATTCATGCGCTTCATCTACAACAACAACACCAAGTTTTGTGGAGCTCGTGCGAATTTCTCCCTCCGGGTGAAATCAGCACGCGCTCGGGGGCTAGTGTCGGGGGGATTACCCTCGGATACCCCTAAGAGGCACTCAAGGCAGATAAAAAAGGCAAAATGGTAAAGGGAAAGGCAGAAGCAGACAACCTAGGCCGGCTGGAGCCTCCCAGCCGGCCTACCGCCTCGCTGATGGGTTCGTAGCATGGAAAACAAAAAATTTCTACCGCAAGAACGAACAAAACCTAGATCTAATCTAGATAAAAGCCAAGATCTAATCTATTAGACATGTGCAACGAGATAGATCTGTACTCACCCTTGTAGACCCGAAAGCGTTACGAGATCGGATCTCGTGGTTGATGTAGTCGATCACTTGCTGATCTCAAGATCGAGTAGACGATCCTTCTGGTGCCGTGTTCAAAGGCGCTTCCATGATGGTCACACATGCGGAGTCGGCACCTTCCTCTCCTCGCTCCAAATGAGGTAGTAGATCTCTCCACGGAATCCAGCAGCACGACGGCATGGTGGTGGTGGTGGAGTAGAGAATTCTGCAGGGCTTTGCCTAAGCCAGAGCAGAGGGAAGGAGGAGGAGAGAGGCAACTTGAGATCTAGAGAATAGAAGGGGCTTAGGGGTTTGTGCCTCCACCCCTCTATTTAAAGGAGGGAGGCGCCATGGGGAGGTGGAGTCCTTGTAGGACTCCCCTCTCCCTTGGCCGGCGGATCAAGGAGGTGGGGGGAGAGTCCTACTCCCCCACGAATCCTTGTCTTACCCCACAAGGATTCCTTGATCCTTTCTTGGTTTTCAAGTAAACTCCAAGAAATCTTCTAGAACCTTCCTAACATTCAAACCTTCTAGAATCCCCATACAAATACTCCAGAACATTTCCTAACTTAGAAAATGATCCCCAATATATGAATCTTATTCCCCGGACAATTCCGGATCTCCTCATGATGTCCCGGATCCAATCCGAGACTCCGAAGAACATTCGGTCTCCAACACACATTCCATATCTACTTAAAACAACTTCGAACCTTAAGTGTGTCACCCTACGGTTCATGAACATGTAGACATGATGGAGACACATCTCCGATCAATAACCATTAGCGGGATCTGGAGATCCATAACGGCTCCCACATACTCAATGATGACTTCGTGATCAATAGAACCATTAACATACGAAACCAATTCCCTTTGTCACGCGATACTCTACTTATCCGAGGTTTGATCGTTGGTATCTCCATACCTAGTTCTACCCTTCTTGATAAGTACTCTTTACTCGTTCCATGATATGTCATCCCTTGTGACCTAGTCACATGCTTGCAAGCTAACTAGATGACATTCCACCAAGAGGGCCTAGAGCATATCTATCCGTCATATGGATGGACAAATCCCAATCTTGGTCCATGTGCTTCAACACATACTTTCAAAATACCTAATGTCACCTTTATAACCACCCAGTTACGAAGCGGCGTTTGATGTCATCAAAGTACCCATGCGGTGATGGTGATTAACATAACCTCATGGTCGAAGGATTAGGTTACTATGCATTTGAAAAGCTTGTAGCAAAACAAACTTAATGACTTGATCTTATGCTATGCTTACTATGGGTGTGTGTCCATTACATCATTCTCCTAATGACATGATCTTGTTATTAACGACATCCAATGCCCATGATCAGGAAACCATGATCATCCATTAATCAACAAGCTAGTTTAACAAGAGGCTTACTAGGGACTCTTTTATGTTTACAAAACACACAAGTATTAATGTTTCCTGTTAATACAATTATAGCATGGGATGTAAACATTTATCATAAACCTAAAGATATAATAATAACCACTTTATTATTGCGTCTTGGGCATATCTCCAATAGTCTCCCACTTGCACTAGAGTCAATAATCTAGTTAAAAACTTGTGCACTCAACACCTATGGCTTTCTGGTGTTGTATAGACACTATTGCTGGTGGTAAACATAATCTTTGGATCTGACACTTCCAGGTCCGTGTGTATTTGCATGTCCTTGCGTCTCTACGCAATACTCATTCTCCAATGAGATGGCATTGTATAAATTTGGTCCTTTGGTGAGACCTTTAGTTCCTTGGGATTAAATCATGTTGATACAATTGTCGTACAATGTATCTTCATAGTATTATCCCGCTATGAACCACACCTAGTTTGATAACAAACTACTTGATGCAAATGCCCTCATTTGCTGCTACAATAGCAGTCATATACTTAGCCTTTTGTTGTAGTATCTGTCACAATGTTTTAACTTTGGTACTCAACCAAATCCGTTATGGAACTTCCTTTCCATTACATTGTGCCACCCATAGTTTAAATTGAGATAAACTTAATTTGTGACAAAACTAGTATCAATGTAACAATTTACAATGAACTATTTGTCACCATTATATAATATATTCTTAGTTCTTCCAAAGATTATAGGAATATCCCTACTATTGTCCAATGATCATCTTATGAGTCATTCTGGTATATGCTCATAACATTTAGAGCATAGGACATATCTGGATGTGTACATCTCAAAGAATGATTGATCAAAATATTCTTGTGATTTCACCAAGTGTCAAAATACTTGAATCTCGTGTCAACACACTTGAATCTTGATTCAGTCCTTTCCGTGCGTCAAGAACCTTTCTTGTTGTTTCCATATTGAACTCATTCAACATCTTATCTATGTACATTTGGCAAAACCATATTAGCGCCTCAATCTATCCATATAGACATTGATGCCTAATTCTTGGGTTATGCCTAAGTCTTTCATCGAAATGAAATTCTTAACCCGTGTCAATAAAAGATACATCATTTCTAATCAACAATATGTCTTTCACATAATGTATTAGAAATATGTATTAGCGCTCCCACTTAATTTCTTGCAAAATGCAAACATCTTCATCGTCTCTGATGAAATTAAACCTTTTAACGGTTTCATCACGGTGAAGATTCCAACTCTGCGATGCTCACTTCGACCATTGAAGTTTTGCATACTCTTATAGCATCCTTTGAATTAACAAAACCCTTTGGATCGTGTCATGTACACGTCCTAGGTGACCATTCTATTAGAAGAACTTGTTTTGTTTGTTCAACTACCATATACCAAAATATATGTAGCGGTTGCTACATTAATCCGTCCAGACTAAATATCGCTATGAAATATCAAATCTTATCATAGTCAATTCCTTGAACATTGTCGTAAACTCTTTCCGACATGTCGACTATTTCATAGATGTGAAACATCCATGTCTATTTCTTTATAGATCCATATAATCGTAAGGTCTTGCACCTTTCCAGAGGGTCTTTCAAATTCAAAGCTTGATTTCTCGTGTATGGAATTATCACGGATTTTATGGCTTCAAGCCACTTAACGAAGTCAGGGCCCATCATTGCTTCTTTGCATGTAGTCAGTTCATCATTGTCAAACAACAATGATTTAACTCTCAAATCTTGGCATTTGATTACTTACCCGACCTACTTGGTTCAATAGTAACTTAGATCTCCATGACCACAACCTTTGAGGCACATGAGCCATGAGCATTGTTGCTGCCTCCGGGACACTTACCGATGCTGCGCAACTCAGCACATATTAGCCAAGGTTCAACAATCTTGTCAAAGTTCTATTGTCCTCCCACTTGACTTTTCACCAAAAATTCCTTCTCAAGAAACTCGACACTCTAAGCGACAAACAATTTTGTCTTCGGTGTTATGGAGGAATACCCAATGGTTATTCAAAATAACCTACAAAGACATGCTCATCCGACTTTGATTGTAAACATTTTACTTATGCCTAGCATACCAAAAATTTAAGAAAGGACAACCTGGGTTTTATCCCAAACCATGACTTATATGGTGTCATTTCAACGGATCACCATGGAGCTCTTTTCAGTGTAAAAGCGGTAGTCACTAAAGCTTTAATCTTTAAAATATAATGGCAGTTTTATAAATGACACCTTTGATCTTACCATGTCAAACAAGGTTTCATTACATATCTTGAACACTCCATACTCCTATGGTGTTTTGGGAAATGCAAATCCATGGAACGATTCCTCAAATCTTAGGTGTTTTGCTAAACTTGTAACTCAAACATCTTTATGATCCAATCATAAACTTTTTTATTTTCTTGTTACAATAATTTTCCACTTCATCTTGAAAGTCTTTGAACATTTTCAAATGTTTCATACTTCTTCCTTATTGAGTAAGTATATACATATACTCACTCAAATCTTCAGAGAAAGCATATGAAGTTGAAATCCATCGCCCTCGACTACACATAATGAACTATATACATCAATATGTACAAATTCCAATCAGTTAGTCGTCCGTTCCTCTTTTGGCCTACGAACGGAGTTTTAATTATCTCCAGGAAAGTATCACAAGCGTCATTTGATCAAAATCAAAGACTCCAAAAATCCATCAACATGGAGTTTCTTCATGTATCCCTTTCAATATAACTTAAACAGCGATGTCACTTTGCAAGTGCTCTTTCAATCATTTGTCTTGCGACATTTTAGCATTAGTTTTATGGTCGTTATTTCTCCAACTAGACTTGTATATCATCCATCTATTATGGAATACGGTAATTATTTGAACAACCTTTTGTCGTCATAATACCTGATCAAAATAACAATTATTGAAACAAATCTTGAAGGCAAGCTTTGATGTTAATGAGCAACATAACAACCCTTTGTTTGTTTTCGATGAACATTATCACATATTCTCTTGCTAGTTACTTAGGCCATTGCAGTTCATGAATTGTGTTGTCCTGTATGACACTTCATACCAACCAATTCGGTATCCAATACCGCAGAACCGCATTGTTTAATGACCAAGGAATACAGCCACAACATGTATCTTCTATATACCTAAGTTGGATATCTCCAATCTTTTCTTTTCTGCCAAATATTTTATAGATTCTCTTTCAACAATTCCTTTTCTTTTAAAAGAATCTATCAACATCAATAGTGGTGTCATTCACATGACACATAGTACAAAGTGTGTATAGTCAAATACTAATACCTTTGAACTTGCACTTTGAAGTGGATCACCTTCATCAAATGTTTGGCATTCTTTCAAAATTCCATTCTTTAGTAATCTTTTAGTGTAGTAAACATTTTACTTACATCTTCTATTCATCCTTATCATGACAATTTTCATGATCAAGCTGCTATAGCTAATAAAGGTGAATTGCGAGTATAATGTTTCTTTTCCAAAACCTTTTGGAGGATTAGGACGACTAGCGTCTCCAACCTTCACAAATTCTCATCAAATATGAGGACATATACTCTATCATGTTGTAACCAATACATTGTTTTAGATATCGCAATACCTTTCACATATGATGGTTTCTGAAACATTGCTTTCAGCTCTTAGATAAACTTGATATTAAAAACAATCTTTTGAGTATCAAGAATCATGGAGGCAAACATGATACATTAGATACTAACACTGGAATTGTTACTCTTGATTTAATACTGTTTATTAAACTTCACAAAGTAAACGGAGTTTGCTGAAAGTTTGCAACAGGACTTTTAAACTTTAGATTGACACTCAAAACAATACGATACTAGTTCGTAAAGAAAATATCTAGAATTTCTATAGTTCCACTATCTCAACTATAACTAAGCGAAAGGTGGTGAACGGATGCCAATGACTATAACAAACTATGCAAATTCACTTTGATTGTGTTTATGATAAATTGAGTTCGACTAATCCAAATTACAAATGAACTCCCACTCAAAACAACATCCCTCCAGTTGTTTTAGTGATTACACGAACCAAATCCACTACACCAAGTCCGATCATCACGTGAGATGATGTAGCTTTAAAGGCGAACAATCAACATGTTCATCATATCATCCATATGACTCATGCTTTACCTTTCGGTATTCCGTGTTCCGAGACCATGTCTGTACATGCTAGGCTCGTCAAGGTTAACCTTAGTATTCGCATGTGCAAATCTGGCTTGCACCCGTCGTATGCACATGTAGAATTTATCACACCCGAGTCTTAGAAATGGTGCCTACTAAGGACGAACACTTTATTACTTGATATTTAGTGAGAGGGATCATCTTATAATGCTACCGTCGCGATCTAAGCAATACAAGATGCATAAAGGATTAACATCATAGGCAATTCATAATTAGTGTGATATGATATGGCCCTTTCTTCTTATGCCTATGATCTCCATCTCCAAAGCAAGAACATGATCTCCATCATCACCAGCATTGCGTCAAGGTCAGTGGCGCCGCTTCATGGTTGTCCATCATCACTAGCAACTATTACAACTACTTGGAATAAAGCTATTACAATATGAATATACACGCAGGTCTTAACAGAATTAAAGACAACCATTAGGCTCCTGCCGGTTGCCATATTACAACAAGGATCATTGCATACATCAAATATAATCATAATCACATGATGGCAATATAACAGCACAAAACCCCATAAAAAACAAGTAAGACGCCTCTAATTTTCTTTGCATCTTATACGAGGTTTGGGGCTTTCTAATAAGAACGGATCTTACTTAAACTGAACCACAACGTTGATACAAGTGCTATCAAGTGCAAAGTGTAGATTGGATCTATACTATGATGGGAGAGACAGACACCCGCAAAGCCACTTGTGCAATACGAGTTGCACGTCAACTGTGGAGCAAGTCTCATGTGCGATGACATGTAAGGTTAGCCCGAGCCGCTTCATCCCACCATACCGCAAGATGCAAAGTACACAAAGCAAAAGACGGCACGAGCACTAATGCCCACAAAACCATTGTGTTCTACTCGTGCAACCGATCTACGCATAGACACGGCTCTGATACCACTGATGGGTTCGTAGCATGGAAAACAAAAAATTTCTACCGCAAGAACGAACAAAACCCAGATTTAATCTAGATAAAAGCCAAGATCTAATCTATTAGACATGTGCAACGAGATAGATCTGTACTAACTCTTGTAGACCCGAAAGCGTTACGAGATCGGATCTCGTGGTTGATGTAGTCGATCACTTGCCGATCTCAAGATCGAGTAGACGATCCTTCCGGCGCGCTGCTCGGCAGCGCTTCCATGATGGTCACACGCATGAGTAGAAGCAAACCTTCCTCTCCCTGTTCCAGCAAGCAGCGGAGGTAGTAGATCTCTCCACGGAATCCAGCAGCACGACGACGTGGTGGTAGTGGTGGAGTAGAGAATTCTGCAGGGCTTCACCTAAGCCAGAGCAGAGGGAAGGAGGAAGAGAGATGCAACTTAAGATCTAGAGAATAGAAGGGGCTTAGGGGTTTGTGCCTCCACCCCTCTATTTAAAGGAGGGAGGCGCCATGGAGAGGTGGAGTCCTTGTAGGACTCCCCTCTCCCTTGGCCGGCAGATCAAGGAGGTGAGGGGAGAGTCCTACTCCCCCACGAATCCTTGTCTCACCCCACAAGGATTCCTTGATCCTTTCTTGGTTTTCAAGTAAACTCCAAGAAATCTTCTAGAACCTTCCGGAACATTCTGAAACCTTCTAGAATCCCCATACAAATACTCCAGAACATTTCCTAACTTAGAAAATGATCCCCAATATATGAATCTTATTCCCCGGACAATTTTGGATCTCCTCGTGATGTCCCGGATCCTATCCGAGACTCCGAAGAACATTCGGTCTCCAACACACATTCCATATCTACTTAAAACAACTTAGAACCTTAAGTGTGTCACCCTACGGTTCGTGAACATGTAGACATGATGGAGACATATCTCCGATCAATAACCATTAGCGGGATCTAGAGATCCATAACGGCTCCCACATACTCAACGATGACTTCGTGATCGATAGAACCATTAACATACGAAACCAATTCCCTTTATCACACGATACTCTACTTATCCAAGGTTTGATCGTCGGTATCTCCATACCTAGTTCTACCTCGTTACTGATAAGTACTCTTTACTCGTTCCATGATATGTCATCCCTTGTTACCTAGTCACATGCTTGCAAGCTAACTAGATGACATTCCACCGAGAGGGCCCAGAGCATATCTATCCGTCATATGGATGGACAAATCCCAATCTTGGTCCATGCGCTTCAACACATACTTTCAGAATACCTAATGTCACCTTTATAACCACCCAGTTACGAAGCGGCGTTTGATGTCATCAAAGTACCCATCCGGTGATGGTGATTAACATAACCTCATGGTCGAAGGATTAGGTTACTATGCATTTGAAAAGCTTGTAGCAAAACGAACTTAATGACTTGATCTTATGCTATGCTTACTATGGGTGTGTGTCCATTACATCATTCTCCTAATGACATGATCTTGTTATTAACAATATCCAATGCCCATGATCAGGAAACCATGATCATCCATTAATCAACAAGCTAGTTTAACAAGAGGCTTACTAGGGACTCTTTTATGTTTACAAAACACACAAGTATTAATGTTTCCTGTTAATACAATTATAGCATGGGATGTAAACATTTATCATAAACATAAAGATATAATAATAACCACTTTATTATTGCCTCTTGGGCATATCTCCAAAACTCGCAGGCGCCACCTCTCCCGCTACAGATTCCTGGCTAGGCCACCTCCAGCCGGCCCACCCGGTACCGTCCCCGTCTCCACTTGGGCGTTGATACATTGCAAATGTATCTATAATTTTTGATGTTCCATGCTTGGTTTTATCTACTTTCTTATGTTTTGTCCACACTTTGGAGTACTTTTCATACGATTTCTTAGACTAACCTATTAATAAGAGCCATAGTGCCAGCTGCCTAATTTTTGCTGTTTTTGGTTCCAGGAAAGTGAGAAAATCAATATTCTCGGAATTGGACGGGACAAAAGCCAAAGTGCCTATTTTTCCGAAAGACATCTGAAGCCAGAATACGAGACGGAGAAGAGATGGGGGGCTGGCCACACCACCTAGCCACGCGGCCAGGCCTAGCCCGCACCAGGGGGTGGTCTGGCCGACCCCAGCACCCTCTCGGCCTCTCCTTCCATCTATATATTGCCCTCGGGACCAAAACCCTAAGTACCCGATCGAAAAATCCACGAAAGAGTTTGTAGCCACCATCATCTCCATCCCTAGATCAGGAGGGATCTGAAGCTCTTCCCGGCACCCTGCCGGAGAGGGGAATTCACCCTGGAGGCCTTCTTCATCATCATGCAAGCCTCCGGTGTGATGCGTGAGTAGTTCATCTCTGGACTACGGGTCCATGTAGTAGCTAGATGGCTGGTTCTCCTCCTTTGTGCTTTCATGTTTAGATCTTGTGAGCTCCATTGATGATCAAGATCATCTATTTGTAATCATACATGTTGTGTTTGCGGGGATCCGATGGATATTGAGATGCTATTTCAGATTGATTATTGATTCTATCATGTCTTTGTTATTTGTGATCTTGCATGGTTTCCGTTGTTAGTAGCTATATTGGCCAAGTAGATGCTAGCAACTCCAAGAATTAGTATTTATGCTCAATAGTGGGTTCATGCCTCTGGTAATCTGGGGAAGTGACAGAAATCTCTAAGGTACTAGATGTGTTGTTGCTACTAGGGAGAAAACAACAATCCTTTGTTCATAGAACAATCGTATTGTTTACATTACATGCAATTCGTAAAGCAATAATCTGTTGCTTGCAGTTTAATACTAGAGGGGGTTCGGATGATAACCTGAAGGTGGATTATTAGTCATAGATGTAGTTGGATGGTGGTCTATGTATAATGTTGTAATGCCCAATCAAGTTCCAAAGGAGTCAAGATGATTAGTATATGCATGTATTGCTTTCTCGATGTTTGTCAATTGCCCCGCTATAATTTGTTCACCCAGCATGTTATCTATCTTAAGGAGAGCCACCTCTAGTGAACTATGGACCCCGGTCCTTTCTTTTACATACAATCTACAAACTATTTACTGCTTTGTGTTTACTTTCTACAAACTATTACTTCCTTCCATTCGATACGTTTAATACTTTGTTTTCAGCAAAACCGGTGAGATTGACAACCTCATCGTAAGTTGGGGACAGAGTTCTATGGTTGTGTTGTGCAGGTCTCCATGTTGCCTCTAGCACCGGTAGTGCGCCCTACCAAGGCTCAGCTAGCAACACCTTTGGGGTGCTTCCTTGCTCCTACTGGTTTGATTAAACCTTGCTTTCATAACTGAGGGAAACTTACTGATGTGCTCATCATACCTTCCTCTTGGGGTTCCCCAACGAGCTCATCAATCACGAGCCATCAAGTATTTTTCTGGGACCGTTGCCAGGGAGTCAAGGACATCTTCACAAGGGGAGTCCCTCATAACCAATCTCTTTACTTTGTTATTTTTGTTTTGCTTAGTTTCCTTTTGCTTTGTTTGTTTGTTTCTTTATCAAAAACACAAAAAATTAGTTTTACTAGTTTGCTTTCTTTATTAAAAATACAAAAAAATTAGTTCCTACTATAGTTGTTATTTTTATTGGACTATTATTGTCTTGTTTTATCATGCATTCTATCAATGGTTGGTTTCTTTGAAACTGAATCTTATTGGCGAGGTGGGTTCACGGAAGAACGAAAATATTATTATAAGGAACACCGCTTGTCACAAAAAGGGAAACACTTATGGGAACAAATTGATAAATTGTATACCATTGTATAAACGTGTGCTCTACTTATAATGTTACTTATTTCTTTGATAAATCTTGTTGTTGTAGGAGGTATAAACACCTGACTTTTCATTTTGAGTATAATGATAATGTTACCATATCTTCTTATGTTAAAGGGAATTATGACTTTTATGATGTGGAACAAATTGAAGAATTTATTGCTTGGAAGGGTGCATTTGAACTTGCTAGTTTTCTTGAAAATACTGATGATTCACCTTATAAATATGAGGTTTATGATATACTTAATTTTTGCTTTGATAATTACAAGGTAGAAAATGGCTATATTCTTGAATATCTTAATAGATGCTCTCCACCAATGGAAGAGACTAATGCCTTGCAGGAACCTATGGAAGAAGAAATTGCTGAAATCGGAAGCTCATTGGATGAAAAAGAGGAGGAGAGTGATGATCAAGAGGATGAAGAATGGATCTACCCATCCCTACCTTCTAATGAGAGTAACTCTTTACCCCTTACATTATTTGATTGTCCCCCATGCTTACCAAAGGAGGACAAATGTCATGTTCCTGAGGATTCCTTTCAAAATGTTTATAATAAAGCTCTAGTGTTTGTAGATCATGAAAAGCATGCTTTATGTGATAGTTATATTATTGAGTTTATTCATGAGGCTACTGAAAACTATTATGAGAGAGGAAAATATGGTTGTAGAAGTTTTCATGGTAATGAAACACCTCTCAATCTGCTGAAAGTTTTGAAGTTGCTCTTGTTTTATCTACCCATTCTTGTTACTATGTGCTTATTTGATTTATTTTCTTACAAGATTCCTATGCATAGGAAGTGGGTTAGACTTAAATGTGTTTTGAATTTGCTTCTTGATGCTCTCTTTTACTTCAATTCATATTTCTTATGTGAGCATCTTCTCAAACTATTATGCCTAACTTAAAGGCATTAAAGAAAAGTACTTATTGGGAGATAACCCAAAAGTTTTTAGATGAGTCTTGGAAGTTATTACTTCAGTAATAACCGCTCCTTATCCTTTTTATTTGCTTTTTGTGCCAAGAGTAACCTCTAATAGAGAGAAGTAATGATTGGGAAAGTTGCTGTCCCGAAACAGATTTCTGTGCTTCACCGTAAAAATTAGTGTAAAATCTCTGAACATCCTTTTGAGGCGTGAATGTTTGTACTTCTGCCCCAGGTTGTTATCTAACTTTTGTTAGTTCAACACTTTTTGTTTGAGCAACAGAAGGTCTTCGAAAAAATGCGTCTTTACCTGCTGCTCTATTTTGACAGATTTCTGCCATTTTCTGCATTTGCTTCTTGTTGGTTCCTTTTTGAGTTCTTTTGGGGAATTGAGATTTTTTTTGGAAGTGCTTCAGTAGCTAGTGTTTAATTGGAAGTTTATTTGGTGTTATAACTGAACCTTAAGACTTATTATCTTGAGTGCACTAATGTTGCTAATAAAGATTGTGTGAAGTTTTGTATGAAGGAAAAATTTCAGGTGTATGGAAGGAATGAGTAATGAGATGAAGGATGGACTACAGCTCAAGCTTGGGGATGCCACGCGTGTCACCCCAAGAAATATCCAAGAATTACAAGCGTCAAAGCTTGGGGATGCCCAAGGCATCCCCCTCTTCATCAATAAAAATCCCAGGTTTCTTCCAAACGCTTCATTTTTATTGTTTCGTGCACATTTGTGTTGTTCTTGGAGCGTCTTCTTTTTCGTTTTCGTTTTGGTTTTTCGTTTGCTTTGTTTTCTTAGTTTTCTGAATAAATTGGTTGGACCCCCTCTTTCATGCATTGGTTTTCAAATAGTTTGGTTTGGTTTGGAAAATAGTAGGAAAGCTCATGCTTATGTGGTAAAAAGAGCTTGTTTTTTACTGTGGCCTATGCTTTGTCATGCCATGCTTGATATTGTTTTGGCTTTATGCTTAGTATTCTTTGCTGTAGCATGACTTGTTATAAACAATTGAGATTTCTTAATGTGCCTTGGATGAATCATGCATTGTTTTAGCATATTAAAGCATAGTATAGTGGTATTCTCCTTTGATGCTTTATTTGGGTTGACTTGGCGCATGCTCACACCATGTTATGACTATCCCAAGTCACCATAAGCCTCTATGATCCTTTACTTTTCAACTTGTAGTATCACTTTATGCTTTGATCAATGATGTTTTGTCGCTCTGCATGATTATGGCCATTATTGCTCTCTTAGTTTGTCGCTCCTAGTCTTTTGCTAGCCTCCGCAACCAAGTATGAGTTCCACTCATGCATCCAACTCCCTAAACCAAGTTATTCCAAAGAGTCCACCATACCTACATACTAGATTATGCTATTCCAAGTATATTCATGCTTTTGTTTACCTTCCAAATTAAACTTGTTATGAGAAAGCTAGTGATTAAATCTCTCACAAACTTGATGGCACACTTTACTTTTCTTGCCCTTAATAAACTTGAACCATTGTGTCATCTATGTTGTATATGCTTGCAGTTATTTGTTGGGAATTAGCAGAACCATACTGTCATGGGGAACGCTTTCAACATTGCAATTGGTACTTGTACCTAGTTGATATCATGCTCTTTTGTCTATGGATGTCGTCGGTGTGAAATGAAAGGGGAGCTTGTAAGTACATGGAGTTATGTATATGTGTTAGAGAAACGCCTGGGCCGCTGGTCTAATCCATGCTGACATGGTGGAAACCTGCAGCGTAACCATAATGAGCTGTCTATGAAGCATTCTTCTTATAAAAAAAAGAGTCCTATATTGAGAAAAAAAGAGAAAAAGAAAAAAAAGGGATTATGAAAACAGGAAAGAGAGAAAAAAGCACCATATTCCCATGGTAAATAAGAAGATTGTTGAGATGCTCGTTGTCTGCTTGCCTTGTCATTTTGATATGGGGATTCTTCCGTATCATCGGGCAAGGGGTACCCCGTTGGCGGTTCTCTATGATACACATGTAGTTACGATGACAAGAACTTACCGGTGACTAAACTTGAGTAGCATGAGGAGCGGCCCTCGTATTCAAGGGATATGAGATTTCTAACTTATACTTCATCAAGCATATACACCATAGTTTGTTCACTTTAACCTTAATCACTTCAAGATGCTTATGATAGGGGCAATGAGAGCTGAAAGCTATAAGTACCATAATTTTTGGAAGCTCTTTATGAAACTTGAATCTCTGCTTCCTTCTATGAAGGCCTTTCTCCCACCATTATATTGAGTCTCCACCTTCTACCTTTATGCACCTACTTTGAGAGCATAGTGGCCATTCTTAGTTCTATGTGCATTGTCGTTGTATTGGGAACGGCAGTACCTGAGGAGGTTAGATAGAGGTGTGGGGACTGGCAGGGAAGCTATCGACGGCGTCCGTAGGCGAGATTGGATACAAGCGAGCGTGGCAGGACGCAAGAAGTACCCAGGTTCGGGGCCCTCGTGGTGAGGTAGAGCCCCTACTCCCGCCTGATCTGACTATGTGGGATATACGAACTACAAGTGCTCCTTGAGCTGTGTTCTTTAGCTACTGCCTTAAATGCACTGAGACCAACCCTTTCTACTAAGGCCTTGCCTCTCCTTATATAGGCAGAGAGGCAAAGGTCTCACTGGCTAGTCCGGCTGGCGGGCCTCACAGGCGGGTCCCAGCCGACTAGTCATCTACAGTATCCAGTATGGCTTGTCTTATCGGAGTATGAGCGGTATGGCTGTCGTAGGTACAGTGAACACCGTGCGAGCCCGTCGTCCGCATAGGCCACTGTTCCAGCATCACCCACGCAAAGTCTTCGATATGGGAAGGTGGTTGCCCGTCTTGTTATCGTACATGGCGATCGCAATCGACACGCACGCCGCCCCGTCTCACCGATTGGGTCCGCCACGCCGTCAGATCCGTCTCTTGCTGATCCGCCATCGGGTGATAGCCGCCCGTCCTGTCCCGTCTGATCAGATTCGTCACCGGACGCGATCCGACTGTCCTGTTTCTTATCCGGATGGGGTACCTGGGGATCATCCCCCTGACACTAGCCCTCGAGCGCGTGTGGATTCCGCCCTTAGGCGAAATGTGCGCGCGCTCCTTCTTGCTTTTTGAATTTTCATCCGGCTGAGTCTGGCGGTTGCGCTACCCGTGACGTCAGTGCTGACGCCGGCCACGCGTGCACACGCCATCATTGATCTGCGGTGGGCAGCGTAACGTCCCGGCCGTGACGTCGCCTGGAAATCGCTGTCCGGCGCCGGTTCTCGCCCAGGATCTTCGCGCATCCCGCCGCACACGGGATCTAGGCAGCGTTGGGGTGTGGGTTGCCCGGATGCGCGCCACGTGGGCCCTATTGACGGTTGCCCTTCCGGGTCCTTTAAAGGGACGCTGGGAGGCGCTTTTCTTCACTCCCCCGCTGCAGTCTCCTTCTCCCTCGCGTGCTCTTGCTCCTGCGCTCTTGCCCTTTGCGCCGGCCGCTCGCTGTCGTCGAAGGTACGGGCCACCGCCACTCTTCCGTTGCCGCTCCTCTCTACCAGCCGGAAATGGCCACCGACCGCGGAGCCTGGTGCGGCTCCTCCGTCACATCAAGACCAAATCAAGTACCGCGACGACCAAGGCCCTCCCGCCGCGGAGGAGGTGGCGGTGCTGGCACGTTGGGGAGGTGTCGCATCCGCGGAGGGGAGCGCCATCTTCCTTTTTGCACTGGCGTGGGTTCGCGCTGCCATCGCACCCATTCTTCCTCACATTCTGGCCTTCTTGACCTCCGCCCACCACCTCGGGCGCCAACGCAATCAAACACTGTGCACTTCATGGCATTCGCGAGAGTTATCTCGGATCCAGCTGGATCTCAGCTCTTCGCCGCTCTTCCGAGTTCGCCACAGTGCAAGATACGAAGGGGACGCTTAGTCGTCATGGGCGGCGCCTCCATATACTCCCGCACCCAATCCGCTACCCAAGTTCTTGCTCCAGACACGATGCGGCTGTGGCAGCAATGACTTTCTACGCCAAGAACGCCACCAACATCGACCGGATAAACCTTCCGCCTTCCAAGACGCCGAGTCCAGCCGGCAGAACTGGGACCAAGATCCATGGCGACAAGGCGAGACGGACGCGATCTCGGCACGCATGCGCCCTCGCCACCTGCCAGCTAACCGGTCGACATCACTTTAGCTGGATGTCTCTACCGATGATGCCGATGCAGCAGCGGGCGACAAGATGTGCTACTACTCCGCCGTTGACTGGACACGGCTATTGCGCCGCGATCCCCGCTACCACAACTTGAAGGAGTGGTTGTGGACGATCAGCAAGGAGCGGCTGCCGGAGAACTGGAAGTTCAGTCTGGCGCCCTATAGCCGGGAGAACCGCGCGCCTCGGGTAAGTTCTCGTAGCCGGAAATTTTGCTTATTCTTTCTGTGTTATTTCCTTGTTCTGTCTGATTGACTTCTTGCATTCGGTAGATCTTCGCCTGCATCCTTCGCAAGGAGGGCGAGGCTCCCCTCGAGGCATTCACGCCAGACTTGCCCGAGCCGCGCGCTCGGCGGTCCGGCGAGGAATCGGATGGGGATGGTGACGCCTTCCCCAGCCGGAACGATGAGCCGGCCGCCGACCCGCACGCGGAGGTGCACGAGGAGGAGGAGGCCGGGCCGACCGCGGAGCCGGTGACGCGCTCTGCGACGGATGGGGAAGCAAGTGGGAGCGGCTCCTGCCGGCCTGCGGCGGAGGAGCCGGTCCGGCACCCTGCCGCCGAGCCGCCTTGGCTGGAAGAAAGGGCCGCCCCCGGTCGTGCCGGGGTACGTTTTTCCTCTCCCCCTCTATCTTTCGGTGCTTTCTGTCTATTTGTCCTCCTTCTTGTTTTTCTGACTTTGGCTTATTTTGCTTTTGCCTTTTCCTCCTTCTCTTTAGCGTGTTGGTTTCTTTCGGAGCTGCGAGCCCGGCCCGGGCGCCAACCGGGTCGCCGCCCCGCGCCCCGACTGAGCCAACCGGCGCCTCTCCTTCTTCTACGGCGCAGCCGCCGCCTCCCCCTTGAGCTGAGCCGGCTGCCTCCTCCCAGCCGGAGGGTCCCCAGCCGGAAGCGGATCTCTCCCAGCCGAAAGGCTCCTCCACGGGCGCGCGGGGGGCTGCCGGCAAGGAGCTCGTCGTTGTTGGCGATGACAACTCCGACGAGGAGCTCGGGGAGGAGTGGCAAACGGCGGTGGTCGCGGCGAAGGAGTCCTTGGCCGTCAACGCTGTGGCCGATGACGCTTCTTCTGCCGCTTCGCTGTCGGACCTTGCCGCCACGCTCGAGCTGGCGGTGAAGGAGATCCGGCTGCTTGAGGCCACAGCCGGCGGGAACCGAACCCTGGAGCAGAAGCTTGCTGTCGCCAACGGGACCTCCCAGAGTAAGTTCGCTTTATCCGTTTTGCTCTTTTTTTTACTCATAGCCGGTTTCATTGCAGCCATCCTCGTGTGCGCTCAGCGCGAGATCGATCGCTTGAAGAAAGCGAACGACCGGCTGAGCAAGTCCAACTCCACTTTGCGGCTGCAGAACAAGGATTGGCACGTGCGGGTAGACAGTTTGGAGGCCACCGTCAAGGAGCGCGATGCATCGCTCGCTAGCCGGGCCGAAGCCTTCTCCCTTCTCGAGGCCCAGAACAAGGGCCAAGAGAAGGAGATAAAATGGCTAGCGGTCAAGGAGAAGGCACTGGTGGAGGAGCTGATGCAGGTGGCCACACTGCCAAGGGTGAGTTCTTTCTTCCCTCTTCCTTTCTTTCAGGATCCGGTAGCCGGATCTGACTCCTCTTTTCTGACAGCTTTTTACCCCGGCATAGACCTGCTGGCCTACAACCGGCTGCAGGAGAACTGGCCGGGAGCGCAGCCGATGGCTCAGGAGCTCGTCGTCGTTCTTGGCGAGGAAGCTGTGAAGCTTCGTCAGGCGGAACGGGACGTCTTCTCCTTCATGTGGCCGGAGGCTCCGGTTCCGGAGACGATGGCGCAGCTGGCGGTGAAGGTGGGAGAGGTGCCGGCTGCGGTGGATCGGCTGTGGGACTTGGCGGCACGGGGCGGAGAGGAGATGGCTCTGGCCCTCATGCTCTCCTGGTACAAGGACGCCCGCATCGAGAAGATCGACAGTGGCTTCCGTGCCGGAGCCGACCTTGCCGCCATCCGCCAAGCCCATCCGGAACTCCACGGGTCCGCCATCAAGATCGCTGATTACGTGGATCCTGACGAGGTTCTCACCGACTCGGAGTCCATCGGCACTCCTGATGCGGAGGGCTCGGTGCCGCCACCCGCAGGCGCAGGGACCGGATCAAGCTTCGCGCCCCCTCCGTCGCCTAAAGCTTCTGCCGGCTAGGGTCCCTCGCACGGCAAGGGTCCTGCCATCTAGTTATTGCCCCGGGATGCCGGGTGTATTTGTCTTGTCTTATATGTTCGTGAACCTTGTCTATTTGTACCGGCTGTCTATGATGCCAGGTAACTTATGGGAGCTTCGTCTCCTTTTTGTTTATTATTTTTGAAATTCTTGAATCTTCCTTGTGCGTTGAGCTTTCCTTTTGCGTATTTTGCCCGACTAACTCCGTCCGGCTGCACACCTTTAGCCGGGCGACCTGCACCTCTAGTGGGGGCGCGCTAGCGCACCCACTGGGTGTAGCCCCCGACGTTCGGAGTAGCTGGCGCAGCCAGGTGCTTCGAATCTTTCTTATTTCTGACAAGTCTTCTAACTTTATCCGACTGGACACGTCCTAGTCGGCCGCTTTCGTTGGTTGAACGCCTTCAGCCGGGGGAACTAACATTCCAGTGGGGGCGCGCGAGCGCACCCACTGGGTGTAGCCCCCGAGATTCGTAGTAGCTAGCGCAGCCAGGTGCTTCGAATCTTCCTTATTTCTCCCAAGTCTTCCAACTTTATCCGACCGCCTCGCCCCGGCCGCTTGGCCGGCTGAATGCCTTCACCGGGAACTAACATTCTGAAGCGCGCGAGCGCACTCCACTGGCCAGATCCCCGAGATTCGAGTAGCATGGGCGAGCTGTGCTTCAAATCTTTCTTGTCTTTCCTTGCTCCCTCCCTTGCCCTCACTTGGGCTCCGAACGGCCGGCTAAACGCCCTTAGCCGGTCAAGAACTACAAGATTCCACTAGGGGCGCGCGAGCGCACCCAGTGGGTGTAGCCCCCGAGATTCGGAGCACTTGATGAAGCCAAGGACTTCGAATCTTCTTTCCTTCTCCTGAATTACGACTCTAGGTAGTCGGACAAGAATGCACATATGCGTACACATATATCTTCATAGGTTAATAGGTTAGTCTGTCAAATCATAGCCGGAAAACGGCTTGTTATTTTTTCGAAAACTGGCTTGCTCCTTTCTAGACACTTAGTCGCCTTCTCGCTGTACGCTTTTTTGCGTCCTTGCCGGGCAGCCGGGTTGCGGTCTGCAGCCGGAATCGAAGGGAGCTGACTGTACATTACGCACGGTACTAGCGGCTTAGCAGCTGGATTGGTTCGAGCTAGTTGTGGGGCCGGGATGCCCGATCTGTCGCGTCTCCTCCCTGTTTTTCGTGTGGGATGCCTCGGGCTTTTGCTCTTGCTAGCCGGATAGCCGGTTTGTGGTCTATAGCTGAGACGAAGAGTGGGCCTCTGACATCATCGCACACTACTCAGCCGATTTGTTGACTTAACAGGCCGGGCCAGCCGGCGAGCCCCCGGTAGGGGTTGCCGGAGCCGGAAAATTTGAACCGGAAAACAGGTGCACACACATTTCTAGAAGGAGCCCCCGAGATTCTTGTGGGAGTCCGCATTTTCATTCATGGGGTTTTCGGGATACATACACTGCTTGGCGACTAGGTGTAAAACGGGCGCAGAGTCGCTGCGTTCAAGGACGCTCGTCTCCTCGTCCGATTTGTCCATCTTGTTCTCGCTGCCGGGCCAAGGCCGATGAGGTAATAGGAGTCGTTGGGCAGCGCCCGACTGATGATGAAGGGGCCCTCCCAGGGTGGTGATAGCTTGTGCATGCCCTTCGTGTCTTGCACCAGCCGGAGAACCAGGTCGCCCTCGCGGAACGCGACTGGGTGAATCCGGCTTGAATGGTAGCGACGTAGTCGCTGCTGGTACAGGGTAGATCTGGACAGGGCCAGCTCGCGGGCCTCCTCCAGGAGATCCACCCCGTCCTCCCGCGCCTCCTAGTTGGCTTGCTCGTCGTAGAGGAGCTTGCGAGGGGAGTCGAATTTGATGTCGGCGGAGAGGACGGCTTTTGATCCGTAGACCAGGAAAAATGGCGTGTAGCCGATTGACCTATTCGGTGTGGTGCGGAGGCTCCACAGCACAGCCGGAAGTTCTTCGATCCAACATCCGAGTGACCGCTCCAACGGCTCGATGAGACGTGGTTTGATGCCAGCTAGTACCAAGCCGTTTGCTCGTTCGACTTGCCCGTTGGACTGTGGGTGTGCAACGGAGGCGAGGTCCAGTCGGATGCCCTTGTTGCTGCAGAACCGGGCAAAGGCCCCCTTGGTGAAGTTTGTGCCGTTCTCGGTGATGATGTTGTTGGGGTAGCCAAAGCGGTTGATGATGTCGGTGAAGAAGGTAACAACCGTCGCTCCATCCAGCTTCCGGATAGGCTTGGCCTCGATCCACTTTGTGAACTTGTCCACTGCTACCAGCAGGTGGGTCATTCCCGCGCGGGCTCGCTTGAAGGGACCGACCATGTCGAGGCCCCAAACTGCGAAGGGCCAGGTGATCGGTATGGTCTTGAGTACCGAGGTTGGCATGTGTCTGAGCTACCCGAAGCGCTGGCACCCATTGCATGCGTGGACCAGCTGCTCGGCATCCTCGAGGGCGGTGGGCCAATAGAAACCATGGAGAAATGCCTTGGCGACTATCGCCCTTGACGAAGCATGGTGCCCACACTCACCCTAGTGGATGTCCTTGAGTAGCCGGTAGCCCGTGTCTACATCAACACATCTTTGGAAGATACCGGATACACTGCGCTTGTACAGCTCGTCGTTTATGATGGTGTATGTATGCGCGCGGCGTTGGATTTGCCTGGCCTCTACCTCGTCGTCCGGGAGTTCTCCGTTGGCAATGTAGTTCATGAAGGGCTGTGCCCAGGATGGCACTTCCCGGATGACGAGGACGCTCCTGTCCTCCGGCTGACGGGTGTCGGGGGGTCGTCCGAGTGGAATATCCGGGGCGGCAGCCCCCGAGCCATTAGGCGAGCCGGCAGCCCGCGGGTCTTGCGAGCCGGAGGGCACTGCCTGGCCGGAATTGGTGCGGGTTTTCTTCTTTGGTGGTTCTTCCGGCTCCATTTCTGCTGCTCCGGCTGCCGGAACGCTTCCCGCCCATACGATGGAGTCTGACTCCGGCGACGGGTTGATGGATGGCTTGCGCAGATGCTCCAAGGAGACCCCTAGCAGGATGGCCTGCCTAGTGGATCCTATCTTGGAGAGCACGTTGGCTGCCTCGTTGTTGGTGCGGGGGACGTGGTGAAATTCGCATCCGTCGAAGGAGGCGCTGAGCTTCTAGATGTGGAACCGGTAGAGAGCCATGTTTGCATCTCTGGCGTCCCATTCCCCGGACACCTGTTGCACCACCAAGTCCGAATCACCGAAGCACAGGATCCGTTTGACACCGATCTCCTTGGCTAGCCGGAGCCCGTGCGCCAGTGCTTCGTATTCGGCTATGTTGTTGGAGGCCTTGAAGTGGATTTGCAGCACATACTCCAGCCGGTCTCCTTTGGGCGAGGTGAGCACGATGCTGGCTCCCAATCCCCCGAGCATCTTCGACCCGTCGAAGTGCATCCGCCAGTGGTCCGAATCCGGAACCGGTGGGAGATACTGGGTCTCGGCCCAGTCGACGAGGAAGTCTGCCAACGCCTATGACTTGATCGTGAGCCGGGGCTCGTACTGGATGGAGTAGGCGGCGAGCTCGATGGCCCACTTGGCGACTCGGCCGGTAGCATCCTTGTTGCCGATGATTTCCGAAAGGGGTGCGGTGCACACAACCTTGATCGGGTGCTCCTGGAAGTAGTTCTTGAGCTTCTTGCATGCCAGGTATACACCATAGCACATCTTCTGGTAGTGGGGGTAGTTCTGCTTGGAGAGGAGAGAACCTCACTGAGGTAGTAGACGGGTCTCTGAACCGGCTGAGCCTTGCCTTCCTCGGGGCGCTCCACCACCAGGACGACGCTGACGACCCGGCTGGTGGCTGCTATATAGAGCAACATCGGCTCTTTGCTAGCCGACATGGCCAAAACCGGTGCTGTGGATAGCATGCGCTTGAGGTCGTGAAACGCGGTGTCGGCTTGCAAAGTCCAGGAGAACTTGTCCGTCTTCTTCATCAGTTGGTATAACGGGAGTGCCTTCTCCCCCAGCCGCTAATCTAAACGATCGAGGGAAGCTGTGCATCCGTGAACTTCTGGACTCCAAGCAGGTTCTTGGGCGGCTGCATCCTCTCGATGGCCGCGATTTTCTCCGGATTCGCCTCGATACCTCGTTGTGATACGAGGAAACCGAATAGCTGACCGGATGGTACTCCGAAGACGCACTTCTCTGGGTTCAGCTTCATCTGGTACTGGCGGAGGTTGCCAAATGTTTCTCCCAGATCCTCGAGGAGGGTGCGCTTTTCCTTGGTCTTGATGACCACGTCATCCATGTAAGCGTGCACGTTTCAGCCTATCTGCGAGTGCAAACATTTCTGCATACATCGCTGATAGGTGGCGCCTGCGTTCTTTAGGACGAAAGGCATGGTTACATAGCAGAAAGCCCCGTAGGGGGTGATAAATGATGTCTTAATCTGATCAGCCGGGTTTAGCCGGATCTGATTGTACCCGGAATAACAATCTAGAAAAGACAACAAATCACAGCCGGCCGTGGAATCGATGACTTGATCGATACGGGGCAACGCGAAGGGGTCTTTCGGACACGCCTTGTTCAGGCTGGTGTAGTCGATACACATGCGCTAGGTCTTGTTCTTCTTCAACACCAAGACTGGGTTTGCCAGCCAGTCTGGGTGGTACACTTCCATGATGAACCCGGCTGCAAGGAGCCGGGTGATCTCGTCACTGATTATCCTTCTCTTCTCCTCTGCGAACCGGCACAGAGGTTTCTTGACCGGCCTGGCATCCGGACGCACATGAAGTGAGTGCTCGGCGAACTCCCTCGGCACACCCGGCATGTCCTTGGGAGACCATGCGAAGATGTCCCGATTCTCACGGAGGAAGTCGACGAGCGCGCCTTCCTATTTGCTGTCCAAGCCGGCACCAATGGTGACGAACTTAGTCGGATCGGAGGGGTCGAGCAGGATCCTCTTCGTCTCCTTTGCCGGCTGGAAAGCTCCTTCTCCAGCCGGTTTGCTGCTAGCCGGAATGTCCTGCTGGGCCATGGCCACATTGCGCATGATCGCGCGTTTTTCTTTGGCTATGATGAGGGCCTCTACCAGTTTGGAACCAGCTGAGGCACACTCCATCGATCGCCTGAAGCAGCCGGCGATGGTGATCACACCGTGGGGTCCCGGCATCTTCGTCTTGAGGTACGCGTAGTGGGGGATGGCCATGAACTTGGCAAGGGCGGGGCGCCCGAGGATAGCATGGTAGGAGCTCGTTAGATTTACCACTTCAAACCAGATTGGTTCACGGCGGAAGTTCTCCTCGGTCCCGAAGATGATGTCCAGCTGGATTTTCCCCAGCGGGGCGCAGGCTGGCCCCGGCAGTACACCGTGGAACGTTGTGGTAGTTGGGCGCAGGTCGCTTTCGCGAATGCCCAGCTTCTCCAGCGAGGACTAGTAGAGGAGTTGAGGATGCTGCCTCCGTCGATAAGGACGCGCGAGAATCGGCAGGTGCGCGCGCTGGAGACGATGAGAGGGTCGAGCACCATGGCGTAGCCCCCGAGAGTCGGCAGATGCTCGGGCTGATCTGCCCGGCTCCAGGTGATGGGGATTTCCGACCAGTTCAGGTACTAGGGGACCAGAGAAACGATGGCGTTGACCTCCTTGGAGCGTCGCCTACGGCTGTGCTTGTCATCCTACTCCGTCTCGAAGATGTGGTAGGCGGCGTGCGGCTGGGGGTAGCCATTGTTGTTGTTGCCGCCGTTGCCTCCGTTACCATCATTACCGGCTCCCCTAGCCGGTGGTGGGGGTCCACCCGGTGGGGGAGGCGGGAGACGAGGCTGGTTTCCCTGGCGGTCATGGGTCCTGCAGTTCCGGGTGGTGTGCGTAGCTGGTTTGAAGGGACCGCTATGCCACTTGCACGGGCCATCGATCATCTGGTCGAAGGTGAGCCGGGGCTTCTGCCTTCTTGCCTCATTAGCCGGTGCGTCGGGCGCACCCTCCATAGCATTGACCTGCCGTGCGAGGTAGCGAGGCTTCTGTCCGGCCTGGCGGTCCCCATGGAACCGATTGTCGTTGCCATGGCGTCTGGACGATCCGGCTTCGCCAGCCGGATTGCTCGAACGGCCGCGAGCCGGCTCCATGGGAGTCGGACGGCCGTCCGCGTTTACTCGGAGGGGCTTTTTCATGGCGGCATCCGTCGTGGCGTACTGGTCCGCAACCGTCATCAGCTCCGCCATGGTTTTTGGCTCGTCACACAGTAGCCGGTGGCGGAGCATGGTGCCCTCTCGGCATCCTTCGATGAAGAAGCTGATGGCTTGGCTCTCTAGGATACCCTCGCAAGTGTTGCGGAGCTCCGTCCACTTGGCGAGGTACTCGCGGTCGGTCTCGCGGTCGCCCTGGACGCACAAGGCCAGGTCGCGCGGGCGCCCTGGATGTTTGTACGTGCCGTTGAAGTTGCGGACGAACACCTTCTCGAAGTCAGGCCAGGCGTTGATGCTGTTGGGCGCAAGGCTATTGAGCCATGTCCTTGCCAACCCGGTTAGCATGAGAGGGACGTAGTGCACAGCTGTGAGCTTGTTCCCGTGGGCGATGCCGACTGCCGTAGCATAGTCGGTCAACCAGTCTTCCGGCTTCATGCTGCTGTCGTACTTGGGGGTGTCCCTGGGCAGGGAGAATTTATCCGGAAACGGCTCGTTCCAGATGCGGGGTCCGAAACAAACTGGGCCGGTCGAATCTTCCTCCTCCGTGACGCGCGCTTGAGCGAGGAGCTCGATGCGGTCGCGGGCATCCGGACAATCCGGTTGGCGCCCACCGGCCCGAGACGGAACCGCTGGTCTAGCACTCCGCGGTCGGTGGGGAGGTGGCGGGTTGTTGTTCACCGCCCGCCTCGGCGCGGCTGGCCCTCGCGTTCGAGCTACAACGCCGCTGGGCCTGGGCGGCTGAGGGAGGACGCCGCTGGTGTCGCGCGCCCCTGCTGTTGGCAGGTAGCTTGCTCCCTCTGGAGTAGCTAAGGTCTTCCTGCATCTGCCGGTTGGCATCGGCCTGCTCGTCCGTGACGCGGAGGAGCTCCTGCACGCGAGCGTGCTGGTGGGCTCACGCCTCGCCCTCCAGGCTGGGAAGCTCCTCTGCCGCGGCTCACGCCGTGCGCAGGTTCTTGATGGGCGTGCTGTAGGTGGGTCGTGTGAGAGGAGGCGCAGGATCCGGTTCCCCGTCCTTTTCCATCCTACCGCCCAGCTCACCGCCCCGACGCCGTACCTGGCCGTGCCGGCTCGGCTCCGTGATAGCCGGAGCGAGGCCGTGCGTGTGGTCATACTCGCGCCGAGTGATCTCAAGTTGCTTGCGGACTGCTGCCAGCTCCATGGCCTCCTGGAGGAGGATCTGTCTCTCCATGGTGAAGTTGGCCTCCGCCTCCTCTGGGTTATCCCCGAGGATAACCGGCGTCAAGAGCCGATCAATGGCATCCTCCACAGGGTTCCGAGGCTGCGGGGGAGCGGAAGTTCCAACCTCGTCCGCGCCTCGCTACCGCGGCTGGCGGGGATGCGAGTTCGATCCGGCCATCATGACCTCCACGTCGCAGGGTGCGGTGGAGGTGCTGTCGTCTGAGCGCGGCAGCTCCACGACAGAGACGATTTCCCTAGGGAAACGCTCCGGGACGGTGGCGACGTAGACGGGGAGATCGCCGAATAGCAGGACGGTGTCGTTCGCTGGGAAGGAAGTTCCGGCGAAGTAGGAGGCGTTGTCGATGACGCAGTCGAACTTGCCAAGCGTGAGCACCAGGCCGAAGGACACGCGCTCACCGGCTGAAGTGTGGGGTCCCGTGCGGAACGTGACTCCGGTCGAAGCCATCTGCCCCACAGTGGGCGCCAACTGTCATTGTATTGGGAACGACAGTACTTGAGGAGGTTAGATAGAGGTGTGGGGACTGGCAGGGAAGCTATCGACGGCATCCGCAGGCGAGATTGGATACAAGCGAGCATGGCGGGACGCAAGAAGTACCTAGGTTCGGGGCCCTTGTGGTGAGGTAAAGCCCCTACTCCTGCCTGATCTGACTATGTGGGATATATGAACTACAAGTGCTCCTTGAGATGTGTTCTTTAGCTACCGCCTTAAATGCACTGAGATCAACCCTTTCTACTAAGGCCTTGCCTCTCCTTATATAGGCAGAGAGGCAAAGGTCTCACTGGCTAGTCTGGCTGGCGGGCCCCATAGGCGGGTCCCAGACGACTAGTCATCTATAGTATCCAGTATGGCTTGTCTTATCGGAGTATGAGCGGTATGGTTGTCATAGGTACAGTGGACGTCGTGCGAGCCCGTCGTCAGCACAGGCCACTGTTCCAGCGTCACCCACGCAAAGTCTTCGGTATGGGCAGGTGGTTCTCGTCTTGTCATCGTACAGGGTGTATCGTGCACTGATACGCATGTCGTCCTGTCTTACTGATTGGGTGTCCTACATGTCAGATTTGCTACTCTTGAGGACATCGGATGAATACTGGGGATTATGCTATGTTTTCTTTATGTGAAACAAACAAACGTCTTGCAAAGCATTGTTATTCATGAATCTTTTGTTTGTGCCTTTTCATGTTGCATCATAGTTTCTTTATCTTATTGCTAGAACTTTGTGTTTCATGTTATGATTGAAGTACTATGATCCCAGCTTTGAATGTTTTACAAATACTTTGATCAAGTCTTTGATGGTGCATGTCACCTCAAAAAGTATTCTGAGCCTCCACATGAACGTGAGCTCACAAGATCTAAACATGAAAGCACAAAGGAGGAGAAACCAACCATCTAGCTACTACATGGATCCGTAGTCCAAGGATGAACTATCACACATCACACCGGAGGCTTGCATGATGATGAAGGCCTCTAGGGTGAATTCCCTCCTAAGAGGGTGCCGGAAGAGCTTCAGATCCTCCCGATCTAGGGATGGAGATGACGGCCATGCACTTTTGTTGATTTTTGATCGGTACTTAGATTTTATGTCCCGAGGGCATCTTATAGTCGGAAGGGGAGGAGGGTGCTGGGGCCACCACACCACCTGGCGCGGGCTCACCTGGCCGCGTGACTGTGTGGTGGCCGGCCCTCGGCCCTTTCTCCTCATATTCCGCACTTGATGACTTCCGAAAAATAGGCACTTTGGCTTTTGTCCCGGCCCAATTCCGAGAATATTCATTTTCTGACTTTCCTGAACCAAAAACAGCAGAAAAAAGTGCACCGCGTCAGGATCTTGTTAATAGGTTAGTCCAAGAAATCATATGAAAAGTACTCCAAAGTTGGAACAAAACACAAGAAAGTAGATAAAACCAAGCATGGAACATCAAAAATTATAGATACATTTGCAATGTATCAACATCCCCAAGCTTAACTCCTGCTCGTCCTTGAGTAGGTAAGTGATAAAAAAGAAAGAATAATTTTTGAGGTGACATGCACCATCAAAGACTTGATCAAAGTATTTGTAAAACATTCAAAGCTAGGATCATAGTACTTCAATCATAACATGAAAGACAAGGTTCTAGCAATAAGCAAAGAAACTATGATGCAACACGAAAAGGCACAAACAAAAGATTCATGAATAACAATGCTTTGCAAGACGTTTGTTTGTTTCACATAAAGAAAACATAGCATAAAAGTATTCAACTTGTCCCTCATAGAGTAGCAAATATAAATGCATAGGACACCTTCAAAGTTCATAAGAGTGACTAGATACAATAGTTTAAAACAAGCAATATCAAGTTATGCATCAATCAACTAGTCTTGGGACAATGCACATAGAACTAAGAATGGCCACTATGCTCTCAAAGTAGGTGCATAAAGATAGAAGGTGGAGACTCAATATATTGTGGAAGAAAGGCCTTCATAGAAGGAAGTAGGGATTCAAGTCTCATAAAGAGCTTCCAAAAATTATGGTACTTATAGCTTTCAGCTCTCATTGCCCCTATCATAAGCATCTTGAAGTGATTAAGGTTAAAGTGAACAAACTATGGTGTACATGCTTGACAAAGTATAAGTTAGAAATCTCATGTCCCTTGTATACGAGGGCCGCTCCTCATGCTATTAAAGTTTAGTCACCGGTAAGTTCTTGTCATCGTAAGTACATGTGTATCACAGAGAACCGCCAACGGGGTACCCCTAGCCCGATGATACGGAAGAATCCCCATATCAAATGACAAGGCAAGCAGACAACGAGCATCTCAGCATTCTTCTTATTTACCATGGGAATATGGTGCTTTTTTCTCTCTTTCCTCTTTTCATAGTATCTCTTTTTTCTCCTTTTTTTCAATATAGGACTCTTTTTTTATAAGAAGAATGCTTCATAGACAGCTCATTATGGTTACGCTGCAGGTTTCCACCATGTCAGCATGGATTAGACCAGCGCCCAAGTGCTTTCTCTAACACATATACATAACTCCATGGACTTACAAGCTCTCGTTTCATTTCACACCGACGACATCCATATACAAAAGAGCATGATATCAACTAGGTACAAGTACCAAGTGCAATGTTGAAAGCGTTCCCCATGAAAGCATGGTTCTGCTAATTCCCAAAAAATAAGTGCAATCATATACAACATAGAAGACAAAATGATTCAAGTCTATTAGAGGCAATAAAGTAAAGTGTGCCATCAAGTTCGTGAGAGCTTTAATAACTAGTTTTCTCATAAGAAGTTTAATTTGGAAGGTAAACAAAAGCATGAATATACTTGGAATAGCATAAGCTAGTAGGTAGGTATGGTGGACTCTTTGGAATAACTTGGTTTAGGGAGTTGGATGCATGAGTGGAACTCATACTTTGTTGTGGAGGCTAGCAAAAGACTGGGAGCGGCGAACTAAGAGAGCAATAATGGCCATAATCATGCAGAGCGACAAAACGTCATTGATCAAAGCATAAAGTGATACTACAAGTTGAAAACTAAAGGATCATAAAGGCTATGGTGACTTGAGATAGTCATAACATGGTGTGAGCATGTGCCAAGTCAACCCAAATAAAGCATCAAAGGAGAATACCACTATACTATGCTTTAATATGCCAAAACAACGCATGATTCATCCAAGGCACATTAAGCAATATCAATTGTTTATAACAAGTCATGCTACAACAAAGAATACTAAGCATAAAGCCAAAACAATATCAAGCATGGCATGACAGAGCATAGGCCACAGTCAAAAACGAGCTCTTTTTACCACATAAGCATGAACTTTCCTACTCTTTTCCAAACCAAACCAAACTATTTGCAAACCAATATATGAAAGAGGGGGTCCAACCAATTTATTCAGAAAACTAAGAAAACCAAGCAAACTAAAAACCAAAACGAAAAAGAAAAAGAAGACGCTCCAAGAACAACACAAGTGTGCATGAAACAATAAAAATGAAGCGTTTGGAAGAAACCTGGGATTTTTATTGATGAAGAAGGGGATGCCTTGGGCATCCCCAAACTTTGACGCTTGTACTTCTTGGATATTTCTTGGGGAGACACGCGTGGCATCCCCAAGCTTGAGCTGTAGTCCATCCTTCATCTCATTACTCATTCCTTCCATACACCTGAAATTTTTCCTTCATACAAAACTTCACACAATCTTTATTAGCAACATTAGTGCACTCAAGATAAATAAGTCTTAAGGTTCAGTTATTACACCAAATAAACTTCCATTAGAACACTAGCTACTATAGAACTTTCCTCAAAAAGCTCAATTCCCCAAAAGAACTCAAGAAGGAACCAACAAGAAGCAAATGCAGAAAATGGCAGAAATCTATCAAAACAGACCAACAGGTAAAGACGATTTTTTTCGAAGACCTTCTGTTGCTCAAATCAAAAAGTGTTGAACTAACAAAAGTTAGGTAACAACCTGGGGCAGAAGCAAAAAAATTCACGCCTCAAAAAGACGTTCAGAGATTTTACAAGAATTTTTACGGTGAAGCACAGAAATCTGTTTCGGGACAGCAACTTTCCCAATCATTACTTCTCTCTCATTAGAGGTTACTCTTGGCACAAAAAGGAAATAAAAAGGATAAGGAGAGGTTATTACTGAATTAATAACTTCCAAGACTCATCTAAAACTTTTGGGTTATCTCCTAATAAGTACTTTTCTTTAACGCCTTTAAGTTAGGCATAAGAAGCAAGAAAGAATCAAGTGTTCTCAAATGAAGAAGCATTAAGACCAAATTTTGTTTTCATAGGAGAAGCAAAATAAATATTCTCTCTCTTCTTAGGGAAGTGTTCTATACCTTTCTTCAGTGGGAGTTGATATTTAATGGTGCCTTCTTTCATATCAATGATGGCACCAACAGTTATAAGAAAAGGTCTTCCCAAAGTAATAGGACAAGAAGCATTGTATTCAACATCCAAAACATAGAAATCAACGGGAACATAGGCATTGTTAACCATAATAAGAACATCATTAAGACTCCTCATGAGTTTATTTTTAGCATTATCATCAAGTGGGACATTCAAATAACAATCTTCAAGTGGAGGCAAATCAAGCATATCATAAATCCTTCTAGGCATAATAGAGACACTACTATCAAGATCACATAAAGCTTTGAAGTCGAAGTCATTCACTTTCATATTAATAATGGGTTCCCAACCATCTTCTTGTTTTATAGGAATAGAAGCTTTATGTTTCATCTTTTCTTCTTTAATCCTTATGAGAGCATCAGTAATGTGTTTTGTAAAAGCCATGTTCATAGCACTAGCATTAGGACTTTTAGCAAGCTTTTGTAGGAACTTAATAACTTTACAGATATTGCAACCATCAAGATCAAAGTCAAATTTATCATCTAAAGTAGTAGAACTATTACTAGCCTCAACACTAGTGGTAATAGTAGAAACACTAATGTTTCTAGCAATTTCATCTTCTCTTTCCCACTTAGCATGTAATTCAGCTAATAGTCTAACATTTTCATCAATTATTACTTGTATAGCATTAGTAGCTGCAAAGGGATTCTCATTAGTTTCAGGTTTAGCAGCCATTTTATTCAAAGTAGATTGAGCTTCAGCCAAAGATGCTATATTTCTTTCCGTATTAGAGAGTTTTTTCCTCAATAGTTTTATTGAAGGTGGTTTGTTTACTAATAAACTCTTTAAGCATAACTTCAAGTTCAGAGGGAGCACTCTTATTATTGTTGTAAGAATTTCCATAAGCATTACCATTGTTGGGGGGATATGACTTATAATTGTTGTTACCAAAATTGTTCCTATAAGCATTGTTACCATAAGCATTGTTGCCAAAATTGTTATTTCTTATGAAGTTCACATCAACTTGCTCTTCTTGAGCAACCAAAGAAGCCAAAGGAACATTATTTGGATCAATATGGGCTTTCCCATTAACAAGCATAGACATAATAATATCAATCTTATCACTCAAGGAGGAGGTTTCCTCAACAGAATTTACCTTCCTACCTTGTGGAGCTCTCTCAGTATGCCATTCAGAATAATTAACCATCATATTGTCCAGAAGTTTTGTTGCAGCACCCAAAGTGATGGTCATAAAGGTACCTCCAGCAGCAGAATCCAATAGGTTCCTTGAAGAATAGTTCATCCTGCATAAAAAGTCTGGATGATCATCCAAGCAGTCAGTCCATGAGTGGGACAATTCTTTACCAAAGATTTCATTCTTTCACAAGCTTGAGCAACATGCTCATTATCAAGTTGTTTAAACTTCATTATTTCACTTCTTATAGATATAATCTTAGAAGGAGGATAATACTTTCCAATGAAAGCATCTTTGCATTTAGTCCAAGAATCAATACTATTCCTAGTTAAGGAATTCAACCATTCTTTAGATTTTCCTCTCAAAGAGAAAGGAAACAATTTCAGCTTAATAATATCACCATCTATATCCCTATGCTTTTGCATCTCACAAAGTTCAACAAAGTTATTTAGATGGGAAGCAACATCTTCATTACCAATACTAGAAAATTGTTCTCTCATAACAAGATTGAGCAAAGCAGGTTTTATCTCAAAGAAAGTATCTTTAGGAACATGTGGAGCAATAGGTGTACTCATAAAATCATTGTTGTTGGTGCTAGTGAAGTCACACAACTTAGTGTTTTCAAGAGTAGTCATTTTTTTGGGTTTTCAATAAGAAAGCAAACTAGTGAAACTAATTTTTGTGTGTTTTTGAATAACAAAACAAGCAAACAAAGCAAAAAGAAACTAAGCAAAACAAAAATAACAAAGTAAAGAGATTGGTTATGAGGGACTCCCCTTGTGAAGATGTCCTTGACTCCCGCAGCACCCAGAAAAATGCTTGATGGCTCAATGCACGGCGCCCAGAAAAATGCTTGATGGCGGTGTTGATGTAGAGCTTGTTGGGAACCCCAAGAGGAAGGTATGATGAGCACAGCAGCAAGTTTCCCTCAGTTATGAAACTAAGGTTTAATCGAACCAGTAGGAGCAAGCAAACACCCCAAAGGTGTTACTAGCTAAGCTTTGGCAGGGGGCACTACCGGTGCTACTAGCAACGTGGAGACCTGCACAACACAACCACAGAACTTTGTCCCCAACTTGCGATGAGGTTGTCAATCTCACCGTGTTTTGCGGAAAACAAAGGATTAAACGTATCGAATGGAAAGAAGTAAAAGTTTGCAGAAAGTAAACACAAAGAAGAAACAGTTTATAGATTGTATGTAAAGAAAAGGACCGGGATCCATAGTTCACTAGAGGTGGCTCTCCTTAAGATAGATAGCATGCTGGGTGAACAAATTATAGCGGGGCAATTGACAAACACCGAGAAAGCAATACATGCATATACTAATCATCTGCCTCCTTTGAGACTTGATTGGGCACTACAACATAATACATAGACCGCCATCCAACTGCATCTATGACTAATAATCCACCTTCAGGTTATCATCCGAACCCCCTCCAGTATTAAGTTGCAAGCAACAGATTATTGCTTTACAAACTGCGTGTAAAGTAAACAATACGATTGTTCTATGAACAAAGGATTGTTGTTTTCTCCCTAGTAGCAACAACACATCTACTACCTTAGAGATTTCTGTCACTTCCCTAGATTACCAGAGGCATGAACCCACTGTCGAGCATAAATACTAACTCTTGGAGTTGCTAGCATCTACTTGGCCAAGATAGCTACTAACAATGGAAAGCATGCAAGATCACAAATAACAAAGACATGATAGAATCAATAATCAATCTGAAATAGCATCTCAATATCCATCGGATCCCCGTAAACACAACATGTATGATTACAAATAGATGATCTTGATCATGAACGGAGCTCACAAGATCTATACATGAAAGCACAAAGGAGGAGAACCAGCCATCTAGCTACTACATGGATCCGTAGTCCAAGGATGAACTACTCACGCATCACACCGGAGGCTTGCATGATGATGAAGAAGGCCTCCAAGGTGAATTCCCCTCTTCGGCAGGGTGCCGGGAAGAGTTTCAGATCCCTCCCGATCTAGGGATGAAGATGACGGCGGCTACAGACTCTTTCGTGGATTTTTGATCGGCTACTTAGGGTTTACGTCCCGAGGGCATCTTATAGTCGGAAGGGGAGGCCGAGAGGGTGCTAGGGGCCACCACACCACCCCCTGGCGCGGGCCCAACCTGGCCGCGCGGCTAGGTGGTGTGGCCGGCCTCTGGCCCTTCTCCGTCTCGTATTCTGGCACTTGATGACTTCTGAAAAAATAGGCACTTTGGCTTTTGTCCTGTCCAATTCCGAGAATATTCATTTTCTGACTTTCTTGAAACCAAAAACAGCAGAAAACAGGCAGTTGGCACTGTGGATCTTGTTAATAGGTTAGTCCAAAAAATCATATGAAAAGTACTCCAAAGTTGGAACAAAACACAAGAAAGTAGATAAAACCAAGCATGGAAGATCAAAAATTATAGATACATTTGTAATGTATCAATACCACTCATAGTCAGATCGGCAGGAGTAGGAGCTTTACGTCACCACGAGGGCTCCGAACCTGGGTACTTCTTGTGTCTCGCCACACTTTCTCGTATCCAATCCCGCATGCGGACGCTGTCGAGAGGTTCACTGCTAGTCCCGACACCTCTATCTAACCTGTTTAGGTACTACCGTTCCCAATACAACGACAGTTGGTGTCCACCGTGGGGCGAACATAGCTTCGGCCGAAGTTCCGTTCTGCACAGGACCACTTCGTCTTCGTCGACATCGATGCTGTTTCAAGTTTCTCGGGGGCTCGCCACCTCTGTGCCGTCGTCTCCGACTCCGCTTCGCCAAGTTTCTCGGGAGCTCGCCGTCTCCGCGCCATCGTCACCGATGCCGTTTCATGTTTCTCGGGGCCTCGCCGCCTCCGTGTCGTTGTCGTCTCCACGTCATCAAGTTTTACAGGTGCTCTCCACCGTATCCGCGCCGTCTTCGTCCGTGCCGGCCGTCGCCGTCCGCGCCGTCTGGCCGTCTCGTCTCCTCCAGCGTCGCCGCGTCCGCGCTCCGCGGAAGCTCCGCCAACCCCGTCGGCAAGACCGTGATGCCTCTACAGCAACTCTTCGCCTTGTCGAGAATCCCAGGGACTCGGCGTCACCGGCGTTCGTCCATCTCACCGTCCGTGCGACCGTTCCGTGCGCCACGGGCCGCCTCTCCATCGCGCTCCTGCATCAACTCCTTCGCGAGCTCGTGTCCACGCGCCCGTGGGCGCTAGCACCGTCTGTCGATGCACGTCCGTCGCCTGCGGCAGTCCCGCAGCCGCGTCGCTGTCCAAGCCTCGCCCTCGCCCCTCTGCACATCTGTGCGCCGCCGCGCCGGCAGCAGCCTCCCTCGCGGCGCCTCCTCGCGTGCAGCCAGCGGCAGTGGCTGCGCTCGAGCAAGCAGCAGCAAGGCAGCTCAATCAAATACCCCGCGCGTATACGCATACGTACATGCGCTGGCCGCAAATTCCATGCAAACAACATATGCCTGACGCATGTCGTTCTTCTGCTCACTACTAGCTCAAGCCTCACCTCCAAGTTGCTACTGCGCGAGCTCGCCTCCTCCCTGCCAGTTGCCCCGCCGCGTCCGCGTCACTTAGACCAGCTGCCGCTGCGCCTCGCCACCTCGCACCCCGAGCCTACACACTCCCATGTCGGCCTCGCTTCCGCCCGCGCGCCTCGCCGCAAGCTCCACCGCCGTCCGGCTGCGTCCGCGTGCCCCCACGCTCTCCGGCTCCATGACCGTCCCTCGCGTGCGCGCGACCGAGCACCCTCGCCCCTCCGCACCGCTGTGTCGGGCAGACTCACGCCTAGCCAGCTGAGCTGCTGCCAGCCGCGCGCACGCGTGCATTGCAGGAAGAGCCGCGTCCGGCTAAATTTCAGTCGATTGAGAGAGAAAAGAAAGGAGGAGAGAGGAAGAGATGTGGCCAGTTGAAAAGAAAAAAGAAAAAGTAAGAAAAAGAAACGAGCGGAAAGAAATCTGGCTGAGAGAAAAAGGAAGAAAAAATCCGGCTACCCGTTTATCTGTCCGATTCGAACGGTTCAAACCCGTTCCGGCTGAGTCGGGCCTATTCCACGCGACTTCATCCTGTTTGGTTGTCGGTTGGACCGGCTGGACCCCGTTCCGGCTGAGCCAGGCTGGCTCGGCGCATCCTAGCATGTTTGGCTGCCTGGTCGGCTGGGGATCGAATCCAGCTACGCCGCGTTTGGTTGCCTATCCGGCTAGAGCTAGGCTATCCGGCTGGAACGCCAGTTGGACCGTTTCAGCACCCGCAACGACTACGGAATCACGTCTTCGACCCTATCGCCCCAACTGCTGTAATGTGAGTGTTTTTCCGACCTCGAGCAACCCTCGGGGACTCGCCAAACGTTGATTTACTTCCTGATTTCAGTTTTCCGGTGCCGGCAACCCCTACCCGGGGGTTCGTCGGTTGGCCCGACCTGCTAAATATGAAAACCGACTGAGTAGTGTGCGACGGTGTCAGAGGCCCACTCTTCATCTCAACTACATACCGCAACCCGGCTATCCGGCTAGCAAGAGAAAAAGCCCGAGGCATCCCACATGAAAAATGACAAAGGATGCGACAGATTGAACATTTCGTCCTTGTGCCTAGTTGGTATTTTCCGGCTGCTTAGCCTCTAGTACCGTGCGTAATGTACTATCACTCCCCCTTCGGTTTCGGCTCCAAACCGCAACCCGGCTGGCCGGCAAGGATACAGCGTAAACAGCAGAGCGCACGAGAAAGTGACTAAGTTTTCAGAAAAGCACGAGCTAGTTTTTAAAAAATAAAACCGTTATCTAGTTGATAGCATGTGTACTATATATTGATGTACTAACAACAAGTTCATTTCTGCGTGTTTGTTTTGCACGACTACATCGAGTCGGATCTCAAGTACAGATGAAGATTTGAAGCACCTGACTTCACAAGAACGAATCTCGGGGCTACACCCACTGTGCGCTCATGGCGCCGGTGTAATCAAGTGCTCTAGTCCGGCTGAAGGCGGTTAGCCAGATAGCAAGTTCGAGGTGTCGAAAAGGGCAAGATAGAGAAGATTTGAAGCACCTGTCTTCGTCAGCTACCCCGAATCTCGGGGGCTACACCCAGTGGGTGCGCTCGTGCACCCCCACTGGCGTTGTGTTGCTTCCCGGGCTAGAGATGTCCAGTCGGACACCATTCATGAGCTTCATCTACAACAACAACGGCAAGTTTTGTGGAGCTCGTGCGAATTTCTCCCTCCGGGTGAAATCAGCACGCGCTCGGGGGCTAGTGTCGGGGGAATTACCCCTGGATACCCCTAAGAGGCACTTAAGACAGATAAAAAAGGAAAAACAGTAAAGGAAAAGGTAGAAGCAGACAACTTGAGCCGGCTGGAGCCTCCCAGCCGGCCCACCGCCTCGCAGGCGCCACCTCTCCCGCTGCAGATTCCTAGCTGGGCCAGCTCCGGCAGGCCCACCCGGCACTGTCCCCGTCTCCACCTAGGCGTCCCCGCTTAGGGCCCTTCACCGGCTCGCCCTCGCCCGGCTGGGCCGCGACCTCCCCTGCCCGGCTAGGCCTGCTGGCGCCTCGCCCGGCAGGGCCTTCCGTTCCCGCCAACATCCGGTTGGGCCTCCATCGCTTTTCCCGCCCCGGCTAGGCTTGTCCCTCGCACCCCGGCTGGGCCGCGCCATCCTCCTGCCCGGGCGGGCCTCTGCTCTCCTTAGCCGGTTCGGTGGCTCCGGATCGAGGGGATCGATCCCTTCGCCCTGGACGTTTCACTCGCCCCGGTTGGGCCTCAGTCGGCTGCTACGATGGCTACTGCCCCTAGCCGTATCGATCCAGGGGATCGATCGCTACCTTAGCCGGCCTCACCGCTGCTTCTACACCCCACGACCAAGACCAGGTACGAGAAGAGATAAGAAGAGTACATCGACAAGGACAAGACTAAAGACACCAAGCCCATGCTACTTTACCAGATGATGTAATGACTAGTGTGCCACTATACATTACCTCATGCATGACATATTGAGTGGTACTAGTTAGGCAGGTGGGCCAATCCTTGTTCCATGGGCACCAATATAAGCACCAGGGAGGCTCATGTTGCTAGCAGGGGGACATGGACTCATACATCGACTGATCACCTCCCAGGGAGCTAGCTCTCTCTGCTAGCTCCCTCACGTAGAGCACATGCACTAGCTCAGTTAGACAGATACACATACGCACTTGGTCTCAGTGCATTTGAGAAGGTAGATAGAAGACACTGTTCCAGGAGCGATTGTAGCCCGTATACCACTCATAGTCAGATCGGCAGGAGTAGGAGCTTTACCTCACCACGAGGGCTCCGAACATGAGTACTTCTTATGTCTCGCCACACTTGCTTGTATCCAATCCCGTCTGCGGACGCCGTCGAGGGCTTCCCTGCTAGTCCCCACACCTCTATCTAACCTATTTAGGTACTGTCGTTCCCAATACAATGACAAATACAACCTCTAATCTTGAGGATAAACTCACCAAACCCTAGTAGTAAAACCATCTGACTCCTTGTTATCAAGATCAATTCTTGGAGAACTATTTTAACCCTTAAACTTGGATCTAAGGCTATGAGCCTCTTCTACACTCATCCTTGTGATGTGCTATACCAACCCCCATCCTCTCCCTTGATCAAGAACCCAATAACCAAGTTTCCCAAGCTTCTTCTGGATCTCTAGTCACTCAAGTGATCATCTATTTTTCTTATCAGACTCAATTTTGAGTCACTTCTCTTTTGTAGTTTCCAAGGTAGTGGAGACCAACTCAAGCCATGGATCTCCTCTACAAAACCTAAACTTCAACACCATACACTCAATAATGAGTTTGGAACCTTGCATCCCCTCAAAACCACTAGATCTTATACTCCAGTCAAAAATCCTAAAATAGCCAAATTTGACCAATTCTGAAACTGTTATCAGCATCCCATCTTTGAGTCTATACCTATTTTAATCCATGGACCTTTTTGGAAATGTAATTGAACAATATTGTAAACCATCATAAGTACTTAAAAGTCCCACTCTTGCCTTTGGTTTAATCATTCTTGGACCCACTTGTTCTTGACGGTTTTGCAGGCAAGAAAATAATTTATTCATGCCAATCTTATCAACATTCCTACTTTGGCAAAAGTTCCCAACTCAACATCAACCTTTATTAGCAACTATTTGCATGGTTGTGATATCCTCAACATTTTGTATCAACCCATACTCTCCTTTTCCCAATTGTAGCCTTGTGATTCTCAAACCATCATGGTTTTGGAGGCAAAATAATAATCTACTTTGACACCCTTATTTTCAACAAAGTTGGGCATCAATCCTAGGAGCACCCAACCTGGATCAAGATCGATCCTTTATACCATTTTGATCTATATCACTTAGTCTATCTACCAATGTGCCCCTTGAGCCAAATGTATCCTTGAGTCATCTTCTACAACTTGTCAAAGTAGGTATGAAAATAATAAAACTCTAGATCACTAAAATCACCCCAAACTGTAAACTTCTCAAACTAAATTATTTTCAAAATCTACTAGTGGTTCTCACTAACCTCTCCACTTACTTATGATCATGCTTAACTTCATCAACATTTCCCTAAACCCTTGATCACGTGGAATTTGTAAACAAATTAACTTAAAACAATAGTGTATATTGTAATACCACTTTGTAAAATCAACAACTCATCACCAATTTACATGGATTGACCACCACATTCCCCACTAACCCTTTATGGTCATGTGCTATTTGTAGGGGTTCCGTGCATGAAATCAATAAATTTTACCCTACACCCCTGAACCCCTGATGTTTCCAGGACCTATCTATTAGTAATACAGTAACGGGAGGAGCTTTTTGCGAACTTACCCTTGAAGACCAAAAAGCGTTGTCAATGCTCAGGAGAGCATGGTTGATGTAGACGAGCCAGAGCCGACCTCAAGGTCGTGATGAAGTCCTTGCGCTCCTTTGGCTCCAACGACTTGAGTGCCTCAAGTGCGAGACCTCGCGGGGAGTTACACACGTTCGGTGCCTGACGATGGCTCCCGCTTCCCCGATCCAGCAGCTGTTGCGGAAGTAGAGCTCCTGGATCTGAATCCCGCAGCACGACGGCGCTCCACGGTGAAGATGTCTCTCGTTCGCGCAGTCCAAACTTGGGTCCACGGTCACGAGAGAGGGAGGGAGAGAGAGAGAAAATATCAATTGGAGGTCCTCCCAAAAGTGAGAAGACCTTTATTGATTATTGGGTGTATTTATCTGGCCAAATACCCCCACTATATATAGGGGGAGGGGAGGTATTACCTCCCTCAAAGTCCCGGGGTGGGACTAAAGGAGAGGAGGGGGAGGGGACACCAACGGCCAGCCCTAGTGGGTGCCGCGCGGGGGTCTTGGCCCAGCCGGCCAACCCCCTTGCCCCTTCTCCCTCTCTCCTTTCCTAATGGGCCATCTCCCCTCCAGGAATTGGCCCATTAAGCCTTTTGACCTTTTAAATTGATTTTATCTTTATTAAATAATTATGAATAAATGATTAAATCAATATTTAACATTCATTCACATATTATTCAACCTCCGTGGTTATGGAACACTTCCACCTCCACTCCGGACATCCTCCGGACTTACCGAAACCCTTCCGATTTTCTCTCTACTATTCTTCGGCAATTCTACCGATCCTATAAACACTCTCTAAGCATCATCAAGCCCTTAAGCGTGATACCCCACAGTTTGGGAACACTCCAGACATGGTCGGGACACTCCCGCACCAATGATCAACAGAGGGACCTGGATGGCCATGTGACCCCTATGCGTTCCACGAAGATCTTTTGTCGTTTGAACCGGGATAGTCATGTCTTATTCCCTTTGTCTCTCGATACTTGCATTGCCCGAGATCTGATCAATGGCATCACCATGTCGTGTTCAATCTCGTTACCGAAAAATACTACTTGACTCGTTCCGACAAGTGATATCCCTGTGATCAAATCACACGCTGCTCAGCTATTGGATATAACCTCTCTGAGTGGGCCCTTGAGTATCTTCCCGTCACATGGACGGACAAATACCGCTCTTGACATATATTGCCTCTACGGTTTCCTCCGAGTACCTGAACACACCTTTATAACCACGGTATTACCAAGTGGCGCTTGATGCTATCTAAGCACTCTCGGGAGACAGTGATTGATATAGCCCACGGTCTAAGGAATAGTCTATGAGGATCCATTTCTAATCATCGTAACTTGAAATTCATGACATGATCGGGTCATGATGTTTAGGTTGGGTATTGGTTCATCATCTCATTCTCAGAATGAGTTGACTCCATTTCCATCTAGCATAAATGCCACATGATCAGGAAACATGACCATCTGTTGACCAATGAACCAATGATTAGAGTTTCACTGGGAACCCCTGGTTGTTTGTATATCACACCTGTATTGATGTTTCCACTCAATATAGTTATATCATGATATAAAACTTAATCATAAACTATATGAAATATGATAATGGTCCTTATAACTATTTGTCTCTAGGGCATATTTCCAAGAGTCTCCCACTTGCACTAGAGTACAAATACACTAGCTGCATTTGTTCTTAATCATTGGCACCATATATCCGGTAACCTGAACATGCTTACTCATGGAAGAGGTTGAGTCTTGGGTCTGTAGTTTACAGTCCCAAATCCTTTGCAACTTACTAATGTCACCTTGATTGACATTAATACTTTAACATCACATGATAACATCTGTGTGTATGCATCATCGCTATGACAGCAGAACGAGGCCTGATTCCGGGAGCCTACAGTGACTTTATATCAACCTCGAGGGCTTTGTCATGGGCATTGTGCCCTGGGACACATCATTCTATGTTAAAAGTGAACTAGCCCCGCCATAACATTATACAACACTTTAGATGGTACCCATATCTATTATTATAAATGTAACCATCGAAACACTAGTGCACTCTGTGTAACTTTCGATGTTTTGTTCACCTTGCTTCCTACTTGACTTTAATCGGTATTACGGGAGTTTCCAACATATTCCCTCATAACATAACCCTTTATGTTTTAAGATGTGTCATCCTTTATGGATTTGGAAAATATGTCTACGGTTCTCTATTAGACACTGCAGACAAACTTAGCTCAACGTTCTGTGATTCAAACTTAATCACTTTTAAACGTTCCTTATTGGATCACATATTATGCTAAGTAATCATCATGGTTTTCCAAGATAGAACCTATGTCTCAACATAGTGGATGGTAATCATCCTTTTCTTTCTTTCAACCATTGATGTTAAACTTAATACTATTCCTAACTTGAGTTATCAAGGACTAGTTCCTTAATTAACTTCTATTCCGAAACCCCTTTTCAGAATCCCTTAAGGAATACTACATAATATCATAATACACTTATTATCAACTTCTACACCCTATAAATCATTATTTATCGATACTTGCGCTTTTATTCTTAACACACTTAAGAATCACTCCTATAAGCTCCCACTCAAAATATGTTCCTACCATATTTGAGTATGAGTCAGTACTCTTACTCAAACTATGTTCCTACATATTTGAATTTGAGACTTATATTGCTCCCACTCAAAAATATGTCATTCACATATTGTTTTAGGAAGGCTTTCATAGCTCCTACTCAATTTTATGCAAATTGCATATCTACTCATTATTTTGAACAACTTCAAAATCCTTTGATCAGATATCAAACTTGGAGATTTTCTATGAGATAATAGTACTTTTACTAGTTTTAAATCCACTAGACATTTAGCACACCTGAATCAAATTCATTTGAATTCGTCCAATACTTGACAAATTGTGCCTTTGTCATTCACCCGATTTTCCACTATGGCTTTGCAGTCATTTGGGAAAATTTAAGTAACCCCTTTTACTTGTGAGATTCAGCAACGAATTGCTTTCTAATCTCAAGTGAATATTGCTTCTAGGATTTCTCATAATTTTAGTTTACCATTATTTCCTTAGTAGTTCGTAGGTATGTCATATTCCAAGAATCATGACAAATGATTCATAAATGTCTCATACAAGATATGGGTTACATTTTGAATCCTACTTCAAGTAGTGAAAACACTAGTGGGAAAAACACAATGATCATTATTATTGATTCTTTCCTTCTGTGAAGAGAATCGTTCAGGAACGTTATCCGTTGCGCTTCTCAACACTCTGATGCAGGGATTTGAATCCTCATCGTGTTTCTCACTATCTTCGATTTGCTCCATAATCGAGAAATATCACTAAATGCGAACTTTCTCAAAAATGTACCTAAATCAAAGCAATATTAATTTTGCTTTCCTTTTGGTTTCAGCTATGGATTTCGTATTCAAAGTTTCCAAATGAATACTCTACAAGGACTTATTCATTATTGTTTTGGTTATATTGAATAATCCCAAAACTTTTACGACGATCCATACTAGATATGGAGCCGCTTTCACAAATTCAAATGGTTCACTATATATTCTAATTGAGTGCTAACTATTTCTAACTAATGGTCTCTACATCTACACTACAACGATTTATTTGGTGCCATCTATTTACCCACTTTGATATCTACCACATTGTGATGCTTCGCATTTTGACGTTTCAAAACGCTTTGCATTCCACAATTACTTTTATGCCATTCTTTATAAAGTCGAATTTCATTACTATTGATCAAATCATAGTAATTAGATTCTATTTTATATTTATACCCTTTTTTTATGAAACACTTTGATCAAATCAAATAGTTTCATATTCATGTTTCCTTTGGTAAACTTCTTTACACTTTTAAACAATCATATAATGATAATTACCATTTTTCTATAAAACACAATACATCGAATATGTATTTACTTTTAACAATTCATTGAACACTTTGTATTCAAGTAATACACGGTGTTCAAGTTATTTTGCCGAACTTAGGCATGATTTATATGTGATAAGAAATCGAATGACTTTCACATATTATCATTATAACTTTGAATTTAAACAATGGTTTTCATTCATTAATGAAAAGATCAGTAAGTTGGGTATTTTTAAGGCGTTTCAATATTTTACAAATGCTCATGCATTATCAATTAGTTTAAAACAACAAGGATAATTAATAAAAGCACCTCATATGAACACGAATAGAAATCATTCATAAAAGTAGAACAACTGTTTGTTACAAACTCATATGAATAACCGTCTCACAAAGTGCGAGACACACAAAAGAAGTTCATAGTATTTTGATTATAATAACTATCGAAAACATAAACTAAATGATAAATATCGAGGGAGAGTGTCGTTGGCCATCATCATCATGCTCGCCATCAACACGCAACGTCACCTCCTCTCCAGCAAGCACCTCTCATGCAGAAGGACCTGTTTTCAGCAAAACAGAACAAGTATCAAATATACTTAACACTACAAATGTGTTTGCAAGATTATAATATTTATAAAATTGTATATCAAATATATACCTTTGTCATTGATGACCTCAGCGACATTTGGTTCAACCAACACATTCATGAGATGTGTTACGAACCGATGGAACTCCATTGATTCCGCGTCGCCTCTCATAATGCAAGTCCTGACTTGTGCTTGGTAGCTTGGTGGCAGCGACCACGGCACAACGCCATTTGCAAAAGAGCCCATCATCCAGCTATCTAGGAAGTATGCAGGCCTCGTGTACACATCATGCATGTGCTCCAAGTGCTCGTCAAGTGATGAGTTCTCCTCCATCTCAATGGAGAGGAAGTCTCCCATCAGCTCATGCTCCCATATGCGTTCTTGTTCCATGAAATGTGTCCTAAGCTGTAGAATTACCATACGAGGGTTGACATCACCCACGAAAGGCCACAACTCGTCCACCATTCAAAAACGCATTGTAACTGAAATGAAGGAGGCCATCTCCCGACGGAGATAGCGGTCTTCCCGCTGCTCTAGGTTCTCTAGGTCAATGGGCTGATCCAAATCCATCCCGTCGAGTATGTAGTCGACCACGTCATTCTCACTAAGGAGAACGTAGAGACGCGCAACCCATATAGAGAAGTTTGATCCATCTAATCTAAGCTTCTCTCCTTCTAACCAATCAATCGTCAACAGGAAAGGTGGCATCAGGGAGAACTTTTCTACATTTACAATTGCAATAAGGAATTTAGACTAAGTTCATAATTAAATGAGTCAATAATGACTCCACACAGAAACACCTATCCCCATAAGGGTTCCTAGTGATAACACGACCCCTATCAGCCACATCTCCCCCGATCAACACGGCCATCAATGTGGGTTCAAGGGTGGACGCTAAACATCGGTCACATCATTCATGCGACTTGTGCTCGATCTTTCAACCATCTGTGATCCGAGTCCATGCTTCTATGGCGTGCTAGGCTCGCCAACTCAACCTTAGTGTATTCGCTGTGTAACATGGCTGATACGTCCAAAACGTATCTACTTTCCCGAACACTTTTGCTATTGTTTTCCTCTAAACTTGTGTGAATTGGATACAACTAACACGGACTAACGCTGTTTTCAGTAGAATTACTTTGGTGTCTAGTTTTTGTGCAGAAAATCAACTATCAGGAAAAATCCCAAAAAATATGCCAAAAATCCTATTTCGCCAGAAGACTCACGGAGCCAGAATACGAGACGAAGTGGGGCTGGGCCCATGCCACACCACCTGGCCGCGCGGGCTAGGCCTGGCCACGCCAGGGGTGGTCTGGCCGCCCTAGACACCCCCTCGGTCTCCCTCTTCGCCTATAAGTTGTCTTCTGACCTAAAAACTCAGGGAGCTTCGACGTTTTTCCAGAAAGAGTTCTGCTCCGCCGCCACCACCAGATTCCGCAATTCGGAACCAGAAACTCCATTCTGGCACCCTGCCGGGACGAGGAATTGGAGGAGAGCATCGTCATCACCATCATCATCGCTTTTCCATCGACCATCCATGTTTCCCCCATCTATGAGTGAGTAATCCCCCGATGTAGGCTATGGGGATGGTAGGGATTGGATGAGTTCGTTCATGTAATGGCATCGGATTGTTAGGGCATGGTGCCTAGTATCTTCTATTAGTGCTTTTTGACTTTGTTGCGACTTGTTATGCTTAATGCTTGTCACTAGGGCCTGAGTGCCATGATTTCAGATCTGAACATGTTATTGATTCATTATGATAGTATTGTTTATGGTCTTACCTGCAAGTTGTATACACACATTGTTGTCCGGAACCAATGGCCCCGAAGTCACAGAAATCGAGATAACTGGAGGGAATGGTTTGATGTGAGGATCACATGTGTTCATGGAGTGTTAATGCTTTGCTCCAGTTGAAATGGATTGTATGGGCACCTAGAAGGGGGGTGAATAGGTGCTACACCAAATTTTAATACCTTTTCAATTTTAGGCTTAGCACAAAGGATAAATTCTCTAGATAAACTATTAGGTGGAATTTCCCTATATGCAAACCTATCTACTAGCGAGTAAAGAGCGAGTGGAAGAGGAACGGGTAAACCGTAGTGAAGCACACGGAGACACAAGATTTGTTTAACCGCAATTCCTTCCTTGTTAAGGGAAGTACGTCTGCGTTGGAGGGGTGGGCGGTACTAAGACCACCACGCCACAATAGGCCTCACCCTGTTCTCCGATGGATCCCGCCACCAAAGGCCCGATCCACCTTTCCACTATAGGTACCCTTCGAGGCGGGCACCGGCGCCTTTACACAACTAGTGGGGCAACAACTCCACAAACAACTTGGAGGCTCCCGAAATGACAACAAGCTGCCACAAGAACAAAGTTATCAAATACAATGAACAAGATCTAGGTATTGACAAGAATACTAGATCAGGGATTTCTCCAAGTGAATGGAGAGGAGTTGAAGCGCTTGATTTGTGATGATGATGATGAACTTCTCCTCCTTCAATTCCCCCAAAGATCAAGACCTTCGGGCGGTTGAAGTGGGAGATCGAGAATGAGTGCTCTTGCACAATGTCTGGACAATTTTGAATGAATCAAGAGTTCTAAACGTTGGGGAAGAAAGGGTAATTGTACCCCCTTCAGAAACCAGCCGTTGGACAATTTGGGGGTCGGATTAGCCGGGCCAAGTGAGGGTCGGATTATCTGGCCTGGGGAAAACACCGACCCAGACTCGGAATATCTGGCAAATAATCCGCCCCCTATCTAAGCGTCGTGCCAAGCTTTCCCTTGATCAACTTCTAGGGGCCGGATTATCCGGTCCTATGTGAAGGCCGGATTATCCGGCCTAGGGAGGAAAAACCGCCCCAGTTCGGATTTTCCGGGAGAAAATCCATCCGGATACCGAGCGACGCGCCTTGGCTCCTTTTGCTCAAAAACTGGGGCCCGGATTATCCGGCTCATGCGACTACCGGATTATCCGTCCTGGGGAGGAAAACTGCCCCAGTTCGGACTTTCCGGGAGAAAATCCGACCGGGTACTGAGCGATGCCCCTTGTCTCCCTTTGGGCAATGAGGTAGGCCGGATTATCCGGCCCTTGGTGGGGTGGATTATCCGTGCCCCCTCAAAGCTTCCTGCACACTTAGCGCACATGAATAGTCTCCACAGTATTGTTATCTAACACGCAAAACATAGGAAAACATGAAATGTTCTTTCAATCTCCCCTGTTTTGGTGTTAGATGACAATACCAGGATTTGCAGGAAAAAGTCAGACGACAAGCAACAATAACCATGGAGGAGACTCCCCCTCAATGTGTGCATAATAGAATTTTGCATTGGAATACAAATGCAAATAAATAGGTGAATCTATTCCATAGACATATGAGCAACATAAACATACCACCGAGGTAGAGGCAAGGCATCCTTGACATAAGCCCCAATTATTACTGGATAACCAATATAAGCGTTTTCCGTGATAAAAACCTCCAGCAATAGGATATGAATAGATAGCTCCATAAGCATAATCCATGAGATGAAATCCATAGGCATAATAATCCAGACAACCACATAGAGTCTCAAACAACCACAAATCCCAAATTTAAAGTTCAACGCTAAATGGGCATAAGCAAGAAAATGACGAATAGAAAAATTCAAGTGCTTATGTCCGACCCATGCAAATCCACGAATATCCTAATAGAACTACTTCTCCCCCTTTGGCATCGAGACACCAAAAAGGGAGAAGAGCTATGCTAGCGCCCCACGGGATCACTCGTAGTCCTTGTCCTCGCCCTCGTCCTCGTCTTCATTCTCATCCTCATCCTCATCATCAAGCTCCTCGGTGTCACCTTCCTCATCCTCATCATCAGCAGCAGGCGCAGAGGGGAACAAGTGACGCTCCAGCTCACCATAGTTCAACCCGGAGGAAGAATTCCACCGAGCATACGGAGTGGGAGGTGTAGGAGCCGGAGGGTCACCCAAAGTACCGGACACATGGTGGAGAATGAGCTGCTGGGAGTGAGCCAACTCATGGTGCTGCTTGTATGCCTCGTACTGACCCTTGCGCGTGTCCACGCCCATGCACAGTATGTTACGCTGGAACCAGTTCAGCTGCTTGATCTCACGGGCAATGGGAGGCACTAGGGGCCTGCGAGCATCCCTCATGAGGCCCTCAGGAGTAGAGGAGGGGTGAGAGGTCTTCCGAACCTTGTTGTAGATCTTCTTGGCCTTATGCACCGAGTCAATGTGGAACTCCTCAACAGGAAGAAGGTGCCTGATGAGCATCATAATGTAGGGTGCATAGGGAATGGACAGACGATTGAACATAGCATCAGTCAACTCATGGTAAATGAAGTCCATGACATCCAGCCTGTACTACATCGACTCATCCTCGCAAGAGGCAACCTCATGAGAAAATTGAAGTAGCTAAATAAGGTGACCACGGATGCTGTCATTGTTGCCCCCACTCGGAGTAATGGAGTCACGGAAGAGACCCACTAAGGCAGCATAGATGGGAGCAAGGCCAGCCAGAGTGCCCACAATGCCATTGTCCACAGTGCAAGGAGAGAGAGCTGCATCTTTGTTGGGCTTCATCTGGGTGATGATGCGATGGCCACTGGCTCTATCCCTGCTGTGGAAAGAGTATCCAAGAACCTCAGCAAACACGTGAAAATCAGCAGTCATAGGCCTGTCATGAGTCATCCACTTCATAGTGCGACGCTCATCCCCACAAATAACCAAAGTGGAGAAGAACTGCTTCACCACCTCAGAGTCAAAGGAGCACTGGAGAGACATGAGATGGTGCAGCCCCATCCTCTCAGCCACAAACATCGCATCCACAAGATGAGCCTTCTCCAAAGCATCAGCAAGTACCAGTGGGTGCATAGGCCTAATGTTCAGCCTGGCATACACATCTTCATAGATTCCCTTCTGTTCTGCACACCAAAAGCGAGTATCCCCCAGCTCATCATCACGAGGCAGCTCAGCAAACAAGTCACGGTGACGAATGGAGGAAAAGGTGACCGCATCCAAAGTCCTGTAGTTGATCTTGGGCTCCTTTCCCTTCCTCTTGGACACCCCCTTCCTATTCCTCTTAGCTTGTTCAGCCATGCACTTCTCTTCATTCTTTCTTCTCCTCAACTCAACTTCGTCCACTAAGTTACCCTATCCATCGTCCCGAAAGTATTTGGCGCGAGGGCGGCGCTTGTAGGTCTTGGGAACACTGGAACCACCTGTGAGGAGAATAAGGGCGATAGCAAGGGGATAAGCATACACACAAGTCCAGGAGAGAGCATGGAAAAAGTAGTCAAAAAGTTCATAGGAAAAATCTACCCAATGCATACTCCATAGTGAAACTGAACTAGAATCGAATCTGTCAGGCTGGATTATCCGGCCTAGCCAGGGGCAGATAATCCGGCCCTAGCAGAAAATTTCGATTTCACCTAGATTGAATGCAAAAAAGTAGATCGGACCTAGAAACTGGAAGACTAAGATTTCTATGCGAAAACACATCCTTATAGACAACGTTCCACCCAACAAGTAACACATCGAGCCAAAGATGGGGAGAGAGGGAGTTACCCTCACTCATTGGAGGAAGAACAAGGAGGAGAAGGTACCCGGAGGCGTGGAGAAGAAGATCCGGGGAGGCCCGGAAAATCCGGTGGCCGGAGAGGCTCCGGGGAGGGTGGGGGACGGCAGGCGGCGGCTGAGGAGGAGGAGAGGGTTGGGAGAGAAGTGCTGCTCGTTATGACCCCTTCCCCCTGATCCCTGCCCTTTAAGACGAAATCCGCCAGGGCCGGATTATCCGGCCTCAAATCTGGAATTCTGTTGTACATACCAGGCCAGGCCATGACGCCAAACAACACCCCCACAAGGTGTACAAGGGACTTGTGTGCTAGAATAGATGGCTTAGGGGTAGGGAAAGGCTTAGGATTAAGAGAGCCAAACTAAGATGGTACTAGACACTCAAAATTGCAAGATCCAAATCAAATAAAAGCCAAGATTGAGTGTGATTCCCATAAGAACATGAGATAGCAAAGAACAGCCAAAAAGATCAAATTCTCCTCAAGGGAGAGGGCGGTGGCCGAAGCCACCTTGTTGGAGTGTATGGTGTGACACCGCGAAGATATATCTTGGGTTCACGACCACTACTCATCAATAAGCTCACATATCACAAAATGATATTAAGAGAAATGATTTATCTTGCTTTTGGCATTATGGGGGGGGAGGGTTAGCCCAATGAGTTAGGACCACACTCCCCCTATATCCATGCCCACACCTAGACCAAAGAAGGATTGAGATGTACGAGTGAGTGCATGAGTAATCAAGACAAGCTCCTGGAATCAATGATATTTAGCTCATTCCTCAAGTAGCAGAATCTTGCTTCATCAAGTGGCTTTGTAAAAATATCCGCAAGTTGATTCTTCATGCTCACAAAGGATAGATCAATATCGCCGCGAGCAACATGGTCTCGAATAAAATGATTCCGAATCTCAATATGCTTCGTCCTTGTGTGCTGAATAGGATTGTATGCAATTTTGATTGCACTTTCATTATCACATAAAATAGGCACTTTGTCACAATTGACACCGTATTCCTTTAAAGTTTGCCTCATCCACAATAATTGAGTGCAAGCGCTAGCAGCAGCAACATATTCAGCTTCGGCGGTGGAGAGAGATATACAATTATGCTTTTTAGATGACCAACATACGAGAGATCTTCCCAAGAATTGACAAGCTCCAGAAGTGGATTTCCGATCATCCTTATCACCAGCCCAATCTGAGTCAGTATAACCACATAAAGAGAAATTGGAGCCCTTGGGATACCAGAGACCAAAGTTAGGGGAATGAACCAAATATCGAAAGATCCTCTTGACTGCCACTAAGTGGCTTTCTTTAGGAGTTGCTTGATACCTTGCACACACTCCCACACTCAACACGATATCGGGTCTAGATGCGCAGAGGTAAAGAAGAGAGCCGATCATGGACCGGTATACCTTTTGGTCCACGTCTTTACCATGTGGGTTAAGTTCAAGATGACATTTTGTTTGCATCGGAGTGGCGACCTCATTTAGATCCGTCATCTTGAATCTCTTGAGCATGTCTTGGATGTACTTTGCTTGATTAATAAAAGTTCCTTCTCTAAGTTGCTTGATCTTGAATCCAAGAAAGAACCGTAATTCCCCCATCATAGACATCTCAAACCTGTCAGTCATAAGCTTTGAAAATTCATCATTAAAAGCTTTATTAGTAGAACCAAAGATGATATCATCTACATATAGTTGGCATACAAAGAGCTCCCCCTTAACCTTCTTAGTAAAAAGAGTGGGATCGATTGGCCCAACTTCGAAGACACGATCTAACAAAAGCTCTTTAAGGTGCTCATACCAACGCACGTGTGGCTTGTTTAAGGCCAGAGAGTGCCTTATCGAGTTTGTAGACATGGTTTAGAAAGTTAGGATCCTCAAAACCCGGGGGTTGCTTTACATATACCAACTCATGTAGAGGACCGTTAAGGAAGGCACTCTTGACGTCCATTTGCTGCAACTTAAAATTGTTATGGGCAGCATAAGCAAGAAGGATACAGATGGACTCAAGGCGAGCCACTGGAGCATAGGTCTCGCCAAAGTCAATGCCCTCAACTTGAGAGTAACCTTGTGCCACAAGTCTTGCCTTGTTCCTCACAACAATGCCATTCTCGTCTTGCTTGTTTTTGAATATCCACTTGGTGCCGATAACATTGCGGCAATCTTTGGGTTTCTCCACGAGTTTCCAGACTTTGTTGCACTCGAAATTATTCAATTCTTCATGCATAGCAACATCCCAGTCTGGGTCTTCAAGTTCTTCAAGGACCTTCTTAGGTTCCACCATAGAGATATGAGCTTGATGCTCACCAAAGCTGGCCAATTCTCTTCTTGTAGAAACCCTTCGTCAAAGATCGCCAACAACCTTGTCGAGGGTGTGACCCCTCAACTCAAGGTTTCGATCAGCCCGAACCTTGCGACGAAGTTCAATAAGTTTGTTGTCTCTTGGAGGAGTAGATTCATCACTTCAATTTTCATTAGAAGCATTTACTCGACCTTGATCAGGAACTGGAATATCAGTAGCAGGTGGTGGTGACGCGTGCCCTTGAGGTGAGTCGATGTCAGAATAGAGGCTGAACTGGTGAGTCAGGGCCGGATAATCCGGCTGATGGAGAGGCCGGATAATCCGGCCTAGGAGTACTTGTATCAGCTTCATCCGGATGGATGGGGCTTGCTTGAACTGGCGAGGGGCCGGATAATCCGGGGCTTGCCGGAAAATCCGGCCTGGAGCTTGCATTGATATCTTCACCACCAGGAGCAAAATGGTCAGCTGGAGCGGGGTGTCCGGATAATTCGGTGTCAACCGGATAATCCGGCCTGGAGTTTTCTGGAATGTCTTGACCTTCAGTAGTTGATGGAGATGGTGCAGGATTTGCTCCCGTGGTGGGAACATGTTGTGAATGTGTAGATGAGGGCTATTCATGGGAAGAGCATTGTCCTTCCTGATCCGCCACAAGGGGTTCCTCAATGGGGCGGAAAAATCCCACGCCCATTCTTCTTATGGCATCTTGGGGTATTTCAACATCTGCATCACAAACACCAACTTGCTCCGCATGGGAACCATCATTTTCCTCGAACACCACACTACAAGACTCTACAACAGTTCCGGAGAGCTTATTGTAGACTCTATAAGTGTGGGATTCGGCACCATAACCAACAAAAAAACCTTCTAATCCTTAGATTCAAACTTAGATAAACGAACCCCCTTGATAAGAAAGAAACACTTACACCCGAATACCCGAAAGTATGAGATGTTTGGCTTGTTACTGGTAAGTATTTCATACAGAGTCTTGTCCAAGATCTTGCGGAGGTATAATCGGTTGGATGAATGACAAGCAATAGAGATTGCTTCAGCCCAAAAGTTATATGGAGATTTAAATTTGGCTAACATTGATCTTGCCATATCCATTAGATTTCGATTCTTCCTCTCAGCTACACCATTTTGTTGAGGGGTGTACGCAGCGGAATATTGATGTCTTATCCCCTCTTCACTTAGGAACTCATTTAAGGTGTAGTTCTTGAACTCAGAGCCGTTATCACTTCTTATAGCCAGAATGGGGACGTTGTGTTAACGTTGAACCTCGTTGGCGAAGTCGATGGCTGTTTGTTGAGTTTCACTCTTCAACTTGAAGAAATAAACCCAAGTGCATCTTGAGTAATCATCAACAATCACTAGACAATACTTCTTCCCACCGAGGCTTGCATGAGATGGAGGTCCGAAGAGATCCACATGAAAGAGCTCCAAAATCCTTTTTGATGAGATAATAGTTTTCCTTCGATGAGGTGAGTCATGCATTTTCCCTTCAACACACGCCATGCAAACACGATCTTTGGCAAAGGAGACATTTTATTTTAGTCCAAGGATGTGGCCACCCTTGTGGAGACTTTGCAAAGTTCTCATATTGACGTGGGCTAGTCAGCGATGCCATAGCTAACCCACGTCAGCCTTTCCAAAAAGACACAGCGGGCCTATAGTGGTTTTCCCTGAAAAGTCCACCACATACAGGTCATTTTCGACGTATCCCACGAAAGCGACTTTTAGAGACTTGCTCCACAAGAGTACCACCAAATCAGCATCAATATAAACTACAAAGCCCATCTTACTAAAGGCGCGAACTGAAAGTAAGTTGTACCCGAGGGTCTCAACAAGCATGACGTCCACGAGAGAGATATCGTGAGCCACCACAACTTTGTCGAGACCCAATACCTCAGATTTTGACTTGTCACCATAGGAGACGGTTATGTGATCAAGGTTTGGCTACATCTCCGTGATGATCTCCTTGCTTCTGGTCATATGACTCGTGCAACCGCTATCGAGTACCAGTTAGAACCACTGAAAGCATAGCCCTGCAAGAAAATTACTTCTTGGTTATAGGTACCCATTTTTCAATGGGTCCTCTCATGTTAGTAACAAGGGTCTTGGGAACCCAAATAGACCAAGGAATGTAACAATCATAAGGGCATACATAGCTAGCATAAACATCACCATAATAATCGCAATATAGTTCAAAGTTAGGATTGTTGGCCCCTGCAAAACCATCATAATTAGTCTTGTCATTGGTACTATTGCTAGTCTTTGGTTGAGCAGTCTTGCTCTTCTTCTTCTTCTTCTTCTTCTTCTTCTTGTGTTTCTAGTTCTTTGTCTTGGGGATGTAACCGAGACCTTCTTTACTATTGTTTGTCCTTTGCTTGCTCGGTATCTCATCAATAACTTCTTTACCTTTGTGTTGAGAACTTCTTGCAAGGTCTTCTTTTCCAGAGGATGAAGTAGAGGTACTTGACACATCATACCGTTTCAATTCATTTTGGAGCTGGTCATGAGACTCATTTAAAGTAGAATGATCACTCTTCAATGCCTTGTGAGCACTTTCAAGATTATCAAACTTCTCCAAAAGTCTAGCATGAACAGCCCCCAAATCAATCTTTTCTTTCTTTAGTTTCTTTACCTTGGCAAGAGCATGGTCACGTTCTTTGATGAGCTGAGCCACAGCTTCTTCCTGTGACTCCTCAATGGATTCGAGTCTCTCTTCCAAAGATACTCGAGCTTCCTCTTCTTCTTCCAAGGCATTCTTCAAAGAAGCTATCTCCAAGGCATCTTCTCTTTCAATTCTGCCCTTTTCTTCAAGAAGATCTTTGGCTTGAGCAAGTTGACTCATAAGAGCATCAAAATGGAGTTTGTGCTCACCTTGCAGGTTAGTGAAAAAAGTATCCAAAGCAATAACTTCTTCTTTCATTTTAAGACTGTCATGATCATCCATATCCAAAATTATGTTAGTCTTAGGAAATGAAGAGCTAGAAGTTGATAACTCGGATCCTCTTGCCATTAGGCAAGTGGTGTTGTTGTTGATGACGTTCTCGTTTGGCGAGTCGAAGAGAGATGAAGGAGTCAATGTGGTGGCTATAGCATCCACCTCACAGGAACTATCATCATCCTCTTCATCTTCACTTGCAGAGGAGTATTCTTCTTATGCAACTAAGACGATCTTGTGTTGCTTCTTGAAGGGGCCATTCTTCTTAATAAATGGCTTCTTTTTAGGTGCTTTAGATTTCTCTTTAAGAATGAGCCTGCCACCATTGTCTTCTCTATTTTGATACGGACACTCGGCTACAAAGTGCATTCTATCTCCACAGTTGTAGCAAGTTCTCAATCTTGGGCCACTTTCTCTTCTTCCATTTGACCCGTTCTTGCGCTCAAGTTTCGACTTGGCTTTGGCAGGGTCCTTCCAAAAATTCCTTGCATAAGATGCCATGTACTCACCATGAGCACGTTTGACTTCATCGGTGAAGTCCATGGAGGCCCCCTCAAAAGCTCTTTCATCTTCCTCTTGCTCAACAACATTGGCTTTGAGAGCCACATTGACACCCTTTTGCATTCCAATGGCCCGAGCACGGGCATCTTCAACATTCTTTGCTGCCACTTTGAATGACGCCATTTCTTGCATGACTTCATTGGATGTCATTTGATGGTATTTATGTCTACCTTGCAGGCTCTTCAAGTCCGTTGGCTCGAAAGGCATTAAGGCACTCACATATTTCCTTTTTATCCATGCGTCATCAATGTGAGTGGCCCCATGCTTTATAAATGTTGTTGCGATGCCCTTGAGTCTTCTATACATGTCTTCATGGTTTTCACCATCCAACATGTAGAATCCCTCAGCTTCATTACTAAGGGCATCATACCTGTTCCTTCTCATGCTTTCATTCCCAACAAAGAGATCTGTAAGAGCATCCCAAGCCTCTTTAGCTATGTTGAGATGTTCAATGTGTGGCATGTCCTTGGGACCCACACCCAGCTGTATCATGTGGAGAGCGGTGGCATTCAAATGGCTGTCCACAACTTCTCTTCTTGTTAGGTTGGTTTGATCTCCAATATGAAGACCCTCTTCAATAATCCTCCAAAGTTCAATAAAGGAGCTGCAAACATGAGATTTCATTAAGAATTGCCATTGATTGAAAGAGGATGCAGTGAGCTTGGGTGGATCACCCCTATTGTTTATACCAGGATGAGGGATAGGTGGGTCGGGGGAATATATGTGGCGAACCTCACTATATTCCTCCTTACCACTTCCCTTCTTGGAGGTGGAACCATTAAGTTTTTCACCTTCCACATCATCATCCTTGGATCCGGTGTTACCCTTTTCCTTAGATGATGATGTGGCAGCCTCAGAGGAGGATGGAGATGGGGCTATGGATGATGTAAGGCGAGCAATCATTTGGTTCATCTCCTCCATCTTGGCCTCAAAGGATTTCAACAAGGTTGGTTCCAACGACTTGAGATCATCCATTGTGACCTTATCCGCAGCCTCATTCCCATCATCTTTGGTACCCATACTACTCTTAGGCGGTTAAGCCTGAATTAAGAGCCGGGGCTCTGATACCAATTGAAATGGATCGTATGGGCACCTAGAGGGGGGTGAATAGGTGCTACACCAAATTTTAATACTTTTTCAATTTTAGGCTTAGCACAAAGGATAAATTCTCTAGATAAACTATTAGGTGGAATTTCCCTATATGCAAACCTATCTACTAGCGAGTAAAGAGCGAGTGGAAGAGCAACGGGTAAACCGTAGTGAAGCACATGGAGACAGAGGATTTGTTTGACCATAGCTCCTTCCTTGTTAAGGGAAGTACGTCTGCATTGGAGGGGTGGGCGGTACTAAGACCACCACGCCACAATAGGCCTCACCCTGTTCTCCGATGGATCCCGCCACCAAAGGCCTGATCAACCTTTCCACTATAGGTACCCTTCAAGGCGGGCACCGGGTCCTTTACACAGCTAGCGGGGCAACAACTCCACAAACAACTTGGAGGCTCCCGAAATGACAACAAGCTGCCATAAGAACAAAGTTATCAAATACAATGAACAAGATCTAGGTATTGACAAGAATACTAGATCAGGGATTTCTCCAAGTGAATGGAGAGGAGTTGAAGCGCTTGATTCGTGATGATGATGAACTTCTCCTCCTTCAATTCCCCCAAAGATCAAGACCTTCGGGTGGTTGAAGTGGGAGATCGAGAATGAGAGCTCTTGCACAATGTCTGGACAATTTTGAATGAATCAAGAGTTTTGAATGTTGGGGAAGAAAGGGTATTTATACCCCCTTCAGAAACCAGCCGTTGGACACTTTGGGGGCCGGATTATCCGGCCCAAGTGAGGGCCGGATTATCCGACCTAGGGAAAACACCGCCCCAGACTCGGAATATCTGGCAAATAATCCGCCCCCTATCTGAGCATCGCGCCAAGCTTGCCCTTGATCAACTTCTTGGGGGCGGATTATCCGGTCCTATGTGAAGGCTGGATTATCCGGCCTGGGGAGGAAAAACCGCCCCAGTTCGGATTTTTCGGGAGAAAATCCGTCCAAATACCGAGCGACGCGCCTTGGCTCCTTTTGCTCAAAAACTGGGGGCCGGATTATCCGGCTCATGCGACTGCCATATTATCCGGCCTAGGAAGGAAAAACCGCCCCAGTTCGGACTTTCCGGGAGAAAATCCGACCAGGTACTGAGCGACGCGCCTTGGATCCCTTTGGGCAATGAGGTAGGCCGGATTATCCGGCCCTTGGTGGGGCGGATTATCCGGCCCCCCTCAAAGCTTCCTGCACACTTAGCGCACATGAATAGTCTCCACAGTATTGTTATCTAACACGCAAAACATAGGAAAACATGAAATGTTCTTTCACCAGTGCTCTATTAAAAGGAGCACCTTAATTGCCAGTAGTTCCCTTGAGGCCCTGCTGCAAACGAGCTGGCAGGACAAAAGATGTTGTGCAAGTTCTCATTGCGAGTATGTATGACTATATATGGAACACATGCCTATGACTATTTAGTACTTGGATGCTTTATCTTATTTATCTGCAATTGCCCTATGTTCTGATTGCCATGTGAATTGTCTTGTCCATGCAACGCCCGTCCATCCATCCCTATGCCTACCGCGCTTTAATCCTACTGTTTACTGCAATTCTTACTACTGTCTTTACTTTTACTACTGCTATTACTTTACTATTGCTACTACAAAACTATTGCTACTGATAAACTGCTGTGAGCAAGATTGTTTCCAGGTGCAGCTGAATTGACAACTCAGTTGTTCAGGCTTATAAATATTCTTTGGCTCCCCTTGTGTCGAATCAATAAATTGGGTTTGACTTCCCTTGAAAATACTGCGATACACCCCCCTATACTTGTGGGTCATCAAGACTATTTTCTGGCGCCGTTGCTGGGGAGCATAGCTTTATTTATCAAGTCCACTTGGAATCACTATTGTTCGCTGTCATCCATCAATCATGGGTAAGTCTCGTGATGGCAAGGTTCCTATTTTACCATCCACTACAAGAAGAGGTATGGTTCTGAACACCTTTGTTGCTCTTGATTCACCATCTGTTATGAGTAAGTTCCTTACACCACCACATACACATGCTACAGACACTGCTACTACTGCTGAATCTAAAACTTCTGATACTTATGATGCTGCTTCTACTGTGCTTGATAAGAGTGGTTCATTAGGTCCCTTCCTAGATGCTACGATTGCTAGAACTATAGCTGGAAATACTGAAACTCCTAATGAAGACACTACTACACCTGTTAGTTCACCTGAGTCTAGAGAGAGCTATGATATTGAAGACGGTTATATTGAGAAGACCGATGAATTTATGAAAGAATGTCAAAACACCCATGATAGGAGTGCTGCTAAGAGTCTCCTTGAGAGGCGTACTATTAAACCCAAATTGTCTCCTAATGCTAAGTTTGCTGCGTCTCCCATAAACATTAAAGATAAAGATTATGATTTCTCTCTTGATCTATCCTATATAGCTATTGTTGAGAAAGAACCTTTTTGTGGGACTAAGAATGAAAGTGCGGTAGCACATATGACTGAGCTTTCTACCATGAGTGGCCTGTTTTCTGATGATATTAAGATGCGCACCTACTTTGTTGCTAAAATTTTCCCCTTTTCACTAAAAGGAGAAGCTAAAACTTGGTTTAGTAATTTACCTCCTGGATCTATTGATAGCCCTGATTGCTTGATTAGTACTTTCCTGCAAAAATATTTTCCTCCTAGTGCTAGACATGCTATTTTGCAGGAACTTTTTGATTTTAAACAGGAAGAAAAAGAGATATTGCCTGAATCATGGGCAAGGTTTTGTGCTTTGATTCATGCACAGGCTGGATGTCCATTACCTAAAAATGAGCTTCTTGATATATTTTATAATGGATTAACTGAAGAATCTAGGACATACCTGGATAGTTGTGCTAATTGTATTTTCAGGAATAAGACTCCCAAGGAAGCTGAGGAATTAATGGATAAAATAAGCAAGAACTATGAAGATTGGACTACTCCTGAACCAGCTATACCTGAAACAATTATACCTGAACCAGGTATACCGGCGCCAATACCATCATCTAAGAAGAGGGTAATTAAAGTTGCAGATGTCAAGAATTTACCTCCTGTAGAAGAATTATGTAAGCCAATTCCCCATTCATCCACTATTGAGGTACACTCTCTCCAACACTTTGATGAAGGTGATATCCCTTACTCTAAACCTCCTGATCAATGCTTAGAAGAATTCGATATTTTTATTGTTAAGCAAGATAATTTTAATAGAAGGGTGCAAAATCATCTAATGGAAAACTCTAGAGCTATTGTTGAGTTGAAGGATATTGTGGAAAGAACCTCTAGAGATATTGTTAAACATTTTCAAATGGTTCAAACTTAAATAGATCAATTTATTAAAGTGCAAAAAGACTTCTAGTTAATGCTGCTAAAGAAAAACATGCTTATGAAATTAGACCTAGAAGTGGTGCTGCTACTCAGGATCCTCTATATCCTGAGGGGCATCCCAAAAGAATTGAGCAGGATTCTCAACAAGCTGAAAATAGTGGTACTACTCGTAAGAAAATAAAAAAGAAACATAAAACTATTATAGAACCCTCTGAACCTGCTAAAGATCCTAATAGTATATCTGTCTCTGATGCTGAAACTGAAAGTGGTAATGAATAAAATGATGTTCCTGATAAAGAAAAAGTTGAAGAAGAACCTGAAGGGCACACTAAGAATACTAAATACACTAAAGAATATTTTGTTGCTAAGAAACATGGTAGTGAAAGAGAGCCTTGGGTCCAAAAACCTATGCCTTTCCCCGATAAGAAAAACAAGTCAAAGGAAGATGAACACTATAATAAGTTTTGTGAGTGGATGAAGCCTTTATTCTTGAAAATTCCTTTAACTGATGCTATTAAATTGCCTCCCTATTCAAAGTATATGAAGGATATTGTCTTGAATAAAAGGAAGATCCCTAATGAAGAAATCTCTACTTTGCTTGCTAATTATTACTTTAATGGTAAGGTTCCAAAGAAACTTGGAGACCCAGGGATTCCAACTATCCCTTGCTCTATTAAAAATATTTATGTTAGAACTGCTTTGTGTGATTTGGGAGCAGGAGTTAGTGTTATGCCTTTTTCTCTCTATAAGAGACTTCAACTGGAAAAACTAATACCAACTGATATATCTTTGAAAATGGCTGATAAATCTACCACTATTCTTGTTGGTATATGTGAGGATGTACCTGTTCAAGTGGCTCATAATTGCTTGATATTAACTGATTTTGTTGTGCTTGAAATGCCTAAAGATGATAATATGTCTATTATTCTTGGGAGACCTTTTCTTAATACTGCAGGAGCTGTTATTAATTGTAATCAAGGAAAGGTGACCTTCAATGTTAATGACAAGGAACATACTGTCTATTTCCCCAAGAAGATTGATAGGACTTATGGTTTGAATTCAATTGAACATGTTGATGGCATTCAAGTTGGAGAAATATATTGTCCCATACCAAGAGAAAATTTTGAAACTATTATGATTGGGACCATTGCTATCAAAGTTGAGGTAACATAATCATTAGTGGAATACAAAGTTTTGTTTCATATAAAATTGTTTTGGTAACAAGACCTGATCAACCTTGTTAACAAAAGGATTTCATTGAACAAAACAATGTTTTCACCATGATTATCTCCGTTTACTTCTATTCCATCCATTTTAGTTTTTGCTTTCGTTTAGTTTTCTTTTCTACTGTTAGTTGCTTGCATGTTGCAGTGTCTTAGAGCTTCTAAAGTTCTAGCCTTGTTTTGTCTTTGCATCATTCCAGAAACTTTTTTCTGTCAGAAAATCATTCTTCTATACCTGAAAATTGCTCAAAAATAAAGTGTCTCAAAAAATTCTAGAAAATTCATATTAAATTTTTACGTGAAAAAAGGGGCAGAGAAGTGCCTGGAAGGTACCAGGCAGGCACACCCCCTGGTGGCGCGGCCAGCCCAGGGGCGCGCCTAGCCATGGTGTGGGCCACCCCTGTCCCTCCACTCACTCTCTCACTTGCCACTTTATTCTCTCTCCCGAGAAAACATCAGTTCATTGATCGAAATCGTGTTCTTGCTGTTCTTGCCCTTGATTTTTCGATCTCCTTGCTCAGCCCATCTTTGCTGCTGAAATTTGGAGCATTTGTTCTCCGGTATGTGACTCCTTGGCTTGTCCAAGTAGATTTGTGTTTAGTGGTTTATATCCTTGAGTATTTTGCTGCTGTAGGTGACAGGTTATGAGAGCTTGTAAGCTTGTTCAATGCTCAGAGATATAGTTTTGATGCATGTTTAGGCCTCTACAAGTCCCTATGAGTAGTGCCCTTCATTATATATTCACTTTGCAATAACTTGTTTAATAGATGTTTAAATTTCAGAATAGAAGATGAATGAGCATCAACTCAACCAACATGAACTGAGGGTGCCTAAGGTTATGAAGGTTCACCGAGAGGAGGAAGTTTTTCCTTCCATCTACCCATGCTCGGAATTCATGAGGGTTGCAGGTATTTCCCAAGACTTCCATACTTTGGTTGCTAATGCAGGATTGGAGTACTTTTTTGAAGATGAACCTTGTCAATTTGTGAAACTAACGATGTCCTTTGTGCAGGACTTTCAATTTAGGTACTCTTTGCATAACCCCATGGTCCACTACAAAATTTACAATATAGCTGTCGACCTTTCTCTCGATGACTTTTGTGCAGCTATTAAGGTACCTCAGTGGGGATCATGTGGAAGGATTAAAGAGCGACCTGCACCACTCGTGGACTTGTATGCAGAGATTTGCCAAGGGAGCAGCTTCTCGAAGGAGAGCGGGAAAATCCGTAACATTCATCTCCCCTCTATTCGATACTTTGCTTACTTTATTGCCAAGTGTGTTCTTGCTAGGAAAACTGCCAATAAGTTATCTTCGTATGATCTAGCATTCATCTCTGCTGCTCTTAAACGAGATAGGACTTATAACTTGGGTGCCTTGATAGCCTTCCGTCTTGCTGCTAACCGCGAGAAATGTGGAATTTGTGGAGGCCTCATTGCTTCTCGTTTATTAGCGTTGCATGGTTTAGTGCCCCATCATCTAGACCTACAGTTTCCCATAGAAAGGCTTGATTTTAATTCCATGATACAGCATAGATTTGTTTCTTCTTAGGCTAATCTGAGTGAGTTGTCTTATGAAATAACCTTTCTCAAGGCTGGGTGGAGAACGAGCAAGTCCGAGCGAGTTGTTCTTTTGTCTGCACCTGTTTTGTTTAACCTTGATAACAAGGTAGGATGGTCCCTCACAGAGGAGGAGCTTGATACGTACTCCCTCCGTTTCAAAATATAAGACGTTTTAGGTTTGTGAAGAGAATGTATCTAGACATGTTTTAGTGTGTAGATTCACTCTAAACATGAGTGAACCTATATACTAAAAGTAGTCTAGATACATTTGCTTCACAAAGCTAAAACATCTTATATTTTAAAACGGAGGGAGTACTTGGGAGAGCTCTCCCAACAGGAGCAGGATACTAGAAGGGAGGTCAGAGATGATTCGGTCCAACCATCGAATGAGGGGGAGTCTTCATATCAGCGGCCTACCTATGATTGGGGAGCTTCTTCTTCTTCCCAAGGGCCTAACTACGATCATTCTTACAATCACCCGCCTGCTTGGAACCCTTACTCGTATTTGGATTGATACCCACTTAGGCCAAAAGCCTAAGCTTGGGGGGAGGTACACCAACATCGCATCATTTGCATCGGTACTTTGTATATTCATGTTTCGCTCTCCTTTTAGTTTTCGTTCTTTCTTTGCTTTTGCTTTCTAAACACAAAAAGACCAAAAATGTTTTTGTTGTTTCTCTTTGTTTGCTTCTTCTTATTTTTGCCTTGGTTTGTTTTTCCCTTTTTGCTTTGTTTGAACTATTCGAAAAACCCAAAAAGATTTTGCTTTGCTTGTCCTTCCTTTTTGGTTGTTGCTTTAAAAATCGAAAACACCAAAAATATTTGTTGTTCTTCTTTGGTTTTGTGAAGTTTGTTGCAGGGTTCAGCAGTCCTCAGTGGAATTTGGTTTCATGTTATTATTCAAGCCACGCAAGTGAAGGGCAATAATGAGGATTAATGACAACTTGAGGTGTGGTAAGAGGCTGGTAACGAACTCTATTTGTTTTCATTTTTGTACATATACTCATGATTGTGGGCATGCTTAGTCTATTCATGTGGGGAGTATGTTATTATGGATGCTTAGTAGTTCTTGCTTGCTTATGATTAGCCCCAGCTCGCTAATAATTTGTAGCATGTCATATGAATGTTTGTTTGCATTGCTCTATTCATAATTTGGTACGACACTGTGGTATCTCCCTCTAAGTGTTTCACTTGAATTGACTTGGCACATGCTCACGCATGCATATGGCTGAATCAACAATCAGTTAAGCCTCGATGAATTATTTTGCCTCGGGGGTTTTGATTCACTTTCATGCCATGATTAGTCCTTTATTGTTGCAAGCATGATTATGACAATTACTGCTCTCTCGTTTGTCGCCCCCTTACTATTGCTAGCCTTCACTTGCACTGAGTATAAGTTTTACTCGTTTTTCCAACTCCCTAAAACCAATATTGCCAAAAGTGTCCACCATACCTACCTATTAGCATTATTTGTTGTTCCGTGCATATTTAGTTTGCCTTGTTTTCTTCCGAATAAAATGTTTGCTTGTTATGAGAAAGTTAGTTAGTAAAGCTCTCACGAACTTGATGGCACACTTTACTTTCTTGCACTTATTAATCTTGAACCATTGCGTCCATCTTTGTTGCGTATATGCTTGCGCTTTATGAGTTGAAGTTAGCAGAACCATGTATCATGGGGAACGCTTCCAACATTTCACGGGCACTTTGTACCCCGTTGATATCATGATTCTTTTGCTTATGGATCCCGGCGGTGTGAAATAAAAGGGGAACTTGTAAGATCATGGAGTTTGTGTATGTGTTAGAGAAACGCCTGGGCCACTAGCCTAAGCCATGCATAATCATTGTGGAAACTTGCAGCATAACCATAATGAGCATTCTATGGAGCATTTTCAATAAAAACCTATGCAATTAGCAAATAAAAAGATCACTGAGATGCAGCATATCCTGTATCATGTGCAAGGGGTACCCTATTGGCGGTTCTCTATGATACATATGTACTCACAATGACAAGAGATTACTTGTGACTGAAGTTGAGTAGCATGAGGTCCGATACTCGTAAGTAAGGGGCATGAGACTTTAGTTTATAACTTGTCAAGCATATCCTGTTAGTTGTGTCACTTTAACCTTAACCATTTAAAGATGCTTATGATAGGGGTAATGAGAGCTCAAAGCTAACGAGTACCATACTTTCAGCATTTGGAAGCCTTTCAAAATATTCAAAACCTTTTTCATTTCCTTATTGAGTCACCACCTATTCTATGAGCACTTGCTTGATAGCATAGTTGTCATTCTTAGTGTAATATGCTTGTCTCAAAACTTGATTATTTGTGTTATGACTTTGATGCTTGTATCTTTGATATCTTTACTTCTAGTCTTCACCAGAACTTCAGAGGTCCCTTGGCATTCACAATCAAAGGCAAGCGAGATACCACTCTATCATACCTTGTTATGAGCATTGTAATGTTGCTTATGTTTATGTTTCATGCTACTTATTATTTTTGAGTTGGAATCTCTTCATAGCTTGCATTGCCTATTAAGTAAACTTAGTTGCATACTCTTATTATGAATTGTCTAAGTAGTTGATCATATGCTGAGAATATATACATCATATGAAGCAAATGTGTTCGTGAAAGTTTCTTTTATCGCACTCAGTTTTCAACTGAATTGCTTAAGGACAAGCAATAAGCTAAGATTGGGGGGAGTTGATACGTCCAAAACATATCTACTTTCCTGAACACTTTTGCTATTATTTTCCTTTAAACTTGTGTGAATTGGATACAACTAACACGAACTGGCGTTGTTTTCAGCAGAATTACTTTGGTGTCTAGTTTTTGTGTAGAAAATCAACTATCAGGAAAAATCCCAGAAAATATGCCAAAAATCCTATTTACCGTAAGACTCACGAGCGAGAATATGACACGGATGAGCTAGTCGAGGCCACACCACTGGCCTTGGGCTAGGCTGGCTGCGCCGAGGTGGTCCGCCGCCCAGACACCCAGTCTCCCTCTTCGCCTATAAGTTGCCTTATAACCTAAAAACTCAGGGGGGTTCGACGTTTTTCCAGAAAGAGTTCCGCTCCGCCGCCACCACCAGAGTCCACGATTCGGAACTAGAAACTCCATTCTAGCACCCTGCTGGGACGGGGAATTAGAGGAGATCATCGCCATCACCATCACCATTGCTTCTCCATCAACCATCCATGTTTCCCCCATCTATGAGTGAGTAATCCCCTGCTGTAGGCTATGGGGATGGTGGGGATTAGATGAGTTCGTTCATGTAATGGCATCAGATTGTTAGGGCATGGTGCCTAGTATCTTCTATTAGTGCTTTTTGACTTTGTTGCGACTTGTTATGCTTAATGCTTGTTACTAGGGCCCGAGTGCCATGATTTCAGATCTGAACATGTTATTGATTCATGATGATAGTATTGTTTATGGTCTTACCTGCAAGTTGTATACACACGTTGTTGTCCGAAACCAATGGCCCCGAAGTGACAGAAATCGGTATAACCGGAGGGAATGGCTTTGATGTGAGGATCACATGTGTTCACGGAGTGTTAATGCTTTGCTCTGGTGCTCTATTAAAAGGAGCACCTTAATTGCCAGTAGTTCCCTTGAGGCCCCGCTGCAAACGGGCTGGCAGGACAAAAGATGTTGTGCAAGTTCTCATTGCGAGCACGTATGACTATATATGGAACACATGCCTATGATTATTTAGTACTTGGATGCTTTATCTTATTTATCTACAAATGCCCTATGTTCTGATTGCCATGCAACACCCGTCGATCCATCCCTATGCCTACCGCGCTTTAATCCTACTGTTTACTGCAATTCTTACTACTGTCTTTACTTTTACTACTGCTATTACTTTACTATTGCTACTACAAAACTGTTGCTACTGATAAACTGTTGTGAGCAAGATTGTTTCTAGGTGCAGCTGAATTGACAACTAAGTTGTTAAGGCTTATAAATATTATTTGGCTCCCCTTGTGTCGAATCAATAAATTGGGTTTCACTTCCCTCGAAAATACTGCGATACACCCCCTATACTTATGGGGCATCAATGGCTTACACCCACTGTATGCGAACATAGATATGTCTGACACCCATGCCTGTACCATGGATCGCCTCATACCGAAGAACTTTCTTGGTGGTGCACACTAAGGGGGAACACAATCGTTGGTAATTTTAACAGGGATCATCTTATTAGGCTACCGTCGAGTATCTAATACTAGCACACAATAATATATACAAACAATAACATTGAATGTAAATGCGATGTGATATGGTCCTTCACATCGTGCTCTCCATCTGTCGTCACCGGATTCCGGCGCCAGGGTTCCGGCGCCGTAGTCACCAGGGTACCGGTGTCTTTCCAGCGTGGTAGTCCGTCACCTCCGTGACTATCTACTACTACGTAACATAAGGTAATCACTTTACCTTTGCCACAACCATATCACAAAGCAACGTCCCCCTGCAAAACAAAGTTAGACGCCTCTACTTTATCTTTGCATGTTTTACGTGGCTGAATGGGCTTTCGCACAAGAACTGTTCTTACCTACGAACTTTCAGCACAATGCTGATCAAGTAGTTGTCTCTACTACACCCCTTTAGGGGCCCTCCGTTGCAAATGGCATCCAACTAATGCAAGAGAGACAAACACCCCCCTAAGCCACTTTATACTGTACAAGCCGTATGTCAAGGGTGGACCAGTCTCGCGAATGAACGCGTAAAGTCGGTTGGGGGGCGCTTCATCAAGCATTACTGCGGTATACACAAGTACACATGGGAGGGTAACAACTAAAAGATCAACGCCCACACGCTACATCTCATGTGTTCTACCTGTACTAGCATTACTAAGCATAGATCTAGCTCTGATACCACTGTAGGGGTTCCGCGCATGAAAACAATAAATTTTACCCTACGCCCCTGAACCCCTGATGTTGCCAGGACCTATCTATTAGTAATATAGTAACGGGAGGGGCTTTTCATGAACTTACCCTTGAAGACCAAAAAGCATTGTCAATGCTCAGGAGAGCGTGGTTGATGTAGATGAGCCGAAGCCAACCTCAAGGTCGTGATGAAGTCCTTGTGCTCCTTTGGATCCAACGACTTGAGTGCCTCAACTGCGACACCTCGCGGGGAGTTACACATGTCCGGTGCCTGGCGATGACTCTCGCTTTCCCGATCTAGCAGCAGTTGCGGAAGTAGAGCTCTTGGATCCGAATCCCGCAGCGCGACGGTGCTCCGCGGTGAAACTGTATCCTATTTGTGTAGTACGAACTTGGGACCACAATCACGAGAGAGAGAGATAGAGGGAGAGAGAGAAAATATCAATTGGAGGTCCTCCCAAAAGTGAGAAGACCTTTATTGATTATTGGGTGTATTTATCTGGCCAAATACCCCCACTATATATAGGGGGAGGGTAGGTACTACCTCCCTCAAAGTCCTGGGGTGGGACTAAAGGAGAGGAGGGGGAGGGGAGACCGCCGGCCAGCCCTAGTGGGCCCTGCGTGGGGGGGCTTGGCTCAGCCGGCCAACCCCCTTGCCCCTTCTCCCTCTCTCCTTTCCCTAATGGGCCCTCTCCCCTCCGGGAATTGGTCCATTAAGCCTTTTGACCTTTTAAATTGATTTTCTCTTTATTAAATAATTATGAATAAATGATTAAATCAATATTTAACATTCATTCACATATTATTCAACTTCTGTGGTTATGGAACACTTCCACCTCCACTCCGGACATCCTCCGGACTTACCAAAACCCTTCCGGTTTTCTCTCTACTATTCTTTGGTGATTCTACCGATCCTATAAACACTCTCTAAGAATCATCAAGCCCTTAAGCGTGATACCCCACGGTTCAGGAACACTCCAGACATGGTCGGGACACTCCTGCACCAAAGATCGACAAAGGGACATGGATGGCCATGTGACCCCTATGCGTTCCACGAAGATCTTTCGTCGTTTGAACCGGGACAGTCGTGTCTTATTCCCTTTGTCTCTCGATACTTGCATTGCCCGAGATCTGATCAATGACATCACCATGTCGTGTTCAATCTCGTTACCGAATAATGCTACTTGACTCGTTCCGACAAGTGATATCCCTATGATCAAATCACATGCTGCGCAGCTATTGGATAGAACCTCTCCGAGTGGGCCCTTGAGTATCTTCCCGTCACATGGACGGACAAATCCCACTCTTGACCTATATTGCCTCTACGGTTTCCTTCGAGTACCTGAACACACCTTTATAACAACTGTATTACCAAGTGGTGCTTGTGAAGGGGTTCCGCGTATAAAAACAATAAAATTTTACCCTACGCCCCTGAACCCCTAATGTCGCCAGGACCTATCTATTAGTAATACAGTAACGGGAGGGGATTTTTGCGAACTTACCCTTGAAGACCAAAAAGCATTGTCAATGCTCAGGAGAGCGTGGTTGATGTAGACGAGCCGAAGCCAACCTCAAGGTCGTGATGAAGTCCTTGCGCTCCTTCTGGCTCCAATGAATTGAGTGCCTCAAGTGCAACACCTCACGGGGAGTTACACACGTCTGGTGCCTAACGATGACTCCCACTTCCCCGATCCAACAACAGTTGTGGAAGTAGAGCTCTCGGATCCGAATCCCGTAGCTCGACGGCGCTCCGCGGTGAAGACGTCTCTCGCTCGCGCAGTCCAGACTTGGGACCACGGTCATGAGAGAGAGAGGGAGAGAGAGAAAATATCAATTAGAGGTCCTGCGAAAAGTGGGAAGACCTTTATTTATTATTGGTGTATTTATCTTGGCCAAATACCCCACTATATATAGGGGGAGGGGAGGTGCTACCTCCCTCAAAGTCCCGAGGTGGGACTAAAGGAGAGGAGGGGGAGGGGGAGGCGCCACCGGCCACACCCTCATGGGCCCCACGTGGGGGGCTGGCCCAATAGGGCCGCCGGCCACCCCAAGGCCCCTTCTCCCTCTTGCCTTTCCCTAGTGGGCCCTCTCCCCTCCGGGAATTGGCCCATTAAGCCTTTGACCATTAAATTGATTTTTATCTTTATTAAATAATTATGAATAAATGATTAAATCAATATTTAACATTCATTCACACATTATTCAACCTCCGTGGCCATGGAACACCTTCCACCTCCACTCCGGACATCCTTCGGACTTACCAAAACCCTTCCGGTTTTCTCCCTTCTTTTCTTCGGTGATTCTACCGATCCTATAAACACTCTCTAAGCATCATCAAGCCCTTAAGAGTGATACCCCACGGTTCGGGAACACTCCAGACATGGTGGGGACACTCCCGCACCAATGATAGACAGAGGGACCTGGATGGCCATGTGACCCCTATGCGTTCCACGAAGATCTTTTGTCGTTTGAACCGGGACAGTCGTGTCTTATTCCCTTTGTCTCTTGATACTTGCATTGCCCGAGATCTGATCAATGACATTACCATGTAGTGTTCAATCTCGTTACTGAACAATGCTACTTGACTCGTTCCAACAAGTGATATCCCCGTGATCAAATCACACGCTGCGCAGCTTTTGGATATAACCTCTCCGAGTGGGCCCTTGAGTATCTTCCCGTCACATGGACGGACAAATCCCGCTCTTGACATATATTGCCTCTACGGTTTCCTCCGAATACCTGAACACACCTTTATAACCACCGTTTTACCAGATGGTGTTTGACGCTATCTAAGCACTCTCAGGAGACAGTGATTGATATAGCCTCACGGTCTAGGGAATAGTCTACGAGGATCCTTTTTCTAATCATCGTAACTTGAACTTCATGACATGATCTGGTCACAATGTTTAGCTTGGGTATTGGTTCATCATCTCATTCACAGAATGAGATGACTCCATTTCCAACTAGCATGAATGCCACATGATCAGGAAACATGATCATCTGTTGACCAATGAACCAGTGACTAGAGTTTCACTGGGAACCCCTGGTTTGTTTGTATATCACACGTGTATTGATGTTTCCACTCAATACAGTTATAGCATGATATAAAACTTAATCATAAACTATATGAAATATGATAATAGTCCTTACTACTATTTGACTCTAGGGCATATTTCCAACAGTCTCCCACTTGCACTAGAGTACAAATACACTAGCTGCATTTGTTCTCAATCATTGGAACCATATAACCAGTACCCTAAACATGCTTGCTCATGGAAGAGGTTGAGTCTTGGGTCTCTACTTTACACTCCCAAATCCTTTGCAACTTATTAATGTCACTTTGATTGACATTAATACTTTATCATCACATGATAGCAGCTGTGTGTATGCATCGTCGCTATGGCAGCAGAACGAGGCCTGATTCCAGGAGCCTATAGTAACGTTAGATCAACCTCGAGGGCTTTCTCATGGGCACGGTGCCCTGGGACACATCATTCTACGTTAAAAGTGAACTAGCCCCGCCATAACTTTATACAACACTTTAGATGGTACCCTTATATTTTATTATTATAAATGTATTCATCGAAACACAAGTGCACTTTGTGCAACTTTCAATGTTTTGTTCACCACGCTTCCTACTTGACTTTAATTGGTATCTACAGAAGTTTCCAACATATTCCCTTATAACATAATCATTTATGCTTTAAGATATGTCATCCTTTATGAATTTGGAAAACATGTCTACAGTTCTCTATTAGACACTGTGGACAAACTTAGCTCAACGTTCTGTGATTCAAACTTAATCACTTTCAAACGTTCCTTATTTGGATCACATATTATGCTAAGTTATCATCATGGTTTAGAACCTATGTCTTAACATAGTGGATGGCGATCATCCTTTTCTTTGTTTCAACCATTGATGTTCAACTTAATACTATTCCTAATTTGAGTTATTAAGGACTAGCTCCTTAATTAACTTCTATTCTGAAACCCTTTCCAGAATCCTTTAAGGAATACTACATAATATCATAATACACCTATTATTAACTTCTACATCTTATAAATCATTATTTATAAGTATTTGTGCCTTTCATTCTTAACATACTTAAGAATTACTCATATAAGCTCCCACTCAAAATATGTTCCCACATATTTGAATTTGAGACTTATATTGCTCCCACTCAAAAATATGTCAATCACATATTGTTTCAGGAAGACTTTCATAGCTCCCACTCAATTTTATGAAAATTGCACATCCTCCCACTATTTTGAACAACTTCAAAATTCTTTGATCAAGTATCAAAGTTGGAGATTTATCATGAGATACTAGTACTGTTACTAGTTTTACATGCAGTAGACATTTAGCACATTTGAATTCATCAATGCTTGACAAATTGTGCTTTTGTCATTCACCCCTTTTTCCACTATGGATTTGCAGTCATTTGGGAAAATTCAAGTAACCCCTTTTACTTATGAGATTTAGCAACGAATTGCTTCCTAATCTCAAGGGAATTTTTCTTTTAGGACTTCTCATAATTCTAGTTTACCATTATTTCCTTAGTAGTTTGTAGGTATGTCATTTTCCAAAAATCATGACAAGTGATTCACAAATGTCTCCATACAAGATATGGATTACATTTTGAATCCTACTTCATATAGTGGAAACGCAAGTGGGGAAAACACAACAGTCAAAACCATTGATTCTTTCCTTCTATGAAGAGGATCGTTCAGGAACGTTGTCCGTTGCACTTCTCAACACTCTGATGCAGGGTTTTGAATCCCCATCGTGTTTTTCACTAATTTCCATTTGCTCCATAATTGAGAAACATCACTTAAAAGTGAGCTTTCTCAAGAATGTACCAAAATCCAAGCAATACGAATCTTGCTTTCCTTTTGGTTTCAGCTATGGGTTTCATATTCAAAGTTTCCAATGAATACACTACAAGGACTTATTCGCTATTGTTTTGGTTATATCGAATAACCCCAAAACTTTCACGAATTCAAATGGTTTACCAATTCGAATTGAGTGCTAACTATTTCTAAGCTGATGGTCTCTACATCTACACTACAAGGATTTATTTGGTGCCTTTCTATCCAACCCCTTTGACATCTAATATCATATTGTGATGCTTTGCATTTTGACGTTTCAAAACGCTTTGCATTCCACAATTTTCTTTTATGCCATTCTTATAAATTCGAATTTCATTACCAATGATCAAATCATAGTAATTTGATTCCCTTTTATATTTATACCCTTTGTTGATGAAACACTTTGATCAAATCAAATAGTTTCATATTCATGTTTCCTTTGGTAAACTACTTTACACATTTAAACAATCATATAATGATAATTACCATTTTCGTTAAAACCCAATACATCAAATATGTATTTACTTTTAACAATTCTTTAAACACTTTGTATTCAAGTAATACACGGTGTTCAAGTTATTTTGCCGAACTTAGGCATGATTCATATGTGGTAAGATATCGAATAACTTTCACATATTATCACATAACTTTGAATTTAAACAATGGTTTCATTCGTTTAATGAACATATCATTAAGTTGGGTATTTTTAAACAAGGCATTTTAATGTTTTACAAATGTTCATGAATTATCAATTAGTTTCAAACAACAAGGATAATTCACACGTAATCAAACAAGATATGATAGAAATCATTCATAAAAGTGGAACAACTATTTGTTACAAACTCATATGAATAACCGTCTCACGAAGTGTGAGACACACTAAAGAAGTTCACAATCTCTTGATTACAATAATCATCCTAAACACGAACTAAATGATAAATGTCGAGGGAGAGTGTCGTCGACCGTCATCATCATGCTTGCCATCAACACGCAACGTCACCTCCTCTCCAGCAAGCACCTCTCATGCAGAAGAACCTGTTTTCAGCAAAACAGATCAAGTATCAGATATACTTAACACTGCAAGTATGTTTGCAAGATTATAACATTTACAAAACTGTATATCAAATATATACCTTTGTCGTTGATGACTCCAGCGATGTTGCGTTCATCTACCACATTTCTGAAATGTGATATGAACTCGAGGAAATCTAGTGTTTCCGTGTCACCTCTCATAATGCAGATCCTGACTTGTGCTTGGAAGCTTGGTGGAAGCGACCGAAGCACAACTCCCATTGCAAATGAGCTTGAGAACCCGTTGTCCAAGTAGTATGCTAGACTCATGTACGCATCATAGATGCGCAATAAGTGCTCATCCATTGAGGATCCCTCCTCCATCTTTATGGAGAGGAAGTCCCCCATCAGCTCATACTCCCACATGCGCACTTGTTCCATGAAATGCAATCTCAAATGTGCCATGACCAATCGGGGCTTGAGACTTCCCACCCTTGGCCATAGCCCATCCTCCATTCCGAGGCGCATGGTCACTGATATGAATGTGGCCATCACACGACGATGATAACACAGATCCCGCTGCTCCTGGGTCTCATGAGAATAGGGTGGCTCCAAATACATCTCGTAGGTCATGTAGTCAGCTACATTGTTATTCCCAAGGAGATCAAACAAGCATACGACCCATGTAGAAAAGTTGGATCCATCTAACTTGAGCTTTTCTTCTTTTAACCAATCATCGATAGGAAATGTAATCTCAGGAAGAACCATTTTCTACATTTATAATTGCAAAAGGAATTTAGACTAAGTTTATAATTAAATGAGTTAATAATAACTCCACTCAGAAACGCCTATCCCCAAAAGGGTTCCTAGTGATAACACAACCCCTATCAGCCACATCTCCCCCGATCGTCACGGCCATCAATGTGGGTTCAAGGGTGGACGCTAAACGTCGGTCATATCATTCATGCGACTCGTGCTCGATCTTTCGACCATCCGTGTTCCGAGGCCACGCTTCTCTAGCGTGCTAGGCTCGCCAACTCAACCTTAGTGTATTCGCTGTGCAACATGGCTTACACCTACTGTATGCGAACGTAGATATGTCTGACACCAAGGCCTGTAACCCTGGATCGCCTCATACCGTAGAACTTTCTTGGTGGTGCACACTAAGGGGAAACACAATCCTTGGTAATTTTAACAGGGATCATCTTATTAGGCTACCGTCGAGTATCTAATACTAGCACACAATAAGACATACAAACAATAACATTGAATGTAAATGCTATGTGATATGGTCCTTCACGTCGTGATCTCCATCCGCCGTCACCGGGTTCCGGCGCCAGGGTTCCGGCGCCGTAGACACCAGGGTACCGGTGTCATTCTGGCGTGGTAGTGCGTCACCTCCGTGACTATCTACTACTACGTAACAAAAGGTAATTATTTTACCTTTGCCACAACCATATCACAGAGCAACCCCCCCTGCAAAACAAAGTTAGACGCTTCTACTTTATCTTTGCATGTTTTATGTGGCTGAATGGGCTTTCGCACAAGAACCGTTCTTACCTACGAACTCTCAGCACAACGTTGATCAAGTAGTTGTCTCTACTACACCCCTTTCGGGGCCCTCCGTTGCAAATGGTATACCAACTAATGCAAGAGAGACAGACACCCCCCTAAGCCACTTTATACGGTACAAGCCGTATGTCAAGCGTGGACCAGCCCCGTCGACAAGGGTGATCGAAGAGATCGACCGCACAGGACCCCCAAATTCCAGGGGCCCCCGATTAATTTTTACCTACAGCCCAGCCTAGTACTTCTTGTTTCCTTCGATCATGCGCATGTCCAGTACTCGTCGAGTCCATGCTAGAACGATCGCCTCGCTGCCCGGTCATTTGAGGATCCGATCGCGATCTTCACAATCCCTCGATGCCTTGGCCTCTAGCGCGTTCAGTTCAGCTCCCGTCTAGTCTTCTTTTTCCTCCTTGGCTCCTTGTGGTTGCCGGCAGATCGATCGATGGGGAGAGCACAATAGATCGACCAGCTAGCAATTGAGGTCTCTACTACAATCGCGTTGGGAGTACGTACATACGATTATCAGGGGCAGCATATCGATCTCTTGTGTGCTCTTTTAAGCCTAGCGTGACCAACAATTGCACATAACGATTCCCAAGAAAGTCATCCATTGTCGGTTGTTCGTGGTTCTTGTCGGCCCTAGCTTTTCTTGTTCACGAGTGTCCCGACTTCCGATTGGCGATCACGGCATATCAAGGTATGACCGCTGCAACTCATCTATTAATGTTGAATTTTTTTAATTATTTTGTTAATTTAGTAATTTGTTAGAATTACTAGTGCTATATTTACTTCTCTAGATGAATACTTGATATATTTTTGAACAATTTACGGAATAGCACATTCTAAAGCTATATAAGTAGACATGTGATGTAGTTTTACTACTAGTTATTATGTTTGAAAAAATTAGACCCCCATTTTAGAAGTCGCACCGGGACCTCTAAATCCTGGAGACGGGGCTGGCGTGGACCAGTCTCGTGAATGAACGCATAAAGTTGGTTGGGGGCCGCTTCATCAAGCATTACTGCGGTATACACAAGTACACGTGGGAGGGTAACAACTAAAAGATCAACGCCCACACGCTGCATCTCGTGTGTTCTATCCGTACTAGCATTAGTACGTATAGATCTAGCTCTGATACCACTGAAGGGGTTCCGCGTATGAAAACAATAAAATTTTACCCTACGCCCTTGAACCCCTGATGTTGCCAGGACCTATCTATTAGTAATACAGTAATAGGAGGGGCTTTTCGCGAACTTACCCTTGAAGACCGAAAAGCGTTGTCAACGCTCAGGAGAGCGTGGTTGATGTAGATGAGCCGAAGCCGACCTCAAGGTCGTGATGAAGCCCTTGCACTCCTTCTGGCTCCAACGACTTGAGTGCCTTAAGTGCGACACCTTGCGAAGAGTTACACACGTCCGGTGCCTAACGATAACTCCCGCTTACCCGATCCAGCAGCAGTTGCGGAAGTAGATCTCCTGGCTCCGAATCCCTTGACGGCAAGCGCTCATGGTGAAGATGTCTCTGCTAAGACAGTCGGACTTGGGACCACGGTCATGAGAGAGAGAGGGGGAGAGAGAAAATATCAATTAGAGGTCCTCCCAAAAGTGGGTAGACCTTTATTGATTATTGGTGTATTTATCTTGGCCAAATACCCCACTATATATAGGGGGAGGGGAGGTACTACCTCCCTCAAAGTCCCGAGGTGGGACTAAAGGAGAGGAGGGGATGGGGAGGCGCCGCCGGCCACCCCCTCATGGGCCCCACGTGGGGGGCTGGCCCAATAGGGGCGCCAGCCACCCCATGGCCCCTTCTCCCTCTTGTCTTTCCCTAATGGGCCCTCTTCCCTCCGGGAATTGGCCCATTAAGCCTTTGACCATTAAATTGATTTTTCTCTTTATTAAATAATTATGAATAAATGATTAAATCAATATTTAACATTCATTCACATATTATTCAACCTCCGTGGCCATGGAACACCTTCCACCTCCACTCCGGACATCCTCCGGACTTACCAAAACCCTTCCGGTTTTCTCCCTTCTTTTCTTCGGTGATTCTACCGATCCTATAAACACTCTCTAAGCATCATCAAGCCCTTAAGCGTGATACCCCACGGTTCGGGAACACTCTAGACATGGTCGGGACACTCCCTCACCAATGATCGACAGAGGGACCTGGATGGCCATGTGACCCCTGTGCGTTCCACGAAGATCTTTCGTCGTTTGAACCGGGACAGTCGTGTCTTATTCCCTTTGTCTCTTGATACTTGCATTGCCCGAGATCTGATCAATGACATTACCATGTCGTGTTCAATCTCGTTACTGAACAATGCTACTTGACTCGTTCCAACAAGTGATATCCCCGTGATAAAATCACACGTTGCGCAGCTTTTAGATATAACCTCTCTGAGTGGGCCCTTGAGTATCTTCCCGTCACATGGACGGACAAATACCGCTCTTGACATATATTGCCTCTACGGTTTCCTCCGAATACCTGAACATACCTTTATAACCACCATTTTACCAGATGGTGTTTGATGTTATCTAAGCATTCTCGAGAGACAATGATTGATATAGCCTCACGGTCTAAGGAATAGTCTACGAGGATCCTTTTTCTAATCATCGTAACTTGAACTTCGTGACATGATCTGGTCACGATGTTTAGCTTGGGTATTGGTTCATCATCTCATTCACAGAATGAGATGACTCCATTTCCAACTGGCATGAATGCGACATGATCAGGAAACATGATCATCTGTTGACCAATGAACCAGTGACTAGAGTTTCACTGCGAACCCCTGGTTTGTTTGTATATCACACGTGTATTGATGTTTCCACTCAATACAGTTATAGCATGATATAAAACTTAATCATAAACTATATGCAATATGATAATATTCCTTACTACTATTTGACTCTAGGGCATATTTCCAATAGCTTGATGCTATCTAAGCACTCTCGGGAGAAAGTGATTGATATAGCCGCATGGTCTAAGGAATAGTCTCTGAGGATCCATTTCTAATCATCGTAACTTGAACTTCATGACATGATTGGGTCATGATGTTTAGATTGGGTATTGGTAATTCATCTCATTCTCAGAATGCGTTGACTCCATTTCCAACTGGTATAAATACCACATGATCAGGAAACATGATCATCCCACGTGGTTGTTTCACTGGGAATCCCTGGTTGTTTGTATATCACACGTGTATTGATGTTTCCACTCAATACAGTTATAGCATGATATAAAAATTAATCATAAACTATATGAAATATGATAATAGTTGATGCAGCCCGTCATACGGATGCTTCTACATCTACACCAACAAGTCCCCCAAGTGGACCCATGACTCGTGCCCGAGCCAAACTCCTACAAGCTAAGGTGAACTCACTCCTCTCCTCATGCCAATTCGATATCTCCTTGGATGGCTTACTACTTCATACCTCTACTCTGTGCATCATCAGGTACGAACCCCCGCCGCGTCGACCCACGAGCCCTGAAGCTGCACCTGAGCTGAAGCTACCTGAGCCGGAGTGACCGCCCGGATCCAGCCGGAGTGTCCGGCCACCGAGTGTCCGGCGACTCGGCCGAGTGTCCGCCTGCCCGGACCCGGCGTGGACATTCAGAAGGTCAAATCGGACACTCCCCGGACACCACCCGGAGTGTCCGGCCACCCTGGACTGTCCGGCTGTTCCGACCTGCTGTCGTCTGCTTCAAGATGGGCTCGAGCCTAGCTGGGCCCTATGGCCCATGTACCCCTCTACTTCGCCCAGAACTCTACTTTAATGCCTGAATTACCCCTGAACTTGTGGATGGCCTATATATAGACCCCCACCTCCATTGTAAACCCTAGGCTTGATATTGGAATTAGTGGAAACCCCTTTATGGATCTATCTAATTCTTGCCTCATGCTCCTTGACTAAGGAGCACCAATATCCCCAAACCTCGTTGGAGTTTGCATCGTGCCTCCACGTTGTACAAGGCCTAGGCATCGGTGTCCCTTTGCCTAGACGTCAAGATCTCACCGAGTCTCCCATCTCTCCGTGTCGGTTCGAGAGAGAGTCCTCCGCCCGACGCCGATCCTAGGGATTGCGTCGGACCGGTCACCGCCGGCGTGAGCTATTGGTGTTTATCGTGGTTTTGCGTGTGTGTGTTCATCGTGTTCTTCGTGTGTGTTTTCGTCGTGTTCGTCCTTCCCTCCTTCCCCCGCACTCCACCCTCGATTTGAAAGGGAATCGTGAAAGATCGGGCCACCCTAGAGGTTTGCCCTCAACATATTGGTATCAAGAGCTTCGTTGCTCATGATTTCCCCCACAAATTTTTCTTCTATCCACCAAAAATTCAAAAATCCCCAAAAAACAGCCCATATTTGCCTTTGGATCGATCTCTTGATTTGGAGTGTTATTTGTGGTTTTGATCCGACGAAACCTTATCTAAGGAGTTGGTCCAGCTTTATCCTGCATTTCCCCAGCCTGATTTGGCCAGTTTCTCGCAGATTTGAGGCCCGAAGGCGAGGATTTCCGCTCAAGAACACGAGCAGGAAACCCGCGCTGGAGTGTCCGGCTCATACTGATCAGAGTGTCCGGCCCGACCAAAGTGTCCGGCCCGACCGGAGTGTCCGGCCGAAACAGACCGGAGTATCTGACCCTTACAGACCGGAGTGTCTGGTTGTAACGCCAGTTTTGATAGTTTTGCCTCATTTTTTTGCATTGGCTAATCTCCTTTGTTTGCCCGTGTCCCGTGTGCGTGTCAGTAACTACCAGCAAGCTTCCGCATCATCAACTTCCGCGCTCATCGACACCACGGACCACGAACATCATCCCGCACCACCGACGCTAAGTTCATCATCAAAGAAGGTATAACTTGCGTCACCTTGTTAACCCCCCATCTTCCTTTGTGTGTACCTATACCATGAGAGTGGCTCATCTTGTGTTTGCTTGAGCATTGTGCATTTGTCCTTGGATAGTGAGAGTGCAAGAGCAATAGCAAGTGTGACTAGGTAGCACCAAGGGAGAGCAAAAAAAAGATACAACGAAAAAGCAAAAGAAAAATAGTCTCCCATTGCCAAAGAGAGTCTCAAATCTTGTAAGCAAGAGAGAAATAAGAGCGCCCAAGGCAAGTGCACAAATCCATTGCTCACTTTTCCTTTTGCAAACGAGCCACGGTCTCTCCTTGCATTGGCACGACAACGAGCTTAGTCTTCGTTAGGACATTTGGTTTGCTCATTTTCATAGTCGTGTCAAACCCAACTTTCTCCACGTGTGTGTACATAGTCGTAGGTTCCCGTCACCCTTTTGAGTTGTTGACCTTCGCCTTTGACTTGAGTTTTGTTGGATTTTTACCACTTTTGACTATCCCTTTTCTTTTGGTTGGTTCTTTGGCTTTCCACAATCCTAACCTACCACCAACAAGCTTTTGAGAGTTAGTTCTTTCTTTAGTGTGAGTTTTCTTTGCAATTCCACTTTGCACGCTAATAGCTCTCACTTGTGGTTTCTAGTTTGGTGCAATCCCCAAGGTGAGGTACAAGGCTAACACCACCATATTCCACTTCCATATACAATACTTGTGTGTTTTGCATGATGGATAGGCACGGTGAGACGAGCCAACCACCCCCCCAAGAAGAAGATCAAGGTCCATACATGACGCGTGCAAGTCACTTCATCGTCCGCCAAGAGTTCCGTGAACGTTGCCAAGCACTTGAGACGCGACAAGATGAACAATTTGGCGAGACGCAAGCCGAGTTCAAGAACATCGACAACCGCTTCGACGGCCTCGAACGACAAATGCATGCAATGCATCACAACTTCAGCCACCAAAATGAAGCGCTCCAACGCTCCGTCGCCGAAACAAATGACAATCTTCGACGCCTCATCGACGGAATGAAAAGACCATGTTCACGCGCATCAAGCTCGGCAAGTTCTTCGCATTGTCATGCACCACTTCCACAAGATCTGCATCAAAGTGCTCAAAGACACAATGATGCCCCCGTGGTTGAAGATGGAATCTCTTCGAACTATGTACCTTCCCCATGGCACGCTGCAACATCAAGCTATGATGGTGACCTCTCTTCAAGGCCACGCGCAAGGCAAGAAGCACACCGTCATCACGCAAGGGCACTAGTGATCCAACAAGAGCAACCACAAGAGGAACCACAAGCGCAACCGCAAGTACAACCGCAAGTCTACCAACATCGACCGCGACACATACTTGACACAACAAGTGATGACTCCAATTTGGAGAATCAAGCTCGTCATCGACGTGAAGATCTCCAAGATCCTCATCCTCGTCATCAACGTCATGAACATCAACAACGACACCATGGTCATCACGCGCCGCCTCCTCCCCATCAACAAAACTTGGAGCGTCAAGTGATACAAGTTGAGCGACGCCCACCACGTCAAGAGGCTCATGACCATGTTCTTCGCCGTGAGGCCCAGGTGCCTAACCAACATCACCAACCAAGGAACGAGCCTCGTCTTCGTCATCAACCACATCAAGAGGCTCCACACCTTCGCCACCATGAGGCCCAAGCGCCTCAACCACGTCAACAACCGCGCCAAGAGCAAGAGCAAGCTCTTCAACAACAATATCAAGAGCAAGCTACGCAACAAGGACGCGAGAACCAAGTTCCACCTCCCCAACTACAAGATCATCAACAAGGTCACCAAGCTCGTCGCAATGACCGCAACGATGAAGAAACTTTTGGCAAGCTCAAGTTCACAATGCCCAAGTTCATCGGATCCAATGACCCCAAAGAATACCTCTCATGGGCACTCAAAGTCGACAAGATCTTCCGCATGCATAACTATAGCAACGAGAAGATGGTCGCCATGGCTTCGCTAGAGTTTGATGATTACGCCAACCTTTGGTGGGAACAAGTTCAAGTTGCTCGTGATGCAAGACAAGAACCGCCAATCACAACTTGGCATGACATGAAGGCTCACATGAGATCCCGGTTTGTCCCCGCGCACTACACGCGTGACCTCTTCAACAACCTTCAAGAACTTCGTCAAGGGACAAAGACCGTGGAAGAGTACTTCAAGGAAATGGAACTCAACTTGATTCGCGCCAACATTGATGAACGCATGGAGCAAACAATGGCACGTTTCCTTATTGGCTTGAATCACCCAACCAAGCGCATCGTCGAGTTCCAAACATACAACACAATGGTTGAACTTGTGCACATAGCAACAAAGGCTGAACGTCAAGTGCAAGAGGACATCAAGTACAACAAGCCCAAGACGTACTTCACCTACAAGCAAGCTTCAACCGCTACACCAACAACTTTCAATGGTAGCTCCTCAAGTAGCTCCAAGACTTCCTTCAAGCCCACACTTCCTCAAGGAAAACTGCCCCCAAGTGGCAAGCAAGCAAAGAGTGATACACCTTTCAACGGTGAATGCTACAAGTGTGGAGGTAAAGGACACAAGTCGTACGAATGTGGAAACAAGAAAGTCTTGTTCATTCACGACAATGGTGATGAAGAGTACTTGAGTGAAGATGAGTTTTATGCCCGTGCCAAGGAAGCAATGGCAAGGCAACGAGTGGAAGATGATCAAGAACTCCTCATGTGTGAACATGACGCAAGTGTTGGGTCCACAACATAGAAAACAAAAAAATTCCTACGGTGTGAACTACATGCCAAGATCTATCTACTAGGTACAAAGCAACGGGTGGACATACATCCAACGAGAACTTACCCTCGAAGACAACGAGCTTTGTTAACGAGTAGGAACTCGTGGTTGATGTAGTCGTACACTTGCCGATCTCAAGATCGTGATGAAGTCCAGCAGGTCCGGCTCCAGCACGTCCATCAGATCCAGCTCCAGCACCACCAAGTCCAGCACCGCAAAGCAGCGGTGCATCCGTGATCGCACACACGTCCGGTACCCTGAAAACCTCCGTCCCTTGCTCCAGCAAAGCAGAGGAAGCATCAACTCCTTTCCAGATAAAGCCACCGGGAACATGTATCTCGCTAATCCGAGACCATGGGGAATAATACTAGAGGGGGAGAGAGATCCTTCACAAGGAGGTGTGTGTGAGAAGTGAGGAGGGGGTGGCCTTTTATAGGAGGAGGGGGTGCCCCTCCTTCATGGACGGCGCATGGAGGAGGTGACTCTTCACCTCCTCCATTCATGTGGTGGTAACTCCCTCCACATAAATTTGCCCCTTCACATTCTCGTTTAAAGTCTCCACTTTAAATGCATTAAATTTCTCCAAATTTAATGCTCTATCATTTAATAAAACTCTTTTATTATTTTTACTCAGAATTTTGTTAATTACTTTAATTAACAAACATTCACATAAAACCCCCTGCAACATTTCAATATTACATGCAGAACCAATTTCAGCAATTTCACCTGAAACAGTTTCGATGTCTATTGAAATAATTCCAGCGCTTTCTTAAATCTTTATCTGAAACATATTTGCTCCAAATGGTGTCGGTATCCCTTAAGTGTGTCACCCTATGGTTCGCGAATAATGCAGACATGATCGAGACCCCTCTCCGATCAATAATCAGCAGCGGGACCTGGAGATCCATACTGACTCCTACATATTCAACGATGACTTCTGTGATTGTGAGAACCTTTAACGCTAGTAACTAAATCCCTTTGTCCCACGATATATTACATGTCCGAGATTCGATCATCGGTATCTCCATACCTAGTTTGATCTCGCTATCGATCGACATGCACTCTTTTCTCGTTCCCGTGATATAACATTCTAGTGATCACATCACTTGCTTGCAAGCTATTTCAATGTGATATCACCGAGAGGGCCTAGAGTATATCTATCCGTCATCGGGATGGACAGATCCCACTCTTGATCCATGAGCCTCAACATAACACCTTCGTAGCACTGAACCCACCTTTATAGTCACCCTGTTACGGTGTGATGTTTGATGTTATCAAGATACTCTTCCGGTGTTAGCAATTAACATGATCTCATGGTCTAAGGATAAATATTACTTCGTATGATGTTATAGCAATATAAACATAATGACTTTGATCGTAATGCTATACTTCGGATGAATGTTCATCACATCATTCCACCAATGGTGTGACCTTGTTATTAACAACATCCAATGTCTATGATCAGGAAACCTTGATCATCTTGTTAATCAACAAGCTAGTCTATAAGAGAGGCATAACTAGGAACCCTTTTGTTTATTAAACACACATGTATTGATGTTTCCGATCAATACAATTATAGCATGCAAAATAAACATTTATCATAAACATGGAATAAGATAATAACCACTTTATTATTGCCTCTCGGGCATATTCCTTGATCTCCACTTGCACTAGAGTCAATAATCTAGTTTGAAAAACTTTGCGTATTGAACACCTATGGCTTTCTGGTGCTGCATATACGCTATTGCTAGTGGTTAACATAATCTCCGGATCTGACAGTTTCAGGTCCATGTGTATTTGCATGTCTTTGCGTCTCTACGCATCACTCATTCTCAAATGAGATGGCATTGTATAAATTTGGTCCTCTGGTGAGACCTTTAGTTCGTTCGGGTTAAAATATGTTGATATTATTGTCACACAATATATCTTCATAGTATTAGCCCACTTTGAACCACACCTAGTTTGATAACAAACTACTTAACACAAATGCCCTCCTATGCTGCTACTATAGCAGTCATATACTTAGCCTTTTGTTGTAGTATCCGTCACAATATCTCAACTTTGGAACTCATCCAAATCCATCATGGAACATCCTTTCCATTACATTGTGCAACCCATAGTCTAAATTGAGATAAATTTAATTTGTATCTTGTGACAAAACTAGTATCAACATAACACTTTACAATGAACTACCTTTAACTATTTGTCACTTATACATTATATATTCTTAGTTCTTCCAAAGCTCATAAGAATATCTTTACTATTGTCCAATGATCATCTTATGAATCATTCTGGTATATGCTCATAACATTTAGAACATAGGACATTCTGGATATATACATATCATGGTATAATCGATCAGAATCTTCATGTAATTTTACTCACCAAGTGTTGAAACACTTGAATCTGAATACAATCCTTTCCATGCAGCAAGAACCTTTCTTGTTGTTTCCATATTGAAACCTTTCAATATCTCATATATGTATGTCTGGCACAACCATATTAGCGCCTTAATCTATCCATATAGATATTGATGCCTAATATTCCTGGTTTGCCCAAGTCTTTCATCAAAATCTTATTTTAATGAAATTCTTAACTTGTGTCAATTCAAGATACATCATTTCCAATCAACAATATGTCCTCTACATAATGTATTATAAATATGTCTCAGCGCTCCCACTTAATTTCTTGCAAATGCAAGCATCTTCATCATCTCCGATGAATTTAAACTCTTTTAACAGTTTCATCATGGTGAAGATTCCAACTCCCCTATGCTTACTTCAACTATTGAAGTTTACATGCCCTTTTAGTTCCCTTTGAATTAACAAAACCCTTCGGACCATGTCATGTACATGTCCTAGGTTACCGTTATATTAGAAGAACCTTGTTTTGTTTATTCAACTACCATATACCAAATTATATGTAGTGGTTGCTACATTAATCCGTCAAGACTATATATCGCTATGAAAGATCAAATCTTGTCATAGTCAACTCCTTGAACATTGTCGTAAACTTCTTTCCGACATGTCGGCTATTTCATAGATGTTAAACATCCATGTCTTATTTCTTTATAGATCCAAACATGACCGATAGGCTTCACGCCTTTCCGGAGGGTCTTCCAAGTTCAGAAACTTGTTTTCTCGTGTATGGATACTATCACGGATTCTATGACTTCTAGTCATTTTATGGAGTCAGGGCCCATCATCGCTTCTTTGCATGTAGTCGGTTCATCATTGTCAAAACAATAACGACTTGCTTATCAAATCTTACTATTTGATTCTTACCGACCCACACGGTTCTATAGGAACTCTAATCTCCGAGATCACACCTTTTGTAATCACGAGAGCCATGAGCATTGTGGCCGCCAAGGACACTTTCGGTGACTGCGCTACTTAGCACATATAGCTAAGGTTCAACAATCTTATCAAAGTTCTATTGTCCTCCCACTTAACTTTTCATGAAAAATTCCTTCTCAAGAAACTTGACGTTCTAAGCAACAAACTCTTTTGTCCTCGGTGTTATGGAGGAATTCCCAAAAGGCCTTGGCCCCATCCCATGTGGAGAATGCCCCCCTTATGGCACGGCTTAGTCTGTTATTTTATTTTGTCAGAGTGGATTCAGACCGCCACTTCTCTGAAATCATGGTTCTTGCCTCCCTCTCTCCTCCCTCCTTGGAGCTCGTCCATTCGTTGGGTGATCCCTTGCTCTCACGTTCGAGTGTTTGCTCGTCGTTTAGGCCGGTGAGTTACATTTTTGCTCATTGCAGTCGCCTCCGGGGTTATTCTTCTTTGGGATAACCTACAGAGACGTGCTTATCCGACTTTTGTTGTAAACATTTTACTTATGCATAGCATACCAAAATTTAAGAAAAGACAATTCGGGTTTTATCCGAAACCATAACTCATATGGTGTCATTTCAATGGATCACGATGGTCCTCTTTTCAGTGTAAAAGCGGTAGTCTCTAAAGCTTCAATCCTTAAAACATAATGGCAGCTTTATAAATGACACCCTTGATCTTACCATGTCAAACATGGTTTGATTTTATCTCTCGAGTATGCCATACTCCTATGGTTTATCGGGAAACACAAATCATGGAACAATTCCTCAAGTCTTAGGTGTTTTTGCTAAACATGTAACTCAAATATCTTCCTTTATGATCGAATCATAAACTCTTTATTTTCTTGTTACAATGATTTTCCACTTCATCTTGAAAGTCTTTGAACAATTTTTAAATGTTTCATACTTCTTCCTTATTAAGTAAATATACAGATATATTCACTCAAATTTTCGGAGAAAGCATATGAAGCAAAAAGATCCATCGCATATGGCTACACATAATGGACTATGCACATCAGCATGCACAATTTCCAATAAGCTAGTCATCCGTTCCTCTCTGGCCTATGGACGGAGTTTCAATTATCTCGAGGAAAGTCTCACATGCGTCAATTGATCAAAATCAAAGACTCCAAAAATCCATCAACATGGAGTTTCTTCATGTTTTCTTTCAAATATAATTTAAACAGCGATGTCACTTCATAAGTGATCTTTCAATCATTTGTCTTGCGACATTTTAGCAATAGTGTTTATGGATGTGATTTCTCCAACTAGACTTGTAAAAGTTCATCCATCCTTTATGGAATACGGTAATTATTTGAACAGCGATTGTTCTCATGATACCGGAACAAAATAACAATTATTTAAAAAAATCTTGAAGGCTTGGTTTGATGACAACGAAAAACACAATAACACTTTATTTGTTTTCGATGAACATCATCACTCATTCTCTTGGTAGTTACTTAGGCCATTGTAGTTCATGAATTGCGTTGTCCTGTATGACACTTCATACCAACCAATTTGGTATCCAATACCTGTATCCAATACCTAAGAACCACATTGTTTAACAAGCAAGGAATATAGCCATAACATGTATATCTTCTATATACCTAAGTTGGACATCTCCAACCTTTTATTTTCTGCCAAATATTTTATAGATTCTCTTTCAGCAATTCCTTTTTCTTTTAAAAGAATCTATCAACATCAATAATGGTGTCATCCACATGACACATGGTACAAAGCGTATATAGTCAAATACTAATACCTTTGGACTTGCACTTTGAAGTGGATCACCATCATCAAATGTTTGGTGTTCTTTCAAAAATCCATTCTTTAGTAATCTATTAGTGTAGTAAACATTTTACTTACATCTTCTATTCATCCTTATCATGACAACTTTCATGATCAAGCTACTATAGCTTATAAGGAAGAATCACGAGTATAATATCAGTTCCCAAAACCTTTTTGGTAGATTCGGATGCCTAGCATCTCCATCCTTCACAAATTCTCATACAACATGAGAACATGTATTTTGCTAAATTATACTCTATCATAATGCAACCAAAAACACTGTTTCAGATATCACAATATCTTTCACACATGATGGTTTCTGAAACAATTTTCAGCTCCAATATAATCTTGATATTAAAACAACTTTTTGAATATCAATAATCATGGAGGCAAACATGATACTTAGATACTAACATTGGAATTCTTACTCTTGATTTAATACTACTTATTAAACTTCATGGAGTAAATAGAGTTTGTTGAAAGTTTGCAATAGGACTTATAAACTTTAAATTGACATTCAAAACAATACGATACCAGTTCGTAAAGTAAATATCCATAATTCTATAGTTCTATTATCTCAAATAAAAACTAAGCATAAGGTAGAAAACGAATGCCAATGACTACAACAAACTATGCAAATTCACTTTGATTTAATTTATGACAAATTTGGTTCGACTAATCCAAATTAGAAATGAACTCCCACTCAAAAACGACATCCCTCGTGTCTTTTTGGTGATTACATGAACCAAATCCACTACACCAAGTCCGATCATCACGTGAGTCGGTGTAGCTTCAAAGGCGAGCATCAATATGGCCATCATATCAATTGTATGACTCATGCTTAACCTTTCAGTCCGTGTTCCGAGGCCATGTTTGTACATGCTAGGCTCGCCAAGTAAGAACCTTAGTACTCGCGTGTGTAAAACTGTCTTACACCCGTTGTATGAAAGCGTAGAGTCGAGTACACCCGATCATCACGTGATGTCTCGAAACACGATCCATAGAACGGTGCATACTTAAGGAAGAACACATTTTTATCTTGATATCTAAATGAGAGATCATCTTAAAATGCTACTAAAACGCCAAACTAGCAATATAAGATGCAAACATCTAATGTGTAAAGTGAGATGATATGGTCCATGCATTTGATCTCTATCATATGCATCATGGTATGATCTCTATCGATCCTTTGTGTGTAAGGACAAGGTCTATGGAACTTACACGTTAGGTGTGTTCTAAGAGTATCAACTATACATCAACTTACAACATTACCATATCATGACACTAGCCCAGCAACGATCTAAACTAGACGCCTCTAATTTATCAATTGCAAGTTTTACGTGGCTTAGGGCTTTCGGAGATAGAACCGTTCTTACCTACGAACATGGAACCACAACGAGGATAACCAAGTTATTAGCAACTCGTTGTAAATCAGATATTGACTATAGTAGGAAAGAAAGACACCCGCCAGCCACTTATGCAAAACTAGTTGCATGTCAGTCGTGGAACCGGTCTCATGTACGATGACATGTAAGGTTGGTCCGGGCCGCTTCATCCCACTATGCCACCAATATCCAAAATACATAGAAGATGCAATAACATGATCATCATCGCCCACATATAAACATATGTGTACTACCCGTGCAAAGCACCTACGCATAGATCAGGCTCTGATACCACTGTTGGGTCCGCAGCATAGAAAACAAAAAAAATCTTACGGTATGAACTACACGCCAAGATCTATCTACTAGGTACAAAGCAACGGGTGGACATACATCCAACGAGAACTTACCCTCGAAGACAACGAGCTTTGTTAACGAGTAGGAACTCGTGGTTGATGTAGTCGTACACTTGCCGATCTCAAGATCGTGATGAAGTCCAGCAGGTCCAGCTCCAGCACGTCCATCAGATCCAGCTCCAGCACCACCAAGTCCAGCACCACAAAGCAGCGGTGCATCCATAATCGCACACACGTCCGGTACCCCGATAACCTACGTCCCTCACTCCAGCAAAGCAGCGGAAGCAGCAACTCCTTTCCAGATAAAGCCACCGGGAACATGTATCTCGCTAATCCGAGACCATGGGGAATAATACTAGAGGGGGAGAGAGATCCTTCACAAGGAGGGGTGTGTGAGAAGTGAGGAGGGGGTGGCCTTTTATAGGAGGAGGGGGTGCCCCTCCTTTATGGCCGGCGCATGGATGAGGTGACTCTTCACCTCCTCCATTCATGTGGTGGTAACTCCCTCCACATAAATTTGCCCCTTCACATTCTCTTTTAAAGTCTCCACTTTAAATGCATTAAATTTCTCCAAATTTAATGCTCTCTCATTTAATAAAACTCTTTTATTATTTTTATTCATAATTTTGTTAATTACTTTAATTAACAAACATTCACATAAAACCTCCTGCAACATTTCAATATTACATGCAGAACCAATTTCAGCAATTTCACCCGAAACAGTTTCGGTGTCTATTGAAATAATTCCAGCGCTTTCTTAAATCTTTATCTAAAACATATTTGCTCCAAATGGTGTCGGTATCCCTTAAGTGTGTCACCCTATGGTTCGCGAATAATGCAGACATGATCGAGACCCCTCTCCGATCAATAATCAGCAGCGGGACCTGGAGATCCATACTGACTCCTACACATTCAACGATGACTTCTGTGATCGTGAGAACCTTTAACGCTAGTAACTAAATCCCTTTGTCATGATATATTACATGTCGAGATTCGATCATTGGTATCTCCATACCTAGTTTGATCTCGTTACCGACGACATGCACTCTTTTCTCGTTCCGTGATATAACATTCTAGTGATCACATCACTTGCTTGCAAGCTATCCTAATGTGATATCACCGAGGGCCCAGTATATCTATCCATCATCTGGATTGACAAATTCCACTCTTGATCCATGAGCCTCAACATAACACCTTCGTAGCACTGAACCCATCTTTATAGTCACCCTGTTACGGTGTGACGTTTGATGTTATCAAGATACTCTTCCGGTGTTAGCAATTAACATGATCTCATGGTCTAAGGATAAAGATTACTTCGTATGATGTTATAGCAATATAAACATAATGACTTTGATCGTAATGCTATACTTCGGATGAATGTTCATCACATCATTCCACCAATGGTGTGACCTTGTTATTAACAACATCCAATTTCTATGATCAGGAAACCTTGATCATCTTGTTAATCAACAAGCTAGTCTATAAGAGAGGCATAACTAGGAACCCTTTTTGTTTATTAAACACACATGTATTGATGTTTCCGATCAATACAATTATAGCATGCAAAATAAACATTTATCATAAACATGGAATAAGATAATAACCACTTTATTATTGCCTCTCGGGCATATTCCCTTCAGCAAGTTCACCGCTTGTAGTCACAAGGATCTTGACCACTCAAGCACAAGAGCATGAAGACCAATGCTCCAATATCTTCCAAACACGAGCCGGCATCAATGGCAAATCTATCAAGGTGATCATTGACGGAGGGAGTTGTCACAACCTTGCTAGCACCGAGTTGTGTGAGAAGCTCAACCTCACCCTCCATCCACACAAGCACCCCTACCACGTGCAATGGCTAAGTGACCAAGGGTCCGTGAAGATCAAGCATACTGTATCGGTCTCCTTCGCCATTGGTCCTTACAAAGATACAGTGGAGTGTGATGTGGTTCCTATGACAGTTTGCCACATGCTTCTTGGTCGACCGTGGCAATTTGACAAGGCTGCTCAACATGACGGTCGCACCAACATATACACCTTCAAATGGCTCAACAAAACATGTGTTTTGCAACCGATGACTCCTAGCCAAATAATTGCGGACAATGCAAAGGCTTTAGCGAGGGCGCAAAGCATAACACCTACTTGTGAGAAGAGCGGTGAGAGAGATAACCACCTCATAGTGAGTGAGATCCACAAGCCAAATTCGAGTGGAAAAACTAAGAGTGTTCTCCTTGCCACCAAAAGTGAGATGAGAGATGTTCGGAACAACCCATCCATCTTGCACTATGTCCTCCTTTGCAAAGGACTAGCGCAACGAACTAACGAATTAACCAATGTTCCTCCATCTTTGATGAGTGTTTTGCAGGAATTCAAGGATGTGTTCCCCGAAGAGCTTCCACATGGACTACCTCCTCTTCGCGGCATCGAACATCGCATTGACCTCATCCCCAGTGCACCACTTCCAAACCGCGTCGCTTACCGCACGAACCCGGAGGAGACAAAGGAGATTGAACGTCAAATCAACCAACTCGTCTCCAAAGAATCTCATGGTGGAGGCCTTAAGGGTCACTTTGGTCGCGACAAGACATTGGACATGCTCTCCAATCACTACTTTTGGCCCAAGATGAAGCGTGACATGGAGCGCTACGTTCAACGATGCACGACATGTGTTCAAGCTAAGTCGCAAGCTAATCCCTATGGTCTTTATATGCCATTGCCTATTCCTCATACACCTTGGTCCGACATTAGCATGGATTTTGTGTTAGTATTGCCTAGATCTAAGCATGGTCATGATTCTATATTTGTTGTTGTGGATCATTTTTCCAAAATGGCACACTTCATACCGTGCCATAAGACCGACGATGCTTCACATGTTGCAAATCTGTTTTTTAGGGAAATCATCCATCTTCACGGTGTGCCAAGGACAATCTTCTCTGACCGCGACGTCAAATTCATGATCTACTTATGGAACACCCTCGTGGCCAAGCTCGGCGTCAAGCTCCTCTTCTCATCTGCATCACATCATCAAACTGATGGACAAACCGAAGTTGTCAACCGAAGCCTCGGAACTCTCCTTCGTGTGTTGATCAAGAAAAACCTGAAGAATTGGGAGGAATGCATTCCACACGCCGAGTTCGCCTACAATCGAGCCAAGCACTCAACAACCAAGATGAGTGCATTCATGATCGTCTATGGTTTTGAGCCCCTCACTGCTCTCGACATCCTACCACTACCTCTCCATGAGCGCACAAACATGGACGTCGAGAAGCGCGCACAAGCTATGAAGGAACTTCATGAAGAAACAAGAGCTACTATCGAACAACAAGTCCTTCGCCAAGCTTCAAGGTTAAACAAGGACAAGAAGGAGATGATATTTCAAGAAGGTGACCTTGTGTGGATACACCTAAGCAAGGACCGCTTTCCCCAAGGAGCATGACTCCAAGCTCAAGCCAAGAGGAGATGGTCCCTTCAAGGTCCTCAAACGAATCAACAACAACGCCTACATCATCGACATTCTGACCTCCAAGTACCTTGCAAGAAATACATTCAATGTCAAGGATCTCTCACCCTACCATGGAGATGTTCAAGATGATATCCATGAAGAGTCGAGGACGACTCTTTCCCAAGGGGGGAGCTGATGCAACCAGTCATACGGACGCTTCTACATCTACACCAACAAGTCCCCCAAGTGGACCCATGACTCGTGCCCGAGCCAAACTCCTACAAGCTAAGGTGAACTCACTCCTCTCCTCGTGCCAATTCGATACCTCCTTGGATGGCGTACTACTTCATACCTCTATTCTGTGCATCATCAGGTACGAACCCCCGCCGCGTCGACCCACGAGCCCTGAAGCTGCACCTAAGCTGAAGCTACCTGAGCCAGAGTGTCCGCCCAGATCCAGCCAAAGTGTCCGGCCCGACCGGAGTGTCCGGCGCGACTCGGCCGGAGTGTCCGGCCTGCCTGATCTCGGACCTGGCGTGGACATTTAGAAGGTCAAATTGAAGGAAATATGCCCTAAGAGGCAATAATAAAGTTGTTATTATGTATTCCTTGTATATGATAGATGTTTATTTTTCATGCTATAATTGTATTGATAGGAAACATCAATACATGTGTGTTTAATAAACAAAAAGGGTTCCTAGTCATGCCTCTCTTATAGACTAGCTTGTTGATTAACAAGATGATCAAGGTTTCCTGATCATGGACATTGGATGTTGTTAATAACAAGGTCACACCATTGGTGGAATGATGTGATGAACATTCAGCCGAAGTATAGCATTACGATCAAGTCATTATGTTTATATTGCTATAACATCATACGAAGTAATCTTTATCCTTAGACCATGAGATCATGTTAATTGCTAACACCGGAAGAGTATCTTGATAACATCAAACGTCACTGCAATGTAAGGTGACTATAAAGATGGGTTCATTACTGAAGGTGTTATGTTGAGGCTCATGGATCAAGAGTGGAATTTGTCAATCCAGATGATGGATAGATATACTGGGCCCTCTCGGTGATATCACATTAGGATAGCTTGCAAGCAAGTGATGTGATCACTAGAATGTTATATCACGAACGAAAAGAGTGCATGTCGGTAACGAGATCAAACTAGGTATGGAGATACCGATGATCGAATCTCGGACATGTAATATATCGAGAGACAAAGGGATTTAGTTACAAGCATTAAAGGTTCTCACGATCACAGGAGTCATCGTTGAATGTGTAGGAGTCAGTACGGATCTCCAGGTCCCGCTGCTGATTATTGATCGGAGAAGGGTCTCAATCATGTCTACATTATTCGCGAACCGTAGGGTGGCACACTTAAGAGTTACCGGACACCATTTTGGAGCACATATGTTTCAGACGAAAGAATTGCAAAGCACGGGAATTGTTTCAATAGAAACCGGAAATTGTTTTGGTTGAAATTGCGTAAGGTGTTTCTGCATGTGATATTGAAATATTGCAAGGGGCTATATGTGAATGTTTGTTAATTAAAGTAATTAACAAAATTCTGAATAAATTTAATAAAAGAGTTTTATTAAATGAGAGAGCATTAAATTTGGAGAAACTTAATGCATTTAAAGTGGAGACTTTAAAAGGGAATGTGAAGAGGCATTTTAATGTGGAGGAGTTACCACCACATGAATGGGGGAGGTGAGGGGTCAACCCCCATGCGCCGGCCATGGGGAGGGGCACCCCCATCCTCCTATAAAGGCCACCCTCTCCCTCCTTCATCCTCACACCTCCTTGTGAAGGATCTCTCTCCCCCTCTAGAATTATTCCCCCATGGTCTCGGATTAGCGAGATACATGTTCCCGGTGGCATTTTGTCTGGAAGGAGTTGCTGCTTCCTCTGGATCGCTGGAGCGAGGAGGTGGAGGTTGTCCGGTGGCTTGAACGTGTGTGCGAGTGCGGATGTGCTGCTGAGTTGCGGCGCTCGGACTTCCTCACGATCTTGAGATCGGCAAGTGTACGACTACATCAACCACGAGTTCCTACTCGTTAACAAAGCTCGTTGTGTTCGAGGGTAAGTTCTCCATGGATGTATGTCCACCCGTTGCTCTGTACCTAGTAGATAGATCTTGGCGTGTAGTTCTCATCGTAGGAAATTTTTTGTTTTCTATGCTACGGACCCAACAGTGGTATCAGAGCCTGATCTATGCGTAGGTGTTTTGCACGGGTAGTACACATATGTTTATATGTGGGCAATGATGATCATGTTATTGCATCTTCTATGTACTTTGGATATTGGTGGCATAGTGGGATGAAGCGGCCCGGACCAACCTTACATGTCATCGTACATGAGACCGGTTCCACACGACATGCAACTTGTTTTGCATAAGTGGTATGGTGTCTGCTCTCCTACTATAGTCAATATCTGATTTACAACGAGTTGCTAATAACTTGGTTATCCTCGTTGTGGTTCATGTTCGAGGTTAGATGTTCTATCTCCAAAGCCCTAAGCCACGTAAAACTTGCAATTGATAAATTAGAGGCGTCTAGTTTAGATCGTTGCTGGGCTAGTGTTTTGATATGGTATTGTTGTAAGTAGATGTATAATAGATACTCTTACAACTCACTTAACGTGTAAGTTCCATAGACCTTGGCCTTACAAACAAAGGAATGATAGAGATCATACCACGATGCAAATGATAGAGATCAAATGCATGGACCATATCACCTCACTTCACACATTAGATGTTAGCATCTTATATTGCTAGTTTGGCACGTTTGGTAGCATTATAAGATGATCCCTCATTTAGATATCAAGATAAAATGTGTTCTTCCTTAAGTATGCACCGTTTTGTGGATCGTGTTTTGAGGAATCACATGATGATCGGGTGTTTTCAACTCTACGCTTTCATACAACAGGTGTAAGACAGTTTTACACATGCAAATACTAAGGTTCTTACTTGACGAGCCTAGCATGTATAGACATGGCCTCGGAACACCAAAAGGTTAAGCATGAGTCATATAGTTGATATGTTGCCCATATAGATGCTCGCCTTTTGAAGCTACACCGACTCACGTGATGATCGGACTTGGTGTAGTGGATTTGGTTCATGTAATCACCAAAAGGACACGAGGGATGTCGTTTTTGAGTGGGAGTTCATTAGTAATTTGGATTATTTTAACTCAATCTATCATAAACTTAGTCTAAATATACTTTACAAATTCTGTTGTAGATGGCACCACCTGCTTTTAATTTCAATGTGTTCATGGAGAAAGAGAAACTTGTCTAAATGGTAGCAACTTCACCCAATGGGCTATGAATTTGAGGATTCTCCTCATCGCTTGCAAAAGCAATATGTGCTAGATGCGCTAGAGACCCCACCAGCTCCTCGATTCCCGACGAAAAAAGAACGTCTATATAACTCGTCAGGAGGACCACAACTTAGTTCATTGCGGCATACTGTATGGGCTAGAGCCAGAACTTCGAAAACGTTTCGAAAATGGCAATGCCTTTGATACTACGGGAGAATTGAAAATGATTTTCGATACCCATGCTGCCGTAGAGAGTTATAATGCTACAGAAAAGTTCTTTAGCTGCATGATGGAGGAAAACAGCTCCGTTAGTGAGCACGTACTCAAAATGTCCGGTACGATAAGCTTGTGTCCTTGGGAATAACGATTCCTATTGACTTAGGCATACATCGTGTTCTCCAATCTCGCCACCTAGCTACAAGAGCTTCATGATGAACTATAATATGCAGGGCATGAAGAAGTCTCTTCCGAGCTCAGCCAATGCTTAAGACTGCAAGTGGAGATTAGGAAAGAACATCAAGTGTTGATGATCAATAGGACCACCGGTTTCAAGAAGGACAAGAAAGGCAAGCACAAAGGGAAAGAAGGGTGGCAAGTCCGCCACACGAAAAGAAACCTCGAGCTGGCCCTAAGTCCGACACCGAAAGTGCTACTATTGCAAGGGGCAGCCATTGAAGAATCGCCCCAAGTATTTGGCGCATAAGAAGTCCGCAAGGCAAACAAAGGTATATGTGATATACATGTTATTGATGTGTACTTGACTAGTACTTTCATGTAGCACCGGGTATTTGATACGGGATCGGTTGCTAATATATGTAACTCGATTCAGGCTGCGGAACAAGCGACAACTAGCAAGGGATGAGGTCACGATCTTGTCAAGAATGGATCAAGAGTTGATGTGATCGCCGTAATGCTGCCTCTCCATATGCCATCGATTAGTTATAAACCTAAATAATTGTTATTTGGTGCCGTGACCGAGCATGAACATTGTATCCGGATCATTTCTGATGCAAAGTGGTTATTCATTTAAGTCTAAAAACAATGGTTGTTCGATTTATATGAATAATATCTTTTATGGTCATGCACCTATGTTGAATGGTTTATTTTTTGGATCTCGATAGTAGTATTACGCATATTCATAATGTTGATGCTAAAAGGATTAAACTTGATAATGATATATCTACATATATGTGGCAATCGCCGTCTAGGTCATATTGGCGTTAAACGCATGAAGAAACTCCATTCTGATGGACTTTTGGAATCACTTGATTTTGAATCATTTGATACATGTGAGCCATGCCTTATGGGCAATATGACTAGAACGTGCTTTTCGGTTCAATGGAACGGGCATGATCTATTGGAAATCATACATACTGATGTGTGTGGACCAATGAGTGTGTCGGCGAGGTGGATATCGTTATTTTGTTACTTTCACGATGATTTGAGTAGATATGGGTATATCTATTTGATGAAACACAAGTCTGAAACTTTTGAAAAGTTCAAAGAATTTCAGAATGAAGTGGAAAATCATCATAACAGAAAGATCAAATTTCTGCGGTCCGACCGTGGAGGAGAGTATCTTAGTTACGAGTTTAGCACACATATGAAAGACTGTGGAATAGTTTCACAACTCACGCCTGCCGGAACACCACAACATAATGGTGTGTCAGAACGTTGTAATCGTACTTTATTGGATATGGTTCGATCTATGATGTCTCCGATCGACTTGCCACCGTCATTTTGGGGTTATGCAATCGAAACCGCTACATTCACTTTAAATAGGGAACCATCTAAATCCGTTGAAAAGACACCAGATGAATTATGGTTTGGAAACAAACCTAAGTCATTTCTGAAAGTTTGGGGATGCGATGTTTATGTGAAGAAACTTCAACCGGATAAACTCGAACCCAAAGCGGAAAAATGCGTCTTCATAGGATACCCTAAGGAAACGATTGGGTATACCTTCTATCACAGATCCAAGGGCATGGTCTTTGTTGCCAAGAATGGATCCTTTCTTGAGAAGGAGTTTCTCGCGAAAGGTGTGAGTAGTCGGAAGGTAGAACTCGAAGAGGTTATTGAACCTTCTCTTCATGAAATGGCGAGTAGCGCAGCTCCAGAAGTTGTTTCGGAGTTGACTTCACCTAATGAAGAGAGAGCTAATGATATTGATCATGAAACTCCGAAAGAGGACACTACCGAACCTCGCAGGTCAAGCAGGACACGTGCAGCTCCTGAACTGTACGGCAATCCTGTTATGAATTTCATGATTGATGAAATAGATGACCCTGCGACATATGAAGAAGCGATGATGAGCCCGGATTCCAACAAATGTCTAGAAGCCATGAAATCCGAGATGGAATCCATGTACGAGAACCAAGTTTGGAACTTGGTGGACTTAACTCACGACCGAAAGGCCGTTGAGAATAAATGGATTTTCAAAAGAAAAACTGATGCTGATGGTAATGTGACCATCTATAAGGCTCGACTTGTCACAAAGGGGTTTCGACAAATTCAAGGAGTTGACTACGATGAGACATTCTCTCCTGTAGCGATGCTTAAGTCGGTTAGGATTATGTTAGCAATTGCTGCATATTTCGATTATGAAATATGGTAGATGGATGTCAAAACTGCGTTCCTCAATGGTAAGATTGAAGAAGAGTTGTATATGATACAACCTAAGGGTTTTGTCAATCCTAAGGATGCTAATAAGGTGTACAAACTTCAACGGTCCATCTATGGACTGAAGCAAGCATCACGAAGTTGGAATCTCCGCTTTGATGAGGTGATCAAAGAGTTTGGATTTGTCCAAACTTATGGAGAGGCTTGTATTTACAAGAAAGTGAGTGGGAGCAATGTGGCATTTCTGATATTATATGTGGATGACATATTATTGATTGGAAATGATTTAGATCTTTTAAACAGTGTTAAAAGTTATCTAAACAGCAAATTTTCGATGAAGAACCTTGGTGAAGCTTCATATATATTAGGCATTAAAATCTATAGAGATAGATCAAGACGCCTAATTGGGCTATCGCAGAGTACATACCTTGATAAGATATTAAAGAAGTTTAATATGGACGGAAGTAAGAAGGGGTTCTTACCTATGTTGCAAGGCAAGACATTGAGTAAGACTCAAAGTCCGGCTATGGCGGAAGAAAGAGAGATATTGGATAAGATCTCCTATGCCTCAGCCATAGGCTCTACAATGTATGTCATGCTATGTACAAGACCAGATGTGGCACATGCTATTAGTTTGACTAGTAGGTACCAATCTGATCCAGGTTTGGAACACTGGATAGTGGTCAAGAATATCCTTAAGTACTTGAGAAGAACTAAGGATATGTTTCTTGTATACGGAGGTGAAGAAGAGCTAGTCGCTAAGTGTTATGTCGATGCTATCTTTGACACTGATCCGGATGACTCTAAGTCTCAATCCGGATACGTATTTCTCTTGAACGGAGCATCAGTTAGTTGGAGGAGCTCCAAATAACCTGTGGTGGCTGGATCAACAACAGAGGCGGAATATGTTGCTGCTTCAGAAGCAGCGCAAGAAGCGGTTTGGATGAAGGAGTTCATAACGGAACTGGGTGTGGTTCCTAGTGCGTTGGACCCGATGGTGATCTATTGTGACAACAATGGAGCCATAGCCAACGCCAAGGAACTAAGGTCTCACAAGAATTCCAAGCATATTAAGCGCCGATTTCACTCCATCCGCGAGCATGTCAACAATGGAGATATAAAGATTTGTAAAGTGCACACGGACCTGAATGTAGCAGATTCGTTGACTAAAGTACTCCCTAGGGCAAAACATGATCAACGCCAGAACTCCATGGGTGTTAGATTTATCACTATGTGAACTAGATTATTGTCTCTAGTGCAAGTGGGAGACTGAAGGAAATATGCCCTGAGAGGCAATAATAAAGTTGTTATTATGTATTCCTTGTATATGATAGATGTTTATTTTGCATGCTATAATTGTATTGATAGGAAACATCAATACATGTGTGTTTAATAAACAAAAAGGGTTCCTAGTCATGCCTCTCTTATAGACTAGCTTGTTGATTAACAAGATGATCAAGGTTTCCTGATCATGGACATTGGATGTTGTTAATAACAAGGTCACACCATTGGTGGAATGATGTGATGAACATTCATCCGAAGTATAGCATTACGATCAAGTCATTATGTTTATATTGCTATAACATCATACGAAGTAATCTTTATCCTTAGACCATGAGATCATGTTAATTGCTAACACCGGAAGAGTATCTTGATAACATCAAACGTCACACGTAACAGGGTGACTATAAAGATGGGTTCATTTACGAATGTGTTATGTTGAGGCTCATGGGTCAAGAGTGAATTTGTCAATCCAGATGACGGATAGATATACTCGGCCCTCTCGGTGATATCACATTAGGATAGCTTACAAGCAAGTGATGTGATCACTAGAATGTTATATCACGGGAACGAGAAAAGAGTGCATGTCGGTAACGAGATCAAACTAGGTATGGAGATACCGATGATCGAATCTCGGACATGTAATATATCGAGAGACAAAGGGATTTAGTTACAAGCGTTAAAGGTTCTCACGATCACAGACTCATCGTTGAATGTGTAGGAGTCAAGACGGATCTCCGTATCCCATCGCTGATTATTGATCGAGAAGGGTCTCGATCATGTACGCATTATTCGAACCGTAGGGGTGGCACACTTAAGAGTTAATGGGACACCATTTTGGAGCACATATGTTTCAGACGAAAGAATTGCAAAGCGCAGGAATTGTTTCAATAGAAACCGAAATTGTTTGGTGAAATTGCGTAAGGTGTTTCGCATGTGATATTGAAATATTGCAAGGGGCTATATGTGAATGTTTGTTAATTAAAGTAATTAACAAAATTCTGAATAAATTTAATAAAAGAGTTTTATTAAATGAGAGAGCATTAAATTTGGAGAAACTTAATGCATTTAAAGTGGAGACTTTAAAAGGGAATGTGAAGAGGCATTTTAATGTGGAGGAGTTACCACCACATGAATGGGGGAGGTGAGGGTCACCCCCCCATGCGCCGCCATGGAGAGAGGGGCACCCCTCCTCCTATAAAAGGCCACCCATTCCTCCTTCATCCTCACACCTCCTTGTGAAGGATCTCTCTCCCTCTAGAATTATTCCCCATGGTCTCGGATTAGCGAGATACATGTTCCCGTGGCATTTCGTCAGAAGGAGTTCTTGCTCACTGGGTCGCTGGAGCGAGGAGGTGGAGGTTGTCCGTGGCTTGAACGTGTATGAAAAGTGATGCGCTTGAGTTGCGCCGGACTTCCTCACGATCTTGAGATCGGCAAGTGTACGACTACATCAACCACGAGTTCCTACTCATTAACAAAGCTCGTTGTCTTCGAGGGTAAGTTCTCCATGGATGTATGTCCACCCGTTGCTCTGTACCTAGTAGATAGATCTTGGCGTGTAGTTCTCATCGTAGGAAATTTTTTGTTTTCTATGCTGCGGACCCAACACAAATCGGACACTCCCCGGACACCACCCGGAGTGTCCGGCCACCCCGGACTGTCCGGCTGTTCCGACCCGGACTGTCTGGCCTGAAGATGGGCCTGCGAGCCTAGCTGGGCCCTATGGCCCATGTACCCCTCTACTTCGCCCAGAACTCTACTTTAATGTCTGAATTACCCCTGAACTTGTGGATGGCCTATATATAGACCCCCACCTCCATTGTAAACCCTAGGCTTGATATTGGAATTAGTGGAAACCCCTTTGTGGATCTATCTAATTCTTGCCTCATGCTCCTTGACTAAGGAGCACCAATATCCCCAAACCTCGTTGGAGTTTGCATCGTGCCTCCGCGTTGTACAAGGCATAGGCATTGGTGTCCCTTTGCCTAGACGTCAAGATCTCACCGAGTCTCCCATCTCGCCGTGCCGGTTCGAGAGAGAGTCCTCCGCCCGACGTCGATCCTAGGGATTGCGCCGGACCAGTCACCGCCGGCGTGAGCTATTGGTGTTTATTGTGGTTTTGCGTGTGTGTGTTCATCGCGTTCTTCGTGTGTGTGTTCGTTGTGTTCATCCTTCCCTCCTTCCCCCGCACTCCACCCTCGATTTGAAAGGGAATCGTGAAAGATCGGGCCACCCTAGAGGTTTGCCCTCAACAATAGTCCTTATAACTATTTGTCTCTAGGGCATATTTCCAACACTATTGTAGCACTATAGTACCAAGACCACTCCTCTTGTACTTTAATGTTTGGAAAATGAGAAGGGAGAGAGGCAAGCATATCTCCAAATATATTTCTCATTTGTTTACCATAGTACCCACCACCCATTCTCCACTCCTCTGCACTCACCATGACCCACTCCCCACCGCCTATAAACTCTGGTTGTATCCCTAGACAACCCTACCACCCTCCCTCTCCCCATTATTTATTTTTGTCCATTATGTGGTGTGGATAGCAAAACTTGCCTTGCAATGCTCCCTATGTCCACTGCAACCCTCCCACGACCCCTCCACCATCCACCTTGACCAACCAGCACCCTAGCACCCTTGCCCAAGCTCTCCATGGTCATGGTCTACCATGGACCATCCCACTTCGGTTAAATAGGCCAGAGGCCACCCCAACCCTTCCTCCCACCTTCATTTCCCCCAGATACCTCCACATTGCATCCCTGTAGCTCCCTCACCATGCCCCTACCCCTGCCTTTCCCTAGAAAGGAAGGACTTGCCTTCTCGACCATTTTAGAGATCTGGCAGGTGTGCTCTCCCCCTCAACCTTTCTCCTCCCTCCTTGCATCCTGGAGCTCACCCGAGAAAGGGCTACCTAACCCTAGATCCATACCTATCCAGGACCGCTTCTGTCAATGTATCCATCGAGCTCCGACAAGGTCGCCACAGGCATCAGTGAGTGAATCACCTCCCGTCGCCAAATCAGCCCATGTCGACCCTCTCTGAACTCGTTGCGGAGAATTGCATCTCCCTATGCCCTTATCCGCCGCCAGTGAGGCCTCTGGTGAGCTCCTCGCACCCTCTCCGACCCAGCTAGGGTTTCGCCACCGTCACACATGTCTCATCGTAGATGAGGAAGGAGAGTCGTCCGCCTCCACTTGATCCAACGACGCAGGGCACTCAATACCCCTTCGCGCCGCTCCACCACTGACTGGTGGGCCCCTCCCACGGGTTTGAACTCCCACGCCCGCGAGTGATTTGGGCCAGCCCAACACTAGTGGCACACATCGCTCTAGATTTGGCGCAGTGCCCCTTTTCCCTGCTCCCTTTTTTTAATTCTATTTATCAGATCTGCCAGAATACCTACTAGGTTTAATTCCGAATGAAAATGGGAATGCTTATTTTTGGCTAGGTCTAATATTTGGCATGTACCTACATGTTTTCCACAGCACGCAAAACCAAAATCTTGACAAAATACAAAGTACACATTCTCTAGTATCTATTCTACAAAGATGTGTCCTATTCACTCAAAAATTCATATATGGAGTTTTCCTAGTCCAAACCCCTTGAATCAAAGTTCTACTGAAAGGTTCCTCAACTACCTTGCATGTATCCTTGGTCCCTTGCCAAAAGACATTTGGTTCTAAAGTAGCAAAAATAACAAAATGACCACAGATCTATCTTAGACAAATTCTTAAAGTAAATCCACAACTTATTTTGAGTTGATTCCAACTCTCCTTGATGTGGTACTGCAAGTCCTATCCAACCCTAAGAGATCTTGATTTATTGAAGAACCTATAAATTCTAGTGAATTAAATACTTCTTTCTGTAATAGTTTTACTCAATAAATCATAATTGGAGCTCTACAACTCAAAAATTTATAAAACCAATTTCTAAAAAAAGGCATTAGTGATACCTATCTTATGTCCTTGGTATCATGCCTTTTGGACCTATATAATAGATCCGTGAAAAAGACAAATTTCTGGCGAAACTGACTTTGGTATTTTCCCAAGAGCATTATGGTAATTATTTTAAAGTGAAACCAACTCGCAGTGAACCAATACCCAAGTACCTTCCTAATTCTAAGATAATTTTTTTTTGAATTACCAATATTTTATGGTGATATATTCACCAAAACAAGGGTTAATTTCACTAGAAAAGTCATAATTAAATAAAGAAAAGTGATAAAATGATGAAACCACTTCTGGTGGCTTTGCTATTTCAGTACCTACATGTTGATAGCATTTTTATACATTGGTATATGTTGGCCTTGGCATAAAACCCCCTTATTAAGTAGTGTTTGAAAATTAATCCATAAGGAAAATTCATTAAAAGAAATTGTTGTATTCCCAAATGCTATGAGTTGGTGCTAACATTACCGACTGAAGTGTATTGATGTATTGCCCTTTAGTTTTTTGTATGGTACTAGTGGTTGATTGCCTTGTGTGGATTCAGTATCTTGTTTGTTTGCATGTGTGACCCGTTGCGATGATAGTTGCGATTATTTGATGTCAAGAAGAAGGAGTTTATTATTTGGATTATAAGAAGAATTCTAGGGACATATTGCTATCCAGGAAAGCCACCTACTTGTTCATAAGTTTGTCCTACTATTTTACTTATGCATGTTTTATCTACCTATTTATACAAACTGCATTGTTTTATTATATTTTTATCTATATCAGGCAGTGGCTTGGATCCTCCAAGCTATTCCACATTGGTACTTCTAATTACAACCCTTGATGACACCCGCTTGTCCCCTAGAATTGTAGGTTGGTGGATAAAATCATACCCCCTTGGAGACCCCGTTTTAGCCAAAATAAAACTATAGGATGAGAAACCCTCGGAAAGTTTACAAAAAGGTTTTATGGTAAAACCTTGAGAGAGAATGCCTTAGCAAGCGGAGTTTTGAGAAAACAAAAGGTTTGGTTTTAAAAGTGGTACTGAAATGGAGAAGGAGGAAAAATGCTTACGAAAACACACCAAGTTCTATGTAGTTTGCTAGAACAACTAAACCATATAACCACATTACCCTAGAATGGGACATGGATTGACTTGAAGTTTGTTTACTTCGGTATAAGCTGCCTCACAACTACTTATAAGGGATTGTATCCCTCGATTCAGGTCTCTTCGTGGTAAAGGATCATGTGTCGAGACCACTAATCTAGGAGAGGTGCGAACTGCCTTTGGGCGATACTATGAGCTTCACACTGAAAGCGTACACTTTGTGAAGTGGAAAACACGCTCCGGATGGTCCTTGGTTCCCGATGTCTCGGTGTTGAGAGGAACAACTCATAGGGTAGTGATGAGTCCAAAATTGAAGCATATTTACCTTTTGTTTTTGCACAAATAGAGTAGGGATCTTTGTATTTGACTGCGTTTGCACGCACCATTTTGTTCTTGTTTTAACAGGATCCCAAATCACTAAGTCTTATATGAACATATCAATTGGAACTGTCATATTGTGTTATAATATGATATTTCTAAGTGATAAAAGTCATTTTATGGATTCGCCTTCACACCTGGGAGAATAACAAGCGAGGAGAAGCAATCAAGACTAATAACGATCGGTGGTGGGCGGATCCCCGCACTCATCCGCGCATTAGGTGTCGATGATCGCCTCATCAAATACTTTCTCCCGGTGAAGACTAGAGGGAGATCCGACATTCACAGCCACGAAAAACCACATCTAAAAGGGATCTGAAGGAGGAACTTGGCTGGGGTAAAATCCCAGCTGCTTCACGGTTCACTGGAGGACAATGCATCATCCCCATCATCATCAACCGCTGCATCTCCATCACCACCAATACCCTATCTCTCATCTGTTAGATCTTGTTGTAATTCTAGATTCAATTGTGGTTTGCGTTAGATCTACCTCCGTACTTTTATCCATTCATTTGACTATGATGATGTTGTTGATTGCTTCTATCTGTGAGTAGTTCGTTTGTTCTTGGGGAGATGAAGAAACCCTAGCACCATTATGAATTTGTAATAAAGATGACCTATTCTTGTGTCCATATGACTTGTCGGTCTATGATAGATTTATGATTTGTGTTTGATCTCTCTCTTTAGATGGTATGTGTAGTTGGCCACATATCATTTGCCCTTGGGACTAAAAGGAGGGAGAAATCCTCTGGACGTGTTTTTGGATCATTCCCGGAATGGCCTCGTGATAGATCGTCGCAGGCTCATAACCTACACGGTAAAAGGAGGATAAAGAGGGACTCCCTAAGCTAATTATGATATCCACGGGGAAACCCTTAATTGCAGTGGTTTGTATGGGTGACTTCCCTCAGACATCGCAGTGGTTATTTAGAGGCAACCTCACTCTTGGCTCAACAAAGTGTCTTCCTACGAGCCTTGTAGTGAACATCTTATTATGGATCTCTCTCCGCACATCTCATGACACAAGAAGTATGTTATCTTGATTATTAATAATAATAATACCATGCTAGTGGTGTATCCTACATCCCCGAGAACGTTTTAGCCTTATTGAGTTCAACCACGCTTTCACACAACCTTGTTGCTTGCTTCCTTTTACTTGTTTTAATTACTTTTCTGAAAACAACCAAAAATCTTTCAAACACCCTATACTTGAGATCAAAGGAAGCTTATGAGTATCCTTAGGTAGATAGTGACGAGGGGCATAACGACCTTTACCAATAGCTCTCTGTGGGTTCGATATCTTTACTTCGAAACTAGCTACAATTGATATATGCACTTGCAGTCATCAAACTATTTTCTGGCATCGTTGTCAGGGAGCTAACCGCTTTTTGTCTTTGTTCTTATTTTCTTATTTTACTATTTCTTTTACTAAAGTTACTTATTAGTTTCAGTTAAGCACCATGACTACACTCGGACTGATTAATCAGATCGATGCTACTAAATACCTCGAGAATTTCAATAGAGGACTCGTCAAGGAATTTCTGAGTGGGAGCGAACCTAAATATGAGGCCAATCCTCATTTTATCGCTATTATTAAAGAATAAACTTTCACAGGAGATGATCCAGATGAGGATCCTTACACTCATTTAATGCATTTTATGGAGCTATGTTGGACTCTTAAACTGAGAGGTTATTCCAATGATAAATTGAAACTTAAACTGTTTAGCCAATCTCTAACCAGCACTACTTTGGCTTGGTATAGAATTTGTCCTGCAGAGAAAATTGATACTTGGGAAAAACTCAAAGGAGAATTTGTGTTTCGATTCTTTCCCAAGGTAAAAACTGCTAAAGTAAGAAGGGCAATTACAAACTTCAAGAACCCCCCAGGTGAAGGCTTTGTAAGGGCCTTCAAAAGGTATAAGTCCCTACTTAATAAATGTCCCCATCATGATTTACCTGAATGGTACGTTTTACATATTTTCTATGAAGGACTTAATCAAGAAATTAAGCATGATCTTGACACGAACTCCGGAGGCTCTTTCATGGAGTTAACTACAATTAAAGCTTGGGAACTTTTAGAACGAATTCGCTGCAATAGAGAAACATGGGGATTCGATTTAGGCGGCGAAGGCGGTATAGAAATTGAATACGATTGTCTCGATGCTAATAAAGAGTCCAGTAAAGTAAAAGAAACTTCTAATGAACTTCAACTTGATGATAATATTATTTTGGAAATCCTTTAGTATTTTACAGAACATATTGAGGCTCCTAAGAAGGACTTGCTTCATTACACTCTACCACCTGAGACAGCTGTAGAAGATGATCCAATAATCACATCCCCTGTCGAACCATTAATGGAGGTATCCCATATGTTGAACCCCTTCCTTTCCCAAGGACGGTGAGAAAACATATGATGGCTCAACAGCTAGAGGATCAACGCAAAGAAGAAGAGCTATTTCTCAAGAAGCTGGACGAGGAGGCACAAAGAAGGAAAATTGAAGAAGTGTACAAGAGGTAGGGGCATCAACGAAGGAAGATATTTTAACCATGTTTGCACACTGCAACATAATTGAGCTAGATACTGAAGCTTCGCAATTCGTCGTAGGAAAGGTAAAATCTAAATAAGTTAGTAAACCTATTCTCCCTTGCACTTTTGGAGGAACTTCCTATTATGTCCTCTGTGACACCGGGGCAGCTGTTAACGTGATCCCTTATATTTTTTATTTAAAAATCCAAAATGAACTAACACCAGCCGAACTGGAGGATACATACATGACTATAATTCTTGCGGATAAAATTCTCAAAGTCCCCATGGGAATAATTAGAGATGTTCCAATTTATGTTGGACCATACAAATACCCCATTGATTTTGTGCTTATTGATATGCCTACTGATGTTTATTGTCCCATCATTTTTGGAAGAACTTTTCTAAATACCGCAGGAGCAAGAGACAAACTGTGTCCCTCAAGTTTGTTGAAGATAAAATATATTTTCGTTTCTCCAAATTTGACCATAAGCCGGCTATTGAAGAACTAGATGATGATGAGTACGGATGTGAGGAGGAAGGTAATATTGTTAATTTATCCTCAATAATCATTGAGACTCCTGATGATGATTTAACAAGAAGCTTAGTAAATAATAATAATAATATCCTCCAGGACATAGAAAAAACTAAAATGGATGATTATATTGACTCCACACATGAGGTGGATGCCGAGATTAATCAAAAATATGAAGAAACCATAAGTAAGGGAGATGAGACTCCTCCCCCTCCTATCCTTAAAACTTTTCCAAAGGAACTAAAATATAGGTTTCTTGATGAGACGAATAAATTTCTTGTTATTATAAGTTCTAACCTTGCAGAAAAAGTGGAGAAGAATTTAATGAGGGTTCTCCGGATGCATCGAAATTCTCTTGGGTATTCAATGAGTGACTTGAAGAGGATTAGTCCTTTGATAGCCACCCATAGAATATTCATGGAAGAAGGAGATCAGCCGTTCATAGATTTTCAGTGATGATTTAAACCTCACATGAAAGATGAGGTAAGAAAATAAATAATACGTTTGCTAGATGCAGAAATCATCTTTCATGTAGAAGAGAGTAAATGGGTAAGTCCTATTCAGTGTGTCCCTAAGAAAGGTGGATTTACTTTTGTTGAAAATGAACATAATGAGATGATACCTACGAGGACTATTGTTAGACACAGGATGTGCATTGACTATAGAAAACTTAATAAAGAAACTAGAAAAGATCATTATCCTTTACCGTTTATAGATCAAACTTTAGAAAGCCTTGCTATATATTCTCATTTTTGTTACTTAGACGACTATTCTGGTTTTTCCCAAATTGTTGTTCACCTTGATGACCAACTTAAGACTAGTTTTATTTGTCCCTATGGCCTTTATGCTTATCGCCATATGCCTTTCGGTCGCTGCAATGCTCCTGCTAGTTTCCAAAGATGTATGACTGCTACATTTGTCGATTATGTTGAAAGTATTATGGAAGTTTTCATGGATGACTTCTCTGTTTTATGGAACTTTCTTTAATCGTTGTCTCCATAATCTTCATAAAGTTTTGCTGAGATGTGAAGAAACTAACCTAGTATTGAACTAGGAGAAATGCCATTTTATGGTTTAAGAAGGTATAGTGCTTGGTCACAAAATCTCAGGTAAGGGTATATAAGTTGATAAAGCGAATATTCACGCTATAGAAATTCTTCCCCCTCCTCGAGATGTGAAAGTTATAACGAGTTTCGTAGGCCATGCTAGATTTTATAGAAGGTTCATTAAAAACTTTTCAAAAACTACTAGGCCCTTAACTAATCTTCTTCAAAAGGGGGTTGTCTTCAATTTATATGAAAAATGTCTAACCGCTTTCAACATATTAAAACAATCTCTCCTTGAAGGCCCCATTATAAAACCACATAATTGGAAGAAACCTTTTGAGCTATTTTGTGAGGTCAGTCATGAATCTGTAGGAGAAATTCTTTGCTAGTATGATGGTGATAATCTTAATATTATTCATCATGCTAGCCACACCTTAAACGGGACCCAAAAGAATTACCCTATGGTAGAAAAATATTTTTTTGCTGTGGTTTTCTCTTGTGATAAGTTTAGATCTTATATCATTGAATCAAAAGTAAAGGTGCAAATTGATCATATTGGCTTAAAGGAAATCCTATAGAGGACTAACACTAAGCCAAGGATCCGTTGGACTCTACTTTTACAAGAATTTGATATATAGATTCTACAAAGAAAGGAAGAGATAGAGGAAACATTCATGGACACTCAAGAAATTGCTCCTCCTAAAGAGGTGTCATCCATTTACATACCTGTGGGAACCACACTGCTAAAAAGGAAGTTCTCGATTTCTTCTTGCAATGATTTTGGTGATTTTCTGCAACCAACTTTGTTCGAAGAGAAAAATAAAAAGATGATCCAGGAAGGAAAAGGTACCCAAATAAACTCATTCTCTCTTGATGATCTAGGTATGTGAAGACTGAACACACTTTTGTTTTGGACAACTTTCTGCTAATTCTTTTTGTATTTCTATTCTCCCTTCGTTTTTCTAAACTTACTGTCGGTCTTGCAAGGTCGGTACGGATGGGTAGTACGGCCGGATCTGCCCGTACCACTAATCGTTAGGCGGGCGGTGACCTTCGTTTCGTTTTTGCATACTGGTACGACCATGTGGTATGGGCTCATCCGCCCGTACGGTTGGTCGTTACGTTTCGGTATCTTTTCATCCGTTCTTTATTTGTTTTGTGTCAAAAAACTAAAGTCGCTAATGTTAGTACGGACTGGCAGTACGAGCAGGACTCGCCCATACCGCTTAGTCGGTTGACTAGTTATTGATGTTCGTAGGCTGGAGTTTTTGGAAACCACCCGGTACGGGCGCGCTGTACGGGCGTCCAGTTGATCATTACGATCGCGATTTCTTCCTTTTTTCCTATTTCTTTCCATATTTGTTGGGATTTTTTTCTTGGACGACCCTTTTCCTTTTAGTACAAATTTTTTCTTGCTTCTAACCTCTTATAAGCCTTCCAGAAGTGCTCTATCCTTCTATTAACAAGACAGGTCTTCTCCACATTGCTTTTTCCTCTTGAGAACCTTGGAACCATGTCCTTCACATGGGGTATCCTTCAAGAGAAGGAAGATCTCTATGGATCATCCTCGAGGGTTACGGAGGAAGTCAAAGCTGTGCCAAAAGAAAAAGAGTCAGAAGCCAAGGATGGATTCAAGCTGGTGGAAACAATAAAAGATGGGCATAAGGTGTTCAGCCTTGGTGTTGGAAAATAAGGTGACTTCGACGAGGTTCAACTTGATCTAGAAGATGGGGAGTTCTACTTGAAGAGAGTGAAGAAACAAGGAGAGGAGATCCAAGCCTCCCTAGACAAACTTGACCACCGCATTAAGAAGATTGAGGTAAAATCTCCAAGATCTTCAAAACATATTGAACTATTGCGTCGTTATCTGGACTAGATGGATCTAAAGATAATGAAAGGACTAGAAGTGAATCTCAACATAAGCCTTCGATCCATCAACACGCAAAAGCAAACAATAGAGATGTATAAGGCTCTTGTGGAGCAGTTGGAGAAAATTAGCGAGCAGCACCGAATCCATATTTTGATCTTGGAAGTATCAAGCAAGACGCTCCATGAAAGTCTTCGTGATTCCAGAGTTTCTTCCTCGCAGACTAGAAGGGCGCGCCACGATATCAAATAATCGCAAGGAATTATTTGATCCATCCGGCTTGATTTCAAGCTTGGGGGGATCTGCGAGAGCCTTGTAATCTATCTTACAGTTTTTAGCATGTGTATTTTCCTGCATGCATGTTAGACTTTAATTCCAGAATTTGTATTAGTTGCATCAACTTCAAGCTCCCTTTGTTCAAGATAAGATTTATATCCGTTGAGTTGCGAGACTTTATGATAATTGAAGTTGTGTTTTGATTCATGATTATTATATTAGATTATTGAACTAGGTTGAGTGTTATAATATTGTACATCTGTCATGATTTTAGCGACTTCCACATCAACAAAAGTATTGATTAAGTTATGAGAAAAAGAATTCTAGTAGCATATTATAATTAAGAGTTTTTGAAAGCCATTAAAGTAGTGAGCATGATCAAATAGCTGTACTAAAAGAAATAGGAAGGAGGAGAAAGTAAAAATATAAACATATATATAGAAAAATGAGATAAGAAAAGAAAAAATAAGAGAGAACAACTATCAAAAGAATCAAGTGTAGAAGAAAAGGAATGATCATGAATCTTCATTACTAAACTAAGTGCTCGATATCTCTAAACTTTTTGATTATATGATATGTTGAATCACTAGAAGCTTCTTATGATTTTATTAATACTAGAAAAGGTGTGGAAGCCCCGAAGTGCTCGATATCTATCATGTATTGTGTAAGGGTATGGTAATACCCCTGAAGTATCTCTACATCCGAAGTTGTATTTATGTTTCAATTTCTACCTCATTTATTGTAACAACTTGTGTCTCATGAACATGGTGATCTTGTCTATAAGCCACCATCTTACTCGGGGACAAGCAAGAGCCTAGCTTGGGGGAGTTGATGAGTCCAAAATTGAGGCATATTTACCTTTTGGTTTTGCATAAATCGAGTAGGGATCTTTTTATATCACTACGTTTGCATGCACCATTTTGTTCTTGTTTTAATAGGACCCCAAATCACTAAGTCTTATATGAACATATCAATTGGAACTATCCTATTGTGTTATAATATGATATTTATAAGTGATAAAAGTCATTTTATGGATTTACCTGTAACATGGAGAATACCAAACAAGGAGAAGCAATCAGTACCAATAATGACCGGTGGTACAGGCGGAGCCCGCTCGTACTAGGTGTCAGCGTGATCGCCTCGTCAAATACTTTCTCCTGGCAAAGACTAGAGAGAGATCCGACATTCATAGCCACGAAAAAATCCATCTGAAAGGGATCTGAAGGAGGAACTTGGCTGGGGTAAAATCCCAGCTACTTCACGGATCATTGGAGGACAACGCATCATCCCCTTCATCATCAACCACTGCATATCCATCACCACCAATAGCCCCATTTCTTATCTATTAGATTTTGTTGTAATTTCAAATTCAATTGTGGTTTGCATTAGATCTATCTCCATACTTTTATCCATTCATTTGACTATGATGATGTTGTTGATTGCTTACATGTGTGAGTAGTTCCTTTTTTCTTGGGGAGATGGACAAACCCTAACATCATTATGAATTTGTAATAAAGATGATCTATTCTTGTGTCCATATGACTTGTTGGTCTATGATAGATTTATGATTTGTGTTTGATCTCTCTCTTTAGATGGTATGTGAAGTCGTCCACATATCATTTGCCCTTGGGACTAAAGGGAGGGAGAAATCCTTTGGACGTGTTTTGGGATCGTACCCGGAATGGTCTCATGACAGATCGGCATCGACTCATAACCTACACGGTCAAAGGAGGATAAAGAGGGACTCCCTAAGCTAATTACGATATACACGGAGAAACCCTTAATTGCGGTGGTTTGTATGGGTGACTGCTCTCAGACATCGCGGTGGTTATTTAGAGGTGACCTCACTCTTGGTTCAACAAAATGGCTTCCTACGAGCCTTGTAGTGAACATCTTATTATGGAGGTCTCTCTCCATATATCTCATGACACAAGAAGTATGTTATATTGATTATTAATAATAACAATACCATGTTAGTGGTGTGTATCCTATATCCCCAGAATGTTTTAGCCTTATTGAGTTCAATCACGCTTTCACACAACCTTGTTACCTGCTTCCTTTTACTTGTTTTAATTACTTTTCTGTAAATAATCAAAAACATTTCAAACACCCTTTACTTGAGATCAATGGCATCTTATAGGTATCCTCTGGTAGATAGTGACGAGGGGCATAAAGACCTTTACCAATAACTCTCGGTGGGTTAGATATCTTTACTTTAAAACTAGCTACAATTGATATGTTCACTTGCATTCATCAGGTAGGAGCTTATATTAGAGTGACATCCTGAGAGTTTTGATCGGTTACTCGACTCACGATCCATGTGGGATCAGGGCAGTGTGCTCAAATGGTGTGGGTAAAATCAACCTCTACAGAGTATAAATCTATTTGAATAGTCATGTCCACGGTCATGGACAGTTGGAAAGGCTGCTGCTTAGCGGTGTGGTTTTGGATTTGAAAAATGTTTGAGAAAGTAAAAAGGGCTTTTTGAAAGGGTTTTAGTTATGGCAGACCACAAAGAAAGGAAAGGTTTGGTCACGGAATGACCCGAAAGGAAGGAAAGTGTTTTGCTCATGGGATGAGCTGAAAGGAAAAAGTGGGTGACTCCCATCCTAGATGATTTCAACTTTAAATGTTTTTAAAAATGATTTTAACAGGGATATAGGGATGCTATATCTATAAGAGAAACTAATTTTGAAAAGAATCTCTCATATTTCCCTCCTTCTACCATAGCTATATTGCATATCCTTTTATCGATATCCTCTTAAGGTGGTTTGCGATACAACGTACTCATATTGTTCCTGTCTATTTACTTGGTCAGACTTCGAGAAGACTAAAGGATAAGAAGGAAGAGTTGACGACTATGCGATCTAGGACGTTCTCTCAGTCAGATGCCTAAAGGGTTAAGGCTTGACTTGGGCTCAACGCTTCTACAAAGTTCCGCTGCTGATGATTGGCATAACCATAATGACATCAATGTAAGTCTTGATCTCGTTATGTAATGGATGTTGTAATGATACTTGTTGGTTATGTATGAGAACGTGGAAATATGCATAATAGGGATTTTCGGACTTCTACTCTAGAGGCCCACAATGATCCTATTGTGGCGTCGGTGTATTGCATGTTTTCACATCTTGGAGTGAGGCCTTGTGTGTCGTTAGGTGTGCATCAAGCCACCACACCCCAAGGTGAGCCATTTATGACGTTCAGATAGCATTGCACCATCGCACCTCTCCAATGTAAGCGTAACTTCTTTGAAAGTGAACTTCGGAATAAAATCACCGTCTCCACGTCAATCGATTATCTCTTAATCAAGCCCTTTACTTACGCATGAGAACCATCGTATTTCAAGTATTCTATCTCGCTATCACCTTATTGCTTGACTTGCTTAGCATAGGTTGTTGGTGCACTTAGTTGAACCTGGTGAATTTAGGTTTTGTGTTTTAATAAATTAAAAATTAGTTTTATTATTTATTATAAGTTAAACCGTAATTATTTTATTAAAGGCATATTCAGCCCTTATGCTACATCCATTGTCTTTTCAATTGGCTTGAAGAAAAAGAATTAATCTCAGAAATATGGTTTTTGATTTATTTTTTAAATGAGACCACTGCCATGTGCACAAGCAGCTACATATATGCAGGTCAGAAAAGGCATTGCTTAATAATCTAGAAAAAGGCAATGCAAATACGGGCAGAACTTGGTTGGTAAGGCAATGCAGAGCAACGGACCTGCCCGCGCCGCAGTATCTTGCATGTCCATGACCTGGCAGGTGTTGCGTAGCTGGCCAGAGGATAAGATTAACACAAGAAGCGAGGCCGCCGCGAGTTACATGCACTCCACGTACATATGGTCGCGCCCGGTGGCCACCGCTCTGGCGCGTCCTCCCGCACACGTGTCGCCGGCGCGGCTCCAGCCCCGGCCACGTTATAAGCCACGCGCGTTCGCGGTGGCCATCGTCACAACTCACAACTCGCACCTACCACGCACTACCAGTATTAAGGCCAGTGCGGCCACACTTGGTCATACTCTGATCGCTGGCAAGAAGCAGAAGAGTTAAGCAGAGGAGAAAACTTAGCTTGCTTTGGTACGTGCTAGGTCGAGATGAGCACCGCGGCGCGTACGACAGGACGACGGGGGTTCACGGTGGGGCGCAGCGAGGACGCGACGCACCCGGACACCATCCGAGCCGCCATCTCCGAGTTCTTCGCCACCGCCATCTTCGTCTTCGCCGCCGAGGGCTCCATCCTCTCCCTCGGTACGTACCTACGGCATGCATGGGCGCATGGCCACCACCTGTGTGCTTCTGTTAACTAACTGTCGAGACGTGCGCCTGCAGGGAAGCTGTACCATGACATGAGCACCGCGGGCGGGCTGGTGGCCGTGGCACTCGCGCACGCACTGGCTCTGGCCGTGGCGGTGTCCGTGGCCGTCAACATCTCGGGAGGCCACGTCAACCCGGCCATCACCTTCGGCGCTCTGCTCGGCGGCCGCATCACCCTCGTCCGCGCCATCTTCTACTGGGTCGCGCAGCTCCTCGGCGCCATCGTCGCGTCCCTCCTACTGCGTCTCACCACCGGAGGCATGGTACCTACGGATCGATCGAGCTCTCTGCTTCCACCCAACCAATTTATTTATTTCGTCTTCTTTAACTAATTATAATCTCGTTACTTGTGATGGTGTTCGCGCGCAGCGGCCTCCCGGTTTCTCGCTGGCGTCGGGGGTGGGCGACTGGCACGCGGTGCTGCTGGAGGCGGTGATGACCTTCGGCCTCATGTACGCCTACTACGCGACAGTGATCGACCCCAAGAGGGGCCACGTGGGCACCATCGGGCCGCTCGCCGTGGGGTTCCTGCTAGGGGCTAACATGCTCGCCGGTGGGCCGTTCGACGGAGCCGCCATGAACCCGGCGCGGGTCTTCGGGCCGGCGCTCGTCGGCTGGCGGTGGAGGCACCACTGGGTCTACTGGCTCGGCCCTTTCCTCGGCTCTGGCTTGGCAGGGCTCCTCTACGAGTACCTCGTCATCCCGTCCACGGAGACCGCCGCTCACGGCCACGTCCACCAGCCGCTCGCGCCAGAGGACTACTAGCCGCCACGCGAAGCTCTGCAGCTATAACTTGTCGCTACATTGTACTCCCTCCGTTTTAAAATATAAGATGTTTTAGTTTTGCCAAAGGAGTGTATGTAGACCACTTTTAGTGTCTAGATTCACTCTAAATCTAGATGAACCTATACACTAAAAGTAGTCTAGATACATTTCCTTCACAAAGCTAAAACATTTTATATTATGGAACGGAGGGAGTATATGTTACCTATGTTGGAGGGAGTATATGTTACCTATGTTGGTTTAAATGTTTGCCACAGTAGTACGTATTGAGAGAGTCAAAGTACAGGTAGTGGCTAATAAGGAGGGGTATTATTGGTGCTGATGTGCCTGTTTGCCCCGTGTGTGTACATTTCGTGGTTATCCGAGGATGATCTCGGATTTGAATCGGTCGTGTAATAAGTTTCCATTTCAATACATATATGAGAAAAAGGTCAAAATGATCAGCATACTGATCACCAACTCGCGCAAAAGCCAACCAACTCGCGAAAGCGCAAAAGCCAACTCGCGAAAACACAAAAGCCGGATATGATCTTTGCCACGCATGAGTGTTATATGAACTTGCCCTGCATGAGTGATTTGGTCTCTCGTATTTTCTTGCGAATAGCCCCCGTGCATCTCTAGGGCTAGGCATTTTATCAAACACTCTGTGTGGGGCTAGCATTTCATCAAAAACTCTGCGTGGAGCATTGCCACTCTGTTGAGAGTGTGCTTCCTGCCTTGCGGGCATGTCCAGCCCCAGTCCCTCCGCAGTCCGCACCAAGCTTCTGCTTCTACACCGGGATGACGCGTGTGTGCTCGTTCGAGGCGGAGGAGGACGAATTGAAGGCGAGGGCGCTCGACCGAACTCGAGGAAGCAGAGGTCGATTATATCTACTTTGTGCATCCCGGCCCAATTTCTTGCCTACTTTGTGCATCCCGGCCCAATTCCTAGCCCAGATGATGAAAAAAATGAGAAGGAACAAAATTTCAGGGGCTATTTTGTCTAAAAAATATGACCATAGCGAACTAACAGTCGCCGTCACGAAGTGAACAAAACGCTCATGCGTGGCAAGTTCACGTCTCATTTTTGCGTTTTAGTGAGTTAATTGGTTACTTTGTTTTTTTTAAAAGAGTATATATTAATATCACGGAGATACCAATTACACATAGTCTCTGTAACAATGTATGCCGGTCTTACGGATGCACACAACCTAGAAAGAGGAAAAAAAAAAAAAAAAAGAAAAAAGTCCCGCTACAAAGAACTATTCATCAAAGCGACACTGACACCACCAGAACAACACCAGTAGTCCACCACTCCAATAACAATGTCTTTAAGAAGGAAACAGTGCACAAACGTCGTTGTTGCCCGATCAAAGATCATAGGTTTTCATCCTGAAGAAAGTCCTCGCTCGCAAAACAATGCCTTCAGTAAGGCCATTGCCAGGCACACCAGTTAAGATCAGACCTTGGATTTTCACCCTGCAAAATAGACTGAGAACTCCTCATGTGTTGTCTTCCCCCACAAACAGTCGCTGCTGCAAGTCACAGATCACGCAGTCAGTTCGTCGTTGCCACAAAGACTTAAATCACCATTGTTGTCCTTATATTTCCGCTTTCTTAATATTCTCCGCATCTGACTTCACCATGACTCATTGAATGACACTTGGTGGGAACAAACATCAGATCTTCGCAACACTCCCGCTGAAACCAAACGGCCAGAAAAACAAGGTGCGCACGACCGAATACCTTCTGATCCAGCAATCTCCAGGCATAATGCACCCATTGGAGTTTGCCGACGGAACCTTCCGGAACCTGCCTCTCCAGGCTAGATCCACGAGAGCAAGCAACAAGCAGATCTTTGTCTTCACGCTGAAGGAACCCTAGGACCATCCGCCATTATTGGACAGAACAACAAGCCCCCACGCCGCCGTCCGCCGCCCGTCCCCTCCGACGAAAGAGGAGACAAGCCTGCAATAACCACGTGCCCCCGCCGGTCTGACGACCCGAGCAAGAAGCAATGTGCCGCCTCCCCACGCACCTTCAGGCAACCAAAAGGCCGCGCTGATGGCGGATCTAGGCGGAAGCCTAGACCTATGACCACAACCGCCACAACTTGCGCCGATACCCTGATGGGAAAGCCGCCGCCGCAACAGATCCGGGCATCGGCCTAGCCACCGCAAACAGCAGATCTCCACGATCGAATCTCACGTCCGTGGGCAGCCACCACCGCCACACGACCAGGGACGCTACCCTGGCCGCCGCGCGCAGCCGAAGAACCAGCGCCGACCCTAGCGCCGACCGGCAAAACAGCCACCACGGTTTACTCTCCCCGACCCCTTCAGCGTCGGGCCCGATGCCACCGCGGTCAGCGTCGGCGGCAGTAGCAGAGGGGTGGAAGATGAAGGAGGGGAGGGGTAGGCGACGGGAGGGGAGCCCCCTAGTGGCGCCCTGGGGTGCGCCGCGGGAGGGGAAGGGGTTCCGTACGGGAGCTAAAAGAAATCGCTAGATCTAGTTTCAGTTGGTTAATTTGCTACAATCACATCTCTATCTTAGGAGACATGTCTACAAATTGTTTTGGTCTTTCCCATGCATTCTACCTTTTTCGTAATGGAGGTTGAAACCTCGGTCTAATCATCAAATTGATGTAGATATTTTTTTTAATTAGATTACTTTTTTGATGGGTTTAATTAGATTACTTAGATTAGCACAAACATCGAAACCGATCAAAGCCGAAGGCACCACCTTGATAGGAAAACAGAGTGGAGAAGGACGAAGGGGATAAGGATGAAAACAGACGGAACATAATAGTACCATATTTATTTTCATACTATTTTATGAAACCGGAAACAAATACAGAAGTCCTGAAAATAGAAACGGAATTTGATGTAAATGGACCGAATAAATAAAAAATTCTCAAGCATTCAACTACAAAAATGTTTCATAATTCTAGTGTGGTGCTCGGTTTACAAAGAAATAAAGGTCAAATCATGGAAGCTTCACGACGCTTGGTGTACAAGAGAGTAAGGGTAAGGTCAAATCATGGGAGCTTCCTCGAATGTGTAAAGTGTTTAATGTAACACCCTAGTTTTAGTTAATCTTATATTTAAAGTTGTTTCTGCATTCATGAGCATCATCTCTTAAAATGCATGAAAAGAAAGTAATGCAAAAACCCTAAACCCTAAACCTTCCCCTCTTTTTTAAATGAATTCAAAATGGTTTTTGTATTTTGAAAAGATCAAAAGTGTGGATCCCAAATAGTATAAAGGGGTCCCTGTATTATTTAGATATTTACAAATGTTCTAGTATTTTTGAAATTATCAAAAACAGAATTGAAAAAGGGTTTGAAAATAAAAAAAAGGAAAGAACCAGTAGCAGCCCAGGTCGGCCCACTTCTCTTCCCTCTGTCTGTCGAACACGTACGCCCGCAGCAGCTACTTCGCTTGCTTTGCCAGAGCCCACCCTAGCCCTGTACCGCTTGGACGTTTTGTCCGAGTTATCATCAACCTCCGTCGTCGAAGCTCTTGCGTGTCACCGTCCGCCGGCGCCGCTGTCGTCGATGCGCCGAGATGCCGGTCCAGGAGGAGATAAGACCGCCACGACGTCCCAGCCTCGACCCTATCTTCTCCCTCTCACGCGCGTCTCTCTCTCTCGCTCTCCCTCTCTGCGGGACAAACCCTAGCCGTTGCAGAGCTCGCCGTTGCCGCTGTTCTAGACCTCCCTGCAGTCGATTGAGGACGCCACCATCCTCGACATGCCCTCCTTGGCGCGCCTTGCTGATCCAATCGAGCCGGCGCGCTCGCAGACAAGCCAATCGAGGTCTCCATCCCCGACGCCGGCCACCGCCACCGCCATCGATTCCGGCCTCCCCGTGCCCCACCGCCCCTGGTCCTCCCGGACCCCTCCTTTCTCCCCCTTCCGCTTTGCTTGTAGCCCTCGTCGTGCGCCGCCTCTCGCCACCGCAGTTCGAGCTCGTCGATGAAGCTCCAGTTGCCAAATACAGGGGCGCTAACAGTTTTAGGTCCGCCCCGATGAGCTTGTTCCAGTGGCCCTAGTTCTGTAGGCCCGCGCCGTCGCTGGCGACCACCTGACGGTGGCCATCGCGTGACATCACACCGATGTGTCCCTGAGGTGGGCCGTGGACCCGCTGACCGACAGCATGGCCGTTGACGTGGCCCTTGCCCACAGGTCAGCCTCTAGGGCTAGATCCAACCTCGGTTAGAAAGTATGTAGGCCATACGCTGACATCATCCCTATGTCACGCTGACGCAATAAAAGTTTAATAAATTGTTTTAATAATTTCAGAAATGGTTTTAATCTTATAAAATTGATATCTAATTATTTATAAGTCGTAAAATACAAATAATATATCAAAATGTTCAGAAAAATGAGATCTACACTTTAGCATCAAAATCATGCATTGTTCAAAAACTTTAATTGCAAGTTTAATTAGAAGAACAATTGAACCCCCGCAGGTGATTCCGAGATTCCCCCTATTCTAGTGTTTACACCCTTCGAATCCCCTTTAAATTACCAAGCATGCTTTAGGGTTTCATTTCAACTCTGTTAACTTGTCATATCGTCATCCTTGTTTGAGCATTGCATCGATGCTATGTGTTGATTGTTGTTTCCCCTTTCTTTCTGGTGTTTGGTTCGTCCGGTAGAATATGATATCGACATTGAGATCAAAGACCGAGATCAACACCATCGAAGCTCGACGAATGATACTTGGCCAACTATAATCAAGTCCAGTACCATATGTCAGAAGCTCTGCTTATTGGTTATCAATGGGCAAAGGCAAGCATAACCCTACACATAAAAGAATCCTATGCTTTCAAAGTATTTCAGTTCTTGCCATACCGCATACGATTCTAATGTGGTCTTTTATCGGTAGATAGTGTATCCTATCTATTGCATTACTCCCTTGAGCTTATATTACCTGATCCACTACTCCTAGCATATCTAGGTTTGGCTTGTGTGCACTGCTAGAGCTTATATCCGTGTCCTGCTTAGCCATGCTTAGCTGTCAGTGCTGGTTCATCCAGATGATATATTAGATGCAAAGAATCTAGTATGATAGGAGAATGTGATACGATGAGATCAGTGGTAAAGGTTAAACATGCTAAGGCTTGTATGGGAGGCCACAGTGGGTTGTGGTTTTTCTAGTCACATGCTCTCCACCACTTGGACTCGAGTTCTTGCCTCTAGAACCAAGACGAGCATACAGCCACACGGGGCCTGGAAAACCCCACGAGTAACTAACTTGCCTAGTAGATTTCATGAGTCACATAGTTCATGCATTCCATTTGACATATGCATAGAATTTTTTTTGAAAGATTTGACGGGTGAAGGTGCATCATAACAGGTAGGTAAGCATGGCCGGGGTTTCTTGGGGTAGATAGTGCCCCTGATAAACCAACCTCGACTCACATCTCTAGGGACCGGCTTCAGGATTTGACCCGTTATGGCGGAACCCTCCTTAGGGCATGACTCATGGTCTGAGCGAAAGCAAGGTGAAGGTCGTGTCCAACCCCCTCTGCCAGTCTTCCAAAGAAGAGGGCTCATATATAGTGGCATTAAGAGTTGGTTGGTACATGTGGGTAAAGTTATACACCCCTGCAGGGTATTAATCTTTTCGAAAACCCGTGTCCACGGTTATGGACGACTTGGAAACGAACGTACATATCATAGAGAACATTAACCTAATCGTAAAACTTGGCAAACTAAGGTTTGTTAAGGATGCTTCCTCATGGGTATGAGGGGGTGATCCTAGTTGTGAGATGAGGACTACTTTGGTGGATATCAAAAGATGATGATAAATGCTTTGGAGATGTCGCTCTCTTATTCCCTTTTAAAATATTCTGATTAGACAACCTTCTTCTCTCTCTTGTTTTATAAACAAAGATGGCTTTATGCAAAATAGTCCCACCAGCCATAAGTCTTCCGGAGTACACCTTATACTCACCCTTGCTTTGTTGATACTTTTGTAGCAGAGTAAGTGTTCCCCTGAGGACAAGTTTGGTACGACATTGACACCGACGAGTAGCTTGGGGTTCCCGGCCGGTATCCTGGAATCTATGGGCTGGACGTCATCATTATGCTTCAGGCCTCTTAGGCCATTTTTTAAGTTTGCTATACTTGATATCATAATTTTCCTTCCGTCGTTTGATGTTTGTGGTCAGTGACCTATTCTTGTAATATTTTGGTTCTTCGCTCAGCTATAAGCTCGCTATAATAACTTTTGTGTCGCAGGGTTACTGTTGTGTTACTGATTTCTCACTGAATATCCTTGAGCTCTAGGTTAAGCTTATGTCATACTAAGGTCTGAGATTTGTTTAACCTTGATCCCGGGGGTGTGAAAACTCTTGTATGCTTCTTTTGCTTCTCATCTGGTACCGGTCTAACTCTGTGTCATCTTATCTTGTGTTGATTTTGGAAAAGTTTTGATATCTCTTCTAGTCTTTCAAATCTTAGGTGCCTTCTGGGCATGTCGTTTCTCAGCCAGTTGACCTAGTGTAGAGTTCTCTAGAGTTGTGTGTGTTGTGAATTCCTTGTTTCCCCTTGCTCTATTTCAATCGAGAGATTCCTTTCAATCATGATGTCTCTACCTTATGTACCCACAATATTATATTGTAGGATCCATAATGTTTCGTTCTAGGCTTCGAGGTTTCCTTTCGCCTCGTGTGCCTCCTTTTTATTTGTTGGGTACTCAAAAGTCGTTTCTTATCTTGGAAGTTACCTCGTGATTATTATCTTGCAGTGTACACTGTGTCACTCGAGTAGTAGTTACTTCTTTCTCGGGTTTTGACCCTTGGACTTGAACCGAAGATCTCGGATTATGCTGGATTCTGGTGTTACGAATATTGTACATGAAGCTGATCTTTAACCCAAGGTACATTCCATTTACCCCTGTCGTTAATGTTTACACATTACGTCAGGATGGCTGGTACTACAATTCTGGCCTTCAAGCTTGTGGATATTTGTCGCGGTTGAATTTTGACAACATAGAACTTCCCCTACCACTAGCTATGGTAGATGTTCTCTAATGGAACCAAATAGATCACGACAAGAGTACTCCTCATGAGTCTCGCATCTATATTGGTGACTCTGTCACACCCCTCCCTTCTTTGCATTGATTTTCGGAAGGTTGATAATCTATGCATCCACATCTCGGGATTCTATCCTAAGCATGTTCTTTTCCCCTTGTTGTTTCCGACCTTTGTCTATCAGTTGGTATCCAAGTAGTAGCTATGCATTGGTGTATTCTGATGCAAGATACTCTTATGGCCCATCATGCCAAACCATTTCAGGATGTCAGGAGAAACAAACTCTAGTACCTCGTCATTTCTAGGACCAGGTCAAAGTGTTGTAATTCACAGATCAAGAGGCAACGGTTAGCTTCTATCCGTTCTACCTTATATTATCACACTCTTCTATACTAAGAGGTTGTGCTAAGTTTCATGAACCCTTAACAAAGTGATGCTCATACACATATTTAACCACCCTTCCTCTGAGCTTTCACGCTCATGAGTGATGCGTGTGCGTAATAATGTGGCCATCAGAGAATCTTGGCAATTATTATTGCTTTGATCTCTAAGGACATTTGTGTCACTCTTAGCGTGATTGGTTAACCTTATCACTAAGCAAAGGATGATTGTGCTACCAAGTCCGTTATTCTGATGCACTCTCCTCGGTCAAAGAGTTAGGCTAGTGCCGAAACTCTAAGACCATGTCTCCTTGCCTTACCAAGCAAGTTTCCTCTCGAACTAAGTGACATATCGGTGGTTCGTGATATTCTAAATGTCTACTGGAAGTATCGCCATGTTGCCACATGACCATGTTTGTCAAGTTCTTGAGCAAGCAAATTCTCTAAACTGCTCTTTTCTCCAAGGATCCATACTGGATGCCCCTGAACTAGCTGGTTGAGCTTAAACAACAATTTGGAGAGTTGTAAGACAAAAGTTCTATATGACTTAGTTCATCTTAAAGGATTGTCTAGTTTAGTTATGCTGAAGAAAGATAGTATTTCCTTCATGGAAATGTTATCTTTCCCCGCCTTTGATTTGATTTGGGTTATCGTCGAATCAAACTCAGTTCCAAGGACTATCTTGATGATGTTGCTACTCGTGATGTTTCACTTGAGTACATCTTCATGTCCTTTGGTCTGACCAATACCTTGCCTCGTTCATACAACATATGAGTCCATTTTCCTGGAGTATCTCGATAAGTTTGTTGTTGAGCCTGTCGATAATATCCTTATTTTCTCCATGCTGGAATAGATTCATATGGAACCTTTGGCATTGATGTTGGAAAACTTTCTGAGAACCATCTTCCGGTCATCTCGAAGTATGAGTTCTAGATGTTAGAAGTAACCTTCTTCGGTTCATGTGCAATTGTTGAAAGATGTCGCCATGGATTTGAGTAAAGTTATATTTGTTCCTTAAGGACATATATGGGTTTCGTTGCAAGTACTTGATGTATGAGCAGTTATTATTCGACAAGTTGCTAATACATGGGTCTAGCAATGTAGTTCAGTCTATTGGAGCGTAACACTATAGTCCATGTCTTGAGATTCAAGTAACTTTACCTTGTGGTAAGTGTTACACCCTTTCTATTTGGACATGCTGAGTCTAAAGTGTCATTTCACCTAACCAAATCTAAATCTCAAGCAGATATGGTGGTTGGTGTTGTTCAAGGAATTGACATAGGTTTCTTCGAACATCTAGCAAGATTGTTGTAATGGTTGACATAACTAGTCGGAAGACCTATTGCCATATTTTCTTGAATCAACAAATAACAACCACTCTTCATGAGGCATCCTCTATGATTCATTATAGGAGATGCACTTATGGTTTCCTTTGTATCCGAAGTCCGACCTTTACTTGATGTCTATTTTCTCACACATCAAGGAGAACATTTAAAGTAGAGTTGCTAAATGTCTCTCGGTCGATCCTCCAGACTCTTTTATGTTGGTAAGAATTTCGTTGAGCCAAGTAATTGAAGTCTGAGAATGAAGTTCCTTTTTCCTCATGCCATCGGGAATCTTTTTACCTATTCATCTGGTGGTGTAAAGTGATATCACGATCTCTGGCAAAGATTTTGAGAAGCCTGGATGAATAAAGAGTTTCCTATGTTTCTCGACCATGTTCATAGAGTGACTATGATTTTAGTAATCAGAAGTTTCTCTTGTTACATGTTCCTTGTGACTCTTACGAGTCCTCGCCACAAAACAACCTTTCTATCCTAACCTTCTATTGAACGAAGTGATCTTTCTGTATCAAAAGTAGTTCAACGGCTTGGTTTCCGTATCTCTGTACCCATGAAACCTCTACTTAAGCTGTCTAGTGGAGTTTCACCTCTCGAAGTCTGTGGTCATGTTCTTTCCATTGTAAGCTTTCCTTTTCAGAAGCTTAAACTCTTCTGAAGCTCCATGGTCTCAATCCTTATGAAGATCAGTTATCTAATACCTTGAAACCTATCTCCTATTGTTTCCTCTGTTACCATAACGTGTTTCGTGTTCATCACCTTAGAGTTGTTGTGAATACTCCTTCATGAGTTAACCATGAGGTTCTCTGTCTGTTGTTTAGTGTGTTTCCCTCTTATCCTTAGAAATGACCCTGTTTCTCTTCCTTCTTCCTACCTACGGAATCTCGGGTCGACATTCTCGTAAGGGGATAGATCTGTAACACCCTAGTTTTAGTTAATCTTATATTTAGGGTTATTTGTGCATTCATGAGCATCATCCCTTAAAATGCATGAAAAGAAAGTAATGTAAAAACCCTAAACCTTCCCCTCTTTTTGAAATGAATTCAAAATGGTTTTTGTATTTTGAAAAGATCAAAAGTGTGGATCCCAAATAGTATAAAGGGATCCCTGTATTATTTGGATATTTACAAATGTTCTAGTATTTTTGAAATTATCAAAAACAGAATTGAAAAGGGTTTGAAAATAAAAAAGGAAAGAACCAGTAGCAGCCTAGGTCGGCCCACTTCTCTTCCCTCTATCGGTCGCACGCGTACGCCCGTAGAAGCTACTTCGCTTGCTTCACCAGAGCCCACCCCGACCCATCTGCATCTGTTCCCGGCCACGTACCGCTTGGACGTTTTGTCCAAGTTATCGTCAACCTTCGCCGTCGAAGGTCCTGCGTGTCGCCATCCGCCGGCACCGCCGTCGTTGATGCGCCAAGATGCCCGCCCAGGAGGAGATAAGACCACCACGACGCCTGATACGTTGCTAACGTATCCATAATTTTTGATGTTCCATGCTTGGTTTTATCTACTTTCTTATGTTTTGTCCACACTTTGGAGTAATTTTTATACACTTTCTTGGACTAACCTACTAACAAGATGCCACAGTGCTAGCTGCCTATTTTCTGCTCTTTTTGGTTCCAGGAAAGTCAGAAAATAAATATTCTCGGAATTGGACGGGACAAAAGCCAAAGTCAGTTTTTCACCGAGGGAGACACGGAGCCAGAATATGATACGGAGAGGGGCCAGGGGCCGACCACATCACCTGGCCGCGCGGCCAGGCCTAGCCCATGCCAGGGGGTGGTCTGGCCGCCTAGGGCACCCCCTCGGCCTCCCCTTTCGCCTATATATCACCTCTGATACAGAAATCCTAAGTACCCGATGAAAATTCCACGAAAGAGTCTGTAGCCGCCGTCATCTCCATTCCTAGATCGGGAGGGATCTAAAGCTCTTCCTGGCACCCTGTCAGAGGGGAGAATTCACCCTGGAGGCCTTCTTCATCAGCATGCAAGCCTCCGGTGTGATGCGTGAGTAGTTCATCCCTGGACTACGGGTCCATGTAGTAGCTAGATGACTAGTTCTTCTCCTTTGTGCTATCATGTTTAGATCTTGTGAGCTCCGTTCAAGATCAAGATCATCTATTTGTAATCCTACATGTTGTATTTGCGGGGATCCGATGGATATTCAGATGTTATTTCAGATTGATTATTGTATCTATCATGTCTTTGTTATTTGTGATCTTGCATGCTTTCCGTTGTTAGTAGCTATCTTGACCAAGTAGATGCTAGCAACTCAAAGAGTTAGTATTTATGCTCGATAGTAGGTTCATGCCTCTAGTAATCTGGGAAAGTGACAGAAATCTCTAAGGTACTAGATGTGCTGTTGCTACTAGGGTGAAAACAACAATCCTTTGTTCATACAACAATCGTATTGTTTACTTTACACGCAATGCGTAATGCAATTAAATATTGCTTGCAACTTAATACTAGAGGGGGTTCGAATGATAACCTGAAGGTGGATTATTAGTCATAAATGCAGTTGGATTATGGTCTATGTATAATGCTGGAATGCCCAATCAAATCTCGAAGGAGTCAAGATGAGTAGTATATGCATGATTGCTTTCTCTATGTTTCTCAATTGCCCCGCTGTAATTTGTTCACCCAACATGTCATCTATCTTAAGGAGAGCCACCACTAGTGAACCATGGACCTTGGTCCTTTCTTTACCATCAATCTACAAATCGCTTCGCTTTACATTTCTCGCAAACTATTACTTTCTTCCACACAATACGTTTAATCCTTTGTTTTCAGCAAAACCGATGAGATTGACAACCTCACTGTAAGTTGGGGGCAAAGTTCTATGGTTGTGTTGTGCAGGTTTCCACGTTGCTGCTAGCACCGGTAGTGCGCCCTGCCAAAGGCTAGCTAGCAACACTTTGGAGGTGTTTCCTTGCTCCTACTGGTTTGATAACCTTGGTTTCATAACTGAGGGAAAACTTGCTGCTGTGCTCATCATACCTTCCTCTTGGGGTTCCCCAACGAGCTCGAGATATTTTGGGCCATCAAGTACTTTTTCTGGCGCCGTTGTCGGGGAGTCAAGGACATCTTCACAAGGGGAGTCCCTCATAACCAATCCCTTTACTTTGTTGTTTTTGTTTTTCTTAGTTTATTTTCTGCTTTGTTTGCTTGTTTTTTTAATCAAAAATACAAAAAAATAGTTCCTACTATAGTTGTTATTTTTGTTGGTCTGTTATTGTCTTGATTTATCATGCTTTCTATCAATGGTTGGTTTCTTTGAAACTGAATCTAATTGGCAAGGTGGGTTCACAGAAGAACAAAAATATTATTATAAGGAACACCGCTTGTCACAAAAAGGGAAACACTTATGAGAACAAATTGATAAATTGTATACCATTGCTAGAAACGTGTGCTCTACTTATAATGTTACTTATTGCTTTGATAAATCTTGTTACTGTAGGGAAAAGAGCTTGGGAAAGAATGAAATCTTTGGTATCAACTAGGTACAAAGTACAAGTGCAATGTTGAAAGCGTTTCTCATGACACTCTTTTACTTCAATTCATATTTCCTATGTGAGCATATTCTCAACTAGGTACAAAGTATAATTTGCTTCTTGATGCTCTCTTTTGCTTCAATTCATATTTCCTATGTGAGCATCTTCTCAAACTATTATGTCTAACTTAAAGGCGTTAAAGAAAAGTACTTATTGGAAGATAACCCAAAAGTTTTAGATGAGTCTTGTAAGTTATTACTTCAGTAATAACCGCTCCTTATCCTTTTTATTTGCTTTTTGTGCCAAGAGTAACCTCTAATGAGAGAGAAGTAATGATTGGAAAGTTGTTGTCCCGAAACAGATTTCTGTGCTTCACCGTAAAAATTCGTGTAAAATATCTGTACGTCGTTTTGAGGCGTGAATTTTTGTGCTTCTGCCCCAGGTTGTTATCTAACTTTCCTTAGTTCAACACTTTTCGATTTGAGAACCAGAAGGTCTTCGAAAAACTCTATCAACTGACTTACAGCTTTGCGTCGACACCATCCTCTCGACAAACTAATTGTTTACTTTAGCTTGTACAAAAGAGGATGCCAGCTGGTGGACCAGCCCCACGCCCAGTAATTGCAGTGCACTCTTCGTGGATCGGACTACTCTTTATCAAGGTGGTTGCTATTATTGTCCTTAACACTTTTATGCTCTCTGGATGCATGAATTTGTACCACATGCAACACCATTTTACCATAAGAGGGATAGTCTGAAAGGTTATTCGTTGATGAGGCATGTCACTCCAGTAATAGTGGCGCATTCTTCGTGGATCTTACTGCGCTTGATCAAGCGTGGTTGCTATTGTTTTTCTCGATGTATAGACATGTATATATCTATTTTTTGCAGTGACGCCGGCCCGTCACCACCACACCTGATATCCATAGATAAAAAGGAAAAAGGAACAATTCATAGGGTGAGAACACGAACACGAACATTATCTTATTTTTGAATTTCCGAGACGCGAAATGCATAATGATTTGTAACGGTACCGCCTTGCCTGCATTAGTGTAATCATGGTATATATTTTTGGCTTCTTTCCAAATGTGCATCAGATGGCCACATATTCTTTTTTATTTATTATCATTAGACGTCTGCATACTAACACACACGATCTTACAACCAGACAGCCAACCACTAACACAATTCATCTGCGCCGATTAAAATAGAAAACGCCAACAGACTCGCCCTGCTATGCCTCTCATCTAAGCTTCGTCGCCTGAAGAAATGTCGATGACCTCATCGAAGGGATGCGACCCCCTGTTGAGGAGTACGTACGCGGGCACCATTCCCGAGCCGCTTGCGCCGGTGTTACTCCTTGATCTGGAGGCGACTTGATCACCTGGAAAATAACCGAGGCCGCCGGCAAGTCCAATGTCGGTACCGGCGCCAGCTGCGCCATGCTCTGCCGCTCCTCCACCGTTGATCATGCCGACATACGCGTTCTTGCCGTGGCGGGAAAAGAACAGGCTACAGTCGCTGATGACTGCAAGTGCACAGATTGTTTGTAGGTAGTTTCGAAATAAAGATATCAATCCCACAAGGAGCGGGAGTCTGAGTCTAATAACTCTTGAAATAAATATTATGATAGAAATGCTAGATAAAGTTCTAAGTAACAAGATAAAATGCGAGTATTGTGTAAAAGGGTGTTTTTGGGTTTTAGGTATAAGAGCAATAATAAAGTAAAGCAAAATAACTTAATACAGAAAGTAAGTATCACGTATGTAAGAAAGATTGGAACTGTAGTAGGGAAAATGCGTTCTCAGGGAGTAGCAGATACACCACTAGTATTGTAAAGATTTAAGATAAAGATTATCATCATGAACATTCTCAACTATGTATGTGTGGGAGGAACTCCATATTTGGATGAATAGGCAGCAACCACTGCTCACATCATCCTCACAACCACAACAGTCAGCAATCGACATCAATCTAATTATTGCGCTATTAAGGGACATAATCCCGTAAGACGTATCCCATGGCATGGATAGTATTCCATGAGTTTCCTCAGTTTCCCAAGTTGATACATAAGGGGTGCCAACAGCTTTATAGTCACTGTAAGTGCTAGCACGCCTCCGTCTACCAACAAGTAATTTCTCCATCAAGTCCCCACAAGAGAAAAATATTGAGAGGTCGACTTCTCTCAACATCAAGATGTAGAAAATCTAACACATGGTCATAGTGATGAATATCATAATAGACTTTATATTATTTCAATCTCATACTAGGGTTTCTGTATCTCCCCAAGAACTAATGATCTACTCAGACATGGAGGCAATCAACATCATGGCAATGGTAATGGAAACAATCATATATGAATAGTACTTGTATAAATCCACAACGAGTATAAGAATTACAACAAGATCTAGACAAGATATAGATGGGATGGATGGAGATGGTGGTGATGCAGTGGTGGATGATGAAGATCGATGCCTTAGCCTCCCAGATCTACGTAGGGCGAAGATGGAACCCGGTGGATGAGTTCCCCTTCCAGATGCCTTCCGGCGGTTAGTAATCAATAGTTTATAAAAGATGAATCTCAACATAATGTAAAAGAATCCGGTCCAACCGAATGAGTTAGCGAGGCAGTCCCAAGTGTTTTAGGATCAACGTATTCACTTGGCGTTTAGGATCTCAAAAGTATCTCTTTGTCATACTACAACATAGTGGTATATGCCTACTTTCTCTTTACACACTCGCTCTTTTTATTCTTCTTTTTCTTTTCTTTTGTATATATGCTCACACTTTTGTTTAAGTGCTATGCAAAGGAGCTAGCCATACATTCCACTTTATGTATGAACTCAAAGTTTAACAATATCAGTTACCAAATTCCAATTGTATATGAAGCATTCTTATGACTTGAATATTCTACCTCGACTTGTTCCCACTCTTTTCTGATAGCACTTTTTTCCCTTTGTTCAAGGTTTCTTTTTCAACTTAACTGTATAGATAATTTTTCTCTGTAAATTAAATAGTAGACTTACACCATATTGACTAAATTATCTTTGGGTGGTCTATTAATACCAATGGCGTGGAAGACTCCTATTTGCTATCATCAAGTGCAAGTAAAATTATACTCAAGCCATTCATATATCGATAAAGCAAATAACTCAACATTGTTCCATATATAATAATAAACTCGGAATTTCATAAAAGGGATCGACTATTCCTGAAGGGAATTCTAATGATGCAAACTTTATTTCTAGTTTGAACTAATGCAAAAAATAGTAATAGAAACTTATAAGGTAGATTACAAGGTCTTAAAGATCTCCCCAGGATTGGAATCAAGCCAGACGGGATCAAATAATCCCTTGTGATTATTTGATACCGTGATTGTTGTAGATCACTGTGGCGCCATGGAACGTGGTATCTTCTCCTCACGGGCTAGCCTGAGGCGGAGGGATTGATTGACAGCTTCTAATTCCTTAACACGCAGCTTATAGAAAAGATTGTTCCTCTCTAGCACTTTCACTTGTTCTTTAATGAACTCATTGTTATCCTGAAGTGTTTGTAGCGCCTTAAGACTCATAGAAAACCCCGCTTCGGTTGTCCGCTTGATATCTTTGATGACCCACAAGTATAGGGGGTGTATCGCAGTATTTTCGATAAGTAAGAGTGTCGAACCCAACGAGGAGCAGAAGGTGCTGGCTAGTGGTATGGATCAGGAATTCTCTGCAAATACTTAGCACATGGATTTTTAGGGGTTTTCGACAAAGCAAGTAAACAAAGTACGAGTAAATAAAATACAGTAGGAATAAATGCAGCAAGTGGCCCAATCCTTTATTCAGCAAAGGACAAGCCGGTTGTATTTCTTAAGATGACCAAACGTTCTCGAGGACACATGGGAAGACCGTCAAGTGCTTTCGCTTCATATAGCTGATTAATCTTCTTTAGCTTGCTAAGTGTTGTGTGGGTGAACCTGTGCTAATGTACCGCCCTATCCAAGACTAATACATACTTGTGATTATACCCCTTGCAAACATCCGTAAGTACAAGAAAGTAATTAAGGTAGAAACCTAACCACAGGTTTAAACTCTAAGACCCTTACGTCCCTTGTGCAATGGTTTCCTAACGGGGGTTCAGGTTTCTGTCACTCCGGCAACCCCTACGATTAGTAGCCAAATACATAATGCATTCCCCTATGCCCATATAGGTGAAGTGTCATGTAGTCGACGTTCACATGACACCACTAGAAGAAGTACACCACAACCTAAATAACAATCTATTGAATCTTTCTCAACGCAACTCCACTACTAACAACAAGACTTCTCCCATGTCCTCAAGAACAAAATGAACTACTCACAAGACATCATATGGATCATGATCAGAGATGGAATAATGATGTATAACAATCTGAACATAAACAATAATTCAACGGTTCACTCAATAGCATCAACTATAAAGAGTAATCAACACCGGGAAAGTTTCCCCTATGAACTATGCAAGATTCAACGCAATTGTTACAGCAATATGGAGATGGTGATGAGGGTGCTGATGGTGATGATGGTGGTGATGATGATGATGACGATATCGATGAAGTCCATCTTGATGATGGTGTTGATGGCGACGATCTGCCCTCTCCGGGAAGGAATTCCCCTGGCAGAAATCTGTCTGCCGGAGAGATCTTTCTCTCTCGGTGTTTTCCGCCCCGCAGAGGCGGCAGAATCTTTCTGTGGTCTCTCCCCGAGTCTTAGGGTTTTGTGGGGATGATATACGCCAGAGGGGAGAGGCTGGAGTGGGCCAGGGTGGCCACACCACTCCTAGGTGAGGCCTAGGCCTGCCCGCGCCATGGGGTGGTGTGGGCCCCCTGTGGCCCACCTCCACTCCATCTTCTGGCATCCTGAGTCTTCTGAAAAAATAGGATTTTCCGTATATTTTCCCTGATTTTCTGATCTTCGTGAATTTTGCCTCCAAACATCACCTTTTCCATTAGAATCCTGACTGCAGCGGTCCATGCTCCAAAAGTCATCAACCATGCAAAAATAGATGAAATAACATAAGTATCACCTCTCAATACGAAATATATCAATGAATAATAGTGAATTAAGACATAGAATAGTGATGCAAAATGGACGTATCAATCTTCATCTAGTTTATCAAGATAAAGTCGCAGCAATCAAAGGTGTTTGGGTGTCCCTGGCTTCTCCTTGTCCAACTCTTCGATCTTTAGCTCCAGAGCCTTCTAATCTCTCTTCCGACACCCATGGTCGGCGTAAAGGAACTCTATAGGGATGGTCTTCATCTTATGATTAGAGAGAGAGACAATGGCAGTATATGAGGGGATCAGAGGTCGGTAAAACTCATGAGAAACACCAAATTGTCGCCCAAGAAAAGAATCCAAACGAAATAGGGAAAGAAATCACGAATTTGGAAGTGTCCTGCCATGTAACGACCAACTATACGGGCGCGGCTCGTATAGCTCCAGCCGTATAGTTGGTTCCGGGCAGATACTTCCAAATATCTTGAGTCCAGGTCGATTAAATAATGACTCGGAACCGACAATAAGGTATTTTTTTAATGAATAATAAGCGAAAGATTGAATGAAAAAGTGTCTGAGAGTTTAACGACCAACTATACGACCGGAATTTTTGGTTTTGGTCGTATAGTGGCGACCATATAGATACATACATCAAAGGCAAAAGTGTCTAAGAGTTTAACGACCAACTATACGGCCAAATTTTTTGGTTCCGATCGTATAGTTGCGACCGTATAGATACAGGCATCAAAAGCAAAACCATCTGAGAGTTTAATGACCAACTATACAGCCAGAATTTTTGGTTCCGGTCATATAGTTGCGACCGTATAGTCTCAGATAGTGAAAACAATTTCACAAATATGATATAGAGAGTTTAACTATCAACTATACGGCGGGAGATTCCTCTCCGGTCATATAGCTCCACCCGTATAGTTGGTAAAACCCCTCTAAAACTTCAGAAAAACACAAGGAATTTGAAGGCAGAATTTTCAAAAGTAAAAATTGTGAAAACAAACCACTTATTTGGGTAAGAACACTTACCTTGCACTTACCATTTGCTTATTCGGGGATGAAAAGTTCCTCCCACAACAAGGACTCCTTCTCTTTCGGAGGAATTGACTTTAGTTTATTAAATAATTTCCGTAAACAAAAATCACCAGGACTAAAGTTCCTCTCAATAAGATTGGTGTCTTCCTGGACAAACATGGACACTGCATCTAACATTTTTATTTCTTGCCTCTGCATAATCTGCGACTCAAATTCTTGAAGTGAAAGAATCCAATGGATCAGCCTTGGATTATGGTCTTTCCTTTCAAGGAGTTCTTTTAAGCCATCACAATCTGTATGAACTTTCACCTTTGCATCAACTATATAAGAACGAAATTTATCACAAGAGAACAATACAACAAAAAGTTCTTTTTCTTCCTTAGGGTAATTCTTTTGAGCACCATTGAGAGTTCTACTAGCATGATGTATAATATTAAATCTACGACCAATATGTTGTCCAAGAGTTACTCCTACAACATCATCGCTAGCTTCACATATTAAGTCAAAGGTTGTATCCCAGATAGGTGATGGATCAATATATCTCGAGCTCGTTGGGAACCCCAAGAGGAAGGTATGATGAGCACAACAGCAAGTTTCCCTCAGTTATGAAACCAAGGTTATTGAACCAGTAGGAGCAAGGAAACAACTCCAAGGTGTTGCTAACAACTTGGAATACTGCACAACACAACCACAGAACTTTACCCCAACTTACAGTGAGGTTGTCAATCTCACCGGTTTTGCTGAAAACAAAGGATTAAACGTATTGTGGAATATAGTAATTGCTTGCAGAAAGTAAACAGTAAACGGTAAACATTAGCTGGTATATCAATGGTAAAAGAATGGACTGGGGTCCATAGTTCACTAGAGGTGTTTCTCCTTAAGATAAATAGCATGTTGGGTGAATGAATTACAGCGGAGCAATTGACAGATTTGAGAAAGCATACAATGCATATACTAGACACCTTGACTCCTATTAGATTTGATTGGGCACTACAACATAATACATAGACTGTAATCCAACTACATCTATGACTAATAATCCACCTTCAGGTTATCATCTGAACCCCTTCCAGTATTAAGTTGCAAGCAACAGATAATTGCATTAAGCAAAGTGTGTAAAGTAAACAATTCGATTGCCTCATGGACAAAGGATTGCTGTTTTCCCCCTAGTAGCAACATCACATCTACAACCTTAGAGATTTCTGTCACTTCCCCAGATTACTAGAGGCATGAACCCACTATCGAGCATAAATACTCCATCTTGGAGTTGCAAGCATCTACTTGGCCAAGATAGTTACTAACAACAGAGAGCATGCAAGATCACAAATAATGTAGACATGATAGAATCAATAATCAATCTAAAATAGCATCTCAATATCCATTGGATCCCCGCAAACACAACATGTAAGATTAAAAATAGATGATCTTGATCATGAATGGAGATCACAAGATCTAAATATGATAGCACAAAGGAGGAGAACCAACCATCTAGCTACTACATGGACCCATAGTCCAAGGATGAACTACTCACGCATCACACCGGAGGCAATCATGGTGATGAAGATGGCCTCCAGAGTGTGGCTACCCTGGTGTGCCACTTCGTCTCTCCTCCGGACTCCGTGTTGCTTTGGGTAAAATATTGACTTTTGGCTTTTGTCTCGTCCAATTCCGAGAATATTTCCTTACTAGCTTTTCTGAAACCAAAACAGCAGAAAACAGGCAACTGGCACTGTGGCATCTTGTTAATATGTTAGTTCCAGAAAATGTATAAAAATACCCCAAAGTGTGAACAAAACATAAGAAAGTAGATATAAAACAAGCATGGAACATCAAAAATTATAGATACGTTTACGACGTATCAAGCATCCCCATGCTTAACTCCTGCTCGTCCTCGAGTAGGTAAGTGATAAAAAGAATAATTTTTAAGGTGACATGCACCAATACAATCTTGATCAAGGTATTTGTAAAACATTGATAGCTAGGATCATAGTACTCTAACATAGACATGAAATATATAGTTCTAACAATAAGACATAGCAACTATGTTGTAACAAGAAAATGTACAAACAAAAGATCATGAATAACAATGCATTGAAATACGTTTGTTTGTTTCACATATAGAAAACATAATAAGAATAGTATTCAGCTTGTCCCTCATGGTATAACAAAACATAAATACACAGGACACCTTCAAAGTTCATAAGGGTGACTAGATACAAATAATTTAAGAACAAGCCAGATCAAAGTTATGAATCAATCAACAAGTTTTGGGACAATTCACATTAAACTAAGAATGACCACTATGCTCTCTCAATAGGTGCATAAAGATAGAAGATGGAGACTCAACATAAAAGTAAAAATAAAGGCCCTTCATAGAGGGAAGCAGGGATTCAAGTCTCATAAAGAGCTTCCAAAAATTATGGTACTTATTAGCTTTTGGCTCTCATTTCCCCTATCATAAGCATCTTGAGGTGGTTAAGGTTAGAGTGACACAAATATGAGGATATGCTTGACAAGTTATAAGTTGAAAATCTCATGCCCCTTGCTTACGAGTATCGAACCTCATGCTACTCAACTTTAGTCACGAGTAAGTTCTTGTCATTATAAGTACATGTGTATCATAGAGAACTGCCAACGGGGTACCCCTTGCCCCATGATACAGGAGCTATCCCATATCAAAATGACAAGGCAACAGACAATGAGCATCTCAACGATCTTTTTATTTGCTATTTGCATAGGTTTTTATTGAGGACGCTTCACAAAATGCTCACTATGGTTATGCTTCAAGTTTCCACCATGATTAGGCATGGCTTAGGCTAGCCGCCCAGGCGTTTCTCTTGTTGGAAATATGTCCTAAAGACAAATAGTAGTAAGGACTATTATCATATTTCATATAGTTTATGATTAAGTTTTTTATCATGATATAACTGTATTGAGTGGAAACATCAATACACGTGTGATATATAAACAACCAGGGGTTCCTAGTGAAACTCTAGTCGCTGGTTCATTGGTCAATAGATGATTAAGTTTCCTGATCATGTGGCATTTATGCCAGTTGGAAATGAGGTCATCTCATTCAGAGAATGAGATGATGAACCAATACCCAACCTAAACATCATGACCCGATCATGTCACAAACTTCAAGTTACGATGATTAGAAATGGATCCTCGTAGACTATTCCTTAGACCATGAGGCTTTATCAATCACTGTCTCCCGAGAGTGCTCAGATTGCATCAAACACCATCTGGTAAAACAATGGTTATAAAGGTGTGTTCAGGTATTCGGAGGAAACCGTAGAGGCAATATATGTCAAGAGCGGGATTTGTCCGTCCATGTGACAGGAAGATACTCTAGGGCCCACTCGGAGAAGTTATATCCAATAGCTGCAGTGCAGATTAGATCACGGGGATATCACTTGTCGAAACGAGTTAAGTAGCATTGTTCAGTAACGAGATTGAACACGACATGGTGATGTCATTGATCGAATCTCGGGCAATGCAAGTATCGAATGACAAAGGGAATAAGACACGACTGTCCCGGTTCAAATGATGAAAGATCTTTGTGGAACGCACAGGGATCACATGGCCATCCAGCTCCCTCTGTCGATCATTGGTGCGGGAGTGTCCCGACCATGTCTGGAGTGTTCCTGAACCGTAGGGTATCACGCTTAAGGGCTTGATGATGCTTAGAGAGTGTTTATAGGATCGGTAGAATCATCGAAGAAAAGAAGGGGGAAAACCGAAAGGGTTTCGGTAAGTCTGAAGGATGTCCGGAGTGGAGGTGGAAGGTGTTCCATGGCCATGGAGATTGAATAATATGTGAATGAATGTTAAATATTGATTTAATCATTTATACATAATTATTTAATAAAGAGAAAATCAATTAAAGGTCAAAAAGGCTTAATGGGCCAAATCCGGAGGGAGAGGGCCCATTAGGGGAAAGGAGAAAGGGGAGAGGGACCAAAGGGGAGGCCGGCTGGGCCTTGCCCCCTTGCGGGGCCCACTAGGGGCTGGCCGGCAGCCACCCCACCCCCTCCTCTCCTTTAGTCCCACCCCGGGACTTGAGGGGAGGTAGTACCTCCCCTCCCCCTATATAAAGTGGGGTATTTGGCCTAGAAAAATACACCCGATAATCAATAAAGGTCTCCCCACTTTTGGGAGGACCTCTAATTGATATTTTCTCTCTCCCCCTCTCTCTCTTGTGACCGTGGTCCCAAGTCTGGACTGCGCGAGCGAGAGACATCTTCACCAATGAGTGCCGTCGCGCTGCGGGATTCGGATCCGGGAGCTCTACTTCCGCAACTGCTGCTGGATCGGGGAAGCGGGAGTCATCGTCAGGCACCGGACATGTGTAACTCCCACAAGGTGTCACACTTGAGGCACTCAAGTTGTTGGAGCCAGAAGGAGCGCAAGGACTTCATCACGACCTTGAGGTCGGCTTTGGCTCGTCTACATCAACCACGCTCTCCTGAGCGTTGACAACGCTTTTTGGTCTTCAAGGGTAAGTTCGTGAAAAGCCCCTCCCGTTAGTGTGTTACTAATAGATAGGTCCTGGAAGCTTCAGGGGTTCAGGGGCGTAGAGTAAAATTTATTGTTTTTATGCGCGGAACCCCTATAGTGGTATCAGAGCTAGATCTATGCGTAGTAATGCTAGTACGGGTAGAACACACGAGATGTAGCGTGTGGGCGCTGATCTTTTAGTTGTTACCCTCCCACGTGTACTTGTGTATACCGCAGTAATGCTTGATGAAGCGGCCCCCAACCGACTTTACGCATTCATTCGCGAGACTGGTCCACGCTTGACATACGGCTCGTACTGTATAAAGTGGCTTAGGGGGGTGTCTATCTCTCTCGCATTAGTTGGTATACCATTTGCAACGGAGGGCCCCGAAAGGGGTGTAGTATAGACAACTACTTGATCAGCATTGTGCTAAAAGTTCGTAGGTAAGAATGGTTCTTGTGCGAAAGCCCATTCAGCCACGTAAAACATGCAAAGATAAAGTAGAGGCGTCTAACTTTGTTTTGCAGGGGGGCGTTGCTTTGTGATATGGTTGTGGCAAAGGTAAAGTGATTACCTTTTGTTACATAGTAGTAGATGGTCACGGTAATGACAAACTACCACGCCGGAATGACAATTTGCACTCGGTGTCTACGGCGCCGGAACCCGGTGAGGCGGATGGAGATCACGACGTGAAGGACCATATCACATAGCATTTACATTCAATGTTATTGTTTGTATGTCTTATTCTGTGCTAGTATTAGATACTCGACGGTAGCCTAATAAGAGGATCCCTGTTAAAAATAACCAACGATTGTGTTCCCCCTTAGTGTGCACCACCAAGAAAGTTCTTCGGTATGAGGCAGGTCGTGATGATCGGGTGTCAGACATATCTACGTTCGCATACAGTGGGTGCAAGCCATGTTGCACAGCGAAAACACTAAGGTTGAGTTGGCGAGCCTAGCACGCTAGAGAAGCGTGTCCTCAGAACACGGATGGTCGAAAGATCGAGCACGAGTCGCATGAATGATGTGACCGACGTTTAGCGTCCACCCTTGAACCCACATTGATGGCCGTGATGATCGGGGGAGATGTGGTTGATAGGGGTCGTGTTATCACTAGGAACCCTCTTTGGGGATAGGTGTTTCTGAGTGGAGTTATTATTAACTCATTTAATTATAAACTTAGTCTAAATTCCTTTTGCAATTATAAATGTAGATCTTAGACTTGATGGATCCAACTTCCCTAGTTGGCTTGTGCGCCTAGATGATCTCCTTACTAGGAATCATGTGGTAGACTACATATGCCGCACGATGGATTTGACTGAGCCAGACTACTATGAGACCCCACAAGAGCTGGCAGACCGCTACTATCGCCAAGAGATGTCCACCTACATTCAGATAATAATGCATTACGGGATGGTGGATGAACTACATCCGCTCATGGGTGATGTCGACTCATATTTGATGGTGGATCAGCTGAGAGCAGAGTTCATAGGCCATGTGCGCATGTGGAAGCACGAGTTGCTTGGAGAGTTCCTTTCCATACAGATGGAGGATCATACATGTCTGAAGAGTCACTTGGAGCGCATGTTTGATGCACACATGAGACTGGTTCACTTCATGGATTACTGGATGGCTGATCCATTTGCGATAGACGTACTGCTTCGGTCATTGCCTCCCAGCTACAGAGGACATGTCCGGAGTAGCATCATGAGTGGTGATATGAAAGCATTGGACTTCCATGAGTTCATATTACATTCCCGGAACGTAAAGGTTGAACCAATCGCCAGAGAGTTCATCAATGACCAAGGTATATATTTGATATACAGTTTTATAAATATTATAATCTTGCAAACACATTGCAGTGTTAAGTATATCTGATACTTGTTCTGTTTTACTAAAAACAGGTCCTTCTACATAGAGGTGCTTGCTGGAGAGGAGGTGACGTTGCGTGTTGATGGCGAGCATGATGATGATGGCCGACGACACACTCCCTCGACATTTATCATTTAGTTTGTGTTTTAGGATGATTAATGTAATCGAGAGATTTGAACTTCTTTAGTGTGTCTGACACTTCGTGAGATGGCTATTCATATGAGTTTGTAACAAACAGTTGTTCTGCTTTTATGAATGATTTCTATTCGTGTTCAAATCTTGTTTGATTACTTGTGAATTATCCTTGTTGTTTGAAACTAATTGATAATGTATGAACATTTGTAGAACATTAAAAAATGCCTTGTTTAAAAATACCCAACTTAATGATATGTTCATTAGTGAATGAATGAAACCATTGTTTGAATTCAAAGTTATGTGATAATATGTGAAAGTCATTGATTTCTTATCACATATAAATCATGCCTAAGTTCGTCAAAATAACTTGAACACCGTGTATTACTTGAATACAAAGTGTTTGACGAATTGTTAAATAGAATACATATTCGATGTGTTGTGTTTTAACGGAAAATGGTAATTATCATTAAATGATTTTTTAAATGTGTAAAGTAAGTTTACCAAAGGAAACATGAATATGAAACTATTTGATTTGATCAAAGTGTTTCATCAACAAAGGGTATAAATATAAAAGGGGATCTAATTACTATGATTTGATCAATAGTAATAAAATTCAACTTTATAAGAATGGCATAAAAGTAATTGTGAAATGCAAAACGTTTTGAAATGTCAAAATACAAAGCATCACAATGTGATATTAGATATCAAAGGGGGTTGAATAGAAGGCACCAAATAAATCGTTGTAGAGTATATGTAGAGACCATTAGTTAGAAATAGTTAGCACTCAATTAGAATGTAGTGAACCATTTGAATTCGTGAAAGTTTTGGGGTTATTCGATATAACCAAAACAATAGCGAATAAGTCCTTATAGTGTATTCATTGGAAACTTTGAATACGAAATCCATAGCTGAAACCAAAAGGAAAGCAAAACTTGTATTGCTTGGATTTTGGTGCATTCTTGAGAAAGCTCACTTCTAGTGATGTTTCTCAGTTATGGAGAAAATGGAAAATAGTGTAAAACACGATGAGGATTCAAAACCCTACATCAGAGTGTTGAGAAGCGCAATGGACAGCATTCCTGAACGATTCTCTTCACAGAAGGAAAGAATCAATGATTTTGACCATTGTGTTTTTCCCTCCACTATTGTTTTTCAATACATGAAGTAGGATTCAAAATGTAAATCCATATCTTGTATGGAGACATTTGTGAACCACTTGTCATGATTTTTGAAATGTGACATACCTACGAACTACTAAGGAAATAATGGTAAACTAAATTATGAAGAAATCTTGAAAGTAAAATTCCCTTGAGATTAGAAAGCATTTAGTTGCTGAATCTCACAAGTAAAAGGAGTTACTTAGAATTTTCCCAAATGACTGCAAAGCCATTGTAGGAAAAGGGGGTGAATGACAAAAGCATAATTTGTCAAGTATTGGACAAATTCAGATGAATTTGATTCAAGTGTGCTAAATGTCTAGTGGATTTAAAACTAGTAAAGTACTAGTATCTCATAGTAAATTTCTAAGTTTGATTTTTGACCAAAGGATTTTGAAGTTATTCAAAATAGTAAAGGAGATATGCAATTTGCATAAAATTGAGTGGGGGCTATGAAAGTCTTCCTGAAACAATATGTGATTGACATATTTTTAAGTGGGAGCAAGATGAGTCTCAAATTCAAATATGTATAACATATTTTGAGTGGGAGCTTATAGGAGTAATTCTTAAGCGTGTTAAGGATGAAAGCACAAATACTTATGAATAATGATCCATAAGATGTAGAAGTTGATAATAGGTGTATTATAATATTATGTAGTATTCCTTGAGGGATTCTGAAAAGGGTTTCAGAATAGAAATTAATTAAGGAACTGGTCCTTAATGACTCAAATTAGGAATAACATTAAGTTTAACATCAATGGTTGAAAGAAAGAAAAGGATGATAATCATCCACTATGTTGATACATAGGTTCTATCTTAGAAACCATGATGGTAACTTAGCATAATATGTAATCCGATTAAGGAACGTTTGAAAGTGATTAAGTCCGAATCACAGAATGTTGAGCTAAGTTTGTCTGCAGTGTCTAGTAGAGAACTGTAGACATAAAGGATAACATATCTTAAAGCATAAAGAGCTATGTTATAAGGGAATATGTTGGAAACTCCTATATATACCAATTGAAGTCAAGTAGGAAGCGAGGTGAACAAAAGATCGAAAGTTGCACAGAGTGCATAAGTGTTTCGATGAATACATTTATAATAATAGATAAGGGTACCATCTAAAGTGTTGTATAATGTAATGGCGGGGCTAGTTCACTTTTAACGTAGAATGGTGTGTCCCAGGGAATAGTGCCCATGAGAAAGCCCTCAAGGTTGATCTAACGTCACTGTAGGCTCCTGGAATCAGGCCTCGTTCTGCTGCCATAGCGATGATGCATACACACAGATGCTATCATGTGATGATAGAGTATTGATGTCAATCAAGGTGACATTAGTAAGTTGCAAAGGATCTGGGACTGTAAAGTACAGACCCAAGACTCAACTCTTCCATGAGCAAGCATGTTCAGGGTACTGGATATATAGTGCCAATGATTGAGAACAAATGCATCTAGTGTATTTGTACTCTAGTGCAAGTGGGAGACTGTTGGAAATATGCCCTAGAGACAAATAGTAGTAAGGACTATTATCATATTTCATATAGTTTATGATTAAGTTTTATATCATGCTGTAACTGTATTGAGTGGAAACATCAATACAGGTGTGATATACAAACAACTAGGGGTTCCCAGTGAAACTCTAGTCGCTGGTTCATTGGTCAACAGATGATCAAGTTTCCTGATCATGTGGCATTTATGCCAGTTGGAAATGAGGTCATCTCATTCAGAGAATGGGATGATGAACCAATACCCAACCTAAACATCATGACCCGATCATGTCACAAAGTTCAAGTTACGATGATTAGAAATGGATCCTCGTAGACTATTCCTTAGACCGTGAGGCTATATCAATCACTGTCTCCCGAGAGTGCTTAGATAGCATCAAACGCCATCTGGTAAAATGGTGGTTACAAAGGTGTGTTCAGGTATTCGGAGGAAACCGTAGATGCAATATATGTCAAGAGCGGGATTTGTCCGTCCATGTGACGGGAAGATACTCTAGGGCCCACTCGGAGAAGTTATATCCAATAGCTGCGCAGCGTGTGATTAGATCACGGGGATATCACTTGTCGGAACGAGTTAAGTTGCATTGTTCAGTAATGAGATTGAACACGACATGGTGATGTCATTGATCGAATCTCGGGCAATGCAAGTATCGAATGACAAAGGGAATAAGACACGACTGTCCCGGTTCAAACGACGAAAGATCTTCGTGGAACGCACAGGGGTCACATGGCCATCCAGGTCCCTCTGTCGATCATTGGTGCGGGAGTGTCCCGACCATGTCTGGAGTGTTCACGAACCGTAGGGTATCACGCTTAAGGGCTTGATGATGCTTAGAGAGTGTTTATAGGATCGGTAGAATCACCGAAGAAAAGAAGGGGGAAAACCGGAAGGGTTTCGGTAAGTCCGGAGGATGTCCGGAGTGGAGGTGGAAGGTGTTCCATGGCCATGGACATTGAATAATATGTGAATGAATGTTAAATATTGATTTAATCATTTATACATAATTATTTAATAAAGAGAAAATCAATTAAAGGTCAAATAGGCTTAATGGGCCAAATCCGGAGGGAGAGGGCCCATTAGGGGAAAGGAGAAAGGGGAGAGGGACCAAAGGGGAGGCCGGCTAGGCCTTGCCCCCCCCCACCGGGCCCACTAGGGGCTGGCCGGCGGCCACCCCACTCCCTCCTCTCCCTTAGTCCCACCCCGGGACTTGAGGGGAGGTAGTACCTCCCCTCCCCCTATATAAAGTGGGGTATTTGGCCTAAAAAATACACCCAATAATCAATAAAGGTCTCCCCACTTTTGGGAGGACCTCTAATTGATATTTTCTCTCTCCCCCTCTCTCTCTCGTGACCGTGGTCCGAAGTCTGGACTACGCGAGCGAGAGACATCTTCACCGCGGAGCGCCGTCGTGCTGCGGGATTCGGATCCGGGAGCTCTACTCGCAGAATCGCCGCTAGATCAGGGAAGCGGGAGTCATCGTCAGGCACCAGACGTGTGTAACTCCCACGAGGTGTCACACTTGAGGCACTCAAGTTGTTGGAGCCAGAAGGATCGCAAGGACTTCATCACGACCTTGAGGTCGGCTTCGGCTCGTCTACATCAACCACACTCTCCTGAGCATTGACAACGCTTTTCGGGCTTCAAGGGTAAGTTCGCGAAAAGCCCCTCCCGTTACTGTATTACTAATAGATAGGTCCTTGCATCTTCAGGGGTTCAGGGGCGTAGAGTAAAATTTATTGTTTTTATGCGCGGAACCCCTACATCTCTAACACACATACAAACTCCATGAGCTTACAAGCTCCCCTTTTATTTCACACCGCCAGGATCCATAAACAAAAGAGCTTGATATCAACTGAATAATAAGTGCAATGTTGAAAGCGTTCCCCATGGTACATGGTTCTGCTAATTCAAAACTTATAAAGCGCAAGCATATACGCAACATAGATGGACACAATGGTTCAAGTTATTAAGTGCAAGAAAGTGAAGTGTGCCATCAAGTTTGTGAGAGCTTTAATCACAAATTTTCACATAACAAGTTTAATTCGGAAGGTAGATAAAAACATGAATATACTTGGAATGGTGTAACACACCATTCATAGGAATTTATAGTGGACTCTTTGGAATTACTTGGTTTCATTTGGAGTTGGATGCATGAGTGGAACTCATACTTGGTACATGTGGAGGCTAGCAAAAGACTGGGAGCGACCAACTAAGAGAGCAATAATAGCCATAATCGTGCAAAGCGACAAAACACTATTAATTAAAGCATAAAGTGATATTACAAGTCAAAAACTAAATGATCATAGAGGATAAGGTAACTGGTATAGTCTTAACATGGTGTAAGCATGCGCCAAGTCAACCCAAATAAAGCATCAAAGGAGAATACCACAATATTATGCTTTTGTATGCTAAAACAACACATGATTCTTTCAAGGCACATTAAGCAATATCAATTGTTTGGAACAACTCATGCTAAAACAATAATCACTAAGAATAAAGTCAAAGAAATATCAAACATGACATGATAAAGTCTAGACCACAGTCAAAACAAGCTCCATTTGTCTCACTTACAAGCATGAACTTTCCTACTCTTTTCCAATCACCAATCAACTTATTTGAAATAGTGTATGAATGTGGGGGTCCAACCAATTTATTTAAGCAAACCAAACAAAAGAAAACTAAAAACAAAAACAAAGACGCTCCAAGAACAACATAATTGTGCATGAAACAATAAAAATGAAGTGTTTGGAAGAAAACCTGAGATTTTTATTAATGAAGACGGGATGCCTTGGGCATCCCCAATCTTTGAAGCTTGTACCTCTTGAATATTTCTTGGGGTGACATGGGTGGCATCCCCAAGCTTGAGCTTTCTTCCATACTTCATCTCATCACATTATTCTTCCCTACACTTTAAAATTTCCTTCATACAAAACTTCACACAATCTTCAATAGCAACATTAGTGTACTCAAGATAATAAGTCTTTGGGTTTAGTTTTAACACAAGTAAAACTTCCATTAAAATACAAGATAATGTAGCAATTCATTCTAAAATTTCAAGTGATCAAAGAGAACTCGAAGAGAAAGAGATTAAGAGGCAAATGCAAATAATGGGAGAAATCTGTCAAAACAGACCAGCAGGTAAAAACCGATTTTTTCGAAAATCTTCTGTTGCTCAAATCGAAAAGTGATAAACTAAATAAAGTCAGATAACAACCTGGGGAATAAGCACAAACAATTATAGATCAATCCGACGTATAGAGATTTTTCACGATTTTTTACAGTGAAGCACAAAAATCTGTTTTGGGACAGCAACTTTCCCAAGTCTTACTTCTCTCTCATTAGAGGTTATTCTTGGCAAAAAAACCACACAAAAAGGATATGGAGAGATTATTACTGAGGCAATAACTTCCAAGACTCAAAAAAATAAAAACTTACTGAATAAAAAATTGGGTTATCTCCCAATAGTGCTTTTCTTTAACGCCTTTGAGCTAGGCTCAGTAATTTGAGAAGATGCTCACATAAGAAATATGAATTGAAGCAAAAGAGAGCATCAAGGAGAAAATATGATACACATTTAAGTCCAACCCACTTCCTATGCATAGGAATCTTGTAATAAAATAAATCAAAGAAGCACATAGTAACAAGAATGGGTAGGTAAAACAAAAGCAACTTTGGAACTTTCTATATAAAGAGAGGTGTTTTAGTAACATGAGAGTTCCAACAACCATATGTTCCTCTCTCATAATGATTTTAAGTAGCATCATGAACAAACTCAACAATATAAATATCACACTCATCCTCCTTTGGTAAGCATGGAGGGCAATCGAATAAGGTATTAGTTAGAGAATTACTCTTATTGGGAGGTAGATATGGGTAGCTGCTCCATTCTTCCTCCTCTTGATCATCACTCTCCTCCTCTTTTTCATCCAATGAGCTACCAGTTTCAGCAATTTCTCCTTCCATAGGCTCATGCAAGGCATTAGTCTCTTCCGTTGGTGGAGTACATCTATTAAGATATTTAAGAATATAGCCATTTTATTCCTTGTAATTATCAAAGAAATATTTAAGTATATCATAAACCTCATATTTATAAGGTGCATCATCAGTATTTTCAAGAAAATAAGCAAGTTTGAATGCACCCTTCCAAGCAATAAATTCTTCAATTTGTTCCACATCATAAAAGTCATAATTTCCCTTTACATAAGAAGATATGGTAACATCATCATTATACTCACATTGAAAAGGGAGGTGTTTATACCTCCTACAACAACAAGATTTATCAAAGAAATAATTAACATTATAAGTAGAGCACACGTTTCTACCAATGGTATACAATTTATTTATTTATTCCCATAAGTGTTTCCCTTTTTGTGACAAGCAGTGTTCCTCATAATAATATTTTTGTTCTTCCATGAACCCACCTTGCCAATAAGATCTAGTTTCAAAGAAACCAACCATTGATAGAAAGCATGATAAAACAAGACACTAACAGACCAACAAAAATAACAACTATAGTAGGAACTAATTTTTTTGTACTTTTGATAAAGAGAAACAAGCAAACAAAGCAAAAATAAACTAAGCAAAAAAAACAAAGTAAAGGGATTGGTTGTGAGAGACTCCCCTTGTGAAGTTGTCCTTAACTCCCCGACAACGACGCCAGAAAAAGGCTTGATGGCTCAAGATATCTTGAGCTCGTTGGGAACCCCAAGAGGAAGGTATGATGAGCACATCAACAAGTTTCCCTCAGTTATGAAACCAAGGTTATCGAACCAGTAGGAGCAAGGAAACAACTCCAAGGTGTTGCTAACAACTTGGAATCCTACACAACACAACCACAGAACTTTGCCCCAACTTACAATGAGGTTGTCAATCTCACCAGTTTTGCTAAAAACAAAGGATTAAACGTATTGTGTTGAAGATAGTAATTGCTTGTAGAAAGTGTTGAGGGAAAACCTCTAGGGTGGCCCGATATTTCACGAATCCCACTCAAATCGAGGACAGAGTGCGGGGGAAGGAGGGGAGGATGAACACGACGAAGTCATGCAGGAAGAACGCGATGAACACACACACGCAAAACCACGATACACACCAATAGCTCATGCTGGTGGTGACCGGTCCGGCGCAATCCCTAGGATCGGCGACGGGCGAAGGACTGTCTCTCGAACTGGCACGGCGAGATGGGAGAATCGGTGACATCTTGATGTCTAGGCAAAGGGACTCCGATGCCTAGGTCTTGTACAACACGGAGGCACGATGCAAACTCCAATGAGGTTTGAGATATTTGGTGCTCCTTTATCAAAGGAGCATGAGGCAAGAACTAGATAGATCCACAAGGGGTTTCCACTAATTCCAAATATCATGCCTAGGGTTTACAATGGAGGTGGGGGACTATATATAGGCCAACCACTTAAACAGGGGTACTTTAGGAATAAAAGACAAGTTCTGGACGGACTAAGGGGTACATGGGCCGAAGGCCCAAAGGCCTTTTACATGCCTGACGTCTGTCGGACCGGAGACTCCGGTGTGTAGGCCGGAGACTCCGGTCTAGGCCGGAGAATCCGGTGGAGCCTCCGGACCAACCTTCGGAGGGGCCTTTAGATTGTCCTAGAGCCTGGTGCAGGGGGTCAGTCCAGAGGGTGGGCCGGAGTCTCCGGGGTCTTCAGACCGGAGACTTTGGCAGGCCGGAGACTCCGGTGTGCGCAGACTGGAGACTCCAGTCTGAGCAGCTACAACGACTTCTGCTTCACGCTCTGCTACTAGTTCTCCATCCTTGGGTGCTTGGTGATGTGTTGGGGCTTCGTACCTGATGATGCATAGAGTAGTTGCATGAAGTAGCACACCATCCAAGGATGTATCAAATTGGCATGAGGAGAGGAGCGAGTTCACCTTATCTTGTAGGAGTTTGGCTCGTGCATGAGTCATGGGTCCACTTGGGGGACTTGCTGGTGTAGATGTAGTAGCATCCGTAGGACGGGCTGCATCAGCTCCCCCCCTTGGGAAAGAGTCATCCTTGACTCTTCATGTGTATCATCTTGAACATATCCATGGTAGGGTGAGAGGTCCTTGACATTGAATGTGTTGCTTGCAAGGTACTTGGAGACTGGAATGTCAATGATGTAGGCGTCGTTGTTGATTCTCTTGAGGACCTTGAAGGGGCCATCTCCTCTTGGTTTGAGCTTGGAATCTCGTTCCTTGGGAAAGCGGTCTTTGCTCAAGTGTATCCATACAAGGTCACCTTCTTCAAAGATCATCTCCTTCTTGTCCTTGTTTAACCTTGAATCTTAGCAAAGGACTTGTTGCTCTATAGTAGCTCTTGTTTCTTCATGAAGCTTCTTCATAGCTTGTGCGCGCTTCTCAACGTCCATGTTGGTGCGCTCATGGAGAGGTAGTGGTAGGATGTCGAGCGCGGTGAGGGGCTCGAAACCATAGACAATCATGAATGGACTCATCTTGGTTGTTGAGTGCTTGGCACGGTTGTAGGCAAACTCGGCATGTGGAATGCATTCCTCCCAATCCTTCAAGTTCTTCTTGATCAACACACGTAGAAGAGTTCCGAGGCTTCGGTTGACAACTTCGGTTTGGCCATCGGTTTGAGGATGCGATGCAGATGAAAAGAGGAGCTTGACGCCGATCTTGGCCATGAGTGTCTTCCATAAGTAGCTCATGAATTTGACGTCTCGGTCGGAGACAATTATTCTTGGCACACCGTGAAGACAGACAATTTCCCTGAAAAACAGATTTGCAACATGTGAAGCATCGTCAGTCTTATGGCATGGTATGAAGTGTGCCATTTTGGAAAAGCGATCCACGACAACAAATATAGAGTCATGACCATGCTTAGATCTAGGTAATCCTAATACGAAATCCATACTAATGTCGGACCAAGGTGTATGAGGAATAGGCAATGGCATATAAAGACCATAAGGGTTAGCTTGCGACTTAGCTTGAACACATGTCGAGCATCGTTGAACGTAGCGCTCCACGTCGCGCTTCATCTTGGGCCAAAAGTAGTGAGTGGAGAGCATGTCCAATGTCTTGTCACGACCAAAGTGACCCATAAGGCCTCCACCATAAGATTCTTGGAGAAGCAAAAGTTGGACCGATGATTTCGGAATGCAAAGCTTGTTTTGTTTAAAGAGAAAGCCCTTATGCAAATAGAAATCATCAACTCCTTTGTCAATGGAGCCCTTTGCGAAAATTGGTTCAAAGAACAGGTCGGAAGCATACAAAGGTTTTATTTCCTCAAGACCCAATACGTTGATTTCAAGTCTCGTAAGAAGGCTTGTGTGCTTGCGAGACAAAGCGTCCGCAACTACATTATCTTTGCCCTTCTTATACTTGATAATGTATGGAAAAGACTCCATGAACTCAACCCACTTAGCGTGTCTCTTACTCAAGTTGGCTTGGCCTTTGAGATATTTCAACGACTCATGGTCGGAATGTATGATAAATTCTTTGGGCCATAGATAGTGTTGCCAAACTTGAAGGACACGAACTAAGGCAAAAAGCTCTTTGTCATAAATCGGATAATTAAGGCGAGCACCATCAACTTTCTCGCTATGGTAGGCTATAGGACGTCCGTTTTGCATAAGGACTCCTCCAATGCCAATACCACTAGCATCACACTCTATCTCAAAAGTTTTAGTGAAATCCGGAAACACAAGGAGAGGTGCTTCGGTGAGCCTCTTTTTAAGTTCATCAAAAGCTTTTTGTTGTGCTTTGCCCCACATGAAGGTGACATTCTTTTTCGTCAACTTGTTGAGAGGGCACGCAATGGTTGAAAAGTCTTTCACAAAGCAACAATAGAAACCGTCCAACCCATGAAAACTTCGGAGTTCACTCACATTTGTTGGGATGTGCCAATCTCGTATGTCCTTTACCTTGGAAACATCAACTTCAATTCCCTTCGAAGAAACGACAAATCCAAGAAAAATCAACTTGTCTTTAGCAAAAGTGCACTTGGGAATATTAGCATAAAGCTTTTCATGTCGAAGGATATGCAAAACTTCCTTGACATGTGTAATATGATCCTCAAGTGACTTGCTATAAACAAGTATATCATCAAAATAGACAACAATAGTTTTTCCAATGAGAGAATGCAAGATATGATTCATAAGGTGCGTGAAGGTGGATGGGGCATTAGATAAACCAAAGGTCATAACCAACCATTCATAGAGACCAAGTTTGGTCTTGAAGGAAGTTTTCCACTCATCACCTTCCGCCATGCGTATTTGATGGTAATCACTACGAAGATCAATTTTCGAAAAAATAGTGGCTCCACACAATTCATCAAGCATGTCATCGAGACGTGGTATGGGATGTCGATAACGCACGGTGATAGCATTGATTGGACGACAGTCCATGCATAACCATAATGTATCATCCGTCTTTGGAACAAGTATCACGGGTATGGCACTTGGACTAGTGCTAACTTGGATCAAACCTTTGGAGACGAGTTGGTTGATTTGACGTTCAATCTCCTTTGTCTCCTCCGGGTTCGTGCGGTAGGCGGCGTGGTTGGGGAGTGGTGCACCGGGAATTAGGTCAATGCGATGTTCGATGCTGCGAAGAGGAGGTAGTCCATGTGGAAGGTCTTCGGGAAACACATCCTTGAATTCCTGCAAAACAATCATCAAAGATGGAGGAACAGTGGTTAATTCATTAGTTCCTTGCGCTAGTCCCTTGCAAAGGAGGACATAGTGCAAGATGGATGGGTTGTTCCGAACATCTCTCATCTCACTTTTTGTGGCAAGGAGAACACTCTTAGTTTTTCCACTCGAGTTTGGCTTGTGGCTCTCACTCACTATGAGGTAGTTCTCTCTCTCACCGCTCTTCTCACAAGTAGGTGTTGTGCTTTGCACCCTCTCTAAAGCCTTTGCATTATCCGCAATTATTTGGCTAGGAGTCATTGGTTGTAAAACACATGTTTTGTTGAGCCATTTGAAGGTGTATAAATTGGTGCAGCCATCATGTTGAGCAGCCTTGTCAAATTGCTATGGTCGACCAAGAAGCATGTGGCAAACTATCATAGGAACCACATCGCACTCCACCGTGTCTTTGTAAGGACCAATGGCAAAGGAGACCGATATGGTATGCTTGATATTCACGGACCCTTGGTCACTTAGCCATTGCATGTGGTAGGGGTGCTTGTGCGGATGGAGGGTGAGGTCGAGCTTGTCACACAACTCGGTGCTAGCAAGGTTGTGGTAACTCCCTCCATCAATGATCACCTTGATAGATTTTCCATTGATGCCGGCTCGTGTTTGGAAGATGTTGGTGCGTTGGTCTTCATGCTCTTGTGCTTGAGTGGTCAAGATCCTTGTGATGACAAGCGATGGACTTGCGTCATGTTCACACATGAGGAGTTCTTGGTCATCTTCCACCCGTTGCCTTGCCATTGCTTCCTTGACTCAGGCATCAAATTCATCTTCGCTCAAGTACTCTTCGTTGCCACTGTCATGGATGAACAATACCTTCTTGTTTCCACATTCGGCCGACTTTTTTCCTTTGCCTCCACACGTGTAGCATTCGCTTTTGAAAGATGTATCACTCTTTGCTTGTTTGCCACTTGGGGGCAGTTTTCCTTGAGGAAGTGTGGGCTTGAAGGACGGCTTGGAGGTACTTGAGGAGCTTCCAGTGAAGGTTGTTGGCGTAGCGGTTGAAGCTTTCTTGTAGGTGAAATACGTCTTGGGCTTATTATACTTGATGTCCTCTTGCACTTGGCGTTCAGCCTTTGTTGCGATGTGCACAAGCTCAACCATGTTGTTGTATGTTTGGAACTTGACGATGCGCTTGATTGGGTGATTCAAGCCAATGAGGAAACGTACCATAGTTTGCTCCATGCACTCTTCAATGTTGGCGCGGATCAAGTTGAGTTCCATTTCCTTGAAGTACTCTTCCACGGTCTTTGTCCCTTGATGAAGCGATTGAAGGTTGTTGAAGAGGTCACGCGTGTAGTGCGCGGGAACGAACCGAGATCTCATGTGAGCCTTCATGTCATGCCAAGTTGTGATTGGTGGCTCTTGCCTTACATCACGAGCAACTTGAACTTGTTCCCACCAAAGGTTGGCGCAATCATCAAACTCAAGCGAAGCCATGGCGACCATCTTCTCGTTGTTATAGTTGTGCATGCGGAAGATCTTGTCGACTTTGAGTGCCCATGAAAGGTATTCTTCGGGGTCATTGGATCCGCACTTGGACATTGTGAACTTGAGATTGCCAAAAGTTTCTTCATCGTTGCGGTCATTGCGACGAGCTTGGTGACCTTGTTGATGATCTTGTGGTTGAGGCGGTCGAACTTGGTTCTCGCGACCTTATTGCAGAGCTTGCTCTTGATATTGTTGTTGAGGCGCTTGCTCTTGCTCTTGGCGCGATTGTTGACGACGTTGAGGCACTTGGGACCCATGAGGGTGTTGAGGATGTGGAGCCTCATGACGCGGTTGATGACGAAGGGGAGGCTCGTTCCTCGGTTGGTGATGTTGATTAGGCACACGGGCCTCACAACAAAGATCATGGTCTTGAGCCTCTTGACGTGGTGGGCATCGCTCAACTTGTACCACTTGATGCTCCATGTTTTGGTGTGGTGGAGTAGGCGCTTCGTGATGACCATGGTGTCGGTGTGGATGTTCATGACGATGATGACGAGGATTAGGATCTTGGAGAGCTTCACGTCGATGACGAGCTTGGTTCTCCAAATTGGAGTCATCACTTGTTGTGTCAAGTATGTGTCGCGGTCGATGGTGGTAGACTTGCGGTTGCACTTGCGGTTCTTCTTGTGGTTGCTCTTGTCAGATCACCAATGCCCTTGCGTGATGACGGTGTGCTTATTGCCTTGCTCGTGGCCTTGAAGATAAATCACCATCATAGCTTGACGTTGTGGCGTGCCGTGGGGAAGGTACATAACTCGAAGAACTTCCATCTTCAACCACGGGTGCATCATTGCGTCTTGGAGCACTTGGATGTAGATCTTGTTGAAGAGGTGCATGACGACGCGAAGAACTTGAAGAGCTTGATGCACATGAACGCGGTCTTTCCATTCCGTCGATGAGGCATCGCATATTGTCATTAGTTTCAGTGACGGAGCATTGAAGCGCTTCATTTTGGTGGCCAAAGTTGTGATGCATTGCATGCATTTGTCGTTCAAGGCTGTCGAAGCGGTTGTCGATGTTCTTGAACTCGGCTTGAGTCTCGCCAAATTGTTCATCTTGTCGCATCTCAAGGGCTTGGCAACGTTCACGGAACTCTTGGCGGACGATAAAGTGACTTGCACGCATCATGTACGGTCCTTGTTCTTCTTCTTGGGGAGGTGGTTGGCTCGACTCACCGTGCCTATCCATCATGCCAAAACACACAAGTATTGTAAATGGAAGTGGAATATGGTGGTGTTAGCCTTGTACTGCACCTTGGGGATTGCACCAAACTAGAAACCACAAGTGAGAGCTATAAGCGTGCAAAGTGGAATTGCAAAGAAAACTCACACTAAAGAAAGAACTAACTCTCAAAAGCTTGTTGGTGGTAGGTTAGGTTTATGGAATGCCAAAGAACCAACCAAAAGAAAAGGGATAGTCAAAAGTGGTTAAAATCCAACAAAACTCAAGTCAAAGGCGAAGGTCAACAACTCAAAGGGTTGACGGGAACCAACGACTATATACACACACGTGGAGATTGTTGGGATTGACACGACTATGAAAATGAGCAAACAAAATGTCCTAACGAAGACTAAGCTCATAGTTGCACCAATGCAAGGAGAGACCATGGCTCGTTTGTAAAGAATAAAATGAGCAACAAATTTGTGCACTTGCCTTGGGCGCTCTTCTTTCTCTCTTGCTTACAAGCTTTGAGACTCTCTTTTGCGATGGGAGACTATTTTTATTTTTCTTTTGCTTTGTATACTTTTCTTTTTTTTCTCTCCCTTGATGCTACCAAGTCACTCTTGCTATTGCTTTTACACTCTCACTATCCAAGGACAAGTGCACAATGCTCAAGCAAACACAAGATGAGACACTCTCGTGGGATAGGTACACACAAAGGAAGATATGGGTTAACAAGGTGACGCAAGTTATACCTTCATTGGTGATGATGAACTTGGCGTCGGTGGTGTGGGATGATGTTCGTGGGCCGTGGTGTCGATGAGCGTGGGGTTTTGTTGATGCAGAAGCTTGTTGTTAGTTGATGACACGCACACGGGCACAAACAAGAGGAAATTAGCCAATGCAAGATAAGAGGCAAAATTGTCAAAATCAGGCGTCAGGGCCGGAGACTCCAGGGTTTCAGGCTGGAAACTCCGGACCAGGCCGGAGACTCCGGTGTGGATAGGACAGATACTCCAGTGTAGGCCGGAGACTCTGGTGTGCAGGCCGGAGACTCCGGTCTGGAGTCAGATCGCGAACTTCTCGTGTTCTTGAGCAGAAATCCACGCCTTGGGTTCTCAAATCCGCGAAAAATTGGCCAAATTGGGCTGGGAAAACGCAGGATAAAGCTAGACCAACTCCTAAGACAAGGTTTGGTCGGATCAAAACCACAAATAACACTCCAAATCAAAAGATCGATCCAAAGGCAAATTTGGGCTGTTTTTTGGGGATTTTCGAATTTTTGGTGGATAGAACAAAAATTTGTGGGGGAATTCATGAGCAATGAAGCTCTTGATACCAATATGTTGAGGGCAAACCTCTAGGGTGGCCCGATCTTGCATGAATCCCACTCAAATCAAGGATGGAGTGCGGGGGAAGGAGGGGAGGATGAACACGACGAACTCATGCACGAAGAACGCGATGAACACACACACGCAAAACCACGATACACAAGTTCTGGATGGACTAAGGGGTACATGGGCTGAAGGCCCAAATGCCTTTTACATGCCTGGCATCGGTCGGACCGGAGACTCTGGTCTAGGCCGGAGAATCCGGTGGAGCCTCCGGACCAACGTCCGGAGGGGCCTTCAGATTGTCCCGGAGCCTAGTGCAGGGGGTCAGTCCGGAGGGTGGGCCGAAGTCTCCGGGGTATTCAGACCAGAGACTTTGGCAGGCCGGAGACTCCGGTGTGCACAGACCGGAGACTCCGGTCTGAGCAGGTACATCGACTTCTGCTTCACGCTCTGCTCCTAGTTCTCCATCCTTGGGTGCTTGGTGATGTGTTGGGGCTTCGTACCTGATGATGCATAGAGTAGTTGCATGAAGTAGCACACCATCCAAGGATGTCTCAAATTGGCATGAGGAGAGGAGCGAGTTCACCTTAGCTTGTAGGAGTTTGGCTGGTGCACGAGTCATGGGTCCACTTGGGGGACTTGCTGGTGTAGATGTAGTAGCGTCCGTAGGACGGGCTGCATCAGAAAGTAAACAGTAAATGGTAAACAGTAGATGGTATGTCAATGGTAAAAGAATGGACTGGGGTCCATAGTTCACTAGAGGTGTTTCTCCTTAAGATAAATAGCATGTTGGGTGAACGAATTACAGCGGGGCAATTGACAGATTTGAGAAAGCATACAATGCATATACTAGACATCTTGACTCCTATGAGATTTGATTGGGCATTACAACATAATACATAGACCGTAATCCAACTGCATCTATGACTAATAATCCCCTTCAGGTTATCATCCAAACCCCTTCTAGTATTAACTTGCAAGCAACAGATAATTGCATTAAGCAAAGTGTGTAAAGTAAACAATTCGATTGCCCCATGGACAAAGGATTGCTGTTTTCTCCCTAGTAGCAACAACACATCTACAACCTTAGAGATTTCTGTCACTTTCCCAGATTACTAGAGGCATGAACCCACTATTGAGCATAAATACTCCCTCTTGGAGTTGCAAGCATCTACTTGGCCAAGATAGTTACTAACAACGGAGGGCATGCAAGATCACAAATAACATAGACATGATAGAATCAATAATCAATCTAAAATAGCATCTCAATATCCATCGGGTCCCTACAAACACAACATGTAAGATTACAAATAGATGATCTTGATCATGAACGGAGCTCACAAGATCTAAACATGATAACACAAAGGAGGAGAACCAACCATATAGCTACTACATGGACCCATAGTCCAAGGATGAACTAGTCACGCATCACAACGGAGGCAGGCATGGTGATGAAGAAGGCCTCCAGGATGATCTCTCCCCTCCATCAGGGTGCCGGGAAGAGCTTCGGATCCCCTGATCTAGGGATGGAGATGGCGGCAGCTACAGACTCTTTCGTGGATTTCTGATCGAGTACTTAGGGTTTTTGTCCCGGGAGGCTTTTATGGGCGAAGGGGCAAGGTCGGTGGAGTACCAGGGGGACCACACCCCTGGTGGCGCTCCTAGGGCTGGCCGCGCCGCCACTAGGTGTGGCTGCCCTGGTGCGCCACTTCGTCTCCCCTCCGGACTCCGTGTTGCTTCGGGTACAATATTGACTTTTGGCTTTTGTCCCATCCAATTCTGAGAATATTTCCTTACTAGATTTTATGAAACCAAAAACAACAGAAAACATGCAACTGGCACTGTGGCATCTTGTTAATAGGTTAGTTCCAGAAAATGTATAAAAATACCCCAAAGTGTGAACAAAACATAAGAAAGTAGATATAAAACAAGCATGGAACATCAAAAATTATAGATACGTTTACGACGTATCAATAGGTGGTTTAATGGTGGGAGCACGAGTTAAAGCATTTTTCAGTTTATCAAAGGCTTCAAGACACTTATCATCAAAATTAAATCGCGTTCCCTTTTGCAAGAGGTTAGTCAAAGCTTTAGATATCCCAGAGAAATTTCTAATGAACCTTCTGTAAAAACTCACATGAGCAAGAAAACTTCTTATACCTTTAATATCCCTAGGTTTTGACATTCTCTCTATTGCTTCAACCTTAGCCCTATCAACTTAAATTCCCTTACCTGATACCTTGTGTCCGAGGACTATAACTTCTTTGACCATCAAGTGGCACTTCTCCCAGTTTAGAACAAGATTAGTTTCTTCACAACGCTGCAAAACTCTTTTGAGATTATCCAAGCAACTACTAAATGAAGTTCCATAGATAGAAAAGTCATCCATAAATACTTCCATTATAAGTTCTATAAAATCCGCAAAAATAGCAGACATACATTGTTGAAAAGTAGCTGGAGCATTACATAGACCAAAAGGCATACGTCGGTAAGCATGTAAACTGTAAGGACTTATGAAAGTTGTTTTAAGTTGGCTATTTGAGAGAAACCAGAGTATCCGTCCAAGTAACAAAAATGAGTATGGTTTGCTAACCTTTCTAAAGTTTGATCTATGAACGGTAATGGATAGTGATATTTCCTAGTCTCTTTATTTAATTTCCTGAAGTCTATGCACATCCTGTGCCCAACAATAGTTCTAGTAGGTATCAATTCATTGTTTTCATTAGGAACAACAGTAAAACTGCCCTTCTTAGGGACACAATGAACATGACTTACCCAATCACTCTCTTTAAGAGGATAAATTATACATGCGTACAGTAGGCATACAATTTGATGGGGATATGCCGAATGGGGTATGCCCAGTAGGACGTTCCGATTGGGCCAAAGGCCTCGCGAGTGGGCCTGCAGGATGGCGACTAGAACGTGAGTGAGAAGAAGGCCCAGTGACCAGAGACTGGAGGCCCAGAAGCGTAGCTGAAGCCCAGTCGGATTAGGTCAAAAGCCTCTGAATCCATAACTTGTTCGGTTGTATCTGTAAACCCTAGCGAGGTACCCTCTATATAAACCTCCCTAGGGTTCCTTGAGTACTTACATTCCATCATACACCCCCTCTATCTACTCGCTGCTTAGACGCCGAGATCGCCACACCTGTAACTCGCTCTCCGCCAATACAATCTAGCAGGAGTAGGTCTTTACCCTCCAGGGGGCCGAACCTGGGTAAACCCATGTGCATCCCCCATCTCGCACCGTAGATGGCCGCCAGCTCTCGTGCCCAATACTATCAATCGCTACCCCTAGTAGCGACTGCCGTGGTCATTCCCACGATAGTGGCGCCCACCATGGGGCCTAGTCGGTCTGGCCTGAGTTCTGCAGCGAGACCCTACACGCCAATCGATCGGCCGATCGCCACCGGCTGCATGATCTCCAGCGGCGGGATCTTGCCGATCCCGCCTAGCAGCTACATCCCAGCATCACGCCCGATCACGCACAACACGGTGATGCCGATTGGCACCATCAGCTTGTTCGTCGGCTTCACCGATGCAGTCGACCTGACGGGGACGATGATCATCGGCGGACCACCACCATGCCACGATTTGCTCTCGGAGGAGCAGATCCGCTCCATTAGCCACCTCGCCACCGAGTACGACTCGGTCGCCAACAACGCGATCGGGACTAACGCCGCCACAGACGACGTGGCTCTCCACGACGACGCCGACTCTGCGGCCCCTACCTCGATCGACGGATCCATCACCGCAGCGTCATGGGAGGACTCCATCATGTGCATCTCCAACCCTGAGGACTTCGAGGATCCCTCCATCCTTGGGATCTTCGATTCCGACTCTGGCTCGGAGTCCCCTGAGGACTTCCGTGCCATATCCAATCGCTTCAACGCGATCTACATGGTGGGCAGCATGGCCGCCCCGCCAAATCCATTCTTCATGCCGATCCCGCCAACCGCCATGGCCACGGAGGTAGAGGAAGCCCACGTGCGACTGGAGGAGGCGCAGTGCAGGGAGCTAGAGGAGCACGAGAAATTCCACCTCGAGCGGGAAACAGCGCCTGAGCTGTCACTCTACCATCAACGCTGCATCAGGACCCACCTGAACTCCAACGTCCAAGGCCGCATCCTGAACTTCAACGACGAAAGCGACCCCGCACGTGCAGCCGAGCGCGAATACTGCGAGAGCACGCTGCCAGGCAGCAGCAACCGACCACCACCCGACGCACCGGCGACTGGGGCCCCACCGCCACCAATTGGTCGCGCGCCCCCACAGGGCTAGCCACGAATCATCATCTCGCCACAGGCCCGCGACCCCAACGGGCTCCCACTGTACTCCACTCCAATGGACAATGTCATTTCGGCCGACGCCGTGGGCGCCCACCTCAACATCCAAGGAGAGGGCGTGCTGCAGATCTAGTATGCTAAGTCCCTACTTGTCAGGGTCGTCGAGCAGCAAGCCATGGGAGTCGACCCGCGGGGGCGGATGTATTCCCGCTCATCGGAAAACATGGTAGCCTCAAGCGCCCCCCAACTGTCTCCAACGCCGTCACCTGCCCACCACCCCAGCCCCTGACGCACCAGCCACGGGCCGCCAACCCCGCGTTCTCCACCAACGAGCCACAGCCGGTGAACAACACGGTCGCCACCAACGGGTAACCTATCGATGCCCGAATGCACATCCTCAACAACCAGGCCTGGCGGGTGCGCTAGCCCAACGACTTGAGGCACACCCTCACCAACCGCGATGACCCTGAACCCAGGGGCTCGCTCAGTCGAGTCGGCCCCCAGTGCTTCAGGCCAATGATCCGAGGCGAGAAGTACCCCGCCAACTTCAAGGTGCCCAAGGAGAAAGAAAAGTATGATCCCACGTACGACCCAGCGGTGTGGCTGGACACGTACCTCATGACGATGGGAATCCCCAGTCACACCGACCTACTAGCTGCTCGCTACCTCCCCCTGATGATGGAGGGAGCGACCAGGCAATGGATCAACACCCTCCCCGCTGACAGCATCAACTCGTGGGAGGAGATGCGGGATGCCTTTGTCAGGCACTTGGAGGGCTCCTACACCCACGCCACCACCATTGAAGACCTGGAGCGATGCATCCAGGGGCAGCGCGAGTCAACCCGCCACTGGATCCAGAGGTGGTAGGAACTATGGATCAACGCTTGCGGCATTCACCTAGACATGATGATCCACTGCTTCAAGAATGCGTGCCGGTACGTACCCCTGGTCGCTAAGATCAAGAGGGTTTACCAGACACTCGACAACATCCCCGACCTCCTCGAGATCGCCACGCGGTACGCGGAGGAGGACCCCAACCAGGCCTCCGACGACGAGTCGGGAGGAAGACGCCGCATCGACGGTCATGACAATGGGCAACAACGCGACATGCGCTACAGCAACACTCGCCTCACCGGCAAGCGCCGTGACGATGGGCGAGTCGACTTCATCACCAACACCGGCTACGGCCAACACGACCCGAAGAACTTCCGCCGTGACGGAGGAAACTATCGCAACAGTAGGAATTACCGCGCCAACAACACGACGAGGCCGAAATTCGACCCCGCTGCCCTGCTCAACCAGCCCTGTGTTCACCACAGAAGGGAGGGGAAGCCCTCCACCCACATACCGCAGACTGCCACTCCCTCAAGGAGATTGAAAAGGCAAGGTGAGCACGCGACAACCCCAACAACAATCCACCAAGGGACAACGGAAACGCTGGCGGCTTCGGCAACACCGCCGGATCGCTCCACACCTTCACCGGGCTCGGCACCAAGCGCGAGAAGAAGGTGCTTGCCTGTGCAGTCGCCGTCAATGTGGTGACGCAGGTCGACATCCCCGCTTCCTCAACTGGTCCGAGCAAAGCATCACCTGGAGTCGCTAGGACCACGCGCCCAGGACCGAGTACCCAGGACGAGTCGCCCTGGTGGTCAGGCCCAAAGTGACCGACTACTGGCTTCCCAAGACGCTGATGGACCGCGGGAGCTCCATCAACATCATGTACTTGGACACAATCAAGAGACTCCAGCTCCCAGAGTCAGCGATCGAGCCAACCCTCACAACCTTCCACGGCATCGTCCCCGGTCGAAAGGAGTACCCTATTGGCAAAGTGACGCTGCCAGTCACCTTCGGCACACCAGCGAACTACCGTACCGAGCGGATCGTCTTTGAGCTGGTGAACTTACACAGCCCCTACCACTGCGTCCTGGGGCGCCAGACATTCGCCAAATTCATGGAGACCCCACACTATGCCTACAACATGATGAAGCTCCCAGGGCCAAGCGGCATCATCACCATCCACGATGACCCCGACATGGCCATGGAATGCAAGGACAAAGGCGTTGAGCTCGCCGACGCCGTCATCGCCATGGAGACCGACCATGCGGACGAGCTCGTGAAATATGCGGGCATCATCAACAAGGATGACCCCACCATCCTAAAGAAGCCAATCGCTGCCAGTTCCACTTTCGAGGCGACTACGCACACCCGCACCGTAGAGCTCGTCCTGGGCGACTCCAACCAGACGGTCACCATCGGGGCGCACATGAGCCCCACATAGGAAAGAGCGCTCATCGGGTTCCTACGTGAGAATCGTGACATCTTTGCATGGAAACCATCTGACATGCCTAGTGTCTCAAGGGAACTCGCTGAGCACAAACTCAACGCCGACCCCAAAGTGTGACCAGTAAAGCAGTCGCTGCGGCCCTTCAATGAAGAGCGCCGCCGAGCAATCACCGAAGAAGTACTACACCTGCTAGCCGCAGGCTTCATTTGGCCCATCAAGTACTCCAAGTGGCTGGCGAACCCAGTCTTGGTTCTGAAAAAGAATAACACCTGGAGAATGTGTATCGACTACACCAACCTCAACAGCGCCTACCTGAAGGAAGAGTTCATCCTACCGTGCATCGACCAGATCATCGATTCGACCGCGGGATCGGAGTCGATGTGCTTCCTTGACGTGTATTCTGGCTACAACCAGATCAAAATGGCGATCGAGGATGAGGAGAATACGGAGTTCATCACGCCATTCGACGCCTTCTGCTACACGGCCATGACGTTCGGCCTCAAGAACACCGGCGCCACCTACCAAAGGTGCATGCAGGAATGCCTCGCGGACCAAATTGGCTGCAACATCCACATCTACATCGACGATGTGGTGGTAAAATCCACCCGCCAGGACAACCTGCTTGCTGACCTGGCCGAGCCCTTCGCAAATCTGTGGAGGTACAACATCAAGCTCAACCTAGGAAAGTGCACCTTCGGCATCCCCACCGGACAGCTCCTGGGGTACGTGTTCTCCAAGTGGGGCATCGAGGCAAACCCCACCAAGATCGACACCATCGCGCGGCTCGAGAAACCCGAGTGCCTATGCGACGTCCAGAAGTTGGCCGGGCGACTCGCGGCTCTTAGTCGCTTCATTCCCCGGCTCGGCGAGAAGGCAATGCCCCTCTACCGCCTGATGCGCAAGAAACCCATGTTCCAATGGGACGTAGAAGCAAACAACACACTCAAGGCACTCAAAGAAGTGCTACTCGCGGCTCCCCTACTCGCCGCCCCAATCGACAAAGAGCCAATGCTCGTCTATGTCGCAGCCTCCACTCGAGTCGTCAACACCGTGATGGTCGTTGAACAGCCAGAAGAGGGCAAGGAGCGCCCCGTATAGCGCCCTGTCTACTACATCAGCGAGGTCCTGACGGACTCAAGGCAGCGCTACCTGCAGTACCAGAAACTGGTATACGCGGTATTTCGAGCCTATCGACGACTCCCCACTCCAAGAGCACCCAATCATGGTCGTCTTCTCCGCACCACTATAGGACATCATCCGCAACCGCGAGGCGATTGCCCGAGTCACCAAGTGGGATGTCAAAATCGGCGTCCATAACATCAAATACGAACCACGCAAAGCAATCAAATCGCAAGCCTTGGCCGATTTCCTCCCCGATTGGGAAGAAGCGCAGCAGCCGGAGAAGCTCCCATACCTTCACTATTGGTCGCTCCACTTCGACGGTTCCTAGAATGCCGACGGTGCCGGGGCCAGGGTCATACTGACCTCCCCCAAGGGAGACAAACTCCGCTACGTGCTCCACCTCAACTTCAAGCCCTGCACCAACAACATGGCCGAGTATGAGGCCCTCCTTCACGGCATGCGGGCTGCTAAAGAGATGAACGTCAATCGCCTATGGTGCTACGGCGACTCCAACCTGGTCGCCGACCAAGTCGTCGGGACCTGCGATGCCGTCTCCCCAACAATGATAGCATACCTCCAAGCGGTAGACCAGCTGAGAGGGCACTTCGTCGGCTACTCAGTCGAGTGGATCGACAGGCGAAAAAATGAGGAGGCAGATTCCCTCTCCCGCATCGAGTAGGCCAGGAAAACGCCACCCGTAGTAGTCTTACTCGACATCATCCACAAACCTTCGGTCTCCCTGCCCAAGGAGATCAACATCGGGATACCACTGCAGCCCGAGCCCGCCCTAGTCACCATGGTCATGGAGCCCATTGACTGGACCGCACCATACGTCGCGTTCCTCGAGCACAAGGTCCTTCCAAGCAACAAGACGGAGGTGCGAATAATCACGCACCATTGCAAATTGATACGTCCAAAACGTATCGACTTTCCCGAATACTTTTGCTACTGTTTTTCCTCTAAACTTGTGTGATTTGGATACAACTAACACGGACTGACGATGTTTTCAGCAGAATTACCTTGGTGTTTAGTTTTTGTGCAGAAAATCAACTATCAGGAAAAATCCTGGAAAATATGCCAAAAATCCTATTTCACGAGAAGACTCACGGAGCCAAAAGACGAGACGGAGTAGGGCCACGAGGGGCCCACATGACTTGGTCACGCGGGCTAGGCCAGGCCGTGCCGGGGGGTGGTGTGGCCACCTCGGCTGCCCCCTCGGCCTCCCTCTTCGCCTATAAGTTGCCTCTTGACCTAAAAACCAAGTGGGGGTTCGACGTTTTTCCAAAAAGAGTTCCGCTGCGCCGCCACCACCAGATTCCGCGAGTCGGAACCAGAAACTCCGTTCTGGCACTCTGCCGGGACGGGGAATTGGAGGGGAAAATTGCCATCATCATCACCATCGCTTCTCCATCGACCATCCATGTTTCCCCCATCTATGAGTGAGTAATCCCCCGCTGTAGGCTATGGGGATGGTAGGGATTGGATGAGATCATTCATGTAATGGCATTAGATTGTTAGGGCATGGTGCCTAGTATCTATTATTAGTGCTTTTTGACTTTGTTGCAACTTGTTATGCTTAATGCTTGTCACTAGGGCCTGAGTGCCATGATTTCAGATCTGAACGTGTTATTGATTCATTATGATAGTATTGTTTATGGTCTTACCTACAAGTTGTATACACATATTGTTGACCAGAACCAAAGGCCCCGAAGTGTCAGCAATCGAGATAACCGAAGGGAATGGCTTTGATGTGAGGATCACATGTGTTCATGGAGTGTTGATGCTTTTCTCTGGTGCTCTATTAAAAGGAGCAGCTTAATTGCCAGTAGTTCCCTTGAGGCCCCGCTACAAACGGGCTGGCAGGACAAAAGATGTTGCGCAAGTTCTCATTGCGAGCACGTATGACTATATGTGGAACACATGCCTATGATTATCTAGTACTTGGATGCTTTATCTTATTTATCTGCAAATGCCCTATGTCTTGATTGCTATATGAATTGTCTTGTTCAAGCAACGCTCGTCCATCCATCCCTATGTCTACCATGCTTTAATCCTACTATTTACTGCAATTGCCACTACTGTCTTTACTTTACTACTGCTATTACTTTACTATTGCTACTAAAAAACTGTTGCTACTGATAAACTGCTGTGAGCAAGATTGTTTCCAGGTGTAGCTGAATTGACAACTCAGTTGTTAAGGCTTATAAATATTATTTGGCTCCCCTTGTGTCGAATTAATAAATTGGGTTTCACTTCCCTCAAAAATACTGTGATACACCCCCTATACTTGTGGGTCATCAAGACTAATTTCTGGCGCCGTTGCCGGGGAGCATAGCTTTATTTATCAAGTTCACTTGGAATCACTATTGTTCGCTGCCATCCATCCATCATGGGTAAGTCTCGTGATGGCAAGGTTCCTATTTTACCATCCACTACAAGAAGAGGTACGGTTCTAAATACCTCTGTTGCTCTTGATTCACCATCTGTTATGAGTAAGCTCCTTACACCACCACATACACATGCTACACACACTGCTACTATTGCTGAATCTGAAACTTCTGATACTTATGATGTTGCTTCTACTGTGCTTGATAAAAGTAGTTCATTAGGTCCTTTCCTAGATGCTACGATTGCTAGAACTATAGCTAGAAATGCTGAAACTCCTAATGAAGACACTACTACACCTGTCAGTTCACTTGAGTCTAGAGAGAGCTATTATATTGAAGACGGTTATATTGAGATGACCGATGAATTTATTAAAGAATGTCAAAACACCCATGATAGGAGTCCTGTTAGGAGTCTCCTTGAGAGGCGTACTATAAAACCCAAATTGTCTCCTATTCTAAGTTTGCTGCATCTCAAATAAACATTAAAGATAAGGATTATGATTTCTCTCTTGATCTATCGTACATAGCTATTGTTGAGAAAGAACCTTTTTGTGGGACTAAGAATGAAAGTGCGGTAGCAAATATGACTGAGCTTTCTACCATGAGTGGCTTATTTTCTGATGATATTAAGATGCGCACCTACTTTGTTGCTAAAATTTTCCCTTTTCACTGAAAGGAGAAGCTAAAACTTGGTTTATTAATTTACCTCCTGGATGTATTGATAGCCCTGATTGCTTGATTAGTACTTTCCTGTAGAAATATTTTCCTCCTAGTGCTAGACATGCTATTTTGCAGGAACTTTCTGATTTTAAACAGGGAGAAAAAGAGATATTGCCTGAATAATGGGCAAGGTTTTGTGCTTTGATTCATGCATAGGCTGGATGTCCATTACCTAAGAATGAGCTTCTTGATATATTTTATAATGGATTAACTGAAGAATCTAGGACATACCTGGATAGTTGTGCTGATTGTGTTTTCAGGAATAGGACTCCTAAGGAAGCTGAGGAATTAATGGCTAAAATAAGCAAGAATTATGAAGATTCGACTCCTCCTGAACCAGCTATACCTGAGACAACTATACCTGAACCAACTATACCTGCGCCTATACCAACATCTAAGAAGAGGGGAGTTATTGAACTAAATGATGAAGTGATGAAGGAATCTAGGAAATGTCTTAAGGAGAAGGGAATTAAAGCTGCAGATGTGAAGAATTTACCTCCTATAGAAGAATTATGTAAGCCAATTCCCCATTCATCCACTATTGAGGTACACTCTCTCCAACATTTTGATGAAGGTGATATTCCTTACTCTAAACCTCCTGATCAATGCTTAGAAGAATTTGATATTTTTATTGTTAAGCAAGATAATTTTAATAAAAGGGTGCAAAATCATTTAATGGAAAACTCTAGAGCTATTGTTGAGTTAAAAGATATTGTGGAAAGAACCTCTAATGATGTTAAAATGCTTGTTAAACATTTTCAAATGGTTCAAACTCAAATTGATCAGCTTATTAAAGTACAAAAAGACTTGCTAGTTAACGCTTCTAAAGAAAAACATGCTTATGAAATTAGAACTAGAAGTGGTGCTGCTACCCAGGATCCTCTATATACTGAGGGGCATCCTAAAAGAATTGAGAAGGATTCTCAACAAGCTAAAAATAGTGGTACTACTCCTAAGAAAATAAAAAAGAAACATAAAACTATTGTAGAACCTTCTGAACCTGCTAAAGATCCTAATAGTATATGTATCTCTGATGCTGAAACTGAAATTGGTAATGAAGAAAATGATGTTTCTGATAAAGAAAAAGTTGAAGAAGAACGTGAAAGGCAGACTAAGAATACTAAATACACTAAAGAAGATTTTGTTGCTAAGAAACATGGTAGTGAAAGAGAGCCTTGGGTTCAAAAACCTATGCCTTTCCCTGATAGGAAACACAAGTCAAAGGAAGATGAACACTATAATAAGTTATGTGAGTGGATGAAACCTTTATTCCCGCAAATTCCTTTGACTGATGCTATTAAATTGCCTCCTTATTCAAAGTATATTAAGGATATTGTCTCGAATAAAAGGAAGATCCCAAATGAAGAAATTTCTACTTTGCTTGATAATTATTCCTTTAATGGTAAGGTTCCAAAGAAACTTGGAGACCCAGGGATTCCAACTATCCCGTGCTCTATTAAAAATAGTTATGTTAGAACTGCTTTGTGTGATTTGGGAGCAGGAGTTAGTGTTATGCCTTTTTCTCTCTACAAGAGACTTCAACTGGAAAAACTAATACCAACTGATATATCTTTGCAAATGGCTGATAAATCTACTACTATTCCTGTTGGTATATGTGAGGATGTACATGTTCAAGTGGCTCATAATTGCTTGATATTAACTGATTTTGTTGTGCTTGAAATGCCTGAAGATGATAATATGTCTATTATTCTTGGGAGACCTTTTCTTAATACTGCAGGAGCTGTTATTAATTGTAATCAAGGAAAAGTGACCTTTAATGTTAATGAAAAGGAGCATATTGTCTATTTCCCCAAGAAGATTGATAGGACTTATGGTTTAAATTCAATTGAATATGTTGAGGGCATTCAAGTTGGAGAAATATATTGTTCCCTACCATGAGAAAAATATGAAACTATTATGATTGGGACCATTGCTATCAAGGTTGAGGTACATAATCATTAGTGGAATACAAAGTTTTGTTTCATATAAAATTGTTTTGGTAACAAGACCTGATCAACCTTGTTAACAAAGGGATTTTAATGAACAAAACAATGTTTTCACCATGATTATCTCCGCTTACTTTTATTTTATCCATTTTAGTTTTTGCTTTTGTTTAGTTTACTTTTCTGTTGTTAGTTGCTTGCATGTTAGAGTGTCTTATAACTTCTAAAGTTTTAGCTTTGTTTAGCTGTTGCATCATTCCAGAAACCTTTTTCTATCAGAAAATCATTCTTCTATACCTGAAAATTGCTCAAAAATAAAGTGTCTCGAAAAATTCCAGAAAATTCATATTAAATTTTTACGTGAAAAAGGGGCAGAGAACTGTCTAGAGAGTACTAGGGGGGCCCACCAGGCAGGCACACCACCTAGTGGCGAGGCCAGCCCAGGGGCGCGCCTGGCCATGGTGTGGGCCATCCCTGGCCCTCCACTCACTCTCTCACTTCCCACTTCTTTCTCTCTCCCGAGAAAACATCAGTTCTTTGCTCGAAATTGCGTTCTTGCTATTCTTGCCCATGATTTTTCGATCTCCTTCCTCAGCTCATCTTTGCTGCTGAAATTTGGAGCAATTGTTCTCCGGTATGTGACTCCTCCGCTTGTCCAAGTAGATTAGTGTTTAGTGGTTTATATCCTGATTATTTTTCTGCTGTAGGTGACAGGTTATGAGAGTTTGTAAGCTTGTTCAATGCTTAGAGATATTGTTTTGATGCATGTTTAGGCCTCTTACAAGTCCCTATGAGTAGTGCCCTGCATTATGTATTCACTTTGCAACCACTTGTGTAATGGATGTTTAAATTTCAGAATAAAAGATGAATGAATATCAACTCCACCAACATGAACTGAGGGTGCCCGAGGTTATGAAGATTCACCGAGAGGAGGAAGTTTTTCCTTCCATCTATCCACGCTCTGAATTCATGAATGCCGCTGGAATTTCCCAGGACTTCCATACTTTAGTTGCTAATGCAGGATTGGAGCACTTTGTGGAAGATGAACGTAATCAATTTTTGAAACTAACTATGTCCGTGGTGCATGACTTTCGATTTAGTTGCTCTTTGCCTAACCCCATGGTCCACTACAAAATTTACAATATAGATGTCGACCTTCCTCTTGGGGACTTTTGTGCAGCTATTAAGGTACCTCAGTGGGGATCGTGTGGAAGGATTAAAGAGCGACCTGCACCACTCATGGACTTGTATGCGGAGATTTGCCAAGGGAGCAGCTTCTCAAAGGAGAGTGGGAAAATCCATAACATTCATCTTCCATCTATTCGCTACTTTGCTTACTTTATTGCCAAGTGTGTTCTCTCTAGGAAAACTGCTAATAAGCTATCCTCATATGATCTAGCATTCATCTCAGCTGCTTTAAAACAAGATAGGACTTACAACTTGGGTGCCTTGATAGCTTTCCGTATAGCTGCTAACCGCGAACAAGGTGGAATTTGTGGAGGCCTCATTGCCTCTTGTTTATTAGCTTTGCATAGTTTATTGCCTCATCATCTAGACCTGCAGTTTCCCATAGAAAGGCTTGACCTTAATTCCATGATACAGCATAAATTTGTTTCTTCTTGGGCTAATTTGAGTGATTTGTCTTATGAAATAACCTTTCTCAAGGCCAATTGGAGAAGGAGTGAGTCCGAGCGATTTTTTCTTTTTCCTGCACCTATTTTGTTTAACCTTGATACCAGGGTAGGATGGTCACTCACTGAGGAGGAGCTGGATACGTACCTGGGAGAGCTCTCCCAAAAGGAGCAGGATACTAGAAGGGAGGTTACAGATTATTCGGTCCAGCCCTCATATGAGGGGGAGTCTTCATATCAGCAGCCTACCTATGATTGGGGAGCTTCTTCTTCTTCCCAAGGGCCTAACCACGATCATTCTTAGAATGACCCGCCTGCTTGGAATCCTTACCCGCGTTGGGGTTGATACCCACTTAGGCCAAAAGCCTAAGCTCGGGGGGAGGTACTCAGACATCACACTCATCTCCATATCATGTTTAGTCGGTACTTTGTATATCCATGTTTCATTCTCTTTTTAGTTTTTGTTCTTTCTTTACTTTTGCTTTCTAAAACACAAAAAGACCAAAAATATTTCTGTTGTTTCTCTTTGTTTGCTTCTTCTTTTTGCCTTAGTTTGCTTTTTTCCTTTTGGCTTTGTCTTAATTATTCGAAAAACCCAAAAAGATTTTGCTTTGCTTCTTCTTCCTTTTGGTTCTTGCTTTTAAAAATTGAAAACACCAAAAATATTTGTTGTTCTTCTTTGGTTTGGTGAAGTTTGTTGCAGGATTCAACAGTCCTCAGTGGAATTTGGTTTCATGTTATTATCCAAGCTACACAAGTGAAGGGCAATAATGAGGATTAATGACAACTTGAGGTGTGGTAAGAGGCTGGTAACAAACTCTATTTGTATTCATTTTTGTAAATATACTCATCATTGTGGGCATGCTTAGTCTGTTCATGTAGGGTGTATGTTATTTATGGATGCTTAGTAGTTCTTACTTTCTTATGATTAGCTCCAGCTCGCTAATAGGTTGTAGCATGTCGTATGAATGTTTGCTTGCATTGCTCTATTCATAACTTGGTATGCCACTGTGGTATCCTCCTCTGAATGTTTTATTTGAATTGACTTGGCACATGTTCACGCATGCATATGACTGAAACAAAAATGAGTTAAGCCTCGATGAATTATTTTGCCTCAGGGGTCTTGAATCACTTTCATGCCATGATTAGTCCTGTTTTATTGCAAGCATGATTATGACAGTTATTGCTCTCTCGTTTGTCGCTCCCTTACTATTGCTAGCCTTCACTTGCACTGAGTATGATCTATACTCGTGTTTCTAATTCCCCAAAACCAATATTGCCAAAAGTGTCCACCATACCTACCTATTAGCATCATTTGCTATTCCGTGCATATTCAGTATGCCTTGTTTTCTTCCGAATAAAATGTTTGCTTGTTATGAGAAAGTTAGTTAGTAAAGCTCTCACGAACTTGATGGCACACTTTACTTTCTTGCACTTAATAATCTTGAACCATTGCGTCCATCTTTTTTTGCGTATATGCTTGCACTTTATAAGTTGAAGTTAGCAGAACCATGTATCATGGGGAACGCTTTCAACATTGCACTGGTACTTTCAGAAACATATACTTACAATGACAAGAGCTTACTTGTGACTGAAGTTGAGTAGCATGAGGTTTGGTACTCGTAAGTAAGGGGCATGAGATTTTAACTTATAACTTGTCAAGCATATCCTCTTAGTTGTGTCACTTTAACCTTAACCATTTAAAGATGCTTATGATAGGGGAAATGAGAGCTCAAAGCTAACGAGTACCATACTTTCAGCATTTGGAAGCCTCTCAAACTTTTCAAAACCTTTTCATTCCCTTGTTGAGTCACCACCTATTCTATGAGCACTTTCTTGAGAGCATAGGTGTCATTCTTAGTGTAATGTGCTTGTCTCAAAACTTGATTAATTGTGTTATGACTTTGATGCTTGTATCCTTGACATCTTTACTTCTAGTCTTCACTTGAACTTCAGAGGTGCCTTGGCATTTATGTTTGCTCTACAATCAAAGGTAAGCGAGATACTACTCTATCATACCTTTTTATGAGCATTATAATGTTGCTTATGTTTATGTTTCATGGTACTTATTATTTTTGAGTTGGAATCTCTGCATAGTTTGCAATGACTATTAAGTAAACTTAGTTGCATACGCTTTATTGTGAATTGCATAAGTAGTTGATCACATGCTGAGAAAATATACATCTTATGAAGCAAATGTGTTCATGAAAGTTTCTTTTATCGCACTCAGTTTTCAACTGAATTGCTTGGGGACAAGCAATAAGCTAAGCTTGGGGGGAGTTGATACGTCCAAAACGTATCTACTTTCCCGAACACTTTTTCCATTGTTTTTCCTCTAAACTTGTGTGGTTTGTATACAACTAACACGGACTGACGCTGTTTTCAGTATAATTACCTTGGTGTCTAGTTTTTGTGCAAAAAATCAACTATCAGGAAAAATCCCGGAAAATATGCCAAAAATCCTATTTCACCAGAAGACTCACGGAGCCAGAAGACGAGACGGAGTAGGGCCACGAGGGGCCCACACGACCTGGCCACGCGGGCTAGGACAGGCCGCGCCTGGGGGTGGTGTGGCTGCCTTGGCTGCCCCCTCGGCCTCCCTCTTCGCCTATAAGTTGCCTCTTGACCTAAAAACCAAGTGGGGGTTCGACGTTTTTCCAAAAAGAGTTCCGTTGCGCCGCCACCACCAGATTCCGTGATTCGGAACCAGAAACTCCATTCTGGCACTCTGCCGGGATGGGGAATCGGAGGAGATCATCGCCATCATCATCACCATCGCTTCTCCATCGACCATCCATGTTTCCCCCATCTATGATTGAGTAATCACCTGCTGTAGGCTATGGAGATGGTAGGGATTGGATGAGATCATTCATGTAATGGCATCAGATTGTTAGGGCATGGTGCCTAGTATCTATTATTATTGTTGCTTTTTGACTTTGTTGCAACTTGTTATGCTTAATGCTTGTCACTAGGGCCTGAGTGTCATGATTTCAGATCTGAACGTGTTATTGATTCATTATGATAGTATTGTTTATGGTCTTACCTGCAAGTTGTATACACATATTGTTGACCAGAACCAAAGGCCCCGAAGTGACAGCAATCGGGATAACCGGAGGGAATGGCTTTAATGTGAGGATCACATGTGTTCACGGAGTGTTAATGCTTTGCTCCGGTGCTCTACTAAAAGGAGCACCTTAATTGTCAGTAGTTCCCTTGAGGCCCCGCTGCAAACGGGGTGGCAGGACAAAAGATGTTGTGCAAGTTCTCATTGCGAGCACATATGAGTATATATGGAACACATGCCTATGATTATCTAGTACTTGGATGCTTTATCCTATTTATCTGGAAATGCCCTATGTCTTGATTGCTATATGAATTGTCTTGTCCATGCAACGCTCGTCCATCCATCCCTATGCCTACCGTTTGCCACTACTTTCTTTACTTTACTACTGCTATTACTTTACTATTGCTACTACAAAATTATTGCTACTGATAAACTGCTATGAGCAAGATTGTTTCCAGGTGCAGCTGAATTGACAACTCAGTTGTTAAGGCTTATAAATATTCTTTGGATCCCCTTGTGTCGAATCAATAAATTGGGTTTCACTTCCCTCGAAAATACTGCGATACACCCCCTATACTTGTGGGTCATCACAAATCTTTCGTCATCATAAACGGCGAACTCCACAAACGCAGCATGACCGGCGTGTTCCAGCACTGCATACAGCCAGAAGAAGGACGCAAGATCCTCCAAGACATCCACGCCGGCGACTGCAGCCATCACGCCGACGCCAGGTCGCTGGTCACCAAAGCCATGCGACACGGCTTCTACTGGCTCACCGCGCATGCCAACGCCATCGACATCGTCCATCGACGCGTCGGGTGCCAGAAGTACGCCAACCAGACGCATATCCCTGGTTCGGCACTCAAGACAATCCCCATCACCTGGCCATTCGCAGTATGGGGCATGAACATGGTCGGCCCGTTCAAGAAGTCTCCATCCGGCTTCACCCACCTCCTGGTCACGGTCGACAAGTTCACCAAGTGGGTCGAAGCCAAACCGATCAAGAAGTGCGACGGCAAGACCGCCACCAAGTTCCTCCGCGAGCTCATTTACCGGTACGGCTACCCACACAGCATCATAACATACAACGGCACCAACTTCGCCAAGGGTGCCATGGAAGAATTCTGCGAGGAGCACATCATACGACTCGACCTTGCCTCAATCGCCCACCCGGAGTCGAACGGATAAGCAGAACGCGCTAATCAAAGTGTCCTCCATGGCCTCAAACCGCGACTCTAGGTGCCCCTCGAGCGAACCCCAGGATGCTGGGTCGAAGAGCTCCCCTTCGTAATATGGGGAATCCGCACCTCCGTCAACTGCTCCACGGGGTTCACGCCCTTCTTCATGGTGTACGGCGCCGAGGCCGTAATGCCAACCAACCTGGATCACGACTCACCTCGGGTCCCCAACTATGTTGAGGCGGCAAATGAGATCGCCCGCCAAGACAGAATCGACCAGCTCGACGAGGCACGCGACCTAGCTTGCTCCCGCACCGCCATCTACCAGTAGGGACTCCGCCGCTACCACAGCCGCCGAGTCCGGACCCACACTTTCCAGGAAGGAGACCTTGTCCTACGACTGGTCCAGGACAAGAAGGGCATGCACAAGCTTTCTCCCCCATGGGAGGGGCCATTCGCCATAGGGCGTGTCCTCGGAAATGATGCCTTCTACCTCGTTAACATACGAGGCAATGGCCAGCTCGAGGTCGGGAGGCCATGGAATGTAAACCTCCTCTGGAAGTTCTATACATAGAACTAAAACTTGTACTCAGTGGCTATGTAATGAAATCATTTCGAATCTCACAAATTGTGTCTACTCGCCATCTCCTTGTGCCACTCGCACTCGTACGTTCAGCAATATGCTACTTACGGAAGTCAACTCTTGGTCGCGCGACCGGCACGGCTAAGTAGTGCGACTCAAGGGCACCGAAGATATTTGGGCCTTGTGTCGTCCATGAACACGCCACCTCGGAGCCACCATCGGAGTCGCCTCGCTCGACTGGCCTACCGGGCCAAGACGACCGATAAACGCTTCTCACAGCGACCTATCCTCCCCATCCTCATGCAAAGAGACTCGAACGGTTAAGTACCATGCACGGGGACTTCGCAAACAAGAAACCTCACGCGGCTCGGGAACACACCAAGTAAGAGAGCTGCCTTGGACTCGCCACGTGACTGGCTTTCCGAGCCAGGGGAGAGATGCGTTATAAACAACGCATGAGATCCTCACCTACAATGGGCGTACGACTAGAACGGCTAAGCACCACGCTCGGCGACTCGGCTAAACCGACCTAGTTCGCGCCAAGGAAAAGAGCTAAGCACAGAACCCCTTCGGAGCCGCAGGGTGTTTGGCCCCATACGCCATCACAAATCAGCACCAATCATAATAAAAATTCAAAGCAAACACACACGCACTTAAACGAGGTAAACCCCACTAAAGGGCGGACGCTCTCGGGGACTCGCCCACATAAAAATCAACATCAAACATGTTTAACCATGCATTTGTAGTCGATTGACTCCTTTTACTTCCATACATAAATATTGTTCACATTACAAAAGTGGCCACTTGGCATAATTTAAAAAAGACCCTTAGGGAAGCAACTCATTTTGCAGGATCTGATGAGGAAGCATCGTCATCACCCTTGACCCGGATATACGGCTCCCACGGGTTCGTTGGCTACGTCTCAGCGACTTCGACAGTGCCGATCGGAAGGGCTGCTCCGACTTTACGTCCCGGTGCTCCAACTCGGGGTCGCCCGGTGCCACCATTGTCTCCTGATAGGGTAACAGATCCCCCATCGCCAATACCCGCTCCGCGAACGGGGCAGCCTTGGCGGTCAACTTCAGGACCTCCGAGATCTCCACCGAGCCACTCACCGACGGATAGCCACTAGTAACATCGTCGAGGTCGAAGTCGTCAGGGAAATGAGCGAGCCCAAGGCTCAACACCGTGGCAGCCCCGCGGATGAAGGCCGACCGCGCCATCCACTCGACAACGACAGACGCCTCCTCCAGATAGCGCCAGACTTCGGTCAACCCACTAGGAATAACCTCAGTGGGGGACATACCTTGGAGCACGGCCTAGACACACAAAGCTGAGGCGGTGGCCACCTTCACCATTTCAGTCACGCATTCGAGCCGTTGTAGGTCTGCACCACCGGGTCGCTTTGACCTATCAGAGCTGCAACGTCAGGAACCCAGCGTCACTAAGGACCACCCCGCTCAGGGACTCGCCGCACACAAGAAAGAGAAGAAGGGACACTTACCAAGGAGCTTATGGCAGTTCTTCGTCACATGCTTTTCAAGGGCACCAAGGTTACCTTGCAACCCAAGGATAACCGAGTCGGCGGCCTTCCGTTCCTCCTCCGCCGCGGTGACTGCAGCCTTGGCCCTCTCTTCAGAAGAGATCATCGACGCCTTCGCCTCCTCCAGTTCCTTCACCAGAGAGTCGATCCGCCCCTTCGCTACATCCAGTTCAACAGCCGGGACATACCCCTCACGGGCCTTGGCAATAGCAGCGGGAAGACCATCTACAAAGCAAGAGCAACACAAGTCAGTCTCGTGTAAGCACCAACAGCTTGATGTCACCAAGCAGAACAACAACTCACCAACGGTTTCCTGGAGTCGTCGGTTGGCCTCCTGTGCCACGCGCAGGTCATGCTCCAGGCGTTCCTTCGCGGCTTGCCGATCAGACGATTCCCTCTGCAGCCCCTGCGAACAGAACAAATATTCAGTGACCGGATGACTACAATTTTAAGTGTCTAGCCGCTGAAATTCAGCGACTAGACACTCGGGGATTGGATGACTACAATTTTAAGTGCCTAGCCGCTGAAATTCAGCGACTAGACACTCGAGGACTGGCGACTAGAAGAATTTCAGTGCCCAACCGCTGAAATTCAGCGATCAGGCACTCGGGGACTGGACATACCTGAATGGCGGTACCAAGCATGCCATGAAGTTCACTGGTGTCTGTTGAAGGAACCACAAAGGACGTGCGCCCGCGACGAGGCCCAACGTCTTCATCAACGATCTCTGGAATCTGCGGAGACTGGTTCTCCGCCACGAATGGGAACCCCTCGCCATGAAGTGCGGAAACAACGCAGCCGCCCTCGTCGTAGCGCTAGTCGGTGGTTCCAGCGGTTCTGTCGATGGAACCCCTTGGCTGGCTCCGATTGGATGGTCATCACCTCCTCGACACGGGCAGCTGGGTCATCCTCCCCTGTGTTGTCCTCTGTCGCAGCATTAGCGACATCTCCTTTCTTATTCTTCTTCTTCTTCGTGCCTTCAGTGGGCGCGACCTCCGTAACAGGATACCTCTTCCTGGAGGCGTCGGCCTACTCCTCTACGGTGACGACTGGCGGAATTAGCAACTGTAGGGTGACCTATCTTCTTGGCACCAGACCTGCGAAATCGCCAAGGTCAGCAAAGGAATCATGCAAAGAGAACATCCAAGAATGGAAAAGAGAACATTAGACTCACTTGGCAACCGGAATAACATGCAGCCCTGTGCTGATGTGGGCAGGCTTATCCAGCTCTAGACCCAGCTTGCGTGAGAGCCCCTTCTCAAAGACACTTGTGGCCCATGACACCGCGGTCTTCTTCGATGATGAAGCTGCGGTCGCAGGAATCTCCGACCCAGACGATTCGGTCATCCCCGCCGGCTGTGGCGACCTTGACACCACATTTTCTACGGCACCTGGTTCCGATGTAGCCTGGACTGTTGGCACGATCGCCGCGAGCGGAACCTCCACCTCCACCGTCGCGTCCGCAACTTCTGGTCCCATCATCAGAGTCATAACCTCCGGGATCTCGGGCGAGGTCTTGGTCACATCGTCATCGGACTCGTCATCTGACCCAAATGCCACCACTGACCTGGGTGGGGTCACCGTCTTTGGAGCCGGCTTCTTTGCGGGCAACTTCAGCTTTCGTGCGGGTTTCGTCGGTGTGGCTGTTCAGCGTGAACTATGCTCCTCCAAGATTTCATCATCTTCATCGCATTCTTCAAGACTACGACTCACCTTGATCTCGCGTTGCTTCTACATGCGAGTCTTGCGGGCCATGGGCGCTGGGGGAGGAACCTCCCTCTCTTCCTTTTCATTCTCGGAGGATTCCCCTTCAGTCCCCTCCTCGAGTTCTCTAGGAACCTCTTTGTCGAGTAGGGGGAGCCAGCCTTCGAGGACCTGAAACAACTAAGAATGGGTAAGAAAGAGTGGTCCGATTAGGGGCCACGAGTGAACATTACAAGCCGCGGTTGAAAATTGCCCCGTGAAAGTCATGACTGAAGACAGGAGCCTCGTTCTTCTCAGGCACATACGGGGCGAGCCCGGCCGACGTGGTGGTAAACTCCGCGTCAGTGATCTTCTTCAAGGCGGCCTTGTAGTCCGCAGCATCCCACGACTCCTTGCTGGTCCGAGAAGGATCATTCTTCTCGGTGTATTCATACATCTAGTGGGGCTAGGTCACCAACGGGACCAAGCGCCGCCCGAGATAGCAGTTGTACAGATTGATCGTCAACAACCCCTTGTCCTTCAACGCCTGGATCTGGTCCATCATCTCCGTGACGGCCATCCTCTGATCGTTAGGGAGCCTGGCCGCTATCAGCCGGAGAGGTTTGCTCCTTTCCGCGACATACTCGAGAAGTGCCACTTTTCTAGAGTGTGTGGTTTCCTTCGCGTAAAACCAACTCTTCTTCCACTCGCTCGCGGCCTTCTTCGGCAGCAGGAGCTTGAAGAAATTTGCCTTTGGCTTCAACTGGAATGTGACGCTACCTGCCGCCAAGACGGTACCGCCGAATCTATCGCGCCCAATACGGCCGTGGAATATCTCCAGCCACAACGGGAAGTAGGGGCGGCATCCAAGATAACACTCGCAAAAGGCAACAAAGATTGCCAGCTGCTCGATACTGTGCGTACCAAGATCTAACGGCTTGGTCACGTAGTACGCGCAGAATTGCTTGAAGAAGATGGAGGTGGGAAACCCCATGCCCCTCTCCAAATGGCTCGGGAAGCAGATGAATTCGCCGGCGCGCAGCTTCGACTCGGTCTCGAAGGGCACGGGAATTCACCAATTCCCCTTGCAGAGGAACCCTGCATCCTCAAACGATTTGAGCTGCGCCGTGGTGCACTTGGATTTCCCCCATTGATCTTTCGGAGGTGCCATCGAGGGAGAACCAAGGTCGCTCGGTCCAGGGAATCTGGATCGTGAAGAGACAGAGAGAATGGGATGCACGAAAGTGAGGAATGCAGGAGAGGATCTACAAGAACTTTCTGTCACTCTCCTTATGAAGAAGTGCTACCCGTCAATATCAGGGTAGCCATTACCCGTGGTAATTATGCCGAAATTACCATTGGATTACCCAACGACTAGTTTGATCGAGCTGAGGTCCAACTTGTTCCACTCGACTCGCCTGTAGGTACGCCCTGTCCAATTGACAGGGGCAATGATTCAAGTGAGAATACGTTCGCCAAAGCCGCGACTGGAAACCAGGTGGAAAATTTCCTCCATTCTCGACAGACTCCATCACCGATTCGAATGGGCATCCAAATTGGACTCGCCTACTCTGACTGCCAAATGAACACCTACGTTGAATCAATGATGGCCTTGAGGACTACTGATGGGGATATGCCGAATGGGGTATACCCAGCAGGACGTTCCGATTGGGCCAAAGGCCTCGTGAGTGGGCCTGCAGGATGGTGACTAGAACGTGACTGAGAAGAAGGCCCGGTGACTGGAGACTGGAGGCCCAGAATCGTAGCTATAGCCTAGTCGGATTAGGTCAAAAGCCTCTGAATCCATAACTTGTTCTGTTGTATACTATAAACCCTAGCGAGGTACCCTCTATATAAACCTTCCTAGGGTTCCTTGAGTACTTACGTTCCAACATACACCCCCTCTAGCGACTCTTTTCTTAGACGCCGAGCTCGTCACCCCTGTAACTCGCTCTCCGCCAATACAATCTAGCAGGAGTAGGTCTTTACCCTCCGGGGGGCCGAACCTTGGTAAACCCATGTGCATCCGCCCCAATCTCGCACCGCAGATGGCCGCCAGCTCTCGCCCCCAATACTATCAATCGCTACCCCAGGTAGCGACTGTCGTGGCCATTCCCACGACACAATTTATTTTCTTACCATTTCTTTTATTTTAGGCTTTAATCTTCTATTAAATTTTGCAACTAGTTTAGCACCTTCTTCCACGAATATTCGATTGACGGCTATCATGGGACTAATGCCCTTCAAGTCATCCATTGAGTACCCAAACGCTTGGCGATGCTCCTTAGGTATCCTCATGAGTTCTTCTTCTGCTCCTGAAAGTTTAGCACTAATAATAACAGGGAATTTATTGGTATCATCTAAAAACCTATATTTAAGATTTTATGGTAGAGACTTCAGCTCTGGGGGTGGTAATTCCTCGTCCCCTCTCTTTTCTGGCTCTTCAAAAGCCTCATCGGTCGGAGGTCCCAAAACGGGAAGTGAATCGAATTCATTTTCTAGTTCTCCTAGGGACTTGTCCTCCATAACTATTTCTTCATAATTTGGATCTTCATATATTTCTTCTTCTTGATTACTAAAGAAAAGAGTCGCCATTTCCTCAATAGTCCTCTCTTCTTCTTGTATTTGTGGAGGCCTATCTTTAAATTTGGAAAAATGGAATTTATTTTTCGTTCCCCTAAGCCTAAGAGACACAATATCCTTCTTGAAGTTAACATAGGCACCTATATCACCCAAAAAGTTCATTCCAAATATAATTGGGCAAAGAGTGTCAGTTGGCATATCAACAACTATAAAATTGATAGGAAAGGTTTTGTTTCCAATTGTGACAGTTGCATTGTTAACTACTCCCATTAGAATTTTAAGGATTTTATTGGCTAACATAATTGTTATATCAGTATTTTCAATTGTAGCCGGTTCTATTTCTTCTTTTATTTCTAAGTAGAAATCATAAGATATAACATTAACTTCGATGCCAAGATCATATAAACCATAATGAGAGGTTTCTTTAAATATGCAGGGAAGAATAGGCTTACCCACATATTTTACCTTTATTTTACCTTCAACCAATACGGAAGTTTCTTCATCAAGTTCAACTATGTTACAGTGTGAGTACATAGCCATAATTGCCTCCTTGGTTACCTCTTCATCTTTGGTTTCTTCCAGGTGTTCTGTGACTCCTGGCATGCTTTCATCTTCCTTCTTTTCTTGTACTGCTTTGACCTGTTCATATTCAAAAATATGCTTTTGTGCAGTGCTAGGGAAATGCACTTCACATATTGGTTCTACGGAAGAAAGTGTTTCTTTATCTTCTCTCTTCTTTTCTGGTTTGGGTGGTGGATCATACTTGATTGGACCCTCCTTTGGAGATTTAATATGTTCTATCATGAATACAACCATGCTCTATTTCTACGCCTCCTTCACTTCCTAGAACAAAATTCCATGAAACTCTATGATCACGAATTCTATTAAGTAAAGCCCAAGCTTTAGGTATAGGAAGATATAAAGGCTCCTTCCATGAAAGAGTCTAGTTCAAATTTATTAGATTCAATTAAACCGCCATAAAAGATATGTAGTAAATACCATTCAGGCAAATCATGATGAGGACATAGTCGTAGTAAATCTTTAAATCTAATATAAGATCTTACTAGTCCTTCATTAGAACGATTCTTCTAGGTCATTATAAGACACCTAATTCCAAAAGATTTTTATAATGGATAATATTTTGATAAAAATTCACAGGCTAGATTATCCCAAGTAGTAGTGGCTTCAGGGGGTAGAGATCTATACCATGAGAGAGCTATACTTATCAAAGTTTGACTAAAAAGTTTAACCCTTACCTCATCAGCGGTATATCCCGTCAATAGAAAAGTGCCACATATATCTTTGAAACATGCAATATGCTCATATGGATCAGGATCTTCTTCATCTCTAGTAAATTGCTTCTTATGTAGAATATTAAGTAGTAAAGGATTTATTTCAAAACCCCTTGTCTTCTTATTGGAGTTGTCTCTTTTATAAATATCATAGGGCTTTCCAAAGTGGTTTAGTGGTTAGCACTAGTCATATGCTCAAAATCCAACATGTTGGTGCAAACCTGTAACTCAAAACAAAATTTAGCAAGACAAAAATAAATAAGCAAAAACTGAAAGACTTATAGCGCTTAGCTCCCAGGCAACAACACCATAAAATAGCTTGATGACTGCAAGTGCACATATCGTTTATAGCTAGTTTCGAAATAAAGATATCAATCCCATGGGGAGCAGGAGTCTGAAGTCTAATAGCTCTTGAAATAAATATTATGATAGAAATGCTAGATAAAGTTCTAAGTAACAAGATAAAATACAAGTATTGTGTAAAAGGGTGTTTTGGGGTTTTAGGTATCACAGCAATAATAAAGTAAAGCAAAATAACTTAATATAAAAATTAAGTATTGCGTATGTAAGATTGAAACTGCAGTAGGGAAAAGGTGTTCTCAGGGAGTAGCGGATACACCACTAGTATTATAAAGATTTAAGATAAAGATTATCATCATGAACATTCTCAACTATGTATGTGTGAGAGGAACTACGTATTTGGACGAATAGGCAGCAACCGCTGCTCACATCATCCTCATAACCACAGCAGCCAGCAATCGACACCAATCGAATTACTGCGCTATTAAGGGACATAATCCCGTAGGATGTATCCCATGGCATGGATAGTGTTCCATGAGTTTCCTCGGTTTTCCAAGTTGATACGTAAGGGGTGCCAACAGCATTATAGTCACTGTAAGTGCTAGCACGCCTCCGTCTATCAACAAGTAGTTTCCTCCATCAAGCCCCCACAAGATACAAATATTGAGAGGTCGACTTCTCTCAACATCAAGATGTAGAAAATCTAACACATGGTCACAGCGATAAATATCATAATAGACTTTATCTTATTTTAATCTCATATTAGGGTTTCTCCATCTCCCCAAGAACTAATGATCTACTCAGACATGGAGGCAATCAACATCATGGCAATGGTAATGGAAACAATCATAGATGAATAGTACTTGTATAAATCAACAACGAGTATAGGAATTACAACAAGATCTAGACAAGATGTAGATGGTATGGATGGAGATGGTGGTGATGCAGCGGTGGATGATGAAGATCGATGACTTATCCTCCTGGATCTACGCAGGGTAAATATGGATCCCCGGTGGATGAGTTCCCCCTCCAGATGCCTTCCGGAGGTGAGGTTTTTGCGATTTCTGGGTGTTATGTATGTCGTCTCCTCGAACCAATTTCACAGGGTGAAACTACTGGACGAGGCGGAGGCGGCGCCAACTATACGGCCGGAGCTATACGGCCGGAAAAATTGCTCCAGTCGTATAGTTGGTCGTTGGACTCTCTTCCTCCCTTATTCGCTTCTGGTTTTCTTCTGGTATTATTAATATTTCCCAAATAAGAGATTTACGTTGTTTTTGACTCCTTTTTTTCACAGTACAATTGCTCCAAGAATTGCTCTAAATAAGCGATTTACGTTGTCCTGATCCTGGTAAAAACAGACATAAAATATGCGCGCGAGCACCGTAAAATACCAAGATCGCACATCTATAATGCAAAATAATAATTTAAATCATGATGCAAATATGCACTCATCAGCCGCCCCAGCCACCGGTCCATGGTGGCGACATGGAAGCACCCCTAGGGGCGGCGATAGCAGGGCCGCTTGCTGGCGGCACGCATGTCCGAGCATCGTGACATTTGGGTGACTTGACGCGACGATGCTTGTCCTGGTGGCCAGCGTGGACAAGAATGCGACCCACCACTCCCTTGCCATCTTCAGCTGGACCCGTGGCCTGGCGGGCAACTTGCTCGACTGCCTGGCTACCTTTGGCATGACCCGTGGCCTGGCGGTCACCTTGCTCGCCTTGCTCAGCTGCTTGGCCACCTTAGGCATGAGCCGCGGCCTAGCACTTATCCTTGGCAGCGTAAAGCGCGCAGCAGAAGCAGCCCGTGGTTGATTTTTCTTGTGTTTGGTGTTGTTTCTGAGACAACGGGTGCGTCAGCATTTATACACGCAGGAATATCTTCGACGTAGAGGACCGTTGGCGTTGCGGCGGCATCGGATAAGTACCGGAAAGTTCGGGAACGCTAGTTATTTAAAAAACAAACATTTTAATATCCTAAGTCCATGCGACCACGATCGGGGGCGCGCACTAAACAAAAACCTTTTCAGCTAATGCGTCTGTGCAAGGACTGCTCGCCTTTTCAGGTAAAGTAAAAGCACTCTCGCACCCTTGTCGTCCTTGCACGAACACTGCTCACTCTCGACCACTCTTCTCCATCGGCCAGCCCCATTAAAAGGTGACATGGGTTGTCTATTGCGAGGAACCATCTCCCACCTTCCCCTTACTTACCATTTCCTGTATGGAACCATCTCGTCCACCTACTTGCATGGCCACAAGCTGTGTACCACGCGACGTTGGCCATCTGCCGATCCCTAGCATAGCAGCCACCTCAAGGGAACAGCCGCTCCCGGCGTCGCAACCCTCTGTCGGCCGCGTAGTGCTATATGGCTTGTTGCCCATTGAGTACTCTGAGTCCGACGAGGAGCTTGATGACTACGACACTAGCTACTGCATTAGTTATGCCCTCTCCAACGATATCGATGAGCTCCAGGCCTGGCTTGATGCTCCCTTGGCAGAAGCCGTGGGTGGCGGTGTCACCGAAAATAACACTGTCGATATCAAACCTAATATCATTGTGATTTCTTCGGACGATGAAGATTAGTCAGATATTTCCTTGTCGACTCGGATATGTATTTTTCTTATTTTGGTGCATTTCTTGCCTATGTTTCCATGCAGTTTAATCTTGTTTCGTTTTTAGTTCCCACAAACTTGTCTTTACCGCGGGAGCTGAAAGATTCTCTTGCTCCACGTGAGTACCTGCCTAGCTTGACACCATGAGTGTATATAAATATGTGCTTTGGCCGATATTCTGCTTGTGCTCATACTAGGCAAAACAACCCCACGAAGTCCATGGCGTGACGGTCCACGCAGGTTTTTCCCGTTTCCGACGCAAGTGTTTTGCGCGTGATCAGTAACGTTTATGGGCGTACGCTGCAACACGCCGCCGCCACCTTCCTCCTCGACTGCTTGGTGGATCCTAATTGTTTCTGGTTTCGAGTCGGGGCGGGTGGCCATCTGTTTGTTGTGTTCTAGGATGAGCGCGTGACACAACTGCTCGGCGACAGACTGTTCCCTGTCGTCCGTGGTGTGGTTGAATTTGTGCGACTTTAGGCACTACTTTATGTTTAGTGGCAGTGCTATTATGATGTAACATTTTCGTGTTTTTTCCAGCTCGCAACCTGTGTATTGTTTTGATTCCAAAGTGTACTGAATAACAAGATGGTAGTGCAAATCAGTAATTTTATTTTTCTAGTGGTGCTTGCTTGAAAAGCACTAGCTGAATTTTGTTTGTCCGAACACAACCACTAATCTCTACGCGTGTGCGCTTGGTCCCGCTTCGTCACCCCGGTTCACCTGCTTCCTTGCTTTCAGGATGTCGATCCCTAGCAACGCTGCCCTCAGATCTGCATCTGATAGTTGATTCTCCTCGAACACATCTTTCGCGAACCGCTCGATGACATCATCCCATATCCATACATCGCATGCCAGGTGCTGGGTGAGATAGGATATGATTCAGAAAAAACATTGGTTATGTTGCACCACAAAAGCAAATGAACAAAAAAAGGTAAGACCAGTGTTAATAATTTTAATTTCGGTGGTACTTACTCTCTTGCACTTTGGATCTTCGAAGACGGACGTGGTGGTATTCTGCACGTAGCCCATGTCACATCTGTAGAAAGCCCTTACTTCATTTGGCCCCACCATGTTGCATACTTTTTTGACGGTAGGCTTTCCGCATGCACACTTTAGCTCTGGTTGAACCATCTCGATGTCGTTGATGCCAACCTCTATGTTTAGCACTACTCCCATCTTCCATGTCTAATTTTTCCTATGCGTGCGGAGATGTTATATGGACGCTATGGTGGTTATCCCTGCAAACCCCCACCCTGTATTTATTTGGCCCAACATGGTGTGCTATCACCTGTCGCACAAAAAGCCTGCAAAGTAGTTGTGGATATCAAAAATTGTCCGACGTGTGTGACAGGCGGACAATGTGCAAAATCTTGCAAAAGTGGATTCCTTCTATGATGTGCAAGGCGACGTGAGGACGCGCTGCGTCGAATCTTGTAAAGTTGTTGATGTGTTACTTTTCCATCCCGTGAAGCCTGGTAAGGTTGAGACTTTAAGTGTTACTTTTCCATCTTGTGTGGTTCGCACGATGCATATCAGTCGTCAGCTCCACATTTTAAAATGAAGACAAAAAGCTTATACGATTACACTGGTGCAGCCAAAGCGGTGGTTATTGTTACAATTAATTCTTAAAAATGGATATTTTTTAGCTTCTGTATGCAAACATGAAGAAAAATGGAACCGTCGGTTTTGGCGGCGGTGTTCTTTTACGAATATCGGGTCGGTGGTGGTGATGGGCGTCTTCACCGGAGAAAATTGCTACATAGGTTAGGTACAATGACCCTTCTCTCACCCAACCGCGTGCGGCGTCGCCGGGCCAGACCGGACGACCCTTCTCCCACCCAACCGCGTGCGGCGTTGCCGGGCCAGACCGGGTGGACCACCACGCATCTACCTACGCCACCGCCGATTCCATCGCTGGGCATCTCCATTGGAGTGCGGCACCCTGTCCATGGCGGCGGCGGCCGGCATGGGATCTTTGGCGGTGAGGACGGCCTAGCAACAGCTGGTCTGCGACGCCGTCGGGTCTGCAAAAATGAAGAAATAGGCAACCTAGGGCTTGGCGTCAATGGTCTTTTATGGATATCTGGACGGTGGTGGTGATGGTCGGCTTCACTGAATAAAAATTGCTACATATAGGTCAGGTATGACGACCATTCTCCCCTGCCGAGCCTGTGCGGCGCCGCCAGAGCAAACCGAGCGAACGCCACCACCGGCTATTTCCGCTGGGCATCTCCAGCGGTGGCGGCCCCCTATCCATGGCGACGACAATTGACCCTTGATCTTCGGCGGTAAGGACGAAGCATCGGCAGCCGGTGTGCGACGCTGTCGGGTTTGCAAAAATGAATAAAAAGGCACGTAGGTCTTGGCGTCAGTGGTCTTTTACAGATATCGGGACGGTGGTGGTGATGGATGGCTTCACCGCATAAAAGTTTCTACATAGGTCAGGTACGAAGATCCTTCTCCGTCCCGAGCCCGTGCGGCGCCGCTGGGCCAGACCGAGCGGATTCCACCACCGGCTCCGTCGAGCGACGGAGCCCCCTTATCCATGGTGGTGGCCGGCCCTTGATCTTTGGCGGTGAGGATGAAGCAGCGGCAGCCGGTGCGCGACGCCGTCGGGTCTGTAAAAATGAAGAAAAAGGCAACCTAGGTCTTCGCGTCAGTGGTCTTTTATGGATATCGGGTCGATGCTGGTGATGGGCGGCGACGATGCTAGCGCGTTATTAGGGGGGTCACGGTGTTGTACTGGTGCAAAAAGGGGGGTGTTGGTTTTGCGTGGCCTTGTCCTTGACAAACTGATTAAACGGATTAAATAGATTAAAAACAGATGATGTCAGCCATAAAAATGAAAAAATATAAACACACTAATTAAGATCACTTGTTAAAACAGACGCACATAGTCCAGAAAGATGCAAGTATGTAAAAAAAATACACTCGATGATATTTTGGCCTGAAAAAAGATATGCAGTACAATTGCATCTCTCCCTTAGTGGCGCTGGAGATTAAAATCTTCCTACGATGCAATCCTTGCTATGATGATGAACACTAAAAATCCTATGATGATTTTTTGGGTGCAGATAGTGGATCCTGCTGCCGTGAGCCGTGCTTCGTACTGCTGTTGTGCCACTTTGTTCTTATGTGCAGCGGCTGCCAGTTCCTCCTGTGACTTCACTAGCTCAGTGTCTGATGTCGCAATTATCTCTTCCTGGTCTTTTACTAGCTCCTCAAGACGCCTTGTGCGCTACAACGCCAATGCGTTGGCATACTGCTTTAGGAGATCCTCCCAGATCCAAAGGAAACAGCCCTGCACAAGTTTTCAGATCAGCGCGTTGGGGTATGCTAGCTCTTCCTACTTGATGATTTAAGCAGCCAAACGTCAGAAGTTGGTTAAGACAGCACGAGTGGTTTACCTGGATTCCGGTGAAGCAGTTGCATCTGATCATCTGCCTTGTCGGGTTCCCACACTTGAGGAATGTCCTATTGCGGTTGCTCGCCGTGTTTGCTACGAACGATGCTGCCAGCCTGAGGTAGGAGCACAACATCACCGGATTAGCCTCACCTACGACGGGACAACCTTCATGATCGGCGCCGAGGCGGTGCCCGGTGCTCACAATGAAACCGCGGCTAGCTGAGGAAGATGGTGAAGGTGCGTTTTCCAACCCCTTCTCCTTCGAGCAGCTATGGCAGCTACAGCAACTATGGCTACTGGATAGCTCCATTGGATCTGTCAGTGGAGAGGAAACGACCCGGACGAGAGCTACTTATGAACAGCTACTCTGTTGCCAGAACCACGCGCATTGTACACAGTTTCGGCCGTTTTGTCCAAAGCCCGTTGCAGATTCGGCCATCTTCGATTTTTCGGCTAGAGGTAGGCTGGGTGGGCTCGTTTTGGAAACGACAAACATTCTGGAACATAACGTACGGCGTGGTATGGTGCATGCAGCTTAATCGCGATTAGATGTGCTGCATGGACTGCTCTAGCTTGCAATGTGTCGTGTGCGTGGTCCATGTGCAGCTACCATCCCCCACGCGCAGCTATCATCCATGGCATAGAATTATTTTTGTACGATGAGACACATGCTTGTACGAACTGAAAGGGTGATAACATCTCTTTTCCATTAAGCTTTTTTAATCAAGATGATGATTATTGACGAGCAAAGAAAAACATATAAGACGAAGGGCCAGATCTTTTTATTGATAGCAAGGACAACACACCGAGCATTACATGACTAAACCTAGAGCAGATTACACAAATCCAAAGCTCTAAAGAGCGACATGACTAGGGGAAGCTCTAAAGAGTGACATGACTAAACCGAGAACGCACGTAGCAATGGCCATTTCCAAAGAACTGGATGCTCAACGCTCGTGTACGAAGAACTTGAACGCAGAGGCTTCACCCGTAGCGAAACGGAACTCGCGGTCTATGGTGCTGACTCTGTAGAAGGTCAAGACGCCACCAAAAGAAGTGTAGATCTGAAGGTGGAGCATCACAGCGTCTGCCTGGGCGCGTGTAGAGACGTATATGACGCCTGCCGGAGACTCCGATATGTCATAGCGGTTGTGGCCGAGCAGAGTCATCAGGGCAGCTGTAGCCATGAAAAGCTTGCCACACACCTTGGGCTGCTAGATAAACTGCAGTCTGAGAAGGTTAGCATTAGGAATAGACTTGACGACACTAAAAAAGGTGCACAGAGCTAGGGCGGAGTCGACGATGACGGCCTCGTCATCTGGGGCGTGGAGATGACAGAAGAGCGGGACCGTGATGGTGCTGGTGCCGGCACCGGCAGTGTTCCGCTTCTTAGCAACCCTGGAAAACAAAAAAGGGGCACTGGCAGATTAAGGGTTAACTACTAAGAAAAAATGCAATAGCAGAAAAATAACATGTTGATGCTCAATCCGAAGAAGCATAAACCTAGCATTCAGGGGCTTAATGTCTCCTGAGAACTCCTCTGACAACGAGGAAGACATGGAACTTGGAAGGAGAGTGGTCGGTGGGAGCAAGTACTATGAACAAAGAAGGAGAACCTGGTTTGAAGAAGAGCAAGAGCAGGATATATATGCCTTTCAAAGACTAGATATTTGAGCCTGGTGCGGCCGAGTGCGGACCAGGAAGCCCAGGAATCGTTGAATGTTCCCTCACCCATCGGAAGCTGACAAAGCAAGTTGTCATCAACCTACAGCTACGATGATAAAGTGACCCCTACAAAGCAACTCCTACGGCCATCACTGCCAAAAGCGGGATAGGACACACAAATCTCCGCACGCACCAGAACTGTCGATCATGGCCCATTCAACGATCAGGGAGGCATGCGCATGTACCACCATGCATGGGCAGCTGCAACCATGACTAGATATTTGCCTTTCTTTATCCATATTTTTAGCCGTATTAACTAACCATTCGATGTATAGTATAATCCATACTCTATTAACTCATCATTAAACGATTATTAATATTAATTAATTAATTTCTTATTGTCGGTGCAATGTTGTGTAGTGCTTCACGTTGGAAAAGGATTACGATGCTTGCACACCTTCCTCCTTCCCTTGTCTTAATAACCAATCATTAACAATAGTGAATATGCTTCGCATGTGTGGTATGTAAATTTTTATTACCTGACATTTTGATTAAATGTGCTCTTTATTACGGTGCAATGCTATGTAGTACTTTATACTATTCATTCCACCACCCATACGTTGAAAACTAAAAGGGTACGCTGCTGGCACACCCCTACTCCCGATCAAATGTCAAACGTAAAAGTGGACGTGTTGTGATGTGTCGGCTATGTTCCTCTGTCGTTTTGCTTTTATATTTCACCGGATTAGTGAAAAGGTATCTGACATGCAACGTGGCGTGATGTGCTCCTCGACGTGGCTTGCTACTATCAACATCTATTATATAGTATTTATTCCCGATCCCTCACGTGCTACACGCATGAATGGGTGGGGTTTGCTCCGGAGCACTTCGTCGCCCTACCGCCGCGCGCCATGCGGAGTGCGAGCTGCGGTGGTAGGCGAGCTCAATCCGTGTGTTTCCCGCTAATGTCGAAGATGCGAGTTAAGTTTTGTCTGTCCGGACGCCTTCTTAGTTCCCGCGCTGGCATTGGTGGTGAAGGCATTGTTTGCGAAGCCGCAGGCAACGCTGAAGAATCAAAAAATGTCCACGAGGCGGGCCAGATTTAGTGCGAGCTGCGGTTGAGGCAGGACATCGCCGACCGTGATGTCCTCGTCTGTGCAGCATTTCCCTTTTATCGCCATCGCCCCATCACCTACAGAACTGTCGCAGGCAACACTAAAGACTCAAAAATGACCACGAGGCGGGGCGGTCCACCTCTATCGGAAGAATAAAAAACGACCACGAGACGGGCAGGTCCAGCTCGATATGCATCCGCACGTAGGGGGGATGTGGTCATGCCGCCGCCTCCTCGCCCCTCGTGCGCCGGATGTAGTGCGAGTTGGGGTGGGAGGCAGGAGATCGCCCACCATGATGTCTCAACCAGCAGTTGTTCCCGACGGGGCTGGCACCTCAACCGGCAGATGTTTGCATCATGGTGGCAAGCCGCTGGAGAGGATGGCAAGCCGCTGGAGGTGTCGCATCCCCTACTGTGGCGAGTTAAATCCGTGCGCATCCCGCTAATACCAATGATGCGAGTTAGGCTTTTGCTAACAAGACCCCTCCTTAGTTTCCACGCTGGCATTGGTAGCAAAGGCTCGAGAACCTGCGCATGCTCTACTTAAGCAGGCCATCGCCCTAGCCCTCGTCAGTGCCGCACTTCTTCTCTACTTAAGCGGGCCACCGCCATCGCCATCCCCTCAGTCCTTGTTGGTGCCGCACTTCCCTCCTATCGCAATCACCATCGCCTCAACATCTACATGCACCGCTGAATAATCCGTCATGGTTCAATAAGTGCAAGAATGACCACGAGCTGCCGCATGCAGCTGTCCCCCCTGTGATGGCGCCTCAACCGGTAGCTGTTGTCGATGTCGCCCCGCTAATACCACCATCACCATCGCCGTAGCACCTACGTGGTAGGTGTTGCCACACCCTCCACCGGCAGCGCTGAAGAATCCTTCATGTTTCAATAAGGGCCAGAAATGACCACGTGGCTGCCTCCGCAAGGTAGCCGGGGTCCTGCCGCCACCGCCTCGCCAGGGTCACTTCGTTGGCCTCCTTGCCCCACGCCATGATGATGCGCCTGGCCCCGATCGCCGCTACATCTCCCAACTGGCTGGCACCTAAACCGTGCAGTGGTGTCAGTGCCACCCGCGCTGAAGGAAGGGAAGGCGCTAGAGGAGGATGCCGCCCGCCGCATTCGCAAAACTCCTTTGCGTCGCTACGTCACAGCCCACACCGCGTCGGGTTTGATCCGTGCTGTTCCCGCGACCTCCTCCTCCTCCTAGACCACTTTTACTCAGACCTCAGCGACGATGGCCTCGACATCGTTGTCAAAGGAGTATGAGGAGTATGGGGATGAGTAGTCGGCCACATCCGTGCATTGTTTTGATTTCAAAAGTGTACTGAATAATAAGATGGTAGTGCAAACCAGTAATTTTATTTGTTCTAGTGGTGCTTGCTCGAAAAGCACTAGCTGGAATTTGTTTGTCCGAACACAACGTAGTAGAAAGATGTCCTTGCGCTGACAACATGAGGCAGTGGACGTGGTTGTACAAAGCTGCTGCCTTTCCCTTCTATCTAGTATGGAGGACGTGGTTGTCCTCTGCCAACTTTCTCAGTGTGTTCATTCCCGCCATATTTTGGTTGCTTCTCCCTCGCATTGTTCATTCCCGCCAACATGCACACACCGGTTCCTTCTATAAATATCTTCCTTCTCAACAATACTTCACCATTCACTTATATCCCCATTGTTTTCTAGATAGTGGTGGGTATCTATGGATGCCGTAGACGTTGTTGATCGTCTAGTGGGGGCTCTAGAAGCATACCTGGTCGGTTTTGTGAATCTTTCCTTTTTTCTTAGTCCTTGTAGTATTTTTTTACAATTTTTGTTTTGCATGTCTAACCTTTTCATATTTTTTATCTCTCACAGTCACGTGGTTGGTCTTCGTCTACCCACCACCTGGAACTATGGTGCTGTTGTAAGGGCGTTGCGCGATTCCGCTGGTCGAGGCGAGTGTTGCATCTTTGAGCCTGCTTTGGGCCAGGTCTTCGAGTCTCCTAAGGAGGCTTACGAGTTTTACAATATGTACTCTTGGGAGCAGGGGTTGGTTTAAGGTACGGTCGTAGCCATTCTAATAAGGCTGCTAGGCGTTCCCGTCAGGATCTTGTTTGTGCTTGTCAGGTACGTTTTCGTTTGTTTGTTTATCTTTGTTATTATTTTCATGCCGACATGTTTGGTTTCGCTTGTTGCTCAGACATGTTTTTCTTCTCTTTTTGTGCATAGGGTCGGGAGCCAGCAGAGGGTGCACATATAGCTCGGACCCGTTGTGTCTCGCACTTGACTCTTCTCTGTGGCGATGATGACTTGTCGTACATTCGCTAGTTTGTCAACGAGCACAACCATCCTCTATCTGTTAGCTGTGGCGAGCGTAGGCAATGAAACTCGCATAGCCGCATAGACCAGATGACTAGGGAGCTTATTCGCCACCTCCGCCTGAACAATGTTCAAATTTCGTGAGTTTGTTCGATAGTCGGTTCCATGCATGGCGAAAGCGCCCATGTGCCGTTTAGTAGGCAGTCAGTTAGGTCTTTGTGTGGCCGACTTGCGCAAGAGTCTATAGAGGAAGGCATGGCCAAACCATTGGAGATATTTGATCATATGAAACGCTCTGACCTTGGTCTAGCTCTCAAAGTTGATCTAGATGCCCATGATAGGATTCGTTCATTGCTTTGGTCACATGGTTCTAGCCGAGCTGATTACGTCGCTTTTGGTGACGTTGTCACTTTTGACACTACCTACCGCACCAATTTGTACAACCTTCCTTTTGGTCTATTTGTCGGTGTCAACAATCATTTCCAAAGTACAATGTTCGGTGCCGTGTTGCTTACTAAGGAAACCATCGAGGCATTTGCTTTGTGCTTCCATGTTTTTGCTGAGACCATGGGTGGGAAGAAGCCGTTGACTATCTTAACGGGTTAGTCTCTAACTCCTCGTAAATCATTAATTTTTTTGGTATATTAAATAAATTTGGATGACAGCGAATACAAAAAACTTCTCCTTTTCAGACCAGTGCCATCAGATGAGGGTAGCTTTGGAGCAAGAATACCCCAATACCCATCATCGGTGGTGTAAGTGGCATGTCTTGAAAAAGGCAAAAGAGTCGCTAGGCCTTGTTTATACCAAAGATAACCTTTTCAAAGCTCATCTTCAACAGCTTATTGATGAGATTGTTTCTGTAGATGAATTTGAGTCTCGTTGGTTTGAATTATTGCACAAGTATGAGCTCCAGGACAATGTTTTTCTGCAGCGTGCATTTGACAACCGAGAGATGTGGGCTAAACCATATTTCACTGAGACTTTTTGTGCTGGTATGACTAGCACTCAGCACAGTGAGAGTGCTAATCATCTCCTTAAGACCTATATCGCATGTTCGTCTCCTATGCATCATTTTGTGTCGCACTACAATAAGCTCATTGTGGATCGAGTTGCATGCCACTAAACAGGTTACTTCTTAAGAATATAATTTGCCATGTTTTGTCCTTTTTTCTATTGTTGTATTTTAATTATGTTTATTGCAGACTTTGCGTCACCTGAGCATCAGTGTTCCGTTGGAGAGGAATGCTGACAAGGTTTACACTCGCAATGTGTACAATCATTTCGATAAAGAGTTGTTCCGTTCCGGATCATTTGTTTATCGGAAGGACGATGAGGAGAAAGGCTGTTTTTCTACAGTTCTTCTCAGTCGTCCTGGTTACACGGATCTCGGTCTGACAGATTTCAAAGTCACGAGAGAATTTGGTGGTGACTTGTTTCTCTGCGAGTGCAAGAAATTTGAGCATTCTGGAATGCCTTGCCACCATATTTTATGGGTGAGTTGCCACGACGCTTTACCTTTTCTTTATTTATTTCTCCCGTAACCATATTACCTTGTGCGTTAATTGCTAACTTTTTTTCTGCCAAACAATAAAAGCAGGTTCTTGTCAGTCTTGGTTTGTCCGAGTTGCCAGCTGGTCTAGTTCTGAAACGGTGGACACGTGCTGCTCGTGATGGTCTGCGTGTGGACTCTGATGCCATTTTGCGAGCCAACGGAGAGAGCACGGACAAATATTTTATGCACTGCTTCATTTATGCATCTGCGATGGAGCTTGTGGCCATTGACACGTCTTCTCGTCCTGCCTTTGAGCTGGCTGTGGACTATGTAAACCGTGCTAAGCTAGATATATCTGGTATGACAGTTCATCCGACACCAGCTCCTGATCATTTCATGGAGTTGACCAGGCTAGGCGTGCATGAAGGGACTGATGTACTTGCTCCCGAGTGTGTCCGTCGTCGTTCTAGAGATGCTCTAGAGGTGATCGAAGATCAAGATGCTGTTGTTGTGCTTGCTCCTCCCCATGTCCGTTCTCGTGGCAGGATGAAAGCATCCAGGTTCAAGTCCCCTATCGAGAGCCCTGGAGCATGCAAGAAAAAGTGTGCAGCTCCTCCCACCTCGGCTGCTACCCCTCCACCTCGTAGGTCCCGCGGGTCTGCTACTATTGCTAACGCTCTGAAATGCCGCACGTGCAAATAAGCCGATCATTTTGCGGCAGGCTGCCCGCTCAACACTGTATCTGAGCCTGTTGGATCGTCCAGTCGTAAGTGTGATGACTCACAAGTATAGGGGGTGTATCATAGGATTTTCGATAAGTAAGTGTGTCGAACCCAACGAGGATCAGAAGGTGTTGACAAGTGACTTGGATCAGAAATTTTCTATAAATACTTAGCAAATGGATTTTTAGGGGTTTTTAATAATGCAAATAAATAAAGTGCGAGTAAATAAAAGACAATAATAATAATTGCAGCAAGTGGTCCAATCCTTTCTTTAGCAAAGGACAAGCCGGTTGTATTACTTAAGATGACCAAACGTTCTCAAGGACACATGGGAATATTGTCAAGTGCTTTCGCTTCATATAGCTGATTAATCTTGTTTGGTTGGATAAGTGTTGCGTGGGTGAACCTATGCTAATGTACTGACCTTCCTAGGACTAATACATACTTGTGATTATACCCCTTACAAGCATACGCAACTATAAGAAAGTAATTAAGATAAAAACCTAACCACAACCTTAAACTCTGAGATCCTACACTCCCTTATGCAAAGGTTTCCTAACGGGGGTTCAGGTTTTTGTCATTCCGGCAATCCCACGATTAGTAGACAAATACACAATGCATTCCCCTAGGCCCATAAAGGTGAAGTATCATGTAGTCGACGTTCACATGACACCACTCGAAGAATAACACCACAACTTAAATATCAAACTATTAAATCTTTTTCAACACAATTCCACTACTAACAACATGACTTCTCCCATGTCCTCAAGAACTAAACGAACTACTCACGAGACATCATATGGATCAAGGTCAGAGATGAAATAATGATAAGTAACAATCTGAACATGAACAATAATTCAATGGTTCAACTCAATAGCATCAACTACAACAAGTAATCAACACCGAGAAAGTTTCCCCTAAGAACTATGCATGATTCAACCCAATTGTTACAGTGGTATGGAGTGGTGATGATGGTGCTGATGGAGATGATGATGATGATGATCCCGATGAAGTCTAGCTTGATGATGGTGTTGATGGCGACGATCTCCCCACTCTGGGAAGGAATTTCCCCGGCAGATTTCTGCCTGCCAGAGAGCTCTTTCTCTCTTTGTAGTTTCTGCCCCGCAGAGGCGGCAGAACCTTTCTGTGGTCACTCCCCGAGTCTTAGGGTTTCGAGGGGATTATATACGCTAGAGGGCGATGCCATAGGTGGGCCAGGGTGGCCACACCACCTGGTGGCGCAGCCAGGGGGCCCACACCAGGGGGTGTTGTGGGCGGGATTGTTTGTTTGCGGCCCGAAAGTTCATGGGCGAGTGCATGGCGGTACCCAAGTTCCCTGTAATTGCCGTGTTTCGTAAAGTTGGGCTGCCAACTACTGAGAGGGGTCATTTCGAGGCAAACTCATCTCACCCCTGCCAAATTCAAACATTCTGTTAAATAGCCCCGTGAAGTAGACGATCGGGACCCACATGTCGGTCATCTGTCCGTGACGCGAGCGCCAATGCGGCAACCTCTTAGGAAAATCGAGGAACTAAGTGGATTGGATGCATTGACCAATTTCACAAATCCATTCCCTCATTTTCCCTAGCACCAGCGGCGTCGAAATCCACCCTCCAGGCAGGACGATCCCTTCGGACATTTGACTCCTGGCACCAAGTTGCTGCCCCCAGTCGCTGATCCCAAGCTCCAATGGCACATGTCGTAGCCACCATTGCAAGGCTCTTGCCCGCCCCCACCGCCGACGAGCCGAGAAGCTCGGAGGATGGCAGATCATACTACCAAGGAAGAAGAAGTTCTGGCTACATGCGGGTGAGCTACCCTTCTCTTTGCTATTCGCACTAATTATAACTGCTAGCTGGTTACTGAACCTAAAATTGTTTGTTAGCCCAACGCTGACAAACATATTTTGTCCACAGTTTATTGTCAAGTGGGATCTCCGTGGACCACCCTTACCTGGTTACGGTAGTCCTATTTAGGTACGACTCTAAATCAGCAAGGGTGAAGGGCAAGTGGTATGGACACCATTGTATCACGATGTAAGAAGCGACTGCGCGGATATGCACTATATCTGGTATGGTTGCTGCTCTGCATAATCATGATGAAATATGGCCAAAGCAGACTTCAAAGTTCAATTTCATGGATGAACGTGGCATCAAGGTTCCTCTAACGTGTGACAGTCAGCTAATTGGGTTGTTGAAAAGGTATGCTTCGGCTTGCATGTTTGAGCTGAACTGTGATGTACTGGATGTGGAAGCTGCTGCAATTAGGAGTCGCCCTTCTATTCTTGGACAGGGTGGTCGCTCGAACCCAATTAGCTCCTGGTAAGCAAAAGTCTCTTGGGGTTCACATGTTAGTGCTGAATTGTAATTTTTGCAAGTATTTACTCTGTAGATATTGGGCAGTTATGCAACAGTCCTATTTCTTTGACAAGAAGCACCGCAAGGTTAGAAACATGACTGCCGGGTCAGTCATTTTGGTTCCTAAAGAAGGTAAAAATGAGTGGAAAGATGATGTTGGACATGATTCCGGCGCTGATTGTCCCGGCGATGCAAAGTACTTGAAGCTAAGAAAATTGGCACCAAGGAAGATGAAGAAGGCAGGAAATGAAAAAGCCAGTGGACGTGAAGGCTTGGCACCCAGGCTGCGGAAGAAGTCTGTTGGAAACGAAGATGCATAGTAATGTGTTGAACTTGAACCTATATATGTAATTCGGTTAAATTCTGGAGCTCTGTGTGTGCAATCTACCTACGTTCTCTGAGTAAAATGTACCGCGACTTAGGGTTTGGAAACGCCCGAGTTAGTAGTTGAATCCGAAATTGTGATTGTGCCACTACTATCTAAAAACACGCAGCACCGGTGCAACGATTGCTGAGGGGAAGGATGTCTCCAAATTTGATGGAATGTAAGTGGCACAGAAATAAATTATTTAAGCTGCTACACTCCACGAAGCAGCAACTTATTTCAGCTACTGCACAACGACATGGCAAGATAAACAGCAATGGCAACCGAGATGAGGAGGAAATTGGTACCACTTTCTCGCCTAATCTTGAGCCCGTCTATCTCACCGCCTCCCTGCTCCTGCATCCCCTGCATCTGGCGAAGCTCTCGGATCTCCATTAACCAGGTGTACGTGCTTCCACTTTATAAATTATGGCTGTGCCATTTGCATGCGGCACAATCCATGTAGATTATGTTTAAACAAACCACCAATGTCAGAATACCACCATGATCAGACAAAAGGAAGTAATGCAGGGTTAAGCCAGATTAACGGGAGACCAATTTTTTCCTCCCAGGACTCCGGAACCACTAGTTCAGACCGCTAGGTCAACAAGTACTACTATTACAACTTAAAAAGGCACGGAGCTCAAGCTAAATAGAACTAGTTATCACACATCTCCTTGATCTTCCTAATCTTAGCCCGGTGCGCATCTTCCTGCGAGAGCAAGGATCGAATCGTCTGCTCCTTCCTTTTAGCATCTTCCTTGCACAGCTTCAATTGTTTCTCTGCATTTTTCCTCATGCGCTTGTCAATAATCATAGTTGTGAACTGCAGGACTTTGGCCTGGTGAAGATCATTCCTTGCTTGAGTCAGTTCTTGCTCTACTTTAGCCTTCATGGCCAACGCCACATCCCTCTCCTTCTCGACTTTGCTAACCTTGTCTTGCACCCTCCTGAGATCTCGGTTAAGCTTGGTCGTGTCATCTGGTTCCCATAGCTTCATCTCAACACTGTCAAGAAGTGAGCTGACTACGGATTCTTTCAACTCAATAGTCATTTCCCATAGCTTGTCTAGTGTTTTCTGCATCGATTTGGGCCACTCTGGATCTACCCATTTTACAACACCGCAACTTCTGCCTTGCATCATTGCACGATGTCCTTGACACCGTAAAAACCTCCTGCCTGCGTTTCATAGCGGGAACATATCCATGTTTACATAGAAGAGGACTGTCTTCATCCGCTAAACCGTGATAGTCGCAGTCATACAGCGTCTGGTTGGCCTAACACATCATACGCGCATGAGTAAATAGAGTAGATATAGCTCAAAATAGATAACTGGCCACAGATGATAGAGATAGAGATGAGACGACTCACATCGAAATCACCATCCCTGTCGTCACGACGCGTTTCCTCACCGTCTCCCCTTGAACCCATGGCGAGAGAGAGAGGGGGTGGCTGCCGGAGAGATAGCTGGAGGTGCCCTTGGCTTGCAGCTACGGCAGGATGGGAGAGAAGTGGGGAAAGTGGCTTCGAGGGGAAGGAAGAGAAGTACGGGGAGGAAGAGAAGTAATGGGGACGTGATACTGGCATATGGCCCACTGAACTCGTGAGTCGTAACACTCGCAAAAGGGGAGCGCCCGGTGTTGCCAGTTTGTCCGGAGCAAGCAGGCAACAAGCATGGCCAATCATGCCACAGAACAGCCTACTCGCGTATCGCTCTCACGAAGACCATCCCAATCGTCCAAGCGCCCCAATCGAACGGTATGTAACAATTGTCATGCCGAACAACTATGTTAGGGCGTGCCTTCTAGCGGTGTGGTTCATGAAAAGAACACACATCCAATGAACTCTGGTGGATACATATGTGGTTTGTGAGAACAACACACATTCAATGACTATAGCTATGGTTTGTGAAAAGAACACACATGCAATCACACTGGTGGATCCATATGTGGTTTGTGAGAAGAACACACATCCAATGACACTGGTGGATCCATGTGTGGTTTGTGAGAAGAACATACATGCAAAACACACATGCAATGACACTGGTGGATCCATATGTGGTCTGTGGAAAGAACAGACATGCAATGACACTGGTTGTGGTTAATGAAAAGAACAAACATGCAATGACTCTAATAGATCCATCTGTAGTTTCTGAAAAGAACACACATGCAATGACTCTAGTTGTGGTTAATGAAAAGAACACACATGCAATGACTCTGGTGGATCCATGTGCTTAGTCAGAAGAACACACATCCAATGACACTTGTGAATCCATGTGTGGTTTGTGAGAAGAACACACATCCAATGATAATGGTGGAACCCTGTGTGGTTTGTGAGAAGAACACACATGAAATGACACAGGGTGTGGTTCATGAAAAGAACACACATCCAATTAACTCTGGTGGATCCATATGTGGTTTGTGAGAAGAACACAAATGCAATAACTCTAGCTATGGTTTGTGAGAATAACACACATGCAATCACACTGGTGGATCCATGTCTGGTTTGTGAGAAGAACACACATGCAATGACACTGGTGGATCCATGTGTGGTTTGTGAAAAGAACACACATGCAATGACACTAGGTGTGGTTCATGAAAAGAACACACATTCAATGAACTCTCGTGGATCCTTATGTGGTTTGTGAGAAGAACACACATGCAATGACTCTAGCTGTGGTTTGTGAGAAGAACACACATGCAATCACACTGGTGGATCCATATGTGGTTTGTGAGATGAACACACATCCAATGACACTGATGGATCCATGTGTGGTTTGTGAGAGGAACACACATGCAATGACTTTAGCCGTGGTTTGTGAGAAGAACACACATGCAATCACACTGGTGGATCCATATGTGGTTTGTGAGATGAACACACATCCAATGACACTGGTGGATCCATGTGTGGTTTGTGACAAGAACACACATGCAATGACACTAGTTGTGGTTTGTGAGAAGGACACACATGCAATCACACTGGTGGATCCATATGTGGTTTTTGAGATGAACACACATCCAATGACACTGGTGGATCCATGTGTGGTTTGTGAGATGAACACACATCCAATGACACTGGTGGATCCATATTTGGTATGTGGAAAGAACAGACATGCAATGACAGTAGCTGTGGTTAATGAAAAGAACACACATGCAATGACACTGGTTGTGGTTCATGAAAAGAACACACATGCAATGACACTGTTGGATCCTTATGTGGTTTGTGAAAAGAACACACATGCAATGACTCTGGTGGATCCACATGTGGTTTGTGAAAAGAACACACATGCAATGACTTTGGTGGATCAATGTGGTTTGTGAGAATAAAAGACATGCAAAGAACTCTGGTGGGTCCATGTGTGGTTTGTGAGAAGAACACACATGCAATGACACTGGGTGTGGTTCATGAAAAGAACACACATCCAATGAACTCTGTTTGACCCATATGTTGTTTGTGAGAAGAACTGACATGTAATGACTCTAGATGTGGTTAGTGAGAAGAACACACATCCAATGACACTGGTGGATCCATGTGTGGTTAGTGAGAAGAACACACATCCAATGACACTGGTGGATCCATGTGTGGTTTGTGAGAAGAACACACATGCAAAGACACTGGGTGTGGTTCATGAAAAGAATGCACATCCAATGACACTGGTGGACCCATATGTGGTTTGTGAAAAGAACACACATGCAATGACTCTAGATGTGGTTTGTGAGAAGAACACACATGCAATGACACTTGTGGATCCATATGTGGTTTGTGAGAAGAACACACATCCAATGACACTTGGTGGATCCATATGTGGTTTGTGAGAAGAACACACATGCAATGACACTAGGTGTGGTTCATGAAAAGAACACTCATCCAATGAACTCTGGTGGATACATTTGTCGTTTTTGAGAAGCCCACACATCCAATGAATCTAGATGTGGTTTGTGAGAAGAACACACATGCCATGACACTGGTGGATCCATGTGTGGTTTGTGAGAGGAACACACATGCAATGACACTGGTGGATCCATGTGTGGTTTGTGATAAGAACACACATGCAATGAGACTGGTGGATCCATGTGTGGTTTGTGAGAAGAACACACATGCAATGACACTGGGTGTGGTTCATGAAAAGAACACACATCCAATGAACTCTGGTGGACCCATATGAGGTTTGTGAGAAGAAAACACATGCAATGACTCTAGATGTGGTTTGTGAGAAGAACACACATGTAATGACACTGGTGGATCAATGTGGTTTGGGAGAATAATAGACATGCAATGAACTCTGGTGGGTCCATGTGTGGTTTGTGAGAAGAACACACATGCAATGACACTGGGTGTGGTTCATGAAAAGAACACACATCCAATGAACTTTGTTGGACCCATATGTGGTTTGTGAGAAGAACACACATGTAATGACTCTAGGTGTGGTTTGTGAGAAGAACATACATGCAATCACACTGGTGGATCCATATGTGGTTTGTGAGAAGAACACACATGCAATCACACTGGTGGATCCATATGTGGTTTATGAGATGAACACACATCCAATTACACTGGTGGATCCATGTTTGGTTTGTGAGAGGAACACACATGCAATGACTCTAGCTGTGGTTTGTGAGAAGAACACACATGCAATCACACTGGTAGATCCATATGTGGTTTGTGAGATGAACATAAATCCAATGACACTGGTGGATCCATGTGTGGTTTGTCAGAATAACACACTTGCAATGACACTAGATGTGGTTTGTGAGAAGAATACACATGCAATCACACTGGTGGATCCATATGTGGTTTGTGAGATGAACACACATCCAATGATACTGGTGGATCCATGTGTGGTTTGCGAGAAGAACACACTTGCAATGACACTAGATGTGGTTTGTCAAAAGAACACACATGCAATCACACTAGTGGATCCATATGTGGTTTGTGAGATGAACACACATCCAATGACAATGGTGGATCCATGTGTGGTTTGTGAGAAGAACACACATCCAATGACACAAGTGGATCCATATATGGTATGTGGAAAGAACAGACATGCAATGACACTAGTTGTGGTTAATGAAAAGAACACACATGCAATGACACTGGTTGTGGTTCATGAAAAGAACACACATGTAATGACACTGTTGGATCCTTAAGTGGTTTGTGAACAGAACACATATGCAATGACTCTGGTGGATCCACATGTGGTTTGTGAAAAGAATACACATGCAATGACACTGGTGGATCAATGTGGTTTGTGAGAATAAAAGACATGCAATGAACTCTGGTGGGTTCATGTGTGGTTTGTGAGAAGAACACACATGCAATGACATTGGGTGTGGTTCATGAAAAGAACACACATCCAATGAACTCTGTTTGACCCATATGTTGTTTGTGAGAAGAACTGACATGTAATGACTCTAGATGTGGTTTGTGAGAAGAACACACATGCAATGACACTAGGTGTGGCTCATGAAAAGAACACACATCAAATGAACTCTGGTGGATCCATATGTGATTTGTGAGAAGAAAACACATCCAATGACTCTAGATGTGGTTTGTGAGAAGAACACACATGCAATGACACTGGTGGATCCATGTGTGGTTTGTGAGAAGAACACACATGCAATGACACTGGTGGATCCGTGTGTGGTTTGTGAGAAGAACACACATGCAATGACACTGGGTGTGGTTCAGGAAAAGAACACACATCCAATGAACTCTCGTGGATCCTTATGTAGTTTGTGAGAAGAACACACATGCAATGACTCTAGCGGTGGTTTGTGAGAAGAACACACATGCAATCACACTGGTGGATCCGTATGTGGTTTGTGAGATGAAGACACATCCAATGACACTGATGGATCCATGTGTGCTTTGTGAGAGGAACACACATGCAATGACTCTAGCCGTGGTTTGTGAGAAGAACACACATGCAATCACACTGGTGGATCCATATGTGGTTTGTGAGATGAACACACATCCAATGACACTGGTGGATCCATGTGTGGTTTGTGAGAAGAACACACATGCAATGACACTAGTTGTGCTTTGTGAGAAGGACACACATGCAATCACACTAGTGGATCCATATGTGGTTTTTGAGATGAACACACATCCAATGACACTGGTGGATCCATATTTGGTATGTGGAAAGAACAGACATGCAATGACACTAGTTGTGGTTGATGAAAAGAACACACATGCAATGACACTGGTTGTGGTTCATAAAAAGAACACACATGCAATGACACTGTTGGATCCTTATGTGGTTTGTGAAAAGAACACACATGCAATGACTCTGGTGGATCCACATGTGGTTTGTGAAAAGAACACACACGCAATAACACTGGTGGATCAATGTGGTTTGTGAGAATAACAGACATGCAATGAACTCTGGTGGGTCCATGTGTGGTTTGTGAGAAGAACACACATGCAATGACACTGGGTGTGGTTCATGAAAAGAACACACATCCAATGAATTCTGTTTGACCCATATGTTGTTTGTGAGAAGAATTGACATGCAATGACTCTAGATGTGGTTTGTGAGAAGAACACACATCCAATGACACTAGTGGATCCATGTGTGGTTTGTGAGAAGAACACACATCCAATGACACTGGTGGATCCATGTGTGGTTTGTGAGAAGAACACACATGCAAAGACACTGGGTCTGGTTCATGAAATGAATGCACATCCAATGACACTGGTGGACCCATATGTGGTTTGTGAAAAGAACACACATGCAATGTCTCTAGATGTGGTTTGTGAGAAGAACACACATGCAATGCCACTTGTGGATCCATATGTGGTTTGTGAGAAGAACACACATCCAATGACACTTGGTGGAGCCATATGTGGTTTGTGAGAAGAACACACATGCAATGACACTGGGTGTGGTTTATGAAAAGAACACACATCCAATGAACTCTGGTGGATCCATATGTGGTTTGTGAGAAGACCACACATCCTATAAATCTAGATGTGGTTTGTGAGAAGAACACACACACAATGACACTGGTGGATCCATGTGTGGTTTGTGAGAAGAACACACATGCAATGACACTGGTGGATCCATGTGTTGTTTGTGAGAAGAACACACATGCAATGACACTGGGTGTGGTTCATGAAAAGAACACACATCCAATGAACTCTGGTGGACCCATATGTGGTTTGTGAGAAGAACACACATGCAATGACTCTAGGTGTGGTTTGTGAGAAGAACACACATGCAATCACACTGGTGGATCCATATGTGGTTTATGAGATGAACACACATCCAATTACACTAGTGGATCCATGTGTGGTTTGTGAGAGGAACACACATGTAATGACTCTAGCTGTGGTTTGTGAGAAGAACACACATGCAATCACACTGGTGCATCCATATGTGGTTTGTGAGATGAACACAAATCCAATGACACTGGTGGATCCATGTCTGGTTTGTGAGAATAAAACACTTGCAATGACACTAGATGTGGTGTGTGAGAAGAATACACATGCAATCACACTGGTGGATCCATATGTGGTTTCTGAAATGAACACACATCCAATGATACTGGTGGATCCATGTGTGGTTTGCGAGAAGAACACACTTGCAATGATACTAGATGTGGTTTGTGAGAAGAACACACATGCAATCACACTGGTGGATCCATATGTGGTTTGTGAGATGAACACACATCCAATGACACTGGTGGATACATGTGTGGTTTGTGAGAAGAACACACATCCAATGACACTAGTGGATCCACATATGGTATGTGGAAAGAACAGACATGGAATGACACTAGCTGTGGTTAATGAAAAGAACACACATGCAATGACACTGGTTGTGGTTCATGAAAAGAAGACACATGCAATGACACTTGTGGATCCTTATGTGGTTTGTGAAAACAACACACATGCAATGACTCTGGTGGATCCACATGTGGTTTGTGAAAAGAACACACATGCAATGACACTGGTGGATCAATGTGGTTTGTGAGCATAACAGACATGCAATGAACTCTGGTGGGTCCATGTGTGCTTTGTGAGAAGAACACACAGGCAATGACACTGGGTGTGGTTCATGAAAATAACACACATCCAATGAACTCTGTTGGACCCATATGTGGTTCGTGAGAAGAACACACATGCAATGACTCTAGATGTGGTCTGTGAGAAGAACACACATCCAATGACACTGGTGGATCCATGTGTGGTTTGTGAGAAGAACACATCCAATGACACTGGTGGATCCATGTGTAGTTTGTGAGAAGAACACACATGCAATGCCACTGGTGGATCAATGTGGTTTGTGAGAATAACAGACATGCAATGAACTCTGGTGGGTCCATGTGTCGTTTGTGAGAAGAACACACATGTAATGACACCGGGAGTGGTTCATGAAAAGAAAACACATCCAATGAACTCTGTTGGAGCCATATGTGGTTTGTGAGAAGAACACACATGCAATGACTCTAGGTGTGGTTTGTGAGAAGAAAACACATGCAATCACACTGGTGGATCCATATGTGGTTTGTGAGAAGAACACACATGCAATCACACTGGTGGATCCATATGTGGTTTATGAGATGAACACACATCCAATTACACTGGTGGATCCATGTGTGGTTTGTGAGAGGAACACACATGCAATGACTCGAGTTGTGGTTTGTGAGAAGAACACACATGCAATCACACTGGTGGATCCATATGTGGTTTGTGAGATGAACACACATCCAATGACACTGATGGATCCATGTGTGGTTTGTGAGAAGAACACACTTGCAATGACACTAGATGTGGTTTGTGATAAGAACACACATGCAATCACACTGGTGGCTCCATATGTGGTTTGTGAGATGCACACACATCCAATGACACTGGTGGATCCATGTGTGGTTTGTGAGAAGAAGACACATCCAATGACACTAGTGGATCCACATTTGGTATGTGGAAAGAATAGACATGGAATGACACTAGCTGTGGTTAATGAAAAGAACACACATGCAATGACTCTAGCTGTGGTTTGTGAGAAGAACACACATGCAATCACACTGGTGGATCCATATGTGGTTTCTGAGATGAAGACACATCCAATGACACTGATGGATCCATGTGTGCTTTGTGAGAGGAACACACATGCAATGACTCTAGCCGTGGTTTGTGAGAAGAACACACATGCAATCACACTGGTGGATCCATATGTGGTTTGTGAGATGAACACACATCCAATGACACTGGTGGATCCATGTGTGGTTTGTGAGAAGAACACACATGCAATGACACTAGTTGTGCTTTGTGAGAAGGACACACATGCAATCACACTGGTGGATCCATATGTGGTTTTTGAGATGAACACACATACAATGACACTGGTGGATCCATATTTGGTATGTGGAAAGAACAGACATGCAATGACACTAGTTGTGGTTAATGAAAAGAACACACATGCAATGACACTGGTTGTGGTTAATGAAAAGAACACACATGCAATGACACTGTTGGATCCTTATGTGGTTTGTGAAAAGAACACACATGCAATGACTCTGGTGGATCCACATGTGGTTTGTGAAAAGAACACACACGCAATAACACTGGTGGATCAATGTGGTTTGTGAGAATAACAGACATGCAATGAACTCTGGTGGGTCCATGTGTGGTTTGTGAGAAGAACACACATGCAATGACACTGGGTGTGGTTCATGAAAAGAACACACATCCAATGAATTCTGTTTGACCCATATGTTGTTTGTGAGAAGAATTGACATGCAATGACTCTAGATGTGGTTTGTGAGAAGAACACACATCCAATGACACTAGTGGATCCATGTGTGGTTTGTGAGAAGAACACACATCCAATGAAACTGGTGGATCCATGTGTGGTTTGTGAGAAGAACACACATGCAAAGACACTGGGTCTGGTTCATGAAATGAATGCACATCCAATGACACTGGTGGACCCATATGTGGTTTGTGAAAAGAACACACATGCAATGTCTCTAGATGTGGTTTGTGAGAAGAACACACATGCAATGCCACTTGTGGATCCATATGTGGTTTGTGAGAAGAACACACATCCAGTGACACTTGGTGGAGCCATATGTGGTTTGTGAGAAGAACACACATGCAATGACACTGGGTGTGGTTTATGAAAAGAACACACATCCAATGAACTCTGGTGGATCCATATGTGGTTTGTGAGAAGACCACACATCCTATAAATCTAGATGTTGTTTGTGAGAAGAACACACATGCAATGACACTGGTGGATCCATGTGTGGTTTGTGAGAAGAACACACATGCAATGACACTGGTGGATCCATGTGTTGTTTGTGAGAAGAACACACATGCAATGACACTGGGTGTGGTTCATGAAAAGAACACACATCCAATGAACTCTGGTGGACCCATATGTAGTTTGTGAGAAGAACACACATGCAATGACTCTAGGTGTGGTTTGTGAGAAGAACACACATGCAATCACGCTGGTGGATCCATATGTGGTTTGTGAGAAGAACACACATGCAATCACACTGGTGCATCCATATGTGGTTTGTGAGATGAACACAAATCCAATGACACTGGTGGATCCATGTCTGGTTTGTGAGAATAACACACTTGCAATGACACTAGATGTGGTGTGTGAGAAGAATACACATGCAATCACACTGGTGGATCCATATGTGGTTTCTGAAATGAACACACATCCAATGATACTGGTGGATCCATGTGTGGTTTGCGAGAAGAACACACTTGCAATGACACTAGATGTGGTTTGTGAGAAGAACACACATGCAATCACACTAGTGGATCCATATGTGGTTTGTGAGATGAACACACATCCAATGACACTGGTGGATCCATGTGTGGTTTGTGAGAAGAACACACATCCAATGAAACAAGTGGATCCATATATGGTATGTGGAAAGAACAGACATGGAATGACACTAGGTGTGGTTAATGAAAGGAACACACATGCAATGACACTGGTTGTGGTTCATGAAAAGAACACACATGCAATAACACTGGTGGATCCTTATGTGGTTTGTGAAAACACACATGCAATGACTCTGGTGGATCCACATGTGGTTTGTGAAAAGAACACACGTGCAATGACACTGGTGGATCAATGTGGTTTGTGAGAATAACAGACATGCAATGAACTCTGGTGGGTCCATGTGTGGTTTGGGAGAAGAACACACATGCAATGACACTGGGTGTCGTTCATGAAAAAACACATCCAATGAACTCTATTTGACCCATATGTTGTTTGTGAGAAGAACTGACATGCAATGACTCTAGATGTGGTTTGTGAGAAGAACACACATGAAATGACACTGGTGGAGCCATATTTGGTTTGTGAGAAGAACACACATCCAATGACACTGGGTGGATCAATGTGGTTTGTGAGAATAACAGACATGCAATGAACTCTGGTGGGTCCATGTGTGGTTTGGGAGAAGAACACACATGCAATGACACTGGGTGTCGTTCATGAAGAAAAACACATCCAATGAACTCTATTTGACCCATATGTTGTTTGTGAGAAGAACTGACATGCTATGACTCTAGATGTGGTTTGTGAGAAGAACACACATCCAATGACACTGGTGGATCCATGTGTGGTTCGTGAGAAGAACACACATGCAAAGACACTGGGTGTGGTTCATGAAAACAATGCACATCCAATGACACAGGTGGACCCCTATGTGGTTTGTGAAAAGAACACACATGCAATGACTCTAGATGTGGTTTGTGAGAAGAACACACATGGAATGACACTTGTGGATCCATATGTGGTTTGTGAGAAGAACACACATCCAATGACACTAGGTGGATTCATATGTGGTTTGTGAGAAGAACACACGTGCAATGACACCGAGTGTGGTTCATGAAAAGAACACACATCCAATGAACTCTTGTGGATCCATATGTGATTTGTGAGAAGAACACACATCCAATGACTCTAGATGTGGTTTGTGATAAGAACACACATGCAATGACACTGGTGGATCCATGTGTGGTTTGAGAGAAGAACACACATGCAATGACACTGGTGGATCCATGTGTGGTTAGTGAAAAGAACACACATGCAATGACACTGGGTGTGGTTCATGAAAAGAACACACATCCAATGAACTCTGGTGGACCCATATGTGGCTGGTGAGAAGAACACACATGCAATGACTCTGGATGTGGTTTGTGAGAAGAACACACATGCAATGCCACTGGTGGATCAATGTGGTTTGTGAGAATAACAGACATGCAATGAACTCTGGTGGGTCCAAGTGTGGTTTGTGAGAATAACACACATGCAATGACACTGGGTGTGGTTCATGAAAAGAACACACATCCAATGAACTCTGTTGGACCCATATGTGGTTTGTGAGAAGAACACACATGCAATGACTCTAGGTGTGGTTTGTGAGAAGAACACACATGCAATCACACTGGTGGATCCATATGTGGTTTGTGAGAAGAACACACATGCAATCACACTGGCGGATCCATATCTGGTTTATGAGATGAACACACATCCAATTACACTGGTGGATCCATGTGTGGTTTGTGAGAGGAACACACATGCAATGACTCTAGCTGTGGTTTGTGAGAAGAACACACATGCAATCACACTGGTGGATCCATATGTGGTTTGTAAGATGAACACACATCCAATGACACTGGCGGATCCATGTGTGGTTTGTGAGGAGAACACACTTGCAATGACACACGATGTGGTTTGTGAGAAGAACACACATGCAATCACACTGGTGGATCCATATGTGGTTTGTGAGATGAACACACATGCAATGACACTAGTCGATCCATGTGTGGTTTGCGAGAAGAACACACTTGCAATGACACTAGATGTGGTTTGTCAGAAGAACACACATGCAATCACACTGGTGGCTCCATATGTGGTTTGTGAGAAGAACACACATCCAATGACACTAGTGGATCCACATATGGTATGTGGAAAGAACAGACATGGAATGACACTAGCTGTGGTTAATGAAAAGAACACACATGCAATGACACTGGTTGTGGTTCATGAAAAGAAGACACATGCAATGACACTGGTGGATCCTTATGTGGTTTGTGAAAACAACACACATGCAATGACTCTGGTGGATCCACATGTGGTTTGTGAAAAGAACACACATGCAATGACACTGGTGGATCAATGTGGTTTGTGAGAATAACAGACATGCAATGAACTCTGGTGGGTCCATGTGTGGTTTGTGAGAAGAACACACAGGCAATGACACTGGGTGTGGTTCATGAAAAGAACACACATCCAATGAACTCTGTTGGACCCATATGTGGTTCGTGAGAAGAACACACATGCAATGACTCTAGATGTGGTCTGTGAGAAGAACACACATCCAATGACACTGGTGGATCCATGTGTGGTTTGTGAGAAGAACACATCCAATGACACTGGTGGATCCATGTGTGGTTTGTGACAAGAACACACATGCAATGCCATTGGTGGATCAATGTGGTTTGTGAGAATAACAGACATGCAATGAACTCTGGTGGGTCCATGTGTGGTTTGTGAGAAGAACACACATGCAATGACACTAGTGGATCAATGTGGTTTGTGAGAATAACAGACAAGCAATGAAATCTGGTGGGTCCAAGTGTGGGTTTTGAGAAGAACACACATGCATTAACACAGGGTGTGGTTCATGAAAAGAACTCACAGCCAATGAACTCTGTTGGACCCATATATGGTTTGTGAGAAGAACACACATGCAGTGACTCTAGATGGGGTTTGTGAGAAAAACACACATCCAATGACACTGGTGGATCCATGTGTGGTTTCTGAGAAGAACACACATGCAATGACACTGGTGGATCCATGTGTGGTTTGTGAGATGAAGACACATCCAATGACACTAGTGGATCATGTCTGGTTTGTGAGAATAACACACTTGCAATGACACTAGATGTGGTTTGTGAGAAGAATACACATGCAATCACACTGGTGGATCCATATGTGGTTTGTGAAATGAACACACATCCCATGATACTGGTGGGTGCATGTGTGGTTTGTGAGAAGAACACACATGAAATGACACTGGGTGTGGTTCATGAAGAGGACACACATCCAATGAACTCTGTTAGACCCATATGTGGTTTGTGAGAAGAACACACATGCAATGACTCTAGGTGTGGTTATTGAGAAGAAAACACATGCAATCACACTGGTGGATCCATATGTGGTTTGTGAGAAGAACACACATGCAATCACACTGGTGGATCCATATGTGGTTTATGAGATGAACACACATCCAATTACATTGGTGGATCCATGTGTGGTTTGTGAGAGGAACACACATGCAATGACTCTAGCCGTGGTCTGTGAGAAGAACACACATGCAATCACACTGGTGGATCCATATGTGGTTTGTGAGATGAACACACATCCAATGACACTGATGGATCCATGTGTGGTTTGTGATAAGAACACACTTGCAATGACACTAGATGTGGTTTGTGAGAAGAATACACATGGAATCATACTGGTGGATCCATAAGTGGTTTGTGAGATGAACACACATCCAATGATACTGGTGGATCCATGTGTGGTTTGCGAGAAGAACACACTTGCAATGACACTTGATGTGGTTTGTGATAAGAACACACATGCAATCACACTTGTGGCTCCATATGTGGTTTGTGAGATGAACACACATCCAATGACACTGGTGTATCCATGTGTGGTTTGTGAGAAGAACACACATCCAATGACACTAGTGGATCCACATATGGTATGTGGAAAGAACAGACATGGAATGACACTAGTTGTGGTTAATGAAAAGAACAAACATGCAATGACACTGGTTGTGGTTCATGAAAAGAAGACACATGCAATGAGACTGGTGGATCCTTATGTGGTTTGTGAAAACAACACACATGCAATGACTCTTGTGGATCCACATGTGGTTTGTGAAAAGAACACACATGCAATGGCACTGGTGGATCAAAGTGGTTTGTGAGAATAACGGACATGCAATGAACTCTGGTGGGTCCATGTGTGGTTTGTGAGAAGAACACACAGGCAATGACACTGGGTGTGGTTCATGAAAAGAACACACATCCAATGAACTCTGTTGGACCCATATGTGGTTCGTGAGAAGAACACACATGCAATGACTCTAGATGTGGTCTGTGAGAAGAACACACATCCAATGACACTGGTGGATCCATGTGTGGTTTGTGAGAAGAACACATCCAATGATACTGGTGGATCCATGTGTGGTTTGTGAGAAGAACACACATGCAATGACACTGGGTGTGGTTCATGAAAAGAACACACATCCAATGACACTAGTGGAACCATATGTGGTTTGTGAGAAGAACACACATCCAATGACACTGGGAGGATCCATATCTGGTTTGTGAGAAGAACACATATGCAATGACACTGGGTGTGGTTCATGAAAAGAACACACATCCAATGAACCCTGGAAGATCCATATGTGGGTTGTGAGAAGAACACATATGCAATGACTCTAGCTGTGGTTTGTGAGAAGAACACACATGCAATGACACTGGTGGATCCATGTGTCTTTTGTGAGAAGAAAACACATTCAATGACACTGGTTTTTCCATGTGTGGTTTGTGAGAAGAACACACTTGCAATGACACTGGGTCTGGTGGATGAAAAGAACAGACATCCAATGAACTCTGGTGGACCCATATGTGGTTTGTGAGAAGAACACACATGCAATGACTCTAGATGTGGTTTTTGAGAAGAACACACATGCAATGACACTGGTGTATCAATATGGTTTGTGAGAATAACAGACATGCAATGAACTCTGGTGGGTCCATGTGTGGTTTTTGAGAAGAACACACATGCATTAACACAGGGTGTGGTTCATGAAAAGAACACACAGCCAATGAACTCTGTTGGACCCATGTGTGGTTTGTGAGAAGAACACACATGCAATGACTCTAGATGGGGTTTGTGAGAAAAACACACATCCAATGACACTGGTGGATCCATGTGTGGTTTATGATAAGAACACACATCCAATGACACTGGTGGATCCATGTGTGGTTTGTGAGATGAAGACACATCCAATGACACTGATGGATCCATGTGTGCTTTGTGAGAGGAACACACATGCAATGACTAGCCGTGGTTTGTGAGCAGAACACACATGCAATCACACTGGTGGATCCATATGTGGTTTGTGAGATGAACACACATCCAATGACACTAGTGGATCCATGTGTGGTTTGTGAGAAGAACACACATGCAATGACACTAGTTGTGGTTTGTGAGAAGGACACACATGTAATCACACTGGTGGATCCATATGTGGTTTTTGAGATGAACACACATCCGATGACACTGGTGGATCCATGTGTGGTTAATGAAAAGAACACACATGCAATGACACTGGTTGTGGTTCATGAAAAGAACACACATCCAATGACACTGTTGGATGCTTATGTGGTTTGTGAAAAGAACACACATGCAATGACCATGGTGGATCCACATGTGGTTTGTCAAAAGAACACACATGCAACAACACTGGTGGATCAATGTGGTTTGTGAGAATAACAGACATGCAATGAACTCTGGTGGGTCCATGTGTGGTTTGTGAGAAGAACACACATGCAATGACACTGGGTGTGGTTCATGAAAAGAACACACATCCAATGAACTCTGTTTGACCCATATGTCGTTTGTGAGAAGAACTGACATGCAATGACTCTAGATGTGGTTTGTGAGAAGAACACACATCCAATGACATTAGTGGATCCATGTGTGGTTTGTGAGAAGAACACACATCCAATGACACTGTGGATCCATGTGTGGTTTGTCAGAAGAACACACATGCAAAGACACTGGGTGTGGTTCATGAAAAGGATGCACATCCAATGACACTGGTGGACCCATATGTGGTTTGCGAAAAGAACACACATGCAATGTCTCTAGATGTGGTTTGTGAGAAGAACACACATGCAATGCCACTTGTGGATCCATATATGGTTTGGGAGAAGAACACACATCCAATGACAGTTGGTGGATCCATATGTGGTTTGTGAGAAGAACACACATGCAATGACACTTGGGTGTGGTTCATGAAAAAAAAACACATCCAATGAACTCTGGTGGATCCATATGTGGTTCGTGAGAAGACCACACATCCAATGAATCTAGATGTGGTTTGTGAGAAGAACACACATGCAATGACACTGGTGGATCCATGTGTGGTTTGTGAGAAGAACACACATGCAATGACACTGGTGGATCCATGTGTGGTTTGTGAGAAGAACACACATGCAATGACACTGGGTGTGGTTCATGAAAAGAACACACATCCAATGAACTCTTGTGGACCCATATGTGGTTTGTGAGAACAACACACATGCAATGACTCTAGATGTGGTTTGTGAGAAGAACACACATGCAATGACACTGGTGGATCAATGTGGTTTGTGAGAATAACAGACAAGCAATGAAATCTGGTGGGTCCAAGTGTGGTTTGTGAGAAGAACACACATGCAATGACACTGGGTGTGGTTCATGAAAACAACACACATCCAATGAACTTTGTTGGACCCATATGTGGTTTGTGAGAACACACATGCAATGACTCTAGGTGTGGTTTGTGAGAAGAACACACATGCAATCACACTGGGGGATCCATATGTGGTTTGTGAGAAGAACACACATGGAATCACACTGGTGGATCCATATGTGGTTTGTGAGAAGAACACACATGCAATCACACTGGTGGATCCATATGTGGTTTATGAGATGAACACACATCCAATGATACTGGTGGATCCATGTGTGGTTTGCGAGAAGAACGCACTTGCAATGACACTAGATGTGGTTTGTGAGAAGAATACACATGCAATCACATTGGTGAATCCATATGTGGTTTGTGAAATGAACACACATCCAATGATACTGGTGGATCCATGTGTGGTTTGCGAGAAGAACACACTTGCAATGACACTAGAGGTGGTTTGTGAGAAGAACACACATCCAATGAACTCTGGTGGATCCATATGTGGTTTGTGAGAAGACCACACATCCAATGAATCCAGATGTGGTTTGTGAGAAGAACACACATGCAATGACAGTGGTGGATCCATGTGTGGTATGTGAGAAGAACACACATGCAATGACACTGGTGGATCCATGTGAGGTTTGTGAGAAGAACACACATGCAATCACACTGGTGGATCCATATGTGGTTTGTGAGATGAACACACATCCAATGACACTGGTGGATCCATGTGTGGTTTGTGAAAAGAACACACATCCAATGACACAAGTGGATCCATATATGGTATGTGGAAAGAACAGACATAGAATGACACTAGGTGTGGTTAATGAAAAGAACACACATGCAATGACACTGGTTGTGTTTCATGAAAAGAACACACATGCAATGACACTGGTGGATCCTTATGTGGTTTGTGAAAACAACACACATGCAATGAATCTGGTGGATCCACATGTGGTTTGTGAAAAGAACACACATGCAATGACACTGGTGGATCAATGTGGTTTGTGAGAATAACTGACATCCAATGAACTCTGGTGGGTCCATGTGTGGTTTGTGAGAAGAACACACATGCAATCACACTGGGTGTGGTTCATGAAAAAAAACACATCCAATGAACTTTATTTTACCCATATGTTGTTTGTGGGAAGAACTGACATGCAATGACTCTAGATGTGGTTTGTGAGAAGAACACACATCCAATGACATTGGTGGATCCATGTGTGGTTTGTGAGAAGAACACACATGCAAATACACTGGGTGTGGTTCATGAAAACAATGCACATCCAATGACACTAGTGGACCCCTATGTGGTTTGTGAAAAGAACACACATGCAATGACTCTAGATGTGGTTTGTGAGAAGAACACGCATGGAATGACACTTCTGGATCCATATGTGGTTTGTGAGAAGAACACACATCCAATGACACTAGGTGGATCCATATGTGGTTTGTGAGAAGAACACACATGCAATGACACCGGGTGTGGTTCATGAAAAGAACACACATCCAATGAACTCTGGTGGATCCATATGTGATTTGTGAGAAGAACACACATCCAATGACTCTAGATGTGGTTTGTGAGAAGAACACACATGCAATGACACTGGTGGATCCATGTGTGGTTTGTGAGAAGAACACACATGCAATGACACTGGTGGATCCTTTTTGGTTTGTGAGAAGAACACACATGCAATGACACTGGTGGATCCATGTGTGGTTAGTGAGAAGAACACACATGCAATGACACTGAGTGTGGTTCATGAAAAGAACACACATCCAATGAACTCTTGTGGACCCATATGTGGCTGGTGAGAAGAACACACATGCAATGACTCTAGATGTGGTTTGTGAGAAGAACACACATGCAATGACACTAGTGGATCAATGTGGTTTGTGAGAATAACAGATATGCAATGAACTCTGGTGGGTCCATGTGTGGTTTGTGAGAAGAACACACATGAAATGACACTGGGTGTGGTTCATGAAGAGGACACACATCCAATGAACTCTGTTGGACCCATATGTGGTTTGTGAGAAGAACACACATGGAATGACTCTAGGTGTGGTTTGTGAGAAGAACACACATGCAATCACACTGGTGGATCCATATGTGGTTTGTGAGAAGAACACACATGCAATCACACTGGTGGATCCATATGTGGTTTATGAGATGAACACACATCCAATTACACCGGTGGATCCATGTGTGGTTTGTGAGAGGAACACACATGCAATGACTCTAGCTGTGGTTTGTGAGAAGAACACACATGCAATCACACTGGTGGATCCATATGTGGTTTGTGAGATGAACACACATCCAATGACACTGATGGATCCATGTGTGGTTTGTGAGAAGAACACACTTGCAATGACACTAGATGTGGTTTGTGAGAAGAATACACATGCCATCACACTGGTGGATCCATATGTGGTTTGTGAGATGGACACACATACAATGATACTGGTGGATCCATGTGTGGCTTGCGAGAAGAACACACTTGCAATGACACTAGATGTGGTTTGTGAGAAGAACACACATGCAATCACACTGGTGGATCCATATGTGGTTTGTGAGATGAACACACATCCAATGACACTGGTGCATCCATGTGTGGTTTGTGAGAAGAACACACATCCAATGACACAAGTGGATCGATATAAGGTATGTGGAAAGAACAGACATGGAATGACACTAGGTGTGGTTAATGAAAAGAACACAGATGCAATGACACTGGTTGTGGTTCATGAAAAGAGCACACATGCAATGACACTGGTGGAACCTTATGTGGTGTGTGAAAATAACACACATGCAATGACTCTGGTGGATCCATATGTAGTTTGCGAGAAGAACACACATGCAATGACACTAGTGGATCAATGTGGTTTGTGAGAATAACAGACATGCAATGAACTCTGGTGGGTCCATGTGTGGTTTGTGAGAAGAACACACATGCAATGACACTGGGTGTGGTTCATGAAAAGGACACACATCCAATGAACTCTGTTGGACCCATAGGGGTTTGTGAGAAGAACACACATGCAATGACTCTAGGTGTGGTTTGTGAGAAGAACACACATGCAATCACATTGGTGGATCAATATGTGGTTTCTGAAAAGAACACATATGCAATCACACTGGTGGATCCATATGTGGTTTATGAGATGAACACACATCCAATTACACCGGTGGATCCATGTGTGGTTTGTGAGAGGAACACACATGCAATGACTCTAGCTGTGGTTTGTGAGAAGAACACACATGCAATCACACTGGTGGATCCATATGTGGTTTGTGAGATGAACACACATCCAATGACACTGATGGATCCATGTGTGGTTTGTGAGAAGAACACACTTGCAATGACACTAGATGTGGTTTGTGAGAAGAATACACATGCAATCACACTGGTGGATCCATATGTGGTTTGTGAGATGAACACACATCCAATGATACTGGTGGATCCATGTGTGGTTTGCGAGAAGAACACACTTGCAATGACACTAGATGTAGTTTGTGAGAAGAACACACATGCAATCACACTGGTGGATCCATATGTGGTTTGTGAGATGAACACACATCCAATGACACTGGTGGATCCATGTGTGGTTTGTGAGAAGAACACACATCCAATGACACTAGTGGATCCACATATGGTATGTGGAAAGAACAGACCTGGAATGACACTAGCTGTGGTTAATGAAAAGAACACACATGCGATGACACTTGTTGTGGTTCATGAAAAGAACACACATGCAATGACACTGGTGGATCCTTATGTGGTTTGTGAAAAGAACACACATGCAATGACTCTGATGGATCCACATGTGGTTTGTGAGAATAACAGACATGCAATGAACTCTGGTGGGTCCATGTGTGGTTTGTGATTACAACACACAGGCAATGACACTGGGTGTGGTTCATGAAAAGAACACACACCCAATGAACTCTGTTGGACCCATATGTGGTTCGTGAGAAGAACACACATGCAATGACTCTAGATCTGGTCTGTGAGAAGAACACACACCCAATGACACTGGTGGATCCATGTGTGGTTTGTGAGAAGAACACATCCAATGACACTGGTGGATCCATGTGTGGTTTGTGAGAAGAACACACATGTAATGACATTGGGAGGATCCATATCTGGTTGGTGAGAAGAACACATATGCAATGACACTGGTTGTGGTTCATGAAAAGAACACACATCCAATGAACCCTGGTAGATCCATATGTGGTTTGTGAGAAGAACACATATGCAATGACTCTAGCTGTGGTTTGTGACAAGAACACACATGCAATGACACTGGTGGATCCATGTGTCATTTGTGCGAAGAAAACACATGCAATGACACTGGTTTTTCCATGTGTGGTTTGTGAGAAGAACACACTTTCAATGACACTGGGTGTGGTTCATGAAAAGAACAGACATCAAATGAACTCTGGTGGACCCATATGTGGTTTGTGAGAAGAACACACATTCAATGACTCTAGATGTAGTTTTTGAGAAGAACACACATGCAATGACACTGGTGTATGAATGTGGTTTGTGAGAATAACAGAAATGCAATGAACTCTGGTGGGTCCATGTGTGGTTTCTGAGAAGAACACACATGCATTAACACAGGGTGCGGTTCATGAAAAGAACACACAGCCAATGAACTTTGTTGGACCCATATGTGGTTTGTGAGAAGAACACACATGCAATTACTCTAGATGTGGTTTGTGAGAAAAACACACATCCAATGACACTGGTGGATCCATGTGTGGTTTCTAAGAAGAACACACATCCAATGACACTGGTGGATCCATGTGTGGTTTGTGAGAAGAACAACACTGGGTGTGGTTCATGAAAAGAACACACATCCAATGACACTGGTGGACCCATATGTGGTTTGTTAAAATAACACATGCAATGACTCTAGATGTGGTTTGTGAGAAGAACACACATGCAATGACACTGGTGGATCCATATGTGGTTTGTGAGAAGAACACACATCCAATGACACTGGGTGGATCCATATGTGGTTTGTGAGAAGAACAAACATGGAATGACATAGGTTTTGGTTCATGAAAAGAACACACATCCAATGAACTCTAGTGGATCCATATGTGGTTTGTGAGAAAAACACACATGCAATGACTCTAACTGTGGTTTGTGAGAAGAACACACATGCAATGACACTTGTGGATCCATGTGTGGTTTCTGAGAAGAACACACATGCAATAAAACTGGTGGATCCTTGTGTGGTTTGTGAGAAGAACACACATGCAATGACACTAGGTGTGGTTCATGAAAAGAACACACATCCAATAAACTCTGGTGGACCCATATGTGGTTTGTGAGAAGAACACACGTGCAATGACTCTAGATGTGGTTTGTTAGATGAACACACATACAATCACACTGGTGGATCCATATGTGGTTTGTGAGAAGAACACACATGCAATGACACTGGTGGATCCATGTGTGGTTTGTGAGAAGAACACACATGCAATGACACTGGGTGTGGTTCATGAAAAGAACACACATCCAATGAACACTGGTGGATCCATATGTGGTTTGTGAGAAGTACACACATGCAATGAATCTAGCTATGGTTTGTGAGAAGAAAACACATGAAATGACACTTGTGGTTCCATATGTGGTTTGTGAGAAGAACACACACCCAATGACACTAGGTGGATCCATATGTGGTTTGTGAGAAGAACATACATACAATGACACTGGGTGTGGTTCATGAAAAGAACACACATCCAATGAACTCTGGTGGATCCATATGTGGTTTGTGAGAAGACCACACATCCTATAAATCTAGATGTTGTTTGTGAGAAGAACACACATGCAATGACACTGGTGGATCCATGTGTGGTTTGGGAGAAGAACACACATGCAATGACACTGGTGGATCCATGTGTTGTTTGTGAGAAGAACACACATGCAATGACACTGGGTGTGGTTCATGAAAAGAACACACATCCAATGAACTCTGGTGGACCCATATGTAGTTTGTGAGAAGAACACACATGCAATGACTCTAGGTGTGGTTTGTGAGAAGAACACACATGCAATCACGCTGGTGGATCCATATGTGGTTTGTGAGAAGAACACACATGCAATCACACTGGTGCATCCATATGTGGTTTGTGAGATGAACACAAATCCAATGACACTGGTGGATCCATGTCTGGTTTGTGAGAATAACACACTTGCAATGACACTAGATGTGGTGTGTGAGAAGAATACACATGCAATCACACTGGTGGATCCATATGTGGTTTCTGAAATGAACACACATCCAATGATACTGGTGGATCCATGTGTGGTTTGCGAGAAGAACACACTTGCAATGACACTAGATGTGGTTTGTGAGAAGAACACACATGCAATCACACTAGTGGATCCATATGTGGTTTGTGAGATGAACACACATCCAATGACACTGGTGGATCCATGTGTGGTTTGTGAGAAGAACACACATCCAATGAAACAACTGGATCCATATATGGTATGTGGAAAGAACAGACATGGAATGACACTAGGTGTGGTTAATGAAAGGAACACACATGCAATGACACTGGTTGTGGTTCATGAAAAGAACACACATGCAATAACACTGGTGGATCCTTATGTGGTTTGTGAAAACAACACACATGCAATGACTCTGGTGGATCCACATGTGGTTTGTGAAAAGAACACACGTGCAATGACACTGGTGGATCAATGTGGTTTGTGAGAATAACAGACATGCAATGAACTCTGGTGGGTCCATGTGTGGTTTGGGAGAAGAACACACATGCAATGACACTGGGTGTCGTTCATGAAAAAAACACATCCAATGAACTCTATTTGACCCATATGTTGTTTGTGAGAAGAACTGACATGCAATGACTCTAGATGTGGTTTGTGAGAAGAACACACATGCAATGACACTGGTGGAGCCATATTTGGTTTGTGAGAAGAACACACATCCAATGACACTGGGTGGATCAATGTGGTTTGTGAGAATAACAGACATGCAATGAACTCTGGTGGGTCCATGTGTGGTTTGGGAGAAGAACACACATGCAATGACACTGGGTGTCGTTCATGAAGAAAAACACATCCAATGAACTCTATTTAACCCATATGTTGTTTGTGAGAAGAACTGACATGCAATGACTCTAGATGTGGTTTGTGAGAAGAACACACATCCAATGACACTGGTGGATCCATGTGTGGTTCGTGAGAAGAACACACATGCAAAGACACTGGGTGTGGTTCATGAAAACAATGCACATCCAATGACACAGGTGGACCCCTATGTGGTTTGTGAAAAGAACACACATGCAATGACTCTAGATGTGGTTTGTGAGAAGAACACACATGGAATGACACTTGTGGATCCATATGTGGTTTGTGAGAAGAACACACATCCAATGACACTAGGTGGATTCATATGTGGTTTGTGAGAAGAACACACGTGCAATGACACCGAGTGTGGTTCATGAAAAGAACACACATCCAATGAACTCTTGTGGATCCATATGTGATTTGTGAGAAGAACACACATCCAATGACTCTAGATGTGGTTTGTGATAAGAACACACATGCAATGACACTGGTGGATCCATGTGTGGTTTGAGAGAAGAACACACATGCAATGACACTGGTGGATCCATGTGTGGTTAGTGAAAAGAACACACATGCAATGACACTGGGTGTGGTTCATGAAAAGAACACACATCCAATGAACTCTGGTGGACCCATATGTGGCTGGTGAGAAGAACACACATGCAATGACTCTGGATGTGGTTTGTGAGAAGAACACACATGCAATGCCACTGGTGGATCAATGTGGTTTGTGAGAATAACAGACATGCAATGAACTCTGGTGGGTCCAAGTGTGGTTTGTGAGAATAACACACATGCAATTACACTGGGTGTGGTTCATGAAAAGAACACACATCTAATGAACTCTGTTGGACCCATATGTGGTTTGTGAGAAGAACACACATGCAATGACTCTAGGTGTGGTTTGTGAAGAACACACATGCAATCACACTGGTGGATCCATATGTGGTTTGTGAGAAGAACACACATGCAATCACACTGGCGGATCCATATCTGGTTTATGAGATGAACACACATCCAATTACACTGGTGGATCCATGTGTGGTTTGTGAGAGGAACACACATGCAATGACTCTAGCTGTGGTTTGTGAGAAGAACACACATGCAATCACACTGGTGGATCCATATGTGGTTTGTAAGATGAACACACATCCAATGACACTGGCGGATCCATGTGTGGTTTGTGAGGAGAACACACTTGCAATGACACACGATGTGGTTTGTGAGAAGAACACACATGCAATCACACTGGTGGATCCATATGTGGTTTGTGAGATGAACACACATGCAATGACACTAGTCGATCCATGTGTGGTTTGCGAGAAGAACACACTTGCAATGACACTAGATGTGGTTTGTCAGAAGAACACACATGCAATCACACTGGTGGCTCCATATGTGGTTTGTGAGAAGAACACACATCCAATGACACTAGTGGATCCACATATGGTATGTGGAAAGAACAGACATGGAATGACACTAGGCATGGTTAATGAAAAGAACACACATGCAATGACACTGGTTGTGGTTCATGAAAAGAAGACACATGCAATGACACTGGTGGATCCTTATGTGGTTTGTGAAAACAACACACATGCAATGACTCTGGTGGATCCACATATGGTTTGTGAAAAGAACACACATGCAATGACACTGGTGGATCAATGTGGTTTGTGAGAATAACAGACATGCAATGAACTCTGGTGGGTCCATGTGTGGTTTGTGAGAAGAACACACAGGCAATGACACTGGGTGTGGTTCATGAAAAGAACACACATCCAATGAACTCTGTTGGACCCATATGTGGTTCGTGAGAAGAACACACATGCAATGACTCTAGATGTGGTGCTGAGAAGAACACACATCCAATGACACTGGTGGATCCATGTGTGGTTTGTGAGAAGTACACATCCAATGACACTGTGGATCCATGTGTGCTTTGTGACAAGAACACATGCAATGCCATTGTTGTATCAATGTGGTTTGTGAGAATAACAGACATGCAATGAACTCTGGTGGGTCCATGTGTGGTTTGTGAGAAGAACACACATGCAATGACACTAGTGGATCAATGTGGTTTGTGAGAATAACAGACAAGCAATGAAATCTGGTGGGTCCAAGTGTGGGTTTTGAGAAGAACACACATGCATTAACACAGGGTGTGGTTCATGAAAAGAACTCACAGCCAATGAACTCTGTTGGACCCATATATGGTTTGTGAGAAGAACACACATGCAGTGACTCTAGATGGGGTTTGTGAGAAAAACACACATCCAATGACACTGGTGGATCCATGTGTGGTTTCTGAGAAGAACACACATGCAATGACACTGGTGGATCCATGTGTGGTTTGTGAGATGAAGACACATCCAATGACACTAGTGGATCATGTCTGGTTTGTGAGAATAACACACTTGCAATGACACTAGATGTGGTTTGTGAGAAGAATACACATGCAATCACACTGGTGGATCCATATGTGGTTTGTGAAATGAACACACATCCCATGATACTGGTGGGTGCATGTGTGGTTTGTGAGAAGAACACACATGAAATGACACTGGGTGTGGTTCATGAAGAGGACACACATCCAATGAACTCTGTTAGACCCATATGTGGTTTGTGAGAAGAACACACATGCAATGACTCTAGGTGTGGTTATTGAGAAGAAAACACATGCAATCACACTGGTGGATCCATATGTGGTTTGTGAGAAGAACACACATGCAATCACACTGGTGGATCCATATGTGGTTTATGAGATGAACACACATCCAATTACATTGGTGGATCCATGTGTGGTTTGTGAGAGGAACACACATGCAATGACTCTAGCCGTGGTGCTGAGAAGAACACACATGCAATCACACTGGTGGATCCATATGTGGTTTGTGAGATGAACACACATCCAATGACACTGATGGATCCATGTGTGGTTTGTGATAAGAACACACTTGCAATGACACTAGATGTGGTTTGTGAGAAGAATACACATGCAATCATACTGGTGGATCCATATGTGGTTTGTGAGATGAACACACATCCAATGATACTGGTGGATCCATGTGTGGTTTGCGAGAAGAACACACTTGCAATGACACTTGATGTGGTTTGTGATAAGAACACACATGCAATCACACTTGTGGCTCCATATGTGGTTTGTGAGATGAACACACATCCAATGACACTGGTGTATCCATGTGTGGTTTGTGAGAAGAACACACATCCAATGACACTAGTGGATCCACATATGGTATGTGGAAAGAACAGACCTGGAATGACACTAGCTGTGGTTAATGAAAAGAACAAACATGCAATGACACTGGTTGTGGTTCATGAAAAGAAGACACATGCAATGAGACTGGTGGATCCTTATGTGGTTTGTGAAAACAACACACATGCAATGACTCTTGTGGATCCACATGTGGTTTGTGAAAAGAACACACATGCAATGGCACTGGTGGATCAAAGTGGTTTGTGAGAATAACATACATGCAATGAACTCTGGTGGGTCCATGTGTGGTTTGTGAGAAGAACACACAGGCAATGACACTGGGTGTGGTTCATGAAAAGAACACACATCCAATGAACTCTGTTGGACCCATATGTGGTTCGTGAGAAGAACACACATGCAATGACTCTAGATGTGGTCTGTGAGAAGAACACACATCCAATGACACTGGTGGATCCATGTGTGGTTTGTGAGAAGAACACATCCAATGATACTGGTGGATCCATGTGTGGTTTGTGAGAAGAACACACATGCAATGACACTGGGTGTGGTTCATGAAAAGAACACACATCCAATGACACTAGTGGAACCATATGTGGTTTGTGAGAAGAACACACATCCAATGACACTGGGAGGATCCATATCTGGTTTGTGAGAAGAACACATATGCAATGACACTGGGTGTGGTTCATGAAAAGAACACACATCCAATGAACCCTGGAAGATCCATATGTGGGTTGTGAGAAGAACACATATGCAATGACTCTAGCTGTGGTTTGTGAGAAGAACACACATGCAATGACACTGGTGGATCCATGTGTCTTTTGTGAGAAGAAAACACATTCAATGACACTGGTTTTTCCATGTGTGGTTTGTGAGAAGAACACACTTGCAATGACACTGGGTCTGGTGGATGAAAAGAACAGACATCCAATGAACTCTGGTGGACCCATATGTGGTTTGTGAGAAGAACACACATGCAATGACTCTAGATGTGGTTTTTGAGAATAACACACATGCAATGACACTGGTGTATCAATATGGTTTGTGAGAATAACAGACATGCAATGAACTCTGGTGGGTCCATGTGTGGTTTTTGCGAAGAACACACATGCATTAACACAGGGTGTGGTTCATGAAAAGAACACACAGCCAATGAACTCTGTTGGACCCATGTGTGGTTTGTGAGAAGAACACACATGCAATGACTCTAGATGGGGTTTGTGAGAAAAACACACATCCAATGACACTGGTGGATCCATGTGTGGTTTATGATAAGAACACACATCCAATGACACTGGTGGATCCATGTGTGGTTTGTGAGATGAAGACACATCCAATGACACTGATGGATCCATGTGTGCTTTGTGAGAGGAACACACATGCAATGACTAGCCGTGGTTTGTGAGCAGAACACACATGCAATCACACTGGTGGATCCATATGTGGTTTGTGAGATGAACACACATCCAATGACACTAGTGGATCCATGTGTGGTTTGTGAGAAGAACACACATGCAATGACACTAGTTGTGGTTTGTGAGAAGGACACACATGTAATCACACTGGTGGATCCATATGTGGTTTTTGAGATGAACACACATACGATGACACTGGTGGATCCATGTGTGGTTAATGAAAAGAACACACATGCAATGACACTGGTTGTGGTTCATGAAAAGAACACACATCCAATGACACTGTTGGATGCTTATGTGGTTTGTGAAAAGAACACACATGCAATGACCATGGTGGATCCACATGTGGTTTGTCAAAAGAACACACATGCAATAACACTGGTGGATCAATGTGGTTTGTGAGAATAACAGACATGCAATGAACTCTGGTGGGTCCATGTGTGGTTTGTGAGAAGAACACACATGCAATGACACTGGGTGTGGTTCATGAAAAGAACACACATCCAATGAACTCTGTTTGACCCATATGTCGTTTGTGAGAAGAACTGACATGCAATGACTCTAGATGTGGTTTGTGAGAAGAACACACATCCAATGACACTAGTGGATCCATGTGTGGTTTGTGAGAAGAACACACATCCAATGACACTGGTGGATCCATGTGTGGTTTGTCAGAAGAACACACATGCAAAGACACTGGGTGTGGTTCATGAAAAGGATGCACATCCAATGACACTGGTGGACCCATATGTGGTTTGCGAAAAGAACACACATGCAATGTCTCTAGATGTGGTTTGTGAGAAGAACACACATGCAATGCCACTTGTGGATCCATATGTGGTTTGGGAGAAGAAGAACACACATCCAATGACAGTTGGTGGATCCATATGTGGTTTGTGAGAAGAACACACATGCAATGACACTTGGGTGTGGTTCATGAAAAAAAAACACATCCAATGAACTCTGGTGGATCCATATGTGGTTCGTGAGAAGACCACACATCCAATGAATCTAGATGTGGTTTGTGAGAAGAACACACATGCAATGACACTGGTGGATCCATGTGTGGTTTGTGAGAAGAACACACATGCAATGACACTGGTGGATCCATGTGTGGTTTGTGAGAAGAACACACATGCAATGACACTGGGTGTGGTTCATGAAAAGAACACACATCCAATGAACTCTTGTGGACCCATATGTGGTTTGTGAGAACAACACACATGCAATGACTCTAGATGTGGTTTGTGAGAAGAACACACATGCAATGACACTGGTGGATCAATGTGGTTTGTGAGAATAACAGACAAGCAATGAAATCTGGTGGGTCCAAGTGTGGTTTGTGAGAAGAACACACATGCAATGACACTGGGTGTGGTTCATGAAAACAACACACATCCAATGAACTTTGTTGGACCCATATGTGGTTTGTGAGAACACACATGCAATGACTCTAGGTGTGGTTTGTGAGAAGAACACACATGCAATCACACTGGGGGATCCATATGTGGTTTGTGAGAAGAACACACATGTAATCACACTGGTGGATCCATATGTGGTTTGTGAGAAGAACACACATGCAATCACACTGGTGGATCCATATGTGGTTTATGAGATGAACACACATCCAATGATACTGGTGGATCCATGTGTGGTTTGCGAGAAGAACACACTTGCAATGACACTAGATGTGGTTTGTGAGAAGAATACACATGCAATCACATTGGTGGATCCATATGTGGTTTGTGAAATGAACACACATCCAATGATACTGGTGGATCCATGTGTGGTTTGCGAGAAGAACACACTTGCAATGACACTAGAGGTGGTTTGTGAGAAGAACACACATCCAATGAACTCTGGTGGATCCATATGTGGTTTGTGAGAAGACCACACATCCAATGAATCCAGATGTGGTTTGTGAGAAGAACACACATGCAATGACAGTGGTGGATCCATGTGTGGTATGTGAGAAGAACACACATGCAATGACACTGGTGGATCCATGTGAGGTTTGTGAGAAGAACACACATGCAATCACACTGGTGGATCCATATGTGGTTTGTGAGATGAACACACATCCAATGACACTGGTGGATCCATGTGTGGTTTGTGAAAAGAACACACATCCAATGACACAAGTGGATCCATATATGGTATGTGGAAAGAACAGACATAGAATGACACTAGGTGTGGTTAATGAAAAGAACACACATGCAATGACACTGGTTGTGGTTCATGAAAAGAACACACATGCAATGACACTGGTGGATCCTTATGTGGTTTGTGAAAACAACACACATGCAATGAATCTGGTGGATCCACATGTGGTTTGTGAAAAGAACACACATGCAATGACACTGGTGGATCAATGTGGTTTGTGAGAATAACTGACATGCAATGAACTCTGGTGGGTCCATGTGTGGTTTGTGAGAAGAACACACATGCAATCACACTGGGTGTGGTTCATGAAAAAAAACACATCCAATGAACTTTATTTTACCCATATGTTGTTTGTGGGAAGAACTGACATGCAATGACTCTAGATGTGGTTTGTGAGAAGAACACACATCCAATGACATTGGTGGATCCATGTGTGGTTTGTGAGAAGAACACACATGCAAATACACTGGGTGTGGTTCATGAAAACAATGCACATCCAATGACACTAGTGGACCCCTATGTGGTTTGTGAAAAGAACACACATGCAATGACTCTAGATGTGGTTTGTGAGAAGAACACGCATGGAATGACACTTCTGGATCCATATGTGGTTTGTGAGAAGAACACACATCCAATGACACTAGGTGAATCCATATGTGGTTTGTGAGAAGAACACACATGCAATGACACCGGGTGTGGTTCATGAAAAGAACACACATCCAATGAACTCTGGTGGATCCATATGTGATTTGTGAAGAACACACATCCAATGACTCTAGATGTGGTTTGTGAGAAGAACACACATGCAATGACACTGGTGGATCCATGTGTGGTTTGTGAGAAGAACACACATGCAATGACACTGGTGGATCCTTTTTGGTTTGTGAGAAGAACACACATGCAATGACACAGGTGGATCCATGTGTGGTTAGTGAGAAGAACACACATGCAATGACACTGAGTGTGGTTCATGAAAAGAACACACATCCAATGAACTCTTGTGGACCCATATGTGGCTGGTGAGAAGAACACACATGCAATGACTCTAGATGTGGTTTGTGAGAAGAACACACATGCAATGACACTAGTGGATCAATGTGGTTTGTGAGAATAACAGACATGCAATGAACTCTGGTGGGTCCATGTGTGGTTTGTGAGAAGAACACACATGAAATGACACTGGGTGTGGTTCATGAAGAGGACACTCATCCAATGAACTCTGTTGGACCCATATGTGGTTTGTGAGAAGAACACACATGGAATGACTCTAGGTGTGGTTTGTGAGAAGAACACACATGCAATCACACTGGTGGATCCATATGTTGTTTGTGAGAAGAACACACATGCAATCACACTGGTGGATCCATATGTGGTTTATGAGATGAACACACATCCAATTACACTGGTGGATCCATGTGTGGTTTGTGAGAGGAACACACATGAAATGACTCTAGCTGTGGTTTGTGAGAAGAACACACATGCAATCACACTGGTGGATCCATATGTGGTTTGTGAGATGAACACACATCCAATGACACTGATGGATCCATGTGTGGTTTGTGAGAAGAACACACTTGCAATGACACTAGATGTGGTTTGTGAGAAGAATACACATGCCATCACACTGGTGGATCCATATGTGGTTTGTGAGATGGACACACATACAATGATACTGGTGGATCCATGTGTGGCTTGCGAGAAGAACACACTTGCAATGACACTAGATGTGGTTTGTGAGAAGAACACACATGCAATCACACTGGTGGATCCATATGTGGTTTGTGAGATGAACACACATCCAATGACACTGGTGGATCCATGTGTGGTTTGTGAGAAGAACACACATCCAATGACACAAGTGGATCGATATAAGGTATGTGGAAAGAACAGACATGGAATGACACTAGGTGTGGTTAATGAAAAGAACACAGATGCAATGACACTGGTTGTGGTTCATGAAAAGAGCACACATGCAATGACACTGGTGGAACCTTATGTGGTGTGTGAAAATAACACACATGCAATGACTCTGGTGGATCCATATGTAGTTTGCGAGAAGAACACACATGCAATGACACTAGTGGATCAATGTGGTTTGTGAGAATAACAGACATGCAATGAACTCTGGTGGGTCCATGTGTGGTTTGTGAGAAGAACACACATGCAATGACACTGGTGGATCAATATGTGGTTTCTGAAAAGAACACATATGCAATCACACTGGTGGATCCATATGTGGTTTATGAGATGAACACACATCCAATTACACCGGTGGATCCATGTGTGGTTTGTGAGAGGAACACACATGCAATGACTCTAGCTGTGGTTTGTGAGAAGAACACACATGCAATCACACTGGTGGATCCATATGTGGTTTGTGAGATGAACACACATCCAATGACACTGATGGATCCATGTGTGGTTTGTGAGAAGAACACACTTGCAATGACACTAGATGTGGTTTGTGAGAAGAATACACATGCAATCACACTGGTGGATCCATATGTGGTTTGTGAGATGAACACACATCCAATGATACTGGTGGATCCATGTGTGGTTTGCGAGAAGAACACACTTGCAATGACACTAGATGTAGTTTGTGAGAAGAACACACATGCAATCACACTGGTGGATCCATATGTGGTTTGTGAGATGAACACACATCCAATGACACTGGTGGATCCATGTGTGGTTTGTGAGAAGAACACACATCCACTGACACTAGTGGATCCACATATGGTATGTGGAAAGAACAGACCTGGAATGACACTAGCTGTGGTTAATGAAAAGAACACACATGCGATGACACTTGTTGTGGTTCATGAAAAGAACACACATGCAATGACACTGGTGGATCCTTATGTGGTTTGTGAAAAGAACACACATGCAATGACTCTGATGGATCCACATGTGGTTTGTGAGAATAACAGACATGCAATGAACTCTGGTGGGTCCATGTGTGGTTTGTGATTAGAACACACAGGCAATGACACTGGGTGTGGTTCATGAAAAGAACACACATCCAATGAACTCTGTTGGACCCATATGTGGTTCGTGAGAAGAACACACATGCAATGACTCTAGATCTGGTCTGTGAGAAGAACACACACCCAATGACACTGGTGGATCCATGTGTGGTTTGTGAGAAGAACACATCCAATGACACTGGTGGATCCATGTGTGGTTTGTGAGAAGAACACACATGTAATGACATTGGGAGGATCCATATCTGGTTGGTGAGAAGAACACATATGCAATGACACTGGTTGTGGTTCATGAAAAGGACACACATCCAATGAACCCTGGTAGATCCATATGTGGTTTGTGAGAAGAACACATATGCAATGACTCTAGCTGTGGTTTGTGACAAGAACACACATGCAATGACACTGGTGGATCCATGTGTCATTTGTGCGAAGAAAACACATGCAATGACACTGGTTTTTCCATGTGTGGTTTGTGAGAAGAACACACTTTCAATGACACTGGGTGTGGTTCATGAAAAGAACAGACATCAAATGAACTCTGGTGGACCCATATGTGGTTTGTGAGAAGAACACACATTCAATGACCCTAGATGTGGTTTTTGAGAAGAACACACATGCAATGACACTGGTGTATGAATGTGGTTTGCGAGAATAACAGAAATGCAATGAACTCTGGTGGGTCCATGTGTGGTTTCTGAGAAGAACACACATGCATTAACACAGGGTGCGGTTCATGAAAAGAACACACAGCCAATGAACTTTGTTGGACCCATATGTGGTTTGTGAGAAGAACACACATGCAATTACTCTAGATGTGGTTTGTGAGAAAAACACACATCCAATGACACTGGTGGATCCATGTGTGGTTTCTAAGAAGAACACACATCCAATGACACTGGTGGATCCATGTGTGGTTTGTGAGAAGAACAACACTGGGTGTGGTTCATGAAAAGAACACACATCCAATGACACTGGTGGACCCATATGTGGTTTGTGAAAAGAACACACATGCAATGACTCTAGATGTGGTTTGTGAGAAGAACACACATGCAATGACACTGGTGGATCCATATGTGGTTTGTGAGAAGAACACACATCCAATGACACTGGGTGGATCCATATGTGGTTTGTGAGAAGAACAAACATGGAATGACATAGGTTTTGGTTCATGAAAAGAACACACATCCAATGAACTCTAGTGGATCCATATGTGGTTTGTGAGAAAAACACACATGCAATGACTCTAACTGTGGTTTGTGAGAAGAACACACATGCAATGACACTTGTGGATCCATGTGTGGTTTCTGAGAAGAACACACATGCAATAAAACTGGTGGATCCTTGTGTGGTTTGTGAGAAGAACACACATGCAATGACACTAGGTGTGGTTCATGAAAAGAACACACATCCAATAAACTCTGGTGGACCCATATGTGGTTTGTGAGAAGAACACACGTGCAATGACTCTAGATGTGGTTTGTTAGATGAACACACATACAATCACACTGGTGGATCCATATGTGGTTTGTGAGAAGAACACACATGCAATGACACTGGTGGATCCATGTGTGGTTTGTGAGAAGAACACACATGCAATGACACTGGGTGTGGTTCATGAAAAGAACACACATCCAATGAACTCTGGTGGATCCATATGTGGTTTGTGAGAAGTACACACATGCAATGAATCTAGCTATGGTTTGTGAGAAGAAAACACATGAAATGACACTTGTGGTTCCATATGTGGTTTGTGAGAAGAACACACACCCAATGACACTAGGTGGATCCATATGTGGTTTGTGAGAAGAACATACATACAATGACACTGGGTGTGGTTCATGAAAAGAACACACATCCAATGAACTCTGGTGGATCCATATGTGGTTTATGAGAAGAACACACATGCAATGACTCTAGATGTGGTTTGGGAGATTTGGGAGAAGAACACACATGCAATGACACTGGTGGATCCATGTGTGGTTTGCGAGAAGAACACACATGCAATGACACTGGTGGATCCATGTGTGGTTTGTGAAAAGAACACACATGCAATGACACTGGGGGTGGTTCATGAAAAGAACACACATCCAATGAACTCTAGTGGACCCATATGTGGTTTGTGAGAACAACACACGTACAATGACTCTAGATGTGGTTTGTGAGAAGAACACACATGCGATGACACTCGTGGATCAATGTGGTTTATGAGAATAAAAGACATGCAATGAACTCTGGTGGGTCCATGTGTGCTTTGTGAGAAGAACACACATGAAGTGACACTGGGTTTGGTTCATGAAAAGAACACACATGAAATGAACGTTGTTGGACCCATATGTGGTTTGTGAGAAGAAGACACATGCAATGACTCTAGCTGTGGTTTGTGAGAAGAACTCACATGCAATCACACTTTTGGATCCATATGTGGTTTGTGAGAAGAACACACATGCAATCACACTGGTGGATCCATATGTGGTTTGTGAGATGAACACACATCCAATTACACTGGTGGATCCATGTGTAGTTTGTGAGAGGAACACACATGCAATGACTCTAGCTGTGGTTTGTGAGAAGAACACACATGCAATCACACTGGTGGATCCATATGTGGTTTGTAAGATGAACACACATCCAACGACACTGGCGGATCCATGTATGGTTTGTGAGGCGAACACACTTGCAATGACACGTGATTTGGTTTGTGAGAAGAAAACACATGCAATCACACTGGTGGATGTGGTTTGTGAGATGAACACACATGCAATGACACTAGTGGATCCATGTGTGGTTTGCGAGAAGAACACACTTGCAATGACACTAGATGTGGTTTGTGAGAAGAACTCACATGCAATCACAGTGGTGGATCCATATGTGGTTTGTGAGATGAACACACATCCAATGACACTGGTGGATCCATGTGTGGTTTGTGAGAAGCACACACATCCAATGACACTAGTGGATCCATATGTGGTATGTGGAAAGAACAGATATGCAAGGACACTAGCTGTGGTTAATGAAAAGAACACACATGCAATGACACTGGTGGATCCTTATGTGGTTTGCAAAAAGAACACACATGCAATGCCTCTGGTGGATCCACATGTGGTTTGTGAAAAGAACACACATGCAATGACACTGGTAGATCAATGTGGTTTGTGAGAATAATAGACATGCAATGAACTCTGGTGGGTCCATGTGTGGTTTTTGAGAAGAACACACATGCAACAACACTGGGTGTGGTTCATGAAAAGAACACACATCCAATGAACTCTGTTGGACCCATATCTGGTTCGTGAGAAGAACACACATGCAATGAACTCTGTTGGACCCATATATGGTTCGTGAGAAGAACACACATGCAATGCTTCTAGATGTGGTCTGTGAGAAGAACACACATCCAATGACACTGGTGGATCCATGTGTGGTTTGTGAGAAGAACACACATCCAATGACACTGGTGGATCCATGTGTGGTTTGTGAGAAGAACACACATGCAATGACACTGGGTGTGGTTAATGAAAAGAACACACATCCAATGACACTGGTGGACCCATATATGGTTTGTGAAAAGAACACACATGCAATGACATTAGATGTGGTTTGTGAGAAGAACACACATGCAATGACACTGGTGGAGCCATATTTGGTTTGTGAGAAGAACACACATCCAATGACACTGGGTGGATCCATATGTGGTTTGTGAGAAGAACACACATGCAATGACACAGGTTGTGGTTCATGAAAAGAACACACATCCAATGAACTCTGGTGGATCCACATGTGGTTTGTGAGAAAACACACATGCAATGATTCTAACTGTGGTTTGTGAGAAGAACACACATGCAATGACACTGGTGGATCCATGTGTGGTTTGTGAGAAGAACACACATGCAATGACACTGGTGGATCCATGTGTGGTTTGTGAGAAGAACACACCTTCAATGACACTTGGTGTGGTTCATGAAAAGAACACATATCCAATGAACTCTGGTGGACCCATATGTGGTTTGTGAGAAGAACACACATGAAATGACTCTAGATGTGGTTTGTGAGAAGAACACACATGCAATCACACTGGTGGATCCATATGTGGTTTGTGAGATGAACACACATCCAATTACACTGGTGGATCCATGTGTAGTTTGTGAGAGGAACACACATGCAATGACTGTAGCTGTGGTTTGTGAGAAGAACACACATGCAATCACACTGGTGGATCCATATGTGGTTTGTAAGATGAACACACATCCAATGACACTGGCGGTTCCATGTGTGGTTTGTGAGGAGAACACACTTGCAATGACACGAGATGTGGTTTGTGAGAAGAACACACATGCAATCACACAGGTGGATCCATATGTGGTTTGTGAGATGAACACACATGCAATGGCACTAGTGGATCCATGTGTGGCTTGCGAGAAGAACACACTTGAAATGACACTAGATGTGGTTTGTGAGAAGAACACACATGCAATCACACTGGTGGATCCATATGTGGTTTGTGAGATGAACGCACATCCAATGACACTGGTGGATCCATGTGTGGTTTGTGAGAAGAACACACATCCAATGACACTAGTGGATCCATATGTGGTATGTGGAAAGAACAGACATGCAATGACACTAGCTGTGGTTAATGAAAAGAACACACATGCAATGACACTGGTGGATCCTTATGTGGTTTGCGAAAATAACACACATGCAATGCATCTGGTGGATCCACATGTGGTTTGTGAAAAGAACACACATGCAATGACACTGGTAGATCAATGTGGTTTGTGAGAATAACAGACATGCAACGAACTCTGGTGGGTCCATGTGTGGTTTTTGAGAAGAACACACATGCAATGACACTGGGTGTGGTTCATGAAAAGAACACACATCCAATGAACTCTGTTGGACCCATATATGGTTCGTGAGAAGAACACACATGCAATGAACTCTGTTGGACCCATATATGGTTCGTGAGAAGAACACACATGCAATGCTTCTAGATGTGGTTTGTGAGAAGAACACACATCCAATGACACTGGTGGATCCATGTGTGGTTTGTGAGAAGAACACACATGCAATGACACTGGGTGTGGTTCATGAAAAGAACACACATCCAATGACACTGGTGGACCCATATGTGGTTTGTGAAAAGAACACACATGCAATGACTCTAGATGTGGTTTGTGAGAAGAACACACATGCAATGACACTGGTGGATCTATATGTGGTTTGTGAGAAGAACACACATCCAATGACACTGGGTGGATCCATATGTGGTTTGTGAGAAGAACACACATGCAATGACACAGGTTGTGGTTCATCAAAAGAACACACATCCAATGAACTCTGGTGGATCCATATGTGGTTTGTGAGAAAACACACATACAATGATTCTAACATGGTTTGTGAGAAGAACACACATGCAATGACACTGGTGGATCCATGTGTGGTTTGCGAGAAGAACACACATGCAATGACACTGGTGGATCCTTGTGTTGTTTGTGAGAAGAACATACTTGCCATGACACTGGGCGTGGTTCATGAAAAGAACACATATCTAATGAACTCTGGTGGACCCATATGTGGTTTGTGAGAAGAACACACATGCAATGACTCTAGATGTGGTTTGTGAGAAGAACACACATGCAATCACACTAGTGGATCCATATGTGGTTTTTGAGAAGAACACACATGCAATGACACTGGTGGATCCATGTGTGGTTTGTGAGAATAACACACATGCAATGACTCTAGCTATGGTTAATTAAAAGAACACACATGCATTGACACTGTTGGATCCATTTGTGGTTTGTGAAAAGAGCAGACATGCAATGACACTGGTGGATCCATATGTGGTTTGTCAGAAGAACACACATGCAATGACACTGGTTGTGGTTCATGATAAGAACACACATGCAATGACACTGGTGGATCCTTATGTGGTTTATGAGAAGACCACACATGCAATGGCTCTAGCTCTGGTTTGTGAGAAGAACACACATGCAATGACACTGGTGGATCCATGTGTGGTTTGTGAGAAGAACACACATGCAATGACACTGGTGGATCGATGTGTGGTTTGTGAAAAGAACACACATGCAATGACACTGGGGGTGGTTCATGAAAAGAACACACATCCAATGAACTCTAGTGGACCCATATGTGGTTTGTGAGAACAACACACATACAATGACTCTAGATGTGGTTTGTGAGAAGAACACACATGCGATGACCCTCGTGGATCAATGTGGTTTATGAGAATAACAGACATGCAATGAACTCTGGTGGGTCCATGTGTGCTTTGTGAGAAGAACACACATGAAGTGACACTGGGTTTGGTTCATGAAAAGAACACACATGAAATGAATGTTGTTGGACCCATATGTGGTTTGTGAGAAGAAGACACATGCAATGACTCTAGCTGTGGTTTGTGAGAAGAACTCACATGCAATCACACTTTTGGATCCATATGTGGTTTGTGAGAAGAACACACATGCAATCACACTGGTGGATCCATATGTGGTTTGTGAGATGAACACACATCCAATTACACTAGTGGATCCATGTGTAGTTTGTGAGAGGAACACACATGCAATGACTCTAGCTGTGGTTTGTGAGAAGAACACACATGGAATCACACTGGTGGATCCATATGTGGTTTGTGAGATGAACACACATCCAATGACACTGATGGATCCATGTGTGGTTTGTGAGAAGAACACACTTGCAATGACACTAGATGTGGTTTGTGAGAAGAATACACATGCAATCACACTGGTGGATCCATATGTGGTTTGTGAGATGAACACACATCCAATGATACTGGTGGATCCATGTGTGGTTTGCGAGAAGAACACACTTGCAATGACACTAGATGTAGTTTGTGAGAAGAACACACATGCAATCACACTGGTGGATCCATATGTGGTTTGTGAGATGAACACACATCCAATGATACTGGTGGATCCATGTGTGGTTTGCGAGAAGAACACACTTGCAATGACACTAGATGTAGTTTGTGAGAAGAACACACATGCAATCACACTGGTGGATCCATATGTGGTTTGTGAGATGAACACACATCCAATGACACTGGTGGATCCATGTGTGGTTTGTGAGAAGAACACACATCCAATGACACTAGTGGATCCACATATGGTATGTGGAAAGAACAGACCTGGAATGACACTAGCTGTGGTTAATGAAAAGAACACACATGCAATGACACTTGTTGTGGTTCATGAAAAGAACACACATGCAATGACACTGGTGGATCCTTATGTGGTTTGTGAAAAGAACACACATGCAATGACTCTGATGGATCCACATGTGGTTTGTGAGAATAACAGACATGCAATGAACTCTGGTGGGTCCATGTGTGGTTTGTGATTAGAACACACAGGCAATGACACTGGGTGTGGTTCATGAAAAGAACACACATCCAATGAACTCTGTTGGACCCATATGTGGTTCGTGAGAAGAACACACATGCAATGACTCTAGATCTGGTCTGTGAGAAGAACACACATCCAATGACACTGGTGGATCCATGTGTGGTTTGTGAGAAGAACACATCCAATGACACTGGTGGATCCATGTGTGATTTGTGAGAAGAACACACATGCAATAACACTGGGTGTGGTTCATGAAAAGAACACACATCAAATGACACTAGTGGACCCATATGTGGTTTGTGAGAAGAATACACATCCAATGACACTGGGAGGATCCATATCTGGTTGGTGAGAAGAACACATATGCAATGACACTGGTTGTGGTTCATGAAAAGAACACACATCCAATGAACCCTGGTAGATCCATATGTGGTTTGTGAGAAGAACACATATGCAATGACTCTAGCTGTGGTTTGTGACAAGAACATACATGCAATGACACTGGTGGATCCATGTGTCATTTGTGCGAAGAAAACACATGCAATGACACTGGTTTTTCCATGTGTGGTTTGTGAGAAGAACACACTTGCAATGACACTGGGTGTGGTTCATGAAAAGAACAAACATCAAATGAACTCTGGTGGACCCATATGTGGTTTGTGAGAAGAAGACACATTCAATGACTCTAGATGTGGTTTTTGAGAAGAACACACATGCAATGACACTGGTGTATCAATGTGGTTTGTGAGAATAACAGACATGCAATGAACTCTGGTGGGTCCATGTGTGGTTTCTGAGAAGAACACACATGCATTAACACAGGGTGCGGTTCATGAAAAGAACACACAGCCAATGAACTCTGTTGGACCCATATGTGGTTTGTGAGAAGAACACACATGCAATTACTCTTGATGTGGTTTGTGAGAAAAACACACATCCAATGACACTGGTGGATCCATGTGTGGTTTCTAAGAAGAACACACATCCAATGACACTGGTGGATCCATGTGTGGTTTGTGAGAAGAACAACACTGGGTGTGGTTCATGAAAAGAACACACATCCAATGACACTGGTGGACCCATATGTGGTTTGTGAAAAGAACACACATGCAATGACTCTAGATGTGGTTTGTGAGAAGTACACACATGCAATGACATTGGTGGAGCCATATGTGGTTTGTGAGAAGAACACACATCCAATGACACTGGGTGGATCCATATGTGGTTTGTGAGAAGAACACACATGGAATGAAATAGGTTTTGGTTCATGAAAAGAACACACATCCAATGAACTCTAGTGGATCCATATGTGGTTTGTGAGAAAAACACACATGCAATGACTCTAACTGTGGTTTGTGAGAAGAACACACATGCAATGACACTTGTGGATCCATGTGTGGTTTCCGAGAAGAACACACATGCAATAAAACTGGTGGATCCTTGTGTGGTTTGTGAGAAGAACACACATGCAATGACACTAGGTGTGGTTCATGAAAAGAACACACATCCAATAAACTCTGGTGGACCCATATGTGGTTTGTGAGAAGAACACACGTGCAATGACTCTAGATGTGGTTTGTTAGATGAACACACATGCAATCACACTGGTGGATCCATATGTGGTTTGTGAGAAGAACACACATGCAATGACACTGGTGGATCCATGTGTGGTTTGTGAGAAGAACACACATGCAATGACACTGGGTGTGGTTCATGAAAAGAACACACATCCAATGAACTCTGGTGGATCCATATGTGGTTTGTGAGAAGTACACACATGCAATGAATCTAGCTGTGGTTTGTGAGTAGAAAACACATGAAATGAAACTTGTGGTTCCATATGTGGTTTGTGAGAAGAACACACACCCAATGACACTAGGTGGATCATATTTGGTTTGTGAGAAGAACATACATACAATGACACTGGCTGTGGTTCATGAAAAGAACACACATCCAATGAAATCTGGTGGATCCATATGTGGTTTATGAGAAGAACACACATGCAATGACTCTAGATGTGGTTTGTGAGAAGAACACACATGCAATGACACTGGTGGATCCATGTGTGGTTTGCGAGAAGAACACACATGCAATGACACTGGTGGATCCATGTGTGGTTTGTGAAAAGAACACACATGCAATGACACTGGGGGTGGTTCATGAAAAGAACACACATCCAATGAACTCTAGTGGACCCATATGTGGTTTGTGGGAACAACACACATACAATGACTCTAGATGTGGTTTGTGAGAAGAACACACATGCGATGACACTCGTGGATCAATGTGGTTTATGAGAATAACAGACATGCAATGAACTCTGGTGGGTCCATGTGTGCTTTGTGAGAAGAACACACATGAAGTGACACTGGGTTTGGTTCATGAAAAGAACACACATGAAATGAACGTTGTTGGACCCATATGTGGTTTGTGAGAAGAAGACACATGCAATGACTCTAGCTGTGGTTTGTGAGAAGAACTCACATGCAATCACACTTTTGGATCCATATGTGGTTTGTGAGAAGAACACACATGCAATCACACTGGTGGATCCATATGTGGTTTGTGAGATGAACACACATCCAATTACACTGGTGGATCCATGTGTAGTTTGTGAGAGGAACACACATGCAATGACTCTAGCTGTGGTTTGTGAGAAGAACACACATGCAATCACACTGGTGGATCCATATGTGGTTTGTAAGATGAACACACATCCAACGACACTGGCGGATCCATGTGTGGTTTGTGAGGAGAACACACTTGAAATGACACACAATTTGGTTTGTGAGAATAAAACACATGCAATCACACTGGTGGATCCATATGTGGTTTGTGAGATGAACACACATGCAATGACACTAGTGGATCCATGTGTGGTTTGCGAGAAGAACACACTTGCAATGACACTAGATGTGGTTTGTGAGAAGAACTCACATGCAATCACACTGGTGGATCCATATGTGGTTTGTGAGATGAACACACATCCAATGACACTTGTGTATCCATGTGTGGTTTGTGAGAAGAACACACATCCAATGATACTAGTGGATCCATATGTGGTATGTGGAAAGAACAGATATGCAAGGACACTAGCCGTGGTTAATGAAAAGAACACACATGCAATGACACTGGTGGATCCTTATGTGGTTTGCAAAAAGAATAGACATGCAATGCCTCTGGTGGATCCACATGTGGTTTGTGAAAAGAACACACATGCAATGACACTGGTAGATCAATGTGGTTTGTGAGAATAACAGACATGCAATGAACTCTGGTGGGTCCATGTGTGGTTTTTGAGAAGAACACACATGCAATGACACTGGGTGTGGTTCATGAAAAGAACACACATCCAATGAACTCTGTTGGACCCATATCTGGTTCGTGAGAAGAACACACATGCAATGAACTCTGTTGGACCCATATATGGTTCGTGAGAAGAACACACATGCAATGCTTCTAGATGTGGTCTGTGAGAAGAACACACATCCAATGACACTGGTGGATCCATGTGTGGTTTGTGAGAAGAACACACATCCAATGACACCGGTGGATCCATGTGTGGTTTGTGAGAAGAACACACATGCAATGACACTGGGTGTGGTTAATGAAAAGAACACACATCCAATGACACTGGTGGACCCATATGTGGTTTGTGAAAAGAACACACATGCAATGACTCTAGATGTGGTTTGTGAGAAGAACACACATGAAATGACACTGGTGGAGCCATATTTGGTTTCTGAGAAGAACACACATCCAATGACACTGGGTGGATCCATATGTGGTTTGTGAGAAGAACACACATGCAATGACACAGGTTGTGGTTCATGAAAAGAACACACATCCAATGAACTCTGGTGGATCCACATGTGGTTTATGAGAAAACACACATGCAATGATTCTAACTGTGGTTTGTGAGAAGAACACACATGCAATGACACTGGTGGATCCATGTGTGGTTTGTGAGAAGAACACACATGCAATGACACTGGTGGATCCATGTGTGGTTTGTGAGAAGAACACACTTGCAATGACACTGGGTGTGGTTCATGAAAAGAACACATATCCAATGAACTCTGGTGGACCCATATGTGGTTTGTGAGAAGAACACACATGCAATGACTCTAGATGTGGTTTGTGAGAAGAACACACATGCAATCACACTGGTGGATCCATATGTGGTTTGTGAGATGAACACACATCCAATTACACTGGTGGATCCATGTGTAGTTTGTGAGAGGAACACACATGCAATGACTCTAGCTGTGGTTTGTGAGAAGAACACACATGCAATCACACTGGTGGATCCATATGTGGTTTGTAAGATGAACACACATCCAATGACACTGGCGGTTCCATGTGTGGTTTGTGAGGAGAACACACTTGCAATGACACGAGATGTGGTTTGTGAGAAGAACACACATGCAATCACACTGGTGGATCCATATGTGGTTTGTGAGATGAACACACATGCAATGGCACTAGTGGATCCATGTGTGGTTTGCGAGAAGAACACACTTGCAATGACACTAGATGTGGTTGTGAGAAGAACACACATGCAATCACACTGGTGGATCCATATGTGGTTTGTGAGATGAACGCACATCCAATGACACTGGTGGATCCATGTGGGTTTTGTGAGAAGAACACACATCCAATGACACGAGTGGATCCATATGTGGTATGTGGAAAGAATAGACATGCAATGACACTAGCTGTGGTTAATGAAAAGAACACACATGCAATGACACTGGTGGATCCTTATGTGGTTTGCGAAAAGAACACACATGCAATGCATCTGGTGGATCCACATGTGGTTTGTGAAAAGAACACACATGCAATGACACTGGTAGATCAATGTGGTTTGTGAGAATAACAGACATGCAATGAACTCTGGTGGGTCCATGTGTGGTTTTTGAGAAGAACACACATGCAATGACACTGGGTGTGGTTCATGAAAAGAACACACATCCAATGAACTCTGTTGGACCCATATATGGTTCGTGAGAAGAACACACATGCAATGAACTCTTTTGGACCCATATATGGTTCGTGAGAAGAACACACATGCAATGCTTCTAGATGTGGTTTGTGAGAAGAACACACATCCAATGACACTGGTGGATCCATGTGTGGTTTGTGAGAAGAACACACATGCAATGACACTGGGTGTGGTTCATGAAAAGAACACACATCCAATGACACTGGTGGACCCATATGTGGTTTGTGAAAAGAACACACATGCAATGACTCTAGATGTGGTTTGTGAGAAGAACACACATCCAATGACACTGGTGGATCCATATGTGGTTTGTGAGAAGAACACACATCCAATGACACTGGGTGGATCCATATGTGGTTTGTGAGAAGAACACACATGCAATGACACATGTTGTGGTTCATCAAAAGAACACACATCCAATGAACTCTGGTGGATCCATATGTGGTTTGTGAGAAAACACACATGCAATGATTCTAACATGGTTTGTGAGAAGAACACACATGCAATGACACTAGTGGATCCATGTGTGGTTTGCGAGAAGAACACACATGCAATGACACTGGTGGATCCATGTGTGGTTTGTGAGAAGAACATACTTGCAATGACACTGGGCGTGGTTCATGAAAAGAACACATATCCAATGAACTCTGGTGGACCCATATGTGGTTTGTAAGAAGAACACACATGCAATGACTCTAGATGTGGTTTGTGAGAAGAACACACATGCAATCACACTGGTGGATCCATATGTGGTTTTTGAGAAGAACACACATGCAATGACACTGGTGGATCCATGTGTGGTTTGTGAGAAGAACACACATGCAATGACTCTAGCTATGGTTAATTAAAAGAACACACATGCATTGACACTGTTGGATCCATTTGTGGTTTGTGAAAAGAGCAGACATGCAATGACACTGGTGGATCCATATGTGGTTTGTGAGAAGAACACACATGCAATGACACTGGTTGTGGTTCATGATAAGAACACACATGCAATGACACTGGTGGACCCATATGTGGTTTGTGAGAAGAACACACATGCAATGACTCTAGCTGTGGTTTGTGAGAAGAACACACATCCAATGACACTGGTGGATCCATGTGTGGTTTGTGAGAAGAACACACATGCAATGACACTGGGTGGATCCGTATGTGGTTTGTGAGAATAACACACATGCAATGACACTGGGTGTGGTTCATGAAAAGAACACACATCCAATGAACTCTGGTGGATCCATATGTGGTTTGCGAGAAGAACACACATGCAATGACTCTTGCTGTGGTTTGTGAGAAGAACACACTGATGTCTACACACTTCTATTCTTGTAGACAGTTTTTGGGCCTCCAAGTTCAGAGGTTTGTAGAACAGCAGCAAGTTTCCCGTAAGTAGATTACCCAAGGTTTATCGAACTCAGGGAGGAAGTGGTCAAAGGTATCCCTCTCAAGCAACCCTGAAATCAAGATACAAGAAGTCTCTTGTGTCCCCAACACACTCAATACACTTGTCAGGTGTATAGGTGCACTAGTTCGGCGAAGAGATAGTGAAATATGATCAAGGCATTTATAAAACATTGATAGCTAGGATCATAGTACTTCAACATAGCATGAAAGATATAGTTCTAACAATAAGAGATAGAAACTATGTTATAACATGAAAAGGTACAAACAAAGATCATGAATAACAATGCATTGAAAGACGTTTGTTTGTTTCACATATATAAAACATATCATAGTGGCATTCAGCTTGGCCCTCATGGAGTAGCGAAACATAAATGCAAAGACACCTTCAAAGTTCATAAGGGTGACTAGATACAAATAGTTCAAGAACAAGCAATATCAACATTATGAATCAATCAATAAGTTTTGGGACAATGCACATAGAACTAAGAATTACAACTATGCTCTCTTAATTGGTGCCTAAGGATAGAAGATGGAGACTCAACATAAAAGTAAAAGAAAGGCCTTCATAGAAGGTGATGTCTACGCACTTCTATTCTTGTAGACAGTTGTTGGGCCTCCAAGTGCAGAGGTTTTTAGAAGAGCAGCAAGTTTTCCCTTAAGTGGATCACCTAAGGTTTATCGAACTCAGGGAGGAAGTGGTCAAAGGTATCCCCTCTCAAGCAACCCTGCAATCAAGATACAAGAAGTCTCTTGTGTCCCCAACACACCCAATACACTTGTTAGGTGTATAGGTGCACTAGTTCGTCGAAGAGATAGTGAAATACAAGTGGTATAGATAAAAGACAATGGTGCTAGAAAATAACTTGATGGCGTGGAAGAGACTAAAGGCAAGCTGAAATAAAGATGGGAGCAAGCAAACATGTAACAGATCTAATTGCAAACGGTGTTTCAATGTTTAGAAACAAGGCCTAGGGATCATACTTTCACTAGTGAACACTCTCATATAAATATCTTCTCTTTATGATACTACTCTTAGCTACTCTCCGGTTGGACACTCTAATCCATGGTAGGGCTATAACAGCACACCTCAAAGTAAGCCATTCCCATCTAGATAACCCCACACTGTCACCTTGAGCACTAGATGGTTCAAACAAACACCACAATTTCATAAAGATATCCAACTCCAAATATAACTCATAACAAGTATTTGTAATCTCTAGCCTAAGTGCCACCATGGTGTGCACACTATCACTTTCACACACATGGGGAAAGTAGAGATCTATTAAAGCACTTGAGTAGCAAAGTAGATATACTTGATTACAAAGCTCATGATCACAATATGATCATGCATAGAGAGAGATGAACACATAGCTACCTGTAGAGCCCTTAGCCTCGAGGAAGAACTACTCCCTCATCATCATGGGAATCAGCAATGGCAATGGAGATGGTGGTGGAGATTGATGGAGATGGGTCTGGGGCACTTCCCTGTCCCGACAGGGTGCCGGAATAGAGACTTTCTGTCCCCCGAATCTCCCCTTTGGTGGCGGCGGCCCTGTGGAACTTTTCGTGGCTGGAGGCTGTTCGATTTAGGGTTTTTGCATTGGGAGGCATCTTATAGGCAAAGAAGCAAGGTTGGTGGGCGGCCAGGGGGCCCACACCATGCCCTGGCGTGGCCTATGGTTGCCCGCGCCAAGGGGGTGTGGCCACCCTGTGGCCCCTCTCCGTCTCGTCTTCTGGCTCCGTGAGTCTTCCGGTAAAATATCGACCTTGGCTTTTGTCCGGTCCAATTCCGAGAATATTCATTTTCTGACTTTTCTAGAACCAAAAACAGAAGAAAACAGGCAACTGGCACTGTGGCATCTTGTTAATAGGTTAGTGCAAGAAAGTGTATAGAAATACTCCAAAGTGTGGACAAAACATAAGAAAGTAGATATAAAACAAGCATGGAACATAAAAAATTATAGATACGTTTGCAACGTATCAACATCCCCAAGCTTAACTCCTGCTCGTCCTCGAGTAGGTAAGTGATAAAAAGAAAGAATAATTTTTTAGGTGACATGCACCATCATAAACTTGATCAAAGTATTTGTAAAACATTGATAGCTGGGATCATAGTACTTCAACATAGCATGAAAGATAAAGTTCTAACAATAAGACATAGCACATTATGTCGTCTATGTTGTAACACGAAAGGATACAATCAAAAGATTCATGAATAACAATGCTTTGCAAGACATTTGTTTGTTTCACATAAAGAAAACATATCATAGTGGCATTCAACTTGTCCCTCATAGAGTAGCAAACATAAATGCATAGGACACCTTCAAAGTTAATAAGGGGGACTAGATACAAATAGTTTAAGAATAAGCAATATCAAAGTTATGCATCAGTCAACAAGTCTTGGGACAATGCACATTAAACTAAGAATGGCCACTATGCTCTCAAAGTAGGTGCATAAAGATAGAAGGTGGAGACTCAACATAAAAGTAAAAGAAAGGCCTTCATAGAAGGAAGTAGGGATTCAACTTTCATAAAGATCTTCCAAAAATTATGGTACTTATTAGCTTTCAGCTCTCATTGCCCCTATCATAAGCATCTTGAAGTGATTAAGGTTAACGTCAACAAACTATGGAGTATATGCTTGACAAAGTATAAGTTGGAAATCTCATGTCCCTTGAATATGAGGGTCGCTCCAAATGCTACTCAAGTTTAGTCACCGGTAAGTTCTTGTCATAGTAAGTACATGTGTATCATAGAGAACCGCCAATGGGGTACCCCTTGCCCGATGATACGAAAGTATCCCCATATCAAAATGACAAGGCAAGCAGACAACAAGCACTCCACAATTTTCTTATTTACCATGGGAAAATGGTGCTTTTTTCTCTCTTTCCTCTTTTTTTATATCTTTTTTTTCTCTTTTTCTCAATCTCTGTCTCTTTTTTTAATAAGAAGAATGCTTCATAGATTGCTCATTATGGTTATGCTGCAGGTTTCCACCATAATTAGGCTTGGATTAGACCGGCGGCCCAGGCGTTTCTCTAACACACATACATAACTCCATGGACTTACAAGCTCCCCTTCCATTTCACACCTATGACATCCATAGACAAAAGAGCATGATATCAACTAGGTACAAAGTACAAGTGCAATGTTGAAAGCGTTCCCCATGACAACATGGTTCTGCTAATCCCCAACATATAAGTGCAAGCATATACAACATAGACGACACAATGGTTCAAGTTTATTAAGGGCAAGAAAAGTAAAGTGTGCCATCAAGTTTGTGAGAGCTTTAATCACTAATTTTCACATAACAAGTTTAATTCGGAAGGTAGATAAAAACATGAATATAGTTGGAATAGGAAATGCTAATAGGTAGGTATGGTGGACTCTTTGGAATAACTTGGTTTTATTTGGAGTTGGATGCATGAGTGGGACTCATACTTGGTATGGAGGCTAGCAAAAGAGTGGGAGCGACCAACTAAGAGAGCAACAATGGCCATAATCATGCAAAGCGACAAAACATCATTAATTAAAGCATAAAGTGATATTACAAGTCGAAAACTAAAGGATCATAAAGGCTATGGTGACTTGGGATAGTCATAACATGGTGTGAGAATGCGCCAAGTCAACCCAAATAAAGCATCAAAGGAGAATACCACAATACTGTGCTTTAATATGCTAAAATAACGCATGATCCTTCCAAGGCACATTAAGCAATCTCAATTGTTTATAAAATGTCATGCTACAGCAAAGAATACTAAGCATAATGCCAAATCAATATCAAGCATGGCATGACAAAGCATAGGCCACAGTCAAAAACAAACTCTCTTTTACCACTTAAGCATGAACTTTTCCTACTCTTTTCCAATCCAAACCAATCTTATTTGGAAACTAATGTATGAAAGAGGGGGTCCAACCAATTTATTCACGCAAACTAAGCAAACCAAGCAAATGAAAACTAAAAACAAAAATGAAGACGCTCCAAGAAAAACATAAATGTGCATGAAACAATAAAAATGAAGTGTTTGGAAGAAACCTGAGATTTTTATTGATGAAGAAGGGGATGTCTTGGGCATCCCCAAGCTTTGACGCTTGTACTTCTTGGATATTTCTTTGGGTGACACGCGTGGCATCCCCAAGATTGAGCTTTAGTCCATTATTCATCTCATTACATCATTCTCTCCATACAACTAAAATTTTTCCTTCATACAAAACTTCGCACAATCTTTATTAGCAACATTAGTGCACTCAAGATAATAAGTCTTTGGGTTCAGTTTCAACACCAATAAAACTTCCATTAAAACACAAGCTACTGTAGCACTTCCCTTAAAAATCTCAATTCCCCAAAAGAACTCAAAAAGGAACCAACAAGAAGCAAATGCAAATAATGGCAGAAATGTGTCAAAACAGACCAGCAGGTAAAAACCAATTTTTTTGAAGACCTTCTGTTGCTCAAATCAAAAAGTGTTGAACTAATGAAAGTTGGATTACAACCTTGGTCAGAAGCACAAAACATCACAGCTCAAACCGACGTACAGAGATTTTACATGAATTTTTACAGCGAAGCACAAAATATGTTTCGGGACAGCAACTTTCCCAAGCATTACTTCTCTCTCATTAGAGGTTACTCTTGGCACAAAAAGCAAATAAAAAGGATAAGGAGCGGTTATTACTGAGGTAATAACTTCCAAGACTCAACTAAAACTTTTGGGTTATCTCCTGATAAGTACTTTTCTTTAACGCCTTTAAGTTAGGCATGATAGTTTGAGAATATGCTCACATAAGAAATATGAATTGAAGTAAAAGAGAGCATCATGAAGCAAATTCAAAGCACATTTAAGTCTAACCCACTTCCTATGCATAGGAATCTTGTAAAGAAACAAGTCATGAAAGCACAAAGCAACAAGCATAGTAAAGCAAAACAAGTGCAACTTCAAGACTTTCAACATAAAGAGGGGAAACCTAATATTATTGAGATGCATAAAACCATATTTCCCTCTCTCATAATAACTTTCAGTAGCATCATGAATAAAATTAACAATATAACAATCACATGAAACTTTCTTATCATGAGACACATGCATATAATAATTATTACTCTCCACATAAGCATAGTCATTCTTATTAATTGTAGTGGGAGAAAATTCAACAAAATAGCTATCATTATTATTCTCATCACCATAATCATCAAATATAGGAGGCATATTGTAATCATTAATTTTCTCCTCAATAGTAGGTGGCCTGAAAATATCATATTCATCATTGTAATCATTATATATTGGAGGTTTGGTATCATCATAAGCAATACAATAGCTATCTTCCAAAGCTGGGGAACTAAAAAGATCATTTTCATAAAAACTAGCTTCCCCAAGCTTAGACTTTTCCATAGCATTAGCAATAATGGTGTCCAAAGAATTCATACTAACAACATTGCTATTAGCATGCAAATAAAGTTCCATAGGCTTTTTAATTTTCTCTTCAAACACTTCATGTCCTAACTCAAGATAAATACTATAAAGCTTTCTAATTTTGTTGTTGTTTTCCATTAAGCCTAACTAGTGAAAACAAGAAACAAAAAGACAAAATTGCAGAATCTAAAGGAAATAACTTCGAGAACTCCACCGGAGGATGTGAGTACCTTTTACCTTACCTCCCTGGCAACAGCGCCAGAAAATAGCTTGATGTTTATGCACTTCTATTCTTGTAGACAGTTGTTGGGCCTCCAAGTGCAGAGGTTTGTAGAACAGCAGCAAGTTTTCCCTTAAGTGGATCACCCAAGGTTTGTCGAACTCAGGGAGGAAGTGGTCAAAGGTATCCCCTCTCAAGCAACCCTGCAATCAAGATACAAGAAGTATCTTGTGTCCCCAACACACCCAATACACTTGTCAGGTGTATAGGTGCACTAGTTCGGCGAAGAGATAGTGAAATACAAGTGGTATAGATATAAAACAATGGTGCTAGAAAATAACTTGATGGTGTGGAAGAGACTAAAGGCAAGCTGAAATAAAGATGGGAGCAAGCAAACATGTAACAGATCTAATTGCAAACGTTGTTTCAATCTTTAGAAACAATGCCTAAGGATCATACTTTCACTAGTGAACACTCTCATATAAATATCTTCTCTTTATGATACTACTCTTAACTACTCTCTGGTTGGACACTCTAATCCATGGTAGGGCTATAACAGCACACCTCAAAGTAAGCCTTTCCCATCTATATAACCCTACACTGTCACCTTGAGCACTAGATGGTTCCAACAAACACCACAATTTCATAAAGACATCCAACTCCAAATATAACTCATAACAAGTATTTGTAATCTCTAGCCTAAGTGCCACCATGGTGTGCACGCTGTCACTTTCACACACATGGGGAGAGCAGAGATCTATTAAAGCACTCGAGTAGTAAAGTAGATCTACTTGATTACAAAGCTCATGATCACAATATGATCATGCATAGAGAGAGAGATGAACACATAGCTACCGGTAGAGCCCTTAGCCTCGAGGAAGAACTACTCCCTCATCATCATGGGAATCAGCAATGGCGATGGAGATGGTGGTGGAGATCGATGGAGATGGCTCCGGGGGCACTTCCCTGTCCCGACAGGGTACCGGAACAGAGACTTTCTGTCCCCTGAATCTCCCCTTCGGTGGTGGCGGCGCTGTGGAACTTTTCGTGGCTGGAGGCTGTTCGATTTAGGGTGTTTGCATCGGGAGGCATCTTATAAGCGAAGAGGCAAGGTCGGTGAGCGGCCAGGGGGCTCACACCATGCCCTGGCATAGCCTAGGGTTGCCCGTGCCAAGGGGGGTGGCCACCCTGTGGCCCCTCTCTGTCTCATCTTCTGGCTCCGTGAGTCTTTCGGTAAAATATCGACTTTGGCTTTTGTCCGGTCCAATTCCGAGAATATTCATTTTCTGACTTTTCTGGAACCAAAAACAGAAGAAAACAGCCAACTGGCACTGTGGCATCTTGTTAATAGGTTAGTCCAAGAAAGTGTATAGAAATACTCCAAAGTGTGGACAAAACATAAGAAAGTAGATATAAAACAAGCATGGAACATCAAAAATTATAGATACGTTTGCAACGTATCAGAAGGAAGCAGGGATTCAAGTCACATAAAGAGCTTCCAAAAATTATGGTACTTATTAGCTTTCAGCTCTCATTGCCCCTATCAAAAGCATCTTGAAGTGATTAAGGTTAAAGTGAACAAACTATGGAGTATATGCTTGACAAAGTATAAGTTGGCAATCTCATGTCCCTTGAATACGAGGGCCGCTCCTCATGCTACTCAAGTTTAGTTACCGGTAATTTCTTGTCATAGTAAGTACATGTGTATCATAGAGAACCGACAACAGGGTACCCCTTGCCCAATGGTACAGAAGATTCCCCATATCAAAATGACAAGGCAAGCAGACAATAAGCATCTCAGCATCTTCTTATTTACCATGGGAAAATGGTGCTTTTTTCTCTTTTTTCTCTTTTCTCATCTTTTTTTCTTTTTTTTTCTCAATCTCTATATCTTTTTTTAATAAGAAGAATGCTTCATAGATTCCTCATTATGGTTACACTGCAGGTTTCCACCATGATTAGGCATGGATTAGACCAGCCAGTGCTTTCTAACACACATACATAACTCCATGGACTTACAAGCTCCCATTTCATTTCACACTGATGACATCCATGAACAAAAGAGCATGATATCAACTGGGTACAATGTGCAAGTGCAATATTGAAAGCGTTCACCATGACAGCATGGTTCTGCTAATTCCCAACATATAAGTGCAAGCATATACAACATAGATGACACAATGGTTCAAGTGTATTAGGGGCAAGAAAAGTAAAGTGTGCCATCAAGTTCGTGAGAGCTTTAATCACTAATTTTCACATAACAAGTTTAATTCGGAAGGTAAATAAAAACATGAATATACTTGGAATAGCAAATGCTAATAGGTAGGTATGGTGGACTCTTTGGAATAACTTGGTTTTATTTGGAGTTGGATACATGAGTGGAACTCACACTTGGTTATGGAGGCTAGCAAAAGACTGGGAGCGACCAACTAAGAGAGCAATAATGAACATATCATGCAAAGCGACAAAACATCATTAATCAAAGCATAAAGTGATATTACAAGTCGAAAACTAAAGGATCATAGAGGCTATGGTGACTTGGGATAGTCTTAACATGGTGTGAGAATGCGCCAAGTCATCCCAAATAAAGCATCAAAGGAGAATACCACAATACTATGCTTTAATACGCTAAAACAACGCATGATTCTTTCAAGGCACATTAAGCAATCACAATTGTTTATAACATGTCATGCTACAGCAAAAATCACTAAGCATAAGGTCAAAGCACCATCTAGCATGACATGATAAAGTCTAAGCCACAGTCAAAACAAGCTCTCTTTTGTACCACTAAAGCATGAAGCTTTCTACTATCTTCCAACACCAATCGACTTATTTGAAACAACTCACAAAGATAATAATAAATAAAGATCAGTGAGCTTGTCTCACAAATCCACAAAGAAGAAATAAAAAGTTCTAAGCTGAAAGCACAAGAAAACTAAGGCTAAACATAGTGCTAGCAAAAGAGAACACTCACAAAACAATAAGAATGAAAACTAGAGTGTTCTAAACAATGAAAGCAGAGTGTGTCTCTCTTCAAAAGAAGTGTTGGGATCCAACCAACTTATTGCAGCAAACAAAGCAAAAGAAAACTAAAAACAAAAACAAAGACGCTCCAACAACAACACGATTATGCATGAAACAATAAAAATGAAGTGTTTGGAAGAAACCTGAGATTTTTATTGATGAAGAAGGGGATGCCTTGGGCATCCCCAAGCTTTGACTCTTGTACCTCTTGAATATTTATTGGGGTGACACGGGGTGGCATTGATAAACCACAAGTATAGGGGATCGTATGTAGCCTTTTCGATAAGTAAGAGTGTCGAACCCAACGAGGAGCTAAATGTAAGATAAATATTCTCTCAAGTTCTATCAACCACTGATACAACTCTACTCACACTAACCATTTGCATTATCTTTGAAATAAAACTAGAGCAACAATACGAGTAATAGAGATAGCTTTGCATGATAATAAATAACATGAAAGTAAAGCTAGTTGCTGCAGCAATAAAATAAACTAAACTAACAGAACATGAGTGTGGAATAGTGGTGGTAATTGTGGTGGCTTTGTCCAATTTTAAATAGCGAATAAATTAGGTTCATTGTCTTTGATGCAGTTTTCTATGTGGGAGAGGCTAAATATACATGCGCTTCACTACTTGGAATTACATGTACTATATGATTGGATTGTTAGCAAACATCCATAAGTACTAATCAATGCATTAAGGTTCCCCCCACCATAGCCTTAAGTTTAGTGGTCCTCTTACTCACATACGTCCAATATTCCGGTTCGCGTCCTCGGGTTTCTGTCACTCCGGCAGAACTCCCCCTTCCTTTTACACATACTACAAACCCTATGATGTTTAATCTATGCGCACAAATATAATGGACACCAAAGGACTGTACCATATCAACATACAACTCTAATGAACCAAAGACGTTCAACCATTCAATCTAAGAACAAAGAAACTACGCAAACATGACATAGATCATATGATTATAACTTATAGCATCAAACGCCATGTTTACATAGGATGGTACAGAGGTGTGTGGGAGGATGAACCACTACATACTAGGAGGATTAGGTGATGGAGATGGCGGTGAAGATGGTGAAGAGGGCGGCAAGACTGCAACGGCGGGGGACTCCTTCCCCGCCGGTATCATGGGGGAGCACCGCTCCTTAGCCCCCTTCCTTCATGGCTTCTTAGGAGCCCTCCCCCATGGAGATGGGATTCATGGGGGAGGCAAAAACGTGGCTTTGATGGCTGCAAATTCATGGGTGGAGATGCCCTGGGCAAATTAGGTTTCCTCCCTTTATATAGTTTGTTGGATTCCCGTCACCCCATCTTGGGCTGCAGTAATTCGGGTCTAAAAGGCCTGTCCAGACTTGAAATCAGCTCAATTTTATGTCTAGAACGTTTGTCACGAAATTTCCAACAACTTTGTAGTTGAAGAGTTTTCCGTTTGACGCCGTTTCCGACCCGAAACGTGACCATATTTAAAAAGAGTTCTGAGACAGATTTCTGGAAAAATCCCAATTTGACTCCAACAAGGTTTCCACTTGTATTCTTGGTAATTCCTACACATCAAAGTGTAAAACAAGAACATTGTGCACTTTTGCAACTATTAGTAGGTTAGTCCAAATAAATCATAAACTTTATACAAAAAGGAGTGTCAAAAGCATATTATTAGCATAAAACCATCTAAAATTATAGATACGTTATGGACATATCAACATCCCCAAGCTTAGTTCCTGCTCGTCCTCGAGTAGGTAAACGATCAAAACAATATAATTTTTAATGTGATATGCAGACAACACAATCTTGATCATCATTATTGTAAAAGCATTGATAGCTGGGATTAAGGTACTCTAAACATGAATCATGAAAGATAGAGTTCTAACAATAAGACATAGCAACTATGTTGTAACATGAAAAGGCACAAACAAAAGATTCATGAATAACAATGCTTTGCAAGACGTTTGTTTGTTTCACATAAAGAAAGCATAATGAGAATGGTATTCAGTTTGTCCCTCATAGAGTAGCAAACATAAATGCATAGGACACCTTCAAAGTTCATAAGGGTGACTAGATACAAATAGTTTAAGAACAAGCAATATCAAAGTTATGCATCAATCAACTAGTCTTGGGAGAATGCACATTAAACTAAGAATGGACACTATGATCTCTTAATAGGTGCATAAAGATAGAAGATGGAGACTCAACATAAAAGTAAAAAAAAGTCCTTCTTAGAAGGAAGCAGGGATTCAAGTCTCATAAAGATCTTCCAAAAATTATGGTACTTATTAGCTTTCAGCTCTCTTTGCCCTATCATAAGCATCTTGAAATTATTAAGGTTAAGGTGAACAAACTATGGAGTATATGCTTGACAAAGTATAAGTTGGAAATCTCATGTCCCTTGAATACGAGGGCCGCTCCTCATGCTACTCAAGTTTAGTTACCGGTAAGTTCTTATCATAGTAAGTACATGTGTATCATAGAGAACCGCCAACGGGGTACCCCTTGGCCGATGATACGGAAGAATCCCCATATCAAAATGACAAGGCAAGCAGACAACGAGCATCTCCGCAATCTTCTTATTTACCATGGGAAATGGTGGTTTTTTCTCTCTTTCCTGTTTTCTCATCTTTTTTTTCTTTTTCTCTTTTTTCTCAATCTCAATCTCTTTTTTATAAGAAAAATGCTTCATAGATTTCTCATTATGGTTACGCTGCAGGTTTCCACAATGATTAGGCATGGATTAGACCAGCGGCCCAGGCGTTTCTCTAACACACATACATAACTCCATGGACTTACAAGCTCCCCTTTCATTTCACACCGACGACATCCATAGACAAAAGAACATGATATCAATTGGGTACAATGTACAAGTGCAATGTTGAAAGCGTTCCCCATGACAGCATGGTTATGCTAATCCCCAACATATAAGTGCAAGCATATACAACATAGATGACACAATGGTTCAAGTTTATTAGGGGCAAGAAAAGTAAAGTGTGCCATCAAGTTTGTGAAAGCTTTAATCACTAGTTTTCTCATAACAAGTTTAATTCGGAAGGTAGATAAAAACATGAATATACTTGGAATAGAAAGTGCTAATAGGTAGGTATGGTGGACTCTTTGAAATAAATTGGTTTTATTTGGAGTTGGATGCATGAGTGGAACTCATACTTGGTTATGGAGGCTAGCAAAAGACTGGGAGCGACCAACTAAGAGAGCAATAATGGCCATAATCATGCAAAGCGACAAAACATCATTAATTAAAGCATAAAGTGATATTACAAGTCGAAAACTAAAGGATCATAGAGGCTATGGTGACTTGGGATAGTCTTAACATGGTGTGAGCAGGCGCCAAGTCAACCCAAATAAAGCATCAAAGGAGAATACCACAATATTATGCTTTAATATGCTAAAACAACGCATGCTTCTTTCAAGGCACATTAAGCAATCTCAATTGTTTGTAACATGTCATGCTACAGCAAAAATCACTAAGCATAAAGACAAAATAATACCAAGCATGACATGACAAAGCATAAGCCATAGTCAAAAACAAGCTCTTTTTACCACTTAAGCATGAACTTTTCCTACTCTTTTCCAATCCAAACCAATCTTATTTGAAAACTAATGTATGAATGATGGGGTCAAACCAATTTATTCAAGAAAACTAAGCAAACCAAGCAAACGAAAACCAAAAATGAAAATGAAGACGCTCCAAGAACAACACAATTGTGCATGAAACAATAAAAATGAAGTGTTTGGAAGAACTTGAGATTTTTATTGATGAAGAAGGGGATGCCTTGGGCATCCCCAAGCTTTGACGCTTGTACTTCTTGGATATTTCTTGGGGTGACACGGGGTGGCATCCCTAAGCTTGAGCTTTAGTCCATTCTTCATATCATTACATCATTCTTTCCTTAACACCTGAAATTTTTTCCTTCATACAAAACTTCACATAATGTTCATTAGCAACATTAGTGTACTCAAGATAATAATCTTTGGGTTCAGTTTTAACACCACTAAAACTTCCATTAAGACACAAGTTACTGTAGCACTTACCTTAAAAATCTCAATTCTCCAAAGAGAACCCAAAAAGGAATCAACAAGAAGCAAATGCAAATAATGGCAGAAATCTATCAAAACAGACCAACAGATAGAAACCAATTTTTTCGAAGACCTTATGTTGCTCAAATCGAAAAGTGTTGAACTAACGAAAGTTGGATAATAACCTGGGGAAGAAGCACAAACATTTACAGCTCAAACCGACGTACAGAGATTTTACACAAATTTTTACAGCGAAGCACAAAAATCTGTTTCGGGACAGCAACTTTCCCAAGCATTACTTCTCTCTCATTAGGGGTTACTCTTGGCAAAAAAAAAGCAAAAAAAAAGGTTAAGGAGCGGTTGCTACAGAGGTAACAACTTCCAAGACTCAAATAAAAACAATTGTAACTCGTGTTTGATGCTAAGACAAATAAATAAAAAGATACAAACCCTCCAAATTATTCAAGTTTCTATGCTGCTCAAAAAACAAAGTTTAAAGGTTTGCAAACCGAGGGGTTGTTGAAGAAACTTTTGGCCATTCTTCAATTTCTCTGTTTGGTGTTCCTTATTCTCTGTGAAAAACTTCAACACAAAAACTTTCCCATTCTTTTTTGCGGGTTTTAACTAAAAAGCTTCCATGGGAAGACTTGTTTTCGTTTCATAGGCGTGAACACAAGTGTTCAAGGTCGACCCCCACTTAACCATTAATCATCTTTCCAATCACTTCCCTTTTTGAAAACATTTTTAGATAACATGTACAACTAATTTTTTTTGTAATTCGCATTCCCTATCCATACTAAGATAGAGAACAACTTAAAACTGAAAGTAAAAACTACTTAGAGATAAAGCAAACAAGTGCACACAACAATATTCACCCACACGCTATTGCTCCCCGACAATGGCGCCAGAAAAGGTCTTGATAACACACAAGTATAGGGGATTGTGTGTAGACTTTTCGATAAGTAAGAGTGTCGAACCCAATGAGGAGCTAAAGGTAAGATAAATATTCTCTCAAGTTCTATCAACCACTGATACAACTCTACGCATACTAAATGTTTGTATTATCTTAGAGATAAAACTAGAGCAACAATACGAGTAATAGAGATAGCTTTGCATGATAATAAATAACAAGAAAGTAAAGCTAGTTGCTACAGCAATAAAATACACTAAACAAACAGAACCATGAGTGTGGAATAGTGGTGGTAATTGTGGTGGCTTTGTCCAAGTTTAAATAGCGAATAGATCAGGTTCATTGTCTTTGATGGAGTTTTCTATATGGGAGAGGCTAAATATACATGCGCTTCACTACTTGGAATTACATGTACTATATGATTGGATTGTTAGCAAACATCCATAAGTACTAATTAATGCATTAAGGTTTCCCAACCATAGCCTTAAGTTTAATAGTCCTCTTACTCACATACGTGCAACGTTCCGATTCGCGTTCTCAGGTTTCTGTCACTCTGGCAGAACTCCCCCTTCCTTTTACACATACTACAAACCCTATGATGTTTAATCCATGCGTGCACAAATATAATGGACACCAAAGGACTGTACCATATCAACATACAACTCTAATGAACCAAAGACGTTCAACCATTCAATCTAAGAACAAAGAAACTACGCAAACATGACATAGATCATAGGATTATAACTTACAGCATCAAACACCATGTTTACAGACAGTATAGAGGTGTGTGGGAGGATGAACCACTGCATACTAGGAGGATTAGGTGATGGAGATGGCGGTGAAGATGGTGAAGAGGGCGGCGGCGGTGCGGGGGACTCCTTCCCCACCGCCGGTATCATGGGGAAGCATCGCCCCTTAGCCCCCTTCCTTCATGTCTTCTTGGGAGCCTTCCCCCATGGAGATGGGATCCATGGGGGAGGCAAAAACGTGGCTTCTGTGGCTGCAAATTCGTGGGTGGAGATGCCCTGGGCGAATTAGGTTTCCTCCCTTTATATAGCTTCTCGGATTCCCGTCACCCCATCTTGGGCTGCAGTAAATCGGGTCTAAAAGGCTCGTCCAGACTCGAAATCAGCTAAATTTTATGTCCACAACGTTTGTTGCGAAATTTCCAACAACTTTGTAGTTGAAGAGTTTTCCTTTTGATGCTGTTTTCGACCCGAAATGTGAGCATCGTTAAAAAGAGTTTTGAGACAGATTTCTGGAAAAATCCCAATTTAACTCCAACAAGGTTTCCACTTGTATTCTTGGTAATTCCTACACATCAAAGTGTAAAACAAGAACATTGTGCACTTTTGCAACTATTAGTAGGTTAGTCCAAATAAATCATAAACTTTATACAAAAATGAGTTTCAAAAGCATATTATTAGCATAAAACCATAAAAAATTATAGATACGTTCTGGACATATCAGCATCCCCAAGCTTGAGATTTTGTCCATTTTTCATCTCATTACATCATTCTTTTCCTACACCTAAAAATTTCCTTCATATAAAACTTCACACAATCTTCATTAGCAACATTAGTGCATTCAAGATAATAAGTCTTTTCGTTCAGTTCCAACACAAATAAAACTTCCATTAAAACAAAAGCTACCGTAGCACTTCCTTTAAAAAGTTCAAATGATCAAAGAGAACTCAAAGAGAAAGAGACTAAGAGGCAAATGCAAATAATGGCAGAAATGTGTCAAAACAGACCAACAGGTAAAAACCGATTTTTTCGAAGACCTTCTGTTGCTCAAATTGAAAAGTGTTGAACTAACGAAAGTTGGATAACAACCTGGGTCAGAATCACAAAAAAATTACAGCTCAAACCGATGTATAGAAGTTTTTCACGAATTTTTACAGCAAAGTACAAAAATCTATTTCGGGACAACAACTTTCCCAAGTCTTACTTCTCTCTCATTAGAGGTCACTCTTGGCACAAAAACCACACATCAATGATAAGGAGAGGTTAAGACTGAGATAATAACTTCCAAGGCTCAACTAAAACTTTTGGGTTATCTCCCAATAAGTACTTTTCTTTAACGCCTTTAAGTTAGGCTTGATAGTTTGAGAAGATGCTGACATAAGAAATATGAATTGAAGTAAAAGAGAGCATCAAGAAGCAAATCCAAAACACATTTAAGTATAACCCACTTCCTATGCATAGGAATCTTGTAAAGAAACAAGTCATGAAAGCACAAAGCAACAAGCATAGGAAAGCAAAACAAGTGCAACTTCAAGACTTTCAACATAAAGAGGGGAAACTTAATACTGTTGAGATACATAAAACCATGTTTCCCTCTCTCATAATAACTTTCAGTGGCATCACGAATAAAATTAACAATATAACTATCACATAAAACATTCTTATCATGATCCACATGCATAAAATGATTACTCTCCCTATAAGCATAGTCATTCTTATTAATCGTAGTGGGAGAAAATTCAACAAAATAGCTATCATTATTATTCTCATCACCATAATCATCAAATATAGGAGGAATATTGTAATCATCATTAATTTTCTCCTCAATAGTTGGTGGACTGAAAATATGATATTCATCATTATAATCATCATATATTGGAGGTTTGGTATCATCATAAGCAATAGAATAGCTATCTTCCAAAACTGGGGAACTAAAAAGATCATTTTCATAAAAACTGGCTTCCCCAAGCTTAGACTTTTCCATAGCATTAGAATTAATGGTGTCCAAAGAATTCATACTAACAACATTGCTAGTAGCATGCAAATAAAGTTCCATAGGTTTTTTAATTTTCTCTTCAAACACTTCATGTCCTAACTCAAGATAAATACTATAAAGCTCTCTAATTTTGTTGTTGTTTTCCATTAAGCCTAACTAGTGAAAACAAGAAAAAAAGACAAAATTGCAGAATCTAAAGGAAATAACTTCGAGCACTCACAACGGAGGATGTGAGTACCTTTTACCTTACCTCCCCGGCAACAGCGCCAGAAAATAGCTTGATGTCTACGCACTTCTATTCTTGTAGACAGTTGTTGGGCTTCCAAGTGCAGAGGTTTGTAGAACAGCAGCAAGTTTCCCTTAAGCGGATTACCCAAGGTTTATCGAACTTAGGGAGGAAGTGGTCAAAGGTATCCCTCTCAAGCAACCCTGCAATCAAGATACAAGAAGTCTCTTGTGTCCCCAACACACTCAATACACTTGTCAGGTGTATAGGTGCACTAGTTCGGCGAAGAGATAGTGAAATACAAATTGTATGGATAATTATAAGTGGTAACGGTGCTAGAAAAGAGCTTGACAGGTAGGGAGAGACTAAAGGCAATCTGAAATAAAGATGGAAGCAAGCAAACATGTAACAGATCTAGTTGCAAACGGTGTTTCAATGCTTAGAAACAAGGCCTAGGCATCATACTTTCACTAGTGAACACTCTCATATAAATATCTTCTCTTTATGATACTACTCTGAACTATTCTCCGGTTGAACACTGTAATCCGTGTTAGGGCTATAACAACACACCTCAAAGTTCGCTTTCCCCATCTAGATAACCCCACAGTATCACCTTGAGCTCTAGATGGTTCCAACAAACACCACAGTTTCATAGAAACATCCAACTCCAAATATAACTCATAACTAGTAATTGTAATCTCTAGCCTAAGTGCCACCATGGTGTGCACGTTGTCACTTTCACACACATGGGGAGAGCAGAGATCTATTAAAGCACTTGAGTAACAAAGTAGATCTACTTGATTACAAAGCTGAGGATCACAATATGATCATGCATAGAGAGAGAGATGAACACATAGCTACCGGTAGAACCCTTAGCCTCGAGAGAGAACTACTCCCTCATCATCATGGGAATCAGCAACGACGATGGAGATGGTGGTGGAGATCGATGGAGATGGTGATGGAGATCGATGGAGATGGCTCCGGGGGCACTTCCCCGTCCTGACAGGGTGGCGGCGACGCTGTGAAAGTTTCCGTGGCTGGAGGCTGGATTATTTAGGGTTCCTGTATCGCAGGCATCTTATAGGCGAAAGGGGAGGCCGAGGGGGTGCCCTAGGCAACTGCACCACCCTCAGGCGCGGGCTAGGCCTGGTCGCGCGGCCAGGTGGTGTAGCCGGCCTCTGGCCCCTCTATATCTCGTCTTCTAGCTCTTTGTCCCCCTTAGTGAAATATTGACTTTGGCTTTTGTCCTGTCCAATTCCGAGAATATTCATTTTCTGACTTTCCTGCAACCAAAAACAGTAGAAAATAGGCAGCTCGCACTATGGCATCTTGTTAATAGGTTAGCCCAAGAAAGTGTATAAAAATACTCCAAAGTGTGGACAAAACATAAGAAAGTAGATATAAAACAAGCATGGAACGACAAAAATTATAGATACGTTTGCAACGTATCACACACATCCAATGACACTGCTGGATCCATGTGTGGTTTGTGAGTAAAACACACATCTAATGACAATAGTGGATCCATATGTGGTTTATGATAAGAACACACATCCAATGACACTGGTGGATCCAACTGTGGTTTGTGAGAAGAACATACATGCAATGACACTGGGCGTGGTTCATGAAAAGAACACACGTCCAATGAACTCTGGTGGATCCATATGTGGTTTGTGAGAAGAACACACATGCAATGACTCTAGCTGTGGTTTGTGAGAAGAACACACATGCAATGACACTAGTGGATCCATGTGTGGTTTGTGAGAAGAACACACATGCAATGACACTGGGTGTGGTTCATGAAAAGAACACACATCCAATGAACTCTGGTGGATCCATATGTGGTTTTTGAGAAGAACACACATGCAATAACTCTAGCTGTGGTTTGTGAGAAGAACACACATGCAATCATACTGGTGGATCCATGTGTGGTTTGTGAGAAGAACACACATGCAATGACACTGGTGGATCCAAGTGTGGTTTGTTAGAAGAACACACATGCAATGACACTGGGTGTGGTTCATGAAAAGAACACACATCCAATGAACTCTGGTGGATCCATATGTGGTTTGTGAGAAGAACACACATGCAATGACTCTAGCTGTGGTTTGTGAGAAGAACACACATGCAATCACACTGGTGGATCCATATGTGGTTTGTGAGATGAACACACATCCAATGACCCTGGTGGATCCATGTGTGGTTTGTGAGAGGAACACACATGCAATGACTCTAGCTATGGTTTGTGAGAAGAACACACATGCAATCACACTGGTGGATCCATATGTGGTTTTGTGAGATGAACACACATCCAATGACACTGGTGGATCCATGTGTGGTTTGTGAGAAGAACACACATGCAATGACACTAGCTGTGGTTTGTGAGAAGAACACACATGCAATCACACTGGTGGATCCATATGTGGTTTGTGAGATGAATACACATCCAATGACACTGGTGGATCCATGTGTGGTTTGTGAGAATAACACACATCGAATGACACTGGTGGATCCATATGTGGTCTACGGAAAGAACAGACATGCAATGACATTAGCTGTGGTTAATGAAAAGAACACAGATGCAATGACACTGGTTGTGGTTCATGAAAAGAACACACATGCAATGACACTGGTGGATCCTTATGTGGTTCATGAAAATAACACACATGCAATGACTCTGGTGGATCCACATGTGGTTTGTGAATAGAACACGCATGCAATGACACTGGTGGATAATTGTGGTTTGTGAGAATAACTGACATGCAATGAACTCTGGTGCGTCCATGTGTGGTTTGTGAGAAAAACACACATGCAATGACACTGGGTGTCGTTCGGGAAAAGAACAAACATCCAATGAACTCTGTTGCACCCATATGTGGTTTGTGAGAAGAACACACATGCAATCACACTGGTGGATCCATATGTGGTTTGTGAGATGAACACACATCCAATGACACACATGCAATGACACTAGTGGATCCATATGTGGTCTATGGAAAGAACAGACATGCAATGACACTAGTTGTGGTTAATGAAAAGAACAAACATGCAATGACTCTGATGGATCTATATGTGGTTTGTGAAAAGAACCCACATACAATGACTCTAGTTGTGGTTAATGAAAAGAACACACATGCAATGATTCTAGCTATGGTCTGTGAAAAGAACACACATGCAATGACACGATTGGATCCATATGTGGTTTGTGAAAAGAATAGACATGCAATGAACTCTAGTGGATCTAGATGTGGTTTGCGAGAAGAACACACATGCAATGACACCGGTTGTGGTTCATGAAAAGAATACACATGCAATGACACTGGTGCATCCTTATGTGGTTTCTGAAAAGAACACACATGCAATGACTCTGGTGGATCCACATGTGGTTTCTGAAAAGAACACTCATGCAATGACACTGGTGGATCAATGTGGTTTGTGAGAATAACAGACCTGCAATGAACTCTGGTGGATCCATATGTGGTTTGTGAGAAGAACACACTTGCAATGACACTGGGTGTGGTTCATGAAAAGAACACACATCCAATGAACTATGTTGGACCCATATGTGGTTTGTGAGAAGAACACACATGCAATGACTCTAGATGTGGTTTATGAGAAGAACACACATGCAATGACACTGGTGGATCCATATGTGGTTTGTGAGAAGAACACACATTTCAATGACTCTAGATGTGCTTTGTGAAAAGAACACACATGCAATGACACTGGTGGATCCATCTGTGGTTTGTGAGAAGAACACACATCCAATGACACTTGGTGGAACCATGTGTGGTTTGTGAGAAGAACACACTGGGTGTGGTTCATGAAAAGAACACACATTCAATGACACTGGTGGATCCTTATGTGGTTTCTGAAAAGAACACACATGCAATGACACTGGTGGATCCATATGTGGTTTGTGAGAAGAACACACATCCAATGACACTGGTTGATCCATATGTGGTTTGTGAGAAGAACACACATGCAATGACACTAGGTGTGGTTCATGAAAAGAACACACATCCAATGAACTCTGGTGGATCCATATGTGGTTTGTGAGAAGAACACACATGCAATGACACTGGGTGTGGTTCATGAAAAGAACACACATCCAATGACACTGGTGGATCCTTATGTGGTTTGTGAAAAGAACACTCATGCAATGACTCTAGATGTGGTTTGTGAGAAGAACACACATGCAATGACATTGGCGGATCCATATGTGGTTTGTGTGAAGAACACACATCCAATGACACTGGTGGATCCATATGTGGTTTGTGAGAAGAACACACATGCAATGACACTGGGTGTGGTTCATGAAAAGAACACACATCCAATGAACTCTGGTGGATCCATATGTGGTTTGTGAGAAGAACACACATGCAATGACACTGGGTGTGGTTCATGAAAAGAACACACATCCAATGACAATGGTGGATCCTTATGTGGTTTGTGAAAAGAACACACATGCAATGACTCTAGATGTGGTTTGTGAGAAGAACACACATGCAATGACACTGGTGGATCCATATGTGGTTTGTGAAAATAACACACATCCAATGACACTAGTGGATCCATGTGTGGTTTGTGAAAATAACACACATTTCAATGACTCTTGTGGATCCATATGTGGTTTGTGATAAGAACACACATGCAATGACTCTAGTTGTGGTTAATGAAAAGAATAGAGATGCAATGACTCTAGCGGTGGTTTATTGAAAGAACACACATGCAATGACTCTGGTGGATCCATATCTGGTTTGTGAAAAGAACACACATCCAATGACACTGGTGGATCCATATGTGGTTCATGAAAATAACACACATGCAATGACACTGGTGGATCAACATGTGGTTTATGAAAAGAACACACATGCAATAACACTGGTGGATCCATGTGGTTTATGACAATAACACAAATGCAGTGAACTCTAGTGGATCCATGTGGTTTATGAGAAGAACACACATCCAATGAACTCTAGTGGATCTATCTTGGCATAATTTGATGTATGCCACGATGTATTTCATTGTACAAGGCACTCCCTTTCAATTTTGATACTACTCAGTTTTGCCCTTGGTTTTTTGATACTACTCAATTTTGCCCCCCCTCTCTTCCATTCGTAGAAGCCCAAACATGTGCTCACTCTGTCTGCTACGCCCTGATTTGTTGTCACAGTTGTCACACGGATCGTGTGCACCAACTGTTGATTCTGTGTGATCCAACGAGGATCGTTGCACATGTCGTGCCCTTCACAGTACAGCGTGAGACAGCATCGACGTCTCCCTCAGCGAGACTTTTACAAGAAGGAACACGAAGCCGTCCATGGAAAAAGTCGTCGACTAGGCATGTCATGTTTAATCAAGTCTGAAAAGCCTACTACTTCTACTACTACGCCACAACACATACGTCATCGAGTGCACCGTCGGCGGCGGGCAGCTGCAATTTATTGCCACTTGATTTTAATAAGACATATCCCATATGCAGTGCCTCTCAATCTCACTTCCAACTGGGCCCCACCGTAAGAAACTTCCACACGCTAGCCGGAGGCCGAAGAGCTGAGCTTGACGGGACCTAACGTCTCCTCCTTCATCGAGTCACTCGCAGTCATCAACACATCCCTCTACTCGATCTAGCACAACCCCACAAAACTCGCCGTATAGCCGCCTACCTTCCCCTCTACATTTCCCCTTTTAATTATCGCCAATTTTATGTCCATGTCAAACTTCGTACATAGAAATTGTGTATGCGCCCTTTGCATGCGGCTCAATACATCACTGCCATGCATGGCCTGGGAAAAAAACGTGATGTACCGTGTGCGTGTCGCGGTGCACGGTGCAGTAGCTTGCGTGGCGTGTTGCACGTGGTGCAACGAAACGTGCCTTTCTTCCATTCACCTTAACTATAGATGCCCTCTCCGCACACCCACTCTCACTCTCGCTCACTCTCCCCATGCAACCCTCTCCACCCACCAGCATCTGCAAACTCCTAAGAATACCCCGTTCGTGTCAGCAATGGCGGAGGAGGATACGGTGGCCATCGTCGCCTCTGAGGCCGCAGGCGAGGAGGCCCCCGTCTCCTCGACGGTCCCCCTCGACGTGTTAAAAGCAGCCGCCGTCCCTGTCTAGGCCCCCGTCGAGGCATCGATGGCAGCCGCCGTTCCCGTCCAGGCCCCCGTTCCCACTACCGACGTAACCGCAGGCGAGGAGGCTCCCGCCGGTCACGAGAAGATCCAGCTCTTCAGGGACCCCTATGATCCAGATAAGTGCATCGCTCCGGTGAACCCTTACGACACCAGCATCGACGACCCATGGTCGGAGGTAACTAGGGTTTGCTCCCCTTCCCTAGTTCTTCTACCGTTCCCATCGTTGGATGCTAGATCTTGGTTTATTAGGATTTGCTTGTTCGCATTTCGATTGCTCGATCTTCTTACATCATCTACTCCCCCATTTTCCTTTTCTTCCAATAGGTTTACGGCAGCGACGTCTGCAGCGATGACGAGTCCAGGCACACAAAGACTTGTCAGGTGCTGAGGAGGCTGCAGACCGGCCAGTACGACGCCTTCTTCACTAGCGGCGACTATAGTTGCCCCTTCTGCAAGGGGATCGTCTTCTGCAGGTCAAGTCTCGCCGACACTGATGTCGACTCCTTAGTGATGCTTGCAGAGGGGCCGAGCTCCGACACCCACAATGGCGGCCAGACCATGAACGTCAACGCCTACATCGTTGAACACCGGGCTCTCTGCATTCACCTCCGAAACCTCCAGTGGGTGGCCATCGAAGAGGGTCGCATGCCTCCAATCAAGCCCAAGGCCCCCAAGATAAAGGGACTAGGCAGCAAGAAGTGGAGGAAGCGCCAGAGGGAGGAGGTGGAGGCGTGTCATGGTGGTGTCACGGCAGATGCCATGGATAGGCTAAAGGTGGGGACTAATATGCGCTAGGGGAATCCAGGGAGGGATAGTAGAGTGATTCTCTACACAGAAGCTTTGTATTGATGTTCAATCTCCAAGATTACAAGAGCTCCTCGAGCTGTATTGACAAGAGGAGGAAGAAGAAACTCCCTTACCCTTGCCTACCAACTAGCCCCAAGAACCCTTCCTAAGAATATGCCCCCTCCCAAAGTAGTAACCCGACAGGGGTGCTTTTCCCCCGTGTCACACTTGCTTTAGCGACATAGCCTCTACGGCGCCCGCGTCAGCCGACGTGAGCGTCGTCACCCTTGTCGGCCACGATCTGATGGTCCTGCCCTTGCTTTATTCGCTCATCCAGTACGCACCGGACCTTCTTTTTTGACTAGAGAGATTCCTTCCTTCTCCTAGAAGCCAAGCGAGGATCCGGATCACAGTTGATCCGGCCACACCTGTTCCTTCATATAAGCTAGACAAGTATTTCTGACTTACTCCTTGAGTCGGACGAGACAATGTTAGGTGACCCCCTGGTCCGGGTTACTCCGTGATCTGGCCTGCCTTGAGGTGACTCGGCCCTTATACCCCGGAGTGACCCTACCCGGGGTTATCCCCCCAACATTAGTCCCCGAAGCTGGTGCGACCTTAGCGGCCTTGGTCGCTAAGGCCACATCAGGTTCATTCATATTTAAGCCTCGGACGTTTAGTTCCGAGTTAACTTCTTGTCTCGGATTATATGGATTTACGTTCCCTTCGCATGTTCCAAGTTTCCACTTGCCGGCCGGGTTACCATTGTAGCTCGGATCCTATGGTTTTACTTTCCCTCTGCACATTTCAAGTTTTCACTTGTCGGCCGGGTTACCACGGAGGCTCGGATCCGGACCTTGCTTCCTTCTCTCATACGCCAACCCACGTAAGGGTTAATCATTGTGTTACCTCATTTTAAGGGCCTGCATTGTAATCGCGCAGAATCGCCGCTGATTATCGCGCGGGTTACGTCACGCCTGTCTCCTTGTTTCTCGCAACTACACGTCGTGTCATGGGATCATATTTACTCTGTGGCCTCTGCTGTGGCTTCTCTCTGATTGGCTAATGCCGGTGATACACGGCCACAACGCGTGGCTCTCCAGCACAGCGCGATCCCACTTGTTGATTACTGGGGGCAGTTAAATAGGGGAGGGGCGTGCTCCTTAGTGCTTTTCCATCTCCGGGCCCCCTCGCCCGTTCCTCTTCTTCTTCCTTGCGACCGCCGCCAAGGTTCTGCCGCAGCATCACCGCCCAGACCTTCTCCGTGCCTCCGCACCGCAGCCACCGCCGCACCACTGTTTAGCCACGGGTCCTCGTCAATCTAGACCGCAGAGCCCCACCGCCGCTAGCTCCAGCGAGGATAGCGGATTCGAGATGACGGAGGAGGAGCTCATCGTCGTCGAGCAGGAGATGGAGGAGGACGCCGGCGCGGCGGACCGCGGTGCGTGGGCCGGTTCGTGGGTCTGCCAGGACGACATCGACTGGCTCTACCGGACCCGACGTATTCCCGCCGGCGTCGCCGCTCGTCTCCCCTCCTCGGAATTGGCCCCCTCACCCAATCCAGGTGAGTTCGTCGTTTTCCTATCCCATTTCCAACGGGGATTTGGCCTTCCGGTGAGTGATTTCTTCCGGGACTGGGTCCGGACCTATCACCTGCAAACACATCATCTCCCGGCGAACGCCATCACCTCTCTGTCCGCTTTCGTTTCCTTGATCGAAGGCTACACTGGACTATGGCCCACGAAGGAGCTGTGGATCCGGTTCTTCGGCCTCCGTCGCAACGTCGTCCCCAACATCCACGTCGAGTCGGAGGACAAACAGCTCATTCAATTCGGAGCTGCCTCGATCTTGCCCCAGAGGTATTCAATCTTTCCCCGGGTCACCGGGCTTGACTCCTGCAAAGGATGGGCCCGGACCTTCTTCTAGTCCGGAACGAAGGCACCGAAGACTTGATCCGGTTGCTGCCCTACGCTCCGGGTCCCCCGGACACGAATTTCTGGGAGGAGGTCGCCAAAAAACCTACATCTCTGGCCAACCAAGTCAACAAAAGGTTTGCGGAGCTGAAGAAGCTCGGATTGTGCAACGAGGATGCCATGATCACATTCGTGCGCAACCGAATCTCTCCCCTCCAGCGACGCACTCACAAGTTGTGCCATATGAGCTTCAGTCGCGACCCCAACCGAACCTCCTCGTTCGAGTTGAGCAATACGGAGATCTTCCACCGGGTCAAGGCTCTTTTCACCACCCATAAGGATTTTTCCGCCGAATGGACATGGGGAATCGAGCATTACTGCCGCGACAGGATTCCTCCCGTGGTAAGCTTCGCGGAGTAAACTTATTTCGGATCAACTACGTGTCGGTTCTTATCGTATTTTTGACTTTACTCCTTGTGATTTTTTCTCAGCTGTTTCTCCAGCAAACCCTCGAGGATGGTACTGATCCGACCCTTAAGTGGGCCCCGGACCGAGAAATCCCGGATGAGGAGGAGCCGGACCAGGAGATGTTCCTCCCTACAACCGACGCCACCAAACGACCCAGCGGTAAATTCTCTTCTCTTAGAGATTGGCCCGACGATGAGGATGACTCGGATATCGACGTGATTGAACCCGTTGAGGCTGACCCTCTTTCTTTTGCCTTCCCGACATCAGCTAACCCCGGTGGGCACATCCACGAGGATTCTCCACTTGCCATGGGCGAGCCTGTTCCGGTGGCGTCGAAGAAGAAGCGCGGATCCGCGTCAAGTTCTTCTTCCAAACCTTCTCAGCCTAGCAAAAGGCAAAAGAAGGCCGGAGACAAGACTGCCTCCAAACGGGCAGGCAAAGCCCCGACACGGAGGGCCCGGAAACCTAAGGAGGCCGAGACCTCGGATGTGTAAGTCCTTTTTCACTGCGCAACACACTTCTCCCTGCATCGGGGTAATTTCACTCCTGACATTATTTTCTTTTGCAGGGCTCCTGTGGAGGTCCCTCAGAGCGGATCGAGCATTTCCTCTCCTCTTCAGTCCAGTCCTTCCCCTCCTCGTGACGACAAGTCACGCCCGCTGAGCCCTATTCCGGAGGGCTCTGCGGCCGCTCCGGGTTCCGTAGTACCTCCTTCAGAGGAACGTGACCTCGGATCGGGAGGGGTCGGATCGGCCGAGGCAACGGCGTCTGCATTTCGCATTGCCGCAACCAGCAACCACCAAGTCTACCGCAACTCCAGCACCAGCAGCTCCCCGACCAAGAAACCAACAGCAGCTCCAAAGACCAGCCACCAAAGCTCCTGCAAGTTAAGTTCGCCTCATCCGAGTCATCCCAAGCTCGGTGAGGAACCACTCCAGCGGCTTCCAAGGGCAAATCCACTGTGGTCACATCCTCCTAGCAAGCCAAAGGCAAGTCCACCTCCGTCGAGGCCGGGCAGCGAACCTTGTCGTCAATGCTTCCAAAGAAGTCACCAGCAGCGACAGATCCTCCTGCCGAGCCAGCCGATTCACAGCAGATGGTTCTTCATATTAGCCCAGCTCTTGCCCTGATTGAAAGGAAAGAAGCTCACGCAAAGGGCTTGGTGGCACCTCACATGCCCACTGGCGAACGGTACCCTCCGAGCCTCATCGAGTTTGTCATGAATCGAATAAGGCGGAGTTCGCTTCATAACGACGATCTCCGGAAAAAGTTCGCCCAGCTGAATTTTCCGCCGATGAATACCGCCAAGGCCATTAACCTGGCATGATGATGGAGGTACGTCGTTTCCTCTTTACATGCTGTAGATAATAACCATTAGTCCCCGAGCCTCCGGCGGAGTAACTTGTTACTCGGTCGGATGCTCATTAGAAGATCAACGTAGCTGCATGTAAACTTCAAATATGCACACACCTAGAGCCGGGTTAAGTTCCGCTTGGCCTGGATCTCAGATACTTTAATATGCACACCTAGAGCCGGGTTAAGTTCCGCTTGGCCCGGATCTTGTACACTTCAAATATGCACACACCTAGAGCCGGGTTAAGTTCCGCTTGGCCCGGATCTTGTATACTTCGAATATGCACACACCTAGAGCCGGGTTAAGTTCCGCTTGGCCCGGATTTTGTATACTTCGAATATGCACACACCTAGAGCCGGGTTAAGTTCCGCTTGGCCCAGATCTTGTACACTTCAAATATGCAACGAACTAATTTTACACGCCTGTACCTTTGTCAGGTAACCACCAATCGCCGGAGCACCGAGTTTCAGCGCCTGCTTGATACCCACAAGATCTTGCGCGCAAAACATGTTGCACTTGGCGCGGAGCATGAAAAGAGGGGTAATTTCCTCTCTTAACACCTCTCCGTTTCATTTGTTTCTGCCGGACTAACCTCCTTATTCGGTTTTTTTGCAGCTGGGGTGGAGGCTGAAAACAAGATTATGTGGAAGAACTTGGAGGAAATCCGAGGTATGTCCTCTTTCGGCCAACGTCGTTGTGTTTTCCATTCTTTCTTCTCCTTGGCTCGGCAGACACTCACTCCTCGGCTTTGCCGGGTCAACACACTATTTCAGCATCACTTGAGGATAGTGTGCCCGTGCCTGATATGATGCTGCATTTTCACGAACAAGCAGGACAGCATCAAGCCGAGCTGAAGAAGAAGAACGATGAGCTCGCCCTCCTCCGGACCAAGGACGACGAAATAGCCAAACTCAAGGCCGAGATGGAGAAGATGAAGGCCCAACACAAAACCAAGCTCCAAAAAGTTGGCCAGAACTTCACCGAAGAACGTGAGCGCTTTACCCTCTAGATCTCCAAGGACCAGGACCTGCTTAAGGAATCCGAGGTCCAGCTTGGGTCGGCGCTCGCTGAGCTTGAACAACTTCTCCAGAGACGCGACAGTTGTATCAAGGAGTTGACCCGGATCCATCGCCATATCTCACGTAAGTTTCTTCCCCTTATCCGACATAGTTTTTCCGGGTTAGCTCATATGCCTTTGCTTCAGCATCTTCCCTTTCCTTATTTTCAGATCATTTTCCAGAGGGTACTGCCATCGCCAGTGCTGCCATTGCCAAATTCCGCCAAGAGAGGGGTACTCCCATCACTCCTGATGGTGAGAGCATCCCCTTAGACATGGAGGACCTATTGGTCAGCGTGTCAGCTCGGGTGGAAACTATTAAGAACTATGGGAAAGATCTCCTCGACGCTATGTCCGGATCTACAACACATTCTCGCCAAGCGAGAGCCCGGAAAGGATCACGCCTTGTCGAAAAACTGATGGAGGTTGAGACTCAGCTTGACCTCCGAGAGAATCACGGGCGTGCCGCAGCAGACATACCCTTCTCCATCATATCCTTTCATGGTACAAGAAGATCGATCCGAGCCTCCTCACCCGCCGGTGCACCAGATCCAAATGGACCGATGATCCAGAGGGTAGCTCGGTGCAGTGCTTGTGCCTACAGCCTCGTCAATACTCTCCACCCATGATCGCTGAGGGGCCGAGCTCGAATCCGCGAGGAGGAGCAGATGGAGAACATGGAGGATGGGTCGGGCGATGATGGAGAAGATGCTTCAGATATTGAAGACAGTGATGATGACGCCAACTTCCTCCTCCTACCGCCTCCTTAGTTGAAAAAACTTGAAAATTTATCGATCCCCAGATGTCGGTGCAATTGTATGCTGAATACATGATATTTTGCTACTATGCTTGTATGCCGGATTAACTTGGGCGTAGTCCCCGAGTTTCATTTTCTTGTTCTTCCAATTCTCCGGCTCGATCCGTGTCTACCTTGATTCGGTTTTACGACTTACGAATCCGAGCCTCAAGAATCGTTTTAACAATACTGAGAAACTTTGAGGCTTGGCTCAAAATAATTCAACATAATAGCTTGAAAGTAAATACGGGGTTAGTCCGAAAAAACAAACGTTAGCTGGAATAGGATCGTTTCCTTAGTAGTTTTTCATGTGCTACGCAATTCCAAACTTGTTCCCTTGCTTGCCATGAAGCCAATTCTTGTTGGACAGCACCAAGTCGAAGGGTTGGGTTTTTGGTGCTCACACATTACTAATCCGGGTTAAGCGAAACGAGTCATTCCAGCTAACGCATAAAAAGTAACAACAATCATTTATTAAGGCAGTCCCGAAGTTATCGCCGAGGCTCCGCTACTTCATTGATAAGCTCCTTGCCGACATACATACCGACATATGAGACGACTCGGATACATACACTTCTTAGCTAAGTGTAGAAGGGGCGAAGTAGTGCTACATTCCACGGTCGCTTCGATTCTTCTCCGGACCTGTCCGCCTTGTTCTTTTCCTGTGGCTTTGCATCTATGAGATAATAAGAGTCATTGTGCAATGCTTTGCTCACAATAAATGGTCCTTCCCATGGGGGGGATAATTTATGCATGCCAGTGGTACGCTGTACCAACCGGAGCACCAGATCGCCTTCCCGGAAGACTCGGGGGCACACTTTCCGGCTATGATAGCGTCGGAGATTTTGCTGATATATGGCGGATCTGGATAGTGCCAATTCTCTCGCTTCTTCCAGCAGATCAACATCATTTTGCCGGGCTTCTTGCACTTTGGCTTCTGTGTATTGGGTGACCCTAGGCGAATCATGCTCTATGTCGGCTGGTAATACAGCTTCTGCCCCATATACCAGAAAGAATGGCGTGTAGCCTGTTGATCGATTCGGAGTTGTTCTTAAACTCCACAATACCGCTGGCAGTTCTTCTATCCAGCACCCCGCTGATCTTTGCAGCGGCTCAATGAGCCGGGGTTTTATCTCGGATAATACTAATCCGTTGGATCTTTCCACTTGTCCGTTCGATGCGGGGTGGGCTACCGAGGCTACGTCGAGTCGGATTTTCTTATCTCGGCAGGATCGTGCAAATGCTCCTTCAGCAAAATCTGTGTCGTTATCAGTTATAATGTTGTGCGGATAACCGTATCTCAAGTTGATGTCTTTGAGAAATGTCATGGCAGTAGCTCCATCACATTTTCTTATAGGTTTCACTTCGATCCATTTTGTAAACTTGTCCACCATGACCAGAATGTGTGACATGTTTCCTCTTGCTGGTTTGAACGGGCCAACCATATCCAAGAACCACACAACAAATGGCCATGTAATTGGTATGGTTTTAAGTTCCGACATAGGCATATGTGTCTTGGTGGCGTATCTTTGGCAACCATTGCATTTTCTCACCAGATCTTCTACTTGCTCCAAGGCGCTTGGCTAGTAAAATCCATGCCGGAATGCCTTTGCCACTAAGGCCCAGGATGAGGCATGATGCCCGCATTCTCCTTGGTGTATATCTCGGAGGATGTCAAGTCCTTCTTCCGGGTCAACACATCGCTGGAGGACATTGGTTACACTCCGTTTGTACAGCTCAGAATTGATGATTGTGTAAGCTTTGGCTCTCCTCTGAGTTTGCCTGGCTAGCACTTCCTCAGTGGGTAACGTTCCATCTTTCAAGAACCGGTATATAGGAAGTGCCCAAGCTGGTATTGCTCGCGCAGGGAACATCTCCTCATCAATTTCCATCCGATCCACCGGCATAACTTCAGCCGGATCACGCTGAATGCCCCGGTCTAGCGAGGTAGTCCCCGGTTTGCCGAGGTAGTCCCCGGTTCGGCGTGCTACCTCCCATGTCAATGTCCATGGGCTCAACTCCGGATTCCGCGTTTTCCAGGACATAGATTGAATCGGTTCCTGGGGAAGGCCTGATAGATGGTTTTCTGAGGTGCTCCAATGCTACGCCCGGTGGAATTGCCTGTCGGGTCGATCCGAGTTTTGACAGCATGTCGGCAGCTTCGTTTTCCACGCGAGGTACATGGTGAAATTCGCATCCCTCAAAGTAACCCGAGATTTTCTGGACATGAAATCTGTATAGCGCCATGTTTGGATCTAGGGCGTCCCACACTCCGGACACTTGCTGTATTACTAGATCCGAGTCGCCAAAGCATAGTATCCGACGTATGCCAATCTCCTTCGCCACTTTGAGACCATGCACAAGAGCCTCGTACTCGGCGACATTGTTCGATGCTGCGAAATGGATCTGCAATACGTACTTGAGCCGATCCTACTTTGGCGAGGTAAGCACAACCCCGGCACCTAATCCGGTTTTGGTTTTCGATCCATCAAAGTGCATCCTCTAGTAGTTCGGATCTGGTGGCGGCGGTTCGTATTGTAACTCGGCCCAATCCACGAAAAATTCCGCCACAGCCTGGGACTTGATCGCTTCTCTCCTATCATACTAGGGCGCGTATGGTGCTAGCTCAATTGCCCATTTCGCAATTCTGCCATTCGCATCTTTGTTACCCATTATCTCGGATATGGGGGCTTTGCATATCACTTTGATGGGATGCTCCTCAAAGTAGTGCTTTAACTTCTTTGCCGCCATATAAACTCTGTATGCCACCTTTTGAAAATGCGGGTAGTTCTGTTTTGAGGCAGACAATACCTCGCTCAAGTAATACACTAGCCTCTGCACCGACTTACCCTCTTCATCTCGCTCCACTACAATCACTGCACTTACAACTCGGTTGGTTGCGGCTATGTAGAGCAACATTGGCTCCTTCGACAGTGGAGAAGCTAACACCGTGCAAAGGGCCAACATCTTTTCAAGTGGGCAAAGCTTCATCGGCTGCAAGGCGTCCAAACGAATTTATCTGATTTTTTCATGAGTTGGTAGAGAGGCAAGGTTTTCCCTAACCGACATACAAACCGACTCAACGACGCCAGCATCCAAAGGAACTTCGGACGTTGAGACACTTTGGCAGCTCCATTCGTTCGATGGCTCGGATCTTAGTTGGATTAACCTCGGTACCTCGGCTGGAGAAGAGAAATCCGAGTAATTTCCCAGCCGGGACGCCGAAGGTACATTTCTCTGGGTTAAGCTTCATCCGGAATCTCCTCAAGTTCGCGAATGTTTGCCTTATGTCGTCAAGGAGCGTTGCGCTTTCCTTGGTCTTGATAACCACATCATCCACGTAGACTTGTACATTTTGACCTATTTGATCATGCAAACATTTTTGCATACATCTTTGGTACGTTGCTCCTGCATTTCGTAAACCAAACGGCATAGTGCGATAGCAATAAGCCCCGTACAGGGTAATAAAGGCAGTTTTTATTTGATCATCCGGGTTCAGAGGTATCTGGTGGAAACCAGAATAGACATCAATGAATGACAATAGTTCACATCCCGCGGTAGAGTCGATGACCTGATCTATCCTCGGCAGTGGGAATGGATCTTTTGGACATACCTTGTTCAGGTTCGTGTAATCGATACACATACGCCAAACCACTGCCACGTTCGGATCATCCTTCTTCTTTTCTACCAGCACCGGATTAGAGAGCCAATCCGGATACAACACTTCCATGATAAATCATGCTGCTAGCAACCGAGCTATCTCATCACCAATGACCTTTCTCCTATCCTCAGCGAAGCGTCGGAGAGGCTGCTTCACCGGCCTTGCTCCGGGTCTTACGTTCAAAGAGTGCTTGGCCAACTCCCTCGCAACACCCTCCAAGTCCTGTGTGGACCAAGCAAAAATGTCCTGATTCTCACGGAGGAAGTTGACGAGCTCGCTTTCCTATTTGTCAGTTAACCCGGCACCAATTGTTACGGTACGCTCCGGAAAAAGGTTATCCACTGGAATCTTCTTGGTGTCCTTCGCGGCTTGAAATGAAACGCTCCCATGCGGTTTGCTTAACGCCGGCATATACTGCTGCGCGGACTGAGCTAAAGCCGCCACCTCATGGATTTTTCTTTTCTCTTGGGCAATTACGAGTGACTCGGCTAGGTTAGACCCGGCTGAGGCGCACTCAATAGAACGTCGGAAATCCCCAACGATAGTAATTGCTCCATTTGGCCCGGGCAACTTCATCTTTAGATAACTAACGTGGCAACTTGCCATGAATTTGCTCAGTGTTGGTCTCCCGAGTAATGCATGATACGCGCTCTCCAAGTTCACCACCTGAAACTCCAGATTCTCAGTTCGGCAGTTATCCCTCGTACCGAATAGTACGTCGACCCGGACTTTGCCTATGGGCTCACAGGATATGCCTGGTACGATACCATGGAAAGTTGTTCTTGTAGCATGGAGCATGTTCTCCGAGATGCCCAACTTGCACATCGTATCCGCATACATGATGTTAATGCTACTGCCATTGTCGATTAGTACCTTGGAGAACCTCACATTAATGTTTGGTCCAATGAACGTCGGATCTAACACTAGTGCATACGAGCCCGGACTTGGCATAAGCTTGGGATGGTCTTTGACGCTCCAGGTAATTTCCTGGTCCGACCAAGACATGTACCTCGTCACTGCAGGCATAACCGCGTTAACCTCCATATGTCGGTGCTGCAAGCTCTTCCTATCTGTTTCCTCTATTGTGAACACACAATAGCTCTGGTGATGTTCCCTGTACTCATTCCTTCCCTCGTTTCCGGAGTACCTCTGATCCGGTTGTTGCTGGTTTTCCACCTGATGCACTGCATCCCTTCTCTCACTGTTGTCATACCTCAGCAAAGGGGGAGGCAACATCGGTTGCTGCGTGTTTGCTCCGGAAAGCAATTGCTGCCGGGGTAACTCCTGCCGAGGTTGATCATTCCGGGGTGCCTGAGCATTCCCCGAACCACCTTGTTCTATCTTGCGCATCCACTCACATTGCCTCGTTGTGTGACCCGCCGGGCTGTTCGGATTTGGCGTGTGAAATTTACACGGTTGGTCCAACATTGACTCATAGGTATACCTCGGATGATCTTTCTTTTCTTGCCATTGCTTCTTCTGCTCCGGAGTCCATGTTTTCTTGCCATCGTTTCGAGGAGTCCATTGCCCTCCCGTTTTCTGGCGTTGGTTGCTCCCTGCTCCGGGCTGATCTTGATTCATAGCTGCAACTTGTTGCGAACTATACCGATGGTCCGGTCTATTGTCTCTCCTTTTTCCCCTGTAATCGTTCCTCCGGGATGACCCGGCTCCGTCCCTCGGATAGTACTCCTCATTGGACTCGTTCGACGCGATCCTAGGTTGAGTTGGATCACCCAAAGCATAAGAGTCCACAATCCGGATCATCTCTGCCAGCGTGACTGGCATTTTCCTTTGCAATTTCATCCACAACTCGCTGCCATATCTGCACCCTTGTGCGGACCATGCTATAGCCTGTGACTCTATGACTCCCTCACACGAGTTTCTCACGGTACACCACCGGGTCAAGAATTCATGGTCCGTTTTGTTAGATCTCTGCTTGCACATTGCCAGGGTCTGCGGTCTATTCGGTCTCTAATATGTACTTGAGAAGTTGTTGATAAACATTTCTTCAAAATCTATCCAGCAATTGATGCTTTCGGGTGGCAAATTATTCAGCCATACCCTAGCCGGACCTTCCAACATTTGGGGTACATATCGTACGGCCCATCTCATGTTGCCAGTTGCAATTTTCACAGCTATTGCATAGTTTATCAGCCAATCCTCCGGCTTTGTACTGCCGTCATACGTCTTCGTGCCCCTGGGTAATTGGAAATTGGGTACTGGCGGTTCCTTCATGATCTGGGGTCCAAAGCACGCTGGACCCGGAGGACCTTGACATTCGATCTGTTCCGACCTATACAGGCGATCCAGCTTTAACCTGGCGTCATCCGGCATCAAATCCCTGCTTTCCAATCTCGACCCTATCACATGATAGTCCGGTCTTGCGTATCCCGCATTCATCATCTCCGAGTCTCCGTCATTGTATTGGCTTGCTCTCGTTGCGCTCCTCTCTGTTGCATACCATGACCGGCACTTTGTTCTTGCCTTGGTACATTCCGCTGCCGCGGTTGACCTGCTCCTGCCGAGTTTCGCTGTCCGGCATTGCCGTTGGCAGCATTCCCTTGACCGGCATTGCCTTGGTCGTGGTTACCTCGGCCAGCTTCACCTCGGCTCACACTTCGTTGATCGTCGTTTTTCCGCATCTCTTTTCTTTTCCCGCACGCGTTGGGTCGTACGGAATGATCTGCTTGTTCCGTCTGGCCGAGGTTACTACCTCTTCTCTCCTTGGGCCACCATGAGGCGACGATGCGGCTCCAGCGGATTTCTCCGGGTTACCCATCGCCGAATGGACGATCTTAGAAGCTCCAACTCTCTCCGGGTTACCTCTCATCTCCTCGCTCGCCTGCTTCGCGATCCGAACCAGCTCGTTAACCCGGTCTTTGTCTTTTGATGGGCTTCACTCGCCAGACCTCTAGCTCGGACGCCGGCATCCGCTGCTCGAGGTTCTTTGCCGGTATCAGATTGGCAACCCCTACAGACAGATAGTTTTCGACCCTTCTTGTCCATCATCACCTTCTCGCTCATCTCACTTATGAGATTTTTCCCTTTTTACCCTTATCGCATCAACCTTGTTTGCCTTGGCAGACTCGGGCAGCCATGTTCAACGATCGCTGAGCCTGCTATTTTCTTTTGCGCCCAAGATCTTTTGCCGGGTCTCCTCTAGCTCGGCTGCTCGAGCCGGATCTACCATCGCTGCCACCGGTTAGCCAAGCTATCCATAGCTTCCCTCAGCACGTTCTCAGGCCTCTCTAGTGGAGGACCCCTAGCTTTCCTCGGTGCCTTGGGCGTTACCTCCAGGTCTGGCGCTGGATCCTTGCTCATGCCCGCGCCTGGTGCAGTCATCATCACCTCTGCATGGTCCGGGGAGCGAGCGATACGCGCCCCGCGAGCCACAGTGAGGGGTGGTTCTCCTGCATCAACGATGCGACGCGGATGAACGCAAGCCACGTCCACAGCAACGTAGACCTTGTGTGCACCGAGCTTGACGAAGATGCCGTTGCACGGAAGGGGACGCGTGCCGAAGCAGTCAGCGTTGTTGCTGACGTAGTCCAGCGCTCCAAAGCGCTGAACGAGCCCGGAGAGGATGCGTTCGCCGGTGCCGATGAAGTTTCCCGTCCGGATCTTCACCCCTGCTAGCGCCGCGAGCCCCACGGTGGGCGCCAACTGTCGTGGTGGTGTCACGGCAGATGCCATGGATAGGCTAAAGGTGGGGACTAATATGCGCTAGGGGAATCCAGGGAGGGATAGTAGAGTGATTCTACACAGAAGCTTTGTATTGATGTTCAATCTCCAAGATTACAAGAGCTCCTCGAGTTGTATTGACAAGAGGAGGAAGAAGAAACTCTCTTACCCTTGCCTACCAACTAGCCCCAAGAACCCTAGATCCACTAGTGCTCAACTAACTTGGAGTCTCCTTGCTCAGATCGAACCCCCCCTTACTGTAACCCTAACCCCTTATATAGAGGTGGTTCTGCCTGCCTAGGGCATACGTGGAGGCATATTCCTAAGAATATGCCCTCCCAAAGTAGTAACCCGACAGGGTGCTTTTCCCAGCCACACTTGCTTTAGCGACGTAGCCTCTCTGACGTGAGCGTGGGCCACCCTTGTCGACCATGATCCGGTGGTCCTTCCCTTGCTTTATTCGCTCATCCAGTACGCACCGGACCTTCTTTTTTGACCAGAGAGATTCCTTCCTTCTCCTAGAAGCCAAGCGAGGATCCGGATCACAGTTGATCCGGCCACACCTGTTCCTGCATATAAGCTAGACAAGTATTTCCGACTTACTCCTTGAGTCGGACGAGACAATGTTAGGTGACCCTCCTGGTCCGGGTTACTCCGTGATCCGGCCTGCCTTGAGGTGACTCGGCCCTTATACCCCGGAGTGACCCTACCCGGGGTTATCCCCCCAACAAGGCGCAGGCGCATGCAAGGAGGGGTTGAATGTGTCTGGTGCTGCTGCTAAGCAACTTCTTTTGATTTTCTATATTTTGCGTGTATCCTATGTATTGAACCTCGTTAAGCAACCTACTTTCTATCGCTATATCCTATTTAGCTGCGCACAACTATATCTACATTTGTTTAGTTTTCTGAATGAATGTATTCTACCTAGTGTGATTTGCTGCTCTAGATTTGCTACTAGATCGGAGGCAAAAAGAGGTCCAAAAGGGAACGAATTATTGAAGAGAGAATCTTCTCTAGATTTGCTACCAATTTGGGCAAAATGAAACATATTTGTTTAGCGAGAGAGGAAAAATGTACTCTTTCAAACTGCCAGTTAATGAGCTACCATCTTGGCAAGCTACAAGACACATACAGAAACATAACACAAAGAAGTAAAATTTATTTTACTACTCTCACTTGAGGCGCTAGACATCTTGACAAGATAAATGAGTTCCACAAAATAGAAACATAACACAAAGGAGTAAAATTTAATTCACTTCTCATCAGCCCACTTGAGGCGCTTGCCATCGTTCCTAGGCAACCAACTGCGATCATTCCAGGTGGATCTTACATTATTGGCACTCCACAGCTCACGAAATTCTTCGTCCCACCTGGGATCTGACTTGGCTTCCCTATCTTCAATGTCCCGCGGCACAATTAGCGGTGCATCATAGGCCTGATTGTTGTCGCTAGAAGATGTTGCCTCTCTGTTTGCTGCTTCAGTTGCAGCCTCTCTGTCAGCTGCTTCAGATGTAGCCATTTACTTTGCATATGCAGCTTCAAACTCATCTATGCTGCATTTTCTACAAAGGGCTCCCCTAAGCTTGTCTTCCCTCTTGCAAATAGGGAAAAACACGAGGTAACATAGAAAAAATGGACCTTCTCGTACAGCTGGTAGGTCAGGTGAGCATCTATGGCTGCATACTTCAGGTTTATATCAGACAACGGCCACTCATCCTGGAAATCGTGCCTATCCGTATGGAAATCTGCCTTCATTCTGTCGTATGACTCATCGAGGATTCTAGTTGCGAGTGATGCCATTCCATCCTTCGTCGAGCCCCCTAGGATCTTGACAAGACTCTGAATATCGATCCAGTTGTGCGCAAGAATTGTAATTCCCTCTTGATGAAATTTCAAAAAATTAGTTGTATTGTCGATAGTGTAGAAAACAATTCCCTTTTTCTACAAGGAACTGGTGCAGCACCGAACAATTCCTGTCAGTCCTGAAAGTATGTAGTTTGTCATCACCAAAATTTGTAACTACAAATATTTTGTCAATGCAAGATCATCATCTGAATATAATTTTAAAAAGTTTAGTAAATGCAAGATCAAGACTCTCAACATTGTCTTGTCATAATTTATTTGGTCCTAAATAAAATCCAGTAGTTGCAAGATGAGCAAATGGATAAAGAACTAGAGGAGAAAACCCTAAAAGCAGTTAACTACAGAGAGCAGATCTACAAACCGAGAGAAGTGGTAGATGAGGACGTGTTTCCTCATGGCCAGTTGAACGAGGGAAACTTCACTCCCTTCATATGGGTCCTCCAGGGTGTACTCGAGGTCCAATCCCACAAACTTGTCCTTGTCTTTCTCAAGCCAACCCTCGTACATCCTCAGGACTCGCACCACTGTCTCCTCCTCATTGGTGTAGACGACGTCTATCTTCTTATTGTCATGGGTAGTGAAGCTTGTCTCTAGAGTGCGACGACCTTCCATGGCAGCGAGAAGACGGGAAGAAGATAGATGACAGGAAGAAAAAGAGTGGTTTCTACCTATGCAGGGGAACGGTGGTACCGTCAATGCGCTTTTAAGCTAGTGGTTAACGACGGGGACAGAAGTCCAAAGGAGAGACGCGTGGCGATGGCCGTTCTAGCTTCTGAGTAAACAAAAAATAATTATAACGACAATATATGTGCCCTGTTTTGTCACGTCAATACAATGGGCCGGTCGTGTTGTCCTATCCACTGTGCCAGCGTTGCAAGCCTACGTGATAGCCAGCAGACCTAAGCGACGGGAGCGACATAACGGTGAGAACTGACATGGGGGGCGAACTTGACGGCCGTTAGCCTGATATTTTGTATTGAAACGTAAAGTTGAATTCTTGCCAAAAAAGACCCTCTGAGTATTTGGCACACCAACTATAGTCACCGTGAATGATTACAGGCAACTTGGGTACCGCGTTGCTTGGGAGCCCCAACTTTCGGGCCGCAAAATGATATTCCTGTTGTGGGCCCCCTGTGGCCCTTCTCCACTCCTCCTTCTGGCCTCCTCGTCTTCTGGAAAAATAGGAATTTTCGTATATTTTCTGGGATTTTCTGATCTTCGCCAAAATTGCATCTGGATAGTGCTTTTTCTATCAGAATCTTGACTCCAGTGGTTCATCCTCCAAAAGTCATCAGTCATGCAAAAATATATGAAATAACATAAGTATCATCTCTTAATATGAAATATATCAATGAATAACAGTAAATTATGATATAGAATAGTGATGCAAAATGGACGTATCAACTCCCCCCAAGCTTAGACCTCGCTTGTCCCCAAGCGAAAACTGAGCTCAATAAACATAACCACGGGTTTATGGAGTGAAGTGTCGATAAAGAGAATACAAACAAGAAGCATCAAATTCATTAATACACAAATCATAATATAAAACAACTCACTATTATATTACTTAACTTGCAGTGAGTAAGGGAAACACAGTCAAGATACACCAAGTAAATCATAATTGGTAATGGCAAACTTTGCTCTTGGCCAGAGTAATATTCAACGGTTAACAAGTTGCAGGAGTCAAACATAATGGGGTTTTCAATGATAGCTTTCAAAGTAATATTCACTAAGATAAGAGCAGTGTGCAAAACAAGGAACATAAGAAACATGATTGAATAAATCATCATATGGATAATTGAATCACAACAACTCAAATACTTGCTTAAGATAGAAAGGAATATGCTTACTGACTCAACTGAAAAGTAAAAGATAGGCCCTTCGCAGAGGGAAGCAGGGATTTCAAGTTTCATAAAGAGCTTCCAAAAATTATGGAACTTACTAGCTTTCAGCTCTTATTGCCCCTATCATAAGCATCTTGAGGTGATTAAGGTTAAAGTGACACAAATATGAGGATATGCTCGACAAGTTATAAGTTGAAAACCTCATGCCCCTTGCTTACGAGTATCGAACCTCATGCTACTCAACTTTAGTCACAAGTAAGTTCTTATCATTGTAAGTACATGTGTATCATAGAGAACTGCCAACGGGGTACCCCTTGCCCCATGACACTAGAGCTATCCCATATCAAAATGACTAGGCAATAGACAGTGAGCATCTCAGCGATATTTTTATTTGCTATTTGCATAGGTTTTTATTGAAGATGCTTCATAGAATGCCACTATGGTTATGCTGCAAGTTTCCACCATGATTAGGCATGGCTTAGGCTAGCCGCCCAAGCATTTCTCTAACACACATACAAACTCCATGAGCTTACAAGCTCCCCTTTTATTTCACACTGTCGTGATCCATAAACAAAAGAACATGATATCAACTTATAAAGTGTTCCCCATGGTAACATGGTTCTGCTAATTCACAACTTATAAAGTGCAAGCATATACGCAACATAGATGGACACAATGGTTCAAGTTTATTAAGTGCAAGAAAGTAAAGTGTGCCATCAAGTTTGTGAGAGCTTTAATCACTAATTTTCACATAACAAGTTTAATTTGGAAGGTAGATAAAAGCATGAATATACTTGAAATAGCAATAATGCTAATAGGTAGGTATGGTGGACACAAATGGCATAGGTTTTGGTTTAAGGATTGGATGCACGAGAAGCATTCTCTCTCAGTACAGGTTTTTGGCTACCAAGGCTGGGTAGCAAGCAATAAGAGTTGAAGGAAACAAACAAACATACAAGTGATAGAAACAATCATGCAATCTTCCTTGGAAGCACAAAAGATCTTAACTAGAGAATACTAAGCTTATGAGCCAAACAAGAAAGAAAGATGATGAAATTATGTTTCTAAAAGTACTTTTCTCTTTTCCATTCAATTCCCAAATAGTGTTGCTACCGACCAGAGCCAGGTTTGCCAAAACCAACTAAATTTACTTAATGATCCCAAACTGATACAAATACTAACAACAAGATCAATCATATAACAGAAATTGCAAACTAAAACAAGATGTGCAAAAAGTAAATGATAGAACTTCTCATTAATATTCCATAACATCAACTCACACCAAGGGATACATATATAACTAGCTAGAGGAGAGATACTTCCACAATGCAAACCATCCTATATGATAACTTCTCTATCCATGATATGACTCTACTAAAAAGGTAAAAAGATGAAAGATAATGATATGATACCGCGGCACTCCCCCAAGCTTGGAACAAACCAAGGGGATGCCAAAACCTGATGATGAATTACTCCTTCGTTTGTGGTGATATTGTGATCATGATCGGAGTGAGGAAATCTTCCAGGATCTTGCGAAGCTTGTTATTCTCCTTTTGAAGTATACCCACCTTTCTCCTCAGGACTCGGTACTTATCACAAAACTCATCAGTGGCTCGTAAAGCTTCCACTGCTGCAGGGCATGAACTGAGGTCTAGAACTGGAGGTATCAGCCCCTGTCCCCTCATGCCTGCTGACATGATCTTCACTTCCTCCTCGATGCTCCGATCCATGTGTTCGCGCCTAGCTATGATCCTTTCTTCTTCCACCCATCCCACAAGGGTCCTCTGCTCAAGATTGCGATGGAGCTCGCCCCGGCATCACAACTCATAGTCCTCTGAAGATGAATCCTGGAACAACATCTGAATAGAGTAGATCAAAATGAAAACAAGGTGAGAACACGATATACAGACCTCAGGGGATCCGGGGGATTATATATTACAAAGTATAACAACAAAAGGAAGGTAGTGGGAGAAAACGGGTCAGAGACGGGCACCAAAGTGGCCACACCTCCTGGTGGCGTGGCCAGGTGGGCCCACGCCACGGGGTGGTGTGAGCTACCCGGGCTCCATTTCCATCCCTCTTTCGACTCATTATCTTCCACGTTAGATAAAAACTGCAAAAATATAAATTGAAAGGTTTTTCGTGAACCTTTTCTTACCAGAACTGTTACCTATTCAAAAACAGACTCTACAGGTTTCTGAATTTGGTCTTTCATAATTTTTTCCGGAGTCACCACTTGAATAATATCAATATCTTCTTTGTAAGAATCTTCAAAAATATAGTGTTTGAGTCTTTTGACCATTCTTCGTCTCATTACATCATTTCTTCCAACCACTTGAAAATTTCTTTTATACAAAACTTCACATAATCTTTATTAGCAACATTAGTGAATGCAAGATAATAAACCTTTAGGTCCAATTTCAACTGAAATCCATCAAAACATAAACTACTGTAGCAACTCCTTTCTAAATCCCAAAAAGAATTCAAAAAGGAAATCGATTTAAGAGGCAAATGCAAAAATGGCAGAAATCTATCAAAACAAACCAGCAGGTAAAGATGATTTTTTTTGAAAATCTTCTGTTGCTCACATAAAAATGTGCAAAACTAACGAAAGTTAAGTAAAAACCTGGGGCATGCACACAAAAAATTATAGATTAGAACAACGTTCTGGGATTTTTCATGATTTTTTACAGTGAAGCACAAGAATCTGTTTTGGGACAGCAACTTCCCTAATTCTTACTTATCTCCCATTAGAGGCTAATCTTGACACAAAAACCAAACAAAAAAATATAAGGAGAGGTTATTACAAAAGCAATAACTTCCAAGACTCGAATGAACAAAAATAAACTGAAAGCAAAAATATAATGGGTTGTCTCCCAAAAAACTCTTTCTTTATAGCCATTAAGATAGGCATGATAGTTTCAATGATGCTCACATAAGAATATGAATTGAAGTAAAAGAGAGCATCAAGAAGAAAATATAAACATATTTAAGTCTAACCCACTTCCTATGTAAGGGAATTTTGTAAGAAAATAAATTATTGAAACCAGAGGCTACTAGCATAGGAAGGCAAAACAAGTGCAACATAAAGACTTTTAGCATATAGCGAGGAAACTTAATATTATTGAGATACATAAAAACATTTTTGCCTCTCTCATAATAACTTTTAGCATCATGAATAAATTTAACAATATAACCATCACATGACCCATAGTAGCAATGATCACTTATTCTAACAGAAAACACAGGGACACTAGCTTGCCTAGCACTACTAGGATGTGAAACAATATTAGAAGTATCCTTAAAAAAGATATTGTGCCCATCTTCTACATTTTTAGAGACAAAGTCTTTCACATTTGCTACTGCAGGTTCAATATCTATTTGTTTATCAGGTTCTACAGCTTTCTTTGTACTTTCATTAACCATACTAGTTATCATAGAATGCTCCTTTGCCTTAACAGGGAAAGGTATTTTCTCGATGTAAGGTTCAGGTAAAATATGATCAACAACATAAACTTCAGTATTTCTAGCAGGAACACAATTAACAATATCTTTATATGTCTCATGATACTTGTTCCATTTCTTTTTAGGAATTTCAATATAAGAGGCAAAGGCCTTAAAACAATTTGCAATACTTTGAGAATCAAGACCATAAGCAACACTAATATTATGAAAGTCATCAGTTCCCATAAAAAATTTAATGCATCCATAATTATAATTTATACCTGACATTCTTCCTTTATCATTCTCCCATGCTTCAGCATTGTCTTGAATACGGTCTAAAAGATCCCATTTAGCTTCTTCTTCCATACTTGTAAATGATCCAGCACAAGAGGCATCCAGTAAATCCTTATCATGAAGAGAAAGCCTTGCACAAAAGTTATTGATAATAATATTATTATGGAGCTCATGAATAGGACATTTGAGCATTAGTAACTTCAATCTCCCCCAAGCTTGAGTTGTACTCTCTCCATCATGAGGCCAAAAGTTATATATTTGATTCGATCTTTATGAATCTCACTAGGAGGATAAAATTTGGAATAAAAGAGAGGTACAATTTCCTCCCATTCAAGAGATTTGTCATTCTTCAGCAGCTTATACCGTTCCTCAGCTCTGCCTTTCAATGATAACGAGAATAACTTCTTCTTAACTTGATCTGTTGTAATACCTACACACTTGAACAACCCGCATAATTCATGTATAAAGAGCAAATGATCACCAGGATGGACAGTTCCATCTCCAAAATAGTAGTTATCCATAACACGATCAACAATTTTTGTAGGTATTTTAAAAGGATCAAGTTTAGTGGGTGGTGGTTCATCTACTACCTTAGCAGTGGTAGTAGCATTACAAAATAAGAAACTAAGTGAACTATCCATATTGAGAATAAAGTAACAAACAGAAATAAACAATACTCATAATAGAAGTTTCCTTTACCAGTTCCACTTTTCAATAGTGCTTCACTCCCCGACAATGGTGCCAGAAAATAGTCTTGATGACCCACAAGTATAGGGGGTGTATCGCAGTATTTTCAATAAGTAAGAGTGTCGAGCCCAATGAGGAGCAGAATGTGTTGACAAGTGGCTTGGATCAGGAATTCTCTGTAAATACTTAGCAAACGGATTTTTAGGGGTTTTTGATAATGCAGATAAATAAAGTGCGAGCAAATAAAAGACAATAATAATAATTGCAGCAAGTGGCACAATCCTTTCTTTAGCAAAGGACAAGCTGGTTGTATTACTTAAGATGACCAAATGTTCTCAAGGACACATGGGAATATTGTCAAGTGCTTTCGCTTCATATAGTTGATTAATATTCTTTGGTTGGATAAGTGTTGTGTGGGTGAACCTATGCTAATGTACTGACCTTCCAAGGACCAATACATACTTGTGATTATACCCCTTGCAAGGATCCGCAACTACAAGAAAGTAATTAATATAAAAAGCCTAACCACAGCCTTAAACTTTGAGATCCTACACTCCCTTATGCAAAGGTTTCCTAACGGGGGTTCAGGTTTCTGTCACTCCGGCAACCCCACGATTAGTAGCCAAATACATAATGCATTCCCCTATGCCCATAAAGGTGAAGTATCATGTAGTCGACGTTCAAATGACACCACTAGAAGAATAACGCCACGACTTAAATATCAAACTATTGAATTTTTCTCAACACAATTCCACTACTAACAACATGACTTCTCCCATGTCCTCAAGAACTAAACGAACTACTCACGAGACATCATATAGATCAAGATTAGAGATGAAATAATGATAAGTAACAATCCGAACATGAACAATAATTTAATGGTTCCACTCAATAGCATCAACTACAACAAGTAATCAACACCGGGAAAGTTTCCCCTAAGAACTATGCAAGATTCAACCCAATTATTATAGCGGTATGGAGTGGTGATGATGTTGCTGATGGAGATGATGGTGGAGATGATGATGATGATTCCGATAAAGTCTAGCTTGATGATGGTATTGATGACCACAATCTCCCCTCTCCGAGAAGGAATTTCCCCGACAGATTTTTGCCTGCCGGGGAGCTCTTTCTCTCTTTGTAGTTTCCGCCCCGTAGAGGCGGCGGAACCTTTCTGTGGTTGCTCCCCAAGTCCTAGGGTTTCGAGTGGATTATATACGCCAAAGGGCAATGCTAGAGGTGGGCCAGGGTGGCCAAACCACCTGGTGGCATGGCTAGGGTGGCCCGCGCTAGGGGGTAGTGTGGGCCCCCTGTGGCCCATCTCCACTCCTCCTTCTGGCCTCCTTCGTCTTCTGGAAAATAGGAATTTCCGTATATTTTCTGGGATTTTCTGATCTTTGCCAAAATTGCATCTTGATAGTGTTTTTTCCATCAGAATCCTGACTCTAGTGTTTCATCCTCCAAAAGTCATCATCATTTAAAAATAGATGAAATAACATAAATATCATCTCTTAATATGAAATATATCAATGACTAATAGTAAATTATGATATAGAATAGTGATGCAAAATGGATGTATCAAAGTACACCAGCTGCGGCTCTATAGGACACATCGGGAGCACGTGCGGACGTAAATCAACCTAGCTCGCTCTGAAAAATGAATATCTCTCTCCTTCCATATGTTTGCGATTAGCGACCTAGCCTTCTTTCGCTTTTTCAGTTTGATGTACGTTTCAAATTGCACTTTTCCTTTGCGAGAAATAATAATTGAACACCATATCGTGGTCCCCCTCACCCGCATGCTTTTGTACCCATGCTTTTGTTACTGATGTGTGTTGTCTTGCCGTGCTACACAGCTGTTCCTGAATTTAAATTTTTGAACATACCACGGTTGCTGTTATATGGTGGAGTGTGTGCCTCTTCTTCTTGAACTCTCTCTCTCTCTGTTCATCCCCAAATTCTCTCCTCTCAACTGTCTCCTTCTCTACCTTACACTTGTTATCTTCTATTTTTGCTTCAGCTATTTTTCCATGGCCCAAACTAGCCATGGCTAGCGTGGTAAAGGGAAATGTGACCTTCGAGATTTTCCAGCTGTTACCCCTGTTTCTTCTGAATCAGCTGTTTCTTTTGATCCTTCTCCTAAAGTTTTGCAGTTCAACTCCTTGGTTTCTCGATTCAGTGATATCCAGAAACAACTCGTTTGTGATTGTGGGTTCGTTTTTTTTGCCGATGGTATTAGTGTTTTGCGTTTTGATAAGACCTTCAGTATTTGGCTAGTGTCTAGAGTAGATACTATACATCGGTGTATGAAAATCAATGCTGATGTTCGTTTACCATTGTTTCCTGAATATGTTGGCGATGTGTTTGGCTTCCCATGTACTGGTAGTGAGATCTGGGATTCAACTCTCGATAAGTCTTCACCCACTTTTGATCGCGTCTCTAGGACTATAGGTTTGCTTGGCGAAGGCGACACTCCTAGCTTGGCAGCTTATCGTGTCCTCTAATCTTTTGTTGATCTTCCACTTGACGATCTCGTTGATCCTTCTACTTTCAAGACTACATTCGTCATCTACCTTATAGGGATTCTTCTGGACAATGATTCTCCAGGGCGCCATGACTCTACGTACTTCTGGCCTGCCTTAGATAGCAATCGTGATTTGTTTTCTTTGAAATGGTCCTCTTGTTTCCTTGAGGCCGTTATGTCTACTTTCTCTGACGTCAGACGTAGTGCGACGTTGAAGGATACTGTTTATGTCCCGGCAGGTGTTGCACTATTTCTACAGGTAAGCTTGTATTTTTTCTTCTAAAAATACATTTATTATTTTTAGATTTTCACATGGCGTTTGTAATGCCTCCAGATCTTCTACTTTGATAGCGTCGACTATGGTGATATTTTCCCAAGCCCACTAGTTCGTCCTAGGGTTTCTATGTACAACGCATCCATTATTTCTACGTTAATAATGGCTGATACTGTTCGCCTAAGGGGAGTCGTGCCCTGTAGGATTTTTGGCAAAGGGAAGGTTAGTTAAAGAACAAACCATCTCTTTTTTATTTTTGTGTTGTATGTGCATTGTTTTTTATAGTGTTGCTTACATGTGAACAACCGTTTTACATGCAGCCTCGATATGCTGAACGGGTTGTGTTCAGTAAGTGGGAGTGGTGTGTAAGAGAAGTTAGAGTGGCTGAATCTGATTCAGCAAACAACAGTTCTCCCTTCGTTCCTACTGAGTTGCATTGTGATCCTTCAATAAAGCCTCTTGATATTGCTCAAAATTTGGGTGTCGAAGGCCCTCCTGAAACCTAGCATGCTCCTCCAAAAACTGAACCCGTTGTTCCTATACCAGATCCCATTATATCAGAGCCCATTATCAGATCCCGATTATGTTAGAGCCCATTAGTGTTGTCTCACTATCCGAGCCTGTTAAGCCATATTCTGTCCTTGTTACGGACTCTTGTGTCTCTATGTCTGACCCTTGTGCCCTGTTGTTTATCCCCGTCGACTCTGCTTCTCCTTGTACTCCTGATTATTGTGTGTCCAATACTAATGCTGCAGTGCATGTCGCTTTCAATGGGAAGCAGGCCGATCATGGATCGTCTAGTTTAAAGGTTTGTTGGCTGCTCCTATCCCTTATTTATTTATTTATTATATTGTTTACTTGCTTCCCTTTTTTTCGTGTTGGTCTTTTCATTTTCTATTTTTTGCATGCAGGTTCTTGTGTTGTTAGATGCTAAAAAACATCATGCCCGTTGTATGAAAATTCTAACTTAGGCCCGGTTTCAAATCGAGAATGAAACTAAAATTCTGATTCAAGCTACAAGTGGTGGCTTTGTGCCTGATCATCTACCACTCGCTGATATATCCGTTATCCATTCGGTGGTGCCTCCCGCTGGGCTTTGCACTCCTAATAAAAAATCTGCTCCAAGCCAGCGTGGTAAGGAAAGATAAATAAAAAATCTTCTCTATTTTTTTTAGTTTTATTTAAGAGTTTTTTGTGTGAAGGTAGTGATTCCCTGAGATCGGCTTCAAGTTACACCCCAGGTAGCTCTGTTGGGTTTTCCCCTGTCGGTCCTTATCTATTAGATATCCGTGATGATTTGCCACGTATTTCATCAACCGCATCCGTCTTGGCGAAACGTGCAATAGACTCCATCGACTTGAACGAGCAAGCCTCTGTCGTGGAGAATACCCCGTCTCCCCCTAAGAAGCCTAGGCAAGTTCGTGTCAAATTTTGTGATACACCGAGGGATCTTGGTTTTGAAAACATGTTGCAAGCTCGTATTGATGCTGACGAATATTATCGGTGGGCAACTAGCGGGTGTGCGAGCAATGACGTCGGACATGGCTTCTAGCTTTGTTTAATTTGATTTCCCTAGTAATATTGGTTTGTTTGCTAACTATTTGCTTTTAGTTTTAACGCAGGGTTTGGGTTTATCAAGATGTGCCGAGTATGATTGAGCTATCCGGTAAAACTATAGTTGAGCAGTTTGCCCATATGGTGAACTTTGCTATTTTGATTGATTGTTTGTTCAGGGTATTCACCCAGATCGATTCTAGTTTTATGGTGTGGGTGCTACCGTCGTTTGGAGGAATTTTATGTCAACGCTTTTTGCGGTCGGTGAAAAACTAAAGTTTGTATTTACTTCAATAAAAAGATACTTTTTAATTCATCATTTTTTGCTAATCTTGTTTTTTAAGTTTTGCAGCAAACCGTTCTTTCCGATGAGAACTACATGCAAAACCAGGATTTCCTTGATATTTTTGTTGCTTCTCATATTTCGTATGATGTTAGCCGTTGTCAGATGGTAATAAATCATAAAATTGTTTTCCTATGCAGAATTGTTTTCATCTTTTTATCTCTATACATGTTTTATGATAACTGTATTTTATGTTTTTGGTTTGCAGTTTATTTGTGCTGCTAAGGTTGGTGTCAATCAGACTACTTTTGCGTGGGACGTGAAGTGCATGCAAGCTATATATGGTGTTCCTTCTCCTTCGTGTACTGACTGATCCTTGGGGTGCCCACAAGAAAATATCAGATGTGTTGCTCGTGAAGATTCAGCAGTGTTCAACAGCTCTTTTCGATGATTTGCGATTCGAAGTTGACTCATGGTGTCACTTATTCATCGACGCTGGTCAGCAGAGGGGGTTCCCTTCCAACTTCTCAGACATATAGTACAAAATTTAGATCTCCGTCACATGAAGGATTAATGTTTTGCCATTTAAAAAATTATTCAGTTTTGTCTCCTAGACTCTATTTTTTTGTTTTATTTTTTCCTATCAGGTGTGAGTCTAGTGTTCAAGCAGTCATCCTCTCTGCCATGTGGGGACAGTGTTAAACATGGTGGGACAGTGTTAAACATGGTGCTTTGAGTGTTCGGCCCACCGACCACGTGGCCCATAGGGCTACTTTGTTGTATACTCTGATGCATATCTCGGACAATCGTGGCCGTACTCCGCGGCAGTTTGTCCAATACATCGATGATTGAGTAGCTCATTTTGTTTTTATTTTCCGGTCAGCAGTCCGCATGCAATATATCATTGCGCTATGTAATAAAACAGAGCAAACATTGTTTGTTTTAATATTGAAACGGTGTCAACATGATTGTTTTTTTTCGCTACTCTGCATTTTTTGCGGGGGAAGACACCGATTAGTACATGCGATAACGTCAGAAAGCTAAGACCTCCTCATTTTGATCTGATATGCGTTTCGTCTTGTACCATCACCTTTTGGTCGTGTGCATTGCTAAACCTAATATGCCCACTAACCCGTAACACAACATCCACTTGCTGTTCTCTACATGATCCCCGTAGTACAGGAATGGATCCCCGTAGTACATGATCCCCGTAACACAACATCCACAACATCCTAGCGCTATCAGGACATGGATCATGGCCGCAATGCTTGTACTCCTTCTGCGATCTTCCTCTTGCATGGTTGGCTCGCAAGCTTGCAATACGTACCACATCTGAAGGCACGCCGATCAGAAGACAATAGCTAAGAATGCTAGATCTGCCACCCCTTCTCCTGTTGTCCTGCATAGTATTATGCCCGTAGCCACGAGCATAGTTGACCCCGCAGTTGCCTTCCCGTGCCCCATGATACCTGCGCAGATTTCAAATTTAAAAAAATCTAATTAGATTTACCCATATTTGTGGCTGCATGACGTTTTTTGGGTATAGGAAAAGATGCAATAGTTTTACTTCTCTATTCCTCTTTCTGCTGTTTCCTCGTTCTAAGCTGGTATGTGTGTGCTGTGAGGAAACAAACGTGCGGGGGAGGGGGGCGGTCACGTGACGGCAGTGCGCTCAATGGAAGCTTGTTGTTTGCAAGTATAAAAATCCAACGAGAAAAATGGTACAACTGCTTTTGTTATAGCGTGTAGTGTACATCGCTAGGATTTTCTGACTTCGCTTTGGTGCAGTGTACTATACATCACTATGACGCGTCAGCTCACCCTTGTATTTCCAATCGTTCCACCTACGTCGCTAGCTTTCGGTAGCTTTTCTCTGCCACTTCGTGCTGTGCCTTGTCACACAAATAATATGTGTTCTTTTATTTTTCTGCCTCCCTCTTTTTCTTAACTATGAACCGTCTGGGAAAGCACAAAACAGCGAGCCTCCCTCTGCCCCTTCCCACACCCACCATCTTCTTGCTCTCCTCCTTTTGCTCTCCTGTCCACCCAACGTAGCCTCTCTGCATGGAGCATCCTCCTTCGTTCATTGCTCCGCTTAGCACTGCTACCGAGTGGCTGCACCGTCCTGCACGGCACATGGTGCTTCTCGTGAAGGTCCCGATCTTAATTTGTCTGGCCGGAGCAGCACTTCGAGTCATAACTTTACTCTTATGCCTTTAACCATGAAGATTATTGAAGGGTGTCTGATTGTTGAACGGCAACAAAGTTTGGTTATCAATAATACTATTATATCTACGGTGAGAGCTAAGTTCTTCGTGCATTACCACCTTCTTTCATTACCACCATTTTTCAGTTTTTTGTTTTGATTTATTCTTTTAGGTTCATCTTGTTGGCCGTTTTACGGATCAAGTTATCACCGAGGAGAAGGCTTCATTTATGTTGGACAATGGCACTAGCAAGATGCGTGGGTCTATATGGTTTGAGTTTATTTTCCTTCATATTGCCCTTTTAGAATAATGCTATGATCCTAGCATAATAAATCCTGCTTGGTCTTCCTCTTTTTAGGTTCGGTGGAGACTCTGTTCTAATTAATCAGTTCTCGGCTATCCAGTTAGTCTTATTTTTTCTCTTGCAAAACCTTTTTTAGTGCGTGCATCCGTCTCTAACCCCTCTTCTTTGAAAATCCAGCGTTGGTGAATACCATACATTACTTGGACGTTTGTCTTTTAAAGTTGTTCCTCCTGAGTTGACCACCTGTTCTTGCAGACAAGTTTTTTTTGTTGATTTTCGTTAGCTTGCCTTCTCTTGTTTGATCTTTTGCACGTTACGTTATTAAAAAATCTACGTTTTTGCAGGAAAGTCCACGATTTTAATGAAATCACTCATCACTTTCTGGCTGTCATCAGCACGTACATAAATTTAGTGCGCATTGATGAGATATTTCCTTTTTTTTAATTTTTGTTGTCGTCTAACTTGATTTCCTTTCCTTCACACACCATCTTATTAGCTCATATATTCTATTAGCTGATGCTTTTACATGAATTATAATTGTCGATCAGGGAACCGCTCGCGTCGCTCCCCTTGTTGATGGTAGTATTCGAAACGATGCACTTGTGGCGTCGCCTCAGCCAGTTCCTATCGATATGTCCGCTAGCTCCGCTACAACACTTATCAACAACAGTGCCATTTCTTCTTTTTCAAAAGCTCCTGGTTCCACTTTGGTAATAGATTTTGTTTTTGTCTTAATTCTATTATTGCCTTTTGTGCATTTTTCATACGTGTTAGTGTGATAACTTTTTATTTACTACAAAAAAACGCTGCAGCCTCCATCTATCGGCACTCCTATTTCTCGCGCGTTGACACCATGCGTCGCCTGTCTGAAAGGTTTGTAATTTGTCAATTATAATGAAAAATGGTGAATTAAATTATTCATAATTGCTGCGTGACTTGTACTTTTTTTTCAAATACTACAGTGTTGTTTCTATCGGTACACACATAAACGAGATAAGTGGACTCCCAGATGTTATTCGGTATGTGCCGGATGTGGTGCAATCCACTCACTTTTTCTTACTTATCAAAACCTTAACATCAATAGAAGTCGGTATCTCTGAACAAATATTTTACTCGTGCAGACCCTTCCTGATGGACCTTGCTAGCATCGGAGAGGTTTACATGACGGTCTATGCAGACCACTTCATGGAGACTTGATATGGAAAAAAATCGCCATTACGGTTTTAGTATCGTACACTCGGTTGATGTTGTACTTGACTTGTTGGGTTCCTCTGTGTTACATATTTATGTGTTATTTGTTCACTTCAGTGCGGGTGCACCAAGTGTTGTCCTTAACTTGGTGGTAACGGTTATTTTATACGGACATGCTTTCAATAATTGTTGTGCGTGCTTGTCTTCATGTTTGTATTTTTCATAGAAATGCATTATGTATTTGGCATCATGTGTCTTGCTGCTTGAAAAAGGTGTAAAGCATGTCTCACACTTGCTCCACCCGCTAATGTAAACCGTCATCGGCTCAAACACTCTTATTGCACCCTTACCCTTGTACAACCAGTTGCGCCATTGTTAGTGTTGTCTCACTATCCGTGCCCATTATCAGAGCCCATTATCAGATCCCATTATGTCAGAGCCCATTAGTGTTGTCTCACTATCCGAGCCTGTTAAGCCATCTTCTGCCCTCGTTACGGACTCTTGTGTCTCTATGTCTGACCCTTGTGCCCTGTTGTCTATCCCCGTCGACCCTGCTTCTCCTTATACTCCTGATTATTGTGTGTCCAATACTAATGCTGCACTGCATGTCGCTTCCAATGGGAAGCAGGCCGATCATGGATCGTCTAGTTTAAAGGTTTGTTGGCTGCTCCTGCCCCTTATTTATTTATTATATTGTTTACTTGTTTCCCTTTTTTCGTGTTGGTCTTTTCATTTTCTATTTTTGCGTGCAGGTTCATGTGTTGTTAGCTGCTAAAAAACATCATGCCCGTTGTATGAAAATTCTAACTCAGGCCCGGTTTCAAATCGAGAATGAAACTAAAATTCTGATTCAAACTATAAGTGGTGGCTTTGTGCCTGATCGTCTACCACTCGCTGATATATCCGTTATCCATTCGGTGGTGCCTCCCACTAGGCTTTGCACTCCTAATAAAGAATCTGCTCCAAGTCAGCTTGGTAAGGAAAGATAAATAAAGAATCTACTCTAAAAATTTTTAGTTTTATTTAAGAGTTTGTTTGTGTGCAGGTACTGATTCCCTGAGATTGGCTTCAAGTTACACCCCGGGTAGCTCTGTTGGATTTTCCCCTGTCGGTCCTTATCCGTTAGATATCCGTGATGATTCGCCACGTCTTTCGTTAACCGCATTCTTCTTGGCGAAACGTGCAATAGACTCCATCGACTTGAACGAGCAAGCCTCTGTCGTGGAGAATACCCCGTATCCCCCTAAGAAGCCTAGGCAAGTTCGTGTAAAATTTTGCGATACACCGAGGGATCTTGGTTTTGACAACATGTTGCACGCTCGTATTGAGCGTCCCACATCTACCGTTACTATCGTGTCGTTCAAAAGTTGACCTTGAAATTTATTAATGGGCTCGGCCCCTACACATGCCTTGTTAGAGCGTCCCACGCTGCCTTGGTCCCGTACACTCGCTGCAAATCTGTTCGTCTGTGACAAGCACCCCGGCGAGGGACTTGATACATCCATAACGTATCTATAATTTTTGATGGTTTTATGCTAATAATATGCTTTTGATACTCCTTTTTATATAAAGTTTATGATTTATTTGGACTAACCTACTAATAATTGTAAAAGTGTACAATGTTCTTATTTACACTTTGATGTGTAGGAATTACCAAGAATACAAGGAAAAACCTTGTTGGAGTCAAATTGGAATTTTTCAGAAATCTGTCTCAGAACTTTTTTTGAAGATGGTCACGTTTCGGATCAAAGACGGCGTCAAACGGAAAACTCTTCAACTACAAAGTTATTGGAAATTTCGCGACAAACGTTCTGGACATATAATTTAGCTGATTTCGAGTCCAGATGGGCCCGTTAGGCCCGATTTACTGCAGCCAAAGATGGGGTGACGGGAATCCGAGAAGCTATATAAAGGGAGGAAACCTAATTCGTGGGAGACACCTCCACCCACGAATTTGCAGCCACCAAAGCCACGTTTTTGCCTCCCCATGGATCCCATCTCCATGGGGAAGGGCTCCCAAGAAGCCATGAAGGAAGGGTGCTAAGGGGCGGTGCTCCCCTGTGATACCGGCGGTGGGGAAGGAGTCCTCTGCGCCGCCGCCGGCGCTGCCGCCTCTTCACCATCTTCACCGCCATCTCCATCGACTCCACCGCCATCTCCATTGTCGTTTGCTGACTCCCATGATGAGGAGGGAGTATTTCTCTCTCGATGCTAAGGGTTCTACCGGTAGCTATGTGTTCATCTCTCTCTCTCTATGCGTGATCTTATGAGATCATGAGCTTTATAATCAAGTAGATCTACTTTGCTACTCAAGTACTTTAATAGATCTTTGCTCTCCCTATGTGTGTGAAAGTGACAGCGTGCACACCATGGTGGCACTTAAACTAGAGATTACAAATACTTGTTATGAGTTATATTTGGAGTTGGATGTTTCTATAAAATTGTGATGTTTGTTGGAATCATCTAGAGCTCAAGGTGACAGTATGGGAATACCTAGATGGGGAAAGCGGACTTTGAGGAGTGTTGTTATAGACCTACCATGGATTAGAGTGTCCAACGGGAGAGTAGTTCAGAGTAGTATCATAAAGAGAAGATATTTATATGAGAGCGTTCACTAGTGAAAGTATGATCCCTAGGCCTTGTTTCTAAACATTGAAACCCCGTTTGCAACTAGATTTTTTACATGTTTGCTTGCTTCCATCTTTTTGCCTTTAGTCTTTGATACATTGCAAATGTATCTATAATTTTTGATGTTCTATGCTTAGTTTTATCCACTTTCTTGTGTTTTGTTCCAACTTTGGAGTACTTTTCATATGATTTCTTGGGCTTACCTATTAACAAGAGCCACAGTGCCAGCTGCCTGTTTTCTGCTGTTTTTGGTTCCAGGAAAGTCAAAAAATAAATATTCTCGGAATTGGACGGGACAAAAGCCAAAGTGCCTATTTTTCCGGAAGGGATCAAGTGCCAGAATACGAGACGGAGAAAGGCCAGGGAGCCACCACACCACCTGGCCACGCGGCCAGGCCTGGCCTGCGAGGGGGTGGTGTGGCCGCTCACGGCACCCCCTCGGCCTCTCCTTCCGCCTATATATTGCCCTCGGGATAAAAACCCTAAGTACCCGATCAAAAATCCACGAAAGAGTCTGTAGCCGCCGTCATCTTCATCCCTAGATCGGGAGGGATCTGAAGCTCTTCCCGGCACCCTGCCGGAGAGGGGAATTCACTACGGAGAAAACAACAATCCTTTGTTCATAGAACAATCGTATTTTTTACTTTACACACAGTTCGTAAAGCAATAATCTGTTGCTTGCAACTTAATACTAGAGGGGGTTCGGATGATAACCTGAAGGTGGATTATTAATCATAGATGCAGTTGGATGGCGGTCTATGTATAATGTTGTAATACCCAATCAAGTCTCAAAGGAGTCAAGATGATTAGTATATGCATGTATTGCTTTCTCAGTGTTTGTCAATTGCCCCGCTGTAATTTGTTTACCCAGCATGTTATCTATCTTAAGGAGAGCCACCTCTAGTGAACTATGAATCTCGGTCCTTGTCTTTTACATACAATCTACAATATTTTACTGCTTTGTGTTTACTTTCTGCAAACTTTTACTTCTTTCCATTCGATACGTTTAATCCTTTGTTTTCCGCAAAACACGGTGAGATTGACAACCTCATCGCAAGTTGGGGACAAAGTTCTGTGGTTGTGTTGTGCAGGTCTCCACGTTGCTACTAGCACCGGTAGTGCGCCCTGCCAAAGCTCAGCTAGTAACACCTTTGGGGTTTTTCCTTGCTCCTACTGGTTCGATTAAACCTTGGTTTCATAACCGAGGGAAAACTTGCTGCTGTGCTCATCATACCTTCCTCTTGGGGTTCCCAACGAGCTCTACATCGAATGACGAACACATCAAAGACTTTTCTAGCGCCGTTGTCGGGGAGTCAAGGACATCTTCACAAGGGGAGTCCCTCATAACCAATCTATTTACTTTGTTGTTTTTGTTTTGCTTAGTTTTCTTTTTGCTTTGTTTGCTTGTTTTGTTATTCAAAAACACCAAAAAATTAGTTTTACTAGTTTGCTTTCTTTATCATCAAAAACACAAAAAAATTAAGTCTCCTTTAGTTTTCACCTCTTCCTTAGCTCACCATGTTGATCCCTACATTCACCTTGAAAGACCTTTCAATTGGTAGTGGTTCTATAATTGGGAAAGATAATATTGAAGAATTCTTTAATCATGTTAGCAAACATGTACTGAGGATAGATCCCTTGTAGAACTTGCTCCAAATTATGAGATTGCTGCAGCTTCTTTAATTCACATGTTAGAAGCTAGGTTTGTTAACCTCAACCCCTTAATGCAAGTAATGTTTCTTAAGCTTAAAGAAATTGAAGACCCTGAAAATAGGGATTTTATTCTAGAAACTTTGTTTAAGGAGTTCTATGATGTTGCCAAGGAAGCTAGAAAAGTTTTTGAATGTTTAAATATGCTAGGCTCATGTGTAGATGTTGTTGGTACACGAGAAAAGATGAACAAAACTGAACCTAATGGGGAGGAACCTAAGATACCAATACCCTTTAAACTAGTAGCAATACATGATGCCATAGAAAAGAATCTTGATTGGATTGTTCCTGCAAACCCTTTTGATGAGAATAGTGAACCCAAGAGCATTGAGAAAGGATCCTCTAGAACTTACTGGGATGATATACCATGCCATGTTGAAAATATTTCTGGTATTGATCTTAATGCTTCTTTATTTGAGAATACTTGATTCTTTCTTTGCTTCTTATGCCTAACTTAAAGGAGTTAAAGAAAAGTACTTATTGGGAGATAACCCAAAAGTTTTAGATGAGTCTTGTAAGTTATTACCTCTGTAATAACCGCTCCTTATCCTTTTTATTTGCTTTTTGTGCCAAGAGTAACCTCTAATAAGAGAGAAGTAATGATTGGGAACGTTGCTGTCCTGAAACAGATTTTTGTGCTTCACTGTAAAACTTCGTGAGAGAGCTCTGTATGTCGGATTGAGCTGTAATATTTTGTGCTTCTGCCCCAGGTTGTTATATAACTTTTGTTAGTTCAACACTTTTTGATTTGAGCAACAGAAGGTCTTCGAAAAAATTCTTCTTTATCTGCTGGTCTTTTTTGACAGATTTCTGCATTTGCTTCTTGTGGGTTCCTTCTTGAGTTCTTTTGGGGAATTTAGCTTTTTGAGGGAAGTGATACAGTAGCTAGTGTTATAATGGAAGTTTATTTGGTGTTAGAACTGAACCTTAAGACTTATTTATCTTAAGTGCACTAATGTTGCTAATGAGATTGTGTGAAGTTTTGTATGAAGGAAAAATTTCAGGTGTATGGAAGGAATGAGTAATGAGATGAAGGATGGACTAAAGCTCAAGCTTGGGGATGCCACGCGTGTCACCCCAAGAAATATCTAAGAAGTACAAGCGTCAAAGCTTGGGGATGCCCAAGGCATCCCCTTCGTCATCAATAAAAATTATAGGTTCCTTCCAAACGCTTCATTTTTATTGTTTCATGCACAGTTGTGTTGTTCTTGGAGCGTCTTCTTTTTCATTTTTGTTTTGGTTTTTCGTTTTCTTGGTTTGCTTAGTTTTCTGAATAAATTGGTTGTACCCCCTCTTTCATACTTTGGTTTGCAAATAGTTTGGTTTGGTTTGGAAAAGAGTGGGAAAGTTCATACTTATGTGGTAAAAAGAGCTCGTTTTTGACTGTGGCCTATGCTTTGTCATGCCATGCTTGATATTGTTTTGGCTTTATGCTTAGTATTCTTTGTTGTAGCATGACTTGTTATAAACAATTGAGATTGCTTAATGTGCCTTGGATGAATCATGCGTTGTTTTAGCATATTAAAGCATACTATAGTGGTATTCTCCTTTGATGTTTTATTTGGGTTGACTTGGCGCATGCTCACACCATGTTATGGCTATCCAAAGTCACCATAGCCTTTATGATCCTTTAGTTTTCAACTTTTAGTATCACTTTATGCTTTCATGAATGATGTTTTGTCGCTCTACATGATTATGGCCATTATTGCTCTCTTAGTTTGTCACTCCCAGTCTTTTGCTAGCCTCCACAACAAAGTATGAGTTCCACTCATGCATCAAACTCCCTAAACCAAGTTATTCCAAAGAGTCCACCATACCTACCTACTAGCTTATGCTATTCCAAGTATATTCGTGCTTTTTTTTACCTTCCACTTGTTATGAGAAAACTAGTGATTAAAGCTCTCACGAACTTGATGGCACACTTTACTTTTTGCCTCTAATAAACTTGAACCATTGGGTCCTTCTTCGTTGCGTATATGCTTGCGCTTTATAAGTTGAAATTAGCAAAACCATGTACCATGGGGAACGCTTTCAACATTGCACTTGTACTTTGTACCCCGTTGATATCATGTTCTTTTGCTTACGGATCCCGGCGGTGTGAAATAAAAGTGGAACTTGTAAGATCATGGAGTTTGTATGTGTGTTAGAGAAACGCCTGGGCCGCTAGCCTAAGCCATGCCTAACCATGGTGGAAACTTGCAGCATCACCATAATGAGCACTCTATGAAGCATCCTCAATAAAAACCTATGTAAATAGCAAATAAAAAGATCGCTGAGATGTTCATTGTCTGCTTGCCTTGTCATTTTGATTATGGGAAAGCTCCTGTATCATGTGCAAGGGGTACCCCGTTAGCGGTTCTTAATGATACACATATACTTACAATGACAAGAGCTTACTCGTGACTGAAGTTGAGTAGCATGAGGATCGGTCTTCGTAAGTAAGGGGCATGAGATTTCGGTTTATAACTTGTCAAGCATATCCTCTTAGCTGTGTCACTTTAACCTTAATCACCTTCAAGATGCTTATGATAGGGGCAATGAGAGCTGAAGACTACAAGTACCATAATTTCTGGAAGCTCTTTATGAGACTTGAATCCCTACTTCCTTTTACAAAAGGCCTTTCTTCCACCATTATATTGAGTCTCCACCTTCTATCTTTATGCACTTACTTTGAGAGCATAGTGGCCATTCTTAGTTCTATGTGCATTGTCCCAAGACTAGTTGATTGATGCATAACTTGATATTGCTTGTTTTAAACTATTGTATCTAGTCACTCTTATGAACTTTGAAGGTGTCCTGTGCATTTATATTTGCTACTCTATTGAGGGACAAGCTAAATACTATTATGCTATGTTTTCTTTATGTGAAACAAACAAATGTCTTGCAAAGCATGTTATTCATGAATCTTTTGTTTGTGCCTTTTCATGTTGTATCATAGTTTCTTTGCTTATTTCTAGAACTTTATCTTTCATGTTATGATTGAAGTACTATGATCCCAGCTTTGAATGTTTTGCAAATACTTTGATCAAGCCTTTGATGGTGCATGTCACCTCAAAAATTATTCTTTCTTTTTATCACTTACCTACTCAAGGACGAGCAGGAGTTAAGCTTGTGGATGTTGATACATTGCAAATGTATATATAATTTTTGATGTTCCATGCTTGGTTTTATCCACTTTCTTGTATTTTGTTACAACTTTGGAGTACTTTTCATATGATTTCTTGGACTAACCTATTAACAAGAGCCACAAGGCTACCTGTTTTCTGCTGTTTTTGGTTCCAGGAAAGTCAGAAAATGAATATTCTCGGAATTGGACGGGACAAAAGCCAAAGTGCCTATTTTTCCGGAAGGGATCAAGTGCCAGAATACGAGACGGAGAAAGGCCAGGGAGCCACCACACCACCTGGCCGTGCGGCCAGGCCTGGCCCACGCCAGGGGGTGGTGTGGCTGCTCCCGGCACCCCCTCGGCCTCTCCTTCTGCCTATATATTGCCCTCGGGACGAAAACCCTAAGTACCCGATCAAAAATCCACGAAAGAGTCTATAGTCGCCGTCATCTCCATCCCTAGATCGGGAGAGATCTGAAGCTCTTCCCGGCACCCTGCCGGAGAGGGGAATTCACCCTGGAGGCCTTCTTCATCACCATGCAAGCCTCCGGTGTGATGCGTGAGTAGTTCATCCTTGGACTATGGATCCATGTAGTAGCTAGATGGCTGGTTCTCCTCCTTTGTGCTTTCATGTTTAGATCTTGTGAGCTCCGTTCATGATCAAGATCATCTATTTGTAATTCATACATGTTGTGTTTGCGGGGATCCGATGGATATTGAGATGCTATTTCAGATTGATTATTGATTCTATCATGTCTTTGTTATTTTTGATGTTGCATGCTTTCCGTTGTTAGTAGCTATCTTGGCCAAGTAGATGCTAGCAACTCCAAGAGTTAGTAATTATGCTCGATAGTGGGTTCATGACTCTGATAATCTGGGGAAGTGACAGAAATCTCTAAGGTACTAGATGTGATGTTGCTACTAGGGAGAAAACAACAATCCTTTGTTCATAGAACAATCGTATTGTTTACTTTACACAGTTCAGAAGCAATAATCTGTTGCTTGCAACTTAATACTAGAGGGGGTTCGGATGATAACCTGAAGGTGGATTATTAGTCATAGATGCAGTTGGATGGCGGTCTATGTATAATGTTGTAATGCCCAATCAAGTCTCAAAGGAGTCAAGATGATTAGTATATGCATGTATTGCTTTCTCGGTGTTTGTCAATTGCCCCGCTGTAATTTGTTTACCCAGCATGTTATCTATCTTAAGGAGAGCCACCTCTGGTGAACTATGGATCCCGGTCCTTGTATTTTACATACAATCTACAATCTTTTACTGCTTTGTGTTTACTTTCTGCAAACTTTTACTTATTTCCATTCGATACGTTTAATCCTTTGTTTTCTGCAAAACACGGTGAGATTGACAACCTCATCGCAAGTTGGGGACAAAGTTCTGTGGTTGTGTTGTGCAGGTCTCCACGTTGCTACTAGCACCGGTAGTGCGCCCTGCCAAAGCTCATCTAGTAACACCTTTGGGGTGTTTCCTTGCTCCTACTGGTTCGATTAAACCTTGGTTTCATAATCGAGGGAAAACTTGCTGCTGTGCTCATCATACCTTCCTCTTGGGGTTCCCAATGAGCTCTACGTCGAACGACGAGCACATCAGTCTTTTCCTCCCGTCAAGCTATTCTGGCACCGTTGTCTTATATCCATACCACTTGTATTTCACTATCTCTTCGTCGAACTAGTGCACCTATACACCTGACAAGTGTATTGGGTGTGTTGGGGACACAAGAGACTTCTTGTATCTTGATTGCAGGGTTGCTTGAGAGGGGATACCTTTGACCAATTCCTCCCTAAGTTCGATAAACCTTGGGTGATCCACTTAAGGGAAAACTTGCTGCTGTTCTACAAACCTCTGCACTTGGAGGCCCACAACTGTCTACAAGAATAGAAGTGCGTAGACATCAAGCTATTTTCTGGCGCCGTTGCCGGGGAGGTAAGGTAAAAGGTAGTCACATCCTCCGGTGTGAGTGCTCGAAGTTATTCCCTTTAGATTCTGCAATTATATCTTTTTGTTTCTTGTTTTTATTTTCACTAGTTAGGCTTAATGGAAAACAATAACAAAATTAGAGTGCTTTATAGTATTTATCTTGAGTTAGGACATGAAGTGTTTGAAGAGAAAATTAAAAAACCTATGGAACTTTATTTGCATGCTAATAGCAATGTTGTTAGTATGAATTCTTTGGACACCATTATTGCTAATGCTATGGAAAAGTCTAAGCTTGGGGAAGCAAATGATATTTTTAGTTCCCCAGCTTTGGAAGATAGCTATTCTATTGCTTATGATGATACCAAACCTCCAATATATGATGATTACAATGATGAATATGATATTTTCAGTCCACCTACTATTGAGGAGAAAATTAATTATGATTACAATATGCCTCCTATATTTGATGACTATGGTGCTGAGAATAATAATGATAGCTATTTTGTTGAATTTGCTCCCACTATGATTAATAAGAATGACTATGCTTATAGGGGGAGTATTAATTCTTTTATGCATGTGGCTCATGATAAGAATGTTTTATGTAAAAGTTATATTGTTAATTTTATTCATGATGCTACTGAAAGTTATTATGCAAGAGGAAAACATGGTTTTATGTATCTCAATAATATTAAGTTTCCCCTCTTTATGTTGAAAGTCTTGAAGTTGCACTTGTTTTGCTTTACTATGCTTGTTGCTTTGTGCTTTCATGACTTGTTTCTTTACAAGATTCCTATGCATAGGAAGTGGTTAGACTTAAATGTGCTTTGAATTTGCTTCTTGATGCTCTCTTTTAATTCAATTCATATTTGTTATGTGAGCATCTTCTCAAACTATCATGCCTAACTTAAAGGAATTAACGAAAATTACTTATTGGGAGATAATCCAAAAGTTTTAGATGAGTCTTGGAAGTTATTACCTCTGTAATTACCTCTGTAATAACCGCTCCTTATCCTTTTTATTTGCTTTTTGTGCCAAGAGTAACCTCTAATGAGAGAGAAGTAATGATTGGGAAAGTTGCTGTCCCGAAACAGATTTTTGTGCTTCACCGTAAAAATTCGTGTAAAATCTCTATACGTCGTTTTGAGGCGTGAATTTTTGTTCTTGTGCCCCAGGTTGTTATCTAAATTTTGTTAGTTCAACACTTTTTTATTTGAGCAACATAAGGTCTTCGAAAAAATTGGTTTTTACCTTCTAGTCTGTTTTGACAGATTTCTGCCATTATTTGCATTTGCTTCTTGTTGGTTACTTTTTGAGTTATCTTTGGGGAATTGAGATTTTTGAGGGAAGTGCTTCAGTAGCTTGTGTTTTAATGGAAGTTTTATTAGTGTTGAAACTGAACCTAAAGACTTATTATCTTGAGTACACTAATGTTGCTAATAAAGATTGTGTGAAGTTTTGTATGAAGGAAAATTTTCAGGTGTATAGAGAGAATGATGTAATGAGATGAAGAATGGACTAAAGCTCAAGCTTGGGGATGCCACCCCGTGTCACCCAAGAATTATCCAAGAAGTACAAGCGTCAAAGCTTGGGGATGCCCAAGGCATCCCCTTCTTCATCAATAAAAATTCCAGGTTTCTTCCAAACACTTCATTTTTATTGTTTCATGCACAATTGTGTTGTTCTTGGAGTGTCTTCGTTTTGTTATTAGTTTTCATTTGCTTAATTTTTCTTAGTTTGCTTGAATAAATAGGTTGGACCCCCTTCATTCATACATTAGTTTTCAAATAAGTTGGTTTGGTGTTGGAAAAGAGTAGGAAAGTTCATGCTTAAGTGGTATAAAAGGAGCTTGTTTTTGAATGTGACTTAGACTTTATCATGTCATGCTTGATATTTTTTTGGCTTTATGCTTAGTGATTTTTTCTGTAGCATGACATGTTATAAACAATTGAGATTGTTTAATGTGCCTTGAAAGAATCATGTGTTGTTTTAGCATATTAAAGCATAATATTGTGGTATTATCCTTTGATGCTTTATTTGGGTTCACTTGGCACATGCTCACACCATGTTAAGACTATCCCAAGTCACCATAGCCTTTATGATCCTTTAGTTTTCGACTTGTAATATCACTTTATGCTTATTAATGATGTTTTGTCGCTCTGCATGATTATGGCCATTATTGCTCTCTTAGTCGGTCGCTCCTAGTCTTTTGTTAGCCTCCATAACCAAGTATGAGTTCCACTCATGCATCCAACTCCTAAAACCAAGTTATTCCAAAGAGTCCACCATACCTACCTATTAGCATTTGCTATTCCAAGTATATTCATGTTTTTATCTACCTTCCGAATTAAACTTGTTATGAGAAAACTAGTGATTAAAGCTCTCACGAACTTGATGGCACACTTTACTTTTCTTGCCCTTAATAAACTTGAACCATTGTGTCGTCTATGTTGTATATGCTTGCACTTATATGTTGGGGATTAGCAGAACCATGATGTCATGGGGAACGCTTTCAACATTGCACTTGTACTTTGTACCTAGTTGATATCATGCTCTTTTATCTATGGATGTCGTTGGTGTGAAATGAAAGGGGAGCTTGTAAGTCCATGGAGTTATGTATGTGTGTTAGAGAAACGCCCGGGCCACCGGTCTAATCCATGCCTAATCATGGTGGAAACGTGCAGCGTAACCATAATGAGCAATCTATGAAGCATTCTTCTTATAAAAAAAGAGATAGAGATTGAGAAAAAAGATGAGAAAAGAGGAAAGAGAGAAAAAAGCACCATTTTCCCATGGTAAATAAGAAGATTGCTGAGATGCTCGTTGTTTGCTTGCCTTGTCATTTTGATATGGGGATTCTTCCGTATCATCGGGCAAGGGGTACCCCATTGGCGGTTCTCTATGATACACATGTACTTACTATGACAAGAACTTATCGGTAACTAAACTTGAGTAGCATGAGGTGCGGCCCTCGTATTCAAGGGACATGAGATTTCCATCTTATACTTTGTCAAGCATATACTCCATAGTTTGTTCACTTTAACCTTAATCACTTGAAGATGCTTATGATAGGAGCAATGAGAGCTGAAAGCTAATAAGTATCATAATTTTTGGAAGTTTTTTATGAGACTTGAATCCCTGCTTCTTTCTATGAAGGGCCTTTGTTTTACTTATATGTTGAGTCTCCATCTTCTATCTTTATGCACCTATTGAGAGAGCATAGTGTCCATTCTTAGTTTAATGTGCATTGTCCCAAAACTTGTTGATTGATGCATAACTTTGATATTGCTTGTTCTTAAACTATTTCTATCTAGTCACCCTTATGAACTTTGAAGGTGTCCTATGCATTTATGTTTTGCTACACTATGAGACAAGCTAAATACCATTCTCATTATGTTTTTTTATGTGAAACAAACAAACGTCTTTCAAAGTATTGTTATTCATGAATCTTTTGTTTGTACCTTTTTATGTTACAACATAGTTGCTATGTCTTATTGTTAGAATTTTATCTTTCATGTTCATGTTTAGAGTACCTTGATCTCAGCTATCAATGCTTTTACAATAATGATGATCAGATTGTGTTGGCTGCGTGTCACCACAAAAATTATATTGTTTTATCATTTACCTACTCAAGGACGAGCAGGAACTAAGCTTGGGGATGTTGATACGTCCATAACGTATCTATAATTTTTGATGGTTTTATGCTAATAATATGTTTTTGATACTCCTTTTTTATATAAAGTTTATGATTTATTTGGACTAACCTACTAATAGTTGCAAAAGTGCACAATGTTCTTGTTTTACACTTTGATATGCAGGAATTAGTAAGAATGCAAGTGGAAACCTTGTTGGAGTCAAATTGGGATTTTCCAGAAATCTGTCTCAGAACTCTTTTTTAAGATGGTCACGTTTCGGGTCAAAGACGGCGTCAAACGGAAAACTCTTCAACTACAAAGTTGTTGGAAATTTCGTGGCGAACTTTCTGGACATAAAATTTAGCTGATTCCGAGTCCGGATGGGCCCGTTAGGCCCGATTTACTGCAGCCCAAGATGGGGTGACGGGAATCCGAGAAGCTATATAAAGGGAGGAAACCTAATTCGTGGGAGACACCTCCACCCACGAATTTGCAGCCACCAAAGCCACGTTTTTGCCTCCCCATGGATCCCATCTCCATGGGGAAGGGCTCCCAAGAAGCCATGAAGGAAGGGTGCTAAGGGGCGGTGCTCCCCTGTGATACCGGCGGTGGGGAAGGAGTCCTCCGCGCCGCCGCCGGCGCTGCCGCCTGTTCACCATCTTCACCGCCATCTCCATCGACTCCACCGCCATCTCCATTGTCGTTTGCTGACTCCCATGATGAGGAGGGAGTATTTCTCTCTCGATGCTAAGGGTTCTACCGGTAGCTATGTGTTCATCTCTCTCTCTCTCTATGCGTGATCTTATGAGATCATGAGCTTTGTAATCAAGTAGATCTACTTTGCTACTGAAGTACTTTAATAGATCTCTGCTCTCCCCATGTGTGTGAAAGTGAAAGTGTACACACCATGGTGGCACTTAGGCTAGAGATTACAAATACTTGTTATGAGTTATATTTGGAGTTGGATGTTTCTATGAAATTGTGGTGTTTGTTGGAACAATATAGAGCTCAAGGTGACAGTGTGGGGTTACCTAGATGGGGAAAGCGGACTTTGAGGAGTGATGTTATAGCCCTACCATGGATTAGAGTGTCCAACCGGAGAGTAGTTCAGAATAGTATCATAAAGAGAAGATATTTATATGAGAGTGTTCACTAGTGAAAGTATGATCCCTAGGCCTTGTTTCTAAACATTGAAACACCGTTTGCAACTAGATCTGTTACATGTTTGCTTGCTTCCATCTTTTTGCCTTTAGTCTTTTCCTCCCGTCAAGCTATTTTCTGGCACCGTTGTCTTATATCCATACCACTTGTATTTCACTATCTCTTCGCCAAACTAGTGCACCTATACACCTGACAAGTGTATTGGGTGTGTTGGGGATACAAGAGACTTCTTGTATCTTGATTGCAGGGTTGCTTGAGAGGGGATACCTTTGACCACTTCCTCCCTGTGTTCGATAAACCTTGGGTGATCCACTTAAGGGAAAACTTACTGCTGTTCTACAAACCTCTGCACTTGGAGGCCCAACAACTGTCTACAAGAATAGAAGTGCGTAGACATCAGGCCTCCTCCACCTTTGCGCAGTCGACGGCTGATACGTCCATTTTGATCATGATCCATATGATGTCTTGTGAGTAGTTCGTTTTGTTCTTGAGGACATGGGAGAAGTCTTGTTGTTAGTAGTGGAGTTGTGTTGAGAAAGATTCAATAGATTTTTATTTAAGTTGTGGTGTACTTCTTCTAGTGGTGTCATGTGAACGTCGACTACATGACACTTCACCTATATGGGCCTAGGGGAATGTATTGTGTATTTGGCTACTAATCGTAGGGGTTGCCGGAGTGACAGAAACCTGAACCCCCGTTAGGAAACCATTGCACAAGGGACGTAAGGGTCTTAGAGTTTAAAGCTGTGGTTAGGTTTCTACCTTAATTACTTTCTTGTACTTATGGATGTTTGCAAGGGGTATAATCACAAGTATGTATTAGTCTTGGATGGGGCGGTACATTAGCACAGGTTCACCCACACAACACTTAGCAAGCTAAAGAAGATTAATCAACTATATGAAGCGAAAGCACTTGACAGTCTTCCCATGTGTCCTCGAGAACGTTTGGTCATCTTAAGTAATACAACCGGCTTGTCCTTTGCTACATAAAGGATTGGGCCACTTGCTGCATTTATTCCTACTGTCTTTCATTTTACTCGTACTTTGTTTGCTTGCTTTATCAAAAACCCCTAAAAATCCGTTTGCTAAGTATTTGCAGAGAATTCCTGATCCATACCACTAGCCAAAGACCTTCGCTTCCTCGTTGGGTTCGACACTCTTACTTATCGAAAATACTGCGATACACCCCCTATACTTGTGGGTCATCAAGACTATTTTCTGGCGCCGTTGCCGGGGAGTGAAGCGCTATTGGAGAGTGGAACTGGTAAAGGAAACTTCTACTGTGAGTATTGTTTACTACTGTTAGTTGCTTTATTTTCGTTATGGATAATTCGCTGAGTTTCTTATTTGGTAATGCTACTACCACTGCTAAGGTAGTAGATAAGCCACCACCTGCTGAGAATGATGTTTTCAAAATACCTACAAGAATTATTGATCATGTTATGGATAACTACTATGTTGGGGATGGAACTATCCATCCCGGTGATCATCTGCTCTTTATACACGAATTATGCGGGTTGTTCAAGTGTGCAGGTATTACTACAGATCAAGTTAAGAAGAATTTATTCTCATTATCACTGAAAGGAAGAGCTAAGGAATGGTATAAGCTGCTGAAGAATGGTCAAGCTCTGGAATGGGAGGAAATAGTGCCTCTCTTTTATTCAAAGTTTTATCCTCCTAGTGAGATTCATAAAGATCAGAATCAAATATACAACTTTTGGCCTCTTGATGGAGAGAGTACAGCTCAAGATTGGGGGAGATTGAAGTTAGTAATGCTCAAATGTCCCATTCATGACCTCCCCAACAATATTATTATCAATAACTTCTATGCAAGGCTCCATCTACATGATAAAGATTTATTGGATGCTTCTTGTGCTGGATCATTCACTCGTATGGAAGAAGAAGCTAAATGGGATCTTCTGGACCATATTCAAGACAATGTTGAAGCTTGGGAGAATGACAAAGGTAGAAAGTCAGGTATAAATTATGATTATGAATGCACTGAATCTTTTATGGGAACTGACAACTTTCAAAATATTAAAAATGCTTATGGTCTAGACTCTCAAGCTATTGCTTCTTATTTTAAGGCTTTTGCTTCCTATATTGAAGTGCCTAAAAAGAAGTGGAATAAGTATCATGAACCTTATAAAGATATTGCTAAGAGTGTTCCTTCAAGAAATACTGAAGTTTATACTGCTAATCATGTTTTACCTGAACCTTACATTGAGAAAATGCCTTTCCCAGTTAAGGTAAAGGAACATTCTATGCTAGCTAGTATGGTTAATGAAAGTACAAATAAAGCTGTTGAACCTGATAAAAAAATGGTTGATGAACCTACAATAGCAAGTGTGAAAGACTTTGTCACTAAATATGAAAAAGAGGGACACCCTATCCTTTGTAAGGATACCTCTAATATTGTTTCACAAAGTAGTGTTATGAGAGCTAGTATTCCCGTGTTTTCTGTTAGAATAAGTGATCATTGCTATGATGGTCCTTGTGATAGCTATATTGTTAAGTTTATGCATGATACTGAAAGCTACTATGAGAGAGGGAAAGTGTACTTATGCATCTCAATAATATCAAGTTTCCTCGTTTTATGCTGAAAGTTTTTATGTTGCACTTCTTTTGCCTTCTTATGCAAGTTGCCTCTGGTTTCAACAACTTGTTTGTTTACAAAATTCCCTTGCATAGGAAGTGGGTTAGACTTAAATGTGTGTGTGTTTTGGCTTCTTAATGCTCTCTTTCATTTCAATTCATATCCCTATGAGAGCGTCTTCAAAATTATCATGCCCATCTTAAAGGCTATAAAGAAAGAGCTTTATGGGAGACAACCCAATTTGTTTTTGCTTTCAGTTTGTTTTTGTTTCTTTGAGTCTTGGAAGTTATTACTTCGGTAATAACCTCTCTTTATACGTTTTGTTTGGTTTTTGTGTCAAGATCAACCTCTAATGAGAGAGAAGTAATATTTGGGGAAGTTGTTGTCCCGAAACAGATTTTTTGTGCTTCACCGTAAAAATTCGTGAGAGACCGCTGTCTGTCGGATTGAGCTGTATATTTTTGTGCTTCTGCCCCAGGTTGTTATTTAACTTTCGTTAGTTTACCACTTTTTGATTTGAGCAACATAAGATTTTTGAAAAAATCGATCTTTACCTGCTGGTCTGTTTTGACAGATTTTGCCACTCTTGCATTTGCTTCTTTATTCGATTTCCTTTTTGAATTCTTTTTGGGTTTTTGTAAGGAGTTGCTTCATTAGATTTTGTTTTGATGGTTTTCAGTTGAAGTTGGACTCAAAAGGTTTTATCACTTCATATATACTAATGTTGCTAATGAGAACTGTGTGGAGTTTTGTGTGAAAGAAATTTCCAGGAGTGGAGATAATGGTATAATAAGGAAGAGAAGGGTTTTATGACTCAAGTAATAAGTGTATGAAGATGAATATATCGATGATATTCAAGTGGTGACTCCGAAAGAATCTACTAGATACCAAATTCAGAGACCTGCAGAGTCCGTTTCCAACTAGGTAACAGTTTGGTAAGAAAAGTTTCGTGAAAATACAATCCAACTATATTTTTGCAGTTTTCAGTCAATAAGGAAAGTTACGAAGCGAAAGAGGGACGGAACCGGAGCCAGGGTGGCCCACACCACCCCATGGCGCGGGCCAACCCCTGGCTGCGCCACCAGGTGGTGAGTCCACCCAGGACTCCGCCTCCGACTCGTTTTCTCCCAGTACCTTCCTTTTGATATGAAACTTCGTAATATATAACCCCCCGGATCTTCTGAGGTCCGTATATCATGTTTTCATCGTGTTTTTGTTTCGATCTATTTCTGTCAGGTCATACTCTTTGAAAGATTAGAAGCACAATGGTGTCCGCCAAGGATAAAGGGAAGGAGCCTATGGAGGAGGATCTCAAGACCCCAAGCAGAGGCTGATACCTTTAGTCTCTTGCCCTGCATGAATGGAAGCCCTACGAGTCACTAAGGAGTTCTGCGATAAGTATCGGGACTTGAAGAGGAAGGTGGACATGCTTCAATGGGAGAATAATAGGCTTCGCAAGATGCTGGAAGATTTCCTCACGTCAACTAAGAGCATAATACCACCACCACCGAAGGAGTAATTCGTCATCAGGTTTGGCATCCCCTTGGTTTGTTCCAAGCTTGGGGGAGTGCCGCGGTATCATATCACTATCTTCTATCTTTTTACCTTTTTAGTAGAGTCATATCATGAATAGAGGAGTTATTATGTAGTATGGTTTGCATTATGGAAGTGTCCCCTCTCTCGTTAGATATGTATCCCTTGGTGTGAGTTTCCGTTATGGATTATTAATGAGAAGTTCTATCATTCACTCTTTTGCAATAGCTTATATTAGTTTTCAATTCGTGGTTATATGATTGATCTTGTTGTTAGTATTGGTATCACTTTGGGATCATTGAGTTAATTTAGTTGGTTTTGGCAAACCCGGCTCGGTCACTAGCAACACCTTTTTGAGAGTTGAATGAAAAATATAAAGGTACTCTAAAGAAAAATAATTTCATCATCTTTCTTTCTTGATTTGCTCATAAGTTTAGTATTCTCTAGTTAAGATCTTTTGTGCTTCCAAGGAAGATTGCATGTTTGTCTTTATCACTTGTATGTTTGTTTGTTTCCTTCAACTCTTATACTTGCTACCCACCCTTGCTAGCCAAAAACCTGTACTGAGAAGGTATTCTTCTCGTGCATCCACCTCCTTTAAACCAAAACCTTTGCCATTTGTGTCCACCATACCTACCTAGTAGCATTATTGATATTCCAAGTAAATTCTTGTTTTATCTACCTCCCAAATTAAACTTGTTATGTGAAAATGAGTGATTAAAGCTCTCACGAACTTGATGGCACACTTTACTTTCTTGCACTTAATAAACTTGAACCATTGTGCTCACCTATGTTGCGTATATGCTTGCGCTTTGTAAGTTGCGAATTAGCAGAACCATGTTGTCATGGGGAACGCTTTCAACATTGCACCGGTACTTAGTACCATGTTGATATCATGTTCTTTTGTCTATGGATGTCGTCGGTGTGAAATGAAAGGGGAGCTTGTAAGTCCATGGAGTTATGCATGTGTGTTAGAGAAATACCTGGGCCGCTGGTCTAATCCATGCTGACATGGTGGAAACCTACAACGTAACCATAACGAGTATCTATGAAGTATTCTTCTTATAAAAAAAAGAGATAGAGATTGAGAAAAAGAAAAAAGAAAAAAAAGAGGTTATGAAAAGAGGAAAGAGAGAAAAAAGCACCATATTCCCATGGTAAATAAGAAGATTGCTGAGATACTTGTTGTCTGCTTGCCTTGTCATTTTGATATGGGGATTCTTCCGTATCATCGGGCAAGTGGTACCCCGTTGGCGGTTCTCAATGATACACATATGCTTACGATGACAAGAACTTACCGGTGACTAAACTTGAGTAGCATGAGGAGCGGCCCTCGTATTCAAGGCACATGAGATTCTCAACTTACAACTTGTCAATGCATATCCTCATATTTTATCACTTTAACCTTAATCACCTAAAGATGCCTATGATAGGGGCAATGAGAGCTGAAATCTAGTAAGTATCATAATTTTTGGGAGCTCTTTATGAGACTTTCAATCCCTGCTTCCCTCTTTGAAGGGTCCTTCTTTCACTTTGTAGTTGAGTCAGTAAACCTACTCCCTTCTATCTCAGCAAGTATTTTGAGTTGTTGTGTTTCATTCATGCATATGATAATTTATGCAATCATGTCTTATGTTCCTTGTTTTACACATTGCTCTTATCCTGATGTTTACTACTTTGAAAGCTATCATTGAAAAACCAGCTATTTGTGAACTCTAGCAAATTATCAACTATTCTCCGACCAAGAGCTAAGTATGTCATTACCAATTATGATTCACTTTATGTATCTTTATTGTGTTTCCTTTACTTATTGCAAGTTGAGTTATATAATAGTGAGTTGTCTTCTATTATGATCTATGTATTTGATGAATGTGATGCTTCTTGTCCGTATTCTTTTATCGACTCTTCACTCCATAAACCTGAGGCCATGTTTATTGAGCTCAGTTTCGCTTGGGGACAAGCAAAGTATAATCTTGGGGGAGTTGATACGTCCATTTTGCATCACTATTCTATGTCTTAATTCACTATTATTCATTGATATATTTAATATTGAGAGGTGATACTTATGTTATTTCATCTATTTTTGCATGGTTGATGACTTTTGGAGCATGGACCGCTACAGTCACGATTCTGATGGAAAAGGTGTTGTTTGGAGGCAAAATTCACGAAGATCAGAAAATCCGGGATAATATATGGAAAATCCTATTTTTCCAGAAGACTAAGGATGCCAGAAGATGGAGTGGAGATGGGCCACAGGGGGCCCACACCACCCCATGGCGCGGCCAGGCCTAGGCCATGCCAGGAGGTGGTGTGGCCACCCGGGCCCACTCCAGCCTCTCCCCTCTGGTGTATATCATCCTCCCGAAACCCTAAGACTCGAGGAGCAACCACAGAAAGATTCCGCCGCCTCTGTGGGGCGGAAAACACCGAGAGAGAAAGATCTCTCCGGTAGACAGATTTCTGCCGAGGGAATTCCTTCCCGGAGAGGGGAGATCGTCGCCATTAACACCACCATCAAGCTGGACTTCATCGGGATCATCATCATCATCACCACCATCATCACCATCAACACCCTCATCACCATCTCCATATTGCTATAACAATTGGTTGAATCTTGCTATAGTTCATAGGGGAAACTTTCCCGGTGTTGATTACTCTTTGTAGTTGATGCTATCGAGTGAACCATTGAATTATTGTTTATGTTCAGATTGTTATACATCATTATTCCATCTCTGATCATGATCCATATGATGTCTTGTGAGTAGTTCATTTTGTTCTTGAGGACATGGGAGAAGCCTTGTTGTTAGTAGTGGAGTTGTGTTGAGAAAGATTTAATAGATTGTTATTTAAGTTGTGGTGTACTTGTTCTAGTGGTGTCATGTGAACATCGACTACATGACACTTCACCTATATGGGCCTATAGGAATGCATTGTGTATTTGTCTACTAATCGTAGGGGTTGTCGGAGTGACAGAAACCTGAACCCCCGTTAGGAAACCATTGCACAAGGGACATAAGGGTCTTAGAGTTTAAAGTTGTGGTTAGGTTTCTACCTTAATTACTTTCTTGTACTTATGGATTTTTGCAAGGGGTATAATCACAAGTATGTATTAGTCTTGGATGGGGCGGTACATTAGCACAGGTTCACCCACACAACACTTAGCAAGCTAAAGAAGATTAATCAACTATATGAAGCGAAAGCACTTGAAAGTTTTCCCATGTGTCCTCGAGAACGTTTGGTCATCTTAAGTAATACAACCGGCTTGTCCTTTGCTGCATGAAGGATTGGGCCACTTGCTACATTTATTCTTACTGTCTTTTATTTTACTCGTACTTTGTTTGCTTGCTTTATCAAAAACCCCTAAAAATCCGTTTGCTAAGTATTTGCAGAGAATTCCTGATCCACACCACTAGCCAGCACCTTCTACTCCTCGTTGGGTTCGACACTTTTACTTATCGAAAATACTGCAATACACCCCCTATACTTGTGGGTCATCAGTGGCATTCACTGCGTCGACGTCTGCTCGCGGCGCACCTACTGTTCATGTACCGAACAAATTCATGGTCTGAACACCTGGCGGACGAGTAGGCGCCAGGACGAGCACTTACCGTGTTATGATGATGACTCATCTGTAGGCGCCAGGTCTTAGTCCCCATTTCTTCTAGTCACGTGACGCGCCGCACGATGTTTTGTCCCCGATGCTGCAGCCTCCCAGGTAGATGTCTGCCACCGCCTCCCCCATGCTCCACTCGCCGCTATGACTACAGCCCATCTGGATCCATGTTGTAGGGTAGCCATATGGTTGTTTTCTTCGCTCATCTGCGGTATGTGCGTTGTGAAACTCTCGCTGAACTTTTCCAGAGTAAGCTGCATTTTTTTATTTCACGGTGGAATAATGCCGGTTTTGACTTTTGTCTGCCACCTCAATAGGTACTATTAGGGTTTAGCGCGGGTCGTTCACATGGGGGCCATGAATTTGTTCGGTAAAAAAACTCTCTTAAAAAAATACTGCTTTCCCACGTTTTACAGAGCTGACAACTGGCTCGCCCGCGATGCGTGTTTGGTGGTATCCACCTCATTAGACGGTGGCTCATGATGATCCTGCTGCTCGTGTTCTGTCTCGGATGCTACTAGCATTTGGTAGGGTTGCTCCATCTCCTGCTATTCGCCGCTGGTGCGAGATAGATGACCAGTACTCACCGCGCGAGGGGCGAGGACGCACCGGTGGGGGCATAGCTCGCGGGGCGGGCATGCCGGGAAGGTCAACATAAACCACCATCGAGTGGGGCGCGTCCATATGACCCAGTTCGTTTACCGCCGCGCCGCACGGCGCTTTGCCACCGATGGTGCAGCCTCACAGGCGTATGCGGCGACCTCGCATATGGACGCCTGCCACCACCTCCGTCATCTTGCACCACCGTTACGACTGTCGCCCCCCTATATGGGATTCCCCACCCGTCGCAGATCCCGTATATTTGCCGAGAATCGATTCCTCCATGTCGAGCACGTCTGCTAGGTCCTCCTCCCCACTCTGCTCATTTGTTGGCATTCACCATGTCGACGGCGGCTTGCGGCACGCCTACTACTTGTTTTCGGCCGCGGATCGTATGAATACCTGGCGGGGCTGCTCCATCTCCTCTTTGTTTCCACCGACGCGAGTAAGATGACAAGGACTTGCCTCGCGAGGACAAGGACTCATCGTTGTAGGGCATAGCTCCCGGGGCTAGCATGCTAGGCAGGTCCACGTAGGCCACCGACGTGGGGTAAGCTGCATTCTTCTTATTTTGCGGTGGAATAATGTGTGTTCTGACCTGTCTCCGCCCCCTTGAAAGGTACTAGTATGGTTTCGTGCAGGTCGTTCACAGGGGCCCGTGTAATTTTTAACAGGATTGGCCCTATACGGGCTCTGTTAGCTCACACGAGGGTGAGTTGGTTAACGTGATCAGCCCTGTGCGATGCTACTAGCGTATGTCGAGGCCATTGCATCTCCTCCTTATCGCCGCATGGGCGACTCACTGGTCTATGCATATCTCGCGGGCTAGGATGCTGGGCAGGTCGACGTAGACCACCAGCGATGGGCGTGGTCATAGGACCCAGTTCTTCTAGCGGCGCGCCGCACGGCGCTTTGTCCCCGATACTGCGGACTCACATGCGGATGCGGCGGACTCGCAGACGGACGCCAGCCACTTGCATGCGGATGCGAAACCCCGGGCGGCATCCGTGTGTTGCGGTGGGCATCCAGTCATCGCCTTCACAGCTCTAAGGTCTAAGAAGCAAGAATTGCTCGCCGAAGTTATCTAGGGTGCACGACAGCGGCCCAACATTGTTATGAAAATGCAAGGTATGACCTGCGTCCGCTCCCTTGGTCGTTACTATTAGGGTTTGGCGTGGGGCTTTCACGAGGGGGTTGGATTTGTTAATTGGCTTTGTCCGGAAATTACGGCTATGTCTCGTCTATAGCCGTTGACAAAAATCACCCTAGGGCTTCATAAAGCCGTCCGTGATATTCTTTTTACTTTCAAACGGGCCATTTTAATAATAATTGTATACTTTCAACCGTGGAAAAGTGTGATCCCATTTTTTGTTCATTTGTTTATTTATGTATTAACTGTAAAAGCCGAGAGACGCGGGGATGTGGTGATGGACATGTCATCCCAGCGCTAGCTGTAGGAGTCCTGTTGCCGCTGTAAGCTGATCATTTGACAGTTGATGTGTACTTGGGTGGTATGTGTCTTGTAAAAGGTGTCAGCCTCTGCTCCCATCCTTCGTTGACTCGTGCGCCCTACATCGTGTATTGGCTATGCATGGACATATCGTACAGGCGCGTCGTTAGTTGCATACCGCTTTAGCCATCCTTTTGTTGAAAAGTGGAGTGGTGGCTGGTTAATCTTTCGCCCCCCCCAGCTACCCCCTTAGAATATTACGACTTTAGGAAACTCGACAGAAGATTTTAGCTCCCTAGCGCGCTGATATGCTTATGGTCCCCGCACTTCATGCTTTGGTGCCTTCCTCAGAAAGTTGATAAGTCCACTCCTTCTTCCCTCTTCCTGCCGTAGAGCCAATTCCTCTCGTTCTTCTCTCCTCCTGTAGCTGTAGCAATGGCGTCTCCTGGAACAGGTTGTAGATCTGATGGCTTATCTCATTTCGACTATGATGCTTCCTTAAATGGAGCTGGTGCAGTCAACAGCATGCTCGAAGCTATGGTCGGCGGTGCCTTCTACACCCAGGTATATTGATTTTCATTTGCAGTTAATGCTTATTCCCCACATTTAATGTTCCTCTCTATACCCCTGTTCTCCAAACTTACCAACCATTCCAAGTAAACCTTCCATTTACTATTTTTTAGATGGATGGCATTGATGTCTGATGATCCACAAGTATAGGGGGTGTATCGCAGTATTTTCGAGGGAAGTGAAACCCAATTTATTGATTCAACACAAGGGGAGCCAAATAATATTTATAAGCCTTAAGAACTGAGTTGTCAATTCAATTTTTTGCATCCTAAAACAATCTTGCTCATGTGCTTTTATCAAGAGCAACAGTTTTGTAGTAGGAATAGTAAAGTAGCAACAGTAGTAAAGCAAAGACAGTAATAACAAAAGCAGTAAACAGTGAGATTCGAGTGTGGTAGGCATAGGGATGGATGGACGGGCGTTGCATGGACAAGACAATCCACATAGTAATCGGAACATAGGGCAATTGCAGATAAATAAGATAAACCATCCAAGTACTGAACAATCCTAGGCATGTGTTCCATATATAGTCATACGTGCTCGCAATGACAACTTGCACAACATCTTTTGTCCTGCCAGCCCGTTTGTAGCGGAGCCCCTAGGGAACTACTGGCAATTAAGGCGCTCCTTTTAATAGAGCACCAGAGAAAAGCATTAACACTCCATGAACACATGTGATCCTCACATCAAAGCCATTCTTCCCTTAGGTTATCCGATTGCCACGCCGGGGCCATAGGTTCCGGACAACAACGTGTGTATACAACTTGCAGATAAGACCAAAAACAATGCTATCATAATGAATCAATAACATGTTTAGATCTGAAATCATGGCACTCGGGCCCTAGTGACAAGCATTAAGCACAACAAGTCGCAACAAAGTCATAAAGCACTAATAAAAGATACTAGGCACCATGCCCTAACAATCTGATGCCATTACATGAACGATCTCATCCAATCCCTACCATCCCCATAGCCTACAGCGGGGGATTACTCACTCATAGATGGGGAAACATGGATGGTCGATGGAGAAGCGATGGTGATGATGATGGCAATGATCTCCTCCAATTCCCCGTCCCGGCAGGGTGCCAGAATGGAGTTTCGTGTCGTTGGAATCTGGTGGTGGCGGCGGAGCGGAACTCCTTCTGGAAAAACGTCGAACCCCCCCGAAGTTTTTAGGTCAGAAGGCTCCTTATAGGCGAAGAGAGAGGCCGAGGAGGGTGCTTGGGGGGCCCACACCACCCCTGGCGTGGCCAGGCCCAGCCCGCGCCTGGGGGGTGTGGCCAGCCCCTGGCCCTCCTCCGTCTCGTATTCTGGCTCCTGGATTCTTTTGGAAAAATAGGCACTTTGGCTTTTGTCCCGTCCAATTCCGAGAATATTCGTTTTCTGACTTTCCTGGAACCAAAAATAGCAGAAAACAGGCAGCTGGCACTGTGACTCTTGTTAATAGGTTAGTCCAAGGAATCATATGAAAAGTACTCCAAAGTGTGGACAAAACACAAGAAAGTGGATAAAACCAAGCATGGAGCATCAAAAATTATAGATACATTTGCAATGTATCAACATCCCCAAGCTTAACTCCTGCTCGTCCTCGAGTAGGTAAGTGATAAAAAGAAAGAATAATTTTTGAGGTGACATGCACCATCATAAAATTGATCAAAGTATTTGTAAAACATTCAAAGCCGGGATCATAGTACTTCAATCATAACATGAAAGACAAAGTTCTAGCAATAAGACAAAGAAACTATGATGCAACATGAAAAGGCACAAACAAAAGAATCATGAATAACATTGCTTTGCAAGACGTTTGTTTGATTCACATAAAGAAAACATAGCATAGTGGCACTCAGCTTGTCCCTCATAGAGTAGCAAACATAAATGCATAGGACACCTTCAAAGTTTACAAGGGTGACTAGATACAAATAGTTTAAAACAAGCAATATCAAGGTATGCATCAATCAACAAGTCTTGGGACAATGATCATAGAACTAAGAATGGCCACTATGCTCTCAAAGTAGGTGCATAAAGATAGAAGGTGGAGACTCAATATTGTTGGGTCCGCAGCATAGAAAACAAAAAAATTCCTACGGTGTGAACTACACGCCAAGATCTATCTACTAGGTACAAAGCAAACGGGTGGACATACATCCATAGAGAACTTACCCTCGAAGACAACGAGCTTTGTTAACGAGTAGGAACTCGTGGTTGATGTAGTCGTACACTTGCCAATCTCAAGATCGTGAGGAAGTCCGAGCGCCGCAACTCAGCAGCGCATCCGCACACACGCTTCAAGCCACTGGACAACCTCCACCTCCTCGCTCCAGCGATCCAAATGGAAGCAAAGAACTCCTTCCGCATTTAAATGTCACTGGGAACATGTATCTCGCTAATCCGAGACCATGGGGGAATAATTCTAGAGGGGGAGAGAGATCCTTCACAAGGAGGTGTGAGGATGAAGGAGGGAATGGGTGGTTTTTATAGGAGGAGGGGTGCCCTCTCTCCATGGTTAACGCATGGGGGTGACCCTCACCTCCCCATTCATGTGGTGGTAACTCCTCCACATTAAAATGCCTCTTCACATTCCCTTTTAAAGTCTCCACTTTAAATGCATTAAGTTTCTCCAAATTTAATGCTCTCTCATTTAATAAAACTCTTTATTAAATTTATTCAGAATTTTGTTAATTACTTTAATTAACAAACATTCACATATAGCCCCTTGCAATATTTCAATATCACATGCGTAACCACCTTCGCAATTTCACCAAACAATTTCCGGTTTCTATTGAAACAATTCCTGCGCTTTGCAATTCTTTCGTCAAAACATATGTGCTCCAAAATGGTGTCCGTAACTCTTATGTGCCACCCTACGGTTCGTGAATAATGCGACATGATCGAGACCCTTCTCCGATCAATAATCAGCGGGACACGGAGATCCGTGACGACTCCTACACATTCAACGATGACTCGTGATCGTGAGAACCTTTAACGCTTGTAACTAAATCCCTTTGTCTCTCGATATATTACATGTCCGAGATTCATCATCGGTATCTCCATACCTAGTTTGATCTCAAGCATCGACATGCACTCTTCTCGCTCCTGACATAACATTCTAGTGATCACATCACTTGCTTGCAAGCTATCCTAATGTGATATCACCGAGAGGGCCCAGAGTATATCTATCCGTCATCCGGATTGACAAATTCCACTCTTGATCCATGAGCCTCAACATAACACCTTCAGAGTAATCGAACCCATCTTTATAGTCACCATGTTACGTGTGACATTTGATGTTATCAAGATACTCTTCCGGTTAGCAATTAACATGATCTCATGGTCTAAGGATAAAGATTACTCGTATGATGTTATGGCAATATAAACACAATGACTTGATCGTAATGCTATACTGGATGAATGTTCATCACATCATTCCACCAATGGTGTGACCTTGTTATTAACAACATCCAATGTCCATGATCGAAACCTTGATCATCTTGTTAATCAACAAGCTAGTCTATAAGAGAGGCATGACTAGGAACCCTTTTGTTTATTAAACACACATGTATTGATGTTTCCTATCAATACAATTATAGCATGTAAAATAAACATCTATCATATACAAGGAATACATAATAACAACTTTATTATTGCCTCTCAGGGCATATTTCCTTCAGTCTCCCACTTGCACTAGAGACAATAATCTAGTTCACATAGTGATAAATCTAACACCCATGGAGTTCTGGTGTTGATCATGTTTTGCCCTAGGGAGTACTTTAGTCAACGGATCTGCTACATTCAGGTTCGTGCACTTTAAATCTTATATCTCCATCCTTGACATGTTCGCGGATGGAGTGAAACCGGTGCTTAATATGCTTGGAATTCTTGTGAGACCTTGGTTCCTTGGCGTTGGATATGGCTCCATTGTTGTCACAATAGATCACCATCGGGTCCAACGCACTGGGAACCACACCCGCCTGCTATGAACTCCTTCATCCAAACCGCTTCCTCGCTACCGCTCAAGCAGCAACATATTCCGCCTCCGTTGTTGATCCAGCCACCACAGGTTGTTCGGAGCTCCTCCAACTAACTGCTGCTCCGTTCAAGAGAAATACGTATCCGGATTGAGACTTAGTGTCATCCGGATCAGTGTCAAAGATAGCATCGACATAACACTTAGCGGTTAGCTCTTCTTCACCTCCGTATATAAGAAACATATCCTTAGTTCTTCTCAAGTACTTAAGGATATTCTTGACCGCTATCCAAAGGTTCAACACGGATCAGATTGGTACCTACTAGTCAAACTAATAGCATGTGCCACATCCTGTCTTGTACATAGCATGGCATACATTATAGAGCCTATGGCTGAGGCATAGGGGATCTTATCCATTATATCTCTTTCTTCCGCCGTAGCCCGACTTTGAGTCTTACTCAATGTCTTGCCTTGCAACATAGGTAAGAACCCCTTCTTACTTCCGTCCATATTAAACTTCTTTAATATCTTATCAAGGTATGTACTCTGCGATAGCCCAATTAGGCGTCTTGATCTATCTCTATAGATTTTAATGCCTAATATATATGAAGCTTCACCAAGGTCCTTCATCGAAAATTTGCTGTTTAGATAACTTTTAACACTGTTTAAAACATCTATATCATTTCCAATCAATAATATGTCATCCACATATAATATCAGAAATGCCACATTGCTCCCACTCACTTTCTTGTAAATACAAGCCTCTCCATAAGTTTGGACAAATCCAAACTCTTTGATCACCTCATCAAAGCGGAGATTCCAACTCTGTGATGCTTGCTTCAGTCCATAGATGGATCGCTGAAGTTTGCACACCTTATTAGCATCCTTAGGATCGACAAAACCCTTAGGTTGTATCATATACAACTCTTCTTCAATCTTACCATTGAGGAATGCAGTTTTGACATCCATCTGCCATATTTCATAATTGAAATATGCAGCAATTGCTAACATAATCCTAACTGACTTAAGCATCGCTATGGGAGAGAATGTCTCATCGTAGTCAACTCCTTGAATTTGTCGAAACCCCTTTGCGACAAGTCGAGCCTTATAGATGGTCACATTACCATCAGCATCAGTTTTCCTTTTGAAAATCCATTTATTCTCAACGGCCTTTCGGTCGTGAGGTAAGTCCACCAAGTTCCAAACTTGGTTCGCGTACAAGGATTCCATCTCGGATTTCATGGCTTCTAGCCATTTTTTGGAATCCGGGCTCATCATCGCTTCTTCATATGTCGCAGGGTCATCCATTTCATCAATCATGAAATTCATAACAGGATTGCCGCATGCTTCAGAGCTGCACGTGTCCTGCTTGACCTGCGAGGTTTGGTAGTGTCCTCTTTCAGAGTTTCATGATCAATATCATTAGCTCTCTCTTCATTAGGTGAAGTCAACTCCGAAACAACTTCTGGAGCTGCGCTACTCGCCATTTCATGAAGAGAAGGTTCGATAACCTCTTCGAGTTCTACCTTCCGACTACTCACACCTTTCGTGAGAAACTCCTTCTCAAGAAAGGATCCATTCTTGGCAACAAAGACCTTGCCCTCGGATCTGTGATAGAAGGTATACCCAATTGTTTCCTTAGGGTATCCTATGAAGACGCATTTTTCCGCTTTGGGTTTGAGTTTATCCGGTTGAAGTTTCTTCACATAAACATCGCATCCCCAAACTTTAAGAAATGATAGCTTAGGTTTGTTTCCAAACCATAATTCATACGGTGTCTTTTCAACGGATTTAGATGGTGCCCTATTTAAAGTGAATGTAGCGGTTTCCAGTGCATAACCCCAAAATGACAGTGGCAATCAGTCAGAGACATCATAGATCGAACCATATCCAATAAAGTACGATTATGACGTTCTGACACACCATTACGTTGTGGTGTTTCGGCAGGCGTGAGTTGTGAAACTATTCCACAGTCTTTCATATGTGTGCTAAACTCGTAACTAAGATACTCTCCTCCACGGTCGGACCGTAGAAATTTGATCTTTCTGTTACGATGATTTTCCACTTCATTCTGAAATTCTTTGAACTTTTCAAAAGTTTCAGACTTGTGTTTCATCAAATAGATATACCCATATCTACTCAAATCATCCGTGAAAGTAACAAAATAACGATATCCACCTCGCGCCGACACACTCATTGGTCCACACACATCAGTATGTATGATTTCCAATAGATCTGTCGCTCGTTCCATTGAACCGGAAAACGGCGTTCTAGTCATCTTGCCCATAAGGCATGGCTCACATGTATCAAATCATTCAAAATCAAGTGATTCCAAAAGTCCATCAGAATGGAGTTTCTTCATGCGTTTAACGCCAATATGACCTAGACGGCAGTGCCACATATATGTAGATATATCATTATCAAGTTTAATCCTTTTAGCATCAACATTATGAATATGCGTAATACTACTATCGAGATCCAACAGAAATAAACCATTCAACATAGGTGCATGACCATAAAAGATATTATTCATATAAATTGAACAACCATTGTTCTTAGACTTAAATGAATAACCACTTTGCATCAAACACGATCTAGATACAATGTTCATGCTCAGTGCAGGCTAACAATTATTTAGGTTTATAACTAATCCCGATGACATATGGAGAGGCAGCGTTCCGACGGCGATCACATCAACTCTTGATCCATTGCCGACCCACATCGAGACCTCATCCCTTGCTAGTTGTCGCTTGTTCCACAGCCCCTGAACCATGTTACATATATTAGCAACGGATCCCGTATCAAATACCCAGGTGCTACTGCGAGTACTAGTCAAGTACACATCAATAACATGTATATCACATATACCTTTGTTTGCCTTGCCGGACTTGTTGTCCGCCAAATACTTGGGGCGATTGGCTTCAATGGCATCCCTTGCAATAGTAGCACTCGGTGTCAGACTTAGGGCCAGCTCGGGGTTTCTTTTCAGGCGTGGCAACAGACTTGCTACCCTTCTTTCCCCTGTGCTTTCCTTTCTTGTCCTTCTTGAAACCGGTGGTCCTATTGATCATCAACACTTGATGTTCTTTCCTAATCTCCACTTCTGCAGTCTTAAGCATTGATGTAAGCTCGGAAGAGACTTCTTCATGCCCCGCATATTATATTTCATCACGAAGCTCTTGTAGCTAGGTGGCGAGATTGGAGAACACGATGTATGCCTAAGTCAATGGGAATCGTTATTCCCAAGGACACAAGCTTATCGCTGCATCTGACATTTTGAGTACGTGCTCACTAACTGAGCTGTTTTCCTCCATCATGCAGCTAAAGAACTTTTCAGTAACATTATAACTCTCACGGCAGATGGGTATCGAAAATCATTTTCAATTCTCCCATGGTATCAAAGGCATTGCCATTTTCGAAATGCTTTCAAGTTCGCTCTAGCCCATACAAGATGCCGCAATGAACTGTTGTGGTCCTCTGACGAGTTATATAGACGTTCTTTTCCTCGTCAGGCATCAGAGCTGGGGCTAGCGCGATCTAGCACATATTGCTTTTATGCAGATGAGGAGAATCCTCAAATTCATAGCCCGATTGGTGAAGTTGCTACCATTCGCAGCAAGTTTCTCTTTCTCCATGAACACATTGAAATTAAAAGGTGTGGTGCCATCTACAACAGAATTTGTAAAGTATATTTAGACTAAGTTTATGATAGATTGAGTTCAACTAATCCTAATTACTAATGAACTCCCACTCAAAAACGACATCCCTCGTGTCCTTTTGGTGATTACATGAACCAAATCCACTACACCAAGTCCGATCATCACGTGAGTCGGTGTAGCTTCAAAGGCGAGCATCTATATGGGCATCATATCAACTATATGACTCATGCTTAACCTTTCGGTCCGTGTTCCGTGGCCATGTCTGTACATGCTAGGCTGCCAAGTAAGAACCTTAGTATTTGCGTATGAAACTGTCTTACACCTGATTGTATGAAAGCGTAGAGTTGAAAACACCCGATCATCATGTGATGCCTCAAAACACGATCCACAAAACGGTGCATACTTAAGGAAGAACACATTTTATCTTGATATCTAAATGAGGGATCATCTTATAATGCTACCAAAAGCGCCAAACTAGCAATATAAGATGCTAACATCTAATGTGTGAAGTGAGGTGATATGGTCCATGCATTTGATCTCTATCATTTGCATCATGGTATGATCTCTATCATTCCTTTCTGTAAGGCCAAGGTCTATGGAACTTACGTTAAGTGAGGTGTAAGAGTATCTATTATACATCTACTTCCAACAATACCTTATCCAAACACGAGCCCAGCAACGATATAAACTAGACGCCTCAAATTTATCAATTGCAAGTTTTTCGTGGTTTAGGGCTTTCGAAGATAGAACCTGTCTAACCTCATTTAACATGAACCACAACGAGGATAACCAAGTTATTAGCAACTCGTTGTAAATCAGATATTGACTATAGTAGGAGAGACAGACACCCGCCAGCCACTTATGCAAAACAAGTTGCATGTCAGTCGTGGAACCGGTCTCATGTACGATGACATGTAAGGTTGGTCTGGGCCGCTTCATCCCACTATGCCACCAATATCCAAAGTACATAGAAGATGCAATAACATGATCATCATCGCCCACATATAAACATATGTGTACTACCCGTGCAAAGCACCTACGCATAGATCAGGCTTTGATACCACTGTTGGGTCCGCGGCATAGAAAACAAAATTTTTCCTATGGTGTGAACTACACGCCAAGATCTATCTACTAGGTACAAAGCAAACGGGTGGACATACATCCATAGAGAACTTACCCTCGAAGACAACGAGATTTGTTAACGAGTAGGAACTCGTGGTTGATGTAGTCGTACACTTGCCGATCTCAAGATCGTGAGGAAGTCCGAAAGCTGCCATCAGCAGCGCATCCGCACTGCACACACATTCAAGCCACCGGACAACCTCCACCTCCTCGCTCCAGCGATCCAGGAAGCAAAGAACTCCTTCCGCATTTAAATGCCACCAGGAACATGTATCTCGCTAATCCGAGACCATGGGGGAATAATTCTAGAGGGGAGAGAGATCCTTCACAAGGAGGTGTGAGTATGAAGGAGGGAATGGGTGGCCTTTTATAGGAGGAGAGGGGTGCCCCCTCTCCATGGTCATGCATGGGGTGACCTCACCTCCCCATTCATGTGGTGGTAACTCCTCCACATTAAAATGCCTCTTCACATTCCCTTTTAAAGTCTCCACTTTAAATGCATTAAGTTTATCCAAATTTAATGCTCTCTCATTTAATAAAACTCTTTTATTAAATTTATTCAGAATTTTGTTAATTACTTTAATTAACAAACATTCACATATAGCCCCTTGCAATATTTCAATATCACATGCAGAACCACCTTCTGCAATTTCACCCAAAACAATTTCTGGTTTCTATTGAAACAATTCCTGCGCTTTGCAATTCTTTTCGTTCGAAACATATGTGCTCCAAAATGGTGTCCGTAACTCTTAAGTGTGCCACCCTACGGTTCATGAATAATGCAGACATGATCGAGACCCTTCTCGATCAATAATCAGCAGCGGACACGAGATCCGCATGAATCCTACACATTCAACGATGACTCGTGATCGTGAGAACCTTTAACGCTTGTAACTAAATCCCTTTGTCTCTCGATATATTACATGTCTGAGATTCGATCATCGGTATCTCCATACCTAGTTTGATCTCGTTACCGACATGCACTCTTTTATCGTTCCCGTGACATAACATTCTAGTGATCACATCACTTGCTTGCAAGCTATCCTAATGTGATACCACCGAGAGGGCCCAGAGTATATCTATCCGTCATCTGGATTGACAAATTCCACTCTTGATCCATGAGCCTCAACATAACACCTTCGTAGTAATCGAACCCATCTTTATAGTCACCCTGTTACGGTGTGACGTTTGATGTTATCAAGATACTCTTCCGGTGTTAGCAATTAACATGATCTCATGGTCTAAGGATAAAGATTACTTCGTATGATGTTATAGCAATATAAACACAATGACTTGATCGTAATGCTATACTTTGGATGAATTTCATCACATCATTCCACCAATGGTGTGACCTTGTTATTAACAACATCCAATGTCCATGATCAGGAAACCTTGATCATCTTGTTAATCAACAAGCTAGTCTATAAGAGAGGCATGACTAGGAACCCTTTTTGTTTATTAAACACACATGTATTGATGTTTCCTATCAATACAATTATAGCATGTAAAATAAACATCTATCATATACAAGGAATACATAATAACAACTTTATTATTGCCTCTCAGGGCATATTTCCTTCAAATATAATGGTGGAATAAAGGCCTTTTGTAAAAGGAAGTAGGGATTCAAGTGTCATAAAGAGCTTCCAAAAATTATGGTACTTACAGCTTTCAGCTCTCAATGCCCCTATCATAAGCATCTTGAAGTGGTTAAGGTTAAAGTGACACAACTAAGAGGATATGCTTGACAAGTTTAGGTTGAAGTGGTTAAGGTTAATGCCCCTAAGCTCTGAATGCCGAAATCTCATGCCCCTTACTTACGAAGACCGATCCTCATGCTACTCAACTCTAGTCACGAGTAAGCTCTTGTCATTGTAAGTATATGTGTATCATTAAGAACCGCCAATGGGGTACCCCTTGCACATCATACGGGAGCTTTTCCATAATCAAAATGACAAGGCAAGAAGACAATGAGCATCTCAGCGATCTTTTTATTTGCTATTTGCATAGGTTTTTATTGAGGATGCTTCATAGAGTGCTCATTATGGTGATGCTGCAAGTTTCCACCATGATTAGGCATGGCTTAGGCTAGACCAGTGCTTTCTAACACACATACAAACTCCATGATCTTACAAGTTCCACTTTTATTTCACACCGCCGGGATCCGTAAGCAAAAGAACATGATATCAATGGGGTACAAAGTACAAGTGCAATGTTGAAAGCGTTGATGACCCACAAGTATAGGGGGTGTATCGCAGTATTTTTGATAAGTAAGAGTGTCAAACCCAACGAGGAGCAGAAGGTGCTGGCTAGTGGTATGGATCAGGAATTCTCTGCAAATACTTAGCAAACAGATTTTTAGGGGTTTTCGATACAGCAAGTAAACAAAGTACGAGTAAATAAAAGACAGTAGGAATAAATGCAGCAAGTGTCCCAATCCTTTATGCAGCAAAGGACAAGTCGGTTGTATTACTTAAGATGACCAAACGTTCTCGAGGACACATGGGAAGACTGTCAAGTGCTTTCGCTTCATATAGTTGATTAATCTTCTTTAGCTTGCTAAGTGTTGTGTGGGTGAACCTGTGCTAATGTATCGCCCCATCCAAGACTAATACATACTTGTGATTATACCCCTTGCAAACATCCGTAAGTACAAGAAAGTAATTAAGGTAGATACCTAACCACAGCTTTAAACTCTAAGACCCTTACGTCCCTTGTGCAATGGTTTCCTAACGGGGGTTCAGGTTTCTGCCACTCTGGCAACCCCTACGATTAGTAGCCAAATACACAATGCATTCCCCTAGGCCCATATAGGTGAAGTGTCATGTAGTCGATGTTCACATGACACCACTAGAAGAAGTACACCACAACTTAAATAACAATCTGTTGAATCTTTCTCAACACAACTCCACTACTAACAACAAGACTTCTCCCATGTCTTCAAGAACAAAACAAACTACTCACAAGACATCATATGGATCCTGATCAGAGATGGAATAATGATGTATAACAATATGAACATAAACAATAATTCAATGGTTCACTCAATAGCATCAACTTCAAAGAGTAATCAACATCGAGAAAGTTTCCCCTATGAACTATGCAAGATTCAACACAATTGTTACAGCAATATGTAGATGGTGATGATGGTTCTGATGGTGATGATGGTGGTGGTGATGATGATGAAGATGATCCCGATGAAGTCCAGCTTGATGGTGGTGTTGATGGCGACGATCTCCCCTCTCCGGGAAGGAATTCCCTCGACAGAAATCTGTCTGCCGAAGAGATCTTTCTCTCCTGGTGTTTTCCGCCCCGCAGAGGAGGCGGAATCCTTCTGTGGTTGCCCTCCGAGTCTTAGGGTTTCGGGAGGATGATATACGCCAGAGGAGGTCGGAGTGGTCAGGTGGCCACACCACCTCGGCGCGCCTAGGCCTGCCCGCCATGGGGTGGTGTGGGCCCCCGTGGCCCATCTCCACTCCATCTTCGGCATCCTTAGTCTTCGGAAAATAGTATTTTCCGTATATTTTCCGGATTTTCAGATCTTCGCAATTTTGCCTCCAAACAGCAACTTTTCCATCGAATCTCGAATCGCAGCGGTCCATGCTCCAAAAGTCATCAACCATGCAAAAATAGATGAAATAACATAAGTATCACCTCTCAATATGAAATATATCAATGAATAATAGTGAATTAAGACATAGAATAGTGATGCAAAATGGACATATCAACTCCCCCAAGCTTAGACTTCGCTTGTCCCTGCTTAAACCGAGATCAATAAACATGGCCTCAGGTTTATGGAGTGAAGAGTCGATAAAAGAATACGGACAAGAAGCATCACATTCATCAAATACATAGATCATAATAGAAGACAACTCACTATTATATAACTCAACTTGTAATAAGTAAAGGAAACACAATAAAGATACATAAAGTGAATCATAATTGGTAATGGCAAACTTAGCTCTTGGTCGGAGAATAGTTGATAATTTGCTGGAATTCACAAATACCTGGTTTTCGATGATAGCTTTCAAAGTAGTAAACATCAAGATAAGAGCAATGTGCAAAACAAGGAACATAAGACATGATTGCATAAATCATCATATGAATGAATGAAACACAACAACTCAAAATACTTGCTGAGATAGAAAGGAGTAGGTTTATGACTCAACTACAAGGTAAAAGAAAGGCCCTTCTAAGAGGGAAGCAGGGATTGCAAGTCTCATAAAGAGCTCCCAAAAATTATGATACTTACTAGCTTTCAGCTCTCATTGCCCCTATCATAGGCATCTTTAGGTGATTAAGGTTAAAGTGATCAAATATGAGGATATGCATTGACAAGTTGTAAGTTGAGAATCTCATGTCCCTTGAATACGAGGGCCGCTCCTCATGCTACTCAAGTTTAGTCACCGGTAAGTTCTTGTCATCGTAAGCATATGTGTATCATTGAGAACCGCCAATGGGGTACCCCTTGCCCGATGATATGGAAGAATCCCCATATCAAAATGACAAGGCAAGCAGACACCAAGTATCTCAACAATCTTCTTATTTACCATGGGAATATGGTGCTTTTTCTCTCTTTCCTCTTTTCATAACCTCTTTTTTTTCTTTTCTCTTTTTCTCATTCTCTATCTCTTTTTTTATAAGAAGAATGCTTCATAGATACTCGTTATGGTTACGCTGCAGGTTTCCACCATGTCAGCATGGATTAGACCAGCGGCCCATGTGTTTCTCTAACACACATGCATAACTCCATGGACTTACAAGCTCCCCTTTCATTTCACACCAACGACATCCATAGACAAAAGAACATGATATCAACTTGGTACAAAGTACCCAGTGCAATGTTGAAAGCGTTCCCCATGACATCATGGTTCTGCTAATTCACAACTTACAAAGCGCAAGCATATACGCAACATAGGTGAGCACAATGGTTCAAGTTTATTAAATGCAAGAAAGTAAAGTGTGCCATCAAGTTCGTGAGAGCTTTAATCACTAATTTTCACATAACAAGCTTAATTTGGGAGGTAGATAAAACAAGAATTTACTTGGAATAGTAATAATGCTACTAGGTAGGTATGGTGGACACAAATGGCAAAGGTTTTGGTTTAAAGGAGGTGGATGCACGAGAAGAAATCCTCTCAGTACAGGTTTTTGGCTAGCAAGGCTGGGTAGCAAGTATAAGAGTTGAAGGAAACAAACAAACATACAAGTGATAAAGACAAACATGCAATCTTCCTTGGAAGCACAAAAGATCTTAACTAGAGAATACTAAACTTATGAGCAAATCAAGAAAGAAAGATGATGAAATTATATTTCTTTAAAGGTACTTTTGTCTTTTTCATTCAACTCTCAAAAATAGTGTTGCTACTGACCGAGCCAGGTTTGCCCAAACCAACTAAATTAACTCAATGATCCCAGAGTGATACCAATACTAACAACAAGATCAATCATATAACCATGAATTGAAAACTAATATAAGCTATTGCAAAAGAGTGAATGATAGAACTTCTCATTAATATTCCATAACGGCAACTCACACCAAGGGATACGTATCTAACGAGAGAGGGGACACTTCCATAATGCAAACCATACTACATAATAACTCCTCTATTCATGATATGACTCTACTAAAAAGGTAAAAAGATAGAAGATAGTGATATGATACCGCGGAACTCCCCCAAGTTTGGAACAAACCAAGGGGATGCCAAACCTGATGACGAATTACTCCTTAGGTGGTGGTGGTATCCTCTCATCTTCGTCCGTCTTCCAAGGTAAAGGCTTCCCATCAACAAAGGACATCGTGGTTTCCAACATCCTGAAACTTGCAGCAGCACTTATGAGTTTAAATCTAGCCTCATACTCAAAGTTTTGATTTTGAACATCATAGAACTATGCTTGCAGTTCGTTGGTTGTTTGGCAGAGTGAGAGGACTTCGTCTTTGAGGTCAGCAGTCTCCTTTTGGTGCTCGGTGATGAGTTCGGAACAAATCTTATGGATGATATCCACAAGGCCCGCCATCTTCTTGTACCTAAAGACTTCTTGTTCCAATGCTTCCATCCTGTCCTCCAGACTTCCTTCACCTTTAGGGCCTTGAACCTCTTTAATCCGAACCTCCCCTTATTCGAGCAATAACTCCTTGGGATGGATCTTCAATTCTCTCATGTATGGGTTGATGATATCTTCCAAGGAATCACCCTCAACTGATCCAGTGGAAGACATTGAGGCTACAAATCTGAGATTTCTACCTGGCAAAAACAGATCGAAACAAAAACACGACAAAAACACGATATACGAACCTCGGAAGATCCAGGGGGTTATATATTATGAAGTTTCCTATCAAAAGGAAGGTACTGGGAGAAAACAAGTTGGAGGCGGAGTCCTGGGTGGCCTCACCACCTGGTGGCACGGCCAGGGGTGGGCCCGTGCCATGGGGTGGTGTGGGCCACCATGGCTCCGTTTTCGTCCCTTTTTCGCTTCGTAACTTTCCTTATTGACTGAAAACTGCAAAAATATAGTTGTATTATATTTTCGCGGAACTTTTCTTACCAGAACTGTTACCTAGATGAAAACAGACTCGACAGGTCTCTGAATTTGGTCCTCAATGAATTTCTCTGGAGTTATAACTTGAAAGGCATCAACATCTTCATTGTAAGAATCTCCAGCAATATAGTGTTTGAGTCGCTGTCCATTCACTACTTGTGTAGTATTATATTTTAGAGAAGAAATTTTTATTGCTCCTGAACGGTATACTTCTTTAATGATGAAAGGTCCTTCCCATTTTGATAGTAACTTACCTGCAAAAAATCTGAGACGAGACCTATACAATAGAACTTTCTCACCAACATGAAATTCTCTCTTAAGTATTCGCTTATCATGCCATCTTTTAACTTTTTCCTTAAAGAGCCTAGCATTCTCATAGGCTTCACTCCTCCATTCATCTAAAGAACTTAAGTCAAATAATCTTTTCTCACCAGCGAGCTTACAATCTCTATTTAGTTCTTTCCGCCCAAAGAAGCTTTGTGTTCTAATTCTAAGGGTAGGTGACAAGCTTTCCCATAAACCATTTTATAAGGAGACATTCCCATAAGATTTTTGTAAGAAGTTCTATAAGCCCATAAAGCATCATTCAACTTCTTAGCCCAGTTTTTCTAGACCTATTAACAGTCTTTTGCAAGATAGATTTAATTTCTCTATTTGATAACTCTACTTGCCCGCTAGTTTGGGGGTGATAAGCTGAAGCAATTCTATGATTAACATCATATTTAGCAAGGGTCTTCCTAAAACCACCATGAATGAAATGAGAACCCCCATCAGTCATGAGATACCTAGGCACCCCAAACCTAGGAAAGATAACATCCTTAAGCATTTTTAGAGAAGTCTCTCCGTCAGCACTCTTTGTAGGAATAGCTTCTACCCACTTAGTAACATAATCAACGGCAACAAGAATATGAGTGTAGCCTTTCAAAGGAGGGAAAGGACCCATAAAGTCAAATCCCCAACAATCAAAAGGTTCAATAACTAGAGAGTAGTTCATAGGCATTTCATTGCGTCTAGAAATATTACCAACACGCTGACATTCATCACAAGATAGGACAAATTTTCTTGCATCTTTAAAAAGGGTAGGCCAGTAGAAACCTGATTGTAGTACCTTTTGTGCAATTCTATATCGTGCATGATGTCCTCCATAGGCACTACCATGACATTTACGCAATATCTCCTTTTGTTCATATTCTGGAACACATCTTCGCATAATACCATCTCCTTCTTTGTATAAGTGTGGGTCATCCCAAAAATAATGCCTCAAATCATAGAAGAACTTTCTTCTTTGCTGAGCTGTAAAAGTTGGAGGCAAATACTTGGAGACAATAAAGTTAGCATAATCAGCATACCAAGGGCTTCCTCGCGAGCTCACCCCTACCGCACCTAACTGTTCATTTGGGAAACTATCATTAACAAGCATAGGGTCAAAAGAGATGTTTTCCAAACGAGATAAATTATCAGCTACAGGGTTTTCAGCACCCCTCCTATCTACTATGTGTAGATCAAACTCTTGTAAAAGCAGTACCCATCTAATAAGCCTAGGTTTAGCGTCCTTCTTCGTCATAAGATATTTAATAGCAGCATGATCAGTATGAATGGTTACTTTTGAGTCCACAATATAGGGCCTAAACTTATCATAGGCAAAAACAACAGCTAGAAATTCCTTTTCAGTAGTGGCATAATTCCTTTGAGCAGCGTCTAGGGTCTTACTAGCATAATGGATAACATTTAACTTTTTATCAATACGTTGCCCAAGGACAGCCCCTACAGAAAAATCACTAGCATCACACATTATTTCAAAGGGTAAACTCCAATCAGGTGGTTGAACAATAGGGGCTGTAGTTAAAGCCTTCTTAAGAGTTCCAAAAGCTTCCCTACAATCATCATCAAAAACAAAGGGTACATCTTTTTGAAGAAGATTAGTGAGAGGTTTTGATATCCTAGAGAAGTCTTTAATAAACCTCCTATAGAAACCAGCATGACCAAGGATACTACAAATACCTTTGATGTCTCTTGGACATGGCATCTTCTCAATTGCTTCAACCTTAGCGCTATTAACTTCTATGCCTCTTTCAGAAACCTTATGCCCAAGAACAATCCCTTCATTAACCATGAAGTGGCATTTCTCCCAATTAAGAACAAGATTAGTTTCCTCACATCTCTGCAAAACTTTATCAAGGTTGTGCAGACAATTATCAAAAGAAGTTCCATAGACAGAAAAGTCATCCATGAACACTTCTACAATTTCCTCACAAAAACCATGAAAGATAGCAGACATGCACCTCTGGAAAGTAGCAGGAGCATTACATAAACCAAAAGGCATACGTCTATAAGCATCAGTTCCATAAGGGCAAGTAAAAGTAGAATAACCATCAAGAAAACAAAAATGGGTCTTTTTAGAAAACCTTTCCAACATTTGATCAATAAAAGGAAGCGGGTAGATCTTTCTTAGTAACTTTATTGACTTTCCTAAAATCGATGCACATCCTATAGCCTACCACTATCCTTTGAGGAATAAGCTCATCATTATCATTAGGGACAACGGTAATACCTCCCTTTTTAGGAACACAATGAACAGGACTAACCCATTCACTATCAGCAATAGGGTAAATAATACCAGCATCAAGGAGTTTCAATACCTCGTTCCTTACCACTTCCTTCATCCTAGCATTTAAACGTCGTTGGTGCTCCACTACTGGCTTCGCATCTGGTTCTATGTTGATAGAATGCTGACATATAGTAGGTGAAATCCCTTTCAAATCATCCAGAGTATAGCCCATAGCTCCTTGGTGTTTCCTCAAAACCTCCAATAACCTCTCTTCTTCCTTTCCTGAAAGTTTAGCGCTAATAATAACAGGATATATCTTTTTATCATCAATATAAGCATATTTAAGATCATCAGGGAGAGGTTTTAGATCAAAACCGGATCCTTTTTAGGTGGCATCGTGGTACCTAAGTCTTCTATAGGCAAGTCGTGCTTAAGCATCATAGGTTGACCACGGAGAATCCTGTCAATCTCATTCCTTTCTTCCATGAAGATTTCACTTTCATGATCTTCCATAAATTGTTGCAAAGCATTGTTAGGAGCAAGAGAAATAGAAGCAAGTTGTTCAACCCTAAAATCCTCATTATGGGTTTCCTCTTCACAAGGTTCTTTAGCAAATTTTGAAAAATTAAACTCATAAGATTCCCCATCAAACTTAGTTAAGATTTTCTCCCTCTTGCAATCAATAATAGCTCCACAAGTACTCAAGAAAGGTCTACCAAAAATGATAGGGTAGGTTTTACTAGCAGCTGAACCAAGTACTAAAAAATCAGCAGGGTACTTAATCTTTCCAAAAAGAACTTCCACGTCTCGTACAATACCAATTGGAGAGATGGTCCCTCTATTAGCAAGGTGAATAACCACATCAATCTCTTCCAACTCACAAGGACTGATCTCATGCATAATTTCTTTGTAAAGCTCATAAGGAATAGCACTGGAACTTGCACCAATATCACATAAACCATAATAGCAATGATCACCAATTCTAACAGAAAGCACAGGGACACTAGCCTTTTTAGTTCTATTGGGATGTGAAACAATATTAGAAGCATCCTCACAAAAGACTATGTGCCCATCTTCTACGCTTTTAGTGACAAGGTCTTTCACAATTGCTACCACAGGTTCAATGTTTATTTGTTCATCGGGTTTTACAGTTCTTTTTTCACTTTTGGTGATTACATTAGTTATCATAGGATGGTCCTTTACCTTTTCGGGGAAGGGGATCTTCTCGATATAAGGTTTGGGTAAGATGGGGTCAATAATGCAATACTCAGCACTTCCAATAGGAGCATAGTCAACAATATCTTTGTAAGGTGCATGGTATTTGTTCCATCCCCTTTTTGGAATTTCGATATAGGAAGCAAAAGCTCTAAAACAATTCGTAATAACTTGCAAATAAAGACCATAAATATTACTAATATTTTGAAAGTCATCAGTTCCCATAAAAGATTCAATGCATTCATAATCATAATTTATACCTGATTTTCTACCTTTGTCATTCTCCCAAGCTTCAGCATTGTCTTGAATACGGTCCAGAAGATCCCATTTAGCTTCTTCTTCCATGCGAGTGAATGATCCAGCACAAGAAGCATCCAATGAATCTTTATCATGTAGAGGGAGCCTTGCATAAAAGTTATTGATAATAATATTGTTGGGGATCTCATGAATGGGACATTTGAGAATTAGTAACTTCAATCTCCCCCAAGCTTGAGCTGTACTCTCTCCATCAAGAGGCCAAAAGTTGTATATTTGATTCTGATCTTTATGAATCTCACTAGGAGGATAAAACTTTGAATAAAACAGAGGCACTATTTCCTCCCATTCGAAAGCTTGACCATTTTTCAGCAGCTTATACCATTCCTCAGCTCTTCCTTTCAGTGATAATGAGAATAACTTCTTCTTAACTTGATCTGTAGTAATACCTACACACTTGAACAACCCGCATAATTCGTGTATAAAGAGTAAATGATCACCGGGATGGACAGTTCCATCCCCAACATAGTAGTTATCCATAACACGATCAATAATTCTTGTAGGTATTTTGAAAACATCATTCTCAGCAGGTGGTGGCTTATCTACTACCTTAGCAGTGGTAGTAGCATTACCAAATAAGAAACTCAGCGAATTATCCATAACGAAAATAAAGCAACTAACAGAAGTAAACAATACTCACAGTAGAAGTTTCCTTTACCAGTTCCACTTTCCAATAGTGCTTCACTCCCCAGCAACAGCACCATAAAATAGTCTTGATGACCCACAAGTATAGGGGGTGTATCGCAGTATTTTCGATAAGTAAGAGTGTCGAACCCAACGAGGAGCAGAAGGTGCTGGCTAGTGGTATGGATCATGAATTCTCTGCAAATACTTAGCAAACGGATTTTTAGGGGTTTTCGATAAAGCAAGTAAACAAAGTACGGGTAAATAAAAGACAGTAGGAATAAATGCAGCAAGTGGCCCAATCCTTTATGCAGCAAAAGACAAGCCGGTTGTATTACTTAAGATGACCAAACGTTCTCGAGGACACATGGGAAGACTGTCAAGTGCTTTCGCTTCATATAGTTGATTAATCTTCTTTAGCTTGCTAAGTGTTGTGTGGGTGAACCTGTGCTAATGTACCGCCCCATACAAGACTAATACATACTTGTGATTATACCCCTTGCAAACATCCGTAAGTACAAGAAAGTAATTAAGGTAGAAACCTAACCACAGCTTTAAACTCTAAGACCCTTACGTCCCTTGTGCAATGGTTTCCTAACGGGGGTTCAGGTTTACATCACTGCAACCCCTACGATTAGTAGCCAAATACACAATGCATTCCCCTAGGCCCATATAGGTGAAGTGTCATGTAGTCGATGTTCACATGACACCACTAGAAGAAGTACACCACAACTTAAATAACAATCTGTTGAATCTTTCTCAACACAACTCCACTACTAACAACAAGACTTCTCCCATGTCTTCAAGAACAAAACAAACTACTCACAAGACATCATATGGATCCTGATCAGAGATGGAATAATGATGTATAACAATCTGAACATAATCAATAATTCAATGGTTCACTCAATAGCATCAACTACAAAGAGTAATCAACACCGGGAAAGTTTCCCCTATGAACTATGCAAGATTCAACACAATTGTTACAGCAATATGTAGATGGTGATGATGGTTCTGATGGTGATGATGGTGGTGGTGATGATGATGAAGATGATCCCGATGAAGTCCAGCTTGATGGTGGTGTTGATGGCGACGATCTCCCTCTCGGAAGGAATTCCTCGTAAATCTGCGCCAAGAGATCTTTCTCTCCTGGTGTTTTCCGCCCCGCAGAGGAGGCGGAATCCTTCTGTGGTCGCCCTCTGAGTCTTAGGGTTTCGGGAGGATGATATACGCCAGATGGGAGAGGCTGGAGTGGGCCAGGGTGGCCACACCACCTCCTGGCGCGGCCTAGGCCTGCCCGCGCCATGGGGTGGTGTGGGCCCCCTGTGGCCCATCTCCACTCCATCTTCTGGCATCCTTAGTATTCTGGAAAAATAGGATTTTCCGTATATTTTTCCGGATTTTCTGATCTTCACGAATTTTGCCTCCAAACAGCACCTTTTCCATCGAATCCTGACCGCGTGGTCCATGCTCCAAAAGTCATCAACCATGCAAAAACAGATGAAATAACATAAGTATCACCTCTCAATATGAAATATATCAATGAATAATAGTGAATTAAGACATAGAATAGTGATGCAAAATGGACGTATCAAGCGTTCCCCATGGTACATGGTTCTGCTAATTTCAACTTATAAAGCGCAAGTATATACGCAACAAAGAAGGACCCAGTGGTTCAAGTTTATTAGATGCAAAAAAGTAAAGTGTGTCATCAAGTTCGTGAGAGCTTTAATCACTAGTTTTCTCATAACAAGTTTAATTTGGAAGGTAAACAAAAGCATGAATATAATTGGAATAGCATAATCTAGTAGGTAGGTATGGTGCAATCTTTGGAATAACTTGGTTTAGGGAGTTGGATGCATGACTGGAACTCATACTTGGTTGTGGAGGCTAGCAAAAGACTGGGAGCGACAAACTAAGAGAGCAATAATGGCCATAATCATGCAGAGCGACAAAACATCATTGATCAAAACATAAAGTGATACTACAAGTTGAAAACTAAAGGATCATAAAGGCTTATGGTGACTTGGGATAGTCATAACATGATGTGAGCATGCGCCAAGTCAACCCAAATAAAGCATCAAAGGAGAATACCACTATACTATGCTTTAATATGCTAAAACAATGCATGATTCTTCCAAGGCACATTAAGAAATCTAAAATGTTTATAACAAGTCATGCTACAGCAAAGAATACTAAGCATAAATCCAAAACAATATCAAGCATGGCATGACAAAGCATAGGCCACAGTCAAAAACAAGCTCTCTTTACCACTTAAGCTTCCTACTCTTTTCCAATCCAAACCAAACTATTTGAACACCAATGTATGAAAGAGGAGGTCCAACCAATTTATTCAGCAAACTAAGCAAACCACGCAAACTAAAACCAAAATAAAAACAAAAAATAAGACGCTCCAAGAACAACACAACTATGCATGAAACAATAAAAAATGAAGTGTTTGGAAGAAACCTGAGATTTTTATTGATGAAGAAGGGGATGCCTTGGACATCCCCAAGGTTTGACGCTTGTACTTCTTGGATATTTCTTGGGGTGACACACGTGGCATCCCCAAACTTGAGCTTTAGTCTATCCTTCATCTCATTACTCATTCCTTCCATACACCTGAAATTTTTCCTTCATACAAAACTTCACACAATCTTTATTAGCAACATTAGTGCACTCAAGATAATAAGTCTTTAGGTTCAGTTCTAACACCAATAAAACTTCCATTAAAACACTAGATACTATAGCACTTCCCTCAAAAAGCTCAATTCCCCAAAAGAACTCAAAAAGGAACCAACAAGAAGCAAATGTAGAAAATGGCAGAAATCTGTCAAAACAGAGCAGCAGGTAAATACGATTTTTTTCGAAGACCTTCTGTTGCTCAAATCAAAAAGTGCTGAACTAACGAAAGTTAGATAACAACCTGGGGCAGAAGCAAAAAAATTCACGCCACAAAAAGACGTTCAGAGATTTTACACGAATTTTTACAGTGAAGCACAGAAATCTGTTTCGGGACAGCAACTTTCCCAATCATTACTTCTCTCCCATTAGAGGTTATTCTTGGCACAAAAAGCAAATAAAAAGGATAAGAAGCGGTTATTACTGAAGTAATAACTTCCAAGAATCATCTAAAACTTTTGGGTTATCTCCCAATAAGTACTTTTCTTTAACGCCTTTAAGTTAGGCATAAGGAAAAACTAAAATGGATAGAATAGAGGTAAGCGGAGATAATCATGGTGAAAACATTTTTTTGTTCAATGTAATCCTTTTGTTAACAAGGTTGATCAGGTCTTCCTACCAAAACAATTCCATATGAGACAAAACTTTGTATTCCACTAATGATTATGTTATCTCAACCTTGATATCAATAGTCCCAATCATAATAGTTTCAAATTTTTCTCTTGGTATGGGACAATATATTTCTCCAACTTGAATACCCTCAACATGTTCAATTGAATTCAAAACCATAAGTCTATCAATCTTCTTGGGGAAATAGATAGTATGTTCCTTGTCATTGACATTGAAGGTCACCTTCCCTTGATTACAATTAATAACAGCTCCTGCAGTATTTAAGAAAAGGTCTCCCAAGAATAGTAGATATATTATCATCTTCAGGCATAAAAGTTTGAGAGGATGCTCTCATAAGAAATATGAGTTGAAGTAAAATAGAGCATCAAGAAGCAAATTCAAAACACATTTAAGTCTAACCCACTTCCTATGCATAGGAATTGTGTATGCAAATAAATTCACAAAGAACAAAGTGACAAGCATAGGAAGATAAAACAAGAGTAATTTCAAAACTTTGAACACATAGAGAGGTGTTTCAATACCATGAAAACTTCCACAACCATATTTTCCTCTCTCATAATAATTTTCAGTAGCCTCATGAAGAAACTCAACAATATAACTATCACATAAAGCATGCTTTTCATGATCTACAAGCACTAGAGCTTTATTATAAACACTTTCAAAAGAATCCTCAGGAACATAACATTCATCCTCCTTTAGTAAGCATGGAGGACAATCAAATAATGTAAGGGATAAAGAGTTACTCTCATTAGAAGGTAGGCATGGGTAGCTAATCCATTCTTCCTTCTTTTGTTCATCACGCTCCTCCTCTTTTTCATTTAATGAGATTTCAGGTTCATCAATTTCTTCTTCCATAGGATCCTACAAGGCATTAGTGTCTTCCATTTGTGGAAAGCATCTATTAAAATATTCAAGAATATAGCCATTTTCATCCTTGTAATTATCAAAGCAAAATTTAAGTATACCATAAACCTCATATTTGTAAGGTGAATCATCAATATTTTCAAGCAAACTAGCAAGTTCAAATGCACCCTTCCAAGCAATAAATTCTTCAATTTGTTCCACATCATAAAATTCATAATTTCCCTTAACATAGGAAGATATGGTAACATTATCATTATACTCACATTGAAAAGGAAGGTGTTTGTACCTCCTACAGCAACAAGATTTATCAAAGCAATAAGTAACATTATAAGTAGAGCACATGTTGCTAGCAATGGTATACAATTTATCAATTTGTTCCCATAAGTGTCTCCCTTTTTGTGACAAGCGGTGTTCCTTATAATAATATTTTTGATCTTCCGTGAACCCACCTTGCCAATAAGCTTCAGTTTCAAAGAAACCAACCATTGACAACAAGCATGATAAGGCAAGACAATAACAGACCAACAAAAATAACAACTAGAGAAGGAACTACTTTTTTGTATTTTTGATAAAGAAACAAGCAAACAAGGAGAACATAAACTTAGCTTGAACAATAGTGAATCCAAGTGGACTTGATAAATAAAGCTATGCTCCCTGGCAACGGCGCCAGAAAATAGTCTTGATGACCCACAAGTATAGGGGGTGTATCGCAGTATTTTCGAAGGAAGTGAAACCCAATTTATTGATTCGACACAAGGGGAGCCAAAGAATATTTATAAGCCTTAACAACTGAGTTGTCAATTCAGCTGCACCTGGAAACAATCTTGCTCACAGTAGTTTATCAGTAGCAATAGTTTTGTAGTAGGAATAGTAAAGTAGCAACAGTACTAAAGCAAAGACAGTAGTAACAAAAGCATTAAACAGTGGGATTCGAGTGCGGTAGGCATAGGGATGGATGGAAGAGCGTTGCATGGACAAGACAATCCACATAGCAATCAGAACATAGGGCAATTACAGATAAATAAGATAAAGCATCCAAGTACTAGACAATCCTAGGCATGTGTTCCATATATAGTCATACGTGCTCTCAATGAGAACTTGCACAACATCTTTTGTCCTACCAGCCCGTTTGCAGCGGTCCTCTAGGGAACTACTGGCAATTAAGGTGCTCCTTTTAATAGAGCACCGGAGCAAAGCATTAACACTCCGTGAACACATGTGATCCTCACATCAAAGCCATTCCCTTCCGGTTATCCCGATTTCTGTCACTTCGGGGCCATAGGTTCCGGACAACAACGTGTGTATACAACTTGCAGATAAGACCAAAAACAATACTATCATAATGAATCAATAACATGTTCAGATCTGAAATCATGGCACTCGGGCCCTAGTGACAAGCATTAAGCACAACAAGTCACAACAAAGTCATAAAGCACTAATAAAAGATATTAGGCACCATGCCCTAATAATCTGGTGCCATTACATGAATGATCTCATCCAATCCCTACCTTCCCCATAGCCTACAGCGGGGGATTACTCACTCATAGACGGGGGAAACATGGATGGTCGATGGAGAAGCGATGGTGATGATGACGGCGATGATCTCCTCCAATTCCCCGTCCCGACAGGGTGCAAGAACGGAGTTTCTGGTGCTGTTTCGTGGAATCTGGTGGTGGCGATGGAGCGTAACTCCTTCTGGAAAAACTTCAACCCCCCCCCCCCCGAAGTTTTTAGGTCAGAAGGCTCCTTATAGGCGAAGAGAGAGGCCGAGGGGGTGCCTGGGGGCCCACACCACCCCCTGGCGCAGCCAGGCCCAGCCCACGCCTGGGGGTGGCCAGCCCCTGGCCCTCCTCCGTCTCGTATTCTGGCTCCTGGAGTCTTCTGGAAAAATAGACAATTTGGCTTTTGTCCCGTCCAATTCCGAAAATATTCATTTTCTGACTTTCCTGGAATCAAAAACAGCAGAAAACAGGCAGCTGGCACTGTGGCTCTTGTTAATAGGTTAGTTCAAGAAATCATATGAAAAATACTCCAAAGTGTGGACAAAACACAAGAAAGTGGATAAAACCAAGCATGAAGCATCAAAAAATATAGATACATTTGCAATGTATCAATGTCGTGGGGGCAAGCTTGTTGGCTTGTGCTCCGGAGATCCTCACTGATGTGCATGGCGCTAGCCAGGTCAATATATGTTTCTCCTTTTTGCTTTCCCCCCTCGTGCCGGAAGCTCTCTTTGTTCTTGATTTTATTCCCTATATGTGCTTTAAAATTTATTCTTTTCGTCCCATTGTTTTCCAGTGTGGATCGGACGTTGCTTGCCGTGCTGTTAGAGAGCCTTTAGTTGAGGGCGACATTGTCTTTGTGGTTCCTCACGTGCAAGCCTCCCTTCCTCTTGAGGTACGTGGACAAGAGAATACTATTTGTTTGATAGCAGGAATCTCTGTTGGTGTACTTTTTGGAATTTTCTTTTGGTGCATCTTTGACGGAACTCTTTCTGGATGCTGTCGTACTAGATAAGTGTTGTCTGCTTACTGTTAAAAATAAATCTTTGCTCGTGGATGAACTTGATTAGGAAAAGTAGCTGACTTCCTCCTGTAGCATATTTTAGATTCCACAACTCTTGTCTTTGGCCCATTGCACCACCCCACCACGGCCACCGATCTTGCCATCGTTCTTCCCCACTCACGCTCCACTCTTATGACCTCTTTTTTCCCCTCACGCTCCCCGCGCTGTACAAAAATGGGCTCCGTCGCCTTTGTGGCAAGGAAAAACACTCTCTCGCACTCATTTGTTCCCATCGTTTTCACCCCTTGCCCCCAGATCTTGTGCTCTTTCCTGGGAGATAAGAATGGCAGTGTTAGATTCTTCGAGCCAGACTGCTAGCGCGTCTTGCAGCGAAGTGATAGATGGCAGAAAGCATTACTTGTCTCTGGTTTGTTTTTATTTTTGAAGTGTATTTTTGGTTTTGTTCATTTCTTGTTATTTTCCTTGGATAATCAATCTTTTTTGGACAAAAAACTATAGGCCGTCATGCATGTTGTTGTTGCTGCGAGGAGTGGCACCTGCGAGCTATTACCTGCAGCTCATGTTTCCCAAGATGTGGGTTTGCTTGATCTTTGGTTTTGACCGCTCGTTTATTTATCTGATTTTTATGCTATCTGTCTACACAATAGATTCAACTTCAGGGAGAGAGGCAGTACCAGACCGCTCTTGATCAACTTTTGTTGTTGGCTACAAAAACTTGCGACTATGCTCGTGCAGCCGCTGGTAGTGTGGACAGGAACGAGATCGGTCTCCTGGAGACCCGTGGGGAGGTTTCTCAGATGGCAAAGCTGCTCCGAGATAGACCTAAAAATCTAGGTCGAGGCATTCAAAGTTTCTTTGAAAACCTTTTCGCCTACCCAGTTGTCCGTCATGCTGTTAAGTTGCCGATTACTAGGTATGACACGTATTGTTTTGCTGATCTTACCAGAAAAGGGATTTGGTTATCCTCGCTCCTTGACTGATTACTCTTTTTCTTCAGTTGGGAGCAGTTCATGGCTAGTGTGTGCGATGTTGTTGCTGCGTAAGGAAAACGAGTTGTTGGTACCGTTGTACCTGTTCGTCCGCATGCTCTGAAATTGACAGTGCCATCTCGGGATGGTAAGGAGCCTGCCACACCATCTCCAGCTCCTGGCACTCTTCCTTTTGATCAAAAGATGGCCACTGAGGCAAATCGTCTTATTTCCTGGCTGTTTGATGCATCAGAGAAACCTCCGATCACTAGGTACAGTCTTTCTGTCGACTTTAGCTACCCAGTTCAGTTCTAGTGTTGGATTGACAGAAATTTCCTCGTTTGTGTTGCAGTTATTGGATACACATGCATGGATACCCTGAAGTGCGTGTTACTGGCTCACTGCTTATGGCGGTTGCTGCTGGTTCCTCCGATATGAACACTGTTTTGTGTGATGGTGCTACTCGTTTGCTAAACAAGGTCGCTACTAATGCATAAGGCTGATCCATCGAGGCTCCCTCGTGTTTACCTGTCTCCATCATTCATGGTTGGTTTCCAGCTACCGCATGAAAGCATTCCTATTTCTTAGCATTTGTGTGTTATTTTCCTTAACTTTTTCCTTTTGGCAGTTGCACTGTCTTAGTGATGTTCTGTCTAATATCCTCCCATCGAGATGCTAGCTGAGAAACACATTGGTTTCGATATCCTTCACAACCACGAGGTAATAAAAAACTGAGCTTTATCCTTCCAAAAAAGTGCCACCAGCTATTTCCTCGAACGAATGATCGCTTGAAACAAAATAATTGTAGATTGTTGTGCCTGTGCCTGTTGGAGAAGGTTGGTCTTGTTATTCTTGGGATATTGTTAATCTTAGATTCAGCCTGCTTGACCCGACCTGTTGGGGGAAAACTACTATTAAGGTTGCCGCCAAGCATGCAAAAAACATCTCTCTTATCAATGACAATCCGTGCAATGCTCTGGGACCGTGCATGGCAACCCTTCGCATGGGATTGGGCCTTGGAGACAGTGTTTGCACAATACTGTTGGGAGGAGCTGTCCCTGGTGAGTGGTGTGTCACTGACATGAAAAAAAGTTTTTTTTTTGATTATTCAGTATTTAAGGATCAATCTTTATTTACGTTTCTTTTGCACAAATTCCAGGTCTTCTACTGGTGTGTTCTCGATGGTTAGCTCTCGAATCATTGATTGCTTTTCTGGTGGAGTCGCCACCGACTGTTTTCACATGGCGCAGTGCACTAGAGACCTGATTTACAAAGTGCTGAGGATAACCGATAATGAGGACGTATTTGCAAAACCCAACAAGTGATGACTTTCCCTAATGCTTGTACCATGCTTGAAACCAACTAGTGATCTCTACCATAACTACTAGCTACTTGTTATTTTGATACTATCTTCTTTACCTTGCACTCTTTTGGTGGTTTGTAAGAGTGCTCGATGTTTTCATCCAAAGTTTGTGTGTATTGTTCTATGCTTGTTATTGTTGTTACTTTTATACTTATTTGTTGGGGCACGGGCCATGTCATTTGTTCAGTTTCCCCATCCGTTTTCATCAGGTCAGGCGGGTTGCCATTGTTGTCCTCAACGCTGCGGTGCTCTATGGATGCATGGCTTGTCCATTGCAGACCCTCGACCACCCTAGTATTGGTGGTGCATTCCTCATGTATCTGGGTACGCTTGAGCAAGGTGTCCTCTACACTGTGGTCCTCTATGGGATGGATGCCCTCCGTCACGGGGGTGGTACAAGCTAACCGCCGACGCTAGCTTGTACAAAACGGCTTGCACCGGGGTGGACCGAACACACCACCCCGGATAAAAATGGTAGCGCATTCCTCGTGGATCTAGTTGTGCTTGCGCAAGTTAGTTTCTGTTGTTGTCCTCAACATTCCGGGTGCTCTATGGATGCATGGCTCCGTCGCTGGGTGTGCAGAGCTAACTGCTGGCAACGGGTGGACCGAATTGACCGGCAAATGAGGTTAGCTATTGTTATCCTCAACATTGTGGTGCTCTGCATGACTCGTCGCGTGGGATACGAGCTAACTGCTGACGCTAGCTTGTCCAGTGCAGCATCTAGCACACCAATAATGGGGGTGAGCATGATTTACAAAACGGTTGCCAATGACTAGACCAAAAACACTGCCTGGGTGCCCTTCCCCACCTCGCCACCAGAAAAGTTGCACACGGCAAATTGTTGTCGACCCCACCTCACCACACCCCCCATCGTTAGTTTCTATTGTTGTCCTCAACATTGCGGGTGCTCTATGGATGCACGGCTCCGTTGCTGGGTGTGCAGAGCTAACTGTTGGCAACGGGTGGACCAAATTGACCGGCCAATAAGGTTAGCTATTGTTGTCCTCAACACTGCGGTGCTCTGCATGACTCGTCGTGTGGAATACAAGCTAATTGCTGACACTAGCTTGTCCAGTGCAGCGTCTAGCACGCCAGTAATGGGGGTGAGCATGATTTACAGAATGGTTGCCAATGACTGGACCAAAAACACCGCCTGGTACCACACCCCACCTCACCACCAGAAAAGCTGCACACGGCAAATTATTTTCGACCCCACCCCACCCCACCCTGCCCTCCCCCCCCCCCCCCCCCCGTCTACCACACTCGATCACTTACTTACAGCTTTGTGTGGACACCATCCTCCCGACAAGCTAATTGTTTACTTTAGCTTGTACAAAAGAGGATGTTAGCTGGTGGACCGGCCCCACACCCAGTGATTGTAGTGCATTCCTCGTGGATCGGACTACTCTTTATCAAGGTGGTTTCTATTGTTGTCCTTAACACTTTTGTGCTCTCTGGATGCATGACTCTGTTGCATGGGGTACAAGCTAACTCTGTACCACATGCAACGCCATTTGACCATAAGGGGGATAGTTAGAAAGGTTATACGTTCACGAGGCCTGCCACTCCAATAATAGTGCCCCATTCTTCGTGGATTTTACTGCGCTTGAAAAAGGTGGTTGCTATTTTTGTCCTCCGCACTGCGGTGCTCTATGGATGCATGACTCCGATGTTTCTAACTCTGTACCGCATGCACCTACATTTTACCATGAAGATAGTCAAAAAAAAATATCTGTTGAAGAGGCCGACAACTACCTCCCTAGCATGCACCTACATTTTACCATAAGGTTTGTGCAACACCAGATGGCATGCACCCGTTCCCCATGGTAGCACCCCAACCCACCTCACCCTGCATCTACCAAACTCGATCAACTTGCTTACAGCTTCGCGCGGGCACCACCCTCCCGACAAAACGGTTGGCGAACCCACCATATGCGCCACCATTTTACCATAAGCGGGATAGTCAAAAAAGGTATCCGTTGACGAGTCCCGCCACACCCTCCCTGGTGAAGTTCATATTTCTTACACTTATGTTGTGCGCCGCCCAGATGGCATGCACCCGTTCCCCATGGTAGCACTCCTGCATCTCGTTGATGCCTACCTGGTACCAATGAAAGAGATCGAATCCGCGGATTGGATAGTTTTGTATTCAGGCTTGTGGCATGCATCGATACCCTAGTCGCCCGCGCCGGTTAGCGTAACAAATTTCCTTCAGAAAATCTGCACACGGCAAAATATTGTCGACCCAACCCCGCCTCACCTCACCCCCTCCCTCCGTCTACCACACTCGATCAACTGACTTACAGCTTTGCGTCGACACCATCCTCACGACAAACTAATCGTTTACTTTAGCTTATACAAAAGAGTATGTCAGCTGGTGGACCGGCCTCACACCCAGTAACTGTAGTGCATTCCTGATGGATCGGACTACTCTTTATCAAGGTGGTTGCTATTGTTGTCCTTAACCCTTTTGTGATCTCTGGATGCATGACTCTATACCACATTCAACGCTATTTTACCATAAGGGGGATAGTCAGAAAGGTTATCTGTTGACGAGGCCCACCACTCTAGTAATAGTTCCGCATTCTTCGTGGATCTTATTGCACTTTATCAAGCGTGGTTGCTATTGTTGTGGTTGCTATTGTTGTCCTCGATATATAGACATGTATAGCCATTTTTTGCGGTGACGCCGGCCCGTCACCACCGCACCCAATATCCATAGATAAAAAGGAAAAAAAGGAACAATTCATAGGGTGAGAACACGAACACGAACATTATCTTATTTTTGAATTTTCGAGACGCGAAATGCACAATGATTTGTAACGGTGCCGCCTTGCCTGCGTTAGTGTAATCATCGTACAGATTTTTGGCTTCATTCCAAATGTGCATGAGATGGCCACATATTCTTTTTTATTTATTATCATTAGATTGTCTGCATACTAACACACGCGATCTTACAACCAGATAGCCAACCACTAACACACTTCATCTGCGCCGATTAAAACAGAAAACGCCGATAGACTCGCCCTTGCTACTCCTCTCATCTAAGCTTTGTCGCCTGAAGAAATGTCGATGACCTCATCGAAGGGATACGGTCCTCTGTTGACGAGTACGTATCCAGGCAGCATCCCCGAGCCGCCTGCACCGGCACCACTCCTCGATCTGGAGGCGACTTGGTCACCCGGAAAATAACCGAGGCTGCCGGCAAGTCCTACGCCGGTACCGGAGCCAGCTGCGCCATGCTCTGCCGCTCCTCCACCGCCGATCATGCCGGCAGACACGTTCTTGCCGCAGCGGGAAAAGAATAGGGTATAGCCGCCCCGGCCACCGGTCCATGGTGGCGACGTGGAAGCACCCCTAGGGGCAGCGATAGCAGGGCCGCTCGCTGATGGCGCGCCGGTCCGAGCATCGTGACGTCTGGGCGACTGACGCGACGACACTCGTCCTGGTGGCCCGCGGACGAGACTACGACCCACCCCTACCTCGCCATCTTCGGTCGGACCCGCGGCCTGGCGGGAAACTTGTTCGCCTGCCTGGTCACCTACGGCATGACCCATGGCTTGGCGGTCACCTTGCTCGCCTTGCTTGGCTGCCTGGCCACCTTCGGCATGAGCCGTGGCCTGGCGCCTATCCTCGGCAGCGTAAAGCGCGTAGCGGAAGCAGCCCATGGTTTATTTTGCTTGTGTTTCGTGTTGGTTCTGAGACAACGGGTGCGCTAGCATTTATACATGCAAGAATATCTTCGACGCAGAGGACCGATGGCGTTGCGGCGGCATCGGATAAGCACCAGAATGGTCGGGAACGCTAGTTATTTAAAAGACAAACCTTTTAATATCTCGAGTCCATGCGACCACGATCGGGGGTGTGCGCTAAACAAAAACCTTTTCAGCTAATGCGTATGTGCAAGGACTACTCGCCTTTTCAGGTAAAGTAAAAGCACTCTCGCACCCTTGTCGTCCTTGCACGAACACTGCTCACTCTCGACCACTCTTCTCCATCCGGACAGCCCCATCAAACGGTGGCCTGGGCTGTCTATTGCGAGGAACCATCTCCCACCTTCCCCTTACTTACCATTTCCTATATGCAACCATCTAGTCCACCTACTTGCATGGCCACAAGCCGTGTACCACGCGACGTCGGTCGTCTGCCGAGCCCTAGCATAGCAGCCACCTCAAGGGAACGGCCACTCCCGGCGCCGCAACCCTCTGTCGGTCGCGTAGTGCTATATGGCTTGTTGCCCATTGAGTACTCCGACTCTGACGAGGAGCTTGATGACTACGACACTAGATATTGCATTAGTGATTCCCTCTCCAACGAGATTGATGAGCTCCAGTCCAGGCTCGATGCTCCCTTGGCAGAAGCCGTGGGTGGCGGTGCCGCCGGAAATAACACTGTCGAGATCAGCCCTACTATCATCGTGATTTCTTCGGACGATGAAGAATAGTCAGATGTTTCCTTGTTGACTCGGATATGTATTTTTCTACTTTTTTCTTATTCTGTTGTGTTTCCTGCCTATGTTTCATGCAGTTTAATCTTGTGCCGTTTTCAGTTCTGATGTGTTGCCATGTACTTGTCTTTACCGCGGGAGCTGAAAGATTATCTTGCTCCACGTGAGTACCTTCCCTAGCTTCACACCGTGAGTGTATATAAATATGTGCTTTGGGCCGATATTCTGCTTGTGTTCATACTAGGCAAAACAACCACACGAAGTCCATGGCGCGACGGTCCACGCAGGTTTTTCCTACTTCCGACACAAATATTTTGCGCGTGATCGGTAACGTTTATGGGCGTACGCTGCGACACACTGCCGCCACCTTCCTCCTCGACTGCTTGGTGGATCCTGATTGTTTCTGGTTTCGAATCGGGTCGGGTGGCCATCTGTTCGTTGTGTTCTAGGATGAGCGTGTTGTTTTGATCCCAAAGTGTACTGAATAACAAGATGGCAGTGCAAATCAATAATTTTATTTGTTCTAGTGGTGCTTGCTCGAAAAGCACTAGCTGAATTTTTTTTTCCGAACACAACCACTAATCTCTACGTGTGTGCGCTTGGTCCCGCTTCATCACCCCGGATCACCTGCTTCCTTGCTTTGCGGATGTCGACCCCTAGCGACGCTGCCCTGAAATCTGCATCTGATAGTTGGTTCTCCTCGAACATGTCTTTCGCGAACCGCTCGATGACGTCAGCCCATATCCATACATCGCATGCCAGGTGATGGGTGAGATAGGATATTATTCAGAAAAAATATTGGTTACGTTGCGCTAGAAAAGCAAATGAACAAAAAAGGTAAGACCAGTGTTAATAATTTTAATTTCAGTGGTACTCACTCTCTTCCTCTTTGGATCTTCGATCTTCGAAGATGGACGTGGTGTTGTTCTCCACGTAGCCCACGTCACATCTGTAGAAAGTCCTTACTTCGTTTGGCCCCACCACGTTGCACACTTTCCCGACAGTAGGCTTTCCGCATGCACACTTTAGCTCTAACTAGCAAAATGCCCGCGCGTTGCGGCGGAAGACAAAACAAATATTCTTATAAATCTTTTCTCTGAACAAACACATATTTATCACAGGCCACGAGGAGCTGAAAAGGTACAGAGGCCGAGCTCGTACTCGGCGTATCTACTTTCTATGCCGCCAACAGGGCTCTTGATGATCTTTGGATCAACATTGTTGTTCCCTCGTGGTCGCTCCGGCCTCCGTTGAAATATCAATTTTATTACTTCCTCCGACCCATATTAGTTGACTTAGTTTGTCTAAATTCGAACGTATCTAGACATGTTTTAGTGTTAGATACATCCAAATCTAGAAAAATCTAAGTCAAATAATATAGATCGGAGAGAGGATTTTCTTTATCCATGTCTATTGAACAACAACATAAGAAAATATAAAGACTCCCTTCACACCTATCAAACTCTCTAATCACTGTAAAAATAAATTAGAATATTAGAAGGATCCTGGGGAGAAAAAGGTGTGGACCAAATAAAGATCCCGTGTGGACCTACAATGTCCAGCCTAACCCCACCTACGACACGCAACTTCAGTCCTAGTCGCTTCTAGATCCCCATCGCGTGTCGCCCATCTTCGCTCGCTCTTCTTCCTCTCTCCCCATTGTGTCCAACAGCCGCCAAGCGCGTGCACACACCCAGGCCGCCTTCTTCCTGTCGCTCTCCTCTGACGAGACGCTGTCCGCCGTCCTTGCCTATGTGGTTCCCTTCATCCTCTCACGTGACGCTGTCGTTTTGTCCGGCCGCCGCCGAGCGCACGCACACACACCCAGGCTTCCTTCCTCCGGACGCTTTTCCAATGACGCGAGCTGGCCCGCCATCCACCTCTGTGGTTCCCTTTGTCCTCTCAGGAACGTCGCCGCCGTCGCCAGGGATTGTCCCCGCTGCTGCCCTCTTCTCTCCATAAGGGATTTAATAAATTCCTTACTTATCAATCGATTTAAGAGGTCAATCTCCTGACCGGCTTGCTAATTCCAGGCAGCTTGAGAACATATATAAATCGGTGGGATCGAGTATAAAGTAGCGATGTGGGACTATTCATGATCTCACCGATGCATAGAGAGTAGCAGGTTTTTGTTTGCCGGAGGGAGCGGTCAATTGTGTGTGGCGGCCCAATCAATGAAAGCCTAACCTTCTAGAAGAGACAGAGTTCGGTCGACGAAATTTTTAAAAATAAAATCGAAGAGGATTTCTCTTGGCTGAGTGGTAGACCAGTAATAGGTGGTTTGGGCAAAACTGTCTAAAAAAGAGTTTGACCACAAGAAATATTTCGTACTTTATTATTAGGTATAGATAGAAAAGGTGTCCGTGCGTTGCAACGAGATAAAAATCTATATAGTTCTATCTAATTGATTAATAATATAATACACTTTACACTCGATTCAGAGTACTTCAATGGAAAAGAAAAGAGTTTAAGGAATTGTGCCTGAGAAAAGTCGATTAGCTACTCTTTTGCATCTTTTGTTTGTACTAACCAATAATAACATATTTATCAATAATTAGGTACCGGTTTGAATACACAGACATTTAATAGAAAACAAATGTATACGGATATAGCCCTATGAGAAACCATGAAGAACGAAACATACCTCCAATTGTCAACTTCTGGTCCTATTATCACATTGATTTGGCAGCAACTCCTCTAACAATGCAATAGTTTCAATGTTAATTTCCACAATAGTGTCCTCACTACCTCGACCATGAATGCATCAGTTGGCCGTTGATAGAGCTGGGCATTGTGTAGTACATATCCAATATAAATCGATCCTGCTCTCCTAAAAATAACCAATCGATGCTCCATGAGAAAGAGAAAATAGCGACTCATTATATCCCTAAATCCTTTAGCTTGTAAAGGAGAGAAACCCTCTCTTAGTCGCTAGCGGCAGCAAGCGTCCTCACTTAATTAGGGATTCCGGCCGACCGGAAAGGCGTAGGTCTGGAACTCTGACGTGAGGTCGCTGTACGATGTACCCAACAGCCACATCTGGGAGCCAGATCGGCGTATACTGAGTCAAATCCAAAATACACGAGAATCTGGCTAGATGCGGCGAGTGTTGAAGATCTTGTGCTGGTATGGTGGCGAAGAGCTCCAGCAGCAGGCAGCGGTGTCGGATTTGGGGCTGAACCGGCGTAGACAGATTTGGTGGCATCTGTGTGTTATATGTAGTTTGGTGGGAGGACAAATCATTTACCGGTGGCATTGGTGGTTGTTTATTTTTTAGTCAAGGGTAAAGCTGTCTAAAAAAGTGTAGGTACTACAAGAAACACTCCTTCCTTTATTATTAGGTATAGATTGAACCATCCTGAAGTCGTTGATGTCAACCTCGATGTTCAGCACTACTCCCATCTTCTGTGTCTAATTTTTCCTATGCGTGATGAGATGTTGTGTGAATGTTGCGGTGGTGATCCCTGCAACCCCCACCCAATATTTATTTGGCCCAGCGTGGTGTGCTATCACATGTCGCACAAAAAGACTCTGCAAAGTAGTTGTGGTTATAGAAAAACTGACTGACGTGTGAGACAGGCGGACACTATGCAGAATCTTGCAAAAGTGGATTCCTTCTGCTGATGTGCAAGGCGACGTGACGACTCGCTGCGTCGAATATTGTAAAGTTGTTGAGGTGTTACTTTTCCATCCCATAAAGCCTGGTAAGCTTGGGACTTTACGTGTTACTTTTCCATCTTGTGTGGTCCGCGCGATGCATGTCAGTCTTCAGCTTCATATTTTAAAATAAAGACAAAAAACTTGTACGATTACACTGGTACAGCCAAAACAGTGGTGATTGTGACAATTAATTCTTAAAAATAGATATTTTTTTAGCTTCTATATGCAAACATGAAGAAAAAAGGAAACGTAGGTTTTGGCGTCGGTGTTCTTTTACGGATATCGGGTTGGTGGTGGTGATGGGTGTCTTCACCAGAGAAAATTGCTACATAGGTCGGGTACAATGACTCTTCTCCCACCCAACCGCGTGCGGCGTCGCTGGGCAAAACCGGACGACCACCACGCATCTACCTACGCCACCGCCGGATCTGTCGATGGGCATTTCCAGCGGAGTGCGGCACCCTATCCATGGTGGCGGCGCTTGGCATGGGATCTTTGGCGATGAGGATGGCCCAGCAGCAGCTGGTGTGTGACGCCGTCGGGTCTGCAAAAATGAAGAAATAGGCAACCTTGGTCTTGGCATCGGTGGTCTTCTACGGATATCTGATGGTGGTGGTGATGGTCGGCTTCACCGAATAAAAATTGCTACATATAGGTCAGGTACGACGACCATTCTCCCTGTCGAGCCCGTGCGGCGCCGCGGGAGCAAACCGAGCGGACGCCACGGCCGGCTATTTTTGCTAGGCATCTCTAGTGGCGGGGATCCCCTATCCATCACGACGACGGCCGGCCCTTGATTTTCGGCGGTGAGGACGAAGCAGCGGCAGCCGGTGTGCAACGCCGTCGGGTTTGCAAAATGAATAAAAAGGCACGTAGGTCTTAGCGTCGGTGGTCTTTTACAGATATCGGGACGGTGGTGGTGATGGACGGCTTCACCGCATAAAAAATTCTACATAGGTCGGGTACGACGACCCTTCTCCCTCCCGAGCCCGTGCGGCGCCGCCGGGCCAGACCGAGCGGATTCCACCGTCGGCTCCGTCGCTGGGCATCAGCAGCAGCGGCAGCCCCCTATCCGTGGCGGCGACGGCCGACCCTAGATCTTTGGCGGTGTGGACGGAGCAGCGGCAGCCGGTGTGCGACGCCGTCGTGTCTGCAAAAGTGAAGAAAAAGGCAATGTAGCTCTTGGCGTCGGTGGTCTTTTACGAATATCTGGATCGGTGGTAGTGATGGGCGACTTCATCGGAGAAACATTGCTACATAGGTCGGGTACGACGATCCCTTCTACCTCGAGAAACCGTCTTGGCGCCGTGGACGCCACCGGCTCGTCATTGGGCATCTCCGGTGACCCTATCCATAGCGGTGGCCGGCCCTTGATCTTTGGCGGTGAGGACGAAGCAGCGGCAGCCGGTGTGCGATGCCGCCGGGTCTGTAAAAATGAAGAAAAAGGCAACGCAGGTCTTGGCGTGGGTGGTCTTTTACGGATATCAGGTCGGTGGTGGTGATGGCTGGCGACGATGTTACCGCGGTATTCGAGGGTCACGGTGTTGTACTGCGCCATGTTAGGGCGGCGTAAAAAAGGGGGAGGGGTGTTGGTTTTGCGTGGACTCATCCTTGACAAACTGATTAAACGGATTAAATAGATTAAAAACAGATGATGTCAACCATAAAATGAAAAAAATATAAACATACTCCCTCTGTTTTAAAATATAAGATATTTTAGCTTTATGAAAGAAATGTATGTAGTCCACTTTTAGTGTGTATGTTTATGTAGGCTTGGAGTGAACCTACGTATTAAAAGATGTCTAGATATACTCTCTTCACAAAGCTAAAACATCTTATAGGTTTAGAGTGATCTACGCATTAAAAGTTGTTTAGATACACTCTTTTCACAAAGCTAAAATATCTTATATTTTAAAATAAAGGAAGTAAAAGATCACTTGTTAAAAGAGACGCACATAGTCCACAAGGATGCCAGAATCTCTATCTCTATCTCCCAAAAAAAATGCATATTACTCCCCGTATCTTATCTTATACGCGTGGTCTTGATTAAACAAATCCCCGTATGCCCACGCGCACGATCTCCTGGCCTAGACGCACAACGCGCCATGACCAAGGGATCTCACCCTAGACGAGCCAGTCCGTCGTGGTTGAGGGCGTCCTGTCCTCTGCGCCCTCGCCGTCAGTCTGTCTATGCGCGCAACCCGGCCTGGCGTTCCTGCTCCATCCCGCCGCCCCCATCTCGCCATCCCCTCACACCCGCCTGTAGGGATCCATCCGTTCGTTGCTCCTTCTCCAGGCGCCTGAGGGTGATTCACCTTCGTATTAGGCCGTGGCCATGGGTCAGACAGGCCGGTGCCTCGTGGCGGAGCTTCTGGTCGTCAAGTTGAGGACCGATGTCAATAACAGGTGTGGGGAGATCGAGCGGATGCGCGTATGTCCACCTGAAGCGCAGCGTGCGCGCACCTAGCTGAGGAGGAAAACGTCGCCCAGCCTCGCAAGGAACGCCCGTGATGTTCTGTGAGTTCCGAAAATTCCTACATCCAGACGTTTTTAGGTCCCCCCAAAATTGGGCGCACCTCCCTCCATAGTCCCGCTATTATTTTCTCAATCTCATTCTCATTTTGTGCAATTTACAGGAGGAGTCGTGCTAGGGATCTTTTCTACGCTCTCTGGATTTCTAATTTATTCATGTGAATGGCTCAAAGTAAGTGGTCGATCCTTATTTTGGCCCAGCGAAGCTCCAGTTTTGATAGTTAGGGATAACAAGAAAAGGTACAGTACACATATTGGTTGCTCAGCACGTAATTCAGTGGTACTGATGTTCCCGGCTAGGATCCTAACCATGTTCTTCGCGACAACGCACCGTGAATAGAACGGAACGAATTCCTATCGAACACGATTCCTCCCAAATTGAATCATGTACAAATAGCTCGATTTCCGTTTAAACTTTGCCCCTCACCTACGAAATCCTCTTTTCTCTCCCATTAATTCCCACAGAAACCCCACAAAAAATCTTAACCAAATCGATCTGAGAGAGGGCCAGCGGCAGGCGGTGGCTAAAATTCTACAAAATTGATCTGAGGAGGGCAGCGGCGGGCAGTGGTTTCGGCCGAGCGGCGCATCGATGTGAGCGAGCGGCAGTAGCCTGTGCTGGTTGACTCGTGGCCGGGCGTCGACGGTGGTGACAACGTGGGCGTGCGTGTGCTCGCTCAGGTTGGCGACACCCTTGGGGGAAAGAAGTGGAAAGTGACTCAATTGGGAGCCTTCGGTGCTCAGGATGGGGCGGGTCTGTGTCGAGGTGGCCACCGCGTCTTTTCACCGTGCTATAGGACGGTTTCATGTTGAGGGAATTTGAACAAAAATAATCCAAAAAATTAACAAATTCACGAAATAAACTCTCGGCATAACAAATTCACGGAACTAACCTTTTTGCAACGCCGTCAATAGTGGCGCCGCATCCTGAAGAGTAATGCCACGGCTAATGGCGCGCAAACCGCGCCAATGCCCGTGGGCCTTTATATGCAACGCCACGGTGGGTGGCGCCACATTTTAGGTCTTGTAACAGCGCGCGCGGCCACCGCAGCCCGACCTAGACTCATTCCCCATGGTTCGAATAGACACAGTGGCGATGGCGACGACGGTGGCTCGGCCCTCTTATGATTCCCCTCTCCAAAACCGTCCAAGGATCTTGCTCCCAATCCCTCCCCCAGGTATGTTATCTCAATCCTCTCAGTTCTATCCGAATTTCTTGCTATTTGTCCCCTTTTCTTCAAATTTCAGTGAAACCCTAGTTCCAATTGGATTTAGAGATTGATATGAAGCATTGCCATGTTTATTTGACCTTTAGGTATAGCAATAGCTTAGTATTCAATGGTAGAACTTTAGTTGGTTATTTTAGCATACAAACCCAATATATATGTTAGTATTTGTGGTTCATAGTAGCAAATTCTCTTTAGTTATGTTAGATGTTAGATGATATTTTGCAATCCTCATTAATGTTATAATAATTGTTCAATTTAAAACTGTAGATAGAGTATGGTGGGCTATTTGTAATGTTGCAAGCATAGTTTTGCTAAAGTGGAATACATGTTCATGTGAGAATAATTGTTCTTATGGTATCTATTTGAAATATGTAGGATGGATCCTCTCAATCCTCACTACGATGTTCAACACCGTTCCTACAAGTTGTCGGAGAAGAGACATGTACTAAAAAAAACCACACGGTGGTTCCTATTGTTTCGGTTTGTTGAGATGTAAATCTTACCTTGGTCATTGTATGTTTGCAAGAGCTTGTACCTCTTCGACTTAGGTATCACGAGGTCTCGTCGGGCAAGAACTTGACTTACGATGAGCGGTACACTCCCCTTTATCCACATGGTCACTTGGTCGACACCGAAGTTAAACCCTGCTGTGATCACCCCGCTTGTCGACCGGTGGAGACCGGAGACACACACATTTCACCTTAGGACCGGTGAGACTACGTTGACCCTGCGGGACATGAGCATGATCCTGGCACTCCCAATCGAGGGAAACCCTGTGTGCATAAGCACAGATTCAGACAGGTGGCGTGAGCAGATGGTCAGCCTTATAGGGAAGGATCCACCCGAGGTTATAAACATGAAGGGGGAAACACTGAGGGTCGTTGCCGGGGCCACTTTCAGTTGGATCAAACAGAATTTCAAGACCTGCCCTGAGGATGCTGACGAGGACACGGTCATGATGTACGCTCGTGTGTATGTGTGGTACATCATCACGAGGACTCTCTTTCCTGACAGCAGTGGGGATTAGGCTCAGTGGCATTGGCTTAAGGTGCTCACAGTTTTTGACTCAAAGTTCAGCTGGGGTTCGGCGGCGTTGGCTTGGTTGTACCGTCAAGTAATCATTTGTTTACAAAGTTGTCTATGTTTGCATGACCTCAAAAAAATATTGTTCTTACTAAACAGTGTATCACTTCATGTGCAGCTGGATGATGCCTGTCTTAGGAGCGCAACTGATGGATGCATCGGTGGTTGTTTGCTCCTTCTTTCGGTGTGGAGCTGGGAACACTTCCCAGTTGGACGGCCGAGATTGTTGAGCTATAACCCTTATGTTGATGACGACAACAACCTCCTGCTCCCCACGTGGGCTTATAAGTGGGATGTGGTCTCCGATCCCCCAACCGACCCTGTGGCGGCCTATAGGAGGTATACCAATGAGTTTGACACGATAACCATGGATCATGTAATTTCCCAACATGCGGTCAATTCTATGTAATGAATGTGTAATTTTTAAACTTGACATGAGTATGGTATGTTGCAGGTGACCTGGGAGCCATACGGTCCAAGGGGGAATTTTGGTGTCCCAGACGACTATGCGCTTAACCCGAAGTGCACGTAAGAAGCCCGTCTGTGGCTAATGCGTTGTCCCATGGTATGCATGTGGGCGGTTGAGCATCACCAGCCACAGCGTGTCATGACCCAGTTTGGGTTATTTCAGGTGAACCCGCCTGAGTGGAAGGACACGGACATAGGGCTCCATGGGTAAGATATCAACTGCCTTCTCCTTTGATGTAATATCTTTCGACAAATAACGCTTTATGACTTCTTGTTGTGCAGCTTCGACAGGAAGAAGCAGAGGAAGGAGAAGGATTGGGACAAGCTTCACGAGAAGTACGTTGACAAATTCAAGAGGTGTGTGATTGAGGCTAAAAAAGCAAAAGGAACACAGGAAAGGGAGTTCAGTCAGGATGCTTTCAACAACTACATCACCTGGTTTCTTGACAACACGCGGGTGGAGACATACCCACGAGCATTCCGCTCAGAAATCTTGGAGGTGCCATTGTTGTTCGATGAGCTTGCAACTGAACAATAAAACAAGATGGTCAGAGAAGGGCGACAAGCCGAGTATGCTCCATTGGTCAACTTCGTGGTAATTTGTGCCGAATGTTTGTTTTCCTTCTTGCCCCTTACCGCACCTCGCAAGGATGCCTTATTTGTTTACTATTGTCTATGATAGCGGGCGGAGGTAAGAAAGTCGGCTGATGCATGCAAGGATGCTTTTGAGACATACCTGCGCGGAGAGAAGGGAGAGAGCCTGTTTAGATGGTTCGTTAAGAAGCAGGCCCTACGGTTAAGGCGGCTTTCGAACTTGCTAGGTTGTTGTGACCCTGAGGTGGCAACACCGTCCACGTCACGGTCCAACACGCCCCCTGACCCTTCTGGCGATCATCACTCCACATCCGAGGATGAGGCGGACACACCTGAGGTAGCAAAGCATTGTAGTCCGACTAACCCTTGCATTACTATATGTCCTTACCATTATTCTTTTGTTGATATCCCCAGGTGATACGTCCAAAACGTATCTACTTTCCCGAACACTTTTGCTATTGTTTCTCCTCTATACTTGTGTGATTTGGATGCAACTAATGCATACTGACGCTGTTTTCAGTAGAATTGCCTTGGTGTCTACTTTTTGTGCAGAAAATCAACTATCAGAAAAAATCCCGGAAAATATGCCAAAAATCCTATTTCATTTCACCCAAAGACTCCAGGAGCCAGAATACGAGACGGAGAAGAGCCTTGGGGTGGCCACACCACCTGGTGGCGCGGGCCAGGCCAGGCCGCCCCAGGGGTGGTGTGGGCCCCCTAGGTACCCCCTCGGTCTCTCTCTTCGCCTATAAGGAGCCTTCTGACCTAAAAACTCCGGGGGGGGGGTCGACGTTTTTTCAGAAGGAGTTCCGCTCCGTCGCCACCACCAGATTCCACGAACAACACCAGAAACTTTATTCTGGCACCCTGCCGGGACGGGGAATTGGAGGAGATCATCGCCGTCATCATCACCATCGCTTCTCCATCGACCATCCATGTTTCCCCCATCTATGAGTGAGTAATCCCCCGCTGTAGGCTATGAGGATGGTAGGGATTGGATGAGATCGTTCATGTAATGGCATCAGATTGTTAAGGCATGGTGCCTAGTATCTTTTATTAGTGCTTTATGACTTTGTTGCGACTTGTTGTGCTTAATTCTTGTCACTACGGCCCGAGTGCCATGATTTCAGATCTGAACTTATTATTGATTCATTATGATAGTATTGTTCTTGGTCTTATCTACAAGTTGTATACACACGTCGTTGTCCGAACCTATGGCCCCGAAGTGACAGAAATCGGGATAACCGGAAGGGAAAGGCTTTGATGTGAGGATCACATGTGTTCACGGAGTGTTAATGCTTTGCTCCGGTGCTCTATTAAAAAGAGCACCTTAATTGCCAGTAGTTCCGTAGAGGCCCGCTGCAAGCAATTTGGCGGGACAAAAGATGTTGTGCAAGTTCCCATTGCGAGCACGTATGACTATATATGGAACACATGCCTAGGATTGTCTAGTACTTGGATGCTTTATTTTATTTATCTGTAATTGCCCTATGTTCTGATTGCTATGTGAATTGTCTTGTCCATGCAACGCCCGTCCATCCATCCCTATGCCTACCGCACTTGAATCCCACTATTTACTGCTTTTGTTACTATTGTCTTTGCTTTACTACTGCTGTTGCTTTACTATTCCTACTACAAACTGTACTCTTGATAACCTCTTTGTGAGCAAGATTGTTTCCAGGTGCAGCTGAATTGACAACTCAGTTGTTAAGGCTTATAAATATTCTTTGGCTCCCCTTGTTTCGAATCAATAAATTGAGTTTCACTTCCCTCGAAAATACTGCGATACACCCCTATACTTGTGGGTCATCAAGACTATTTTCTGGCGCCGTTGCCGGGGAGCATAGCTTTATTTATCAAGTTCACTTGGATTCTCTATTGTTCGCTGCTATCCATCCATCATGGGTAAGTCTTGTGATGGCAAGGTTCCTATTTTACCATCCACTACAAGAAGTGGTACGGTTCTGAACACCTCTGTTGCTCTTGATTCACCATCTGTTATAAGTAAGCTCGTTACACCACCACATACACATGCTACACACACTGCTACTACTGCTGAATCTGAAACTTCTGATGCTTATTATGCTGCTTCTACTATGCTTGATAAGAGTGGTTCATTAGGTCCTTTCGTAGATGCTACGATTGCTAGAACAATAGCTAGAAATACCGAAATTCCTAATGAAGACACTACCACACCTGTTAGCTCACCTGAGTCTAGTGAGAGTTATGATATTGAAGAAGATTATGTTGAGATGACCGATGAGTTTATTAAAGAGTGTAAGAACACCCATGATAGGAGCGCTGCTAAGAGTCTCCTTGAGAGGCGTACTATTAGACCCAAATTATATCCTGCTGCTAAGTTTGCTGCTTCTCCCATAAACATTACAGATGAAGATTATGATTTCTCTCTCGATCTATCTTACATAGCTATTGTCGAGAAAGAACCTTTTGGTGGGACTAAGAATGAAAGTGCGGTAGCACATATGAATGAACTCTCTACCATGAGTGGCTTGTTTTCTGATGATATTAAGATGCGTACTTACTTTGTTGCTAAGATTTTCCCCTTTTCGCTGAAAGGAGAAGCTAAAACTTGGTTTAGTAATTTACCTCCTGGATCTATTGATAGCCCTGAGTGCTTGATTAGTACTTTCCTGCATAAATATTTTCCTCCCAGTGCTAGACATGCTATTTTGCAGGAACTCTTTGATTTTAAACAGGGAGAAAAATAGGTATTGCCCGAATCTTGGGCAAGATTTTGTGCTTTGATTCATGCACAAGCTGGAAGTCCATTACCTAAGAATGAGCTTCTTGATATATTTTATAATGGACTAACCGAAGAATCTAGGACATACCTAGATAGTTGTGCTGATTGTGTTTTCAGGAATAGGACTCCGAAGGAAGCTGAGGAATTAATGGCTAAAATAAGCAAGAATTATGAAGATTGGACTCCTCCTAAACAAGCTATACCTAAAGTAATTGTACCTGAACCATCTATTCATGTGCCTATTCCAACATCAAAGAAGAGGGGAGTTATTGAATTAAATGATGAAGTGATGAAGGAAGCTAAGAAATGTCTTAAGGAGAAGGGAATTAAAGCTGCAGATGTCAAGAATTTACCTCCTATAGAAGAATTATGTAAGCCTATTCCCTACTCATCCACTATTGAGGTACACTCTCTCCAAAACTTTGATGAAGGTGATATCCCTTACTCTAAACCTCCTGATCAATGCTTAGAAGAATTTGATATCTTTATTGTTAAGCAAGATAACTTTAATAAAAGGGTGCAAAATCATCTAATGGAAAACACTAGAGCTATTGTTGAGTTTAAAGATATTGTGGAAAGAACCTCTAATGATGTTAAAATGATTGTTAAACACTTTCAAATGGTTCAAACTCAAATAAATCAACTCGTTAAAGTGCAAAACAACTTGCTAGTGAATGCTGCTAAAGAAAAACATGCTTATGAAATTAGAACTAGAAGTGGTGCTGCTACCCAGAATCCTCTATATCCTGAAGGGCATCCCAAAAGAATTGAGCAGGATTCTCAACAAGCTGAAAATAGTGGTTCTACTCGTAAGAAAAGGAAAAAGAAACATAAAACTATTGTAGAACCCTCTGAACCTGCTATAGATCCTAATAGTATATCTATCTCTGATGCTAAAACTGAAAGTGTTAGTGAAAAAAATGAAGTTCCTAATGAAGAAAAAGTTGAAGAAGAACCTGAAAACCACACTAAGACTACTAAATACACCAAAGAAGATTTTATTGCTAAGAAACATGGTAGTGAAAGAGAACCTTGGGTCCAAAAACCTATGCCTTTCCCTGATAAGAAACACAAGTCAAAGGAAGATGAACACTATAATAAGTTTTGTGAGTGGATGAAGCCTTTATTCTTGCAAATTCCTTTGACTGATGCTATTAAATTGCCTCCTTACTCAAAGTATATGAAGGACATTGTCTCAAATAAAAGGAAGATCCCTAATGAAGAAATTTCTACTTTACTTGCTAATTATTCCTTCAATGACAAGGTTCCTAAGAAACTTGGAGACCCAGGGATTCCAACTATCCCTTGCTCTATTAAGAACAGTTATGTTAGAACTGCTTTGTGTGATTTGGGAGCTAGAGTTAGTGTTATGCCTTTGTCTCTCTATAAGAGGCTTCAGCTTGAAAAGTTGATACCAACTGATATATCTTTGCAAATGGGCGATAAATCTACCACTATTCATGTGGGTATATGTGAGGATGTACCTGTTCAGGTGGCTCACAATTGCTTGATATTAACTGATTTTGTTGTGCTTGAAATGCCTGAAGATGACAATATGTCTATTATTCTTGGAAGACCTTTTCTTAATACTGTAGGAGCTGTTATTAATTGTAATCAAGGAAAGGTGACCTTCAATGTTAATGACAAAGAACATACTGTCTATTTCCCCAAGAAGATTGAAATGACTTACGGTTTGAATTCAATTGAATATGTTGAAGGCATTCAAGTTGGAGAAATATATTGTCCTATACCGAGAGAAAAATTTGAAACTATTATGATTGGGACCATTGCTATCAAGGTTAAGGTAACATAATCATTAGTGGAGTACAAAGTTTTGTCTCATATGCAATTGTTTTGGTAGCAAGACTTGATCAACCTTTCTAACAAGAGGATTCCATTGAACAAAACAATGTTTTCATTATGATTATCTCCGTTTATCTCTATCCTTTGCATTTTAGTTTTTGCTTTCCTTTAGTTTTTTTTGTGTTGTTAGTTGATTGCATGCTAGAACTTTTGTAGTTCTAGCCTTGTTTTGTCTTTGCGTCATGTTTCCAAAAAGAAAAAAATCTGTCTGTCAGAAAAATCATTCTTCTATTTTTGAAAATTGCCCAAAAATAAAGTGTCTCGAAAAATTCCAGAAAATTCATATTAATTTTTTACGTGAAAAAAGGGGCAGAGGAGTACCTGGTAGGTATTGGGGGGCCTACCAGGCAGGCACACCATGTGGTGGCGCGGCCAGCCCTGGGTGGCGCCATGCCCTGGTGTGGGCCACCCCTGGCCCCCACTATTTCTCTCACCTGCCATTTTCTTCTCTCTCCCGAGTAAGCTCTAGTTCATAGCTCAAAATCGTGTTATTTCTATGCTTGCTCTCGATTTCTTCGATCTCCTTGCTCAGCCCATCTTTCTTGCTGAAATTTGGAGCAATTGTTCCTTGGTATGTGACTCCTCCCCTTGTCCAAGTAGATTTGTGTTTAGTGGATTATATGTTGAGTATTTTGCTGCTATAGGTGACTGGTTATGAGAGCTTATAAGCTTGTTTGATGCTTAGATATATAGTTTTGATGCATGTTTAGGACTCTTGCAATTCCCTATGAGTAGATTCCTTCATTATATTTACTTTGCAATCACTTGTTTAATAGGTGTTTAAATTTTAGAATAGAAGATGAGTGAACACCACCTAAACCAACATGAGCTTTGGGTGCCTGAGGTCATAAAGGTCCACAGGGAGGAGGAAGTTTTTCCCTCCATTTATCCATGCCCTGAGTTCATGAGAGCTGTAGGAATTCTACAAGATTTCCACACTTTGGTTTCTAATGCAGGGTTAGAGCGCTTCTTGGAAGATGAACCTTGTCAATTTGTGAAGCTAACCATGTCTGTGGTGCAGGATTTCCAATTTAGTCACTCTTTGCCTAACCCCATGGTCCATTACAAAATTTACAATATTGCTGTCAATCTTTCTCTTGATGATTTTTGTGCAGCCATTAAGGTACCTCAATGGGGATCATGTAAGAAGATTAAAGAGAGACCAGAACCACTCATGGATTTATATGCAGAAATTTGTCAAGGGAGTAGCTTCTCGAAGGAGAATGGAAAAATCCGTAACATTCATCTTCCCTCCATTTGCTACTTTGCCTACTTTATTGCCAAGTGTGTTCTTGCTAGGAAAACTGCCAATAAGTTATCTTCGTTTGATCTAGCATTTATCTCTGCTGCTCTTAGACGAGATAGGTCTTACAACTTGGGTGCTTTGATAGCTTTCCGTCTTGCTACTAACTATGAGAAAGGTGGAATTTGTGGAGGCCTCATTGCTTCTCGTTTACTAGCATTACATGGTTTAGTGCCTCATCATCTAGACCTACAGTTTCCCATAGAGAGGCTTGATTTTAATTCCATGATACAGCATAAATTTATTTCCTCGTGGGCTAGTTTGAGTGAGTTGTCTTATGAAATAACCTTTCTCAAAGCTGGTTGGAGAAAGAGCAAGTCCGAGCGTGTTATTCTTTTGCCTGCACCTGTTTTGTTTAACCTTGATAACAGGGAAGGATGGTCCCTCACTAAGGAGGAGTTTGACACGTACTTGGGAGAGCTCTCCCAACAGGAGCAGGACACTAGAAGGGAGGTCACGGATGATTCGGTCCAGCCCTCGAATGAGGGAGAGTCTTCATATCAGCAGCCCGCTTATGATTGGGGAGCTTCTTCTTCCTCTCATGGGCCCAGCTACGACCATTCTTACCAACATCCGCCCGCTTGGAACCCCTATTCATACATGGATTGATACCCCACTTAGGCCAAAAGCCTAAGCTTGGGGGGAGGTACGCCGAAACCGCACTCATCTCCATATTATGTTGCGCCGGTACTTTGTATATTCATGTTTTCGTTCTCTTTTTAGTTTTCGTTCTTCTTTGCTTTTGCTTTCTAAAAAACACAAAAAGACTAAAAATATTTTTGTTGTTTCTCTTTGGTTTGCTTCTTCTTTTTGCCTTGGTTTGTTTTTCCCTTTTTGCTTTGTTTGAACTATTCAAAAAAACCAAAAAGATTTTGCTTTGCTTGTTTTTCTCTTTTGGTTCTTGTTTAAAAATCGAAAACACAAAAAATATTTGTCGTTCTTCTTTGGTTTTTGCGAGTTTGCTACAAGGTTCGGCAGTTCTTAGTGGATTATTGGTTTCATATTATTATTCAAGCCACACAAGTGAAGAGCAATAATTAGAATTAATGACAACTTGAGGCATGGTAAGAGGCTGGTAACGAACTCTATCTGTCTTCATTTTTGTACATATACTCATCATTGTGAGCTTGCTAAGTCCGTTCATGTAGGGTGTATGTTATCTTTGGATGGTTAGTAGTTCTTGCTTTCTTGTGGTTAGCTCCAGCCCGCTAATAGTTTGTAGCATGTCTCATGAATGTTTGCTTGCATTACTCTATTCATAAATTGGTATGACACTGTGGTATCCTCCTCTGAATGTTTCATTTGATTGACTTGGCACATGCCCACGCATGCACATGACTGTAATAATCAGTTAAGCCTCGATGAATTATTTTGCCTTGAGGATCTTGAATCACTTTCATGCCATGAGTAGTCTTGTTTTGTTGCAAGCATGATAATGACAGCTATTGCTCTCTCGTTTGTCGCTCCCTTACTATTGCTAGTCTTCACTTTTTCTGAGTATGTTTTACTCAAGTTTCTAACTCCCTAAACCAAATGTTTCCAAAGTGTCCACCATACCTACCCATTTGCATCATTTGCTACTTCCGTGCATATTCAATATGCCTTGTTTTCTTCCGAATAAAATGATTGCTTGTTATGAGAGAGTTAGTTAGTAAAGCTCTCACGAACTTGATGGCACACTTTATTTTCTTGCACTTAATAAACTTGAACCATCGCGTCCTTCTTTGTTGCGCATATGCTTGCGCTTTATGAGTTGAAGTTAGCAGAACCATGTATCATGGGGACCGCTTTCAACACTTCATAGGTACTTTGTACCTAAGTTGATATCATGTTTTTTTGCTTACGGATCCCGGTGGTGTGAAATAAAAGTGGAACTTATAAGATCATGGAGTTTGTATGTATGTTAGAGAAATGCCTAGGCCGCTAGCATAAGCCATGCCTAATCATGGTGGAAACTTGCAGCATAACCATAATGAGCATTCTATGAAGCATCCTCAATAGAAATCTATGCACATAGTAAATAAAAAGATCGCCGAGATGCTCATTGTCTGCTTGCCTTGTATTTTGATCATGGGATAGCTCCCGTGTCATGTGCAAGGGATACCCCGTTGGCGGTTCTCTATGATACGTATGTACTTACAATGACAATAGTTTACTTGTGACTGAAGTTGAGTAGCATGAGGATCGGTCTTCGTAAGTAAGGGGCATGAGACTTCGATTTATAACTTGTCAAGCATATCCTCTTAGTTGTATCACTTTCACCTTAACCACTTTAAAGATGCTTATGATAGGGGCAATGAGAGCTCAAAGCTAACGAGTACCATACTTTCAGCATTTGGAAGCCTTTCAAAATTATTCAAAACCTTTTTCTTCTATTGTTGAGTCTCCATATATTCTTTGAGCACATTCTTGAGAGCATAGTTGTCATTCTTTGTGTTTGTTCCATTACTTGGTTATTTGTGTTATGACTTTGATGCTTGTATCCTTGATAACTTTACTTCTAGTCATCACTTAAACTTCAGAGGTGCCTTGACATTCATAATCAAAGGCAAGCGAGATACCACTCTATCATACCTTTGTATGAGCATTGTAATGTTGCTTATGTTTGTGCCTCATGCTATTTATTATTCTTGAGTTGGAATCTCTTCATAGCTTGCAATGACTATTAAGTAGAATTGGTTGCATACTCTTTATTATGAATTGTCCAAGTAGTTGATCACATTGTTGAGAATATTTACATCATATGAAGCAAATGTGTTCGTGAAAGTTCTTTTATCGCACTCAGTTTTCAACTAAATTGCTTGAGGACAAGCAATAAGCTAAGCTTGGGGGGAGTTGATACGTCCAAAACGTATCTACTTTCCCAAACACTTTTGCTATTGTTTCTCCTCTATACTTGTGTGATTTGGATGCAACTAATGCGAACTGACGATGTTTTCAGAAAAATTGCCTTGGTGTCTACTTTTTGTGCAGAAAATCAACTATCAGGAAAAATCCCAGAAAATATGCCAAAAATCCTATTTCACCCGAAGACTCTAGGAGCCAGAATACGAGACGAAGAAGAGCCTTGGGGTGGCCACATCACCTGGTGGCGCGGGCCAGGCCAGGCCGCGCCAGGGGTGGTGTGGGCCCCCAGGCACCCCCTCGGTCTCTCTCTTCGCCTATAAGGAGCCTTCTGACCTAAAAACTCCAGGGGATTCGACGTTTTTCCAGAAGGAGTTCCGCTCCGCCGCCACCACCAGATTCCAGCTTGACACGTAAACTCCGTTCGGCACCTCACGGACAGGAATTGGAGGAGATCATTGCCGTCATCATGACCATCGCTTCTCCATCGACCATCCATGTTTCCCCATCTATGAGTGAGTAATCCCCCGCTGTAGGCTATGGGGATGGTAGGGATTGGATGAGATCGTTCATGTAATGGCATCAGATTGTTAGGGCATGGTGCCTAGTATCTTTTATTAGTGCTTTATGACTTTGTTGCGACTTGTTGTGCTTAATGCTTGTCACTAGGGCCCGAGTGCCATGATTTCAGATCTGAACTTATTATTGATTCATTATGATAGTATTGTTCTTGGTCTTATCTACAAGTTGTATACACACGTCGTTGTCCGGAACCTATGGCCCCGAAGTGACAGAAATCGGGATAACCGGAAGGGAAAGGCTTTGATGTGAGGATCACATGTGTTCATGGAGTGTTAATGCTTTGCTCCGGTGCTCTATTAAAAGGAACACCTTAATTGCCAGTAGTTCCCTAGAGGCCCCGCTGCAAACGGGCTGGCAGGACAAAAGATGTCGTACAAGTTCTCATTGCGAGCACGTATGACTATATATGGAACACATGCCTAGGATTGTCTAGTACTTGGATGCTTTATCTTATTTATCTGCAATTGCCCTATGTTCTGATTGCTATGTGGATTGTCTTGTCCATGCAACGCCCGTCCATCCATCCCTATGCCTACCGCACTCGAATCCCACTGTTACTGCTTTTGTTACTACTGTCTTTGCTTTACTACTGCTGCTGCTTTACTATTCCTACTACAAAACTGTTGCTCTCGATAACCTGCTTGTGAGAAAGATTGTTTGCGGTAGCTTGAATTGACAACTCAGTTGTTAAGGCTTATAAATATTCTTTGGCTCCCCTTGTGTCGAATCAATAAATTGGGTTTCACTTCCCTCGAAAATACTGCGATACACCCCCTATACTTGTGGGTCATCACCAGGATGAAGAAATCATCAACGACGAGATGACGTTGGGCATATACACTCGATACAAGGTCCATGAGCGGTCCGACTACATGCTCAAGCCAAGGCAACCCAAGAAGCCTTACACACCCGACCCTTCCGTGGTCAAGGCAACGAAGGCAAAGAAGGCCCCGAAGACCTACATGTCACGAGGAAGCTTCCTACGAGAAGGAGCCGAGGGAAGAGGACGACCCAGGGGAAGTAGATGTGGTCATGTAATCATGTGGTCTTGTTAGTTTATGAACTTGTCGTGAACTTGTTAGCTTCTAGACATGATCTTGATATGAACTTGCAAGCTTTTGAATTAGCTTTGTCATGTGAACTTGCTAAGAGAGCTTCATAGTGTTATGGACTTGCTAAGAGAACTCCACCTACAAATGCACGCTCCCATTCAAAGTGATGTTGAAATGCTCCTGCCCAGGAAAGTGCGGCGCCACGGTTAGCGGTGCCGCACATGTGCAACGCCTTCGCCTCTGGCGTCGCACAAGCACGCATTGAAGGGCAGGGCAAGGCTGGGCTCCCTCCAGGAAAATGCGGCGTTGTAGTGTCTGGCGCCGCACATGTGCAACGCCTCTTCCAATGGTGCCACACCAGCGCAACGTCGTTGCCCATTGTCAACACCCGGATTTTTAATCCTAGATTCCTATTATGCCATACATCGCAATCCCAGGATTACCATTTTTGTGAGACATAACATATTGGTATCACAGTACATCATCCATTACAAACCATAATAAAGGTCTTACAAATAAAGGATCTCATGATCCAGTCTTAATACAATCAAAGCAGCAGAAAGTAAACGTAGTAGCGATCCATCTTCAAGTTCATAGGCAATGTTGACGATGGGAGATGATCCTAGTTGTCATAGACCTCCTGTTGTCCATCTTCCTAGTAGTCCTCCTCATAGTCTGGCCACGGGAATAGCTAGGGACAAAGCCATGAGCACTCTTTAAGTACTCGCAAACTATCACTGACAAGTAAGGTAGTTCTAGTGGGAATCTTAAGCTCTAGGTTTATTTTCATAAAGCCAGGTTTATTTCATACTGAGTTAATAAGTAAAGAAAACTAATTTAATGTTCTACATCAACTAAGTGGGAACCTAGTTTTCATATCCACAACCCCTATTGTGGTCAAGTCAAAGTCATAGTTTACGTCAAAGTCATTTTGAAAACATCTGACAACGGAACAGTATGGACACTCCAACTGTCCATGACCGCGGACGCAACTATTCGAATAGTTTGACACTCTGCAGAGGTAGTACACTTTTACCACAAAATTCGATACATCTATCAGGGATAACCCTAAATCATCATACTTAGTATGCGGATAATCAATCATAACCTTTCAATTACACACTCTAGTATAGGCACCTCCCCTATGAGCTTGGCCTCCCAACCATGGCCATCAGCCATCCTGGGCACCGCATAGGTGGACATTCACATTCATGAGGTAGCCTCAGCTCAACCTCTTTCCACGAGGGAACCCATACTAAGGCATATAAACTTCTAGTTAAGCCCTACCCAATTCAGGTATTATGGTTGTACGGTAAAATTGGAATGGTATCACATCCGAACCCAACCATCAGTTTTTATAAAGGGCCAAGGCTCATGCCTCAACATTTTCATCATCAAATCATTTTTTGTCCATAACACATGTCAAAACATTTCAATAGAATGAACCATCATTCCAAGGTTTTCATAATCATTGTCACCAAGTATTCCCATCTAAAGTTATCAACTTTTGTGCTTAGCACTAGCCAATAAAGTTGAGGGTATTCACTAATGAGGGGTGCTAATCAAGTGTAACTATCCAGCTCTAATTTATGCCTTTTGATGACATCTAAGTATAACTACTTAGGCCTAATTTTATACTCTTTATGGTATCTATATTATTTTTCCAATACTCACAAAGCACTAACTAAAAGTAAAGAACTTTGGTAAGAATAAAAGAATAAAGCTTGCAAGTAAAACTTGGGATTGGCATAATCAAAGTTCCATAACCAAGCATGCCTAAGGCATCTTGCATAGGTTATCATGCAAGGATGGCTTGCATAGGTATGAGACTTGCAAGTGTTAGCTTGCCTTGAGTAGTGTAGTGGTTGAAGTTTTATTCTTCTTCTTCTTCTTCTTCTGGGTAGTACTCCTCCTCCTCGTATCCCGGGTTGGTACTATCGTCTATAAATGAATACGAGGTACACAATCACCAAACAATACTTAACTACTTCTATTTAGCACACTGTAGCACCCCGGTAAAATCACTACTAGAAAATCGCTGTGTTTTTGTTTTGTGCATCATCATGACCGCATGCTCATGTCATCATGACACATTGCATTTGAGCATCATCATGTCATCATGCATCCAAAAACTATTTTCTAAAAGCCCTAGTTTGTTTTCTAAAATAATCCTCTCTCTTTTATTCAAATTCAAAACTCCGGGTTTACATGGATATTTTCTTTGTCTAAAAACTAATTACAAAATCTTTTAAATAATAAATAAAAGTTATATTATTTTTGAGAGGAAGCCAGCCAGGCCCAAAAGCCCAGCCGGCCACCTCCAAACTAAACCAAACCCTAACCCTAGCTAACCTTTCTACCTACCCAGCCACACACTAACCTGCCAAGCAAAGACACCGGGCACCTAACGTCGCAGAACCTCAGGTGCACCGCACAGCCGCACCACACCCATCCCCTGTCACGTTACCACTCCCAGCATCCCGCTCTCACGATACCCTTGCCCACCACCCAGCGCGACCGCGCGACCCCACGTGTGTCCCACCACACTCGCCACATCGCGATCCCCACCAACCCTCGCTCGCGAGCCTTCACCTCTGCCTCATGATCCTCTCCTCCTCGCCCCAACCCCGCGAGCCCGCCGCCAGCGCCATGGCTTCCGCAGGCGACCACCTACCTCCGCTTGGCCTTGCCCTCGAGCGCTAGGGACGCTCTCGCCTGGGCCTCGACTTCCTCACGACCCGCGCCTCCTCGCCGGAGCTCCCTCGACCAGCCGCCGGTCGTGCCAGCGCATCACCGTGTGCCTCTTCCCACAGGCCTGCTTCCTCTCCGCCTCGCCTCCCTGCAACCCGGTCCTGCCTCGCAGCGTCGTCGTCCGCCCCTCTCGTAGCTCGCCATCGCGGAGCGCCCCTCTGTCCTGCCGTTCTGGTCCGCTCACCGCTGCGGGCCCCCTCTGCAGCACACGCTTTCGTGCCACCGCCGATCCCACAGCACCGTCGCACGACACGGCGCCATCTCGAGCTCCTCCCCGCTGCCCCATCCCTCCTCCGCGAGCCACCTCTGTCTCCTCCTGCAGGACTACCGGCGGGGCCCTGCCTCTACCTTGCCCTGCAACGAGCGACGCCGTCGGCCTCTCCCTCCTCCTCAGCCATCGTGCTGTCGCGGACGCCCTCGTCAGCAGCCACCTGCAGTCCACGTCGGCCCGACCTCGCCATCCTCTGCCTCGAACCGCCGGTCTTCCTCCTCCGGGTGATCTCCGGCCGCCTCTGCCGTGTCTAGCCCGTGACCTCCAGCTCGACCTCGACCCCGCGTCTAGCACCCCTTGTGTCCGTGCGTATGTCCTCTGTTTTTGACAAGCACCCCTTGTGACCTGTGTGTGTGCTAGCCCTGCTACAGTGTGATGCGGCCAACAATGTTGTCGTGTTTCGCTGCAGCTCGTTTTCTCGGATGTGATACGGCAAACAAGTTCATGAAGATTTCCTCAACAACAAGGCCAACCTGTGCTGGAACCCGAGAGGAGCACGTCGAGAACCCGCGTGATCCAAAGACCGTATCATACCCGGTGGAACTAGACGAACCCTCGACAAGACCTCCTCCACGGAACCGAAGACCTCGATCTCAGAGTCCGAAGGCCGATCCCTCGAGACCGCCAAGTTCTTCTTCCCGGATCCGAAGACCGATCCCGCCAAGGCCCCAAACCCCGTGGAACCCTCGGAATCAAGATCGCCGAACCCTAATGTGATTCCCTTTTCGAGATCCCTATTTTTATAATATATGACATATTCTTGTTGCATATTAAATTGTTCAGGTCGCATACATCTTTGTCGGGTTTGGGGGCATTAGGCGGATTCACCTAATAATTAAATATGGAGACTATATGTGGACTATATTTGTCTCATATCGCTTCCATTTAAATTTATGTACCGAACCGATGCCATGTTTTGCCTTGTTAATACAACATTTAAATTGCGGGGTAGCTAAATAACTTGAACCTTCTAATTATTTGTCGGGACTCCGGTTCCGCTTAATATTGCCTAATTGCATCGCATCTTCGCCATGTCATGCATCATGCCTAATCTTCTGCCGTAGTATTAAATAGTGCATCCGGTGTTTCTTTTAGTGCTTTGGTTCTTTGCGGATTAGGCCATTGAGTTGATGCGAGTATCGACAAGTTCTTCGGATAATGTATCTCCGGCAGTGTTTCCTAGGCGAGCATTCTCCCCCTTTCTACCTATTTTGCGTTTATAGTCTTTACTTCCTCCTGTTGATCTATTGCTATCCTTGTTGCGATGCTTTAGTTTCCGTGCACCATTTATATTCCTTGCAGCCTCTATATTGCCTTGGACACATCCTATTGCCTATTGATTGATAGACAGTCGGCCTTGCGAGTCGTAGTTGCTTGCTCAGGTGCTGCTTCACGTCGTTGTCGTTCTACCGTTGATAAAAGGTTGACACATGCTTAATGATAGAGATGCTTAATGGTGGAGATGATCATGGCTTTAATTACAACTTGATATTAAATTGCTAGATATAACTAATGCAGAGGCATCGGTGGGCAATAGATGTTATTTGGTTCTTCCACGCTCACTTGTGTCCCGTAGGACCCTGAGTACTTGATACCTGTTCCTTGACTATCGCACTATCCGCATGTGGGACCATGAATCCCCTTAGCCAGAACTTGATTCATTTCTTATTTATTGGGGCCACAAACTAGTTTGGGGCTTTATTACTATCATGTACTTATGCCATGCTTTACTGCTTTATTTACGATTGTGCGTGGAGCACCTGTACTGTTTTGGATGCGGAGTGTTTTCGCGGTATCGACAAGCCCAGTCACACTTTCAGGTTCCCAGTCATTTACAACCATTGACGCAAACCTTGGGTCCGTCTCGGAGCCGGCCAACTTTGTTGCGAGTAGCTTAATGGGGTGGCCCCCTGAAATATTTTATGAATCCTGTGATTGCTTTGTCATGAAAGCCTCGTTGGGTTTTGATTGGTTTTTACGAGGTTGATCGTGTGTGTGTTGCTATTTGTGCACCCCTGCAGGGTAAATCTCTCGGAAAGCCGTGTCCGTGGTTATGGACGACTTGGAGCACAGTATCTCGATCATAGACAAGCATAACTAAAGTAGTGCTATAAATTTGACTTAATATGTGACTTAGTAATCAGCTTCACTACAATGAAATGGATAATAAAAGTGCTAACAACTGGTGGAACTGGGGTGTATCGTGTCATGTTATATCTGCCTAGTAAGTATCGCAACTCCAATGGAATGAAATAAAAGTGCCAACAACTGCTAGGTTTGGGATGTCACATGCTAATTGTATCTGACTAGTAAGTACCACAACTACAACTGAATGGTTAACTAAAACTGCCCACTACTTATGCTATCAGGATGACTCATGCTATCTATATCTGACTAGTAAGTGCTTCAACTATAATAGAATGAATAAAACTGCCAACTATGCGAGTCCCTCGGTTTGACTTCCTCGTTTGGTCTCGAGGGGGAAATGCCAGGATGGGTATGTTTGGTGTTAGTATCAGGTTGGATCCGAATAGGTATTTCTTATCCCTCTCTAATAGCCGATAGTTGCGTCGAGTCTCTATAGATTGTTTAGTGCATGCTGCGCTGCCGCTTCAGTCCACCATACCTATGTAGGCGAGAGCCGCCGAATTCTAGCCTCGCCGTGTACTGGCCTCAGTACTGACCACTCTCTTTTTCCCTTCGCCCTTTGTCGGCACCCCTTTTGTTTTAGCAGGTATGAGTTCGATGTCGTTAGCAAGATTACCCTTCCGGCTTGGCCTAGGCAGGGTTATGGACACCATTGGTTATTCTTCAGGGCTCTTAGCCCCATTTGCATCTTATTCGTACTCGGATGTTGTATCGTTTTCAAGGTGATTTGGATCTTTCTACTGCATATCTGTATTCTTGACTCATGGAGTCGTTGTTGTATATAAATGTTTTGTGGGTTCCATCGTGGACTAATGTGTAATGGTATTACTTCGTTTTTCACCCGCACGCAAGTGCCTAGTGGGCATCCTTGAATCGTTTCTATGCGGGTTTGGCGGGAATCACTAAAACTTGCATAGGGCCGATTCGAGGGTGTTACACACACTAAGGCTCACACTAGATGATTTAGCATCATCACAACCATCACATGAAATAAAGGCCTAGTCCTATTTATTTTATTTTAGAAAAGTAATTCCTACTCATTGAAAATACTTAAGATTTAATATTCTCCAATTAAAATATGGGATCATGTTGAAACATGTCATCACCACATATTCTAATACTTGGGAACGTGATTTAAAGTGGTGGTCATATTTTATAAAGTTTAAAATTATTATTTAATATAATTAAAGTGACTACAAATGCACATATAGCATTCTTTTAGTACTAGTCAAGATCAGTGCATGTAAACCTAAATATTTTTACATATTCAGATAGATCTTATCAAATGTGATTTTTGAAAGTTGGAATCAACTCAAAAGCATTTATGGTTGATTTTTGAAAAATGTTTGAATGTGGAAAAGTCTCTGTCTTGTTATTTTTACTTTAGGTGATCTATAATTTCAAATGGTTTAAATCCAACGGGCTTGCATAGATATTTTGAATACCTTTCTAAAAAATTTGGAATCATGCAATTTGGTTTAGTAAATCTCTTTGAATTGATTTTTGAATCTACTGAAAGAATCTAGTTTTAACTAAACGGGAAAAAGATTATTTGAATGGATGGGCTCTGCGCGGGAAACCAAATGGGCTGGCCCAGCTGCACTACGTGGGTGCGGCGGGCTGCTGATAGGGGGTCCCACTAGTCAGTGGCTTATTTAACTCGAAACGGTATCTTTCAATCTAGGCCATGCGATTAGACTAGGATCTAACGACTGAGGTTCATCTTCTACGTCGAACGGCTCCGGCGAGATTGAACCCTAATGGCGATGGTGGGGGTATGTGGGGACTCACCTGAGCTCCAGCCAGGGTTTGCGATGGGGGTGAATGACGTTATATATGACGGTGGTTTGAATGATGGTCACGGATGCTCCTAGGGCGGCTCCAATCAACGACTCCTCTTCTCCTCTGCAGCGGCGGACTCCGGCCAAATTCCGGTGATGTGGTGCTCGCCTTGCTCCAGGGAGAGGTGTGGGATGTTTTGTGAGGAGTTGGGAGTGAGATGGTGTGGAGAAAAGAGGCTGGGGTGGACTCTAGTTATACACCGGCGATGGGGACAAAGCGGGGTGGCTCGGGCTCGTTAGTGATGGTGATACAGGGGGCTATAGGCATGGCTACAGGTAGGGTTCGGCGCGGTGCTTCCTGGCGGTCGTGCACGCTTAATGGCGCATCACAGGGCGGTCTAGAACGGTCGGGACTGGTCAGTGCTCTGCGCGGGAGTGGCGGCGTTCGAGACGGCGTACAGGGCTACGGGTCGCACGGCAGCGAACGGGCATGTCTGGGAGGTAGGTAGGGTCACGGCGAGTGCGGGCACGCGCGGCGAGGGCGAGGGGCGGCGTGTGTGCGTGTGTCGGCTGCGGCGCTCTGGCGCGCTCTCAGCATGGCATCAGAGAAATGGGCGTGGTGTTTCTCGGGTGGTCCACAGCTATCCTGCGATCGAGGGGTGGACAGAGGGTGGCGGTGGACAGTCGCCTGTCTCCTGGTCGTCTTGGGAGAGGGTGGTGCTGCGTGCTGCGAGCTGTCCATGGTCGACCGGCGCGGTGAGCATCGGGCGGCGTGGCACTGGCGCAACGACAAAGAAGGGAGCGTGTCTTGCGCTTGCTGGGCACTAGGGTGAGTGAGTGGAGGGTAGAGGGGCAAAGGGGTGAGTGATCACTGCTCAAAACAGTGTAAGTTAGGCAGTGGTTTATTTGTGTCTGTAATGTGTTCGACCAAATGGCCGCATGAAATTAATTTTTGAATTTTTGAATGAAATTTGGTCAGTGTGTTTTTCACATGCTTGAGTGTCTATGGTTGCTGGGAAAAGTCAAGTGGAAATGATTTGAGTGGTTTTGGAAAAGTGGTGATCTTAGCATATGAACTTGATTCAATTTTGAATTGTCCTTTAAATAGATTTGGAATTTGTTTCTGTTGGTTTGTAAAGTGGGCTTGGGTTCACTTTTACTTGGTCTAGCAAGGGGTGAAAAGAATTGGAAAAATTTCTACTAGAAACACCCAAAGTGGGCTAGTGGTTAACTTTGGTCAAAATGACCATTCGATCATATGATTCATATTTGATTTCTTTTTCTTTTGAATTTGTTTGTAATTGGCCTAAATGATGTAGTATTCATCTTTAAACCATTCTTTATCATTTGTAGCAATCAAACATGGCAATTGCACTCATTCATACACTAATGCAATTCACACATACACTCATATGAGATTTAATAATAAAAGTTTTTGTTAACCCTAAACTTGGGTACTTAGAACTTGATAATCTTGATTAATATTTTTGGGGTGTTACAAACCTCCCTCCTTAAACAAAATCTCGTCCTGAGATTTAAGAAAAACTAGGAACTAAAGAGATTTGGAAACTCAGTCCTAATGTAATCTTCTTGCTCCCAAGTAGCTTCTTCTTCAGTATGGTTGCTCTACTGGATCTTGAGAAACTTTATACTCCGGGTCCTGGTGGTTCTGAAGGCTTCTTCCAAAATACAAATGGGTACTTCATGATACGTCAGATCCTTGTTGATATCTATTGCTCGGTGATCTATGTTCTTGAACACTTCGGTCTTCTCCAGAACTTCTAGGCATTTGCGAAGTAACAAGATATGGAACACATCATGTATGGCTGACATCTCCTTCGGCCGTTCCAGTTGATAAGATACTTCTCCTCGGCGATTCAAAATCTTGAAGGGTCCAATATATCTGGGGGCTAACTTCCATTTCAGTTGAAAATGTTGCATTCCTTTCAAGGGTGATACTTTGAGATACACAAAATCTCCGACATTGAAGGTCAGGTCTTAACGTCTCTTGTCAGCATAACTCTTCTGTCTGGATTGGGCGGTCTTGAGGTGTTCATGGACTTTGTGAACCTTCTCTTCGGCTTCTCGTAGGATGTCGGGTCCGAAAATCTAACTCTCTCCTACTTGCGACCAATTCAGGGGGGTACGACACTTCCTTCCATACAGAAATTCAAATGGGGCCATTTGCAAGCTAGCTTGATAACTATTGTTGTATGAGAATTCTGCGAAAGGCAGACAATCCTCCCATTTTGATCCATATTCTAACACACAAGCTCTCAACATATCTTCTAAGATTTGGTTGACTCTTTCAGTTCGTCCATCGGTTTGCAGGTGATATGATGTGCTGAAGTTCAGCTTGGTTCCTAATCCTTCTTGGACTTTCTACCAAAATCTTGACATAAACTAGGTTCCTCGATCTGATACTATGGTCTTAGGGGTTCCATGCAAACTGACGATTCTAGCAATGTACAACTCTGCTAGCTTCGAACTCTTGTAGGTGGTCTTGACAGGTATAAAATGGGCTACCTTGGACAGCCTATCCACTATGAACTAAATAGAGTCATTTCCCCTACTAGATGTAGGCAAACCGGTGATAAAGTTGATACGTTGCTAACGAATCCATAATTTTTTATGTTCCATGCTTGGTTTTATCCACTTTCTTATGTGTTGTCCACACTTTGGAGTACTTTTCATATGATTTCTTGGACTAACCTATTAACAAGAGCCATAGTGCCAGCTGCCTGTTTTCTACTGTTTTTGGTTCCAGGAAAGTCAGAAAATGAATATTCTCGGAATTGGATGGGACAAAAGCCAAAGTCAGCTTTTCACCGAGGGACACGGAGCGATCACGAGAGAGGAGAGGGGGCCGGTCACACCACCTGGCCGCGCAGCCAGGCCTGGCCCGTGCCAGGGGGTGGTCTGGCTGCCCCAGGCACCCCCTCGGCCTCTCCTTTTGCCTATATATTGCCTCCGATACAGAAACCCTAAGTACCCGATCAAAAATCCATGAAAGAGTCTGTAGCCGCCGTCATCTCCATCCCTAGATCGGGAGGGATCTGAAGCTCTTCCCGGCACCCTGCAGGAGAGGGGAATTCACCCTGGAGGCCTTCTTCATCATAATGCAAGCCTCTGGTGTGATGCGTGAGTAGTTCATCTCTGGACTACGGGTCCATGTAGTAGCTAGATGGCTGGTTCTCCTGCTTTGTGCTATCATGTCTAGATCTTGTGAGCTCCGTTCATGATCAAGATCATCTATTTGCAATTCTGCATGTTGTGTTTCGGGGATCCGATGGATATTGAGATGCTATTTCAGATTGATTATTGATTCTATCATGTCTTTGTTATTTGTGATCTTGCATGCTTTCCGATGTTAGTAGCTATCTTGGCCAATTAGATGCTAGCAACTCCAAGAGTTAGTATTTATGCTCGATAGTGGGTTCATGCCTCCGTAACTGGGAAGTGACAGAAATCTCTAAGGTACTAGATGTGCTGTTGCTACTAGGGAGAAAACAACAATCCTTTGTTCATAGAACAATCGTATTGTTTACTTTACACGCAATTTGTAATGCAATTATCCGTTGCTTGCAACTTAATACTAGAGGGGGTTCGGATGATAACCAGAAGGTGGATTATTAGTCATAGATGCAGTTGGATGGCGGTCTATGTATAATGTTGTAATGCCCAATCGAATCTCAAAGGAGTCAAGATGAGTAGTATATGCTTGTATGCTTTCTCGATGTTTGTCAATTGCCCCGCTGTAATTTGTTCACCCAACCTGTCATCTATCTTAAGGAGAGCCACCTCTAGTGAACTATGGACCCCGGTCCTTTCTTTTACTATCAATCTACAATCAACTGTTTACTGCTTTGTGTTTACTTTCTACAAACTATTACTTTCTTCCACTCGATACATTTAATCCTTTGTTTTCAGCAAAACCGGTGAGATTGACAACCTCATCGTAAGTTGGGGACAGAGTTCTATGGTTGTGTTGTGCAGGTCTCCACGTTGCTGCTGGCACCAGTAGTGCGCCCTGCCAAAGTTCAGCTAGCTACACCTTTGGGGTGTTTCCTTGCTCCTACTGGATTAATAACCTTGGTTTCATAACTGAGGGATAACTTACTGATATGCTCATCATACCTTCCTCTTGGGGTTCCCTAACGAGCTCGTTAATACACGAGTCAGCAAGTACTTTTTCTGGCGCCGTTGTCGAGGAGTCAAGGACATCTTCACAAGGTGAGTCCCTCATAACCAATCTCTTTACTTTGTTATTTTTGTTTTGCTTAGTTTACTTTTGCTTTGTTTTCTTGTTTCTTTATCAAAAACACACAAAAATTAGTTTGGCAAGTTTACTTTCTTTATTAAAAACACAAAAAATGACTACTCTTGAAAACACTAAGTTGTGTGACTTCACTAGCACCAATAACAATGATTGTATGAGCACACCTATTGCTCCACATGTTCCTGAAGCTACTTTCTTTGAAATAAAACCTGCTTTACTCAAACTTGTTATGAGAGAACAATTTTCTGGTATTGGTAATGAAGATGTTGCTGCTCATCTAAATAACTTTGTTGAACTTTGTGAGATGCAAAAGCATAGGGATATAGATGGAGATATTATTAAGCTTAAATTGTTTCCTTTCTCTCTGAGAGGAAAAGCTAAAGAATGGTTGAATTCCTTAACTATGAATAGTATTGATTCTTGGACTAAATGCAAAGATGATTTCATTGGAAAATACTATCCTCTTGCTAAGATTATATCTATGAGAAGTGAAATAATGAAGTTTAAACAATCTGATAGTGAACATGTTGCTCAAGCTTGGGAAAGAATGAAATCTTTGGTAAAGAATTGTCCCACTCATGGACTGACTGCTTGGATGATCATCCAAAAAATTTATGCAGGATTAACTATTCTTCAAGAAATCTATTGGATTCTGCTGCTGGAGGTACCTTTATGACCATTACTTTGGGTTCTACAACAAAGCTTCTGGATAATATGATGGTTAACTACTCCGAATGGCATACTGAAAGAGCTCCACAAGGTAAGAAGGTAAATTCTGTTGAGGAAACCTCCTCCTTGAGTGATAAGATTGATGTTATTATGTCTATGCTTGTTAATGGGAAAGCCCATATTGATCCAAATAATGTTCCCTTAGCCTCTTTGGTTGCTCAAGAAGAGCAAGTTGATGTGAACTTTATAAGAAATAACAATTTTAGCAATAATGCCTACAGGAATTGGTAACAACAATTATAAGCCATATCCTCCCAACAATGGTAATGCTTATGGAAATTCCTACAACAATAATAGGAGTGCACCCTCTGAACTTGAAGTTATGCTTAAAGATTTTAGTAGTAAACAAACTGCTTTCAATAAAACTATTGAGGAAAAACTCTCTAATGCTGAAAGAAATATAGCATCTTTGGCTGAAGCTCAATATTCTTTGTAACATTCCAAAACTCTAATCCAAGGTTATTAAGATCCAAATCATCAAATTTAGGGTTAACAAAAACATTTCCATTTAAAACGATTAAGCATTCATATGTGTGTGCATTTAATTTAGGAGTTGTTTTGAATGGCCATGTTTGAGTGATCCATTGGTTGTAAAATGATTCTAAGGTGAATTAAACATCATCTAGATCATTCCCAAAGAAAAACAAATCAAAAAGAATAAAATAAGGAAATGGTCACTTTTGCCATTTTAATCACCTAGCCTACTTGGCTATTCCTAGAACTCAAATCTTAATTGAAACAATTGTGGTTCTTTGCACCCCTTGCTAGTACAAGTAGTGATGTACCAAGGCCCACTTGGTTTCATCCCAAAAACTTTCAAACAATAAATTTAAATGACATTTGAAAATTGAATGTAGTTCATATGTATAGATCACACTTATTCAAAAACCATTCAAATGAATTCCATTTAACAAATACTAGCAACCATAGATGTTGAAGCATGTGATAAACCACTCCACCAAATTTCATTCCAAAATTGAAAACTTGTTTTCTTTCGGCCATTTTGTCAAACACTTGGTGGGCACAGATCAAACAAAAACCAAAAACACTAGTGTGAGCAGTGTTCTATCCTAACCTGTCACCCACTTTGTAACCAAACCCTCTCCACTGCATCCGCTACCCCTTTCTAGCCCGGCCAAGCACTGTGCCCACGACCAAATGGTCATGGACATCAATGCCGAGCCCACTCGAGCACCACTGCGACCACAACAAGCCGCCAGCCTCGCCCACCTTGCCCAACGTGTCGCTCGTGGTCCACCTCCACTTCCAGGCCAGCCCCAACCCATGGACAGAGCGAGGAGCAGCCAGGAACCGCCGCGCCCAGAGCCTGTCTGCCATGCCGACGCCACACACAGAGCGCGCACGGTCCCCGCTCAACCAGACCCCACCTATATCTCACCGCCCACCTACATGATCACCACCTCCCCAGGAAGCTGCCAGACATGCTCATTTCCCCGACCGTGCCCCGTAGTCGCCGGCCACCGCAAAGTTCGCCGTTGGCAGAGACATCGTGCACGCCACGCCACTAACCTCTCCTGGCCGCATTTCACTGCACGTGCACCACACTGACGACCGTTAGGGAACTGCCCACCGTCCTAGTCCACCGCCCAAGCCCCTATCCCGATGTATCGTCGTCACCGGCGAGCACCACCCATGCCTCACTGCTGCCCAGCCGTGCCCATATAAGGAGGCCTCCTCAGCACCGTTTCCTCACACCATTCCACTCCCCTATCACTCCCAGTCCTTCCCCACCTCTCACCGGAGCAGCTCGAGCAGTAGGCCGCCGGAATTTCACCGGAGGCAGCCGCTGCAGAGGAGGAAACGCTGCCGTCGATTCCATCCACCATAGCCCCTGCCGTGACCTCGCCTGAGTCCGCCGTCGCCGTCCAGTTCGATCGCCCGCCTCGCCGCACTAGCTGTAGCCCTGGTACGTCCCTAGTAGACCCCCACCATCCGTTTAGGGTTCGGTCTCGCCGGCGACGAGTCCCTCATCGACAACGACTATGAGCCGTCGATCCGCGTTATAATCGTGTGGCCCAGATTGCTAGATACCGTTTCGGGTTTAAGTCTTGCTGACAAGCAGGACCATCCTGTCAGCCGCCCTATGCGCCGCTGAGCGTTACTGGGCCGGCCCATTTCCTTTCCTGCGCTGACCCAGTAATTCAAATGTAGATTTTTCTATTTAGGTTTAAACTCAATTCTATCCCTTAGTTTAAAAATTAATCCAGGAAGATTTACTGAACCAATTTGAGTGTTTCCAATTTTGTTGGAAAGCTTCCGACCACAATGTCTCGCCCAAGCTACCCCAACCGCAGCGGAAGGAATGTGAAGCCCGGTGGAAACAACAATCACTCTGGCAACACCAGCAATTTCAACCATGCCCCTCCCAAGAGCAACAACAACAAAAACAACACTGCGCCCAGAACTGGAAGCAATGCCGTGCCCGTCGCAACTAAAGACAAGTCTCAGATCACTTGTTTCGAGTGTGGAGTGAAGGGTCACTATTCCAATGAGTGCCCCAAGAAGACTGCCGCCACTGCCAATGTGAATGCCCCAGCTCAATAGCAGCGTCGTGTTCAACCAGGGAGAAGATTTGCCCCAGGGAGCCCTCACAACCGCAATGGCCGTCTCTTCCACATGAACACCGAAGAAGCCCAAGAAGCGCCAGATGTAGTGCTGGGTATGTTTTCTGTCAACTCAGTTTTAGCAAGAGTGTTGTTTGATTCAGGAGCATCGCACTCATTTGTCACCGAAGAATTTGCATGCACTAGTATGATCCACCCAACCAACTTGAAGCATGTCATGATAGTTCAAATCCCCGGTTCAACTACAAAAGCTAGAAAAATTTGCAAAGTTTTGCCTATCAGAATACATGGGATAGATTTTTATGCTAATCTAATAGTACTTGGAACCAAAGGATTGGAAGTAGTACTAGGTATGGATTGGATGTCAAGGCATAAAGGACTGATAGACTATGCTAAGAAAGCCATCACCATGACCAGTAGCTCTGGAGTAACAGTAGAGCATATATCTGAAACCTTACCTTGTCAATTCAAGTGCAACAAGAGTCTAGCCCTACCCACCATAGACCAAGTCAGAGTAGTCTGTGAATACCTCGATGTATTCCCAGATGAATTGCCCGGTATGCCCCCGGATAGGGATATTGAGTTCATTATCGAACTAATCCCCAGAACTGGACCCATAGCCAGAGACCCTATAGCATGAACCCCTCAGAGTTAGTAGAATTGAAGAAGCAGCTGGATGCTATGTTGGCAATAGGCTTGATTCAACCAAGCGCATCGCCATGGAGATCACCAGTGTTATTCGTCGACAAGAAAGATGGAGGCAACCGTCTGTGCACTGATTACAGGAAGCTGAATGATGTCACCATCAAAAATAAGTACCCTTTGCCAAAGATAGAAGATATGTTTGATCAATTGACTGGTGCCTAGGTATTCTCAAAGATTGATCTTAGGACTGGTTATCACGAACTTAAGATTCGTGCAACGGATATTCCAAAGACCGCCTTTACTACTCGCTATGGTTTATATGAGTATACGATCATGTCTTTCGGATTAACCAATGCCCCTGCTTATTTCATGAATCTCATGAATAAGATCTTTATGAATTTCCTGGATAAGTTTGTCGTTGTGTTTATCGATGATATCCTTATCTACTCCAAGTCAGAAGAAGAGCATGAGCAACATCTGAGAATCATCCTAGAAACCCCGAGAGAGCATCGGTTATATGCCAAGTTCAGCAAATGTGAGTTTTGGCTGAAAGAAGTAGGATTCCTAGGACATATTGTGTCTGCCGGGGAAGTGTCTGTGGATCCCACCAAGATCAGAGATGTCGAAGCATGGGAAGCCCCCACTACTCAAACCCAAGTCCGTGCATTTCTCGGATTAGCGGGATATTACCACAAGTTCGTAGAAGGATTTTCTAGCATCGCCAGACCCATGACCCAATTGTCAAAGAATGGACCGACAAATGTGAAGCCAGTTTCCAAGAGCTGAAGAAGAGATTGATTTCAGCCCCAATATTGATCATGCCAGATATCAAGAAGCCGTTTGATGTGTATTGTGATGCATCCAAGATCGGCCTTGGATGTGTACTGATGCAAGAAGGCAAAGTCATCGCTTATCTGTCTCGACAACTGAAGCATCATGAGCAGAACTATCCGACCCATGATCTTGAGTTAGTAGCCGTAGTTTTGGCCTTGAAGACATGGCGTCATTATCTGATGGGTAATCGTTGTGAGATTTACTCAGATCACAAAAGCTTGAAGTATATTTTCACTCAGAAGGAGCTGAATATGAGGCAAAGGAGATGGATAGAGTTAATCAAGGATTAGGACCTTGACATTCACTATCACCCCGGCAAAGCCAATGTGGTAGCGGATGCTCTTAGCAGATTGCCGTGTAGGCTAAACACCATGATCAAGGAGAAGCAACCAAGTTTGTATGAGGAGTTGGAGCAGTTCAGAACTGAGCTAGTTAGCAAAGAATTTTTAGCTAGCATTGAACTTCAACCCACTTTGATTAGACAAATCAAGGAAGCCCAGAAGGGAAATGAAAGTATCGACGGAATCAAACGTCGTATTGGTACAGGAAAGGTACCTGGATTCACTGAAGACGAAGAAGGAGTTCTGTGGTACAAAGGCCGTATCTGTGTGCCAGCAGATTCGGAGCTGAAGCAAGTTATCATGCAGGAAGCTCATGATACTCTTTATTCTATCCACCCCGGAGGAACAAAGATGTATCAAGATTTGAAAAAGCAATTTTGGTGGCACAAGATGAAGAGAGAAATCGGAAGCTACACCGCCAAGTGTGACATATGTCAAAGAGTCAAAGCAGAGCATCAGAGACCCGTAGGACTGTTGCAGCCATTGCAGATTCAGGATTTGGAAATGGGATTCCGTCGGAATGGACTTTATCACCGGTTTGCCTACTTCGAGTAGGGGAAATGACTCAATCTGGGTCATCGTTGATAGACTGTGCAAGGTAGCTCACTTTATACCTGTCAAGACAACTTACCAGAGTTCAAAACTAGCAGAGCTGTATATTTCTAGAATTGTTAGTCTGCATGGAACCCCAAGACCATAGTATCGGATCGAGGAACCCAATTTACCTCGAGATTTTGGCAGAAAGTACAAGAAGGATTAGGAACCAAGTTGAACTTTAGCACAACTTATCACCCGCAAACTGATGGACAGACTGAAAGAGTCAACCAACTCTTAGAAGATATGTTGAGAGCTTGTGTGTTAGAGTACGGATCAAAATGGGAAGACTTCCTGCCTTTCGCAGAATTCTCATATAACAACAGTTATCAAGCTAGTTTGCAAATGGCCCCATTTGAGTTCCTGTATGGAAGAAAGTGCCGCACCCCTTTGAATTAGTCGCAAGTAGCTAGGAGAGAGTTAGATCTTTGGACCCGACATTCTCCGAGAAGCCGAAGAGAAGGTTCACAAAGTCCGTGAGCACCTCAAGACCGCCCAATCCAGACAGAAGAGTTATGCTGACAAGATAAGGAGAGACCTGACTTTCAATGTCGGAGATTTTGTATATCTCAAGGTTTCACCATTGAAAGTAACACAACGTTTTAGCCTGAAAGGGAAGTTAGCCCCCAGATATATCAGACCCTTCAAGATTCTGAACCGTCGAGGAGAAGTATTTGATCAACTAGAACTACCAGAGGAGATGTCAGCCATCCATAATGTGTTCCATATCTCGTTACTTCGCAAATGCCTAGAAGTGCCGGAGAAGACCGAAGTTTTCAAGAATATCGATCACCGAGCTGTTGATACCAACAAAGACCTAACGTATCGTGAAGTGCCCATCCGTATCCTAGAGGAAGCCTACAGAACCACCAGGACCAGGAGTATCAAGTTTCTCAAGATTCAATGGAGCAACCATACTGAAGAAGAAGCCACTTGGGAGCGAGAAGATTACATTAGGACAGAGTTCCCAGATCTCTTTAGTTCCTAGTTTTCTTTCATAAATCTCGGGACGAGATTTTGTTTAAGGGGGGAAGGTTTGTAACATCCCAAAACTCTAATCCAAGGTTATTAAGATCCAAATCATCAAATTTAGGGTTAACAAAAACTTTTCCATTTAAAATGATTAAGCATTCATATGTGTGTGCATTTAATTTAGGAGTTGTTTTGAATGGCCATGTTTGAGTGATCCATTGGTTGTAAAATGATTCTAAGGTGAATTAAACATCATATAGATCATTCCCAAACAAATCCCAAAGAAAAACAAATCAAAAATAATAAAATAAGCAAACGGTCACTTTTGCCATTTTAATCACCTAGCCTACTTTGGCTATTCCTAGAACTCAAATCTTAACAGAAACAATTGTGGTTCTTTGCACCCCTTGCTAGTACAAGTAGTTATGTACCAAGGCCCACTTTGTTTCATCCCAAAAACTTTCAAACACTAAATTTAAATGACATTTGAAAATTGAATGTAGTTCATATGTATAGATCACACTTATTCAAAAAACCATTCAAATGAATTCCATTTAACAAATCCTAGCAACCACAGATGTTTAAGCATGTGATAAACCACTCCACCAAATTTCGTTCCAAAATTCAAAACTTGTTTTCTTTCGGCCATTTTGTCAAACACTTGGTGGACACAGATCAAACAAAAACCAAAAACACTAGAGTGAGAAGTGTTCTAGCCTAACATGTCGCCCACTTTGCAACCAAACCCTCTTCACTACATCTCCTACCCCTTTCTAGCCTGGCCAAGCACGGTGCCCACGACCAAATGGTCATGGACATCATGCCGAGCCCACTCGAGCACCTCACTAGCGGTAGCGCATCACAGCAGCCGCCAGCCTCGCCCACCTTGCCCAACGTGTCGCTCGTGGTCCACCTCCACCTCCACCTCCAGGCCAGCCCCAGCCCATGGACAGAGCGAGGAGCAGCCAGGAACCGCCGTGCCCAGAGCCTGTCTGCCATGCCGACGCTGCCCACAGAGCGCGCACGGTCCCCGCTCAACCAGACCCCGCCTAGCTCTCGCCGTCCACCTACATGATCACCACCTCCCCAGGAAGCTGCTAGACATGCTCATTTCCCCGACCGTTCCCCGTAGTCGCCGGCCACCGCAAAGTTCGTCGTCGGCAGAGACATCATGCGCGCCGTTTCACTCACATCTCCCGACCGCATTTCACTGCACGTGCACCACCCTGACGACCGCCAGTGAACCGTCCACCGTTCTAGTCCACCGCCCAAGCCCCTAGCCTGTTGTACGGTTGTCACCGGCGAGCACCACCCATGCCTCACTGCTGCCCAGCCGCGCCTATATAAGGAGGCCTCCCCAACACCGTTTCCTCACACCATTCCACTCCCCTCTCACTCCCAATCGTTCCCCACCTCTCACCAGAGCAGCTCGAGCAGCAGGCCGCCAGAATTTCATCGGAGGCAGCCGCTGTAGAGGAGGAGATGCTGCCGTCGATTCCGTCCACCACAACCCCTATCGTGACCTCGTATGAGTCCACCGTCGCCGTCCAGTTCGATCGCCCGCCTCGCTGCACTAGCTGGAGCCATGGTACGTCCCTAGTAGACCCCCACCATCCGTTTAGGGTTCGGTCTCACCGGCGACGAGTCCGTCGTCGATAACGACTGTGAGCCGTCGATCCGCGTTATAATCGTGTGGCCCAGATTGCTAGATACCGTTTCGGGTTTAAGTCTCGCTGACAAGCGGGACCTGTTGGAAATATGCCCTAGAGACAAATAGTAGTAAGGACTATTATCATATTTCATATAGTTTATGATTAAGTTTTATATAATGCTATAAATTTATTGAGTGGAAACATCAATACACGTGTGATATACAAACAACCAGGGGTTCCCAGTGAAACTCTAGTCACTGGTTCATTGGTCAACAGATGATCAAGTTTCCTGATCATGTGGCATTTATGCCAGTTGGAAATGAGGTCATCTCATTCATAGAATGAGATGATGAACCAATACCCAACCTAAACATCGTGACCCGATCATGTCACGAAGTTCAAGTTATGATGATTAGAAATGGATCCTCGTGTACTATTCCTTAGACCGTGAGGCTATATCAATCATTGTCTCCCGAGAGTGCTTAGATAGCATCAAACGCCATCTGGTAAAACGGTGTTGGGGGGATACCCCCGGGTAGGGTCACTCCGGGGTATAAGGGCCGAGTTAGCCAAGGTACGACAAGGTCAAAGCGGATGCTGGCCGAGTCACCTCAAGGCAGGCCGGATCACGGAGTAACCCGGACCAGGGGGGTCGCCTAACATTGTCTCATCCGACTTAAGGAGTAAGTCGGAAATGCTTGTCTAACTTATATGCAGGAATAGGTGTAGCCGGATCTACTATGATCCGGATCCTCGCTTAGCTTCTGGGAGAAGGAAGGAATCTCTCTGGTCAAAAAAGAAGGTCCGGTACGCACTGCATGAGCGAATAAAGCAAGGGCAGGACCACCGGGTCATGGCCGACAAGGGTGACGACGCTCACGTCGGCTGACGCGGGCGCCGCAGAGGCTTACGTCGCTAAAGCATGTGTGATGCGGGGGAAAAGCACCCCGGTCAGGTTACCACTTTGGGAGGGGGCATATTCTTAGGAATATGCCTCCACGTATGCCCTAGGCCAGGACCGAACCTCCTCTATATAAGGGGGGTGAGGGTTCTGGTAGAGGGGGTTGGTTGAGCATTAGTTGGTTTGGTAGTTCCATAGCACTAGTTGATCTAGGGTTCTTGGGAAAGATAGTAGGCAAGAGTAAGAGAGAACCTTCTTCCTCCTCTCGCCAATACAGCTCAAGGAGCACTTGTAATCTTGGAGATAGAGCAATACAAACTTCTGTGTGGAGAATCACTCCACTATCCCTCCCTGGATTCCCCTAGCGTGTATTAGTCCCCACCTTTAGCCTATCCATGGCATCTGCCGTGACACCACCATTGGCTGGCGCCAGTGGGCTAGCAGCTAGCAGAGGTGAAGATCCGGACGGAAACCTCATCGCACCGCCAACGATCGCCTCCGGGCTCGCTCAGCTTGGAGCGCTGGATTTCGCCACGACAACACTGCTGCTTCGCACGTGCCACTTCCGCAACGGCCTCTTCATCAAGCTCGGCGCACAAGGTCTACGTTCTTGTGGACGTCTCGCGTTCATCCGCGTCGCGTCGTCGATGCGGGGAACCACCTCACCGTGGCTCGCGGGCGCCAGACGCCGCTCCCCGGACCATGCGGAGGGGATGATGATCGCGCAAGTGCCAAAGAAGGACCAGCGCTGCACCCGGAGGTAACACCTAAGGCACCGAGGAAAGGTAGAGGACCTCCACTAGAGAGGCCTGAGAACATACTGAGGGAAGCTATGGATAGCTTGGCTAACCCGGTAGCAGCAGTGGTAGATCCGGCTCGGGAACAGGCCGAGCTAGAGGAAACTCGGCAAAAGATACTGGAGGGCGCAAAGAAAATAGCCACGGCTCAGCAGTCGCTGAACATGACGCTGCGTGAGTACGCAAAGGCAAACAAAGTTGATGAAGTAAAAGTAAAAGGGAGAAATCTCATAAGAGAGATGAACAGAGAAGGTGATGATGGAGCAGAAGGGTCGGAAAACTACCTGTCTGTGGGGTTGCCGAAGTATAGTACCCTGACGAAGAACGTCAGAGCAGCAGATGCGGCTGCGTCCGAGCTAGAGGGTCTGACGGGTGAGGCTCGTCAAAGACAGCAAGACCGGGTTAACGAGCTGGTTCGGATCGCGAACAGGCAGAACGAGGAGCTGCTGAGAGCTAACCCAGAGAGAGCTGGGGCTTCCAAGATCGTCCACTCGGTGATGGGTAACCCGGAGAAATCCGCTGGAGCCGCATCATCGCCTCATGGCGGTCCAAGGAGAGAAGAGGTAGTAACCTCGACCAGACGGAACAAACAGATCGTCCCGTACGACCCAACGCGTGCCGGAAAAGAAAAAAAGATGTGGAAAGGTGATGATCGAAGGAGTGTGAGCCGAGGTGAAGCTGGCCGAGGTAATCACGACCAAGGCAATGCCGGTCAAGGGAACGCTGCCAACAGCAATGCTGGACAGCGCAACTCCGCAGCAGCAGGACAACCACAACAGCGGAATATACCGAGGCAAGAGCAAAGCGCCGGCCAAGGTATGCAGCAGAAAGGTGCGCAACGAGAGAAAAACCGATACAACGACGGTGATTCGGAGATGGGGAACGCAGGGTACCCCAGACTAGACTATCATGTGATAGGGTCGAGATTGGGAAGCAGGGATTTAATGCCGGATGACGTCAGGTTAAAACTGGATCGCCTATATAGGTCAGAACAGATCGAATGTCAAGGTCCTCCGGGTCCAGCGTGCTTTGGACCCCGGATTATGAAGGAACCGCCGGTACCCAACTTCCAATTACCCAGAGGCACGAAGACGTATGACGGCAGCACCAAGCCAGAGGATTGGCTGATAAACTATGCTACGGCGGTGAAGATTGCAACTGGCAACTTGAGATGGGTTGTACGTTACGTGCCCTAGATGTTGGAGGGCCCGGCCAGAGTATGGATGAATAATTTACCACCTGGAAGCATCAACTGCTGGATAGATTTTGAAGAAATGTTTATCAGCAATTTCTCAAGTACGTATCAGAGACCGAATAGACCGCAGACCCTGGCAATGTGCAAGCAAAGACCTAATGAGACGGATCATGAATTCTTGACCCGGTGGTGTACCGTGAGAAACTCGTGTGAAGGTGTCATAGTGTCGCAGGACATAGCGTGGTTTGCGCAAGGGTGAAGATATGGCAGCGAGCTGTGGATGAAGTTGCAAAGGAAAATGCCAGTTACACTGGCAGAGATGATCCGGATTGCTGATTCGTATGCTTTGGGCGATCCGACTCAACCTAGGCTCACGTCAAACGAGTCAAGCGAAGAATACTATCGAAGGGATGGAGCCGGGTCATCCCGGAGGAACGATTACAGAGGGAAATGGAGAGATGATAGGCCGGATCATCGTTATGGTTCACAACAAGTTGCGGCCGTGAATCAAGATCAACCCAGATCAGGGAGTACCCAACGCCAGAGAACTGGAGGGCAGTGGACTCCAAGAAATGATGGCAAGAAAACATGGACTCCGGAGCAGAAGAAACAGTGGCAGGAAAAGAAAGACCGTCCGAGGTATACCTATGAGTCGATGCTGGACCAGCCGTGTAAGTTTCACATGCCAAATCCGAATAGCCCGGCGGGTCACACGACGAGGCAATGTGAGTGGATGCGTAAGATAGAGCAAGGTGGTTCGGGGAATGCTCAGGCACCCCGGAATGATCAACCTCGGCAGGAGTTACCCCGGCAGCAATTGCTCTCCAGAGCAAACGCGCAGCAGCTAATGTTGCCTCCCCCTCCGTCGAGGTATGACAACAATGAGAGAATAGATGCAGTGCATCAGGTGGAAAATCAGCAACAACCGGATCAGAGGTACCCCGGAAACGAGGGAAGGAATGAGTACAGGGAACATCACCAGAGTTATTGTGTGTTCACGACTGAGGAAACAGATAGAAAGAGCTTGCAGCACCGACATATGGAGGTCAATGCGGTCATGCCAACAGTGACACAGTACGTGCCTTGGTCGGACCAGGAAATCACCTGGAACATCAAAGATCATCCTAAACTTATGTCGAGCCCAGGTTCGTATGCGCTAGTGCTAGATCCGACATTCATTGGACCGAACATCAATGTGAGGTTCTCCAAGGTTCTGATTGATAATGGCAGTAGCATTAACATCATGTATGCGGATATGATGCGCAAGTTGGGCATCTCGGAGAACATGCTCCAGGCTACGAGAACAACTTTCCATGGCATTGTACCAGGCATTTCTTGTGAGCCCATAGGCAAAGTCCGGGTCGACGTGCTATTCGACACAAGGGATAACTACCGAACTGAAAATCTGGAGTTTGAGGTGGTGAACTTGGAAAGTGCATATCATGCGTTACTCGGAAGACCAACATTGAACAAATTCATGGCAAGCTGTCACATCAGTTATCTGAAGATGAAGTTGCCCGGGCCAAATGGAGCGATTACCATTGCTGGAGATTTCCGACGTTCCATGGAGTGTGCTTCAGCCGGGTCTAACCTCGCTGAGCCACTCGTGATTGCACAAGAGAAAAGAAAAATCCAAGAGGTGGCGGCATTAGCTCAGTCCGCCCAGCAATATATGACGGCATTAAGTAACCCGCATGGCAGCGTTTCATTTCAAGCCGCAAAGGACACCAAGAAGATTCCAGTTGATAACATGTTTCTGGAGCGCACCGTAACAATTGGTGCCTGGTTATCTGACAAACAGGAAAGCGAGCTCGTCAACTTCCTCCGTGAGAATCGGGATATTTTTGCTTGGTCTACACAGGACTTGCAAGGTGTTTCGAGGGAGTTGGCCAAGCACTCTTTGAACGTAAGACCCGGAGCAAGGCCGGTGAAGCAACCTCTCCGCCGCTTCGCCGAGGATAGGAGAAAAGTCATTGGAGACGAGATAGCTCGGTTACTAGCAGCAGGATTTATCATGGAGGTACTATATCCGGATTGGCTCTCTAATCCGGTGCTGGTAGAAAAGAAGAAGGATGATCCGAACGTGGCAGTGGTTTGGCGCATGTGTATCGATTACACGAACCTGAACAAGGCGTGTCCAAAATATCCATTTCCACTGCCGAGGATAGATTAGGTCATAGACTCAACCGCGGGATGCGAACTGTTGTCATTCATTGATGCATATTCTGGCTTCCACCAGATACCTCTGAGCCCGGATGATCAAATAAAAACAGCATTTATTACCCCGTACGAGGCTTACTACTATCGCACTATGCCGTTCAGTTTACGTAATGCAGGTGCAACGTACCAAAGATGTATGCAAAAATGTTTGCACGACCAAATAGGTCAAAACGTACAAGTATACGTGGATGATGTGGTTATCAAGACCAAGGAAAACACAACGCTCCTTGACGACATAAGGCAAACACTCGCGAACTTGAGAAGGTTCCGGATGAATCTCAACCCGGAAAAATGTACCTTCGGTGTCCCGGCTGGAAAATTACTCGGATTTCTTGTCTCCAGCCGAGGTATCGAAGTTAATCCAACTAAGATCCGAGCCATCGAACGAGTGGAGCTGCCGAAGTGTCTCAATGATGTCTAGAAAATTCACTGGATGCCTGGCATCGTTGAGTCGGTTTGTATGTCGGTTAGGAGAAAAGGCACTGCCTCTCTACCAACTCATGAAAAAGTCGGATAAATTCGTTTGGACGCCACAGGCCGATGAAGCTTTTGCCCACTTAAAGAAGATGTTGGCCACCGCGCCAGTGTTAGCCTCTCCACTATCAAAGGAGCCAATGTTGCTCTACGTAGCCGCAACCAACCGATTTGTAAGTGCAGTAATCGTAGTGGAACGCAATGAAGAGGGTAAGTCGATGCAGAGGCCAGTATATTACCTGAGCGAGGTATTCTCTGCCTCAAAACATAACTACCCGCACTTTCAAAAGGTGGTATACGGCGTCTACATGGCGGCAAAGAAGTTAAAGCATTACTTTGAGGAGCACCCCATCAAAGTAATATGTGAGGCTCCCATATCCGAGATAATGGGTAACAAAGATGCGAGTGGCAGGATCGCAAAATGGGCAATTGAGTTAGCCCCTTACGCGCCCCAATACGACAGAAGAGAAGCGATCAAATCTCAGGCTGTGGTGGACTTTTTTGTGGATTGGGCCGAGGTACAATACGAACCACCGCCACCAGATCCGAATTACTGGAGGATGCACTTTGACGGGTCGAAAACCAAAACCGGATTAGGCGCCGGGGTTGTGCTTACCTCGCCAAAGAAGGATCAGCTAAAGTACGTATTGCAGATCCATTTCGCGGCATCGAACAATGTCGCTGAGTATGAGGCTCTTGTGCATGGGCTCAAAGTGGCAAAGGAGATTGGCATACGTCGGATAATATGCTTTGGCGACTCGGACCTGGTGGTGCAGCAGGTGTCCGGGGTGTGGGACACCCTGGATCCAAACATGGCACTATACAAATTTCACGTGCAGAAGATATCTGGTTACTTCGAGGGATGTGAATTTCACCATGTACCCCGGGCGGAAAACGAGGCTGCCGACATGTTGTCGAAGCTCGGATCGACCAGACAGGCAATTCCACCGGGTGTAGCATTGGAACACCTCAGAAAACCATCTATCAGGCCGTCCCCAGGAACTGACTCGATTTATGTCCCGGAAAATACGGAATCCGGAGCTGAGCCCATGGACATTGACACGGGAGGTAGTACGCGAGACCCGGGGACTGCGTCAGCAAACCCGGGGACTGCCTCGGCAAACCCGGGGACTACCTCGCTAGACCCGGGGACTGCTCAGCGTGATCCGGCTGAAGTTATGCCGGTGGATCAGATGGAAATTGATGAGGAGATATTCCCTCCACGAGCCATACCAGCTTGGGCACTGCCTATATTCCAATTCCTGAAAGACGAAACGTTACCCGCTGAGGAGGTGTTATCCAGGCAAACTCAGAGGAGAGCAAAAGCATACACAATCATCAATTCCGAGTTATACAAACGGAGTATAACCAATGTCCTCCAACGATGCGTTGACCCGGAAGAAGGGCTTGACATCCTCCGAGATATACACCAAGGAGAATGCGGGCATCATGCCTCATCCCGAGCCTTGGTGGAAAAGGCGTTCCGGCATGGATTCTACTGGCCAAGTGCCTTGGAACAAGCAGAAGATCTGGTGAGAAAATTCAATGGTTGTCAAAGGTACGCCACCAAGACACATATGCCTATGTCGGAACTCAAGACCATACCAATTACGTGGCCATTTGCTGTATGGTGCTTGGATATGGTTGGCCCGTTCAAACCGGCGAGAGGAAACATGACACACATTTTGGTCATGGTGGACAAGTTTACAAAATGGATTGATGTGAAACCTATAAGAAAATGTGATGGAGCTACGGCCGTGACATTTCTCAAAGACATCATCTTGAGATACGGTTATCCACACAGTATTATAACTGATAATGGAACAAATTTTGCGGAAGGAGCATTTGCGCGCTTCTGCCGAGATAAGAAGATCTGACTCGATGTCACCTCGGTAGCCCACCCCGCATCGAACGGACAAGTGGAAAGATCCAACAGATTAGTATTATCCGGGATAAAACCCCGGCTCATTGAGCCGCTGCAAAGATCAGCGTGGTGCTGGATAGAAGAACTACCGGTGATCTGGAGCTTAAGAACAACTCTGAATCGATCAACAGGCTATACGCCATTCTTTCTGGTATATGGGGCAGAAGCTGTATTACCAGCCGACATAGAGCATGATTCGCCTAGGGTCACCCAATACACAGAAGCCGAAGTGCAAGAAGCCCGGGAAAATAATGTTGATCTGCTGGAAGAAGCGAGAGAACTGGCACTGTCCAGATCCGCCATATATCAGCAAAATCACTGACGCTATCATAGCTGGAAAGTGTGCCCCCGAGTCTTCTGGGAAGGCGATCTGGTGCTCCGGTTGGTACAACGTACTACTGGCATGCATAAATTATCCCCCCCATGGGAAGGGCCGTTCATTGTGAGCAAAGCATTGCACAGTGATTCTTACTATCTTATAGATGCAAAGCCACAGAAAAAGAACAAGGCGGACAGGTCCGGAGAGGAATCTAAGCGACCGTGGAATGTAGCACTACTTCGTCCCTTCTACACTTAGCTAAGAAGTGTATGTATCCGAGTCGTCTCATATGTCGGTATGTATGTCGGCAATGAGCTTATCAATGAAATAGCAGCGCCTCGAGCAGTAACTCGGGGACTGCCTTAATAATATTTGTCGTGATTTCTTATGCGGTAGCTGGAATAAGTCGTTGTACTTAACCCGGATTAGTAATGTGTGAGCACCAAAAACCTAACCTTTCGACTTGCTGCTGTCCAACAAGAATTGGCTTCATGGCAAGCAAGGGAACAAGTTTGGAATTGCGTAGCACATGAAAAACGACTAAGGAAACGAATTTATTCGAGCTAACGTTTGTTTTTTCGGACTAACCCTGTATTTATTTTGAAGTTATTATGCTGAATTATTTTGAGCCAAGCCTCAAAGTTTCTAAGTATTGTTAAGACAATTTTTGAAGCTCAGATTCGTAAGTCGTAAAACCGAATCAAGGTAGACATGGACCGAGCCAAAGAATTGGACGAACAAGAAAATGAAACTCGGGGACTACGCCCAAGTTAATCCGGCATAAAAACGTAGTAGCAAAATATCACATATCCAGCATACAATTGCACCCGGCATACCGGGGATCTGATAAATTTTCAAGTTTTTTAGAACTAAGGAGCAGCAGCAGGAGCAGGTTCGGCGTCGTCATCGATGTCTTCAATATCTGAAGCATCATCTTCCCCGTCCTCATCCGACCCATCTTCAACATTCTCGTTTTGCTCGTCCCCAGCGGATTCCAGGAAGCTCGGCCCTTCAATCCAGTCATGAATAGGAGAATATTCGACGAGGCTGTAGGCGCAAGCCTGGCGCCGAGCTACCCACTCCGGATCATCGGTCCATCTAGATCCGGTACGCTGGCGTGTGAGGAGGCTGAGGTCAATCTTCTCGTACCATGTGAGAATATGATGAAGGATGGTGTCAGCTGCAGCACGACCAACAGATTCTCTCCAGAGGTCAAGCTGGGTCTCAACTTCCATTAATTTCTCGACGAGAGTTGCGATGGTCTCCGGGCTACTCTCTCGGGGCCAGAACGTATTGAAAATGCGCACTGCAATGTCGATGATATCCTTGCCATAGTTCTTGATGGTCTCCACGCGAGAGGACAAGCTGACCAATAGGTCCTCCATGTCCAAGGGAATGTTCTCACCATCAGGAGCAATGGGAGTACCCCTCTCTCGGCGAAATTTGGCAACAGCAGCGCTGGCAATCGCAGTACCCTCTAGAAAGTGGTCTGGAAACAAGGCAAAGGAAGAAGGTAAAGAAAAGACATATGAGGTAATCCGAAGGGTTATGTCGGACAAGGGAAAGGAACTTACGAGAAATATGGCTATGGATCCGGGTCAACTCCTTGATGCAGGCATCGCGTCTTTTGCAAAGTTGCTCAAGCTCAGCGTTTGCCGACCCAAGCTGTACGTCGGATTCTCTAAGTAGGTCCTACCCCTTAGAGATCTGGAGAGTAAGGCACTCACACTCTTCGGTGAAGTTCTGGCCAACTTTTTGGAGCTCGGTTTTGTGTTGGGCCTTCATCTTCTCCATCTCAGCCTTGAGCTTGGCTATCTCGTCGTCCTTGGTCCGGAGGAGGGCAAGCTCATCATTCTTCTTCTTCAGCTCAGCTTGATGCTGCCCTGCTTGTTCGAGAAAATGCAGCATCATATCAGGCACGGGCACACTATCCTCAAGCGATGCTGAAATAATATGTTGACCCGGCAGAGCCGAGGAATGAATGTTTGCCGAGCCAAGGAGAAGAAGAAATGGAAAGCACTGAGAGGTCGAACATAAGAGGACATACCCCGGATTTCCTCCAAGTTCTTCCGCATAATTTTGTTCTCAGCCTCTACCCCAGCTACAAAAAACCGAATGAGGAGATTAGTTCGGTGGAAGAAAGTAAAGAAAAACGGAGAAGTGCCGAGGGAGAAAATTACCTCTCTTTTCATGTTCTACACCAAGTGCAACATGTTTTGCACGCAGGATCTTGTGGGTATCAAGCAGGCGTTGGAATTCGGCGCTCCGGCGATTGGTTGTTACCTGAAAAAAGTACAGAAGTGTAAAATTAGCTTTCTGCATATTCGAAGTGTGCAAGATCCGGGCCAAGTGGAACTTAACCCGACTCTATGTGTGTGCATATTCGAAGTGTGCAAGATCCGGGCCAAGTGGAACTTAACCCGGCTCTAGGTGTGTGCATATTCGAAGTATGCAAGATCCAGGCCAAGTGGAACTTAACCCGGCTCTAGGTGTGTGTATATTCGAAGTGTGCAAGATCCGGGCCAAGTGGAAATTAACCCGGCTCTAGGTGTGTGCATATTCGAAGTGTGCAAGATCCAGACCAAGTGGAACTTAACCCGGCTCTAGGTGTGTGCATATTCGAAGTACGCAAGATCCAGGCCAAGTGGAACTTAACCCGGCTCTAGGTGTGTACATATTCGAAGTGTGCAAGATCCGGGCCAAGTGGAACTTAACCCGGCTCTAGGTGTATGCATATTTGAAGTGTGCAAGATCCGGTCCAAGTGGAACTTAACCCGGCTCTAGGTGTGTGCATATTTGAAGTGTACAAGATCCGGGCCAAGTGGAACTTAACCTGGCTCTAGGTGCGTGCACATTTGAAGTTTACATGCAGCTATGTTAGTTTTCTAATGAGCATCGGGCCGAGTAACAAGCTACTCCACCGGAGGCTCGGGGACTAATGGTTATTATCTACAGCATGCAAAGGAGAAACGACGTACCTCCATCATTTGCCCCGCAAGGTTAATTGCCTTGGCGGCAGTATTCATCTGGGCAGAAAATTCTGCGGGGCCGATTTTTTTCGGGAGATCGTTGTTGTGGACGAACTCCGCCTTGTTCCAGTTCATAAAGAACTCGATAAGGCTCGGAGGGTACCGTTCGCCAGTGGGCATGTGGGGTGCCACCAAGCCCTTCGCATGAGATTCCTTCCTCTCAACTAGAGCAAGAGCTGGGCTGGTGTGCAGAACCATCTGCTGCGCATCTGTTGGCTCGGCAGGAACATCCGTCGCTGCTGGTGATTTCTTCGGAAGCATCGACGATAGGGTTCGCTGCCCGGCCTCGATGGATGTAGACTTGGTAGTATCCGGAGCTCTCTTGCCTTTAGCTTGCTCGGAAGAAGTAACTGCGGTGGACTTCCCTTTATAAGCTGCTGGAATAGTTCCTCGCCGAGGCTGAGATGACTCGGACGAGGCAGAAGAACTTGGCACTAGAGCTGATGTGGGTTTCCTTGGTGTCGGGACAGGTGCTGGCTCGGTAGCTGGTACTGGAGCTGTTGCTGGTGCTGGTGTTGCGGTAGACTCGGTGGTTGCTGGTTGCGGCAATGCCGAAGTGGTGGACGCCGTCGCCTCGGCCGAACCGACCCCTCCCGCTCCGAGGTCGTGTTGCTCTCGATGAGGTACTGCGGAACCCGGAGCAGCCGCAGAGCCCTCCGGAATAGGGCTCAGCGGGCGTGACTCGTCATCACGAGGAGGAGAAGGGCCAGACCGAAGGGGAGAAGAGATGCTCGATCCGCTCTAAGGGACCTCCATAGGAGGCCTGCAAAAGAGAATGATGTCAGGAGGGAAATTACCGCGATGCAAGGAAAAGTGAGTTACACAATGAGAAATGACTTACGCATCCGAGGTTTCGGCCTCCTTGGGTTTCCGAGCCCTCCGTGCCGGGGCTTTGCCTGCCCGCTTGGAGGCAGTCTTGTCTCTGGCCTTCTTTTGCCTTTTTGTGGGCTGAGAAGGTTCGGAGGAAGAACTTGATGCGGCTCCGCGCTTCTTCTTCGACGCCACCGGAACCGGCTCACCCGTGGCAAGTGGAGGATCCTCGTGGATACGCCCACCGGGGTTAGCTGATGCCAGAAAGGCAAAATAAAGAGGGACAGCCTCAACGGGTTCAATCACGTCGATATCCGAGTCATCCTCATCATCGGGCCAATCTCTAAGAGAAGAGAATTTACCGCTGGGTCGTTTGGTGGCATCGGTCATAGGGAGGAACATCTCCTGGTCCGGCTCCTCCTCATCCGGGATCTCTCGGTCCGGCGCCCACTTAAGGGTCAGATCCGTACCATCCTCGAGAGTTTGCTGAAGGAACAACTGAGAAAAAGCATGAAGAATAGAGTCAGAAATATAACAAAAACCGACACATACTTCATCCGAATAAAGTTTGCCCCGCGAAGCTTACCGCGGGAGGGAGCCTGTCACGATAGTAGTGCTCGATTCCCCACGTCCATTCGGCGGAGAAATCCTTGTGAGTGGTGAAAAGAGCTTTAACCCGGCGAAAGATCTCGGTGTTGCTCAACTCGAAGGAGGAGGTTCAGTTGGGGTCGCGGCCGAAGCTCATGTGGCACAACTTGTGGGAGCGCTTCTGGAGGGGAGAGATTCGGTTGCACACGAACGTGATCATAGCATCCTCGTTGCACAATCCGAGCTTCTTCAGCTCCGCGAACCTCTTGTTAACTTGGTTGGCCAGAGCTGTAGGTTTCTTGGGGACGTCCTCCCAGAAATCCGTGTCAGGTAGGCCCGGAGCATAGGGCAGCAACCGAATCAAGTCTTCGGTACCCTCGTTCCGGACGTAGAAGAAGGTCCGAGCCCATCCTTTGTAGGAGTCGAGCCCGGTAACCCGGGGAAAGACTAAAAATCTCCGGGGCGAGATGGAGGCAGCTCCCAACTGGGTGAGCTGCTTGTCCTCCGACTCAACGTGGATATTAGGGACAACGTTGCGACGGAGGCCGAAGAACCGGATCCACAGCTCCTTCGTGGGCCATAGTTCGGTGTAGCCTTCGATCGTAGAGGCAAAGGCGGAAAGGGAGGTGATAGCGTTTGCTGGGAGATGGTGCGGCTGCAGGTGGTATGTCCTAACCCAATCCCGGAAGAAATCGCTCACCAGGAGACCAAATCCCCGTTGGAAGTGGGACAGGAATACGACGAACTCACCCGGATTGGGTGAGGGGGCCAGTTCCGAGGAGGGGAGACGAGCGGCGACGCTGGCGGGAATGCGCCTGGTCCGGTAGAGCCAGTCAAGGTCATCTTGACAGACCTATGACCCGGCCCACGCGCCGCGGTCCGCCACGCCGGCGTCCTCCTCCATCTCCTGCTCGGTGACGACGAGCTCCTCCTCCGTCATGTCGTATCCGCTATCCTCGCTGGAGCTAGCGGTGGTGGGGATCTGAGGCCTAGATTGGCGTGGACCCGTGGCGAAGAAGCTGCCCAGCGGTGGCTGTGGTGCGGAGGCACGGGGAGGTGCGGCGGCGGCGCTGCTGCTAGAAAGCACCGGCGGCAGCATGGTCGCAGGGAAGACGAAGAAGAAAACGCAACGGGCAAAGGGGCGCGGAGGTGGAAAACGCTAAGGGACGCGCCCCTCCCCTATTTAACCACCCCCAGTGATCGATGAGTGGGATCGCGCTGCGCCGATGAGCCACACGGTGTGGCCGTGTATCACCGGCATCAGCCAATCAGAGAAAAGCCACACAGGGGGCCACAGAGTAGAAGTGATCCCATGACGCGACGTGCTGTTGCGGTAAACGAGGAGGCAGGCATGACATGACCCACGAACAGTGAAACTAACAATTACTGCGGCGGTTACTGTGCAGGCCCTTAAAATAAGACAAGGTAATGATTAGCCTCCACGTGGGTTGGCGTATGAGAGAAGGAAACGGGGCCCAGATCAAACCATGATAACCATGGGATCCGAGCCAAAGTGGTGACCCGGCCGGCAAGTGAAAACTTGGAACATGCAAAGGGAATGTAAATCCATATAGCCCGAGATAAGGAGCTAACCCGGAATTAAACGTCTGAGGCTCGGACATAAATGAACCTTATGTGGCCTTAGCGGCCAAGGCAGCTAAGACCGCACCAGCTTCAGGGACTAATGTTGGGGGGATACCCCCGGGTAGGGTCACTCTAGGGTATAAGGGCCGAGTTAGCCAAGGTACGGCAAGGTCAAAGCGAATGCTGGCCGAGTCACCTCAAGGCAGGCCGGATCACGGAGTAACCCGGACCAGGGTGGGTCGCCTAACGTTGTCTCATCCGACTTAAGGAGTAAGTCGGAAATGCTTGTCTAACTTATATGCAGGAATAGGTGTGGCCGGATCTACTATGATCCGGATCCTCGCTTAGCTTCTAGGAGAAGGAAGGAATCTCTCTGGTCAGAAAAGAAGGTCCGGTACGCACTGCATGAGCGAATAAAGCAAGGGCAGGACCACCGGGTCATGGCCGACAAGGGTGACGCTGGCCGACGCTGGGCGCCGCAGAGGCTTACGTCGCTAAAGCATGTGTGACGCGGGGGAAAAGCACCCCGGTCGGGTTACCACTTTGGGAGGGGGCATATTCTTAGGAATATGCCTCCACGTATGCCCTAGGCCAGGACCGAACCTCCTCTATATAAGGGGGGTGAGGGTTCTGGTAGAGGGGGTTGGTTGAGCACTAGTTGGTTTGGTAGTTCCATAACACTAGTTGATCTAGGGTTCTTGGGAAAGATAGTAGGCAAGAGTAAGAGAGCACCTTCTTCCTCCTCTCGCCAATACAGCTCAAGGAGCACTTGTAATCTTGGAGATAGAGCAATACAAACTTCTGTGTGGAGAATCACTCCACTATCCCTCCCTGGATTCCCCTAGCTTGTATTAGTCCCCACCTTTAGCCTATCCATGGCATCTGCCGTGACACCACCACGACAAACGGTGGTTATAAAGGTGTGTTCAGGTATTTGGAGGAAACCGTAGAGGAAATATATGTGAAGAGCGGGATTTGTCCGTCCATGTGACGGGAAGATACTCTAGGGCCCACTCAGAGAAGTTATATCCAATAGCTGCGCAGCGTGTGATTAGATCACGGGGATATCACTTGTCAGAACGAGTTAAGTAGCCTTCGAATTTAGATTGAACACGACATGGTGATGTCATTGATCGAATCTCGGGCAATGCAAGTATCGAATGACAAAGGGAATAAGACACGACTGTCCCGGTTCAAACGACGAAAGATCTTCGTGGAACACATAGGGGTCACATGGCCATCTAGGTCCCTCTGTCGATCATTGGTGTGGGAGTGTCCCGACCATGTCTGGAGTGTTCCCGAACCGTAGGGTATAACGCTTAAGGGCCTTACGATGCTTAGAGAGTGTTTATAGAATCAGTAGAATCGCTGAAGAAAAGAAGGGGGGAAACCGGAAGGGTTTCGGTAAGTCCGGAGGATGTCCGGAGTGGAGGTGGAAGGTGTTCCATGGCCACGGAGATTGAATAATATGTGAATGAATGTTAAATATTGATTTAATCATTTATACATATTTATTTAATAAAGAGAAAATCAATTAAAGGTCAAAAAAGGCTTAATGGGCCAATTCCGGAGGGAGAGGGCCCATTAGGGAAAAGGAGAAAGGGGAGAAGGGGCAAAGGGGAGGCCAGCTGGGCCTAGCCCCCCCGCGAGGGGCCCACTAGGTGGCCGGCGGCCACCTACTCCCTCCTCCTCTCCTTTAGTCCCACCCCGGGACTTGAGGGGAGGTAGTACCTCCCCTCCCCCTATATAAAGTGGGGTATTTGGCCTAGAAAAATACACCGAATGATCAATAAAGGTCTCCCCACTTTTGGGAGGACCTCTAATTGATATTTTCTCTCTCCCCCCTCTCTCTCGTGACCGTGGTCCCAAGTCTGGACTACGCGAGCGAGAGACATCTTCACCGCGGAGCAGCGTCGCGCTGCGGGATTCGGATCCGGGAGCTCTAATTCCGCAACTGCTGCTGGATCGGGGAAGCAGGAGTCATCGTCAGGCACCGAACATGTGTAACTCCCACGAGGTGTCACACTTGAGGCACTCGAGTCGTTGAAGCCAGAAAGAGCGCAAGGACTTCATGACGACCTTGAGGTCGGCTTCGGCTCGTCTACATCAACCACGCTCTCCTGAGCAGTGACAACGCTTTTCGATCTTCGAGGGTAAGTTCGCGAAAAGCCCCTCCCGTTACTGTATTACTAATAGATAGGACCTGGCAGCTTCAGGGGTTCAGGGGCGTAGAGTAAAATTTATTGTTTTTATGTGCAGAACCCCTACAGTGGTATCAGAGCTAGATCTATGCGTAGTAATGCTAGTACGGGTAGAACACACGAGATGTAGCATGTGGGCGCTGATCTTTTAGTTGTTACCCTCCCAAGTGTACTTGTATATACCGTAGTAATGCTTGATGAGGCGGCCCCCAACCGACTTTACGCGTTCATTCGTGAGACTGGTCCATGCTTGACATACGGCTCGTACCGTATAAAGTGGCTTAGGGGGGTGTCTGTCTCTCTCGCATTAGTTGGTATACCATTTGCAACGGAGGGCCCCGAAAGGGGTGTAGTATAGACAACTACTTGATCAACGTTGTGCTGAAAGTTCGTAGGTAAGAACGGTTCTTGTGCGAAAGCCCATTCATCCACGTAAAACATGCAAAGATAAAGTAGAGGCATCTAACTTTGTTTTTCAGGGGGGGGCGTTGCTTTGTGATATGGTTGTGGCAAAGGTAAAGCGATTACGTTTTGTTACATAGTAGTAGATGGTCACGGTAATGACAAACTACCACGCCGTAATGACACCGGTACCCTGGTGTCTACGGCGCCGGAACCCGATGACGGCAGATGGAGATCACAACGTGAAGGACCATATCACATAGCATTTACATTCAATGTTATTGTTTGTATGTCTTATTGTGTGCTCGTTTTAGATACTCGACAGTAGCCTAATAAGATGATCCCTGTTAAAATAACCAATGATTGTGTTCCCCCTTAGTGTGCACCACCAAGAAAGTTCTTCGGTATGAGGCAGGCCGTGATGATCAGGTGTCAGACATATCTACGTTCGCATACAGTGGGTGCAAGCCATGTTGCACAACGAATGTTGGGTCCGCAGCATAGAAAACAAAAAATTCCTACGATGAGAACTATACGCCAAGATCTATCTACTAGGTACAAAGCAACGGGTGGACATACATCCAACGAGAACTTACCCTCGAAGATAACGAGTTTTGTTGACAAGTAGGAACTCGTGGTTGATGTAGTCGTACACTTGCCGATCTCAAGATCGTGATGAAGTCCAGCAGGTCCAGCTCCAGCACGTCCATCAGATCTAGCTCCGGCACCACCAAGTCCAACACCGCAAAGCAGCGGTGCATCCGTGATCGCACACACGTCCGGTACACCGACAACCTCCGTCCCTCGCTCCAGCAAAGCAGCGGAAGCAGCAACTCCTTTTCAGATAAAGCCACCGGGAACATGTATCTCGCTAATCCGAGACCATGGGGGAATAATACTAGAGGGGGAGAGAGATCCTTCACAAGGATGTGTGAGGAAGAAGGGGAGTGAGGGGGGGCTTTTATAGGAGGAGGGGGGTGCCCCCCTTCATGGACGGCGCATGGGGTAGGTGACCCTTCACCTCCTCCATTCATGTGGTGGTAACCCCTCCACATTAAAATGCCCCTTCACATTCTCTTTTAAAGTCTCCACTTTAAATGCATTAAATTTCTCCAAATTTAATGCTCTCTCATTTAATAAAACTCTTTTATTATTTTTATTCAGAATTTTATTAATTACTTTAATTAACAAACATTCACATAAAACCCCCTGCAACATTTCAATATTACATGCATAACCAATTTCAGCAATTTCACCCGAAACAGTTTCGTTGTCTATTGAAATAATTCCAGCGCTTTCTTAAACCTTTATCTGAAACATATTTGCTCCAAATGGTGTCGGTATCCCTTAAGTGTGTCACCCTACGGTTCGCGAATAATGCAGACATGATCGAGACCCCTCTCAGATCAATAATCAGAAGCGGGACCTGGAGATCCATACTGACTCCTACACATTCAACGATGACTTCTGTGATCGTGAGAACCTTTAGCGCTAGTAACTAAATCCCTTTGTCTCACGATATATTACATGTCCGAGATTCGATCAAACATATCTCCATTCCTAGTTTGATCTCGTTACCGACATGCACTCTTTTCTCGTTCCCGTGATACAACATTCTAGTGATCACATCACTTGTTTGCAAGCTATCTCAATGTGATATCACCGAGAGGGCCCAGAGTATATCTATCTGTCATCGGGATTGACAAATCCCACTCTTGATCCATGAGCCTCAACATAACACCTTCATAGTATTGAACCCATCTTTATAGTCACCCTGTTATGGTGTGACGTTTGATGTTATCAAGATACTCTTCCGGTGTTAGCAATTAACATGATCTCACGGTCTAAGGATAAAGATTACTTCGTATGATTTTATAGCAATATAAACATAATGACTTGATCGTAATGCTATACTTCGGATGAATGTTCATCACATCATTCCACCAATGGTGTGACCTTGTTATTAACAACATCCAATGTCTATGATCAGGAAACCTTGATCATCTTGTTAATCAACAAGCTAGTCTATAAGAGAGGCATAACTAGGAACCCTTTTTGTTTATTAAACACACATGTATTGACGTTTCCGATCAATACAATTATAGCATGCAAAATAAACATTTATCATAAACATGGAATAAGATAATAACCACTTTATTATTGCCTCTCGGGCATATTCCCTTCAGTCTCCCACTTGCACTAGAGTCAATAATCTAGTTTGAAAAACTTTGCGTATTGAACACTTATGGCTTTCTTGTGTTGCATATACGCTATTGCTAGTGGTTAACATAATCTCCGGATCTGACAGTTTCAGTTCCGTGTGTATTTGCATGTCTTTGCGTCTCTACGCATCACTTATTCTCAAATGAGATGGCATTGTATAAGTTTGGTCCTTTGGTGAGACCTTTAGTTCGTTCGGGTTAAAATATGTTGATATTATTGTCACACAATATATCTTCATAGTATTAACCCACTTTGAACCACACCTAGTTTGATAACAAACTACTTAACACAAATGCCCTCCTTTGCTGCTACTATAGCAGTTATATACTTAGCCTTTTATTGTAGTATCCGTCACAATGTCTCAACTTTGGAACTCATCCAAATCCATCATGGAACATCCTTTCCATTACATTGTGCCACCCATAGTGTAAATTTAGATAAATTTAATTTGTATCTGGTGACAAAAATAGTATCAATGTAACACTTTACAATGAACTACCTTAACTATTTGTCACTTATACATGATATATTCTTAGTTCTTCCAAAGCTCATAAGAATATCTTTACTATTGTCCAATGATCATCTTATGGATCATTCTGGTATGTGCTCATAGCATTTAGAGCATAGGACATTTTTGGATATATACATATCACGGTATAATCGATCAAAATCTTCATGTGATTTTACTAACCAAGTGTTGAAACACTTGAATCTTGATACAATTCTTTCCATGCAGCAAGAACCTTTCTTGTTGTTTCCATATTGAACCCTTTCAATATATCATATATGTATGTCTGGCACAACCATATTTGCGCCTTAATCTATCCATATAGATATTCATGCCAAATATTCTGGGTTTGCCCAAGTTTTTCATCAAAATCTTATTTTAATGAAATTCTTAACTTGTGTCAATACAAGATACATCATTTCCAATCAACAATATGTCCTCTACATAATGTATTAGAAATATGTCTCAGTGCTCCCACTTAATTTCTTGCGAATGCAAGCATCTTCATCATCTCCGATGAATTTAAACTCTTTTAATAGTTTCATCATGGTGAAGATTCCAACTCCGCTATGCTTACTTCAACTATTGAAGTTTACATGCCCTTTTAGCACCCTTTGAATTAACAAAACCCTTCAGACCATGTCATGTACATGTCCTAGGTTACCGTTCTATTAGAAGAACCTTGTTTTGTTTATTCAACTACCATATACCAAATTATATGTAGTGGTTGCTACATTAATCCGTCAAGACTACATATCGTTATGAAAGATCAAATCTTGTCATAGTCAACTCCTTGAACATTGTCGTAAACTTCTTTCCGACATGTTGAGTATTTCATAGATGTTAAACATCCATGTCTTATTTCTTTATAGATCCAAACACGACCGATAGGCTTCACGCCTTTCCGGAGGGTCTTCCAAGTTCAGAAACTTGATTTCTCATGTATGGATACTATCACAGATTCTATGACTTCTAGTCATTTTATGGAGTCAGGGCCCATCATCGCTTCTTTGCATGTAGTCGGTTCATTATTCTCAAATCAATAACGACTTGCTTATCAGATCACACTATTTGATTCTTACCGACCCACACGGTTCAATAGGAACTCTAATCTCCGAGATCACACCCTTTGTAATCACGTGAGCCATGAGCATTGTGGCTGCCACCAGGACACTTTCCGGCGCTGCGCTACTTAGCACATATAGCTAAGGTTCAACAACCTTATCAAAGTTCTATTGTCCTCCCACTTAACTTTTCGCGAAAAATTCCTTCTCAAGAAACTTGACATTCCAAGTAACAAACTCTTTTGTCCTCGGTGTTATGGAGAAATTCCCAAAAAATTCTTTGGGATAACCTACAAATATGTACTTATCCGACTTTGGTTGTAAACATTTTACTTATGCATAGCATACCAAAATTTAAGAAAAGACAATTCGGGTTTTATCCCAAACCATAACTTATATGGTGTCATTACAACAGATCACGATGGTGCTCTTTTCAGTGTAAAAGCAGTAGTCTCTAAAGCTTTAATCCTTAAAACATAATGGCAGTTTTATAAATGACACCTTTGATCATACCATGTCAAACATGGTTTGATTTCACTCGAATATGCCATACTCCTATGGTTTATCGGGAAACACAAATCATGGAACAATTCCACAAATCTTAAGTGTTTTGCTAAACATGTAACTCAAATATCTTACTTTATGATCGAATCATAAACTCTTTATTTTCTTGTTACAATGATTTTCCACTTCATCTTGAAAGTCTTTGAACAATTTTCAAATGTTTCATACTTCTTCCTTATTAAGTAAATATACAGATACATTCACTTCAATTTCTGGACAAAGCATATGAAGCAAAAAGATCCATCGCATATGGCTACACATAATGGACTATATACATCTACATGCATAATATCCAATAAATTAGTCATCCGTTCCTCTTTGGCCTATGGACGGAGTTTCAATTATCTCGAGGAAAGTCTCACCAGCGTCAATTGATCAAAATCAAAAGACTCCAAAAATCCATCAACATGGAGTTTCTTCATGTTCTCTTTCCAATATAATTTAAACAACGATGTCACTTCATAAGTGATCTTTCAATCATTTGTCTTGCGACATTTTAGCAATAGTGTTTATGGATGTGATTTCTCCCACTAGACTTGTAAAAGTTCATCCATCTTTTATGGAATACGGTAATTATTTGAACAACCATTGTTCTCATAATACCGGAACAAAATAACAACTATTAAAACAAATCTTGAAGGCTAGGTTTGATGACAACGAAAAAACACAATAACACTTTATTTGTTTTCGATGAACATCATTACTTATTCTCTTGCTAGTTACTTTAGGCCATTGTAGTTCATGAATTGCGTTGTCCTGTATGACACTTCAAACCAACCAATTCGGTATCCAATACCGGTATCCAATACCTAAGAACCACATTGTTTAACAAGCAAGGAATACAGCCATAACATGTATATCTTCTATATACCTAAGTTGGACATATCCAACCTTTTATTTTCTACCAAATATTTTATAGATTCTCTTTCAGCAATTCCTTTTCCTTTTAAAAGAATCTATCAAGATCAATTGTGGTGTCATTCACATGACACATAGTACAAAGCGTATATAGTCAAATACTAATACCTTTGGACTTGCACTTTGAAGTGGATCACCATCATCAAATGTTTGGTGTTCTTTCAAAAATCCATTCTTTAGTAATCTATTTATGTAGTAAACATTTTACTTACATCTTCTATTCATCCTTATCATGACAACTTTCATGATCAAGCTACTATAGCCTATAAGGAAGAATCGCGAGTATAATATCAGTTCCCAAAACCTTTTGGTAGATTTGGATGCCTAGCATCTCCATCCTTCACAAATTATCATACAATATGAGAACATGTATTTTGCTAAATTATACTCTATCATAATGCAACCAAAAACATTGTTTCAGATATCACAATATCTTTCACACATGATGGTTTCTGAAACAATTTTCAGCTCCAATATAATCTTGATATTAAAACAACCTTTTAAATATCAATAATCATGGAGGCAAACATGATACTTTAGATACTAACATTGGAATTCTTACTCTTGATTTAATACTACTTATTGAACTTCATGGAGTAAATAGAGTTTGCTGAACGTTTGCAATAGGACTTATAAACTTTAAATTGACATTCAAAAACAATACGATACCAGTTTGTAAGGTAATATCCAGAATTCTATAGTTCTATTATCTCAAATAAAAAACTAAGCATAAGGTAGTGAACAGACGCCAATGACTACAACAAATTATGCAAATTCACTTCGATTTAGTTTATGACAAATTGAGTTCTACTAATCCAAATTAGAAATAAACTCCCACTCAAAAACGACATCCCTCGTGCCTTTTTGGTGATTACATGAATCAAATCCACTACACCAAGTCCGATCATCACGTGAGTTGATGTAGCTTCAAAGGCGAGCATCTATATGGGCATCATATCAACTATATGACTCATGCTTAACCTTTCGGTCCGTGTTCCGAGGCCATGTCTGTACATGCTAGGCTCGCCAAGTAAGAACCTTAGTACTCGCATGTGTAAAACTATCTTACACCCGTTAATATGAAAGCGTAGATTCGAGTACACCCGATCATCACGTGATGTCTCGAAACACGATCCACAGAACAGTGCATACTTAAGGAAGAACACATTTTTATCTTGATATCTAAATGAGGGATCATCTTACAATGCTACAGAAAGCGTCAAACTAGCAGTATAAGATGCTAACATCTAATGTGTAATGTGAGATGATATGGTACATGCATTTGATCTCTATCATTTGCATCGTGGTATGATCTCTATCATTCCTTTGTTTGTAAGGCCAAGGTCTATGGAACTTACACGTTTGAGTGTGTTGTAAGAGTATATATCATACATCTACTTACAACAATACCATATCAAGACACTAGCCCAGCAACGATCTAAACTAGACGCCTCTAATTTAGCAATTGCAAGTTTTACGTGGCTTAGGGCTTTCGGAGATAGAACCGTTCTTACCTTTGAACATGAACCACAACGAGGATAACCAAGTTATTAGCAACTCGTTGTAAATCAGATATTGACTATAGTAGGAGAGACAGACACCCGCCAGCCACTTATGCAAAACAAGTTGCATGTCAGTCGTGGAACCGGTCTCATGTACGATGACATGTAAGGTTGGTCCGGGCCGCTTCATCCCACTATGCCACCAATATCCAAAATACATAGAAGATGCAATAACATGATCATCATCGCCCACATATAAACATATGTGTACTACCCGTGCAAACCACCTACGCATAGATCAGGCTCTGATACCACAGTTGGGTCTGCACCATAGAAAACAAAAAAATTCCTACGATGGAACTATACGCCAAGATCTATCTACTAGGTACAGAGCAACGGGTGGACATACATCCAACGAGAACTTACCATCAAAGACAACGAGTTTTGTTAAATAGTAGGAACTCATGGTTGATGTAGTCATACACTTGCCGATCTCAATATCGTGATGAAGTCCAGCAGGTCTGGCTCCAGCACATCCATCAGATCCATCTCCGGCACTACCAAGTCTAGCACCGCAAAGCAGCGGTGCATCCGTGATCGCACACACGTCCGGTACCCCGACAACCTCCATCCCTCTCTCCAGCAAAGCAGCGGAAGTAGCAACTCCTTTCCAGATAAAGCCACCGGGAACATGTATCTCGCTAATCCGAGACCATGGGGGAATAATACTAGAGGGGGAGAGATATCCTTCACAAGGAGGTGTAAGGAAGAAGGGGAGTGAGGGGGGCCTTTTATAGGAGGAGGGGGGGTGCCCCTCCTTCATGGTCGGCACATGGGGGAGGTGACCCTTCACCTCCTCCATTTATGTGGTGGTAACCCCTCCACATTAAAATGCCCCTTCACATTCTCTTTTAAAGTCTCCACTTTAAATGCATTAAATTTCTCCAAATTTAATGCTCTCTCATTTAATAAAACTCCTTTATTATTTTTATTCAGAATTTTGTTAATTACTTTAATTAACAAACATTCACATAAAACCCCCTGCAACATTTCAATATTACATGCAGAACCAATTTCAACAATTTCACCTGAAACAGTTTCGGTGTCTATTGAAATAATTCCAGGGCTTTCTTAAACCTTTATCTGAAACATATTTGCTCCAAATGGTGTCGGTATCCCTTAAGTGTGTCACCCTACGGTTCGCGAATAATGCAGACATGATCGAGACCCCTCTCAGATCAATAATCAGAAGCGGGACCTGGAGATCCATACTGACTCCTACACATTCAACGATGACTTCTGTGATCGTGAGAACCTTTAGCGCTAGTAACTAAATCCCTTTGTCTCGCAATATATTACATGTCCGAGATTTGATCATTGGTGATCTCCATACCTAGTTTGATCTCGTTACCGACATGCACTCTTTTCTCGTTCCCGTGATACAACATTCTAGTGATCACATCACTTGCTTGCAAGCTATCTCAATGTGATATCACCGAGAGGGCCCAGAGTATATCTATCCGTCATCGGGATTGACAAATCCCACTCTTGATCCATGAGCCTCAACATAACACCTTCGTAGTACTGAACCGATCTTTATAGTCACCCTGTTACGGTGTGACGTTTGATGTTATCAAGATACTCTTTCAGTGTTAGCAATTAACATGATCTCATGGTCTAAGGATAAAGATTACTTCGTATGATGTTATAGCAATATAAACATAATGACTCGATCGTAATGCTATACTTCGGATGAATGTTCATCACATCATTCCACTAATGGTGTGACCTTGTTATTAACAACATCCAATGTCTATGATCAGGAAACCTTGATCATCTTGTTAATCAACAAGCTAGTCTATAAGAGAGGCATAACTAGGAACCCTTTTTTTTATTAAACACACATGTATTGACGTTTCCGATCAATACAATTATAGCATGCAAAATAAACATTTATCATAAACATGGATTAAGATAATAACCACTTTATTATTGCGTCTCGGGCATATTCCCTTCAGCGAAAACACTAAGGTTGAGTTGGCGAGCCTAGCATGCTAGAGAAGCGTGGCCTCGGAACGCGGATGGTCGAAAGATCGAGCATGAGTCTCATGAATGATGTGACCGACGTTTAGCGTCCACCCTTGAACCCACATTGATGGCCGTGACGATCGGGGGAGATGTGGCTGATATGGGTCGTGTTATCACTAGGAACCCTCTTTGGGGATAGGTGTTTCTGAGTGGAGTTAGTATTAACTCATTTAATTATAAACTTAGTCTAAATTCCTCTTGCAATTATAAATGTAGATGGGCTCTTTCGTGTTGACGATTAAATGGTTAGAAGTTGAGAAGCTCAGATTAGACGGATCGAACTTCTCCATTTGAGTTGCCAGTCTCCATGTTCTCCTTAGCGAGAATGACATGGTCGACTACATACTCGACGGGATGGATTTGGATCCGTCCATGGACCTTGAGACCCCAGAGGAGTGGAAAGACCGCTATCTCCATCGTGAGATGGCCTCCTATATTTCAGTTTTGATGCGTTTCGGAATGGTGGACGAGCTGTGGCCTTTCGTGGGTGATGTCAACCCTCGTTCGGTGATGCTACAGCTTAGGACACATTTCGTGGAGGAGACACGCATCTGGGAGCATGAGTTGATGGGAGACTTCCTCTCCATTAAGATGGAGGAGAACTCGTCACTAGATAGCCACTTACAGCACATGCATGATGTGTACATGAGGCCAGCATACTTCCTAGACGTCTGGATTTCAGGCTCTTTCAAAATCTTCTTTGTCATGCGGTCGCTGCCACCAAGCTACCAAGCACAACTTAGGACTTGCATAATGAGGGGCGACACGGAAATGGAGTTCCGCCGGTTCATGACACATCTCAGGAATGTGTTGGTTGAACCAGATGTCGCTCAGGTCAATGATGAAAAAGGTATATATTTGATATACAGTTTTATAAATGTTATAATCTTGCAAACACATTGCAGTGTTAAGTATATCTGATACTTGTTCTGTTTTACTGAAAACAGGTCCTTCTGCGTAGAGGTGCTTGCTGGAGAGGAGGTGACGTTGCGTGTTGATGGCGAGCATGATGATGATGGCCGACGACACACTCCCTCGACATTTATCATTTAGTTTGTGTTTTAGGATGATTAATGTAATTGAGAGATTTGAACTTCTTTAGTGTGTCTCACACTTCGTGAGACGGTTATTCATATGAGTTTGTAACAAACGGTTGTTCTGCTTTTATGAATGATTTCTATTCATGTTCATATCTTGTTTGATTACTTGTGAATTATCCTTGTTGTTTGAAACTAATTGATAATGTATGAACATTTGTAGAACATTAAAAAATGCCTTGTTTAAAAATACCCAACTTAATGATATGTTCATTAGTGAATGAATGAAACCATTGTTTGAATTCAAAGTTATGTGATAATATGTGAAAGTCATTCGATTTCTTATCACATATAAATCATGCCTAAGTTCGGCAAAATAACTTGAACACCATGTATTACTTGAATACAAAGTGTTTGATGAATTGTTAAATAGAATACATATTCGATGTGTTGTGTTTTAACGGAAAATGGTAATTATCATTAAATGATTGTTTAAATGTGTAAAGTAAGTTTACCAAAGGAAACATGAATATGAAACTATTTGATTTGATCAAAGTGTTTCATCAACAAAGGGTATAAATATAAAAGGGGATCTAATTACTATGATTTGATCAATAGTAATGAAGTTCAAATTTATAAGAATGGCATAAAAGACATTGTGGAATGCAAAGTGTTTTGAAACGTCAAAATACAAAGCATCACAATGTGATATTATATATCAAAGGGGGTTGAATAGAAGGCACCAAATAAATCGTTGTAGAGTATATGTAGAGACCATGAGTTAGAAATAGTTAGCACTCAATTAGAATGTAGTGAACCATTTGAATTCGTGAAAGTTTTGGGGTTATTCGATATAACCAAAACAATAGCGAATAAGTCCTTATAGTGTATTCATTGGAAACTTTGAATACGAAATCCATAGCTGAAACCAAACGGAAAGCAAAACTTGTATTGCTTGGATTTTGGTGCATTCTTGAGAAAGCTCACTTCTAGTGGTGCTTCTCAATTATGGAGCAAATGGAAAATATTGTAAAACACGATGAGGATTCAAAACCCTGCATCAGAGTGTTGAGAAGCGCAATGGACAACATTCCTGAACAATTCTCTTCACAGAAGGAAAAATCAATGATTTTGATCATTGTGTTTTCCCTCCACTATTGTTTTTCACTACATGAAGTAGGATTTAAAATGTAAATCCATATCTTGTATGGAGACATTTGTGAATCATTTGTCATGATATGACATACCTACAAACTACAAAGGAAATAATGGTAAACTAAATTATGAAGAAATCCTGAAAGTAAAAATTCCCTTGAGATTAGAAAGCATTTAGTTGCTAAATCTCACAAGTAAAAGGAGTTACTTGGAATTTTCCCAAATGACTGCAAAGCCATTGTAGGAAAAGGGGGTGAATGACAAAAGCACAATTTGTCAAGTATTGGACAAATTCAGATGAATTTGATTCAAGTGTGCTAAATGTCTAGTGGATTTAAAACTAGTCAAGTACTAGTATCTCATAGTAAATCTCCAAGTTTGATATTTGATCAAAGGATTTTGAAGTTATTCAAAATAGTAAAGGAGATATGCAATTTGCATAAAATTGAGTGGGAGCTATGAAAGTCTTCCTGAAACAATATCTGATTGACATATTTTTAAGTGGGAGCAAGATGAGTCTCAAATTCAAATATGTAGAACATATTTTGAGTGGGAGCTTATAGGAGTAATTCTTAAGCGTGTTAAGGATGAAAGCGCAAATACTTATGAATAATGATTCATAAGATGTAGAAGTTGATAATAGGTGTATTATAATATTATGTAGTATTCCTTGAGGGATTCTGAAAAGGGTTTCGGAATAGAAGTTAATTAAGGAACTGGTCCTTAATGACTCAAATTAGGAATAGCATTAAGTTTAACATCAATGGTTGAAAGAAAGAAAAGGATGATCATCATCCACTATGTTGAGACATAGGTTATATCTTAGAAACCATGATGGTAACTTATTATAATATGTAATCCGATTAAGGAACGTTTGAAAGTGATTAAGTCCGAATCACAGAATGTTGAGCTAAGTTTGTCCGCAGTGTCTAGTAGAGAACTGTAGACATATTTTCCAAATCCATAAAGGATAACATATCTTAAAGCATAAAGAGTTATGTTATAAGGGAATATGTTGGAAACTCTTGTAGATACCAATTGGAGTCAAGTAGGAAGCGAGGTGAACAAAACATCGAAAGTTGCACAGAGTGCACTAGTGTTTTGATGAACACATTTATAATAATAGATAAGGGTACCATCTAAAGTGGTGTATAATGTTATGGCGGGGCTAGTTCGCTTTTAACGTAAAATGATGTGTCCCAGGGCACAATGCCCATGAGAAAGCCCTCAAGGTTGATCTAACGTCACTGTAGGCTCCGGGAATCAGGCCTCGTTCTGCTGCCATAGCGATGATGCATACACACAGATGCTATCATATGATGATAGAGTATTGATGTCAATCAAGGTGACATTAGTAAGTTGCAAAGGATTTGGGACTATAAAGTACAGACCCAAGACTCAACCTCTTCCATGAGCAAGCATGTTCAGGGTACTGGATATATAGTGCCAATGATTGAGAACAAATGCAGCTAGTGTATTTGTACTCTAGTGCAAGTGGGAGACTGTTGGAAATATGCCCTAGAGAAAAATAGTAGTAAGGACTATTATCATATTTCATATAGTTTATGATTAAGTTTTATATCATGCTATAACTGTATTGAGTGGAAACATCAATACACTTGTGATATACAAACAACCAGGGGTTCCTAGTGAAACTCTAGTTGCTGGTTCATTGGTCAATAAATGATCAAGTTTCCTGATCATGTGGCATTTGTTCCAGTTGGAAATGAGGTCATCTCATTCAGAGAATGAGATGATGAACCAATACCCAACCTAAACATCGTGACCCGATCATGTCACGAAGTTCAAGTTACGATGATTAGAAATGGATCCTCGTAGACTATTCCTTAGACCGTGAGGCTATATCAATCACTGTCTCTCGAGAGTGCTTAGATAGCATCAAACGCCATCTAGTAAAACGGTGGTTATAAATGTGTGTTCAAGTATTCGGAGGAAACCGTAGAGGCAATATATGTCAAGAGCGGGATTTGTCCGTCCATGTGACAGGAAGATACTCTAGGGCCCACTCGGAGAAGTTATATCCAATAGTTGCACAGCGTGTCATTAGATCATGGGGATATCACTTGTCAGAACGAGTTAAGTAGCATTGTTCAGTAACGAGATTGAACACGACATGGTGATGTAATTGATCGAATCTCGGGCAATGCAAGTATCGAATGACAAAGGGAATAAGACACGACTGTCCCGGTTCAAACGACGAAATATCTTCATGGAACGCACAGGGGTCACATGGCCATCTAGGTCCCTCTATCGATCATTGGTGCGGGAGTGTCCCGACCATGTCTGGAGTGTTCCCGAACCGTAGGGTATAACGCTTAAGGGCTTGATGATGCTTAGAGAGTGTTTATAGGATCGGTAGAATCGCCGAAGAAAAGAAGGGGGGAACCGAAAGGGTTTCGGTAAGTCCAGAGAATGTCCGGAGTGGAGGTGGAAGGTGTTCCATGGCCACGGAGATTGAATAATATGTGAATGAATGTTAAATATTGATTTAATCATTTATACATAATTATTTAATAAAGAGAAAATCAATTAAAGGTCAAAAAGGCTTAATGAGCCAATTCCGGAGGGAGAGGGCCCATTAGGGAAAAGGAGAAAGGGGAGAAGGGGCAAAGGGGAGGCCGGCTGGGCCTAGACCCCCCACGCGGGGCCCACTAGGTGGCCAGCGGCCACCTCCTCCCCCCTCCTCTCCTTTAGTCCCACCCCGGGACTTGAGGGGAGGTAGTACCTCCCCTCCCCCTATATAAAGTGGGGTATTTGGCCTAGAAAAATACACCCAATAATCAATAAAGGTCTCCCCACTTTTGGGAGGACCTCTAATTGATATTTTCTCTCTCCCCCTCTCTCTCTCGTGACCGTGGTCCCAAGTCTGGACTGCTTGGAGAGACATCTTCACATGGGCAGGCGTCGTGCTGCGGGATTCGGATCCGGGAGCTCTACTTCCGCAACTGCTGCTGGATCGAGGAAGTGGGAGTCATCGTCAGGCACCAGACGTGCGTAACTCCCACGAGGTGTCACACTTGAGGCACTCGAGTCATTGGAGCCAGAAGGAGCGCAAGGACTTCATCACGACCTTGAGGTCGACTTCGGCTAGTCTACATCAACCACGCTCTCCTGAGCGTTGACAACGCTTTTTGGTCTTCGAGGGTAAGTTCACGAAAAGCCCCTCCTGTTACTGTATTACTAATAGATAGGTCCTGGCAGCTTCAGGGGTTGAAGTAAAATTATTGTTTTTATCGCGGACCCCTCACGGGACCATCACAGCCCCTCTGCTTGGCGTCCTTGGGCGGCCCATTTCCTTTCCCGCGCTGACCTAGTAATTCAAATCTATATTTTTCTATTTAGGTTTAAACTCAATTATGTCCCTTAGTTTAAAAATCAATTCAGGAAGATTTACTGAACCAATTTGAGTGTTTCCAATTTTGTTGGAAAGCTTCTGAAAAGATATATCCAAGCCCGTTGGATTTAATTCATTTAGAGTTAAAGATCTCTCCTGGTAAAAATTACAAGACAGAAGCATTTGCACGTTCAAACATTTTTATAAAATCAACCAGAATAGCTTTTGAGTTGATTCCAACTCTCAAAAATCACATTTAACCATACATATCTGAATATGTAATAAAATTAAGGTTTACATGTAGTGACTTTGGACTAGTACCAAAATAATGCTATATAGGCATTTCTAGTCACTTTAAATCATTAAATATTAAAGTTAAACTTATTAAAATGTGATCCAACATGTAAATCACATTCCCATATGTTAGAATATGTGGTGATGACATGTGTCCACATGATCCCATATTTTAATTGGAGAATATTAAATCTTAGTTAATTTCAATGAGTAGAAATTACTTTTCTGAAATAAAATAAATAAAGCTAGTTAATTAAACCTTGTGAAACTTGTGATGATAATAGATCATAAAATGTGTGACTTAGTGTGCTAAGTAGACTAGTTAAGCTTTGTTTGGTGATTGTGTATCCCATATGTATTTATAGACGATAGTACCGACCAAGCTTTCGAGGAGGAGGAGTTCTACCAGGAGGAGGAGGAAGAAAACTTCAACCACTGCACTACCCAAGGCAAGCTAGCATTATACAAGTTAACCATGCAAGTGATTACTTGCAAGCCTAGCACTTCAAGTAAACTAAGCAATCTATGGTTACCAAGCTAGAATTAAGCTAGATAACCTAAGCAAGATGCATTAGGCATGCTTTGGTTATACCATTTTGACTATTACCTACCCCAAGTTTTATTTCCAAGCTTTTACTTCTTTACTTTATTAAAGTACCTTACTTGTTTGAAGGTAGCATAAAAAGTATAAGACTTGACCTATCTAGATAACCTTAGATGTCATTCTTTGGCATGAGATTGAGATTAGCATCCCACCTTAGTGAACAGCCTTAACTTGGTAGCTTAGAGCTAAATCAAAACTTGAGTCACTTTAGATGGGAACACTTGGTGAAAATGAATTATGAAAACCTTGGAATGATGAGTCATTCTAATGAGATGTTTTGACATGTGTTGAGGAACCAAAATGGTTTATGATGATGAAAATGTTGAGGCATGAGCCTTAGCCCTTTTACAAAAAAACTGATGGTTTGATTCGGATGCGATACCATTCCAATTTTACCGTACAACCACAATACCTGAATTGGGTAAGGCTTAGCCGGAAGTTTATATGCATTAGTATTAGTTCCCTCGCGGGAGAGGTTTGATATGAGGCTACGTCTCAATGTTGTCCACCTATGCAGTGCCCAAGATGACAGATAGTCGTGGTTGGGAGGACATTCTCATAGGAGAGGTGCTTATACTAGGGTGTGTAAAGGAAAGGTTATGTTTGATTATCTGCATACTAAGTATGATGATTCAGGGTTATCCCTGACAGATGTATCGAATCTTGTGGTGAAAGTGTACCACCTCTACAGAGTGTCAAACTATTCGAATAGCCGCATCCGCGGTTATGGACAGTTGAAGTGGCCATACTGTTTCGTTGTCAGATATTTTCAAAATGACTTATGAAATGAATGATGAATCTTGACTTGACCACAACAGGGTTGTGACTATGACACTAGCTTCCCAACTTAAGTGATTCTAGAACTTTGTTTTATCTTTCTTTGTTTCTGAACTCAGCTTAGGTTTCAAACTTAACTTTACAAATAAACATGGAGTTAGCATTTCCCACTAGAACTACCTTACTTGTTAGTGATAGTTTGCGAGTACTTAAAGAGTACTCATGGATTTTGTCCTGGCTATTCCTATGGCCAGACTATGAAGGAGACTACCAAGATGAAGGACAGCAGGACAGCTATGATAACTAGGACTATCTTCCATCGTCAGCATTACATGTGCCTCTAAAGATGGACCCCACCGCTACACTTATTATTTATTCCGTTGCTTGTTGTATTAAGACTGGATCATGAGATTCTTTATTCGTGTAAGACCTTATTATGGTTTGTAATGGATGATGTACTATGATATCCAATCTGTTATGTCTCGCAAAAATGGTAATCCTGGGATTGCGATGTATGACATAACAGGCATCTGGGATTAAAAATCCGGGTGTTGACATTCTTTGAATAAAATGGCTGCTAAACCTGAAACTATTGATAATCCCTTTGCAACTACTAATGCCATACAAGTAAGAATTGATGAAAATGTTAGACTATTAGATGAATTGCATGCTAAGTGGGAAAGAGAAGATGAAATTGCTAGAAACATTAGTGTTTCTACTATCACTACCACTAGTGTTGAGGCTAGTAATAGCTCTACTACTTTAGATGATAATTATGATTTTGATCTTGATGGTTGCAACATCTCTGAAGTTATTAAGTTCGTACAAAAGCTTGCTAATATTTCCTAATGCTAGTGCTATGAATATGGCCTTTACAAAACACATTACTGATGCTCTCATAAAGATTAAAGAAGAAAAGATGAAACATAAAGCTTCTATTCCTATAAAACAAGAAGATGGTTGGGAACCCATCATTAATATAAAAGTGAATGATTTTGATTTCAAAGCTTTATGTGATCTTGATAGTAGTGTTTCTATTATGCCTAGAAGGATTTATGATATGCTTGATTTGCCACCACTTGAAGATTGTTATTTGAATGTCCCACTTGATGATAATGCTAAAAAGAAACTCATGGGGAGTATTAATGATGTTCTTATTATGGTTAACAATTCCTATGTCCCTGTTGATTTCTATGTTTTGGATGTTGAATGCAATGCTTCTTGTCCTATTACTTTGGGAAGACCTTTTCTTAGAACTATTGGTGCCATTATTGATATGAAAGAAGGCACCATTAAATGTAAACTCCCACTTAAGAAAGCTATAGAACACTTCCCTAAGAAGAGAGAGAAGATTTATTTTGCCTCTCCTATGAAAACAAAATTTGCTCTTAGTGCTTCTTCATTTGAGAATACTTGATTCTTTTTCTTGCTTCTTATGCCTAACTTAAAGGCGTTAAAAAAAGTACTTACTGGGAGATAACCCAAAAGTTTTAGATGAGTCTTGGAAGTTATTACTTCAGTAATAACCGCTCCTTATCCTTTTTATTTGCTTTTTATGCCAAGAGTAACCTTTAATGAGAGAGAAGTAATGATTGGGAAAGTTGCTGTCCCGAAACAGATTTCTGTGCTTCACCGTAAAAATTCTTGTAAAATTCCTGTACGTCTTTTTGAAGTGTGAATTTTTTGCTTCTGCCCCAGGTTATTATATAACTTTCGTTAGTTTAACACTTTTCGATTTGAGCAAGAGAAGGTCTTCGAAAAAATTTGTCTTTACCTGTTGGTCTGTTTTGACAGATTTCTGCCATTTTTTGCATTTGCTTCTTGTTGGTTCCTTTTTGAGTTCTTTTGGGGAATTGAGATTTTTGAGGGAAGTGCTACAGTAGCTAGTGTTTTAATGGAAGTTTTATTGGTGTTAGAACTTAACCTAAAGACTTATTATCTTATGTACACTAATGTTGCTAACAAAGATGGTGTGAAGTTTTGTATGAAGAAAAAATTCAGGTGTATGGAAGGAATGAGTAATGAGATGAAGAATGGACTAAATATCAAGCTTGGGGATGCCACGCGTGTCACCCCAAGAAATATCCAAGAAGTACAAACGTCAAAGCTTGGGGATGCCCAAGGCATCCCCCTCTTCATCAATAAAAATCCCAGGTTTCCTCCAAACGCTTCATTTTTATTGTTTCATGCACAGTTGTGTTGTTCTTGGAGCATCTTCTTTTTGTTTTGGTTTTGGTTTTTAGTTTGCTTGATTTTCTTAGTTTGCTGAATAAATTGGTTGGACCCCCTCTTTCATACATTGGTTTTCAAATAGTTTGGTTTGGATTGGAAAAGAGTAGGAAAAGTTCATGCTTAAGTGGTAAAGAGAGCTTGTTTTTGACTATGGCCTATGCTTTGTCATGCCATGCTCGATATTGTGTTGGATTTATGCTTAGTATTCTTTGCTGTAGCATGACTTGTTATAAACAATTGAGATTGCTTAATGTGCCTTGGAAGAATGATGCGTTGTTTTAGCACATTAAAGCATAGTATTGTGGTATTCTCCTTTGATGCTTTATTTGGGTTGACTTGGCGCATGCTCACATCATGTTATGACTATCCCAAGTCACAATAGCCTTTATGATTCTTTAGTTTTCAACTTCTAGTATCACTTTATGCTTTGATCAATGATGTTTTGTCGCTCTGCATGATTATGGCCATTATTGCTCTCTTAGTTTGTCGCTCCTAGGATTTTGCTAGCCTCCACAACCAAGTATGAGTTCTACTCATGCATCCAACTCCTAAAACCAAGTTATTCCAAAATAGTCCACCATACCTACCTACTAGCATATGCTATTCCAAGTATATTCATGTTTTTATCTACCTTCCGAATTAAACTTGTTATCAGAAAACTAGTGATTAAAGCTCTCACGAACTTGATGGCACACTTTACTTTTCTTGCCCTTAATAAACTTGAACCATTGTGTCGTCTATGTTGTATATGCTTGCACTTATTTGTTGGGGATTAGCAAAACCATGCTGTCATGGGGAACGCTTCCAACATTGCACTTGTACTTTGTACCTAGTTGATATCATGCTCTTTTGTCTATGGATGCCGTCGGTGTGAAATGAAAGGGAAGCTTATAAGTCCGTGGAGTTATGTATATGTGTTAGAGAAATGCCTAGGCCGCTGTTCTAATCCATGTTGTCATGGTGGAAACCTGTAGCGTAACCATAATGAGTTGTCTATGAAGCATTATTCTTATAAAAAAAGAGTTAGATATTGAGAAAAAAGAGAAAAAGAAAAAAAAAGATTATGAAAAGAGGAAAGAGATAAAAAAGTACCATATTCCCATGGTAAATAAGAAGATTGCTGAGATGCTCGTTGTCTGTTTGCCTTGTCATTTTGATATGGGGATTCTTCCGTATTATCGGGTAAGGGGTACCCCGTTGGCGGTTCTCTATGATACACATGTACTTACAATGACAAGAACTTACTGTTGACTAAACTTGAGTAGCATGAGGAGTGACCCTCGTATTCAAGGGACATGAGATTTCCAACTTATACTTTGTCAAGCATATTGACCATAGTTTGTTCACTTTAACCTTAATCACTTCAAGATGCTTATGATAGGGGCAATGAGAGCTTAAAGATATTAAGTACCATAATTTTTGGAATCTCTTTATGAGACTTGAATCCCTACTTCCTTCTATGAAGGCCTTTCTTTTACTTTTTTTGTTCAGTCTCCACCTTCTACCTTTACGCACCTACTTTGAGAGCATAGTGGTCATTCTTAGTTCTATGTGCATTGTCCCAAGACTTGTTGATTGATGCATAACTTTTATATTGCTTTTTTTAAACTATTTGTATCTAGTCACTCTTATAAACTTTGAAGGTGTCCTATGCATTTATGTTTGCTACCCTATGAGGGACAAGCTGAATGCCACTATGCTATGTTTTCTTTATGTGAAACAAACAAACGTCTTGCAAAGCATTGTTATTCATTAATCTTTTGTTTGTGCCTTTTCATGTTGCAACATAGTTTCTTTGTCTTATTGTTAGAACTTTGTCTTTCATGTTATGATTGAAGTACGATGATCCCAGCTTTGAATATTTTACAATTACTTTGATCAATTTTATGATGGTGCATGTCACCTAAAAAATTATTCTTTCTTTTTATCACTTACCTACTCGAGGACGAGCAGGATTTAAGCTTGGGGATGTTGATATGTTGCTAACGTATCCATAATTTTTGATGTTCCATGCTTGGTTTTATCCACTTTCTTAGGTTTTATCCACACTTTGGAGTACTTTTCATATGATTTCTTGGACTAACCTATTAACAAGAGCCACAGTGCCAGCTGCCTGTTTTCTACTGTTTTTGGTTCTAGGAAAGTCAGAAAATGAATATTCTCGGAATTGGATGGTACAAAAGCCAAAGTCAGTTTTTCACTAAGGGACACCTGGAGCCAGAATACGAGACGGAGAGGGGCTGGGCCCCGGCCACACCACCTGGCCACGCGGCCAGGCCTGGCCCACGCCAGGGGGTGGTCTGGCAGCCCCAGGCACCCCCTCGGCCTCTCCTTTCGCCTATATATTGCCTCCGATACATAAACGCTAAGTATCTGATCAAAATCCACGAAAGAGTCTATAGCTGCCTTCATCTCCATCCCTAGATCGGGAGGGATCTGAAGCTCTTCTCGGCACCCTGCTGGAGAGGGGAATTCACCCTGGAGGCCTTCTTCATCATCATGTAAGCCTCCGGTGTGATGCGTGAGTAGTTTATCTCTGGACTACGGGTCCATGTAGTAGCTAGATGGCTGGTTCTCCTCCTTTGAGTTATCATGTCTAGATCTTGTGAGCTCCGTTCATGATCAAGATCATCTATTTGTAATTCTGCATGTTGTGTTTGCGGGGATACGATGGATATTGAGATGCTATTTCAGATTGATTATTGATTCTATCATGTCTTTGTTATTTGTGATCTTGCATGCTTTCCGTGAAGGGAATATGCCCGAGAGGCAATAATAAAGTGCCTATTATCTTATTCCATGTTTATGATAAATGTTTATTTTGCATGCTATAATTGTATTAATTGGAAACATTAATACATGTGTGTTTAATAAACAAAATACAAAGTTCCTAGTACTGCCTCTCATATAAACTAGCTTGTTGATTAACAAGATGATCAAGGTTTCCTGATCATGGACATTGGATGTTGTTAATAACGAGGTCACAACATTGGTGGAATGATGTGATGAACATTCATCCGACGTATAGCATTACGATCAAAGTCATTATGTTTATATTGCTATTACAACATACAAAGTAATCTTAGTCCTTAGACCATGAGATCATGTTAATTGCTGACACCGGAAGAGTATCTTGATAACATCAAACGTCACACCGTAACAGGGTGACTATAAAGGTGGGTTCAGTGCTACGAAGGTGTTATGTTGAGGCTCATGGATCAAGAGTGGGATTTGTCCATCCTGATGACGGATAGATATACTCTAGGCCCTCTCGGTGATATCACATTGAAATAGCTTGCAAGCAAGTGATGTGATCACTAGAATGTTATATCACGGGAACAAGAAAAGAGTGCATGTCGGTAACGAGATCAAACTAGGTATTTGGATGCCGATGATCGAATATTGGACATGTAATATATCATGAGACAAATGGATTTAGTTACTAGCGTTAAAGGTTCTCACGATCATAGAAGTCATCGTTGAATGTGTAGGAGTCAGTATGGTTCTGCAGGTCCCGCTTCTGATTATTGATCTGAGAGGGGTCTCGATCATGTCTACATTATTCGCGAACCATAGGGTGACACACTTAAGGGATACCGACACCATTTGGAGCAAATATGTTTCAGATAAAGATTTAAGAAAGCGCTGGAATTATTTCAATAGACACCAAAACTGTTTCGGGTGAAATTGCTAAAATTGGTTCTGCATGTAATATTGAAATGTTGCAGGGGGTTTTATGTGAATGTTGTTTAATTAAAGTAATTAACAAAATTCTGAATAAAATTAATAAAAGAGTTTTATTAAATGAGAGAGCATTAAATTTGGAGAAATTTAATGCATTTAAAGTGGAGACTTTAAAATAGAATGTGAAGGGGCAAATTTATGTAGAGGGAGTTACCACCACATGAATGAGAAGGTGAGGGGTCACCCCTTGGGGCGCCGGCCATGGGGAGGGGTACCCTCCCCTCCTCCTATAAAAGCCCCCCCTCTCACACCTTCATACTCACACCTCCTCGTGAAGGATCTCTCTCCCCCTCTAGTTATTCCCCATAGTCTCGGATTAGCGAGATACATGTTCCTGGTGGCTTTATCTGGAAAGGAGTTGCTGCTTCTGCTGCTTTGCTAGAGCGAGGGACGGAGGTTATCGGGGTACCGGACGTGTGTGCGATCACGGATGCACCGCTGCTTTGCGGTGCTGGACTTGGTGGTGCTGGGCTTGCTAGAGCTGGATCTGAAGGACATGCTGGAGCCGGACCTGCTGGACTTCATCACGATCTTGAGATCGGCAAGTGTACGACTACATCATCCACGAGTTCCATCTCGTTAACAAAGCTTTGTTGTCTTCGAGGGTAAGTTCTTCATGGATGTATATCCACCCGTTGCTTGTATCTAGTAGATAGATCTTGGCATATAGTTCCCATCGTAGGAATTTTTTTGTTTTCTATGCTGCGAACCCAACAATGGTATCAGAGCCTGATCTATGCGTAGGTGCTTTGCACGGGTAGTACACATATGTTTATATGTGGGCGATGATGATCATGTTATTGCATCTTTCATGTATTTTGGATATTGGTGGCATAGTGGGATGAAGCGGCCCGTACCAACCTTACATGTCATCGCACATGAGACCGGTTCCACGACTGACATGCAACTAGTTTTGCATAAGTGGCTGGCGGGTGTCTGTCTCTCCTACTATAGTCAATATCTGATTTACAACGAGTTGCTAATAATTTGGTTATCATCGTTGTGGTTCCATGTTCGTAGGTAAGAACGGTTCTATCTTCGAAAGCCCTAAGCCACGTAAAACTTGCAATTCATAAATTAGAGGCGTCTAGTTTAGATCGTTGTTGGGCTAGTGTCATGATATGGTAATGTTGTAAGTAGATGTATGATAGATACTCTTACAACACACCTAACGTGTAAGTTCCATCGACCTTGTCCTTACACACAAAGGAATGATAGAGATCATACCACAATGCATATGATAGAGATCAAATGCATGGACCATATCATCCCACTTTACACATTAGATGTTCGCATCTTATATTGCTTGTTTGGCGTTTTAGTAGCATTATAAGATGATCCCTCATTTAAATATCAAGATAAAATGTGTTCTTCCTTAACTATGCACCGTTCTATGGATCATGTTTCGAGACATCACGTGATGATCGGGTGTACTCGACTCTGCGCTTTCATACAAACGGGTGTAAGACAGTTTTACAGATGCGAGTACTAAGGTTCTTACTTGGCGAGCCTAGCATGTACAGACATGGCCTCGGAACACGGACCAAAAGGTTAAGCATGAGTCATATAGTTGATATGATGCCCATATTGATGCTCGCCTTTGAAGCTACACCGACTCACGTGATGATCGGACTTGGTGTAGTGGATTTGGTTCATGTAATCACCAAAAAGGCACGAGGGATGTCGTTTTTGAGTGGGAGTTCATTTCTAATTTGATTAGTCGAACTCAATTTGTCATAAACTAAATCGAAGTGATTTTTCTTAATTTGTTGTAGTCATTGGCGTATGTTCACTACCTTATGCTTAGTTTTAATTGAGATAATAGAACTATAGAATTCTGGATATTTACTTTACGAACTGGTATCGTATTGTTTTGAATGTCAATTTAAAGTTTATAAGTCTTATTGCAAACTTTTAGCAAACTCTATTTACACCATGAAGTTTAATAAGTAGTATTAAATCAAGAGTAAGAATTCCAATGTTAGTATCTAAAGTATCATGTTTGCCTCCATGATTATTGATATTCAAAAGTTGTTTTAATATCAAGATTATATAGGAGCTGAAAATTGTTTCAGAAACCATCATGTGTGAAAGATATTGTGATATCTGAAACAATGTTTTTGGTTGCATTATGATACAGTATAATTTAGCAAAATACATGTTCTCATATTGTATGAGAGTTTGTGAAGGATGGAGATGCTAAGCATCCAGATCTCCCAAAAAGGTTTTGGGAACTAACATTATACTCGTGATTCTTCCTTACAGGCTATAGTAGCTTGATCATGAAAGTTTTCATGATAAGGATGAATAGAAGATGTAAGTAAAATGTTTACTACACTAATAGATTACTAAATAATGGATTTTTGAAAGAACACCAAACATTTGATGATGGTGATCCACTTCAAAGTGCAAGTCCAAAGGTATTAGTATTTGACTATACGCGCTTTGTACTATGTGTCATGTGAATGACACCACTATTGATGTTGATAGATTCTTTTAAAAGAAAAGGAATTGTTGAAAGAGAATCTATAAAATATTTGGCAGAAAAGAAAAGGTTGGAGATGTCCAACTTAGGTATATAGAAGATATACATGTTATGGCCGTATTCCTTGCTTGTTAAACAATGTGGTTCTTAGGTATTGGATACCGGTTTTGGATACCGAATTGGTTGGTGTGAAGTATCATACAGAACAACACAATTCATGAACTGCAACGGCCTAAGTAACTGGCAAGAGAATAAGTGATGATGTTCATCGAAAACAAATAAAGTGTTATTGTGTTTTTCGTTGTCGCCAAACCTAGCCTTCAAGATTTGTTTTAATAATTGTTATTTTGTTCCGGTATTACGAGAACAATGGTTGTTCAAATAATTACCGTATTCCATAAAGGATGGATGAACTTTTACAAGTCTAGTGGGAGAAATCACATCCATAAACACTATTGCTAAAATGTCGCAAGACAAATGATTGAAAGATCACTTATGAAGTGACATCGCTGTTTAAATTATATTGGAAAGAAAACATGAAGAAAATCCATGTTGATGGATTTTTGGAGTCTTTGATTTTGATCAATTGACGCTTGTGAGACTTTCCTCGAGATAATTAAAACTCCGTTCATAGGCCAAAGAGGAACGGATGACTAGCTTATTGGAAATTGTACATGCTGATGTGCATAGTCCATTATGTGTAGCCATATGCGATGGATCTTTTTTGCTTCATATGCTTTCTCCAGAAATTTGAGTGAATATATTTATATATTTACTCAATAAGGAAGAAGTATGAAACATTTGAAAATTGTTCAAAGAATTTCAACATGAAGTGAAAATTCATTGTAACAAGAAAATAAAGAGTTTATGATTCGATCATAAAGGAAGATATTTGAGTTACATGTTTAGCAAAACACCTAAGATTTGAGGAATTGTTCCATGATTTGTGTTTCCTGATAAACCATAGGAGTATGGCATATTCGAGAGATGAAATCAAACCATTTTTTACATGGTAAGATCAAAGGTGCCATTTATAAAACTGCCATTATGTTTTAAGGATTGAAGCTTTAGAGACTACCGCTTTTACACTGAAAAGAGCACCATCGTGATCCGTTGAAATGACACCATATAAGTTATGGTTTGGGATAAAACCCAAATTGTCTTTTCTTAATATTTTGGTATGCTATGCATAAGTAAAATGTTTACAACCAAAGTCGGATCAGCACGTCTTTGTAGGTTATCCCAAAGAATTTGTTGGGAATTTCTCCATAACACCGAGGACAAAAGAGTTTGTTACTTGGAACGTCAAGTTTCTTGAGAAGAAATTTTTCGTGAAAAGTTAAGTGGGAGGACAATAGAACCTTGATAAGGTTGTTGAACCTTAGCTATATGTGCTAAGTAGCACAGCGCCAGAAAGTGTCCCGGTGGCAGCCACGATGCTCATGGCTCCCGTGATTACAAAGGTTGTGATCTCAGAGATTAGAGTTCCTATTGAACCGTGTGGGTCGGTAAGAATCAAATGGTAAGATTTGATAAACAAGTCGTTATTGTTTTGATAATGATGAACCGACTGCATGCAAAGAGATGGGCCCTGACTCCATAAAATGACTAGAAGTCATAGAATCCGTGATAGTATCAATACACGAGAAATCAAGTTTCTGAATTTGGAAGACCCTCTAAAAAGGCATAAAGCCTATCAGTCGTGTTTGGATCTATAAAGAAATAGACATGGATGTTTAACATCTATGAAATAGTCGACATGTCGGAAATAAGTTTATGGCAATGTTCAAGGAGTTGACTATGACAAGATTTTATCTTTCATAGTGATATTTAGTCTTGACGGATTAATGTAGCAACCACCACATAATTTGGTATATGGTAGTTGAATAAACAAAACAAGGTTCTTCTAATAGAACGGTTACCTAGGATGTGTACATGACATGGTCCGAAGGGTTTTGTTAATTCAAAGGGTGCTAAAAGGGCATGCAAACTTCAATAGTTGAAGTAAGCATAGCGGAGTTGGAATCTTCACCATGATGAAACTGTTAAAAGAGTTTAAATTCATCGGAGATGATGAAGATGCTTGCATTTGCAAGAAATTAAGTGGGAGTGTTGAGACATATTTCTAATACATTATGTAGAGGACATATTGTTGATTGGAAATGATGTATCTTGTATTGACACAAGTTAAGAATTTCATTAAAATAAGATTTCGATGAAAGACTTGGGCAAAACCGGAATATTTGGCATCAATATCTATATGGATAGATTGAGGCGCTAATATGGTTGTGCCAGACATACATATATGAGATATTGAAAGGGTTCAATATAGAAACAACAAGAAAGGTTCTTGCTGCATGGAAAGGATTGTATCAAGATTCAAGTGTTTCAACACTTGGTGAGTAAAATCACATGAAGATTTTGATCGATTATACTGTGATATGTATCTATCTAGAATGTCCTATGCTCTAAATGTTATGAGCACATACCAGAATGATTCATAAGATGGTCATTTTACAATAGTAAAGATATTCTTATGAGCTTTGGAAGAACTAAGAATATATCATGTCTAAGTGACAAATAGTTAAAGGTAGTTCATTGTAAAGTGTTACATTGCTACTAGTTTTGTCACAAGATAAATTTAAATTTATCTCAATTTAGACTATGGGTGGCACAATGTAATGGAAAGGATGTTCCATGATGGATTTGGATGAGTTCGAAAGTTGAGACATTGTGACGGATAATACAACAAAAGGCTAAGTATATGACTGCTATAGTAGCAGCAAAGGAGGGCATTTGTGTTAAGAAGTTTGCTATCAAACTAGGTGTGGTTCAAAGTGGGATAATACTATGAAGATATATTGTATGACAATAATATCAACATATTTTAACCCGAACGAACTAAAGGTCACACCAAAGGACCAAATTTATACAATGCCATCTCATTTGAGAATGAGTGATGCGTAGAGATGCAAATACATGCAAATACACACGGACCTGAAAGTGGAAGATCCGGAGATTATGTTAACCACGAGCAAACGCGTATATTCAACACCTAGGTGTTGTATATACAAAGTTTACAAACTAGATTATTGACTCTAGTGCAAGTGGGAGACTGAAGGGAATATGCCCGAGAGGCCATAATAAAGTGCTTATTATCTTATTCCATGTTTATGATAAATGTTTATTTTGCATGCTATAATTGTATTAATTGGAAACGTTAATACATGTGTGTTTAATAAACAAAATACAAAGTTCCTAGTACTGCCTCTCATATAAACTAGCTTGTTGATTAACAAGATGATCAAGGTTTCCTGATCATGGACATTGGATGTTGTTAATAACGAGGTCACAACATTGGTGGAATGATGTGATGAACATTCATCCGAAGTATAGCATTACGATCAAAGTCATTATGTTTATATTGCTATAACAGTATACGAAGTAATCTTAGTCCTTAGACCATGAGATCATGTTAATTGCTGACACCGGAAGAGTATCTTGATAACATCAAACGTCACACCGTAACAGGGTGACTATAAAGGTGGGTTCGATTACTGAAGGTGTTATGTTGAGGCTCATGGATCAAGAGTGGGATTTGTCCATCCCGATGACGGATAGATATACTCTGGGCCCTCTCGGTGATATCACATTGAAATAGCTTGCAAGCAAGTGATGTGATCACTAGAATGTTATATCACGGGAACGAGAAAAGAGTGCATGTCGGTAACGAGATAAAACTAGGTATTTGGATGCCGATGATCGAATCTCGGACATGTAATATATCACGAGACAAAGAGATTTAGTTACTAGCGTTAAAGGTTCTCACGATCACAGAAGTCATCGTTGAATGTGTAGGAGTCGGTATGGATCTCCAGGTCCCGCTTCTGATTATTGATCTGAGAGGGGTCTCGATCATGTCTACATTATTTGCGAACCGTAGGGTGACACACTTAAGGGATACCGACACCATTTGGAGCAAATATGTTTCATATAAAGATTTAAGAAAGCGCTGGAATTATTTCAATAGACATCGAAACTATTTCGGGTGAAATTGCTGAAATTGGTTCTGCATGTAATATTGAAATGTTGTAGGGGGTTTTATGTGAATGTTTGTTAATTAAAGTAATTAACAAAATTCTGAATAAAATTAATAAAAGTGTTTTATTAAATGAGAGAGCATTAAATTTGGAGAAATTTAATGCATTTAAAGTGGAGACTTTAAAAGAGAATGTGAAGGGGCAAATTTATGTAGAGGGAGTTACCACCACATGAATGAGAAGGTGAGGGGTCACCCCTTGGGGCGCCGGCCATGGGGAGGGGTACCCTCCCCTCCTCCTATAAAAGCCCCCCCTCTCACACCTTCATACTCACACCTCCTCGTGAAGGATCTCTCTCCCCCTCTAGTTATTCCCCATGGTCTCGGATTAGCGAGATACATGTTCCCGGTGGCTTTATCTGGAAAGGAGTTGCTACTTCTGTTGCTTTGCTGGAGCGAGGGATGGAGGTTGTCGGGGTACCGGATGTGTGTGCGATCACGGATGCACCGCTGCTTTGCGGTGCTGGACTTGGTGGTGCTGGAGCTGGATCTGAAGGACGTGTTGGAGCCGGACCTGCTGGACTTCATCACGATCTTGAGATCGGCAAGTGTGCGACTACATCATCCACGAGTTCCATCTCGTTAACAAAGCTTTGTTGTCTTCGAGGGTAAGTTCTCCATGGATGTATATCCACCCGTTGCTTGTATCTAGTAGATAGATCTTGGCGTATAGTTCCCATCGTAGGAAATTTTTTGTTTTCTATGCTGCGAACCCAACATTCCGTTGTTAGTAGCTATCTTGGCCAAGTAGATGTTAGCAACTCCAAGAGTTAGTATTTATGCTCGATAGTGGGTTCATGTCTCCGGTAATCTGGGGAAGTGACAGAAATCTCTATGGTACTAGATGTGTTGTTGCTACTAGGGAGAAAAAACAACAATACGATTGTTCATAGAACAATCGTATTGTTTACTTTACACGCAATTCGTAATGCAATTATCCGTTGCTTGCAACTTAATATTGGAGGGGGTTCGGATGATAACCTGAAGGTGGATTATTAGTCATAGATGTAGTTGGATGGCGGTCTATGTATAATGTTGTAATGCCCAATCAAATCTCAAAGGAGTCAAGATGAGTAGTATATGCTTGTATGCTTTCTCGATGTTTGTCAATTGCCCCGCTGGATTTTGTTCACCCAACATGTCATCTATCTTAAGGAGAGCCACCTCTAGTGAACTATGGACCCCAGTCCTTTCTTTTACTATCAATCTACAATCAACTATTTACTGCTTTGTGTTTACTGTCTACAAACTATTACTTTCTTCCACTCGATACGTTTAATCCTTTGTTTTCAGCAAAACCATGAGATTGACAACCTCATCGTAAGTTGGGGACAGAGTTCTGTGGTTGTGTTGTCCAGGTCTGAACGTTGCTGCTGGCACCGGTAGTGCGCCTAGCCAAAGTTCAGCTAGCTACACCTTTGGGGTGTTTCTTTGCTCCTACTGGATTGATAACCTTGGTTTCATAACTGAGGGAAAACTTACTGTTGTGCTCATCATACCTTCCTCTTGGGGTTCCCCAACGAGCTCGTTAATACACGAGTCAGCAAAAGTCCATTCCGAAATCTGCAATGGTTGCAAAAGTCCTGCGAGTCTCTGATGTTCCGCTTTGACTCTCTGACAGATATCACACTTGGCCATGTAGCTTCCGATTTCTCTCTTCATCTGTGCCACCAAAATTGCTCCTTCAAATCCTAATACATCTTTGTTCCTCCAGGATGGATATAATAAAGAGTATTGTGAGCTTCCTGCATAATGACTTGTTTCAACTCGGAATCTGCTGGCACACAGATACGTCCTTTGTACCACAAAATTCCTTCTTCATTTTCAGTAAATCTGGGTACCTTCCCTGTACCGATACGACGCTTGATTCTGTCGATACTTCCATTTCCTTTCTGCGCTTCCTTGATCTGACTGATCAAAGTGGGTTGAAGTTCTATGCTAGCTAAAAATCCTTTGCTAACTAGGTCCATTCTAAACTGCTCCAACTCTTCATGCAAACTTGGTTTGTCTTCTTTTATCATGGTGTTTAATCTACATGGCAATCTGCTAAGAGCATCCGCTACCACATTGGCTTTGCCGGGGTGATAGTGAATGTCAAGGTCATAATCCTTGATTAACTCTATCCATCTCCTTTGCCTCATATTCACCTCCTTCTGGGTGAAAATATACTTTAGACTCTTGTGATCCAAATAAATCTCACAGCGGTTACCCATAAGGTAATGACGCCATGTCTTCAAAGCTAAAACTACAGCTGCTAATTCTAAGTCATGGGTAGGATAGTTTTGCTCATGTTGCTTCAGTTGTCGGGACATATATGATATGACTTTGCCTTCTTGCATCAACACACATCCGAGACCAATCTTGGATGCATCACAATATACATCAAAAGGCTTCTTGATATCTGGCATAATCATGATTGGGGCTGAAATCAATCTCTTCTTGAGTTCTTGAAAACTTGCTTCACATTTGTCCGTCCATTCAAACTTCTTATCTTTCTTCAACAGTTGGGTCAGCTGTCTTGCGATGCTTGAAAATCCTTCAACAAACTTGCGGTAATATCCCGCTAATCCGAGAAATGCACGGACTTGGGTTTGAGTGGTTGGGGCATTCCATTCTTCAACATCCTTAATCTTGGCGCGATCAACAGCGACTCCTCCTGCTGACACAATATGTCCTAGGAATCCTACTTCCTTCTACCAGAACTCACATTTGCTAAACTTGGCATACAATTGATGTTCTCTAAGGGTTTCAACGATGGTTCTCAGGTGTAGCTCATGGTCTTCTTCTAACTTAGAATAGATCAGAATATCATCGATAAACACAACGACAAACTTATCCAGGAAGTTCATAAAAAATTATTCATGAGATTCATGAAATAAGCGGGGGCATTGGTTAATCCAAAAGACATGACAGTGTACTCATACAATCCATATCTGGTGGTTTAGGCGGTCTTTGGAATATCCATTGCACGAATCTTGAGTTGATGATAACCAGTTCTAAGATTAATCTTAGAAAACACTCTGGCACCAGTCAACTGGTCAAACAGATCCTCTATCTTAGGCAGTGGGTACTTGTTCTTGATGGTGACATCATTCAGCTTCCGGTAATCCGTGCACAGATGGTTACATCCATCTTTCTTATCCACAAACAAAACAGGCGATCTCCATGGCGACGCACTTGGTTGAATCAAACCTTTCTCCAGCATAGCATCAAGTTGCTTATTTAGCTCCACTAATTCCGATGGGTTCATACTATAAGGTCTCTGAGCTATGGGTATAGTTCCAGGAACTAGTTCAATGATGAACTCGATATGCCGATCTAGGGGCATACCGGGCAATTCATCTAGGAACACGTTGGGGTATTCACAGACTACTCTAACTTGGTCTAGGGTTGGTTGGGCTAGACTCTTGTTGCATTTGAATGACGGGGCAATGTCTCAGATACATGCTCTACTGATACTCCGGTGCTACTGGTCATGGTTATGGCTTTCTTGGCACAGTCGATTAATCCTTTATGTTTTGACATCCAATCCATTCCTAGTACTACTTCCAAACCTTTGGTTCCAAGTACTATTAGATTAGCATAAAAATCTATTCCATGGATTCTGATAGGTACAGCCTTGCAAATTTTTCTAGCTTTGGTGGTTGAACCGGGTATTTGAACTATCATAACATGCTTCAATTTTGTTGGTTGAATCTTACTAGTGCATGCAAATTCTTCTGTAACAAACGAGTGCGATGCTCTAGAATCAAACAACACTCTTACAAGTACTGAGTTAACATAAAACATACCCAGCACAACATCTGGCGCTTCCTGAGCTTCTTCAACATTCATGTGGAACAGATGGCCGTTGCGATTGAGCGAATTCCCTGGGGAAAATCTCCTTCTAGGCTGAACACGGTGTTGCTGTTAAGCGGGTGCATTCACATTGGTGGCTGCTGCAAGCTTCTTGGGGCACTCATTGGAGTAGTGACCCTTGACTCCGTATTCAAAGCAAGTAATCTGGGACTTGTCTTTTCCTGCGATAGGCACAACATTGCTTCTAGTCCTTGGGGCAGTATTGTTGTTGTTGGACTTGGGCGGTGCATGGTTGAAGTTATTGGGGTTGCCGGTGTTATTGTTATGGTTTCCTCCAGACCTTGGGTTTCCTCCTCCACGGTTGGGATAGCTTGGATGGGACATAGGGGGTCTGTTGTTTCTTGGGGCATATCCTGTAGACGGGTTGGGGCGATACTTCTAGGTATGGTGGGATCCAGGCTGGTGCATCATCATGCGCTTGCGATTGTCATTGGCCTGGTTGATCTTCCCTTTCATCTGAATGGCAGAGTCCACTAAAGCTTCAATATCATCAAAGGGAATGTTGACTAGCACGGTTTGCATCTCATCATGCAGTCCATTCAGGAATCTCTCTTTCTTCTTTGCTTTTGTGTCAATCTCATCAGGGGCATATCTGGCTAGTGACAGAAATTTGTCACGGTATTCCACCATAGTCATTCTCCCTTGTTTCAATTCTCTTAACTCATCCCTCATCCTCTTAATCAGACCTGGGGGCACATGAGTCCTGCTGAACTTGATTTTGAACTCCTCCCAAGTCATCATCTGACCTTCGTTCATGGTACGAATGCTATTCCACCAGGCTCTTGCATCACCTGCCAGATAATGGGTGGCAAATAGTACTTTCTCATTGGCCTCAACTCCTGCGACCTCTAAGTTGTTCTCCATGGTTTGCAGCCAGTCATCCGCATCTAAGGGCTCTTCAGACTTACTAAAGATAGGTGGGTTGGTATTCTGAAAGTTCTTGAGCTTGGATCCATGGTTATCCTGGTTTCTATGACCTTGATTATTGTGGGCCATCTGAGCTATCTGTTGAAGAGTGGCTAGGTTGGCTTGATGTTCGGCTCTACTAGCTTCACGGTCAGAAACTAGCATTTGCAGAATCTGCAGCATTGGGTCCTGAGATGAACTGCTTCCTCCAGGATTTCCACGAGTCATCTGAAGATTGAGATAGATAGTGAGATAAGAGGGAAATCTCTAAGGTTCATGGTTTTGTTTCAAAAACTTTAAACTTCGAGTTTGACTCAGGTTTTGTAAACTAACAACTTCCTCTCATTCATTCAAAGCACACAATACAAACACACACTTCAACACAAATAGAAAATAGATGGTTTTAAGAACCATTCTGTGAAACTACGATACAGTGGGACCGGGTACAACTCATTCCTATGGTAATGCTCAAGTGCATCTAATCATCATCAATGAAGTCAGAATCATCATCATCAGTGTGGAACTCCATGGCATCGTCTTCCAGGTAGTCATCATCATCACTGAGGTAAGAGTAGAGATCTCCATGGATATCTTCCCCTTCCTCCTCCTTTGCTTCAAGCTGGATCTCTTGTTCACGGAGGTCTTCTCGAGAGTGGCCACCTGATGGCCCAAAATGTATCGAGCTCATTGTGGAACCCCAAGAGGAAGGTATGATGAGCACAACAACAAGTTTTCCCTCAGTACAAAACCAAGGTTATCAATCCAGTAGGAGCAAGGAAACACCCCAAAGGTGTTGCTAGCTGAGCCTTAGCAGGGCGCACTACCGGTGCTAGTAGCAACGTGGAGACCTGCACAACACAACCACAGAACTTTGCCCCAAACTTGCGATGAGATTGTGTAGCATCCCAATTGTCTAACAATTGTAATGCTACTAGCCTAGTCTATATATATGGCTACTTCCTACATACAATTGTTGCACCATAATTATATCATGCTCATGTCATCATGCCACCTTGCATTTGAGCATCATATAAAACCCTTTTTCTTTTGGTTCTCCTCTCATATGCATTATTAATTGTATTTGCCTCTTGATATTGTATTTGGTTATTGATATATTGTTTAAATTCCCAAGTTGAGTTGGGGGCATATCTTTTATTCCAATTCCACCTCCTCTCTTTGTCACCACCTTATAATTCCACCATCCCATTATCCATGAGCTTGTTTCTCTTTTTCTTTTGATTTTATTCTAGCTCATGTGGATGGGGTGGATCTAAATCTATAAATTCTTTTGCTTGGCCTTTATTCCACTTCTTGGGAATGCATAAGAATAATGCCATGCTATTATTTTGCTTTCACAAGAATTTAATCAAGGCATTTATTATTTTGCATGGGCCATGCAACCATCACCACCTTGTTGTCCTTCCTTACCATGTGTCTCAACATCATCACCTCCTTTGGTTATGTTCCATGCAAGATCTTATGGGATCAAGGGAAATACCCTTCACCCTAATCTATCATGTCTCTTTTCCTCTATTCACCATATCTTTGTCTCCCTCTTTTCAGGTGACCTTTAAAATCTAGCTTCTCTCCTACTCAAACCCTACACCCTAATCTTTCCTTGCCATCTCTTTTAGTCCTTGCATGATCTTGTTAGATCATACCACACCCCTCACCCAAAACCTACCCCTACCCTCTCTCTCTAATCCTCTCTCCAAAAACCTAGTTCTAAGCTAAACCCTAAACCTACCTCACCTCACCCTCTCCTGTCTTCTTGGCCGAGGTGTTCCCTCTCCCTGCCAGCAGGCCCACCTAGTAACCATCTACCTCACCCCACCCCTTCTCCTAAACCCTAACCGAGCCACTTCCTTTTCTAACCCTAGCCCAAGAGCCCCCTCCCCTCTCTGATCTCTCTCTCCCGCTACCAGCCGGCTCCACCGACCCCACCGGCCCCTTGGGCCACCTGACAGCCTCCACCACCCTTCCCCGTCATGCCTATCTGCCAGCCGAGCACGTGATCGAGGTGAAGGAGGGAAGCGGCCGAAGCCACATTATCTACCCACTCCCGCACGACACCTCCTCCCTCTCCCTCGCTTTACCCTCCGCCCCACGGCTTCGCTGTCTCTCCAGATCCATCCTTAGAGCCCCTGCCTCTCCCCTCCTCTTCTCACCGACGACAGCTCCTTCCCTGGTCACCGCCAGTAGCGCCGCCGCCCCTCGTTCCTGCAGGTGTGGTTGACGTGGCGGTGGTCGAGGAGTACAAGGAGGACCCCCTGCTTCACCCGGTACACGCAGACGTGAAGGAGGAGCACCAGGATCGCCTGGACCATCGCCGCCCTGACGAAACCCTAGATCTCCGGCCGTCTGCGCCCGCTGCCGTCGTCCCGGACCGATCCAACTCCGTTGCCACCTCTGGTGAGACCTTCTCTCTTGAACCTTTTTTTTCCCTTTGTGCGCTGTGCCGATAGTTTCTTCCGGGAAGCCCTCGGTGGACACCTCTTTTTCTTACACGCCGTTTCCTTTCATAGAAGCACGCATTAGCGTGGAGCCGACGGCGTTTTCGTCACGCCTCGCAGCGGCATACCTAGCCCTCGCCCGTCCTTCTGACACCAACCCTTACCCGGCCGCACTGGCTACCATCCTCAGCGCAGGAGCCCGCAACGCGTGTTCGATCCCTGTGCGCGCCCTGCTATGTCGGACACCGATCCCTCGTCAAAAAATGCAGAGAAGAACAACAGTGCCGCCGCGCGTTTTGCAGGAAACCCCCTAGCTTTTTATCTGCTCAACCCGCACTCCTCGCTAGCCCCACCCGGCAGCCGCCGTGGCCATCTTTCAGAAAACCCCCAGCCTCTTTTTATCTTAACCCGCGATCCAGCTCGGTCCCACCTACCAGCCTCTACGAGTTCGTTCACTGTCACGTGGGCCTCAGCCGGTTGGTCCCACTGCGCAAGACCTGCCAGGGCAGAGCCCGGTGTGAAAAAGTTTCCCACAGGTGTGCCCTGCCAGCGGCTGGACCACCCGCCAGTGAGTCTGGCTAAGTCGAGCTGGGTGACAAAAGTTTTTCCTGTTGCCTGTTTCATTTAAACCTTTTTCAAAATTGATTTAAATTCAAATTCAAGTCAGATTTAAATAATTTTTAAAATATAACTCCAAATAATACATATGATATATGTTTTTGAATCAGAAAAATGTGAGGATTTCAAATATGCCATTCAAAATATTATTTGAGCACTTTAAAATTTCGAGGTAATTAAAATTACAATAAAATGCCCTTTATCTTAATTAATTAATAACTTTTGTTTTATAACTCCAAATTTGACAAATAATATGTCTAAATCGATCAGCGCGACGAGCCCGTTCTATCTATGCATTCCATGTTCTGAATTGCAGCATGCATCATATAAATACAAAGTATACATCAACTTATTTGAGTATAAAATATGATTAAAGCTCAATAAAATGCTTTATTCATGTACTCCACACCTCACCCATGCCATGCTACATTATTGCCATGCAAATTGTGCATCATTCATCATGGCATGATTGTTTCCTTGTCGCATTATTAGTCATATGCTTGTGCACTCTATTTATGTTGGCCCTTGTTTGTTTGGTTCTTCTTCGAATAGACGCTGAGCAGGGGATATATCAGGAATCCCAGGAGCACTACCCAGATCCGTCCCTCGCTTCAACTGAGCTGCCAGGCAAGCACTACCACATGCTGGCATACATATAGTACCTATTGCCTCTCTCTTATTCTTGCATCATTGAGTCGCGATTGCATTAAACTGAATCCCAAGTACTGCATAGCCTTTACTTTTAAACCCCACCGAAGCTTGTTCCTCCATCTCATGAGCCATTACTACAGGATTTGTTTGTGCCATGCGGGTCGTAGAATAGCATGTGTAGGGTATGTGAGTGTCTGATGGATAACGAGGTACCTAAACAACTTAACCTGAGTAGTAATGGGATAACTAATAAAAGTGGCACCAGTGAGCAATATCTGCTATTTGGTTCTTCATGCTCACTTGTGTCCCATAGGACCCCGAGTACTTGATTCCTGTTCCTTGACCATTCGCACTATCCACATCCGGGAGGCCTTATGGACCCCCCTGAGCCAGAGCTTGATTCATTCTTATTTCTTGGGGCCACAAAGTAGTTTGGGGCTTTATTACTATCATGTACGTATGCCATGCTTTACTGCTTTATTTAAGATTGTGCGTGGAGCACCTGTACTGTTTAGGACCGTGACACGTTTTTGCTGTATCGACAAGCCCAGTCACATTTTTGGGTTCTCGGTCGTTTACCGCTGTCCACACAAACCCTGGATCCGTTCTGGAGCCGGCCAACTTCGTTGCTGGTAGCTTAGTGGGGTGGCCCCCTGAAACATTTCTGAATCCTGTGATCGCTTTATCGTGAATGCCTCGTTGGGTTTTGATTTGGTTTTTCCGAGGTTGATCGAGTGTGTGTTGCTATTTGTGCACCCCTGCAGGGTAAATCTTTCTGAAAGCCGTGTCCGCGGTTATGGACGACTTGGAGCACAGTTTCTCAATCATAGACAAGTATAACTAAAGTACCGCTTTTAACTTGACTAAGTACCTGACTAGTAAATAGTGCAACACTCATGGAATGGATAATAAAACTGCCAACGGATGGGGGCTGTTCGTCCGCTTCCTCGTTGGTAAGCGAGGAGGAGGATGGATCTGTTAATATTACTGTTATAATTGTTGCTATTAATTCACGGACATCCGTCTATCTTTGGTTAGGCAGATGGTTAGTGAATCTATAGAATTGTTAGGTATTATCTTTTGCTGCAATTGCGTCACCCCAGGTTGTGTCCCCTTTAGAGGCATAAAGACTTGCTGAGTACCCCTAGGGTCTCACATGATAAATTGTTTGATTCAGATGAACAGGTATACTCGCAAGATGGATACTGGGTGGAGGAGACGGACGATGTTGGCAACGATCACTCGGTGTAGAGATTCCGCGAACAGGGATCCGTGAGATATGTGGGCGGGATGTGTTTATTTATGGGGCATCTTATGCCGGTTTGCTTCTTATCCGTACTCGGATCTTGTTTTCCGCTTCCACCTGATACTCTGATGTTTGATGTATGAGGAGATATCCTAAACTATTATATCTATCTAGGATGTTTGGATCTTGCCGTATGGCGTTGCAATATTTCTATTTCTTTTAGATGGAATGGCTCTGAGGACTGTTGTATGTGGCTTGCATACATACTCATTTGTGTATGTAGTTGATCCTTCCGCCGACACGCCTGCGTTCTTGTCCCGATGTTCTGGAAATGGTTAGGACGGCCGAAAGGTCTACCTGTGAGTGGCATTTGGCCCCACCGTACTATTTTAACCATTGCCGCTCATCCAGGCTTGTAACTAAGAGCGTAATTCACCGAGGTAGTTACAATTGGTATCAGAGCCATCCCGCCCTTCAGGGTCTCAGCCAAATGGTCGTTGTCAGTCTAGCAAATATTTTGGTAGCTATGTATACTAGGGAAAAACAAACGTGAGAGTAGGACTGCTTCCATTTTTCTTCTTACCCACCCACCCCCTTTTCTGGTAAGGAAGTGTAACGTTTTCAATCCTCTTCTAAAATTCAAACTAGGATTCACGTGTTCTGGGTTCCGTAGTACCATAGGTGTGTGTGTGTGAATTCCTTGTCTATCTGTTGCATCCAACATGTTATCACTATCTGCCTTTTGGTTATCAACTGTTGGTACATTCCATACTACAGGCTTTTGTAAACCGACGCGATCTATCCGACTCTTTGTTAACCGATGCAATCTTGTTAAGGGTGTTCTTCCTTCCAGCATGCTTTCACAGAATGGGGAGTTACTAATCTCTATCTGATAAGTGGTTTTGCGCATCTATTGGTATTTTAATGCCGAAAAATGCGGAAAAATTTTCTTTGATACATCTGTGTTTCCACACTCCTCTTCAGTCGTGTGTGAAACATTATCTATCTTCCTTTTATCAGCATGTCCATGCTAACTCATTCTTTTGTCACCGACGCTTAATCCTGGAGTTTTATTTCATCTCCAATTCTCTTGGGCTAATTACATAACATGTGTCGATCCGATGTTGGTGATTGTAATTTAGTTCTTGGCATAGCTATATGACACTTATCATGAGTGTAATATGGAAAATGCTATCAACACTATCCTCCAAATGGTGGCGGTTATCTCCTGTGGTTTTGAGTTACACCGTGATCATATCCATGCATATTCAAGTATCTTTGCCAATCCGGAGTTTTTCTTAAAGGCCCTACGGTGGTCTATCATCTGTTCATCATGCGGCACATCTTTTTGAACTCCATATCTGCAAAATTCTCTTTGATACGAGGGAATTGCATCTTTTCGTCTCTGATAGCTTTGCTTGAGGTATGAGCTATCATCGGTTCTTTATCCAAGATCTCTTTATCTTTGTAACCGGCGATCCAATCGACAATGTGAACCAGGTGACATCTCTTTTTCTTCCAAAGGACCAGATAATCTATTCTGCTAGTGCATCTTCTTCAACACGAACCCGTGCTCTTAATATTGATCTTTCAAAGAGCGTTGAGCTCAGAAAGTGTTTCGAGCATTTGTTCGTTTCTCTCGCCTCTTGAACTCGATATTCTTGGAATATCTTGGTAATCTGTGGTGGTATATCTTGATGATATGCTTGCCTATTCGATGTCAATGGAAGAACATGAAAGGTCATCTGTGTCTCTTTCTCTCAAGCTTCGCGAACACTGTCGTGTGCAAAGTTCCCAAAGTGGAAATTCTGGCTTCTTGAAGTCACCTATCTCGACCACGTCCTTCTGCTAAATACATTACTTCAATTCTGGAATCAGCAAGTCCATTGTTAATTCCATCCTTCATCTTCAACCAATCTGGAGTTATTCCTTGTTGGCAAGTTATCATCGTCGTTCCGCTAAAGATTTTCCTCAAGACCGCTAAACCTCTCTCAATCATTTCAAGAAGAACATGGAGTCCTTTTCACCTCTATCTCATTAAGTAATCTCTTGAAACCCTCTCTCTCTATCGTCTATGCTCAATCCACCGGAGGCCATGAAGACCTTCCAGATCTTGTATTCCTTCTGTTCAAGTTGGTGCTATCTTTTCTGTAGCTGTTGAATCTTGCAGTTGTTCTCCGTAATCTTCCTTCATATCTTTCCGGTGGCTTGGTACTTCCGACATGACGACAACATCATCATCTTTATCTATCTGTGAACCCGGCGAATCGTTTGCATATATCCTTGTTTTCTAACGAAGTTCCATGAGTTATTGTCAATACCTTCAGTCTGTTTCGGTAGTTGGGTTGCTTAGTTTTCCTATTCATGTGCGGAGTAATGCTTTGAGTGCGGGATGGAGTAGCTACCATACCACTACTCTTATCATTCGCTCTTGTACATCGAATTGGTGAATTAACGTGATTTCACTCATTCCACGGAAGTTAGAAGTGGCCTTTATCCCTCGATACTTTTACTTCCGTCCTTGTTTTTCCGGAGTGCTCTCTCGAAGAAAGTATTCAATAATCTCTTGTTAGTGGTCTGTTTATTCTAGATGGAGCAAATCTTCAATTATCTGGTGGAAACAAACGCAAACTCTTTTCTGTCCTCGTCATTCTACCGATGCTCGACATCCCCCAAACAAGATGAAAGGAAAATATCTCTCTCTTTGTTTCATCAATTCTTTTTCTGTGGTAAAGCCAATTATGGTTGATGCCATCAGCCGCAAATCTATTGCGTTAGCCTCAAGGCTAAAGAAAGCAATAAGTATCTCTACAATAAACTCCAGATCCTCCATATTCATTGCTTCTCGGGATTCCACCATGATCTAGCTTCACATCCGTCTCTGGAAGTTATATCCGCGCACCTCAATTGCGTGATCCTTTGGTTCTTACCGACGCAAGAAGAATCTAATCCGACGATGTCTAACTAAATCTTTCGGTTGATATCAAGGAACTCTGTTGTTTGAAGGCAATATTGTTTCCGAACTTCATTTCTCAAATCCGAGAAAAGATACAATGCTATTGTCATAGTGGTTCAAAACCTCTCCAATCTAGCTCTTTTTCTTCCGGCGAGATAAAGATTCATCCTCTCTAGTATCGGTAAAGCTTTAATCTTAACGGTGTGTCTTTCTTTACCCATGATACATCATCTTGTCCTTTCTTTCACAAGTGGTTCTATTCTCTTATCATGTTTCTTGAGAAAACCGGAGCTATGTTCATCCTATCCTTTTGGTCTCACGACAATCCTTCAACTCTTCTAACCGTTGTTTCTCAAGCAAAACGCAAGACTCGCAACAAGTCTAGCAAGTTTTGCAAGGTGTAGTGGTCGCACCATTCCGTTGTTCATCAACTTGGGAATGTGAGGGTCAACTTTGTTCCGAACACCCGCCTCTCCTTGTGTTGTTTTCTTTTTTTCTAGGAATCTCGGGGCGAGATTCTTGTTTAGTGGGGGAGAATTGTAGCATCCCAATTGTCTAACAATTGCAATGCTACTAGCCTAGTCTATATATATGGCTACTTCCTACATACAATTGTTGCACCATAATTATATCATGCTCATGTCATCATGCCACCTTGCATTTGAGCATCATATAAAACCCTTTTTCTTTTAGTTCTCCTCTCATATGCATTATTAATTGTATTTGCCTCTTGATATTGTATTTGGTTATTGATATATTGTTTAAATGCCCAAGTTGAGTTGGGGGCATATCTTTTATTCCAATTCCACCTCCTCTTTTTGTCACCACCTTATAATTCCACCATCCCATTATCCATGAGCTTGTGTCTCTTTTTCTTTTGATTTTATTCTAGCTTATGTGGATGGGGTGGATCTAAATCTATAAATTCTTTTGCTTGGCCTTTATTCCACTTCTTGGGAATGCATAAGAATAATGCCATGCTATTATTTTGTTTTCACAAGAATTTAATCAAGGCATTTATTATTTTGCATGGGCCATTCAACCATCGCCACCTTGTTGTCCTTCCTTACCATGTGTCTCAACATCATCACCTCCTTTGGTTATGTTCCATGCAAGATCTTATGGGATCAAGGGAAATACCCTTCACCCTAATCTATCATGTCTCTTTTCCTCTATTCACCATATCTTTGTCTCTCTCTCTTTTCAGGTGACCTTTAAAATCTAGCTTCTCTCCTACTCAAACCCTACACCCTAATCTTTCCTTGCCATCTCTTTTAGTCCTTGCATGATCTTCTTAGATCATACCACACCCCTCACCCAAAACCTACCCCTACCCTCTCTCTCTAATCCTCTCTCGAAAAACCTAGTTCTAAGCTAAACCCTAAACCTACCTCACCTTACCCTCTCCTCTCTTCTTGGCCGAGGTGTTCCCTCTCCCTGCCAGCAGGCCCACCTAGTAACCATCTACCTCACCCCACCCCTTCTCCTAAACCCTAACCGAGCCACTTCCTTTTCTAACCCTAGCCCAAGTGCACCTGAGCCCCCTCCCCTCTCTGATCTCTCTCTCCCGCTACCAGCCGGCTCCACCGACCCCACCGGCCCCTTGGGCCACCTGACAGCCTCCACCACCCTTCCCCGTCATGCCTATCTGCCAGCCGAGCACGTGATCGAGGTGAAGGAGGGAAGCGGCCGAAGCCACATTATCTACCCGCTCCCGCACGGCACCTCCTCCCTCTCCCTCGCTTTACCCTCCGCCCCACGGCTTTGCTGTCTCTCTAGATCCATCCCAGAGCCCCTGCCTCTCCCCTCCTCTTATCACCGATGCCAGCTCCTTCCCTGGTCACCGCCAGTAGCGCCGCCGCCCCTCGTTCCTGCAGGTGTGGTTGACGTGGCGGTGGTCGAGGAGTACAAGGAGGACCCCCTGCTTCGCCCAGTACACGCAGACGTGAAGGAGGAGCACCAGGATCGCCTGGACCATCGCCGCCCTGACGAAACCCTAGATCTCCGGCCGTCTGCGTCCTCGCCGCTGCGTCGTCCCCCGGACCGATCCAACTCCGTCGTCCACCTCTCGGTGAGACCTTCTCTCTCGTGGACACCTCCATTTTCCCCGCCGACGCCTGTGCTCGCCGATAGTTTCACCGAACGCCCTCGGTGCGCGGCAGCCGATGGCGTTCTCGTCATCGCGCCAATGCCGCATACCTAGCCCTCGCCCGTCCTTCTGACACCAACCCTTACCCGGCCGCACTGGCTACCATCCTCAGCGCGGGAGCCCGCAACGCGTGTTCGATCCCTCTGCGCGCCCTGCTCTGTCGGACACCGATCCCTCGTCAAAAAATGCAGAGAAGAACAACAGTGCCGGCTTTTGCGAAACCCCTAGCTTTTTATCTGCTCAACCCGCACTCCTCGCTAGCCCCACCTGGCAGCCGCCGTGGTCGTCTTTCAGAAAACCCCCCAGCCTCTTTTCATCTTAACCCACGATCCAGCTTGGTCCCACCTGCCAGCCTCTGCGAGTTCGTTCACTGTCACGTGGGCCTCAGCTGGTTGGTCCCACCTTGCAGTCGCACGGGCTAGGCAGAGCCCCGGTGTGAAAAGTTTACCCGCGCGCGTGTGCCCCGCCAGCGGCTGGACCACCCGTTAGTGAGTCTGGCTAAGTCGAGCTGGGTGACAAAAGTTTTTCCTGTTGCCTGTTTCATTTAAACCTTTTTCAAAATTGATTTAAATTCAAATTCAAGTCAGATTTAAATAATTTTTAAAATATAACTCCAAATAATACATATGATATATGTTTTTGAATCAGAAAAATGTGAGGATTTCAAATATGCCATTCAAAATATTATTTGAGCACTTTAAAATTTCAAGGTAATTAAAATTACAATAAAATGTCCTTTATCTTAATTGATTAATAACTTTTGTTTTATAACTCCAAATTTGACAAATAATATGTCTAAATCGATCAGCGCGACGAGTCCGTTCTATCTATGCATTCCATGTTCGGAATTGCAGCATGCATCATATAAATACAAAGTATACAGCAACTTATTTGAGTATAAAATGTGATTAAAACTCAATAAAATGCTTTATTCATGTACTCCACACCTCGCCCATGCCATGCTACATTATTGCCATGCAAATTGTGCATCATTCATCATGGCATGATTGTTTGCTTGTCTCATTATAAGTCATATGCTTGTGCACTCTATTTATGTTGGCCCTTGTTTTTTGGTTCTTCTTCGAATAGACGCTAAGCAGGGGATATATCAGGAATCCCAGGAGCACTACCCAGATCCGTCCCTCGCTTCAACTGAGCTGCCAGGCAAGCACTACCACATGCTTGCATACATATAGTACATATTGCCTCTCTCTTATTCTTGCATCATTGAGTCGCGATTGCATTAAACTGAATCCCAAGTACTGCATAGCCTTTACTTTTAAACCCCATCGAAGCTTGTTCCTCCATCCCATGAGCCATTACTACAGGAGTTGTTTGAGCCATGCGGGTCGTACAATAGCATGTGTAGGGTATGTGAGTGTCTGATGGATAACGAGGTACCTAAACAACTTAACTTGAGTAGTAATGGGATAACTAATGAAAGTGGCACCGGTGAGCAATATCTGCTATTTGGTTCTTCATGCTCACTTGTGTCCCGTAGGACCCCGAGTACTTGATTCCTGTTCCTTGACCATTCGCACTATCCACATCCGGGAGGCCTTATGGACCCCCCTGAGCTAGAGCTTGATTCATTCTTATTTCTTGGGGCCACAAAGTAGTTTGGGGCTTTATTACTATCCTGTACTTATGCCATGCTTTACTGCTTTATTTAAGATTGTGCGTGGAGCACCAGATGTTTAGGACCGTGACACGTTATTTGTATCGACAAGCCCAGTCACATTTTTGGGTTCCCGATCGTTTCTGCCGTCCACAAACCACAGGTCCGATTCGTGAGCCAACTTCATGGTAGCTTAGTGGGGTGGCCCCCTGAAATATTTCTGAATCATGTGATCGCTTTGTCGTGAATGCCTTGTTGGGTTTTGATTTGGTTTTTCCGAGGTTGATCGAGTGTGTGTAGCTATTTGTGCACCCCTGCAGGGTAAATCTTTCTGAAAGCCGTGTCCGCGGTTATGGACGACTTGGAGCACAGTTTCTCAATCATAGACAAGTATAACTAAAGTACCTCTTTTAACTTGACTAAGTACCTGACTAGTAAATAGTGCAACACTCATGGAATGGATAATAAAACTGCCAACGGATGGGGGCTGTTTGTCCGCTTCCTCATTGGTAAGCGAGGAGGAGGATGGATCTGTTAATATTACTGTTATAACTGTTGCTATTAATTCACGGACATCTGTCTATCTTTGGTTAGGCGAATGGTTAGCGAGTATCTATAGAATTGTTAGGTATTATCTTTTGCTGCAATTGCGTCACCCCAGGTTGTGTCCCCTTTAGAGGCATAAAGACTTGCTGAGTACCCCTAGGGTCTCACACGATAAACTGTTTGATTCAGATGAACATGTATACTCGCAAGATGGATACTGGGTGGAGGAGACGGACGATGTTGGCAACGATCACTCGGTGTAGAGATTCCGGGAACGGGGATCCGTGAGATCTGTGGGCGGGATGTGTTTATTTATGGGGCATCTTATGCCGATTTGCTTCTTATCCGTACTCGGATCTTGTTTTCCGCTTCCGCCTGATACTCTGATGTTTGATGTATGAGGAGGTATCCTAAACTATTATATCTATCTAGGATGTTTGGATCTTGCCATATGGCGTTGCAATATTTCTATTTATTTTAGATGGAATGGCTCTGAGGACTGTTGTATGTGGCTTGCATACATATCATTTGTGTATGTAGTTGATCCCTTCGCCTGCTGATTACGCCGCTCATTCTTGTCCCGATGTTCTGGAAATGGTTAGGACGGCCGAAAGGTCTACCTATAAGTGGCATTTGGCCTCACCATACTATTTTAACCATTGCCGCTCATCCATGCTTGTAACTAAGAGCGTAATTCACCGAGGTAGTTACATATTGTCAATCTCACCGGTTTTGCTGAAAACAAAGGATTAAACGTATCGAATGGAAGGAAGTAATAGTTTGCAGAAAGTAAACACAAAGCAGTAAACAGTTGATTGTAGATTGAATGTAAAAGAAAGGACCAGGGTCCATAGTTCACTAGAGGTGGCTCTCCTTAAGATAGATAACATGCTGGGTGAACAAATTACAGCGCGGAAATTGACAAACATCAAGAAAGCATACAAGCATATACTAATCATCTTGACTCCTTTGAGATTCGATTGGGCATTACAACATTATACATAGACCACCATCCAACTGCATCTATGACTAATAATCCACCTTCAGGTTATCATCCAAACCCCCTCCAGTATTAAGTTGCAAGCAACAGATTATTGCATTACGAATTGCGTGTAAAGTAAACAATATGATTGTTCTATGAACAAAGGATTGTTGTTTTCTCCCTAGTAGCAACAACACATCTAGTACCTTAGAGATTTCTGTCACTTCCCCAGATTATCAGAGGCATGAAGCCACTATCGAGCATAAATACTAACTCTTGGAGTTGCTAGCATCTACTTGGCCAAGATAGCTACTAACAACGGAAAGCATGCAAGATCACAAATAACAAAGACATGATAGAATCAATAATCAATCTGAAATAGCATCTCAATATCCATCGGATCCCCGCAAACACAACATGCAGAATTACAAATAGATGATCTTGATCATGAACGGAGCTCACAAGATCTAAACATGAAAGCACAAAGGAGGAGAACCAGCCATCTAGCTACTACATGGACCCGTAGTCCAGAGATGAACTACTCACGCATCACATCGGAGGCTTGCATGATGATGAAGAAGGCCTCCAGGGTGAATTCCCCTCTCCGGCAGGGTGCCGGGAAGAGCTTCAGATCCCTCCCGATCTAGGGATGGAGATGACGGCGGCTACAGACTCTTTCGTGGAATTTTGATCGGGTACTTAGGGTTTCCATATCAGAGGCAATATATAGGCGGAAGGAGAGGCCGAGGGGGTGCCTGGGCTGGCCACACCACCCCCTGGCGCGGACCAGGCCTGGCCGCGCGGCCAGGTGGTGTGGCCGCCCTCTGGCCCTTCTCCGTCTCGTATTCTGGCTCTAGGTGTCCCCCGCTAAAATAATGACTTTGGCTTTTGTCCCGTCCAATTTCGAGAATATTCATTTTCTGACTTTCCTGGAACCAAAAACATTAGAAAACAGGCAGCTGGCACTGTGGCTCTTGTTAATAGGTTAGTCCAAGAAATCATATGAAAAGTACTCCAGATTGTGGACAAAACATAAGAAAGTAGATGAAACCAAGCATGGAACATCAAAAATTATTGATACATTTGCAATGTATCAACATTCCCAAGCTTAACTCCTGCTCATCCTCGAGTAGGTAAGTGATAAAAAGAAAGAATAATTTTTGAGGTGACATGCACCATCATAAACTTGATCAAAGTATTTGTAAAACATTCAAAGCTGGGATCATAGTACTTCAATCATAACATGAAAGACAAAGTTCTAGCAATAAGACAAAGAAACTATGTTGCAACATGAAAAGGCACAAACAAAAGATTCATCAATAACAATGCTTTGCAAGATGTTTGTTTGTTTCACATAAATAAAACATAGCATAGTGGCATTCAGCTTGTCCCTCATAGAGTAGAAAAACAGAAATGCATAGGACACCTTCAAAGTTCATAAGAGTGACTAGATACAAATAGTTTAAAACAAGCAATATCAAAGTTATGCATCAATCAACTAGTCTTGGGACAATGCACATAGAACTAAGAATGGCCACTATGCTCTGAAAGTAGGTGCATAAAGATAGAAGGTGGAGACTCAATATATAAGTGGAAGAAAGGCCTTCATAGAAGGAAGTAGGGATTCAAGTCTCATAAAGAGCTTCCAAAAATTATGGTACTTATAGCTTTCAGCTCTCATTGCCCCTATCATAAGCATCTTGAAGGTGATTAAGGTTAAAGTGACACAACTAAGAGGATATGATTGACAAGTTATAAACCAAAATCTCATGCCCCTTACTTACGAAGACCGAACCTCATGCTACTCAACTTTAGTCACGAGTAAGATCTTGTCATTATAAGTACATGTGTATCATAAAGAACCGCCAACGGGGTACCCCTTGCACATGATACAGAAGCTATCCCATAATCAAAATGACAAGGTAAGCAGACAATGAGCATCTCAGCGATCTTTATATTTGCTATTTGGATAGGTTTTTATTGAGGATGCTTCATAGAGTGCTCATTATGGTGATGCCGCAAGTTTCCACCATGATTAGGAATGGCTTAGGCTAGCGGCCTAGGTGTTTCTCTAACACACATACAAACTCCGTGATCTTACAAGTTCCCCTTTTATTTCACACCGCCGGGATCCATAAGCAAAAGAACATGATATCAATGGGGTACAAAGTACAAGTGCAATGTTGAAAGCGTTCCCCATGATACATGGTTCTGCTAATTTCAACTTATAAAGCGCAAGCATATACGCAACAAAGAAGTACCCAATGGTTCAAGTTTATTAAATGCAAAAAAGTAAATTGTGCCATCAAGTTCGTGAGAGCTTTAATCACTAGTTTTCTCATAACAAGTTTAATTTGGAAGACAAAAAAGAATGAATATACTTGGAATAGCATAAGCTAATAGGTAGGTATGGTGGACTCTTTGGAATAACTTAGTTTAGGGAGTTGGATGCATGAGTGGAACTCATACTTGGTTGTGGAGGCTAGCAAAAGACCGGGAGCGACAAACTAAGAGAGCAATAATGGCCATAATCATGAAGAGCGACAAAACATCATTGATAAAAGCATAAAGTGATACTACAAGTTGAAAACTAAAGGATCATAAAGGCTATGGTGACTTGGGATAGTCATAACATGGTGTGAGCATGCGCCAAGTCAACCCAAATAAAGCATCAAAGGAGAATACCACAATACTATGCTTTAATATGCTGAAACAACGCATGATTCATCCAAGGCAAATTAAGCAATATCAATTGTTTATAACAAGTCATGATAGAACAAAGAATACTAAGCATAAAGCCAAGACAATATCAAGCATGGCATTACAAAGCATAGGCCACAGTCAAAAACAAACTCTCTTTACCACTTAAGCATGAACTTTCCTACTATTTTCCAAACCAAACCAAACTATTTGAAAACCAATGTATAAAAGAGGGGGTCTAACCAATTTATTCAGCAAACTAAGCAAACAAATAAAACGGAAAACCAAAACGAAAACGAAAAATAAGACGCTCCAAGAACAACACAACTGTGCATGAAACAATAAAAATGAAGCGTTTGGAAGAAACCTGGGGATTTTTATTGATTAGGAGGGGGATGCCTTGGGCATCCCCAAGCTTTGACGCTTGTACTTCTTGGATATTTCTTGGGGTGACATGCGTGGCATCCCCAAGCTTGAGCTTTAGTCCATCCTTCATCTCATTACTCATTCCTTCAATACACCTGAAATTTTTCCTTCACACAATTTTTATTAGCAACATTAGTGCACTCAAGATAATAGCTCTTTAAGGTTCAGTTCTAACACCAATAAAACTTCCATTAAAACACTAGCTACTGTATCACTTCCCTCAAAAAGCTCAATTCCCCAAAAGAACTCAAAAAGGAACCAACAAGAAGCAAATGCAGAAAATGACAGAAATCTATCAAAACAGACCAGCAGGTAAAGACGAATTTTTTCGAAGACCTTCTGTTGCTCAAATTAAAAAGTGTTGAACTAACGAAAGTTAGATAACAACCTGGGGCATAAGAACAAAAGTTCACGCCTCAAAAGGACGTTCAGAGATTTTACAAGAATTTTTACGGTGAAGCACAGAAATCTTTTTCGGAACAGCAACTTTCCCAATCATTACTTCTCTCTCATTAGGGGTTACTCTTGGCACAAAAAGCAAATAAAAAGGATAAGGAGCGGTTATTACTGAAGTAATAACTTCCAAGACTCATCTAAAACTTTGGGTTATCTCCCAATAAGTACTCTTCTTTAACGCCTTTAAGTTAGGCATAAGAAGCAAGAAAGAATCAAGTGTTCTCAAATGAAGAAGCATTAAGACCAAATTTTGTTTTCATAGGAGAGGCAAAAGAAATCTTCTCTCTCTTCTTAGGGAAATGTTCTACCTTTCTTGAGTGGGAGTTGATATTTAATGGTACCTTCTTTCATATCAATAAATGGCACCAACAGTTCTAAGAAAAGGTCTTCCCAAAGTAATAGGACAAGAAGCATTGCATTCAACATCCAAAACATAGAAATCAATGGGGACATAGGCATTGTTAACCATAATAAGAACATCATTAATACTCCCCATGAGTTTATTTTTAGCATTATCATCAAGTGGGACATTCAAATAGCAATCTTCAAGTGGTGGCAAATCAAGCATATTATAAATCCTTCTAGGCATAATAGAAACACTACTTTCAAGATCACATAAAGCTTTGAAATCAAAATCATTCACTTTCATATTAATGATGGGTTCCCAACCATCTTCTTGTTTTAAAGGAATAGAAGCTTTATGTTTCATCTTTTCTTCTTTAATCTTAATGAGAGCATCAGTAATGTGTTTTGTAAAGGCCATGTTCATAGCACTAGGATTAGGACTTTTAGCAAGCTTTTGTAGGAACTTAATAACTTCAGAGATATTGCAACCATCAAGATCAAAATCATAGTTATCATCTAAGGTAGTAGAGCTATTAATAGCCTCAACACTAGTGGTAGTGATAGTAGAAACACTAATGTTTCTAGCAATTTCATCTTCTCTTTCCCACTTAGCATGTAATTCAGCTAATAGTCTAACATTTTCATCAATTCTTACTTGTATGGCATTAGTACCTGCAAAAGGATTATCAATAGTTTCAGGTTTAGCAGCCATTTTATTCAAAGAAGATTGAGCTTCATCTAGAGATGCTATATTTCTTTTAACATTAGAGAGTTTTCCTCAATAGTTTTATTGAAAGCAGTTTGTTTACTAATATAGTCTTTAAGCATAACTTCAAGTTCAGAGGGAGCACTCCTATTATTGTTGTAAGAATTTCCATAAGCATTACCATTGTTGGGAGGATATGGCTTATAATTGTTGTTACCAAAATTATTCTTGTACGCATTGTTACTAAAATTGTTATTTCTTATAAATTTCACATCAACTTGCTCTTCTTGAGCAACCAAAGAGGCTAAGGGAACATTATTTGGATCAATATGGGCTTTCCCATTAACAAGCATAGACATAATAACATAAATCTTATAACTCAAGGAGGAGGTTTCCTCAACAGAATTTACCTTCCTACCTTGTGGAGCTCTTTCAGTATGCCATTCAGAATAGTTAACCATCATATTATCCAGAAGCTTTGTTGCAGCACCCAAAGTAATGGTCATAAAGGTACCTCCAGTAGCAGAGTCCAATAGGTTTCTTGAAGAATAGTTCAATCCTGCATAAAAGGTTTGGATGATCATCCAAGCAGTCAGTCCATGAGTGGGACAATTCTTTACCAAAGATTTCATTCTTTCCCAAGCTTGAGCAACATGTTCATTATCAGATTGTTTAAACTTCATTATTTCACTTCTCATAGATATAATCTTAGTAGGAGGATAGTATTTTCCAATAAAAGCATCTTTGCATTTAGTCCAAGAATCTATAATATTCCTTGTTAAGGAATCCAACCATTCTTTAGCTTTTCCTCTCAAAGAGAAAGGAAACAATTTAAGCTTAATAATATCTCCATCTATATCCCTATGCTTTTGCATCTCACAAAGTTCAACAAAGTTATTTAGATGAGCAGCAGCATCTTTATTACCAATACCAGAAAATTGTTCTCTCATAACAAGATTGAGTAAAGCAGGTTTTATCTCAAAGAAAGTAGCTTCAGGAACAGGTGGAGCAATAGGTGTGCTCATAAAATCATTGTTGTTGGTGCTAGTGAAGTCACACAACTTAGTGTTTTCAAGAGTAGTCATTTTTTTTGATTTTAATAAAGAAAGCAAACTAGTAAAACTAATTTTTTTGTGTTTTTGATAAAGAGACAAGCAAACAAAGCAAAAGTAAACTAAGCAAAACAAAAATAACAAAGTAAAGAGATTGGTTATGAGGGACTCCCCTTGTGAAGATGTCCTTGACTCCCCGGCAACGGCGCCAGAAAAAGAGCTTGATCGCCCAAAATATATCGAGCTCATTGGGGAACCCCAAGAGGAAGGTATGATAAGCACAACAACAAGTTTTCCCTCAGTACGAAACCAAGGTTATCAATCCAGTAGGAGCAAGGAAACACCCCAAAGGTGTTGCTAGCTGAGCCTTGGCAGGGCGCACTACCGGTGCTAGTAGCAACGTGGAGACCTGCACAACACAACCACAGAACTTTGCCCCCAACTTGCGATGAGGTTGTCAATCTCACCGGTTTTGCTGAAAACAAAAGATTAAACGTATCGAATGGAAGGAAGTAATAGTTTGCACAAAGTAAACACAAAGCAGTAAATAGTTGATTGTAGATTGAATGTAAAAGAAAGGACCGAGGTCCATAGTTCACTAGAGGTGGATCTCCTTAAGATAGATAACATGCTGGGTGAACAAATTACAGCGGGGAAATTGACAAACATCGAGAAAGCATACAAGAATATACTAATCATCTTGACTCCTTTGAGATTCGATTGGGCATTACAACATTATACATAGACCGCCATCCAACTGCATCTATGACTAATAATCCACCTTCAGGTTATCATCCGAACCCCCTCCAGTATTAAGTTGCAAGCAACAGATTATTGCATTACGAATTGCGTGTAAAGTAAACAATACGATTGTTCTATGAACAAAGGATTGCTGTTTTCTCCCTAGTAGCAACAGCACATCTAGTACCTTAGAGATTTCTGTCACTTCCCAGTTACGGAGGCATGAACCCACTATCGAGCATAAATACTAACTCTTGGAGTTGCTAGCATCTACTTGGCCAAGATAGCTACTAACAACGGAAAACATGCAAGATCACAAATAACAAAGACATGATAGAATCAATAATCAATCTGAAATAGCATCTCAATATCCATCGGATCCCCACAAACACAACATGCATAATTACAAATAGATGATCTTGATCATGAACGGAGCTCACAAGATCTAAACATGAAAGCACAAAGGAGGAGAACCAGCCATCTAGCTACTACATGGACCCGTAGTCTAGAGATGAACTACTCATGCATCACACCGGAGGCTTGCATGATGATGAAGAAGGCCTCCAGGGTGAATTCCCCTCTCCAGCAGAGTGCCGGGAAGAGCTTTAGATCCCTCCCGATCTAGGGATGGAGATGACGGTGGCTATAGACTCTTTCGTGGAATTTTGATCGGGTACTTAGGGTTTCCATATCAGAGGCAATATATAGGCGGAAGGAGAGGCCGAGGGGGTGCCTGGGCTGGCCACACCACCCCCTGGCGCAGGCCAGGCCTGGCCGCGCTGCCAGGTGGTGTGGCCACCCTCTGGCCCTTCTCCGTCTCGTATTCTGGCTCCAGGTATCCCACGGTAAAATAATGACTTTGGCTTTTGTCATGTCCAATTCCAAGAATATTCATTTTCTGACTTTCCTAGAACCAAAAACAGCAGAAAACAGGCAGCTGGCACTGTGGCTCTTGTTAATAGGTTAGTCCAAGAAATCATATGAAAAGTACTCCAAAGTGTGGACAAAACACAAGAAAGTAGATAAAACCAAGCATGGAACATCAAAAATTATAGATACATTTGCAATGTATCACCACCTTCTTGTGAAGATGATCGATGATGCGATCCTTCTTGTCACGTTGACGACGAAGTGATTGGTGCTCCCTGGCGAGGATGGCGAGGGTCTGGTCCTTCTTGACTGCAATGGCATGGTTATGGTTGGCGTAGGCATGAGCGTTGTCCAACTCTTGCTGTCTATCATACAACATGACGTCGAGATTATCCACTTGATGCTTCAACTCCTGGTGTCCTTGCATCTCCAAGGGCATTCCCATAGAATTACGCCTTGCGTAGTGAGCAAAGCGAGTTCCTTGGATCTGGTTGATGTTTTGTCCACACAGACAGGCAAGAGCTTCTTGCATAGCCCTGGCTAATCCATCTAGCCAGTTATTCTCCCAAACGCCAAATTGGATCTTCTCCAAAGTGGGTGCTTCCATTTTTCCTCGGAGATCTGCAATTATCAGTCATGATAGCTCTCCTCCTTGCTGATCATTGATTTGGGCACTGAAGAATTCTGGGTGCGGGCGCTCAAGGTACTCTGCAAGTGCATCTAGATCTCTCTCAAAGATCAGGTGACCTCCATTTCCTAGCTGGTAGAACCTGCTATACTTTAGCTCCATCTATAAGAATTTAGGGTGAGCAAGTTAGTGGGGTGATCAAGTGTGTCAAATTTTTATGTATGATTGCAAGAAGTTTTGGAGGATCATGATTTTTTTGAAAGAATCTCAAGGATAAGAGTGGGAGTATGTTTTCATAAATATTCACTTCTTTTGTTTTGAAACTAAGTTTTTGTTCAGACATCCATTCTAACTAGGGTCTCCTATGGTCAGGATGGCTCTGATACCAACTTGTCAACACCCGGATTTTTAATCCTAGATGCCTGTTATGCCATACATCGCAATCCCAGGATTACCATTTTTGTGAGACATAAGAGATTGGTATCACAGTACATCATCCATTACAAACCATAATAAAGGTCTTACAAAAAAAGGATCTCATGATCCAGTCTTAATACAATCAAATCAGCGGAAAGTAAATGTAGTAGGGCTCCATCTTCAAGTTCACAGGCAATGCTGACGATGGGAGATAATCCTAGTTGTCATAGACCTCCTGCTGTCCATCTTCCTGGTAGTCCTCCTCATAGTCTGGCCACGGGAATAGCCAGGGACAAAGCCATGAGTACTCTTTAAGTACTCGCAAACTATCACTAACAAGTAAGGTAGTTCTAGTGGGAATCTTAAGATCTAGGTTTATTTGCAAAAAGCCAGGTTTATTTCATACTGAGTTAAGAAGTAAAGAAAACTAATTTAATGTTCTACATCAACTAAGTGGGAACCTAGTTTTCATATCCACAACCCTATTGTGGTCAAGTCAAAGTCATAGTTTACTTCACAAGTCATTCTGAAAACATCTGACAACGGAACGGTATGGCCACTCCAACTGTCCATGACCGTGGACGTGGCTGTTCGAATAGTTTGACACTCTGCAGAGGTGGTACACTTTCACCACAAAATTCGATACATCCGTCAGGGATAACCCTGAATCATCATACTTAGTATGCGGATAAATAATCATAACCTTTCAATTACACAGTCTAGTATATGCACCTCCCCTATGAGCTTGGTCTCCCAGCCATGGCCATCTGCCATCCTGGGCACTGCATAGGTGGACATTCACATTCACGAGGTAGCCTTAGCTCAACCTCTTTCCGCGAGGGAACCCATACTAAGGCATATAAACTTCTAGTTAAGCCCTACCCAATTCAGGTATTGTGGTTGTACGGTAAAATTGGAATGATATCTCATTCGAACCCAACCATCAGTTTTTATAAAGGGCCAAGGCTCATGCCTCAACATTTTCATCATCAAATCATTTTGTGTCCATAACACATGTCAAAACATTTCAATAGAATGAACCATCATTCCAAGGTTTTCATAATCATTGTCACCAAGTATTCCCATCTAAAGTGATCAACTTTTATGCTTAGCACTAGCCACTAAAGTTGAGGGTATTCAGTAATGAGGGGTGCCAATCAAGTGTAACTATCCAGCTCTAATTTATGCCTTTTGATGACATCTAAGTATAACTACTTAGGCCTAGTTTTATACTCTTTATGGTATCTATATTATTTTTCCAATACTCACAAAGCACTAACTAAAAGTAAAGAACTTTGGTAATAATAAAAGAATAAAGCTTGCAAGTAAAACTTGGGATTGGTATAATCAAAGTTGCATAACCAAGCATGCCTAAGGAATCTTGCATAGGTTATCTTGCAAGGATGGCTTGCATAGGTATGAGACTTGCAAGTGTTAGCTTGCCTTGAGTAGTGCAGTGGTTGAAGTTTTCTTCTTATTCTTCTTGGTAGTACCCCTCCTCCTCGTATCCCGGGTCGGTACTATCGTCTATAAATGAATACAAGGTACACAATCACCAAACAATACTTAACTACTTCTATTTAGCACACTAAGGCTCACACTAGATGATTTAGCATCATCACAACCATCACATGAAATAAAGGCCTAGTCCTATTTATTTTATTTTAGAAAAGTAATTTCTACTCACTGAAAATACTTAAGATTTAATATTCTCCAATTAAAATATGGGATCATGTTGACACATGTCATCACCACATATTCTAATACTTTGGAATGTGATTTAAAGTGGTGGTCATATTTTATAAAGTTTAAGATTATTATTTAATACAATTAAAGTGACTAGAAATGCCCATATAGCATTCTTTTGGTACTAGTCCAAGATCACTGCATGTAAACCTAATATTTTTACATATTCAGATAGATCTTATCAAATGTGATCTTTGAGAGTTGGAATCAACTCAAAAGCATTTATGGTTGATTTTTGAAAAATGTTTGAATGTGGAAAAGTCTCTTTCTTGTTATTTTTACTATAGTGATCTATAATTTCAAATGGTTTAAATACAACAGTCTTGGATAGATATTTTGAATACCTTTCTAACAAAATAGGAATCATGCAATTTGGTTCAGTAAATCTCTTTGAATTGATTTTTGAATCTACTAACAGAATCTAGTTTTAACTAAATGGGAAAAAGATTATTTGAATGGATGGGCTCATGGAAACCAAATGGGCGCCCAATGCCTGTGTGGGTGCAATGGCTTGACAGGGGAGTCCCACTAGTCAGTGGCTCATTTAACCCGAAACGGTATCTTTCAATCTAGGTCGTGCGATTAGACTAGGATCTAACGGCTGAGGTTCATCTTCTACGTCGAACAGCTTCGGTGAGACTGAACCCTAACAGCAACGGTGGGGTTATGTGGGGACTCACCTAGGCTCTAGCTAGGTTCGGCGATGGGGTCGAACGACGTTGTAGACGACGGTGGTTCGAATGGTGGTCGTGGCGGCTCCTGGGGAGGCTCCAATCAATGGATCCTCTTCTCCTCTACAGCGGCGGACTTCCGCCAAATTCTGGCAATGTGGTGCTCGCCTTGCTCTAGGGAGAGGTGTGGGAGGTTCTATGAGGAGTGGGGAGTGAGATGGTGTGGAGAATAGAGGTTGGGGTGGCCTCTATTTATACACCGGCGATGGGGACAGAGCGGGGTGGCTCAGGCTCTTCGGTGACGGCGATACAGGGGGCTATAGGAATGGCTGCGGGTAGGGTTCAGCGTGGTGCTTCCTGGCGGTCGTCGCACGCTTAATGGCGCAGCACAGGGCGGTCTAGAACGGTCGGGACTGGTCCGTGCTCTGCGCGGGAGCGGCGGCGTTTTAGACGGTGTATAGGGGCTACGGGTCGCGCAGCGGCGAACGGGCATGTCTGGGAGGTAGCTAGGGTCACGACGAGTGCAGGAACATGCGGCGAGGGCGAGGGGCGGCGTGTGTGCGCGTGTCTGCTGAGGCGCTCTGGCGCGCTCTCGGCATGGCAGCAAAGAAATGGGCGCGGCGTTTCTCGGGTGGTCCATGGCTTGCCTGCGGTCGAGGGGTGGACAGAGGGTGGCGGTGGACGGTCGCCTATCTCCTGGTCATCGTGGGAGAGGGCGGTGCTGCGTGCTGCGAGCTGTCCATAGTCGATCGGCGTGGTGAGCATCGGGCGGCATGGCACTGGCGCAACGGCAAAGAAGGGAGCGTGTCTTGCGCTTGCTGGGCACTAGGGTGAGTGAGTGGATGGTAGAGGGGACAAAGGGGTGAGTGATCACTGCTCAAAATAGTGTAAGTTAGGCAGTGGTTTATCTGTGTCTGTAATGTGTTCGACCAAATGGCCGCATGAAAATAAGTTTTGAATTTTTGAATGAAATTTGGTGAGTGTGTTTGTCACATGCTTGAGTGTCTATGGTTGCTAGGAAAAGTCAAGTGGAAATGATTTGAGTGGTTTTGGAAAAGTGGTGATCTTAGCATATGAACTTGATTCAATTTTGAATTGTCCTTTAAATAGATTTGGAATTTGTTTTTGTTGGTTTGTAAAGTGGGCTTGGGTTCACTTTTACTTGGTCTAGCAAGGGGTGAAAAGAATTGGAAAAGTTTCTATTAGAAATCTTTTACTAGAGACACCCAAAGTGGTCTAGTGGTTAACTTTGGTCAAAATGACCATTTGATCATATGATTCATATTTGATTTCTTTTTCTTTTAAATTTGTTTATAATTTCCCTATATGATGTAGTATTCACATTTAAACCATTCTTTATCATTTGTAGCATTCAAACATGGCAATTGCACTTATTCATACACTAATGCAATTCACACATACACTCATATGAGATTTAATAATAAAAGTTTTGTTAACCCTAAACTTGGCTACTTAGAACATGATAATCTTGATTAATATTTTTGGGGTGTTACACCCATGGCGCCGCACTTCGGGAGAAAAATAGACAGAAGGTTCTATCTATTTTTATCCTAAAGTGCGGCGCCATAGACGGTGGCGCCACACGTGCAACGCCAAGACGCTTGGCGCCGCATGCTGCAACGCTGTGTCCCGTGGCGCTGCACTTCGTATGCGAAATAGACAGAACCTTCTGTCTATTTTTCTCCCGAAGTGTGGCACCATGCGCCGTGGCACCACACATGCAATGCCACAGCTTGTGATGCCGCACGTGCTCAATGCCATGGCTTGTGGCGCCGCACGTGCGCAACGCCATGGCTTGTGGCGCCACACATTCCTGTGACACTTCAGACATACATGGTTCTGCGCGTTTCGTAGGAAATTTATTGACCGATATGGACAACACATAGTCATAGTTCAAACATAGCCATAGTTCACGACATACTCAATCTTACACATAGTCATAGTTCACGACATACTCATAGTTCACGACATACTCAAAGTTCACACATACTCAAAGTTCACACAAGCAAGAGTTCATCGAAGTCTTGTTCTCCTGCTCACAACTATGATAGACCTTCCTCTATTGTGTTGAACAAGGTCCTTTCCCCTTTGCATTCCTCTTCCTCTCTTCTTCCTTTGATTCCTCCTTTTCTCTTAGGTCACAGACCAATTGAACTACCGAATCAAAGTATGCTCTACTCTCCAATGTCTTCTTCTTCTCTTCTTCTTGCGCTCTTTTTTCCCTTATAAGAAGAGCCTCATTTTCCAACTTCTCAAAATGAAGCTTATTTTCCCTCTCTTTCCTTATGGCAGACAATTCAAAGTTATTCATCCATTTGGCCTTAAATATCCTTAGTCATTCCTCTTCGGCCTCTTTAAGCTTCCTCCTCTCGTGCCTTTGCATCGCGACCCACTCAAGACTCATGCGCAACTTGTCCTCCCTCCTCGCCTCTTCCGCCTCTTTCTCCTGCCACTCATGTTCGACTCTCTCCTTTTCGTTTACCCTCCTAATAGCCTCCTCCCACACTCCACGCATCTCATCATCATTGGGTTATGTAGCCATACCTATAAGAAAATTTGCAAGTAAGCAATAGTAATAACAAGTAAGCAATATTAATAACAAGCAAGCATATAATGGAGAAACATACGAGTCTCATCATCATTGCCCCCCCCCCCACACACACACACCCCCTTCCCCTTGTTGGGTTGTGTAGCCATACCTATAAGAAAAGGTTAGTAATAACAAGTAAGCAATAGTAGCATCTAATGGAGAAACATACGAAATGCCAAGTAACATATCATACTAGCCATACCTATGAGCATACAGATTTGGTCCTGCCAAGTAACCTATCATACTAGCCGGATTTGGTCCATGCCCTCTTCCTCTTCTAAGCCCAAATGATTGACCTCTTTGTTGCCTAGGAACATGTTGGCTACCACTTGGTTGGCTAGGCACTTGTTGGCTATTATTCCTTTGACTTGGCGCTTGTTGGCTATTTCTCCTTTGGCTTGGCGCTTGTTGGCTATTTCTCCTTTGGCTTGGGACTTGTTGGCTATTTCTCCTTTGGCTAGGGACTTGTTGGCTACCACTCGGTTGGCTAGAGACTTGTTGGCTACCACTTGGTTGGCTTGTGCTTGCTTCATTTCCTTTTGCTCTCTTACTTTGGGTACACTTTCTTGCATTATGCCCTTCAGCATTGCACGTTCCACACTGCCCTCTCTCACGAGGCTCTTGGAATTGGTTGTTGCGTGTTTCTCGTCCACCACCACTTCCCCATCCATCCATGTCACTCCTAAAGCGCTTTGTCTTGCATCTTCCACGTTTAACGACCTTCCATTCTGGATCGGGCCATACTTGAATTCCATGGTACTCCAGCCACTGAGATTGGTCCAGGTATGGGTGAAATCTAGGATCCCATGTCTTCTTAGTAGTCTCGATTGAGAATTCGGACTCTCTCATCGTGAGAGGATTATTCCAATCAACATGTCGCCTTCGAGTTGTCGTTAGCAAGTGCAAGCAAGCAAGATGAAGCAACAACGGCCTACCACAAGTGCACTCACAAGTTTTGAGCGAGACCTTGAACGCTCGACCTCCGTGTTGGACACCATCAGCCGTGGTTCCTCCTGGCTCCGTAATTTGGTAAATTAGCTCGTCATTATCAAATTCCATGACAACTTGGGAGTCCGCTTTCTTTGACTGAAATTGCATCCAATCGTTAACCTTTGGTGGGAACTTGTATTTATGCTTGTCCTTGTACTCTCCCGCAATTTGCCTATTTGTTTCAGCTGAGTATTTTAGAAAATACTCATTCAACTTGTCGAATGTGTATTGGACTATTGTCGTGACGGGTAATGCGCGGACACCTTTGAGCAACTTGTTGAAGCATTCTTCCATATTGCTTGTCATTTTACCGTACCTCCGGCCACCATCATCGAAAGCTCGTGCCCACTTTCCCATATCTCCAATGTTCCTAATGAGAAACTGTTTGCCCCTGCATTGAGTTCTTTGTTATGGAACAATTTGTTGTACAAGTTTGAGAAATGGTGCTCTGTGAAAGCGACACAACAACCTTGTAGATCACCAGACAAGTCCTTGCTCTTGCATGCCCTATAGCAGTTTGAAACAAAATGTCTCATGCACCATCGATGGTGCAATGGGACATGTCCGGGAATTGTCAAGCATCACCACATTGAGAATTCCTTGATGATGATCCGAGATGACACATAATTCCCTTTGAGCGGGTAAGACCTTGGTTCTCAAAATATGGAAGAACCACTCCCAATTATCATTGTTTTCCACCTCAACCAAAGCGAAACCCAAGGGAACCAACCGGTTGTTGGCATCGCTAGCTATTGCAATCAAGATAGTGCCCTTGTATTGTCCGGTCAAGAAGGTGCCATCAACGGATATAAGAGGCCTGCAATGTTCAAAAGCCCGAACACATTGCTCGAAACCCCAAAATGCACGTTCAAATACTCGAACGGTTCTTCCGTTCATTACCCTTGTCTTGTTCCCATAAGGTTCAATCACATGAATCATGCTCGGGTTAGCATTGGCCATCGCTAACAACAATCGAGGGATTCGGTTATAAGATTCCTCCCAATCACTGTACAACATCTTGAATGCGGCTTGCTTCGCCTTCCATGCCTTCCCGTACTTCACCTCGTAGTGAAAGAGGGCTTTCACAAGCTCTTGGACCATCTTGATGGTCATTATTGGAAATGACTTGATGTTATTGGAAAGCCTATAAGCAATGAACTCGGAGGTGAGTTGTCGGTGCTTGTTCTTCACATCCTTGCCATCCACCGTCGGGCCTCGGCACATGTGAGTTGATACACAACTAGATATGTGCCAACTTGGACCTCCCTTAAATGGTCTTGCATGCACAATCCAAGGACATCCATCCTCCTCACATTTAACCGTGTAACGCTTCTTCATGTCCGAGTGCACTACCATGTAAGGGCGATGATGCGTAACCGAGAAGTCCTTTATCCATTGTTTAAATTCCAACAAGGTCTTGAACCTCGATCCGCGAGTAAAGCCATTATTCTCTTGATTACCATCCCGGTAAGAACTTGACCTTGGTCCAAACACTATGCCCTTCCCGCCATCAACCGTGGCTTCATCCGCGAGACTAACATCATGGAACAAAGATACCATGTGGTCCCGTCCCAATATGTTATTGTGGATTTCGGCCTCTCTAACCGTGAACCCCTCCTCGTCAAGTTCTTCTTCGGGACCATCGTCATCCGAGTCCGATGCATAGCATCGAGTATACAGGATGTCACGGTCCATGTTCTCTTGCGTAATATATTTGTTCAAATCTCCAACATTGTTGTTGTGGAGCTCAACCTCGTTCTCATCATGCCAATAATCATCATTTTGCTCTTCCAAAACTTCATCTTGGTTCTTCGAAATCGGGCTCAATGTTTGGGTCAATGGAGGTTCACTCAATACCTCTTGGTTTATTGGTGGAGGACTCCTAGAACCCAATGGGGAGGCGGGATGGTTCAAATCCAAGTGCAAGTTATTATCAAACTTCTTGGTGGCAAATAGTTCAAGAGCTTTTTCTAGTGACTCCGCCACCACCTCCTTGTATGCAACCCAACAGGGCTTCGAGAAGATATGCATGGTCTTCCAACGGGTGTGCATTCCCAAACCCACATTATGCCTTCCCTCCAACTCAACAACATCATTTGGGTCCATCCATTTCAATTCAATCCTAACTTGCTCCAAGACCTCGGCGTAGGTGGGACTATGCTCAAACACCAAGTCAAGCTCATCCGGGTCTGGTTTTATATTACCTCTCAAAAAGGCATCCTTGTCTACCATGGTGAACATGAACAATTCTTGACATTTCTAAAATAATCACAACAGCAATACCATGGTCAACATACTCATTAGTAAAATTAACACAATACCCAACCCCTAAGTAAATTCAAAAATACCCTATGCCAATTCAACAATACCCTATGCCAACAACAATACCATGGTCAACATACTCAATACATACTCATTGGTAACATTAACACAATACCCAATCCCTATGCCAACTCAACAATACCCTATACCAAAATATACCATACATATTGCATAACAACCTAGGGTTTCCAATATATGGGTCAAACCAAGAATTTAATGGGTGAAAACAAAGAAAAAGGGGAAGAATACCTCTAGGCACTTGGGGGGATCGAAATCCACGGAGAGAAGTTTCCAATTTGGCCACTTGGAGGGAGGGATTTGAGGGAGGAGCTGAATCCCCACTGTCGCCGCTGTCTTCTCTATTCTTGGCTAGGTAAGGAAGTGAGTGAGGGTCGGGCTGGGGCACCCGCGCACGCTGGTACAAGACCTAAAGTGCGGAACCACCCGTCGTGGCGTTGCATATGGCAGTGCAGCGCCGTAGCCCGCGGTGCCGCACTTATGAAGCCGGGGCCCACGAAGCCACGCTGGCAGGTTTGCGGATCCATTAGCTATGGCGTTACTCTTCAGGGAGCTCGAAGCCTGGCCGAGCTACGGCGAAGGTGGGCAGCGAAAAGTGGCCTAGGCTACATGGGAAGTTGCGGCGGTGGCAGCAGACCTATCTACAGGCGCGAATTCGGCTTGAACCGGTGATGACCCACAAGTATAGGGGGTGTATCGCAGTATTTTCGAGGGAAGTGAAACCCAATTTATTGATTCGACACATGGGGAGCCAAAGAATATTTATAAGCCTTAACAACTGAGTTGTCAATTCAGCTGCACCTGGAAACAATCTTGCTCACAACAGTTTATCAGTAGCAACAGTTTTGTAGTAGCAATAGTAAAGTAATAGCAGTAGTAAAAGTAAAGATAGTAGCAGTTAACAGTAGGATTAAAGCACGGTAGGCATAGGGATGGATGGACAGGCGTTGCATGGACAAGAAAATTCATATGGCAATCAAAACATAGGGCATTTGTAGATAAATAAGATAAGGCATCCAAGTACTAGATAATCATAGGCATGTGTTCCATATATAGTCATACGTGCTCGCAATGAGAACTTGCACAACATCTTTTGTCGTGCCAACCCGTCTGCAGCGGGGCCTCAAGGGAACTACTGGCAATTAAGGTGCTCCTTTTAATAGAGCACCAGAGCAAAGCATTAACACTCCATGAACACATGTGATCCTCACATCAAAGCCATTCCCTTCGGTTATCCCGATTGCTGTCACTTTGGGGCCTTTGGTTCCAGACAACAACGTGTGTATACAACTTGCATGTAAGACCATAAACAATACTATCATAATGGATCAATAACATGTTCAGATCTGAAATCATGGCACTCGGGCCCTAGTGACAAGCATTAAGCATAACAAGTTGCAACAAAGTCAAAAAGCACTAATAAAAGATACTAGGCACCATGCCCTAACAATCTGATGCCATTACATGAACGATATCATCCAATCCCTACCATCCCCATAGCCTACAACAGGGGATTACTCACTCATAGATGGGGGAAACATGGATGGTCGATGGAGAATCAATGGTGATGATGATGGTGATGATCTCCTCCAATTCCTCGTCCCGGTAGGGTGCCAGAACAGAGTTTCTGGTTCCAAATCACGGAATCTGGTGGTGCCGGCGCAGCGGAACTCTTTCTAGAAAAACATCGAACCCCCCTAGGTTTTTAGGTCAGGAGGCAACTTATAGGCGAAGAGGGAGGCCGATGGGGTGCCTGCCCGGCCAGGCCTGGCCAGGTGGTGTGGCCAGGCCCCAGCCCCTCTCCGTCTCGTATTCTGGCTCCTGGTGTCCCTCGGTGAAAAACTAACTTTGGCTTTTGTCCCGTCCAATTCTGAGAATATTCATTTTCTGACTTTCTTGGAACCAAAAACAGCAGAAAACAGGCAGCTGGCACTGTGGCTCTTGTTAATAGGTTAGTCCAAGAAATCATATAAAAAGTACTCCAAAGTGTGGACAAAACATAAGAAAGTAGATAAAACCAAGCATGGAACATCAAAAATTATGGATACGTTAGCAACGTATCAACATCCCCAAGCTTAACTCCTGCTCGTCCTCGAGGAGGTAAGTGATAAAAAGAAAGAATAATTTTTGAGGTGACATGCACCATCATAAACTTGATCAAGGTATTTGTAAAACATTCATAGCTAGGATCATAATACTTCAACATAACATGAAAGATGAAGTTCTAACAGTAAGATATAGCAACTATGTTGCAACATGAAAAGGCACAAACAAAAGATTCATGAATAACAATGCTTTGCAAGACGTTTGTTTGTTTCACATAAAGAAAACATAGCATAGTGATATTCAGCTTGTCCCTCATAGAGTATCAAACATAAATGCATAGGACACCTTCAAAGGTCATAAGAGTGACTAGATACAAATAGTTTAAAACAAGCAATATCAAAGCTATGCATCAATCAACAAGTCTTGGGACAATGCACATAGAACTAAGAATGGCCACTATGCTCTCAAAGTAGGTGCATAAAGATAGAAGGTGGAGACTCAACATAAAAGTAAAAGAAAGGCCTTCAAATAAGCAAGTAGAGACTCAAGTTTCATAAAGAGCTTCCAAAAATTATGGTACTTATTAGCTTTCAGCTCTCATTGCCCCTATCATAAGCATCTTGAAGAGGTTAAGGTTAAAGTGAACAAACTATGGTCAATATGCTTGACAAAGTATAAGTTGGAAATCTCATGTCCCTTGAATACGAGGGCCGCTCCTCATGCTACTCAAGTTTAGTTACTGGTAAGTTCTTGTCATTGTAAGTACATGTGTATCATAGAGAACCGCCAACGGGGTACCCCTTGCCCGATGATACAGAAGAATCCCCATATCAAAATGACAAGGCAAGCAGACAACGAGCATCTCAGCAATCTTCTTATTTACCAAGGGTGCTTTTTTCTCTCTTTCCTCTTTTCTCATATCTCTTTTTCTCCTTTTCTCAATATTTGACTCTTTTTATAAGAAGAATGCTTCATAGACAGATCATTATGGTTACGCTGCAGGTTTCCACCATGACAGCATGGATTAGACCAGCGGCCCAGGCGTTTCTCTAACACACATACATAACTCCATGGACTTACAAGCTCCACTTTCATTTCACACCGACGACATCCATAGACAAAAGAGCATGATATCAACTAGGTACAAAGTACAAGTGCAATGTTGAAAGCGTTCCCCATGACAGCATGGTTCTGCTAATCCCCAACAAATAAGTGCAAGCATATACAACATAGACGACACAATGGTTCAAGTTTATTAAGGGCAAGAAAAGTAAAGTGTGCCATCAAGTTCGTGAGAGCTTTAATCACTAGTTTTCTCATAACAAGTTTGATTCGAAAGGTAGATAAAAACATGAATATACTTGAAGTAGCAAATGCTAATAGGTAGGTATGGTGGACTCTTTGGAATAACTTGGTTTTAGTAGTTGGATGCATGAGTGGAACTCATACTTCGTTATGGAGGCTAGCAAAAGACTGGGAGCGACCAACTAAGAGAGCAATAATGGCCATAATCATGCAGAGAGACAAAACATCATTAATCAAAGCATAAAGTGATATTACAAGTTGAAAACTAAAGGATCATAAAGGCTATGGTGACTTGGGATAGTCATAACATGGTGTGAGCATGCGCCAAGTCAACCCAAATAAAGCATCAAAGGAGAATATCACAATACTATGCTTTAATATGCTAAAACAATGCATGATTCTTTCAAGGCACATTAAGCAATCTCAATTGTTTATAACATGTCATGCTACAGCAAAGAATACTAAGCATAAAGCCAAAACAATATCAAGCATGGCATGACAAAGCATAGGCCACAGTTAAAAACAAGCTCTTTTTACCACTTAAGCATGAAATTTTCCTACTCTTTTCCAATCCAAACCAAACTTATTTAAAAACCAATGTATGAAAGGGGGGTCCAATCAATTTATCCAGCAAACTAAGCAAACCAAGAAAACAAAAACCAAAAACAAAAACGAAAAAGAAGACGCTCCAAGAACAACACAACTGTGCATGAAACAATAAAAATGAAGTGTTTGGAAGAAACCTGGAATTTTTATTGATGAAGAAGGGGATGCCTTGGGCATCCCCAAGCTTTGACGCTTGTACCTCTTGAATATTTCTTGGGGTGACATGGGGTGGCATCCCCAAGCTTGAGCTTTAGTCCATTCTTCATCTCATTACATCATTCTCTCCATACACCTGAAATTTTTTCCTTCATACAAAACTTCACACAATGTTTATTAGCAACATTAGTGCACTCAAGATAATAAGTCTTTAGGTTCAGTTCCAACACCAATAAAACTTTCATTAAAACACAAGCTACTGTAGCACTTCCCTCAAAAAGCTAAATTCCCCAAAAGAACTCAAAAAAAGGGACCAATAAGAAGCAAATGCAAATAATGGCAGAAATCTATCAAAACAGACCAGAAGGTAAAGACTGATTTTTTTGAAGACCTTCTATTGCTCAAATCGAAAAGTGTTGAACTAACGAAAGTTAGATAACAACCTAGGGCATAAGCTCAAAAATTAATGCCTCAAACGGACGTACAGAGATTTTACACGATTGTTTATGGTGAAGCACACAAATCTGTTTCGGGACAGCAACTTTCCCAATCATTACTTCTCTCTCATTAGAGGTTACTCTTGGCACAAAAAGCAAATAAATAGGATAAGGAGCGGTTATTACTGAAGTAATAACTTCCAAGACTCATCTAAAAGTTTTGGGTTATCTCCCAATAAGTACTTTTCTTTAACGCCTTTAAGTTAGGCATGATAGTTTGAGAAGATGCTCACATAAGAAAATATGAATTGAAGTAAAAGAGAGCATCAAGAAGCAAATTCAAAACATATTTAAGTCTAACCCACTTCCTATGCATAGGAATCTTGTAAGAAAATAAATTTACAAAGAACAAAGTGACAGGCATAAGAAGATAAATAAGAGTAACTTCAAAACTTTCAGCACACACAGAGGTGTTTCAGCACCACGAAAACTTCTACAACCATATTTTCCTCTCTCATAATAATTTTCAGTAGCCTCATGAATAAACTAAACAATATATCTATCACATAAAGCATGCTTTTCATGTTCTACAAAAACATAATTTTATCAAGCTCAAAAATAGTGGGATTAAAACATTCAAACCCACTTTTAACAATTCTATAACAAGATGACTGATCCTTCAATATAGGACCATCGTCTAGAGCTTTATCATAAACAATTTCTAAGCAAAAATCTTTAGTACCATGCATCTCGAAGTTAGGCACAAATAAAGGAATATCACAGATAACATGAGCATAACATTCATCCTCCTTTGGTAAGCATGGGGGACAATCAAATAATGTAAGGGATAAAGAGTTACTCTCATTAGAAGGTAGGCATGGGTAGCTAATCCATTCTTCCTCCATTTGTTCATCACTCTCCTCCTCTTTTTCATCTAATGAGCTTTCAGGTTCATCAATTTCTTCTTCCATAAGATCCTGCAAGGCATTAGTCTCTTCCATTTGTGGAAAGCATCTATTAATATATTCAAGAATATAGCCATTTTCTTCCTTGTAATTATCAAAGAAAAATTTAATTATATCATAAACCTCATATTTATAAGGTGAATCATCAATATTTTAAAGCAAACTAGCAAGCTCAAATGCACCCTTCCAAGCAATAAATTCCTCAATTTGTTCCACATCATAAAAGTCATAATTTTCTTTAACATAAGAAGATATGGTAACATCATCATTATACTCACATTGAAAAGGGAGGTGTTTGTACCTCCTACAGCAATAAGATTTATCAAAGCAATAAGTAACATTATAAGTAGAGCACACGTTTATAGCAATGGTATAAAATTTATCAATTTGTTCCCTTAAGTGTTTCCCTTTTTGTGACAAGCGGTGTTCCTTATAATAATATTTTTGTTCTTCCGTGAACCCACCTTGCTAATAAGATTCAGTTTCAAAGAAACCAACCATTGATAGAAAGCATGATAAAGCAAGACAATAACAGACCAACGAAAATAACAACTAGAGTAGGAACTAATTTTTTGTATTTTTGATAAAGAAACAAGCAAACAAGGCAGAAATAAACTAAGCAAAACAAAAATAACAAAGTAAAGAGATTGGTTATGATTATGCTTGAACAATAGTGATTCCAAGTGAACTTGATAAATAAAGCTATGCTCCCCGGCAACGACGCCAGAAAATAGTCTTGATGACCCACAAGTATAGGAGGTGTATCGCAGTATTTTCGAGGGAAGTGAAACCCAATTTATTGATTCGACACAAGGGGAGCCAAAGAATATTTATAAGCCTTAACAACTGAGTTGTTAATTCAGCTGCACCTGGAAACAATCTTGCTCACAACAGTTTATCAGTAGCAATAGTTTTGTAGTAGCAATAGTAAAGTAATAGCAGTAGTAAAAGTAAACACAGTAGTAGTAAAGAGTAGGATTAAAGCGCGGTAGGCATAGGGATGGATGGACGGGCGTTGCATGGACAAGACAATTCATATGCAATCAAAACATAGGGCATTTGTAGATAAATAAGATAAAGCCTCCAAGTACTAGATAATCATAGGCATGTCTTCCATATATAGTCACACGTGCTCGCAATGAGAACTTGCACAACATCTTTTGTCCTGCCAGCCCGTATGCAGCGGGGCCTCAAGGGAACTACTGGCAATTAAGGTGCTCCTTTTAATAGAGCACCGGAGCAAAGCATTAACACTCCATGAACACATGTGATCCTCACATCAAAGCCATTACCTTCGGTTATCCCGATTGCTGTCACCTCGGGGCCTTTGGTTCCGGACAACAACGTGTGTATACAACTTGCAGGTAAGAACATAAACAATACTATCATAATGAATCAATAACATGTTCGGATCTGAAATCATGGCACTCGGGCCCTAGTGGCAAGAATTAAGCATAAAAAGTTGCAACAAAGTCAAAAAGCACTAATAAAAGATACTAGGCACCATGCCCTAACAATCCGATGCAATTACATGAACGGTCTCATCCAATCCCTACCATACCCATAGCCTATAGCGCGGGATTACTCACTCATAGATGGGGGAAACGTGGATGGTCGATGGAGAAGCGATGGCGATGATGATGGTGATGATCTCCTCCAATTCCCCGTCCTGACAGGGTGCTAGAACGGAGTTTCTGGTTCTGAATCACGGAATCTGGTGGTGGCGGCGCAGCAGAACTCTTTCTAGAAAAACGTCGAACCCCCTAGGTTTTTAGGTCAGGAGGCAACATATAGGCGAAGAGGGCGGCCGAGGGGGTGCCTGGGGCGGCCAGACCACCCCCTAGCACGGCCAGGCCTGGCCCGCACGGCCAGGTGGTGTGGCCAGGCCCTAGCCCCTCTCCGTCTCGTATTCTGGCTCCTAGTGCCCCTCAGTGAAAAACTGACTTTGGCTTTTGTCCCGTCCAATTCCGAGAATATTCATTTTCTGACTTTCCTAGAACCAAAAACCGCAGAAAACAGACAGCTAGCACTGTGGCTCTTATTAATAGGTTAGTCCAAGAAATCATATAAAAAGTACTCCAAAGTGTGGACAAAACATAAGAAAGTAGATAAAACCAAGTATGGAACATCAAAAATTATGGATACGTTAGCAATGTATCAATCGGCGGAGCTTCGCTGACACAAGCATGGTGACAAGGCAGCTGGGGGTGTTGGGGATATACTTTCTGGGTATCCTCACAGTTCCTTATTAACCAGGGTGGCCCACTTCGGGTTAGAGCTTTGCTTCACGGGCGGCCTAGTCAGGGAGAAGAAACGGAGTCCAGTCCGGCTACGGGAAGGCCCAGAAGACTTACCGACATAGGCCCATAGTGTTACGTGTAGTTCAAGATGCACAATGTAACCGACTCTTAATCATAGCCGGATAGATCTCTCCTGTAAACCCTAGGCCGGATATCTATATAAGTCGTCCTAGGGAGAGCCTTTAGGGCATCCTCACAATAGTCTACAATCTCAACTCGCATAGGCGAAACCCTTGTAACCCATATTCCGGCTCTATCGTATTACTGGATTGCTAGAAGGAGTAGGATCCGTCCAAAACCGGCGGATTCGAACCTGGGTAAACTTGTGTGCTCACTGTCCCGGAACACCGTACGTCTCACACCCCTCTCTTCCACATGCCTCGAGGACCCCCTCATGGCATACTTGTCATCAATCCGACGATAGTTGGTGCCCACCGTGGGGCAAGTGAGCTTCGGATCTGCGTTCCAAGCGGAATCTGCAAGAATCGGAATCGGCGAGACTATCACCGTCGGTCGCATCCTCTATGTCAGCGACGTCTAATGACCCACAAGTATAGGGGGTGTATCGCAGTATTTTCGAGGGAAGTGAAACCCAATTTATTGATTCGACACAAGGGGAGCCAAAGAATATTTATCAGCCTTAACAACTGAGTTGTCAATTCAGCTGCACTTGGAAACAATCTTGCTCAATGCAGTTTATCAGTAGCAACAGTTTCGTAGTAGGAATAGTAAAGTAACAGCAGTAGTAAAGCAAAGACAATAGTAACAAAAGCAGTAAACAGTGGGATTCAAGTGCGGTAGGCATAGGGATGGATGGACGGGCGTTGCATGGACAAGACAATTCACATAGCAATCAGAACATAGGGCAATTGCAGATAAATAAGATAAAGCATCCAAGTACTAGACAATCCTAGGCATGTGTTCCATATATAGTCATACGTGCTCGCAATGAGAACTTGCACAACATCTTTTGTCCTGCCAGCCCGCTTTGCAGCGGGCCTCTAGGAACTCTTGGCAATTAAGGTGCTCCTTTTAATAGAGCACCGAGCAAAGCATTAACACTGCGTGAACACATGTGATCCTCACATCAAAGCCATTCCTTCCGTTATCCCGATTTACGCCACTTCGGGCCATAGGTTCCGGACAACAACGTGTGTATACAACTTGCAGATAAGACCAAAAACAATACTATCATAATGAATCAATAACATGTTCAGATCTGAAATCATGGCACTCGGGCCCTAGTGACAAGCATTAAGCACAACAAGTCGCAACAAAGTCATAAAGAACTAATAAAAGATACTAGGCACCATGCCCTAACAATCTGATGCCATTACATGAACGATCTCATCCAATCCCTACCATCCCCATAGCCTACAGCGGGGGTATTACTCACTTATAGATGGGGGAAACATGGATGGTTGATGGAGATGATGGTGGAGATCGATGGAGATGGCTCCAGGGGCACTTCCCCATCCCGGCAGGGTGCCGGAATAGAGACTTTCTATCCCCCGAATCTCCCCTTCGGTGGTGGCGGCGCTGCGGAACTTTTTCTGGAAAAACGTCGAACCCCCCGGAGTTTTTAGGTCAGAAGGCTTCTTATAGGCGAAGAGGGAGACCGAGGGGGTGCCTGGGGCCACCACACCATGCCCTGGAGCGGCCAGGCCCACCCCGTGCCTGGGGGGGTGTGGCCACTCCCTGGACCTCCTCCGTCTCGTATTTTGGCTCCTGGAGTCTTCTGGAAAAATAGGCACTTTGGCTTTTGTCCCGTTCAATTCCGTGAATATTCATTTTCTGACTTTCCTGGAACCAAAAACAGAAGAAAACAGGCAGCTGGCACTGTGGCTCTTGTTAATAGGTTAGTCCAAGAAATCATATAAAAAGTACTCCAAAGTGTGGACAAAACATAAGAAAGTAGATAAAACCAAGCATGGAACATCAAAAATTATGGATACGTTAGCAACGTATCAACATCCCCAAGCTTAACTCCTTCTCGTCCTCGAGTAGGTAAGTGATAAAAAGAAAGAATAATTTTTGAGGTGACATGCACCATCATAAACTTGATCAAGGTATTTGTAAAACATTCATAGCTGGGATCATAGTACTTCACGAAAGACAAAGTTCTAGCAATAAGACAAAGAAACTATGATGCAACATGAAAAGCCACAAACAAAAGATTCATGAATAACAATGCCTTGCAAGACATTTGTTTGTTTCACATAAATAAAACATAGCATAGTGGCATTCAGCTTGTCCCTCATAGAGTAGCAAACAAAAATGCATAGGACACCTTCAAAGTTTACAAGAGTGACTAGATACAAATAGTTTAAAACAAGCAATATCAAGGTATGCACCAATCAACAAGTCTTGGGACAATGCACATAGAACTAAGAATGGCCACTATGCTCTCAAGAAAGTGCTCATAGAATTTGTGGAGACTCAACAAGGAAATGAACAGGTTTTGAAAAGTTTGAAAGGCTTCCAAATGCTGAAAGTATGGTACTCATTAGCTTTAAGCTCTCATTGTCCCTATCATAAGCATCTTTAAATGGTTAAGGTTAAAGTGACACAACTAAGAGGATATGCTTGACAAGTTATAAATCAAAGTCTCATGCCCCTTACTTACGAAGACCGATCCTCATGCAAACTCAACTTCAGTCACAAGTAAGCTCTTGTCATTGTAAGTATATACGTATCATAGAAAACCGCCAACGGGGTACCCCTTGCACATGACATAGGAGCTATCCCATAATCAAAATGACAAGGCAAGTAGACAATGAGCATCTCAGCGATCTTTTTATTTACTATGTGCATAGATTTTTATTGAGGATGCTTCATAGAATGCTCATTATGGTTATGCTGCAAGTTTCCACCATGATTAGGCATGGCTTAGGCTAGCGGCCCAGGCGTTTCTCTAACATACATACAAACTCCATGATCTTACAAGTTCCACTTTTATTTCACACCGTCGGGATCCATAAGCAAAAGAACATGATATCAACGAGGTACTAAGTACCAATGCAATGTTGAAAGCGTTCCCCATGATACATGGTTCTGCCAACTTCAACTTATAAAGCGCAAGCATATACGCAACAAAGAAGGACGCAATGGTTCAGGTTTATTAAATGCAAGAAAATAAAGTGTGCCATCAAGTTCGTGAGAGCTTTACTAACTTTCTCATAACAAGCAAACATTTTATTCGGAAGAAAACAAGGCATATTGAATATGCACGGAAGTAGCAAATAATGCTAATAGGTAGGTATGGTGGACACTTTGGCAATATTTGGTTTTAGGGAGTTGGAAACATGAGTACAACATACTCAGTGAAAGTGAAGGCTAGCAAATAGTAAGGGAGCGACAAACGAGAGAGCAATAATGGACATAATCATGCAGAGCGACAAAACATCATTGATCAAAGCATAAAGTGATACTACAAGTTGAAAACTAAAGGATCATAAAGGCTTATGGTGACATGGGATAGTCATAACATGGTGTGGGCATGTGCCAAGTCAACCCAAATAAAGCATCAAAGGAGAATACCACAATACTATGCTTTAATATGCTAAAACAACGCATGATTCTTCCAAAGCACATTAAGCAATCTCAATTGTTTATAACAAGTCATGCTACAACAAACAATACTAAGCATAAAGCCAAAACAATATCAAGCATGGCATGATAGAGCATAGTCCACATTCAAGAACAAACTCTCTTTACCACTTAAGCATGAGCTTTTCCTACTCTTTTCCAATTCAAACCAAACCATTTGAAAACCAATGCATGAAAGAGGAGGTCCAACCAATTTATTCAAAAAACTAAGCAAACCAAAGCAAACGAAAAACCAAAACGAAAACGAAAAAGAAGACGCTCCAAGAACAACACAATTGTGCATGAAACAATAAAAATGAGCTGTTTGGAAGAAACCTAGAATTTTTATTGATGAAGAGGGGGATGCCTTGGGCATCCCCAAGCTTTGACGCAATGGTATACAATCTATCAATTTGTTCCCATAAGTGTTTCCCTTTTTGTGACAAGCGGTGTTCCTTATAATAATATTTTTCATCTTTCTTGAACCCACCTTGCCAATAAGCTTCAGTTTCAAAGAAACCAACCATTGACAACAAGCATGATAAAGCAAGACAATAACAGACCAACGAAAATAACAACTAGAGTAGGAACTAATTTTTTTTTTGTATTTTAAATAAATAAAGAAGCAAACAAGGAAGAAATAAACATAGCTTGAACAATAGTGATTCCAAGTGGACTTGATAAATAAAGCTATGCTCCCCGGCAACGGCGCCAGAAAGTAGTCTTGATGACCTACAAGTATAGGGGGTGTATCGCAGTATTTTCGAGGGAAGTGAAACCCAATTTATTGATTTGACACAAGCGGAGCCAAAGAATATTTATCAGCCTTAACAACTGAGTTGTCAATTCAGCTGCACCTGGAAACAATCTTTCTCACAACAGTTTATCAGTAGCAACAGTTTTGTAGTAGGAATAGTAAAGTAGCAGCAGTAGTAAAGCAAAAACAATAGTAACAAAAGCAGTAAACAATGGGATTCGAGTGCGGTAGGCATAGGGATGGATGGACGGGCATTACATGGACAAGACAATTCACATAGCAATCAGAACATAGGGCAATTGCAGATAAATAAGATAAAGCATCCAAGTACTAGACAATCCTAGGCATGTGTTCCATATATAGTCATACGTGCTCGCAATGAGAACTTGCACAACATATTTTGTCCTGCCAGCCCGTTTGCAGCGGGGCCTCTAGGGAACTACTGGCAATTAAGGTGCTCCTTTTAATAGAGCACCAGAGCAAAGCATTAACACTCCGTGAACACATGTGATCCTCACATCAAAGCCATTCCCTTCCGGTTATCCCGATTTACGCCGGGGCCATAGGTTCCGGACAACAACGTGTGTATACAACTTGCAGATAAGACCAAAAACAATACTATCATAATGAATCAATAACATGTTCAGATCTGAAATCATGGCACTCGGGCCCTAGCGACAAGCATTACGCACAAGTCGCAACAAAGTCATAAAGCACTAATAAAAGATACTAGGCACCATGCCCTAACAATCTGATGCCATTACATGAACGATCTCATCCAATCCCTACCATCCCCATACCCTACAGCGGGGGATTACTCACTCATAGATGGGGGAAACATGGATGGTCGATGGAGATGATGGTGGAGATTGATGGAGATGGCTCCGGGGGCACTTCTGTCGGCAGTGCAGGGCCGAGACTTTCTATCCGTGAATCTCCCTTCGGTGGTGGCGACCTTCATGAACTTTTTGGAAAACGTCGAACCCCTCGGAGTTTTTAGGTCAGAAGGCTTCTTATAGGCGAAGAGGGAGACCGAGGGGGTGCCTGGAGCCACCACACCATGCCCTGGCGTGGCCAGGCCCAGCCCGCGCTAAGGGGGTGTGGCCAGCCCCTAGCCCTCCTCCGTCTCGTATTCTGGCTCCTGGAGTCTTCTGGAAAAATAGGCACTTTGGCTTTTTTTCCGTCTAATTCAGAGAATATTCATTTTTTGACTTTCCTGGAACCAAAAATAGCAGAAAACAGGCAGCTGGCACTGTGGCTCTTGTTAATAGGTTAGTCCAAGAAATCATATGAAAAGTACTCCAAAGTGTGGACAAAACACAAGAAAGTGGATAAAACCAAGCATGGAGCATCAAAAATTATAGATACATTTGCAATGTATCAACGTCCCTCTCATCGTTCTTGACGAGACCTGGATTCCGGCTAGGGAGGCTATGACTGCCTACACCATCATGTCTTTCAGCGGGATCGATGTGTACATCGGATTCCCTGAACCTGCCCCACCCACCCCAGTGGTGATGATAGAGGCAGAAGAAATTTTTGGGTCCCCTTTATCCGCGGAGGCGGCAGAGTTCTGGATCTCAGAAAACCCTAATCCCACCCAGCCTGCACCAGTTGCGGAGATAGTGGAGAAATTCGAGCCTGAAGCAGACCTGGCAGTTCAAGTCGAATCTGGAGTGGATCTCCCTAGTGAGGCCAAATCCCAGACCGATCCACCCGATGAGGTCGAAAATGTAGGAGGATCACAGCAACAACCTTGGTTCTGGCCCTGCCAATGCCAGAACAGATCAACCGTTCCTGAGGCACATGTTGAGGCGCATGATGATGCAAGACGCAAGCGTGGATGAGGTTCTCGAAACTATCGGGATCTTTGAAGAATCCCACGAGGAAAGCCGCAACTACCTCAGGACCCACACATTGCACTTTGTCGGGTATGTTGGATCTGGGTCCGGATCTACCGATGCTGGAGAAAACACCGACTCAGTGCTGGAGGCGATCGGAACAAACACCGACTTACCCGCATCTTCGGATGACTCGATGACGTCGGCAGATTTCTGAAAGTTCTCTGCAGAGTATGAAGAGGAGTATAACTCCAAAGTTGCAGAGGAAGGAGAAGCTATGGATGAAGGATCCGGAGAAAACTCTCCCAAAGCACAGTATGACATGGATATCAGAGATAATCCCAAGGTCCAGATGTCCGAAAGTACCGATCAGAGCTTGACTCCAGGAAATGGACCAAAAGCCGTCTTTGCTACCGGCACTACCAAGATGGCAAAGAAGAAGAACAAGAAGAACAAGACCCCGACAAAAGATCCTCTGGCAGAGGAGGTGATTGCCAAGGAATACGAGGAAGACTCGGATGGAGCACCGATCCTAGAAGATCCCAAAGAAGAGTCAGTGGATGGACACGTGATCACCAAAGGTGCGCGTAAACTCATCGATGCTGCATTAACCACACCTATTCCTAACGTTGCAGAACTTACTGCTGAAGAGGTGGACAAAAGGGCCCAAGCCCTAGAAGCGCATCGCCAAGTACTCCTCGATGAGGCCAAAAACATTGAGGAAGAAAAGAAACGCATGGCAACTGCGGAGAAGTACATCTCTCGGCAGCATCAGAAGACCCAGAAGCGTCACACTCATGATGATCAATTCCCGAAGATTCACAAAGTCCTCTTTGGAGGAGACCATGGGATGCCTCAACGTGACAGCAAGGGAGATTGGGTGTATCCAACACTAGTGCAAAACAGCGTTGTGGCTCAAGAAATCCTATCAAGTAATCCAGGCCCAAAGTAGATTCAATTGGGCATTAAGCTACTCAACAAGGGTCTGGAGCAGCAGAAGGCCACCCTGTCTGGAAGCGGAAAACTGGTCTCCCAATCTGACCAGTGTCGCACGAATCCGGCCTGGAATGACGTAAGACCCCAACATGTTCCGGAACAACATCACCATTCTGACCATCGGGAAGGCAACTACTCAAGAACCGGATCTTTAGGACAGCACCACAAAGCTGCACGTGACTGGTGCAACATTGCCCCAGCTGCGGAGCAAGAGGCAATCGCTGCACTGAATCCGAAGAATCCTCCCCGGCGAGAGTCGAATGATTGTAGGGAAGAAGAGAAAGAGAAACGTCGAGAGGAGGACCGTCAAAGAATGCCACCTCCTAGACACATAAGCCATCAGGCTGACGGACGAAGGAACGACGAACACTGTGCTGAGTCAAGCTGCCAAGGGGCTCGTCGTAATGAAGATCCTCCTTGGAACTGGAATAACGATGCTCCGGATGGAGGCCGGCGATCAGCCGGAAACAACCCAACTGCTCCACCCTCTCCACCAAGTATCCATCACAACGGTTCCCAAGGAGGCCAAGGAGGGCGTCATGGTGGAGGAGGTGGTGGCAGAAGCCGAAGTCTGGCTCCAAGGCACCGCAGCCATAGCCGTCATTCAGGACGATCTTTATCCCCAGGTGATGCAAGGCACGGGATTAACTCCAACATAGAGGCGCGGCGCTACGAAAATGATGATATATACGTGGGCCCAAAGTGCTTCGGACCACGTATAAGAGCCACAAAATTCCCGGAAGGATTTGCTATCTCAAGACACATTCAAGCCTACGACAGCATAGCTCGGCCAGATACTTGGCTCCAAGATTTTTCCAGGCTTGCTGTATCGCCAAAGGCGGAAACAGCCTGGTCGCGACCCGATATCTCCCACTTATGTTGCGGAAGACGGCACGATCATGGCTCAATGAACTTCCGGAGAACACCATCCACAACTGGTATGACATGCAAAGTGCGTTCTTTCGGAATTTCGAAGGAACATATCGGAGGCCCTGTACGGAAGGAGACCTACAGCGTTGTACCCAGAAAGCCGGAGAAACTTGCCGGGATTATCTCGGATGATGGATCGACACCAAGAACTCCTGTTAAGGAGTAAATGACCAAACTGCGATTGAAGCTTTCATTGCAGGACTCCCAATTGGTTTACTACATCATCGCTTGAAGTGTGACAAGGTCACTAATTTGGGAGAGATGATAGAAACAGCGAGTAAATATGCAGATGCTGACGGCAAAATAGAGGGATTACTTAATGCCCTAGTTGTGCCACAGTCGGCAAAACAACCAAAGCAACAAGCTCAGAAGCGCAAGAACACCTCGGAAGAAAAGCCCAACGCGGAAACGGTAGTGGTCACTGCTACTTTTGGGTCTGGAGGACGAGGAGGGCGCGGCGGTGGCCGTGGACGTGGTCGTGGGACATCAAGGGTCCAGGGTAGAGGAGACCAACAACCCGACAAAACCTAGTCCTAGGCCGACATTGCCAATAACCCATGTGTGCATCACTTGGATGCCAATGGGGGCTCGTCCCACACAAACACCGAGTGTCGTTTCAGTGATGACATCAAGAAAGACGATACCGCTGGCTACAGGGCTAAGCGGAAGAAGGGAAAGAAGAATCCCGAAAAGGATAAAGAGACCAAGGATGATTCCGACATGGAGGAAGCCGATGCTTCAAATCCCAAGCCGGAAGGGAAAAAGAATTTACCGAAAAGAAAGACACTTACATCACCTTCCTCGGATCTCAACCAGCAAAGGTCAAGAAAGCAGTTCTACATGAGCTCAATGATACGTCCAAAAACTATCTACTTTCCCAAACACTTTTGCTATTGTTTCTCCTCTAAACTTGTGCGATTTGGATGCAACTAACACGGACTGATGCTATTTTCAGCAGAATTGCCTTGGTGTTTAGTTTTTGTGCATAAAATCAACTATCAGGAAAAATCCCAGAAAATATGCCAAAAATCCTATTTCACCAGAGGACTCCCGGAGCCAGAAAACGAGACGGAGGGGGCTGGGCCCATGCCACACCACCTGGCCACACGGGCTAGTCCTGGCCGTACCAGGGGGTGGTCTGGCCGCCCCAGACACCCCCTCCGTCTCCCTCTTCGCCTATAAGATGCCTTCTAACCTAAAAACTCAGGGGGGTTCGAAGTTTTTCCAGAAAGAGTTCCGCTCCACCGCCACCACCAGATTCCACGAAACAGCACCAGAAACTCCATTCTGGCACCCTGCCAGGACGGGGAATTGGAGGAGATCATCACCATCGCTTCTCCATCGACCATCCATGTTTCCCCCATCTATGAGTGAGTAATCCCCTGCTGTAGGCTATGGGGATGGTAGGGATTGGATGAGATCATTCATGTAATGGCATCGGATTGTTAGGGCATGGTGCCTAGTATCTTCTATTAGTGCTTTTTGACTTTGTTGCAACTTGTTATGCTTAATGCTTGTCACTAGGGCACGAGTGCCATGATTTCAGATCTGAACATGTTATTGATTCATTATGATAGTATTGTTTATGGTCTTACCTGCAAGTTGTTTACACACGTTGTTGTCTGGAACCAATGGCCCCGAAGTGACAGAAATTGGGATAACCGGAGGGAATGGCTTTGCTATGAGGATCACATGTGTTCATGGAGTGTTAATGCTTTGCTCCGGTGTTCTATTAAAAAGAGCACCTTAATTGCCAGTAGTTCCCTTGAGGCCCCGCTGCAAACGGGCTGGCAGGACAAAAGATGTTGTGCAAGTTCTTATTGCGAGCACGTATGACTATATATGGAACACATGCCTAGGATTATCTAGTACTTGGATGCTTTATCTTATTTATCTGCAATTTACCTATGTTCTGATTGCCATGTGAATTGTCTTGTCCATGCAACGCCCGTCCATCCATCCCTATGCCTACCGCACTCGAATCCTACTATTTACTGCTATAGTTACTACTGTCTTTACTTTACTACTGCTGTTACTTTACTATTCCTACTACAAAACTGTTGCTACTGATAAACTGCTGTGAGCAAGATTGTTTCCAAGTGCAGCTGAATTGACAACTCAGTTGTTAAGGCTTATAAATATTCTTTGGCTCCCCTTGTGTCGAATCAATAAATTGGGTTTCACTTCCCTCAAAAATACTACGATACACCCCCTATACTTGTGGGTCATCAAGACTATTTTATGGCGCCATTGCCAGGGAGCATATCTTTATTTATCAAGTTCACTTGGATTCTCTATTGTTCGCTGCTATCCATCCATCATGGGTAAGTCTCGTGATGGCAAGGTTCCTATTTTACCATCCACTACAAGAAGAGGTACGGTTCTGAACACCTATGTTGCTCTTGATTCACCATCTATTATGAGTAAGCTCGTTACACCACCACATATACATGCTACACACACTGCTACTACTGCTAAATCTGAAACTTCTGATACTTATGATGCTTCTTCTACTGTGCTTGATAAGAGTGGTTCATTAGGTCCTTTCCTAGATGCTACGATTGCTAGAACTATAGCTGGAAATACTGAAACTCCTAATGAAGACACTACAACACCTGTTAGTTCACCTGAGTCTAGTGAGAGTTATGATATTGAAGACGGTTATGTTGAGATGACCGATGAATTTATTAAAGAATGTAAAAACACCCATGATAGGAGCGCTGCTAAGAGTCTCCTTGAGAGGCGTACTATTAGACCCAAATTGTCTCATATTGCTGAGTTTGCTGCTTCTCCCATAAACATTAAAGATAAAGATTATGATTTCTCTCTTGATCTATCTTACATAGCTATTGTTGAGAAAGAACCTTTTTGTGGGACTAAGAATGAAAGCGTGGTAGCACATATGACTGAGCTTTCTACCATGAGTGGCTTGTTTTCTAATGATATTAAGATGTGTACTTACTTTGTTGCTAAGATTTTCCCCTTTTCCCTGAAAGGAGAAGCTAAAGCTTGGTTTAGTAATTTACCTCCTGGATCTATTGATAGCCCTGATTGCTTCATTAGTACTTTCCTGCAGAAATATTTTCCTCCAAGTGCTAGACATGCTATTTTGCAGGAACTTTTTGATTTTAAACAGGGAGAAAAAGAGATATTGCCTGAATCATGGGAAAGGTTTTGTGCTTTGATTCATGCACAGGCTGGAAGTCCATTGCCTAAGAATGAGCTTCTTGATATATTTTATAATGGACTAACTGAAGAATCTAGGACATACCTAGATAGTTGTGCTGATTGTGTTTTCAGGAATAGGACTTCCAAGGAAGCTGAGGAATTAATGGCTAAAATAAGCAAGAACTATGAAGATTGGACTCCTCCTGAACCAGTTATACCCGAAACAATTATACCTGAACCAGCTATACCGGCGCCTATACCATCATCTAAGAAGAGGGGAATTATTGAATTGAATGATGAAGTAATGAAGGAAGCTAAGAAATGTCTTAAGGAGAAGAGAATTAAAGCTGCAGATGTCAAGTATTTACCTCCTATAGAGGAATTATGTAAGCATATCCCCATTCATCCACTATTGAGGTACACTCTCTCCAACACTTTGATGAAGGTGATATCCCTTACTTTAAACCTCCTGATCAATGCTTAGAAGAATTCGATATTTTCATTGTTAAGCAAGATAATTTTAATAAAAGGGTGCAAAATCATCTAATGGAAAACACTAGAGCTATTGTTGAGTTAAAGGATATTGTGGAAAGAACCTCTAATGATGTTAAAATGATTGTTAAACACTTTCAAATGGTTCAAACTCAAATAGATCAACTTATTAAAGTGCAAAAAGACTTGCTAGTTAATGCTGGCAAAGAAAAACATGCTTATGAAATTAGAACCAAAAGTGGTGCTACTACCCAGGATCCTCTATATCCTGAGGGGGATCCCAAAAGAATTGAGAAGGATTCTCAACAAGTTGAAAATAGTGGTAATACTCGTAAGAAAAGGAAAAAGAAACATAAAACTATTGTAGAACCCTCTGAACCTGCTAAAGATCCTAATAGTATATCTGTATCTGATGCTAAAACTAAAAGTGGTAATGAAGAAAATGATGTTCCTGATAAAGAAAAAGTTGAAGAAGAACCTGAAAAGCACACTAAGAATACTAAATACACTAAAGAAAATTTTATTGCTAAGAAACATGGTAGTGACAGAGAGCCTTGGGTCCAAAAACCTATGCATTTCCCTGATAAGAAACACAAGTCAAAGGAAGATGAACACTGTAACAAGTTTTGTGAGTGGATGAAACCTTTATTCTTGCAAATTCCTTTGACTGATGCTATTAAATTGCCTCCTTACTCAAAGTATATGAAGGATATTGTCTCGAATAAAAGGAAGATCCCTAATGAAGAAATCTCTACTTTGCTTGCTAATTATTCCTTTAATGGTAAGGTTCCAAAGAAACTTGGAGACCCAGGGATTCCAACTATCCCTTGCTCTATTAAAATAGTTATGTTAGAACTGCTTTGTGTGATTTGGGAGCTGGAGTTAGTGTTATGACTTTCTCTCTTTACAAGAGACTTCGACTAGAAAAATTAATACCAACTGATATATCTTTGCAAATGGCTGATAAATCTACCACTATTCTTGTTGGTATATGTGAGGATGTACCTGTTCAAGTGGCTCATAATTTCTTGATATTAACTGATTTTGTTGTGCTTGAAATGCCTGAAGATGATAATATGTCCATTATTCTTGGGAGACCTTTTCTTAATACTGCAGGAGCTGTTATTAATTGTAATTAAGGAAAGGTGACTTTTAATGTTAATGATTGGAGCATACTATCTATTTCCCCAAGAAGATTGATAGGACTTATGGTTTGAATTCAATTGAACATGTTGAGGGCATTCAAGTTGGAGAAATATATTGTCCCATACCAAGAGAAAAATTTGAAACTATTATGATTGGGACCATTTCTATCAAAGTTGAGGTAACATAATCATTAGTGGAATACAAAGTTTTGTCTCATATAAAATTGTTTTGGTAACAAGAACTGATTAACCTTGTTAACAAAAGGATTTCATTGAACAAAACAATGTTTTCACCATGATTATCTCCGCTTACTTCTATTCTATCCATTTAGTTCTTACTTTCGTTTAGTTTTCTTTTCTGTTATTAGTTACTTGCATGTTAGAGTGTCTTAGAACTTCTGTAGTTCTAGCCTTGTTTTGTCTTTGCATCTTTCCAAAAAATCTTTCTATCAGAAAATCATTCATCTATACCTGAAAATTTCCCAAAAATAAAGTGTCTCGAAAAATTCTAGAAAATTCATATAAATTTTTACGTGAAAAAGGGGCAGAGGAGTGCCTGGAAGGTACCGGGGGCCCACCAGGCAGGCACACCACCTGGTGGCATGGCCAGCCCTGGGGCGCGCCTGCCTATGGTGTGGGCCACCCCTGGCCCTCCACTCTCACTTGCCACTTTCTTCTCTCTCCCGAGTAGACACCAGTTCATTGCTCGAAATCGCGTTCTTGCTGTGCTTGCCCTCGATTTTTCGATCTCCTTGATCAGGCCATCTTTGCTGCTGAAATTTGGAGCATTTGTTCTCCGGTATGTGACTCCTCTGCTTGTCCAAGTAGATTTGTGTTTAGTGGTTTATATCTTGAGTATTTTGCTGCTGTAGGTGACAGGTTATGAGAGCTTGTCATCTTGTTTGATGCTTAGAGATATAGTTTTGATGCATGCTTAGGCCTCATACAAGTCCCTATGAGTAGTGCCCTTCATTATATATTCACTTTGCAATCACTTGTTTAATAGATGTTTAAATTTCAGAATATAAGATGAATGAGCATCAACTAAACCAACATGAACTGAGGGTGCCTGAGGTTATGAAGGTTCACCGAGAGGAGGAAGTTTTTCCTTCCATCTATCCATGCTCCGAATTCATGAGAGCTGCAAGAATTTCCCAGGACTTCCATACTTTGGTTGCTAATGCAGGATTGGAGCACTTTGTGGAGGATGAACCATATCAATTTGTGAAACTAACCATGTCTGTAGTGCAGGACTTTCGATTTAGTCACTCTTTGCCTAACCCTATGGTCCAGTACAAAATTTACAATATAGCTATCGACCTCTCTCTTGATGACTTTTGTGCAGCTATTAAGGTACCTCAATGGGGATCATGTGGAAGGATTAAGGAGCGACCCGCACCACTCATGGATTTGTACGCAGAAATTTGCCAAGGGAGCAGCTTCTCGAAGGAGAGCGGAAAATCTATAACATTCACCTCCCCTCCATTCGCTACTTTGCCTACTTTATTGCCAAGTGTGTTCTTGCTAGGAAAACTGCCAATAAGTTATCTTCATATGATCTAACATTCATCTCTGGTGCTCTTAAACAAGATAGGTCTTACAACTTGGGTGCTTTGATAGCTTTCTGTCTTGCTGCTAACCGCGAGAAAGGTGGAATTTGTGGGGGCCTCATTGCTTCTCGTTTACTAGCATTGCATGGTTTAGTGCCTCATCATCTAGACCTACAGTTTCCCATAGAAAGGCTTGATCTTAATTCCATGATATAGCATAAATTTGTTTCTTCGTGGGCTAGTTTGAGTGAGTTGTCTTATGAAATAACCTTTCTCAAAGCTGGTTGGAGAAGGAGCAAGTCCGAGCGTGTTGTTCTTTTGCCTACACCTGTTTTGTTTAACCTTGATAACAGGGTAGGATGGTCCCTCACGGAGGAGGAGTTTGATATGTACTTGGGAGAGCTCTCCCAACAAGAGCAGGATACTAGAAGGGAGGTCACAAATGATTCGATCTAGCCCTCGAATGAGGGGGGTCTTCATATCAGCAGCCTACCTATGATTGGGGAGCTTCTTCTTCTTCCCACGGGCCTAACTATGATCATTCTTACAATGACCCACCTGCTTGGAAACCTTACTCGTACATGGATTGGTACCCACTTAGGCCAAAAGCCTAAGCTTAGGGGGAGGTATGCCGACATCGCACTCATCTCCATATCATTTTGCGTCGGTACTTTGTATATTCATGTTTCGTTCCTTTTTAGTTTTCATTCTTTCTTTGTTTTTGCTTTCTAAAACACAAAGAGACCAAAAATATTTCTGTTGTTTCTCTTTGGTTTGCTTCTTTCTTTTTTCCTTGGTTTGCTTTTTCCTTTTTGCTTTGTTTGAACTATTTGAAAAAAAACCCAAAAAGATTTTACTTTGCTTGTCCTTCCCTTTTTGGTTCTTGTTTTAAAAATTGGAAACACCAAAAATATTTGTTGTTCTTCTTTAGTTTTTGTGAGTTTGTTGCAGGGTTCAGCAGTCCTTAGTGGAATTTGGTTTCATATTATTATTATTATTATTCAAGCCACACAAGTGAAGGGCAATAATGAGGATTAATGACAACTTGAGGTGTGGTAAGAGGCCGGTAACAAACTCTATTTGTTTTCATTTTTGTACATATACTCATCATTGTGGGCATGCTTAGCCTGTTCGTGTAGGGTGTATGTTATTTATGGATGCTTAGTAGTTCTTGCTTTCTTATGATTAGTTCTAGCTTGCTAATAGTTTGTAACATGTCATATGAATGTTTGCTTGCATTACTCTATTCATAACTTGGTATGACACCGTGGTATCCTCCTCTGAATGTTTCATTTGAATTGACTTGGCACATGCTCACGCATGCATATGACTGAAATAATCAGTTGAGCCTCGATGAATTATTTTGCCTTGAGGGTCTTGAATCACTTTCATGCCATGATTAGTCCTGTTTTGTTCCAATCATGATTATGACAGTTATTGCTCCCTCGTTTGTCGCTCCCTCTCTAATTGCTAGCCTTCACTTACACTGATTATGCTCTACTCGTGTTTCCAATTTCCTAAAACCAAAGATTGCCAAAAGTGTCCACCATACCTACCTATTAGCATCATTTGCTATTCTGTGCATATTCAATATGCCTTGTTTTCTTCTGAATAAAATGTTTGCTTGTTATGAGAAAGTTAGTTAGTAAAGCTCTCACGAACTTGATGGCACACTTTATTTTCTTGCACTTAATAAACCTGAACCATTGTGTCCTTCTTTGTTGCGTATATGCTTGCGCTTTATAAGTTGAAGTTAGCAGAACCATGTATCATGAGGAACGCTTTCAACATTGCACTGGTACTTAGTACCTCGTTGATATCATGTTCTTTTGCCTATGGATCCCGGCGGTGTGAAATAAAAGTGGAACTTGTAAGATCATGGAGTTTGTATGTGTGTTAGAGAAACACCTGGGCCGTTAGCCTAAGCCATGCCTAATCATGGTGGAAACTTGTAGCATAACCATAATGAGCATTATATGAAGCATCCTCAATAAAAATCTATGCACATAGTAAATAAAAAGATCGCTAAGATGCTCATTGTCTGCTTCCCTTGTCATTTTGATTATGGGATAGCTCCTGTATCATGTGCAAGGGGTACCCCGTTGGCGGTTCTCTATGATACGTATATACTTACAATGACAAGAGCTTACTTGTGACTGAAGTTGAGTAGCATGAGGATCGGTCTTCGTAAGTAAGGGGCATGAGACTTTGGTTTATAACTTGCCAAGCATATCCTCTTAGTTGTGTCACTTTAACCTTAACCACTTAAAGATGCTTATGATAGGAGCAATGAGAGCTCAAAAATAACGAGTACCATACTTTCAGCATTTGGAAGCCTTTCAAACTTTTCAAAACCTTTTCGTTTTCCTTGTTGAGTCTCCACATATTCTATGAGTACCTTCTTGAGAGCATAGTTGTTATTCTTAGTGTAATGTGCTTGTCTCAAAACTTGATTATTTGTGTTATGACTTTGATGCTTGTATCTTTGATATCTTTACTTCTAGTCTTCACTTGAACTTCAGAGGTGCCTTGGCATTCACAATAAAAAGGAAAGCGAGATACCACTCTATCATACCTTGTTATGAGCATTGTAATGTTGCTTATGTTTATGTTTCATGCTACTTATTATTTTTTGAGTTGGAATCTCTTCATAGCTCACATTGCCTATTACGTAAACTTAGTTGCATACTCCTTATTATGAGTTGTCTAAGTAGTTGATCACATGCTGAGAATATATACATCATATGAAGCAAATGTGTTCGTGAAAGTTCTTTTATCGCACTCGGTTTTCAACTGAATTGCTTGAGGACAAGCAATAAGCTAAGCTTGGGGGGAGTTGATACGTCCAAAACGTATCTACTTTCCCGAACACTTTTGCTATTGTTTCTCCTCTAAACTTGTGCGATTTGGATGCAACTAACACGGACTGACGTTGTTTTCAGCAGAATTGCCTTGGTGTTTAGTTTTTGTCCAGAAAATCAACTATCAGGAAAAATCCCGGAAAATATGCCAAAAATCCTATTTCATCAAAAGACTCCCGGAGTCAGAATACGAGACGGAGGGGGCTGGGCCCAGGCCACACCACCTGGCCGCGCGAGCTAGGCCTGGCCGCGCCAGGGGTGGTCTGGCCGCCCCAGACACCCCCTCGGTCTCCCTCTTCGCCTATAAGATGCCTTCTGACCTAAAAACTCATGGGGGGTCGATGTTTTTCCAGAAAGAGTTCTGCTCCGCCGCCACCACCAGATTCCATGAAACAGCACCAGAAACTCCGTTCTGGCACCCTGCCGAGACGGGGAATTGGAGGAGATCATCGCCATCATCATCACCATCGCTTCTCCATCGACCATCCATGTTTCCCCCATCTATGGGTGAGTAATCCCCCACTGTAGGTTATGGGGATGGTAGGGATTGGATGAGATCGTTCATGTAATGGCATCGGATTGTTAGGACATGGTGCCTACTATCTTCTATTAGTGCTTTTTGACTTTGTTGCGACTTGTTATGCTTAATGCTTGTCACTAGGGCCCGAGTGCCATGATTTTAGATCTGAACATGTTATTGATTCATTATGATAGTATTGTTTATGGTCTTACCTGCAAGTTGTTTACACACGTTGTTGTCCGGAACCAATGGCCCCAAAGTGACAGAAATTGGGATAACCGGAGGGAATGGCTTTGATGTGAGGATCACATGTGTTCACGGAGTGTTAATGCTTTGCTCTGGTGTTCTATTAAAAGGAGCACCTTAATTGCCAGTAGTTCCCTTGAGGCCCCGCTGCAAAGCGGGCGGGGACAAAAGATGTTGTGCAAGTTCTCATTGCGAGCACGTATGACTATATATAGAACACATTCCTAGGATTATCTAGTACTTGGATGCTTTATCTTATTTATCTACAATTGCCCTATGTTCTGATTGCCATGTGAATTGTCTTGTCCATGCAACGCCCGTCCATCCATCCCTATGCCTACCGCACTCAAATCCTACTGTTTACTACTATAGTTACTACTGTCTTTACTTTACTACTGCTGTTACTTTACTATTCCTACTACAAAACTGTTGCTACTGATAAACTGCTATGAGCAAGATTGTTTCCAGGTGTAGCTGAATTGACAACTCAGTTGTTAAGGCTTATAAATATTCTTTGGATCCCCTAGTGTCGAATCAATAAATTGGGTTTCACTTCCCTCGAAAATACTGCGATACACCCCATATACTTGTGGGTCATCACTCAACGCAACAGTTCCGGCTGTCCCTCAGTTCCTGGACTGGTCGGAAGTGGCAATCACCTTTGACCGTGCTGATCATCCGCCTAAGTTGCACAGGCGAGGAAAGTACGCCTTAGTCGTCAATCCACTTATTGACGGCTATGGTTTCTCCAAGACTCTCATGGATGGCGGCAGTAGCATCAACATTTTGTATGTCAAAATGCTACGCCGGATGAAGATCTCAGAGACCCGGCTGAACTACAGCTCTGTGATCTTTCACGGAGTTGTCCCAGGAAGACAAGCAAATTCCCTGGGAGAAATCACTTTGGATGTTACCTTTGGAACTCCAAAGAACTACCAGACAAAAGCACTTTCCTTCAAAGTGGTACTGTTCAAGAGGGCGTACCACGCTATATTCGGACGTCTGGCTTACTGGGATTTTATGGCTCGTCCGTGTTACATTTACAATATGATGAAAATTCTAGGTCCCAACAGCGTGATCACCATCAGGGGAGACCCGAAGAAAGCGCGAGAGTGCGAGGATGGAAATGCCGCCTTTGCTGAAGCCGTGCTGCACGCCTAGGAGTACCAGGAGATCAAGAAGGCCATAGATCCATCCGAGATGCCCGCAATGAAGAAGGAGGTGACAAAGCCGAATCCGAAGTTCAAGGCATCAGAAGAGACGAAGAAGACGTTGTTGAAGGATGATGACCCCTCCAAGGTGACCTAGATAGGCGTAGGCCTAGATAGTGCATAGGAAAGCGCGCTCGTCAAGTTCCTCCAAGCAAATCAAGATATCTTCGCATGGCAGCCATCTGACATGACCGGAGTACCTAGGGAACTTGCCGAGCACTCTTTAAATGTACACCCGAACATTAAACCCGTCAAACAATCCCTATGACGTTTTGGCAACGAAAAGCGTAAGGCAGTAGCTAAGGAACGAGCACGGCTTGAATTAGCCGGATTCATAGAAGAGGTCATCAACACTAAGTGGTCGGCCAATCCTGTAATGGTCCCTAAAAAGGACACCACTGATTTAAGGATGTGTGTTGATTATACTGCCTTGAACAAGGCTTGTCCCAAAGATCCGTTTGCTCTACCTAGGATTGATCAAGTTATTGATTCTACGGCAGGCTCGGAACTCCTATGTTTTCTCAACGCATATTCCGGTTATCACCAAATCCGTATGAAGGAATCTGACAAAGTCAAAACTTCATTCATAACTCCCTTTGGAACCTTCTGTTTTGTTACAATGCCCTTTGGGCTGAAGAACGCAGGAGCTACGTACCAACGCACAATGCAGCGTTGCCTCCACGATCAAATCGGACACAATGTACATGCATATGTGGATGATATTGCAGTGATGTCCAAAAAGAAGGAAACCCTGATTTCCGACTTAGAGCAAACATTTGCCAATCTATGAAAATACAACATAATGCTTAACCCGAAGAAATGCTTCTTTGGAATTCCAGCCAGAAAATTGTTAGGTTTTATCGTGTCTCAAATAGGCATATAGGTAAACCGAGACAAGATCAACGCTATACTCAATATTTCCAGGCCTACTCACCTGAAGGACGTACAAAGACTAACTGGTTGCATTGCTGTAGTCAGTCCGTTTGTAAGACGGCTCGGTGAAAGAGACGCACCACTATACAAGCTCTTGAAAAAGACAAAGAAATTCGTTTGGACCGACGAAGCTGAAACTGCACTACAAGACCTGAAAGCAGTACTCTCATCTGCTCCCATCCTCGCAGCACCGGAGTCACAGGAACCGATGTTGCTCTATCTCGCTGCAACAAATAAGGTCGTTAGTATCGTCATGGTGGTGGAGAGACCAGAGGAAAATCAGGAACACCTGGTGCAACGTCCAACTTATTATCTCAGCGAGGTCTTAACTGAATCAAAACAGTGATATCCGCACTATCAAAAGCTGGCTTACGGTGTGTTCTTAGCATCTCATAAGTTGTGGCATTATTTTCAGGAACATCCAATTATCGTGGTGAGCACAGCTTCTATGAGAGATATAATCAACAATAGTGACGCCACAGGACGTGTCGCCAAATGGGGCATAGAGCTCTCAGCTTTTGACATTGAGTATAAACCTCGTACAGCAATCAAATCCCAAATCCTCGCTGACTTTGTTGCTAATTGGACAGAGACAATGGAGAATATGACCTTGCTAGAGTCGGAATACTGGACCTTGCATTTTGACGGGTCTAAAGCACTCGGGGGCTCGGGGGCTGGCGTGGTGCTCAAGTCACCCCAAGGAGATAAACTTTTCTACGTATTGCAGATACACTTCACAGCGACAAACAACATTGCCGAATATGAAGCACTACTGCATGGAATCCGGATTGCTAAGGACATCGGCATCTGACGTTTAATGTGTTATGGAGATTCGGATCTTGTTGCACAACAAGTTTTGGATATCTGTAAGGCAAACAAGCACATGGCGGCATATAGAGCTGTCGTGGATGAACTATCTAAATCGTTTGAAGGGTTTGAAGTTCAACACATCCCTCGAACAGAAAATGAGGAAGCAGATGCACTATCTCGAATAGGCTCTGCCCGGAAAAAGGTCCTGGATGGCGCTTTTTTGGAGCATCTCAAAGTTCCCTCTATAAAAGGAGTAGACGAGAAATAATCCGACTCACCTTTAGTAGCAGTTCTGGACTCAACCCTACCTTGATTTCTTGGTAGAAGGAAAATTACCCGAAGACGAGGTTCTGAGCCGGCAGATCGTCCGACGAGCAAAAGCTTATACTATAATTAGTGGTGAGCTCTATAAGCGGAGTGCATCTGGGGTCTTTCAGCATTGTGTATCTCCAGAAGAAGGAGTGGAAATCTTACGAGAGATCCACGAAGGCGAGTGTGGACACCACGCTGCAGCCAAATCTTTAGTGGCAAAAGCTTTTCGACACGGTTTTTTCTGGCTTACAGCCAAGGCAGATGTCGAATGGCTAGTCAAGACGTGCAAGGGCTACCAAAAGTACGCCAAACAAGCTCATGTTCCGGCTGATCAGCTGCGAACAATACCTATAACATGGCCTTTTGTGGTCTAGGGGCTTGACATGGTAGGACCGTTTAAACAGGCTCCAAGTGGATTTACACACCTCTTAGTAATGGTGGATAAGTTCACCAAATAGATTGAGGCTAAACCCGTCACTAGTTATGATGGAGCAATAGCCAGAAGATTTGTTGAGGATGTTATAATCCGATACGGTTATCCGCATAGCATTATCATGGACAACGGGAGTAACTTTTCTATGGGAGAGCTTGTCGAATTCTGTAATGAACAAAATATTCGGCTTGACATTGCATCAGTCTCACATCCACAAGCTAATGGACAAGTCGAAAGAGCAAATGGATTAATCCTACAAGGTCTAAAACCAAGACTTGATGCACCACTACGACGTGATGCGGGTGCTTGGGCAGAGGAGTTACCTTCTGTAATATGGAGTTTATGAACAACTCCAAACAGGTCAACCGGATACACACCTTTCTTCTTGGTCTATGGCACAGAAGCAGTTCTTCCTAGTGATTTGATTCACACTTCTCCTAGAGTGGCCACATATATTGAAGAGGATGCCGAAATTTCTCAACAAAATGATCTCGACTTAGTCGAAGAAGTCCACGTCATTGCTGAGATGAGATCAGCAGCCTATCAGCAAAAGTTACGCAAGTATCATAGCCAGAGAGTCAGAAACCGATCTTTTAATAAGGGCGATTTGGTTCTCCGGCTTGTGTAGCAAAGAAAGCACAAACTTTCCCCAATATGGGAAGGGCCATTTTTAGTTAGTCGAGTATTGCACAATGGTTCATACTACCTAACTGATATGCGGCCAGTCAAAGAAAGACCTGCTACTAAGAAGAGAAAGAGAGCTGGAGGCAGTAAAAATCCGGATGAGTTAGACAGACCATGGAATATTGCTCAGCTGCGTCCCTTTTATTCTTAGTTTCTTTTTCTTTGTAATCATATATGTGTACATGTTCAATAAGAAACAAAGTCTTGGTCCCCTCAAAATCTTTCTGAGAAGTTTTTACCATCTTATTTCCGAATGATCATGTCACAGTCGAAAATCCCAGAATACTTGAAAGAAATTTATGCTCATGTTTGTTCTGGTTTAGATTTCTGATTCTGAAATTGATACCTTTGGGTATAAATCTAAATTTTCTAGTCTATACTTTGGTTATTTGTCTGATTGCTGGATGCGGGCATTTTCCGAGTAGTCAATTGTTGGTACTAGAAGTTGGCTTTGTTTCCGAGTTTAAACTGGTTTAGCAATTGAGATCCATTTCTCGGCAAAGTTTTCGAGCTAAAAGTTGGCCGGCTCACGAAAGGGACGAGGCGGAAAGCCAGATAAACGATAAGTGCAGACAAAAAATACAAGTGCTTATGCAAACTTTTTAGGCACATAATATCAAAGCCAAAAGTGCTGAATAGATAAATTAAAGCTTAGCACTAGCAAAAGTATCATACTACTTATTTACAGACCCAAATTGTTTTTAGAACAACATAATGTCCTTCTGATACTTTATGATGCAGGGGAAGAGGTAGGAGTCGCCGGCTCGCTAGATACATCTTCCTCGGCTTGATAATGTTCTGAGATGTTCAAATCCGATATGGTTTGATCATCGTCAGAAACTTCAGCTGTTTCTTCGGAAGGCGGAGGTGGCGTGTCCACGCGGGTGAAGAAGGGAGTGTCGTAGATGGTCAAATCAGCTACGTGGCACCCATATCTGGCGCAAGAGTCCATTATGGCCTTGATGTCTTGCTCATATCCGTCTTCGTCCACCTTGCAGTACCCTCTGGTTACTTGCCAGATCTCCATGTTTCCATGGTGGCTCATAACCATTGTGAGAGCGTTTTACGCCGCGGTTCGCGCGTAAGACATGTTCCAGTCCTGAACAAGCTCTCGCATCTCAAAACTGGACATGCTATGCATATCCAGAACCTTGAGAACTTCGCCAATATCTTTGGGGGATTGGCGGAAGTCATGAAGCAAATCACCGACTTGGGTAAGCCAGTGGGTGCAAGGTTCAGCAGAGGCTGAGTCCATCAAGTTCAGAGGACCTGCGCATAAAATTCAAAGGGCAAGTCAAAAACCCGGACTCTAAAAAGAGTTGGAAGATGCAGATAAGTCAGAAAAAGGGAAACCGTACCAAAGATGACATCGTCGACTTTGGCCTTCTCTTCACGAAGACTCTGGAGTTCAGCCCGGAGCACCTCGGAAATGTCCTTTTCTCTGAATAGATCATTGCTGAGATCCGAGAATTTCTTATCTTGGAGCGCAATCTTGTGATCATGCTCATCGATGGCCATGGGGGCGGATTCGAGAATTTGAGCAATGCTCTTCTCATGATCTGCCTTAAGCTTATCCAGCTCTTGGCGAAGTTCTTTATTTTCCACCACCAAGGTCTTAAGATTCTTGGCCTCTTCAATCATAGCGCAGGACTATTTTACCAGTGCTGTAAGTCAAAAGAACAACAGTTCAACAAAAGTTCGACTATGAAATAAAAGACAAGGTTTGAGTTTCGAAATGTTCAGCTTCGGCCTCATCCTTGGAAACCTTCAGTTGTGCATTTTCAAGCCGGAGAGCTCTGATCTCTTTCCGCTTGTTGCAAACATTCCTCAACAAATACTGGTTATAGGAATATACTTTCTATAAGTCAGAATACGCAGAGTCAGAAGTCTACTAAAGACTCGGGCTAATATTTTTACTAATATCAGCACGAGCCTTGGGGGCTACACTAGTTCATTCTTTGGCGTCCTAAGGAAGCATAAAACCGGATTTGATTTTCTAGTTTCATGCTTGGGGGCTAGAGGATATGATATGAAATAAGGAAAAATGGGAGTTAAAATTCCGACTTACATATTGTTCACGAATGAGTTTGTCTAAACTCGTATTCACCTCGGTGGCAACCTTTTCAGTGAAAGTCAGAGGGATCATCGGTGCAGTAGGAAGCTCACCGGACCTCAACTTCTCATCGCGAAGACGAACTTGTTCAAGAAGATCAGAGTGTTTGATATCCTCTACTTCTTGTGCTTCTTCTTCGGCAGAGAGAGTCTGCTTCTCCAAGCATTCCTGGGCCAGCCGTTGAATCTCCTCCATAGACTTCCGAGATAAGCCAAGTTTGGAAAGTCCCGGATTGTCCAGGAGATTCTCGGCAAAGGTCTTTGCCGAGGGATCATTACCCGAAGAGGGTTCACCCTTATCAACACCTGAGTCACTCATGGTGACATCAGTTTGCGATTCAAGGATCGCTGGCTCTGATGGTTGAGCCGGATCTTCTACAACAGTCGGAGATGGTATAATCTCCAACGCTGCAGAAGGCTGAGGGGCAGGAGTCGGAGGAGTCACGGTAGGAGAAGCTAGTTTGAGCTTCGACTAGCGCAGGGGTTTCGAGGCAGTGTCCTTCCCCTTGCCCTTGATGAGTTGTTTAGCTCTGAGAAGATAATAGAACAAAGAACATTACATCTCAGAAGGAATTACAAGCAAAGTACAAAGACCTTGTGAGGAAATATTACCTCTTCACAACAGGCACTTCTTTGGTGCCGATGGCCAATGTCGGAGCCTTGCGTTTCCGAGGAATGACATCCGGCATTGGGACCAATTCACCCTCGTCCTGAGAAAACTCGGGAGGATATCCCTCGATAGGAGCGAACTCTGACTCGGGGAGGTCTGAAAGCTGAAAAGGAAAAGTATCTCAGTATTGCAAAGATAACATAAAGATGAGCACATAAAAAGAGTTAATGCTGAAGTTTACTGGCACAATAGGATTTTCCGCTGTATGCATGTCTAGGGATAGCTCTGGAATTTTCCTCTCAATCCGCTCCCTTATCAGCCATTTGACTTGGCATACATAATCTTTCGGCTTTAAGGTCTTGGAGCTGATGCGGAGGGAATCCTTCTTCGATGACGTGATGGAATGCATCAGTCGATCTCCATGATGTTGAAGGGGTTGGATCCGGCGTGCCACCCAGCATTGAACCAAGTCGGACCCTTTCAGACCTTTGTGCTTCATCAGATATTTGATCCGCCTCTTGGCGAGAAGCAGATTGTCACTGAGAGCCGGAGCGACCTCGTCCCAGGATTCTTGGGGCGTGACGGCTCCATCGATGAAAGCCGACAAAGCATGATCTTTGCCGGGAGCGTAGATATCCTTGTGATAGAAAAAAGTGGACGGACATTGTTTGACCGACTCACTTGCCATGATCCGGGGATAAACGCGCTCTCGCCTAACCGAAAAACTAATGGTACCGGTCATATAAGGATTACCGGCAGTTATGGAATTTCTCCGGACATGAAAGTAGTACCAGAAGAGAGTAAGGCTCGGCCTAATGCCGAGATACCCCTCGCACAAAGAGACATACGCACTCATCTCTAATATGGAGTTCGGGGGGCGATGGTGGAGATGAACTCCGTAATGATCTATAACCTCGGAAAAGAAATCTGAGGGAGGAAAACTCAGACCTCTGTCAAGGGGAGTGCCGAAGTGCACTCGCTCGTCGTCGTGGGGGTTGGGGACGGTTTCGCCGAGCCGCTCCGCCAGTCACCAGCATGGAGGAGCCCTTCGTCTTCAACGACGCAGAGTTTGGGATCATCGAGGACGCATGGGATCCAAACTGCACGGTGGCTCTCCTTCTCTGTCGCCGCCACCGTCGCCGCCACCGCTGCCGTCGCTGCCAAGCCAGAGGATGATGAGGAAGCCATTCTTTCCGGTGCGCCGGCGACCTTAGATGGGCGGCGCTGGAGGTGTTTTTGCTGAAGGCAGTGGAGTGCTAGGTTCGTGGGAGGCGCAGAGGAGAAGGAAACGGCGCTGAGAACTGGTGAAGAAGATGGGGGAAGGAATCCACACCACTTATATCCACCGGGCACGTCAAGATTCGTGTGAACGTTACCGTAAACATGCCACGCGTCGTGGAAGGGACTAGGAAACCCCCGCGCGATGATTACGCCGCCTCGATCTCCACGCACGCATTGAAATGGCGCCTCGGTTCCGCGAAAGGCGGACCCACCAATGGTCGTGCTGACAGGAAATGTCTGTCAGTGACGTGACTTGACCATGACTGTTTTCAGATTACATCAGAGACCAAGTTCCGGCTTAGTTTGAATTTTGAGCTCGAAACACGAATAAACGTACTCATAGGTCCGACTTATTTTTTAAGACCCGGATCATATCTTTTGTTTTGAAGTTTCAGGAACCCTTCAAGATTCTGCAAGCCGAAGATCAAGCTAGATGATGATGAATCCGACTTTGGATCAAGGAGGCTTCCGGGGGCTTCTGTTGGGGATATACTTTTGGATATCCTCACAGTTCCTTACTGACCAGGGTGGCCCACTTTGGGGTAGAGCTTTGCTTCACGGGCGGCCCAGTCAGGGAGATGAAACGGAGTCCTGTCCGGCTACGGGAAGGCCCAGAAGACTTACCGACATAGGCCCATAGTGTTACTTGTAGTTCAAGATGCACTATGTAACCAACTCTTAATCATAGACGGATAGATCTCTCCTATAAACCCTAGGCCGGATGTCTATATAAGCCGCCCTAGGGAGAGCCTTTAGGGCACCCTCACAATAGTCTACAATCTCAACTCGCACAGGCGAAACCCTTGTAACCCATATTCCGGCTCTGCCGTATTACTGGATTGCTAGCAGGAGTAGGATACGTCCAAAGCCGGCGGATTCGAACCTAGGTAAATTTGTATGCTCACCGTCCCGGAACACCGTACGTCTCACAACCCTCTCTTCCACACGCCTTGAGCACCCCCTCATGGCGTACTTGTCATCAATCCGACGACAGGGGGTCCTTCGCCGCGGGAGAGGCGACTGGTGATGGGAAATGGGATGACTCGCCGATAGGACTGGCCCACCCTTGTTTTCGCTCCATCCGACATTCCTAGGCAGTTCCCGGTGCCACGGGATCGGACTAGGAACGTCGGATGTATTTTGGGCCAAATCCGGACGAAACCGGCGTCCTGGAAACGCGACTGGGCAAAAATTCGCCGTCCGGATAAAAAAAGACCCTGGAAACGCCTTCCTAGGAACACGAGTGGAGATGCTCTAAGGCATTGGGTAGGAGCCTTATGTGGAGAATCTATCTGGGACCTCTTCTTCCAATCTTACCTTCGGCGTGGCCCCATCTCATGTGTCTCTTCTCCATGGGGGGTGGCATAAACAACCAAGCTAGCGCGGCAGCACCAGCAACAGAGGATTTTGTCCTCAGCTCGCTACTCAATTGGATCGCCACTTTCAGTGATCTGTTTGTCTTTCCTACTTGGCAAAATTAGACCATGGATTCACGAGTCAGAAACTATGTCCAATATATAAATGGGATAATTGGTTTTATGCCACTCCCCAATTCATAGGTTGCACATATGCCATTACAAAAACACGACTTGTGAATATGCCACTCTAACTTTTCAATACCTCCTCATATACCATTTTCTTCAATACAACAATGTATACTGGCTATGTACCAATGTTTGTACCGTATAAGAATAGTTTTTGTACATAAAAATATCAGTTTATCGATGTAAATCTGCCCAGAAATGGCTCAAATTAGAACAGTACACTCCTTTTAGTGTTTTTGATTTTCTATAATTTTTTCAGATTTTTCTGAGAAGTTCAATTTTTGCCAAAATTTGAAAAAAAAAATTGGCGTCCCAAACACCCATAAGGGCCACCGAAATCTGAATACAGGGTTATTATGGTCAATACTAAAGTATACACTAAAATACACCTATTTATTGAATCGTTTTCCTCTTGTATTGAAGAAAATGGCATATGAGGAGATATTGGAAAGTTAGCGTGGCATATTCACAAGTTGTGTTTTTGTAATAGCATACGTGCAACTTGTGAATTGGAGAGTGGCATAAAACCAATTAATCCTATATAAATTCCCATCATGCTACTTATTCGTTCATCTATCTTGGCAGAAATTAGATCTACAAGCTAGCACCAGTGTATCATGTGATTGCAATATAGCTAGGAGAGATTTGTTTTTGCTGATCATCGGTTCTTCTACCGAAGTCAACACCCAGATTCTGTTCTACTAATCTATCTGTTTATGTCTTGCATCAGATTGGACTTTGGAGTTTGGACCTCTGATAAGATATCCTGCCAATCAACTATTGCTATTTTCCACTACCAAATAGCGAGGCAAGTGTATTTTCTTATACATCACATGGACGGCAGATTAGAAGCATGTTAAACTTACTACGAGACATTTAGTATATATGAAGACTCCAGTTATGGTACCATTATTTTCATACCAAACGTCTAATAAATTTCTTGAAGAAGCTATATTAAATTTTCAGTTGCATGTTTGAACTAGGTAAATTCTATTAGACGTATTTCTGAAAATCGTTCATTATCACCCTGTCCACTGTCGCTTCATCATGTACAAAGCAAAATTTTGTTCTTCAAGTCATTATTGGCACTTGGCACACACTCATTTTCCTCCTTTATGTCTATTTCTTATATTTCTTCAATCAAGCATTTGAAATGCTCGATAAGGATTTTTATGTTTATTTGATTCTAGCAAATATTTTTTTACTTTTATTTAATATTTATGCTACAGAGATCTGTAGTGCCTTGATGGTTACTAAACTTTGTTCTATCTATATAATGGAAGTCAATTGTCAGTGGTGATTTTTGCACGTGATATTGACCATGAGAGAAATACTAAGGTGCACGAGAAGCTGTTAATACTTTATCCTATATGTTTTGCTGGAGCCATAATGCATGTGCCACATGGATTTAGTTTAAACAAGGACAATTACAGGAGTAGCTAGCTTTTCTGCTGGTTTTTGTGCAATGAGTTTGAGATGGCCAAGTGAGTTGTCTGTTCATCTTGGTGCAAAGAAGAGTGTGGATGCATCTCTTAGTTAAATTGCAGGCACTGATGGGAACACGATGCAGAAATGAGAAGTAGGAGAAACTGGATCGGCTGCCCACGAAAGCTACATGTTCGGATGTGCCCACTCTGAACATAACTGCCGCTTTCTATTGCCATGTACTTGCCGAGTTCAGATTGTAGCAAAAAAAAGATGCCAAACAAAATTGAAGATACAATATTTACCACTTGAGCTCAAATTGAACTACTTCCTCCGATCCAAATTAGTTGACTTCATTTTGTCTGCCACATGGATTTAGTTTAAACAAGGACAATTACAGGAGTAGCTAGCTTTTCTACTGGTTTTTGTGCAATGAGTTTGAGATGGCCAAGTGAGTTGTCTGTTCGTCTTGGTGCAAAGAAGAGTGTGGATGCATCTCTTGGTTAAATTGCAGGCACTGATGGGAACAAGATGCAGAAAGGAGTAGGAGAAACTGGATTGGCTGCCCACGAAAGAGGTCACGGGCTTAAGACTAATGTGGCCAAAAGCTTTGTTTCCCCCATAAGATGTGTCGACATTGATCTCCCAGCCGTGCTCGCGGACTTTCCAACCATGATAGCCCAGTTCCCCATCAAGTATTTGGGTTTGCCACTTTCTCTTGGTCGTATTCATCGGGTTGACCTGCAGCCTTACATCGACAAGGCGGTGTCTTGTCTGAACCCCTGGAAGGCCAGGTTCCTCAATACTGCTGGATGTGTCGCTCTAGTGAAGTTAGTCATGTTGGCTATGCCCATTCACCTTCTCACAGCTATAAAGGCGGATAAGACCACCCTAAAGGCTTTTGACAAGATTCGGCGTGGTATGTTGTGGGCTTGCAAAACCTCCATTACTGGTGGGAAATGCAAAGTTTGTTGGGCTAAGGTTTGTCGTCCTAAAAAGCTTGGGGGTCTCAGAATCTTGGATCTGGAAAAGTTCGGGCGTGCTTTGCGTCTCAGATGGCTTTGGCAGGAGTGGGTGGCACCGGAGAAGCTTTGGGTTGGTGTCGAAACCCCCAATGACGACACCAATAGAAGACTGTTCAATGCGGCTACCAAGGTCACCATCGGTGATGGCCACAAGGCCTCTTTCTGGTCCTCTTCTTGGCTAAAGGGGGTTACCCCAAATGTGGTCGCCCCTAAGATCTTTGAGGCTTCGAGGAGAAAGAACAGATGTGTTCATGATGCTCTTGTGGACAACAACTGGATTGCTGACATCTCGGTCAGTACTTTCACCGTCGAGCATATCTCCCAGTTCATCACCTTAGCTGGGCTCCTTCAGGGCGTCACCCCAACTCCCGGGACCACAGACACGATATCTTGGACCCTTACTCCCAACGGCGTGTACACTGTTGGGTCGGCTTACAGAGCGCAGTTTTTTTGCATGGCTGGCTGTTCAAAATAGACTTTGGACTTCTGATCGCCTCGAAAAGCGGGGATTGCCTCATCAACCCTCCTGTCCACTTTGCAGGTGCCAGGCTGAAACGGCAAGGCACATTCTTTTCGAGTGCTGATACTCCAGGAGGATCTGGCGACAAGCGGCCACTTGGCTTTCATGCCCTTCTTTGATTCAACAGTTGGGTTTGGGTCGTCAGACGGTTTTGCAAGATGCACGCAATCGCAAACTGTGCCAATCACGCATCCCCAGGGGCTCAAATCTGCCATCACTCTAATTACATGGAAGCTCTGGAAGGAGAGGAATGCGAGGATGTTCAACAACAAAGCCACAATGCCATTCGTTCTCATGCAAAAAATCAAGGATGAGAGCAAAAACTGGATTTTGGCAGGTGCGAAGCATCTTGCGGAGGTTACTAGCTAGTTTCAGTGTTGTTTTTGTACCTTTTTTTTCTTTTTGTTGATGGCTTAGGTCAAAACTTGTTTGCTTCTCCTATATCAATATAAAGGCAAAGCTTTTGCCTCGTTTCAAAAAACAAATTGTCTAAATTCGGACCTATCTAACACTAAAACAAGTCTAGATACATTCAAATCTAGACAAATCTAAGTCAACTAATTTGGGCCAGAGGGAGTAGAAAAAAATATGAGAAATAAAGCTAAAGTGACCGTGTTGATGGCTGCGAATACAAATGTTGTGGTTTTATGAGATGATCCTTTCATTATAATTTGTACCCTTCTTGGGAAAAAGATGGGAGATTTTCATTTGTTTATTTGTTTTGTGGAAAGTAAAGAGACTACCTCCGTTTCTACATGTATAATGTGTTCGGCATCCTATTTTAGCCTCGGAAAACATCTTATATTTAGGAACTTCACGCAGTAGATATCTTGGTCAAAATTTGTATGGCCATGCAAAATGCACAAGCAATTTTACTACTGTGATATGCTTACTTTGTTATTATATGTGTTTTTTGGACGATTATACCTGAGAAATTAAGTTTTTTTACTTGAGTGTTTATATGTTTGTGCGTTTACATATTTCCTACCATACAAGCGGGCGTGAGTAAGATTTATTGCACTTCTTTTATCTATCGACCTCGCCCCCAACCCCATGTCGACACTGGTTGAATCTGATGGGGATTCATGAGGGAGGCCTTGACATAGCCCTTGTTGGAGCGGATAATTAAGCATCTTATGGACTTGGATTTTTTATCCCGTTGCAACGCACGAACACGTTTCCTAGTGTAAAAAAATGCACTCGGGTGATATTTTGGCCTGCAAAAAAGATATGCAGTACAGCTGTGTCTCTTCCTTAGTGGCGCTGGAGATTAAAATCTGCCTATGATGCAATCCTTGCTATGATCATGAACACTAAAAATCCTATGATGATTTTTTGGGTGCGGATAGTGGATCCTGCTGCCGTCAGCCGTGTTTCGTACTGCTGTTGTGCCACTTTGCTCTTACGTGCATCGGTTGCCAGTTCCTCCTCTGACTTCACTAGCTCAGCGTCTGATGCCGTGATTACCTCTTCCTAATCTTTTACTAGCTCTTCGGGGCGCCTTGTGCGCTGCGACGCCAATGTGTTGGCGTACTGCTTCAGGAGATCCTCCAAGATCCAAAGGAAACAGCCCTGCACAAGTTTTCGGATCAGCACATTGCGATATGTTAGTTCTTCCTACTTGATGATTTAAGCAGCCCAATGTCAGCAGTAGGTTAAGAGAGCACGAGCGGTTTACCTAGATTCTGGTGAAGCAGTTGCATCTGATCACCTGCCTTGCCGGGTTCCCGCACCTGAGGAATGTCCTGTTGCGATTGCTCACCGTGTTTGCTACGAATGATGCTGCTGGCCTGAGGCAGGCGCACAACATCACCGGATTAGCCTCGCCTGTGACAGGACGGTCTTCATGATCGGCGCTGAGGCAGTGCCCGGTGCTCACAATGACATCGCGGCTAGCTGAGGAAGATGGTAAAGGTGCGTTTGCCAACCCCTTCTCCTTCAAGCAGCTATGATAGCTATGGCAACTATGGCTACTGGATAGCTCCATTGGATCTGTCGGTGGAGAGGAAACGACCTGGACGAGAGCTACTTATGAACAGCTACTCTGTTGCCGGAACCACACACATTGTACACAGTTTCGGCCCTTTTGTCCAAAGCCCGTTGCAGATTCGGCCATCTTTGATTTTTCGGCTAGAGGTGGGCTGGGTGGGCTCGTTTTGGAAACGACAAATATTCTGGAACATAACGTACTTACGTATGGCGTGGTACGGTGCATGCAGCTTAATCGCGATTAGATGTGCTGCATGGACTGCTCTAGCCTGCCATGTGTCATGTGCGTGGTCCATGTGTGTAACACCCCAAAACTTTAAATCAAGTTTATCAAATTCTAATCACCCAACCTAGGGTAAACAAAAAAAAATATTAAGAAAATAAATATGAAGGCATGTTAGTTTTGCATTAATGTGTGATTGATTGAAAATACCCTGCTTGATTGTTCTAAATGATGTAAAATGGTTTAAAGGTGAATACTACATCATCTAGACCAATTACAAACAAAATCAAAAGAAAAAAGAAATCAAATATGAATAAATAACGCAAATGGTCATTTTGACAAAAGTTAACCACTAGGCCACTTTGTGTGTTCCTAGAAGAAGATTTCTAACAGAAATATTTCTACTTCTTTTTACCCCTTGCTAGACCAAGTAAAAATGTATCAAGGCCCACTTTATAAACTTATAAAAACATCTTTCAAATCAATTTAATGGACAGTTGAAAATTGAATCTAGTTCATATGTTAATATCCCACTTTTTAAAAAAAAACCACCAAATCAATTCCCCTTGACCTCTTCAAGCAAACATAGACTCTCAAGCTTAACTTAAGATCACTCAAAAAAATTGAATCAAAAATTCCAAAGCAAGTTTTATGCAGCCATTTCCACAAACACCTTGCTTACACTAATTTAACCTCTGCCTAACTTCACTGTTGTGCACAGTGATCCTCGACCATTTGGTCTCCACTTCACGCCCTTATCCCCTCTGGTGTCGAGCAGCACCCAGACCATCCCCCTTTGGCCGTTATGCACAGTGGAGCACCGCCCGTTTGTGGTCGTCGCTAGCCGACAGTGGGTAGCACGCCAGGAGCATCGCCAGCCTCGCCCACAACACGCACCAGACACGCCGCACTTCACCACCACCCCCTGTCCAAGCCACGACCCCAGCCGAGCCCTGGACCACCCTAGCTACGCCGCGCCCCGCCTCTCTGCACCATGTCCAGAGCGTGCCAACTCGCTGTGCCCAACCAGTTCGGTCCCCTCGCCGTAGTATAAAAGGAGGCCTCCCCTGCCTCATTTCTCCACACCCCAGCACTCACCACCTCTCACTGACCCTCCCCCACTTCTTCCCGGAGCAAGGCGAGCTCTCTCTCGTCAGAATTTGGCCGGAGCCATTCTTCTTGGAGGAGAAGAAGCGCCACGATTCGACCACCCCAAGCCCTGCCGTGACCGCGCCTCACCTCGCCTCGCCGTCGTCTACCACGTCGATCGCCCCCGTCGCCGACCCTAGTTGGAGCCCAGGTGAGCCCCGCTAGACCCCCACCATCGCGTTAGGGTTGATTCCTCGCCGGAGCAGTTCGTCGTTGACGATGACTCCCAACCGTTGGATTAGAATTAGATCGCATGGCCTAGATTCACCGATACCGTTTCGTGTAGTTAGTCCCGCTGACTGGTGGACCCCATCTTTCAGCAGCCCGCTGCGCCGCGTAGTGCAGTTGGGCCGGCCCGTTTAACTTCTCGCGCTGGCCTGGAAATTTAAATATTGAATTTTCCTTTTTAGTTAAAACCACATTCTGTCCACATATTCAAAAATCAATTCAGAGAGTTTCACTAAACCAAATTGCATGATTCAAATTTTGCTAGAAAGGTATTTAAATTATCTATATAAATCCGTTGGATTTAAATCATTTGGAGTTAGAGATAATCTTTAGTAAAAATAACAAGACAGAGACTTTTGCAACTTCGGACATTTTTCAAAAAACAACCATAATAGCTTTTGAGTTGATTCCAACTCACAAAAATCACATTTGGTAATATCTATCTGAATATGTAAAAATATCTAGGTTTGCATGCAGTGACATTGGACTAGTACAAAAAGAATGCTATTAGGGCATTTCTAGTCACTTTAAATCTATTAAATGATAATCTTAAACTTTATAAAATATGATCAACCCTTTAAATCACAATCTCATGTATTAGAATATGTGGTAATGACATGTGTCCACATGATCCCATATTTTAATTGGAGAATATTAAATCTTAATTAGTTTCAATGAGTAGAAATTACTTTTCTCAAATAAACTAAATAAAACTAGTTCTTCATTTCATGTGATGATTGTGATGATGCTAGATCATCAAGTGTGAGCCTTAGTGTGCTAAATAGAAGTAGTTAAGTATTGTTTGGTGATGGTGTATCCCGTATTATTTATAGACGATAGTACCGACCCAAGCTACGAGGAGGAGGAGTTCTACCCCGAAGAAGAGGAGGAAAACTTTAATCACTGCACCAATCAAGGCAAGCCATCATTACTAGAAAGCTAGACCTTGCAAGCTAACACTTGCAAGTTTCTTAACCCAAGCAAGATGCATTAGGCATGCTTTGGTTATATACCTTTGATTTATACCCATCCCAAGTTTTACTTGCAAGCTTTACTCTTTTACTTTACCAAAGTTCTTTACTTTTAGTTAGTACTTTGTGAGTATTGGAAAGATAGTATAGATATCATAAAGAGTATAAAACTAGGCCTATACTAGATGTCATTCTATGGCATGAGATTGAGATTAGCATCCCTCATTAGTGAACACTCTTAACTTAGTGGCTAGTGCTAAGCATAAAACTTGATCACTTTAGATGGGACTACTTGGTGAAAATGATTATGAAAACCTTGGAATGATGAGTCATTCTATTGAAATGTTTTGACATATGTTGAGAAACACAAATGGATTTGATGATGAAAATGTGGAGGCATGAGCCTTAGCTCTTTATAAAAACTGATGGTTGGGTTCGGATGCGATACCATTCCAATTTTACTGTACAAACACAATACCTAAATTGGGTAAGGCTTAGATGGAAGTTTATATGCATTAGTATGGGTTCCCTCGCGGAAGAGGTTTGAGCTGAGGCTACCTCGTGAGTGTGAATTGTCCACCTATGCAGGATGGCAGATGGCCATGGCTAGGAGGCCAAGCTCATAGGGGAGGTGCCTATACTAGAGTGTATAATTAAAAGGTTATGATTGATTATCCGCATATTAAGTATGATGATTCAGGGTTATACCTGATAGATGTATCGAATTTTATGGTGAAAGTGTACCACCTCTGCAGAGTGTCAAACTATTTGAATAGCCGTGTCTGTGGTCATGGACAGTTGGAGTGGCCATACTGTTCTGTCGTCAGATGTTTTCAAAATGACTTGTGAAGTGAACTATGATTTTGACTTGACCACAACAGGATTGTGAATATGAAAACTAGGTTCCCACTTAAAGTGATTTAGAATATTTACTTAGTTTTCTTTACTTCTGAACTTAGTTTAGATAAATCTGGCTTTTTGCAAATAAACTTAGAGCTTAGGATTTCTACTAGAACTACGTTACTTGTTAGTGATAGTTTGCGAGTACTTAAAGAGTACTCATGGCTTTCTCCCTGGCTATTCCCGTGGCCAGACTATGCGGAGGACTACCAGGATGATGGACAGCAGGACGGCTACGACAACTAGGATCATCTCCCATCGTCAGCATTGCCTGTGACACTGAAGATGGAGCCCACTACTACGCTTATTATTCCGCTGCTTGTTTGTATTATGACTGGATCATGAGATCCTTTATTTGTGTAAGACCTTATTATGGTTTGTAATGGATGATATACTGTGATATCCAATCTGTTATGTCTCGCAAAATGGTAATCCTAAAATTATAAGGTGTGGCATAACAGGCATCTGGGATTAAAAATCTAGGTGTTGACAATGTGCAGCTACCATCGCCCATATGCAGCTATCATCCATGGCATAGAATTATTTTCGTACATATATAACAAAGTATCGTGCACATGTTTCAAAATTTAGCAACATGATCAAGTACACTTCTCCAGTCCCAGTTTTAAAAGAAGGTAAGTAGGTCTTTTCGATATATGATTCGGCTAGGCCTCAATAGCATGTGGGCTGAGTTTTACTCAAAAGGTAAGTAGGTTTTTTCGATATATGATTCGGCTAGGCCTCAATAGCATGTGGGCTGGTTGGACTGGGCTCAACGGCGTTGTGTTCCCGTCTTCACTTTGTAAATTTCCGTTTCTATTTTCATATTTGCGCCTTGTTTTCGTTTTACCCAAGAACAGAGATACCTTCCATTCGTTTTACCCAAGAACAGAGAAACCTTCCACTCTCTCTAGCGGGCAGAAATTGACTCCTTTCTCCGGTGAGGCTGCAACAACTAGCCAACCATATTGCACCAAGAGCAACGTAGTGTTTTGCACCAAGAGCGAGGTAGTGTTTTGTGGTGCACTTGCAGATCATAGTGGATATGAACACAGATATCTAATGGCTTCTGCATCATATTATCTTGGCAGCAGGGCTGCTTTACAAGCATCTTTACATTATTTTTTCTGCATACATCCAACACAAGGGGGCTCTTCGTTCCCCACGAGTTGTGAACTGTAGCAAGGTGAAAACAACAAACAAATAAAGAAAAAAAAACATGTACATGTAAAACTTCAATCTCTCCTTTTCCTTTCTTCATCTGGGTAAACGCGGGTTTCAGCACTGTCCTGGACAGCTCTCCAGTTTGTTTGGCATACAAGGGGGTCAGTAGTACTTCCTAAAGTAATGTGCAACCCACGGCGCAAGCTGGGTGTTCTCAGGCTCCCTCCTGTTCTTATTGTAATAGTCAGACCATATAGCCGGGTATATTTCAGGGTTGAAGCCATCACGGTATACACAAAACGGCAACCATCCTTCGCCTCCGTTCATCCTCCGTTTCCTTTCTCGAGGGTATGCTAGAGGCGCCTGTACATACCTGTATTGGAGGACTTATCGGATTAGCATAAGAATTGTTCATTTGGATCCTAGATAATGGTAAGATAGCTACCTGATATCATCAACCACAGAATCCCAACAGAAATGTGTATGCCCAAATACATGGCAGGCTGCTCCAGCTTCAGCGCTGTTGTGTATAGCTCTCAACCGCCTCTCCAGATAATCAGAGCCGATGAGCTTTGGAAGGTTCGGATAGAAAAGCATTCGCTTTTCTGGACATAGCTCTTGCCTACAGAGTTGAGTAGAAGACATTAATTTTGGGAATTTTGGTGATGCGATTTAAATGGCACTGAATATCCTAATGCAGAGGCCAAGACATGTCAGCTCAATGATCAGGGACAGGCTTCATCATAATAGCTAATATTAATGCATCAGCAACTTGACTCAATTGCACAGACAGCATCAAAAATTGAAAATAATATCTTCCACTATGCAATTTGTGTTCTGATGCATGTAACACACCAAATGGCTACCTCGGGAATGACTGATCAAATAGAAAGTCATTACTGCATTCCAAAAGTGGTTCATTTTATCATACTTTGACAACAGGATTTCTCCTTGAGGTGTTCTTATCATAAAAATGGAACATGAAACGAAATACAAATACTAAGTGTGAAAACAAAAGCTTAGAAGATGGTGACTAATGATGTTACAGGAAATCACATAGGTGAGGTATGATAGCTGTCAGAAAAACACGTGTACTGCATAATTATGATTAATCTCCAAATTCAGAGCTTGTATTGAGCAGATGAGTCGTCATCGACAAGTAATTCAATCAAGCATAGTAAGTATCAACAAGATTACTGAACTTTTGAAAGCGGCACACCATAAATAGGAGGTGTGAGGCTACAAGCACTCACCTTGGTACAAAGTGTGAAAATGTTAGTAACTCTTTGCTGTTCTTTTTTACTTCTTCAATAGCATCATTGTATTTGTCATTCAACTGGTCAAAGTAAAGAGCAAGAGCCTCATCATCACTTCCCAAGTCTGAAGGCCATTTGCAAGCATGGAAATCTTTACAAGCCTGCTCATGAAAGAAAAAGACAAACATATCAATGCATGCATGTCAGGAGGGAATTGAGCAGAGCACTGCACTTTAAGAAGAACAAAAAAAATGAGAAACAGAAACAGCAAGTGCATGTCTACAACTATAGGCAACTGTGTCTGTATGAGACCTCTCTCACTATATATTATAGCATATATATTGAATTTGCAAGTTACCATGGTTACCAGAGCTGATATTAATATATGATATGAATACCGGACTACACACCAAGCAAGTCCCTTGCTCGAAGTAATTCAGCTAACAGCCTGACATGTGAATAAACAATCAACCTTATAATGCTTTTGGACACAGGTCCCAGAATGGTTGTACCATACCAGAATGCATAGCTCTTGAAGGTATTTCATATTGGACAGTACATGGTCTATACTCAACATAATTCAAGAACTAATAAACTGCCTTAATTGAAACTCATTACTTGTAACACACCATGACCGAAAATTGAAAATCAGACATGAAATTGAGGGAAAGAGCAACTTACCATCTCTAATGAAGGAACACGCACACTGGTAAGGTCCTTTTCCTTGTCGAAGCTCTGGAATGAGATTAAGCAAGACAAGTAAACACTAAATCCTAGTGACATGGTGCATTATGATTTGGTTGGAAAATTTATGATAATGAATGAAGGAAAGATAAGCAACCTTGTGATACCATGAAAACAATGGTATGATCCCTAAGTCGCCTATAGTTTTTGGGCCTGTATCCACACCCAGCTCACTACACGCATCAAGCAGTGCATTCAGTTTCTCCACCGAATCCATCTGGAAGAAATAATTAGAGCAACTGAGAGAGCAGACCAATATACATAAAAGGTTATTGCTGTGCTCAAAGGGAAACATAATGAACTGCTATATTAGTAGCTACAATACAAAAAAAAAACAATCCTCATTGCAGCATTGCAGTTGTGCTGCGGGTTTTGTAGCCTGTGTAAGAGCTAAGAATTTGTACCGAGCTAAATTTAATAAAACTTCTGCAGCAACGACTATCCAGATGTGTGTTCGATGCACGAGGAGGAGGATGGACCCATCTTGTATTTTCTCACCCACTGAACCCTCGCTAGGCAAGTCTTGTGTGGTGTTTTAAAGTAGTTCGATCTTCAGATGATCAACCAATTCTCAAGAGGATCCTGAACAGCGATTGCACACTGCTGTTGGGCGCATGGGTGAGGGTGTCAGGTCACTGATCATCTTAACAATTTGCACCTCTCAAAGCTCAGGAATGCTTGTCTCTGACGTGGTGAAGCCGCACATCCATTTAGTTCCTCCTGGGGCCATCCGCAATGACGCAGAGACCTGCATGTTGGCTGGGGCAAAGGCACTTTGTCGGCTGCCTCGCCGTGCACCAGACCCAGACCAAGGTCTCTTAGGCAATTTTGGTTTCTTAGCTAGGCTAGAGTAGCTTTGTTTCTTCGGGTTTTGTTTTGCTCTGTTTTTTGGCATGGTCGCCCTCGACAATTGGTGTTTTGTACTTGCGCCTTCTTTGGCGTTCTTCTACCATTCCTAACCACGCACATTTAGACACGTGTTCGAGAAAAACAAATCCGGTGGCACCGACTACGCAGACGTATGCATAATTGTAACCGCTTCTTCTGAACCAATAGCATGAATGTATGACTAGGTTGGCAACTGAAATGTAGCTCGATCAGTTAAACAGGACTGCTTAAAACCAGTGATGCAAATCAAACGTTCATGAGTAACCTTGGCACTACATCTGAAAAATTCAGGTATTTACGCAGATTATTACTCCTGGTTAAGGGCCAGCAGGAATCAACCTCCGCCGCATTCAAGGAGGGCAGACTAAAGACTAGTAGAATAAACACTAGGCAGCTAAGACATTTGGTCAAACAACATGATGCTATGGTAGAGTGATTCAAAGAGAGGAAAGGTAGAGGAATGGGGGTGGCGAAATCTACTCACGTAGCGGCCTCCCTCGCGGCGCAGCCAGAGGTCGTGGTTGCCGGGCACGTAGAAGACGGCGTCGAACTGGTCCCTGAGCGCCCCCATGGTGCGCGCGAAGTTGTCCCTCGTCTCCGCCACGTCCCCGGCGACAACGAGCGCGTTGACCCCTTCCCCGGCCCCCGGCGCGCTCCCCACCCCGACGGCGAGGCGGCGCACCCAGTCCATGTTCTCCTGGTAGTCGGTGTGGAGGTCCGAGACGACGAACACCCTGGTCTTGGCCGGCGGCTCTAGCGCCCGCGGCGGCTGCGGCACGGCGGCGGCGGCGGCCGCGCAGCATCGGACCGAGGAGGGCGGGGAGGCCCTGGCGCGCGGCGGGCAGAAGCGGCGGCGCCTGCGGCGGCGGTTGTGCGACGGGGGCAGCGCGTCGAGCAGGTGGTGGGCGGGGTGGGACGACACGGTTAGATGCGGTGTCATGTCGGGGGAGGAGGAAAAGCTCTCGGCGCTCGCGCTCGCTTGGCTTGCGGCAAAAAATCTCGTTGTTCCCCTCTCCCTACCTTTTCGCTTCCGGTGGGGGTGGGTGGCGCGGCGGGGGGCGAGTGGCAGTCTGGTGATTTCGTTCCTGCTACACCGAGAGAGATACCCGGCTCCACCATCGGTGGGGCCTTATATACAGCGGCCGGCGAGGTCCTGACAAGCCGTGGTTGGTGTGTGCGTGTGGGAGTGGTGGGCCGACGTGGCAGCGGCGGTAGGGATTAGTTTAAGCTGGTCATTAGGTGCGTGGAGTATAGTAATGATCAATGTGGTGGGTTCATCATTGTCTGTCGCGGTGGCCCGCTAAGCACCGGATTAATGGCGGAGTTTTGCACGCCAATACTCCTAGATTAGGACTATTCGTGGGATTGGAAGCCGGGACACGGCCGCCTCGGTGCAAAACTTGCAGTCGGCGCAGGCGTGTTTCCATGATGAACGGCGGAACCGTATTAGGAAACCGCGTACGATTCCTAAACTATCCTTCTTTTGACGTGGAGATGATGGTGTGCCCACTGGCACGTGGTGTGCCATTTGAAGCACTTGGGCACAATCGGTTGTCATATGTTTGCTAGGGGGGTTCTAGATGCCTTTAGTTTGAACCGGTGATAGGTGCGGTATACCGTCCAACAACATTGTCACACGGTATAATGCCGCTTAAACTACTTTGGTGGAGCTAGTTGCCATTTGTTTCGGATCTAATGTTGTGTGGGCCTTGGTTTTATTCACGGGTGAAAGCTAAAATAAGATCAATCGGGGTTCACCGGAGTGTAATGGTGTTCATCCACAATGTCGAAACTTAGGTCACTAGGCGGACTTTACGTAAATACGTATGGACGACGTGAATGTTTGACATAGTTGCTAACTACTAAAGAAATCATACCCGGTTCCTCATGCACCCTTGCGATCCTATGCAGCCCTGCCCTTGGAATGAACCGATCTCTCAAATCAGTCATAGGTGCGGCGTACCGTGCAACAACATTGATTGGACCCATTTTTAGGGTTGTCATCCGTATCAAATCCGGCAATAGTTGCATGGAATTTTAGCATTAACGTTAGCTCCACGCTATGACCCCCCTCTCCTGTCGAGATTGCACCGTTTAAAGCACCTTTACATGCTCGAGGCACCGCCCCATGCAAAACAACCTCTTCAGCGATGCGGGTACGTTCCTCAACGTTGATTACTCCGAAACCTACGATTTTGTCCGCCTTTGGTCTTTACTCCACGACAGCAATAAAGTAGAAAATCTCTTGAAAGTGGAGCCTCCCAGTGGAGAGTACTCAGCACAGTTGATGTATCATATTATATTTTATCGGTTTGGATGTCGCTTTTCCCGCGCAAGAGACTCTGCATGTGTGTTTTAGGACGCAATGTATGTTTATTGGTTGCAAGCGCCCTGGATGGTCGGGCCCCCGCCTTCGACTAGCTTTCCTTTGTGGATGGCATCATGTAGAATATTGTCGTCTCTGGAACAAAGAGTTTGTGGCCAATGAGCATCTTAGTCGAGAGCAGGTTTTCGCAAATGGCGTATATGGAATTGTCGGTTCTTGTAAATTGTTGTTGGCTTTTGTTGCTCCTTAAACTCCTTCTTATAGAAATGGCCCATCTAGCTCACGGGAAAGCCTAGGAAGGAACTCTGGTGCTCCCTCTGATCCATAATAAATGTCGCTGATTTAGTATAATGTCGTACTAAATCAATGACACTTATTATGGACCGGAGGGAGTAGCATATATTTTTGTGTGCTTTGTAATGCTTGGAGGGTGTGAAACAAGATTATTTTATAGGGCAGACACATGTTGGTGATATAGATGACCTAACTAGTACAGAAAAACATCAATTCAGCGATCTTCCACTCATCATGAGTAATGTGTAACATGTGTTTTCACGTTTGCAGCAAAGAATCTGTGTCCAATGAGCATCTTATTCGAGACCAAGTTTTTAAAAATGGCGTATATGGAATTGTCGGTTCTTGTAAGTCGTTGTTGGATTTTGTTGCTAGATTGTCTCCTCAAACTCTCTCTTGTAGGATTGGTTGAGTTGCTCATCTAGCTCATGGGGAAAATCTATGAAGGAACTATAGTAGCCTATATATTTGTGTGTGTTTTAATGCATAAGGAGCGAAATACAATTATTATATAAGACAACCACTTGTTGGTGATATATATGGTCTACCTAGTCTAAACAAATTGAGTCAACAAACTCCCGTTGAGTATTATGTAACCAATGTCTTCATGTTGCAAATAAACATACTTGTTTTCTTATTTTTCGAGCATATACCATGTTCAAGTATGTGAAAGTATAGAGAGCCCAAGCAAACTTAAATTGTGGGTTCTTTGCAAGGCTAGTAGTGCATGGTAGGATCCATGCACTAGGAAATATTATCATCTACAAGTTGTGTTTCATCATCTATAAGACAGTCACATAGCTTTGTAAAGATTGATCGGTTTGTAGGGTTATGTGCATGAAAAATGAAAAAATTGCCTTAGATGAACCACCAAGGTCTACTAAGTGAGATTACAATAACGAGATTGGATCTAGATGAAACTCACCAAATTTTGAAACAGAAGAACTTAGTAAAGATTGTTGATGAAGAACATGTCTATCTTCGAAGAGTGGTGAGTTTCTTCGTGTGAGGATCAAAGGATGATCCATCCACCGCGATATCCACGCATCAGGTTGTCCAATCCGCCGGTGCTCTGCTACCAGAGCGTTGCATCAACGGTGACAGTCTCGTGGCCTTCCGGTGTAGAACTCCTTCTCTAGTACCATGGCATCATCAGACTCCTCTCTCATATGATCATCTCCTTAGTGTCCACACAATCACAACACTCTCAATACACTCTTCCTTAGAATCAAAGAAAACATGTAGGTACTATTTTGTGAATACATAACGATACACACAAAGACCATTACCAGTAGCTATGTGTGGTTCTATACTCTTACTTCGAAACTAGATACATACAACATATGCACTTGCAGCCATGTGTAGAACACATCTACATTGCCCTTTTATATGAAAGTAGTTTCTTTCTTCGCTATAGAGAGACCCAAAGAACTAAAGTGTATTGTTCATCTGACAACCAGCATACTCAGGAGTAGCATAGAAGGATCACAGATAGCCAAAACTTCGTAGCAAAATCTTAACTATGTCGCGAAGATAATTCTTTTTGTAACTTATGGGGAAGGAATAAGAACATCAAGTAAATAGATCTAATATAATACTCGCATCATTGTGCAAAACATGTACATCTTTTATGTACTCTAGATCGAATTGCATCTGCGCTTACAACGTTTTGATACCAGTGTAGGGTCACGTGCATGGAAAACAAAAAAACAACCATACACAATCACCAAGATCTACTAAGTGAGTTGGCAATAATGATATTGGATCTGATGAATCTCATCAACGTTTGAAACGGAAGAACTTGGTGAAGATTGTTGATGAAGACACGTCTATCTCGGCAGCAAGGTGAGTTCCTTCATGCGAGGATCAAAGGATGATCCCTCCATCGGTATCCACATGTCCGGTTGTCCAATCTATCTATATCGTCCATAGTGTTGTACAAGGTGAGAATCTTGTAGCCTTCCAATGTATATATGGAGAATCTTACGAGGGAGAGAGAGAGAGAGTTGCACCTCAACTTTGAGAGAACTTGTGTGTCAATAGACGGGCACCCCTTGGGTTTATATAGGAGGAGGGAGCCTAGGGGGTATCATCGCCCCTCCATATATTGAAGGGGTTGGTGGTCGGCAACCCCCTAGGGAAACCTTAGATACATCCTTTCCCTTTGGAAGGTGTTGTGGGGCCGACCCCTCCTCCTTCTTTGGAAGGAAGATCGCCCATTCTTAAATTATGAGAAGATCCCAGACTTTTCAAAATCAAGCATGCCCATAATATGGAAGGTTTCAATTACTTCAATTAATCAAGATATGCATCTCTCAAATTATGGGAAGATCTCGGGATTCCCAAAATAAAGCATGCCCATAGTATGGAAGGTTTGTTGCAGCCAAGGGGCCATGCGCCACCCTTATGAGGGCCTAGGTGGCCCATGCGGACATCCCCTCTATGAGGTTGCACCGTCATCACCTTGTTGGACATTTACGATAAATTCCGGTATGCATATTTCTCACTTTTATAAAATCCCAAAACCATTTTGAAACATTCCGACTTTTTCCAAAAATATATGTCGCATATTTATGTAACCCTCTGTTAACGTCCAGAACAATTTTGACTATCTTTGAAACCTTTTTGATAATCCCGGAATGCTTCCGATATTTCTCCAAAACTATTTTGGTATCTCCAAAATTATTCCTATGAAATATCTTAACCACATACCATAAATAAAATACTCCCATAATATGATTGAATAACTTTAAGCGCATGACCTAGTAGTTCTAGTAATACATGGACATGACTCTAAAAGCCTTTTACATCAAACCAACAACATGACCATTGACGTTCGATGATGGATCCTATGTATTACACGAATAACACTTCAAACGAACCCCGCGTTTATGAAAATGCTTATTCCTTTGTTTTGTGGTACAAATGATAACCAAGGTGAGACTTTGGTATCCTCGTGATTAAACTTTTTTCACTATACTTACCCCCTCATTTCAGTTTCATTCTCTTTACTCATTTGTGTATTTCGATGTCCTTGTAATCATTATGACAAATTGTCTACAGAAATGATAAGGTCACATTGTAATATCAAGCGGGACCAACATGTATCTCTCCATCACGAGGAGGAGCAAGATCTCATTCTTGAACTATCCGAGTTCTCAATCATACTATCCAATATACCTAAAGGACCACCATTATTATTAGCCTTTTATAGATGACATTTCATTGACCCCCAAAGTATATTTTCCAATATGAGGTTACTTGATATTCTCATGGTCTAAATACTTATGCATATCTTAACACAATGATGATAAAATAATAACAAGTGATGATAAAATCTCATAGTGAATAATATAAATGGGTCTGTTCAACACCCTTGTTCTTCTAACAATGTGATGGCATTGTTGTCGATATCCTTGTTACTTTAACAATACCTATGATCAAGAAACATGATCATCTCACAACACATGAGCTAGTCCTAGAGGTAGGACTAGGAACAACTTGGTGCATAAATCTCTACATGTGCTTATGAGTTTTCCTTCGAATCTCATATTCGAGACACATATTGGTTATAACATAAATCAGAAACATTAATAATTAACATGGAGCTATTCATAATCATATTATTATTGCCTTTGGGAACTAAATTCTTCATTGTTATGTTTAAAGTGTGTGATCAAAGTTGCATGTGGGATGGGGGAAACAAGAAACCCTTACCCTCACGACTAATGTGACCACTATCCACTTACGGTTGGTGAGAGACATCCTAGATATGTTGTCCAAAGATAGAAAACACTAGGAGGAGGAAAACTCATTTGCAAAACGTGAGGGCTTTGGAAGGAGAAAAATAGAAAGGGTTTTCTATCATAGTAGTATATAACCAGACATGGTTTTTCAAATTCATGAGGCAGCTCACCCGTATGCCCTCTCCCGTGATCCTGGCGACCCGATAGTAGCATCGACTTTTTCATTGGTTTTTGCCACCTTTTTCTTTGTTCCTTTCTTATATTATTCCATGCGCATAATGCTCTCCTCTCTTACTATTTGGATGGAGCGGTTGTACTTTACTAAAAATATATAGTGTCTGCCATTTTTGGTCGAAAAAAGGTAAAATAGGGTTACTGATGGTGACAGTGGTCAGTGGTGATAAGAATTGTGTACAAGGAAAATTCAAGCCACATCCATGTTAGTGACCATAACGATGGACGAAGTGGTATGAACGCCCTACCTTGCTCGCACACACAAATAAAGCTTAGCGTCTATCATTCCTAAAAGACACACACTAACCTTCGTAGAGCCCGAGTCTTTTTTTGAACAGTGAAATGGTCCCGAAGGACATATAGCTTCACTGATGTTCTTGGTGGATGTAAAATTTATAGATAGGGCCTCAAGAAAATAGAAAAATATAACTAAGTCCTAACATTTTGCAATAAGGACCTTAGAAGAAAACTTGGAAAAGCAATCAGGTCTAGCTCCTTCTTTGTTGTGATTCCGTAGCTCAGTGAAGCCAGCCTCATATCACCGGGGACGAAACCACTTGGAACATGGAGGCATGAGACGTTGTTGCCAAAGGGACTTCGAAATTACATGGTAGCATGGAGGTTGAAGAAGACCATCAGACGTCGGCCAGAAGAAGCAACAATAGTCGAAGGACGACGATGTATTCACCATTGTCAAAAAACTTCTGAGAGAAGCGCAAGTGCTCTCCTGCTACAGATATGACCACCAGTAGTTGTAGGCACCAAATCCCCTTCCTTCCCCCACTGAACCTTAACCGAGGCTGCTGAATCTACTGAGAAACCTAACCGAGATTATTGTAGGGACGGTAGTGTCGCTCCCTCTGGTCGCATGCAACACCTTTCTGCCAAAACCATTAAGAGCGCCACTGTCGTCCACCACATGCATCTCGAAAGCATTGGCGATGCACTTCAGAAGGTCGATAATAATCCAACCCTAACACTAGACACCTGAAAACTAACCCACCACTATGCATGGGGGTCCCTCATCCACCTCAGCACTGGCTATGATCTTACAATGGAGGGGGAGGGGCCTACCAACCCAAAAACTGGAGACCAAGAGGAGTAGGCGGGGAAGGTGCGAGAGTGGTGGGAGCGTGGTCCATAGAGCTTGAGTCTCTTTATGCAATTTGCACAAAAGTAAGGTCTTGATGTACCACTAGGCCCACGGTTTAGGCCATCCATGACAAGTTAGGGGCCCGGTGCAAGACAGAAAAATGGGGCCCCTATATACACAAATAATATAGATGTTTTTTGATATTTCAGCAAGTTAAGCATTAACATGATCCTCTCTAAATTTTCAATGGATATATTACATGTCATGACCTACTCATGATCTTGTTGATGACAATTTTAAATTTAGAAAGCACATATATTTTTGCCGAAGGAAATAGCACTTCAGCTCGTACTTCAGTTTGCGGCTCAAACTCCAGCACGGACTCCATCTCGGGCTCCTGCTCGCGCTCCACATCTTGCACTTCAGCTCGAACTCCATCTCGCACTCAGATCTTGTATTTACTTACAAAACAAACAAGTACACAATTTATGTAAAACATTTTCTTCTAGAATTTTTTAAGGCAAAGTCATCGATAATATTATCGACATTAATGTGGTTGACTAGGTCATTCTCAATGCACGTAGTAACTTGACCATTCAATCTCTCCTGTGACATTGCTGATCTCAAGTAATTTTAAGATCCTTCTCAATACATATAGTAGGTAGACCATTCAATCTCTCTTGTGACATTGATGACCACAAGTAATATGTTAACAATTTCAATTTTTTAAAAAATTTCTTGGTTGAAGCTACTATCATAGGTACAGTGAATAAAATTCTATAAGAAATAGACATGTTTGAAAAACAATTTATATTTCTAACAAACTCAAACATCTCCGCAGCACACATTGGTTTATCTGGTAAGGTCATTTGCAGCATTCTTAATTTGGAAAAAGATCATCCAAGTCAGCATCAGATACATCTTTCTTAGTTTTCTCATATTTACGAGAGAAGGTTTCAGCAAACTTCCTAGAACACTTTCGTAGATCAGCGTCATCCAATGACTTCAGATTTGATGAGCTAAGAAAAACCCAAATATTCTTTTGAAAACTCCAAGTTCCTCAAATATATCTTTAATGAATTATCCGATGTGTCCACCATAACATAAAAGAAATCAACTTAAAAAGTTTTTTCTACAGCTATAATCTCTTCATTATTAGTAGCATCATCAGTTTCATCAAAATGCTTCTTCCTAGTAACACGCTATTTTACTGGAAATGATGGTTGTATTTTCATATAGTTTGCAAGGTTTTTGGGCCGTAAGTAAACTACCTAAAAAACCTTCACTTCTATACTTAACAAATTATTTTATTATACCATTAGTCTATTGCAATGTTGAGTCAATGCACATAGATGGGGACTACTACGTTTTACCACTATATTTACTAAAAGGAAAATCTCATACCAAATTACCATACTAAGTAAGAACTCAAAAGTACCAATGGCATCATATAAGGTTTTCGCATTGCTTCTTGACATGGTGTCCTTACCAGAATTAGATTACTTAAGCAAAGCTAACCTTAGTCGAGGAGTTTGAAATCTAATAGCCTTGATAGTTTTAATCCTACTCTCTCAACGAGTATTAGACAAAGATTTCCGAGTGAAACTTAGAACATGGTCAAGGAGAACTTTCCATATTTTTTTTGAACATGAAAACAATACATATATTTGTTGGACAATGCCAAAAAAATGTAATAGCTTTACCATATGAATTGGCCATGTCACAAAGTGTGAGATTAAAACTATGGCAAGCATATGGCATATATAACGCTCTTCAATTTATATCAAGTAGTCCGTCTTTGTACCCCTTGATTTTTTCCTTTCATGTTTAAACCATTATCGTAACCTTGTCCTCTAACATCATAAATATTAAGACCAAAAGGACTAATCACATCAACCAGTTCATTAAAAAGACCTAAACTGAATGTGTCATCCACCTTAAGGAGCCCTAAAAAGAACTCTTCAGTTTTCATGTTTTTACTTGACATATTCACACATCGAACAAGTAGATTCATTTTTCTCTTCATGACTCACATCCGGAGTACAATCAAGGATAATGGAGAAATACTTGGCCTCTTTAACAATCTTTATAATAGAAGTTGTAGCACTAGATGCTAAAAGAGGGATCAACTCATTCTGAATTTTATGACTAAGGTAATGATAGTGAATTTCATTATTTTTAATGCGTCTAAGATGATCTTCCATTACCAAGTCAAACTCAGCAACCATCTCAACAGTTGCTAAGAAATTGCCATTATTGTCATTGTAAAGCTTCTCACTAGATCCCTGAAATGCCAAATTACGTTTTTCTAGATATTTCATAACAGAAATTATTCTTTGCAAAACTTGTTTCGGGCGTTCTTTCTCCTTTGTGTATCACTGTTACAAATCATTATCAATGATTTTGACTATTTCCTAGTCTGATTCTCAACTCATTCCAATTGCTCATATTACTAATATGCTCAACAAAATTTTCCTGGTCTTTTATCCTTGCACTAAGGTGTCCCTAATCTCCCATTCCCTCTGTTGCTAATGCGCTCTTGTTATTATTAAACTTGAAAAGCTTACAACAAAACCAAAACACCTTGTCAACACACCTCAAATATACTAGCCATTCTCGATCATGAAATTCTCCATTGCTTTGTTGCTTAGAATAATAAGAATATAAAACGTGCCTATCAGAATCATCTAAAGGAAATTTCTTCTCTTATATGTCCCTTTTCCACTAAAACATTCCTTTTTTATCATCTAAATTACCCCAATTTGCTGGATCACAAAAATTATTGGTAAAAGGTTGTTGTTCTGGTTCATGATCATTCTCGTTGTTACCATCCCCATCTAAATTTTCATGATCTCTCGCAGCAGTATCACCCTCGCCTGAATTTTCATGACCACTATTGTTGTTATCATTTTCATTGGGTTGTTGAAAAAATTACTAGAGCTAGTTCCTGTGAATTACTAGCCAAACTCCTATTTGTGCTAACAAATTTGTGGTGAGCTCCCTTTTGGGATCTATGAATTCATTGTCTCACTTCCTCTTCTATCTCTTTTCATGACCGGACTTACGCTTTCAAGATGACATTTCAAAGCATAATTATAGAAACACAACAATACACAATTATGACATGAGATATAAAGTTGGAACAAAAGCACCTTAATCTGGCTTGAGCTAGAATGATTGCCTCTGCCACTCCCGCTCGCAACCAGTGCCTACTCGCAATTTGCTTGCCGCTACTCCCGCTCGCAATCAAGGCTAGTGTGGGCGTTGTCCTACCCTTGGAAGCTCTGGCCGCAACACGCAACGCCAATCCCTATTCCCCCTTTCCTCTTTCAAGTCTCAAGCCTGCACTGCACGCTGGAGTCTTGAAGATCGAAGAAGGAACGACCAGATGAGGGAGATCAGGTCAGATGAACAAACTAGAGAAATATACAGAAGGGGATTCTACTAACCGTTGGGGATTGATTGAGAAGGAAGATGATGAAAATCAGAAAATCGGGATTTCCTCCACCATTAATCCCGTCCAAACGGCTACAAATCGAGATTCCCTCCATGTTCGTTGTGATAGGTGAGAGAGAACCGAGGAGACGAGAGGAGAAAGATTGACTCGACGCTCGAGTCTCGACCGACAAAGGCGACTGCGCCTCGTTTATTTTTTTTTAGCGTTACAAGGTGGGTCAAAAGCTTCCTTGTATGTACCTGGGTGGGGACTCCTGCCGATGTGGGGGGGGGGGGGGGGGGGGGAAGGGCTGGGCCTGCCCGCAGTTGGTCTCGTGTGTGCTCCAGATCACACGACAAAGAACATATCGTCAAGTCTAGTTCGCTTTTCCACTTGTTCAAAATTATAAGGATGATCTATCAATCTGTTAATAAATTGACCAAGGCATCCTACTATATTATTTACTTACAAAACATGGAGTACAAAGTGACTTGGACGTTCTAAAATCCGTGCCGTAGAGTTTCAAGATTGACTAAATCAACACCAACTTTCTATATTGCAGATTCGCAATAAAAACTTTCGATATTGCAGAATGTTTGTCTCACGACTGAAACAACTGTCTATTTTAATAAGGCCAGAAATTTATTTCATTTTTCTTAAAAAGAGAACTTAATACGGGCCTCTGAATCAAAAGCTATGCACACAGTCATATTTATTGCAACTCTTAAAGATTCAAAGTTTTACACGGCTTATGGTGTGGCCATGCTCGTCTCTATTTTGACTCTCTCTGCTGTCATCAAAGAAATCATTTCCGTAAACATCAAGACGACCGAGAGTGTCTGGAAAAACGAGTGCACGACTCGGCCAAACCGGTGGCGGATATCTTATTCTTATCCCTGCATCGAATGGAAAATTTCTCAGGTGATAGCACGCAAAACCTGCCGCTAGAGTTCTTTCATGTCTCTACATGATTCCAAGAAAGTTTGTTCGTGGAGTAGTAGGATGTAGGAGTAAGTTGCTAAAAGTTGTGATAGGATATCACGGTCCCAGGATAAGGTATCGACGTCACGTCGGTCAGGATAACGATAGCCGAGTCAGCTTGAGTAGTTGAGTGGCAGCTTCGAGTGGCATTTTGTACTCTACCGTAACTGTTGGCAAAATGCCAAAGCGTACACGGTTGGGGTGTACAATGAGGATAAATGGATAATACAAATCGTAGAAGAAAAGGAAAGAGGATAAATACATCCGACGCGATGCGGTTCGGAGTGTTTGTTTCCAGACGTGTCGTTTGGCGTCGGCCTCGCCTCTTTCCAGCTAAGCCCCTTCTCCGGGAAGACACCGACACGAGGATGCGTAGCTAATCCGCTGAAAATCAAGTGGATATTTCTCCACTCGCAGAAATATCCACTCCAGACAAACTGAAAAAATCTGAAGTAAAAAGCCTGAGAAACTAGTACTCTCCCTTGGTTCATATTAATATATGGGCCGTGCTAGGCGTCCTCCAGGGATAACTGTCCCCAATCTTCCGGGTTCCCAGGCTGACACGTGTCCTCCAAAAAAATCCCTAATCCCGCTTTTGCTATAAAATTCACGATTTTTGCTACAAATAATCCTGTTTTTGCTACATGTAGCAGAAAACGGTTCGGTCCAAAAAAAAGAAAACTAGACCGGATCTTACGGGAGATTTCGCCGGAGTCCTTGCCGGCGACCGTGTCGCAAAAATATTGTGCTATTGTAGCATATCCGATCTCGCCGGAGACTTGCCGGAGACTCGCCGGAGGATTTCGCTGGTAGACCTCGCCGGAGACACGTGTAGCAAAGGATTTATACCATTGTAGCAAAAACAGAAAATGGTTGTAGCAAACAATTTATCATTTTGTAGCAAAAAGGACTTCGTCGGAGACATCGCGGAATAAATAGCCCAAATTAAAGTTGTGCTACGGTAGCAAAAAAATTTTGCCGGACACATCGTAGCAAGAAAGGTACATTAATGTAGCAAAACCATAAAACTGTTGTAGCAAAAATTTGTAGTACAATCCCCGCTAGCCGGAGCAAACTCCAAACTCTACCCTTGTCGTGGGTAGCATTGTCAGGCACCGTAGGTAGCAACTCCGTTCTCCTTCGGTAGTAACGTCATCCGTCTTCGGGAGCAACGCCGCCCAGTGTCAGTAGCATCGCCATGGCAGCACCTCCATGGCGTTAAGCTGGAGGCAAGGTAGCACACGACCTAGTGGAGGACGAAGACCTCGCCGGCGACAGTCCGTCCGGCGATGCGGGGAGGCGCTCCGGCGGAGGAAGGAGCTCTGGCGGGTGTAGGTGGCATGGCTAACCGTGGGAGGCAGGGAGGCGGCGGCGCTCGCGGGCCGGAGGCATGGCGGCGGAGAGCGCCGGACTCGAGGCGGGAGGAGCGGCGGAAGGGCGGTAGCTATGGCGGCGGGGCGAACTCAGGCGGCGGAAGGGCATCAGCTATGGCGGCGCCGGACACGAGGCGGGAGGACCAGCGGCGGGTCGAGATCAGGCAGCGGGTGCGGGGGCGGGGGGGAGGGGGGAGGGGGCGAACTCGGGGCGGGGGGATGGCGGCGAAGAGAGCTCAGGCGGCAGGGGAGCATCGGGCTCGAGCGAGGGAGGAGCGAGAGCGGCGGCGAGAGGGCGTGCGTGCGGAGCGAACCGGGGGATCGTTTTCTTCGATTCCCGGAGGATCCGTATCATTTTTCTTAATATATTCAACTTTGTCTAGATACATCTAAAAAAAAACTTTGTCTAGGTAAAAATATATTTAGTCTAAATATTTAACCGGATACCTATAAATTTAGGCAAAGCTAAGACCATTAATATGGACTGGAGGTAGTAGAAAAAAAACCACAACAGTCACCGTACATTTTTTTAAAGACTGACCTAGATTACTCCGGAATATATATTTATCTGTACCATATAAGAAAGCCTGCATTGCAATGTCGAATTCACTTAGGCGTTTGATCGTACCATATACAAAATTTCAGAAATATTTTCTAGAGGGATTTTACTTGGATTAATTTTTATTTATAAAGTGCAAACGAATCCTTGGAAAATTTCTTATAAAATATTTTAGTACTTTCTCGTCTGAAAACAAGTGACTAGTATTTGCGTAACTTCGAATGTATCAGGTCAATACAGAACAACTTACATAAGTACGTAACTTCGAATGTATCAGGTCAATACAGAACAACTTACATAAGTACTAATATAATAAGAAATCTCAAGGATGCAAAGCTTCTATTTGTACACGAATCTTCAGAACCAGGACGCTATACGGTGGGAGAGTCATACGCGGGGTCCTTCTGGAATACGGCGACATGTCCTCGACGGCGACAGACCATCCGGGCGGCGGTCACAACCAGGAAGTTAGTTTTCCTTCAAAGTTGTCGATTCATGCTTGGATCCTGGGCCAACATCTCTTTTTCTTTTCCACGGCTTGTTGTACCTCAGAACAACCTGTAAGAGCATCTATAGCATATAACAGCAAACGTGATTTGCGGTAAACTGCAAACCATGTTTACCGTATGAAATTTGTGTGGCGGCGGAATTGATACACTAAACTGAACTGCATATTTAAAAATCAAACAGTGGTGCCAGATCATACATACGGGGAAGTTTCTGATCATCCAAGATCAACATATATACAACAAAAAATTAGATGTCGCGTCGTACATCCAATCTAGCCTAGCAGCTGCCGGTGGTACCTACTCACCGGAGCGTCTACGACGTCGTCGTCGGTCGCCTACTCCTCGTCGGAGTTGGAGCTGTCGTCGGAGTAGTCCACGACGAAGACCCCGAGCCAGGCCTGGTGCTCGTGGGCGGAGCGGCGGCAGCCGCAGCGGAGCTCACGCAGCTCGGCCTCGCGCTCGTCACGGCGGCGCTTCGCGCGCTCCCACACGTTGGAAACGAGGGTCCCGAGGGAATTGAACTTCGCCTCGTGGACCGCGTCGTCCTCCTCCGATGAGTACGCCATAGAGGGGTCCTCATAGAGCGTGTTTAGAGAGGTGGGGGAAGGCGGTGAGTTGATGAGTACGAGGTAACACAGCTTACCCAGGTTCAGGTCCCACAACGATGGCGAAACCCTACTTATGCTATAAATCACTATAATGGCAATACGCTGAGTTATAGAGATCGGTTCGCTGTGCGAGGTGTTATGAATCGTGCCCTAAAGACTCCGAAAGGTCCGTCTTATAAAGGCGTCAAAACCTAGGGTTATAGGGAAATGACCTTGCCGGACAGGTTACAAAGTCCTACACTAACACTAACTAGTCTTCGTGTCTTATACTCCAAGACTCCGAGTTGGTTGGCAACTACACCGTAGCCTTCCTTCTTCCGGCATGGGCTTCCCTTCTAGATTTGTCTAACTGGACCGCCTAACATGTCATAGGCCTTGCTACCAACTGTGGGCCACCCGGGTTAGCAGGATTAGAGACATGTTATGGTGACACCCATTCATCATATCCCCAACAGTAGCCCTCGGAGGACTTTGAGATCTTGCACCATCTTGCCCTTAAGTATTTGAATGCTCCGTCTAGGTGATGTGGGCAATTCATCAAGCAACATCTCGAAGTCTTCCCAAAGAACCCTGCAATCTTCTCCGTCTTCAACATGTAAGTCGGAGAATCATCAAGTCTTCAGTCTTCTCTTCCACAGTCGGATAGTATCCGCCTACTCTGGAAACTTCAGACGTGACTACTCCTCTGCCACTGTTAGTAGGGTGATGTAGGCTACAACCTATGCTTTCTCAAAACTCACATATGGCAGTGGTTAATCATTAGAGATTTTCCCATACGTGAAATCTGGAACGTTAAACGGCAAACAGGGGACGTGGCGAAATTACTGCGCATGTTCGCACACACGTTGTCAATGTTGTGACCGTTAGATCTCCTACACACGAATCTTGATGCTAGGGGTTATAAGTTATTACTGCGTCCAAAGACAAATCCTTTACCTGCATTCTCCCCCGCATCATCTTCTTCCTCTCGCCGCGCGACCCTTCGATCTCCCAGCGAAAGAAAACCCTAGCAGAGAGATTCCACCTCCCCTTTCTTCCAATCTACTCCAATGGCGAGGATCAACAACATCCGATCAATGGTGACGGATCTCGAGGCATCCAAAGAGCCATCCAACGGTGTCTTCGTTCCACCATAGGGGGTGGTGGTTCCCGTCACTACCGTAGTGGAAACCACCAGCGATGAACAGAAAAGGGCGGCGCTCGAAGCCGTGGAGTATAAGGTTGACTCCCACAAGGGAGTGTGGAGGAGCTCTGATCTTCTTGTGGAGCACCTGAAGGAGCTCGTCGATGAGGGTTACCTCCCTTCGACGAAGGGGATGGTCTGGTGGCCGGCGTCGGCCAGCGAGGTCGTCCCTTCTCCCCAAGCAGGAGAGAAGGTCTACCTCAAAGCGCAGCTGGTACACAACGTTTCCCTCCCAGTCTCTGACTTCTTCCTTGAGGTCTTGAATCACTTCCGGGTTCTTCCTCAACCCTTCTCCTAATAGCATCCTGGTACTCAACAATTACGTAGCTTTGTGTAAAGGATACCTAGGGATTAGGACTAGGTTAGATCTATTTATTTACTTCTTCACCGTGAAGAGAGAGTCTAGAGATTCCAAGGATGAAATTTGGAACTGTGGAACCATTAGCTTTAAGTTTCGTCCTAGCCGGCGGTTCCCTGACATTGTCAGCCACGAGTCTTGCAAGAACTAGCAACGGTCATATTTCTATGGCCAAGACATTCCTCTAGCCAACCGACAAGAATCGTACCCCGACTTTATTGATGGGGCTACCGCCGAGGCCAATACACTGGAGGTCCCCCGCCATTTTCCCTCTGATGCCGAAGCCTCTCGCACTGTTAGGCGGATAGAGTGGTCGATTGACAGAGGATTGACTCGCCTAGACCTAGCCATGTGCTGGTTCGAAAGGCGGATCCAGCCTCTGCAGCACTGCACTAAGCTGATGCATGAATATTCTAAGGAGAGGAAAGAACCCATGCGGATTTCCAAGGACAACTTCTCCAAAGATTCTATCAAGTTCTGGCTTAAGGACATCGTCAAGGTGAAGGACAAGAAGCGTGGCTTCGTCATCTCCTATGACATGTACGAATGTGGTAAATGCCTAGAGGTAACTATATTTCCTTCATTATTACTGTATATACTCTAAGTTCTATGTCTTGAAAGCGTCAATCATCTAACATGTTTCAATCAGCTGGCGAGCCTGGCCGAGGAAGACATGGCCACTTAGGTCTATGATCCAAAGCTGAAGGATGTGCAGGTCGTGTCCGATGATGATACCTCCAAGGATCAACAAGCTCCGGAAGAGCTCCACCTCTGATGCTACTGCCGAAGGCAAGAAGAAGAAGAAACCATAGAGTGGAGTCTCCAAGAAATCCACTACCGTCTTAGAGGCAGAGATAAAGAAGTCCACCAGCATCCCTTTAACCAAGGCACCTGCAGTGGTGTAAGTACTTTTCTTCTCCGACTTTATTCTGTACCTACTCAATTCTTGTTCTTATACTTCGTACATCTCAGGAAGAGATTCGTTGTTAGTCTGAAGTGCACCTCCAAAGATGTTGGAGGTTCCAAAAATATTCATGAGATGTTGGCCAACTCCTCCCCCACTGTTTCTACCCCAACTCCTGCCACTAAGCCTGCCTCAGGCTCCACTGGGCCCTCATCCCCCATTGCATTTCAGACCTGCTCCAAGGAGATAAACATCATTCCTACTCCAGATGTCTCAGGTTCTGCCGACATGGACATCATTCCCAGCGGTTAGGCGACGTAGGAGAGTACCTCCTTTCAAATGGCTGAAGCTCCGACTAAGGATGCCATCAAAGAAGGGAAGCATCTGGTGAAGGGAGAAGATGCAACAGCAAACGGGTCGGGAACTTCTATGCCATCAACTGCTATGGTAGCACAAAAGACGGCTAGAGCTTCATCCGTACCTTTGGCTGGCATGCCTACTACAACTCTAACTCCTCCAACACTAAGTTTGGATGATCTTGTCCGGCAAGCAAATGCTATTTATAACAATGCTAGGACCTTCCATGACGCATATGCCACCGCAGCAAACAATCTCAAGATCATTTGCATCGTGAGTCTTTGATCTTTTCATTTCACTTTATAATATATCCCATTGTATCCCCCGAGCTCTTAGGTGGAAAACCATAAGTTATTGGCCTGAGTGCTCCAAAAGGAACTAAGTGTAGAACTTGATAGTGTAGGCCCCGAGTTTCTAGGTAGAATGAGGAATTCTGGCTAGATACTCTAACAGAAAGCATACCTATGTTAAAATCTGATATTGTAGCCCCCGAGCTTCTAGGTGAAACTGAAAAAGTTCTGTCTAGATGCTCTAAAGAAAGCTAAGCATGTTCCTTGTGTAGAATGAGACTAATCAAAGGAAGGCTGCCAATGAAAGGTTTGCCAAGCTACAAAAGGAGCTGGATCTTGAAAAGGGTAAAACAACCTTTTTGAAGGAACAGATCAAAAACTACAAGCATATGTTCTCTTACGACATCTCCTTGATCCATAATTTGTAGCTATTTCTTCCGAATACTTATAATGCTTTACTGTTCCAACTTGCAGAAGATGTTGCCAAGGCCAAAAGCATTGTTGAACAATCCAAGCAGATCCAAGAATTGGATGATGAGAAGAAGATCCTCAAGAAAGACACGGCTGTTGCTGTCAAGGCACATGAGGATGCAATGAAGTCCATGCAAGAATCTGCAAACACCGAGATCGAGCGCCTGAAGAAGGAAATTAAAGATCTCAAGGAACGGAACCAAGTTGTTGCAAAGCAGAATACTCGAGGCCTTGAGATGTACAGGAAACTTCAGAAGGAGCACAACGTCTTGGTAGATACATGCCATCAAGTCGAAACCATCATCTTTGGTAACTTTCTTCTATCTTTCTCAAATTCTGTAAGTCGGAAATTTTTATACTATTGTAATACCCATGATCTTTGTCTCTTACGAAAACACAGCCCCTCTTGGTTTAACCAATATGGATTAAGATGCTCCGGGTTCAAAGGAATGTATGGTTCTTTCCGGAAACTTCATCAACATTACCACCACCCAGGCCAAGGAGATAGCTCAGTCCCTAGACATCAACATCAAGGCAGGAGATTCTATCTCCAAGTACTCGGAAATCCTCCACTGAGCCCCCGAGAAGGTGAATTGCTGGAAAGCATCATCCATTTGGGCTGGCGCTAGGATGGCCTTGTCCTTGGTGAAATCACACTATGACGACACCGACATGGATTTGGTGACCTCTAGTATGCTAGAGGTCAATGAGGAGGGCAACAAGGTTGATACCACCACTATCTGGAATTCCCTCGCCGTCTATGATACCACAGTTGCCAAACTCGTCAAGGCTGATGTCTTCGTGCCTGCCGAGGACATGGATGATGATCAATTGACATCAAGTTCCTCCTTCAGGACCGTCTCCAATCTTGATGATATGTCCAAGTCTGCTTCTCCTATTGTTGATGATGCAACATCAAAACTACCTGCAGTAGAGCCATAAAACACTTTTGTCGTGGGAATGACCACAGTAGTCGCTACCAGGGGTAGCGGTTGATACGATTGGGGAAAGAGTGAGTCGCCATCTGTGGAACAAGATTGGGAACAAACACAAGGGTTTACCCAAGTTTGGCCCTGCGTAGGGTAAATACCTACTTCCTACTAGATTGTATTATTTGCGAGTGGATTACAAGATCAGCGAGCTCGGCGGCTAGGCAGCGAGTCGGTCGGAAGGGGTTGGTAATAGGACGTGAGTACAATGAGAGCCCTAGGGAGGTTTATATAGAGTCACCTCACTAGGGTTTACAGAATTACAATCAAATCAGTTTAGGTTTCAGAGGATTTGCCCTAATCTGATTGGGCCTAGCTAGGGTCTTGGGCATTCAACTTCCAGTCGTCAGGCCTTCTTAGAAGTCTCCTTCCAGTCGCCGTACCTGCAGGCCCACTCTTTATGGGCCAAGGTTAGTCGAATCTCCCTCTTGGGCATACCCCGATTGGTATATCCCCATCAATAGTCCCTGAGTGTGTCAGGGGTTCGACGGAGATGTTGACTTGGAAGTTAGAGTAGGTGAGTCCGAGTGAGTGCCCAGTCGGATCGGTGGCGAACTTATCCAATGAAGGGAGAAGCCTTTATGTATATCTTCTGTCGCAGCTTTAGCGAGTAGGAATGCACTCGAGTCGCCTCGCCCAGACGACAGGAATGGGCAAGCGAAACAAGCGAGTCAAGTGACCAACTTGGCCAAAGTTGGACCGTCAGCTCAGTCAAACTAGCCGTTAGGTAAATCCAACAATAACTTCGGCGGAATTACTGTGAAGTAACGGCTAACCTAGGACTGCCGGGTAGTGCCGCTATATAAGGAGAGTGACGGAGAAAATTACAGACCTTCCTCGCATTTCTCCACCTCCTCCCATCTTATTCCTCTTGAGACATTTCCGATATGAAACTTCCAGATCGAATGACCCCTCTCCCGATGGCACCCACCAAAGATCTATGGGGCAAATCCAAGTTTACCACGACCACGCTTTAGTCATTCTAGGAGGTCGGGATCCTCGTCAAGGTAAATTGGTGGATCCCCGCGACTAGCAAGACCGAACCAAAGTCGTGGTCGGGGTAGTTCATTTGCTTCATTGGTCACCTGAGAGGGGATTGGGGTTTCCCACGTCGATCTTCTTTCGTCGATTCTGCACATACTACGACATCAAGCCCTCTGATTTGGGGCCTCACAACATTGAGCAGCTCGCCATCTTCCTCGTGTTCTGCAAGTTCTATCTAGGGTGCCAGCCTTACTTTCCGCTTTGGCTAGAGTTATTTCATTGCTGCGTCAGCTGCCAAGGGAAGGGTGGCCCTGTTTTGGCTGCGGGCGGCGTAACCTTCCAGCTGAATCCCAATGCCAAGTTCCTGAAGCTGATGCTGCCAAAGAAGGCAGCGACTAAATTTAAAAAGTACTGGCTTTATGTGAGGGAGTCCACCCCCGCTGGCGAGGTGGTGATCCCGACGTACACCACGGAACGAAGCAAGCTGCAGAGACTATCGGCGAAGAAGCTTCCCCGTGACCAATAGACGGTCGTGGAGGAGATGTGTTCTTGGATCAAGGAGCTAGAAGACGAGGGGTTTGAGACCATCAACCTCTACAATTGTTGGCTTGGGCGGCGATTGGTCCCACTGGCCACTCGAGACCATTGGATGTATTAGTACACCGGGTTGTCAGACCCGACGAGATCGAGCAGTGAAGGACAGTCCGAAAAGGACTACGCCACTACCTTGAAGAAAATCACCGATGCGAAGTTCACCGACACGTCGGCTAGGCTTTGCCCATACACAATCGGAAAGCGGAAGGCTCCTTTGGTAAGCCTTCTATGCTCGTAGTCATAACTCTTATTCGCTTGCTCAAATCAAATCACTGTCTTCTGTTTTTATTCTCAGCTTTTCCAGGTCCTCGAGAACTGGCTTCCTCCGCTCGACGAGGAAGTTCCTGACGAGCTCCTGGACGAGGACGAAGGGGAGGACTCTGAGAGCGAAGAGGAGGTCATGGAGGCGCAGGAGCCTACCTCCGCACCATGGAAGACTCGTGGCCAAAAGCGGTGTGAGATTGGGGCCAGTCATAGCCTCGAGGAGCTCGACAGCGATATGGACATCATCGACAAGAAGAGATCCCAAAGGGTTCCCACTCCGATCAAACCTGCTCCAAAGGTGAGGCCACTGGCAAAATTAGTGGCTAAGCCAGCGGCAATGTTCGAGTCTGAAGACGAAGCCGAAGAGGAGGAGGCTGCGGACACGTCTAAGGCACCAGCGGATCCTATGCCGATGACAGAGTCGGAGGTTCCAGACGCAGCTACAGGGTCAGAGGCCCCAGTCACGGCAAAGGGGTCAGAAGCCCCGATAACGACGGAGTCAGAGGCTTGGGCGGTGGTGGAATCGGAGGCCCTCGCGGAGAAGGAGTCATAGGCCCTTGTGGCGAAGGATTTAGAGGTCCTGGCAGTAACGTCCACGTCGGTGAAGAAACCCGTGGCGCCAATGCTATTGCGGCGGCAAGCGAGCCTGTTGGATATGGGGCTAACTCGCTCAATCGGTCCTGAGCTAGAAAAGACCGTGCATACTAGCGCGGGTCTGCACCTCATTCCGGTCAGCAAGTGAGTGTTTTGGCCTTTTGCTCGTCACGTTATGTTGTTCATCTCGAAATTTCCAAATCGCCAATCGTCGTATCTTTGTAGGGGTGGCCCTAAGAAGATCTGGCATGCCACGGTGGCCAAAGTCCCATCGACCAGCACTATGGTTGGGGACGACCCTCCTAGGAAGAGGAAGGGGATACCAGCAAGGTGCTGGATGCGAGTGCGAAGAAGAAGAAGACCGAACTTGCCGAGGCGACTGAGGTGGCCTCGAAGAAGAACGACATCATGGTCCCTCTAGAGGGCAAGATACTTTAGGTGGTGGAAGCAGAGCCTGCCAAGGCCGACCTGCCCCCGGAGGCATCCGCACCGGTGACCGGTGTGCCGGCAGTGACAACCGCAACCTTCCCACGGTTTGTGACAAGGGCCTCGACTGATACGTAGTCGTCGTTAGTGGCTGAAGTTATTGATAGCAACATCAGGTTGGCATCACAACATTCTGGATGTAGGGCATTTCTGATGCCCTTGATGGATGCAGTTGAGCTCCACTGCTTGCTGGGCGAAGCCCTCCGGGTATGTCTAGTCCCTAAGGGTCTGGTTACTAAATTTTAGTGACTAGACACTTTAAAATATTAGATCCTCCAGTCCCCGAGGGTCAAATCAGTAGGAAGGGCGAATAAAGTCTTAATAGTAGGTGTTTTTGTTTTATGTTGGTGTTTGATGACTGCAAGTGCACATATTGTTTGTAGCTAGTTTCCAAATAAAGATATTGATCCCACAGGGAGCAGGAGTCTGAAGTCTAATAACTCTTTCAACTAAATACTGAAATAGCAATGCTAAATAACGTTCTAAGTAACAAGATAGAATGCAAGTTTTGTATAAAAGATATTTTTGGGTTTTAAAATAAGAGAACAATAAGTAAACTAAAGCTGTAAGTAAACAAGATCATGCAAGTATGATTACGAAAGTCTGCAAGATGATGGAAAGATTTCTCAGGGAGTAGTGGATCCACCACTAGTAATTAGAAAGAGTGATCAAAATTATTATAATGAATAAGACCATTTATGATATGTGTGGGAGGAGATCCATATATGGATGATGTCTACGCACTTATATTCTTGTAGACAGTTGTTGGGCCTCCAAGTGTAGAGGTTTGTAGAATAGCAGCAAGTTTTCCCTTAAGTGGATCACCCAAGATTTATTGAACTCAGGGAGGAAGTGGTCAAAGGTATCCCTCTCAAGCAACCCTGCAATCAAGATACAAGAAGTCTCTTGTGTCCCCAACACACCCAATACACTTGTAAAGTGTATAGGTGCACTAGTTCAGCGAAGACATAGTGAAATACAAGTGGTATGGATATAAGACAACGGTGCCAGAAAATAGCTTGACGGGAGGAAAAGACTAAAGGCAAAAAGATGGAAGCAAGCAAACATGTAACAAATCTAGTTGCAAACGGTGTTTCAATGCTTATAAATAAGGCCTAGGGATCATACTTTCACTAGTGAACACTCTCATATAAATATCTTCTCGTTATGATAATACTCTGAACTACTCTCTGGTTGGATACTCTAATCCATGGTAGGGCTATAAAAACACTCCTCAAAGTTCGCTTTCCCCATCTAGATAACCCCACACTATCACCTTGAGCTCTAGATGGTTCCAACAAACACCACAATTTCATAGAAACATCCAACTCCAAATATAACTCATAACAAGTATTTGTAATCTCTAGCCTAAGTGCCACCATGGTGTGCATGCTGTCACTTTCACACACATGGGGAGAGCAGAGATCTATTAAAGCACTTGAGTAGCAAGGTAGATCTACTTGATTACAAAGCTCATGATCACAATATGATAATGCATAGAGAGAGGATGAACACATAGCTACCGGTAGAACCCTTAGCCTCGAGAGAGACCTACTCCATCCTCATCATGGGAATCAGCAACGGTGATGGAGATGGTGGTGGAGATCGATGGAGATGGAATCGGGGCACTTCCCCATCCCGACAGGGTGCCGGAACAGAGACTTTCTGTCTCTCGAATCTCCCCTTCGGTGGCGGTGGTGCGACGGAACTTTTCGTGGCTGGAGGCTGGTCGATTTAGGGTTTTCGTCCCAGGGGCTTCTTATAGGCGAAGGGGCAAGGTCGGTGGCCGGCCAGGGGGCCCACACCATGCCTTGGCGCGGCCTAGGGCTGCCCGCGCCAAGGGGGGTGTGGCCGCCCTGTGTCCCTCCTTCGTATCTCCTTCGGACTCCATGTGTCTTCCGGTAAAATATTGACTTTGGATTTTGTCCCGTCCAATTCCTAGAATATTCATTTTCTGACTTTTCTGGAACCAAAAACAGCAGAAAACAGGCAACTGGCACTGTGGCATCTTGTTAATAGGTTATTCCCATAAAGTGTATAAAAAATACTCCAAAGTGTGGGCAAAACATAAGAAAGTAGATATAAAACAAGCATGGAACATCAAAAATTATAGATACGTTAGCAACGTATCAACATCCCCAAGCTTAACTCCTGCTTGTCCTCGAGTAGGTAAGTGATAAAAAGAAAGAATAATTTTTGAGGTGACATGCACCATCATAAACTTGATCAAAGTATTTGTAAAACATGGATAGCTGTGATCATAGTACTTTGACATAGCATGAAAGATATAGTTCTAACAATAAGACATAGCAACTATGTTGTAACATGAAAAAGCACAAACAAAAGATTCACTATGGTTGCACTGCAGGTTTCCACCATGATTAGGCATGGATTAGACCAGCGGCTTAGGCGTTTCTCTAACACACCTACATAACTCCAAGGACTTACAAGCTCCCCTTTCATTTCACACCGACGACATCCATAGACAAAAGAGCATGATATCAACTAGGTACAAAGTACAAGTGCAACGTTGAAAGCGTTCCCCATGATAACATGGTTCTGCTAATCCCCAACATATAAGTGCAAGCATATACAGCATAAACAACACAATGGTTCAAGTTTATTAGGGCAAGAAAAGTAAAGTGTGCCATCAAGTTCGTGAGAGCTTTAGTCACTAGTTTTCTCATAACAAGTTTAATTCGGAAGGTAGATAAAAACATGAATATACTTGGAATAGAAAATACTAATAGGTAGGTATGGTGGACTCTTTGGAATAACTTGGTTTATTTGGAGTTGGATGCATGAGTGGAACTCATACTTGGTTATGGAGGCTAGCAAAAGACTGGGAGCGACCAACTAAGAGAGCAATAATGGCCATAATCATGCAAAGCGACAAAACATCATTAATTAAAGCATAAAGTGATATTACAAGTTGAAAACTAAAGGATCATAAAGGCTATGGTGACTTGGGATAGTCTTAACATGGTGTGAGCATGCGCCAAGTCAACCCAAATAACGCATCAAAGGAGAATACCACAATACTATGCTTTAATATGCTAAAAAAAATCTTTCAAGGCACATTAAGCGATCTCAATTGTTTATAACATGTCATGCTACAACAAAGATCACTAAGCATAAAGCCAAAACAATATCAAGCATGACATGACAAAGCATAGGCCACAGTCAAAAACAAGCTCTCTTTACCACTTAAGCATGAACTTTCCCTACTATTTTCCAAACCAAACCAAACTATTTGAAAACTAATGTATGAAAGAGGGGGTCCAACCAACTTATTCAAGAAAACTAAGAAAACCAGGCAAACGAAAACCAAAAGAAAAAACAAAGACACTCCAAGAACAACACAACTGCGCACGAAACAATAAAAATGAAGTGTTTGAAAGAACCTGAGATTTTTTTATTGATGAAGAAGGGGATGCCTTGGGAATCCCCAAGCTTTGACGCTTGTAATTCTTGGGTATTTCTTGGGGTGACACGCGTGGCATCCCCAACCTTGAGCTTTAGTCCATTCTTCATCTCATTACATCATTCTCTCCATACACCTGAAATTTTCCTTCATAGAAAACTTCACACAATCTTTATTAGCAACATTAGTGCACTCAAGATAATAAGTATTTGGGTTCAGTTTCAACACCAATAAAACTTCCATTAAAACAAAAGCTACTGTAGCACGTCCCTTGAAAAGCTCAATTCCCCAAAGAGAACCCAAAAAGGAACCAACAAGAAGCAAATGCAAATAATGGCAGAAACCTGTCAAAATAGACCAGCAGGTAAAAACCAATTTTTTCGAAGACCTTTTGTTGCTTAAATCGAAAAGTGTTGAACTAATGAAAGTTAGATAACAAACTGGGGTAGAAGCACAAAAATTCACGCCTCAAAACGATGTACAGAGATTTTACACGAAGTTTTACAGTGAAGCACAAAAATCTATTTCGGGACAACAACTTTCCCAAGCATTACTTCTCTCTCATTAGAGGTTACTCTTGGCACAAAAAACACACAAAAATGATAAGGATAGGTTATTACTGAAGCAATAACTTCCAAGGCTCAACTAAAACTTTTGGGTTATCTCCCAATAAGTACTTTTCTTTAACAACTTTAAGCTAGGCATGATAGTTTGAGAAGATGCTCACATAAGAAATATGAATTGAAGTAAAAGAGAGCATCAAGAAGTAAATTCAAAGCACATTTAAGTCTAACCCACTTCCTATGCATAGTAATCTTGTAAATAAATAGGTCATGAAAGCACAAAGCAACAAGCATAGTAAAGCAAAACAAGTGCAACTTCAAAATTTTCAACATAAAGAGAGAAAACTTAATATTGTTGAGATACATAAAACCATGTTTCCCTCTCTCATAATAACTTTCAGTAGCATCATGAATAAAATTAACAAATAACTATCACATGAAACATTCTTATCATGAGCCACATGCATATAATCATTATTACTCTCCACGTAAGCATAGTTATTATTATTAATTATAGTGGGAGCAAATTCAACAAATTAGTTATCATTATTATTCTAATCACCATAATCATCAAATATAGGAGGCATATTGTAATCATAATGAATTTTCTCCTCAATAGTAGGTGGACTGAAAATATCATATCCATCATTGTAATCATCATATATTGGAGGTTTGGTATCATCATAAGCAATAAAATAGCTATCTTCCAAAGCTGGGGAACTAAAAAGATCATTTTCATAAAAACTAGCTTCCCCAAGCTTAGACTTTTCCATAGCATTAGCAATAATGGTGTCCAAAGAATTCATACTAACAACATTGCTATTAGCATGCAAATAAAGTTCCATAGGTTTTTTCATTTTCTCTTCAAACACTTCATGTCCTAACTCAAGATAAATACTATAAAGCTCTCTAATTTTGTTGTTGTTTTCCATTAATCCTAACTAGTGAAAATAAAAACAAGAAACAAAAAGATATAATTGCAGAATCTAAAGGAAATAACTTTGAGCACTCACACCGGCGGATGTGAGTACCTTTTACCTTACCTCCCCGGCAACAGCGCCAGAAAATAGCTTGATATCTACGCACTTCTATTCTTGTAGACAGTTGTTGGGCCTCCAAGTGCAGAGGTTTGTAGAACAGCAACAGGTTTTCCCTTAAGTGGATCACCCAAGGTTTATCGAACTCAGGGAGGAAGTGGTCAAAGGTATCCCTCTCAAGCAACCCTGCAATAAAGATACAAGAAGTCTCTTGTGTCCCCAACACACCCAATACACTTGTCAAGTGTATAGGTGCACTAGTTCGGCGAAGAGATAGTGAAATATAAGTGGTATGGATATAAGATAACGGTGCCAGAAAATAGCTTGACGGGAGGAAAAGACTAAAGGCAAAAAGATGGAAGCAAGCAAACATGTAATAGATCTAGTTGCAAACGGTGTTTCAATGCTTAGAAATAAGGCCTAGGGATCATACTTTCACTAGTGAACACTCCCATATAAATATCTTCTCTTTATGATACTACTCTGAACTACTCTCTGGTTGGATACTCTAATCCATGGTAGGGCTATAACATCACTCCACAAAGTTCACTTTCCCCATCTAGATAACCCCACACTATCACCTTGAGCTCTAGATGGTTCCAACAAACACCACAATTTCATAGATCTACTTGATTACAAAGCTCATGATTACATGCATAGAGAGAGATGAACACATAGCTACTGGTAGAACCCTTAGCCTCGAGAGAGAACTACTCCCTCCTCATCATGGGAATCAGCAACAGTGATGGAGATGGTGGTGGAGATCGATGGAGATGGCTCTAGGGGCACTTCTCCGTCCTGGCAGGGTGCCGGAACAGAGACTTTCTGTCCCCTGAATCTCCCTTTCGGTGGCGGTGGAGGTGCGGAACTTTTCGTGGCTGGAGGCTGGTCGATTTAGGGTTTTCGTCCCAGGGGATTCTTATAGGCGAAGGGGCAAGGTCGGTGGCCGGCCAGGGGCCCCAGACCATGCCCTGGCGCGGCCTAGGCCTGCTCGCGCCAAGGGCGGCCCCCCTTCGTCTCTCCTTTGGACTCCATGTGTCTTCCGGTAAAATACTGACTTTGGCTTTTGTCCCGTCCAATTCTGAGAATATTCATTTTCTGAGTTTCCTAGAACCAAAAACAGCAGAAAACAAGCAACTAGCATAGTGGCATCTTGTTAATAGGTTAGTCCCAGAAAGTATATAAAAAATACTCCAAAGTGTGGGAAAAACATAAGAAAGTAGATATAAAACAAGCATGGAACATCAAAAATTATAGCTACGTTAGCAACGTATCAATGGACAAATAGCCAGCAACCGCTGCACACATCATCCTCATAACCACAACAGACAGCAATCGACATCATTCAAATTACTGTGCTATTCAGGGACATAATCCCGTAGGACGTATCCCATGGCATGGACATGGCTTCATGAGTTCTCCTTTATTCCCCCAAGTTAGTACGTAAAGAATGACAACAGCTTTATAGTCACAGTAAGTGCTATCATCCCTCCGTCTACCAACAAGTAATCCCCTTCATTGAGTCCCCATAGGAGGCAAATATTAAGGAGGTGCACAACTCCCAACATCAAGATGAAGACAATTAACACAGACACATAATGAACAATATCACATAATAATCTTTATCTCAATTCAATCTCATACTAGGGTTTCTCCATCTCCCCAAAAACAAAGGAAACTACTCACACATGAAGGCAATCAACATCATGGATAGAATATGGATGAAGTATGATGATACAATTGAAGACAAGTGCAAATCCAAGATTCAATTTAGAATTACAACAAGTAACCAAAGGGGATCAGTGATGGAGACGTTGTTGATGAAGATGGCGATGTAGATCAATGTGGAGGCCTTCAAGATCCTAGTCCCTTCTCCTCTTGTGTGATGGTGATGGTGTAGATCTGTTTGGAGGCGGCTATGGCGGTGGCACGGCGGCAGGGCTCCGCCATGGTGGAGCATATGGCTTGGTGGCTCTCTCTTGGGTCCTTCCTCATTTATATAGGCCTTGGGGGTGCCCTAGGGTCCCCCCAATACCATCATGTGACTTAGGGAAGGTTCTGAAGCTTTTCTGGGGTCAAATCCCATCGTTTGCAACCTTTTTGGCAACTATATGGGCGGAGCTATACGACCAGAAAAATAGCTCTGGCTGTATAGTTGCTCGTTAAACTCTTAGATCCTTTTAGTATTTTGGTCGCTATTTCTTCATACGAACTCCGTTTTGGGGTGTTCTTGGGATCGTTGAGTTCGTATCATCGAGGACTACAACCCTGTGGTCTTGGATCTTTATTTTGAGAAGTTGGAAAATTTGACTTTTTCAACCTCTAAAATGGCTAGGTCCCTGCAACTCCTCCATACTATGCTCTCTTTATTCCTTTTGCCTTGTTTTTGTCCATAATCATCATCAACACCTACACTCATGTAATAGACAAGGAAAAGTGATAAAATTCTACCTAAAATACTAAATGTGCAAAGCTCATATGAAAGTAAATGAGAAATAGAAATCATGCATATAAGGCATGGCTATAGCCAGAAGAAACACTATATGAGGGATAAATGGCACAATTTATATGGCTAAAAGAGGTGGTATTTCACAGCCATCAACTTCCCCAAGCTAGACCATGCTCGTCCTCGAACAGGAAGGGTTGATAATAAATTAATGGTTGTGAAATAGCTTGTCATTGGAAATCAATGCCTTGCATCCTTATTTCTTTTACAAGCTCGAAGAGAGAAAACATGTATTCATACAAGGCAACACAATCTCAGATATAAAGACCACTAAAGATTCATCAAAACTTATATGCTCCATTTGAACAGTGAATCTACTTGCAGACAAACTTGTGATCCTCTTATTACACCTTTTGTATAACTTCTCATATCATTATTTTTTATGAGGAAAAACTTAGTCACAAATATATGTCAAGCATAAATAGGAATGAAGTCTACCTAATCATATCATCTAGTTAAGGCTCTCAAGTGCAAACATTAGTTATTGAGTTTCAGAAAGTTTATTTCTTAGTAACGGGATTTATGCCAAAAGGAAAAGCGAGAACATGTCAAAAGAAGCATAGCATTAGAGTGTCTCACTTGGTCATCCACATCAATGAATCATGGCTATCAAATTCTCATTTTCTTTCTTTGTCTTTCAAAAACTTCAGTTCATCAGTAATGAGATCATGCCAAAACTTAGTGTGTTTAATCAGACAATGCAGGCTAAGAAGGATACTCATGACCATTACCAAGGTTTCCCTTTTTGGTATAATGATTTCTCATAACGGTTAGTGTCGTGGTATTGCCAACGAGTACGCCATGGAGGGGTCCTCACAGTGCGTGTTTAGAGATGTGGGGTAAGGCGGAGAGTTGGCAGGTAAGAGGTAACACATCTTACCTAGGTTCAAGTCCCATAACAGTGGCGGAACTCTACTCCTGCTATAAATCACTATAATGGCAATACTCCGAGTTACAGAGATAGGTTCGCTATGCAAGGTGTTGTGCTATGCACTTGTTGTTCTATCGAATTATGCCCTAAAGGATCCCGTAGGCCCGGCTTATAAAGGTGCCAAGACCTAGGGTTTACAAGGAAAGGTCCTTGCTGGACAAGGTAAAGAGTCCTACACTAATACGAACTAGACTTCCATGTCTTGTACTCCAAGGCTCTGAGTATGTCGGTGACTCCTGCGTAGCCTTCCTTTATCCGGCATGGGCCTCCCTTCTGGATCCGTCTAACTAGGCCGCCCAGCAGGCCATAGGCCTTGCTACCAACTATGGGCCACCCGGGTTAGGCGGATTGCTGACATGCTATGAGGATGCCCATATAGCATATCCCCAACAGTAGCCCCCGAAGGACTTTGAAATCTTGCGTCGTCTTGCCCATTGATCTTTGAGTATCCCCGTCTAAGTGATGCCGACAATTCATCAAGCAATATCTCAAAGGTCTCCCAAAGAACCCTGCAATCTTCTCCAGCTTCGCAATGTAGCCGGAGATTCCTGGAGTCTTAGTTTCCAGAGTCGGGTAGTCCTCGTCTTTTATGGAATCTTCGGACATGACCCTTCACTGCAACTGTCAGGAGGATGACGTAGGGGTACAACCTACGCTACCTCGAAACTCATAGAAACAGAGAATTAATCATCAGCTATTTTCACCTGCACGAAATCCGAAACGGCAGAGCGGCAAAGGCGGAGGATGTGGCAAAATTACCATGCACGTTCACTTCCACGTCGACAACATTCCATCCATTAGATCTCTTTGCAGAAATCTTGACGCGGGGTCTATATATTTTCACTGCGGTCAATTTATTTCTCTTTTACCCGCATTCGCTTTCTAGTCTTCGTCTTCCTCCAGCCGCGTGACCGTTCGACCTCTTCTGCGAAAATCCTAACTAGAGACCTTCTCTTCTCCACCTTCTCCTTGTCGTAATGGCTTTCAGCAGCACTGTGTCTTCAATGGCAGCGGTTCCCGAGGCTACTCTGGAGCCATCCCAGGGAGTGACCATCCCACCAGAGGGGGTGGTCATTCCCGTCTCCGTCGTGGTGGAAGCCACCAGCGATGAACAAGAAAGAGCGGCACCCAAGGCCGCTGAAGAAGAAAATGACTCCCACAAGGGGGTGTGGAGAGGCTCTAATCTCTCCACGGAAGGTCTACAGGAGCTGGTCGCCGAGGGGTATCTCCCCGCGGAGAAGGAGTTGGCCCGGCGGGCGGTGCCGGCCGGTGAGGTGCTCCCTTCTCCCCAAGCCGGAGAGAAGGTGTACCTCAAGTCTTAGTTGGTGTGTGGTGTAAGCCTGCCAGTCTCCGACTTCTTCTTGGATGTCCTCTGGCACTTCCGGGTACTCCCCCACAATCTCTCTCCCAACAGCATCCTAGTTTTTAGAAACTTCGTAGCCTTGTGCGAAGGATTCTTAGGCATTAAACCTAGGTTAGATCTGTTCGTGTATTTCTTTACCATCAAGAGAGAGTCCATAGACTCCAAGGACGAGTTGTGGATCTGCAGAACCATTAGCTTCAAGATCCGGCCTAGCCGGCACTTCCCCGACATAGTAGGGCATGAGTCATGCAAGAATTGGCAGCGCACGTACTTCTATGGCCCAGATATCCTTCTGCCTGACCGCCTTGAGACTTATCCCGATTTCTTCGATGGAGCTACCGCCGAGGTCCCCGCATGGCGAACCCCAGCATCCCTTCCCTCCGACAACGAAGCCAATCGCGTCGTAAGGAGGATTGAATGGCTCATAGACGGAGGTCTAACGGGCTTGGATCTTGCCATGTGCTGGTTCATTAGGCGGATTCAGCCTCTGCAGCACCGCGCCGAGTTAATGTGTAAATACACTCAAGACAGGAGGGATCCCATGCGAATTTCGCGGGATAACTTCTCTACTGACTCCATCAAACTTCGGCTTAAGGACATCGTCAAGGTGAAGGACAAGAAGCATGGCTTCATGATCACCTTCGACATGTTCGATTGCGGCAAGTGCCCAAAGGTAGCTTCTGTTTCCTTTGTTGCTCGTTACAAGCTCTAAGGTTTTCCCGACTTGAAGTTGTCCATCTAACACTCCTATGTATCCCAGCTGGAGACCTTGGCGGCCGAGCAAATGACCTCCTAGGTCTATGATCCTAAGCTGAAGGATATCCAGGTGGTGTCCGACGATGATGCCCCCAAGGATCAACTAGCTCTAGCAGCACGAAAGCGGAAGAGCTCCACCTCTAATGCTGCTGCCGAGGCCAAGAAGAAGAAATCGGAGAGTGGAGTCTCCAAATGTTCCACTACTGCCTTAGAGGCGGAGAAGAAGAAGAAATCCACCGGCATTCCCCTCACCAAGGCTCCTGCCGTGGAGTAAGTATTTTTATTCTCCAACTTATGTTTTTCAGCTCATACCTTTTTTCAATTCTTGTACTTATACTTTGTATGTTTCAGGAGGAAAGCCGGTGTTAGTTTGAAGCGATCCTCCAAAGATGTTGGAGGGTCAAAAAACATTCGATACATGCTGACAAGGGACATGGCCGCCAAGTCCTGTCCCACTACTGCTCCCCCTACTCCTGCCGCCAAGCCTTCTACTGGCCCCGCTAGGCCTTCATCCCTCGTCATCACTGAGATCTCCACCATGGAGACAGATGTCAATCCAAACCTTTATATCTCAGGCTCTGTCGAGGCAGATGTTGCTCCCAGCAGCCAGGCGACGCAGGAGAGTACTTCCTCTAAAGTGGCTGAAGCTCTGGCTAAGGATGCCACCGAGAAAGGGAAGGAAGTGGTGGAAGAGGTGGACATGGAAGCAACGATCGAGTCGGGAGCCTCTAAGACATCATCTTCAAGAAATGGCTAGGGCATCATGTTGGGAATATGCCCTAGAGGCAATCATATATGATGTTATTCCCAATGTATTCATAAAGTTATTGTCCATGTATGAACTACTAATATGTATCATTGAATATGTGATTCGATTGTGGAACTATATATTCATGTTGTTCATACTAGTTGTCCTTGGTCGTTGAGGTTGTGCTGGACACACAACTTAGACTAATGTGAAAGTCAGCTTGATGACTCGGTTCCACTTTTCATGGGCATGGAGATGCTATTCCGACTTACACTGATTCGGCTAAAGAGTTTAGCGAATCGGACTGGCCCACAGTTGAGATGCAACGAGCATGTTGTCATTTGTATTCTCAAGCAATGGAATCCTTTGACCTGAGGTGATCGCATGATCCGAGTTGTGGATCGCCAGCTTAGGTCCTACCAAACGCTGTTCCGTAAATGGGCAGTTATAAAGGTAGGGTTTGGGTTGGTTGTGAAGCAAGCTGCATGACGTGGATTACCAAGATGGTATTTGCCCTTCCGTAATGGAGAGATATTCTCTGGGCCCTCTCGTGTGATATGATTCAGAAGCATGGCCATGCGCGACTTGGTTAAGTGTTAACTAAGGAGTCAGACTAAGTGTTAGTCCAGTGAATCGTATATCACGGAACGAGAAGAGAGAGTCGAGCTATTAAAGGGATGGCAACAACTCGCCTATATCTTGACAAGATATATCGTGAGGCAAAGGGACTTGGACGAAAGTCACATTGAGAAAGGTTTGTCTTCTGACTTTACAGCGCTTGGGAGTTGGCACGTCTTGCTAGAGGCCGCTACCAACTATCGACTCGGAGTGGTGACTCGTGTCGTGTCTAGGTGTACGTAAACCTACAGGGTCACACACTTAAGGGTAAGGAGCCCATGTGGATTAGATCCATGTGGAGATTGGGATACGGCCTAGATGGGCCTCAAGCGTTGATCCCAGCTAGGAGTGTATATAAGTGGAGTAAAAAAGGATTGTCCCTAACCTAGCCGTCACTTTCTCTACTCTCATTTCGGGATAGACAGGATCTAGCAGTCCTCTTCCTGGATCTTCCTTCCTGTACGTGTGGATACTGGTGGAGGCATTGCACGTGTGGCGCTGGAGACAAGGAGGTCCGGTGGGATCTGGACGTGCTGTATGGGGTTCGTTCGGCACGGCATCAACTGACGCGCTACATCAACAATCCGCACCTGCGCGTCTAGTGGTAAATCTCGTGGCCTATCACCTGAGCTGGATCTTGGGAGTACCGCGTAGGGGAAAAAGTTTTGTTTATCTCTGCGTGGCCCAACTATGGTATCAGAGCGTTAACTTCTGGTTTTAGGCTCGAGATAGTGCATATGTGATATGCGGTTGGCATTAGATTGGATCTATTTGCAGTTTTGGTGGTCGATCTATGAGATAGATCGGTTTTGTATGAGGTTGATTGGATCAACTGTACTCGGGGAATAGATGATCTGGTTTCCGTGATCTAACTGGTAAGGTCGTGGAACGACATACCCCTACCGGTCGGCTTCCGCCATCGTGGTAGACAGTGACACATAAATCTGGATGTGGTGATTGAAGATCAAAGAGTTTGGTCTTATCGGAGTACGGGTCTGATTTGGGTAAAATTGTTTTATCCGATGATGAAATCCATGTTCGGAAGGCAGATGAGATCTGCATTTTTGGACCGCCGGCTTCTCCCTGTTGTAGCGCCTTAGATGTCGCACGAGTTTCACAACAAGGGTAGATATCGTATCTATGCACAACTTGTTTTTGCAGGATGATGTTGTGAATGGTATGGCTTATGTGCATGTGATGTGTTTAATCCATACGTGATCTGCGTATCACGGTTTTTATCAGCCGGCTTGAGCCTAGGTGCTGTCATTTTATTGTATAACGACCCGTGTGTCGGATTCTCTATGTAATTTACATTACTAGCTAGTGTAGCTATTTGGAGAACCCAGATGGCATGCAATTCGATGTACAATTTGGCTACATGGTGTAAGGCGGCAGGTGACAAGAGTTGACACGAGTCGAATTACAAGCTTTGTGGAGATGGAGATCGCCATGAAGAGAGCCATACCATTTCACATTATAATTGCTTTATTTTGTGTTATTGTTATGTCTCTATTATACCTCTATTAGATAGTTGGTAGAAAGTAATCCCTCAAAGAAGGTCTAGTCGGTTTCCCCGCCAGTGCTGCACCATCACAAGTCGGACATTTTTGGTAGTGGGCTCATAAAATTGAGGTGCTATCAATTCTTTCCGACTAGGTGGGTTCGAGTCGGACTCTTACAGCGGAAGCACTTGGTAATCTAGACGGGTCTATCACAACAGTTGTGGGACTCGGGGAAAATTCGGATGGGAGCCGGGGCATGTGATGCCACCCATCCAACAGGAGTCGTATGAGATACGATTGACAAGGAATTGTCTACCTAGATCACTTGATGGCTAGCGGTGATGCTAAAGCTCACTAGTCGGCTTGCTTATTTAGGATCCTGAATCAGTAAGTAACCATCGGAGGGGTGTTGGTTCTAGTGGGAGCATAAATATTAAAGTGTTTAATATGCTTGCTCTTTTATGGATACATGTCTTAAGTGTTTTGCATATTTTTCTGTTGTAGAAAAATGGCACCTAGCAGTCTCCCTCAGATTTCCAATTTTGCTTTGAGAACCATCTTAGAGAAAGATAAGCTAAATGGAACTAACTTCACCAACTGGTATCGTAATCTGAGAATTGTTCTCAAGCAAGAAAAGAGGGACCATGTCCTAGACAACCCACTTCTAGATGAGCCGAATGAGAATGCGAGTGTCGCAGCCACCAATGCCTACCGTAGGACATGTGATGAGTCTACGGAGATTAGCTGTCTTATGCTTGCTCACATGGAACCAGACTTGCAGCAGCAGTTCGAGAATGTTGAGGCCTACGATATGATCGAAAGCCTCAAAAGTATGTTCCAGGCTCAGGCAAAGACTGAGAGGTATCAAGTCTCTCAGGCTTTCTTGAGCTGCAAGCTTAAGGATGGCGATCCACTGAGTCCGCATGTAATCAAGATGGTTGGTTACGTGCAGTCTCTGGAAAGTCTGGGCTACCCCATTAGCGAAGAGTTCACTATAGACATAATTGTGAACTCTCTTCCTAGTGCGTATGGTCAGTTCATTTCGAACTACCACATGCATGGTATGGATAAGAAGCTCACTGAATTACATGGGATGCTCAAGCAGGCTGAAGCGGATCTCAAGAAAGGCACCAGTCAAGTGTTGATGGTGCAGAATAAGGCTAAGTTCAAGAAGAGTACTTGGACTAAGAAGAAGAAGGCAAAGTCAGGAGGTAAGGCTGAGGACCCGGTCCAAAGCGCTTCCTCAGGGACTAAGTCATCTCTTGCAGCCGGATCCACTTGCTTCTATTGCAAGGCGGATGACCACTGGAAGAGGAATTGCAGCAAGTATCTGGCTGATAAAGCCAAGAGTGGAGGTATGACTTTTTGCTCAGGTACACTTGTTTGCAATGTTATAGACATCTATCTCGCAGATGCACCTAACAGTTCTTGGGTATATGATACCGGATCAGTTATTCACATCTGCAACTCGTTGCAGGGACTGGTAAGAATTAGGAGCGTGGAGAGAAGAGATATTGACATTTAGGTCGGCAACAAAGCAAGAGTTGCTGCGTTGGAAGTTGGCATGATGCAACTTCATTTACCTTCTAGATTCATAATGGAGCTAAATAATTGTTATTATGTTCCAGTGCTTAGTCGAAACATCATTTCTGCCTCATGTTTGATGAGACAAGGCTATGAGTCGAATATTAAGAATAATGGTTGTTCTTTATATTTGAATGATATGTTTCACGGCTTTGCACCTGTCCAGGACGGGTTATTTATTTTGAATCTTGATTGTGAATCTGTCTATAACATAAATGTGAAAAGGTTGAAACCAAATGATCTGAATATGACTTACTTTTGGCATTATCGACTTAGTCATATAAGTTGGAAATGCATGAAGAAGCTCCATGATGATGGACTCCTAACTTCGTTCGACTTGGATTCATTCGAGACATGTGAATCCTGCCTACTAGGCAAGATGACCAAGACACCTTTTGCAAAGAGTTGTGAAAGGGCGTCCGACTTATTGGGACTAGTACATAGTGATGTATGTGGCCTGATGAGCATGACAGCCAGAGGTGGTTATGAGTACTTCATTACCTTCACTGATGATTTGAGTAGGTATGGATATATCTACTTGATGAAACATAAGTCGGAAGCCTTTGAAAAGTTCAAGGAATTCCAGAATGAGGTACAGAATCAACTCGGCAAGAAAATAAAGTTTCTTCGATCGGACCGAGGAGGCGAGTACATGAGCCATGAGTTTGATGACCATTTGAAGAGTTGTGGAATAGTTCCCCATCTCACTCCTCTGGGAACGCCGTAGAGAAACGGTGTGTCAGAAAGGAGGTATCAGACCTTTTTAGACATGGTACGATCAATGATGAGTCGGATAGATCTGCCTTTATCATTTTGGGGTTATTGTCTAGAAACTGCAGCGTTCACACTAAACAGAGTACCATCAAAGTCGGTCGAGAAGACACCGCATGAGATGTGGTCTGACAAGAAGCCGAGTTTGTCTTTTCTTAAGATTTGGGGTTGTGAAGCTTTTGTCAAGTGACTTCAGTCGGACAAGCTTACAACCAAATCAGATAAGTGTATTTTCGTGGGGTATCCGAGGGAAACCTTGGGTTACTACTTCTACAACAAAGAAGAGGGCAAAGTGTTTGTCGCTCAGAACGGTGTCTTCCTTGAGAAAGAGTTTCTTAGTCGGGGAGTCAGTGGGAGCATGGTGCAGCTCGAAGAAATTTGAGAGATACCAGCCAGCAGCGAGTCGGCAAAAGCCTTGGAGGTTGAGCCGGTCGTGGTACTGAGTAAGCAACCTGACGATCTGAAGATCGGCCAGATTGCAAAGTGTTCGTGATGTGTTGCTGTTAGACAGTGATGAGCCGACAACTTATTCAAAAGCGATGGTAGGATCTGATTCTGAGTCATGGCTTGGAGCCATGAGATCCGAGTTAAAGTCCATGGATGAAAACCAAGTTTGGAACTTGGTTAATCTGCCAGACGGTGCAAGACCTGTCGAGTGCAAATGGGTCTTTAAGAAGAAAACTGATATGGATGGAAATATTTCTATCCATAAAGCACGGCTTGTCGCGAAGGGATTTCGACAGGTTCAAGGAGTTGACTACAATGAGACTTTCTAACCCATAGCGATGGTTAAGTCAGTTCAGATCATGTTAGTTATAGCAGCCTATTTCGACTATGAGATATGGCAGATGGATGTCAAGACGGCTTTCCTTAATGGAAATTTAACCAAGGACGTGTATATGATACAACCCGAGGGTTTTGTCGATCCGGCTAATGCTGACAAGGTATGCAAGCTTCGGAAATCCATTTATGGGTTGAAGCAAGCATCTCAGAGTTGGAATATTCGCTTTGATGAGGTAGTCAAATCGTTTGGCTTCATCAAGAGTGATCATTATTCTTGTTTATACAAGAAGTTTAGTGGGAGCAAACTAAACTTTCTGATCTTATATGTGGATGACATATTACTGACTGGAAATGATGTCCAGATGTTGCAAGAAACCAAGGAATCATTGGAAAAGAGTTTTTCGATGAAAGACTTGGGTGAGGCGACTTACATACTAGGAATCCAGATCTATAGAGATAGATCAAGGCGGCTCATTGGATTGAGTCAGAATACATATTTGGACAAAGTGTTGAAGAAGTTCAACATGGAATCGTCTAAGAAGGGGTTCTTACCGATGTCCCATGGCGTAAAACTTAGCAAGACTCAGTGTCCTTCGACAACTGATGAGCAAAGTTAGATGAGTGTGATTCCGTATGCTTTTGCAGTCGGATCCATCATGTACGCTATGATTTGTACTAGGCCGGATGTTTCCTATGCTCTAGGTGTTGTGAGCAGATACCAGGCTGACCCTGGAGAGATCCACTAGGCAGCGGCTAAAAATATCCTTAAGTACTCGAGAAGGACTAAGGATATGTTCTTGGTTTATTGAGGTGAGGATGAACTCAGTGTAAGGGGTTACACGAATGCGAGTTATCTCACTGACTCAGATGATTCTCGTTCGCAATCTGGATATGTGTTTGTTATAAATGGAGGGGCTGTGAGCTGGAAGACTTCCAAGCAAGAGACGGTGTCTGCGTCTACGACAGAGGCTGAGTATATTGCTGCCTCGGAGGCGGCAAAAGAAGCCGTTTGGATGAGGAATTTCCTCATGGATCTTGGTGTGGTTCAGGGCTCGTCCAATCCGTTAGACGTGTATTGTGACAACAATGGTGCTATTGCACAAGCCAAAGAACCTAGACAACATCAGAAGAACAAACATATACTCACGCGGTACCACCTGATTCGCCAGTTTGTGGATCAAGGTGATATCAAGTTATGCAAGGTACATACGGATGCAAATATTGCGGATCCGTTGACAAAGCCACTTCCACAGCCCAAGCATTAGGCGCACCTGCGAGCTATGGGCATTAGATGCCTAGACATGTGATGTCAGATGATTGACTCTAGTGCAAGTGGGAGACTATTGGGAATATGCCCTAGAGGCAATCATATATGATGTTATTCCCAATGTATTCATAAAGTTATTGTCCATGTATGAACTACTAATATGTATCATTGAATATGTGATTCGATTATGGAACTATATATTCATGTTGTTCATACTAGTTGTCCTTGGTCGTTGAGGTTGTGCTGGACACACAACTTAGACTAATGTGAAAGTCGACTTGATGACTCGGTTCCACTTGTCATGGGCATGGAGATGCTATTCCGACTTACACTGATTCGGCTAAAGAGTTTAGCGAATCGGACTGACCCATAGTTGAGATGCAACGAGCATGTTGTCATTTGTATTCTCAAGCAATGGAATCCTTCGACCTAAGGAGATCGCATGATCCAAGTTGTGGATCGCCAGCTTAGGTCCTATCAAACGTTGTTTCGTAAATGGGCAATTATAAAGGTAGGGTTCGGGTTGGTTGTGAAGCAAGCTGCGTGACGTGGATTACCAAGATGGGATTCGCTCCTCCATAATGGAGAGATATTCTCTGGCCCCTCTCGTGTGATATGATTCGGAAGCATGGCCATACGCGACTTGGTTAAGTGTTAACCAAGGAGTCGGACTAAGTGTTAGTCCAATGAATCATATATCACGGAACGAGAAGAGAGAGTTGAGCTATTAAAGGGATGGCAACAACTTGCCTATAGCTTGACAAGATATATCGTGAGGCAAAGGGACTTGGATGAAAGTCACATTGAGAAAGGTTTGTCTTCTGAATTTACGGTGCTTGGGAGTTGGCACGTCTTGCTAGAGGCCGCTACCAACTATCGACTCGGAGTGGTAACTCGTGTTGTGTCCAGGTGTACGTAAACCTACAGGGTCACACACTTAAGGGTAAGGAGCCCATGTGGATTAGATCCATGTGGAGATTGGGGTACGGCCTAGATGGGCCTCAAGCGTTGAACCCAACTAGGAGTGTATATAAGAGGAGTGACAAGGGATTGTCCCTAACCTAGCCGTCACTTTCTCCACTCCCATTTCGGGCTAGACAGGATCTAGCAGTCCTCTGCCTAGAGCTTCCTTCCTGTACGTGTGGATACCGGTGGAGGCGTTGCATGTGCGGTGCTGGAGACAAGGAGGTCCGGTGGGATCTGTACGTGTTGTACGGGGTTCGTTCAGCACGGCATCAACTGACACGCTACATCAACAATCCGCACATGCGCGTCTAGTGGTAAATCTCGTGGCCTATCACCTGAGCTGGATCTTGGGAGTACCGCGTAGGGGAAAAAGTTTTGTTTATCTCTGCGTGGCCCAACACATCATCCATGCCTCCGGGTTCAACTTCCCCATTGGTTGCGACTCCTCCGACGTTGTGCTTGGATGTCCTCATCTTGCAGGCCAACACAATCTATAACAACGCCCGAACCTTCCATGATTCCTATGCTCATCTGGCCAACAATCTTAGGGTCATTGCCATCGTAAGTCTTTTGAACTTCACTTCTTTTGATTTGTAATGTATCCCACTGTAGCCCCCGAGCTCTTAGGCGGATAAACCAATAATTATTGTCATGAGTGCTCCAAGGAACTAAGTGTAGAATTTGTCCGTGTAGCCCCCGAGCGTTTAGTTGAAACTAGATAGTTCTGACTAGATGCTCTAGAGAAACTAGCTTATTTTAAAATCTTATACCGTAGCCCCGAGCGTTTAGTTGAAACTTGAATAGTTCCAACTAGATGCTCTAGAGAAACTAAGCATGTTAACATCTTGTGCAGAATGAGAATAATTGGAGGATAGACGCCAATGCTAGGTTTGATGCTCTGCGGAAGGAACTGGACCTTGAACAGGGTAAAACCACCTTCCTGAAGCAACATATCAAAAATAGCCAGAGTCTGTTTCCTGCAACAGCTCCGTGCTTTTCTCACTGAATCATTTCTTCTGTCTTCTTATAACACTTTCTGATTTCCGTCTTACAGAAGCAATTTCCAAGGCCAAGAGCATCGTCGAACAATCCAAACATATCCAGGAGCTCGATGATGAAAACAAAATTCTGAAAAAGGACCTGGCCGATGCTGTCAAGGGACATGAGGCAGCGACGAAGGTGCTGCAAGAGTCTGTTGATGGTGAGATGCAGCACCTGAAGGACGAAATTGTGCAACTCAAGGAGCAGAACCATGTTGCCAAAGAGCAGAATGCTAGAAACCTTGAGGTGTACAAAACAGTCCATAAGGAGCACGATGTCTTGGCGGAGACATGCAAGCAAGAGGAAACGAGCATCTTCGGTAACCTTTCTCCATCTTGGTCATTTCTATAATTTGGACAACCATTTGGCTTGTTTGTAATCATGGTCCTTGTATCTTGTGCAAACCACATCTCCCATTGTCTTAGCCAACTTGGGTGAAGGTGCTCCGGATCCCAAGGAACGCATGATTCTTGCCAGCAACTTCATCAGCACCGCCATTGCCCAGGCCAAGGAGATAGCTCAACCTCTGGATATCAATATCAAGGCGGCAGACTCAGCAGCCAAGTTCGCAGAAATCCTGCGACGAGCCCCCGAGAAAGTCAAGGACTGGAAAGCCTCTTGCGTCCGGGCTGGTGCTAGGATGACCCTGTCCTTGGTCAAGGCACACTACGACAACACCGACATCAATTTGGTGACCTCCGGCATGCCCAAGATGGACGAGGAAGGGAAAGAGATCGATAGCGATGCTATTTGGAATTCCCTCGCCGGCTTCAACACCAGAGTTACCAAGATGGTCAAGGCAGACGTCTTCGTTCCTGCGGAGATCCTCAATGAAGACATGGCCTCGTCTGAGTCTAGCCCCTCTCCTTCAGAGTTTGGCGAGCTCTCCCGACCTGGCTCTCCTGATGATGCCACCACGAAGCCCCCTGCAGCAGAGCCATAAAAACAATGTTTGTATTAAATGTGTCTCTGCAATGTGTATGCGGAAAAAACTTATGTTTTGCTAAGGCGGAAAAACTTGTACTCAAGTTTCCTGCAACTTATCTGTTTCTAGCATGTGTATATTTTTTAAGCAAGTGCTGGATTATCCATTATTCTGGTTCATATGCTTGACCTTTCGTGAGAAGGAAGACTCGTTGTTGGGTCCGCAGCATATAAAACAAAATTTATCCTACGGTGTGAACTACACGCCAAGATCTATCTACTAGGTACAAAGCAACGAGTGGACATACATCCATGGAGAACTTACCCTCGAAGACAACGAGCTTTGTTAACGAGTAGGAACTCGTAGTTGATGTAGTCATACACTTGCCGATCTCAAGATCGTGATGAAGTCCAGCAGGTCCTCCAAAGACGTCCATCAGATCTAGCTCCAGCACCACCAAGTCCAGCACCGCAAAGCAGCGGTGCATCCGTGATCGCACACACGTCCGGTACCCCGACAACCTCCGTCCCTCGCTCTAGCAAAGCAGCGGAAGCAGAAACTCCTTTCCAGATAAAGCCACCGGGAACATGTATCTCGCTAATCCGAGACCATGGGGGAATAATACTAGAGGGGGAGAGATCCTTCACAAGGAGGTGTGTGTGAGTAGTGAGGAGGGTGGCCTTTTATAGGAGGAGGGTGCCCTCCTTCATGGCATGGCGCATGGAGGAGGTGACTCTTCACCTCCTCCATTCATGTGGTAACTCCTCCACATAAATTTGCCCCTTCACATTCTCTTTTAAAGTCTCCACTTTAAATGCATTAAATTTCTCCAAATTTAATGCTCTCTCATTTAATAAAACTCTTTTATTATTTTTATTCAGAATTTTGTTAATTACTTTAATTAACAAACATTCACATAAAACCCCAACATTTCAATATTACATCGAACCAATTTCAGCATTTTCACCAAAATGATTTTGGTGTCTATTGAAATAATTCCAGCGCTTTCTTAAATCTTTATCTGAAACATATTTGCTCCAAATGGTGTCGGTATCCCTTAAGTGTGTCACCCTACGGTTCGCGAATAATGCAGACATGATCGAGACCCCTCTCCGATCAATAATCAGCTGGACACGGAGATCCATCGACTCCAACACATTCAACGATGACTTCTGTGCTCGTGAGAACCTTTAATGCTAGTAACTAAATCCCTTTGTCCCGCGATATATTACATGTCCGAGATTCGATCATCAGTATCTCCATACCTAGTTTGATCTCGTTACCGACATGCACTCTTTTCTCGTTCGCGTGATATAACATTCTAGTGATCACATCACTTGCTTGCAAGCTATTTCAATGTGATATCACCGAGAGGGCCCAGAGTATATCTATCCGTCATCGGGATTGACAAATTGCACTCTTGATCCATGAGCCTCAACATAACACCTTCGTAGCACTGAACCCATCTTTATAGTCACCCTGTTACGGTGTGACGTTTGATGTTATCAAGATACTCTTCTGGTGTTAGCAATTAACATGATCTCATGGTCTAAGGATAAAGATTAGTTCGTATGATATTATAGAAATATAAACATAATGACTTTGACCGTAATGCTATACTTCGGATGAATGTTCATCACATCATTCCACCAATGGTGTGACCTTGTTATTAACAACATCCAATGTCCACGATCCGGAAACCTTGATCATCTTGTTAATCAACAAGCTAGTCTATAAGAGAGGCATAACTAGGAACCCTTTTTGTTTATTAAACACACATGTATTGATGTTTCCGATCAATACAATTCTAGCATGTAAAATAAACATTTATCATAAACATGGAATAAGATAATAACCACTTTATTATTGCCTCTCGGGCATATTCCTTGATCTCCCACTTGCACTAGAGTCAATAATCTAGTTTGAAAACTTTGCGTATTGAACACCTATGGCTTTCGGTGTTGCATATACGCTATTGCTAGTGGTTAACATAATCTCTGGATCGAGTTTCAGGTCCGTGTGTATTTGCATGTCTCTGCGTCTCTACGCATCACTCATTCTCAAATGAGATGGCATTGTATAGATTTGGTCCTTTGGTGAGACCTTTAGTTCGTTCGGCTCAAAATATGTTGATATTATTGTCACACAATATATCTTCATAGTATTAGCCCACTTTGAACCACACCTAGTTTGATAACAAACTACTTAACACAAATGCCCTCCTTTCCTGCTACTATATCAGTCATATACTTAGCCTTTTGTTGTAGTATCCGTCACAATGTCTCAACTTTGGAACTCATCCAAATCCATCATGGAACATCCTTTCCATTACATTGTGCCACCCATAGTATAAATTGAGATAAATTTAATTTGTATCTTGTGACAAAACTAGTATCAATGCAACACTTTACAATGAACTACCTTTAACTATTTGTCACTTATACATTATATATTCTTAGTTCTTCCAAAGCTCATAAGAATATCTTTAGTATTGTCCAATGATCATCTTATGAATCATTCTGGTATATGCTCATAACATTTAGAGCATAGGACATTCTGGATATATACATATCATGGTATAATCGATCAAAATCTTCATGTGATTTTACTCACCAAGTGTTGAAACACTTGAATCTTGATACAATCCTTTCCATGCAGCAAGAACCTTTCTTGTTGTTTCCATATTGAACCCTTTCAATATCTCATATATGTATGTCTGGCACAACCATATTAGCGCCTTAATCTATCCATATAGATATTGATGCCTAATATTCCGGGTTTGCCCAAGTCTTTCATCGAAATCTTATTTTAATGAAATTCTTGACTTGTGTCAATACAAGATACATCATTTCCAATCAACAATATGTCCTCTACATAATGTATTAGAAATATGTCTCAGCGCTCCCACTTAATTTCTTGCAAATGCAAGAATCTTCATCATCTCCGATGAATTTAAACTCTTTTAACAGTTTCATCATGGTGAAGATTCCAACTCCGCTATGCTTACTTCAACTATTGAAGTTTACATGCCCTTTTAGCACCCTTTTAATTAACAAAACCCTTCGGACCATGTCATGTACATGTCCTAGGTTACCGTTCTATTAGAAGAACCTTGTTTTTTTATTCAACTACCATATACCAAATTATATGTAGTGGTTGCTACATTAATCCGTGAAGACTAGATATCGCTATGAAAGATCAAATCTTGTCATAGTCAACTCCTTGAACATTGTCGTAAACTTCTTTCCGACATGTCGACTATTTCATAGATGTTAAACATCCATGTCTTATTTCTTTATAGATCCAAACACGACCCATAGGCTTCACGCCTTTCCAGAGGGTCTTCCAAGTTCAGAAACTTGATTTCTCGTGTATGGATACTATCACGGATTCTATGACTTCTTGTCATTTTATGGAGTCAGGGCCCATCGTCGCTTCTTTGCATGTAGTCGGTTCATCATTGTCAAAACAATAACGACTTTTGTTTCAAATCTTACTATTTGATTCTTACCGACCCACATGGTTCAATAGGAACTCTAATCTCCGAGATCACACCTTTTGTAATCACGAGAGCCATGAGCATTGTGGATGCCACCGGGACACTTTCCGGCGCTGCGCTACTTAGCACATATAGCTAAGGTTCAACAACCTTATAAAATTTCTATTGTCCTCCCACTTAACTTTTCACGAAAAATTCCTTCTCAAGAAACTTGATGTTCCAAGTAACAAACTCTTTTATCCTCGGTGTTATGGAGAAATTCCCAACAAATTCTTTGGGATAACCTACAAAGACGTGCTTATCCGACTTTGGTTGTAAACATTTTACTTATGCATAGCATACCAAAATTTAAGAAAAGACAATTCGGGTTTTATCCCAAACCATAACTCATATGGTGTCATTTAAATGGATCACGATGGTGCTCTTTTCAGTGTAAAAGCGGTATTCTCTAAAGCTTCAATCCTTAAAACATAATGGCAGTTTTATAAATCACACCCTTGATCTTACCATGTCAAACATGGTTTGATTTTATCTCTCGAATATGCCATACTCCTATAGTTTATCGGGGAACACAGATCATGGAACAATTCCTCAAGTCTTAGGTGTTTTTGCTAAACATGTAACTCAAATATCTTCCTTTATGATCGAATCATAAACTCTTTATTTTCTTGTTACAATGATTTTTCACTTCATCTTGAAAGTCTTTGAACAATTTTCAAATGTTTCATACTTCTTCCTTATTAAGTAAATATATACAGATATATTCACTCAAATTTTCGGAGAAAGCATATGAAGCAAAAAGATCCATCGCATATGGCTACACATAATGGACTATGCACATCAGCATGCACAATTTCCAATAAGCTAGTCATCCGTTCCTCTCTGGCCTATGAACGGAGTTTCAATTATCTCGAGGAAAGTTTCACATGCGTCAATTGATCAAAATCAAAGGCTCCAAAAATCCATCAACATGGAGTTTCTTCATGTTTTCTTTCAAATATAATTTAAATAGCGATGTCACTTCATAAGTGATCTTTCAATCATTTGTCTTGCGACATTTTAGCAATAGTGTTTATGGATGTGATTTCTCCAACTAGACTTGTAAAAGTTCATCCATCCTTTATGGAATACGGTAATTATTTGAACAGCCATAGTTCTCATGATACCGGAACAAAATAACAATTATTTAAACAAATCTTGAAGGCTTGGTTTGATGACAACGAATAACACAATAACACTTTATTTGTTTTCGATGAACATCATCACTCATTCTCTTGCTAGTTACTTAGGCCATTATAGTTCATGAATTGCGTTGTCCTGTATGACACTTCAAACCAACCAATTCGATATCCAATACCGGTATCCAATACCTAAGAACCACATTGTTTAACAAGCAAGGAATATAGCCATAACATGTATATCTTTATATACCTAAGTTGGACATCTCCAACCTTTTATTTTCTGCCAAATATTTTATAGATTCTCTTTCAGCAATTCCTTTTCTTTTAAAAGAATCTATCAACATCAATAGTGGTGTCATCAACATGACACATGGTACAAAGCGTATATAGTCAACTACTAATACCTTTGGACTTGCACTTTGAAGTGGATCACCATCATCAAATGTTTGGTGTTCTTTCAAAAATCCATTCTTTAGTAATCTATTAGTGTAGTAAAAATTTTACTTACATCTTCTATTAATCCTTATCATGACAACTTTCATGATCAAGCTACTATAGCCTATAAGGAAGAATCGCGAGTATAATATCAATTCCCAAAACCTTTTTGGTAGATTCGGATGCCTAGCATCTCCATCCTTCACAAATTCTCATACAATATGAGAACATGTATTTTGCTAAATTATACTCTATCATAATGCAACCAAAAACATTGTTTCATATATCACAATATCTTTCACACATGATGGTTTCTGAAACAATTTCCAGCTCCAATATAATCTTGATATTAAAACAACTTTTGAATATCAATAATCATGGAGGCAAACATGATACTTTAGATACTAACATTGGAATTCTTACTCTACTCTCTATTTAATACTACTTATTAAATTTAATGGAGTAAATAGAGTTTGCTGAAAGTTTGCAATAGGACTTATAAACTTTAAATTGACATTCAAAACAATACGATACCAATTCGTAAAGTAAATATCCAGAATTCTATAGTTCTATTATCTCAATTAAAACTAAGCATAAGGTAGTGAACAGATGCCAATGACTACAACAAATTATGCAAATTCACTTCGATTTAGTTTATGACAAATTGAGTTCGACTAATCCAAATTAGAAATGAACTCCCACTCAAAAACGACATCCCTCGTGCCTTTTTGGTGATTACATGAACCAAATCCACTACACCAAGTCCGATCATCACGTGAGTCGGTGTAGCTTCAAAGGCGAGCATCAATATGGTCATCACATCAACTATATGACTCATGCTTAACCTTTCGGTCCGTGTTCCGAGGCCATGTCTGTACATGCTAGGCTCGCCAAGTAAGAACCTTAGTATTCGCGTGTGTAAACTGTCTTACACCCGTTGCATGAAAGCGTAGAGTTGAGAACACCCGATCATCATGTGATGTCTCGAAAACACGATCCATAGAACGGTGCATACTTAAGGAAGAACACATTTTTATCTTGATATCTAAAAGAGGGATCATCTTACAATGCTACAGAAAGTGCCAAACTAGCAATATAAGATGCTAACATCTAATGTGTAAAGTGAGATGATATGGTCCATGCATTTGATCTCTATCACTTGCATCGTGGTATGATCTCTATCATTCCTTTGTGTGTAAGGCCAAGGTCTATGGAACTTACACGTTGAGTGTGTTGTAAGAGTATCTATCATACATCTACTTACAACAATACCATATCAATACACTAGCCCAGCAACGATCTAAACTAGACGCCTCTAATTTATCAATTGCAAGTTTTACGTGGCTTAGGGCTTTCGGAGATAGAACCGTTCTTACCTACGAACATGAACCACAACGAGGATAACTAAGTTATTAGCAACTCGTTGTAAATCAGATATTGACTATAGTAGGAGAGACAGGACACCGCCAGACCACTTATGCAAAACAAGTTGCATGTCAGTCGTGGAACCGGTCTCATGTACGATGACATGTAAGGTTGGTCCGGGCCGCTTCATCCCACTATGCCACCAATATCCAAAATACATGAAAGAAGCAATAACATGATCATCATCACCCACATATAAACATGTGTACTACCCGTGCAAAGCACCTACGCATAGATCAGGCTCGATACCCTTTGTTGGGTCAAACATAGAAAACAAAAAATTTCCTACGGTGTGAACTACACGCCAAGATCTATCTACTAGGTACAAAGCAACGGGTGGACATACATCCATGGAGAACTTACCCTCGAAGACAACGAGCTTTGTTAATGAGTAGGAACTCGTGGTTGATGTAGTCGTACACTTGCCGATCTCAAGACCGTGATGAAGTCCAGCAGGTCCGGCTCCAGCACGTCCATCAGATCCAGCTCCAGCACCACCAAGTCCAGCACCGCAAAGCAGCGGTGCATCCGTGATCGCACACACGTCCGGTACCCCGACAACCTCCGTCCCTCGCTCTAGCAATGCAGCGGAAGCAGAAACTCCTTTCCAGATAAAGCCATCGGGAACATGTATCTCGCTAATCCGAGACCATGGGGGAGTAATACTAGAGAGGGAGAGAGATCCTTCACAAGGAGGTGTGTGTGAGAAGTGAGGAGGGGGTGGCATTTTATAGGACGAGGGGGGATCCCCTCCTTCATGGCCGGCGCATGGAGGAGGTGACTCTTCACCTCCTCCATTCATGTGGTGGTAACTCCCTCGACATAAATTTGCCCCTTCACATTCTCTTTTAAAGTCTCCACTTTAAATGCATTAAATTTCTCCAAATTTAATGCTCTCTCATTTAATAAAACTCTTTTATTATTTTTATTCAGAATTTTGTTAATTACTTTAATTAACAAACATTCACATAAAACCCCCTGCAACATTTCAATATTACATCCAGAACCAATTTCAGCATTTTCACCCGAAACAGTTTCGGTGTCTATTGAAATAATTCCAGCGCTTTCTTAAATCTTTATCTGAAACATATTTGCTCCAAATGGTATCGGTATCTCTTAAGTGTGTCACCCTACGGTTCGCGAATAATGCAGACATGATCGAGACCCCTCTCCGATCAATAATCAGCAGCGGGACCTGGAGATCCATACTGACTCCTACACATTCAACGATGACTTCTGTGATCGTGAGAACCTTTAACGCTAGTAACTAAATCCCTTTGTCCCGCGATATATTACATGTCCGAGATTCGATCATCGGTATCTCCATACCTAGTTTGATCTCGTTACCGACATGCACTCTTTTCTCGTTCCCGTGATATAACATTCTAGTGATCACATCACTTGCTTGCAAGCTATTTCAATGTGATATCACCGAGAGGGCCCAGAGTATATCTATCCATCATCGGGATTGAAAAATTACACTCTTGATCCATGAGCCTCAACATAACACCTTCGTAGCACTGAACCCATCTTTATAGTCACCCTGTTACGTGTGACATTTGATGTTATCAAGATACTCTTCCGGTGTTAGGAATTAACATGATCTCATGGTCTAAGGATAAAGATTACTTCGTACGATATTATAGCAATATAAACATAATGACTTTGATCGTAATGCTATACTTCGGATGAATGTTCATCACATCATTCCACCAATGGTGTGATCTTGTTATTAACAACATCCAATGTCCATGATCAGGAAACCTTGATCATCTTGTTAATCAACAAGCTAGTCTATAAGAGAGGCATAACTAGGAACCCTTTTTTGTTTATTAAACACACATGTATTGATGTTTCCGATCAATACAATTCTAGCATGTAAAATAAACATTTATCATAAACATGGAATAAGATAATAACCACTTTATTATTGCCTCTCGGGCATATTCCCTTCACTCGCATCACAGAACTATGCTCAAGAACCTAAGAACAAAATCGCCGGCTTTGAGTGCCAAAAAGTCACTACTCCGGAATCCACAAAAAAACTTTAGAAAACATGTACACCTGTCATTTGTATTCTCAAGCAATGGAATCCTTTGACCTGAGGTGATCGCATGATCCGAGTTGTGGATCGCCAGCTTAGGTCCTATCAAACGTTGTTCCGTAAATGGGTAGTTATAAAGGTAGGGTTCGGGTTGGTTGTGAAGCAAGCTGCGAGACGTGGATTACCAAGATGGGATTTGCCCCTCCGTAATGGAGAGATATTCTCTAGGACCTCTCGTGTGATATGATTCGGAAGCATGGCCATGCGCGACTTGGTTAAGTGTTAACCAAGGAGTCGGACTAAGTGTTAGTCCAGTGAATCGTATATCACGGAACGAGAAGAGAGAGTCGAGCTATTAAAGGGATGGCAACAACTCGCCTATAGCTTGACAAGATATATCGTGAGGCAAAGGGACTTGGATGAAAGTCACATTGAGAAAGGTTTGTCTTCTGACTTTACAACGCTTGGGAGTTAGCACGTCTTGCTAGAGGCCGCTACCAACTATCGACTCGGAGTGGTGACTCGTGTCGTGTCCAGGTGTACGTAAACCTACAGGGTCACACACTTAAGGGTAAGGAGCCCATGTGGATTAGATCCATGTGGAGATTGGGGTACGGCCTAGATGGCCTCAAGCGTTGAACCCAGCTAGGAGTGTATATAAGTGGAGTGACAAGGGATTGTCCCTAACCTAGCCGTCACTTTCTCCACTCCCATTTCGGGCTAGACAGGATCTAGCAGTCCTCTACCTGGAGCTTCCTTCCTGTACGTGTGGATACCGGTGGAGGCGTTGCATGTGCGTCGCTGGAGACAAGGAGGTCTGGTGGGATCTGTACGTGTTGTACGGGGTTCATTCGGCACGGCATCAACTGACGTGCTATGTCAAAAATCCGCACCTACGCGTCTAGTGGTAAATCTCGTGGCCTATCACCTGAGCTGGATCTTGGGAGTACCACGTAGGGGAAAACGTTTTGTTTATCTCTGCATGGCCCAACACATCATCGATGCCTCCGGGTTCAACTTCCCCATTGGTTGCGACTCCTCCGACGTTGTGCTTGGATGACCTCATCTTGCACGCCAACGCAATCTATAACAACGCCCGAACCTTCCATGATTCCTATACTCATCTGGCCAACAATCTTAGGGTCATTGCCACCGTAAGTATTTTGAACTTCACTTCTTTTGATTTGTAATGTATGCCACTGTAGCCCCCGAGCTCTTAGGCGGATAAACCAATAATTATTGGCCTGAGTGCTCCAAAGAACTAAGTGTAGAACTTGTCCGTGTAGGCCCCGAGCGCTTAGTTGAAATTGGATAGTTCCGACTAGATGCTCTAGAGAAACTAGCTTATTTTAAAATCTTATACCGTAGCCCCGAGCGTTTAGTTGAAACTTGAATAGTTCCAACTAGATGCTCTAGAGAAACTAAGCATGTTAACATCTTGTGCAGAATGAGAATAATTGGAGGATAGATGCCAATGATAGGTTTCATGCTCTGCGGAAGGAACTGGACCTTGAACATGGTAAAACTACCTTCCTGAAGCAACAGATCAAAAATAGCAAGAGTCTATTTCCTGCAACAGCTCCGTGCTTTTCTCATTGAATCATTTCTTCTGTCTTCTTATAACACTTTCTGATTTCCGTCTTACAGAAGCCATTCCATGGCCAAGAGCATCGTCGAATAATCCAAACATATCCAGGAGCTCGATGATGAAAACAAAATTCTGAAAAAGGACCTGGCCGATGCTGTCAAGGGACATGAGGCAGCGACGAAGGTGCTGCAAGAGTCTGCTGATGCCGAGATGCAGCACCTGAAGGACAAAATTGTGCAACTCAAGGAGCAGAACCATGTTGCCAAAGAGCAGAATGCTAGAAACCTTAAGGTGTACAAAATAGTCCAGAAGGAGCGCGATGTCTTGGCGGAGACATCCAAGCAAGAGGAAACGAGCATCTTTGGTAACCTTTCTCCGTCTTGGTCATTTCTGTAATTTGGACAACCATTTGACTTGTTTGTACTCATGGTCCGTGTATCTTGTGAAAACCACAGCTCCCATTGGCTTAGCCAACTTGGGTGAAGGTGCTCCGGATTCCAAGGAACGCATGATTCTTGCCGGCAACTTCGTCAGCACCGCCATTGCCCAGGCCAAGGAGATAGCTCAACCTCTGGATATCAATATCAAGGCGGCGGACTCAGCGGCCAAGTTCGTGGAAATCCTGTGACGAGCCCCCGAGAAAGTCAAGGACTAGAATGCCTCTTGTGTCCGGGCTGGTGCTAGGATGACCCTGTCCTTGGTCAAGGTACACTACGACAACGCCGACATCAATTTGGTTACCTCCGGCATGCCCAAGCTGGACGAGGAAGGGAAAGAGATCGATAGCGATAGCGATGCTATTTGGAATTCCCTCGCCAGCTTCGACACTAGAGTTGCCAAGATGGTCAAGGGGGACGTCTTCCTGCCTGCCGAGATCCTCGATGAAGACATGGCCTCGTCTGAGTCTAGCCCCTCTCCTTCAGAGTTTGATGAGCTCTCCTGACTTAGCTCTCCTGATGATGCCACCACGAAGCCCCCTGCAACAGAGCCATACAAAACAATGTTTGTATTAAATGTGTCTCTGCAATGTGTACGCGGAGAAAACTTATGTTTTGCTAAGGCGGAAAAACTTGTACTCAAGTTGTTGGAGATATGCCCAAGAGGCAATAATAAAAGTGGTTATTATTATATCTTTGTGTTTATGATGAATGTTTACATCCCATGCTATAATTGTATTATAAGGAAACACTAATACATGTGTGTTTTGCAAACATAAAAGAGTCCCTAGTAAGCCTCTTGTTGAACTAGCTTGTTGATTAATTGATGATCATGGTTTCCTGATCATGGACATTGGATGTCATTAATAACAAGGTTATATCATTAGGAGAATGATGTGATGCACACACACCCATAGTAAGCGTAGCATAAGATCAAGTCATTAAGTTCGTATTGCTATAAGCTTTCAAATGCATAGTAACCTAATCCTTCGACCATGAGGTTATGTTAATCACCATCACCGGATGGGTACTTTGATGACATCAAACACCGCTTCGTAACTGGGTGGTTATAAAGGTGTCATTGGGTATTCTAAAAGTATGTGTTGAAGCGCATGGACCAAAATTGGGATTTGTCCATCCATATGATGGATAGATATGCTCTGGGCCCTCTCGGTGGGATGTCATCTAGTTAGCTTGCAAGCATGTGACTAGGTCACAAGGGATGACATAATATGGAACGAGTAAAGAGTACTTATCAGTAATGAGGTAGAACTAGGTATGGAGATACCGACGATCAAACCTCGGATAAGTAGAGTATCGCGTGACAAATGGAATTGGTTTCGTATGTTAATGGTTCTATCGATCACGAAGTCATGGTTGAGTATGTGGGAGCCGTTATGGATCTCCAGATCTCGCTGATGGTTATTGATCGGAGAGGTGTCTTCATCATGTCTGCATATTCACGAACCGTAGGGTGACACACTTAAGGTTCGAAGTTGTTTTAAGTAGATATGGAATGAGCGTTGGAGACCGAATGTTGTTCGGAGTCTCGGATTGGATCCGGGACATCATGAGGAGATCCGGAATTGTCCGGAGAATAAGATTCATATATTGGGGATCATTTTCTAAGTTAGGAAATGTTCCGGAGTATTTGTATGGGGATTCTAGAAGGTTTCGGAATGTTCCGAAAGGTTCTAGAAGATTTCTTGGAGTTTGCTTGAAAACCAAGAAAGGATCAAGGAATCCTTGTAGGGCAAGACAAGGAGTAGTGGGGAAGGAGGACTCCTCCCCCCTTCCCAATCCGCCGGCCAAGGAGGGAGGGGAGTCCTACTAGGACTCCCCCTCCCTTGGCGCCTCCCTCCTTTAAATAGAGGGGTGGAGGCGCCACCCCCTTGCCCCTTGAATCCTCAAACCCTAGCCGCCTCTCTCCTCCTCCTTCCCTCTGCTCTGGCTTAGGTGAAGCCCTGCAGAATTCTCTACTCCACCACCACCACCATGACGTCGTGCTGCTGGGATTCCGTGGAGAAGATCTACTACCTCCGCTTCTCACTGGAACGGGGAGAGGAAGGTCTGCTTCGACTCACTTGCGTGTGACCGATCATTGCAGGCAGCTTTAACGCCGGAAAGGATCGTCTACTCGATCTTGAGATCGGCAAGTGATAGACTACATCAACCACGAGATCCGATCTTGTAACGCTTTCGGGTCTACAAGGGTTAGTACAGATCTATCTCGTTGCACATGTCTAATAGATTAGATCTTGGCTTTTTATCTACATTAGATCTAGGTTTTGTTCGTTCTTACGGCAGAATTTTTTTGTTTTCCATGCTACGAACCCATCAGTGGTATCAGAGCCGTGTCTATGCGTAGATCTGTTGCACGAGTAGAACACAATGGTTTTGTGGGCGTTGGTGCTCGTGCCGTCTTTTGCTTTGTGTACTTTGCATCTTGCGGTATGGTGGGATGAAGCCGCTCGGGCTAACCTTACATGTCATCGCACATGAGACTTGCTCCACGCTTGACGTGTAACTTGCTTTGCACAAGTGGCTTTGCGGGTGTCTGTCTCTCCCATCATAGTATAGATCCAATCTACACTTTGCACTTGATAGCACTTGTATCAACGTTGTGGTTCTGTTTCGTAGGTAAGATCCGTTCTTATTCGAAAGCCCAAACCACGTAAAACATGCAAAGAAAATTAGAGGCGTCTAACTTGTTTTTGCAGGGGTTTTGTGATGTGATATGGCCATCATGTGATTGTGATTATATTTGATGTATGCAATGATCCTTGTTGTAATATGGCAATGGCGAGCCTAATGGTTGTCTTTAATTACATTAAGACCTCGTGTCTATTCATCTTGTAATAGCTTTATTCCAAGTAGTTGAAATAGTTGCTAGTGATGATGGACAACCATGAAGCGGCGCCCTTGACCTTGGACTTAATGCTGGTGATGATGGAGATCATGTCTGTGCTTTGGAGATGGAGATCAAAGGCATAAGAAGAAAGGGCCATATCATATCACACTAATTATGAATTGCCTGTGATGTTAATCCTTTATGCATCTTGTATTGCTTAGATCGCAATGGTAGCATTATAAGATGATCCCTCTCACTAAATATCAAGTAATAAAAGTGTTCGTCCTTAGTTGGCACCGTTGCTAAGACTCGTCGTTTTGAAGCATCTCGTGATGATCGGATGTGATAGATTCTATGTGTGCATACAACGGGTGCAAGCCAGATTTGCACATGCGGAAACTAAGGTTAATCTTGACGAGCCTAGCATGTACAGACATGGTCTCGGAACACGGAATACCGAAAGGTAGAGCACGAGTCATATAAATGATATGATGAACATGAAGATTGTTCGCCGATGAAACTACATCTTCTCTCGTGAAGATCGGACTTGGTGTAGTGGACTTGGTTCGTGTAATCACTAAGACAATGTGAGGGATGTTGTTTTGAGTGGGAGTTCACCTAGTTAATTTAAGAATTAAAATTGAACTCAATTTATCATAAACTTAGTCTAAACTACTTGCAAATTTGTTGTAGATTATGGCGAACCTCTCCATCAATTTCAATGCGTTCCTAGAGAAAGAAAAGCTTAAGAACAATGGAAGCAACTTCACGGACTGGCTCCATGGTCTGAAGATTGTCCTCAGGGCTGGTCAGATGACCTATGTGCTCGAAGAACCGCTAGGTGACCCACCTGCAGAAGATGCCACCGATGACGTAAAGAATGTTTACGCCACTCGGAAAAATCATTACTCCATAGTTTAGTGTGCCATCCTGTACAGTTTAGAAACGGAGCTTCAGAAGCGCTTTGAGCACCACGACCCGTTCGAGATCATTAAGGAGCTCAAGCTCATTTTTGAGACTCATGCGGCCGTGGAGAGCTATGAGGCTTCCAAAAAGTTCTTTAACTGTAAGATGGAAGAGGGTATCTCCGTTAGCGAGCACGTGCTCACCATGTCTAGGCACGCAAACAAGCTCCAAGAGTTGGGGATAACGATTCCTAATGAGTTAGGAATTCACCATGTCCTCCAATCACTGCCACCGAGTTATAAGAACTTTGTGATGAACTACAATATGCACTGCATGAACAAGATGTTGCCTGAACTATCGTCCATGCTGAAAACTGCTGAAGTGGAGATCAAGAAGGAGCACCAAGTGTTGATGGTCAATAAGACCACCAATTTCAAGAAACAGGGCAAGCCTAAGAAAAAGGGAAACTTCAAGAAGGACAGCAAGAAAGCTGCCGCACCTGCTAAGAAGACCAAGGCTGGTCCTAAGCCTGAAACTGAATGCTTCTACTGCAAGGGTGCTGGTCACTGGAAGCGTAACTACCCCAAGTACCTGGCGGATCTGAAGAAAGGCAACATCAAGAAGAAAGGTATATTTGATATACATGTTATTGATGTGTATCTTACTAGTAATCGTAGTAGTGCCTGGGTATTTGATACTGGTTCGGTTGCTCATATTTGTAACTCGAAACAGGAGCTGCGGAATAAGCGAAGACTGGCAAGAGATGAAGTGACGATGCGCGTTGGAAATGGCTCCAAGGTTGATGTGATCGCCGTCGGCACGCTCCCTCTACATCTACCTTCGGGATTACTTTTAAATTTGAATAATTGTTATTTGGTGCCTGCGTTAAGCATGAACTTATATCTGGATCTTGTTTATTGCGAGACGGTTACTCTTTTAAGTCTGAGAATAAAGGTTGTTCGATTTATATGAGTAATATCTTTTATGGTAATGCACCTGAGATGAATGGTTTATTCTTATTGAATCTCGATAGTAGTGATACACATGTTCACAACATAGATGCTAAACGAATAAAATTGAATGATAATTCTACATACATGTGGCACTGTCGTCTTGGTCACATTGGAGTGAAGCGTATGAAGAAACTCCATTCTGATGGACTTCTTGAATCACTTGATTTTGAATCACTTGAAAGATGCGAAGCATGTCTAATGGGAAAAATGACTAAGACTCCATTTTCTGGAATAATGGAGCGAGCTATAGACTTATTGGAAATAATACATACCGATGTGTGCGGTCCAATGAGTGTAGCATCACGTGGTGGATATCATTATGTTCTCACTTTCACGGATGACTTAAGTAGATATGGGTATGTCTACTTTATGAAACATAAGTCCGAAACTTTCGAGAAGTTTAAGGAATTTCAAAGTGAAGTGGAAAATCATCGTAACAAGAAGATTAAGTTTCTGCGTTCTGACCGTGGAGGTGAATATCTAAGTTATGAGTTTGGCATGCATTTAAAGAAATGTGGAATACTTTCGCAGTTGACACCGCCGAGAACACCACAACGTAATGGTGTGTCCGAACATCGTAATCGAACTCTCTTAGATATGGTTCGGTCTATGATGTCTCTTATAGATTTACCACTATCGTTTTGGGGCTATGCATTAGAGACAGCCGCATTCACTTTAAATAGGGCACCATCTAAATCCGTTGAAATGACACCGTACGAATTGTGGTTTGGAAAGAAACCTAAGTTGTCGTTCCTTAAAGTTTGGGGTTGCGAAGCGTATGTAAAGAAGTTACAACCTGATAAGCTTGAACCCAAAGCGGAGAAATGCGTCTTCATAGGATACCCTAAAGAAACAATTGGGTATACCTTCTATCATAGATCCGAAGGCAAAGTTTTCGTTGCCAAGAATGGATCCTTTATTGAGAAGGAGTTTCTCTCGAAGGAATTGACTGGAAGGAAAGTAGAACTCGACGAGGTTATTGAACCTTCTCTCGGAGTTGAGAGTAGCGCAGCACCGGAAGATGTTTTTGTGCCGCCTGCACCAATTGGAGAGGAAGCTCATGATGGTGATCAAGAAACTTCGAACGAAGTTACTGCAGAACCTCGCAGGTCAACAAGGGTTCGTACCACTCCTGATTGGTATGACTCTGCCTTGAACGTCATGTTGGTGGACAACACTGATGACCCTGCGACGTATGAAGAAGCTATGGTGAGCCCAGATTCCGACAAATGGCTAGAAGCCATGAAATCCGAAATGGGATCCATGTACGAAAACCAAGTATGGACTTTGGTGGACTTACCAGATGGCCGTAAGGCTATCGAGAACAAATGGATTTTCAAAAGAAAAATAGATGCTGATGGTGGTTACTGTCTATAAAGCTTGACTTGTCGCGAAAGGGTTCCGACAAATTCAAGGAGTTGACTACGATGAGACTTTCTCACCAGTAGCAAAGCTAAAATCTGTGAGGATTTTGTTAGCAATTGCTGCATATTTCGATTATGAAATTTGGCAGATGGATGTCAAAACGGGGTTCCTTAATGGTGACATTGAGGAAGAGTTGTATATGGTACAACCCAAGGGTTTTGTCGATCCTAGTGATGCTGACAAGGTATGCAAACTTCAGCGCTCCATTTATGGACTGAAGCAAGCATCCCGGAGTTGGAATCAACGTTTTGATAAAGGAATCAAAAACTTTGGATTTATACAAACTTATGGAGAAGCTTGTATTTACAAGAAAGTGAGTGGGAGCTCTGTAGCATTCCTAGTACTATATGTAGATGACATATTGTTGATTGGGAATGATATAGAACTTCTTAATAGCGTCAAAACCTATTTGAATAATAGTTTTTCAATGAAGGATCTTGGCGAAGCGGCATATATTCTAGGCATCAAGATTTATAGAGATAGATCAAGACGCCTAATAGCGCTTTCACAAAGTACATACTTAGACAAAGTTCTAAAGAAGTTTAGAATGGAAGAGAGCAAGAAAGGGTCCGTGCCCATGTTATCAGGTAAGACCTTGAGTAAGACTCAAAGTCCAGCTACGGCAGAAGATAGAGAAAAGATGAATAATATTCCCTATGCCTCGGCCATATGTTCTATCATGTATGTCATGCTATGTACAAGACCAGATATAGCACATGCTATTAGTTTTACTAGCAGATATCAAAGTGATCCTGGAATGGAGCACTGGACAGCGGTCAAGAATATCCTAAAGTACCTGAATAGGACTAAGGATATGGTTCTTTCTTATGGAGGTGATGAACAGCTTGTTGTAAACGGTTACACTGATGCTAGTTGGAACACCGATCCAGATGACTCGAAGTCACGATGCGGATACGTATTTATTTTGAATGGTGCTGCAGTGAGCTGGAGGAGTGCCAAGCAAAGCGTTGTGGTGAAATCTTCAACTGAATCGGAATACATAGCTGCTTCGGAGGCTGCACAAGAAGCCATATGGATGAAGGAGTTCATTACTGAACTTGGCGTGGTTCCTAGTGCGTTGGACCTGATGGCCATCTACTGTGACAACACAGGTGCCATAGGTAATGCACAGGAACCAAGGTCACATAGCAAGCTGAAGCACATCAAGCTACGTTTCCATGCTATTCGCGAGTATGTCCGAGATGGTGACATAAAGATTTGCAAAGTACACACTGATCTGAATGTCGCAGATCCGTTGACTAAACCTCTCCCTAGAGCAAAGCATGACCAACACCAGAACGCCATGGGTGTTAGGAATATTACCATGTAATCTAGATTATTGACTCTAGTGCAAGTGGGAGACTGTTGGAGATATGCCCAAGAGGCAATAATAAAAGTGGTTATTATTATATCTTTGTGTTTATGATGAATGTTTACATCCCATGCTATAATTGTATTATAAGGAAACACTAATACATGTGTGTTTTGTAAACATAAAAGAGTCCCTAGTAAGCCTCTTGTTGAACTAGCTTGTTGATTAATTGATGATCATGGTTTCCTGATCATGGACATTGGATGTCATTAATAACAAGGTTATATCATTAGGAGAATGATGTGATGGACACACACCCATAGTAAGCGTAGCATAAGATCAAGTCATTAAGTTCGTATTGCTATAAGCTTTCAAATGCATAGTAACCTAATCCTTCGACCATGAGGTTATGTTAATCACCATCACCGGATGGGTACTTTGATGACATCAAACACCGCTTCGTAACTGGGTGGTTATAAAGGTGTCATTGGGTATTCTGAAAGTATGTGTTGAAGCGCATGGACCAAGATTGGGATTTGTCCATCCATATGACAGATAGATATGCTCTGGGCCCTCTCGGTGGGATGTCATCTAGTTAGCTTGCAAGCATGTGACTAGGTCACAAGGGATGACATAATATGGAACGAGTAAAGAGTACTTATCAGTAACGAGGTAGAACTAGGTATGGAGATACCGACGATCAAACCTCGGATAAGTAGAGTATCGCGTGACAAAGGGAATTGGTTTCGTATGTTAATGGTTCTATCGATCATGAAGTCATTGTTTAGTATATGGGAGCCGTTATGGATCTCCAGATCCCGCTGATGGTTATTGATCGGAGAGGTGTCTTCATCATGTCTGCATATTCACGAACCGTAGGGTGACACACTTAAGGTTCGAAGTTGTTTTAAGTAGACATGGAATGAGCGTTGGAGACCGGATGTTGTTCGGAGTCTCGGATTGGATTCGGGACATCACTAGGAGATCCGGAATTATCCGGAGAATAAGATTCATATATTGGGGATCATTTTCTATGTTAGGAAATGTTCCGGAGTATTTGTATGGGGATTCTAGAAGGTTTCGGAATGTTCCGGAAGGTTCTAGAAGATTTCTTGGAGTTTGCTTGAAAACCAAGAATGGATCAAGGAATCCTTGTAGGGCAAGACAAGGAGTAGTGGGGGAGGAGGACTGCTCCCCCTTCCCAATCCGCCGGCCAAGGAGGGAGGGGAGTCCTACTAGGACTCCCCCTCCCATGGCGCCTCCCTCCTTTAAATAGAGGGGTGGAGGCGCCACCCCCTTGCCCCTTGAATCCTCAAACCCTAGCCGCCTCTCTCCTCCTCCTTCCCTCTGCTCTGGCTTAGGCGAAGCCCTGCAGAATTCTCTACTCCACCACCACCACCACGCCGTCGTGCTGCTGGGATTCCGTGGAGAAGATCTACTACCTCATTGCTTTCATTGAACGGGAGAGGAAGGTCTGCCGACTCAGACGTGTGACCGATTGCGCCAAGACTCTCGAACGCTACGGAAGGATCGTCTACTCGATCTTGAGATCGGCAAGTGATCGACTACATCAACCACGAGATCCGATCTCGTAACGCTTCCGGGTCTACAAGGGTTAGTACAGATCTATCTCGTTGCACATGTCTAATAGATTAGATCTTGGCTTTTATCTAGATTAGATCTGGGTTTTGTTAGTTCTTGCGGTAGAATTTTTTTGTTTTACATGCTACGAACCCATCACAAGTTTCCTGCAACTTATCTGCTTCCAGCATGTGTATATTTTTTAAGCAAGTGCTGGCTTATCCATTATTCTGGTTCGTATGCTTGACCTTTCGTGAGAAGGAAGACTCGCATCACAGAACTATGCTCTCAGGTGATGATTCTTAATAGCACCGTCAAGAACCTAAGAACAAAATCGCCGGCTTTGAGTGCCAAAAAGTAACTACTCCAGAATCCACATAAAAACTTCAGAAAACATGTAGACCTGTCATTTGTATTCTCAAGCAATGGAATCCTTCGACCTGAGGTGATCGCATGATCCGAGTTGTGGATCGCTAGCTTAGGTCCTATCAAACGTTGTTCCGTAAATGGGCAGTTATAAAGGTAGGGTTCGGGTTGGTTGTGAAGCAAGGTGCATGACGTAGATTACCAAGATGGGATTTTCCCCTCTGTAATGGAGAGATATTCTCTGGGCCCTCTCGTGTGATATGATTCGGAAGCATGGCCATGCGCGACTTGGTTAAGTGTTAACCAAGGAGTCGGACTAAGTGTTAGTCCAGTGAATCGTATATCACGGAACGAGAAGAGAGAGTCGAGCTATTAAAGGGATGGCAACAACTCGCCTATAGCTTGACAAGATATATCGTGAGGCAAAGGGACTTGGACGAAAGTCACATTGAGAAAGGTTTGTCTTCTGACTTTATGGCGCTTGGGAGTTGTCACGTCTTGCTAGAGGCCTCTACCAACTACCGACTCAGAGTGGTGACTTGTGTCGTGTCCAGGTGTACGTAAACCTATAGGGTCACACACTTAAGGGTAAGGAGCCCATGTGGATTAGATCCATGTGGAGATTGGGGTACGGCCTAGATGGGCCTCAAGCGTTGCACCTAGCTAGGAGTGTATATAAGTGGAGTGACAAGGGTTTGTACCTAACCTAGCCGTCACTTTCTCCACTCCCATTTCGGGCTAGACATGATCTAGCAGTCCTCTGCCTGGAGCATCCTTCCTGTACGTGTGGATACCGGTGGATGCGTTCCATGTGCGGCGCTGGAGCCAAGGAGGTCCGGTGGGATCTGTACATGTTGTACGAGGTTCGTTCGGCACAGCATCAACTGACGCGCTACATCAACAATCCATACCTGCGCGTATAGTGGTAAATCTCGTGGCCTATCACCTGAGCTGGATCTTGGGAGTACCGCGTAGGGGAAAAAGTTTTGTTTATCTCTGCGTGGCCCAACACATCATCCATGCCTCCGGGTTCAACTTCCCCATTGGTTGCGACTCCTCCGACGTTGTGCTTGGATGGCCTCATCTTGTAGGCCAACGCAATCTATAACAACGCCCGAACCTTCCATGATTCCTATGCTCATCTAGCCAACAATCTTAGGGTCATTGCCATCGTAAGTCTTTTGAACTTCACTTCTTTTGATTTGTAATGTATCCCACTGTAGCCCCCGAGCTCTTAGGCGGATAAACCAATAATTATTGGCCTGAGTGCTCCAAAGAACTAAGTGTAGAACTTGTCCGTGTAGTCCCCGAGCGTTTAGTTGAAACTGGATAGTTCCGACTAGATGCTCTAGAGAAACTAGCTTATTTTAAAATCTTATACCGTAGCCTGAGTGTTTAGTTGAAACTTGAATAGTTCCAACTAGATGCTCTAGAGAAACTAAGCATGTTAACATCTTGTGCAGAATGAGAATAATTGGAGGATAGACGCCAATGATAGGTTTGATGCTCTGTGGAAGGAACTGGACCTTGAACAGGGTAAAACTACCTTCCTGAAGCAACAGATCAAAAATAGCCAGGGTCTGTTTCCTGCAACAGCTCCGTGCTTTTCTCAATGAATCATTTCTTCCGTCTTCTTATAGCACTTTCTGATTTCCGTCTTACAGAATCCATTGCCAAGGCCAAGAGCATCGTCGAACAATCCAAACATATCCAGGAGCTCGATGATGAAAACAAAATTCTGAAAAAGGACCTGGCCGATGCTGTCAAGGGATATGGGGCAGGGACGAAGGTGCTGCAAGAGTCTGCTGATGCTGAGATGCAGCGCCTGAAGGACGAAATTGTGCAACTCAAGGAGCAGAACCATGTTGCCAAAGAGCAGAATGCTAGAAACCTTGAGGTGTACAAAACAGTCCAGAAGGAGCACGATGTCTTGGCGGAGACATGCAAGCAAGAGGAAACAAGCATCTTCAGTAACCTTTCTCTGTCTTGGTCATTTCTGTAATTTGGACAACCATTTGACTTGTTTGTACTCATGGTCCTTGAATCTTGTGCAAACCACAGCTCCCATTGGCTTAGCCAACTTGGGTGAAGGTGGTCAGGATCCCAAGGAACGCATGATTCTTGCCAGCAACTTCGTCAGCACCGCCATTGCCCAGGCCAATGAGATAGCTCAACCTCTAGATATCAATATCAAGGTGGTAGACTCAGCGGCCAAGTTTGCGAAAATCCTGCGATGAGCCCCCGAGAAAGTCAAGGTTTGGAAATCCTCTTGCGTCCAGGCTGGTGCTAGGATGACCCTGTCCTTGGTCAAGGCACACTACGACAACGCCGACATCAATTTGGTGACCTTCGGCATGCCCAAGCTGGACAAGGAAGGGAAATAGATCGATAGCGATGCTATTTGGAATTCCCTCGCCGGCTTCGACACCAGAGTTGCCAAGATGGTCAAGGCGGACGTCTTCGTGCCTGCCGAGATCCTCGATGAAGACATGGCCTCGTCTGAGTCTAGCCCCTCTCTTGCAGAGTTTGACGAGCTCTCCCAACCTGGCTCTCCTGATGATGCCACCACGAAGCCCCCTGCAGTAGAGCCATAAAAAACAATGTTTGTATTAAATGTGTCTCTGCAATGTGTATGTGGAAAAAACTTGTGTTTTGCTAATGCGGAAAAACTTGTACTCAAGTTTCCTCCAACTTATCTGTTTCGAGCATGTGTATATTTTTTAAGCAAGTGCTGACTTATCCATTATTCTGGTTCGTATGCTTGACCTTTCGTGAGAAGGAAGACTCGCACCACAGAACTATGCTCTCAGGTGATGATGCTTAATAACACCGTCAAGAACCTAAGAACAAAATCGCCGGCTTTGAGTGCCGAAAAGTCACTACTCCGGAATCCACATAAAAACTTCAGAAAACATGTAGACCAGAAAACTTAAGCTAACGCCCGTAGGCGGAATTTCAGAAGTGCAGATGGAAACTTGCGCATAAAGGGTTTATATGATCCAAAAATGAACAACTAAAGGAGGTAAAAGACTCAGAGAATATGAGTGAACCAAATGCTTTATTTCATTGATCATATAAGAAACTTATTACATAATATATATGTGCTAAGTGTAAAAGGGACGTAGTTGTGCTATGTTCCATGGCTGATTTGTCTCTGGGTAATCATCATCAGAGTCACGTTTCTTGCGCTTGCCATTTTTTGGCCTATCTTTTAGCTCGCGAATATCAACGAGGTAATAGGAACCATTTGGCAATGCTTTGCTTATGATGAGCGGTCCTTCCCAAGGTGGGGAATGTTTGTGTGATTTCTCCTGCTTGAGCCTAAGCACCAGATCCCCCTCTTTAAACGAGCGATGCTTTACGCGGCGAATATGGTAGCCATGCAGCTTTTGCTGGTAGATGGTGCTTCTCTGGCATGCCAACACATGCTCTTCTTCTAGTAGGTCCACAGATAGGCGTCTGGATTCTTCAGCGTCATCTTCCTTGTAGGCGGAAACTCTTGGTGCATCATGGAGGATGTCAGATGGGAGAACTGCTTCTGCTCCATAGACCATGAAAAAAGGAGTCAAGCCGGTGGATCTATTGGGTGTTGTTCTTAAAATCCACAAGACAGATGGCAATTCTTCCGCCCAGACTCCAACTGCTCTACGTAGCGGTGCCTCTAAGCGTGGCTTGATTCCTTGCAGAATTAGTCCATTGGCCCTTTCAACTTTCCCATTTGACTGTGGGTGTGCCATAGATGCTAGGTCAAGGCGGATGCCCTTGTCGTGACAGTACTCCTCAACTTCTCCGAGAGACAAATTTCTGCCATTATCAGTGATGATGCTATGTGGGAGACCAAATCTCACCACTAGATCCCGGACAAATTTTAGGGATGTTGCCCCATCAAGCTTTCTAATGGGTTTAGCTTCAATCCATTTTGTGAATTTGTCCACTGCTACTAGCAAGTGTGTGAATCCACAGGGTGCTGCTTGTAAAGGCCCCACCATGTCCAGCCCGTAGACTGCAAATGGCCAAGTTATTGGTATGGTTCGCAATTCTTCAGCTGGAACACTTGGTTATCTTGCATAAAACTGACACCCAAGGCATGTTTGTACCAACTTGTCGGCGTCCGCCTTGGCAGTTATCTAGTAGAATCCTTGTCGGAAGGCCTTAGCCACCAACGACCGGGGAGCAGCGTGATGCCCGCAATCTCCGAGATGTATTTCTCTAAGGATGTCAATACCTTGCTGCTAGGAGACGCATCGAAGGAAAACTCATGTGGTACTTCTTTTGTATAGCTAGCCGTCAATGATGACCTAGACTTTTGCTCTGTGTACTATTTGTCAGCTTTTGACTTCTTCAGCGGGCAAAGTTCCATCTTGTTGATAGTCCATGAACGGTTTCGTCCAAGCCGGAGAGGTCACTGTTACCGCGTTAACAAATGAATCCACTCTATCCGGGTTGTCAGGGTCCGCTCCCTTCGCGGATGGGGTCCATAAATGTTCCAGGAAAACGCCTGGCAGAATTGGTCGATGAGCTAATCCAAGCTTTGACAGCAGATCTGTCGCCTCATTCTCCTCCCTTTTGACATACTTGACTTTGTAGCCGTCGAAGCACTTGGCTATTTCGTCTACTTCGTCTCGATATGCCGCCATCATAGGGTTCCACGCATTCTAGGTGCCAGCTACCTGCTGGGCAACCAAGTCGGAATCTCCACAACAAACTATGCGCTTGATGCCAATATCCTTGGCTACGCGAAGTCCGTGAATGAGGGCCTCATATTCCGCCATGTTGTTGGTAGCATTGAAGTGGATCTGCAGGACGTATTGCAAATTTTCTCCTGTTGGTGATTGTAATAATACACCAGCCCCCGAGCCATTGAGTAGCTTTGATCCGTCAAAGTGCATAACCCAATATTCTGGCTCTGGCATAGGAGTGTCTTCTGGTAGTTCTGCCCAATCTGCGAGAAAATCCGCCAATGCTTGTGATTTGATAGCGTTGCGTCTCTTGTAGGTGATTTCAAAGGCGGTGAGTTCAATGCCCCACTTTGCCACCCTCCCTATAGCGTCGCTGTTGTTGATGATGTCGGACAGTGGAGCTTTGCTCAACACTGTGATAGGGTGATCCTGGAAATAGTGCCTTAGCTTACGTGAAGCAAGGAGAACTCCATAAGCTATCTTCTTGTAGTGCGTGTAACGCTGCTTAGATTCCATCAAGACCTCGCTTACATAGTAAACGGGCTGCTCAACTCCGTATTCGTGCATTGGTTCCTTGCGCTCCACCATGATGACAATGCTGATTACTCAATTGGTTGCCGCCATGTAAACTAACATAGGCTCCCTTGGCACCGGTGCTGGGGGGATACCCCCGGGTAGGGTAACTCCGGGGTATAAAGGCCGAGTTAGCCGAGGAACGACGCGGTCAAAGCAGGTGCTGGACGGGTCACCTCAAGGCAGGCCGACCTACGGAGTAACCCGACCCGTTTAGTATCTCCCTAGCCTTAGCCCGGCCGGCATAAAAGGTATGCCAGCCATGTTTGTTTGTCTATTATGCAGGTACCTTCGTAGCCGGGTTAGCCACGTGCTAGCCGGACTATCGTGAGGCTTCCAAGAGAAGGAAGGAATCTCCCGCTGGTCAAAAGGTGGCTCTGTTAGCTGTAGCGTAAGCGAAGCAAAGCAGAGGGGAGGACCAGCGGGATAGGGGTGACCAAGATGACGCGGGGTATGTCGGCTGACGCAGCCCATGTCTGGTGATGCTTAAAGGCGAGGATTACGCTGTGGGGTTACTTCCAAATCCCGGACGGGCCGTTAAAGGGAATAAATAAGCATCTAGCTTTAGCCAAGGGGCATATTCGGGGAATATGCTATCACGTGTGACCTAACTTTGTAACCCGGGCTCCCCTATATAAGGAGCACCGGGGCCTCCATAGAGGGGGATCGATCATTTTATCTGTCTAAGTTAGAACTCTAGGGCTAGGTTGTGGGTAGTAAGAGACATAATCTCCTTCTCACAAACAGCTCGAAGAGCATTTGTATTCAGCATTGATAGAGGAAATACAAGAACATCTGTGCGTGGAATCACCATGTTTTCCTCCCTGGATTCCCCTAGCACTCATTGGCCCCATCTTTAGCCTATCCATGGCATCTGCCGTGCCACCACCACGACAGTTGGCGCCCACCGTGGTGCTAGCGGTGCTAGCAGGGGTGAAAATCCGGACGGGAAGCATCTCCAACACCGGCGAGCGCGTCGTCTCTAGCCTGGTTCAGCGCTTTGGTGCACTAGACTATGTTAGTGACAACGTAGGGAGCTTCGGCAGGCGTCCTCCTTCGCGCAACAGCATCTTCATCAAACTTGGCGTGCACTCTACGTCGGTGTGGACGAGTCCTACATTCATCCGCGGCACGTCGTCGAGGGAGGCGAACCACCTCTTAGCGCAGCTCATGGCGTGCGTATCACTCGCCCTACTAGCAGCATTGAGGTCCTGATGACCGTGCCAGACGCAGGAGCAAGCAAGGGCCCGACGCCAGAGCCGGAAGCCACGCCAAAGCAAGCAAGGTCAAGGTTTCCACCACTAGAGAGGCCAGAGAATGTACTCGAGCAAGCAATAGATAGCCTAGCAACACCGATAGCTCCTATGGTAGACCCGGCTCAGGCGCAACCTGAGTTGGAGGAAACTAGGCAGAAAATGTTAGCCGGCGCAAAGAAAGTAGTAGAGCTACAACAGTCCCTGAACATTACTTTGAGAGAATATGCGAAGGCAAGCCGCATAGATGGGGTAAAAATCCGAGGTAGGAACCTGATTACTGAGATTGACAAGGAATACGAGCCTAGGCCGGGTCAGACAACCACGATAGTAACAGGAGGGCTGGAGAGGTACAGTACCCCGGCAAAGAACCTCAGGGCAGCAAATGCGGCTGCGTCCGAGTTAGAAGGTCTAACTAGAGAGGCCCGGGAAAGGCAACAAGAGAGGGTGAACCACTTGCTGAGGGTCGCTTGCTAGAAAAATGAAGAAACGAACAAGGCAAACCCGACGCCACCAGGAGCATCGCACGTGGTTCATTCGGCCAGAAATAACCCGGCAAAATCCGGCGGAGCCGCACCATCTCTGAGTCACAATCCCAGGAGAGAAGAGGTAGTAAACTCCAGAACAAAAGACAAGCAGATGGTCCCCTACGACCCGGTGAGAGTTGGAAAAGGCAAAGCAGTGCAAGTAGATGAAGATCGTCACAACACCAGCCGAGGTGAAGCTGGCCGAGGTAACTGCGACCAAGGCAATGCCGGTCAAAGAAACGCTACAAACGGTAATGCCGGACAACGTGATCCAGTAGGAACAGGACAAAATGTACCTCGGCAGTAGTAGCAGCAGCACGCACCTCGGTAGGAGAGAAGTGCAGGTCAAGCAACACAACAGCAGAATGCTTGTCCGGATCAGGAAAGATACAATGATGGTTATTCGGTGATGATCAACGACGGATACCCCAGACCAGAGCACCATATAATTGGGTCGAGGCTGGGGAGCAGAAACTTGCAGCCGGATGATGCGAGGCTAAAATTGGACAAAATTTATAGGTCAGAGCTAATCGAGGTACAAAGTCCTCCTGGTCTGGCATGCTTTGGGCCCCAGATCATGAAGGAGCCACCAGTGCCGAACTTTCAATTCGCCAGAGGAACCAGGACCTATGATGGTAGTACCAGACCAGAGGATTGGCTGATTGATTACGCAATGGCGGTCAAGATTGCAACTAGAAATTTGAGATGGGCAGTGAGGTATGTACCTCAAATGTTGGAAGGACCAGCGAGAGTTTGGCTAAACAACTTGCCACCAGGGAGTGTCAACAGCTGGTTGGATTTTGAGGAGTTATTCATTAGCAACTTCTCAAGCACTTACAAGAGGCCCAATAGGCACATACTTTGGCGTTATGCCGACAGAGACCGAATGAGCCAGACCAAGATTTCTTGACTCGGTGGTGCAACGTGCGAAACTCATATGAGGGGGTAATTGAATCACAAGCAATTGCATGGTTCGCCCAGAGCTGCAGGGATGGAAGTATGTTGTGGCAAAGACTGCAACGTGATATGCCAACCATGTTGGCTGAGACGATCCGGGTCATAGATTCGTACGCTTTGGGAGATCCAACCCAACCCCGGCTAATGTCAAGTGAAGCGAGCGAGGTGTATTACAACCGATATGTCTCCGGGTCATAAGGGAGGAATGATTTCCAAGGAAAGAGAAGGGAGGAGCATCCGGATTACATATATAACTCGCAGCAGGTGGCAGCATGGACCGGGATCAACCCAATGTCGGAGCCAGCCATCGCTAGAAAACTGGAGGGCAAAACTGGCAACAGAAAAATGAAGGGAAGATGCCTTGGACCCCGGAGCAGAAAACACAATGGCAAGAGCGAAAAGATCGACCGAGGTATACGTTCGAGTCTATGCTGGATCAACCTTGCAAGTTTCATACGCCAAGTCCAAATAGTCCGGTGAATCATACAACCCAGAAGTGTGAGTGGATGAGGAAATTAGAACAAGGTAGTTCGGGGAATGCTCAGGCACCTCGGAACGAAGCTCCTCGGAATGAGGCACCACGGCAGCCATTACTGACAGGGGGAAATGGACAGCAACTAATGTTGCCTCCACCTCCACTGAGGTATGAAAATCAGGAAAGGAGGGATGCTATGCATCAAGTGAATAATAACCAACAGCAGGACCAAGGTTACCATGCAAATGAGGGACGAAATGAATACAGGGAGCATCATCAAAGCTACTGTGTTTACCACGGAAGAAACTGACTAGAAAAGATTGCAGCACCGACATATGGAGGTAAATGCAGTAATGCTAGTAGTGGTGAGATATATGTCTTGGTCGGACCAGGAGATTACGTGGAGCATCAAGGATCACCCAAAGATCATGCCTAGTCCATGGACCTACGGACTGGTCCTAGATCCGACGTTCATCATGCTGAATCTCAATGTGAGATTTTCCAAAGTGCTGATTGACAACGGCAGTAGCATCAATATCATGTACAAGGATACCATGCACAAGTTGGGAATATTAGAGAACATGCTGCAAGTGACAAGGACCACCTTTCATGGCATTGTGCCGGGTATTTCCTGTGAGCCAATTGGCAAGGTCCGTGTCGATGTCTTATTCGGTACAAGAGATAATTGCCGGACTAAGAATTTGGAATTCGAAGTAGTGAATCTGGAGAGCGCCTATCACGCGTTACTCGACAGGCCCGCGCTGAACAAGTTCATGGGAAGTACTCACATCAGCTACTTAAAGATGAAACTGCCCGGACCTAGGGGAGTAATAACCATGTCAGGGGACTTTAGGCGTTCGATCGAGTGTGCCTCAGCCAGATCTAACTTAGCTGAGTCACTCGTGATAACTCAGGAAAAAAGGAGGATACAGGAAGTGGCGGCATTGGCTCAATCCACGCAGCAACATATGCCGGCTCTGACCAACCCGCATGGAAGTGTGTCATTCCAAGCCACAAAGGATACGAAGAAAGTGCCTATCGATGATCAGTTCCTAGAGCGCACCGTAACCATTGGTGCCGGGTTAAGCAGCAAATAGGAAAGCGAGCTTGTCAACTTCCTCTGTGATAATCGGGATATCTTTGCTTGGTCTACACAGGATCTGCAAGGTGTGCCGAGGGAGTTAGCCAAGCACTCTTTAAATGTAAGACCCGGTGCTAAGCTGGTGAAGCAGCCTCTCCGGCGTTTCACGGAGGACAGAAGAAAAGTCATTGGGGATGAGATAGCCAGGCTCCTTGCAGTCGGGTTTATCATGGAAGTACTCTATCCAGATTGGCTCTCTAATCCGGTGCTTGTGGAAAAGAAGAAGGATGATCCGAATGTGGCCGTGGTATGGCACATGTGCATTGATTACACGAACCTGAATAAGGCATGTCCTAAAGATCCATTCCCACTCCCTAGAATAGATCAAGTCATAGACTCAACTTCCGGATGCGAGCTATTATCATTCATTGATGCGTATTCTGGTTTCCACCAGATACCCCTAAACCCGGATGATCAAATAAAGACTGTGTTTATTACCCCGTACGGGGCTTATTACTATCGCACTATGCCGTTTGGATTACGTAATGCTAGAGCAACGTACCAGCGATGCATGCAAAAATATTTACACGACCAAATAGGTCGAAATGTGCAAGTTTATGTGGATGATGTGGTGATAAAAACTAAGGAAAACAATATGCTCCTTGATGACATCCGACAGACATTCGCAAACTTGAGACGTTTCCGAATGAAGCTTAACCCGGAAAAATGCACCTTTGGTGTGCCTGCAAGAAAGTTGCTCGGTTTTCTAGTCTTTAGCCGAGGTATCGAAGCTAACCCGACAAAAATCCGGGCTATAGAGAGAATGGAACTGCTGAAATGTCTTAACAATGTGCAGAAGTTCACTGGTTGCCTGGCATCGTTAAGCCGGTTTGTATGTCGAATGGGGGAGAAGGCCTTGCCCCTCTACCAGTTGATGAAAAAGGCAGACAAATTCACAAGGACGCCACAAGCGGAAATCGCATTTCAAGAATTGAAAAAGATGTTGTCTACTGCACCAGTCCTAGCCGCACCACTACCCAAGGAGCCAATGTTGCTCTATGTAGCCGCGACCAACCGAGTCATAAGTGCAATAATTGTAGTGGAGCACGAAGAAGTAGGAAAGTCGGTGCAATGGCCAGTGTATTATCTGAGCGAGGTATTATCTGCTTCAAAACAGAATTACCCACACTATCAAAAGATGGCATATGGCGTGTATATGTCGGCCAAAAACTCAAACACTACTTTGAGGAACACCCCATCAAGGTGGTATGCGAGGCACCTATATTAGAGATTATGAGTAACAAAGATGCAAGTGGACGGATATCAAAGTGGGGAATTGAGCTAGCCCCGTATGCACCACAGTTTAACAGAAGAGATGCAATCAAATCGCAAGCTGTGGCGGATTTCTTTGTGGGCTGGACCGAGATGCAATACGAGCCACCACTTCCGGACTCAAATTATTGGCGTATGCATTTTGACGGATCGAAATCAAAAGAAGGACTGGGCGTCGGGGTAGTGCTTACCTCGCCCAAAAAGGATCAACTGAAATATGTCCTCCAAATCCACTTCAGTGCCTCAAATAATGTCACGGAATATAAAGCACTGGTCCATGGTCTCAAAGTAGCAAAAGAAGTGGGGATACGTCGGATACAATGCTTTGGAGACTCGAATTTGGTGGTGCAGCAAGTATCTGGTAACTGGGACGCCTTGGATGCAAATATGGCCCTTTATAGATTTCATGTGCAGAAGATAAGCAGATTCTTCGAGGGATGTGAATTCCACCACATACCTCGGATTGAAAACGAGGTAGATGACACACTATCTAAGTTGGGCTCATCCCGACAACCAATCCCGCCAAATGTTGCCTTGGAACACTTAAGAAAACCATCTATTACTCCATCACCCGAATCCGAATCAATTTACATCCCGGCATTTTTTGGTTCAGAAGCTATACCCATGGAAATAGATTGAGGAGGCACCTCAAAGAAACCCGGGACCGGCAAAAACCTAGGACCGCCAAAGAACCCGGGACTGGTCGGCCAAACCCGACGGGAGTTATGCCGGTGGATGCAATGGAAATTGACGAGGAACCTTTTGCAATCCGAGCTATACCCACTTGGGTCAAGCCAATATTTGACTTCCTAAAAGAGGGAATCTTGCCAGATGATGAGATACTCTCAAGGCAGATCCAGAGAAGGGAAAAGGCCTACACCATCATCAATGCTGAACTATACAAGAGGAGTGTAACCACCGTACTACAATGGTGCATAGACCTGGAGGAAGGACTTGACATACTTCGAGATATCCACCAAGGAGAATGTGGTCACCATGCATCTTCAAGAACTGTAGTAGCAAAAGCTTTCCGGTATGGATTTTATTGGCCAAGTGCTTTGGAGCAAGCAGAAGATTTGGTGAGAAAATGCAATGGCTGTCAGAGATACGCCACGAAAACTCAACTACCATCTCGGAACTCAAAACTATCCCCATTACTTGGCCATTTGTTGTATGGTGCCTAGACATGGTAGGGCCATTTAAGCCGGCGAAAGGAGGATTGACCCACATCCTAGTTATGGTTGACAAATTCACCAAATGGATCGAAGTGAAGCCAATCAGGAAATGTGATGGGGCAACAATGGTGAAGTTTCTCAAGGATATAATCCTGAGATATGGCTACCCCCACAGTATCATAACTGATAATGGCACGAATTTCGCTGAAGGAGCATTCGCAAGGTTCTGCCGAGAAAAGAAAATCCAGTTAGATCTAGCCTCAGTGGCCCACCCCGCATCGAACGGGCAAGTGCAAAGATCCAAAGGACTGGTATGTCCGGGATAAAACCCTGGCTCATAGAGCCGTTGCAAAGATCAGCGGGGTGCTGGATAGAAGAACTACCAGCAGTACTATGGAGTTTAAGAATAACTCCGAATCGATCAACATGCTATACGCCATTTTTTCTGGTATATGGGGCAAAAGCTGTATTACCAGCCGACATAGAGCATGATTCGCCAAGAGTCACCCAATACATAGAAGCCGAAGTGCGCGAAGCCCGGCAAAATGATGTTGATCTGCTGGAAGAAGCGAGAGAACTGGCCTTGTCCAGATCCGCCATATATCAGCAAAATCTCCGACGCTACCATAGCCGGAAAGTAAACCCCCAGGTCTTCCGGGAAGGTGATCTGGTACTCCGGTTGGTGCAGCGCACTGCTGCCATGCATAAGTTATCCCCTCCATGGGAAGGACCTTTCATTGTAAGCAAAGCTTTGCACAATGATTCCTACTATCTTATTGATACACAGCCATAGGAAAAGAACAAGGCGAACATGTCTGGAGAGGAATCTAAGCGACCGTGGAATGTAGCACTACTTCATCCTTTTTACACCTGATAAAGAGGTGAATGTATCCGATCTACTCATATGTCGGTATGTATGTCGGCAATGAGGTTATTAATGAAACTTTGGCACCCCAAGCAGAAACTCGGGGACTGCCATAATAACTGTTCTTCTTGCTTTCGTATTTTTATATGTCGGCTGGGTTAAGTCGCTTATACCTTAGCCGGATTAGTAATGTGTGAGCACCAAAAACCCAACTCTTCGACTTTCCTGTTGTCCAACAAGAATTGGCTTCATGGCAAGCAAGAGAACAAGTTTGGAATGGCAAAACACATGAAAAACGACTAAGGAAAGGAACTTAAGCGAGCCGACCTTTGTTATTCGGACTAACCCTATGTTTACTTTATTCATCTAACGCCGGATTATTTTGAGCTAATCTCAAAGTTTCAAGTATCGTTAAGTCAATTTTTTGAACCTCAGACTCGTAAGTCAAAAAACCGAATCAAGGTAGACGCGAGCCGAGTCAAAAATTGGGAGGACAAGAAAGGGAAACTCGGGGACTTCGCCCACGATAATCCAACATTAAAAACTTAGTTGAAAATAGCATAAATTGTAGCAAAACCAAACCAAGGTACTTAAATACATTTTCACCCGGCATTCTGGGGATCTGACGAATACGGTTCAGTGTTTTCAAGGAGCAGAGGCAGAAGCCGAATCATCGGCCGAAGGAGGAGGTACTTCGTAATTTGTGGGCGGGGCGCTAGCCTCGGCCTCATCCTCCGGATCTTTAGCCTCGTCACCAAGTTCGTAGGCCTCGCCCTCACTTCCCTCATCTTCTTCACCCTTAGAAATAACTTCATCATCAAACACATCAAGATAGCTTGGCCCCTCGTTCCAAGCATGGCAGAAGGAGTACTGAATAAGATTGTTGGCACAGGATTTGCGACGTGCAACTCACTCCGGATCTTCGGACCACTGGGATCCGGTGCGCATGCGGGTGAGCAACCCCAAGTCTATCCCTTCATACCATGAAAGGACGAACTGTAGCGCGATGTCAGCCCTGGCTCGTGCGGCAGGTTCTCGCCACAGGTGCACCTGAGTATCGCACTCCATCAATTTGGCTATGAAAGCTGCATTTCCTTTAGGAGTGGGCTCAATGGGCCAGAGGGAGTTGAACATCCGCATTCCTGCCAGCATTATGTCTGCACCATAGTTTTTCACTACTTCCATGCGAGTGAAGAGGCTCGCCAGCAGATCCTCCGTATCATACGGAATTGGCTCAGCATCAGGGCCTGTGGGTATAGCATGCTGCTCGCAAGACTGGGCTACAGCAGCAGCAACAAGAGTATCATCTTCTGGAAATTTGCTTGAGAACAGAACGGAGGAAACAGTGAGGAAGATCACTAAGTCCGAATAAATGAAAGTTGAGCAAGGGAAAGGAACTCACGGGCAATCTGGAAGAGGAGTCACTAAAGCTCGGAATGGACATTGGCGCTGTGGGCCTGGAGTTTCTCGTATTCAAAGGTCACCGACATAAGTTTAATGTCGGCTTCCTACAATAAATTCTGGCCCTTGGAAATTTGTGTGGCTAGACGCTCTTTTTCCTCGGCAAACTCCTGGTCAGCCTTCTCCAATTCGGACTTATGGAGGCCCTTAAGCCTCTGAATTTTGGCATTCAGCCGAGTAATTTCCGAGTCCTGGAGGCGCAGCCGAGCTATCTTGTCATCCTTCTTCTTTGGTTTAGCCTGATGCTTTCCTACTTGTTCGAGAAACTATGTCATCATATCAGGTATAGCTACGCTGTCTTCAAGAGTAACTGCAACCGTGGGTTAATCCGGCGAAGCCGAAGTATAAATATCTACCGAATCAAGAAAAGAGCACGCAATGATCATGTGAACGAGATAAGTTACCTTGGATTTCAGCCAGGTTCTTCTGCATGATGATATTCTCAGCTTCAACCTCAGCTGTATGATTCGGATAACAAGTTAATACGGATCACAGATAATTCGAACAAACGAAAATGGAAGAAGGAAAAGCCTTAAGTAAGAAAAATTACCCTTCTTCTAGTGCTCCTCCAAGAGTTTGCCATAACGCGCACGAACATCTTTATAAGAGTCTAGCAGGCGCTGGAAGTCAGCAGTTCGGCGGTTAGTGGTAATCTGGAAAAAGTAAGACAATGTCAAGTTCACAAGCAAAGTGAAAATAATTCGAAGTCTACAAGATCCGGGCCAAGCGGAACTTAACCCGGCTCTAGGTGTGTGGATATTCGGATTCTATAAGATCCGGGCCAAGTGGAACTTAACCTGGCTCTAGGTGTGTGGATATTCGAAGTATACAAGATCCGGGCCAAGTGGAACTTAACCCGGCTCTAGGTGTGTGGATATTCAAAGTCTACAACATCCGGGCCAAGTGGAACTTAACCCGGCTCTAAGTGTGTGGATATTCGAAGTCTACAAGATCTGGGCCAAGTGGAACTTAATCTGGCTCTAGGTGTGTGGATATTCGAATTTTACAAGATCTGGGCCAAGTGGAACTTAACCCGGCTCTAGGTGTGTGGATATTCGAATTCTACAAGATCCGGGCCAAGCGGAACTTAACCCGGCTCTAGGTGTGTGGATATTTGGTTTCTATAAGATCCGGGCCAAGTGGAACTTAACCCCGCTCTAGGTGTGTAGATATTCGAAGTTTACAAGATCTGGGCCAAGCGGAACTTAACCCGGCTCTAACTTTATCACTACTTGAAATTGCTGAGGACGAAAATTAAGTTCTCTAGGAGCATCTGCCGGAGTAACAAGTTTCCCTCGGAGGCTCGATGACTAGGGGATATATCTACAAGTGCTCATGCATACAAAGTATCATAGTAGAGGAAAAGAGTTACCTCCATCATCCAGCCAGCCAAAGAGATGGCCTTGGTGGTGGAGTTCATCTGGGCGCTGAACTCTGCTGGGCCAAACTTCTCCGGCAAATCATCCCGTGGATAGATAAATTTGGCGTTGTTCCAGTTATGCACGTACTCCAGGAGCAGTGGACTATAACTTTCGCCGCTCGGAGAATGACTCGCCACCAAGCCTTTGCCGTGGGCTTCTTGCCTTGCAGATTGAGCTGCAGCAGTGCTGGTATGCAGGACCAGCTGCCGACTACCCTCTGATCCGGCAGCGGGAAACCCAAAGGTGATGCCCTTGGCTGGTCCGGCAGCTTTCTTGAGCTTGCCGGATGACGGAGGATGCGGCGGAAGATCCGAGGCTGCTGATCCAGATGGAGCCTGGGTAGCTGGCTGGAAAATGTCCATAATGGACACCGTTGATCCGGAGGCGGCCGACGGAGCCTTCCTTTTTGGAGCCTTGGTGGAGGCTGTTGCTGTTGATGCTGTTGGTGTTGTTGCTGCTGGTGCGGCTATTGGTGCTGATGCTAGTGTTGGTGGTGGTGTTGCTGATGCTGTTGGTGCTGTCGCTGCTGCTGTTGGTGCTGCTGCTTCAGAGGAAACTGGTGCTGAGGAAGAACTCATTTGGGGCGGCGCCGATGAGATTGGCACCTCAGAGCTGGGCGCTAGCGCCGGAGAAGAGGAGCTAGGACGATCCGACATGGCCATATCCTGAGTTACCCCACTAACCCCCGCGCCGACATTGCCCTCCTCATGGCGAGAAGGGCTCCGATCAGGCACAACCGCAAAGCCCACTTGGATAGGGCTGAGCGGGCGAGCGTCGTCGTTGCGGGAGGGGGGGGGGAGCGCTGCTCCGGATCAGAGAGGCAATGTCGGAGCCGCCCTGGGGAATGACCCTAGGAGCTCTAGAAAATAAAAAGCACCAAGTCAGGAAAATACGAGTAAAACAGGTAAGAAGCAAAGTCAAAGACAGAAAGGGAAATACCCAAGAGTAAATGCAAAGAGACTTACTCATCCGAGGTTTGGGTGCCCTCCGGACCATGCTCTTGGCCGCCGGCTTGGTCGAGGCTTTAACCCCGGATTTCTTCTGCCTCTTCTTGGGCGGCGGTGCCTCCGAAACTGCGGCCGAGGTAGCCGCGCGCTTTTGGGAGGGAGCAAGGACCGGACCACCCGTGGCGAGGGTTAGCTGAAGATTTGAACATAACCAGATATGCATAATAGATGGGTACCGGGTCACGTACCTCCAGAACCTCAACATCCAAGTCATCGTCATCCGGCCAATCCCTTAAAGAAGAGGCCTTACCAGAGATGCGTTTGATGATGTCCAGAGTGGGCAGGAAGGTCTCCGGATCAGGATCCACCTCGTCCTCCTCTGCACGGTCCGGCACCCACTTGCTCGCCCGCTCCTAGCCATCTTCCAATGGTTGCTGGAGAAATTGCTGAGAATAAAACAACAGAGGTTAAGTTAAGAAAATTGTCCGGCATATCGAGAAGGCCCGGAAAAGCTATAAGTAAGAAATTTACCTTCGGAGGAGGATTTTCCCGGGTGTAGGGCCCAAGCCCCCATTCCCAAGCCTTAGAGAATTCCTTCTCCACGTTGAAAATGGCCTTAACCCGGCGGTATACCACCGAGTTATCAAGCTTGAAGGAGGAAGTCCGGTGGGGGTCGAGGGGGCCGCTCAAGTAGAAGATCTTATGGGTGCGTTTCTGCAGGGGGGAGACCCGGCTACAAATAAACGTAATCATGATATCCTCCCCCCGCAGCTTCTCCTTGACCAACTCCTTGACCCGACGGTTGACCTAGTTCGCCAGAGCCGTGGGGCGCTTGGAAATCTTCTCCCACAGAGAGGTGTCCAGGGGTCCAAGCTTGAAGGGGAGGAGCAGGATGAAATCTTCGTCCGTAGTGTTGCGGACATAGAAGAAGGTCCAGGCCCAGCCTTTGCAAGACTCGAGCCCGGTAACCCAGGGGAACGCAGAACCCTTGCGGGGAGAGATGAAGGCCCCACCGCATTGAGTTAGATGCTTCTCCATCGGAGTAAGCTCCTTAGCCGGGACGACATTCTTCTGGAGACCGAAGAACTGAATCTACATCTCCTTGGAGGACCATAGGTCGACATACCCTCTATGCCGGAGGCGAAAGAGGAGAGAGAGGTGATGTCATTAGCAGGAAGATGGTGTGGTTGCAGTTGGTATGTGGAGATGAAATCAAAAAATAAATTGGAAATGGGAAGGCTGAAGCCACGCTGAAAGTGGGAAAGGAAAACTACGTACTCCCCGAGATTGGGAGAGGGATAAATCTCATCGGCGGCGAGGCGGCAAGCAACACCGGCAGGGATGCGACGCGTGGAACAGAGCCAATCCAGATCATCCCCGCAGACAAACGCGCCATCCCAACAGCCGCGCTCGCGGCCCTCTTCTTCCTCCTCCTGTTGAGCGACCACGACAGCTTCTTCCTCTGTCATGGCAAAGTCAAGGTCCTCGAGCACAAAATTGGAGTAGAAGTAACCGGAGGCGGGGAGCCTGGAAGCGCAGGGCCCCGTGGTGAAGACTTTGGCCGGAAGTGGCAGCACGGGCACGAGGAGCTGCTAAGCACGGCCACGGCAGCGCAGCAACGGCGAAGAAGCATCGGTGGTGGTGGAGTTGCAGTGAGAGAGAAAGGAGGAAAGGGAGAATGTGGTATGTGGGGAACTTCCCCAAAGATTGCCCCCAGTCCCCTACTTAACCGCGTGAGAGGGTGTGTAGTGGGATCCTTTGCGGTTGCCGTGCAATACGCAATAGGTGTGTACGCGACCGGGTCAACCAATCAGAGCACAACCACAGCAAGGGCCACAGGGAGCAAAAGATCCCATGACACGACGTGGTGTTACAGTTAACGAGGCGCTGTAGTGAAGAGACGCGTGCAACAGTTATTCCTGAGATTGCAACAGTAACTGGCGCATTAAATGCGCGTGGCCCTTAAAATGAGGCAAAATGATGATTACCCTCCACATAGGACGTGGGGAAGCGTACGAGAGAAGGAAAGGTAACCTGGATAAGCGAGCAAAAGACCCAGCCAGCGAGGAATAACTCGGAATGAGCCAAGGGATCGCAAGATAAAAAACTCCGGATTACGGGGTAACTCGGCCAAAGAGGCAAGGATCCGGATATGGGAACCTGCTGTGGCCTTAACAACTAAAGTTGCTAAGACCACACCAGCTTCAGGGACTAATGTTGGGGGATACCCCCGGGTAGGGTAACACCAGGGTATAAAGGCCGAGTTAGCCGAGGAATAACACGGTCAAAGCAGGTGCTGGCCGGGTCACCTCAAGGCAGGCCGACCTACGGAGTAACCCGGCCCGTGGAGTATCTCCCTAGCCTTAGCCCGACCGGCATAAAAGGTATGTTGGCCATGTTCGTCTGTCTATTATGCAGGTACCTGCGTAGTCGGGTTAGCCACGTGCTAGCCGGACTATCGTGAGGCTTCCAAGAGAAGGAAGGAATCTCCCGCTGGTCAAAAGGTGGCTCTGTTAGTTGTAGCGTGAGTGAAGCAAAGCAGAGGGGAGGACCAGCGGGACAGGGGCGACCAAGATGACGTGGGGTATGTCGGCTGACGTAGCCCGTGTCTAGTGATGCTTAAAGGCGAGGATTACACTATGGGTTACGTCCAAAGCCCGGACGAGCCGTTAAAGGGAATAAAGAAGCATCTAGCTTTAGCCAAGGGGCATATTCGTGGTATATGCTTCCACGTGTGCCCTAACTTTGTAAGCCGGGCTCCCCTATATAAGGAGCACCGGGGCCTCCATAGAGTGGGATCGATCATTTTCTCTGTCTAAGTTAGAACTCTAGGGCTAGGTTGTGGGTAGTAAGAGACATAGTCTCCTTCTCACTAACAACTTGAAGAGCATTTGTATTCATCATTGATAGAGGAAATACAAGAACATCTGTGCGTGGAATCACCACGTTTTCCCTCCCCGGATTCCCCTAGCACTCATTGGCCCCATCTTTAGCCTATCCATGGCATCTACCGTGCCACCACCACGACAACCGGTGCTGCAAGTATTGGTGTGGAGGAGAGTATTCTCTTCAACTCCTGAAGTGTTGCGTCAGCTTCATTCGTCCATGTGAATTTGTCGGCCTTCTTGAGCAACTTGTAGAGCGGCATAGCCTTCTCACCAAGTCGACTGATGAATCGGCTTACTACTGCAATGCAGCCTGTGAGCCTTTGTATGTCCTTCAGGCATGTCGGGTGTTTGATGTCGAGGATGGCCTTGATTTTCCCCACGTTCACCTCGATTCCGTGATGTGAAACGATGAAACCCAACAGTTTGCCGAAGGGTACCCCGAAGACGCACTTGTTGGGGTTCAGCATCATGTTGTATTTCCGGAGATTGTGAAAGGTTTCCTGCAAGTCAGTGATAATATCATTTGATTTATTTGACATTACCGCGATGTCATCCACGTAAGCGTGTACATTGCGACCTATTTGTTCGTGTAGGCAACGTTGCATTGTCCGCTGATAAGTAGCACTAGTGTTTTTCAACCCAAAGGGCATCGTGACGTAGCAATATCTGCCATATGGTGTGGTAAACAAAGTGGCCAGTTGGTCTGACTTTTGCATCCAGATCTGGTGGTATCCTGAGTAGGCTGATGGCCCAAAATATATCAAGCTCATTGGGGAACCCCAAGAGGAAGGTATGATGAGCACAGCAAGTTTTCCCTCAGTATGAAACCAAGGTTATCAATCCAGTAGGAGCAAGGAAACACCCCAAAGGTGTTGCTAGCTGAGCCTTGGCAGGGCACACTACCGGTGCTAGTAGCAACGTGGAGACCTGCACAACACAACCACAGAACTTTGCCCCCAACTTGCGATGAGGTTGTCAATCTCACCGGTTTTGCTAAAAACAAAGGATTAAACGTATCGAATGGAAGGAAGTAATAGTTTGCAGAAAGTAAACACAAAGAAGTAAACAGTTCATTGTAGATTGAATGTAAAAGAAAGAACCGGGGTCCATAGTTCACTATAGGTGGCTCTCCTTAAGATAGATAACATGTTGGGTGAACAAATTACAGCGGTGCAATTGACAAACATCGAGAAAGCATACAAGCATATACTACTCATCTTGACTCCTTTGAGATTCGATTGGACATTACAACATTATACATAGACCGCCATCCAACTGCATCTATGACTAATAATCCACCTTCAGGTTATCATCCGAACCCCCTCTAGTATTAAGTTGCAATTAACGGATAATTGCATTATGAATTGCGTGTAATGTAAACAATACGATTGTTCTATGAACAAAGGATTGTTGTTTTCTCCCTAGTAGCAATAGCACAACTAGTACCTTAGAGATTTCTGTCACTTCCCCAGATTACAAGAGGCATGAACCCACTATCGAGCATAAATACTAACTCTTGGAGTTGCTAGCATCTACTTGGCCAAGATAGCTACTAACAACGGAAAGCATGCAAGATCACAAATAACAAAGACATGATAGAATCAATAATCAATCTGAAATAGCATCTCAATATCCATCGGATCCCCGCAAACACAACATGCAGAATTACAAATAGATGATCTTGATCATGAACGGAGCTCACAAGATCTAGACATGAAAGCACAAAGGAGGAGAACCAGCCATCTAGCTACTACATGGACCCGTAGTCCAGAGATGAATTACTCACACATCACACCGGAGGATTGCATGATGATGAAGAAGGCCTCCAGGGTGAATTCCCCTCTCCGGCAGGGTGCTGGGAAGAGCTTCAGATCCCTCCCGATCTAGGGATGAAGATGACGGCGGCTATAGACTATTTCGTGGAATTTTGATTGGGTACTTAGGGTTTCCGTATCAGAGGGAATATATAGGCGGAAGGAGAGGCCGAGAGGGTTCACTGGCGGCAGACCACCCCACGGCCAGGCGGGCCACGCCTGTGGCCAGGTGGTGTGGCCGGGCCCCAGCCCCTCTCTGTCTCGTATTCTGGCTCCAGGTGTCCCTCGGTAAATTAATTACTTTTGCTTTTGTCCCGTCCAATTCCGAGAATATTCATTTTCTGACTTTCCTGTAACCAAAAACAGCAGAAAACAGGCAGCTGGCACTGTGGCTCTTGTTAATAGGTTAGTCCAAGAAATCATATGAAAAGTACTCCAAAGTGTGGACAAAACATAAGAAAGTAGATAAAACCAAGCATGGAACATAAAAAATTATGGATACATTTGCAATGTATCAACATTCCCAAGCTTAACTCCTGCTCGTCCTCGAGTAGGTAAGTGATAAAAAGAAAGAATAATTTTTTGAGGTGACATGCACCATCATAAACTTGATCAAAGTATTTGTAAAACATTCAAAGCTGGGATCATAGTACTTCAATCATAACATGAAAGACAAAGTTCTAGCAATAAGACAAAGAAACTATGTTGCAACATGAAAAGGCACAAACAAAATATTCATGAATAACAATGCTTTGCAAGACGTTTGTTTGTTTCACATAAAGAAAACATAGCTTAGTGGTATTCAGCTTGTCCCTCATAGAGTAGCAAATAAATGCATGGGACACCTTCAAAGTTTACAAGAGTGACTAGATACAAATAGTTAAAAAAAGCAATATCAAAGCTATGCATCAATAAACAAGTCTTGGGACAATGCACATAGAACTAAGAATGGCCACTATGCTCTCAAAGTAGGTGCATAAAGATAGAAGGTGGGGACTCAACATAAAAGTAAAAGAAGGGCCTTCAAAGAAGGAAGTAGGGATTCAAGTCTCATAAAGAGCTTCCAAAAATTATGGTACTTATTAGCTTTCAACTCTCATTGCCCCTATCATAAGCATCTTGAAGGTGATTAAGGTTAAAGTGACACAACTAAGAGGATATGCTTGACAAGTTATAAGAGAAATTCCAAAGCATATCTATAGCAAAGAGCAATTCCAAGGAAATCTCCTCCCACAACAAGCTTTGAGTCATCTTAGGCTCAGTTTTTTCATGTAGATCAGAGATTCTAGACCAAGCTTCTTTGAAACTCTCTTTAATTCCTTGTTTAAAAGTGAAAATCATTTCCTCAGGTGATTGATGACCCACAAGTATAGGGGGTGTATCCAGTATTTTTGATAAGTAAGAGTGTCGAACCCAATGAGGAGCAGAAAGTGCTTGCTAGTGGTTTGGATCAGGAATTCTCTGCAAATACTTAGCAAACAGATTTTTAGGGTTTTTTGATAAAGCAAGTAAACAAAGTACGAGTAAATAAAACACAGTAGGAATAAATGCAGCAAGTGGCCCAATCCTTTATGCAGCAAAGGACAAGCTGGTTGTATTACTTAAGATGACCAAACGTTCTCGAGGACACATGGGAAGACTGTCAAGTGCTTTCGCTTCATATAGTTGATTAATCTTCTTTAGCTTGCTAAGTGTTGTGTGGTTGAACCTGTGCTAATGTACCGACCTTCCTAGGACTAATACATACTTGTGATTATACCCCTTGGAAACATCCGTAAGTACAAGAAAGTAATTAAGGTAGAAACCTAACCACAACTTTAAACTCTAAGACCCTTACGTCCCTTGTGCAATGGTTTCCTAACGGGGGTTCAGGTTTCTGTCACTCCGGTAACCCCTACGATTAGTAGCCAAATACACAATGCATTCCCCTAGGCCCATATAGGTGAAGCGTCATGTAGTCGACGTTCACATGACACCACTAGAAGAAGTACACCACAACTTAAATATCAAACTATTGAATCTTTCTCAACACAACTCCACTACTAACAACATGACTTCTCCCATGTCCTCAAGAACAAAACGAACTACTCACAAGAAATCATATGGATCATGATCAGAGATGGAATAATGATGTATAACAATCTGAACATAAACAATAATTCAATGGTTCACTCAATAGCATCAACTACAAAGAGTAATCAACACCGGGAAAGTTTCCCCTAAGAACTAATGCAAGATTCAACTCAATTGTTACAGCAATATGGAGATGGTGATGAGGGTGCTGATGGTGATGATGGTGGTGATGATGATGATCCCGATGAGGTCTAGCTTGATGGTGGTGTTGATGGTGATGATCTCCCCTCTCCGGGAAGGAATTCCCCCGGCAGAAATCTGTCTGCCAAAGAGATCTTTCTCTCTCGGTGTTTTCTGCCCTGCAGAGGCGGCGCAATCTTTCTGTGGTCGCTCCCCGAGTCTTAGGGTTTCGAGAGGATAATATACGCCAGAGGGGAGTGCCAGGGGTGGACCAGGGCGGCCACACCACCTGGTGGCGCGACCTAGGCTGTTCAAGGCCCGGGGTGGTGTGGGCCCCTGGCCCATCTCCACCCCCTTCTTCCTTCGTCTTACGGAAAATAGGATTTTCCGTATATTTTCCCGGATTTTCTGATCTTGCGAATTTTGCCTCCAAACAGCACCTTTTCCATCAGAATCCACAGTGCGATGGTCCATGCTCAAAAAGTCATCAACCATGCAAAAACAGATGAAATAACATAAGTATCACCTCTCAATACGAAATATATCAATGAATAACAGTGAATTATGACATAGAATAGTGATGCAAAATGGACGTATCAACTCCCCCCAAGCTTAGACTTCACTTGTCCCCAAGCGAAACTGAGCTCAATAAACATGGCCTCAGGTTTATGGAGTGAAGAGTCGATAAAGGAATACGGACAAGAAGCATCACATTCATCAATACATAGATCATAATAGAAGACAACTCACTATTATATAACTTAACTTGCAATAAGTAAAGGAAACACAATAAAGATACATAAAGTAAATCATAATTGGTAATGGCAAACTTAGCTCTTGGTCGAAGAATAGTTGATAATTTGTTGGAGTTCACAAATAACTGGTTTTCAATGATAGCTTTCAAAGTAGTAAACATCAAGATTAGAGCAATGTGCAAAACAAGGAACATAAGAAACATGATTGAATAAATCATCATATGAATGAATGAAACACAACAACTCAAAATACTTGCTGAGATAGAAGGGAATAGGTTTACTGACTCAACTAAAAAGTAAAAGAAAGGCCCTTCGCAGAGGGAAGCAGGGATTGCAAGTCTCATAAAGAGCTCCCAAAAATTATGATACTTACTAGTTTTCAGCTCTCATTGCCCCTATCATAGGCATCTTTAGGTGATTAAGGTTAAAGTGACACAACTAAGAGGATATGCTTGACAAGTTATAAGTTAAAATCTCATGCCCCTTACTTATGAGTACCGAACCTCATGCTACTCAACTTCAGTCACGAGTAAGCTCTTGCCATTGTAAATACACGTGTATCATTGAGAACTGCCAACGGGGTACCCCTTGCACATGACACAGGAGCTATCCCATAATCAAAATGACAAGGCAAGCAGACAGTGATCATCTCAGTGATCTTTTTATTTGCTATTTGCATAGGTTTTTATTGAGGATGCTTCATAGAATGCTCACTATAGTTATGCTGCAAGTTTCCACCATGATTAGGCATGTCTTAGGCTAGCGGCCCAGGCGTTTCTCTAACACACATATAAACTCCATGATCTTACAAGTTCCACTTTTATTTCACACCGCCGGGATACATAAGCAAAAGAATCATGATGTCAACTAGGTACAAAGTACCATGGAAGTGTTGAAAGCGTTCCCCATGATACATGGTTCTGCTAACTTCAACTCAAAAAGCGCAAGCATATACGCAACAAAGAAGGACCCAATGGTTCAAGTTTATTAGATGCAAGAAAGTAAAGTGTGCCATCCAGATCGTGAGAGCTTTAATCACTAATTTTCACATAACAAGTTTAATTTGGGAGGTAGATAAAAACAAGAATTTACTTGGAATAGCAATAATGCTAATAGGTAGGTATGGTGGACACAAATGGCAAGGGTTTTGGTTTAGGGAAGTGGATGCATGAGAATTATTCCCTCTCAGTACAGGTTTTTGGCTAGCAAGGCTGGATAGCAAGTATAAGAGTCAAAGGAAACAAGCAAACATACAAGTGATAAAGACAAACATGCAATCTTCCTTGGAAGCACAAAAGATCTTAACTAGAGAATACTAGACTTATGAGCAAATCAAGAAAGAAAGATGATGAAATTATATTTCTTTAAGAGTACTTTTATCTTTTCATTCAACTCTCAAAAATAGTGTTGCTACTGACCGAGCCAGGTTTGACAAAACCAACTAAATTAACTCAATGATCCCAAAGTGATACCAATACTAACAACAAGATCAATCATCTAACCACGAATTGAAAACTAATATAAGCTATTGCAAAAGAGTGAATGATAGAACTTCTCATTAATAATCCATAACGGAAACTCACACCAAGGGATACATATCTAACAAGAGAGGGGACACTTCCATAATGCAAACCATACTACATAATAACTCCTCTATTCATGATATGACTCTACTAAAAAGGTAAAAAGATAGAAGATAGTGATATGATACCGCGACACTCCCCCAAGCTTGGAACAAACCAAGGGGATGCCAAACCTGATGATGAATTACTCCTTCGGTGGTGGTGGTATTATGCTCTTAGTTGACGTGAGGAAATCTTCCAGCATCTTGCGAAGCCTATTATTCTCCCATTGAAGCATGCCCACCTTCCTCTTCAAGTCCCGATACTTATCGCAGAACTCCTTAGTGACTCGTAGGGCGTCCATTGATGCAGGGCAAGAGACTAAAGGTATCAACCTCTGCTTGGGGTCTTGAAGATCCTCCTCCATAGGCTCCTTCCCTTTATCCTTGGCGGACACCATTGTGCTTCTAAGCTTTCAAAGAGTATGTCCTGACAGAAACAGATCGAAACAAAAACACGACGAAAACACGATATACGGACTTCTGAAGATCCGGGGGGTTATATATTATGAAGTTTCATATCAAAAGGAAGGTACTGGGAGAAAACAAGTCGGAGGCGGAGTCCTGGGGTGGACTCACCACCTGGTGGCGCAGCCAGGGGTGGGCCCGCGCCATGGGGTGGTGTGGGCCACCCTGGCTCCGGTTCCGTCCCTCTTTCGCTTCGTAACTTTCCTTATTGACTGAAAACTACAAAAATATAGTTGGATTGTATTTTTGTGGAACTTTTCTTACCAGAACTGTTACCTAGTTGGAAACGGACTCTGCAGGTCTCTGAATTTGGTATCTAGTAGATTCTTTCGGAGTCACCACTTGAATATCATCGATATCTTTCGGAGGCAGGCCATTGTTGTTCTTTCCTCCACCCTCCGACCCAGGCATAGCCTGGGTGTTCTCCTCAGTCTCCGCATATTCGTTGACGATGGTGACCATCTCACCAAGGGTGAGAGGACCTGCGGCCTGCCGTCTTCGAAGGATATGCTGGAGGAGTGTTCAAGGTGTGAGCACGAAGTGGTACACGAGCTTGTCGACGCGTTCGCCCTCTAGGGTTTCCGTCACCCTCATCCATATGGCGAGGTATTCGCGGGGAGGTTATCCATCCCTTTGAATGCATCTGGCCAGATCGAAGATGGTGACTACACAGACGAAGTGTGACCTGCGCATCTCTAATGCTCGGGGAAGCCAAGCGGATTTGCGGGGTCCTTCCACCTTTAAATCCTGCACAGGGGCGGTTTGGGTAGGCTTTGAAATTTCCTGATCCGAGCCACCATACTCCAAGGAGAGGTATGGCCCAGATCCTTTCCGCGAACGTATCCTGCTCATAGGCGGTCCGTGTAGGGCTTGGCGAGTTTCTGACTTCCTGGGAGCTAGGACCCGAGTCGGTTTCGCCAAGGAAGATGTGGATGTCTCCGAAGGGGATGACAGAGCAACGCGTAGGGTTCGTCTTCGCCAGCACCCAGAACTCATCTGGAGGGACGATCGGGATGTTGCTGGAGAAGAGAACACGTCCGACGGCTACGGTGTCGCCGATTCCCGCAAAGAGATTGGACCTCGCCCGGTGTAGAGCTCGAAGCGCCTCTTGCCCCACAGTGGACACCAACTGTCGTGGTATTGCTGATGAGTACACCATGGAGGGGTCCTCATAGTGCGTGTTTAGAGACGTGGGGTAAGGCGGAGAGTTGGCGGGTACGAGGTAACACAGCTTACCCAGGTTCAAGTCCCACAACGGTGGTGGAACTTTACTCTTGCAATAAATCACTATAATGGCAATACGCCAAGTTACAGACATTGGTTCGCTGTGCGAGGTGTTGTGATATGCACTTGTTGTTCTATCGACTTATGCCCTAAAGGCTCCCGTAGGCCAGCTTATAAAGGCGCCAAGACCTAGGGTTTATAGGGAAAGGTCCTTGCTGGACAAGGTAAAGAGTCCTACACTAATACGAACTAGTCTTCCGTGTCTTGTACTCCAAGGCTCCAAGTATGTCAGTGATTCCTGCATAGCCTTCCTTTATCTAGCATGGGCCTCCCTTCTGGATCCGTCTAACTGGGCCGCCCAGCAGGCCATAGGCCTTGCTACCAACTATGGGTCACCCAGGTTAGGAAGATTGGTGACATGCTATGAGGATACCCATATAGCATATCCCCAACAGTTAGAGGACTATTCCCTCTTTCGCTTTGAACGCAGGCCCACGAGAATACCAATGCATACCCAAATATAGCATTTATGCTACATATGTTGGGCAACTTATAGCCAAAATCCAAGAGTTTCCTCTTTTTGGACTGTTCAAAGGCCATCGGAGTTGTTAGCATCCCATGTTGTGTGACAGTGGTGCAGACACGCATAAAGCAATATCATACTTTAATCAACATGTCAAGATTTGGCATGCATCTCAAGTACCACTAAATATTAGTTTCTTCAAACAAATCCTTTCAAAGCGTACTATCAAGTCGATCATCACATCTATGGTGTTGAGTATCTTTAAGGCTAAACTCTTACGACAGTCAATCAACACCTTATTTAGCATAGAACTCAAAACTTCGAAATATCATTTCCAATTGATAACTCCTTCCGTAAGCAAACTATAAAGTCTACTGTTTTGACATTATGGGGTCAAGCATAACCTATTCATTGAAGACAAAGCTATTTAGTGAAAACTAACAAATTTCAAAAGATCTTGATCAAGTATTCATTCTTTCCAAGTGTAGAGATTGTGGCAATGTTTTCTAGAGGATCACAAATAGTGTCACAAGCTTGATAAACAATTTGGCAAGATGCATACAAGATCTAAGTCAACTCCTATGGTGCTTATCATGAGCAAGTGTATCCCCATATGAATACAACACTAGACTCACTTAAACAAGCATTCAAAAACAGTGGGATACATGATTGCATTAAACCTTCATCAAATACGAACATTGCACAAGACTCTACACATGCAGAAGTAACCTCCCCAAGCTTAGAACTTTGCAAGAACCAAACTTGAGTATATCACCAAAAGAAAAGAGAAAATACAGTTTCCAAAAGAGAGTGTGATAAGTGGTTACCTCCCCAAGCTTAGTTGAAAACAAGGGTGACACACTTTACCGTTGAGGTACAAGCAACCTCTCTTTTGATGGACAAATAACCTTTGCTTCAACATGTATTTCTTGATATGGCCCGGTGTGCCTTCCTTGAGGACCTGCTTAAAAACTAAAAAGAAAACAAAATATTTTTGTGCTTCTGAAGACACGGGTTTAACTCACCAGTGATAAAAATACAAGTCCCACTGAGTCGGTTCATCAACCTAAGCACCACGCTTAAGTCAACAAACTAGTTCTAGAAGATGCCTCTCCTAGATTTTGATGAAGTGCAAGTGAGAAAAAACATGAAACACTAGTGTGCAGCCCATATGTGCTTAATAAAAGAGGTTCAAGTTGGAAGGTTTTACTAGACACTGATTGTCAAAGCATTGCATTGAAGCAACCAAGTGGCTCATGTGAGTGTTTGCACAGTCGACACTACCATACACGTCGTCACACAAGGTTCAAGTCCCTGTGAAAATAACATACAAAATAAAATGCATCGGTTTGGTATACGAACATAGTTCGTTTACCCCATCGATTAAAGGAAAGTAAAAAAGAAAACATGAACTTCTATAGAGAATTACAGTCTAGGAGGTTTCCGAGGTAGAAATTTATTGCTTACATATGCTCGGCTTCTCTAGATCATGGGAGAAGCTCCCAGGTGGTGTTTCAAGGTTTTTAGAAGAAGAAAGAATAAAATTTTGAGCAATGGTTACCTTCAAGTTGGCATTTGAGGGTTTTCCACAACTATACGGGCGCAACTATACGGCCGGACCAAAAAGGTCCTGCCGTATAGTTGGTCATCAAACCTTCTATATCCTGCAAAATAAATTTGACGAATGCATAGATATCTATACGACCGGAACTATACGGCCGAAATTTTTATTTCTGCCGTATAGTTGGTCGTTAAACTCTCAGTACATATGAAAGAAAATTTGTCGATGGTCAAGATATCTATACGACCGGAACTATACGGCCGGAATTTTTATTCCCGCCGTATAGTTGGTCGTTAAAATCTCAGTACATATGAAAGAAAAATTGTCGATGGCCAAGATATCTATACGACCGGAACTATATGGCCGAAATTTTATTCCCGCCATATAGTTGGTCGTTAAACTCTCTGTATGCGTCAAAAAATTCTATTTCTTCGAGAATTCTTTCTTAACCTGAAACTTAGTGATATACCTTGTTTTGGCAGTGAAATAAGAACTTTAATTTTCGACCAACAACAGCATGTAGTAACAATAAATTCTACCTTTTGAAAACTACAAGATAACTCTAATAGCAAATCATGCAAAAAATAAAAATGCCAATGCAACATGAATGCATCAAGACTCAAGACACAAAACTAAGAAAGACACCTAATGACTTCCGGGTTGCCTCTCGGGAAGCGCTTTCTTATAACCAAGTATCTAGGCTTTTATCCAATATGTTTTCAATAGATAGGAGCCAGAGAATTATTTATTCTTAACTCCAAAAGAGGTTTGGAGCACTTACTATTATAGACTGGTCGAAGTCTCACCCGCTTGCGGTGCATCGGAGTCTTGTAGATAAATGTGTTATTGCTCAAAAATGACAATTGATGCGCCATGTGTGGTGAGCATACCTCCCTAGATAGCTTCAACAAAAGGATTAGATATTTACATGTAAAGTCAAACATTTTTCCTTTGATAGCATCATCAGGATACAGTTCATAGTACTCTTCTTTGGCTACACTATCACGAGGAAACACTTCATAATACTCATCTTTAGCAGTAGGGAAAAATTCAGAAGTGTCCCTATTCTCTAGTTCATCACCCTTACTATCAAGGTCATCAGTTCTAGAGTTATCAATCCAATCACAAAAATAAGCATCATCAACAAATGTTTCATCAAAGATGTGCTCTCCCAAAACCTGCTCATTAATACTACAACGATTTATCTCTATTTCATCACTATTAGTGTTCTCCAAATGAGTATATAGGCATAAAGCCTCCGCATATAAATTATCTTCAGTTTTAACACAATAAGAATCATTACTAGAGACTGAGGCATCATAAACAAACTTATTACTAGTAGAATTATGATTGTATTCAACATCACCTTTTTGGTGTTCCTCCTTGTTATCCAGTGGTTCCTACAAAATGTTAGTTTCGGGAACTGTTGTTTTACATAGCTCCTTAATTTTTATCACAAGGGCATTCCCACTAAAATGTTATTCACAATAATTGACAATATAATTCATAATATTATGATACATTGCTAAATCCTCATTATCGCTACTTTTCATAATAATACCAATTTTCCTAAGCATCTCATGAGACCCTTCATAAACTATGTATTCCAAGAGTTTTACATTATTACTGTTTATGTGAGTATCGGTTGATAAAAATTCTTTAAAGAGAGGAATGCATTCATAATCATAAAGCTTGTTAGGCTTACCATTATATTGCCTCATATCTTCGAACAAATTACCAGAACAGTAATCCACCTACTTCCACATGTCCAGTAGTTGCATATCCTCAAGGATTAGCAGTTCTTCTTCGTGTTCATCCTCTTCTTGGGAAGGAACTTCATCCTCCTCCAATGGGATTTGCAGTTCTTCTTCGTGTTCATCCTATTCTTGGGAACACCAAGGAACACTACTTTCAATTTCTTGCAAACAAGTAACTTTGTGCGCTACGGGTTTTCTCCATGCCTTACTCCTCATAATAAGTGTATTCTCACTAAAACGTCCATGAGAATACCAAGAAATACGTTGCAGGATTTCATAAGCTGTTTTTATGAGAGCACTATCTTCACTATTAATACGTGATATGACATGTATTATCAACTCATGGGCACCTTAAAAGATAATATACTCTAATACTTCACTAGTAACATCACCATTATTATAAGACACCAAAGATTGATTAAAGGTATCAGAGCATTGAAAACGAAAGTAGTGCCCAAGTTTCATACATTGAGACATATTATTGGATCGTCTATCGTATCCGAAGAAATTAACTTTTTAGCATATTCCACTATTTGAGAATATATTTCTCTTACCAGCATATTGCTCACCTGTTCTTCAAAATACTCATCCTCCTCTTCCAATGAGGATTCCTATCCCATCTTCATAGCATCACAATATTTATAGAAAGATTCATCTTCTAGTCCCTCACCAAAGTCCCCAAAATCACCGTCTAGGCATGAATCCTCCTCAGAACAATCATCATAAGTTTGGGACTTATAGAAATCATTACTAGATAATGAGATATCATTTGCATGCATACTATTTGTGTGTGGAAAGTTTTTTCAGAAGTAGGAGATGCAAGTGGTTGATCAAGTTTCTTCTTTTCATTCTTACTAAGATAATTTGGGAGTAGCTCAGCGATAGTCTTACCTTCGGGCTTACCTTCCACTAGTTGAGAGGGTGCAACATCAAGTGCCACCTCTTTATTAACAACATGTTCCGGTGGTTTAGGTGGAGAATTTTTTAATGGAGTTCCCACCTCATAATATTTTGGAGCACCCTGCAAAGGTTAGATTCTTCCATGGCGGCTTTAATCCACCCAACAATAAATTCATTATCATGGAAGTTATCTTGGCAATAATAGAATATAGGGTGAACTTCTTTATAGATCATATCGAGTGATTTACTGTCTACCTGAATATCTCTTAAACGAGATAACAACTCTTTGCAAATAATGTTCTAAGTAACAAGATAGAATGCGAGTTTTGTATAAAAGATATTTTTGGATTTTCAAATAAGAGAACAATAAGTAAACTAAAGCTGTAAGTAAACAAGAGCATGCAAGTATGATACGAAAGTCTGCAAGATGATGGAAAGAGTTCTCAGGGAGTAGTGGATCCACCGTTAGTAATTAGAAAGAGGGATCAAAATTATTATAATGAATAAGACAATTTATGATATGTGTGGGAGGAGCTCCATATTTGGACGAATAGCCAGAAACCGATGCACACATCATCCTCATAAGCATAGTAGACATCAATCGACATCAATCGAATTACTGCGCTATTATGGGATGTAATCCCGTAGGACGTACCCCATGTCATGGACATGGCTTTATGAGTTCTCCTTGATTCCCCCAAGTTAGTACGTAAAGAATGACAACAACTTTATAGTCATAGTAAGTGCTATAATCCCTCCGTCTACCAACAAGTAATCTGCTTCATTGAGTCCCCATAGGAGGCAAATATTAAGGAGGTGCATAACTCCCAACATCAAGATGAATAAAATTAACATAGACACATAATGAACAATATCACATAATAATATTTATCTCAATTCAATCTCATACTAGGGTTTCTCCATCTCCCCAAGAACAAAGGAAACTACTCACACATGAAGGCAATCAACATCATGGATAGAATATGGATGAAGTATGATGATACAATTGAATACAAGTGCAAATCCAAGATTCAATCTAGAATTACAACAAGTAACCAAAGGGGATCATCAGTGATGGAGACGTTGTTGATGAATATGACGATGTAGATCGATGTGGAGGCCTTCAAGATCCTAGTCCCTTCTCCTCTTGTGTGATGGTGATGGTGTAGATCTGTTTGGAGGCGGCTATGGCGGTGGCACGGCGGCAGGGCTCCGCCATGGTGGAGCATATGGCTTGGTGGATCTCTCTTGGGTCCTTCCTCATTTATATAGGCCTTGGGGGTGCCCTAGGGTCCCCCCAATACCGTCATATGACTTAGGGAAGGTTCTGAAGCTTTTCTGGGGTCAAATCCCGCTGTTTGCGACCTTTTTGGCAACTATACGGGCGAAGCTATACGACCAGAAAAATAGCTCTAGCCATATAGTTGCTCGTTAAACTCTCAGATCCTATTAGTATTTTGATTGCCATTTCTTCATACGAACTCTGTTTTGGGTGTTCTTGGGCTCGTTGAGTTTGTATCGTCGAGGGATACAACCTTGTGGTATTGGATATTTATTTTTAGAAGTTGGAAAAATTGACTTTTTCAACCTCTCAAATGGCTAAGTCTGGTCCCTACAGGTCCTCCATACTATGCTCTCTTTATTCTTTTTGCCTTTGTTTTATCCATAATGATCCTCAACACCTACACTCATGTAATAGACAAGGAAAAGTGATAAAATTCTACCTAAACTATTAAATGAGTAAAACTCATATGAAAGTAAATGAGAAATAGAAATCATGCATATAAGGCATAGCTATAGCTGGAAGAAACACTATATGAGGGATAAATGGCACAATTTATATGGCTAAAAGAGGTGGTATTTCACAGCCATCAGTGTTGCAGCATGAATCTGTGGAACGGCAGGCTGCGTTGGAGCAAATGGAGCATGGCCTGCAGGCAGCTCAGCAAGTCAATCAACATCTCCAAGCTACCGCAAGTTAGTTTCTGTCTTGACGCATCTTAGACCACTTTCGTGGCGATTATTGACTGGTTTTTTCTTTGATGTAGATAACCATGCCGCCGCGCTTGCCAAGGCCCGTGAGGGATACGTGCCTATCACTGATCTGGATGCTGCGAAGTCCATAGCGACTACGGCGGAAGAGAGAGCCAATTCTTTGGCAATGGAGATAGTAAGCGAAGGCAGTGATGTCCGCGTCCGAGGAAAGGGCAAAGGCGGTGGTGGTAGCGGAGGTGGAACACAAGGCTTCTGACTCCATTATCTTGGGGTTGCAGGGGAAGTTCTCCGCGCTCGAAAAGTTCATCATGGATAACTGTCGTAGGCTCGTAGGTAAGTATTTTGTGTGCTTTCATTTGCGAGTAGAGCATATTTGGAGTCCCAAGCGGGCGAATCCCTGAGCAATTTGTCGTCAGATCTTAATAAGGTGATGTTGTGCAGATGTTTTAGGCCAAGGATACCTAGTGGTGCAATCGTTTAGTGCCGCGCAGTACGTGATAGCAGTGCTGAACGCGGCCACAATGTCGGTGATGTGCGTTCGAGCCATTCTCTAGGGCATCACTCCCACTGAGGTGATTCCTGGGGGGGTTTACGGAGGTGTGCAAATACCTCGAAGAGACGCCCGTGGTTGTTGAGTGGATGACGCGGTCCGCGTTCCGTCATGCGGATACCGTGGTGTTGAGGATTGGGCTTTCTCACTTTCCGGAGGACTTCGATATCGATGACATCACTAGCAGATATCCTTCAGCGACCGTCAAGGTGGAGATTGCTGATGTCCTTGCGTTTAATGCAAAGGCCGCTCCATACGTGGAGCGCATGTTGGTGATGAGTGACCTCCTGCCGTACCAGGAGATGCGGGTGGCACCAAACAACGCTGAGCCAAAGTATCGTGACCTTCCATCAGAGCGACCATTTCAATCATGCATCACGAAGTCACTGACAACCTACCCAGTGAACCCGTGGAAGCCGTTTGTGAGGGTCAGGGGCGCGGATGGTAACTTGATGGCCCGCAAGTGCACTGGTTCGTCAGAGCACATTTTCGTGGAATTATTAATTCCAAGTTTTATATCGATCCCAATAAGGAGCCTATGTAAGTGTCTTTATGCAGAGTTTCTGTTGCACTGAAGGTGTCATCGGTCTTGAGTGAATTGACTGCGATTGTTGAAGGTGGAAAGTGGTGAGTTAATAATAGAGGAAACTTGCATAAGGAAAAACGAGGATTAAATAACATAAAAGTAAAGACGAGAAAGGTGTTCAAATTTCCTACAAATGAGAGGTTAGGCACAGGGAGAAACGATTCATGGTAATAGTGAAAGTGCCAGATTAATAAAATGGAATAAGTGATTATGATATTTCTTATTCGTAAGTGAGTAGGCAAGCAACCTATAAACTAACTGGAAGTCCTCATGGCCAATTCTTCCTAGTCTTAATGTCCCGTCTGCCTATTACTAAGGCCATGGTCAGCACATTAATTAAGGTCTTTCGACCAGATCAAGGTTTTAATCTTGATGGTTCCTTGTTGTCCTTGAGTAGTACTAGCTCCTCATTGATATCATCCGTGTCACTCGGGGATCGCCGATTCGCTAGAATACAAGTTCATACCTATGAGATCTCTGGATCATGTTACCTGGGCCCTTAAATTAGATAACAAGCATTAGACAAACCTAGATAATCATTCTCACAATTTAATAAATACTACAACAATCATGAATGGATGGAATTAAAGAAGGCACAACAGATCTCACCAATCCCCTACATCTCCCATGCCTATGGGGATTTACTCAGACATGAGAGGAAGATAAATCAAAGCCATAGTTGTATTGCAAATGGAAATCATCTCACAGTTATCGTAGCAAGTCACAATACCAGTTGAAGATCGAATTGAATACAAACCAAAGGTAGATCAAAGTATCAAACCCTAATATTACAAGTGCCAATCTCTCTCTCTAAGTAACAATGGAGATGATGGTGGAGTGGATGGTGCGAAGGCTAGATATCATTGAACAATGAGATGGTGTTCTTCTCCTTCTCTAGATCTGATCTCTCCCCTTCTGGATGAGTTTGCAGCGACTATGTTCTGTTTTTTGTCGTATCCTCTTCATGAAGGTTGCTTGTATTGATATGACAGAGCCGGCGGCAGGTAGTATGGGCGGGTGGTACAGGCATACCCCGACCTTACCAGTGGTCATTATGCACTCTGAACGCCTCCAATGAAAGGGGCTCCAATTAGGGATTTGCTTCTTTAGGTGTAATTAGCCCATAAATGCTATTAGATCTTCCATAAATGTTCATTGCCTGAAAACCAGCACAAGAAACCAAGGATTCGCTAATTGTGATGTTAATGTTAGTACAAAGGGTAATTTTCAGTGAAATTCGGCAATAAACAAGAGCAAAAGCAATGATAAAAAGTGTTGAAATTTGGAGCTATCAACTTCCCCAAGCTTAGCTGTTACTCGCCCTTGAGTGAAAAATCTATAATGAGTAATAGTGAGAAACTGAATCAAGAGGAAAGACTCACAAGTTCGAGGTTGTATCATATTCCATTGTCTAAAATCCTGCAACCTTGAGCATGAACATAATATATCTGAACAATTGCACTTAAGCTCGATCCCTAGATGCAAATAACTCGCTAGCTAATAGTTCTTCAAACTCAAAAGATACTATCAAAAAGTTGGCTAGGCTTGTGAATCAATTATTTTCAGCGCCCCTATTTTACGAGAGTAAAAATATTTTAAAGCAAGGACACTTTCAGTCAAAATTAAGGGTGCACAAGTAAATGTCAAAAGAAGGATAAACTTAGAGCTTTTCATTAACACCCACTTCGATAATCGCGGCTATCAAACACCTCTTCTTTTTCTTGTTTTTCAAGAACTCTAATTTATTCATTTTAGGTGGTGAGGTGATACCAATGCTCTTGTAAGTATTAACTATTTCTAGCTCATATCTTGACAGTAGTTCCTCTCTTTTTTTCTTCCTCTTTCAAGGATCAATGATTGTTTCTTTTATAAGTGCTTGCACAACCTTTGAGAGTACCAATAATTTTTCCCATATATTGACACGTATTCCACCCATGTCATCAACTCATAGCCAAAATCCGGGGTTATACCATAGATCGTTCAAAAGCTAGCAGAGTTGTTGGCATCCCAAAGGTGTGCATGAGAAACATAGAACTTTTTCTCCCTTTATCTTTTTTAATAATACAACTGATCAAAATAGGTTTGGCATCTCCCCCTCCCACCATAAAAAGTTTGTTCCATCAAAAAATTCTTTTCATAAGGTATCATCATGTCAACGATCAGTATGTGGGGTTGAGTACTACCAAGATTAAGCCCTTAAGACAAAAACATGGCACCAAAGTTGTCAATAGACACTTTCTCTTATTCTTAAAATTTTGGAATTTAATCTAAGGAGTTGTTTTTATAACCGATAGTAATTGTCATAAGTCTCAACCAAAGTAGTGACAATAACCTTTGAACTGAAGTCCTAAAAGATAACGAGCTATGCATGGAGTAGAACTCAAGTGAAACCGAACAAACATAAAATGTTCATGGATAAACTTATAGGAAGAGGTAAAATAGGGATGTGACACATCCTATTGCTTTCTCATCTTCCACTTAGGTCAACTCCTCGCGCTCGTCTTCATAGTTAGATCACTAGAGGCGAATAGCCTATGAAAAATCAACGAGAATCAAGAGAACTTTGCACTAATCAAGATAAAAGCTTAGTCTAGTATTTTGAGTTTCCTTTTATCAATGCAGATTGAAAATAAACATGCACTAGAATAAAAACAAAATAAATTAAAAAGAAGAACGAAAAATATGAATGAAAAAGGTGGGAACTACTTAACCTCCCCAAGCTTCGGCTCTTGCCCCAACTCGAATTAATTGTTGCCGCCATCTCTGGGCGGCGGCTGATGGTATGGAAAGTTCGGATAGTGGTTTGGAAAGTCGGTCACGAAGGAGGTAAATCTTGGGTGAGGTGATGAGTGCATATTTGCATCATGTTTTACATTATTATTTTGCATTGTAGATGTAGGATCTTGGTATTTTACGGTGTTCGCGCTTACATTTTATGTATGTTTTCACCAGGATCAGGACAGATGATGGATCCAATGGATACAATTCTTGGAGCAGTTGTACTGTGGAGAAAAGGAGTAAAAAACAACGTAAATCGCATATTTGGGAAATATTAATAATACCAGAAGAAAACCAGAAGCAAACAAGGGAGGCACAGAGCGTAACGACCAACTATACGGGTGGAGCAAATTCTCCAACCGTATAGCTCCGGCCGTATAGTTGGCGCCGCCTCCGCCTTGTCAAATAGTTTCACCCCGTGCAATTAGTTCGAGGAGACAACATACAGAACACCAAAAATCGCAGAAACCTCACCTCCAGAAGGCATCCGGAGGGGGAACTCATCCACCGGGGATCCATCTTTGCCCTGCGCAGATCCAGGAGGCTAAGGCATCGATCTTCATCATCCACCGCTGCATCACCACCATCTCCATCATCCCATCTACACCTTGTCTAGATCTTGTTGTAATTCCTATAGTCGTTGTGGATTTATACAAGTACTATTCATCTATGATTGTTTCCATTACCATTGCCATGATGTTGATTTCCTCCATGTATGAGTAGATCATTAGTTCTTGGGGAGATGGAGAAACCCTAGTATGAGATTGAAATAAGATAAAGTCTATTATGATATTCATCGCTGTGACCATGTGTTAGATTTTGTACATCTTGATGTTGAGAGAAGTCGACCTCTCAATATTTGCCTCTTGTGGGGACTTGATGGAGGAAACTACTTGTTGGTAGATGGAGGTGTGTTAGTGATACATTGCAAATGTATCTATAATTTTTGATGTTCCATGCTTGGTTTTATCTACTTTCTTGTGTTTTGTCCACACTTTGGAGTACATTTCATATGATTTCTTGGACTAACCTATTAACAAGAGCCACAGTGCCAGCTGCCTGTTTTCTGTTGTTTTTGGTTCCAGGAAGTCAGAAAATGAATATTCTCGGAATTGGACGGGACAAAAGCAAAAGTCGCTATTTTACCGGAAGGCATCTGAGAGAGATACGAGAGAGAGGGCTGGGGCTGGCCACACCACCTAGCAGCGTGGCAAGGCAGCCCGGCTTGGGGTGGTCTGGCCGACCCCAGCACCCCCTCAGCCTCTCCTTCCGCATATATATTGCCTCTAATATGGAAACCCTAAGTACCCGATCAAAAATCCACGAAATAGTATGTTGCCACCGTCATCTCCATCCCTAAATCGGGAGGGATCTGAAGCTCTTCCTGGCACCCTGCCAAAGAGGGGAATTCACCCTGGAGGCCTTCTTCATCACCATTCAAGCCTCCAGTGTGATGCGTGAGTAGTTCATCTCTAGACTACAGGTCCATGTAGTAGCTAGATGGCTAGTCCTCCTCCTTTGTGCTTTCATGTCTAGATCTTGTGAGCTCCGTTCATGATCAAGATCATCAATTTGTAATCCATACATGTTGTGTTTGCGGGGATCTGATGGATATTGAGATGCTATTTCAGATTGATTATTGATTCTATCATGTCTTTGTTATTTGTGATCTTGCATGCTTTCCGTTGTTAGTAGCTATCTTGGCCAAGTACATGCTAGCAACTCCAAGAGTTAGTATTTATGCTCGATAGTGGGTTCATGCCTCTGGTAATCTCGGAAGTGTGTAAATCTCTACGGTACTAGATGTGCTGTTGCTACTAGGGAGAAAACAACAATCCTTTGTTCATAGAACAATCGTATTGTTTACTTTACACGCAATTCGTAAAGCAATAATCTGTTGCTTGCAACTTAATACTGGAGGGGGTTTGGATGATAACCTGAAGGTGGATTATTAGTCATAGATGCAGTTGGATGGTGGTCTATGTATAATATTGTAATGCCCAATCAAGTCTCAAAGGAGTCAAGATGATTAGTATATGCTTGTATGCTTTCTCGATGTTTGTCAATTGCCCCGCCGTAATTTGTTCACCCAGCATGTTATCTATCTTAAGGAGAGCCACCTCTAGTAAACTATGGACCCCAGTCCTTTCTTTTACATTCAATCTACAATCAACTGTTTACTGCTTTGTGTTTACTTTCTGCAAACTATTACTTCCTTCCATTCGATACGTTTAATCCTTTGTTTTAGCAAAACCGGTGAGATTGACAACCTCATCGCAAGTTGGGGACAAAGTTCTGTTGTTGTGTTGTGCAGGTCTCCACGTTGCTACTAGCACCGGTAGTGTGCCCTGCCAACGTTCAGCTAGCTACACCTTTGGGGTGTTTCCTTTCTCCTACTGGATTAATAACCTTGGTTTTCTAACTGAGGGAAACTTACTGCTGTGCTCATCATACCTTCCTCTTGGGGTTCCCCAATGAGCTCGACGTTAACCACGAGCCAGCAAGTATTTTTCTGGCGCCGTTGCCAGGGACTAAAAGAAGAAGAAGCTCCCACATCAACAATGCGCCATCAAAGTATTTTTGTAGAACTCTGTTTTGGGTGTTCTTGGGATCGTTGAGTTCGTATCATCGAGGGATACAACCTTGTGGTATTGGATATTTATTTTGAGAAGTTGGAAAAATTGACTTTTTCAACCTCTCAAATGGCTAAGTCTGGTCCCTACAGCTCCTCCATACTATGCTCTCTTTATTCTTTTTGCCTTTGTTTTATCCATAATCATCATCAACACCTACACTCATGTAATAGACAAGGAAAAGATAAAATTCTACCTAAACTACTAAATGAGTAAAGCTCATATGAAAGTAAATGAGAAATAGAAATCATGCATATAAGGCATAGATATAGCTAGAAGAAACACTATATGAGGGATAAATGGCACAATTGATATGGCTAAAAGAGGTGGTATTTCACATCCATCAGTGTTGCAGCAGGAATCTATGGAACGGCAGGCTGCGATAGAGCAAATGGAGCATGGCCTGCAGGCAGCTCAGCAAGTCAATCAACATCTCCAAGCTGATTCTTAACCTCAACCCCTTAATGCAAGTAATGTTTCTTAAACTTAAAGAAATTGAAGACCCTAAAAAGAGGGACTTTATTCTAGAAACTTTGCTTAAGGAATTCTATGATGTTGCCAAGGAAGCTAGAAAAGTCTTTGAACATTTTAATATGCTAGGCTCATGCGTAGATGTTATTGGTACACAGGAAAAGATGGACAAAACCGAACCTAATGGGGAGGAACCTAAGATACCGATACCTTTTAAACTCGTAGTAATGCATGAAGCCATAGAAAAGAATCTTGATTGGATTGTTCCTGAAAACCCTTTTGATGAAAATAGTGAGCCTAAGAGCATTGAGAGAGGACCCTCTAGAACTTATTTGGATGATATACCTTGCCTTGTTGAAGACATTTCTGGTATTGATCTTAATGCTTCTTCATTTGAAGGCAGTTGATTCTTTTTCTTGGTTCTTATGCCTAACTTAAAGGCGTTAAAGAAAAGTACTTATTGGGAGATAACCCAAAAGTTTTAGATGAGTCTTGGAAGTTATTACTTCAGTAATAACCGCTCCTTATCCTTTTTATTTGCTTTTTGTGCCAAGAGTAACCTGTAATGAGAGAGAAGTAATGATTGGTAAAGTTGCTGTCCCGAAACAGATTTTTGTGCTTCACCGTAAAAATTTGTGTAAAATCTCTGTATGTCCTTTTGAGGCATGAATGTTTGTGATTCTGCCCCAGGTTATTATCTAACTTTTGTTACTTCAACACTTTTTGATTTGAGCAACAGAAGGTCTTCGAATTTTTTTGTCTTTACCCGCTGGTCTGTTTTGACAGATTTTTGCCATTTTCTGCATTTGCTTCTTGTTGGTTCCTTTTTGAGTTCTTTTGGGGAATTGATCTTTTTGAGGGAAGTACTACAGTAGCTAGTGTTTTAATGGAAGTTTTATTGGTGTTAGAACTGAACCTAAAGACTTATTATCTTGAGTGCACTAATGTTGCTAATAAAGACTGTGTGAAGTTTTGTATGAAGGAAAAATTTCAGGTGTATGGAAGGAATGAGTAATGAGATGAAGGATGGAAAAAAGCTCAAGCTTGGGGATGCCACGCGTGTCACCCCAAGAAATATCCAAGAAGTACAAGCGTTAAATCTTGGGGATGTCCAAGGCATCCCCCTCTTCATCAATAAAAATCCCAGGTTTCTTCCAAACGCTTCATTTTTATTGTTTCATGCATAGTTGTGTTGTTCTTGGAGCGTCTTCTTTTTGTTTTTGTTTTGGTTTTTCGTTTGCTTTGTTTTCTTAGTTTTCTGAATAAATTGGTTAGACCCCCCTCTTTCATACATTGGTTTTCAAATAGTTTGGTTTGGTTTGGAAAAGAGTAGGAAAGTTCATGCTTAAGTGGTAAAGAGAGCTTGTTTTTTACTGTGGCCTATGCTTTGTCCTGCCATGCTTGATATTGTTTTGGCTTTATGATTAGTATTCTTTTTTGTAGCATGACTTGTTATAAACAATTGAGATTGCTTAATGTGCCTTGGATGAATCATGCGTTGTTTTAGCATATTAAAGCATAGTATAGTGGTATTCTCCTTTGATGCTTTATTTGGGTTGACTTGGCGCATGCTCACACCATGTTATGACTATGTCAAGTCACCATACACCTTTATGATCCTTTAGTTTTCAACTTGTAGTATCACTTTATGCTTTGATCAATGATGTTTTGTCGCTCTGCATGATTATGGCCATTATTGCTCTCTTAGTTTGTCGCTCCCAATCTTTTGCTAGCCTCCGCAACCAAGTATGAGTTCCACTCATGCATCCAACTCCCTAAACCAAGTTATTCCAAAGAGTCCACCATACCTACCTACCAGCATATGCTATTCCAAGTATATTCATGTATTGTTTACCTTTCGAATTAAACTTGTTATGAGAAAACTAGTGATTAAAGCTCTCATGAACTTGATGGCACACTTTACTTTTTTTGCCCTTAATAAACTTGAACCATTGGGTCGTCTATGTTGTATATGCTTGCACTTATTTGTTCAGGATTAGCAGAACCATGTTGTCATGGGGAACGCTTTCAACATTGCACGGGTACTTTGTACCTAGTTGATATCATGCTCTTTTGTCTATGGATGTCATCAGTGTGAAATGAAAGGGGAGCTTGTAAGTCCATGGAGTTATGTATATGTGTTAGAGAAACGCCTGGGCCGCTGGTCTAATCCATGCTGACATGGTGGAAACCTGCAGCGTAACCATAATGAGTTGTCTATGAAGCATTCTTCTTATAAAAAAAAGAGTCCTATATTGAGAAAAAATAGAAAAATAAAAAAATAGATTATGAAAAGAGGAAAGAGAGAAAAAGGCACCATATTCCCATGGTAAATAAGAAGATTGCTGAGATGCTCGTTGTCTGCTTGCCTTGTCATTTTGATATGGGGATCCTTCCGTATCATCGGGCAAGGGGTACCCCGTTGGCGGTTCTCAATGATACGCATGTACTTACGATGACAAGAACTTACCGGTGACTAAACTTGAGTAGCATGAGGAGCGACCCTCGTATTCAAGGGACATGAGATTTCTAACTTATACTTCGTCAAGCATGTACACCATAGTTTGTTCACTTTAACCTTAATCACTTCAAGATTCTTATGGTAGGGGCAACGAGAGCAGAAAGCTATAAGTACCATAATTTTTGGAAGCTCTTTATGAAACTTGAATCTCTGTTTCCTTCTATGAAGGCCTTTCTTCCACCATTATATTGAGTCTCCACCTTATATCTTTATGCACCTACTTTGAGAGCATAGTGGCCATTCTTAGTTCTATGTGCATTGTCCCAAGACTAGTTGATTGATGCATACCTTGATATTGCTTGTTTTAAACTATTTGTATCTAGTCACTCTTATGAACTTTGAAGGTGTCCTATGCATTTATATTTGCTACTCTATGAGGGACACGCTGAATACTACTATGCTATGTTTTCTTTATATGAAACAAACAAACGTCTTGCAAAGCATTGTTATTCATGAATCTTTTGTTTGTGCCTTTTCATGTTGCAACATAGTTTCTTTGTCTTATTGCTAGAACTTTGTCTTTCATGTTATGATTGAAGTACTATGATCCCAGCTTTGAATGTTTTACAAATACTTTGATCATGTTTATGATGGTGCATGTCACCTCAAAAATTATTCTTTCTTTTTATCACTTACCTACTCGAGGACGAGCAGGAGTTAAGCTTGGGGATGTTGATACATTGCAAATGTATCTATAATTTTTGATGTTCCATGCTTGGTTTTATCTACTTTCTTGTGTTTTGTCCACACTTTGGAGTACTTTTCATATGATTTCTTGGACTAACCTATTAACAAGAGCCACAGTGCCAACTGCCTATTTTCTGCTGTTTTTGGTTACAGGAAAGTCAGAAAATGAATATTCTCAGAATTGGACGGGACAAAAGCCAAAGTCGCTATTTTACTGGAAGGCATCTGGAGCCAGAATACGAGACGGAGAGGGGCTAGGGCCAGGCCACACCACCTGGCCGCGCGGCCAGGCCTGGCCCACGCCAGGGGGTGGTCTGGTCGACCCCAACACCCCCTCAGCCTCTCCTTCCGCCTATATATTGCCTCTGATACGGAAACCTTAAGTACTCGATCAAAAATCCACGAAAGAGTCTGTAGCCGCCGTCATCTCCATCCCTAGATCGGGAGGGATCTGAAGCTCTTCCCGGCACCCTGCCGGAGAGGGGAATTTACCCTGGAGGCCTTCTTCATCACCATGCAAGCCTCCGGTGTGATGCGTGAGTAGTTCATCTCTGGACTACGGGTCCATGTAGTAGCTAGATGGCTAGTTCTCCTCCTTTGTGCTTTCATGTCTAGATCCTGTGAGCTCCATTCATGATCAAGATGATCAATTTGTAATCCATACATGTTGTGTTTGCGGGGATCTGATGGATATTGAGATGCTATTTCAGATTGATTATTGATTCTATCATGTCTTTGTTATTTGTGATCTTGCATGCTTTCCGTTGTTAGTAGCTATCTTGGCCAAGTAGATGCTAGCAACTCCAAGAGTTAGTATTTATGCTCGATAGTGGGTTCATGCATCTGGTAATCTGGGGAAGTGACAGAAATCTCTAAGGTACTAGATGTGCTGTTGCTACTAGGGAGAAAACAACAATCCTTTGTTCATAGAACAATCATATTGTTTACTTTACACGCAATTCGTAAAGCAATAATCTGTTGCTTGCAACTTAATACTGGAGGGAGTTTGGATGATAACCTGAAGGTGGATTATTAGTCATAGATGCAGTTGGATGGCGGTCTATGTATAATATTGTAATGCCCAATCAAGTCTCAAAGGAGTCAAGATTATTAGTATATGCTTGTATGCTTTCTCGATGTTTGTCAATTGCCCCACCGTAATTTGTTCACCCAGCATGTTATCTATCTTAAGGAGAGCCACCTCTAGTGAACTATGGACCCCGGTCCTTTCTTTTACATTCAATCTACAATCAAATGTTTACTCCTTTGTGTTTATTTTCTGCAAACCGTTACTTCCTTCCATTCGATACGTTTAATCCTTTGTTTTCAGCAAAACCGGTGAGATTGACAACGTCATCGCAAGTTGGGGACAAAGTTCTGTGGTTGTGTTGTGCAGGTCTCCACGTTGTCACGGCACCGTAGTGCATACCAACGTTCAGCTAGCTACACCTTTGGGGTGTTTCCTTGCTCCTACTAGATTAATAACCTTGGTTTCATAACTGAGGGAAACTTATTGTTGTGCTCATCATACCTTCCTCTTGGGGTTCCCCAACGAGCTCGACATCAACCACGAGCCAGCAGTTAGCACTTATAGTGACAAAGCTATTGGCACCCCTTACGTATCAACTTGGGAAACCGAGGAAACTCACGGAACACTATCCATGCCATGGGATACGTCCTACGGGATTACATCCCTTAATAGCGCAGTAATTCGATTGATGTCAATTTCTGACTTCTGTGGTTATAAGGATGATGTGAGCAGCGGTTGTTGCCTATTCATCCAAATACGGAGTTCCTCCCACACATACACAATTGAGAATGTTCATGATGATAATCTTTATCTTAGATCTTTACAATACTAGTGGTGTATCCGCTACTCCCTGAGAACGCCTTTTTCCCTACTGCAGTTCCAATATCTCTTACGTACGCGATACTTACTTTTTGTACTCAGTTATTTTACTTTACTTTATTGCTCTTATGCCCAAAACCTAAAAACACCTTTTTACACAATATTCACATTTTATCTTGTCACTTAGAACTTTATCTAGCATTTCTATCGTAATATTTATTTCAAGAGTTATTAGACTTCAGACTCCTGCTCCCTATGGGATCGATATCTTTATTTCGAAACTAGCTACAAATGATTTGTGCTATTGTAGTCATCAAGCTATTTTCTAGCACCGTTACCGGGGAGCTAAGTGTTGTAGGTCTTTTAGTTTTTGCTTATTTATTTTTGTCTTAATAAATTTTGTTTTGAGTTACAGGTATCTACTAACATGATGGAGTTTGAGCATATGACTAGTGCTAACCCACTCAACCACTTTGGGAAGCCCTATGATATTTATAAAAGAGTCAACTCCAATGAGAAGACAAGAGGGTTTGAAATAAATCCTCTACTACTTAGTATTCTACATAAGAAGCAATTTATTGGAGATGAAGAAGATCCTGATCCATATGAGCATATTGCATGTTTTAAAGATATATGTGGCACTTTTCTATTGACGGGATATACCGCCGATGAGGTAAGGGTTAAACTTTTTAGTCAAACTTTGACAAGTACAGCTCTCTCATGGTATAGATCTCTACCCCCTGAAGCCACTACTACTTGGGATAATCTAGCTTGTGTTTCTATCAAAATATTATCCATTATCAAAATCTTTTGGAATCAGACGTCTTATAATGACTTGGAAGAAATGTGCTAATGATGGACTAGTAAGAGATTATATTAGATTTAAAGATTTACTACGACTATGTCCTCATCATGATTTGCCCGAATGGTATTTACTACATATCTTTAATGGCGATTTAATTGAACCCAATAAAATTGAACTAGACTCTTTCGCTGAAGGAGCCTTTATGAATCTTCCTATACCTAAATCTTGGGCTTTACTTAATAGAATTCGTGATCATAGAGTTTCATTGAATTTTGGTTTAGGAAGTGAAGGAGGCGTAGAAATAGAGCATGCTTGTATTCATGACTATAATAAAAAAGGCCATGTTAAAGAACTATCCAAAGAATTTTATTTAGATTCAGATCTTGTGTTGCAAGTTGTTAAAGATTTTACAGAACATATTAAAGCTCCAAAGGAGGGTCTAGTCAACTATGATTCACCACCTGAACCAGAAAAGAAAAGAGAAGATGAAGCAACACTGGCCTCCGTAGAACCAATTTATGAAGTGCCTTTCCCTAACACTGCACAAAAGCATATTCTTGAATATGAGCAGGTCAAAGCAGTACAGGAAAATAGGGAAGAGGAAAGCATGCCAGAAGTCGTGGAACATCTGGAAGAAACCAAAGATGTAGAGGTAACCAAGGAAGCAATTATGTCTATGTACTCACACTGTAACATAGTGGGAACTTGATGAAGAGACTTCCGTATTGGTTGAAGGTAAAACAAAGGTAAAAAATGTGGGTAAGCCTATTCTTCCCTGCATATTCAAAGAAACCTCTCATTATGGTTTATGTGATCTTGGCACCAAATTTAATGTTATATCTTATGATTTTTACTTAGAAATAACAGAAGAAATAGAACCGGCTACAATTCAAAATAGTGATATAACAATTATGTTAGGCAATAAAAACCTTAGAATTCCAATGGGAGTAGTTGACAATGCAACTGTCACAATTGGCAACAAAGATTTTCCTATTGATTTTGTAGTTGTTGATATGCCAGCTGACACTCTTTTCCCAATTATATTTGGAAGGAACTTTTTGGGTGATATAGGTGCCTATGTTAACTTCAAGAAGGAGATTGTGTCTCTTAAGCTTGGGGGAACGGAAAACAAATTCCATTTCTCCAAATTTAAAGACAGACCTCCACACACACAAGAGGAAGAGAGAACTATTGAGGAAATGTCCACTCTTTTCTTAGGTAATCAAGAAGAAGAAATATATGAAGATCCAAATTATGAAGAAATAATTATGGAGGACAAGTCCCTGGGAGAACTAGAAAATGAATTCGATTCACTACCCATTTTGGGACCTCCAACTGACGAGGCTTTTGAAGAGCCAGAGAAGAGAGGGGACAAGGAATTACCACTCCCAGAGTTGAAGACTCTACTAGAAAATATTAAATATAGGTTTTTAGATGATACTAATAAATTCCTTGTTATTATTAGTGTTAAACTTTTAGGAGAAGAAGAAGAAGAACTCATGAAGATACTTAAGGAGCATCGCCAGGCCTTTGGGTACTCAATGGATGACTTGAAGGGCATCAGTCCCATGATAGCCGTCCATCGAATGTTCACGGAAGAAGGTGCTAAACTAGTTGCAGAATTCAATAGAAGACTAAAGCCTAAATTGAAAGAAGTGGTAAGAAAAGAAATTGTACGCCCATTGGACGCAGATATAATCTATCCTATTAAAGAAAGTGAATGGGTAAGTCCTGTTCACTATGTTCCTAAAAAGGGCGGTTTTACTGTTGTTCCTAATGAGAACAATGAATTGATACCTACTACAACTGTTGTTGGGCATAGGATGTGCATAGACTTCAGGAAATTAAACAAAGAAACTAGGAAAGATCACTATCTGTTACTGTTCATAGATCAAACCTTAGAAAGGTTAGCAAACCATACTCACTTTTGTTACTTGGACGGATACTCTGGTTTCTCTCAAATAGTTGTTCATCCAGATGACTTAAAACAACTTTCATTAGTCCTTACGGTTTACATGCTTACCGACATATTCCCTTTGGTTTATGTAATGCTCTAGCTACTTTTCAAAGATGCATGACTGCTATTTTTGCTGATTTTATAGAACTTATAATGGAAGTATTTATGGATGGATTTTCTGTCTATGGAACTTTGTTTACTAGTTGTTTAGATAATCTTAAAAGAGTTTTGCAGCGTTATGAAGAAACTAATCTCGTCCTAAACTGGGATAAGTGCCATTTTATGGTCAAAGAAGGTATAGTCCTTGGACACCAGGTATTAGGTAAGGGAATTGAAGTTGATAGAGCTAAGGTTGAAGCAATAGAGAGAATGCCACCACCTAGGGATATTAAAGGTATACGAAGTTTTCTTGGTCATGTGGGTTTTTATAGAAGGTTGATTAGAAATTTCTCTGGAATATCTAAACCTTTGACAAACCTCTTGGAAAAGGGAATGAGATTTAATTTTGATGATAAGTGTCTTGAAGCCTTTGATAAACTCAAAAATGCTTTATCTCGTGCTCCTACTATTTTACCACCTATGTGGGATACAACCTTTAATTTAATATGTGAAGCTAGTGATGATGTTGTAGGAGTAACTCTAGGACAACATATTGGTTGTAGATTTAATATTATACATCATGCTAGTAGAACTCTCAATGGTGCTCAAAAGGACTACCCTAAGGAAGAAAAGGAACTTTTTGCTGTATTTTTCTCTTGTGATAAATTTCATTTCTATATAGTTGATGCAAAGGTAAGAGTTCACACGGATCATGATGGCTTAAAAGAACTCCTTGAAAGGAAAGACCGTAAGCCAAGGCTGATCCGTTGGATTCTTTCACTTCAAGAATTTGAGCTACAGATTATGCAGAGGCAAGAAATAAAAATGCTAGATGCAGTGTCCATGTTTTCCCCGCAAGACACCAATCTTATTGAGAGGAACTTTAGTCCTGGTGATTTTCATTTACGAGAATTATTCAATGAACTAAGGTCAATTCCTCCAAAAGAGAAGAAGTCTTTGTAATGGGAGGAATTTTCCATCCCCGAATAAACAATGGTAAGTGCAAGGTAAGTGTTCTTACCCAAATGAGTGATTTATTTTCACAATTCTTACTCTTAAATATTCTGCCTTTGAATTCCTTGTATTTTTCTGTAATTTTAGAGGGGTTTTTACAACTATACAGGCGGAGCAATACGACCGGAGAGGGATCTCCCACCGTATAGTTGGTCGTTAAACTCTCTGTATCATCTTCGTGAAATTGTTTTCTCTATCTGAGCCTATATGCTCGCAACTATATGACCGGAGCCAAAAATTCTAACCGTGTATTGGTCATTAAACTCTCAGACACATTTTGGTTTTGATGCATGTATCTATATGGTCACAACTATACGACCGGAGCAAAAATTCTGGTCGTATAGTTGGTCGTTAAACTCTCAGACACTTTTTTGTTCGATCTTTTGTTTACTGTTCATTAAAAAAATGTTATTGTTGGTTCCGAGTCGTGATTTAATCGACCTGGAACCGAGATATTTGGAAATATCTGCCCGGAACCAACTATACGGCCGGAGCTATACGAGCTACAGCCGTATAGTTGGTCGTTACGCGGCAGGACACATCCAAATCCGTGATTTCTTTTCCTGATTTGTTCGGATTCTTTTCTTGGGGGACAATTTGGTGTTTCTCGCGAGTTTTACCGACCTATGAACCCTCTTATATACTGTTATTGTCTCTCTCTATAATCATAATATCCAGGAACAAATCTAGCAATGCGCTACCCCCTCCCAGGCCGTGGAAAACCCATGGGGCTCATTGCTCCGTCTAGGGACCGCTCAAGTAGCCCGTCCATGGAGGACGATGATGAGGAGGTGGAGAGGTTTAGCCCAAGGTACAAGGAGTACGTCGAGCCAAGCCACTTCAACAATGATTCTGACGATGATGTGGTTGACGTCTACATCCGCCGTGACGTCTATGATCCACCGGGGATCAATTGGGTGGCGATGAAATCTCAACAAGAGAGATAAGATCGCAAACCACATGGAAAAGGGCGCGTGGAGACGGTCAAGTTCATCACCACGGATCAAAGGCCACACAAGCGTAAGGAATTATCTAATATTGGTGTAGGTGCTAGCAAGGGAGACGAGGTACCACTCGCAAAGCCAACCATTGGTGCTCGCATGAAGGTCAAACCTCAAGAAGTGTGGAGGTACAGTTTCCACTTCCCGGATCCATCAATTATGGATGACGAAGAAGAAGCTGTACCCATGACCAAGGATCACGTATATGCATTGGAAATATACCAGAAGCAGGAACTACTCCATCGCATTGAAGTCCACCACCGTCTCGATGAGATGGAAAAGAAGGAAGACCTATTTCCATTGGTAACTAAGCTCGTAGATAGAATGGACACCCTGCAGTCTAATTTGCGAAGATGCTACAGCCGCATAACTACTTTGGGGGAGACCAACAAGAAGCTACGCACTGCGGTGCTACATGCCATGGCACCCCGTTGATCTACAACAATCAAAGTATCAAATAATCGCAAGGGATTATTTGATCCCGCCTGGCTTGATTCCAAGCTTGGGGAGATCTTTAAGACCTTGTAATCTATCTTATAAGTTTTATTACTATTTTTCGCATTAGTTCAAACTATAAATAAAGTTTGCATCATTAGAATTCGCTTCATGAATAGTCGATCCCTTTTATGAAATTCCGAGTTTATTATTATATATGGAGTAATATTGAGTTTGTGTTTGCTTTATTGATATATGAATGGCTTGAGTATAATTTTACTTGCAGTTGATGATAGCAATAGGAGTCTTCCACACTATTGGTATTAATAGAACATCTAAAGATAATTTAGTCAATATGTTGTAAGTCTATGGTTTGATTTACTAAGAAAAATTATCTACACAATTAAGTTGAAGAAGAAACCTTGAACAAAGGAAAATAAAGTGTTATCAAAATAGAATGGGAACAAGTCGAGGTAGAATCTTCAAGGCATAAGAATGCTTCATATGTAGTTGGAATTTGGTAATTGAGATCGTTAAACTTTGAATTCCTACATGAAGTGGAATATATGGCTAGCTCCTTTGCACAACACTTAAACAAAAGTGTGAGCATATAAATATATATACAAAAGAAAAGAAAAAGAAGAATAAAAAGAGCAAGTGTGAAAAGAGCAAGTAGGCATATACCACTGAGTTGTAGTACGACAAAGATATACTTTTGAGATTCTAAATCCCAAGTGAATACGATGATCCTAAAATACTTGGGACTACCTCATTAACTCATTCGGTTGAACCGGATTCTTTTACATTATGTTGAGATTCATCTTTTATGAACTATTGATTACTAAGGTGTGAAAGCCTTCTAATACTATTCCGATGGTTCGAGTAAGGTACTATTCATGAACTTATTCCTATGTATCGTACATGATAAATACATGCTGCAATTGCCTCATTTATTTTATCGACTCAGCTTCATGAATATCAGGATCACATCCATTAAGCTAGAGCTTGCTCGGGACGAGAAAGAGTCTAAGCTTTGGGAAGTTCATGAGTGCATATTTGCATCATGTTTTACATTATTACTTTGCATTGTAGATGTAGGATCTTGGTATTTTACGGCGTTCGCGCACACATTTTATGTCTGTTTTCACCAGGATCGGGACAGATGATGGATCCGATAGATACAATTCTTGGAGCAGTTGTACTATGGGGAAAAGGAGTCAAAACAACGTAAATCACTTATTTGGGAAATATTAATAATACCAGAAGAATACCAGAAGCGAACAAGGGAGGGAGAGAGCGTAACGACCAACTGATGAGGATATATTCTATGAATATGATGATTCTAATTGTCTCACCTGGAAGGAAATATTAAGCCTAACCAGTAATTTATATAAGATTAATTCTTTCCTAGTTGGAATTAATGTTTGTGATAATCGGAATTTTATACTACCTAAGTTATTACACTGTGTGTGATTACTAGGTTTGTTGATAACACAAGCATTGCGCGAGGAGGAAAATAGATGCATCAAGGGAAACCAGACGTGTTGATCACCAATGTGTGCACGAGGGAGGAGAGGGAGGCAGGCGCACTAGGAGACAATGAGGAAATCATGTATGATCAAGAGAGGGATGTGGCGCACCAAGAAATACACGTTTGAGGTGTTCAATGATGTTTGGCCTGCGTGCCAATTAGGCCGAACCCATCTATAGGTCGGTATGTATCAGTTTGAGTCGAACCGGGTCAGTTTAGGCCAAAATAAGGCTGGTTTTAGGCCTGATTTGTGGGGAGCTCGCCCCAACCTCTTCAAGTATCCCCAAAACAGCCGCAATTAGGGTTAGACCATGTTTAGATTAAACCAATACTTGTTTCGTTGAACTGCTGCAAGCATTCATCTGAAATTATATGTTCCTCTTTGATTCGATCAGGAATATCTACCATACCTTCACTTTGATTCGATCTGGAGTTTTCTACTGAAAGTTTTCGTGTTTTCTGCTGTTCCATTAAGAATTAGTAGATTGCAAACCGCTTCGTGGTCGGCGGCTACATGCGCAAGTGTGTGAAGTTGCGAATACCATCTGGGTTGAGATCTGTTGCATTGGCAACGGGGGAACAGCCGGTGATTCACAGCATCCCACAAGTTATCTCCATTACATGCACCATCATCTACGACATGCTCAACGAGAAGATCGGACCACCCCTTATCATTCTGGTATCAGATCCAGGTTTACCCGGTGAGCAATTCATCCCATATATTAGTTGTTTTTGTCCTATACAGAAAAATCCACACAAAAATATTAGGGTTCATAGTTCTTTGTCATAGCCTAGATAACACTGTTCGTGAGTTCTAGTTGCTTATCGTAGTATTTTTGTATAGCCTTTCTTTTAAATCCGAGTCGTAGTTTTTGTCTAGTTTTCGCCTGTTTTTGTTTTGTAGTCGGAGTTTATAGTCTATTTCTAGACTGTTCGTCGTGTTCTTGAGTTTTAGATCTACTAGATCTATTTTCTAGTTGTTTTGGGGAGTTGTAGATCCGTTTTGAAAGAAGAAAAAAAGAGCAAACCAATAGTAGTACGTGAGCTTCCTTCACGTAAAATAAAGAAGAAGAAGAAATCGGAACTTTCTGTACGTGAGTACCTCACGTTAAAAAAAAGAAAAATTGGATTGCTAGGCTCACGCCTTACCGCAGACATCTCTGTGCTCCTACGTGAGCTTCTCACGTTCACAAAAAAAACGGACCTCTCGCCTGACCACAGACAAGTCTATCCTTGTACGAGATTTTTTTTCCTGCCGACATCCTGCCGCGGCAGGATTTTGAGCCTTTTTTCTGCCGTGGCAGAGACCACTTCTGAGGTCAATTTTTTCTCTTTTTTTGTTTATTTTTTTTACTGAGTCCACATAGCGTACCTATCCTTTTGAGCCTTAGTAAGCCTTTCTTGGTGTCTAAACTATCCTACGAGACTAGCGTGCTTAGTTCTCTGCGGGCTGCTCAGTTTAGCAATCTTGTGCCCGTTTTGTTGAGACATTGCTAGCGTATCTCTTTGTGCATTGCAACACGAGCATTACTCCAACATATATCAATTTTGAGCTCTTTTTTATAGTTGCAATTGCCCATTTATCTCCATCGTGTGTGTTTTCGTGGGTCTGTGTCATACGATCAGCACTAGGATTTCTGAATTGGTGTTGTTAGGTATCGATACCAAGCTCCACATTATACCCCTGGTTGTCCTGTGATAGTTTTCATCCTCGGTATTCGCTTCATCACATTCGTGCATGTTATGCTCATACAAGTTGGTAAGTTATCCTAATTCACTTTGGACCGGTAAGATCCACAGTCTTTTCAGTTTTGAGTGAGTTGAGAGTTGCCACCATATATATGATTTGCTACCACCTCCTTTGTATTAACTAACAATGGAAACTGATTCTTTGAGGTTTCCATTACCATTGAAGTTTCTTTGCAGCAACTCTTTTTGGGAGGAGGAGGCTGGAGTGGCGCCTACTTCGGGTTTGTTCCACTTCACGTCAGACATCAGTGGTAGACATGCTGCTATTACCATTGATAGTTGTTCATTAATGAACTTGGTTACTGTTGAGGTTCTTGAAAAGCTACAGTTGCATACATATTCAAAAACTTTTTCATATTTGTTAGCTACTTCTGATCATGCACTACAAATTAGTCAGCACACACTATTTCCTCTCACCATTTATGGTCATACTGAATATATTCGGTGTGATGTAGTTCCCATAGCGTTTAATTCCTGCCATCTTATGTTGGGAAAACATTGGTGTAATGAATTCTAGGTTGTTTTTGATAGTGGTTGTTCTGATCCTTCCATATTTTGGAATAGGAAGCACACGTGGTTAACACCTAGTACCATTAAGCAATTTCAGGAGATTAGGTGTCAAAACTTACGTCCACCTACAACCACCATAATAAAACTCCATGTTGATCCAGAAAAACTAAGAGTGGGAGTTGATGAGACTTATGAGGTTTCTACTAACATGATCATCTCTACTCCTAGTGTTGTGTCTTATGATATACAGGTTGCTTTTGAAGAAAGGGAGCAACAAGTGGTACAACCTGCATCATCACTTGAGAAAGATGTTCTAGTCCGACTATATCTGAGGAGGATGACATTGATAATGGTACTGATTTGGGTCTACAATCAGCCAATGAGGCATTCAGTGAGTCTATTCCTTTGTTGGTTGATTCTTGTGACTTGACAAGCACAAAAATTTCAGCATTGTGTGATGCTTTGTAAAATCTAAATTTTAAGCATGTAGTACTGATTACACATAAGGAAGTGCTTGCGCGTATTCCACCTTCTGATATTCTATATTCTATTATGCTAAATAAACCTATTAGATTGCATTGTGCTTTGAATAAGATTTCTGAAATTTCATGTCCGAATTCTAGCACATATGCTCCTTGTTTCACTTTTCATCTAAGTGGTGAATATAGCATGAATGATTGTTTTCTGGTGGATCACATATGCATTACTTATGATAGTCTTACTGATTTCGATCTTAATGATTTTAGTCAAGTATGCAATGTGCGAATTTCTGATTTCTTCGGGAGAGTAGCTCATTTTCCAGATATTATGAATATACATTCTTCTCTAGTTGATATTGAGCAGCCAACAGAAGTAACTTTACCTATGTTGGTTGGTTCGGTATTTCCTAGAATTGGATGTGATTTATCATATTCTTGTTGTCTGTCCCAGGCATTGATGCCTAGTTGTACTGATTTTTGCTTCACTTATATTTGCAAAATAAGTTGCTTCTTATACAGTGGGTATAATACTGAACATAAAACTGATTGCACAAATGTTTGGTTATCTACTTGTTATATATATCAGAGTAGTGCAGTTGAAGCATGGTATCCACTTTCTAATGATTTGCATTTTCTGAGTTGGGTTGATTTGGCTACCATGAAATTTGATCATAGATCACGTGTGAGAACACTAGAGTTGATACTGAACAATAAGAATATATACATATGTGTTTTTCTTTGTGATCCTAACTATATGAATTTCACTTATATCTGCAATTATGGTTACTATTTGATGCAATGGTCACTTCTTCCAGATATCAAGTTGTGTTACATGTTTGCATATTGTCATTTGGAAATATTCATTGTGTTTTCTAAAACTGATATCACGGGTTATAAATACATCTATTCTGCGTACACGTTGTTCTTTTTGTTTCTTCAATTTTTAGCTTATCCAAAGCCAAGGACGGCTTTTCATAAAGAGATGAAGGATGATGAGGATATATTCTATGAATATAATGATTCTAATTGTCTCAGCTGGAAGGAAATATTAAGCCTAACCAGTAATTTATATAAGGTTAATTCTTTCCTAGTTGGAATTAATGTTTGTGATAATCGGAATTTTATACTACCTAAGTTATTATACGGTGTGTGATTACTAGGTTTGTTGATAACACAAGCATTGCGCGAGGAGGAGAAGAGATGCATCAAGGGGAACCAGACGTGTTGATCACCAATGTGTGCACGAGGGAGGAGAGGGAGGCAGGCGCACTAGGAGACAATGAGGAAATCATGTATGATCAAGAGAGGGATGTGGCGCACCAAGAAATACACGTTTGAGGTGTTCCATGATGTTTGGCCTGCGCCAATTAGGCCGAACCCATCTATGGATCGGTATGTATCAGTTTGAGTCGAACCGGGTCAGTTTGGGCCAAAATAAGGCTAGTTTTAGGCCTGGTTTGTGGGGAGCTCGCCCCAACCTCTTTAAGTATCCCCACAGCAGCTGCAATTAGGGTTAGACCATGTTTAGATTAAACCAATACTTATTTCGTTGAACTGCTGCAAGCATTCATCTAAAATTATATGTTCCTCTTTGATTTGATCAGGAATATCTACCATACCTCCACTTTGATTCGATCTGGAGTTTTCTACTGAAAGTTCTCGTGTTTTCTGCTGTTTCATTGGGAATTGATAGATTGCAAACCGCTTCATGGTCCGCAGATACATGCGCAAGTGTGTGAAGTTGCGAATACCATCTGGGTTGAGATCTGACGGGGGAACAGCCGGTGATTCACAACATCCCACAAGTTATCTCCATTACATCCACCATCATCTACAACGTGCTCAACGAGAAGATCACGGTGCACCAGAGCGCCAGGTTGATCACGGTGCAAGTTGCGACATCGGAGGCATTCTTGTTGTTGTTGCTGGATCTTTAATCTACAAAGACAGCAAGAGTACCTGACGTTGTCTTTTCAGTCGTCGGACAAGACGGCAATTTTTTTTGAGCGGATCATGATTTGCCAGATAGGTTTGTGAGGCAGCGAGGTTGCGCCGGGTTCGTTTGTTCTCCTCAGATCCATCGGGTGCATGTCAGATCGATTCTGCCTAAGCGGTGCCGTGTGATTTTTCGTTGGTTGGCTTCGTGCGTGGAGTCCAGGCAGATCGGATCTATTTGGTATGTGAAGATGAGAATATCTTAGCGTGAAGACCGGCCAAGACAGGAAAGTAAAAAAAAATGGGATTTATTCCGTCCAAGTTTCGAGTCTAGCACGGCATGTCGGTTTCGAGGAATCAGTTGGCGGAAAAAAAAAAGAGCAGATCGAATCGGTGGTTTCTTACGCGCGACAGGAGAGGTACCCGGATGGACGCCTTTAAATCTGAGATTTTAACCGCTTGGATTTTCCTTGCATGTGCCAACAAGGAAACAAATCATTAGTTGATAAAAAACCGATCGGGGCTACCTTGTTACGTACACGACTAGGGGCCTGTTGCCGGTGTGGACCGGACGCGGCTCGTTGATTATTTGGAAGCGATCAGTCGGCAGAACTTCTGTCTACAGAATACTTTGATTACCAAACGGATAAAAAAAGACATGGTTTCAGTCGAGAGTTTGCGCTATTTGGACCCTTAGCGTGCAGGAATTTGTCCTGTTTGTTTTGGGTGATTGGCTAGATGTGCTTCGGGACAGTGTGGCGCCCCGCAAAACCACTACTAGAAAATCGCGTTGTTTTTGTGCACCGCATCGCCATGACCGCATGCTCATGTCATCATGCCACATTGCTTTTGAGCATCGTCATGTCATCTTGCATTTGTTTGCATAAAACTATTTTCGAAAAACCTGTTCTTGTTTTCTAAACGCCCCGTCTTGATTTCAAAGTAAAACCCGTGTCTCCGGAATATTTTGTATCGTCTACCAACGGTTTGCAAAAGCCCCGTTTTAAATAAATGAAAATTTTAAATTGTTTTTAGGAGGCAGCTCGCCAGGCCCGAAAGCCCAGCTGGCCACCTCCAGATAAAACCCTACCTACCCCAGAAACATCCAAATCTTTCTACCAAAAACCCTACCCTATTCTCCTACCCAGCCCCCTCCACCTCACCTGCACCAATCGGTGCACGCCACCTCACCTCTCCTCCCTCATCCACCCAACCACCATCTGCCACCTCATCCACCCAACCCACAACCGACCCAGCCGCACCCACCACAACCACCTGACCACACCGCCTGCCACGCCTGGCAGCGGGGCCCCACCACTCCCCACCTCCTGTCCCCCCCGCTTCTCACCAACCTCCCACCCACCTCGCGACCCCCGCGCCCTCCTCCTCCCCTCTGGCCCGCTTCTCTGCAACCACCTCCGGCCGCCCTGGATCCCCTCGTCTCCTCTGTGCCGTCCGCGCCTCCGGTCGCCTCGCCTCCCGCGCCCAGTCTACCTCCTCTGCCTCGTGACCCTTCCCCGCCGCTGCCCTACCTCGCGGCTCTGGCCTTCCCCACCGCGTCGCCTCCCCTCGAGCCCCGGACGAGCCTCCTCCGCTGCCCGGCACCTCCCTGCAAGCTCCTTCCCCAACCGCGTCCGCGCCTGGCTCGCGTGGCCCTGCCATTCCTTGATCCTCCTCTCTTGCTGATCTCGCGCCTGGCTCTCATCGAGCTCCGCCTCCCCCGCCATCGCTCGGCCTCTCCGCGTCCTCGGGCCGCGACCCCGCCGCCGGCCGGACCTCTGAGCCCCCGTCCTCCGTCCACCACCGTCGGTGCCCCCTCCCCGGCCTCGGCCCTCCTCGCCCTCTCCTGGTCCTGCGGCCCTCCCCTCGTCTCCATCGACGGCCGCGAACAGCGCCGCCACCGTGGCTCTCTCCTGCCTGCGCCGGCACCCTCGAGCACCTCCCGTCGCCGCCGCCCTGGCCTACCCCGACACCGCTCCTCTGATCTCCTCCCTCACCGCGTCTCCCTCCTCCCGCTGCAAGCCCCGCGCCCCGGCCGCCGTGGCCTTCTCCTCCAATCCGTCCAACCCCGCCACCGTGGAGTCCTTCACCAGCAGCAGCCGTCTTGGCTGGCCTCCCTTCTCCCGAGCACCTCTGGCCGCAACCGCGTCCGCCGCCGTCGGCCTCACCCCATCTGCGTCGCCTGGGGCCCCTTCACCGCAGCAGCTTGACCCACCCATTCTTCCTCGGGCTCGGCCTTCGGCGCTTCGGCCTCTGCCTCCCCTCGCTGCAGCGGGCTCCTCCGTCCCCAGGACCGGCGCCACCGCAAACGGTCTCCTGTACGTTGCAGGCAGAGCCGCCCACGCCTCCCTGTTCCAGAAGTTCCCTGCACCGCGTGCGTGTTTGTGCGTCTAACATCTGGGCCGTGCTTGCTTCGTGCCTGGATCCTTTGCGCACGGGCCTCACTCGAATCAGCGTCGCTTTAGTAACCTTGCCAAGACTCATGTACCCGGTTTAGCCGACGCCAAGAGCTGCAACGACATCGAACCGTCAAGTCAAGTTCGTACGCGGACAAGACCGACAATTGTACATGATAACCCAAGACCGACATGAGGCCCCCGACAAGATCTCCTTCACGGACCCGAAGACCGAACCCGGGCATGCCAAATTCTTCGACCCGAAGGCCACAGATGCGACAAGTGCTCCTTCCCGGACGCCAAGTTCGCCGAGAACCCGGATGCCAAGGTCACCGACACGGAACGACAAGACCTCCTTCCTGCACCGATGCCGACGACGTCGCATGCCAAGTTCTTCTTCCCGAATGCCAAGACCGACTCGATGGCGCGGACCCGACAAGATCTTCGCAACGACAAGATCGACACCGACCAGGGCGGATCCGATGTGCCCCCCGACGCCAACCAAGTTCTTCCTCTCGGATGCGACAAGATCGACTTCCGTCGTCCGAGACCGATCTCGTCGAGCCGTTCTCCCGTCGAACCCTGAGACCGACCCCGAACCCCTCGGAGCCCAAGTTCGCCGAACCCTAATGTGATTCCCTATTCGAGACCCCCCATTATTTTATAATATGACATTATCAACTGATGCATATTAAATTGTTCATGTATGCATACTTGTCTGTGGTTTGGGGGCATTATGCCAATTCATCTCATAATTAAATATGGAGTCTATATGCGGGCTATCATTGTCTTATTCCGGACTCCATTTAAATTGGCATAGAGAACCGAAGCCATGTTTTGTCTTGCTAATCCAACATTTAATTTGCGGGGTAGATAAATAACTTGAACCGTTTAATTAAATGTCGGGACCCCGGTTCCGCTTAATATTGCCTAGTTGCATCACATTTGTGCCTTGCCATGCATCATATCATAAGCATGCCGGATCTTCTGCCGTAGTATTAAATAGTGCATCCGGTGTTTCTTCTAGCGTTTTGGTTCTTCGCGGATAAGGCCGTTGAGATGATGCGAGTGTCGACCCGATCTTCGGATGAACCTTCGACAATGTTTTCAGGCGAGCATCTCCCCCTTTCTACCCATCTTACTTTTATAGTATTTATTCCCTCCTGTTGATCTATTGCTATCTGTGTTGCGATGCTCTAGTTTTCGTACCCGTGATATCCCTTGCAGCCTTATATTTCCTTGGACACATCCTATTACCTGTTGATTGGTAGATAGTTGGACTTGCGCGTCGTAGTCGCTTGCTCAAGTGCTGTTGCGTGTCGTCAAGTACCACAGTTGTTGGAGTATTGCCGCATGCTTTATGTTGGAGATGATCATGGCTTTAATTATTGTTTAATAACTAAAATTGAAGTAGGTAATGCAGAGGCACAGGTGGGCAATAGATGTTATTTGGTTGTTAACCGTCCACTTGTGTCCCGTAAGACCCCGAGTTCTTGACACCTGTTCCGAGACCGAGCGCGCTAACCACAGGTGGGGTGTGTGGGCACCCCATCGATTAGTACCTGATTTCAAAGTATTGTCTTGGGGCCACAAAGTAGTTTGGAGCTTTATTACTATCCTGTACTTATGCCATGCTTCTTGCTTTATTTAAAATTGTGCGAGTCTTGCACCTGTCTGTTAGGGAAGCGAGTGTTTCAGTGTCGACAAGCCCAGTCACATTTTCGGGTCCCCGATCGTTTTGACCATCGACGCAAACCACGAGTCCGTCTCGGAGACCGGCCGACTTGCGGGTAGCTTAGTGGGGTGGCCCCATGTACTTGCTTTGGGTGCAGGAAGCGTCATGACTTAGGCCCGCCGACATACCGATGGGTGTATGTTAACGATCGGCAAAAAGGGTCAAGTGCGTGTGGATACTTTGGTGCACCCTGCAGGTTAAATCTTTTCGAAAAGCCGTGTCGCGGTTATGGACGACTTGGAGCACAGTTCTCGATCATAGACAACTATAACTAAAGTTTCTGTTATAATTTGACTTGTATCCGATATGACTAGTAATCAGCTTCACAAGCGGAATGGCTAAATAAAAGTACCAACAACCGCTGGGTTTGGGATATCTCATGCTAATTGTATCGACTAGTAAGTGTTGCAACTTCAACGGAATGGTTAACTAAAAGTGCCATGCTTATTATATCGGGATGACTATCTATACCGACTAGTAAATGATGCAACGATAACTGAATAAATAAAACTGCCAACGGTGTGAGTTCCTCGGTTGACTTCCTCGTTTGGTCTCGGGGAAAACACCAGGATGGGTATGTTTGGTGGTAGTATCAGGTTGGTTCCGAATAGGTCTTTCTTACCCCTCTCTGATAGCCGCTATTTGTATCGAGTCTCTATAGGTTGTTTAGTGCATGCTTTGCTGCCGCTTCAGTCCACCATACCTTTGTAGGCGAGGACCGCCGAATTCTAGTCTCGCCGTGTCTTGGCCTCAATCGACGCTCTCTTTTCCTTTGCCCTTTGTCGGCATCCTTTTTGTTTAAGCAGGTTTTGAGATCGACGTCGTTAGCAGGGTTACCCTTCCGGCTTGGCCTGGGCAGGGTTATGGACGCCATTGGTTATTCTTCAGGGCTCTTAGCTCAATTTGCATCTTGTCCGTACTCGGACGCTGTATCGTTTTCAAGGTGATTTGGATCTTTGTACTGTATATCTGTATTCTTGACTCATGGAGTCGTGTTGTATATATCTTACATGGGTTCCATCGTGGACTATTGTGTAATGATATTACTTCGTTTTCCACCCGCACGCAAGTGCCTGGTGGGCACCTTTGAATCGTTTCTATGCGGGTTTGGCAGGAATCGCTAAGACTTGCATAGGGCCGATTCCAAGGGTGTTCTGAGTGGTATCGAGCCCAGCGATGCGATACCCCACAAGTCCATCAGGATAACCTAGCTAACGGCCAAGTAGAGTGTCAAAACTATTTTTGCAAAATCGGTTGGATAGTTCTGATTAGGTCTGATTTTACTCCTTACCCCTCTGCTGCTCTCCTCTCACCTCTGCGTGTTTTGAATCCGCTCCCTTCTCTCTCTTCGAGTCCAGGATTTCTCGTGGTTGGGTTCCATCGTACCTTCTGGGTTTCGCTTCCTCCTTTGGTAACGGTGTTGCTACATCTGGTCTTCATGCTATCCGAGGAATCCTTCGTCTGGTGGACTTCTCTTTGTTCCTTCTCGTGCCTTCCGGTGTTTTCCGACGACATTATCTCGCCAGATCCGATGCGAGTCTGCATCACTCCTTTGTTTCAACCTCGATTCGAGATCTTGATCGATTCCGAGAATGGCTGCACGCTTTTCTACTGATTGTGCGGAGTAATAGTTTGGGTGCGTGATGGATTGGCCCCCATGCCGACTACTCACTCTATTCGCTTGTGTACATTGAAGTGGATGAGAATGCATCGGTTCTCTCTTTCTATCGAAGTTAGAGGTGGATTGATTGGTTGATACCTCTACCTTCGTCCTTTGTTCCCGGAGTGTTCTCTCGACGATCACGGACAACGACCTCTTGTTAGTGGTGTCGCGAGGATCTACACGAAGCGAGAAGACGCAGACCGCCGACCTTCCTTCCGATACCATGAGGCGGATCTCGAGGGCGAGATCCATTGTTAGTGGTGTCGAATTGTGGCGCCCCGCAAAACCACTACTAGAAAATCGCGTTGTTTTTGTGCACCGCATCGCCATGACCGCATGCTCATGTCATCATGCCACATTGCTTTTGAGCATCGTCATGTCATCTTGCATTTGTTTGCATAAAACTATTTTCGAAAAACCTGTTCTTGTTTTCTAAACGCCCCGTCTTGATTTCAAATTAAAACCCGGGTCTCCGGAATATTTTGTTTCGTCTACCAACGGTTTGCAAAAGCCCCGTTTTAAATAAATGAAAAATTTAAATTGTTTTTAGGAGGCAGCTCGCCAGGCCCGAAAGCCCAGCTGGCCACCTCCAGATAAAACCCTACCTACCCCAGAAACATCCAAATCTTTCTACCAAAAACCCTACCCTATTCTCCTACCCAGCCCCCTCCACCTCACCTGCACCAATCGGTGCACGCCACCTCACCTCTCCTCCCTCATCCACCCAACCACCATCTGCCACCTCATCCACCCAACCCACAACCGACCCAGCCGCACCCACCACAACCACCTGACCACACCGCCTTCCACGCCTGGCAGCGGGGCCCCACCCCGCGTGTGCCACGCCCGACCGGCCGCCCCCCTGGGCACGCGCCCCGCGCCATCGCCCGGCCCCACCACTCCCCACCTCCTGTCCCCCCCGCTTCTCACCAACCGCCCACCCACCTCGCGACCCCCGCGCCCTCCTCCTCCCCTCTGGCCCGCTTCTCTGCAACCACCTCCGCCACTGGATCCCTCGTCTCCCTCAGGCCGTCCGCGCCTCAGTCGCCTCGCCTCCCGCGCCCAGTCTACCTCCTCTGCCTCGTGACCCTTCCCCGCCGCTGCCCTACCTCGCGGCTCTGGCCTTCCCCTGAGCCTCCCTCGAGAGCCTCCTCTGCACCCCGGCACCTCCCTGCAAGCTCCTTCCCCAACCGCAGCGCCGCCGCTCGGGCGTGGCCCTGCCCGCTCCTTGATTCCTCCCTCTCGCTCTGATCTCGCGCCGCCGGGCTCTGCATCGAGCTCCGCCTCCGGCCCCATCGCTCGTCGGCCTCCCGCGCGTCCTCGGGCCGCGACCCCACCGCCGGCCGGACCTCTGAGCCCCCGTCCTCCGTCCACCACCGTCGGTGCCCCCTCCCCGGCCTCGGCCCTCCTCGCCCTCTCCTGGTCCTGCGGCCCTCCCCTCGTCTCCATCGACGGCCGCGGACAGCGCCGCCACCGTGGCTCTCTCCTGCCTGCGCCGGCACCCTCGAGCACCTCCCGTCGCCGCCGCCCTGGCCCACCCCGACACCGCTCCTCTGCTCTCCTCCCTCACCGCGTCTCCCTCCTCCTGCTGCAGGCCCCGCGCCTCGGCCGCCGTGGCCTTCTCCTCCAATCCGTCCAACCCCGCCACCGTGGAGTCCTTCACCAGCAGCATCCGTCTTGGCTGGCCTCCCTTCTCCCGAGCACCTCTGGCCGCAACCGCGTCCGCCGCTGTCGGCCTCACCCCATCTGCGCCGCCTGGGGCCCCTTCACCGCGGCAGCTTGACCCACCCATTCTTCCTCGGGCTCGGCCTTCGGCGCTTCGGCCTCTGCCTCCCCTCGCTGCAGCGGGCTCCTCCGTCCCCAGGACCGGCGCCATCGCAAACGGTCTCCTGTACGTTGCAGGCAGAGCCGCCCACGCCTCCCTGTTCCAGAAGTTCCCTGCACCGCGTGCGTGTTTGTGCGTCTAACATCTGGGCCGTGCTTGCTTCGTGCCTGGATCCTTTGCGCACGGGCCTCACTCGAATTAGCGTCGTTTTAGTAACCTTGCCAAGACTCATGTACCCGGTTTAGCCGACGCCAAGAGCTGCAACGACATCGAACCGTCAAGTCAAGTTCGTACGCGGACAAGACTGACAATTGTACATGATAACCCAAGACCGACATGAGGCCCCCGACAAGATCTCCTTCACGGACCCGAAGACCGAACCCGGGCATGCCAAATTCTTCGACCCGAAGGCCACAGATGCGACAAGTGCTCCTTCCCGGACGCCAAGTTTGCCGAGAACCCGGATGCCAAGGTCACCGACACGGAACGACAAGACCTCCTTCCCGCACCGATGCCGACGACATCGCACGCAAAGTTCTTCTTCCCGAATGCCAAGACCGACTCGATGGCGCGGACCCGACAAGATCTTCGCAACAACAAGATCGACACCGACCAGGGCGGATCCGATGTGCCCCCCGACGCCAACCAAGTTCTTCCTCTCGGATGCGACAAGATCGACTTCCATCGTCCGAGACCGATCTCGTCGAGCCGTTCTCCCGTCGAACCCTGAGACCGACCCCGAACCCCTCGGAGCCCAAGTTCGCCGAACCCTAATGTGAATCCCTATTCGAGACCCCCCATTATTTTATAATATGACATTATCAACTGATGCATATTAAATTGTTCATGCATGCATACTTGTCTGTGGTTTGGGGGCATTATGCCAATTCATCTCATAATTAAATATGGAGTCTATATGCGGGATATCTTTGTCTTATTCCGGACTCCATTTAAATTGGCATAGTGAACCGAAGCCATGTTTTGTCTTGCTAATCCAACATTTAATTTGCGGGGTAGATAAATAACTTGAACCGTTTAATTAAATGTCGGGACCCCGGTTCCGCTTAATATTGCCTAGTTGCATCACATCTGTGCCTTGCCATGCATCATATCATAAGCATGCCGGATCTTCTACCGTAGTATTATATAGTGCATCCGGTGTTTCTTCTAGAGTTTTGGTTCTTCGCGGATAAGGCCGTTGAGATGATGCTAGTGTCGACCCGATCTTCGGATGAACCTTCGACAATGTTTTCAGGCGAGCATCTTCCCCTTTCTACCCATCTTACTTTTATAGTATTTATTCCCTCCTGTTGATCTATTGCTATCTGTGTTGCGATGCTCTAGTTTTCGTACCCGTGATATCCCTTGCAGCCTTATATTGCCTTGGACACATCCTATTACCTGTTGATTGGTAGATAGTTGGACTTGCGCGTCGTAGTCGCTTGCTCAAGTGCTGTTGCGTGTCGTCAAGTACCACAGTTGTTGGAGTATTGCCGCATGCTTTATGTTGGAGATGATCATGGCTTTAATTATTGTTTAATAACTAAAATTGAAGTAGGTAATGCAGAGGCACAGGTGGGCAATAGATGTTATTTGGTTGTTAACCGTCCACTTGTGTCCCGTAGGACCCCGAGTTCTTGACACCTGTTCCGAGATCGAGCGCGCTAACCACAGGTGGGGTGTGTGGGCACCCCCATCGATTAGTACCTGATTTCAAAGTATTGTACTGGGGGCCACAAAGTAGTTTGGAGCTTTATTACTATCCTGTACTTATGCCATGCTTTACTGCTTTATTTAAAATTGTGCGAGGTACTGCACCTGTACTGTTTAGGGAAGCGGAGTGTTTTCGCGGTATCGACAAGCCCAGTCACATTTTCGGGTTCCCAGTCGTTTACAGCCACTGACGCAAACCCTGAGTCCGTCTCGGAGACCGGCCGACTTCGTTGCGGGTAGCTTAGTGGGGTGGCCCCCATGTACTTGCTTTGGGTCTGGGAAACGTCATGACTTAGGCCCCGCCGACATACCGATGGGTGTATGTTAACTGATCCGCAAAAGGGTCGAAGTGCGTGTGGATACTTTGGTGCACCCCTGCAGGGTTAAATCTTTTCGAAAAGCCGTGTCCGCGGTTATGGACGACTTGGAGCACAGTTCTCGATCATAGACAACTATAACTAAAGTTTACTGTTATAATTTGACTTGTATCCGATATGACTAGTAATCAGCTTCACTGCAACGGAATGGCTAAATAAAAGTACCAACAACTGCTGGGTTTGGGATATCTCATGCTAATTGTATCTGACTAGTAAGTGTTGCAACTACAACGGAATGGTTAACTAAAAGTGCCCACTGCTTATTATATCAGGATGACTATCTATACCTGACTAGTAAATTATGCAACGATAACTGAATAAATAAAACTGCCAACGGTGTGAGTTCCTCGGTTGACTTCCTCATTTGGTCTCGAGGGGGAAAACACCAGGATGGGTATGTTTGGTGGTAGTATCAGGTTGGTTCCGAATAGGTCTTTCTTACCCCTCTCTGATAGCCGCTATTTGTATCGAGTCTCTATAGGTTGTTTAGTGCATGCCAAGGCTGCCGCTCCACCATACCTATGTAGGCGAGGACCGCCGAATTCTAGTCTCGCCGTGTACTGGCCTCAGTACTGACCGCTCTCTTTTTCCTTTGCCCTTTGTCGGCACCCCTTTTGTTTAAGAAGGTTTTGAGATCGACGTCGTTAGCAGGGTTACCCTTCCGGCTTGGCCTGGGCAGGGTTATGGACGCCATTGGTTATTCTTCAGGGCTCTTAGCTCAATTTGCATCTTGTCCGTACTCGGATGCTGTATCGTTTTCAAGGTGATTTGGATCTTTGTACTGTATATCTGTATTCTTGACTCATGGAGTCGTGTTGTATATATCTGTTCTGTGGGTTCCATCGTGGACTATTGTGTAATGATATTACTTCGTTTTCCACCCGCACGCAAGTGCCTGGTGGGCACCTTTGAATCGTTTCTATGCAGGTTTGGCGGGAATCGCTAAGACTTGCATAGGGCTGATTCTGAGGGTGTTACAGACAGTATTGAGAGGATGATTTGTTTCTTAGTCAGGTTGACGACGCCGAATATTGAAGGGGCGTCAATGGCAAGTCAAGCTAGCCGAGAGGGAGGATGTTGTGTGGTAGGCTGGCAAGACTTGATGACGGATAGTGGCGATTTTGCTAATATGACACCACATGCTGGAGAAGACCTTCCGACATTGAGGACAACACCTTTCTAAGGGGGAGAGGATGATACGGGCATCATATACAGTTTGATACACTAGGACAACCAATGATATGTAATAATTTAGTCTAGTGTCAAACGTTTGTTCTATGTTTATACATCATACTCCAGTTAGGGTCGAGTCAGTCCGACTCCAGTAGGGTTAGCCACCCCTACCCCTTTGTCCTATATAAACAAGAGGGATGCCACAATATTAGAGGAGCTGAAAATTATGTAGAACTTTTAGTTCCTCGTTTGTAAACCATCCCTCCAGGGTTGGCGTCGTGACAGCGTATTTGCGCTCGTCTGATTATCTATCTTATTGATATTTGCATGAAGGTGCTTGTTATTCAAGTAGTCATGCTTTGGCATGAGTCTTGTTGTTTATCATCAAGTTGCTTGTTGGATTGATCTATTCAAGCGGGAGGTTCGTCGTTCATCATCGAGTTGCTCGCAAGATTGGGTTTCCCCATCTTCAGGTTACGTGTATCACGTGATTGGAAGATTTCTATCAGATCCATTAGATCAGGAGGTGCATCGTGAAAGATCGGGCCAAACAGTCTTCATCACAAACTATACGGGCGGAGCAAATTCTCCGACCGTATAGCTCCGACCGTATCGTTGGCGCCGCCTCCGCCTCGTCAAATAGTTTCATCCCCTGTAATTGGTCCGAGGAGACGACGTACAGAACACCAAAAATCACAAAAACCTCACCTCCGGAAGGCATCTGGAGGGGGAACTCATCCACCAGGGATCCATCTTCGCCTTGCGCAGATCCAGGAGGCTAAGGCATCGATCTTCATCATCCACCACTGCATCACCACCATCTCCATCCATCCCATCTACATCTTGTCTAGATCTTTTTGTAATTTCTATACTCGTTGTGGATTTATACAAGTACTATTCATCTATGACCGTTTCCATTGCCATTGCCATGATGTTGATTGCCTCCATGTCTGAGTAGATCATTAGTTCTTGGGGAGATGGAGAAACCCTAGTATGAGATTGAAATATGATAAACTCTATTATGATATTCATCACGGTGACCATGTGTTAGATTTTCTACATCTTGATGTTGAGAGAAGTCGACCTCTCAATATTTGCCTCTTGTGGGGATTTGATAAAGGAAACTACTTGTTGGTAGATGGAGGTGTGTTAGCACTTACAGTGATAAAGCTGTTGGCACCCCTTACGTATCAACTTGGGAAACCGAGGAAACTCACGGAACACTATCCATGCCATAGGATACGTTCTACGGGATTACGTCCCTTAATAGCGCAGTAATTCGATTGATGTCAATTGCTGACTTCTGTGGTTATGAGGATGATGTGAGCAGCGGTTGTTGCCTATTATTCCAAATACGAAGTTCCTCCCACACATACACAGTTGAGAATATTCATGATGATAATCTTTATCTTAGATCTTTACAATACTAGTGGTGTATCCGCTACTCCCTGAGAACGCCTTTTTCTCTACTGCAGTTCTAGTCTCTCTTACATATGCGATACTTACTTTCTGTACTCAGTTATGTTACTTTACTTTATTTCTCTTATACCCAAAAGCCAAAAACACCTGTTTACACAATATTCATATTTTATCTTGTCACTTAGAACTTTATCTAGCATTTCTATCATAATATTTATTTTAAGAGTTATTAGACTTCAGACTCCTGCTCCCTGTGGGATCAATATCTCTATTTCAAAACTAACTACAAATGATTTGTGCTCTTGCAGGCATCATGAGGTTGACTATGTTGGCGTTCATATCATGCAACACATTCTCTACGTTATCAATGTGATGCACCACCTGGTCAAACTCACTCCTCGGGACATAGTTGAATCCTAGCTATGGTGGAGGCATACCTTGCTACTGGTGCTGAGGGAAAGGATGTTGGTGATGATGCTACTGACCGTAGTCATCCCAGCCTGGTGCGTTCTTGTCCTCTCCACCTTGCTCTTGCTGTTGTTGGTCAGCTTCTGCGTTTTCTGAGTTGGGATATCCTTCCGGCAGTGCCATTCTCCCTGAGGTGATCAATGCCTGCTGGAATTCTTCCTCAGTGAGGACCTAGCTCTGTTTACCTGACACACCAAAAGCTTGGACAAAAGGAAGCAAAACTTGGTGGAGATCACCATTAGGCTCAAAATAAAATTGATAAGCACGGAGGGTGCGTTGGGGTCTATAGATACCCATGAATTTGGTGCTAGCCATGTGGATATCATCCAGAATCTTACTGTCGGCCATAGCTCTTTCCTGGGGCATGCCAAACTCGCTTGCATAGGTGATCTATGTGATCAAGCCCCCGAAGCGGATGTCACCCGAGGAAGCCGACCTTTGGCGGCGAAAGTACTGGATGAGCAAAGCACCCAAGTTTACCTTATGCTCCATCTCAGGATGCAGAACCATGTGAATTACGCTCATCTCGGGGCTTGCCATTGCACTGACATCTCCCTTCCCAAAAATAGAATTAACCAAAAAGGTGTGAAAATAACGGAGGGGTTCTAGATAGTGGAACTCTTCTTGTGGAAATAATCGGTGTTCATGTGGACAGAAATCTGCTCCCAAGAATTCATTGCCTCTATGTGGACATTGTCATTAATATCGAGTTCCCCCTCATGAGAGAACCTGAAACAATCACAAAATTCATAAAAAGAAAGGCTATGGGGTCGCCATTGGGCACAAAACTTACAGTGCAATTGCACTCCTAGGTCTCAAGATCAACGTGGAACGATGACAGGAATTCGTGCGCGGCGAGCTAGTAGGTATCGACAGAGAAGTGGGAGAACATGACTATGCTAACTTGCATGGTCATCTGCTCGAAGTCCTCCAATAGAACTTGGTGGGAGAGGAACTCATGGCTTACCCACTTAGTGGGTAAAGCCCTGCGTTGGCTCACCCTCTCGTAGTCCTTGTTCATGGCGGCTCTCAAGATGTCCGCCTCCAAATGCCTCTTCTTCGAACCCGGCGGCCTAGTAGAGCCCGAGGCTCCTGCCATTCCTGAGCCCTTGCCCGAGCGGAAAATCCTTCCAATGTTATGCATTGTGTTGCAAAATTTTCAAGGAAAACTATAGGCATCAAGTTTCTATCATACAAATAAACGATTACAGGTAGAAACTACAAATCCTAATGTGAGGAATCAAAAAAAATCTCAAAATATGATGAACTCATCTAAGTAGTCAATGTGAGGAATTCAACCATGGATTTCAGAAAATAAAGCGTGGATCGAATGAGAAACTTACTGATGTGAAGATTCCCCCACTCAAAAACACAAAATCAATCAAGAATCAAAGGTTCTAGGAGATCAAGGTTTGAGGTGGAGAGAGAAAGAGAAACAAAGAATGATGAAGAAGAAAGGGGCTGGCTGGGAGTCAGCAGCCATCGGCCTTTACTTGGTGATGTAGTCGGTACGGGTGGGCACTACGGGCACATTCCTCCCATACTAGTGGTTGTCACCGTTGGATCATGGTTAGGGTTAAACATCAAACCTGGAGGGTCTGGTACGGGCAGATGGTATGGGCGTGTCCCGACCGTACCGGTGCTCGTTATCGGCGCAGTAAGCTTTGAAGAAAATCGTCGAAGTTTAGTACGGGCGGGCGATATGGGTACCTCCATCCATACCGGTGCTCGTTATGAGTACTTATTAATTCATTTTTCTGACTGGATTTTCTTCGATGGTACGAGCAGACGATACAGGCACCTCCGGCCGTACCACTGCTCATTATGCAGTCTGAATCCAGTTTAACTCTTCCTTTTCCTTCCTTTCACTTTTCTTTAAACTTCACGAAGGTAAGAATTCTCTGCGGGTCTCAAAGCTTGAATTTTTTTATTAAGATACACACAAAATAAAAAAAACAAATTTAAACTTAACTTACTTAAGAATGGGTTGACTCCCATTAAGCATTTTATTAAGGAGAGTTAGCTTATCAACCAACCTTCATGTTGTTAGCGTTTATCTCAAGTTGTTCTTCATCAACGGTTTTCACCGCTTGGATACGCTTTGGTGTTGGAACATATTTGCCATTGTGCTCCTGTTTCTTTGGAAAATAACGAACAATCTGATCATCATAGATATTGAAAACAATCTTACCACTAGAGTAATCAACATTAGCTCTAGTAGTGCTAAGAAAAGGTCTTCCAAGGATGATTGGAAGTTTGTCATCTTCCGGAACATCAATTATAATAAAGTTAGTGGGTATAGCATGTTGGTAAATCCTAAGAAAGACATCTTCGATCATATCGACATGTTGTTTAGTTGTCTCATCAGCCATTTGCAAAGTGATTGAAGTGGGAGAATACTCTCCAAGGTTCAATTTCTTAAATAAGGAATAAGGCATGACACTAACACCTGCCCCTAAATTACAAAGAGCATTAGCTATATTAGTTTTTCCAATTGCGCAAGTTGGTATACCTGGGTCCCCAAGCTTAGCAGGCAGCTTATCACCAAAGCTTGTCATTATTACTATAGTCTTAGTTACTTTCTTTTTTCTTTTAAGAATATTTCGCATGAACTTTTTCTAAGTAGGAACTTGAATAACATCCGTTAAAGGGAGTTCTAAATGAAGGCTTCCTAGTTCTTTGGCAAAAGAATCATAAATAGCTTTATCCGGTTCATATTGAATTCGATTAGGATAATGCTATGTTTGGATGTTGGAAAATAAGCTTGGAATTGAATTGGGATGAAGATTCCAAATCCATGATGGAAAGGAAATGACCTCGATTTTCAATTCTGGTGTTTGGATGTGCATGGAATTTTCTATTGGAATCAAATGGTAGTACCCATTTCCAAATCATGTTTGGATGTACACAACATGGAATTGATTTTTTTTGAGATTTGACAATATCAACTTCTGTACAAGTGTATGCACAATAGTATATTGTATAGTTGAGGTTTATAAATTATTTTTCAGGCATGACAACATTACAGTTGGACAAAGGTACTACTAATTCTTGTACGAATCTGCAGTTCAAATTAAAATCAAAATACTGTGTATTAGATGGGGGCTTCCAATTGGAATAGCTGTAGCAAGAGATTGAAGAGGACAAGAAGAAGAGGAGAGACAGGGGATGGCTAAGCCCTGCCTCTCACCGATGGTTGAGCACCCCGGCCTCCCGCTGATGGCTGCAGCCCCCGGATCGCTAGGGTTAGGGGCGGGCTCCCCCAGCAGTTCTGATAGGGAGAGGAGGCCGGGAAGGGGAGAGGAGGCTGGGAAGAGGGAGAAGAGGGTGGGGGAAGGGGAGAGGCGGGAGCTCACCGCGGCGGTGCTAGGCAGAAGGTCCGCCTCCGGAAGTTGGGAAGGGGAGAGGCGGGAGCTCACCGCGGCGGCGCTGGGCAGAAGGTCCGCCTCCGGCAAAGGGGTGCGGGGCTGAGCGGAACGAAGGGGTGCGGGGCTGGGCTCCCTTTGATTCCATGCCTTTGCGAGTGGATAGCTCAGAAACCGCTGAGGCCGAGCGGACGCTTGCGAGGTCGCGGCTCGGAATCTTTGTTCATTTCCACGCTAAAATTCTAAGGCCCTTCCAAACGGTTGAATTAGGCCCAACAATTCCAGAATTCCAATTCCATGCCTATTTTCCAACATCCAAACACAGTGTAAGGAATTTTCTTTTTGGTGGGTATTACCTTCTCCTTTACCTTCACCATTGGCTCAACATCCTTTTTAGTTTTCTTCTTTGCTGATGATCTTTGCTTATCAACACGTTCTTCACGTGAAGTGATAACCTACTCTTCTTGTTCCTTTCTGATATTTGGCCTCTTCCCTTGAGTCGATCGTCTTAGCATCTGAGTCATATTGTTTATGGTTATCTCCCGCTTCTTCTTCTTCTTCTTCTCTAGCTTTGGAAGCCTCAAGTTCTCTTTTCTGAGCTTCATAATCAATATCATCTTGAGGATCAACTAATTCCTCTTCTTCTTGACTCATCTCTTGAGTCCTTCTTGCTTTGCGGGCTTTTTCTTCTTGATACCAAGGGGGCCCTTGTGGTTCCTGTGTGTCTATACCACGTCTAGCGGCAATGTTAGTAGAAACAGTATTAAAATTTCCTTGGTTCAAAATCAAAGTTTGGGTTTCAATTATTTGATCAGATTGCGTTTTAACCATACTCAAATATCTATCCAAATGCTTCGTAGCATGTCCTAAATCATCAAAGACTTCGTTTAACTCTTTTATATTTTTTTCTTGAGTCATTAGATGATTATAATATTTCTCACGTAACTGCTTTTATTGATATCTAAACTTTTGCATGACAAGATTTATTTCATCTTCCATTACATAAGCTTGAAGAATATCAATTTTATTTTATTTCAAAAGTTCCCAAGCTATTCCTTTTTCTTCCATGGACATTTTAACTTTAGGTATAAGATCTGGGGGGTATGTGAATCATACCTTTTCGTGGTTTAAAATCCTCAACTGGATTGTATTGTTCATCATTGAAGGATCTTACCTCAAAAACCTTTACACATTCTAGCAATGTTAAATTGCAAATATCTCCCCTACAAACAAATCAATCATTTCTTTTGTATCGTCATTAAGACCATTATGAAAATATTGGATAATTAAGTTCTCATGGTAACCATGGTTTGGGACTTTCATAATCATTGCATAAAATCTATTCCATGCTTGATAAAAGTTTTCGCTAATGGTTTGAAGAAAGTTTGTTATGCTACATTTAATCTGCATGATTTTAGTGAATAGGCAATATTTATGCATAAACTCTCGGATGCACTCTTCCCATCTTTTTATAGTATGATTGGGTAATGACTGTAACCATGTAAAAGCATTATGTTTCAAAGACCAGTGAAAAAGTTTGAGAAGTATAAACTCTATTGGTAAACTTGCTGGTTTAAGATTAGCACAAAGGTCATAAACCTTCGTCAAGTGATCACTAGGATCTTACTCTTCTTTTCTTGCAAAATCAATTTCTTTCACCATATAAATTAGGCCAGGATATATTTGAAATTCCTGGCCTTCAAGTTTTGGACAAAGAATAGGCATTTTTATTAAGTGCCTAGATGGATTCCCATATTCTCCCAATAGTAGCTTAGGGCCTTCGCCCCCCTAGGTGATTGTCAAGTCTGCCATAAAAGGAATCAAACTATTCACGTCTACGGTACATGAGTTAGAAAATCTTTCGATAAATTCTAGACGTCTTTCTGTTGGTATACGATCAATATACAGAGGTAATTTTTTCCAGATCGAGTGGTTCCTCTATCTTCAACGGAGATCATGGGTGGTGTCAACAATTATATATGTCAAGAAACAACACTTAGCACTTAACTCCCCGGCAACAGCGCCAGAAAATAGCTTGATGGCCTGCAAGTGCACAGGTTTGTCAGAGCACATTTTCGTGGAAGTATTAGTTCCTGTTTTTATATCGATCCCAATAAGGAGCCTAGGTAAGTGTTCTTATGCGGCGTTTCTATCGCACTCAAGGTGTCACCGGTCTTGAGTGAATTGACTGCAATTGTTGAAGATGGAAAGTGGTGAGTGAATTGACTGCAATTGTTGAAGGTGGAAAGTGGTGAGTGAATAATAGAGGAAACTTGTGTAAGGAAAAACGAGGATTAGATATCATAAATGTAAAGACGAGAAGGTGTTCGAAGTTCCTGCAGATGAGAGGATAGGCGCGGAGAGAAACGGTTTGGTAATAGTGAAAGTGCCAGATGAATAAAATGGAATAAGTGATTGTGATATTTCTCATTTGTATGTGAGTAGGCAAGCACCCCATAAACCAATTGGAAGTCCTCCTGGCCAATTCTTCCCAGTCTAAATGACCCGTCTGCCTATTACCACGGCCATGGCCATCACATTAATTAAGGTCTTTCGACCGGATTAAGGCTTTAATATTGATGGCTCCTTGTTGTCCTTGAGTAGTACTAGCTCCTCATTGATATCGGACGTGTCACTCAGGGGTCGCTGATTCGCTAGCATACAAGTTCATACCTATGAGATCTCTGGATCATGTTACCTGGGTCTTTAAATTAGATAACAAGCATTAGGGGAACATAGATAATCATTCTCACAATTTAATAAACACTACAACAATCATGAACGGATGGAATTAAAGAAGGCACAACACATCTCACCAATCCCCTACATCTCCCACACCTATGGGGATTTACTCAGACATGAGAGGAATATAAATCAAAGGCATATTTGTACTACAAACGGAAATCATCTCGGAGTTATCGTAGGAAACCACAATACCAGTTGAAGATCGAATCGAATACAAACCAAAGGTAGATCAAAATATCAAACCCTAATCCTACAAGTGCCAATCTCTCTCTCACACACACACTCTCTCTCTAAGTAACAATGGAGATGATGGTGGAGTTGATGGTGTGAAGGCTAGAGATCATCGAAGAATGAGATGGTGTTCTTCTCCTTCTCTAGTTCTGATCTCTCCCATTCTGGATGAGTTTACGGCAGCTGTGTTCTATTTTTCGTCGTCTCCTCTTCACGAAATTGCTTGTATTGATATAACGGAGCCGGTGGTAGGTAGTATGGGCGGACATTACGTGCGCACCCTGACCGTACCAATGGTCATTATGTACTCTGAACGCCTCCAATGAAAGGAGCTCCAATTGGGGATTTGCTTCTTTAGGTGTAATCAGCCCATAAATGCTATTAGATCTTCCATAAATATTCATTCTTGAAAACCATGACAAGAAACCAAGGATTTTCTAATTGCGATGTTAACGTTAGTAGAAAGGGTAATGTTCAGTGAAATCCGGCAATAAACAATAGGAAAAGCAATGATAAAAAGTGTTGAAATTTGGAGCTGTCATGCCTCTTCGTCAAAGCCTGCAGAATGAGAGATGAATAAGTAGTGTAGATTTATTGTCGGCTGGATTTTTGTAAAGATTTTGTTAGTGAGCAATATATTTTGCGACTTGCAAGTTGAATATGTTTGTTATTATATCAGTCGACTCGTATGGGCTTATGGAGTCGATCGTTATTTGAGTGTGTTACTCAGTTGTTTGTATTGTGCGAGTCTCCGAGTGTATTTGCTATTGGGGTTGGGTCACGGGCACGTGGTTAGCAGGGACGCTGTGTTTTGGAAGCTGTTCGAGTAACTTAGGTCAACTTGCCGTGGCTCGTGGAGCCAATCGCATGGCGACCCCAAGGGGTACTCTGTACTTGGTGTTTCCCCTATACGCATGCGGGTTCGAGTTTGACGAGTCCCCGAGCGTAGTACTTAACCGGTCGACTTGTAGGCCCAAGGTAGGTAAGGACGGGGTGCACTGTTTATCTGCATCACGTCTCTCCTCCTGGCTCAGGAAGCTAGTCGCTTGGTGACTCCAAGGCATGCTCTCATACTTGGTGTGTTCCCTAGTTGCGTGTGAGTTCGTCTTTGAACGAGTCCCTGAGCGTGGTACTTAACTGTTCGAGTTGCGAGGTCTAAGGATGAGGAGGATGGGGTGCTGTGGGAAGAACGGCCAGTGGTCTTGGCTCAGAAATTGTAGCACCCCGGTGGGTGTTACAGGAAGCCAGTCAAGCGAGGCAACTCTAATGGTGGCTCTGTGTAGGCGTTTTTCGTGGATGGTGCAAGGCCCGAGTGTTTTTTGGTGCCCTTGAGCCGGACTACTTAGCCGTGTCGGTCGCACGACCAAGAGTTGACTACCATAGTTAGCATATTGCTAAATGTACAAGTGCGATTGGACAAGAAATGGCGAGTGGACACAATTTGTGCATACAATATTTTTATTCATCAGTGGTAGAGAGGAGTACAAATTTTAGTTCTAAGTGCAAAACTTGCGGAGTAGATTGACGTTCCATGGCCGCTTAATGTCGAGCTGGCCATCACCTCGGATGTCGATGAGGTAGTAGGCGTCATTTCTTAGGACTCGTCTGATGGCGAATGGTCCCTCCCATGGATAGGAGAGCTTGTGCATACCCTTCTTGTCCTGGATGAGTCATAGGACGAGATCGCCCTCCTGGAAAGTGTAAGTCCGGACTTGGTGGCTGTGGTAGCGTCGGAGCCCTTGCTGATAGATGACGGTGCGGGAGCGAGCCAAGTTGCGCGCTTCGTCAAGAAGGCCGACCCTGTTTTGACGGGCGACTTCGTTATCTTCCTCCGTGTAATGGATGACTCGAGGTGAGTCATTCTCAAGGCCAGTTGGCATGACAGCTTCGGTGTCGTACACCATCAAGAAGGGGGTGAACCCTGTTGATCTGTTGACAGAGGTGTTAATGCCCCATAGCACGGAGGGGAGGTCTTCGATCCAGCATCCTGGCATCCACTCGAGGGGACCTCCAGTCTCGGCTTGAGGCCATGGAGGGTGCTCTGATTGGCGCGCTTGACTTGGTCGTTCGACTCTGGATGGGCGACTAAGGCGAGTGATACGTTGCAAACATAACTATAATTTTTGATGTTCCATGCTTGGTTTTATCTACTTTCTTATGTTTTGTCCACACTTTGGAGTATTTCTATACACTTTCTTGCACTAACCTATTAACAAGATGCCACAGTGCTAGTTGCCTATTTACTTCAGATTTTGGTTCCAGAAAAGTCAGAAAATGAATATTCTCGGAATTGGACTGGACAAAAGCCAAAGTCAATATTTTACCGGAAGACTCACGGAGCCAGAAGACGAGACAGAGAGGGGCCACATGGTGGCCACATCCCCCTTGGCACGGGCAACCCTAGGCCGCGCCAGGGCATGGTGTGGGCCCCCTGGCCGCCCACCGACCTTGCCTCTTCGCCTATAAGATGCCTCCCGATGCAAAAACCCTAAATCATCAAGCCTCTAGCCACGAAAAGTTCCGCATCACCACCGCCACCAAAGGGGAGATTCGGGGGACAGAAAGTCTCTGTTCCGGCACCCTGCCGAGATGGGGAATTGCCCCCGGAGCCATCTCCATCGATCTCCACCGCCATCTCCATCGCTATTGGTGATTCCCATGATGAGGAGGGAGTAGTTCTCTCTCGAGGCTAAGGGTTCTACTGGTAGCTATGTGTTCATATCTCTCTCTATGCATGATCATGTTGTGATCATGAGCTTGTAATCTATAGATCTACCTTGCTACTCAAGTGCTTTAATAGATATCTGTTCTCCCCATGTGTGTGAAGTTGACACTGTGCACACCATGGTGGCACTTAGGCTAGAGATTACAAATACTTATTATGAGTTATATTTGGAGTTGGATGTCTTTATGAAATTGTGGTGTTTGTTTGAACCATCTAGTGCTCAAGGTGATAGTGTGGGGTTATCTAGATGCGGAAAGCGAACTTTGAGGAGTGCTGTTATAGCCCTACCAATGATTAGAGTGTCCAACCGGAGAGTAGTTTAGAGTAGTATCATAAAGAGAAGATATTTATATGAGATTGTTCACTAGTGAAAGTATGATCCCTAGGCCTTGTTTCTAAGCACTGAAACACCGTTTGCTATTAGATCTATTACGTGTTTGCTTGCTTCTATCTTTATTTCAGTTTTACTTTAGTCTTTTCCACACAATCAAGCTATTTCCTATCACCGTTACCACTTATAATTATCTATACCACTTGTATTTCACTATCTCTTCGCCGAACTAGTGCACCTATACACCTGACAAGTGTATTGGGTGTGTTGGGGACACAAGAGACTTTTTGTATCTTGATTGCAGGGTTGCTTGAGAGGGGATACCTTTGACCACTTTCTCCCTGAGTTCGATAAACCTTGGGTGATCCACTTAAGGGAAAAATTGCTGCTGTTCTATAAACCTCTGCACTTGGAGGCCCAACAACTGTCTACAAGAATAGAAGTGCGTAGACATCAAGCTATTTTCTGGCGCGCCGTTGGGAGAGGTAAAAGGTACTCACATCCTCCGGTGTGAGTGCTCGAAGATATTTCCTTTAGATTCTGCAATTTTGTCTTTTTGTTTCTTGTTTTCAATAGTTAGGATTAATGGAAAACAAAAAAAAGTTAAAGAGCTTTATAGTATTTATCTTGAGTTAGGACATGAAGTGTTTGAAGAGAAAATTAAAAAACCTATGGAACTTTATTTGCATGCTAATAGCAATGTTATTAGTATGAATTCTTCGAACACCATTATTGCTAATGCTATGGAAAAGTCTAAACATTGGGAAGCTCGTTTTGATGAGCATGATATTTTTAGTCCCCCAAGCATGGAGTAGAAATTTACTTTGATGATACTATACCTCCAATATATGATGATTATAATGATGAATATGATATTTTTAGTCCACCTACTATTGAGGAGAAAATTAATTATGATTACAATATGCCTCCTATATTTGATGATTATGGTGATGAGAATAATAACGATAGCTATTTTGTTAAATTTGCTCCCACTATGATTAATAAGAATGACTATGTTTATGTGGAGAGTATTAATTCTTTTCTGCATGTGGCTCATGATAAGAATGTTTTATGTGATAGTTATATTGTTAATTTTATTCATGATGCTACTGAAAGTTATTACGAGAGAGGGAAACATGGCTTTATGCATCTCAATAATATTAGGGTTCCCATCTTTTGTTGCTTTGTGCTTTCATGACTTGTTTCTTTACAAGATTCCTATGCATAGGAAGTGGGTTAGACTTAAATGTGTTTTGAATTTGCTTCTTGATGCTCTATTTTACTTCAATTCATATTTCTTATGTGAGCATCTTCTCAAACTATCAAGCCTAACTTAAAGGCATTAAAGAAAAGTACTTATTGGGAGATAACCCAAATGTTTTAGTTGAGTCTTGTAACTTATTACTTCAGTAATAACCTCTCCTTATCCTTTTTATTTGCTTTTTGTGCCAAGAGTAACCTCTAATGAGAGAGAAGTAATGCTTGGGAAAGTTGCTGTCCTGAAACAGATTTTTGTGCTTCACCGTAAACATTCGTGTAAAATCTCTGTACGTCGTTTTGAGGCGTGAATTTTTGTGCTTCTGCCCCAGGTTGTTATCCAACTTTTGTTAGTACAACACTTTTCGATTTTATCAACAGAAGGTCTTCGAAAAAATTGGTTTTTACCTGCTGGTCTGTTTTGACAAATTTCTGCCATTATTTGCATTTGCCTCTTAATCTCTTTCTCTTTGAGTTTTCTTTGATCATTTGAACTTTTTAAAATAATTGCTACAGTAGCTTGTGTTTTAGTGGAAGTTTTACTTGTGTTGGAACTGAACCAAAAGACTTATTATCTTGAGTACACTAATGTTGCTAATGAAGATTGTGTGAAGTTTTGTATGAAGGAAATTTTCAGGTGTAGGGAAAGAATGATGTAATGAGATGAAGAATGGACAAAAGCTCAAGCTTGGGGATGCCACCCCAAGAAATATTCAAGAGGTACAAGCGTTAAAGCTTGGGGATGCCCAAGGCATCCCCTTCTTCATCAATAAAAATCTCAGGTCTTTCTAGACACTTCGTTTTCATTGTTTCATGCACTGTTGTGTTGTTCTTAGAGCGTCTTTGTTTTTGTTTTTTATTTTTCTTTTTCTTAGTTTGCTTGAATAAATTGGTTGGACCCCCTCATTCATACATTAGTTTTCAAATAGGTTGGTTTGGATTGGAAAAGAGTAGGAAAGTTCATGCTTTAGTGGTAAAGAGAGCTTATTTTTGACTGTGGCATATGCTTTGTCATCCCATGCTCGATATTGTTTTGGCTTTATGCTTAGTGATCTTTGCGGTAGCATGACATGTTATAAACAATTGAGACTGCTTAATGTGCCTTGGAAGAATCATGCGTTGTTTTAGCATATTAAAGCATAATATTGTGGTATTCTCCTTTGATGCTTTATTTGGGTTGACTTGGCGCATGCTCACACCATGTTATGACTATCCCAAGTCACCATAGCCTTTATGATCCTTTAGTTTTCGACTTGTAATATCACTTTATGCTTTAGTTAATGATGTTTTGTCGCTTTGCATGATTATGGCCATTATTGCTCTCTTAGTTGGTCGTTCCTAGTCTTTTGCTAGCCTCCGTAACCAAGTATGAGTTCCACTCATGCATCCAACTCCTAAAACCAAGTTATTCCAAAGAGTCCACCATACCTACCTATTAGAATTTTCTATTCCAAGTATATTCATGTTTTATCTACCTTCCGAATTAAACTTGTTATGATAAAACTAGTGATTAAAGCTCTCTTAAACTTCATGGCACACTTTACTTGTATTGCCCTTAATAAACTTGAACCATTGTGTCGTCTATGTTGTATATGCTTGCACTTATATGTTGGGGATTAGCAGAACTATGCTGTCATTGGGAACGCTTTCAACATTGCACTTGTACTTTGTACTTAGTTGATATCATGCTCTTTTGTCTATGGATGTCGTCGGTGTGAAATGAAAGGGGAGCTTGTAAGTCCATGGAGTTATGTATGTGTGTTAGAGAAACGCCTGGGCCGCTGGTCTAATCCATGTTGTCATGGTGGAAACCTGCAGCGTAACCATAATGAGCTGTCTATGAAGCATTCTTCTTATAAAAAAAGAGTCAGATATTGAGAAAAAAGAGAAAAAGAAAAAAAAGAGATATGAGAAAAGAGGAAAGAGAGAAAAAACACCATTTTCCCATGGTAAATAAGAAGATTGTTGAGATGCTCGTTGTCTGCTTGCCTTGTCATTTTGATATGGGGATTCTTCCGTATCATCGGGCAAGGGGTACCCCGTTGGCGGTTCTCTATGATACACATGTACTTACTATGACAAGAACTTACCGGTAACTAAACTTGAGTAGCATGAGGAGTGGCCCTCGTATTCAAGGGACATGAGTTTTCCAACTTATACTTCGTCAAGCATATACTCCATAGTTTGTTCACTTTAACCTTAATCACTTCAAGATGCTTATGATAGGGCAATGAGAGCTGAAAGCTAAAAAGTACCATAATTTTTGGAAGCTCTTTATGAAACTTGAATCCCTACTTCCTTCTATGAAGGCCTTTCTTTTACTTTTATGTTGAGTCTCCACCTTCTATCTTTATGCACCTATTGAGAGAGAATATTGGCCATTCTTAGTTCTATGTGCATTGTCGCAAGACTTGTTGATTGATGCATAACTTGATATTGCTTGTTCTTAAACTACTTGTATCTAGTCACTCTTATGAACTTTGAAGGTGTCCTATGCATTTATGTTTGCTACTCTATGAGGGACAAGCTGAATGCCACTATGCTATGTTTTCTTTATGTGAAACAAACAAACGTCTTTCAAAGCATTGTTATTCATGAATCTTTTGTTTGTGCCTTTTCATGTTACAACATAGTTTCTATGTATTATTGTTAGAACTATATCTTTCATGCTATGTTGAAGTACTATGATCCCAGCTATCAATGTTTTACAAATACTTTGATCTAGTTTATGATGGTGCATGTCACCTCAAAAATTATTCTTTATTTTTATCACTTACCTACTCGAGGACGAGCAGGAGTTAAGCTTGGGGATGTTGATACGTTGCAAACGTATCTATAATTTTTGATGTTCCATGCTTGGTTTTATCTACTTTCTTATGTTTTATCCACACTTTAGAGTATTTCTGTACACTTTCTTGGACTAACCTATTAACAAGATGCCACAGTGCCAGTTGCCTATTTTCTTCTGATTTTGGTTCCAGAAAAGTCAGAAAATGAATATTCTCGGAATTGGACCAGACAAAAGCCAAAGTCGATATTTTACCGGAAGACTCGCGGAGCGAGAAGACGAGACGGAGAGGGTCCACAGGGTGGCCACACCCCCCTTGGCGCGGGCAACCCTAAGCCGCGCCAGGGCATGGTGTGGGCCCCCTGGCCACCCATCGACCTTGCCTCTTCGCCTATAAGATACCTCCCAATGCAAAAACCCTAAATCATCAAGCCTCTAGCCACGAAAAGTTCCATAGCACCGGCGCCACCGAATGGGAGATTCGGGGGACAGAAAGTCTCTGTTCCGGCACCCTGCCAGGACGGGGAAGTGCCCCCGGAGCCATCTCCATCGATCTCCACCGCCATCTCCATCGCCATTGCTGATTCCCGTGATGAGGAGGGAGTAGTTCTCTCTCGAGGCTAAGGGTTCTACCGGTAGCTATGTGTTCATCTCTCTCTCTATGCATGATCATATTGTGATCATGAGCTTGTAATCTATAGATCTACCTTGCTACTCAAGTGCTTTAATAGATCTCTGCTCTCCCCATGTGTGTGAAGTTGACAGTGTGCACACCATGGTGGCACTTAGGCTAGAGATTACAAATACTTGTTATGAGTTATATTTGGAGTTGGATGTCTTTATGAAATTGTGGTGTTTGTTTGAACCATCTAGTGCTCAAGGTGACAGTGTGGGGTTATCTAGATGCGGAAAGTGAACTTTGAGGAGTGTTGTTATAGCCCTACCAATGATTAGAGTGTCCAACCGGAGAGTAGTTTAGAGTAGTATCATAAAGAGAAGATATTTATATGAGAGTGTTCACTAGTGAAAGTATGATCCCTAGGCCTTGTTTCTAAGCACCGAAACACCATTTGCTATTAGATCTATTACATGTTTGCTTGCTTCTATCTTTATTTCAGTTTTACTTTAGTCTTTTCCATGCCATCAAGCTATTTCCTATCACCGTTACCACTTATAATTATCTATACCACTTGTATTTCACTATCTATTCGCTGAACTAGTGCACCTATACACCTAACAAGTGTATTGGGTGTGTTGGGGACACAAGAGACTTCTTGTATCTTGATTGCAGGGTTGCTTGAGAGGGGATACCTTTGACCACTTCCTCCCTGAGTTCGATAAACCTTGGGTGATCCACTTAAGGGAAAACTTGCTGCTGTTCTACAAACCTCTGCACTTGGAGGCCCAACAACTGTCTACAAGAATTGAAGTGCGTAGACATCAGCGAGGTCGAGTCGGATGCCTTGATCCTTGTAGAAATCAGCTATGGCGCACTTGGCGAAGTTGGTACCGTTGTACGTGATGATGTTGTGCGGGTAGCCGTACCGATAGATCAACTCGCATAGGAATTTGGTAGCGGTATTGTCATAGCACTTCTTGATGGGCTTCGCCTCGACCCATGTTGTGAACTTGTCGACTGCGACCGGGAGGTGGGTGTAGCCTGATGGTGCGGTCTTGAATCACCCACTATGTCGATGCCCCAAACTGCGAATGGCCATGTAATGGGGATGGTCTTGAGAGCCGAACCAGGGATGTGCGTCTGGTTGGTGTATTTCTGGCACCTGACGTAGCGTTGGACGATGTCGATAGCGTCGGCATGCGCGGTGAGCTAGTAGAAGCCATGGCACATGACTTTGGCGAATAGCGACCTGGCGCCAGCATGGTGGCCATAGTCGCCAGCGTGGATGTCCTTCAGGATCTTACGACCCTCTTTAGGTTGGACGCGGGTACACTCCTATCACACTATGTTTGGGGAGCTTGCCATTGATGATGATGAACGATTTGTAGTGGCGCACAATCATCTGTGCCTTAGTCTCGTCCTTTGACAGGACCTTGTGCACTAGGTAGCGATGCAGGGCTCCATCCAGTTGCTGGGTTCTACGACCATGGCGACCAGAGCGGACTCGGGCTGTAGTGGGATGCCGATGTCGATCTCCTTGGGAGGAGATACCGACGGTTTGTCGATGATGTCGAGGAAGACACCTGGTGGTGGAGTTTTGCAAGCCGATCCGATGCGGGAGAGTGCGTCAGTTTCCTCATTCTTCCGGCGACCAACCCACTCGACGGAGTAGCTAGCAAAATAGCCCCCAGCTGGTCCACTGCTTCGCGGTATGCTATCATGTTGGGGGCGATTGCGTCGTAGGTGCTAGTGACTTGTGCGGCGACGAGGTCGGATTCTCCATAGAATTTGAGGCGATTGACGTTCATCTCCTTGCCGGCTCACATACCATGGAGAAGAGCCTCGTACTAGGACATGTTGTTGTGCATGGAATGAAGTTGAGCTGCAAAATGTATCGGAGCTTATCGCCCTGGGGGAGGTGAGGATTATTCTAGCCCTGGCGCCGTCCGAGTTCTTGGACCCATCAAAGTGGAGGGACTAGTAGTGGAGATAGGGCAGCGACTCGGGCTGCTGTGCTTCTTACAAGTCAGTGAGGAAGTCATCTAGGGCTTGTGACTTGATGGCCTTGCGTGGCTTGTATTTGATGTTGTCGACACCGATTTTGATGGCCCACTTAGCGACTCGCCTAGTCGCGTCGCCATTGTGGATGATGTCCTGCAGCGGGGTGGAGGGGACAACTGTAATAGGATGCTCCTGGAAGTAGTGAGGGAGCCTCCACTGGGCTCGGAATACCGCATAGACTAGTTTCTGGTGCTGCGGGTAGCGTTGCCTCGAATCGGTGAGGACCTCACTGAGGTAGTAGACGGGGCGCTGCACGGGGCATTCCTTGCCATATTTGGGTCGTTCGATGACCATTGATACCTTCGATCTGGATTCACGGATGTAGTATAATAGCTTTTTCCCTAGAAGACCTAGGTTTAGTCGAACCTCGGAAAGCACTGCTAAAAGGTAATAAAAAAGGACACATCTACACGACTTTTTTTGTTCGTTTTACCTTAGTTGACCAGACCAATCTAGTTTACTTTATAATTGGTTTGAATCAATGGATGGAAATAGGCCAGGGTTGAAGATCCACCTGCAGCTACACATCAAATGGGATAAAACATAATAATAAACATAGTCATGTATAATGTTTGAATGGAGATAATCTCTTGTGGGAAACACATCCTAATATTCTAGATCCCCCGTGATGCAGTGAGCATAACAATAGACTTTTAATCCAACCGAGTGCAGACCGAAGCCACGGGTTACAAATGATTATTAAGTGTAAAACACAAATCAAATATTTAAGTGGTGATGTTGTTGTTGATCCCAAATGGGGCGCTAAGCGAAGACTGTACTACCCCTTCTGTCACCGAGGCTCCTATGAGATTGCCGCTAGCCAAGTATCCCACCTCTAGCCTTTATCAACCTATGGGATCTTGGGTACCTACAAGTCCACAGATCGAGACAAGAGACGAAGAAAAAAAAGATACAAATCTCAATTACAAACAAAACACAATTCTCCCATGAACTAGATGCACATAACCGCTGCGAGGTTTCTCCCCAACCCGCAGCCCGTGAGGACTACTCACTCATAACAAATAGATCGAAGATAGAAAACATCATACAAATACTTAGATTGAAATCAAATATTCTTACAATGGTCACCAAATCACAAGGAGATCTAAAGTACAATACAATGGATATGGCTAGTGGATGGATGGTGGAAGTGATGTACAATGGATGAACAATGGTGTGGATCTCCTTTGGTGGTGTTGTGATTGAATCTGAGAATGGCGGCTCTCTAGACGGCGACTGGAGCCTCAAAATATATAGGTGTCTTCACGCAAGTTGTAGGGTTTGATGAGACGAAGCCGTATCCACCATGTACGGGCGAGCGATACAGATAGACCACGCCATACCGGTCGTTGTTATGCGTGTTGATGCCCTGGCATGGCTTCCCAATTACTTGGTTGTGTGTACTTCCTCGAAATCCTTCATTATGACTCCTTATTTCGCATTAAAAACCGTGATTTCCTGCACAACATAAATCAAAGAGAGGATTTGCATATCTTTGCAATTATTAGTCATTAGTGGCAAGGTTTGAGAGTTTCTTTGGAAATTTCTTGACCAAAAACAATTTTTAACAAAGTTGAAGATGGCAAAAATCGGAGCCATGAACTTCCCCAAAGCTCAAACCTTGATCGTTCTCGAGCAAGAAGAACCAAAAGAACTATAAGGAATTAAACATTTAAACTTTAAACAACAAGAATAATAGTTCACTTACAGTTGGTAGTTATATGTGCTCAACACTTCATTCATTTGTGAAGCTTATCAAAGTTAGAGAGATGACAAGAATACTATAAAAGTTTCAGTAAGTCAAAACAATCAAAGTAAAGTTTAATATAAGTATAAGTAAGTTCAAGTGTAGCAATCAATCGAATTCCTCTAGTTAACTCTTAGCTTGACAAGGAACACGATGATGTTTAAATAGCATAGTTGAGTAAGAGTGTTTCATGTCCCAAGTAGTATAACAATGAAGTGTCTTATTTACACCCAAATCAATAAATTAAGTCTATCAAAAACACTTCTAATCCAATCATTGTCTTTCAAGAAAAGTTCGTAAAGTAGTAATGAGACCATGCCAATGACTTGTTATGTGGATCCCCATAGATATCTTTTTTCTTTCTTTCATATTTCAAGGATCACTGATTGTTTCTTTTGCAAGTGTTTGCACAACCTTTGATAGTAACAATATTTTTGCCCATATATTGACACGGATGCCACTCATGTCATCAACTCATAGCCGAAATCAGGCGTTATACCATAGATCGTTCAAAAGCTAGCGGAGTTGTTGGCATCCCAAAGGTGTGCATTAGAGACATAGAACAAGGTTGTCTCACTTCTTTCTCTTTTTTGAGCTAGTACCGCAGTTTGATCCACAAGGTTAGCTTTGCCATGCATCACAATTACCACTAGACTTTATTTCAATCAAACAACTCCTTTCATGAGTGTCGTCAAGACTATCAAAATATCTATGGGGTTAAGTATCATCAAGGGTATACTCTAAAGACAATCATTCATCAAACAAGTCGTAAATTTTAGACTTTTCTTATTGTACTCGTTTGGCAATATTATTTCCAAGGCAAGAATCGGTTAACTAAAAGAACTAGAGCAATAGCTTCAACAACTAATCATCTTACCAATAAAAAGCCTTACTCTAACCATATTAAATTACTTCCCACTAGCACGGCATCTTGGAAAATCAACCAACTAAGATAAACAATTCAAACTTCATAAGTGGGAGACATAGGACATACCTCTCATAAGTGACTTCATGATCCTATTCCTTATGGGGATGTGTTCCTTCAAAACTCAAACACGATTACTCTCGTAATGATATTAAAGCAAAGAGGCAAAGTATGAATCCACGTTTACGAAAAAAGGAAAAATAGAAAAATCTTTTTGTATTTTTGAGGATAGGGATTAAAGAATAGAAAAGAACTTGCGACCAAGCAAGGGTTTAAGAAAACAAAAACAAATGAAAATAAAAATAAACTAAAAACAAAAGAAAATTAAAAAGCAAAGGAAAAAAAGCAAAGTGTTGGAACAAGCCAACATGAGTGTTTCAAAGCTCCCAAGAGCTAGAGTACAACCTCATTATTACACAAATAAATTTTCCGGGGGAACACATCCCCAAGCTCAGGCTTTTGCAAGACCTTTTGTTTCTCATTGTGGTGGCAGTGGATAATCTCCCACGTTTCATTGGCTGCTCCAATCATGGAACTGGGTGGCGAGTCTTGTAGTAGCATCTCGAAGGTTGATGGAGAGGTTGTTCATATTTTGAATATTTCCTTCGAGTGAATAAATGTCTTCATAGGTAGTGTAGTAGTTTGATGTCTGCTCAACTTGTTCAGGTCCTCCTTGTTCTTCATCTTCTCCTCCTCCCACGTGTATTTCTTATTGGGATAGATTAGCTTCAACCTGCGTGTCAAAACACAAACGTCCATCCTCGATAGAGAATAAATCGTTAGGCAAAGGAGACGGGATCAAGTGATCCGCACTAGGTATATCGAAGAAATATCTACCATGATTTTTAGAAATCATACCACATGCTCTTAGAGTAGAAAGATCGAGATGGTGACTTCTGGTCAACGGTTGGATGTTACCTAGGTTGATGCGAAGTGCGCGTGCAAGAACAATCACAACTCCTCATTCACATATGGGTCCTCAAGATTGAAGAGTCTGATGCTTAAGGTAAAACACGAGAAGAGCGCCCAAATTTGGCATTAAGTTACAATTGATAAGAGTAACTTTTACGAGGATCAACATGTCCTCCTCATTAACTCTAGTAAACTCACCACGTGCCTGCAAAGTATTAGCAATCACATAGAATAAATATCGAATAATAGGATGATCAATTTGGTTCCCCTTGGGTATGTTTCCACGAATTCTCATCAAATTAAAGTATGTGAAGGGGAAGGATCTAAAAAAAAGTAGTTGTGCATACATCTGTGGTGTTGTTGGCAAACCCAAAGCATTGAGCCTATTGGCTGAGTGTCAAAGTGTACTCACAGTCCATAAAGCGTAATTTGATTCGACCAAATCCGGGCCTTTGTTCCTCGGTACAGCCATAAGGATCCACCGTGTGCGTCAAGGTGCTAAAGAACTCAAGTGTCAAGTGGCGATACATGGCAACATCCTGAAAGACAAAATTATACAAACCAACATTGTTGCAAAGTAAATCGAAATCAGCACGAATGCTAGATTGGTTCAAGATATAAGGACACGCCCACTTGGTGAACTTGATTTCTAGAAGCTTGAGACGATTGAAACGGTTCTGTTCGCACACGAACACGTCACCGTGTACCCTCGACGCCGAGTGTGATGCGCGGCAGCATGCGCCGAGGGAGGCTCGCCGTAGCGCGGTACGCAAGACAGTCCGACGGGCGCTTCTGTAGACCCGAAACCCCGCTCGCCCGGGAGGGACCCCGTCAGGGCGGCGCGGCGGCTATGGGCTGCCCTATGTCGGCCTAACCTCCCCTAGGACCTCGTGGATTCATAGCCCTCTGGTATGAAGAACCGCGGAAGAACGAGAAGAGAGATACAAAGGGAGAGGGATAACAAGTAGATGGACACGAAAAAGTAGTAGATGTGTTTGTTCGATTGGTGTTGGTTCAATCGGCCGTCACCCCTCGTGTACATAAGGATCGGCTGGATTTTTTGTGCATGAAATAAGGTTGGATCCATGTTCAAAACTCTAGTTGGGGTCCAACTCGAACACGCAAACCCGAAATTTGCGTAACTGTTCGGTCAAAAACTTGCCAGTATCTTCTGGACCACTTTTGAGATAGTAAATGAGCTCGGCTCAAAATGTCGTAAAAAGAAAAGTTGTGCGTCTCGAAACAACGAACAACTTCGGTGTTGGACATTTTTTCATCTGATAAGATCTTGATGGTGTTTCCCCCTTATTTTCGTATCAAATTTAGATTTAGACCGAATGAATTTAACTGAATTCGGCCGTATCTTAAATCTGGAGACCACATACTTGCTCATATGAAGATGACTCCAAAATAAAAGTTGTTCATCTGGAAAAACTGAAAAACTTTCATGATTATCACTTTTTAATCCGAGTTGATCTTGACCGATTTATGCAGATTGCACCAAAATAAGTTTGCTAATGCATTTTTTGGTATATCCCACGCCAAAGGATAGACCTTGGTCTGTGGTCTGGCGAGCGTGACTGTGGTATTTGATCCCTTATAGTATTTTGGTTCTAAATTTGCATACTACTCCCTCCGTTTCAAAATATAAGATATTTTAGTTTTATGAAAGGAGTGTATCTAGACACTTTTAGTGTGTAGGTTCACTCAAAATCTAGACGAACCTACATACTAAAAAGAGTCTAGATACATTTCTTTCATAAAGCTAAAACATCTTATATTTTAAAATGGAGGGAGTAACTCGGATCGATATGATTAAAAACCAAAGTTGCTTGTTTCGACGAGGCGCACAACTTGCATGTTCAGCACTTTTTCAGTTGAGGTTGTCTTAAAGGACTCATAGTTAAAGTCTCCATATATCAGTCTCCGAGTCTTCTCTAAACACTAGCATAATTGGATATTAAGCCTGATAATTCCTTGACTTGATACGGTGCCTCTTTGATGATGATTAATAATCCTCCAAGTAGACTTTTCCAAGTGTCTCTTCCCATTTGTCTTGATTAGTTACGAGCCCAAAACTAGTGCCAAAAGGTTCAACTGGAACTCCTCGGTGAACTCAATACCAAGTGACTCGGGGGTCAACGTATCAACGGATGGTGCGGAGGACTCCGCAACATCTTACGTGTATGGCTCCTTGTGTTCATCTAATAAATGAAACAAGACAAAGTAAATAAAGATTGCTAATAAGTTTTTTGGTCCAATAGAAACATAGCATAAGTGATTCTCTACACTAACTACCAAAGGAACTCCTCTAAAAACAATGCTAAGCATACTTAATATCAAGATTGAATCAAGAATAAGACCTATGTCTATATTTACAATGATGAATGATTGAGTGAAGATTTTGCACAAATAAGTTGAGTATTGGAGGAGAATCATAACTTAGATCGAATGAGTGCAAGGAATCGAAGAAAGATTAAGTAAATTTGAAGATCCAATGGAGGTGGTTTGGACTTTGGAGGAAGAAGAAATAGAAAAACTGATTTAGGGATTTTTGGGTTACCTCCTCGTGGTGCTTATGGTGGCCACGTATGTGGTACGGGCGGGCGGTACGGCCGGAGTCCGCCCGTACCAGGTGACTTACCTTGGGGGCGACGGGTGCTCCCAGGCGGTGCACTCGGTACGGGCGCGTGGTACGGTCGCGCACGCCCATACAGCTGGTCGTTATCGGTTCGGTACCTTTGCTTGAAATCTGATGTGTGCTCGAGGGTACAGTATGGGCGTGTAGTACGAGCACGTCCGACCATACCAGTGGTCGTTCTCGATACTGATTCCTTCGACAAAAATCAAAATTTCTATCTCCTTTTGGCTTGATATGGTACGGGCGCACGGTACGGTCCACTCCGGCCATACCGGTGGTCGTTAAGAACACTGTGAGCTGCAAAACTTAAATAATTTGATTAGTAGATCCCTGTGCCTTTGCACATCTCATCAAAGGACTAAATAACAACAAAAATACTAAGTAAAGATCCAGCAATACATCTTAGGCCATGTGTTAGTAAAATAAAATATAGAGGATTAACTTATTTCTTCTCCTCTCTCCAAAGGTCTTCTTAAACACACTATTAAAAACAAAAACCAAAACCAAAACAAAATAACACAACAAAAACTAATACATAAAGAATTTATTTATTTCACATGGGTTGCCTCCCATGAAGCGCTTCCAGTTAAGGTCAATTAGCTTAACCTTGATGGCAATCACTTAGGTTTGTGAAGTGGAACACCCACTGCAAAGTAGTTGGCTTTCAAAGTAATTACACCATCATCGTCATTAGGCTTGGCCTTCTTCTTCCTAGGAAAGTGGACTACAAAAGGATCTCTGGATGGTAGGCCTATTCTCACATTCCCTTCATGTAAATTAATCAAAGCTTTAATAGTTCTTAGGAATGGCCTACCTAGAATTATAGGTGCTATGGGATCTGCAGGCATGTCCTCAATAACAAGATCAATAAGAGCGGAACTACCTTTAATTTCAACAACTATATTTTCTTTGATCCCAACAGCTTGTTTATAAGTTGAATCAGCTAGATGGAGTCTTAATTCAGTTTTAACAAATGGCCCCAAGTTTAATTTATAGAATAGGCTTTTGGAAATTGTTGAGACGCTCGCACCAAGATCACAAAGTGCGGATACCTCATTAACTCCCAATTTAATTTTAATAGTGGGCTCAAATATATCATCTAGCTTAGTTGGAAGCTTATCAGCTAGTCTTTTATACTCCATCTCTAAATCACAAACCTTAGATGCTACTTGTTGTATAAATTGTTGGTACATAGGATCATTACCTTGTTCTATACCTGGATTCTTAACAATGATCATCTTCAATAGATCTTCCACGGTATATTCTGGTGTTGGCGCATTGCTATAATCTAGCTCTTTATGTTTTTCTTCGTTGGTTACCACCCTCATCATCTTGAGGTCTTCTACCGGATTTGGCCTGGGTTTTCTAGCAAACTTTGCTAGTATGAGAGCTTAGCTCTCGGCTACCTTACCCAACTGAGCCTCCACGGTCTTTGTTCTTTCCTGTAGAGCCTGCACATCATTTCTAATTGCAACAACCTGGTTAGATAATCTTCCTATACTACTTTCATGGTTCTCCGTGATCTTAATAAGCATGGATGGACCACGCCCGTACTAGTGGTTGTTATGCGTGTTGATGCCCTAGCATGGCTTCCCAATTACTTGGTTGTGTGTACTTCCTAAAAATACTTCATCATGACTCCTTATTTCGCATTAAAAACCATGATTTCCCACACAACATAAATCAAAGAGAGGATTTTCATATCTTTGCAATTATTAGTCATTAGTGGCAATGATTGAGAGTTTCTTTGGCAATTGCTTGACCAAAAACAATGTTTAAACACAGTGGAAGATGGAAAAAATCAGAGCCATCAACCATCACAACGCTATGACTCGATTGGAGGCCGCGACGTGGACGAGCATTGGCTCCTTGTCCATAGGTCCACCAAGGACTGGTGCTGCGAGTAGCACCTCCTTCAGCGCCTTAAGCGCGCTGTCGGCCTCGTTTTGCCACGTGAATGTGGGGTTATTACACATCAGTCGATAGAGAGGCATTTCCTTCTCGCTGAGTCGAGAGATGAAGCGACTGAGGGCCACGACTCACCCTGCCAGCTTCTGGACATCGTGCAGGCATTCAGGCTTCCCGAGTCGCCCGATGGTGTTGATCTTGGAGGGGTTTGGCCTTGATGCCTCATTTGGAGACCACATACCCCAGTATTTGGCTAGTGGGCATGCCGAATGTGCACTTCTCTGGGTTGAGCTTGATTTGGTACTTCCGCAGATTCACAAAAGTTTCGGCCAGGTCAGCGAGTAGGTCGATCTAGCGAGTCGATTTCACCACCATGTCATCAATGTAGATGTGGATGTTGCGGCCAATTTGGATCGCTAGGCACTCCTACATACATCGTTGGTAGGTCGCTCTGACGTTCTTAAGGCCGAACGTCATCGCGGTGTAGTAGAAGGCTTCGAACGACGTGATGAATACCATTTTCTCCTCGTCCTCGATGGCCATTTTGATCTGATTATAGCCGGAGTATGCATCGAGGAAGCATAGTGACTTAGACCCCACGGTCGAGTCGATGATCTGGTTGATGTGCGGGTGGATGAACTCCTCCTTTAGGAAGACGCTATTGAGGTTGGTGTAGTCGATTCACATCCTCCAAGTGTTGTTCTTCTTCAGAACCAGTACTGGGTTAGCCAGCCACTTAGAGTACTTGATTGGATGAATGAATCATGCGGCAAGTCATTGTTGCACCTCTTTGGCGATTACACGGCGCAACTCTTCATTGAAGGGTCACAACGACTACTTGATAGGTCGCACCTTTGGGTCGGTGTTTAACTTGTGCTCAACGAGTTTCCTCTGGACATCAGGCATGTTAGATGGCTTCCATGCGAAGATGTCGCGATTGTCATGGAGGAACTCAATGAACATGCTTTCCTATGCGGGGCTCATGTTGGTTCCCACGGTGACCTTTGATGTCTACGCAACTTCTATTCTTGTAGACACTTGTTGGGCCTCCAAGTGCAGAGGTTTGTAGAACAGCAGCAAGTTTTCCCTTAAGTGGATCACCCAAGGTTTATCGAACTCAGGGAGGAAGTGGTCAAAGGTATCCCCTCTGAAGCAACCCTGTAATCAAGATACAAGAAGTCTCTCGTGTCCCCAACACACCCAATACACTTGTCAGGTGTATAGGTGCACTAGTTCGGCGAAGAGATAGTGAAATGCAAGTGGTATAGATAATTATAAGTGGTAACGGTGATAGAAGATAACTTGATGGCGTGGAAGAGACTAAAAGCAAACGGAAATAAAGAAGGAATCAAGCAAACATGTAACAGATCTAATTGCAAATGGTGTATCAATGCTTAGAAACAAGGCCTAGGGATCATACTTTCGCTAGTGAACACTCTCATATAAATATCTTCTCTTTATGATACTACTCTTAAGTACTCTCCGATTGAACACTGTAATCGATGGTAGGGCTATAACAGCACACCTCAAAGTTCATCTTTCCCATCTAGAAAACCCCACACTGTCACCTTGAGTACTAGATGAGTCCAACAAACACCACAATTTCACAAAGACACTCAACTCCAAATATAACTCATAACAAGTATTTGTAATCTCTAGCCTAAGTGCCACCATGGTGTGCACGCTGTCACTTTCACACACATGGGGAGAGCAGAGATCTATTAAAGCACTTGAGTAGCCAGGTAGATCTATAAATTACAAGCTCATGATCTCAATAAGATCATGCATAGAGAGAGAGATGAAAACATAGCTACTGGTAGAGCCCTTAGCCTCGAGAGAGAACCACTTCCTCCTCCTCATGGGAATCAGCAATGGTGATGGAGATGGCGGTGGAGATCGATGGAGATGGCTCCGGGGGCACTTCCCCATCCCGGCAGGTGCTTAGGAGCAGACTTTCGTCCCAATCTCCCTTGATGGCGGCGCTGTGGAACTTTTCGTGGATTTATGATTGATCATTTAGGGTTTCTGCCTCGGGAGGAATATATAGGCGAATGAGGCAAGGTCGGTCGCCGGCCAGGGGGCCCACACCATGCCCTGGCGTGGCCTAGGGTTGCCTACGCCAAGGGGGGGTGTGGCCACCCTGTGGCCCCTCTCCGACTCTCCTTCTGGCTCCGTGAGTCTGCCAGGAAAATAGTAACTTTGGCTTTTGTTCCGTGGCATCTTGTTAATAGGTACTCCAAAGTTGGAACAAAACACAAGAAAGTAGATAAAACCAAGCATAGAACATCAAAAATTATAAATACATTTGCAATGTATCAATATCCCCAAGCTTAACTTCGGCTCGTCCTCGAGTAGGTAAGTGGTAAAAAGAAAGAATAATTTTTGAGGTGGCATGCACCATCATAAACTTGATCAAAGTATTTGTAAAACATTCAAAGCTGGGATCATAGTACTTCAATCATAACATGGAAGACAAAGTTCTAGCAATAAGACAAAGAAACTATGATGCAACATGAAAAAGCACAAACAAAAGATTCATGAATAACAATCCTTTGCAAGACGTTTGTTTGTTTCACATAAATAAAACATAGCATAATAGTATTCAGCTTGTCCCTCATAGAGTAGCAAACATAAATGCATATGACACCTTCAAAGTTCATAAGAGTGACTAGATACAAATAGTTTAAAACAAGCAATATCAAAGCTATGCATCAATCAACTAGTCTTGGGACAATGCACATAGAACTAAGAATGGCCACTATGCTCTCAAAGTAGGTGCATAAAGATAGAAGGTGGAGACTCAATATAATGGTGGAAGAAAGGCCTTCATAGAAGGAAGCAGGGATTCAAGTTTCATAAAGAGCTTCCAAAAATTATGATACTTAATATCTTTTAGCTCTCATTGCCCCTATCATAAGCATCTTGAAGTGATTAAGGTTAAAGTGAACAAACTATGGTGTACATGCTTGACGAAGTATAAGTTAGGAATCTCATGTCCCTTGAATACGAGGGCCGCTCCTCATGCTACTCAAGTTTAGTCACCGGTAAGTTCTTGTCATCGTAAGTACATGTGTATCATAGAGAACCGCCAATGGGGTACCCCTTGCCCGATGATACAGAAGAATCCCCATATCAAAATGACAAGGCAAGCAGACAACAAGCATCTCAGCAATCTTCTTATTTACCATGGGAATATGGTGCTTTTTTCTCTCTTTCCTCTTTTCATAATCTTTTTTTCTTTTTCTCTTTTTTTCTCAATATCTGACTCTTTATTTATTAGAAGAATGCTTCATAGACAGCTCATTATGGTTACGCTGCAGGTTTCCACCATGTCAGCATGGATTAGACCAGCGGCCTAGGCATTTCTCTAACACATATACATAACTACATGGACTTACAAGCTCCCCTTTCATTTCAGACCGACGACATCCATATACAAAAGAGCATGATATCAACTAGGTACAAGTACCAAGTGCAATGTTGAAAGCGTTCCCCATGAAAGCATGGTTCTGCTAATTCCCAACAAATAAGTGCAAGCATATACAACATAGACGACACAATGGTTCAAGTTTATTAAGGGCAAGAAAATTAAATTGTGCCATCCAGTTCGTGAGAGATTTAATCACTAGTTTTCTCATAACAAATTTAATTTGGAAGGTAAACAAAAAGCATGAATATACTTGGAATAGCATAAGCTAGTAGGTAGGTATGGTGGACTCTTTGGAATAACTTGGTTTAGGGAGTTGGATGCATGAGTGGAACTCATACTTGGTTGTGGAGGCTAGCAAAAGACTGGGAGCGACAAACTAAGAGAGCAATAATGGCCATAATCATGCAGAGCGACAAAACATCATTGGTCAAAGCATAAAGTGATACTACAAGTTGAAAACTAAAGGATCATCAAGGCTATGGTGACTTTGGATAGTCATAACATGGTGTGAGCATGCGCCAAGTCAACCCAAATAAAGCATCAAAGGAGAATACCACTATACTATGCTTTAATATGCTAAAACAACGCATGTTTTCATCCAAGGCACATTAAGAAATCTCAATTGTTTATAACAAGTCATGCTACAACAAAGAATACTAAGCATAAAGCCAAAACAATATCAAGCATGGCATGACAAAGCATAAGCCACAGTCAAAAACAATCTCGCTTTAGCACTTAAGTAAGAACTTTCCTACTCTTTTCCAAACCAAACCAAACTATTTGCAAACCAATGTATGAAAGAGGGGGTCCAACCAATTTATTGAGAAAACTAAGAAAACCAAGCAAACGAAAAACTAAAACGAAAACGAAAAAGAAGACGCTCCAAGAACAACGCAATTGTGCATGAAACAATAGAAATGAAGCGTTTGGAAGGAACCTAGGATTTTTATTGATGAAGAAGGGGATGCCTTGGGCATCCCCAAGATTTGACACTTGTACTTATTGGATATTTATTGGGGTGACACACGTGGCATCCCCAAGATTGAGCTGTAGTCCATCCTTCATCTCATTACTCATTCCTTCCATACACCTGAAATTTTTCCTTCACACAAAACTTCACACAATCTTTATTAGCAACATTAGTGTACTCAAGATAATAGGTCTTAAGGTTCAGTTCTAACAACAAATAAACTTCCATTAGAACACTAGCTACTGTAGAACTTCCCTCAAAAAGCTCAATTTCCCAAAAGAACTCAAGAAGGAACCAACAAGAAGCAAATGCAAATAATGGCAAAAATCTGTCAAAATAGACCAGCAGGTAAAGACTACTTTTTTCAAAGACCTTCTGTTGCTCAAATCAAAAAGTGTTGAACTAAAGAAAGTTATATAACAACCTTGGGCAGAAGTACAAAAATTCACGCCTCAAAAGGACGTACAGAGATTTTACACGAATTTTTACGGTGAAGCGCAGAAATCTGTTTCGGGACAGCAACTTTCCCAATCATTACTTCTCTCTCATTAGAGGTTACTCTTGGCACAAAAAGCAAATAAAAAGGATAAAGAGCGGTTATTACAGAAGTAATAACTTCCAAGACTCATTTAAAACTTTTGGTTATCTCCCAATAAGTACTTTTCTTTAACGCCTTTAAGTTAGGCATCATAGTTTGAGAAGATGTTCACATAAGAGATATGAATTGAAGTAAAAGAGAGCATAAAGAAGCAAACACAAAGCACATTTAAGTCTAACCCACTTCCTATGCATAGGAATCTTGTAAAGAAACAAGTCATGAAAGCACAAAGCAACAAGCATAGGAAAGCAAAACAAGTGCAACTTCAAGACTTTTAACATAAAGAGGGGAAACTTGATATTGTTGTGATGCATAAAACCATGTTTCCCTCTCTCATAATAACTTTCAGTAGCATCATGACTAAAATTAACAATATAACTATCACAAGAAATATTCTTATCATGAGCCACATACATAAAACAATTATTACTCTCCCTATAATAATAGTCATTCTTATTAATCATAGTGGGAGCAAATTCAACAAAATAGCTATCATTATTATTCTCATCACCATAATCATCAAATATAGGAGGCATATAATAGTCATAATTAATTTTCTCCTCAATAGTAGGTGGACTAAGAATATCATATTCATCATTGTAATCATCATATATTGGAGGTTTGGTATCATCATAAGCAATAGAATAGCTATCTTCCAAAGCTGGGGAACTAAAAAGATCATTTTCATAAAAACTAGCTTCCCCAAGCTTAGACTTTTCCATAGCATTAGCAATAATGGTGTCCAAAGAATTCATACTAACAACATTGCTATTAACATGCATATAAAGTTCCATAGGTTTTTTAATTTTCTCTTCAAACACTTCATGTCCTAACTCAAGATAAATACTATAAAGCTCTCTAATTTTTTTGTTGTTTTCCATTAAGCCTAACTAGTGTAAACAAGAAAAAAAGACAAAATGCAGAATCTAAAGGAAATAACCCGAGCACTCAGGAGGATGTGAGTACCTTCCTGCGAGAAAATAGGCGTTTGGCGTGGGAGTTCTTCTTCTTAATCCTCCGAATGTGAATACCTTTTACCTTCCCTCCACGCGCCAAAAATAGCTTGATGTCTCACTTCTATTCTTGTACCACAGTTGTTGGGCTTCCAAGGTCAGAGGTTTATAAACAGCAACAAGTTTTCCCTTAAGTGGATCACCCAAGGTTTATCGAACTCGGGGAGGAAGTGGTCAAGGTACCAATCAAGATACAAGAAGTCTCTTGTGTCCCCAACACACCCAATACACTTGTCAGGTGTATAGTGCACTAGTTCGGCGAAGAGATAGTGAAATACAAGTGGTATAGATAATTATAAGTGGTAACGGTGTTAGAAGATAACTTGATGGCGTGGAAGAGCTAAAAGCAAACGGAAATAAAGAAGGAAGCAAGCAAACATGTAACAGATCTAATTGCAAACGGTGTATCAATGCTTAGAAACAAGTCCTAGGGATCATACTTTCGCTAGTGAACACTCTCATATAAATATCTTCTCTTTATGATATTACTCTTAACTACTTTCCGGTTGAACACTCTAATCGATGGTAGGGCTATAACAGCACACCTCAAAGTTCATCTTTCCCATCTAGAAAACCCCACACTGTCACCTTGAGTACTAGATGAGTCCAACAAACACCACAATTTCATAAAGACATTCAACTCCAAATATAACTCATAACAAGTATTTGTAATCTCTAGCCTAAGTGCCACCATGGTGTGCACGATGTCACTTTCACACACATGGGTAGAGCAGAGATCTATTAAAGCACTTGAGTAGCAAGGTAGATCTATAGATTACTCTCATGATCTCATAAGATCATGCATAGAGAGAGAGATGAACACATAGCTACCGCTAGAGCCCTTAGCCTCGACAGAGAACTACTCCCTCCTCATCATGGGAATTAGCAATGGTGATGGAGATGGTGGTGGAGATCGATGGAGATGGCTCCGGGGGCACTTCCCCGTCCCGGCAGGGTGCCGGAACAGAGACTTCCTGTCCCCCCAAATCTCCCCTACGGTGGCGGTTGTGCTGCAGAACTTTTCGTGAATTTCTGATTGATCATTTAGGGTTTCTGCCTCGGGAGGAATATATAGGCGAAGGAGGCAAGGTCGGTGGCCGGCCGCCCACCATGCCACCGCGACTGGCGACTAGGGTTGCTCGCGCCAAGGGGTGTGGCCACGTGGCCTACTCCTTACAGCTCCTTCTCAAAAAAGTCTTAGGAAAATAGTAACTTTTTTGTCCCATCCAATTCGAGAATACTCATTTTTCGACTCGAACCAAAACAGCGAAAACAGAAAAGCAACTGTGGCATCTTGTTAATAGGTTAGTCCAAAAATCATATGAAAAGTACTCCAAAGTTGGAACAAAACACAAGAAAGTAGATAAAACCAAGCATGAAACATCAAAAATTATAAATACATTTGCAATGTATCAACCTTCTAGCTCGAGTTGCCTGGAAGGAGGTCGACAATGCGGGTGTGCATGGAGGCCTCGAAAGTTTCTTTTGCGGCACTGGCCAAGGTGGGCTTCTTCAGGATTGTCGGGTCATCCTTGTCGATGCCACTCTCATATTTTGCGAGTTTGTTCGCGTGGTTTGTTTCCTCAGCGATGAAAGCATCGGCGATCTTGGTGCCGTTGTCCTTGATACATTGCAAATGTATCTATAATTTTTGATGTTCCATGCTTGGTTTTATCTACTTTCTTATGTTTTGTCCACACTTTGGAGTACTTTTCATATGATTTCTTGGACTAACCTATTAACAAGAGCCATGTTGGGTTGCCTATTTTACTGAATTTTGGGGAAAAGTCAAAAATGAATATTCTCGAATTGGATGGGACAAAAGCCAAAGTTACTATTTTACTCGGAGACTCAGGGAGGTGGGAGAGGGCCATAGGGCCATGGTGGCCACCCCTTAAGCATGGTGTGGGCCCCGAGCCACGCCCCCTGGGGCCTACCGACCGACCTTGCCTCCTTAAGCCTACCAAAACCCTAGATAATCAATCAGAAATCACGAAAAGTTCTGCACCACAATACAAAGGTGAGGGAGACGGAAAGGCACCGCCGAGGCGGAAGAAAGTGCCCCCATCCATCTCATCTCCACCATCTCCATCACCATTGCTGATTCCCATGATGAGGAGGGAGTAGTTCTCTCTCGAGGCTAAGGGTTCTACCGGTAGCTATGTGTTCATCTCTCTCTCTATGCATGACCTTATTGAGATCATGAGCTTGTAATCTATAGATCTACCTTGCTACTCAAGTGCTTTAATAGATCTCTGCTCTCCCCATGTGTGTGAAAGTGATAGCGTGCACACCATGGTGGCACTTAGGCTAGAGATTACAAATACTTGTTATGAGTTATATTTGGAGTTGGATGTCTTTATGAAATTGTGGTGTTTGTTGGACTCATCTAGTACTCAAGGTGACAATGTGGGGTTATCTAGATGGGAAAGGCTTACTTTGAGGTGTGTTGTTATAGCCCTACCATGGATTAGAGTGTCCAACCGGAGAGTAGTTCAGCGTAGTATCATAAAGAAGAATATATTTATATGAGAGTGTTCACTAGTGAAAGTACGATCCCTAGGTCTTGTTTCTTAGCACTGAAACACCGTTTGCTATTAGATCTGTTACATGTTTGCTTGCTTCCATCTTTATTTCAGTTTTACTTTAGTCTTTTCCACGCCATCAAGCTATTTTCTATCACCGTTACCACTTATAATTATCCATACCACTTGTATTTCACTATCTCTTCGCGGAACTAGTGCACCTATACACCTGACAAGTGTATTGGGTGTGTTGGGGAGACAAGAGACTTCTTGTATCTTGATTGCAGGGTTGCTTGAGAGGGGATACCTTTGACCACTTCCTCCCTGAGTTCGATAAACCTTGGGTGATCCACTTAAGGGAAAACTTGCTGCTGTTCTACAAACCTCTGCACTTGGAGGCCCAACAACTGTCTACAAGAATAGAAGTGCGTAGACATCAAGCTATTTTCTGGCGCCGTTGCCGGGGAGGTAAGGTAAAAGGTATTCACACCGGAGGATTAAAGAAGAAGAACCTCCCACGGCAAACGCCTATTTTCTGGCGCCGTTGTCGGGAGGTATAAAGGTACTCACATCCTCCGGTGTGAGTGCTTGAAGTTATTTCCTTTAGATTCTGCAATTTTTTCTTTTTGTTTCTTGTTTTTATTTTCACTAGTTAGGCTTAATGGAAAACAAAAAAAATTAGAGAGCTTTATAATATTTATCTTGAGTTAGGACATGAAGTGTTTGAAGAGAAAATTAAAAAACCTATGGAACTTTATTTGCATGCTAATAGCAATGTTGTTAGTATGAATTCTTTGGACACCATTATTGCTAATGCTATGGAAAAGTCTAAGCTTGGGGAAGCTAGTTTTTAGGAAAATGATCTTTTTAGTTCCCCAGCTTTGGAAGATAGCTATTCTATTGCTTATGATGATACCAAACCTCCAATATATGATGATTACAATGTTGAATATGATATTTTCAGTCCACCTACTATTGGGGAGGAAATTAATTATGATTACAATATGCCTCCTATATTTGATGATTATGGTGATGAGAATAATAATAATAGCTATTTTGTTGAATTTGCTCCCACTATGATTAATAAGAATGACTATTCTTATAGGGAGAATATTAATTCTTTTATGCATGTGGCTCATGATAAGAATGTTTTATGTGATAGTTATATTGTTAATTTTATTCATGATGCTACTGAAAGTTATTATGAGAGAGGGAAACATGGTTTTATGTATCTCAATAATATTAAATATCCCCTCTTTATGTTGAAAGTCTTGAAGTTGCACTTGTTTTGCTTTACTATGCTTGTTGCTTTGTGCTTTCATGACTTGTTTATTTACAAGATTCCTATGCATAGGAAGTGGGTTAGACTTAAATGTGCTTTGAATTTGCTTCTTGATGCTCTCTTTTACTTCAATTCATATTTCTTATGTGAGCATCTTCTCAAACTATCATGCCTAACTTAAAGGCGTTAAAGAAAATTACTTATTGGGAGATAACCCAAAAGTTTTAGATGAGTCTTGGAAGTTATTACCTCAGTAATAACCACTCCTTATCCTTTTTATTTGCTTTTTGTGCCAAGAGTAACCTCTAATGAGAGCGAAGTAATGCTTGGGAAAGTTGCTGTCCCGAAACAGATTTCTGTGCTTCACCGTAAAAATTCGTGTAAAATCTCTATTGGTCCTTTTGAGGCGTGAATTTTTGTGCTTCTGCCCCAGGTTGTTGTCTAACTTTCGTTAGTTCAACATGATTTGATTTGAGCAACAGAAGGTCTTCGAAAAAATTCTTCTTTACCTTCTAGTCTGTTTTGACAGATTTCTGCCATTTTCCGCATTTGCTTCTTGTTGGTTCCTTTTTGAGTTCTTTTGGGGAATTGAGCTTCTTGAGGGAAGTTCTACAGTAGCCAGTGTTTTAATGGAAGTTTTATTGGTGTTATAACTGAACCTTAAAGATTTATTATCTTGAGTGCACTAATGTTGCTAATAAAGATTGTGTGAAGTTTTGTATGAAGGAAAAATTTCAGGTGTATGGAAGGAATGAGTAATGAGATGAAGGATGGACTAAAGCTCAAGCTTGGGGATGCCACGCGTGTCACCCCAAGAAATATGCAAGAAGTACAAGCGTCAAAGCTTGGGGATGCCCAAGGCATCCCCCTCATCATCAATAAATATCCTAGGTTTCTTCCAAACACTTCATTTTTATTGTTTCATGCACAAGTTGTGTTGTTCTTGGAGCGTCTTCTTTTTCGTTTTCATTTTGGTTTTTCGTTTTCTTGGCTTTCTTAGTTTGCTGAATAATTGGTTGGAACCCCTCTTTCATACATTGGTTTTCAAATAGTTTGGTTTGGATTGGAAAAGAGTAGGAAATTTCATGCTTAAGTGGTAAAGAGAGCTTGTTTTTGACTGTGGCCTATGCTTTGTCATGCCATGCTTGATATTGTTTTGGATTTATGCTTAGTATTCTTTGTTGTAGCATGAATTGTTATAAACAATTGATATTGCTTAATGTGCCTTGGATGAATCATGCGTTGTTTTAGCATATTAAAGCATAGTATAGTGGTATTCTCCTTTGATGCTTTATTTGGGTTGACTTGGCGCATGCTCACACCATGTTATGACTATCCAAAGTCACCATATCCTTGATGATCCTTTAGTTTTCAACTTGTAGTATCCCTTTATGCTTTGATCAATGATGTTTTGTCGCTCTGCATGATTATGGCCATTATTGCTCTCTTAGTTTGTCGCTCCCAGTCTTTTGCTAGCCTCCGCAACCAAGTATGAGTTCCACTCATGCATCCAACTCCCGAAACGAAGTTATTCCAAAGAGTCCACCATACCTACCTACTAGCTTATGCAATTCCAAGTATATTCATGTTTTTGTTTACCTTCTGAATTAAACTTGTTATGAGAAAACTAGTGATTAAAGCTCTCACGAACTTGATGGCACACTTTACTTTTCTTGCCCTTAATAAACTTGGACCATTGTGTCGTCTATGTTGTATATGCTTGCACTTATTTGTTGGGAATTAGCAGAACCATGCTTTCATGGGGAACGTTTTCAACATTGCACTTGGTACTTGTACCTAGTTGATATCATGCTCTTTTGTATATGGATGTCGTCGGTGTGAAATGAAAGGGGAGCTTGTAAGTCCATGGAGTTATGTATATGTGTTAGAGAAACGCCTGGGCCGCTGGTCTAATCCATGCTGACATGGTGGAAACCTGCAGCGTAACCATAATGAGCTGTCTATGAAGCATTCTTCTTATAAAAAAAGAGTCCTATATTGAGAAAAAAAAGATATTATGGAAAGAGGAAAGAGAGAAAAAGCACCATATTCCCATGGTAAATAAGAAGAATGCTGAGATACTCGTTGTCTGCTTACCTTGTCATTTTGATATGGGGATTATTCTGTATCATCGGGCAAGGGGTACCCCGTTGGCGGTTCTCTATGATACACATGTACTTACGATGACAAGAACTTACCGGTGACTAAACTTGAGTAGCATGAGGAGCGGCCCTCGTATACAAGGGACATGAGATTCCTAACTTATACTTCGTCAAGCATGTACACCATAGTTTTTTCACTTTAACCTTAATCACTTCAAGATGCTTATAATAGGGGCAATGAGAGCTGAAAGCTATTAAGTACCATAATTTTTGGAAGCTCTTTATGAAACTTGAATCCCTGCTTCCTTCTATGAAGGCCTTTCTTGTTTGAGTAAGACGTAGTTTTTCTGAGATCTCTTGTTTGAGTCGTAGGAAAACCGTACTATTAAGACGGGTTCCGTGTTGGAAAGTTTCGTTGGAATCAACTCTCCTTATGTTTCCCGTGAAGGCTTTCCTCAATGGTTGAGAACTTGGAGAATTCTGCCCTTATCGCTATGGCCTGTTCTCTCTGTGTCCTTCGGTAGTACCAAAACTTTTTTCGGTACTACCGATCGACACCGGTGGTACCACCTGGCGGTACCGGTTGAGTGTGAGAGCTTCGGCGAGCCTCATTGCCTCTTTAGACTCGCCCGGTACCTCTGGACCGGTACTAGCGCCCCATCCGGTAGTACCACTGAGGCTTCTGGTACTATCGCTCCACGGTAGCACCACTTGTTTCAGCTGGTTATACCAGGGGAGTCTGAGAGCATGTCTTTGCCAATATGCCGCATCCGGTACCTCGCCCGGTACCAGTCTGTAGTACCAATTGTTTTCGGTACTACCGCTTCTGGTATCAATAGTACCGCTCGGGACAAACAACAACGGGCAGATTCCCTCCTCTGGGTATAAAATGGCCTTTCTTCTCCAACGAGAAGCTTGTCTCTTCTATCTCCCTCCTACATTGTTGTTGATCTATAATTTCCCTAGATCTCCTCCCCTAGTGCTCCAATCTACTTGATTCTTTGGGATTGGGTGGAGGAGGTCTAGATCTAGGGTTACACCAAAGCAAAGTTGATTCCCCCTTGTTTTCCTTTGTGCATCTTGTTACTCTTGGGTTCTTTGAACCCTAGACGGAAGAGGTCGGTCTTGGAGCTCGGGTATTGGTTGTAAAGATTAGGTATCGTGTTGGGAGACTCCAAGTGTGCTATAGGTCTACTAAACAAGTTTCTAAAGGTTTTGGTTGCCACCTTCAAGGTCACCGCATAGTGGAATAGGTGCTTGCCATGAGGCAGGTGCTTGGGAGAATAGGGTGAGGCCTTCTGTGGCGCTGGTGGTCTTAGTACCACCAACCCCTCCAATGGAGACGTACTTCCCCTCAAAAGGAAGGAACTTCAGGAAAACATCTCCGTGTCTACTCTCGGTTATTTCTATCCTTTACTCTTTACTTGTTATTTCTTGCTTGCTTGTCATATAGGTTCTCTCACCTAGTTGCACATCGAGAGAACTTACTTTGTGTTAAGCCTTAATTTGAAAAGAAGTTAAAAATTGAGTAGCGCATATTCACCCCCTCTAGTTGCTTATACTGATCTTTCAATTAGTATCAGAGCAAGGTGCTCTTCCTTGGATTAACCACCTAAGAGAAGTATGACCGACTTGAAGGGGAGTGAAACCACTCCCGTAGTAACACCCATCACTAAGAGAGAGCTTGATAAATCGATAGATTCGGTCCGTCAAGAGATGAGAGCCATGTTTGAGATATATCTTGGTAAGAAGGAAATTGTTGTTGCCTATGCCATTGATAATTAATCAAGTGGTCCCAAACCGATGGAAGATCCTCTTAAGGATCCCTCCACCGGTGAAGGTAGCAACAACGATAATGCTAAGCCTATGGGAAACGTTCCACCACCTCCTAGCTACAATGCCGCTCCTATCCCCACACCTCATATAAACCATCGTGGTCCACCACCTAAGCTTGATGAATCTAATTTCGCCAATTGACAATATCTAATGCGCTCTCACTTTAAAAGTTCTAGTGTCCATCTTTGGAAGGTTGTGGAGTTTTGATTCTATTCGCGCAATACCTACAACATGACCCCCACTGAGGAAATCAACAATCAACTCAATGCCACCACCATGGCCATTCTCCAAGATGCATTGACTCATGAGAAAATGACTCACATTCGCTCTTATGACACCGCCAAGGAAGCTTGTAATGCTCTTCAAATAGTCTATCTTGGCAATGAAAGCATTCAAAACTCCAAGTTTGAAGAAATGCATTATGAAGCCGATGCCTTCATTGGAAAGGAAGACGAGACTCATCAAGCCCACACCAAACAAGAACTTCATCAAGAAAGTCCAAAACAAGAATTTCGGAAACAAGGAGCCACAAAAATATGTGTTGGTGGCCCATGAAGAATACGAAGAGAAGAATGAGAATGATAGTGATGATGAAGATGATGGAGATATTGTGGGTGTGGCCGCCATTGCCAAAATTGCCACCATGTCCGCTACTACTACCACAACCTCTTCACCAACATCCCTCTTCGACTCCCCCAATGATAACAAGCGCATCACCAAGTCTACATGTCTAATGGCTATTACTACCTCAACCTCCTCACCGACATCCCTGTTTGACTCTCCCAATGAGGACAAGGTCATCACTAACCCCACTTGTCTCATGGCTAAAGCCTCCATGGTAACTCCTTCACCCACTATTCCTCCTCCTATGGATGCATCTTCATATGATGGTAAAATGAGTCTCAAGATTAAGAATGAGATAGTGGAATACACTAGTTGCTTGAATAACCTAGAAGGTGGATCCAAGATGTGTGTTGAGGCTCTCATGAGTTAACTAGGTGAAGCTCGCTATATCATTGACGAGAGGGATGATTCCATCTTGGAGATGTTTGGTCATGCTCGGGAGGCCGCCATGGAGATTGCCACCTTAACCAATGCTCTTGAGGAAGAGAAAAGTAAAAGAGTTACTCTTGAAGAGGCCTATATTTCTCATGAAGAATATTTTAACTTGAATATCTCTAAACTTGTTAAAGAATGTGACCATGCTCTTGTATTAACAAATGTGCTTAAAAAGGAAAAGCTCGAGTTTGGGGTTGGTCATGATAGACTAAATGAAGGATTTTAGAAACTCAAGAAGGAACATGAGGCCTCATTGAGAAAATTCTCTACTCTTTCAAAGTCACATGAACAACTTCAAACTCAAGTAACAAAGATGTTTCAACCTTGTCAACTACTTTTGCTTCATGTTCTACTGACGAGGGTTAAACTCATTGTAACTACCTCGGTGAATTACGCTCCTAGTTACAAGCCTGGATGAACGGAAATGGTTGAAATAGTACGGTGGGGCCCAAATGCCACTCACAGGTAGACCTTTCGGCCGTCCCAACCATTTCCAAACATCGGGACAAGAACAGTAGCGAATCGGCAAAGACGAAGGATCAACTACATACACAAATGAGTATGTATGCAAGCCACCATACAACAAAGACATGAGCCATTCCATCTAAAAAGAAAGGAAATATAGCAACGCCATACGGCAAGATCCAAATATCCTAGATAGATATAATAGCTTAGGATATCTCCTCATACATCAAACATCAGAGTATCAAGCGGAAGCGGAAGACAAAATCCGAGTACGGATAAGAAGCAAATCGGCATAAGATGCCCCATAAATAAGCACATCCCGCCCACAGATCTCACGGATCCCAGTTCCCGGAATCTCTACACCGAATGATTGTTGCCCACATCGTCCGTCTCTTCCACCCAGTATCCATCTTGCGAGTGTACCTGTTCATCTGAACCAATAATTTATCGTGTGAGACCCTAGGGGTACTCAGCAAGTCTTAATGCCTCTAAAGGGGATACAACCTGGGGTGACGCAATTGCAGCAAAAGATAAACCCTAGCAATTCTATAGATACTCGCTAACCATCCGCCTAACCATAGTTAGACGGATGTCCGTGGATTAATAACAACAGTTATAATGGTAATCTTAACAGATCCATCCTCCTCCTCGCTTATCGACGAGGAAGCGGACGAACAACCCCCCACCCGTTGGCAGTTTTTATTATCCATTCCGTGAGTATTGCACTATTTACTAGTCAGGTACCTAGTCTAGTCAAATTAAAAGCGGTACTTTAGTTATTCTTGTCTATGATCGAGAAACTGTGCTCCAAGTCGTCCATAACCGCAGACACGGCTTTCAGAAAGTTTTACCCTACAGGGGTGCACAAATAGCAACACACACTCGATATGCCTCGGAAAAACCAAATCAAAACCCAACAAGGCAGTCACGACAAAGCAATTACAGGATTCAGAAATATTTCAGGGGGCCACCCCATTAAGCTACCCGCAACGAAGCTGGCCGGCTCCGAGATGGACTCAAGGTTTGCGTCAATGGTTGTGAACGACTGGGAACCCGAAAATGTGACTGGGCTTGTCGACACCGCGAAAACACTCCGCTTTCCTAAATAAGATACAAAGGTACCTCGCACAATTTAAATAAAGCAGTAAAGCATGGCATAAGTACAGGATAGTAGATAAAACCTCAAACTAGTTTGTGGCCCCAAGAAATAAGAATGAATCAAGCTCTGGCTCAGGGGGGTCCATAAGGCCTCCCGGATGTGGATAGCGCGAATAATCAAGGAACAGGAATCAAGTACTCGGGGTCCTACGGGACACAAGTGAGCCTGAAAAACCAAATAGCGAATATGGCTCACCGATGCCACTTTCATTAGTTATCCCATTACTACTCAGGTTAAGTTGTTTAAGTACCTCATTATCCATCAGACACTCACATACCCTATACATGCTGTTCTACGACTCGCATGGCTCAAACAACTCCTGTAGTAATGGCTCATGGGATGGAGGAACAAGCTTCGGTGGGGTTTAAAAGTAAAGGCTATGCAATACTTGGGATTCAATTTAATGTAATCGCGACTCAATGATGCAAGAATAAGATAGAGGCAATAGGTACTATATGTATGCAAGCATGTGGTAGTGCTTGCCTGGCAGCTCAGTTGAAGCGAGAGAAGGATCTGGGTAGTGCTCCTGGTTCTCTTGGTATATCCCCTGCTCAGCGTCTATTCGAGAAGAACCAAACAAACAAGGGCCAACATCAATAAAGTGCGCAAGCATATGAATAAAATGCGACAAGCAAACAATCATGCCATGATGAATGATGCACAATTTGCATGGCAATAAGGTAGCATGGCATGGGTGAGGTGTGGAATACAAGAATAAACATTTTTATTGGGTTTTAACCACATTTTATCCTCATATTAGTTGCTGTACACATTATATTTATATTATGCATGCTTCAAATCAAACCATGGAATGCATAAACAGAAAGGTCTCGTCGAGCTAATCATTTTAGACATATCATTTGTTAAATTTGGAGTTATAAAACAAAAGATATTAATTAATTAAGGAAAAAGGGCATTTATTTGTAATTTTAGTTAACTTGGAAAATAAAGTGTCCAAAATATATTTTGAAGGCTATATTTGGGTTCCTCACATTTTTCTGATCTCAAAACATATATTATTTATTTAAATTGGGTTTATATTTTAAAAGATATTTAAAAACAGAATTAAATTTGAATTAGAATTAATTTGAAAAAGATTTGAATTAAAACAGATTACAGAAAGTCTTTTTGTACTCAGGATCAGCTAACCCCAGCCATCGACGGTGGGGACCAGTGACCACAGCCCACGTGCGTGCCAAGCCTTGAGGATCGACAGGTGGGGCTTCAGAGCGCTTGAGTTGAGGTTGGAAAAGGCTAGGGGGTGCTATGCAAAATGTGCAGAGAGGCTGACGGATGGGACCAGGCTGGACCGCGGGTTACGCACGCAAAACAGCAGGGGGTTATCAGCAAAATATGCAGCCGTACTGTGGATCTTCTCCGCGTCATGGCAGATCGGCGGCGTCCGACGCAGCGGGCGAGAATCGATCCTCGGACCTGGCGTGCGCGCGCGGAGGCGGCAGCCACTGGGCTAGGTGGGGGTTGATGTCTGGGAGGTGGGCGAGGACTAGATGAGGTGCTACGCGGAGCGCGAGCGTGCAGACGCCGGTGCACTCCGACGCGCGGAGGCCGTTCGACGCAACGTCCGGCGATGCTAGGGTGGTACAGGGAGGCGGACCATGTCCAGGAGGGTTAGGGGCTCACCGTGAGGGCGTCGGTGGAGGTGGATCGGGTCAGCGAGCAGCAAGACGACGGTGATGCAGACGGACAGATGAACTAGGGTTTTGGCTCGGGCGTCGATGGTTCTGGCGGTCTAGGGCTCCTCCTCCTCGTTGCTGTGTACAGAGGCGACGCCGGGGATGTCCTGTTCTTCCTCGACGACCACAACACCACGCCCTCCTCCTCGTGCTGCAGGTGGACGCCAAAGCCGACGGTGGCCGGCGATGGGAGGGTGGCGGCGATGGAGAAGAGAGGGGAGCGGCAGGGCGCCTCGGCCAGATCTGGAGAGGCCAGAGGAGAGCCGTGTGGGGGTGGGAAAAGCAGAGAGGGAGAGGGGTGCCGTGGGGAGTGGGGTAGATGGAAAAAGGTGGCTCGGCCACCTTTCCTCCTTCCTCCTCACGTGCTCGGTCTGGGCAGGCAGGGCAGGTAGGGGACGTCCAGGTAGGGTAGGGTGAGGCCAAGGGGGTGGCTCGGTGTGGGGCACACTAGGCAGAGAGAGAGAGAGGGGGGTAGGCTCGGTTGGAGCTAGGGTTGGGAGCTAGAGGGGGGTATGGCTCGGGTAGGGTTTGGGGGAGCCTCGGTTTAGGGCTGGTACTAGGGTTGGGGGAGGGTAGCTAGGTGGCCATCTAGGGTTTGGTGAGAGGGTGGCCAAGTGGGGCCAATCTAGGTTAGAGAGAGGGGGAGGCCGAGAGAGAGAGAGGTGGTGGACTTAGGGTTTAGGTGAGAGGGGGGGTGTGGTTTAGATTAGATGGAAGAGGGGGTAGGTTAGATGGGGGTAGCTTAGGGTTTAGAGAGAGATGGAGTGGTGAACTTTTGGGCAAGATCAAGCATGACATGCCAAGCTCCCACAAGATCTTGACAAGGAAAAGGGAAGGAGAGAAAAGGTGGTGAGGATTAAGCAAGATCACACTAGATCAAACCAAGAGAAGGGGGAGATAGAGATGCTCCACTCAAAAACAAATAAATTCCAAATGACAAGCAAAAGATGGTACTTGCATGGCCCATGCAAAATATTGATTGCCATGTGGGTTCTTGTGAAAACAATATTAATACATGGCATTAATATTATGCATTCCCAAAATTGGAATAAAAGCCAAGCAAAAAGAATTAAAAGGATGCCCCATGTGGAGTAGATGGAGATGACCATTTTTGAAATACAATGGGACTTGCTAGTGTGTATATGCCACTAGGTAGTTAATAAGCCCACAAAATATCCCAACATGATGATAACCCCAAAACAACACATATGGTAGCTAGAAATAGGGTTCCACCCACAAGGCATGCAAAGGTGGCCATGTGGCTCTCATATATCAATAATGTGAAAACAAAATGATGCCAAGATGAGAGCATGTGGAAAAGAATTGGATCTATCCCAACCCACATGAGCTAGAGGTAAAACCAATAAGTGCCAAGCTCATATTTAGTTGGATGGTGGAATTATAAGGTGGTGAAAGAAAAAGGTGGTGGAGTTAATAAGAGATATGCCCCCAACTCAACTTGGGCATTGAAACAATATATCAAGAACCAAATACAATATCAAGAGGCAAATACAATTAATAATGCATATGAGATAAGAACCAAATGGAAAGGGTTTTATATGATGCTCAAATGCAAGGTGGCATGATGACATGAGCATGATATAATGATGATGCAACAATTATATATAGGAAGTAGCATCTATATAGACTAGGCTAGTAGCATTGCAATTGTTAGACAATTGGGATGCTACAACTCTCCCCCACTAAACAAGAATCTCGCCCCGAGATTCCTAGGAAAAGAAAACAACACAAGGAGAGACGGGTGTTCGAACGAAGGTGACCCTTACGTTCCCAAGTTGATGAACGACGGAATGGTGCGACCACTACACCTTGCAAAACTTGCTAGACTTGTTGCGAGTCTTGCGTTATGCTTGAGACACAAAGGGTTAGAAGAATTGAAGGATTTCCGTGAGACAAGAAGGATAGGATGGACATAGCTCCGGTTTTCTCAAGAAACATGATACAAGAATAGAACCACTTGTGAAAGAAAGGACAAGATGATGCATCATGGATAAAGAAAACGCACCGTTAAGATTAAAGATTTACCGATACTAGAGATGATGAAATATTTGTGTCGCCGGAAGAAAAAGAGCTAGACTGGAGAGGTTTTGAACCGCTATGACAATAGCATCGTATCTTCTCTCGGATTTGAGAAAGGAAGTTCAGAAACAACATTGCCTTCAAACAATAGAGTCCCTTGATATCAGCATAAAGATTTAGTTAGACATCGTCGGATTATATTCTTCTTGCGCCGGTAAGAACCAAAGGATCACGCAATTGAGGTGCACGGATATAACTTCCAGAGACGGATGTGATGCCAGATCATGATGGAATCCCGAGAAGCAAAGAATATGTAGGATCTGGAGTTTATTGAAGAGATACTTATTGCTTTGTTTAGCCTTGAGGCTAACGCAATAGATTTGCGTCTGATGGCATCAACCATAATTGGCTTTACCACAGAAAAAGAATTGATGATACAGAGAGAGAGATAGTTTCCTTTCATCTTGTTTGGGGATGTCAAGCACCGGTAAAAAGACGAGGATAGAAAAGAGTTTGCGTTTGTTTCCACCAGATAATTGAAGATTTTGCTCCATCTAGGATAGGCAGACCACCAACAAGAGATTATAGATTACTTTCTTCGAGAGAGCACTCCGGAAAAACAAAGACGGAAGTAAAAGTATCGAGGGATAAAGGCCACTTCTAACTTCCGTGGAATGAGTGAAATCGCATTAATTCACCAATTCAATGTACAAGAGCGAATGATAAGAGTAGTGGTATGGTAGCTACTCCATCCCGCACTCAAAGCATTACTGCGCACCTGAATAAGAAAACCATGCAACCCAACTACCAAAACAGACTGAAGGTATTGACAAGAAGAGCTCATGGAACTCCGCTAGAAAACAAGGATAGATGCAAACGATTCACCGGATCCAAGATAGATAAGGGTGATTATGTTGTCGTCATGTCTGAAGTACCAAGCCACCGGAAAGATATGAAGGAAGATTACGGAGAACAACTGCAAGATTCAACAGCTACAGAAAAGATAGCACCAACTTGAACAGAAGGATTACAAAAGATCTGAAAAGTCTTCATGGCCTCCGATGGATTGAGCATAGACGATAGAGCGAGAAGGTTTCAAGAGATTACTTGACGAGACTGGGGTGAAAAGGACTCCATGTTCTTCTTGAAAAGATTGAGAGAGATTTAGCAGTTTTGAGGAAAATCTTCGGCGGAACGACGACAATAACTTGCCAACAAGGAAAACTCCGGGTTTGATTGAAGATGGAAGATGGAATTAACAATGAACTTGTTGATTCCAGAATTGAAGCGATCTATTTAGCAGAAGGACGTGGCCGAGATAGGTGACTTCAAAAAGTCAGAATTCTCACTTTGAGACTTTGCACACAGGCAGTGCTCACGAAGCTTGAGAGAAAGAGACACAGATGATCTTCCATGTTCTTCCATTGATATCGAATAGGCAAGCATATTATCAACATATACCACCACGGATTAACATGATATTCCCAGAATATCAAGTTCAAAAGGCGAGAGAAACGAACAAATGCTCGAACACTTCCTGAGCTCAACGCTCTTAGAAAGATCAATATTAAGAGCACGGGTTCATGTTGGAAAGATGCACTGGAAGAATAGATTATCTGGTCCTTCGGAAGAAAAAGAGATGTCACCTGGTTCACATTGTCGATCGGATCACCGGTTACAAAGATAAAGAGATCTTGGATGAAGAAACGATGATAGCTCATACCTCAAGCAAAGCTACCCGAGACGAAAAAGATGTGCAGATATGGGGTTGAAAAAGATGTGCAGCATGATAAACAGATGATAGACCACCGTAGTGCCTTGAGAAACTCCGGATTGTCAAAGATGCTTGAATATGCATAGATATGATCACGGTGTACTCAAAATCACAGGAGATAACCTTATCCTCCAGATGGTGACGGTTGATAGCATTTTTCCATATTCCAATCGACACTTATCATGAGTGGAATATAGCTATGCCGAGAGCCAAATTACAATCACCAGCATCGGATCGACACACGTTATGTAATTAGCCCAAGAGAATTGATGATGAAGTGAAACTCTAGGATTAAGCGCCGGTGTCAAAAGAATGGGTTAGCATAGACATGCTGATAAAAGGGAGATAGATAATGTTTCACACACGACTGAAAAGGAGTGTGGAAACACAGATGTATCAAAGAAAAATTTTCCGCATTTTTCGGCATTAAAATACCAATAGATGCGCAAAATCACTTATCAGGTAGAGATTAGCAACTGATGGTTACACAGAATGTGGAGTTGCTAGAAGGAAGGACACCCTTAAGAAGATGGCACCGGTTAACAAGGACGCCAAAGCCGACGGTGGTCGGCGATGGGAGGGTGGCGGCGATGGAGAAGAGAGGGGAGCGGCAGGGTGCCTCGGCCAGATCTGGAGAGGCCAGAGGAGAGCCGTGTGGGGGTGGGAAAAGCAGAGAGGGAGAGGGGTGCCGTGGGGAGTGGGGTAGATGGAAAAAGGTGGCTCGGCCACCTTTCCTCCTTCCTCCTCACGTGCTCGGTCTGGGCAGGCAGGGCAGGTAGGGGACGTCCAGGTAGGGTAGGGTGAGGCCAAGGGGGTGGCTCGGTGTGGGGCACACTAGGCAGAGAGCGAGCGCGGGGGGGAGGCTCGGTTGGAGCTAGGGTTGGGAGCTAGAGGGGGGTATGGCTCGGGTAGGGTTTGGGGGAGCCTCGGTTTAGGGCTGGTACTAGGGTTGGGGGAGGGTAGCTAGGTGGCCATCTAGGGTTTGGTGAGAGGGTGGCCAAGTGGGGCCAATCTAGGTTAGAGAGAGGGGGAGGCCGAGAGAGAGAGAGGTGGTGGACTTAGGGTTTAGGTGAGAGGGGGGGTGTGGTTTAGATTAGATGGCCGAGGGGGTAGGTGCGATGGGGGTAGCATAGGGGTGAGAGAGAGATGGAGGGGGGAACTTTTGGGCAAGATCAAGCATGACATGCCAAGCTCCCACAAGATCTTGACAAGGAAAAGGGAAGGAGAGAAAAGGTGGTGAGGATTAAGCAAGATCACACTAGATCAAACCAAGAGAAGGGGGAGATAGAGATGCTCCACTCAAAAACAAATAAATTCCAAATGACAAGCAAAAGATGGTACTTGCATGGCCCATGCAAAATATTGATTGCCATGTGGGTTCTTGTGAAAACAATATTAATACATGGCATTAATATTATGCATTCCCAAAATTGGAATAAAAGCCAAGCAAAAAGAATTAAAAGGATGCCCCATGTGGAGTAGATGGAGATGACCATTTTTGAAATACAATGGGACTTGCTAGTGTGTATATGCCACTAGGTAGTTAATAAGCCCACAAAATATCCCAACATGATGATAACCCCAAAACAACACATATGGTAGCTAGAAATAGGGTTCCACCCACAAGGCATGCAAAGGTGGCCATGTGGCTCTCATATATCAATAATGTGAAAACAAAATGATGCCAAGATGAGAGCATGTGGAAAAGAATTGGATCTATCCCAACCCACATGAGCTAGAGGTAAAACCAATAAGTGCCAAGCTCATATTTAGTTGGATGGTGGAATTATAAGGTGGTGAAAGAAAAAGGTGGTGGAGTTAATAAGAGATATGCCCCCAACTCAACTTGGGCATTGAAACAATATATCAAGAACCAAATACAATATCAAGAGGCAAATACAATTAATAATGCATATGAGATAAGAACCAAATGGAAAGGGTTTTATATGATGCTCAAATGCAAGGTGGCATGATGACATGAGCATGATATAATGATGATGCAACAATTATATATAGGAAGTAGCATCTATATAGACTAGGCTAGTAGCATTGCAATTGTTAGACAATTGGGATGCTACACTCATCAATGCTCATTGTTATGGACTTGGGTTTTGGAGAAGGAGGGAGCGCTGGAGGCATCAATCGGCTAGCAAACAAGCACACATGGACGCAAGGTTTACCCAGGTTCAGGCCTGGTAGAGGTCCCTACTCCTGCTTGTCTGCTCTTGGAATTATCAAGGGAGTCGAAAGTTACAGGGGTGCACAGATGCAATCTGGTGAGGTTGTGGAAACTAGGGTTGTTATTGTCCTCCTCGCCACCCCTCCTAGCCTTTATATAGATAGGCTAGGTCTCAGGTAGCAGGTCGAGTCGGTTACAAGTTAGGGCTCACCCCTTTAAACTTTCTATCTTAAGCGCTGCCTTATGCCGCAAGCAGTCGGAGTCTCCGTAGGTCACCCGAATCCTGGATTGGGCCCTGGTAATGCCGTGGGCTTCTACCAGATCAGGCCGTATGTACCAAACTTGGGTACCTATAAGGTATGCCCATGTCAATAGCCCCTGAGTGTCCAGTGGAATCACAAATTCGAGTGGAGACTTTATGAAGTCTTTCGAGTGCGTATCTAAGCATATTTTCAAGTGCTTTGTTTTGCATCATAGGGATTGTTGATATATGTGCTTGATTTATCCGATGTATCGGGATCAGTTAACTGCTTTAGGGAAAAACAACGCAATCTACTCAAACTCGAGTCCAATGACTCAAATTCGGAAAAGTGCTGGTGTAATTCAACTCAGGCCGTGGAGGTCTTACAGGAGTCGAATCCCAGTGTGTAAGTGTGAGCAGTCGATGCGTCTGTCAAGGCTTATTCATCGTACCTGCAGGTACGGAATATTTCTGGTAGAGCGCAGTAGATGCGTTGCCAGGCCTTATTCAGGTCTTATGTTCACGATGTAAGCGCGACATCCAAATTTTGTCATCGCGGAGATGATTCGGGTGACCCAGGAGATGCAGTCTCTTTGAAGGGAAAATATGAGGCGGAGTCGCCATAGCATTCGAGTGTGGATGTTATCAACACATGGTGTAACGTATAAGAAAAAATCATAGGGTGCACGGCCAGCGCTCCCTATGGGAGTAGCCCCCGAGTGCCTATTCGAGTCGTAGACTCGAGTGAGGACTATAAATTTTTTGCGACTGATGTCGTCTTTTTCTTGTTTTAGTCGAATGTGCTTTTAGTGCTCCCTATGGGAGTAACCCGAAGTCCAAAATTGAATCGTAGATTTGAGTGAAGGGTTTTCATGATGCTTGGATATCTTCACAAATTACTTCGAGTGCGCAGCCAGCGCTCCTATTAGGAGTAGCCCCCAAGTGCTTAGTTGAGTCGAAGACTCGAGTAAGGACTAAAGTAGTCAAAATGTGCTCTTGCTGGAGTTGATGACGTCAGTGCTGCCGATGAGATGATCTCAGTTGCCCGCGTGAGCGGCTTTGATGGGACGTGATGAGTAGTGGGTCCTACTTTCTGACTTGGACTTGACCAGGCGTGCGTAATCTTCTTTTTTAACTGTGTATCCTCAATTTTCATGCGTAATGGGCGGAGTGGCACGACGGTTCGTGGTTTACCCTGGCCACACGTCGATGTCGATTTGTGCCACGCGTCTGGTAGGTTTTCTCTTGGCCATTGGATGGCATCTGCAAGGAGGTTAAGTAGAGGCTCGCCATGCGGTAATTTCCCCACATCTTCTTCTTGCACGCGTGCCTCCGCCATTGCTGTTCTTGCTATTTCATTGCTCGCATCTCCTTCATGGCACTAGACCAACTCCGTACCTTCCCTAGCTACTTCCTGCGCTCACACCGCCAGCGCAAGATGGGCAAGAAGAAGGGAGGTTCCGCCACTGGATCTACAGCTGTTGCTGTCGCGTCCAAGAAGAAGGGCGCCGCCACCGCGGGCACCAGCGCCACCGGAGCTAGGAAGAAGAAGGGCGCGGGGACTCACATCACCAATGGGTCATGGTGCCCATCCGTCATCAACCCTCAGAGTTTTTCACCCAATGCCAGGACGGGGCACTCTCTGCCATGGAGGATGACTCACGCGCTCCCGGTGACGAGGTAATCCCTAGTCCCCCTACGGGTTTTCGAGTGATGTTCCTTGCGTACGTCATTCGCGGTCTTTATCACCCCCTACATCCGTTTGTTAGGGGTCTCCTTTGTTTCTATGGGATCTAGCTTCACCAGCTGACCCCAAGTTCTATCCTCCACATCGCCTGCTTCATTACTCTTTGCGAGTGCTGGCTCAGAATCGAGCCACACTTCAGCCTCTTCAAGAAGCTCTTTAATCTCAAATGTCAATCAGCGTCGGGTTCTGTAGTCTAAGACATAGGAGACTGCGGGATCCACGTCGATTCCAACGTCACCTACTTCGCCATCAAGCTCACTATGTCTGTCCAAGGATGGAGGGAGAAGTGGTTCTACATCCGTGATCAGAAAGCTGATGGAGAGCACTTCAGACTCACACCCTTCAATCCAGTGGCGCCTTGTAAGCGGAGGAGGTCCTGAAAGAACATTGTGATGCCTGCCGAAGTCGAGGAAACAGAGACCCTATATCAACGTGTCTGCGACCTTGAAAAACGCATAGGCAAAGAAGTAGGCAGCGCGGAGCTCATTCGCACTTGGCTGCGTTGCTGTGTGCAGCCTCTACAGGCCAGCGTACACCCAATGTTCCGCTGGACTGGTACTGGTGATGTCACTCATATCTCTGCAGAGGACATATCTTCTGGCGAGGTAGATAGGAGGTTTCGACTGCTGACTAAGTACACCACCAAGGAGGATCTCCCGGGTGACTCAGTCGTGCCTCCATTCTGCGCCAGCAATCCTCCGCCTGAGGTGGATTTCTCTTCGAAGTTGCTTGATTTTTCGATTGGCTGTAGGTACTTTATTTATTTACTGATTTTCTTCTGCTGATATGACTGGGCCGTGGCCGCCAACTTGCCTCCTCGACCTGAAGGAATTATTCCTTGCGAGGTGGAAGAAGAGGACGAGTCGGGCTCCACCGTCCCTGTTGAGGAGGAGCAGGAAGCCCCCGAGTCCAGTGATCACGGGACTCGCAAACATTCCCGTAGAAAGGATTCGGATGCCTCCTCGCCGTCAACGCCAGAGGGTCCTCCTACTGCTGCAGAGGAGCCAATCCACGTCGTACCTGTACGCGTCGTGGCTCCTCCCTCTCGGAAGAGCCTGAGGTTGCCAAAGGAGTTGTCGGGAGATTCCTTTGACCTCGGCAAATTTGACGGGTAAGACTTATATCCTTGGGGGTTCGTCTGATAGTTCTCAAAGTCTTCTCCTTCTGGTTTGGTGTTGATTTGGATAGTCAAACAGTGTCGCCGTCCTCTGACGACTGCCAATTTGTCAAGGAGTATGGAGTCGTAGACTCCAGAGATGAATAAGTTGCAGCAAAATCTCCTTCTCCTCCGCTGGCGGCCCACTCCAGCGCCAATTCTTCAAGTTCCCCCCACACTGGGGGACACCAGATGGTTGCACTGACGCCATCTCGACAGGAACCTTCGGAGTCCCTGGAGGAGCAAGTAAGTGTCTTTTGCCGCTGGCAGTCGAATTTTGATTGATGTTCACATTTTGTTCATTTTTACTAACACTGATGGTTCTTTTCTTTTGGTGTAGCCTATTTTGAAGAATTCTGCTCGCCTCGCCAAATAGATTATGTCCCTGGGTTGGTAGCATGCCATGCTGGACAATCGCCACCGTGGAGTCGAAGGTTTTGTGTTAAATTTGTCTCTTCGCTGTTCTTGTGTAGAGGTTTGTAAACTCAGGTGTTGTCGTGTTCTGCCCTTTGTAGGTGAGCATAATGAGCTTCTCCCTCGCGTCCTTGAGAAGGGACTTGCCACAGCAGAGAAGAAACGCATCGAGGCAGTCGCGGCTCTAGAGGAGTCGCAAAAGCGCGAGGAAGATCTGCGTGCTTCCACCTCCGAGAGGGAAAAGTTGTTCGTAGAACAGCTTTTCTCTATCATGAAAGCACTCTAAACGTATTATGCTGCTTCTCTTTGTGTTTTCCCCTGTTTTCATATTCATGTTGTTGTGCTGATACATGTGTTTTTTATATGCTGCCGGCGTGAGCTTCAACGCCTAGGCCTTGATCCACGCGGATGCCTTGGCTGGCGCCGTGGCTGCTGTCGAAGACCGCAGCCCCTCCTTCCAGGATACGCTTGGGAAAGCCAAGGGTGTGCTAAGCCGCCTCCGAGAGGATATGGTTCCCAAGTCCAGCTTAATCGACAATCTTGATAGCTTGGTGGAATCCTTCGCTGAAGGCATCCCAATGAACTTGAAGAATGCACAGCGGTCTGTCGGTGCCACAATGGCACTCGCGATGGTGCAAGCCCATGGTGTGGAGCTGGACCCCAGCGCGATCTCTGAGGTGATGCTTGTCGATGCAGATGGCCAACAGGTAGTATTTGCTCCCTTCGCAGGTAGTTGCAGTAAGTATGGGCACCAGCTCATTGATACAGTCGCAAAATATTCTGCGGAGCTGCGGCGAGTGAAGGCTGCGGTGTCTGGGGCTACCACTGGAAATTCTGTGGTATCAGAGACTGCCACGGATTTGAGGAAGCCGCCGAAGTCGAAGAAGCAAATCGTGCCTTAGCTACCATATGTAATAGTTTAGCTTTCCTTTTGTTGAATCATGTTTTGTGGGGGTACCCCTGTTGATACTTTGCCGAATTTGAATGCACTTCGCCCTTTTTATCAATGTGTTATTGGTCTTTTTTGCCTCTTGTTTGGCTGCAATAGGGTCCTTCGAGTGGTCCTCTTGACTCTCCTCCCACTGATGAAACTGCGGCGCGGCTGCGTTCAAAGGTGGAGGAGTTGTCGCTGCTTGTGCAACTGGGTGATCGTATAAAGCAGTTGGAGTGAGAGCTGCCCATTATCCGTGGTAACACGGACGTGTGGAAGTCGAAGGCTGAGAAGGCCACTGCTCGCGAGAAGTATCTCCTGAATGAAGTTGTGCAGTTGAATGAGCAATTCAAATGTTAGCTCTATCTTCTTATCCTTTTCTTTAGCCATTCACGGCGATGCCCTGTCTTATGCTTTGGTCTTGCTTTTGTAGTTGTTAGTGCTCGTCACCCGCAGGATGAGAGGGACCAGGTTGTCATTCAAATGAATCACTTAACCCAGGAGAAGTTGCAGGCTAGTGGGTACTTCTGGATGGACCACGATCATGCAGTCGCATTGGCGATGTTGTAGGACCATGCGTCGCGGGTGCTTCAGGGTTTGAAGAAGGCACAGTCGTGCCTGAGGTATATTTTTCAGACAATGTTTCCGCTGGACGTGGTGCCTTCAAGCCTGTTGGCTCTTCTGGCAAAGTTTCAGGGTATCAGCGCGGTCAGCGAGTGCGTGCGCCAACAGCTGGTCACGGGTGCCAAGGCTGCGTTGCCGCTTGTTCGACTGCATCGACCAGATATGGACGTCGCAGCTGTTGCTGCTGGGCCACTGCCGCCACTAGAAGGGATGACTTGGAATATGGTGCTGCACTATCAGGCGGTTGACTGGCCAGCTGAGGATATTGTCGACTTCTTCGAAGAGCAAACAAATGTGCTCCTTTTGCGGCAGTAGTGTACGATAGGCCTGCACATAGTTGTAGAAGCGTTGTAAAATTCGTACATTTGTGCCGGGTGTGTTTGATACCCGTTAATGTAGAGAGCTTGCTAGCTTGTATATATATTTTCAAGTGTATTATACTCTGCAGTTCCTTTTCGTTAGCCTGACATCTATTTATCTCAGCACCTTGTCAACCTATCAGGTGCGTTGCAGCTAGGTTGGTGTTATCAAGGGTTCGATTGGTAGTGTGACAGCTACTCAGGATACTGTGTTTGTTCGTAGAACAAAAATGTAAAGGGTGGCGCAGCCCCCGAGTGATATAATTGCAAGTAAAATAGAAAAACACAAGGTTTGGGGCACTTAGATTTATTTATTCGTATAATATCACGAGGTATAATGTGTGGCTAAGTAGCCTGGCTGAATAGCCTTATTTGTAAAGTAAAACATCTAAGGGTAGAAACGGCGCAGCTGCACGACATTCCAGGGATTGGAGTATGCGACTCCACTTCCTAAGACTTTGAGGCGATAGACGCAACCTGGGATTACTTCAGTAATCACGTAAGGTCCTTCCCAGGGGACTCGAGTTTGAGGTGCCCTTGCTGCTTCAGTCGTAGGACCAGGTATCCTTCAATAAAAGATCTGGAGCGTAGCCATCTGCTATGGTAGTTGCGTAGGTTCTGTTGGTAGATCGTGGAGCTCTCCGCTGCAATCTCGCGTGCCTCATCTAGGAGGTCGACGGAGTCTTCGATTGCGAGAGTTGATTCTGTCTCGCTGTATGCTACCACCCGCGGGGATTTGTAGCATACTTCCGCGGGTAGCGCCGCTTCAGCTCCGTGCAGCATGAAGAACAGAGTGTAACCTGTAGCGTTGTTTGGAGTTGTGTGTAGGCTCCATAGTACTGATTGCAGCTCGTCGGGCTAGCACCCTGCAGCTATTTCGAGTGGCCGAAGGAGCCTTTTCTTGATTCCGCTATAGACGAGGTTGTTGGCCTTTTCGACTTGACCATTGGTCTGAGGGTGTGCCACAGAGGCGTAGCTGATGTTGATCCCCAGTTTTTCATAGAAATCCTGGAACTCCTTCGAGGTGAAGTTTGTTCCGTTGTCCGTGATGATGCTGTGTGGCACCCCAAACCGGAAGACGATGGACTCGAAGAATTTGACGGTGCTAGCTCCTGATTGGTTTGTCACCGGCATGACCTCAATCCACTTGGTGAACTTGTCTACTGCGACAAGGAGGTAGACGTTTCCTCCAGGTGAGGACTTCTGGAGATTGCCGACCATGTCGAGTCCCCATTGCACAAAGGGACATGCCATAGGTATTGGCCTGAGCTCCACGCCAGGCGCGTGCGGTTTTTCCGCGAATCGCTGGCAGGCGTTGCAATGCTGGACGATGTCCTTGGCTTCACGCATGGCCGTTGGCTAGTAGAATCTAGCTCGTAGAGCTTTGGCGACGAGGGCGCGACTGCCGGCGTGGTGTCCGCAAGTGCCTTCATGTATGTCGAGGAGGATGGCTCTTCCGTCCCTGTTGGAGACGCATCGCTGAAGGACTCCTATGATGCTGCGCTTGTACAGTTCGCCGTTGATGAGGGCAAATGCCTTGGATTGTCACACTATGTGACACGCATCAGTCGGGTCATTTGGCAGCCTTTTGCTGAGCAGGTATGTAATGTATGGTTGTATCCAGGATGGCTCGATCATCATGACCTCCATGGGGCCTTCGAGTCCTATGTCTGGCTCCATGTTGTCGAGTGCCATGGGCTCGCTCAGTGGCGTAGCCCCTGAGTCCTTTGTCGTGCTAGCTTTAGGCTCTATAGCCTTTGGCTTGATGGAGCGCTCGCAAATGCGCTCTAGAAATACACCAGGTGGCACTTGGGCGCAGGTGGAACCAATGTTGGCGAGTATGTCTGCCTCCTCATTGCTCTCTCGGCCGACATGTCGCAGCTCGCAGCTGTCAAAGTCCCCTTCTAGTGTGTCGTAGAGGTCGCAGTAGGAAATCATGTTGTCGCTGAGAGCGTCGCACTCATTCATTGTTTGGTTGACCACCAGTTTGGAGTCGTCGTAGATGACGAGTCGCTTGGCGCCGCAGGCTTTATCCATTCGCATCCTGTGGAGTAAGGCTTCATATTCCGCTTCATTGTTGGAGGCTGTGAACTGCATTCGTAGAACGTACCTCATCTTGTCACCTTGGGGTGATGTCAGTATGACACCTACACCAGCTCCTTCCTTGCGCTTGGACCCGTCGAAGTGCATTGTCCATAGGTGAGACATGTCTGGCTTGTCGGGGAGCTGGTTATCCATCCAGTGCATGAGGAAGTCTAGGAGAACTTGCGAATTGATCGCGTCGTGCTTGTCGTATGTGATGTCTCGTGGAGACAGTTCTATGCCCCAGAGTGCAACTCGTCCAGTGGCGTCTAGATTATTGAGTATGTGCCCAAGCGGGGCGCCGTTCACCACTACGATTGGGTGCTCTTGGAAGTAGTGGCACAGTCGCCTGGCGGTCATGAAGACACCATAGGCCAGTTTCTGGTAGTGCGGGTATAGTTTTTTTGTTGGCGTGAGCACCTCGCTGAGGTAGTAGACTGGGCGTTGTACCCCATGGACTTTATTTTCTTCAGCTCGCTCCACCACGAGCACGGTGCTGACCACCTGGTTGGTGGCGGAGATGTATAGAAACAACGCCTCCTTTTCGTGAGGCGTCACCAATATTGGTGAGGTGGACAGTAGACGCTTGAGGTCTTTGAATGCTTCTTGTGCTTCTTATGTCCACTCGAACTTGTCGGCTTTGTAGAAAAGTTGGTAGAAGGGCAGTGCCTTTTCGCCCATTCGACTGATGAATCGATTGAGCGTCACGATTCGCCCAGCCAGTTGTTGGACGCCTTTTACGTTCTTCGGCTTCTCCATGGCCAATATGGCCTTTATTTTCTTTGCGTTTGCCTCGATCCCTCTCGCAGAGATGAGATACCTAAGCAGTTGCCTAGATGGTACGCCAAAGGCGCATTTGTCTGGATTGAGCTTGATCTGGTAGCGATCGAGGTTATCAAAGGTCTCGTGGAGATTGTCGAGTAACACGGCTTCCTCTTTGGTTTTGATGATGATGTCGTCAACATAGACTTGGATATTGCGACCAAGTTGGTTCTTGAGGCGGGCCTACATACACCACTGATAGGTGGCTCCTGCATTTTTCAGCCCGAAGGGCATCATCGTGTAGCAGAACACACCAAAGGGTGCCGTGAACGCCATTTTCTCCTGGTCTTCCTCCTTCATTCGAATCTGATTGTAGCCTGAGTAGGCATCAAGGCAGCAGAGGCGCTCGCATCCCACAGTGGAGTCGATTATTTGATCGATCTGTGGCAACATGAAGTGATCTTTCGGGTAGTGCTTGTTCAAGGAGGTGAAGTCCACACACATCTGTAGGATATCCATGTCTTTTTAGGCACAAGCACTAGATTTGCGAGCCAGGTGCTTTCCTTGATCTCGTGTATGAATTTTGCGTCGAGGAGTCTGTTGACTTCCATACCGACCACTTTTTCCCTTGGTTCAGACAATCGCCGTATTGTTTGCTTGACTGGCCTTGCGTCTGGATTCATGTTGAGTGAGTGCTCGGTGAATTCCCTGGGAACTCCTGGCATGTCCGCTGGACACCAGACGAAGATTTCCTAGAGCTCACAGAGGAATTCGACGAGCGCGAGTTCCTATGCGGGACTCAAGTTGTTGGTGATGAGGGTCGTCTTTGTCGGATCCATTGGGTGGACCTGGACTTTCTTGGTGTGCACCGACGTGTCGAAGGATTGGTCGGGTGAGCTTGGCTTTCTCAGGGGAGGCAGATTTTATTTGTCGACTCCTTCAACCTTGCGAGTTCCTCTTGCATGCCGAAAGACTAGGAGATTCTGTTGAATTCCCTATTGCAGCTGTCAGACCTCTCGAAGCTTCCTTTTATTATGATAATGCCGTTTGGGCCCGGCATCTTCATCTGCAGGTAGGCGTAGTGTGGCATCGCCATGAATCTTGCAAATGCGACACGTCCGAGGATGCAGTGGTATTGAGAGGGCCAGTCGACAACTTCAAAGTCGATGCGCTCTCGCCGAAAGTTTTGAGGCGTGCCGAAGATGACGTCGAGGTTGATCTAGCCCTGGGGGTACACACCCTTCCCTGGAATGATACCGTGGAACATCATGTCTGAAACTTCCAGACATGCCAGGGGTATCCTCATTGCGCGCAAGGTACTTGTGAACATGAGGTTGATGCCGCTTCTGCCGTCCATGAAGACACGACTCATCTCGAAGCCTCCAATTTGTGCCTCGAGCACCAGGGACAGTGGCCTGGGCGAGGGACTTGTTGCCGATGATCGCTCTTGTCGAAGGTGAAGCAAGACTCGCTTCCACGAGGTACTCAGGGGTGGAGGGCGGAGAATTCATTGCCAGATTGACTTGGTAAGTGATCAATTTCTCCACGCGATTTGAGGGCCGACCCTTCTGGATCATTCCCATGTTCCCCAGTGGTCAGGGGTATGGTTCGCCTCCATGATTCTGGACTGGTGCAGCCGCAGGTGGTGCCGGACCTGGTGGTGGTGGAGGATCTCCATGTGCCACAGCGCCCGGGGCAGCTCCATAGCCTTGGTTAATCGTGTTGCAATTCATCTGGGCCAGGCCTTCATGGAGCTTGAGGAATTCGCGGCAGTCCTTTAGGAGGTGGCTAGACTTTTTCTTGCCATCGTGCTTGTCGATGTAGAAGTGCACTTTGCACGGTCCGGACAATTTTTCCTAGATGGATGTTGCGGGTGCTTCGTCACGAGTGCGGTGTTGCCACACTTGCGTGGTTTTCCTGCTGTCGCAGTATCCACCGCTGCGGTATCCGCTGTTGCAGTTGTCATTGCATTTGTCAGCATAGCCATCCGCGACCATGTCAACCTCTTCGCGGTCCTCGTACCCATGCATTCGATGTTTCCCTCGGCGATAGCGTCTGCGTCCGAGGTCCTCGTCATCATAGGAGTAGGCATGGTTTTTCACCGAGTCCTCTCCATTGGCCCACCTATTCGTGATCTCCATCAGGTGGTCAATTCTCTTGGGCTTTGAGCGGCCCAACTCCATCCTGAGATCTCTACGGCGTATGCCACCGTTGAACGCGTCGATTGAGCGATCCTCGGAGATGTCTTCTGCAGAATTCTTGATGATGGACCATCTCTGGATCTATGAGTGCAGCGACTCGCCAAACCTTGTGTGGCAGCCTCTTAATTCCTCGATTGATGCGGGCCTTTTGTAAGTGCCCTTGAAGTTTCGCACGAAGCTGTAGACCAGCTCTTCCCAGCTGCGAATGGATCCGCGCGAGAGGTTATTAAGCCATGCACGAGCGGTGCCTTGCAGCTGTAGCTGGAGGCATTGCATCGCTATGCTCGAGCTTCCGCCATGCAGCCTGACGGAGGATATGTGATCTTCTAGCCAGATTTTCGAGTCCTCCAGGCCGTCGAATTTCGAGTTCTCCGATGGGAACCCCTTAGAAATTCGCTTCTTCCTAATGGCTCTACTGAAGCATCTGGCACCGCAGAGCTCTAGTTCATCATCCTCCGAGTCAGTCGAATGGGCACGCCTCACGCGTATATTGTCGACCTTGCGCTGCGTGATGTCATCACGCGCGTTCGTAGTCATGGTCATGTCGCTATGAGCAGCGACGTCGAGACAAGTCGTGGCTATCATCGTTGGACAAGGGAGAGGAGTAGCGTTTGGCTAGAGCCTTGCTCTTTTTCGTCTCTGGCATTGGATCCTTGATGAGGGCAGCTTCGACTAGCCCCAAGCCCGTGATCCTAGATTGGTGCATGGCAGCTCGCGGATCCCCAGTCGGAGGCTGGTTGTTGAGGAGGTACATGGTGGCTGCCGTTACCGCCGCATGCGGTGTCTTCAGGAGCATGTTACCCTGCGTATCCACCGTCATGGACGAGAAGTCGAGGACTCGTGCGGCCTCTTCTTGCTCCTTGTCGGTGAGGTGGGCCAGTCGAGAGCGCCTTTTGGCGGCCACATGGTCATTCCCCTTGGAGGAGGATCCTCCCATGGAAGAGAGTTGAGCTCGCCGAAGGCTCGACTCGTCCGCCACCTTCCTACGTGCCTCGAGCTGCACGATTACTTGTTGTTGGCACTTGTATTCTTCCTTGAGCAGCCAATGGTAACCCCTCAGCATGTCTTGCGATGAGTTTGGGGTAGGGGTTACCCCGTAGAGCTTTTCGACAGTGGGCCCACTCGTTGTTGTTGAGGTGGATTTGCACGCGCTCTCCGCTGTGCTCATTCGCTGTGAGATGCGGGTCTCCTCCCGTCCCATTGTTGGTGGGTGTGCTGTTGGCAGGACCGCCGTTTGCGACTGGGATGCCGCCGTTGGTTGAACCAGTACCGGCGTTTTCGCGACTGGTGCTGGTGTCGCCTGTGTTGATGATGGCGCACATGTAGTGATTAGGGAAGTTGTTGCTTCCGCAGCTTTCAGATCTAGAGCCGTAGGCTCTGTCTTCAGTGGCTAGATCGCCTAGATCAGATCCGTAACTGCTGTCGCTGATCGCGTTCCCGACTGTTCTCAGAGCGTTGAGTTTGCTTAGGGTGCCGATCAGCGTTGGAAACCACGATGCTGGAGCAATAGTGAAAACCATGGGCTGGTCAGGGAGGCGAAGTGTGCCCAACTGACCAACTTGGAAGCATAAGCTCCCGATCGCCATGCCGATCCCTTCACCCACGGACTCGAAAGCCGGGCGAGTGGCTGGCGTGTGGACGGTGAAGTCAAAGGCGCTGAAGAGGAGGCGAGTCCCTGATGTTGCAGAGTTGTAGATCTTGGTTGACGGGGCCGAAGAATCCCGCGACATCAGCACTCCCAGTTCCCACAGACAGCACCAATTGACGAGGGTTAAACTCATTAATGCCCATTGTTATGGACTTGGGTTTTGGAGATGGAGGGAGCACTGGAGGCATCAATCGGCTAGCAAACAAGCACACAGGGACGTAAGGTTTACCCAGGTTCAGGCCTTCTAGAGGTCCCTACTCCTGCTTATCTGCTCTTGGAATTATCGAGGGAGTCGAAAGTTATAGGGGGTGTGCAGATGCAATCTGGCGAGGTTGTGGAAACTAGGGTTGTGATTGTCCTCCTCGTCGCCCCCTCCTAGCCTTTATATAGATAGGCTAGGTCTCAGGTAGCAGGTTGAGTCGGTTACAATTTAGGGTTCGCCCCTTTAAACTTTATATCTTAAGCTTTTCCTTGTGCCGCAAGCAGTTGGAGTCTCCGTAGGTCACCCGAATCCTGGATTGGGCCCTGGTAACGCTGTGGGCTTCTGCCGGATCAGGCCGTATGTACCAAACTCGAGTACCTATAAGGTATGCCCACGTCATATACTAACCCTTGTTGTGAGCATGGAGATCTTCTCGAGGAGAACAAGAAGTTGAAAGCTACAATTGAGAAAGGCCTTGTCTCATGCATACAAGGTGAGAAAAGCCTAAATGACCTTTTGAGCAATCAAAGGGACAATGTCGCTAAAGAAGGACTTGGATTTGCATCCAAGTCGAAGAAGAAGAAGAAGATCGTGCCCACTCCCCCTTCCAAAATGATTACCTTTGTGAAGGAGGGGGGTGGAAAAAGAGAAGGAACCAAGTGCCCTTAAGAGTGGCGATGAACCGTCTCATAATGATTTCACGGGAAAATATAACCCATCCTTTGTTCTTATGAAATCTTATGATGGGCATGTCTGTGCTAAATATGTTGGCACCTCTTATGGTGATGATTACCATTGGGCCATTTGGGTTCCTAAGATACTTGTGACTAACAAAAGAGCACCCATTCAACAATGGGTACCTAAAAACAAGCATTGATTTCTTGTAGGAATATGCTTCCGGTGGAAGAAATTGGGTGGTTGATAGTGGTGCCACAAGTCATATGACCAGAAGCAAAGAAATGCTTGATGAGACAAGACCTAATACTTCCAACATGTGTGTCACTTATGGAGATGGATAACATCTAAGGTATTGGGTTTGAGTAAGGTAGTGGTCACACTGGATATATCCATTGTGGACATTATGCTTGTCAAAACCCTCTCATACAATTTGCTTTCCGTTCATCAACTCACGCTTATGGGCTTTAATGCCTACTTTACCCCTAAGGTTGTGATTCTCATGTGGAGCAAGACTCTCTCTATAGCCTTTGTTGGGTATGCCGACAATGGTTTATATGTGGTAGACTTCGATAAGAAACCCACACCTACCGCGGCTTGCCTAATGGCTAAAGGTGACGTGGGATGGATTTGGCATCATCGTCTTGCCCACATCAACATGAGATCTTTGCAAAGTCTTCACACGGGAGGTCACATCCTTGGACTAAAATATAATGTGTGCTTTTGTCAAAGATCGTGTGTGTGTAGGGCATGCATTGAATGGAAGATCCATGATACGGCACATCCCCCACTACAACCATCTACTCTGATGGGATCTTGGAGCTCCTTCACATGGATATCTTTGGTCCTCCATCCTTTGATAGCCTTGGGGGGAAGAAGTATTGTTTGGTTATTGTTGATGACTACTCAAGATACACATGGGCATATTTCTTCAAGAAGAAGAGCGAGACTAAACAAATCGTCATCAACTTTGCCAATGAAGTGCAACGTCAACATAACAAGAAGATCTTGGCCATTAGAAGTGACAGTGGGATCGAGTTCAAGAACTACACCCTTTATGAGTTTCTTGGAGATGAGGGGATCAAGCATCAATATTCCGCTCATTATACCCCTCAACAAAATGGTGTGGCAGAAAGGAAGAAACAGACAAATATGGATATGGCAAGAACCATGATTGTGGAGTTCAAATCCCCATATAACTTTTGGGCCGAAGATATCTCTACCGCTTGTCATATTGCCAACCGGGTTTATCTTCGTAAGCACTTGGATATGACTCCATATGAGATCCTCACCGGTAAGAAGCCAAGTATCCACTATCTTCGAGTGTTTGGGTGTAAGTGCTATATTCTCAAGAAAGGTAACCGGTTATCTAAATTCAAGCCTCGTGCTATTGAAGGTATATTTGTTGGCTATGCATCATAATCTCACGCTTATAGGGTCTATAACAAGTGCACCGAGCAAGTTATAGTTTCCTCTAATGTGAGGTTCGATGAGCATCATGGCTCACAAGTGGGGAAAATTGATCTTGGTGATGTAGGTGATGCAATTCCTCCTCAAGCCATAAGAATATTGGGTGTGGGATTTTTCCTCCTTGTTGAGGAACCCCTTGTGGTGGAAGGAGAAGGGAAATTCTCTACTCAAGTGGAGACCTCACCTACTCAAGTTCTACTTAAACCCCATGACCAACAAGACACCATAAATGAAGAGGTAGCTCATGATCAAGGTCAAGCTCAAGTGAATTATGGGTGTGCATCACCCCTTATGGACCAAGGTCAAGCTCATGAAGATGGACAAGGTCAAAATGTCTAGCAAGATCAAGGAGAGGAGCAAGCTCAATTTCAAGGTCAAGACGAGGATAAAAATAGTGGTGATGACCAAGTAGATTCCCAAGAATCCATTGAGGAAGCTCATGCTCGTCGTGAAGCAAGGAGGATCACCAAGCTCATCCGAGAAGGAATTACTCTTGAAAATGTTGTTGGTGATCTTGAAAGGGGCATTACTACTTGTAACCAAGTGGCAAACTTTGTTGACCACAATAGTTTTATTTCTTGTGTAGAGCCCCAAAAGGTGCATGAAGCTCTTGAGGACCCGTATTGGCTTGATACCATGCATGAAGAGCTTCAAAACTTCGAATGGAACAAAGTGTGGTAATTGGTGGAGAGACCCAAGGAGTGTCATAATGTCATTGGAACAAAGTGGATCTTCAAGAACAAGCAAGATGCAAATGGGATGGTCATTCGCAACAAGGCAAGAAGGGTGGATCAAGGCTTCTCCCAAGTCGAGGGTATCGACTATGGTGAAACTTTCACCGCCGTTGCCCGTCTTGAATCCATTCGTATCTTGCTTGCTTATGCATCTCATCATAACTTTAAGTTACGACAAATGGATGTTAAAAGTGCATTTCTTAATGGTCCCTTAAATGAGTTAGTGTATGCCAAGCAACCTCTGGGTTTTGAGGACCCCAAGTTTCCAAATAACATCTACAAACTTGATAAGGAACTCTATGGACCTAAACAAGCTCCACGTGTGTGGTATGGGCACCTTAAAAAGTTGTTGGTAGACCGTGGTTTCAAAGTTGGGCTAATCGACCCTACTCTTTTTACCATGAGAGTTGGAGGAAACTTGTTCATATGTCAAATTTATGTTGATGATATTATCTTTGGCTCTCCTAACAAAGATTTCAATGATGTCTTTGCTAAGCTAAGGACTGATGAGTTTAAAATGTCTATGATGGGAGAATTGCAATTCCTTCTTGGATTTGAAGTGAAGAAATTGATTGGAGGTATCTTCATTAATCAAGCCAAGTACATTCAAGATATGCTCAAGAGGTTCAAGTTGACGGATTTAAATGGAGCCAAGACTCACATGCCTCTCAAGTGTGATCTCACTCTCGATACTAAGGGTAAATATGTGGATCAAAAGGTATATCGATCTATGATTGGTTCTTTGCTTTATATTTGTGCACCTAGACCAAATATCATGTTAAGTGTGGGTATATGTGCACGGTTTCAAGCTGCCTCGAAATAAAGCCACCTTGTGGCGGTCAAGCAAATCTTTCGATATTTAGTTGATACCGCAAACTTTGGCTTATGGTATCCCAAGGGCTCGAGCTTTGTTCTTCATGGTTTCATAGACTCGGATTGGGCGGGAGACAAAGTTGGAAGGAAGTCAACCTCTGGGGCATGACAATTCCTTGGTAGGTCCTTGGTGTGTTGGTCATCAAAGAAACAAAATTGTGTCTCCTTGTCTTTTGCCGAAGCCAAATATATTGCAGCCACTAGTTGGTGTGCTCAATTGTTATGGATGAGGCAAACTTTAAAGGATTATGGTGTCACTTGTGACAAAGTGCCTCTTCTTTGTGATAATGAAAGTGCAATCAAGATCGCCTACAACCCGGTGCAACACACAAGAACGAAGCATATTGATATTCGTCATCACTTCATCCGGGAGCATGTGAACAATGGAAATATTAAGCTCTCATATGTGAGCACCGAGAAGAATCTAGCGGATTTGTTCACCAAGACCCTTGACGAGAAGAGATTCCGAGAGTTAAGGCATGAGCTAAATATCATAGATTCGAGCAATGTGGCTTGAGATCATGCACCCATACCCATGCATTCACGTGTTATTTGATATAGATGTAGGAATGGATAGGGGGAGTGTGGTTCTAATTGATTGGGTTATCCCTCCCCCCATTATGCCCAAAGTAAGAAACTCATCCTCTTAATATCATTTTGTGATATGTGAGCTTTGATGATGGGTTTTGGTAATGGACCCAAGATATATCTTCGCGGTGCCAAGCAAAGTGTACTCAAACATGGTGGCCTTGGCCACCGACCCTCTCTCTCACGAGAGTTTGCTCTTTCCTCGTGTTTGTCATCCTTTTGGTTTTGTTTGAGGTTTTGGGGACTTGCACTCTTATTTGGTGTTTATTGTTGTTTCTTAACTTGTCCGAGTGCATTGTTCCCACAATCAGCATGGACATCTGATCCTAAGCCCTTTTCTCTCAAATACCTTAGCCCTCCTCTATCCGCACAAGATCCCACCCTCCACCCTATTTTTCCTATCGGGTTCACTTCATGCCTCACTAGTACTATCGGATCTTCCGCGGTACTGCCGGACCAGGCTAGTTCCCAGGAGAAATCCTAGAAACTACCCCTGGTCCTGCTGTAACGCAAAATCTTGCGGTACTACCGGTGACCAGTACTACCGGGTCTTCGGCGGTACTACCAGACCAGGCCAGTTCCCAGGAGCAATCCTGGAAACTGCCCTAGGTCCGGCTGTACCGGAAAATCGATCGGTACTACTGGACCCAAATCTGGTACTACCGATGCACGGTTTCCGGTTAAGTGAGAGGTTGGGCAGGGAGGCACCCTTCAGTGCCTCACTTCTCCCCAACCCCCTCACCTAGCACCATCGTCGCCTGGAGCCATCCTCCACGCCTTTTCCCCTCTCCGCCGGATTCTTCCTGGATCCGGCCACCATGCGCCCTCCCCTCCATTATTGTCCACCATAGACTCCGGTACAACCGCGTTTTCCTCTCCTCTTCTCTTTTTGCCTTGAATCTAGATCTAGGTTAGATTCGGGGTCCAAACCTCCTTGTGTTGCTTTCCCTTCACAAATATCACATATACACACCTCATTTACCTGGGAATCACCGTTTTCCATGGATCTGTGCTCCGTTTGAGGTCCCTCCCTACCGGATCTGCATTTTGTCCCGCATCTTCGGTAGTACCGATTTTTTTTCTGGTACTACCGGTTGCATGTGGTACTATCGATCGCGCGTCCGGTACTACCGGACCTCGCAGAACCCAAATGTATGCTAAAACTAGGATTTCTTGCGTCTCTTTCCTTGTAATCTTGTGCCCTCATCTCCGTGCTTTTATCCCTACTGCTTTCACAGGTGAAGGTGGCTTGGGCTCTCGGAATAGGAACAAGGCTAGTCACGAGATTGAGGAGGATTTAGAGTATGAAGAAGATGTCATGCCCCAACCTAGCAACCGTATGAAGCTCAAGTCCACTCGGGGTGGTCATGGGGAGGCCTCCAAGCGGTCCTCTGGTCGTGGTCGTGCACCACCTCCACCTCGTGCTCCCCCTACCATTAGGAGCTCCAAGAGTGTGAGTTCCATGCCAGAAGGGCCAAGGCTTCTGTCAGATCTGTCTGAGGATGATTTCACTCTCCAAAGGAAAGAGAACCCTTATCTTCGTAATCGTGACCATGACCGTGAAGGTAGTTTGTTATTCATCGACTTTCAGGAGAGGGTGTTCAAAGAGGTTCTTCTACACAATGATCAGTTGTTTGTGGATCATAAGTGGATTAATATGGCTCACATGGACAAGCATAGTGAATACTTTGGGGAGGCCAAAGAGATTTGCACCCACATTGGTTTGCTTCCTCTCATGGAGTTCAAACAAGACTTTGACCCCCATCATGTGGCTCGGTTCTATGCCATCATGCACTTTGTCATGTCTAACACAAGGAATATGACATGGATGACTCAGGGCATTGTTAAGGAAGCCACATTGTCTGATCTTACGGACATTCTTGGGTATGAGGATCATGGTTTGGATACCCCTTGTGGTCTTAGCTGTCACGCTATTGGTAGACCAAAGAAGATGTTCTTGCGCCTCTCTACATTCGAGGCCGTGGTGTTTGCGGCAAGATCAAGGATCTTCTTCCCACCTATGACATATTGAACCGCATCTTTCATGGGACTATTTCCCCTCAGGCGGGGAACAAGGATGAGATGCATGGCTATATGGTTGACCTCATGTACAATACTCATGTCAACCGTGACTCCGGTACCCCACTTGATGTGGTGTACTTCATGTGGAATGAGATGGTCATTGCAGCACACACTAGGAGGGTGCCACCTTTTTCTCCCTATGTTATGGCTCTTATCATCAGCAAGTTGCTCCTCAGTAGTCTTGTCTGTAATAGTTGAGTACTTTGTCTCTTTTTTTCTGGAACATGCCTTTTGGAGAGTGTATCTGTTGATACTTTATTATGCTTGAATGCACTCGAGTCTTTTGTATATGCATCGCCTTAGTCTTCTTATTGTCTCTTGCTTGGCTTGTGATAGGGCACATCGAGTGGTCCTTCGAATGAGCCTCAGAATATGCCATCTGCTGATGATACTTTGGCGTGGTCGCACTCAAGGGTAGATGAACTGTCCTTGCTCTCGCGACTCCGTGACCGCGTGAAGCAGTTGGAGCGTGAACTGCCCGTACTCCGTGGTAATGCGGACGTATGGAAGTCGAGGGCGGAGAAGGCTGTCGTCCGAGAGCAATACCTGCTAGGGGAGGTGACGCAGTTGGCTGACCAATTCAAATGTTAGCTTTCTTCCTCCTCATCCTTTTCTCGTAGTCACCTGCAATGGTTCGTTGTCTTCATACTTTTGCCTTTGCTTGGTACAGTTGTCAGTGTGCGCCATCCGCAGGATGAGAAGGACAGGGTTGCCATTCGCATGAATGATCTGACCCAAGAGCAGCTTTAGGCGAGTGGGTACTTCTGGGTGGATCATGATCGCGCAATCGCACTAGCGACCCTGCAGGATCGTGCATCGCGAGTGCTTCACTTCCTGAAAAAATCGCAATCATGCTTGAAGAATATTTACCAGACGATGTTCCCGCTGGACATCGTTCCATCGAGCCTGCTGGCCCTTCTTGCCAAATTTCAAGATTTGAGTGCAGTCCGCGAGTGTGTACGGCAATAGTTAGTGGCTAGTGCCAAGGCTGCTCTATCGCTGGTGCGACTGCACATGCCTGATGTGGATGTTGCAGCAATTGCGGCCGGACCGCCAGCGCCGCCAGCAGGTTCGACTTGGAACATGGTTCCTCACTACCAGGCGGTGGATCGTCCAGCGGAGGAAATCGTCGACTTCTTCGAGGAGCAGACCAACGTTCTTTTGCTGCAATAGTAGTTTAGTTTGTATCCTACACATAGTTGCACCAGTGTTGTAAAGTTCATATATATGCTGTGTATAATTTATTAACATTGATGTATATAAAGAGCTTGTCAGCGTGTATGTTTTGCGAGTGCGTTGCACTATGCGATTCCTTTTCGTTAGCCTGACTTGTGTTTATCTAGGCCCCTTGCCAACCTCTCAGGTGCGTTGCAACTGGGTTGGTGTTTGTCAAGGGTTTCGATCGGTGTGTCAGCTCCTCAGGATATCGCGTTAGTTCATAGAACAGATGTGTATAGGGTGGCGCAGCCCCCGAGTGGATATTTTGCAAGAATAAAAGGAACACAGAATTTTGGGGCACTTAGCTTTATTCATTCGTAGGATAGTACGGGGGTACAATGTGTGGCTAAGTAGCCTTGGCTGAGTAGCCTTATTTGTAAAAAGTAAAAGACGACTAAGGGTAGAATCGTCGCAGCTACGCGACGTTCCAGGGGTTGGAGTATGTGACTCCTGTCTTGAAATCTTTAAGGCGATAGGCGCCACTAGGATCACTTCTGTAATCACGTATGGTCCTTCTCAGGGGGACTCGAGCTTGAGATGTCCTTGCCGTTTCAGCTGCAGGACCAGGTCTCCTTTGACGAAGGACCTGGGGCATAGCCTTCTGCTGTGGTAGTTGTGCAGGTTCTGCTGGTAGATCGTTGATATCTCCGCGGCGATTTCCCATGCCTCGTCAAGGAGGTCATTGGAGTCTTCAAGTGCAAGAGTTGATTCCTGCTCGCTATAAGCGACCACTCACGGTGCTTTGTATCGTACTTCGGCGGGTAGCACCGCTTCATCACCGTGCACCATGAAGAACGGGGTGTACCCCGTGGCACTGTTTGGAGTTGTACGCAGGCTCCAGAGTACCGATTGCAGCTTGTCTGGCCAGCAGCCTGTGGCTTGTTCGAGTGGCCTGAGGAGTCGCTTTTTTATACCGCCACAGACGAGCCCGTTGGCCTTTTCGACCTGACCGTTGGTCTGTGGATGTCCTACGGAGGCATAGCTTACGTTGATTCCCAGGTTCTCGCAGAATTCTTACAACTCCTTGGATGTGAAGTTCGTCCCATTATCCGTGATGATGTTGTGTGGTACTCCGAAGCGATAGACGATGGACTCGAAGAACTTGACTGCGTTGTATCCTGACTGGTTAGTCACTGACATGGCCTCTATCGACTTGGTGAATTTGTCGACTGCGACCAGGAGGTAGACGTAGCCTCCTCGTGAGGATTTTGGGAGCTTGCCGACCATGTCGAGTCCCCATTGCACGAAGGGCCAGGCCAATAGAATTGGCCGGAGTTCTGCACCAGGTGCGTGTGGCTTGTCCATGAATCGCTGGCAAGCGTTGCATTTTTGGACGATGTCCTTGGCGTCGCGCATGGCCGTAGGCCAGTAGAATCCAGCTCGTAGAGCTTTGGCGACGAGGGCTCGACTGCCAGCGTGGTGCCCGCAAGTCCCTTCATGGATGTCAAGTAGAACAGCTCTTCCATCGGCATTGGAGACGCATCGTTGGAGTACTCCTGTGATGCTGTGTTTGTACAGTTTGTCGTTGATAACAGCTAATGCTTTGGATCACCGCGCAATGTGCCGTGCGTCTGTCGGGTCGTCTGGTAGACTTTTGCTGAGAAGGTACGCGATGTACGGTTGAGTCCAAGATGGCTCGATCATCATGACGCTCGTTGGTCCCTCGAGTCCTGTGTCAAGCTCCAGGTCATCGAGTGTTGTTGGCTCATTGGGTGGCGTAGCCCCCGAGTCCGTTGTTGCGCTTGTTTTCTTCTCTGCGGCCTTTGGCTTGATGGAGCGTTCACTCATGCGCTCGAGAAATACCCTAGGTGGTATGGGGGCGCAGGTAGAGCCAATGTTGGCGAGTGCGTCCGCCTCTTCATTGCTTTCGCGGCCTATGTGCCACAGCTCGCAGCCATCGAAGTCCCCTTCAAGTGTGTCGTAGAGGTCGCGGTAGGAGATCATATTGTCATTCAGTGCATCGCATTCATGCATTGTCTAATTGACGACCAGCTTGGAGTCGCCGTATATTATGAGCCTCTTGGCGTCGCAGGATTTTGCCATCCTCATCCCGTGTAGCAGGGCTTCGTATTCAGCTTCATTGTTGGAGGCGGTGAACTGCATTCACAGGATATATTTCAGCTTGTCTCCCTAGGGCGATGTCAATATGACACCTGCGCTGGCCCCATCCTTTTCGCTTGGATCCGTCGAAGTGCATTGTCCATAGGTAGGACATATCTGGTTTTTCAAGGAGCTGGTTCTCCATCCAGTGCACGAGGAAGTCAGGGAGAACTTGCGACTTGATTGCGTCACGTTTTTCATATGTAATGTCTCGTGGAGACAGCTCTATCCCCCCAAGCGCGACTCATCCGGTGGCGTCAGGATTGTTGAGGATATGCCCGAGCGGGGCGTCGTTGACTACCACGATTGGGTGTTCCTGAAAGTAGTGGTGCAGTCGCCGGGCTGTCATGAAGACGCCGTACGCCAGTTTCTGGTAGTGCGGGTACCGCTATTTTGTTGGCGTAAGTACCTCGCTGAGGTAGTAGACTGGGCGCTGTACCCCGTGGACCTTGTTTTTCTCGGCTCGTTCTACCACGAGCATCGTGTTGACCACCTAGTTGGTGGCAGAGATGTATAGCAATAGTGGTTCCCTTTCGCGTGGGGTCACTAGTACTGGCGAGGTGGACAGTAGGCGTTTGAGGTCTTCGAATGCTTCCTGTGCCTCGTTGGTCCACTCGAATTTTTCAGCTTTGCGGAGGATTTGGTAGAAGGGCAGTGCCTTTTCGCCCATTCGACTGATGAATCGTTGGCGCCGCGATTACAAATCATGCTGGACACCTCTTATGTTCTTCGGCTTGTTCATGGCCAATATGGCTTTTTATTTTCTTCGGGTTCGCCTCGATCCCTCTCGCGGAGATAAGATACCCGAGTAGTTGCCCAGATGGTACGCCGAAGGCGCATTTGTCCGGATTGAGCTTGATCCGGTAGCGGTCAAGGTTGGTGAAGGTTTCGCGCAAGTCGTCGATTAGTGAAGCTTCCTCTTTGGTCTTGATTATGATGTGGTCGACATAGACTTGAATGTTGCGACCAAGTTGGTTTTTGAGGCAAGCCTGCATGCACCGCTGGTAGGTGGCTCCTGTGTTCTTTAGCCCAAAGGGCATTGTGTTGTAGCAGAACACACCAAAAGGCGTTGTAAACGTCGTTTTTTCTTGATCTTCCTCCTTCATTCGAATCTGGTTGTAGCCTGAGTAGGCGTCAAGGAAGCAGAGGCGCTCACATCCCGCGGTGGAGTCGATGATCTGGTCGATTCTCGGTAGCGGAAAGTGGTCCTTCGGGCAGTGCTTATTCAGAGAGGTGAAGTCCACGCACATCCGCATGATATCCATGTCCTATTTGGTACTAGCACCGTGTTGGCGAGCCAAGTGCTTTCCTTGATCTCGCGTATGAATTTGGCGTCGAGGAGTCTATTGATCTCCATTCCGACTGCCTTTGCTCTTGGTTCGGACAGTCACCGGATTGTTTGTTTGACTGGCCTTGCGTCTAGGTTGACATTGAGTGCGTGCTCGGCGAATTACCTGGGAACTCCTGGCATGTCCGCTGGACACCAGGCGAAAATTTCCCAGTGCTCACGGAGGAATTAGACGAGCGCGAGTTCCTATGCAGGACTGAAGTTATTGGCGATGAGGGCCGTCTTGGTGGGATCCGATGGGTGGACCTGCACTTTCTTTGTGTGCACCGATGAGTCGAAGGATAGGTCGTGTGAGCTTGGCCGGCTCAGGGGAGGCAGACGGTTGTCTATCGACTCCTTTAGTCTCGTGAGTTCTTCCTGCATGCCGAAGGACTAGGAAATTCTGTTGAACTCCCTGTGACAACTGTCTGACCTTTTGAAGCTCCCATTTATTTTGATGATGCCATTAGGGCCTGGAATTTTCATCTGCAGATAGGCGTAGTGCGGCACTGCCATGAACCTAGCGAACACAACACGTTCGAGGATGCAGTGGTACTGTGAGGGCCAGTCGACGACTTCAAAGTCGATGCGCTCGCGTCGAAAGTTTTTCGGCGTGCCAAAGATGACGTCGAGGTTGATTTTTCCAAGGGGGTATACGCCCTTGCCTGGGACGATGCCGTGGAATGTCGTGTCTGAGGCCTCTAAGCAGGTCAGAGGGATCCTCATTACTCGTAAGGTACTCGCGAACATAAGGTTGATGCCGCTTCCACCGTCCATGAAGACACGGCTCATCTCGAAACCTCCAATTTGTGCCTCGGGTACGAGGGGACAGTGGCCTGGACGAGGTACTTGGCGTGGATGGTCGCGTTTGTCGAAGGTGATGCAGGAGTCGCTTCCACTGAGGTACTCAGTGGTGGATGGTTGCGAGTTTGTTGCTAGATTGACTTGGTGAGTGATGGCCTTTTGCACCCGGTTGGAGGGGCGACCCTTTTGGATCATCATGGTGCCCATGGCCCGCGGGTACGGCTCGCCTCCGTAATGCTGGTCAGGCGTAGCTGCGTTTGGTGGTGGTCCGGGTGGTGGTGGAGGAGCTCCATGTTCCACAGCGCCTGGGCGGCTCCGTAGCCCCTGTTGACTGTGTCGCGATTCATCCGAGCCAGGCCCTCATGGAGTTTGAGGAACTCGCGGCAGTCTTTGAGGAGGTGGCTGGATTTTTTTTTTCCATCATGCTTGTCGATGTAGAAGTGCACGGTGCATGGCCTGGACAGCTTGTCTTCAATGGATGCGGCGGGCGCCTCATCGCGAGTGCGATGCTACCATACTTGTGTGGTTTTCCCGGAGTCGCGGTATCCACCGCTGCGGTATCCGCTGTTGCAGTTGTCGTCGTGTCTGTCGGCATAGCCGGCTGCGACCATATTGACGTCGTCGCGGTCATCGTAGATGCGCATTCGACGTTTGATTCGGCGGTCGCGTCTACATTTGAGTTTTGCTTCCTCGTCGGAGTGAACACGATTCTTCACCGAATCATCTCCATCAGCCCACCGATTCGCAATTTCCATCAGGTGGTTGATGGTTTTGGGCTTTGAGCGGCCCAGCTCCTCCCTGAGCTCTATGCGGCGAACTCCGCCATTGAATGCATCGATTGCACGGTCTTCGGAGATATTTTCTGCGGAGTTCTTGATGATGGACGACCTCTGGATGTACAAGCGCAGTGATTCGCCTGACCTTTGCTGGCAGCACCTCAGCTCTTCGATTGACGCAGGCCTTTTGTAGGTGCCCTTGAAGTTGCGCACAAAGCTGTAAACCAGCTCTTCCCAACTGCGAATGGATCTGCGTGGGAGGTTCTTGAGCCATGCCTAGGCGGCGCCCTGTAGCTGTAGCTGCAGGCATTGGATGGCCGTGCTTCGACTCCCTCCGTGGATCCTGACGGAGGAGATATGGTCCTCTAACCAGATTTTCGGGTCCTGCAGACCGTAAAATTTTGGGTTCTCTGATGGGAGCTTAAACCCCTTGGGCATTCGCTTTTGCCTGATGGCCCTGCTGAAGCATCTAGCGCCACAAAGCTCCACATCTTCGTCTTCTGAGTCAGTCGATCAGGCAGGTCGCGCCCTTGATTTGTCGATTTTGCGCTGCGTCATGTCATCACGCGCGTCGTAGTCGTGGTCGTGTCGCCGTGAGCGGCATCGGCAGATAAGTCATGGACTGCCGCTGGATGAGGGCGAGGAATAGCGTTTTGCCAAAGCCTTGCCTTTCTTCGGCTCCGGTACAGGCTCTTTGTCGAGAGTAGCTTCAATTAACCCCAAACCTGCAATCGTAGATCGGTGCATGGCAGCTCGAGGGTCTCTAGCTAGCGGCTGGTTGTTGAGGAGGTACATGGTGGCTGCCATTACCGTGGCTTGCGGCGTTTTTGGAAGCACGTTACCACACGTATCCACCGTCATGGAGCCAAAGTCGAGGACCTTTGCAGCTTCTACACGTTCTTGTTCGGTGAGGTGGGCCAGTCGAAATCGCCTTTTGTTAGCGACGTATTCATTGCACCTGGAGGAGGATCCTCCGTGGGAGCAGAGCCCAGCTCGTCGGAGGCTCGACTCGTCTGCCGCCTTTTTACGCACCTCAAGTTGCGCGACAGTTTGCAGTTGGCGTTTGTATTCCTCTTTCAGGAGCCAATGGTAGCCCATCAGTAGTTCTTGTGGGGAGCTGAAAGGCAGAGGGTGGCCTCGTAAGGCTTCTCGGCAGCAGGCCCACTCGAGATCGTTGAGCCTGATCACAACGTGTTTGCCGGTTTGTTCGTTCACCATGGTGGTGGTTCGGCTACCCCTCTGTTGTTGACGAGGGCGCCATTGGTAGGGCCTCCGTTGGGTGGTCAGCCATTGGGTGGTCCACCATTGAGTATGCCGCCGTTTGGCGGGTCAGCTCTATGGCCACCATTGCCCGTGTTGTCGCGATTGGCAGAGGAGTCACCCGCGTTGATGACGGTGCACATGAAGTGGTTGGGGAAGCTGCTGCTCCCACAACTTTCAGATCCGAAATCGTAGGCTCCATCTTTAGTTGCCAGATCACCCAGATCGGATTCACGACTGTTGTCGCTGACCGTATTCTCAACTGTTGTCAAGACATTGAGCTCACTGAGGGTGCCGATCGGCGGAGGGAACCACGATGTTGGAGAAATCGATGGTGTTGTCGGCTGGTCAGGCATGCGAAGCGTGCCCATCTGACCAACTTGGAAGCGGAAGCTCCCGATCACCAAGCTGATCCCATCGCCCACGGACTCGAAAGCCGGGCGAGTGGCCGGCGTGTGGACGGTGAAGTCGGCCAAAGAACTAGCGAATCTCCGCTGTTGCGGAGTTGTAGATCGCAGTTGATGGGGCCGAAGAAGCCGCAACATCAGCACTCCCAATTCCCACAGACGGCACCAATTGACGAGGGTTTAACTCATCAATGCCCATTGTTATGGACTTGGGTTTTGGAGAAGGAGGGAGCACTGGAAGCATCAATCGGCTAGCAAACAAGCACACAGGGGACTCGAAAATTTATCCAGGTTTAGGCCTCGTAGAGGTCCCTACTCCTGCTTGTCTACTCGTGGAATTAACAGAGAAATCGAAGATTACAATGGTGCGCAGATGCAATCTGGCGAGGGTTGTGGAAACTAGGGTTGCGTGTCTCCTCCTCGCCGCCCCCTCCTAGCCTTTATATAGATAGGCTAGGTCTCGGGTAGCAGGTCGAGTAGGTTACAGGTTAGGGTTTTCCCCTTTGAACTTTCTATATTTAGCTTCTTCTTGTTCCTCAAGCAATCGAGAGTCCGTGGGTTACTCGAGTTTTCTATTTGGGCCTTGGCGAAACAGTGGGCTTCCGCTGTATTCAGGCCGTATATACCAAGCTCGAGTACCTGTAGGGTATACCCATGTCAAGGAGGGTGCCACCTTTTGCTCCCTATGTTATGGCTCTTATCATCAGCAAGTGCACTTTCATTGCCAATGACCTCCATAACCACCAGCTTGTGCCTCACAAGTCCAAGGCTCTACTAATCAAGAAGCATTCTAAGCCACACAATGCGGCTGGCCAAGAAGTTGATGAGGAAATAAATGTGGTTGACGATGATTCTGATGGAGATGTGGGTGGTCGTGGTGGCCATGATTTTGTTGTCTCTCGTCGCGCGGATGCTCCGCCCTCATGGGACAAGAGGCTTGAAGCCAAGCTCAAGAAAATTTTCTGCCTTCAAGCACAATCAAAAGAGTATGTATGAAGCCCATGTCTATGCAAATAAAGCTTGCTCTCGTCAGAAAGAGTGGATGGAATCTCAAGGTATGACTATTTTAGAAGGCTCAGAGAACAACATCACCCCTCAAGAGCAATGGATCTCCAAGCATAGCAACTAGGATGACGATGATGCTTCCTCCTCCTTCCATGCCCCGGGATTCCATGTTGATGACGTTGACGAGGATGATGATGAGGAGTGATTGTTGGGATGTTCGTCTTGCTCTTGTCCCTTTTTGTCATCTTGATGCCAAAGGGGGATAAGTTGCAATATAGGCTATGCGGGGATTTGCATGGGAAATTCACAAGCTCATTCTTTATTCGATCTTTGGTTGCTTGTGAACTTTTTTTGCCTCTTATTATTTGTGATCTCTATGTGCTACCTATGTGTGATCTATGTAAGTGAAGACTATGTGGTTATGTGGATCCATCTTATGTGATGATGCTATCTAATTGTTGCCCGTCTATTTCCCATCACATAATGTTATGCAAAGGTATGAGTTTCCAGCAATATTTTTCTTTTCCTTGCACCCTTGGTTGGTTTGAAAAATTGAGGGGAAATTTTGATCCTAGTATATGCTTGATGGTGCACATATCTAGGGGGAGCCCGTCTCTATTTTTCAAACCTTGTCCATTATCACAATATCTATCATCCAATTGTGTGTGTTGTCATCAAACACCAAAAAGGGGGAGATTAAAAGGGTATTTCCTTCCCTAAGTGGTTTTGATGTTTTATGATAACACATGTGTCGGACTAATCGTTTGTTAAGTCTCTTTCAGGACAACTATAGTCACAAAGCATTCGGTTTACCTCTAAAAGGGTCGATAGCAAGACGTAGGTTTTCTTAGATCTCTTGTTTGAGTCGTAGGAAAACTATACTATTAAGAGGGAGTCCACGATGCAAAGTTTGGGTGGAATCAACTCTACTTATGTTGCCCGTAAAAGCTTTCCTCAATGGTTGAGAACTTCGAGAATTCTGCCCCTGCTGCTATGGCCTGCTCTCTCTGTGTCCTCCGGTAATACCGAAACTTTTTTCGGTACTACCGCTCGACACCGGTTGTACTGCTTGGCGGTATCGGGCGAGTCTGAGAGCTTCGGCGAACCTCATTGCCTCTTATGACTCTCCTGGTACCTTTGGACCGGTACTACCGCCCCATCCGATAGTACCGCTGAGGCTTCCAGTACTACCGCTCCATGGTAGCACCGCTTGTTTCAGCTGGTTATACCGGGGGAGTATGAGAGCATATGTTTGCCAATATGCCGCATCCAGTACCTCGTCTGGTACCAGTCCGGTAGTACCGGTTGTTTCCGGTACTACCACTTCTAGTACAAGTAGTACCGCTTGGGGACAGGCAGCAACGGGCAGATTCCCTCCTCTGGGTATAAAAGGGCCTTTCCTCTCCAATGAGAAGCTTTTCTCTTCTATCTCTCTCCTCCATTGTTCTTGAGCTATAATTTCCCTAGATCTCCTCCCCTAGTGCTCCAATCTACTTGATTCTTTGGGATTGGGTGGAGGAGATCTAGATCTAGGGTTTCACCAAAGCAAAGTTGATTCCCCCTTGTTTTTCTTTGTGGACCTTGTTACTCTTGGGTTCTTTGAACCCTAGATGGAAGAGGTCGGTCTCGGAGCTCGAGCATTGGTTGTAAAGCTTCGGGATCGTGTTTGGAGACTCCAAGTGTGGTGGAGGTCGACTCAACAAGTTTGTAAAGCTTTCGGTTGCCACCTTCAGTGTCACCACATAGTGGAACGGGTGCTTGCCATGAGGCAGGTGCTTGGGATAATAGGGTGAGGCCTTCTATGGCGCTGGTGGTCTTCGTACCACTAACCCCTCCAATGGAGACGTACTTCCCCTCAAAAGGAACGAACTCCAGAAAAACATCTTTGTGTTTACTCTCGGTTATTTCTATCCTTTACTCTTTACTTGTTATTGCTTCCTTACTTGTCATATAGGTTCTCTCACCTATTTGCACATATGGAGAACTTACTCTGTGTTAAGCCTTAATTTGAAAATAAGTTAAATATTGAGTAGCGCCTATTCACCCCCTCTAGTCGCTTATACAGTGATGATTCCGCGTGGCCCCGGAAGCTTCATCATGTTGTACGCGTAGTGGGGAGCCTCCATAAAAATGATTATCACCCAAGGATGTTGTGGTACAGGCTACGAAGTTCACCATCTCGAAGACGATTTGCTCGGTGCAGAAATTGGCTGGTGTACCGAAGGTGACTGGCAGCGTCACCTTGCCGATCGGTTATGCCTTCTGACTGGGGACGATACCGTGGTAGGTTGTGAGGGTTGATTCGACCATCGAATGCGGGAGCTGCAGTCTCCTAAAGGTGTCCAGGTATAGTATATTGATGGAGCTCCCGCCGTCCATCAATGTTTTGGGGAGCCAGTAATCAGCCACTTTGGGCTTGACGACCAGGGCAACTCGCCCTAGGTACTCGATCCTAGGCGCATGATATTTGCGACTCCAGGTGATGATTTTCTCAGACCAATTGAGCCAACGCGGGATGTCCACTTCTGTCACCATATTGACATCGACGATGCGGGCGAGAACCTTCTTCTCGCGCTTGGTGCCAAGCCTGGTGAATGTGTGCAGCGAGCCGACTTCGTTGCCGAACCCGCCAGCATTGTTGTTGTCCCTTGGCGAGTCGTTATTGGGGCGTTCCCTTTCACACCTTGCCTTCTCAATCTCCTTGAGAGAGTGGCCGTTGGCGGTGGTGTGAGTGGCGGGTTCCCCTCCCTACTGTGATAGACACAGGGTTGGTTGAGCAGAGCCGTGGGGTCGAATTTCGGCCTCACGGTGTTGTTGGCATGGAAGTTGCCTCCGTCGTGGTTGTTGCCTTCGTCGCGGTAGAAGTTCTTGGGGTCACGCTGCCCGTAGTTGGCGTTGGCGACGAAGTTGACTCTCCCGTCACCGCAGCATTTGCCAATGAGGCGGGTGTTGCTATAGCGCAGTTCATGGTGTCTGTCGCTGTCGTGGCCGCCCATTCGGCGTCTCCCACCCAACTCATTGTCCAAGTCTTGGTTGGGGTCTTCCTCTGCATAGCGCTCGGTGACCTTGAGGAGGTCGGGGATGTTGTCGAGCATCCGGTAGACCCTCTTGATCTTGGCGACCAGGGGTTCGTACTGACATGCGTTCTTGAAGAAGTAGATCACTGTGTCCGGGTGGATACCGGAGGTGTTGTTCCACAAGTCCTGCCACTGTTGGACCCAGTGGAAAGTCAACTCGCGTGGACCCTGGACGCAGCGTTACATGTCCTTGATGGTGGTGGCACGGGTGTAGGAGCCCTCGAAGTGCCTGATGAAGGTGTCTCGCATGTCTTCCCATAAGTCGATGTTGTTCTCAGGGGGAGTGTTGATCCATTGGCGAGTCACTCCCTCCATCATCAGGGGGAGGTAGCGAGCGATGAGTAGATCCGTATGGCCGGCGATCCCCATTGCCATGAGGTACACGTCCATCCACACTGTTGGATGTTCATGGGGTCGTACTTCTCGATGTCCTTTGGTGCTTTGAAGGTGGAGGGGTATTTTGTAACATCCCAACATTATAACTTAGAAATAAGCTGAGATGAGGTGTGTGCATTGCATTCATGCATAGAAAATCTGGATAATTTTCGCGCGAACTAAAGAAGCTAGCAAGGGATCAGGATCTCTCTTGTTCTGATGGAAACATTCAGGCGAGTGCGACAGATTCCAACATGACCTCTACTATTTTTGTGTTTGAGGGGAATCATTGCATATTTGAAAATACAAGTGATTAAATTGAATTCAAAAGAAATTGGAATTAGATTGTAAATAAAGAAATGAGTTATTGAATTTATTAATGTTATATAAATATTACAATGAATAAATAAAATGAATAATAGATAAGACTTAATAATGGAAAGGGATAATCTTTATTATTACATATATACATATAGTATTATTGTTCTTTTACAATAAAAGAGTGAAAGTAAATTATAGTAAACAAATAAATAGAAAAAGTAATTACATCAATGAAATAACTAAAATAATTCTTTATTACAAAACAATATATATATCACGATGTCTTCTACAAAAGAATAAAGTAAAAACTAAAACTAAATTCATCTTCACTTTCTCCATCTTCTAAATCTTTTCTTTCTATTTCTGGTCTTATACCTGCAAACAAACAGAAGGAAAAAGAAAAATATAAGATGTGAAAGGGGTTAGTTCTGACTGCTCTCAGAATTACAGTGTAATGCACTGTTTGTCTCATCATGGAGTTTAAAATTGAACTCTCATATTTGACAATTGCATTATCAAGTACATCATCGAGTTTGAATAAAAGGGGCCAATGTAGTATCCATTCTTATGAAAGGAAATTCCTCAGGCTTATGCATCACAAGCCTTATGGGGCAAGTTCACCAAGTTAATAAATAGGTAAAGACAAAACAGTAATAATAGCCAGAAAGTATCTTCACAGTTCAGCTATTCCACAAGTAAAGGGTCCCACTGGCAAGATGCTCACACAACAGCATGCAGGTGTGTGTTGTAAACATAGAAGCAATCGTAGGAAGCAGATAAGAAGGGAGTCCCAACCGTAGCCAAAGCTGCGAGCTACTATTTCCACCCTTTTCATTTCTACACCACATCTGATCCATCTGTTCTTCTCAGAACCCCACAAGCCATCTCAAGAACATCACAAAGAACATCACTGGTTCTTATTAGTTTTCTCTCAAAAACACACTGATAAAATCCACCACCCAACACCTCTAGTTGCTTAGATAAGCCATCAGAGAGCAGATCAAGGCCAACAGTTCCAAGGGAAACAGAACCACAACAGCTCAAGTAAGAGCTAGCTAATAGTACCAGGAGAAGAAGATACCATCAAGAACTAAACCAGTTTAGCAACAAGCCAAGCAACGAGGAGCAAGATCAACAAGCAACCACAAGACACAGTCAAGCTTCATCAACAACAATAGGTTGCTATACCACTACTCATTCATAGTATCTGTTCTTATTTTATTTCACCATAAGAAACAAGGGGATAAAATAGGTTGTTGCAAATCAATATCTATTCAACTACTCTGCAACTAGAATCTACCTAGGAGAGTTAAGAGAATAGTTCATCTCTCATAATTGCATAGAAGTGATATGCAAATTCATCATAGAGAGTTAGAAAGCAACCAAGCAAGTATATGTTCTTATGGATATTAGTGCCTCGGCCTTTTGCATCATAGGCTTTGGACAAAAATAATCAGCTTTAGAATCCAAGTTCATATCTTAACAGTAAATATGTGTCTCAGTCTTATGCATCATAGACATGGGCTATTGCAAAATACTTTACCCATCAGGTCATCTAAAAAGATGATTACATTTAATATAGCCATCCTAAATGACAACAGATCATGCTACATAGGAGCAGGCTATTGTGTACACTCCAAGGAGGTCTCACAATAGCAGAACCATATTAGCAGAACCCATTATTGTGTCTAGCTACGTCATCTTCCACTTAATATAATATTTTTCACATAATATTAAAGCCACCATAAATGTTTGTCAAATCATTTTCCTAGAATCTTTCTTCTAGGAATCATGTTAGCTCTAGCAGACAAACTGCCAGTACATTTTTGAATCATCATTGAAGTCTGGTTTCAGACTATCGTACTGAATAAAGTTCAGTCGAGCCACACTACCGTTTAAGTTGGTGGATTCCTGCGCCCTGGTCAAGCCAAAGGTTTAAACTCAAATAATTTGTTTAGGCAGAGAATCACAACAAGCCACTCTATTACAAGATCAGTAAGCCAAGCTATGGAGTGTTATCAAATCCAGTCAAGCACATTCCTTATAATCCACTAAATCTAACCAAAGCAACCACTAAGCTTGATCAAAGGTTCATCACCACATAGTATCAATTAATCATCTAGGTTCACTAGATCAGCAATCAAGCATTATACTATTAGAGCAGGGTCAACTAAAATCGGATCAGTTATTTGATCATCCATTAGGATACAGGGAAGATAAATTCAGAGAGAGGGACAAGTACCTAGGACCTTAGATTTCTGCAGAGGAGGAGAGGAATAAGGAAACCGTCGGAGACTAAAAGGGAGGTGAACAACATCGGTGCAGGACCGAGGTTGTGGTGACATTGTCACCGTTATCCAATCGGCAGGGGCACAACATCATCATGTCAATTTGAAGTAGACGTCGGGGTTGCGCTGTAGCACCTTCCTGCCGGCATCTAGTTGGGATGGGTGAGCTCCAATTCGCCGGAGAGCACCAGGAGGCCACGGCCAACCATGGAGGCAACAACCGAAGGAAGCCGCAACACCCACCACCATGGGGAAGACTAGGTCGGCTGGGTCGAATAGAAACATCAGGGGGCAAGGTCGACGGACAAGAAGTTGTGGTCGTCCTCGAGCAGCGGCCAGAGGTGTTGGAACCAAGGAAACCACGCTGGGGTCCGAACCCTAGGCATGGATAGGGTTTCCAGGAGCGCGCGTAGGGGCACAGGCGTAGGTAGAGGTGGCGGGGATTAGGTAGAGAGCCTAGAGCGAAGCTTGGTCAGCAAGCGGCCGCGGCTGGTACGGTCGATGGTGGCCGGAATGGCAGGCAGCGATGCAGTCGCGTGTGAAGGGGGTGCGAGGCTGTGTCGTGTGCATGCGTGTGACTGAGAGGAAGGAGAGGGGGTTGGGTTGGGGTGGGGTTTGACCCTAGGCCCAACTGGGCCGGGTTGGTCTTAACCAGCCCACGGGCCAGAGTTAGTTTTATAGGAAAAGAAAAATAAATATTTCAAAATAACTAATAAACCAAATGTGAAATTCCAAAAATAACCCTGAAGGAATTTTAGCCCTAGAAAAATATAGAAAAATCCTAAAAATACATATAACATATTGGAATGATCACAAAAATAATATCTACCTAAGATAAACATAACTTTACTTATTTAAGCTAAGTAAAATGTGAATAAATACTAACACCCTTAAATCCTTAATAAAATCTCATAAATTAAGGAAAAGTCCTAAAAAATGAATAAAAATCATTTTGCATATGAAAATAAATCAACTATTTACAAAAATACTAATTTCAAATAAAATTTGGAACAAATAGTCATGGACATATAATCCTTTATAGAATTTTGTAAAAATAAAAATAATAAGTAAAAATAAATAAAAAATCATTTTAAGATCATAAATAAATATACTTTACTAGAAAATACTCAATATATTATTCCAATGGGTTCCAAGATTTTAAAGTAATAAATCCCTGTCTATTTTATAAAATACCTATTTTGTAAATTCTATAAAAACATCTCTTAAATAATAATAATCACAATTCTATATATAACACCTTAAATCCCTAATAATTAAATACTAAGTCCAAAACTATAACTTGGATCTATAATAAAACTTAAGTGTAACTTATTAACCTTATAAAACTCTTTTAAAATCATAAATCCAATCTAAACCTAGAATTTTAAGTAAATTTTGAACATCATAAAAATGAATGCTATTTATCTCTTAACTATTCTCAGACATTATTCTAGCTCTAATAGTTTATTCAAATCATCTAAATTTACTTTGCTTAATAAGATAAACTATATTCATAATAACAAATCACATTTAAACTCATCATTCACTTAAGCTGAAAGTGAATGCTCCTATACCATCAAACATGCTTGTTGGAAGGTTTGAAGCTTATTAATACTTTTAAACACATCACCCCTAGATCTAATTATGTTTTTATAGTTAACTTTTGTCTGTTCCAAATTAAGTCATAAGGCATCTCAAATCCAAACTTATCGAACAAACGCAAATGACATCGATCACATTCTATTAACCATAAAGATTGGTTAAACCTTATCAAAGAAACCTTTTCTTCAAAAGTTATTTGTTTTACCACTTCAAACAACAATATCATAATAAGTTCTTCAACTCTTATCAACCTAAAACATGAACTTCCATAATGGTTGCATAATATCAAATAACTCTAATCATGTGTTGTTATACTTACTTTGAATCATACATGTTAGTATTAAGTTCCTTATATTTATATATTTGTTTAAGTAACCTTATAGACAAACTAAAATCTTTAAGAAATCACCCAAACTTAACCTATTCACCATATTGAGTATTACTTCGGGGTTTTCCAAACTTCATTACATTACTTATGCATCACAGCATATTGCTTCTTTAAACATTAGTCCTTACCGGACCAATGATGCTATTTACAGAATTTGGATCCTATAATGACTTGAAGACCGTGAGTGCACAATCTTGCAATCACAAAAGGCAAGTTCACAACTTGCTCATGTCCTTTGGTTATTTTCTATCAAATGCTTGTAACTCAAATGTTGTCATCACCTGCATTTCAAAAAGGTCAGAAAACACTATTTTCATAATAATTGATTATGGATTATTTACCAAATGGTAATCTATTGGTACAATCCTAGTGGTAAAGGAACATAATATCTAGGACTTAACAACCAATGTCATCAGTGATTCTAGCGCTGTATATTACGCGTTAACAATGAGATTTGGAATGGGATGGAGAAGTCAGTTGTATCTTCTTCCTTTCACATGTAGGCAAGATGACCTTATCATGACGATGTGATTCCTTGTGCGGATCTAGCATATGGGTGGGCACCCTTAGGCCCCACGATTTTGGTATCTAGATTATCTATGAGCGGCTGCCGGAGGTATAGTCGGACCTTTATGGAGCTTGCGAGGGGCATAACTGGCTCATATAGTCTTCGGGAACTCATCAGGGTTGTAGCTTGCTCGAAAGGGGGCTTAACGGAGGTGTATTCAGCCCTGAAGGATCATGCAGACATATGGGATCGCGGAGAGGGAAGTGATTGGATTGGATCACCTACTGGGCCCCACATTAGGAATTGTGGACAGGAAAGATCACCCGGTTGTGCAACAAGGAGTTGATCTCTCATGGGTAAAGTAACGCAGCTCTAGAGAGTGTAAGAACTATGACATGTTACTCCATGTTCTGGGAAGGAGCTACGAACGCGGCAGGAAAGGAACCCCATGAAGGTTCTGGTCAACCTGTGAAGGCTGTCGAACATAGTTTTCAGAATAAAAGCAACCTTTGAAGAAATGTTTATGAAAACTTGCATTGCCTACGACCTTTGGTCTGTGGCTGTAGAGATAGTGCATCATACACTCCTTTTAGTGAACTTGCTGAGTATGCTCGTACTCAACCGTACCTTATTAACCCTTGCTAGGCTTTAAGCTGTTGAAGACGACGTCAACATCAATTTATGCTCAAGAAACCATCATCCTCAGCTCAAGTTCTTCAATAAAGTCTATGAAGTCAAAATATACATCAGCCGAAGTGAAGACAAAGTCTCTATTTAGATAGGAGTAGATACTCTAGCCATAAAACCTACTTCTATAGAGCATTGCACTAGTAGCAATTACAAGCCAAATAGTTGAGGTGCTAGTCTTATTAGCTAGATATTTCTGAGTTAGTACTTCTGGTTCTTCTTTGAAAGAAGTTTCTTTCTCTCTCTTTAACCTAGAGTGTTCTCTGGATCTTTTGTAAAGAGTCAAGTTGTAATCTATAGTCATGTCTTGGACCTGCTGTGGTTCTATTGTACCACTCTGAGGGATGTAATACTAGTGAACGGTGTTTCATTGGTGTTATGTCAACGACTATAGTGTACTACATCATGCAGGTATGTCGGTCACCGCAATGTATCGAGCATATGCTTTGACCTTAGGTTGGTCAACCTAGTAAATGGGTAGAACCTGTAGGAAGGATGTTAGCAACAATAAAGAGTTCTTTAGAAATATGATGGATATTCAATTGGGAATAATTCCGTCATGTTGCTAGTGTGATGATTCTTTATTATGCGATTTTAAATGAGTACCATGAGTTTTAACTCAAGATGACTGATGATAATTTCTTATCTACTGTATAAGAATGGCACCTAGGTATCCACCTCGGAATGTTCAAGTATTGAACAAGACCTTAGATGATTATGAAGATGAGTGGACAATCACTCTGAAACAAGTTCTATGGAGCCTGGATTGTAAGTCTCGACTTCTGGTCAAGGTTTACAGTTTCTATTTCGGACGGATATTGGCCAAGTACTGTATCCTGACCATGTTACCCAAGAAGTTGGGAGTGCGTGGAGAAATGCCATCAGGAGAAGGAAGATGTATGGCAATAGCCTATCAGATTGCAGTAGTAGCAGCCATAACCAAGATAAGGGAACAGAATTCCAAGGCACTCGTAGGTACTACCTATACTTCTATACCTCACGAAACCCTTAGTTCTGATCCCGAGTTAGATCATTCTGCTCTGGTAAGGACTAAACCTACTTTGGCAATAGAGTATATGGATCGCTATAAGTCTTTACTGGACACGTTTCATAACACTCATCAAGTGCTAGTTCAAGAGTTAGACACGGTCATTGAGGATTTCACTGATCCTGCAAAGGCGGTGGCACGTAGAAAGAAGTTAGTTGAAGAAGCAAGGCACCCGAAGCCAGTCTTTTCAGGGGAGGTGTTTGAAGAAACAGAGTTTAATGACCCACACTCTGAAGTCTATGCCTATTATCCAGTTGAACCTCAGCAACCAGTAGACCCATGGACCAAATATGAGGAGGAACAAAAAATATGGAATGCACCCAACCCCAATAATACCATTAGAGGTAATACCGGATGGGAAGACCATTCTTATGATGAAGTCATGGGAAAAACTATACCCTGTGAATCGGGTAAGGGAGTAGAAACCAGTTATAATGCTATAGAATCATATGGACCATATGGGGGTAATAATAATCCCATTGAGCTAGAAGAGTGTCCTGGTAGCTACTACACCAATATGTACGACTGGATTGTGGAAAAAGAAAAGAATACCTCTTACTTTGAAGATGCGCCTGGAGGAGGAAAGAAGACTATTGGAGGAGATAATGAGTATGATAGTCATTTCTCAATGGCTAATCTCACTCTTGGTACTTATACTCAAGGTTACGCACCTACTGGATGTTCTGATGCACAAGGAGGCAATCGTCGAACTTCGTGCCATCGTGGACGAAAATTCCAGAAGCACGGAAGTGAGTGAGGAAAGAAAAAATGGAAGTAATCCATAAAGTAGACTGCTTGAATAATGTTTATATTGGGTAATGCATATTCTAGTGCTTGAGAGGCTTGCTAAAATAAGTGAGAATATGCTCATATGAGCAAGAAATCTCTTGTAATATAAGGAGGTAGTGTATAGAGGGAGTGTCTTGCTGTGGTTTGGGAGTTGTAAGATTTCGAAGGCATATGTTTAATACAGGCTATGTGTTTGAGTATTTCTTGGTTTTTCTTGGATCTTCTTGATTGACTAGATTTGTGCATGAAGTTTGGCTTGGTGTGCAAATGCATGTGTATCATCAAGTTATTACTTGATGTTATAGACCTAGATAGAAAAGGGAATTTGTGTAAGGGAGTGACGAGTTCGGAAGTTCAAGATGAAGGCTTACATGAAGAGTGCAGCCAATTATAAGGAGTATCAGCACTATTTTGAAGGATGGATTAATCCCAACTTATTATTAGTTGGCCACAAGAAGGAATATTAGTGCAGAAAAGGTGTGGAGTAACATAAAGGAATGAACTTTAGTTTACTCAAAATAGATGGTGTTGCTAATAAGCTAATGAAGTAGTTGTGCCAAGTTCATGGAAGTAACATGAAAGGGCGCAAGGAAGAAGTTTTGAAACAAAAGTGGTATTCAAGATCTGACAACTCAGAGAGAACGCTAGTAGTAAGTCCAGAACCTATAGAGTAATCCATACACCCAGAAGGATCCGTAGCTGGTATCCTAGCGGTTTAGCTAAATGGGCCATCTTTGTAAGGTTTAAAGAGCATAAAACTTGGCCTAAGTTAAGAAAGACATAAAGAAGTATAAAATTAAAAGCGAATGACTTTCGAGACGTTTCGCGAAATCGGGGTTATAGTGAGAAACAATGCACAAAAAAGGTTAAGAGTAAGACAACTAATGTCGGAGGAATTATTTGGGAGATCCACAATTGTGTGGATATACCGTAGATTCTTTCGTGAGACCTTCCAGAGGTAAGGTATAAGCTAGATAGAGACCGATACCCTAACTATTGAGATAATGGGTATTATACATGAAGTTTAGAGACCATTAGGAGACCCCAAGGGGGAGAGTAAACAATAAACACTAAAGTGTTGTTGTCCAACCTTCTCACTAATGGTTGTAGAAAAAGTACAAAGTTAGGATGAGGTTAAGCCTTATTCTCATAAGGCTATAAGAAGCCATCATTATAAAGTATTCCCGAGAGTATGTCTGGATGAAGGATCGAAGTAGACTTAACTGCTTAACCCTAGTGGACTAGTTCTAAAAGAAATAGCTGTTAAGTTGTACTTAAGAAGGAGAAGAGCCTATTAAATTAGTCTAGTGTATAGTAGTAGGAAAATCGTATTGGAAGGGACAAAATGTGTCCAAAACCAATTCTAAATAGGACTGTAAAGGCATAAACCCAAAGAGAGATAGAAAAATGAACGACATGCTAAATAAGAAACAATGGGATATTATCGGAATGAAGAGGATTCCAGGAAAAAGATCTGGATACGGGATACTGTAATTATCCTCAAATATGATCACAATGGAGTTGAGAAATTGCGTGATCAATACAAGTAAACTCCTCGTTCCAAAACAAAAGAGAGTACGAACTTCGGGGGCGAAGTTTATTTTAAGGGGGAGAGTATGTAACATCCCAGCATTATAACCTAGAAATAAGCTGAGATGAGGTGTGTGCATTGCATTCATGCATAGAAAATCTAGATAATTTTCGCGCGACCTAAAGAAGCTAGCAAGGGATCGGGATCTCTCTTGTTCTGATGGAAACATTCGGGCGAGTGCGATAGATTCTGACACGACCTCTACTGTATTTTTGTGTTTGAGGGGAATCATTGCATATTTGAAAATACAAATGATTAAATTGAATTCAAAAGAAATTGGAATTAGATTGCAAATAAAGAAATGAGTTATTGAATTTATTAATGTTATATAAATATTGCAATGAATAAATAAAATGAATAATAGATAAGATTTAAAAATGGAAAGGGATAATCTTTATTATTGTTGTTTTACAATAAAAGAGTGAAAGTAAATTACAGTAAACAAATAAATAGAAATAGTAATTACATAAATGGAATAACTAAAAGAATTCTTTATTACAAAATAATATATATATCATGATGTCCTTTACAAAAGAATAAAGTAAAACCTAAAAGTAAATTCATCTTCACTTTCCCCATCTTCTAAATCTTTTCTTTCTATTTCTGGTCTTATACCTGCAAACAAACAGAAGGAAAAAGAAAAATATAAGATGTGAAAGGGGTTAGTTCTGGCTGCTCTTAGAATAACAGTGTAATGCACTGTTTGTCTCATCATGGAGCTTAAAATTGAACTCTCATATTTGACAATGAATTGCATTGTCAAGTACATCATCGAGTTTGAATAAAAAGGGCCAATATAGTATCCATTGTTATGAAAGGAAATGCCTCAGGCTTATGCATCACAGGCCTTATGGGGCAAATTCACCAAGTTAGTAAATAGGTAAAGACAAAATAGTAATAACAGCCAGAAAATATCTTCACAGTTGAGCTGATCCACAAGTAAAGGGTCCCACTTGCAAGCTGCTCACACAACAGCATGCAGCTGTGTGTTGTCAACATAGCAGCAATCATAGGAAGCAGATAAGAAGGGAGTCCCAACCATAGCCAAAGCTGCTAGCTACTATTTCCACCCTTTTTGTTTCTACACAACATCTGATCCATCTGTTCTTCTCAGAACCCCACAAGCCATCTCAAGAACATCACAAAGAACATCACTGGTTCTTATGCATCATAGACAGGGGCTATTGCAAAATAATTTACCCATCAGGTCATCTAAAAAGATGATTACATTTAATATAGCCATCCTAAATGACAACAGATCATGCTACATAGGAGCAGGCTATTGTGTACACTCCAAGGAGGTCTCACAATAGCAGAACCATAGAAGCCATTATTGTGTCTAGCTACATCATCTTCCACTTAATATAATGTTTTCACATAATATGAAAGCCACCATCAATGTTTGTCAAATCATTTTCCTAGAATCTTTCTTCTAGGAATCATGTTAGCTCTAGTAGAGTAACTGCCAGTACATTTTTGAATCATCATTGAAGTCTGGTTTCAGACTATTGTACTGAATAAAGTTTAGTCGAGCCACACTACCATTTAAGTTGGTGGATTCCTACGCCCTAGTCAAGCCAAAGGTTTAAACTCAAATAATTTGTTTAGGCAGAGAATCACAACAAGCCACTCTATTACAAGATATAGTAAGCCAAGATATGGAGTGCTATCAAATCCAGTCAAGCACATTCCTTATAATCCACTAAATCTAACCAAAGAAGCCACTAAGCTTGATCAAAGGTTCATCAGCACATAGTATCAATTAGTCATCTAGGTTCACTAGATCAGCAATCAAGCATTATACTATTAGAGCAGGATCAACTAAAATTGGATCAGTTATTTGATCATCCATTAGGATACAGGGAAGATAAATTCAGATAGAGGGGACAAGTACCTAGGACCTTAGATTTCTGCAGAGGAGGAGAGGAAGAAGGAAACTGTCAGAGACTAAAAGGGAGGTGAACAACATCGGTGCAACACCGAGTTTGTGGTGACATTGTCACCATTATCCCATCGGCAGGGGCACAACATCATATTGTCAATTTGAAGTAGATGTCAGGGTTGTGCTGTAGCACCTTCCTGACGGCATCTAGTTGGGAGCGGTGAGCTCCAATTCGCTGGAGAGCACTAGGAGGACACGACCAACCATGGAGGCAATAGCCCAAGGAAGCCGCAACACCCACCACCATGGGGAAGACTAGGTCGGATGGGTCGAATAGAAGCATCAGGGGGCAAGGTCGACGGACAATAGGTTGTGGTCGTCCTCGAGCAGCAACCAGTGGTGTTGGAACCAGGGAAACCATGCTGGTGGCCGAACCCTAGGCATGGATAGGGTTTCCAGGAGCGCGGGTAGGGCGCAAGCGCAGGTAGATGTGGCGGGGATTAGGTAGAGAGCCTGGAGCAAATCTTGGTCAGCAAGCGACCGCGGCTGATACGGTCGGTGGCGACCAGAATGGCAGGCGGCGATGCAGTCGCGTGTGAGGGGGTGCAAGGCTGTATCGTGTGCGTGCGTGTGAGTGAGAGGAAGGAGAGGGGGTTGGGCTGGGGTGGGGTTTGACCCTAGGCCCAAATAGGTCGGGTTGGTCTTAACCATCCCACAGGCCAGAGTTAGTTCTATAGGAAAAGAAAAATACATATATTTCAAAATAACTAATAAACCAAATGCGAAATTCCAAAAATAAGCGTGAAGGAATTTTAGCCCTAGAAAAATCCTAAAAATACATATAACATATTGTTATGATCACACAAATAATATCTACCTAAGAAAAACATAAATTTACTTATTTAAGCTAAGTAAAATGTGAATAAATACTAACACCCTTAAATCCTTAATAAAATCTCATAAATTAAGGAAAAGTCCTAAAAATGAATAAAAATCATTTTTGCATATGAAAATAAATCAACTATTTTACAAAAATACGAACTTAATTTTTTTTCAAGTAAAACCTGGAACAAATAGTCAAGGACATTTAATCCTTTATAGAATTTTGTAAAAATAAAAATAATAAGTAAAAATAAATAAAAATCATTTTGAAGATCTTAAATAAATATACTTTAGTAAAAAATACTCAATATATTATTCCAATGGGTTCCAAGATTTTAAAGTAATAAATCCCTATCTATTTTATAAAATACCTATTTTGTAAATTCTATAAAAACATCTCTTAAATAATAATAATCACAATTCTATATATAACACCTTAAATCCCTAATAATTAAATACAAAGTCCAAAACTATAACTTGGATCTATAATAAAACTTAAGTGTAACTTATTAACCTGATAAAACTCTTTTAAAATCATAAATCCAATCTAAACCAAGAATTTTAAGTAAATTTTGAACATCATAAAAATGAATGCTATTTATCTCTTAACTATTCTTAAACATGATTCTAGCTCTAATAGTTTATTCAAATCATCTAAATTTACTTTCCTTAATAAGATAAACTATATTCATAATAACAAATCACATTTAAACTCATCATTCACTTAAGCTGAAAGTGAATGATCCTATACCTTCAAACATGCTTGTCGGAAGGTTTAAAGATTATTAATACTTTTAAACACATCACCCCTAGATCTAATTATGTTTTTATAGTTAACTTTTGTCTGTTCCAAATTAAGTCATAAGGCATCTCAAATCCAAACTTATCGAACAAACACAAATGACATCAATCACATTCTATTAACCATAAAGATTGGTTAAACCTTATCAAAGAAACCTTTTTCTTCAAAAGTTATTCGTTTTACCACTTCAAACAACAATCTCATAATAAGTTCTTCAACTCTTATCAACCTAAAACATGAACTTCCATAATGGTTGCATAATATCAAATAACTCTAATCATGTGTTGTTATACTTACTTTGAATCATACATGTTAGTATTAAGTTCCTTATATTTATATATTTGTTTAAGTAAACTTATAGACAAACTAAAATCTTTAAGAAATCACCCAAACTTAACCTATTCACCATATTGAGTATTACTTCAGGGTTTTCCAAACTGCATTACATTACTTATGCATCACAGCATATTGCTTCTTTAAACATTAGTCCTTACTGGACCAATGATGCTATTTATAGAATTTGGATCTTCTAATGTCTTGAAGACCATGAGTGCATAATTTTGCAATCACAAAAGGCAAGTTCACAACTTGCTCATGTCCTTTGGTTATTTTCTATCAAATGCTTGTAACTCAAATGATTTTCTATCAAATGCTTGTAACTCAAATGTTGTCATCACCTCCATTTAAAAAAGGTCAGAAAACACTATTTTCATAATAATTAATTATGGATTATTTAACAAATGGTAATAATCTATTGGTTCAGTTCCAGTGGTAAAGGAACATAATATCTAGGACTTAACAACCAATGTCGCTAGTGATTCTAGCGCCATATATTACGCGTTAACCATGAGATTTGGAATGGGACGGAGAAGTCAGCTATATCTTCTTCCTTTCATATGTAGGCAAGATGACCTTATCATGACGCTGTGATTCCTTGTGCGGATACAGCATATGGGTGGGCACCCTTAGGCCCCACGATTTTGGTATCTAGATTATCTATGAGCGGCTGCCGGAGGTATAGTCAGACCTTTATGGAGCTTGCCAGGGGCATAACCGGCTCATAGAGTCTTCGGGAACTCATAAGGGTTGTAGTTTGCCTGAAAGGGGGCTTAACAGAGGTGTAGTCAGCCCCAAAGGATCGTGAAGACATATGGGATCATAGAGAGGGCAGTGATTGGCTTGGATCACTTACTGGGCCCCACATCAAGGAATGGTGGACGGGAAAGATCGCTCGGTTGTGCAACAAGGAGTTGATCTCTCATGGGTAAAGTAACGCAGCTCTACAGAGTGTAAGAACTATGACATGTTACTCCCTATTCCGGGAAGGAGCTACGAACGCGGCAGGAAAGGAACCCCATGAAGGTTCTGGTCAACCTGTGAAGGCTGTCGGACATAGTTTTCAGAATAAAAGCAAGCTTTGAAGAAATGTTTTTGAAAACCTGCATTGCCTACGACCTTTGGTCTGTGGCTGTAGAGATAGTGCATCATACACTCCTTTTAGTGAACTTGCTGAGTACGCTCATACTCAACCGTACCTTCTTAACCCTTGCTAGGCTTTAAGCCATTGAAGATGATGTCAACATCAATTTCTGCTCAAGAAACCATCATCGGCAGCTCAAGTTCTTCAATAAAGTCTATGAAGTCAAAATATACATCAGCCGAAGTGAAGACAAAGTCTCTATTTAGATAGGAGTAGATACTCTAGCCATAAAACCTACTTCTATAGAGCATTGCATTAGTAGCAATTGCAAGCCAAATAGTTGAGGTGCTAGTCTTATTAGCCAGATATTTCTGAGTTAGTACTTCTGGTTCTTCTTTGTAAGAAGTTTCTTTCTCTCTTTAACCTAGAGTGTTCTCTGGATCTTTTGTAAAGAGTTGAGTTGTAATCTATAGTCATGTGTTGGACCTGCTGTGTTTTTGTTGTACCACTCTGAGGGATGTAATACTAGTGAATGGTGTTTCATTGGTGTTATGTCAACGACTATAGTGTACTACATCATGAAGTGGTATGCTGGGTCACCGCATATTTCTTGCCCCAGATCAATGGTCCGAAGCACTTTGGGTCGATTCGGCCGAGGGAGCCTCTAGGCTCGGGCTCGCTGTCGCCGCGATTGGACAATGTGTTCCTTAGGTCATGTTGCCGGCGAGCTCGTCAAGCTTGGTTGTTGACGATGTGGTTCCACGCATCAATCTGTGGACCGTTGGCAGAGGCTATGTTGTGCACCAGTCACAGCTTGTTGGTGGAGTTGGAGGGATTAGTCGCCCGCGGTTGGACCTGCTGGGGCTCGGGTGGGGGCAGTTAACAGAGTTGGCGACCGTGGGATGGCCGCTCGAGGCCGCATGACTGCCAGTCGAGCGAGAGTACATACGCCCCCGCGAGTTGATCCCCACGAGTTGTTGCTCGACTGCTCTAGCGAGTAGGGATTGAGTGTTCTTGACCTACAGTGCGCCCTCTCCCATGAGGTTGAGGTTGGAGACTGTGGCCTACCCCGTGATGATGTTGTCCATCGGGACGGGGTAGAGTGGGAGCCCGTTGGCGTCGAGATCCTGTGGTGCGTCGAGACTGTGGATCCGCGGCTGCTCTAGAGGAGGCGAGCGGCGTGGTGGTGGTGGGGATACAAGGTGCCCCGGGTGTCGTGCGACTGCCACCCGGTGGTGCGTTGCAGTAGTGGTCGAGCTTGGTGGTGCATTGCAGTAGTGCTCGAGCTCGGCCACGCTCATCGTCGAAGTTCAGGGTGCGCCCCTGAACAGATGGATTGAGGTGACTCCTGATGCGGCGATGGTGGTAGAGCGATAGCTCCCGTGTTGTTTGTTGCTCAAGGTGAAATTTATCGCGCTCGGCCTGCTTCCTGACCTTTGTCGCCTCCAACTGCTGGCGGTACTCCTCGATCTCTGCCATCGTCGCTGTCGGTGGGAGGGGCGTGGAGAAGGGATCTAGAGGCGTGTTGCTACCCGCCATGTAGATGGCGTTGTGGCAATTGGATCTAGCTCAATCCTCATCATGGGACTCTGATCTGGAATCCGAGTCAAATATCCCAAGGATGGAGGGATCCTCAAAATCCTCATCGTTGGAGACTTGCGTGATAGAGTATTCGTGCAACGCGGTGGTGATGGATCTGGCGGCCGAGTCAGGGGCCGCTGATTCGGTGTTGTTGTGGAGAGCCATGTTGCTCTCGGATGCATTGCTAGCGGCTGAGTCATATTCAAAAGTGAGCAGATGATGGAGCGGACCTGCTCCTCCGAGAGGAGATCGTGTGGAGGCAACCCACTGATTATCCCCATTTCCGCTAGGTCGATGGCGTCCATGAACCCGATGAAGAGGTTGATGGTGTCGACTGGCATCACCGCGGTGTGAGTGACCGGGCGCGATGCCGGTATGTAGCTGCTCGACAGAATTTGGAGGAATCCTCCGCTAGCAACCATGCATCCGATGGTGATCGGCCAGTCGATTGGAGTGTAGGGTCTCGCCGCAGATCTCAGGCTTGACAGTCCATACCCCATGGTGGGCGCCACTATCATGGGAATGACCACGGCAGTCGCTACTAGGGGTAGTGATTGATATGATTGGGGGCAAGAGCGAGTCTCCATCTGTGGAATGAGATTGGGAGCAAACACAAGGGTTTACCCAGGTTCATCCCCCCGCAGGGTAAATACCTACTTCCTGCTAGATTCTATTATTAGCGAGTGGATTACAAGATTGGCGAGCTCGGCGGCTAGGCAACGAGTCGCTCAGAAGGGGTAGCTAATAGGACGTGAGTACAAGGAGATTCCTAGGGAGGTTTATATAGAGTCAACTTGCTAGGGTTTACATAATTACAATCGAATTAGTTTAGGTTTCAGAGGATTTGCCCTAATCCGACTGAGCCTAGCTAGGGTATTAGGCCTTCAGCTTCCAGTCACCGGGCCTTCTTCGAAGTTTCCTTCCAGTCGACGTACCTACAAGCCCAGTCGTTATGGGCCAAGGTTAGTCGAATCTCCCTCCTGGGCACACCCTGATTGGTATGTCCCCATCAACTTTGTTGTATTAAATGTGCCTCTGCAATTTTTGTATGTATGCTAAAAACAATGTAGAAGTAAGGCGGAAAACTTGGCTACACGCCTCCAACTACTTATCTATGTCTGACATGTAAATATTTTTTAAGCAAGTGTTGGCTTATCCATTATTCTGGTTCTTATGCTTGACCTTTCATGAGATGAAAGACCCGCAACATAGAACTATGTCCTCGGTTGATGATGCTTAATAACACCATCAAGAACCTAAGAAAAAAATCTCTGACTTTAAGTGCCAAAATGTCATTACTCCAGAATCCACATGAAAACGACAGAAAATGTGTAGACCAAAAAACTTAAGCTAACGCCCGTAGGCAGAATTTTCACAAGTGCTAATGCAAACTTGCACATAAAGGGTTTATACGATCGAAAAATGAACACTAAAGGAGGTAAAAGACTCAAGAAATATAAGTGAACCAAATGCTTTATTTCATTGATCATATAAGATACTTATTATATAATATAAAATATGCTAAGTGTAAAAAGGGTGTACCTATGCTATGTTCCATGGATGATCAGTCTCCGTATAATCATCATCAGGGTCACGTCGCTTACGCTTGTGATCTTTTCCTAGCCTATGTTTCAACTTATGAATATCAACAAGGTAATAGGAACCATTGAGCAGTGCTTTGCTTATGACAAATGGTCCTTCCCAAGGCGGGGATAGTTTGTGTGACTTTTTCTTCTTGTGGCAAAGCACAAGATCCCCGTCTTTAAACGAGCGATGCCTAACGTGGAGACTATGGTAGTTGCGCAAGTTCTGCTGGTAGATAGCAGCTCTCTGTCATGCCAAGACATGTTCTTCCTTGAGCAGGTCCACAGATAAGCGTCTGGATTCTTCGGCGTCATCTTCATGGTAGGTGGTGAATCTCGGTGCATCATGGAGGATGCCAGATGGTAGGACTACTTCTGCTGCATAGACCATGAAGAAAGGGGTCAAGCCGGTAGATCTGTTGGGTGTTGTTTGTAAACTCCACAAGACAAATGGTAACTCCTCCGCCCAGTCTCCAGCTTCTCTATGTAGCGGTGCCTCCAAGCGTGGCTTGATTCATTGCATAATTGATCCATTGGCCCTTTCAACTTGACCATTAGACTGTGGCTATGCCATAGATGCTAAGTCAAGGCAGATACATTTATCGTGACAGTAAGCCTCGACTTCTCTGAGTGATAAGTTGCTGCCATTATCGGTGATGATGCTATGTGGGATACCAAATCTCACCACTAGATCCCAGACAAACTTCAGGGTTGTTTCCCCATCGAGCTTTCTAATGTGTTTAGGTTCAATCCATTTAGTGAATTTATCAACTTCAACTAGCAGATGTGTAAACCCACAAGGTTCCTTCTTCAAGGGACCAACCATGTCAAGCCCCCAGACTACAAACAACCAAGTAATTGGAATCTCTCGCAATTCTTCAGCTAGAACATGTGCTTTCCTTGCATACAAGTGACATCCAATACAAGTCTGCACTAGCTTATCGACATCCTCCATGGCGGTCGGCCAGTAGAATCCTTGCCAGAAGGCTTTGGAGACCAACGATCGAGGTGCAGCGTGATGCCCGCAATCTCCGAGATGAATCTCTCTAAGAATTTCCATACCTTGTTGCTAGGAGATGCACCATAGGAATACTCCTGTGGTGCTTCATTTGTACAAATGGCCATCTATTATGGTATAGACTTTTGCTCTGCGTACTATCTACCGGCTTTCGACTTTGTAGGGAGGCAGTGTTCTCTCTTGAAGGTAATCCATGAACAGTTTCGTCCAAGCCGAAGAGGTCACTGTAACTGAGTTAACAAATGAATCCACTCTATCCGGGTTGTCGGGGTCTGCTCCTTTCACGGATGGTGTCCGTAAATGCTCCAGGAAAACGCCAAGAGGAATTGGTTTGCGGGTCGATCCAAGCTTTGATAGCAGATCTGACGCTTCATTGTCCTCCCTTTTGACATACTTAGACTTCGTAGTTGTCGAAGCACTTGGATATTTCGTCTACTTTGTCTCGATATGTCGCCATCATAGGGTTCCACGCATTTCAGGTGCCATCCACCTGTTGGGCAACCAAGTCGGAATCTCCACAAAAAACTATGTGCTTTATGCCAATATCCTTGGCCACACGAAGTCCATGAATGAGAGCTTCATATTTTGCCATGTTGTTGGCAGCATTAGAGTGGATATGCAAGACATAATGTAGCTTCTCTCCTATTGGTGATTGTAACAATACACTAGCCTCGAGCCATTGAGTAACTTGGAACCATCAAAGTGCATGACCCAAAACTCCGCTCTGGCACATGAGTATCTTCTGGTAGTTCTGTCCAATCTGTGATCAATCTGCCAATTCTTGTGTTTGATAGCATCGCGCCTTTTGTAGGTGATTTCGAAGGTGGCAGACTTGATGCCCCACTTTGCCACCCTGCCTGTAGCGTCGATGTTGTTGATGATATCGAACAGCAGAGCTTTACTCACCACTGTAATGGGGTGCTCCTGGAAATAATGCCTTAGCTTGCGTGAAGCAAGGAAAACTCCATAAGGTAGCTTCTGGTAGTGCGGGTAACGTTGTTTGGATTCCGTCAAGACCTCGCTTACATAGTAAACTAGTCGCTGAACTCTGTGCTCATGCATTGGCTCCTGATGCTCCATAACGACGATATTGATAACCCGGTTGGTTGCTGCCATGTATACAAACATTGGCTCCATTGACTCTGGTGCTCCAAGTATTGGTGTGGTGGAGAGTATTCTCTTCAACTCCTGAAGTGCCGCATCTGCCTCGTCCGTCCATATTAATTTGTCCGCCTTCTTGAGCAACTTGTAGAGCGGCATTGTCTTCTCTCGAAGTTGGCTGATGAACTAGCTTACTGTGGCTACACGGCCTGTGAGTCGCTAGATGTCCTTCTAGCATGTCGTGCATTTGATGTCGAGGATGGCCTTGATCTTCTCTGGGCTGACCTCAATTCCATGATGCGAAATGATGAAGACCAACAATTTGCCGGCTAGGACCACAAAGACACACTTCTTGGGGTTGAGCATCATGTTGTACTTCTAGAGGTTATCGAAGGGTTTCTAAAAGTCAGTGATAAGATTGTTTAATTTCTTTGACATCACCACAATGTCATCCACATAAGCATGTACGTTGCGACCTATTTGGTCATGTAGGCAACACTGCATTGTTTGCTGGTACGCAGCACCCGCGTTTTTAGCCCAAAGGGCATCATGACATAGAAGTACGTGCCGTAAGGATGGATGAACAAAGTGGCCAATTGGTCCAACTTTCGCATCTTGATTTGGTGGTATCCTGAGTATGCATCGAGAAAACGCAGAAGTTCCAAGCCAGCCATCAAGTCAATGACTTGGTCAATGAGAGGCAAAGCAAACGGATCCTTCGGGCACGATTTGTCCAAGTCGGTGTAATCAACGCATATTCTTAATTCTTTGGTTCCCTTTTTGGGGACAAGTACAGGATTGGTCACCGACTGGGTGTGAATAACTTCTCGGATAAAACTATCCTTAAGTAACCTAGCTAGCTCCTTGTCTATGGCTCGTTGTTTTTCATCACCAAAGCGTCGGAGAGGTTGTTTCACCGGTTTTGCTTTAGGATCGATGTTTAAGATGTGCTCAGGAAGTTCCCTAAGTACACCCTTCATGTCGGCAGGTTGCCAGGCGAAGATGTCCCTATTCTCACAGAGGAACTCGATGAGCATGCTTTCCTATTTGGGATCCAGGTCTGTGCCAATGGAGGTGGTTTTGGAGGAATATCCTTCCACAAGTTCCACCTGCTTTGATGGCAGCCTTGAAGGCGGGTTCGGAGTCAAAAATCTACTTCTTCAAAGCTGGCATCTCTGAGGCGTCGACCTGGTGTTGATCTCCTTGAACTCTTCACTGTAGAGGACTTCTTCGGTGAAGGCGGCTTCACTCAGCTCGCACTCCCTTGCCTTGGTTAAGCTTCCGGTAACGGTGATGATGTCGTTTGGTCTGGGTATCTTGAGATTTTTGTACACGAAACATGCCTGGCGAGGAAGGAGTGGAATATGTCGCATCCAAATATGATGTGATACATGCTCTTGAAGGGCACCACTTCAAAGGTCATGCGCTCTTGGCGGTAATTGTTAACATCACCAAAGGAGATCGGAAGGGTGACGCAGCCAAGGGAATGGGCTTGCCGGCCAGGAACAACGCCATGGAACATGGTGTTGCTCTTCCTTAGCTGGGTCTTTGTAAAGTTCATCTTGTGTAGTGTATCAAGGTACATAATGTTGATGCTGCTACCACTGTCCACAAGGCACTTGGTGAACTTGTTGCTGTCAATCAGGGGGTTGATGACCATGGCATACTGGTTCTCTGTCGGCATGAGGTCTAGGTAATCCTCTCTGTTCCAAGTAACTGGAATTTCCAACCACTTTACATACTGGGAGACTACAGGGAATGTGGCCATCAGTATCCTCAGAGAGGTCTTCTGGGCCCAATCGGTGGGTATGCCAAGGAAGGTGTGGTAGACTAGAGCCTTCTTTCAAAGGGATTTTTACCCTTGCCATCGCCCTTGTCAGCAGGTTTGGGATCCACGTCTTCATCCATATCATCTGAATCCTTGGACTGTTCCTCCTTCTTCTTCCCCTTTCCCTTTTCACGGGGTCTATTCTTTCGACTTTGGTTGTAGTCGGACTTAGGGTCTTCCTTGAGGTCATTGACAAACTTGCACTGGTGATTGGTATGAGTGGCTTTACCGTTTGTGTCAAGGTGGACGAAGCACGGAATATCACAATACTCCTCGCACGTCTAGGGAACACGAGGCACTACGGGTGTAGAGTCACTCCGCTACTGTCCACGACCAGCCCCCCTACCACGACCATGTTGTCCACCTTCGCCTCTACCAGTGAAAGTCATGGAGACCATGTCGGCTGCTTGCTTCTCTTCTAGAGGATTCTTCCGCTTGTTATTGTTGTTCTTCTTGGCCTGGTTAGGGATAGCCACTGTAGGTAAGGACCCCGAGCATCATCGTCAATAGCAGCAAATTCAATAGCCTTGGCAATCATTGCATTGAGGTCAATCTTGACTTTGTCCTAAGTGCGCTTCAGCGTATGCCAAAGCAGAGACCCCCTTTCCAGACTATCGATGAAGGCGACCATAGCAGTTTGATCGTGTACTTCCGCGCACGAATTTTTCATGTCGAGCCAGTGGGATAGGTATTTCCTAGATGATTTGTCCTTTTCTTGTACACAGTGCTGTAGGTCACCGACGGTGTAGGGATGTTTGCACGTACCCTCGAAGTTCTTGGTGAACTCTTCATGCATGTCCAACCAATTGCAAATTGATTTCTCTGGCAAGTCGTCGATCCATTGTCGGGTGGTGCCGGAGAGCATTAGTGGGAGGTAGTTGATGGCAATGTTGGGGTTTCCCCCTGCAATTTGTATCGCTTCGTGGTAGTCCTGCAACCACGTGGCTGGCCTAGCAGTTCTATCATAGGGCTTGGTGGTTTTTCAATCCGGAGGCCCCTAGGGTAGGTTGTGGCCCGGATAACCAGTCCAAAACAACATGGCCCCACGTATGGCTCTTCCCAGGCTTCCTGCATCCGATCAAGGCGTGATCATGCTTCGTAAGGCTCCGGTTGTTGCTTGTGCTGATCTTCACCATGGGGAGGAGATTTGTGGCGCGATTTGTGAGACCTGCGCGATCCTCCTCCATGGTGGCTACTGGGTGGGGATGGTGGCAGTGGTGGCGGTGGGTTAGCCTTCTTGCTGCTCCCCCTGTGCGAGTCTTCACACCTATCGCGGTTGCTTGTCAGATGTGGAGCTTCCTTGTATGATTTTCTCATGTGTCCGTTGTTGCCGCTGCACTCTCCGTCATACCGAGGCTGCTCTCCCTGGTCGCATATACCGATGTCCCCTGAGGGTGTCTAGGGGGTGGCATTCTGATACGATGGTGCGGCTGTGGGTCATCATGATGTCGGGACTGTGGGGGTGGTGGCGAGTGACGGGGGTGAGATTTGTCTCTGTTGTCGGAGGATACTAGAATAGCATTAGTCATGTTGTGTGCGTCCCTCCGTCTTTGTTCCATGGAACCTATGTGGGATCCGGCATCGTGAGGAGATCTTGGTATGCGGCGGTTGTTCATGCTAGACTAGAAAAACTCTGGGTTGGACTCAAGCCTCTGTGAGGTGGCCTTTTCCTGTTGCTTGCAAGCCTTGGCAACAATATCATAGACCTGATCCACCGCTTCAGGTGATCTGTCTTGCTCGAGTAGGTTTTTGGTGATGACCATATTGAGGGCGGGGGTTGGCATGACTTGCTTCCTAGCCTTATCAATGTAGGGGGTAACTTTTGCCGGTTTGGACGGAGCCCACCCTAGGTTATGTCGAACGCCGGGATCACCGATGACATGGGCTAGAGCCTTCTTTTCCTTGTGCTACCTAAGCAGCTGCTTGTACTCAGTCTCCATTGCTCGTGCCGCCTTGATCGATTGATGTGCCTTGGCTAGATCCCTCTCTAGCTGAGCACCCTATTCTATGATGCACTTGGCCTCCGCAAGGATTTCCAGGCACTTCTCATCAAGCTGCGTAACATTTCGTATATGGGAAACCATTAGTGGTTCGACAAGGAGATCATCATACATCACCTTATTTGCTGGAGTGACCAAGGGGTTACCGGCTGCTGACATGGATGGCAGAGGTGGTAGGTTTGTTTGGTTGGCAACACTAGGCCCGATGGTGAGTTCCTACGGCTGCTGCCAGGTGATAGACAAAGGGGGCATGGATTTTGCCGGACCTAGAGGATCGATGGTGTTTTTACCATTGGCCACCGTAGCTCTAGCATCGGCCACTGCAGGTGGAGCTTTTCCGGCTCCCTGGTTCTGCTGTTCTTCTTCCATCACATTCGTGATGGCCACTAGTACCTGATAGGAAGTGACGGGTTGCTCGGTGCACTCCTCCTGGTCGAACTCCTTCTTGATGTCCCTCATGTCAGCATCGTATTACTCTGAGTTTGATGTCGGCGTAAAGTGCCTCAAGCACTGAGTTGGAGTTAGAGTTAGTGTTTTCGATGGTAGAGTTTGAGCCAGATGGTGCGTGGCCGATGGGCTTGGAATTTCCGGCTATGGCGGTGATGTCGGCCTTATCTTTTTCATCAGCGTCAGTGAAACTATTAACAATTGTGATCATCTCGTTGAAAGTAATAAAACCGGCGTCCTATTGCCTCCTAAGCATATGCTAGAGAAGGGTGTCGGGCGTGAGCCCTTCGATGAAGTGGTACACTAGCTCATCAGCATGGTCTCCCGCCAACATTTCTCTCACCCTCAACCATCTGGCGAGGTACTCACGTGGGGATTCCTCCGACCATTGAACACAGCAAGACAGATCGAAGATGGTGATGCCACTGAGAAAGTGTGACCTCCGCTTCTCTAACACTTTGGGAAGCTAAGCAGATCTATAGGGTTCTTCCACCATTATAGCAGGGGAGGTTTGGGTTGGCCTTGATTTGTTCTGATCTAAGCCAGCAAACTCCAAAGAGAGATCCAAGCCCGATCCTTCCACGAACGTGTCCGACCCGTAGGCGGTCCGTGCAGGCCTTGCCGTGTGTCCGAATTCCTAGGAGCTTGATCCCGAGCCAGTTTTGCCGATGAAGAGATGAATTCCCCTGATTAGAACAATGGAGTAGCGGGTAGGGTTTGACTTTGCCAGGATCTAGAACTCATCCGGGGGACGATCAGAACGTGGCCAGAGAAGAGAACACGCCCAATGTCCACAATGTTGCTGATTCCCGCGAAGAGATTGGACCTCGCCCAGTGTAGAGCTTGAAGCGCCTCTTGCACCACGGTGGGCGCCAACTGTCGTGGTATTGCCGACGAGTACACCATGGAGGGGTCCTCACAATGCATGTTTAGAGATGTGGGGGAAGGCGGTGCGTTGACAAGTATGAGGTAACATGGCTTACCCAGGTCTAGGTCCCACAACGGTGGCGGAACCTTACTCCTACTATAAATCAGTATAATGGAAATACACCGAGTTACAGAGGTCGGTTCGTTGTGTGAGGTGTTATGAATTGTTCCCTAAAGGCTCCCACAGGTCCGACTTATAAAGGTGCCAGAACCTAGGATTACAGGGAAAAGACCTTTCCGGACAAGTTACAGAGTCCTACACTTACACTAACTAGTCTTCATGTATTGTACACTAAGGCTCCAGGTTGCTTGGTAACTACACCATAGTCCTCCTTCTTCTGGCATGGGCCTCCCTTCTAGATCGTTCTAACTGGGCCGCCCAGCAGGTCATAGGCCTTGCTACCAACTGTGGCCCACCCGGGTTAGCCGGATTAGAGACATGCTATGTTGATACCCATTCAACATATCCCCAACACTTATTTATATAGCCACGGGCTTGATGGGATGGTTAGGCAGTGTGTACCCAATCACGAAATGAGTGCCATATTAAAACCCTGCCATGATAGTTCTTATGGGGGGCACCATGCTGGTGGTCATACAAATGCTAAAGTTCTACAATTAGGATTCTATTGGCCAACCTTATTAAAAGATGCTCATAGTTATGTTAAGAACTGCGATGCTTGCTAATCTATGAGTAACAAGAAATGTCCATGAACTATAACCTTATAACAGAACCATTTGACATTTGGGGAATGGATTTCATGGGTCCTTTCACTACCTCCAATGGTTACACTCATATTCTTGTTGTTGTTGACTATGTTACTAAATGGGTCGAAGCTATACCCACTTCTCATGTAGATGCAACTACTTCTATTAAGATGATCAAGGACATTATTTTTCATAGTTTTGGGGTTCCTTGATTTTTAATTACCAATGGTGGAACTCATTTTATGAAAGTAACTTTCAGGAAGATTCTACATAAATATGGAGTCAAGCATCAAGTAGCCTCACCTTACCACCCGCAAACAAGTGGGAAAGTTGATCTTTCGAGCCAGGAGATTAAAGTTATCCTTAAGAAGACGGTGCGGAAGTCAAGAAAGGATTGGGCTATGAAGTTGAACGACACTTAATGGGCATATTGCACAGCATACAAAAATCATGTGGGAATGACGCCATATAAGATGGTCTACGGTAAATCTTGCCATATTCCTTTAGAATTGGAGCATAAGGCCTAGTGGGCTATTAAGACACTATACTTTGATTTTACCGCAGGAGAGAAATGTCTTATGGACATTCATGCCTTAGATGAACTTAGAAACAAAGCCTATGAAAATGCCAAAATATTTAAAGAAAAGGTAAAAAATGGCATGATAGAAAGATAGAAAATAAAGAATTTAAATCTGGAGTAAAGTTTTCCTCTACAATTCTCGGCTAAAGATCTTTGTAGTAAAATTAAGATCCAAGTGGGAAGGTTCGTCTGAAGTGGACGAAGCATATCCCTCAGGAGCGGTGAAATTAAAAAGCAATGTCCCTTATTCATCTTGGATCGGGCAGCGCTTAAAGCACTAAAGAGTTGGAGATGTAAACAAAGTGGAATTGGCCTCTTTAATGACGGCCGAGGAATACATCAAGTGACGATATGATGAGCTAGACATTTATTGATCCCTTTTATCTCACTTTTGCATTTTTTTGAGACCTTTTCTGTCTTACTAGTTGTTTTATTATTTTTCCTTTCGCTCTTCAGATTGAACTGATCTATTTTCCGACCTGGTATGGGTGGACTGTATGGTCAAACGGGCCCATACCACATGTCATTAAATGAAGGTAATATGCCCGAGAGGCAATAATAAAGTGGTTATTATCTTATTCCATGTTTATGATAAATGTTTATTTTTCATGCTATAATTGTATTGATCGGAAACGTTAATACATGTGTGTTTAATAAACAAAAAGTGTTCCTAGTTATGCCTCTCTTATAGACTAGCTTGTTGATTAACAAGATGATCAAGGTTTCCTGATCATGGACATTGGATGTTGTTAATAATAAGGTCACAGCATTTGTGAAATGATGTGATGAACATTCATCCGAAGTATATCATTACGATCAAGTCATTATGTTTATATTGCTATAACATCATACGAAGTAATCTTTATCCTTAGACCATGAGATCATGTTAATTGCTAACACCGGAAGAGTATCTTGATAACATCAAACGTCACACCGTAATAGGGTGACTATAAAGATGGGTTCAGTGCTACGAAGGTGTTATATTGAGGCTCATGGATCAAGAGTGGAATTTGTCAATCCCTATGATGGATAGATATACTCTGGGCCCTCTCGGTGATATCACATTAAGATAGCTTGCAAGCAAGTGATGTGATCACTAGAATGTTATATCACGGGAACGAGAAAAGAGTGCATGCCGGCAACGAGATCAAACTAGGTATGGAGATATCGATGTTCAAATCTCAGACAAGTAATATATCGCGAGACAAAGGGATTTAGTTACTAGCGTTAAAGGTTCTCACGATCACAGAAGTAATCGTTGAACGTGTAGGAGTCAGTAAGGATCTCCAGGTGCCGCTTCTGATTATTGATCTGAGAGGTGTCTCAATCATGTTTGCATTATTCGCGAACCATAGGGTGACACACTTAAGAGTTATCGGACACCATTTTGGAGCACATATGTTTCATATGAAAGAATTGCAAAGCGCAAGAATTGTTTCGATAGAAACCATAAATTGTTTCGGGTGAAATTGCAGAAAGTGGTTCTGCATGTGATATTGAAATATTGCAAGGGGTTATATGTGAATGTTTGTTAATTAAAGTAATTAATAAAATTCTGAATAAATTTAATAAAAGAGTTTTATTAAATGAGAGAGCATTAAACTTGGAGAATTTTAATGCATTTAAAGTAGGGACTTTAAAGGGGAATGTGAAGAGGCATTTTAATGTGGAGGGGTTACCACCACATGAATGGGGGAGGTGAGGAGTCACCCCCCATGCGCCGGCCATGAAGGAGGGGCACCCCCCTCCTCCTATAAAAGGCCACCCTCTTCCTCCTTCTTCCTCACACCTCCTTGTGAAGGATCTCTCTCGCCCTCTAGAATTATTACCCCATGGTCTCGGATTAGCGAGATACATGTTCCTGGTGGCATTTTGTCTGGAATGAATTGCTGCTTCTGCTGGATCGCTGGAGCAAGGAGGTGGAGGTTGTCTGGTGGCTTGAACGTGTGTGTGGGTACGGATGCACTCCTGAGTTGCGGCGCTCGGACTTCCTCACGATCTTGAGATCGGCAAGTGTACGACTACATCAACCACGAGTTCCTACTCGTTAAAAAAACTCGTTGTCTTCGAGGGTAAGTTCTCGATGGATGTATGTCCACCCGTTGCTTTGTACCTAGTAGATAGATCTTGGCGTGTAGTTCTCATCGTAGGAAATTTTTTGTTTTCTATGCTGCGAACCCCAATAGTGGTATCAGAGCCTGATCTATGCATAGGTGCTTTGCACGGGTAGAACACATAAGAGTATGTGGGCGGTGATGATCATGTTATTGCTTCTTATATGTACTTTGGATATTGGTGGCATAGTGGGATGAAGCGGCCCGGACCAACCTTACATGTCATCGTACATGAGACCGGTTCCACGACTGACATGCAACTAGTTTTGCATAAGTGGCTGGCGGGTGTCTGTCTCTCCTACTATAGTCAATATCTGAATTACAACGAGTTGCTAATAACTTGGTTATCCTCGTTGTGGTTCCATGTTCGTAGGTAAGAACGTTTCTATCTCCGAAAGCCCTAAGCCACGTAAAACCTGCAATTGATAAATTAGAGGCATCTAGTTTAGATCGTTGCTGGGCTAGTGTCTTGATATGGTATTGTTGTAAGTAGATGTATGATAGATACTCTTACAAAACATTCAACGTGTAAGTTCCATAGACCTTGGCCTTACACAGAAAGGAATGATAGAGATCATACCACGATGCAAATGATAGAGATCAAATGCATGGACCATATCATCTCACTTTACACATTAGATGTTAGCATCTTATACTGCTAGTTTTGCGCTTTTGGTAGCATTGTAAGATGATCCCTCATTTAGATATCAAGATAAAATGTGTTCTTCCTTAAGTATGCACCGTTCTATGGATCATGTTTTGGGACATCACGCGATGATCGGGTGTACTCGACTCTACGCTTTCATACAACGGGTGTAAGACAGTTTTACAGACGCGAGTACTAAGGTTCTTACTTGGCGAGCCTAGCATGTACAGACATGGCCTCGGAACACGGACCGAAAGGTTAAGCATGAGTCATATAGTTGATGTGATGCCCATATTGATGCTCGCCTTTGAAGCTACACCGACTCACGTGATGATCGGACTTGGTGTAGTGGATTTGGTTCATGTAATCACCAAAAAGGCACGAGGGATGTCGTTTTTGAGTGGGAGTTCATTAGTAATTTGGATTAGTCGAAGTCAATTTTTCATAAACTAAATCAAAGTGAATTTGCATAATTTGTTGTAGTCATTCGAATCTGTTTACTACCTTACGCTTAGTTTTAATTGAGATAATATAACTATATAATTCTGGATATTTACTTTACGAACTGGTATCGTATTGTTTTGAATATCAATTTAAAAGTTTAGAAGTCCTATTGCAAACTTTCAGCAAACTCTATTTACTCCATGAAGTTTAATAAGTAGTATTAAATCAAGAGTAAGAATTCCAATGTTAGTATCTAAAGTATCATGTTTGCCTCCATGATTATTGATATTCAAAAGTTGTTTTAATATCAAGATTATATTGGAGCTGAAAGAATTGTTTCAGAAACCATCATGTGTGAAAGATATTGTGATATCTGAAACAATGTTTTTGGTTGCATTATGATAGAGTATAATTTAGCAAAATACATGTTCTCATATTGTATGAGAATTTGTGAAGGTTGGAGACGCTATGCGTCCTAATCTACCAAAAAGGTTTTGGGAACTGATATTATACTCGCGATTCTTCCTTATAGGCTATAGTAGCTTGATCATGCAAGTTGTCATGATGAGGATGAATAGAATATGTAAGTAAAATGTTTACTACACTAAAAGATTACTAAAGAATGGTTTTTTGAAAGAACACCAAACATTTGATGATGGTGATCCACTTCAAAGTGCAAGTCCAAAGGTATTAGTATTTTACTATATACGCTTTGTACTATGTGTCATGTGAATGACACCACAATTGATGTTGATAGATTCTTTTAAAAGGAAAAGGAATTGCTGAAAGAGAATCTATAAAATATTTGGCAGAAAAGAAAACGTTGGAAATGTCTAGCTTAGGTATATAGAAGATATACATGTTATGGTTGTATTCCTTGCTTGTTAAACAATGTGGTTCTTAGGTATTGGATACCGAATTGGTTGGTATGAAGTGTCATATAGGACAACGCAATTCATGAACTGCAATGGCCTAAGAAATTGGCAAGAGAATAAGTGATGATGTTCATCGAAAACAAATAAAGTGTTATTGTGTTTTTCGTTGTCATCAAACCTAGCCTTCAAGATTTGTTTTAATAATTGTTATTTTGTTCCGGTATTACGAGAACAATGGTTGTTCAAATAATTACCGTATTCCATAAAGGATGGATGAACTTTTACAAGTCTAGTGGGAGAAATCACATCCATAAACACTATTGCTAAAATGTCGCAAGACAAATGATTGAAAGATCACTTATGAAGTGACATCGCTGTTTTAAATTATATTGGAAAGAAAACATGAATAAACTCCATGTTGATGGATTTTTGGAGTCTTTGATTTTGATCAATTGACACTTGTGAAACTTTCCTCGAGATAATTGAAACTTCGTTCATAGGCCAAAGAGGAACGAATGACTAGCTTATTGGAAATTGTGCATGCTGATGTGCATAGTCCATTATATGTAGCCATATGCAATGGATCTTTTTGCTTTATATGCTTTCTCTAGAAATTTGAGTGAATATATCTATATATTTACTTAATAAGGAAGAAGTATGAAACATTTGAAAGTTGTTCAAAGACTTTCAAGAGGAAGTGGAAAATCATTGTAACAAGAAAATAAAGAGTTTATGATTCGATCATAAAGGAAGATATTTGAGTTACATGTTTGGCAAAAATACCTAAGATTTGAGGAATTGTTCCATGATTTGTGTTTCCCGATAAACCATAGGAGTATGGCATACTCGAGAGATGAAATCAAACCATGTTTGATATGGTAAGATCAAAGGTGTCATTTATAAAACTGCCATTATGTTTTAAGGATTGAAGCTTTAGAGACTACCGCTTTTACACTAAAAAGAGCACCATCGTGATCCGTTGAAATGACACCATATAAGTTATGGTTTGGGATAAAACCCAAATTGTCTTTTCTTAAAATTTGGTATGTTGTGCATAAGTAAAATGTTTACAACCAAAGTCGGATAAGCAGGTCTTTGTAGGTTATCCCAAAGAATTTGTTGGGAATTTCTCCATAACACCGAGGACAAAAGATTTTGTTACTTGGAAAGTCAAGTTTCTTGAGAAGGAATTTTTCGTGAAAAGTTAAGTGGGAGGATAATAGAACTTTGATAAGGTTGTTGAACCTTAGCTATATGTGCTAAGTAAAGTGTCCCAGTGGCGGCCACAATGCTCATGGCTCCCATGATTACAAAGGGTGTGATCTCAGAGATTAGAGTTCCTACTGAACCGTGTGGGTCGGTAAGAATCAAATAGAGTGATTTGATAAGCAAGTCGTTATTGTTTTGACAATGATGAACCGACTACATGCAAAGAAGCGATGATGGGCCCTGGCTCCATAAAATGACTAGAAGTCATAGAATCCGTGATAGTATCCATACACGAGAAATCAAGTTTCTGAACTTGGAAGACCCTCCGGAAAGGCGTGAAGCCTATCGGTCATGTTTGGATCTATAAAGAAATAGACATGGTTGTTTAACATCTATGAAATAGTCGACATGTCAGAAAGAAGTTTACGGCAATGTTTAAGGAGTTCACTATGACAAGATTTGATCTTTCATAGTGATACATAGTCTTGACGGATTAATGTAGCAACCACTACATATAATTTGGTATATGGTAGTTGAATAAACAAAACAAGGTTCTTCTAATAGAACAGTTACCTAGGATGTGTACATGACATGGTATGAAGGGTTCTGTTAATTCAAAGGGTGCTAAAAGGGCATGCAAACTTCAATAGTTGAAGTAAGCATAGCGGAGTTGGAATCTTCACCATGATGAAACTGTTAAAAGAGTTTAAATTCATCGGAGATGATGAAGATGCTTGCATTTGCAAGAAATTAAGTGGGAGCGCTGAGACATATTTCTAATACATTATGTAGAGGACATATTGTTGATTGGAAATGATGTATCTTGTATTGACACAAGTTAAGAATTTCATTAAAATTAGATTTCGATGAAAGACTTGGGAAAAACAGGAATATTTGGCATCAATATCTATATGGATAGATTGAGGCGCTAATATGGTTATGCCAGACATACATATATGAGATATTGAAAGGGTTCAATATGGAAACAATAAGAAAGGTCCTTGCTGCATGGAAAGGATTGTATCAAAATTCAAGTGTTTCAACACTTGGTGAGTAAAATCACATGAAGATTTTGATCGATTATACCATGATATGTATATATCCAGAATGTCCTATGCTCTAAATGTTATGAGCACATACTAGAATGATTCATAAGATGATCTGGACAATAGTAAAGATATTCTTATGAGCTTTGGAAGAACTAAGAATATATCATGTATAAGTGACAAATAGTTAAAGGTAGTTCATTGTAAAGTGTTACATTGATACTAGTTTTGTCACAAGATACAAATTAAATTTATCTCAATTTAGACTATGGGTGGCACAATGTAATGGAAAGGATGTTCCATGATGGATTTGGATGAGTTCCAAAGTTGAGACATTGTGACGGATACTACAACAAAAGGCTAAGTATATAACTGCTATAGTAGCAGCAAAGGAGGGCATTTGTGTTAAGTAGTTTGTTATCAAACTAGGTGTGGTTCAAAGTGGGTTAATACTATGAAGATATATTGTGTGACAATAATATCAACATATTTTAACCCGAACGAACTAAAGGTCTCACCAAAGGACCAAATTTATACAATGCCATCTCATTTGAGAATGAGTGATGCGTAGAGACGCAAACACATGCAAATACACACGAACCTGAAACTGTAAGATCTGCAGATTATGTTAACCACTAGAAATCGCGTATATGCAACACCAAAGAGCCATAGGTGTTCAATACGCAAAGTTTTTCAAACTAGATTATTGACTCTAGTGCAAGTGGGAGACTGAAGGGAATATGCCCGAGAGGAAATAATAAAGTGGTTATTATCTTATTCCATGTTTATGATAAATGTTTATTTTTCATGCTATAATTGTATTGATCGAAAACGTTAATACATGTGTGTTTAATAAACAAAAAGGGTTCCTAGTTATGCCTCTCTTATAGACTAGCTTGTTGATTAACAAAATGATCAAGGTTTCCTGATCATGGACATTGGAGGTTGTTAATAACAAGGTCACAGCATTTGTGAAATGATGTGATGAACATTCATCCTAAGTATAGCATTACGATCAATTCATTATGTTTATATTGCTATAACATCATACGAAGTAATCTTTATCCTTAGACCATGAGATCATGTTAATTGCTAACACCGGAAGAGTATCTTGATAACATCAAACGTCACACCGTAACAAGGTGACTATAAAGATGGGTTCAGTGCTACGAAGGTGTTATGTTGAGGCTCATGGATCAAGAGTGTAATTTGTCAATCCCGATGATGAATAGATATACTCTGGGCGCTCTCGGTGATATAACATTAAGATAGCTTGCAAGCAAGTGATGTGATCACTAGAATGTTATATCACGGGAACGAGAAAAGAGTGCATGTCGGCAACAAGATCAAACTAGGTATGGATATACCGATGATCGAATCTCAGACATGTAATATATCGCGAGACAAAGGGATTTAGTTACTAGCGTTAAAGGTTCTCACGATCATAGAAGTCATCGTTGAATGTGTAGGAGTCAATATGGATCTCCATGTCCCTCTTCTGATCATTGATCTGAGAGGGGTCTCAATCATGTCTACATTATTCGCGAACCGTAGGGTGACACACTTAAGAGTTACCGGACACCATTTTGGAGCACATATGTTTCAGACGAAAGAATTGCAAAGCGCAGGAATTGTTTCGATAGAAACCGGAAATTGTTTCGGGTGAAATTGCAGAAAGTGGTTCTGCATGTGATATTGAAATATTGCAACGGGTTATATGTGAATGTTTGTTAATTAAAGTAATTAACAAAATTCTGAATAAATTTAATAAAAGAGTTTTATTAAATGAGAGAGCATTAAACTTGGAGAATTTTAATGCATTTAAAGTAGGGACTTTAAAGGGGAATGTGAAGAGGCATTTTAATATGGAGGGGTTACCACCATACGGGAGACCTTTAAACTCTCCGTAAACTTGCGTTTTGTCTCTCATTTATGTTAAAAAAACTCTTACCGCTTCGAAATAGGTCGGTAATAGCCGGTACGAGCGCATGGTATGGGTAGATCCCGCCCGTACTGATGATCGATACCGACTCTGGTTTCCCTTTTTCTTGACTTGTTTTTCCTTTTGTTTTTTTATTTTCCCTACCTTTTTCGCCTCTTGAATCTAGGGTTTGCCCTATACCTACCCTTTTTCCTGATTATCCTCATGCATCAGATCTCAGTTAATCATTCAAGGGCTATGCAGCCTTTTCACATCAAGCAGGTATAGACAAAGAAGTAGGAGACACTTGGGGAAATCCAAGGGAAGGGGACCCCAAGGGGATTCTTCGTCTTCTTCAACTCTGGTGTCTGCTCAAGTGGTGCCACTTCCCAATTGGGAGTACATGTTCCCACAAAAGTTGGAGATGTTGAGGCATGTGGAACAAAGGAAGAACAAGGAAGAACACCCACCAAATCCTTATAGGTATAACCTTCATGGATCCTCTCTCAAATCTTCTCCTGGTTGCTCAATTCAAAAGGTAGAGAAACATGACGAGATTAGAGAAAGATCATAAGCCTGGAAAATATCTCCAAAGCATGTGTTGAGACCATCAGTGAAGGGATTGATTCCTACTGGCCGACGGGCAAAGACCTCGAGAAAAAGGTTGATGACATCGATGGTAGGGTCCAATTCCTAACTAAGATTATTGTTGAGATGACTGGTGACACGAAGCTACTCTACAACATAATAAAATAGCAACATGTCAGCATTATGAATCTATCCACTCCTTTTGCATGTATTTCCCATGCTTGCAGCCTCAAAGTGGAAGAAGAGGAAGAGGACGATTATTTCTTTACCCCAAAGAAAAAATAGGTACTCATAAGGAGTTATGTGATCTTCCCTGGATTGATTCCAAGCTTGGGGATCTATTTGGGCCTTGTAATATACTTTCTGGCCTTTTCATGATTATTTTCCTACATGCATGTTTGGTTCTTAATTCTAGAATTTGCATTAGTTGCATTATCATCTTCCTTTGGTCTAACGAAAGATTTATATCCAATGAGATTTTGAGACTTTATGATATTTGAAGAGATTTTGATTTATGATTATTGTATTTGATGTATGAATTAGGATGATTGCTATGATACTTGTACTACTCTTATGATTTTAGGGTCTTCCACACCAATAAAGTATTAATAAGTTATGATAAGGAAATCTTGATAGCATGTTATAGTCATTCGTTTGAACCAACAAGAGCCATAAGCAGTATTAGCATGATCCAATGATATTGTTAAGCAAAAACAAAGAGGCTTTGCTATCAAAGAATTATAATAAAAGGAAAAGTGCAAGTTGACAAAATTACTCAAGCAATGATCATGAATAATTCATTACTCAAATCTAGTGCTCATCAAATTGAAACTTAATGATTTGATAATATGCCCAATCTTCAAAAAAATTATAAACTATTGATATGAAAGGTGTGGAAGCCTCTAAGTCATGTGATGTGTGAAAACGTGATATAACTCACGATGCAGTTTTGTACCTGATATTGTAATTATGCTTCAAATTTCCTCATTTATTGTAATGACTCGTACCTCATGAACATGATGACCTTGTCCATAAGCCACCATCTTGCTCAGGGACGAGCAAGAGTCTAGCTTGGGGAAGTTTATGAGTCCATTTTTTAAGCATTTTACCTTATGTTTTTTGCACAAGTAGAGTAGGATTTTTGGTATTTTACTGCGCCTGCACGCACCTTTTGTCCTTGTTTCAACAAGACCCCGAATTATCAAGTCTTTTGTGAATATATCAATTGGTACTATCATGTTATGCTATAATACGATATTTTGAAGTGATAAATGTCATTTAAATGATTTTTCCATGCACGTGGGAGAACAGAGGACACAAGGAAAGGCTATAGAGGGTTTAACAACATGTGGTATGGGTGGAGCTCGCCCGTACCACCTGTCAGCGTGTCCGCCTCATCAAATACTCTCACCACGCGAAGACGGATCAGAGATCCGACATTCACAAAGACTTTCAGCCTCGAAACACCACACCAGAGAGGGATCTAGAGGAGGAACTAGGAAACTGGTGAATCCTTGCCACTTCACAGACAATTGGAGGACATCATGTCATCCCCTTCAACATCAACGGCTGCATCTCCATCACCATTACTATTCTCCTCTTCCATTCATTAAACCATGTTGTAATTCCAAATACAATTGCGGTTTGCATTAGATCTATCTTTACACTTTTACCCATCCATATGAATATGATGATGTTGTTGATTGCTTCCATGTGCGAGTAGTTTCCTTTATTCTTCAGGAGATGGAGAAACCTTAACATTATTATAAAATGAAATAAAGATGATCTATTACTTTGGTCCATGATCCATTGATCTATGATATTGTGTTAAATCTCTCTCTTTAGATGGTATGTGAAGTTAACCATATAGCATTTGCCCTTTGGGACTAAAGAGAAGAAGATATCTCTGAGACGTGCATGGGAGTATGTCTAGTGCTACTTGGTGACAGTGAGCATTGGCATTAACCTACACGGATCAAGTGGGAATTAAGAGAGATTCACTAAGCTTATTACAATATCCATGGAGAAACCCTTTATTATGGTGGCCTCTATGAATGATTGCTCTCAGGCATCACACTGGTTATTTAGATATCACCTCAATACCTGATTCAAGAAGCAACTGCTCACGAGTCTTATAGTGAACATCTTATTATGGAGCTCTCTCTACACATATCATGACGAAATAAATAAATTATCCTAATCATGAATAATTATCATATGCTAGCGTGTATCCTACATCCCTGAGAACGTTTTAGCCTTATTGAGTTCCAACAATGTTTTCATTACTTGTCTACTTTACTTGTTTTATTAATTTCTTGCACACCAACACAAAACCTTTCAAACATCCTTTACTTGAAATCAAAGGCAGCTTACAAGTATCCTTTCGTAGATGGTGACGAGGGGCATAAATAACTTCACCAAAGAGCTCTCTATGGGTTTCATACTCTTATTTCGAAACTAGCTACAATCGATCTGTGCTTTTGTAGTCATCAATCTGCTTGACCTTAGTGCCCTCACCTCGTAAGTCCTTCTTCTTGTCTTTATGTCGATGAGTTTGTTAGCCTATTGTCTCAAAGTAATTGTATGCTTGTGTCATCAGGGACTCAACCTCCGGAGATGCTATTGCGGAGAAAATGAACGAGGGCGTCGTGGAATTGCATGGACTCAGACGATGTTGTAGAAATCACCAAGCCAGCTAGTCCCCAACATGGCGATAGCTCCTCTAGCTCTTACTACCTATGAAAGCATAAGAGGGTCATCACTTGGTCATCGCCCAAGTAGCCGTCAACATTTTCTGATGACCATGTAAGTAATTCTGACCTTTGCCCATTTTCACATGTTGTTCTGTGTCATTCGAGGAGCCCCCGAGCCCATGTGTAGGCTCAGTTGTGTTGTTTATGAAGGGGTTCGTAGCAGAAAACACAAAATTTTCTATGGTAGAACACACCTAATGCTAGGATCTATCTAGGAGTAATGTTGTAATGGTGAAGGTTTCAGTTACATACCCTTGTAGACCAAAAGCGGTTAACGTTCCGAGGGGAACATGGATGACGTAGTCATACTCGTAGCTGACCTCAAGGTCGCGAAGCTCCTCGCAAGTCACCCCTTGGTCCATCGTGCGACAATCCGGGTCACGACAGTCCGGGTGCCACTAATGGCAGCACTCCCATGGTTTCACACACATACTAACATGGGCATGACCTATCGGGTCCCCGTGATTAACTATCCTGGGCATACCAAGGCCTACGGCCCACGTAGCCCATGAAGAATAAGAGAAGTCCAGGAAGCATCCGACGGACAAAAGCGTATCTTATTAGCAATCAAGAAAGAAGTACAAACCGACGTAATACTTGTGTTGTAGTTATAACTTGTAACCTATCTATATACGGCTTCGAGACCCATCCTATTATATAAAGGCTGGGAGGAGCCAACAGAGAGGTACCGAAGATTTGAGAAATCTGTAACTATACTCTCCGCAATAATCAGACGACTTCGACTCCCTTGTTTGACTGATCAGCTGACGAAATCCCTAGCATTCTCTTTTCCATGAAACCCTAAGTCCATAACCATGGGCATTTCTGAGGTTACCCCTCATCAATTGGTGTCGTATGTGGGAAAACTGAGTGCTAGAGTCATGGATTTGGTGGCCCCCTCTTCACCAAGCAGCAACCCGACAATTGAGGTCGGTGAGATCCGCTACGATCTCGTCGATCCATGCCCGCCCACCCCTATTTCGGCTCGCGTTGACTTCGATGAGGAAACCGATGTCATAATCGGGTGCTTCCAATTCTGCATGGGAGAACCCAAAAACCTCTTCCGCTTGGCCCCGATCTACTCGGGTCCGTTGGTCACAACAGCTGCACCCACGGCGACACCTACATCTTTTGTCGGCTCATGTGGAAAAGCTATGCCTCAGCCGACAAACTTTAAATAAAGACGTGAAAACTCTGCAGAGCTGGGGGATCTTGCGTATCTATACAATGGTCTCTCCTTCGGGTCAGATTCTTAGCTAACAACACAACACGACTGATGAACCCCAAGTGCAGGGGATCACTATAGTACAATTCGATAAGTATTTGAGTGTCGAACCCACAAGGATTTGAAGGTAAACTATCTATTCTCTAAAGCCCTATAACCCTCTTATATGGCCTTCTATGCAAATCTAGGATCTAAGTGTGTGTTTTGCTTTGGTACTAGGTAGAAAATAAATAAAGTATGTGTTAGTGGAAACTACAAGTAAACTAGTGCAAGTTAAATTGATCTAATAAAGTGGAGTGGAGTGGTGGCAAGTTTTCTCAAGTAGCAAGTTTTCTCAAGTAGCAAGTTTCTCTAAGGGAGTAAATGTTTAGGCAATTTTTATTTCATTCATTTGTTTGGTTGTTTATTGTTTCTTCCAAGAAGGAGCCTTAATTAGGTGTAGCCAACTAAACACACCTTATGATGGATCCTAATGCCATGTTAATGTGCAAACATAGGAATTATTAAGACATAATTGTCCCACCATAGCTATAAACTCTAGTGTCCCCTATATATATATCCCCCATTAGTTAACCATGAATTAACGTAACATGCATATTTAAGACTTGGGACACGGTTTCTGTCCGACTCCGGGCGTCCCTCCTCCTATCATCATGCAATGGTGACAACCTTGTGCATTCCCCAACATATGAATGCACTCATATATTGTACATCAAGACAATCATAAAAGATAACAACGCTGAATGCAACCAATAAACGAAGTATTTCACTTTTTCCATAACAATTCACTACTCAAACAAAGACATGGAGACACAATAGATCAAGGAAGGAAAGAGCATACTAGCCACGACTAGGGGGTGGGTCACGTCTGCTGTTCCCATTCCCTTCTTGGTCTTATTTTCTCACGGATCTTTGGCCCATTGTTCTTCTTTATGATAAATGCTTGGTCCCGCGAAGTTTTAGGTCAATTGGACGTCGTTTGGGTACCTGAAAGTCAAAAACATTGAAATAGGGGTTTTCTGCCTCGACAGGGTTAATTCCAATGCAATATAGGAAGTGTGAATTATTCCCAATAATCATTATAAAACATGAATATAACCCATATATGATGCAAATATGTTGGAATATCAAGTAATAAAGTGCAAAGTTCATGTATGCATTTTACATGCATCAACGACTCAAGCCCAATAAATGCCGAACTCAACGAAACTGAGGAAAGCATCGACTCCGGAATCAGGAAGGCTGAATCTTACCCGGAATAGAATACATGGGACTTCACTGGTTTCCAAGATAGTGTCTCCTATGGATCAGATAATGATACTAGTAGCCTGTACATGACACATCATCAAGTATGCGTGATCATTGGAGAAGGAACCTCAACACCTGAAGACTCTAGTGCTAACCCGGTCCTTAATTCCAGTGATATTATATGAGATGACGATGCAGGACACCGCAAGAATATGGAAGATCCACCAATAATCGCATTATACAAGGAAGGGAAGGAGCAGACGACGATGAGTGGCTAACACTTTGGATGTCACCAAAAACATGGCAGAAGGCAAGAGACGATGTTTTAGGTAGAGTACCAATGACCGGATATGCTACACGTGAAGAACTGATAGCCTGTCAGTACCTTCTCCACCAAAAAATAAAGGATATTCTCAGGTTGCAGAGGCAACTCGATGAAAGGAAAAGGCTAGCTGGTGAATCCAGTCTTCGTCGGGCGCAGCTCAGCTCGACCCGTGCATTCGGCAACATAACCGAATGAGCACCACTGAGGAGAGGAACTTCGCGGATGCAGCGCATTCCAGAAGCCAAAATACGCGAGCTGGCCCAAGATCTGGACATGTCATTCATGTCAGTGGATTCAGAGGGAAACATAAAAGCAAAAATAACGCAAGCTGCCATTGTTGCTGCCCAAACCTACCTCCTCATAACTCAGCCAGCATACGACGATCCCAGGCAGCCATCCATCGCTCCACTCTCATGGGCCTTGGCATGGTAGGAGCATCCCTCGCACAAGGAGAACAAGGAATCATCCAGCAACTCGATAAAATCACCAGGCCATCGCAGCAACCCTTGACATACGGAAAACACCAGATGGTCATGTTCACCACATCATGTGTGCTTCTTGAATTCTGAGCGGGGGGGACGACACAAGAAACGACATTACATAACACATGGTTGATAGATCCAGAGAGGAGCATAGCAACTGAAGATATTATGATGTTGAAAGAGAGGATGAGTAAGAACCTTGTGGTGCCAGCTTCTTTACCCGACAGGTTTGCAATACCCCTGTACCCAAGGATTTCAAACTCCCTCACGACTGCCAAAAGTATGATGGCCTATAGGAACCCAAAGCATGGTTGGATGATTACTTGCAAACCGTCAAACTCCAAGGTGGCTCCAAAGCTACTGCTATGCAAAGCCTATAGCTGCACATGAGCGACACCACTCGATCATGGCTCAGACAATTACCCGAAGAATCCATCAATAGCTAAAGTGACCTCGAGGAAAAGTTCGTCCAAAATTTCACATCCACATTCAAGCATCCTACGTCCATCGAGCAGTTGTGAGCATGCAAGCAGAAGCCTAGGGAGTCAATACGAGAATTCATCTAGAGATGGAGCATCATCAAGAACTCAGCCGAAACTATATCGGATCAAACGGAAATTGACGCCTTCAATGACGGCCTTCGCTGAAAAGAATTTATTGAGGAGTTGGGATGGGTCAAACTCAAGACAATCTCTCAGCTAATGGACATGGCCAATCGTTGGGCGAACAACAAAGATGCGGTAAACAACAAGTGAGGACACTCACCCGAGGAAGAGCGAGAAAGGCGCAATAACAATAATAGGAGAAGGCGAAGCAATAAGGGTATAGCGGGCCAAGTTATGTCGCAGCTGGCTTCACTGGAGAAGACGATCGAAGAAGTGACAATCGCAGCAGTAGATACTACAGCAATAGAGAGGATGCAAGAGGGAGTAAGACAACCCAGCAATATCGTCCAAGGGCTCGGGAACTCCCGATGTCTCCAATGCAGATGCTTGAGGGGCCATGTAATATGCACTTTTATGTCAATTCCGAGGGAAGGCGACGCTCAACTCACGCATGTTTCTGGGGATGCAGGAAGTCTGTAATGCCAAAGTAACCGAAGCAGCAAACCAAGGGTATGCCACTGCGCCAAGAACCCTAGCTCTCGCTATACCACCAGCAGGACAGGCACAACCCACGGCAAACAAAAACCAGGAGGAGGAGTACCCGGGGTCCAGGGGAGTGATGTCGATGATCCAAAAGGGGTGTCCATCCAATAGAATCCAAAAATTGATCACACGATAAGTTAATATGGCACTAATGGCGCCACCATCGACACCCAGATATCTTCATTGGTCAGAGCAAGAAATAACATTCAGTAGAGCTGATCACCTGCTCCGTGTCCCATGACCGGGTCATTCGGCTATGATAGTGGAGGCCCAAATCAGCGGACTCAACATGAGCAAGGTTCTCATGGACGTAGGAAGCAACATCAACCTCATCTATGCCAAAACTTTGCAGGCAATGAACTATTCTCTAATGAACCTAGCACCAACAGAAACATCCTTCCAGGACATAGTCCCAAGTAAAGCCAAAATTTCTTTAGGAAAAATCTATCTTGATGTTGTCCTCGGATTGCGGGACAACACCCGGCGGAATTATAACCGTAAGAGGAAGATTCACCCGCTCCGACACTTGCGATCGAGAATTCAACAAAATCTCTAAATCTTTTGGGATGGAATGGAGTTTGAGTAGCTAAAAATCTCAACGAACACAGAGCCCTTGCCAAAGGCACGGGTCACACCCGACCAAGCTTTCGACACCACAAAGGACACTTGAGAAATCCAGGTTCACCCTACGGACCCGAGCAAAACAACCTTTGTGGCTTCCAATATTAGTCCCGCATAGGAAAGCACGCTCATCGAGTTCCTCCATGAGCGCTGGGAGATTTTTGCATTGGTACCAGCTGACATGCAAGGAATCCCTAGGAAACTCGCTTAGCACACACTTAACATGTATCCTGACGCCAAACCTATGAAGGAACCACTCCACCATTTCGCGGAACCTAAGCGCAAGGCTTGGACAAGAGATCCATCACCTCACAGATGCCAAGTTTATCAAGGAGATCAAGAAAACGAAATGGCTCACCAACCCAGTGTGCGTCCCGAAGAAAGACACAAAAGAACTACGCATGTGCATCAACTTCACCGTGCTAAACAAACACTACCCAAAGGATCACTTCCCGCTCCCGCGAATCAATCAAATTATCGATGCAACCACCGGATGCAAGCATCTTTCCTTTATGGATGCATATTCGGATACCACAAGATTCGTATGAAGGAGGAGGATCAAGATAAAACAACATTTATCATGCCTTATGGTGTATTCTAATACACTACAATGCGCTTCGTGCTAAAAAGCATGGGCGCTATGTACCAGCAGATGATGCAAAACTGCCTTGGAAGTCAAATCGGAACACACGTTCAAGTCTACATCGACAACGTCATAGTCATGACAAGATATGAATCGACCTTTATCGATGATCTTCGTGAAACATTCGATAATCTCGATAGATACTGCATCGAGCTCAACTTGACAAAGTGCTCCTTTGGAGTCCACGTGGGGCAACTCCTCAGTTACCTCGTATCGTCAAGAGGAATAGAGTAGAAAACCTAAAAAAATATAGGCGATCCTCACAATGAAGTAACCGACGAATCTTCACGACATGTAGCAGCTAGTTGGACGCGTCGCGGCACTGAGTCAATTCATTGCTCGGTTGGGCGTAAAAGCACTTCCATTCTACGCTCTCATGAAGAAATCAGAAAAAATTGAGTGGACCAATGAAGCCCAGCGAGCCTTTGAATCCCATAAGAAAACACTTTCGACATCTCCTTTGTCATGTCGCCAAAATAGAAATAGCCTCTGCTGCTTTACATCGCCACTACCAATCAGGTGGTCAGCACAGTTCTAGTCGTCTAGCGACCCGAAGAAGGGAAAACACATGGTGTCCAAAGGCTAGTCTACTACCTTAGCGAGGTCCTTTCTCCATCAAAACGAAGGTACCTGCACTACCAGAAACTTGCGTATGGAGTCTTCATGACAACGCGCAAGCTGCGCCACTACTTCTCAGAGAACCCGATAGTGATGGTCAACGAGGCCCCTTCTCCAGCATAATCAACAATCCAGAAGCCACAGGGCGTGTCTCTCTTTGGGGCATTGAGCTATCCCCTCGAGACATCATGTATGAGAAGCAAAAACAATCAACTCTCAGGTTTTACCTGACTTCATTACTGAGTGGATAGAACTCCAATATGCGGGTCCTCCAGACCTCTCCAGCACATGTTGATGGCTCTGAAATATAGACATCTACAGCCACATTTAAACGGGATATTATTCATATTTTTTATGAAGTATCTCTCTAAACCCTACCACTAATGCCTAATGATCAAAGGGGTATGCAATCCTTTCTTGCTATTTTTCCCTGCATAGATAATGACGTTTCATGATGGGAATCACTATGTTAAAGTCAAAGATACGATATTTCCAACAACACAAAGAAACCAGGAGTCGTGAAGTGGAGACAGATGCTTTAACGACCAATTATATGGCGGGAATAAAATTCTGGCTATATAGTTGCGGTCGTATAGTTGCCGCCACCACCGCTAGGTCAAACAAAACAACTTTCATGAAGGGACCTCTATATAAAGAAGCCTCGGGTGACGAGAAAAGAGCCCTCCCTCGCCCCCTCGCCACCAGAACCCTGCATCCACAACACCGAAGAGCCGCCGGGGGAATAGACTTAGATCTAATCTCCAAACCATTCTCCACCACCATAGCCATATTCCACCACTTGTAATAGTAGATCTCATCTTTGATTGGCAACATTGTAAGACTATTTGCTATCAATCTCATGATTCCCATTGCAATTTTTATGATCTTTGATTTCATCTCTATGTGTGAGTAATCCTCCTTGGGCTAAGGGCTTCGGCCTAGCCATGTAGCTTTTGTGCATGTTATTTATAATAGATGGGATCATGTATTAGTTTGTATGACATGATGATTATTGTATCTTCTCTTGCCTCAATCCAAGGACATGTCAGGTACCTAATACCCCGAGGATTGAGCCAGGTATAAGGAGTATGAGTAATGACTAATCTTCAGGTTGGGAACCCTAGTGACAGAAGGGGTAGTACGACTGTATGTGAGGGATTTACTTGGGATTAACGGTGATGTCACTATGCATATCATTAGTTCTCTTTCTTCTATGGATGAGACTAGTAGGTTATTGCTATAAGCAGTTGTGGAGGCAATAGAAATTATGGATGCACTTCCCACATATGATTTATCTTTCTCTAACAATTACATGCATACTTTATTATTATCTTTTATTTCTATCAGATGTTTTGCACAGCTATAGGTGAAACCGAAAGCCCTAGGCCCTCTCTCTCCATGATCGACAACAACAAAAGACATCAAACTCTTGGTCCGGTAAAAACACAAAAGGAATTCTAAAACTCCCGAAGGTCCGTTAAAGTAACTTCACTACACGTTCTGCTTCTCTAGGATTCGATAAACCTAGGTCTACTAGGGAAACAGAGCTATACTACATCCATAATCCATATCGAAGGTATCAACCCTTTTTTGGCGCCGTTATCAGGGAAGCAATAGCTACCCTGGTTAGGTTAGTAGGAACCTTGCTAGTTTTAATTCTTGTTTTTAATTTTTAGTTTGCTTTCAGTCTTTATTTGAAAAACCAAAAAAAAATTAGTTAGTCTTTAATTTCTTATTTTTACTATTATAAGTCTCTGTTGAAGAAAACCCAAAAACATAGGAAATGTGGCTGAAAAGAAGCTTGGGGAGTTTGCAACTCCCAACAATGATTATTTGCATACTCCTATTACCCAGTCAGCAATTGCTACTGATGATTATGAAATTAAGCCCCACTATTTAAGTTTGGTTCAACAAAATCCATCTGGAGGCTCTGCTGTTGAGGACGCAGGTATGCACTTGAATACTTTCACTGAAATATGTGATATGATGTGCATAAAAGATGTTGACCCCTACGCAGACAAATTGCACTTATTCTCTTTCTCTCTTAGAGGAAGAGCAAAAGAATGGTTGCTATCTTTGACTAGAAATACTATTACATCATGGGTGGAATGTACATCTTTATTTATGACTAAATTTTTCCCACCTGTAAAGACTATGCAACTAAGATCTAATATTACTGGTTTTAGACAGGAAGAGCGAGAGCCACTAGCGCTTGCGTGGGAGAGGATGAAAGAATGCATGAGAAACTGTCCAAGTCATGAGATGGAAGATTGGTTAATTCTCCATTTATTTTATAATGCTCTTAACCATGTGTCTAAGTCTATGCTTGATACTGCAGCTGGAGGAACATTTATGGGTAAACATATTACCGAAGCAAAGCAGCTTCTAGACAATATGCAAGACAACCATGCCCAATGGCATTTGGATAGATCAAAAACGAAGAAGGTGAACTCTATCTCACCACAAGAAAATGAAGAACTCAATTCTAAGTTGGATGAGCTCATATTAGCCATAAAGGTAAGGAAAGCCAGGTAAGAGCTATTCCTGAATCAAATATTGAAGAAATAGACTTCATAGCTCGTAATGATTATAACCCTGCTTGGAAGAAGAATTATAATCCTAATTTTGGAAACATTATTCTAGTCCTGTAGGTAACTCTAATAATAATATTAAACTAGTAATGTTAGTCTCCAAAAAACACTTAAGTCTTTTATAGACTCACAAAATGAGCAAAACAATATTCTTGTTAAAATAATGAAGAACCATGATGCTATGCTTGGTAAATTATCTAACCAAGTTGTAAGTTTGAGGAATGATTTGCATGCCCTCCAAGAAAGAACGAGGATTGTTGAGGCATAGCTAGGTAAGATAACCGAGATTCAAACTCTCATTCTAGCTAAATTTGCAGGTAAAGCTGAGCCCAATCATGTTCAAGACCTCAAGATGATAAGAATCCAAAGGGAGGAGCCTGAAGAACTTGATTATAGTAATGCTCCTTCACCAAATTACACTGTTGAAGATCTTGTAAAAAGGATCAACGTAAAGATTCCGGTAAGTGAAGGAAATGAGGAAGCTATGTACCAACACTTCGTTAATCAGGTAGCAATAAAGGTACATGAGCTTGACGAAGAATATAAGAAAATTGCTAAAAAATTACCTGTGAATATTGATGATATATATGAGCCTACTATTAAGATTAAAATTGGGACCAATGAGATAGCTACAATTTGTGATCTAGGTGTAAGCGTCTCAACAATTAAAAAAAAGTCTTTTTAATAAGTTAAATCTTGGCTCTTTTGAAATCACCGAGTTAAAATTGCATCTAGAAGATTCTACCTACAAACAAGCTGTAGGAATTAAGGAGAATACTTTAGTATACATTAAAGGCTATCCTGCTCTTATTGATTTTGTTATTGTTGACATGCCTGAATATGCTACTGCTCCTATTATATTAGGTCGTCCTTTCTTAAGAACTATTAAGATTTGATTAATCTACATGAAGGGAACGCGAAGCTTCAATTTCCTTCGTGTGATCCTTTTCTTATTCATTTCCCCGGGAAGAAGAAAGCCAAGCACGATGAAAAGGAGGCCATCACTTTGAAGGCCAACTATTTTGGAGTGGGCGTTCCACTCATCTGGCCTAAGTGAGCAACATTGAGGTCAAGATATTGACCATAAAAGAGCGCTTCATGGGAGGCAACCCATGTGAAATAAAGGTTTGAGTTAAGTTTTTAAGTTTTAGTTTAAGTTCATGTTTAATAAAAAGTGCTAGAAAGCTCCAATTAAGGAGAAGAAGTTCGGTAGTACTAAAAATCCTGCTTAATACATGTTGATGTTGGTCGACAATATTTACTATCATTTTTCTATCAAAAACAAGGTGTTTCGCTAAGTTTCAGGATAAGAAAGAATTCTTGAAGAAATGGAATTTTTTTGATGTATACAGAAGGTTTAATGACCAACTATACGGCGGGAATAAAAATTCTGGCCATATAGTTCTGACCGTATAGATATTTTTGCCATCGACAATTTTTCTTTCAAAAGTACTGAAGGTTTAACGACCAACTATACGGCGGGAATAAAAATTCTGGCCGTATAGTTCCGGTCGTATAGATATCGACGCTTTCATACAATTTCTTTTCTAGGTATAGAGGGTTTGACGACCAACTATACAGTGGGAACAAATTGTTCCAGCCATATAGCTGCGCCGCTAGGTGGAAACCCTGAAATTTTGACAACAGGCCAACTATACAGTGGGAACACATTGTTCCAGCTATATAGTTTGTCTGTATAGTTGCATCCGACCACAAAAACACCACAGGAAGGTACCTCCAACCTCAAAACTTCAATCCTTTTTCTCTCTTCTACCTCCAAACTCTCTCAAAACCTCAAGAGATCTTCATCTCTACTCAATTTCGTTCGATTCCCTCACACACAAGTGATCTATGGTATGTTTCTCCTCCGATCCTCCAATTACTTTTTGCAAATTCATCTTCGATCTATCGTCATTATCAATCCAGGGTGAGACCTACTATGAACTAATTGCGATGATTCTCTTGCCTAGATTATTATTTTGAGGGGATTCTTTAGTGTGCTATGATGATGAATATGTTATACTTATTATTGTTGGATCAAAAAGTTTCATTTTTATCTTTCTTTATTATTTTAGATGATGAACACAAGGAGCCAAACTCGTGCTCGTGCCGCCGCTAGCGCTTCTTGGGCTGTCGCTCAAAAACGCATGGGGATACGGTTCAGGAATGAGCTCCAACGTGATCGCTTCGGTAATATCAAGAACCGAGAAGTGAAGGCAACAAAGTGGGCTTGCCCCATTATATTGAACCAACTCAGTATTTCTGATGACTTCAATTTACTTTGCAATAGGGTTTTCCTGCAAAACTTTGTATTCAATGATGTGCCTACTTATCGCTGGTTAACTCTGGAATTTTTAAATTCTTTGCAAAGCACTGTTAAACTATGGCATGGAGAGGACATGATTTATTTCCGACTTATGAACAACAATTACACTTTATCACTAGATGAATGGTGTGCATGATTTAATCTTCAAAACAATGATGCTAATGACCTATGCACATCCTTTACTGTCTTAGACCCTTACCCAGAACAATATTATAGTGGAATGAGCTTCACTTCTAGAGTGAGCAACGGGAAGAATATTCAGCATCCTGCAATTTCCTATTTGTCCTATGTCATTGCTAACACCTTGCAGACATGAAATGAGTTCACGAGACTCAATGAGGAGGACATCTTAGTCCTTGCAAAAGCTGCTTACAACAACTGCGACTTATCACTCAACTTGGGTGCAATCCTTGTGCGCTACCTAGAGCACCAATCCTCCCAAAGCCAAGGACTAATCATAGGTGGAGGCGTCATCACCGTGCTTGGAATTGCCCTAGGCATCGAGCTAGGTGAGTTGCAACTGTGCTAGATGAGAGACATGTTGGTTTCTTTACTTTAAAGGCTTGTGGAATGCTCACTAGGAGAGGTGGTGTTCATTACTTGCATATTGCTAGAATTGGGTGCCTCTACCCCACTCCTATGCCTAATTGTCTTTTCTCTATCGAGGAAGGACGTTTTCTATACGACTTGCAAGTTGAGAAACACCAACCCGAGGAGGAGATTCTGGATGAGGATGAGGACCAAGAAGAGGAGCAAGAAGTTCCTTATCAAGAGGAGCAGCCACCAACCCGGTTCGCTACATACCAAGACTTCCAAGAACTTGAGGGACTGTGGAGAGGATGCATAGCCTCTCCTTGAACCTCTGAGGAACAACTAGTAATTTATCAACTCAACTTGCAAACTGGAGTAACGACTTTTTCCTGCCACCACAATGATTTGAAGGGCTTGCAAAATCCTAAGCTTGGGGAAGTTTCCTCATTTATCTTTATTTGGCATTCATTTGCTTTTATTTATTTCGAGGTTATGCTTTTAATTCGAGCTTATAAGAACTCGTGTTGGTTTCCCCAACAATTTATCTTTAGTTATTTCTATTTGTTTCGAGATTTTCTGGCCGAACTTTGCCGCCAAATTTCTATTCTTTAATTCCCCCTCTTAAAAACAACAAAAATATTTCTCCATTTATCTTTCTTTTCTTTTCGCCTCGAGGTTCTCATGTATTTGCAAGAAGAGTGATTGACTTCGAGTTTCCAAGAAACGAGTCAAAAGGGAAGAGAGAAGTGGAACCAAACATGAGAGGTATGCCTTATGACTCCCCACTTTTGAAGTTTGAGAAACCTATGCTAGTTAGTAGTAAATGTTGAGATATTATATTGGTGGAGTGAGTCTTTATATTGTAGTAAAGTTTTGTTTGCATGGGTATTTAGTTGGGTACATTTTGTTCCAGCTCTTGTAGTTAACCAAGTCTTGCCTAAAAATTTTCTAAACAATTGTAATAATAAAAAGTCTCACAATTGAAGGCTTGGATGTTGTAGTGTTTAGTCTTGAAGGCTTATTTCTAGAGACACTCAACACCACAGAAAATAATGATTGACTTGATAGCTCTCTTTAAAAGGATTTGTTCGATTGAATTAATCTTTAGCGGTTTTTGTGAGCATGCCAAAGTTTGACTTGTTAATCATAAGAATGATATAGCTTTATGCGTGTCAAACTTCATGGGATGCCAACAACTCCGCTAGCCTACGAACGATCTTCATGGAGGAAACTCCTAGATTTCGGCTATGAGTTGATTAAACATATGCAGCAACAATGCTATAATGGTAAGATTCTTGGCACTCCCGGGTAGATGTGTTCATGATGGAATCACTCCTCTGGCTGATATGAGTAATCATTGTGCAAAAGGAACAAAAACCTTAGTAATGCCACGAGTGTCCATCACAGCCCAATAAACTAATTTTTTTTTGGCATGCTCTCAATTACTTAAGAACTAAAATTCTTGAAGGATAATGAATGGCAAAGTAGTACTTGAAAAGTCCTGATTTATTGATGTGGGATAATTGAGATACTCTAGTGTATATGCTTTTCATGACAACTCTCACACTCTCGATTTTACATGATTATACTTTATTGTTCAAAGGCAAGCCTATGAGTTGATTACATGACATGGAATAAAGTTTACTCATTTGAATCATCCATGTTAACAATAATTTTGCTGCGTTATAAAGATGCACCAAACCCGTATGATATGCTTGCCATTACTATATCTATGCTGAAGTTTTTCAGATTTATGAAGTGGAGGAAACAGGAGACTACCAATCATGAGTAAGATCATCATCTCGTTATTTCAGTTTAAATGTTGAGTTCCTTTTTGATTTTGGTTTTCTTGCTCGAGGACGATCAAGTTTAAGCTTGGGGAGGTTGATGGCTCTGAAATATAGCCATCTACGTCCACATTTAAACTGGATATTATTCATATTTCTGATGAAATATCTCTCTAAACCCTACCACTAATGCCTAATGATCAAAGGGGTATGCAACACTTTCTTGCTATTTTCCCTGTGCAGATAATGACGTTTGATGATGGGAATCACTACATTAAAGTCAAAGATACGAGATTTCCAACAACCCAAAGAAACCGGGAGTCGTGAAGTGGAAACAGGCGCTTTAATGATCAACTATACGGCGGGAATAAAATTTCGGCCGTATAGTTGCGGTCGTATAGTTGTCGATGCCACCGCTAGGTCAAACAGAACAACTTTCGTGAAGGGACCCCTATATATTGAAGCCTCAGGTGACGAGAAAAGAGCCCTCCCTCGCCCCCTCGCCATCAAGCATCCACAAATCAAGAGCATTGGAGGAATAGACTTAGATCTAATCTCCAAACCATTCTCCACCACCATAGCCATATTTCACCACTTGTAATAGTAGATCTCATCTTCGATTGGCGACATGGTAAGACTATTTCTATCAATCTTATGATTTCCATTGCAATGTTTATGATTGTTGATTTCATCTCTATGTATGGGAACCCCAGTGACAGAAGGGGTAGTACAGCTATATGTATGGGATTTACTTGGGATTAACGGTGATGTCACTATGCATATCATTAGTTCTCTTTATTCTATGGATGAGACTAGTAGGTTATTGCTATAAGCGGTTGTAGAGGCAATAGAAATTATGGATGCACTGCCCACATATGATTTATCTTGCTCTAACAATTACATGGATACCTTATTATTATCTTTTATTCCCATCAGATGTTTTGCACAGTTATAGGTGAAACCGAAAGCCCTAGGCCCTCTCTCTCCATCATCGACAACAGCAAAAGACAACAAACTTTTGATCTGGTAAAAACACAAAAGGAATTCTAAAACTCCCGAAGGTCCGTTAAAGTAACTTCACTATGCTTTCTGCTTTCCAAGGATTCGATAAACCTAGGTCTACTAGGGAAAAAGAGCTATACTACATCTGTAATCCCGATCAAAGGTATCACATGTACAATGTACTTCGACGGTTCCAAGAGAACAGAAGGAGCAGGAACCGGTGTAATACTAGTGTCACCACAAGGCTATAAGATGCGCTACATACTTCGAATGAGTTTGCCGAACACGTCAAACAATGAAGCCGAATATGAGGCCTTGTTGCACGGCATGCGTATGGCTAAAGCCTGTGGCACAACTCACCTCAAGATATTTGGCAATTCGAACCTTGTCACACAACAATAAATGAACAAGTGAAACACCATCAGTGACAACATGATCGCATATTGGAACATGTACAATATCATGGAGGCCAGGGTGTGAGGTATCCCACATAGGTAGGGAAAGCAACGAGGAAGCCAGCAATCTGGCAAAGATCAGATCCCTTTGCCTGCTCGTGCCACCTGGAGTTTTCTAGGAAGAAATAACAGAGCGCTCCATCAAAGTTAAAAAGGCTCCTGAAGTTGCAACACCCAAGGCGTGCAAGAAGGTCAAGCCGAAAGGGGACTCAGGGGTTGCACCCACATCGGGGAGCAAAGCAGACGCCCTCCACGAAAAACTGGACACCGAAGAAGTCATGATGATAGAGCCCACATGGATGTAGCCATATGTAGCATACATGATGAGAGGAGAACTTCCCGAAGATACAGTAGATGCACGACGAATCACCCGCTGGTCCAAAGCCTTCAAAATCGTCAAGGGAGAATTCTACAAGAGAAGCATGTCGGGTGTACTGCAGTGATGCGTTACACCCGAAGAGGGAAGGCTCATCCTCAAGGATATACACAAAGTAATATGTGGCCATCACACTAGCAGCCGATTAATCGCGACCAAAGCCTTTTGGGTAGGATTTTACTGGCTCACGGCGGTCCAGGATGCAAAGAATATCGTGCGAACATGTGAGGCACACCAACATTTTGCGACAAAACTCAACGCACCTGTGGTAGAACTGGCCCCCATACCTATGGCCTGGGCCTTCGCCCAGTGGGGACTCGACATGGTGGGAAAACTCCACAAATCTTTGCTTGGAGGACAAGTTTTTCTGCTAGTTGAAGTCGACAAATTTACAAAGTGGATTGAAGCAGCGCCCATTACCAGCCAAGACGCAACTTCGGCTGTGAACTCCATCAAATCGATAGTGTTTTACTTCGAGGTGCCACACAACATCATCACCGACAACAGAACTAACTTCACCTCCAATGAGTTCAAGAACTACTGTAAGGAGATGTGCATAAAAGTGAGCTACGCTTAGATCTCCCACCCACAAACCAACGTCCAGGTGAAAAAGGCCAATAGTCTCGTAACCAATGGAATCAAGAAAAGGTTGCTAGTACCACTGGACAGAGAAAAAGGTGCTTGGGTAGACGAGTTACCCTCCGTCCTATGGAGCCTACACACCACCCAAACAATGCTACACAAGAAACACCCTTCTTTATAGTCCATGACGCTGAAGATGTCCTTCTAGTCGAAGTAACTCATGATTCCCCTCGGGTCATTGAGTATGATGAATAAGCTTCCAGGGAAACACTCGAAGATGATGTTAACACACTCGACGAATCTCGAGACGTTGCTCTACAAAAAGCAACCACATACTATCAGAACATGCACAACTATCACAGCCGTCGACTGCGTCCCACGTCCTTCGTTGTGGGGGACCTGGTCCTTCGCATCAAACAAGATGGCCATCGCAAGCTGGAGTCACCATGGGAAGGACCCTACATCGTCATAGAAGTAATCTCTGGCAGGGCATATCGGCTCCAAGACAAGAATACTGGAGTCAAGTACTCCAATCCGTGGAACATTGCGCAGCTGCGACGTTTCTACGCTTAGGACTTTACTTTCTGCAATTTACATTCAATAAGGCCTACGACCAAGCTTCTCAGCCAAAGACTTCATACTTTACTTCGAATAAGGCCAACGGCCAGGCGATTACGCCAAAACATGTACCTCTGTATTTGACGATAAATAAAGCTAAGTCCCTGAAACTCAGCCTTAGTTTCCTTTTTGTTATTTTTTCTCACATGATACTTGAGGACTCGTTAAACTCTCATCCGAATAAAAGTATACACCCCGATGCCTGGGGGATTCACCAATAGAGTGCACTAAAACCTTCGGCTTCACCGACAAACACACAATGCTTTGACCTAAATAGCTAAATTGTCCCCAGGGCGTCAAACAAATGAAAGGGTCTCGCATAAGACAACTTTGCATCAGCCATTATCCTAAACAAACGCGCAGACACGAAACATTTTCTATCAAGTACGAAACAAAATTTCACATAGTTCACATTTTCTTTGTAGGGGCACACTGCCAGTTACACTTTGAAATTAAGGAAAGATTCTTCATCTTCTTCGAGGCATCTGTGGATGATTCTAATCACAGGCTTACGAGCAGCCATAGAATGGGGTTCCATGTTGATCATCCCACCTCCAGGAGGAGAAGGCAATCCACGTGACACAGCATCCAAATACAGCATAAGATGATGCATATGCACCCAAGCAAGCGCAAGTTTCATGCCTGCAACAAGCCGTAGCTTCACAAAGTGATAAATCCTCTTGCCTTCCTGAAAGGTCATCATCAATGCGAGAAGACCATGAGGTTGAGGATCTAGAGGAAACATGGCATTATATACAATAGCCAGTGCCTGACGACAACACTCGACAAATTCCTCCACCTCGGACACCTGAGCCTGGAGAAGGGCCAGTGTATAGGCACGATGGTGGTAACTCCAGGAATCACTAATCGAACCTTGATAAGCCTCCATAAAAGCATTCATTTGAATCTGTAGGCACTGAGTTTCTTCCTTTTCACATAATCATATACCTGGGAAAAATCAAAGGATTATTTTCTACGGATGGACAATAAGACTCGGGGGCTCTGCGAGAATCTTACATAACATTTATTCGCTCGCCCTTGAGATTTCTTCCGACAGATATGCTTCACGATCCAGATTTTTTGCATCTTTGACTGCGATACATTTACAACTGCATGCATGGCTAGAAGATTGCTCTCCAACCATTTTATTCATTGGATTTTCTCGACATACAATGGCGGATCCACAATGCGTGTGATATCATTTTCAGGTGCGACCGTTTTGGATAACTCGGGTTCCACACCTAATGGTTGGGGAATCTCCGATGAACCAGACGGATCAGTAAGTATCTGACATGATAGACGATAAAGATCAGGAGTTTCAGAAAAAATACAGATCACACACAAAGTGATAGATTCAACACAAGCAAGGAATATATTCATAGAGAGAGCAAAAGTTTTCCTTCAACCTGAAGGCTAGATAAGTGCGGGTCATTAAATTCATTACAATAAGGGAAATCGGCAAAAGATGTGACTAGACTATCAGGAAGACTTTTTGGCCGAAAGCATGGCGCTAGCCGAAGGATCTTCAGCCGAAGACTTGATAACAGGAGAAACACTACCAGAAGAAGTATCGATTGCAGGTTTGGCAGGAGGAATCTCTTGCCCTGCACCTAGTGCTATAGGAAGCCGCGAATATTTCTTGGCCCTCTGAATAAAAGGGGTCAGATCAATTTCTTTGCTGGTGCTATTGACTGGAAGGAGGAGCTAACCTTCTTCCAGTCGAACTTTTCACTGTGCGCCATAGCCAAGGCCATTGAAGTTTCAGTACCGCTCTTTCATTGGATCATGCTTTATCCTATCAGCGGGTGGGGCTTGGCATTGAAAACAACAGCAAGGTCATTAAGATCCGTGGGTACTTCCTTTCCCGCAAATATCTCGGCATGAAGGCTATTGAAAGCACATCACGAACGGATCAGAAGATTCCGCCCACGGACACTATTCGCCTCCAAGTTGCCTACGTCATCCAATAGTGGATTAGATCTTTTATTCTCTTCCAAAGTCAGAGACTGGCCAGTAATTTTTGAAGTAGAAAGAATCAAGACAAAAATGAAGGTAAATAAATCAAAGAAAAATTTGATAATAACAGCATGCAGGAAAACAACTTACTGGTCAAGGAAGTATTGAGAGCCTCCAGCCGCTTTCAAAGATTTTCATCTCTTTCGGCAATATCGGTAACCTAGTTCTCATGTTTTTGGCTTCATCTTTGGCGGTCTATTCGGCTTCTTCAAGAATTTTCTCCATGACCTTAAGCTTAGCCTCAAACTCCTTGGCACGATTCAATGCCTCATCCCGAGAAACCTCAGATTCTTCGGCAATGGTTGGACAATACGAAGCTCATCAAGTGAGAACCGGTTGGATTATTACAAAGACAACATTATGAAAATGAAGTAAACCTTTGAATTCTTCGGCTTCATTATGGATATTGATAAAGCAGAAGGCCATGTCGACCATCAAACGCATCAACGGTTGGTACACAAAGAAACGTCACTCAGGGACTATGAAAGGAGCAAGTAGAAGCAAGCTACAAAACTAATAAAAGAACAACACTTACATCTTTCATGTCAATCTCAGTGGGGTTTTCGGCTATTTGCACACCTTTACCCGCAATTCTTTTCTTCTTGGACAGTGGAGGTTTAGGCGCATCAGCTAGATCTTTTGGGTCCGGTCTCCCTGCAGACATATTTTGTGGTTTCTCTTGATCCATCGATTGGATCGATGATTTAACAATGGATGACACGATGGAAGCATCATGTGGTAATCATGGAGAATCCTCTTTGTCCTCATCACCCATGGTTCAACAAATGAATGTTCGGCTTTTGTCAAAGCAATGATTCAAGTCTACAAAAATAGTACAACAGGACAAATACTTACAAAGAAATATTTTGGGTCATGCGGAAGGAACTCATCCTTGGAGGAGCAAAAGATATAGGTTTCACCAATTTTGGTTTTGAACCCATCGAATCGTCAGAGTCTTTGACCGTTTCGATAGCTTCAGAATGTTTCCGTTTTCCAGCAGTGGGTACCCTCTCGAAATCTTGGGAATGAGCCGAAGGAACGGAATGGGTGTCTTGGGAAGATTCAGTAGTAGATGCTTCCCCTTCTTCTTCGGCTGTAGTCCTAGTTCCGGTCAAATCTTCGGATGCGGTGGCACTGTCTAGCAAGTCACCACTTTTAGGAAGAGGAGGAAAGGCATAGAGATGATCATGACCCTGCACAAATGCAACCAAAGTCAAGCGATAAAAAATTATATCACAACATAAACGCATGGCAGAAGTTGAATACTCAAAAGAAATCAAGCAAACTTATGTCAGGCACCAGGTTCTGTTTCCATAGCCCCTCCACCCCCCCCCCCCCCCGACAATCTGACGGAATGGGGTTTTTCTTTGTCAGGGTGGTGAAAGAGCGTACCCTCTTCTCAAGAAGCGCAATGGGAAGATTCTCTGTCGACATCCTCATCGGGTCCTTCTTGCTGGTATAGTCCCACATACAACCTGGTCTAGAGAGGTTGGATGCGCACCTGAAGGAAATAATCCATAATTTGCAAACCATAGTTCGTGTCTAGCTTCGTTGCGCAGCTTCTCGATCCGGTCCAGCATCGGTTTGATCTCCTCCATTTTCTCGTCACTAGGGTGTTGGTCCCATGAATTGAGCCTCCGGCAAGTTTTCTTCGGGTCAAAGGGAGCCAACCCAAAGTTTTGACCCTCGACTTGTCGATCCTTGATTTAAAACCACTTTGTTTTCCAACCTTGTACATACTCAGCAAACTTGAAATCAAAATAATTGACTTCTGGGCAGACAGCAAATATTGTGTCTCCCACATCATGAACGATGGTGTCGGTGGCTTTTCGGTGGACATAGAAAAAGTATTTCCATAATCCCCAATGGGGATGGATACCAAGGAAACACTTGGAAAGAGTGATGAAACAAGCAACATGGAGAATGGAGTTTGGCATGAGCTGGTAGAGCTGCACGCCGTAAACAAAAAGGAGGCTGTGAAGAAACTCGCTGGCCGGAAGAGAGAGGCCATGGTAAAGAAAGAAGAGAAACATTACCCGCCATCCTGCTTCAGGCGCTGGAATGGCTTCATCCCTAGGATCCTTGAAGGAGCCATCCTCCATGAGACCAGCCTTGTGTGCCTTGTGCAGATCCCGCACGGTGCACCTAGAGGGCGCCCATCCAATGGCTCTTTTCTTCATCGCCGTGGCGGCAGTAGTGGAGGATCCGCCCTTGTTCTAGCCCATGGTGGTCCGGAGGAGAAGCACAAGTGCGCACAGGAGAAAAGAAGAATAGGAAGCAATGGAGCACATATGTAGCGCAAGGAGGAAGAAGAAGTGTGCAACAAAGTGGAATAGTGATCAATAAAAATCTTCCCCTTAGCTTATAAAGAAAACGAGCGAAAGTATTAACCGTCAGATGAGGGTGGCCAAAAGTCAGAGGATGACAATACGTGGCAAGCTTCGTTGAAGGGATAAAAATCGTGGGTAGTAATTACTATGCCAAACACGGAGAAAATCTACACCGCGCCTCGATTTTCATGCAAGAGTGGGGTCATGCGGTCAAACAATCGCCGCTTACACATCATCATTACTACAACAAGGGCCTACCACTGCAACGTCCCATAGGGTTTTGTTTTTTGAGAACTACAACACGCCATCTTCCTCAGCACTAACGTCATGTGCAGCCAGGGGAGAAGAAATATTCAAGTAAATATAAAAAACAAACCAAGGTGTACAGTCTTCGATGATTAACTCTGAGCCTATGCTCCGGTGCTAGCACTCGAACATAGCCTCGGGGGCTACTCCTATCGGGAGCGCTGGCCATGCACCCGATAAAGTTTTAAAGATTGGAATAGTAAAGACCTGAGTTGAGTACATCCTTGGAGAAAGACGATGCTCTGATCCTATGCTTCAGTGCAAGCACCCGAACATAGCCTCGGGGGGTACTCCCATCAGGAGCGTTGGCCATGCACCCGGTAGAAAAATCCTCCTAGGGAGTCGACATAAAAACCAAATGCGAGTGGCAATTTTGAGCCTACACTCGGATGCAAGCATTCAGGTGTAGCCTCGGGGGCTACTCCTATCAGGAGTGTTGAACACGCACCCGATAAATAAAAAACGGCATAATCCTCCAAAGGAGTCAAAAAAGTAAAAAACCTATGAGCATTACATAACTGTATCCTCAAACAGTTACTCCCATAGGGAGCACTCATATCACACTCGATGAAAAGAAGCTGAAAAATTCAAAAATTCCAACAGCCAAACAAGGGAATCAACGAAAATTCAAAAATTCAGACACCATGTTCGCTGCAATAACATGTCTGAATGTTGTGTCCACGACATGAAGATAAGACCCAAGGATCCTTATGTGAGGCCTGGTAACCGCACATGAATGCACTCTCCCAGTATCTTATCCGTATCTACGAAACAACAAAAAATCCTGACGGACGTGTTTGGTACCCAAAATAAAGCACTAGAGTTCAGTATTCGATAAGACCTCTGTGGCCTGAACTGAATTACGCCAGCATATACCGAATTCAAGCCTAGGGACTTGAATTTATGTAGGTTCATGGTGTTTTTTCCCAAGAGTAATTAACTGATTCTCGATCCGTCAGATGCATTAGGACTATTATACCAAATCCCTACAACAATGAATACATGAAATATTAAATTATTTGCCTATAGGAATCTTCGACTTACAGTTGAAATTTTCTTTGAGACTCAACCCGAATCTATGATTCGGATGGAGTCTCGGGGGCTACTGACATGGGCATGACCTATCGGGTCCCCGTGATTAACTATCCTGGGCATAGAAAGGCCTTCAGCCCATGAAGCCCATGAAGAATAAGAGAAGTCCAGGAAGCATCCGACAAACAAAAGTGTGTCTTAGCGATCAAGAAAGAAGTACAAACTGACGTAATACTTGTGTTATAATTATAACTTGTAACCTATACGGATACGGATTTGGGACCTAGCCTATTATATAAAGGCTGGAAGGATCCAACGGAGAGATACCGAAGCTTTGAGCAATCTATAAACATACTTTCACAATAATCATACAACTTCAAATCCCTTGTTTGTCAGATCAGCAGACGAAATCCCCAGCGTTCTCCTTTGCACGAAACCCTAAGTCCATAACCATGGGCATTGCCGAGGTTATCCCTCATCACATACAGTGTATGATGACAACCTCCGGTTCTCTGATCCCTGCCGAAAGTGCGGAAGTAGATCTTATGGCTGGAATCCCTGTAGCACAACGATGTGCCACAAGTACATCGTCTCTTGCATGTATAGTCCTTCTAGGAATCGCGCCATCGTAAGAAGGCAACGAGGGATAGAGATTTATTCCCTAGGGAAAATTCCTAAGAGAATTATTGGTGTAATTTGGTGTGTTTATTCCCACCCATAGGCACCCCTTTATATAAGGAATGGGGCACCCCCTTCCCAAGGGCTCTCCCATCTAGGACTAAACGAGGGACTAGGGGAGACGCCATGGGAGCTAGCCGGTTTAGCCCCACCCCCGTGCACAACCCTAGGCTGGTCGGGTGGCCCCCCTTTGGCCGGAGACTAGGCCCCCCTTGGGCGGTTTCCCTCTTGGGCCTTGTCCCCTCCAGGGACTTGGCCCATTAGGGAAATTAGCCTTTTAAATTTAATTTTAAATATATATTTAATATTAATTCTAATAATTAATATGAAATAAATATTATTAAATACCTTTTAACCTAAAACACCTTCGGTTCATTCCGAACACCCTCATATCCTCCTGGAACGATTCCGGTTCTATCAGGGAACACTTCCGCTTTTATTTTTCATCATGTGATTCCGACAATTCCATAATGATCTCCAAGAATCATCATACCCTTAAGCGTATTACCCCAACGGTTTGGTAACATCACAAACATGATCGAGACACTTCTCATATGAATGATCATTAGCGGGACCGAGATGTCCATAATGACCCATGTGCATTCCATGATGTTTAATATCGTCTGAACTATAAAGTTCAAGTCTAGTTCTCTTTGTTACTTTGATACTGATTCGTCCGAGATCTGATCATTGGTATCATTATACTTTGTTCAATCTCGTTACTGACATGTGTTGTTTTACTCATTCCCGTGATATTTCATCCCCGTGACCTAGTCACACGTTGCAACTTTATGGATGTAATCTCACTAAGTCGGCCTTGTGTATCTTCCCGTCACATGGGTGAACAAATCCCGAGCTTGATACATAGACCTCAACCTATCCCTCTGGAATACCCAACTTGCACCGTTATGATCACCTAGTTACGGTCGTGATGTTTGAAGCAGTCAAAGAAACCTCGGGTGATAGTTATTAGTATGATCGCATGGTCAAAGGAGAAGGATACTACACTTATAATTATTGAAACGATGAACCATGTGACTTGTTCATGTTGTAATAATTATATTGGGTAATGTCTATCACATCATTCACTAATGATATGACTTCATTATCAACTGGCATAAATGATCCATGGTCAAGAAACCTTGATCATCGGTAGCCCAATGAACTAGTATAAATAGAGGCTACTAGGGACTTGGTATGTTTACACACCACATCTATATCAATGTTTCCACTTGATACAGTTATAGCACAGTACGAAACTATTATGAACTAATTAAGATATGATAATAAAATTGATTTATTCTTTGCTTCTAGGGCATATCTTATTTAGTATCCCACTTGCACTAGAGTACATATAATCTAGCTTGCATTTGCTACTAATCATAAACCATATCACATATGTGTTTATTGGTCATGCTTGCTTATGGAAAACATCCTGTCCTTGATCTATTTTACTAGATCCGTATGTCTTTTACAAATAGTTAATGTATCCTAATTTTGACATTCACACCATTATCACATAATGTTTTGAAGTATTCGTTTCGCGACAGAGTGAGATTTTGTTTGCTATTGTTTACAATGATGACCTATCATTCAATTGAACTTTCATAGTTGCCATGTAAACTCCGAAACACACTCAGCAGAATTCAAACTTAATTAGCCAAAATAACTATACTAGCCACTTCAAAAGTAGCCATATACTTCTATATCTATGTAGATCATAATCGATAGTGCATAGAATGAAAGTTCGATGCCTAACCTTTCTCCTTACAATTTAAGGATAAACTTAACTCTGGTTCAGTGATTAACTCAGGAATCACTTCAAGACATGTTTATACAACTAAGAACTTGTTCTTCTAACCAAAAACTTAGGTCACATTACGTCAAGTATACAACACAATTATATGGAAGAACCTATGACTGAGGCATAGGAGATGCAACACATATATCTTATTTCTTTTAACTATGGTTGTAATACTGAGATTAACTCAGTGCTTCATCTAGACATACAAGTAACAACTACTTTCTTACCTTATTCCATTATGAACTTCTTCAAAATCTTATCTTGGATGTTCTAAACATCTTCAGAATCAAATCTAGAAACCATTTCGACTCTAATGTTTATTAAATGTATTAATCTATATCGATAGATTTCAATGTTTAATAAGTTTGTTCAACTTCATCCATGGAATATTTACTAACTTAAATATCATTAATACAAATTACACCATTCATCATATGTCATTCACATATATAAGAATGGTGTCAAGATCCCACTCAAATATGGCATCCATATATGAGATCCAGAGATTTCACTTAGCTCCCACTCAAAATATGGCGTCCACATATTAAAATTTAGGCAAGCTATTTAGCTACCACTCAAATTCATGTTTTCTCAATATTTTGGTAATTCCAAAATACTTTGATCACCCATCAAATAGAGTATTCCAACTACAAGAATCCAACATCCATATGGTTTGACAAAACCTGCTTTGTTGTACCAATTACAACCCTATCTTTAATCTTTTCATCGAACATCACATAGTTGTGACAAACTTCTACCAATTACCAAAATTGGAGTAATTGCTGGTGTAAGTCCAATAGACTCAAGCATTGCTACACATTGTAGTGAATCCTTTGAATTTGTCAAAACATACTCTGTGACAAATAAAGCTTTATGTATTTCTTTAATTTTCATTTCTTCCTTATGACTTTGTAGTCATTTGGAAAGATAAATTAAACGTTCTTACTTAATAAGATCAAGTAACATATTACTTTTCAATCTTAAATGTAACTTAATATAGGATTTTATGACTTTCATTCATTTCTCGTACTTAGATCCATCACGCTTCTTCGTAGTTCGTAGTTATGTCTTGTTTCATTAACATGACAAGTGAATCAACAATATAATTCCGCAAACTTGCAGAATGTATTCTTGAATCCTACTTTCTTTAGTAAAAATATTCGCTGAAATGTCATGATCATTATCATTAGTTTCTCCTCTATTTGTAGAGTTTGGTTCCCGGAATATATTCTACTATGCCACTCAACAAACTGGAGGTAAGGTCAAATACCTTGTTTTGAGCTTTTACTTTCTTCCACTCGCATCTTCACTGAGAAACTATTTCTTGAGAAAACACAATACCTCGGGCAACAGCAGGTTTGCCCTTTACAGTTGCGGAAGATCTATTCATAGTTTCCTAGGAGTACACTACAAAGATTTGTTTATTTATTCGCCATGACATCAAATTATCAAAATCTCCAGAAAATCGAACATGCCATCACTCGTATGGCATTGTTTCCACGAATCTTTAGATATTCCTTATATTTCAAATGAGTGTTTGCTATTTGATCTCTAACTCTAAATGATAATGGTAACTCGGTAAGAGATAATTTTAGACCATATTTATCTAATACAATACGATTATGATGTTTAGACATGTCAATACACTCGAGAAGTTCTCATCCTCCATGCCAACGACATCCGACAATCAGGAGGTATAGATTTGCCCCTTTGCCAAGAAAGCGAAGACGTATGTCCCACGACTAGTATCTCTTGTCTAGAAGTATAATGAGGAGCAGTGTGTGTCGTAGGATATCCTAGTAGTGTAGTCACTTGCTTGGTCCCTTTATTTTGTAATGTACTGTTGCATTTTCCTATTGCTTCAAGAGCGATGATTCGGCCGAGATATTAAGTGATGTGATATGTTTCTTGTGTCGTTGTTTCTTCATTTAGCCTCGAGCATATGACACAACTCGGAGAGGATATCATGTGCTTGGGAAACTTGTTGAGCGCTCAAGTAGTATCTCCTTATATTATGTAGGGTGCAGCCGATGGTTCATCGAGAGCTTTGGTTCCTAATGCTCCACCAATCAGTTCCCGCAAATGACTCCAATTGACATGAGGTCTCCCAGAAATGCCCATACTTGATGGACTCGGGTTTTTGGAAAGGTGGTATAAATACGAGGAAAACAGCTATAGATAGACAAGCTATTTTGTGGCGCATATACAAAACCACGCGCCACAGAAAAATATCAGTGGCGCATACAGAAAAGAAACGTCACTGAAATTTGGTAATTCAAGCATGACGAATCAATATGCGCCACGAATCCACATTTCGTGATTGCAAATGTGCGCCATGTAGAAAGTGATGATTATGCGCCACAAAAAGTTGATGGGACCCAGCACCAAAAAAAGGGGGAGACAATTTTGTGGCGCATATGTCTATATGTGCCACAGAAAGTGATGTTTCTGTGAGGCATATAGATATATGCGCCATAGAATATGGAAAAACAGATACCACCCCTCCCCCCCTCCCCCGCCGTGGATCACCTTTTTGGTTTTGTAAAAAATAAACGAAAATGATAAAAACTTCAAAAAAAATTCTGTTGACATATAGTTATATTTTGGGGTGTAGTTGTAGGGAAAATTGAAATACATGAATTTGGATGTATTTTGCAAAAATAGGTCATGGCACGGTAAAATGGCTATAACTTTTACATACGATGTCAGAAAAAAAGTTTAATATATCAAAATGACCGTCTCAAACTTTCCTACTCGATTTCAATGGTTAGAAGCCGTTGAAGATTTTACAGATTCCCCAAATTCAAAAAGAGTAAAATTCATTGTAGAAAGAAGATTTTTTCCTACAAAAAAATAAAAAAGGGGGAGAAACTTCTGTGGTGCATTTCTCCCATATGCACCATAGAAGTCTTGGGCGGGATTCGAAATTTGAATCCTGCTGGCGCCCTTCTCCCTCTCTTTTTCCTTTTTCTCCCCCCACTTATTATCCCCTCCCCACTTCTCCTCCCCTCCACACTTCTCCCTTTCTCCTCCCTCCTCCTTCTCCACTCTCCGGCAACCTCCACCTCCACCCCGGTGACCTCCGCCTTCTCCTCCTCCACCACCTCCGGCAATATCTTCCTCCACACCCTCCGGCAACCTCCTCCTCCTCCACCACCACCACCTCTGGTGACCTCCTCCTCCAACTCCGGTGACACCTTCCTCCACCTCCGGCGGACTCCTCCTCCTACTCCGACCACCTCCGGCAGCGGCAGCCTCCTCCTCCTTCTCCTCCAGCCACCACCTCTGACGACCCACTCCTCCTAGCCCTCCTCCAGCCGCCGCCACCACCACCACCACCTATGGCCAGATCTGGATCTGGCTAGCTTTTTTTTGAAATTTGAAAAAAAATTATGGCGCATATTGGCCATATGCGCCACAGAATTTTTAATACAAAGAGTTTCGATGTCCTCCCCTGTGGCCCCTCCTAGCCCTTATATGAGGAGGCTAGGTCTTGGGTACTATCCGAGTTAGTTACAAATTGGAGTCTATCTCTAAGCTTTCCTAGTTTAGAAGATTATTCTTGCTTGTCAGGCCAGGAGCCGACATCCTTATGGGGATTCGCATCATCTGAATCTTCATGGATCTCAATAGATCATCACATGGGCCTCTAGCTAGGCTGGACCGGATAGGCCAAGGGTGAATGCTCGTTGTGCATACCTATGTCACTAAGTGTGCCATTTGGTTGAGGTAGAAGTTGATATGATTCTAAGCCACTTTGGATTGAATTTAAAATTGAGGTTTGACTTAGTCAAACTTGAATTCAAACAAGTTAAACAAACAACTAAGTCTTTTGATTTGTAAACACAAAAACCAAATACAAAAAATAAACCTTAACCATTCCAATACATCCCAATCATCTCATACATTACATGTAGGAACTTCAAAACTAAAATTTGAATTAAGAAATTTTGGCCACATTCAAACATTTATATAAAATAGAATACAACTCAGAAAAATAAGAAAAAAAGATAATTTTTTAAGTATATTATCCTCTATCATAGTAAATTATGTATATTGTCAATCATAAGTTGTAATAATCCAGAACATTACAAACAGTAATCGGACCTACTACAAACTACAAAAAGAATGAGAAGACCTATCTATATATCTACACAACACCACTATCTTCACTTCAGCACCACCATCTTCTCCACATCATCCATTTGATCTTCTTTAACCTATACACAAACACAAGAAACATTTGGGTTATGTTAGAAATATTGGCTCCACCAATAGGTGAAACCATATTTATTTTCAATCCAAAGTAAGTGCTCCCATGAAGAACTCCTGGAAGCATAAGAAAGTATGTTCTAGGAAATTTTGTTTTATAATCAAAGGCAACCTGGAACATAAATATTTTCCAATCATTAAGGTAACAATTTCAAGCCGATAGAATCATGATCAACATATCTTAGGAAACATGGACAATCTTATCGTTAGGAAACGATAAATTAGGCAATAGTTTTCAATTCAATCTTCTTAAGGAAGAAAACAAAAACCTTCCCCAAAAAAATTTAGTTGGATTCATAAACCCACAAAAACTCAAAATACACTAAATGAACATAGAACATTCACTAGAACATTTGAAAATAAGGAATCTTAATAAAAATTGCAAGTATAATTAAGTAGCAAGATTAGTTGTAGTCCACATATCAAGCCAACCATATTTTTAAGCCATTGGAATCAAATCCCACTTAATAATCATAAATAAATACCATATTACATAAAATCCACTTGGTACTGTCCAAATTAAACCATGATAGAAAACTAGTTAAGAAACCGACATGCCTAATATATCAACTCACATGAGACCAAAGTCTAGAGTCAATAGACAACCGAATACATCATCCCTGGCACCTGAAGCCAACATATAGAGGCGGTTCAGAACAGTAGAAGCAACTGAGTCACTTAAGTTCATGGTAGTAGGTGTCAACAACTCACGCACTCAAGCACCCCATAAATAGCTGAGCTCTCACACCTAGACCCTCACAACTCACATCTCAGTCTTCGACTCACCACACATTCACTAGTTAGACAAAGGTCTAGGAGAGGCATGCGAGCAAGAGATGGAGGAGGAGGCATCGAGTTGTTCATCAACAACTGGAATAAGAATGGCTTTAGTCTCCAAAGTTTTATCCTAGAGCCATAGTTAAAATCTTAGGTTGAATAGGAGGCAATTGATCTAGAGGATCCATGCCTTGTGCGTGCACCAGTAGAGCATGCACACATGTTCCTATTGCTGAACTAGAAGCACAAGCACCTCTAGCAACTCATTCGAATACTCCTAGCACTCTCACTTAAGAGGTGCCCATGAAGAACCCTAATGAAGCAGGGGAAAAGGCACAACCAAGCACATTAGTAGATAATGCTTAAACTGAAGCTACAAAAATGTAGCTAAGCATTTTTCTAACACCTAAGAAAAGAAGAGACATTATCAGAACCCCATTGTGCTAAGAAGGTTCCGAATATATTTTTATGGATCTGAATATGAATAATATAGTCATATCTTGGACCTGTGATGTTTTTGTTGTACTACTCTATTGGGTGTAATGTTCATGGAGCGATGTTCCGTGAGTGTTATGCCAACAACTTCCGCACTACAACATGCAATGGTGTGATAGGTCACCGCAGAGCCTAGGATGGTGGTGCTTCACCCGGCCAATTGAGGTGGCGAGGGAGAGGAGCTTAATGTCGTGTCATTCTCTACCTCTTGCTGGTGTTGCCTTAGCGAGCGCTCATGGTGGGTGGCTCGAGGAGGTGAGGTTTTCAACAGATACATCAAGCCTGGTGATGCCCATGTCTAGCAAAAATCTAGAGGGGAAGAATATCAACATTTCAGGCATGGACTACGAACTTGTTTTGTTGCTCCGATAGAAAGCCGACAGAGTGTATATCTTATCTCTCTCATCGTTGTGACACATTCTGGATACTACACAACGAATCAGTTGAGATTGCTGTTCAAGTTGCCTATGCCATCTTCAAGCCGCCCGACTGTATTCACCGGAGATAGATGATATCGTCTTTGAAGTCGCTGCCTAGATTCAGCGGTGAAGATTTCCTGCATTGATCTCTGTAATGCATCCTCGACATCCACATGTTAATCCCCTACCTCGTATGTCTCTGCCAACTCGACCGTCGGCTCTACAGTTGGTGAGGCTGTTTAAGGCCCCTGAGGATTACAATTGTAGGATTGTTGTGTCTGTGTTCTCGACGGACCCCCTGGAAGGCTCAAATGTGCTCTTCGGCTTAGGCAGCCTGTTCTTGTAGTAATTCATCAAAAATGTGTGCATCTAGGCACGAGGTGCAGACATAGGGAGAATGATAGGTTTGCTTTTCCTCTATAACATCCAAGATCTTGTTTGTAATATGTGAGGGCTATGTCAGGTTTTTTTTATTTTAAGGCCCTCTTTGTACTTGTAACCCATCGCTATTGAATGATTGAAGTTTCAGGGTCCTTCGGGACTCTTCCCTTGTTTAAATGAAAACATCGCCTATGACTAGCAAGGGAAGAAAGGCCGCTAGATTTACTACCCATAAGATGTTGGAATTTGGTGAGTTTTGGGATGTTGGTCCATTAGACAAATTCTAAAATTCTCTTTGGCCCATTTGTGCATGGCAGCATATGGCTATGCTAGTGGTGTCAAAATTTAGTCTCACGTTGCTAGTTGAGTGAGAGTTACACCTCCTTATATACTAGGCTGTTCCACCACTGACTAAGGTGTGAGAAGAAGAGCAGCTCATGCGCACTCCTCCGACGCCACTCGCCATGCTATGCCTCGCCTCGTCATGACGCGCGCGTACTGCGGGTTGCAGGAATCTCGCCGAGCCGAGCTTTATTTTTGCTAGTCGGGAAAATTAATCATAGATTAATTACGAGTCATTAACGGATACATTAATTAGTCAGCCTTTTCGAGTCTTTATGGGATGTGGGTTGTTACCGACTCAGACATAGGATGCGCCCCACGATCTCTCTGACTTGCGCTATATAGGTGTCTGCGCTAAACCTAATCGACACCACTTACCTACGCGTCTCTTTCTAGTCTATTGCGATGCCACCTTCGTCTTTCCCATCCCGGCTTGCAGCGTGTACCGCAGATTGGAACAATAGGCCTCCGGAACCCCGCCTCTTGTGAACCTGTACGGGTGAGGGGCGATCAGGTTTTTGGGGAGCGCTTCCGCGCGACTACTAACACCATAACGGACGACTCCTTCCCTGACGAGGACTTCTTCCTGCACATCAGCAGCCTCTACATCGACGACATGGATGACGATGCTGCTACCACCGCTACTGCTACTGCTATTGCTGTCGCTGATGTACCGTACGTAATCCTGAACTTTATCTTTCAGATTCTGCTAGAATTCTTTATTCTAGCGATTGGTGTAGATGTGATAGGTTTATCTTATTTAGATGTAATATGTTCATCTACTCTATTAATCTGTATGATTAGTTTTGGTGTTATTTGTATGATCATGCTTTATCAGTTTATTATTCAGATTAAATCATATGAATTATTGCTTATATTTTCAATAATCCAAAAACCTGATTATAGGCAATTGAATTCCATTGGTGTAGCCGCGGCTACTAGGTCGTCTTGGTTTGATGGTATGCACTATAAGAGATGGCGCGCGAGAGCAATTCTATGGTTTAAAAACCTAAACTGCTATAGCGCCACTCTTAGCAAACCTAAAGGAGATCTTTCTGTTGAGCAGGAGGCGGCCTTTAAAAAAGCAGATACCATATTCCTGGCGGCTCTGTTTAGTATTCCTGGGACAACATTATTGACCCATACATGTCATTTGATAATGGCAAAGACGCGTGGGATGCGCTCGAGGCCAAGTTTGGGGTCTCGGACGCTGGCACTGAGTTGTATGTCATGGAGCAATTTTATGACTATAAGATGGTTGATGAGCGCTCCGTTGTTGAGCAAGCTCATGAGATACAATCACTTGCCAAATAACTTGAGCAGTTCAAGTGTATCTTACCAGACAAGTTTGTGGTCGGAGGCATTATTGCCAAGCTTCCTCCCATGTGGAGGAATTTTTCTACTTCTCTGAAACATAAGAGACAAGAGTTTTCCGTTACGGATCTCATTGGGTCTCTTCATATGGAAGAGAAGAAGAGAGCAAAGGACACACGTGCTCGAGGATTTGAGGGAGCTTGTAGTGCCAATTTGGTATAGACGAAAAACTCCCAATCCCACAAGTTCAAGAATAAGAACAAATCTGATGGCAAATGGCAGTTTGATGGCAAGGACAAGGCCACTCACTCAACCAACTTTAAGAGGAAAAATGATAAGAAGAAAGGCTCTTTCCATGTCTGCGGTGATCCTGACAAGCGGCAACATGGGAACAGCGGCAAGACCGCTAATGTTGTTATTAGTGATACTGAGATGAAGGACGTTGGGTATTTTACCTACTATCCTTTCAGTATGTCATTCTCCTGAATGGTGGATTGACACTGGTGCTAATACAGATGTATGTTCTGATATGTCCATGTTCTCTTCTTATCAGGTTGCTAGGACTTCCTCCATGCTGATCGGAAACGGCTCACGTGATTCTGTTCATGGTGTTGGTATTGTAAATCTGATGTTTCCTTTGGGGAATACCGTACATCTGAAGAATGTACAACATGTTCCCTCCATCAATAAGAATCTTGTCAGCGGATCGCTTCTATGTCGAGATGGTTTTAAGTTGCTGTTTGAGTCCAATAAAGTTATAATTTCTAAGTATGTACAATTTGTTGGAAAGGGTTACGAGTGCGGAGGTCTGTTCCGCTTATCTTTGTTAGACTCATGTAGTAAAATTATTAATCATGTTTGCAATGATAATGAGTCCAATATTTGGCATTCACGACTTTGTCATATTAACTTTGGTTGCATGACGCGGCTAGAAAATATGAGTTTAATTCCAAAATTTACCACTATTAAAGGTTCTAAGTGCCAAGTTTGTGTGCAAGCAAAGCAACCCCGCAAGTCTCATACTGTTGCGGAACCGAGAAACTTAGCACCACTAGAACTTATACATTCATATCTTTGTGAGATGAATGGTGTGTTGACAAGAGGTGGAAAAGGATACTTTATGACGTTGATTGAAGACTCCACTAGATACTACTACGTTTATCTTCTAAAATCTAAAGATGAAGCTTTGAATTACTTCAAAAACTATAAAGCTGAAGCAGAAAACCAACTTGATCTTAAAATCAACCAGTTAAGGTCGGATCATGGTGGAGAGTACTTTTCAAATGAATTTGATATATTCTGTATGGAACATGGTATTATCCATGAGAGGACGCCTCCCTACTCACCTCAGTCAAATGGGGTGGTCAAAAGAAAGAACCGCATTCTAACTAATTTGGTTAATGCCATGTTAGATACATCGGGTCTTTCTAAGGAATGGTGGGGGGAGGCGCTAATGACTGTGTGTCATGTCCTAAACCGTGTTCCCGTAAAGGATAAAACAATGACTCCATTTGAGGAATGGGAGAAGAAAAGGTTAAACTCTCTTACTTACGAATTTGGGGATGTTTGGCAAAAGTCAATATTCCAATACCCAAGAAGCGAAAGCTTGGACCAAAAACCGTGGATTTTGTTTTTCTGGGTTATGCTTTTGATAGCATTGGCTATAGATTTTTGATAGTAAAATCGGAGGTATCCAACATGCATGTTGGTACGATTATGGATTCGAATGATGTGACTTTCTTGAGGACATCTTTCCCATGAAAGGTATGTGTAGCTCATCAAATCAAGAGATGACTAGTTCACCTAGTCAGGAATTTGTTATAATTTGTGAACCCACTATGCGGATAGAACACTATGATGATCATGTGGAGGACGACAATGAAGATCCTAAAAGAAGCAAGAGACAAAGGACTTCAAAGTCATTTGGCGATGATTTCATTGTGTATGTTGTGGATGATACTCCCACTTCTATTTCAGAAGCCTATGCATCTCAAAATGCTGACTACTGGAAAGAAGCTGTCTGTACTGAGATGGATTCCATCTTAGCTAATGGAACTTGGGAGGTCACTGGTCGTCCTTATGGGTGCAAACCTGTAGGATGTAAGTGGGTGTTCAAGAAAAAGCTTAGACCTGATGGTACTATTGATAAGTACAAGGCACGTCTTGTGGCCAAGGGTTATACCTAGAAAGAAGGTGAGGACTTCTTTGATACCTACTCACATGTAGCCAGATTGACCACTATTCGAGTACTACTATCCTTGGCTGCCTCACATGGTCTTCTTGTTCATCAAATGGATGTTAACACAACTTTTCTAAATGGAGAGCTAGATGAGGAAATTTATATGGAGCAACCTGATGGATTTATAGTAGATGGTCAAGAAGGAAAGGTGTGTAAGTTAGTGAATTCTTTATATGGTCTTAAGCAAGCTCCTAAGCAGTGGCACAAGAAGTTTGAAAGAACTTTAACCGCTGAAGGCTTTGTTATAGACGAAGCTGGTAAGTGTGTGTAATATTGCCATGGTAGGGGTGAGGGAGTTATTATGTGTCTCTATGTCGATGACATACTAATATTCAGGACCAACCTCGTTGTTATTGAGGAGGTCAAAGAGTTCCTATCTCGTTGCTTTGAGATGAAGGACTTGGGAGTGGCTGATGTAATCTTAAACATCAAGCTACTGAAGGATGACAATGGTGGGATTACACTACTTCAATCCCACTATGTGGAAAAGATATTGAGTCTCTTTGGGTATAGAGACTGCAAGTCTTCTTCAACGCCTTATGATCCGAGTGTGCTACTTCAAAAGAATCGAAGGAATGCTAAAGATCAATTGAGATACTCTCAAATTATTGGATTGCTCATGTATTTAGCCAGCGCTACGAGGCCTGACATCTCCTTTTCTATAAGCAAACTGAGTCGATTTTTGTCAAATCCTGGAGATGATCATTGGCATCTGAGAGAGTTTTGCGCTATTTGAAAGGCACTGCGAGTTATGGTATTCACTATACTGGGTATCCTCGAGTACTTGAGGGATACAGTGATTCAAACTAGATATCTGATGCTGATGAGATTAAGACCACACGTGGCTATTTGTTTACACTTGGTGGTGGTGCTGTTTACTGAAAGTCTTGCAAGCAGACCATCTTAACGAGGTCAACTATGGAAGAAGAACTCACAACATTAGACACAGCCACTATTGAAGCAGAGTGGCTTTGTGAGCTCTTGATGGACTTACCTGTGATTAAAAAACCAATACCCGCCATCCTGATGAACTATAATAATCAAACTGTGATTGTGAAAGTAAACAGTTCTAAGGATAATATGAAGTCATCAAGACATGTGAAGAGGAGATTGAAATCTGTCAGGAAACTGAGAAACTCCAGAGTTATTGCGTTGGATTATATCCAAACATCTAAGAACTTGGCAGATCCCTTCACAAAGGGTTTATCCTGTAATGTGATAGATAATGCATCGAGGGAGATGGGTTTGAGACCCACACAATAAGTTGTTCGAAGTGGTAACCCACTCTATGTGATCGAAAATCCCGTGAATTAGAGCTGGAAGACAAGCTGTTGATCAGCTGAGAGGAGAGTATGCCCATATTATATTTACATATCCATAAAGATGCAATACTCTCTTATTCTATATGGCAGGTTGATATTTATCTTAATATGTTCTAAGTGGCTTTTCTAAACAGAGATGTTGTCCTGCAGAATATCTATTGAGGAACACACATATGTGAGTCTGACTGTTAAACGTCGCAGTCCGTGAGTGTTGGGTGCTCTCTAATAAACTCATGACAGGCCATGGAGTATGACGCATAAGCTCCAAACCGCGGGGAAGCCCTGCGGCAGCCCTGTACCGGTCTAGATTTTGTGTGAAACTAATATGCAGAAAACTTGTAGTTCAAAGCATAGTCCACTATTTAAGTTGCTAGCTAGTGTAGCATGAAGTTTAACGTGGAAGTTCAACTTAACAGTCTTCACCACACACCGGTACATAAAACAATATTCTAAAATGAAAGTAATGTGATGTACCAATAAGACTTTGTGGGGGATTATTGGAATTTGGTGAGTTTTGAGATGTTGGCCCATTCGACAAATTTTGAAATTCTCTTTGGTCCATTTGTGCATGGCAGCATATGGCTGTGCCAGTGGTGTCAAAATTTAGTCCCACATTGCTAGTTGAGTGAGAGTTATACTTCCTTATATACTAGGTTGTTCCACCACTCACTAAGGTGTGAGAAGAAGAGCAGTTCTCGCGCACTTCTCCTTCGATACCGCTCGCCACGCCACGCCTCGCCTCATCACGATGCGCGCGCGCCACGGGTTGCGGGAATCTCGCCGAGCCGAACTTTATTTTTGCTAGTCGAGAAAATTAATCATAGATTAATTACGAGTCATTAACGAACGCGTTAATTAGTCAGCCGTTTCCAGTTTTTATGGGACGTGGGTTGTTACTGACTCGGACGTGGGCTGAACCCCACGATCTCTCTGACTTGCACTATATAAGTGTCTGCGCTAAACCTAATCGGCACCACCTACCTACGCGTCTCGTTCCAGTCTATTGCGCCGCCACCTTCGTCTTCCCCATCTCGGCTTGCGGCGTGCACCACAGACCGGGACAGTAGGCCTTTAGAACCCCGCCTCTTGTGAACCTGTACAGGTGAGGGGCGGTCAGTTTTTTGGGAGCGCTTCCGCACGACTACTGACGCCATCACGAACGACTCCTTTCCTGATGAGAACTTCTTTCCAGACATCAGCAGCCTCTACGTCGACGACTTGGCTGACGATGTTGCGGCTGCTGCTGCCGCTGCTGTATCGTACGTAATCCTAAACTTTATCTTTTAGGTTCTGCTAGAATTCTTTATTCTACGATTGGTGTAGATGTAATAGGTTTATCTTATTTAGATGTAATTTGTTTATCTACTCTGTTAATCTGCATGATTAATTTTGGTGTTGTTTGTATGATCCTGCTTTATCAGTTTATTATTCAGATTAAATTATATGAATAATCTCCGCAAAAGAAATTATATGAATTATTGTTTATATTTTCAACATAAGAGTTACAGCAAACTAGAGATTAAAACACTAGTGGAAACGAGGCCTTTGGTTGAGCCTGGAAATGGGCTTTAACACCAGTTCTTCTACGAACCGGTGTTAAAGGGGGGGGCCTGTACCAGCGTGGCCCGTGCAGCAAAAAGGAGCCCCCCTTTAACACCGGTTCGTGTACCTGTCAGTATTAAAGGCCCCTGCACCGATGGCCGTGCATCCCCCTCCTTTAACACGGTTCGTGGCTTGAACCGGTGTTAAAGAGAACTCTCTAAGAACACCCACACCACTCTTCCATTTTTCACTATCTCATTTTGGAGCCTAGCAAGAGGGTGTGAAGTGTGCTAGTTTGTGTTTTTTCGTATGCACAAGAGGTGTTGTGAAATGCCGAGAGCTCAAAATAAGTTTTCTCGTTGCTCTTTCCTTCTCTCCGAGGTCGGCAACTATCCTTTCATGTGTCATTGATGTACTATATATATAAATGGTCATCTCCTATTATTTTTGATATATACTATATATTAATGCATATGAACCGGCAATGGATGTACGGTGACCGCGCACTTCCAGTACATTACGGGCCTCCAAAATTTCATCGTTGTGGCTAATGCAAACCGTGGTCACAATGGTTTTATGTGTTGTCCGTGTGTTCACCGTCGAACAAGAAAGACTACTCAAATACGAACCATTCATGCCCACTGCTTGATCCGGTTTCATGCGGCTATAATTGTTGGACCAAGCACGGAGAAAAAGGGGTTGTGATGGAAGACAACGAAGAAGAGGATGATGACAACTATCATAATATGTATCCTAAATATGATGATCTTAGCGAGGGGTAGATAATGAAGATCAAGAGGCAGATGGGCCCGCTGATGACGATCTTGGTCGGGACATTCTTGATGCAAAGGAAGAATGTGAAACTGAAAAGGAGAAGGAGAAGCTGGAGCAGATGTTAAAGGATCACAAAACATTGTTGTACCCAACTTGCGAAGATGGCCACAAAAAGCTAGGTACCACCTGGATTTGCTGCAATGGAAGGCGAGAACGGTGTGGTAGCGCATTTTCAAAGTTGTTGGTAAAATGAAGAATCTTCTTCCAAGAAATAATGAGTTGCTGACAGTACATACCAAGCAAAGAAGGTTGTCTTCCCTCTAGGATTAGGCGTACGGAAGATACATGCTGCATTAGTGATGCATCCTCTACGTGATGAGAAATACGAGAATTTGGATGCATGCGGTATGCCTTTGCTGCTATAAGATAAGATCGACGAGGCGATCCTGGCGATGTTGAGGCGAGGCCCCTAGGAAGAAGGTTCCTGCCAAGGTTATGTGGTATGCTCCTATAATACCACGGTTAAGCGTCTCTTCGAAATAAAGAGCATGCCAAGTTGTTGCGATGGCACATGAAAGACCGTAAGAAAGGCGATGTTGAGACACCCGCTGATGGGTCCGCAGTGGAGAAAATCGGCGAGAGTACTCGGACTTTGCACGTGATGCAAGGAACTTAAGGTTTGGTCTAAAATGCAGATGGCATGAATCCTTTTGGTGGCGAGCTGCGATCCAGCACACGGTGCGTGACTCTATGTATCTATAACCTTCCTCCTTGGTTGTGTATGAAGAGGAAGTTCATTATGATGCTAGTGCTCATCCAAGGCCGAGGCAACCCGACAGCGACATTGATGTGTACCTAAGGCCATTAGTTGAAGAACTTTTACAGTGGGCCAAACCAGGTATGCGTATGTGGGATGAGCACAAAGGGAGCCATTTGACCTATGAGCATTGCTTTTCGTAACCATCAATGATTGGCTGCTCTTAGTAACATTTCAGGCAGACAAACAAGGGATACAATGCATGCACACTGTTTAGATGAGACTAAAAGTGTATATTTGGATAAATGTAAGAAGGTTGTGTACCTAGGGTATTGTCGATTTCTTAGAACACGCATCTAGTAAGAAAGAAAGGCAAGCATTTCAAGCGTCTGGCGAGAACCGGAGGAAGCCCGTCCTCCGTGCGGTGAGGTGGTATTTGGTATGGTCAAGGACCTAGAAGTAATCTTTGGAAAAGGTCTGGCGATCTATCATTCGAATGACGATGCGGACACGCGCCCATGTGGAAGAAGCAATCTATATTTTGGGACCTACCCTATTGGAAAGTCTTAGAGGTCCGCTCTTCAATCGACGTGATGCATGTGACGAAGAATGTTTGCGTGAACCTGCTAGGCTTCCTAGGAGTGTATGGGAAGACAAAAGATACACGAAGCACGGCGGGACCAGCAACGTCTGAAAGACCACGAAGAGCCTATGCATCCCGAGAGCGAGAAGGGTAAGCGATGCCACTTAACTCCTGCCACTACGCTCTTACTAAGCGAGAAGGAAATCTTTTTGAATGCGAGCGATATCAAGGTCCCGTCGGCTTCAAATCGAATATAAAGGGAATAATAAATATGGCGAGAAAAAATTCCAAAACCTGAAGTCTCATAGCGCCACGTGATTATGACACAATTGCTTCCGATTGCATTGAGGGGATTCTACCGAAAATGTTCGAGTACCCATTGTGAAGCTATGTGCATTCCTCAATGCAATATCTCAAAAGGTAATCGATCCGGAAAGCCTACGAGTTCTGAGCAGATGTGGCCCAATGTCTTGTTAGCTTTGAGTTGGTGTTCCCACCATCCTTCTTCAATATTATGACGCATCTCCTGGTTCACCTAGTAGAAGAGATTGCCATTCTCGGTCCTGTATTTCTACACAATATGTTCCCCTTTGAGAGGTACATGGGAGTCTTAAAGAAATATGTTCATAACCGTGCTAGGCCAGAAGGAAGCATATCCAAGGGCTATGTAACAGAGGAGGTCATTGAGTTCTGTGTTGATTTTATTCCTGACCTTAAGGCGATTGGTGTTCCAGAATCACGACATGAGGGGAGACTGCGTGGAAAAGGCACCCTAGGATGTAAAGCAATGATATGTAGGGACGGGCATTCTCTCAATCAAGCACACTACACGGTTTTATAAAGATCTATCTTGGTTGCCCCGTATATCAATGAACACAAGAATTTAATACGCCTCAAACACCCGGGGCAGTCTGATGAATGGATTATAAGTGAACACATGGCGAGTTTTGGCAGCTAGCTGCAAAGACTTCTCACGAATAACACCACTGTTGGGGATCAGCTGTACTTGTTGGCCAGGACACCATCTTCGACTGTATGTACTTTCCAAGGGTGCGAGATAAATGGGAATACATTTTACACGATAGGCCAAGATAAAAAGAGCACCAACCAAAATAGTGGTATCCGCATCGATGCAGAAGAAGACAATGGGCAAAAGACCACGTATTATGGGTTCATAGAGGAGATATGGGAACTTTACTATGGACCTAATTTTAAGGTCCCCTTGTTTCGATGCAAATGGGTCAAGCTAACGGGGAGGGGTTGAGGTAGACAAGAAATACAGAATGACAGCGGTGGATCTCAACAATCTTATGAAGGTAGACAAGAACTTAGGCAGACCATTCGTCTTAGCCTATGATGTGGCTCAGGTTTTCTATGTGAAGGACATGTCTACCAAACCGAAAAAAAAGAAAAAATAAGCAAACAGATACATCACACGATGAGCCAAAGCATCACATAGTTCTTTCAGGGAAAAGAAACATCGTGGGAGTGGAGGACAAGACAGACATGTGAGAAGATTATAATAAGTTTGATGAAATTCCGCCCTTCAGAGTGAAGACTGACCCAACCATCCTGTTAAACGGTGTTGATACTCCATGGTTACTGACCGTAGCGATCATAAGATTGACTATATGTGTTAATTGAGCCATTTTTGGCACACATATGTATCTCAACATGGAAATCAATGTCATATTTCTTCTGTTAATAAAAGGGGGTGGCTAACCTTTAGTATCGGTTGGTGGGTGCAACCGGGACTAAAGGTGGTTTTAATGTCATCTAACAAAGCGCGGTGGGATAAGGGCGTGGGTAACCTTTAGTACGGGTGGGGGCTCAAACCGGGACTAAAGCTGTAGAGATAAGGACGCGTGGGTGGACTACCTTTGCTCGATGTGGCGGCGCATACATGGGAGGAAGAAGACAAAGTAGAAGCGACATCGTGCCTATAAAAGGAGCATCGATACGCCATGGCAAGCAACTCAACAAGCCAACAATATGGATGGAGAGTTTCATCCCCATGGATGGAGGAAAGGGTTGGGAAATCTCCCGTGGCGGAAATTCTCGAAGATGCCCTTGGTGCACAAGCCCTATGGCATCTTCGGAAGTTCCGCCTCAGAAAATATTTTCCTGCTAGCCCGTGAAAGACTACATCTTCGCCTCCCTGGGGTTAGAGGTATGGTGGAAGCCATGGGATAGAGTGGAGAGAGGCGGCAGATATGAGTGTAGATGTGCTATGGCAATGACCAAGCCAACATGGATGGAGAGTTTCATCCCCATGGATGGAGGAAAGGGTTTGGAAATCTCCCGTGGCGGAATTTCTCGAAGATGCCCTTGGTGCACACGCCCTATGGCATCTTTGGAAGTTCCGCCTCGGAAAATATTTTCCTGCTAGCCCATGAAAGACTCCATCTCCGCCTCCCTGGGGTTAGAGGTATGGTGAAAGCCATGGGATAGAGTGGAGAGAGGCGGCAGATATAATTCTTCCTCTGTTAACAGTATATGTATTAAATGAGCCATTTTTCTTCCTTCTATTTCTTCCCTCCAATTTTCTTCCCGCCATTTTTTCCTTGATTTCTTCCGCCATTTTTCCTTGATTCTTCCCTCCAGTTCTTCCCTTGATTCTTCACTATATATATATATATGTAGGGTTGGCCTCCATTGTCATTGCACATCTCTAGACTCATATCTGCAACCTCATCACTCTTTCCCATGGCTTCCACCATAGCACTAACCCCGAGGAGGCGGGCGCTTTGCGCCTCGAACTACCCCCGTCAGACTCTTGTGTCCCCGTCGGCTGGATGCTGAGCACCGTAGGCGTGCCGGTTCCTCCTATCCCTCTAGGTGTGGCGCGCCGGATGGCCATCACGAACCACTACTACTTCGAGCTCACGCCGGAGCAGCGGAGGAATCCCAGATGGCATCCCGACTATTTCCCTACTTGGGAAGCCTTCTTCGTGGATCGGCGTGAGAGGCGCCGCCAGCACGAGGAGGATGGCCCACCTCCTCCGAACTTCAACGAGGCCGTCGGCTATGGTGGCCTGGGACTCTCTAGAGCGTCATGGCCTATGACCTTGCGCCGACTCTACCCCGTCTGCGCTACCCTCAAGTCCAGCCCACGCGTACTCAGCCTTCAAGGTTCAATCTGGCGACCCGATGACAACAGCGATGGCGGTCAAGTGACGACTATAGTGGCAAGTATTACAGGTGTAGGCAAGAGCATGACTGAATCACTCCAACATTCCGAAACAAGTTCGGCCGATTGTTACTTAATCTGGCCATGTATCTTAATTTTCAGTCATGCTTTATGTAACTTACTATTAGTTGCATTCTGTATTTTAATTCCAGTTCTATCTCCTTCACAAAATGACCTATCTCATTCGAGGTTTCTTGGCTTTCGGGTCAAATGACCAATGTTATGGCTAGAATCAAGGCATAGTTTGTGATAATAAGGCCATATTGTGCATACATGTGCATCATGGCATGGCAAACAATGTTGCAAGAGAAAGTTTTCCTTTTTATTGCACCAAAAAGGCATTTTCCATTTTCTGAGCATAAAAAACGGACGGTTTTGTGAAGCAACCACCAAACGGCTAATTCAAAAAACCACCACCACATTTTACAAAAATACTAGACCACCTTATATGGACAATGTACCAACAGGGGGATCTGAAACCTTTTACGTCCACCTACGGTGAAAAAGACAAATTCCTGCCGAATCGGTAGGAAGTGGGTCAGATATGAACTACAGGTACATGATACGATGCTCATGATTTTTTGCAAAAATCATTTTTAGGTTCACAATATGCTATTTTATCAAGAATCCAATGCAAGTTGAGCGAGGCTTTGTCAGATTCAAGTGTATACAAAAGATGCGGCATTTAAATATCTAATCAATTCAAAAATGTTAATACAAAATAAAATATGATTTGCTCTAATAAAATAGGGTTAGATTCCTTTTTAGATGCTTAATATTTCTTATGTTCAAAGTTTTAGGATTTGACAATTTATTTTTGTTTGAATTGAATAATCAAAATTTATATGTAAGTGTTTTAATCATTTTGAAAAATTTCATCTAAAGTAAATATAAAATGTTTTTACATGAATGGATAGATATTATTTTTCTGAAAATTATGATATATTATTCATATTTTTCTGAGTTGAAATGAATAAGATATGAATTTTCTAAATTTATATCCTATTTTTTGAATTATAAATGCCCCCACCCCATTAATGCATGAAATAAATGCCCCCCCTTTAACACCGGTTCCAGCCACGAACCGGTGTTAAAGAAAGTCTTGACTCAACGAATTCCCCCCCTTTAACACCGGTTCTAGCCACGAACCGGTGTTAAAGGATTCTGTGTATAACGCCACCCCTTCCTTCTTCCCCACGGATCGATCCCCGTGGGTGTGCCCCGCCACCACTTTACCCGCCACCCCTTCTTGCGCCCATGTCGTTGTGCGCCTCGCTTGCCATGAGGGCTTCGTTACCCACGCCACTTGGCCCGTGGCACAGAGCACCGCCACCACATGAAGTCATACTGTATGCTTGCCCATGCCACACACAGGCCTGCTGCCACGTCGCCTGCGGTGAGGTCAATTAGTATTAGTAGGCTAAGTATTAGGGTTAGAATTAGAATTAGTATATAGCTAGGTTAATTAGCTAGTATTAGTATTAGGTTAATTTGCAAGTATTAGTATTAGGTTAATTAGCTAGTATTATTAGGCTAAGTATTAGGGTTAGAATTAGAATTAGTATATAGGTTAATTAGCTAGTACTAGTATTAGGTTAATTAGCTAGTATTAGTATTAGGTTAAGTATTAGGGTTAGAATTAGCAGGTGAGGTCAATTAGTTAGTATAGGTTAATTAGCTATATTAGTATTAGGTTAATTATAGCTAGTATTATTAGGATAAGTATTAGGGTTAGAATTAGAATTAGTATATAGGTTAATTAGCTAGTATTAGTATTAGGTTAATTTGCAAGTATTAGTATTAGGTTAATTAGCTAGTATTATTAGGCTAAGTATTAGGGTTAGAATTGGAATTAGTATATAGGTTAATTAGCTAGTACTAGTATTAGGTTAATTAGCTAGTATTAGTATTAGGTTAAGTATTAGGGTTAGAATTAGAATTAGTATATAGGTTAAGTATTAGGGTTAGAATTAGTATTAGTATTAATTATTAGGCTAATTTAGAGTTAGAATTAGGGGTATTGGTTAAGTATTAGGGGTGTTGGTTAAGTATTACGCATATGATTGGTTAAGTATTAGAAATTATTGGTTAAGTATTAGGGTTAGAATTAGAATTAGTATTAGTATTATTAGGCTAATTTAGAGTTAGAATTAGAATTAGTATTAGTTGTTAGTATTAGTATTAGTTAGGTAAATACCGCGTTATTGTTATTAGTGATAGGTTTAGGGTTATTGTTATTAGGGAAATATATACTTAGTGATTTAGTTACTGTTTATGTTTTATGATTGTTTATTGCTATTATTTAGTTATGCCGCGTCCATCTCGTCCGAGCCTACAGTACTCTGTCGGGGTTGTCCGAGTCTGGCTCCCGGGTTGGCACTGGGAGGTGCTACCTGTCGGGACTCGTACCTTGGTGAGGAATCCGAGTATCATCGTCGACCCGGAGCTTCTTTGGTGGCGTCCACGAGGTCCAGGAGCGGTGCAGAGGGAGCCAGCCCCCGAGGAGGTGGTACGTCGTCGTATTAGGGAGGAGGACGAGCATGTACGGTGATACATGTATCTTTTGGAGACTAGGTTCTCCAATATCTGGCAGCTTCACGGATCTCACCCGAGCTATTCTCCGGTGATGGTTCCTCTTCTGTGGCTGCAGAGCTCCCGTAGCATAGAACGCGGCAGCCGCGTTCGCTAGTTTATCTTAATAATGTACTTTATCTTATACTTTATCCTATAATGCACCCGAGCTATTCTCCGGTGATGTATTAATAATGTACTTTATATTATACTTTATCCTATAATGCACCTGAGCTATTCTCCGATGATGTATTAATAATGTACTTTATCTTATACTTTATCCTATAATGTACCCGAGCTATTCTCCGGTGATGTATTAATAATGTACTTTATCTTATGTACTTTATCCTATTTGTGTATTTTTGTATGAATAATATGTATATTTGTGTATGAATCCAAGTTCACTTAAATGTTTACTCTCTTACTCTAGATAATATTATTGTTTTAGAAACTATGGATCCACTTAGTAGAAACCTTGAAGAAGAAGAAGAAATAATGGAGAACATTATCGATGAGGACACCTCACAATATCTAGACTTGGAGGGACATGATGACAACTCAAGTAGTCATGGAGAAGATGAAGACTCCGGTGAACGCAATTTAGTGATTACAAAGTCCGGCGAGGTATATGCATTGATTAAGCCTCTGCTGACTTCCACCAACAATCTTCTTCTACATGTATTAATTAACGCTTCTTTATTCTTTTAGCCCTCTGGATCGACCAGCCAGCAACCATCTTCTTCTACGAAAAAGAGCAAGCGAGGCGCGAGCCATCGGTTGAAAGATCGTGCAAAGTTCACGATCGAAGCAGTCCGTGTTGATGGCAGGCCGATGGAGCCCAAGAATGCCGCAGACAAATTTGTACGTCAGGCTGGAGTTATTGTTAGGGACCAAATCCCAATCACAATTGAATATTGGAATAAGCTAAAGAATGGCGACAGTACCTTTGTCGATGAAAGATCCAAAGAAACGCTTTGAAATTCGCTGTTGGTAAATTTCACCCTTCCGCCAGAGGAGGATGAAAACAAACCGGTTATAAAGGAAAAGGTCAAAGAGTGGACTCTAAAGAAGATGGCTGACGCTTCAAGAATGGAAGACAAAATTGAACAAATTTGTCAAAGCTCGCAAGACTCCAGATTTCAAAGACGCATATTATGCGAAGATAAGACCTCACTGGCGCGAATTTGTGGCATACAAGGAAGGTGCTATAGCTACAAAGAGATCAGAAACCAATACGCTAAATGCCCAGAAGAAGGAATATCACCAGAGGACAGGGTCAGGTGGCTACATATCTCAGAGTCCTAAGTGGGAGGAAGCTGAGAAGGCCCTGCGCGACAGAGGGATCACACCCCAGACACATGGGTGGGACCTACGTGCAAAGACTTGGTTCTACGAAATCGGGGCAAGGTTGGACCCAAAAACAGGATTGTGTATCTTCCCAACCCGCCTCCTTGCCAAACCAGTCACTGAACTCATCACGGCATACGAGGAAACAGCCGCCAGGACCTTCCATCCCGACAGAGAGAATGACCAGCTCACACGCGCCATCGGTAAAAAAGAACACCCTGGACATGCACGAGGCACAGGGGGTATGACGTGGAAGGATGGGTTTGCCGAGTGGGGCGACTCTTACAGATGGCGGCAGAAAAGAAAAAGAGCGTCTGAGCGGATGACACAGATAGAACATGCACTTGTGGCGCTGAAGGCGCAAGTGAATGCACAACAGAGCCATCAAGCTACCGCCCATCTCAGTGACACGAAGAGCCTGCATTGGAAGGCTTGGCGCCTAGACTCTGCGGAAGCGGCGTGGCTTCCACGGAGAACGTGCAACCCACGCTTAAAATGGCGGGTCCTCGATACCCCGTGGATGAGATCACGGAGAGCGAACACGCTGAGCTGCATATGTAATGGGCTTATCCATTAAGGTGGTTGTCGGCTATGCCTTACCTCCTGTAGCTGGTGGAACTTACCACTGCCGACTGATTCCAGATGGCTATGCTATTGTCGGGGTGGATGAGGTTGTGAAGGAATATGAGGAAGCACAGCTTAACCATGCTACAGGTGAAGGGGAAACTCAACTCAAATTTGCAGTGAAAACACCCATTCTTTGGAAGAAGGAACACATCGTGCTTCCAAATTGGAGGCTTGGCACCCCCGTCTCCATGGCGTCGATCGGTCCGCTTGACCATCTCTCTGGGCAGCCATCTCCGGCGCTTCAGCCATCTCCGGGCAGCCATCTCCGCGATGCCAGCCATCTCCCGTGGCCACCATCTCCTGCCCGTCACCATCTCCGGCGCTTCAGCCATCTCCTCAACAGAAGAAGAGCACTGCCACGAAGAGCATCACTAGCACTGCCAGAAAGAGTTCAAAAAACTACGTCCCGCAGCCTTCCGCCAAGCCATTGCCGGTTTTACCGTGGAATCGCAGCGACGAGGAGACCAATAGGATCTCGGAAGAAGAGGTCAAGAAATTCTATGCACCTAGACGGGCCGAGCCAAAGGAGAAAATAGATCCGGTGGTGGAGAAGTTTTACAAAAATCTTTGAAACCTGAAACCCCACTTGTGCGGACTACGGCGCCAGATTTTGAAGGCGGATGCAAGGCGTGGGGAGACTGAAAGTAGCGATCGGCGGCACCCGTAAAACAGTTCCCATGCTCGGAGAGCAGGAAAACCAATCATGCGCCCGCTCAAGTGTTGTCTATGATCGAAATGTGCTCCAAGTCGTCCATAACATGGACACGGCTTTTCAAAAGATTTAACCTGAGGGTGCACCAAAGTATCCACACGCACTTGACCCTTTTGCGGATCGGTTAACATACACCCATCGGTATGTCGGCGGGGCCTAAGTCATGACGCTTCCCGGACCCAAAGCAAGTACATGGGGCCACCCCACTAAGCTACCATAGCGAAGTTGGCCGGCTCAAACGGACCAGGGGTTTGCGTCAATGGTCAGTATTTGGGAACCCGAAAGTGTGGCTGGGCTTGTCGATACATGAAAACACTTCGCAATCCTAAGCGATCTGAGTGCTCCACGCACAATCTTAAATAAAGCGAAACATGGCATAAGTACAGGATAGTAATAAAGCCCCAAACTACTTTGTGGCCCCGGTACAATACTTTGAAATCAGGTACTAAATCGATGGGGTGCCCACACACCCCTGTGGTTAGCGCTCGATCTCGGAACAGGTGTCAAGAACTCGGGGTCCTACGGGACACCAGTGAGCGGTTAAAAACCAAATATTGTCTATTACCCACCGGTGCCTCTGTATTTACCTACTTCAATTTTAGTTATTAAACAGTAATTGCAGCCATGATCATCTCCAACATTAAACACACGGCAATACTCCAACAACTGTGGTACTTGACGACACACAACAGCACTTGAGCAAGCGACTACGACGCGCAAGTCCGACTATCTACCAATCAACAGGTAATAGGATGTGTCCAAGGCAATATAAGGCAAGGGATATCACGAATGCGAAAACTAGAGCATCGCAACACGTATAGCAATAGATCAACAGAGGAATAAATACTATAAAAGTAAGATAGGTAGAAAGGGGAGGTGCTGCTTTGAAAACATTGCGAAGGTTCATCCAAGATCGGGTCGACACTCGCATCAACTCATCGGCCTAATCCGCGAAGAAGCAAAACACTAGAAGAAACACCGGATGCACTATTTAATTCTATGACATAAGAACGGGCATGATGCATGTATGATGTATGGCATGGCAAGGATGCGATGCAATTAGGCCATATTAACGGAACCGGGGTCCCGGCAAATATTTAAGTGGTTCAAGTTGTTTAGATACCCCACAATTTAAATGTTGTCTTAACATGGCAAAACGTAGTATCGGTTCGCTAGACAAATTTAAATGGAGCCAATATTAGACTAGATAAGCCCGCATATGACCTCCATATTTAATTTAGGTGAATCGGCATAAGGCCCCCAAACCACACCAATATGCATGCGAGTATGACAATTAAATATGCAACAGTTTATATAGTTGGCAATTTATAAAATAGGGGTTCGGAAAAGGGGTCACACATAGGGGTCGACGATCTTGGTGTTCAGAGGGGTCGGGGTTCGGGTTTGGTCTTCGGATCCGAGAGGGAGGAGGACGCCGTGATCGGTCTTCAAGGGTCCGGGGAGAGGATCTTGCCAATCCGAAAAGGAGAACTCGGCCCGGGAAGGAGATCTTGTCCTATCCAAAGGGAACCTGAAACCCGTGATAGAGATCTTGGAGGTATCGACTTCATTTGTCGGTGCCAGACTCGGGTTGCAGCACCGGTGGTTCATCGAGTTTGTCTTGGTCGGTGTCGATCATAACCGAGGTAATCGAAGCTAGGCGAAAATACACCATCCTCACTGCCCGCATACAAGCACTGCTTCAGGAGCACGTCTCCCCTTCACTGTGTAACATCAGGAGACTTGTTCACTAAACATCAACATATAGGGAAAGGCTATCTATAACAGATGCAGCAGGCACTTCACGTGGCCTTAGGGGAAGCAGGCTTGACGTTGCAGCCATGCAGACGGCCAGACGGCGAGGTTAGCGGCGTGGGGCCAGCGAGTAATTCTTGGGGCGGACAGCGGAGATATGGTAACATGGGCGAACAATGCGGACGCCGCTTTCATGAGTAAGCGGGCCTTGCCGTCGAGTGAGGCCTTGATGGAGCTTGGGCCCAGTGGCGATACTTTCGGACCGGAGGAGAGAGAGCGTGCCGCAGAGAAGGAGAGGCGGCGGCTCGGGGGAGGCAGCGAGGACTGGCGTCTTCGGGCGCCGAAGCGACGAAGCGGCGCTGGCGAGTCAGGCGGATCTGGCCGGGCGAAGGAGAGATGGCTAACCGAGGCGCTGGAGGCCGAGGGCGGCGACGGAGATGTGGCTGGGGCCGGGGGAGAGGAAGGAGAGGAGGGCGCCGTCGGGTGACGCGGCTCGGTGGTAGGGGCCGGCCCCGGTGAGGGGAAGGGCGCCTAGGGAGGGCCTCGCATGGCGGCGGGGGGTGCAGAGGATCGAGAGGTGGAGGCGGGGATCGGTGCGGGGAAGGCCCAGCGGCGGCCGGCGGCGCCAGAGAGGAAGGTGGAGGCGGGGGAGCGGGGCGGGCGAGAGGAGGGAGGAGAGAGGAAGGGCGCCGGGGCGCGTCTGCGGGAGAGAGAGAGGGAGGCGGCGCGGGGGAGAGAGAGGGACGGGGCAGGGGAGAAGAGGGTGGGGCCAGCTATGTGAAGCGGACCAGGGGAGTGGGGATGCATGCGGTTGGTGCGCGCGGGTGGGTGTGGGTGTGCGTGTGCAGCTGCGTGTGTGTGCGTGTGTTGGCCGGGGAGTGGGTGGATGAGGTGGCAGATGGTGGTTGGGTGGATGGAGGGAGGAGAGATGAGGTGGCGTGCACCGATTGGTGCAGGTGAGGTGGAGGGGGTTGTGGAGGAAAAAAATAGGGTAGGGTTTCTGGTAGAAAAGGTTAGGGTAGATTCTGGGTAGGTAGGATTTTATCTGGAGGTGGCCGGCTAGGCTTTCGGGCCTGGCTGACTGCCTCCCAAAAATAATTTAACTATTTTATTTATTTAAAACGAGGCTATTGCAAACCGTTGGTAGACGAAACAAAATATTCCGGAGACCCGGGTTTTTCTTTGAATGAAGGACGGGGCGTTTAGAAAATAAAACCAGGCTTCTCGAAAATAGTTTTATGCAAACCAATGCAAGAAGACATGACGATGCTCAAATGCAAGGTGGCATGATGACATGAGCATGCGGTCATGATGATGCAATGCACAAAAATAACGCGATTTTCTAGTAGTGGTTTTTGCGGGGCGCCACAATTCGACACCACTAACAATGGATCTCGCCCTCGAGATCCGCCTCATGGTACCGGGAAGAAGGGCGGCGATCTGAATCTTCTCGCGTCGTGTAGATCCTCGCGACACCACTAACAAGAGGTCGTTGTCCATGATCGTCGAGAGAACACTCCGGGAACAAAAGGTCGAAGGTAGAGGTATCAACAAATAAAGCCACCTCTAGCTTCGATAGAAAGAGGGAACCGATGCATTCTCATCCACTTCAATGTACAAAAGCGAATAGAAGGGGTAGTCAGCATGGGGGCCAATCCATCACGCACCCAAACTATTACTCCGCACAATCAGTAGAAAAGCGTGCAACCATTCTCGGAATCAGACTGAAGATCTCGACAATCGAGGTTCAGAAACAAAGGAGTGATGCGGACTCTGCATCAGATCTGGCGTAGATGATGTCGTCGCGTCAGAAAACACCGGAAGGCACGAGAAGGAACAAAGAGAAGTCCTCCAGACGAAGGATTCCTCGGATAGCATGAAGACCAGATGTAGCAACACCGTTACCAAAGGAGGAAGCGAAACCCTGAAGGTACGATGGAACCCAACCACGAGAAATCCTGGACTCGAAGAGAGAGAAGAGAGCGGATTCAAAACACGTAGAGGTGAGAGGAGAGCAGCAGAGGGGTAAGGAGTAAAATCAGACCTAATCAGAACTATCCAACCGATTTTGCAAAAATAGTTTTGACACTCTACTTCGGTCGTTAGCTAGGTTATCCTACAGGCTGGACTTGTGGGGTATCGCAACTGCTGAGCTCTGATACCACTATGTAACACCCTCAGAATCGACCCTATGCAAGTTTCAGCGATTCCCGCCAAACCCGCATAGAAACGATTCAAAGGTGCCCACCAGGCACTTTCGTGCGGGTGGAAAACGAAGTAATATCATTACACAATAGTCCACGATGGAACGCACAGCAATATATATACAACAGCGACTCAAAGAGTCAAGAATACAGATATAACATACAAAGATCCAAATCACCTTGGAAACGATACAGCGTCCGAGTACGGACAAGATGCAAATTGAGCTAAGAGCCCTGAAGAATAACCAATGGCGTCCATAACCCTGCCCAGGCCAAGCCGGAAGGGTAACCCTGCTAACGACGTCGATCTCAAAACCTGCTTAAACAAAGGGGTGCCGACAAAGGGCAAAATAAAAAGAGAGCGGTCGATCGAGGCCGATTACGGCGAGACTAGAATTGCCGTCCTCGCCTACATAGGTATGGTGGATGAAGCTACGGCAAAGAAGCGCTAAACAACCTATAGAGACTCGATATAAGTCGGCTATCGAGAGGGATAAGAAAGATCTATTCGAACCAACCTAATACTATCACCAAACATACCCATCTGGTATTTCCTCGAGACTAGGCGAGGAAGTCAACCGAGGAACTCACACCGTTGGCAGTTTTATTTATTCAGTTATCGTTGTAGCAATTACTAGTCAGGTATAGATAGTCATCCTGATATAATAAGCAGTGGGCACTTTTAGTTAACCATTCCACTGTAGTTGCAACACTTGCTAGTCAGATACAATTAGCATGAGATATCCCAAACCCAGCAGTTGTTGGTACTTTTATTTAGCCATTCCGTTGTAGTGGAGCTGATTACTAGTCATATCGGATACAAGTCAATTTATAACAGTAAACTTTAGTTATAGTTGTCTATGATCGAGAACTCCAAGTTGTCCAAGTTGTCCATAACATGGACACGGCTTTCGAAAAAGATTTAACCTCATAGGGTGCACCAAAGTATCCACACGCCTTGACCCTTTTGCGGATCGGTTAACATACACCCATCGGTATGTCGGCGGGCCTAAGTCATAGCGTTCCACCCAAAGCAAGTACATGGGGGCCACCCCACTAAGCTACCCGCAACGAAGTTGGCCGGCTCCGGAACGGACCTAGGGTTTTCATCAGTGGCTGTAAACGACTGGGAACCCGAAAGTGTGGCTGGGCTTGTCGATACCGCGAAAACACTCCGCAATCCTAACAGCATGGTGCTCCACGCACAATCTTAAATAAAGCGAAAACATGGCATAAGTACAGGATAGTAATAAAGCCCCAAACTACTTTGTGGCCCCGGTACAATACTTTGAAATCAGGTACTAAATCGATGGGGTGCCCACACCCCACCCCGTGGTTAGCGCCGATCTCTAACAGGTGTCAAGAACTCGGGTCCTGGGACACCGTGGTGATTAAAACCAAATATTGTCTATTACCCACCGGTGCCTCTGCATTTACCTACTTCAATTTTAGTTATTAAACAGTAATTGAAGCCATGATCATCTCCAACATTAAACACACGGCAATACTCCAACAACTGTGGTACTTGACGACACACAACAACACTTGAGCAAGCGACTACGACGCGCAAGTCCGACTATCTACCAATCAACAGGTAATAGGATGTGTCCAAGGCAATATAAGGCTGCAAGGGATATCACGGGTACGAAAACTAGAGCATCGCAACACAGATAGCAATAGATCAACAGGAGGGAATAAATACTATAAAAGTAAGATAGGTAGAAAGGAGGTGCTTTGAAAACATTGCCGAAGGTTCATCCGAAGATCGGGTCGACACTCGCATCAACTCATCGGCTTAATCCGCGAAGAAGCAAAACACTAGAAGAAACACCGGATGCACTATTTAATTCTATGACATAAGAACGGGCATGATGCATGTATGATGTATGGCATAGCAAGGATGCGATGCAATTAGGCCATATTAACGGAACCGGGGTCCCGGCAAATATTTAAGTGGTTCAAGTTGTTTAGATACCCCACAATTTAAATGTTGTCTTAACATGGCAAAACGTAGTATCGGTTTGCTAGACAAATTTAAATGGAGCCAATATTAGACTAGATAAGCCCGCATATGACCTCCATATTTAATTTAGGTGAATCGGCATAAGGCCCCCAAACCACACCAATATGCATGCGAGTATGACAATTAAATATGCAACAGTTTATATAGTTGGCAATTTATAAAATAGGGGTTCGGAAAAGGGGTCACACATAGGGGTCGACGATCTTGGTGTTCAGAGGGGTCGGGGTTCGGGTTCGGTCTTCGGATCCGAGAGGGAGGAGGACGCCGTGATCGGTCTTCAAGGGTCCGGGGAGAGGATCTTGCCAATCCGAAAAGGAGAACTCGGCCCGGGAAGGAGATCTTGTCCTATCCAAAGGGAACCTGAAGCCCGCGATAGAGATCTTGGAGGTATCGACTTCATTTGTCGGTGCCAGACTCGGGTTGCAGCACCGGTGGTTCATCGAGTTTGTCTTGGTCGGTGTCGATCATAACCAAGGTAATCGAAGCTAGGCGAAAATACACCATCCTCACTGCCCGCATACAAGCACTGCTTCAGGAGCACGTCTCCCCTTCACTGTGTAACATCAGGAGACTTGTTCACTAAACATCAACATATAGGGAAAGGCTATCTATAATGTATGAGGCACTTCACGTGGCCTTAGGGAAGCAGCTTATGCAGCGTTGCGGGCTTCGCTTCGCAACACGGCGGGGTTAGTGGTGGAAGCCGGGGTAGGTAGGCTGGAAGTTGGAGGAGACGAGCGGAGATGTGCAGAGCGAACAACGCTGGAGACGCTTTGCTGGTAGAGCGGGTCGCGGCCGGGCCGAGCGCGAAGCCTTGATGGAGCTTGGGCCCCAGGTGGCGATGCTGCTCGGACCGGGAGGTGGCAGGGAGAGGCGTGCCGGCGCAGAGGACGAGGGAGGGCGGCGGCTCGGCAGGAGGGCCAGCGGGGACACAAGGGCGTGCGAAGCGCGGCGAGAGAGCGGCCGGGCGACAGAGCGGCGCTGGCGAGTCGGCGGCAGATCTGGCCGGAGGCGGCGGGAGAGAGATGGCCAGTGGGGTCTGAGGCGCTGAGGCCGAGGCGGCGACGGAGATGTGGCTGGGCAGGGAGAGGAAGGAGAGGGCGCCGTCGCAGCGGTGATGGCCAGGCGCGGTGAGGGAAGGCGCCTAGGGAGGGCCTCGCATGGCGAAGTCTGAGAGGATCGAGAGGTGGAGGCGAGGATCGGTGCGGGGAAGGCCAGCGTGGCGCCAGAGAAGAGGAAGGTGGAGGCGGGGAGAGGGGCGAGAGGAGGAGGAGGAGAGAAGGAGCTCCGTGGCGTCTGCGGGAGAGAGAGAGGGAGGCGGCACGGGGGAGAGAGAGAGGGACGGGGCAGGTGAGAAGAGACGCGGGGTGGGGCCAGGATGTCGGGCGGGCGGACCAGGGGAGTGGGGATGCATGCGGTTGGTGCGCGCGGGTGGGTGTGCGTGTGCAGCTGCGTGTGTGTGCGTGTGTGGGCCGGGGAGTGGGTGGATGAGGTGGCAGATGGTGGTTGGGTGGATGGAGGGAGGAGAGATGAGGTGGCGTGCACCGATTGGTGCAGGTGAGGTGGAGGGGGCTGGGGAGGAAAAAAATAGGGTAGGGTTTCTGGTAGAAAAGGTTAGGGTAGATTCTGGGTAGGTAGGATTTTATCTGGAGGTGGCCGGCTAGGCTTTCGGTCCTGGCTGACTGCCTCCCAAAAATAATTTAACTATTTTATTTATTTAAAACGAGGCTATTGCAAACCGTTGGTAGACGAAACAAAATATTCCGAAGACCCGGATTTTTCTTTGAATGAAGGACGGGGCGTTTAGAAAACAAAACCAGGCTTCTCGAAAATAGTTTTATGCAAACCAATGCAAGAAGACATGACGATGCTCAAATGCAAGGTGGCATGATGACATGAGCATGCGGTCATGATGATGCAATGCACAAAAACAACGCGATTTTCTAGTAGTTGTTTTTGCGGGGCGCCACAACGCTCCTCCCGTAAATGATTACGAGGCAGAGCTACAAAGAAAGGCCAATGAGATAGGGATGACTTACATTGCATACTTGAACATCATGGGAGACAACTTGCCCAAATGCGATGTCAACCCCATACAGCCATGGAAGTATGGGAAGAATCTCGTCAAGAAAGAGGAGCTCAAGAATCTACCAACAAAGATGCGAAGATTGCACAAGTGGTACCTTGATTTATGCAAGACGAGAAAGGAAGAATGGATCACGGCGCATATAAGAGATTAGATTTTCTTGTGCGGAGACGACGAGATCGCCTTCAACATTCAAGACTTGCATTTTCTATTCAATCAGAAGGAACTCGACAAAGCTGCCATCAGCCTTTATTGTGTGTAAGTACTATTTCTGTATTTTCTATCTCATCTCATTCACTTCAATAATTGCATGTATATATATGCTCACCATATATGTATATACTATTATGCAGGAAAAAGGTTATGGAATGCATGAAAGGAGGACCTTTTGACATTGGGTTCGTTGACCCAAATAGAGTTCATGAAGAAGTGGTAAGAACCAAACCCGGCAAATGAAGATTTATTGCTAAGGTCTTTACTGAGACAACAAACTAAAAGGGAAATACTATTGCCTTACAACTTCTCGTGAGTACTGTTACCCTCTCTTGTCCACATTCTGTTTCGGCTTACTCGATGTTAAGTGTAACTGATGATGAGTTATGCGTGCGTAGGTTCCACTTTATTCTGCTAGTCATTCAACTGACTCAGAAAAGTCCTTGTCATGGACTCGTTCGAAAAGAAAAAGAGCGATGGGCAGACTTCTGAGAGATGCTCGAGGTAATTTCAATCATATTATCGCACTAGATCGGCAACTTTCGTGACAACAAGTAATTAATTACTCCTTCATCCATTTTCTTTGCGGACGGGGTTTGGAAAAGGTTCACAGGCAGGGTGGGTGAATGGTCAGAAGAACTAAAATTTGTAGACCAAAATGTAAGTAATACTAGCTAGCTAGGTCTGCGTATCTCTTTGATTCTGCTTCCAATTCCATTATATCATGCTTTATTGATTATTATTTTGATTGAACTCTCTATTCTCGTAAAGTGCGCGCATCAGGGACACGGCAATAACTTATGTGGGTACTATGTTTGCGAGTTCATTCGCAACACGATATATGCGACGGTCCAAGCCGCACCAGAACAACTTAGAGTAAGTAAACAAAGTACACAACATTATTTTATTACCATCAATTGTGTTGAGTTTTATTCTTATATATATTGACCCCATTCTTCATATATATTCAGATCGAACGGATGCGGAACCAACTCCTACCATTTGACCGCATACGAGCCATTCAAGAGGAATTAGCGGGGTTCATACTTGATGAGGTCGTCACGCCTGGCGGAGAACTCTTTAGATATCCACCAAAATGAATGTTGTATATATGATTGAACGTGTTTGTCTTGTACTTGATGCTTCAACGTTTACGGAGAATACCACATAATGACGATGTTGTGTATAATAATAGTTGCTTAATTATTCATGTACTCGTATGTACCGATGACGATGTATGTGTATACCGCTCCCGATCGATTCCCCCTCCCCTCCCGTCCCGCCGTGCATGAAATCGCCCGAGCGGGACAGGGGCAGAACTCTGCCGCGGCAGAGATTTAGGCCGTTTTCCTGCCGCGGCAGAGATTTATCTCCTTTTCCTGTCGCAGCACAGAACCTTTAACACCGATTCGTGTTACGGCAGCCCCACGTGCGCCACCCTTTAACACCGGCTCGTATAAGAACCGGTGTTAAAGGGGGGCCCTCTAACACCGAACCCTCAACAGCGGTTCTACAACCGCTGTTAGAGGGTCCTCCAAACCGGTGTTAGAGGGGGCCATGTGCACTAGTAAAACCTCGACTCCTCGATAGGAAACAAATTTTGTAACAACCACAAGGAAAATAAGAGCCAGAACAAGATAACTACCCGCCCCCAGTTCATCGGCATCTTTCTTTCTCTTCACGCCTACCATGCAAAACAGCTTGCTTCTTCCATCGTGTACATTTAACTCTTCTGGATAGAAATTATGACTTTTGTGAACTTGAAATCCTCGGTACATTCATCCTCCATCCAAAAACAGAAAAACTATGTGAATGGTTGTCTTTTTTCTTTTGAAATGAGGCAAAAGCTTTGCCTTTCATTGATATAGTAGAAAAGAGCTGGTTCGTTTATAAGAAAAACTGGTCAAAAACCGATACAACACAACACCACGCGCCAGCTCCGAGGCTACGCTCCACACGGGTCGACGATCAACTAGATCGACACCACACCTCAATGCAACAGGCGGAGGCGAAAGACCGGAGCCACCACTCCAAACAACCACACCGGCCCCAGGGCCGCTTCCCACCTGGACGAAGACGAACCTGCCTCCGCCAGAAAACCACCAAAACACACCACATGTCCCTCTGTTCGGTGGACATCCAAAGCAAGGCCCCAAGAGGCAAAGCGACACAAGAGCGTCGCCCACGCTCGATCCCGCGAGGGATCTAGGGTTTCCCCCGGAGAGCCCGGGCGGAGGAGCAAGAAACCCCCGCTTCGACGACGACTTCAAGAAGGATGCGGCGCCCACGGGCGTCACCGTCTCAGACCCGGCCACCGTCAGGACAAGGCTTTCACCCAGCAGAGAGTTCTAAACCTCACGTCCGCCCAACAAGGACCGACACAAACCACCACACCTCCCCTCCCCCACCAAGTTTCCGACGATCGTCAAGCATCCCCTCCGCCGCCACGCCTAGGCTCCCCGACGCCGCGACAAAGGCCGTCGTCCGGATCATCACCGCTGCCCGCGAGATAGTTGCCAAAAACAACCAAAGCGAACCCGGGCAGCCGCCACCGCGAAAGGGACCGAAGATCAAAGCCACCATGACACCTCCCTGGCGGCGCATCTAGCCCAGACGAGCCCGCGCGCCACGCAGAGCCCTCCACGCGACGCCGCTAAGCGCCACCGCTCGACCGCGCCCTGGCGCGCCGAGCAGCCCTCCCGGCCCAGAGCCACGACCAGCACTGCGCCTCGCCGTCCCGCCGCCAAGAAGGAGAACCACCCAGCGCCCACAGCGGTCGCGGCCCGCTTGGTCCAAATAGACCCAGATCGGGGCCCGCTCGGCGGCGTCAGCAGCCCCGACGCCGACCATCGACGCGGCCATCCGGCGCAGCTCCGCTGCAACCAGCCTTGAGCACCGCCGCTGCCGAAAGCAACCACCGCGCCCGCCGTAGCCTCGGCGTCTGCGTATCACGCAGGGAACACGAGGAGGAGAAGAACCGCCCCGCGACCACCGTCCTAGAGGCGCGCCCGGCTTCGCCGGCGCCCCCTCCGACAGCAGCGATGCGGTGGAGGGAGAGGGAGGGCCGGCAGCGCTAGGGTTGGGAGCAGTCGCGAGAGAGGTTATTGAGGAGTGTTTGACCTGTACACTAAAGGTACCTGTGAATGGTTGTCTAGATAACACGTAGGATAAGTGTCTCGATCGTACGTACTTGGTCTAAAAATGAGGTTAGAGTGGATGTTCAAAATCTTAAGAACTTGGGTGGCACAATTTTCTGAATCCAAAGTTAATCCATAGAAAAAACCACATGGATTAGAATAGTAAAAGTAAAATTCCTCGCAAGAAAAAAGAATACGTATTACATTATCAGTTATCACTGGATAGGGACGTGGATAGCGATCGAGCAGGACTGGTAGCTTCGGTACTCGTTCAGAGGTAGCTGCTCGATCTGACAAAGGAAAGAGGATAAACGCATCTCCTGCTATGGGGTCCCTATTTCGTTTTCATTCGCGTGTCCTTTCCCGCGCCGATCGTGTGTGCGATTCTGTTCTTTCCACGAGCGACTAGCGTCGTGCCACGCCACCAATCGCTTGTGGAAACTGGGCATTGACCCACGGTGCATGTACACTGTAGCTCTAGTCGATTCGGGTTGTACTACGACAGATTCACGATTCTCCAAGAGTCGGCATTGAGATACTGGTTTCACTTGCAGTTAGTTGTAATTGTCTCGCTGCAATGGCATAGTTATTTTGTTCCTGGCATGGATATCGCATCGAGCATTTGACTAGTAGTATGTCTCTATGTAGCTACACTTACTAATCAGCCCGGAGTGCTGTGTATATATAAAACACGAGCTACACAACAATCGCCAGCAAGAATTTTCGCTCCGCTGTTCCTGACCATACACGTACCTGGAGGGCGGTGCGTTGAGGACAGCAGGCAGAGCGAGAGATCAATGGAGGGTGGTCGTGGCTCGCCATGGACCAGGCTGCCGGCGCTGATGCTGCTGCTGCTGCTGCTGGCCTGCGCCGCCTCCGTGGGGGAGTGCAGGGTGGTGCACGTGGGAGAGGCGCACCGGAGGAGCATGCTGGCCAATGGCCTCGGCTCGACTCCACCCATGGGGTAAGCTGCTCCTGCTGCTGCTTAATTGCGGTGCAACTCAGCTTAATCGTTGCAAATCAAGTCCCATGTTCCAACCCGATCTACTCCGGCGTCGATTCGCAGGTGGAACAGCTGGAATCACTTCGCCTGCGACGGCAACGGTGAGGTTGTCATCAAGGAGACAGGTACCTTTGTTCCTTTTCTGTTTACTGCCTTTTCAGGAGGAGCAGTTTACTGTTCTTTAATCTCAACAGTCAACATGTACTCTTCTTTATTTTGTACTCCTGTTCCTTAATTTCTCTGTGTTTCTGTCTGTCTGTCTGATCGAGCAGCCGATGCGCTCGTCTCCACCGGGCTCGCAGCTGCCGGATACAAATACGTCAATCTTGGTGCGTTGCTGCCATACTCCCATAAGCCCTTCATTATTGATCGCTAGTTTTTGCCATGTCTGCTTTTGCCTGGCAAATCCTACTTAGTATTTCTATATGCTCTGGTTTTGTATTTGTGAATATGAAATTGAATCGTGTTTTTTTGTTTTTGCTGTAGATGATTGCTGGGCGGAACCCGAGCGTGATGCCAAGGTCTGTACTAACTCTGTCGATCCGATGTCTCAAGTCGTTCTATCGAATATCATTAAACGATCGACCTTTGTTGCTGCACACTTATGGTGTTTCAGGGCAATCTGGTGGCGAACAAGAAGACGTTCCCCCACGGGATCAAAGCGCTGGCAGACTACGTCCACAGCAAGGGGCTCAAACTTGGCATCTACTCTGACGCAGGGTAAGTACACTACACGCAGGATCATCACAAAGCAATTACCCCTTTATTTCCTGATGGTCGTGTTTTCCTCTGAATTACTAAGATACAAGACGTGCGCCAAGGCTCAGCCTGGATCCCTCGGCTACGAGGAGAAGGACGCCAAAACTTTCGCCTCCTGGGTAAGCGATCGGTCTTCAAGCTCCCCCATAGTATCTGGCGCGCGTTTGCTGCTCAAGGAAAACCCTTTTGAAATTGCTGTTGCAGGGCGTGGACTACCTCAAGTACGACAACTGCAACAACGGCGACCTGAAGCCGCTGGAGAGGTACCCTGACATGAGCAAGGCTCTCATGGAGACTGGCCGCCCGATCTACCTCTCCATCTGTGAATGGTACTAGTAATTACGATGTCGTTCGTATACGCACATAATCAACTGACCTTGCATTCTTGTGCATTCCTGATGCGTCCAGTTCTTTTCTTCTGACCTTATTGCCGGCGGTGGTGTCGAGCAGGGGCGACATGCACCCGGCCAAGTGGGGCGCGGCGCTCGGCAACAGCTGGAGAACCACCGACGACATCGAGGACACCTGGGAGAGGTTCACTCCCTCCTGTGTCCCCATTGATCCGTCCTGCCTGCCTGTAGCAATGGATGGAGTGGTGTTGATTCGGATTGTTCAGAGACTGACGGTGGTTTTCCCTGGTGTTTCAGCATGACGTCCAGGGCGGACCAGAACGAGGTGTGGGCCGAGTACGCGCGCCCCGGCGGCTGGAACGGTCACTCCCTGAATTGAAATTGGGCTGACACACGGTGGGTTCCTCTGTTCTTGGCTTGTTTTTTCTGACGCTCGGGTACGTGCTGTCTGATGCAGATCCGGACATGCTGGAGGTGGGCAACGGAGGAATGACCAACGACGAGTACATCGTGCACTTCAGCATCTGGGCTATCTCAAAGGTCTGTCACTGACTGACAGATATATATACTCTATGTCTATATATGTTGCTCTACTGACAGCAGTATATGGATGCAGGCGCCTCTGATTATCGGCTGCGACGTGAGGCACATGTCGCAGGACACGTACGACATCCTCGCCAACAAGGAGGTCATCGCCGTCAACCAAGGTGATCTTCATACTCCCTCCGATCCAAATTAATTACTTGGATTTGCCTACATTCAGATGTATCTAGCTAGATACATCCGAATGTAGGCAAATTCAAGTCAATTAATTTATAGATACATCCAAATATAGGCAAATTCAAGTCAATTAATTTAGGTCGGATGAAGTATGTTACTCTGTCCATTTTGCTCTGCTACATCCAGCTCTGTTTCTCTCTCTTTCTGTTGCGTTTGCACGCGCTGATAATGGTTTTTTTGCGCAGATCCTCTCGGCATCCAGGGGAAGAAAGTGAGGATGGAGGGGAGCAAAGAGGTAATCATGTCATGAGATTGTTAACCGAAGACAGGTGGTATCTACTCCCTCCGTTTCAAAATATAAGATGTTTTAGCTTTGTAAAAAAAATATATCTAGACTTCTTTTAGTACGTAGGTTCATTTATGTTTGAAATGAATCTACACACTAAAAGAAGTCTAGATACATTTTCTTTACAAAGCTAAAACATCTTATATTTTATCTTATATTTCGAAACGGAGGGAGTATGATATTTTTGCAACTTGAAACGAACCTCTGTGGTGTGCTATGCAGACCTGGGCTGTGCCGCTGTCGGGATACAGAATGGCGGTGCTTCTCGTCAACCGTCACGTTAGGGACGAGGTCGAGATGACGGTGCACTGGGACGACATCGGCCTCCCCGCCGGCACGACCGTCGAGGCCAGGGACCTCTGGCTGGTACGTCTCTACCTTTCCTTCCCGGCATTCTATAGATTGCCTTTCGGTTGCAGACGGCATGGATGAATTTGATCCTGGCCGTTTTCGTTGTCGTTGTTGTTTGTGGCAGCACAAGACGCTGGACGCCAAGTTCACGGACAAGATGGCCTCCAACCTCACCTCGCACACGGCCAGGATGTTCCTGCTCACGCCTCTCAAGTCTCAGATCAATTGACCAATCTCCTACCACGCCAACCATTCGGCCCTCCAGAAATTTATTTGTACTAGCCACATATAGGAAGATTTCATGTACTTCTAATTTTTGGAATATACAATAATTTTTCGGAATAAAGAGTGGTTATTTATTGCTTATACTAGTACTATTGGTTTACAGTTTTGCTAATTCATGGTCGACTCCTATACCATCATTAGATTGGGTCTGATTCGTGCTATCCATGAGTTGCAAAAAACAAAACTGTTGAGAATAGGGTGTTAACTAAGATTTTACTAGCTTAATCTTGATCGAATGCTAGAGGATTTAATTGCTTCAAGATTCGTGCTAGTCATGAGTTGCAACATAGGTTGCAAGCAAGGAAAAAATAGAGCACTATAACAAAATAGCGCCAGCCCTAAAGTATATTATTAGCGTGCTATATCGTGCTATAGTATGCTATTAGCAATACATTGTACACTGATTAATTTAGCATGAGTTTTGAAATAGCACACTATTTTTGACGAGGGTTTAACTCGTCAATGCCGATTGTTATGGACTTGAGTTTTGGAGAAGGAGGGAGCACTGGAGACATCTATCGGCTAGCAAACAAGCACACAGAGGACAAAGGATTTACCTAGGTTTAGGCCTTGTAGAGGTCCCTACTCCTGCTTGTCTGCTCGTGAAATTATTGAGAGAGTCGAAAGTTACAACGGTGCACAGATGCAATCTGGCGAGGGTTTGTGGAAGCTAGGGTTGTGTGTGTCCTCCTCGCCGCCCCCTCCTAGCCTTTATATAGATAGGCTAGGTCTCGGATAGCAGGTCGAGTCGGTTACAAGTTAGGGTTTTCCCCTTCAAACTTTCTATCTTTAGCTTCTTCTTGTCCTTCAAGCAATCGAGAGTCCGTAGGTTACTCGAGTCCCTTCATCCGGGCCTTGGCGACATCGTGGGCCTGTATGTATTTGGACCGTATATACCAAGCTCGAGTACCTGTAGGGTATACCCATGTCAAGAGCCCCAGTGTCGAAAGTGGAATCGCAGATTCATCGGGGACTTTAAGCCTTCGAGTGCCTAAATGAGTACATTTCGATTGCTTTTATTTGTGTCATAGGGATTGTTGATATATGTTCGATATAACTTGAAGTATCGGTATCGTTAACCACCTTAGGGTGAAATAACGCATCTACTCAAATTGAGTCCTCGGACTCGAATCCGGAAAAATCTTGGTGTAATTCGACTCGGCCGCGAGGTCTTCTGAGTCGAATTCCAGTTATATGGTGTGAGCACTTGACGCGTCCGTCAAGGCATGTTCATCGTGCACTGAGGCACGGATATGTTTACGGTAGTGCGCAGTTAAATGCGTTGTCGGGCCTTATTCAGGTCTTACCTTCATGCCATAGGCGGCATCGAATTTTATCATCGGAGGCGATTCGGGTGACCCAGAGAGCCTTGATCTCTTTGTAGGAAAAATTATGAGACAGTATCGCCATGAGTTTGAGTGTGGATGTTATCAACACAGTTTTTGTACAAATAATCATAGGGTGCGCGACCAGCTCCCTATGGAAGTAACCCAGTGCTGGTTGAGTCAAAGACTCGGCGGGGACTAAGAACTTTAACTGCTGTCGTCTTTTGCTTGCTTGTTTGATCAATGACTCGGCGGTACTAAAATACTTTTGCATCTTTGCCGTCTTTTTGCCTACTTGTTTCAGTCGATGACTTCGGCAGGTACTAAAACACTTTTGCGACTGTTGTCATCTTTTGCCTGCTTGTTTCCCGCACTCCCTATGGGAGTAACTCATGTCCATAATCGAACTGTGTTTCGAGTGGTTGGGTTTGCTTTTGTGATTGTCCATGTTCCTGCAACAAGAAAAAGAAAAGTCGTAGGATGCGCGGCTAGCGTTCCCTATGGGAGTAGCCCCCGAGTGCTTGGTGGAGTCGAAGACTCCAGCAAGGACTACAAAAGTCAAAGTTTTCCACTGCATAGCCTTGGTGACGTCAGTGCTGACACTTGTATGACCTTAGTTGCCCGCGTGAGCGATTTTGACGGGACGTGACGAGCGGTGGGTTCCACTTTCTGACTTTGATTTGACTGGGCGTGCGTAATCTTATTTTTAACTGTGCCTCCTCGATTTTCGCGCGTAATGGTAGAAGTGGGGGGACGGTTCGCGCTTCCTCTTCTCCACGTGTCCAACGCGATGCGTGCCACGCGTCCAATAGGGTTTTTGTCAGCCGTTGGATTGCATCTCCCAGGGGTTAAGTAGCGATGCTGCGGCGGTAATTTCCCATCTGCGCTCTTTCTTCCTTGCTTCCATCGCCATTGCCTTGCTTTTCTGCTTTCCCCTGCGCCCATCTTCTCCACGACGCTGGACCAGCTCCGTTCGTTCCCGAGCTACTTCCTTCGCTCACATCGCCGCCGCGCAATGGGGAAGAAGAAGGGAGGCGCTGCCGCTGATTCCGCGGCCACCCTCGCTGCAGCGAAGAAGAAAGGTGGCTCCGTTGCTGCGAGCACCAGCACCGCCACCGCCGTGAAGAAGAAAGTCGCGGGCACCCGCGTGACCAATGACGCATGGCGCCCCTCTATCATCAAGGCATCGGATCTCCGTCTTCTTCGCCAAGATGGAGTTATCTCTGCGGCAGTCGCCGATGCACGCGTCCCCAGCAGTGAGACCATTCCTGCTCCTCCCGCGGGTTTTCGAGTGATGTTTCTTGCATTCATCATTCGCGGTCTTTTCTTGCCTCTTCACCCCTTTCTTCGGGGTCTTCTTTGTTTCTATGGGAACCAACTCCATCAGTTGTCCCCAAATTTGCTCCTCCACATCACTTGTTTCATCACTCTCTGCGAGTGCTGGCTCGGAATCGAGCCACACTTTGGTCTTTTCAAGCGCATCTTTAAATTGAAGGCCACCGATCCGCTCTTTAGTTTATGACGTAGGTGGTTGCGGAATCCACGTCGACCCATCCGCCACCTACTTCGATATCAAGCTTACCAAGTCCGTCTAGGGATGGAGGGACAAATGGTTCTATGTTCACGACCAGAAGGCCAAGGACGAGCACTTTGGACTCGCGCCTTTCGATCCCGCGACTCCCTGCAAGAAGATGCGTTCTTGGAAGAAGGTGATCATGCCTTCCGAACTCGCGGAGACAGACATGCTATATCAGCGCGTCTGCGACCTCGAGAGTCGCATAGGCGCAGAAGAGGGAGGCTGCACCCTTGTCAGGACTTGGGCGTGTCGCTGGCGTCCGGCCTCTCGAGCGTGGTCCATCCCATGTTTCAATGGGGTGGCGCTGATGATGCCACTCACGTGTCTGCTGATGGCATGTCCGCGAGTGAGGTAGATAAGAGGGTGCGACTGGTTACGAAGTACACCCTCAAGGATGTGCTTCCGAACGAGCTAGTCGTTCCTCCTTTCGATGCTTCGAATCCTCCTCCTGAGGTACAGTTGTGCTACGTAGTAGCTTATTTTCTCGATTGCGTTTTCTGTTGCTTATCTGTTATGTTTGCTGATCTTTACTGTTTGTATGCAGGAGTGGGCGGTGTCGCCTTGTATGCCTCCCCTCCTGAGGGGATTATTCCTCATGAAGCTTTGGAAGAGGACGAGTCTGAGTCGACTGTCCCTTCTGATGTGTAAGAGGAAGCCCCCGAGTCCGAGAGCCCGGATACTCGCAAGCTCACAGAAGGGATTCCCACGTCGACTCCTTCAACTCTAGGAGGCGCGGGTTTGCGGAGTCGCCAATTCCCGCCGTTCCTGTGAGGGTTGTGGCACCGTCTTCTCGCAAGAAGATGCGATTGCCCAAGGAGTCTTCGTCGGAGTCGGCGGAGGCCACGTTTGATCTTGACAAATTTGACTGGTAATTTTGTTAGTGCATTCATCCTTCTCTGTTTTCTTCTTGCTGGCTTTGCCCTGGAGTTTGCCCTTTCTGAGTGCGGATTTTGTCTTGCAGTCAAGAGGCGTCGTCATCTTCTGGCGACGTCGAATTTTTGAAGGAATCGGGAGTCGCGACTTCAAGGGCGAAGGTAGAGGTCGAGCGCGCTCCTTCTCCGGCGGCGGCCCACTCCGGGCACAATTCTTCGAGCTCTCCTCATGTAGGGGAGCATCGAGTAGTTGCTCGGACAACGGTTCAACAAACTTCTTCAGAGTCGCTGGAGGACCATGTAAGTATAGCTTTCCTTCTTTTTTAATGTGGCGATCGCCTTACACGCCCTCTGCCGACTCCTTGTTTTGTGCGTGACTCCTTGTAAAGGAAGCCACGCAGGTGGCGGAGCAGGTGATGGCGATGGGTCGCCAGCATGCGATGCTGGAGACGCGTCACCGCGTGGTCGAGAGTAAGTGTTCTATACTTATTCTTTTCGTCTTCTCTCTGTTTTGGTATAATCGACTGACAGCCAATTATTGATTGTCGTGTAGCTGAGCATAACGCTTTACTGCGCGATGTCGCCACGTTGGAGAAGACACTAGCCGCAGCTGTGAAGGGGCGCGACGAGGCAATCGTGGCTCGTGATGATGCCCAGAAGCGCGAAGAGGATCTACGCGCCTCCTTTGTGGCCAGGGAGAAGTTGTTCGAAGAGCAATTGTTCTCAGTTGCCAAGGCCCTCTCAGGTACCTTTATTGGTAGATATTTTATTGATGTTCTTCTCTGCCTCTGTAGTGCCGGTGGCACTAGAAGTTTGATCCATGTGTGTATTTTGGTGTAGATGCTGGAGGCTTGAGTTTTGATCCACAAGCCCTTTGTCGTGATGACGCTCTGGCGGGCGCGGTATCTGCGGTCGAGGATCGTAGCGCCGCTGTCCAAAATACGTTGTCCAAGGCCAAGGCCACCCTGAGTCACCTCCGGGAGGAGCTGATGCCGAAGGCGGAGCTGGTCGACAATGTGGAAGAGCTGGTGGAGTCGCTCGCTGGGGGTGTGCCTGCCACGTACAAGAACTCCCTCCGCGCAGCTGGTGCGACCATGTCGCTTGCCATGGTGCAAGCCCATGGGGTCGAAGTAGATCCTTCTGCGGTGTCGAAGACGATGCCTGTTGGCGCGGATGGTCAGCAGGTAGTATTCGCTCCCTTTGCGACTGCCTGTGCCAGATATGGCCATTCCTTGATAAACACTGTTGCCAAGTATTCGGAGGAGCTCAATCGTGTGAAGAAGGCGGCGAAAACTTCGGCCTCAGGGGCGAGAAAGTCGGGCATCCGACATCGCCACGGACTTGATGAAGCCCCCGAGGTCATCGAAGTCGAAGAAGCCAGCTGCTTCGTAGTTAGTTTCTTGTAATATTTGATGAATTGCTCTTTGATTGGAGAACATGCCTATTGGCGAATGTGTTTGTAGATACTCTTATGCTGATCCTGAATGCGTCTGTTACTTTTGACTTTTGAGTTGGTCGCCTTATTTTCCTCTGGCTTGATTTTTGGTAGGGTACATCAAGTGGTCCTGTGGGGGGAACCCCGGACTCGCCGTCTCTTGAGGATACAATGGCACCACCATGCTCCAGGGTAGAGGAGCTGTCCTTGCTTTCGCGACTTCGTGATCGCGTTAAGCAACTGGAGCGTGAGTTGCCCGTTATCCGCGGTAGTGCAGACGTGTGGAAGTCAAAGGCTGAAAAAGCCGCCGCCCGCGAGCAATATCTGCTTGGCAAGGTGATGCAGCTGGGCGACCAGTTTAAGTGTTAGTTCGCTCATCCTCGTCTTTTCCTTTGTAGTTAATCGCAATGGTACGTTGTACTCATGCTGTTGATGCTGCTTCGTGTAGTTGTTAGCGCACGCCATCTGCAGGAGGAGAGGGATAGGATTGCCATCCGTCTTCATGATGTCACCCAGGAGCAACTTCAGGAGAGTGGATACTTCTGGGTAGATCATGATCGTGCGACTGTGTTGACGACCCTGCAGGATCGCGCATCGCGAGTGCTGCTCTTTCTGAAGAAGTCGCAGTCGTGTTTGAAGAACATCTATCGGTCGATGTTCCCGCTGGATGATACTCCATCAAGCCTGCTGGCTCTCCTGACCAAATTTCAAGATATGTCCGCGGTTCGCGAGTGCGTGAGGCAGCAGTTGGTGGCTGGTGCCAAGGCTGCCCTTTCCATGGTGCGTTTGCACAGGCCTGACGTGGATGTCGCCGCCATTGCCTCTGGGCCACCGGTGCCACCAGTAGGATCTTCCTGGAACATGGTGCCGCATTATCAGGCGGTGGACCGTCCAGCCGAGGAGGTCGTCGACTTCTTCAAGGAACAGACTAATGTTCTTCTGTTGCAAGGATAGCCAAATATGTATCCTGCACATAAGTGTACTAGTGTTGTAAAGCTCGTATATATTTGTAGATAATTTACTATTGAATGTGTACAAATAGCTTTAAGTGTGGGGTGCGTTGCACTTATGCGAGTCCTTTTCGTTAGCCTGGCCATCTTTGTATCATTCCCTTGTCAACCTGTCAGGTGCGTTGCGGCTGGGTTAAGTTTGTGTTAAGGGGTTCGATTGATGTGCCAGCTACTCAGGATGTCGCGTTATTGTTCGAAGAACATATGTGTATAGGGTGGCGTAGCCCCCAAGTATGAAAATTGACAAAGTAAAGGAGAACATGGAGTTTTGGGGCACTTAGCTTTTATTTATTCGAAGAACAGTACGAAGTACAGTGTGCGGCTAAGTAGCCTTGGCTAAGTAGCCTTATTTGCGATGCAAAAGTAAAGAAAAACGACTAAGGGTAGAAGCGTCGCAGTTGTGCGACGTTCCAAGGGTTGGAGTGTGCGACTCCTGTCTATAAATCTTGAAGGCGATAGGCGCCATCTAGGATTACTTCTGTAATCATGTACGGTCCTTCCCAGGGGGACTCGAGCTTGAGATGCCCCTGCTGCTTCAGTTGCAGGACTAGGTCACCTTCGACGAAGGATCTGGGGCGAAGCCTTCTGCTATGGTAGTTGCACAGGTTCTGCTGGTAGATCGTAGATATTTCTGCGGCGATTTCTCTTACTTCATCAAGGAGGTCGTGAGTCTTGAGCGAGGATGACTCACGCTCGTAGGCGACTATGTGTGGCGCTTTGTACCGTACCTCGGCGGGTAGTACTGCCTCTGCTCCGTGTACCATAAAGAATGGCGTGTAGCCGGTGGCGCTGTTTGGAGTTGTACGTAGGCTCCAGAGTACGGATTGCAGTTCGTTTGGCCAGCAGCCCGCGGCTTGTTCGAGTGGTCGGAGGAGTCGCTTCTTGATGCCGTTGCAGACGAGCCCGTTTGCCTTTTCCATCTGACTGTTGGTCTGTGGGTGTGCTACTGAGGCGTAGCTGATGTTGATCTCCAGGTTCTCGCAGAATTCTTGGAACTCCTTGGATGTGAAGTTCGTTCCGTTGTCGGTGATGATGCTGTGCGGCACGCCGAAGCGGTAGACGATGGACTCGAAGAACTTGACTGCGCTGTGCCCTGATTGCTTGGTCACTGGCATGGCCTCAATCCACTTGGTGAATTTGTCGACTGCGACCAAGAGGTAGACATAGCCTCCTTGCGAGGACCTTGGAAGTTTGCCAACCATGTCGAGTCCCCACTGGGCGAAGGGCCAGGCCAATGGAATAGGCCGTAGTTCTGCGCCTGGTGCGTGTGGCTTGTCCGCAAATCGCTGACAAGCGTTGCACTTTTGGACTATATCCTTGGCGTCGCGCATGGCCGTGGGCCAGTAAAATCCAGCTCATAGAGCTTTGGCAACGAGGGCGCGACTGCCGGCGTGGTGCCCGCAGGTCCCTTCATGGATGTCGAGGAGGACTGCTCTTCCATCGGCTAGGGAGACGCATCGTTGTAACACGCCTGTGATGCTGCATTTATACAGTTCACCGTTGATAACGGCGAATGCCTTGGAGCATCACGCGATGTGTCGTGCGTCTGTCGGGTTGTCCGATAGGCGCTTGCTGAGGAGGTACGTAATGTACGGCTACGTCCAGGATTGTTCGATCATCATGACGCTTATTGGTCCCTCGAGTCCTGTGTCGAGCTCCAAGTCCTCGAGTGTCATTGGCTCATTGGGTGGCGTAGCCCCCGAGTCCGTTGCTGCGCTTGTTTTCTTCTCTGCGGCCTTTGGCTTGATGGAGCATTCGCATATGCGCTCGAGAAATACCCCAGGTGGTATGGGTGCACAGGTGGAGCCTATGTTGGCGAGTGCGTCCGCCTCCTCATTGCTTTCGCGACCTATGTGTCGCAACTCGCAATCATCGAAGTCTCCTTCAAGTGTGTCGTAGAGGTCGCGGTATGCGATCATGTTGTCGTTCAGTGCGTCGCACTCGTGCATTGTTTGGTTGACGACCAGCTTGGAGTCACCATATATGATTAGCCTCTTTGCGCCACAGGCTTTTGCCATCCTCATCCCGTGCAACAGGGCCTCGTATTCAGCCTCGTTGTTTGAGGCTGTGAACTGCATTCGCAGGATGTATTTCAGCTTGTCCCCTTGAGGTGATGTCAGTATGACACCTGCTCCTGCTCCATCTTTCCTCTTGGATCCGTCGAAGTGCATTGTCCAGAGGTAGGACATGTCTGGCTTGTCCGGGAGTTGGTTTTCCATCCAATGTACGAGGAAGTCAGGGAGAACTTGCGACTTGATTGTGCCGCGCTTTTCGTATGTGATGTCTCGTGGAGACAGTTCGATTCCCCAAAGCGCGACTCGCCATGTGGTGTCAGGGTTATTGAGGATATGTCCCAATGGGGCGTCGTTGACTACCACGATTGGGTGTTCCTGGAAGTAATGGCGCAGTCGCTGGGCGGTCATAAAGACGCCGTACGCCAGCTTCTGGTAGTGCGGGTACCGCTGTTTTGTTGGCGTGAGGACCTCGCTGAGGTAGTATACCGGGCGTTGTACGCCGTGGACCTTGTTTTCCTCGGCCCGTTCGACGACGAGCACTGTGCTAACCACTTGGTTGGTGGCGGAGATGTACAGCAGCAGTGGTTCCCTTTCTCGTGGAGTTACCAATACTGGCGAGGTGGATAGGAGGCGCTTGAGGTCTTCAAATGCTTCTTTCGCTTCATTGGTCCACTCGAATTTGTCAGCTTTGCGGAGGAGCTGATAGAAGGGCAGCGCCTTTTCTCCCATTCGACTGATAAATCGACTGAGGGCCGCAATTCGTCCGGCTAGTTGCTGAACGCCTCTTATGTTCTTTGGCTTCTCCATGGCCAGTATGACCTTTATCTTTTTCGGGTTTGCCTCAATCCCTCTCGCGGAGATGAGATACCCGAGCAGCTGCCCAGATGGTACGCCGAAGGCGCATTTGTCCGGATTGAGCTTTATCCGGTAACGATCGAGATTGGCGAAGGTTTCGCGCAAGTCGTCGATTAGAGAGGCTTCTTCCTTGGTTTTGATTACTATGTCGTTGACATAGACTTGGATGTTGCGACCTAGTTGCTCTTTGAGGCAAGCCTGCATGCACCGCTGGTACGTAGCTCTTGCATTTTTTAGCCCGAAGGGCATTGTGTTGTAGCAGAACACGCCAAAGGGCGTTGTAAACGCGGTCTTCTCCTGTTCTTCCTCCTTCATTCGAATTTGGTTATAGCCTGAGTAGGCATCGAGGAAGCAGAGGCGCTCGCATCCAGCGGTGGAGACGATGATTTGATCGATCCGTGGTAGCGGGAAGTGATCTTTTGGGCAGTGCTTGTTTAAAGAAGTGAAGTCCATGCACATCCGTAGGATATCCGTGTCTTTTTTTGGTACCAGCACCGTATTAGCGAGCCAAGTGCTTTCCTTGATCTCGCATATGAATTTGGCCTCGAGGAGTCTGTTGATCTCCATTCATTGCCGTGCTCGCTCTGACGATACCGATTGTTTGCTTGACTGGCCTTGCGTCGGGGTTGATGTTGAGTGCTTGCTCGGCGAATTCCCTGGGAACTCCTGGCATGTCCGCAGGACACCAGGCGAAAATTTCCCAGTGCTCACGGAGGAATTCGACGAGCGCGAGTTCCTATGCAGGACTCAAGTTGTTGGAGATGAGGGCCGTTTTAGCGGGATCTGATGGATGGACCTGCACCTTCTTTGTGTGCATAGATGAGTCGAAGGAGAGGTCAGGTGAGCTTGGCCTACTCAGGGGGGCAGACTGTTGTCTGTCGTTTCCTTCAATCACACGAGGTCCTCCTGCATGCCGAAGGACTGGGAGATTCTGTTGAATTACCTGTCGCAACTGTCAGATCGCTCGAAGCTCCCGTTGATTGTGATGACGCCGTTGGGACCTGGCATTTTCATCTGCAGGTAGGCGTAGTGGGGTACTGCCATGAACCTAGCGAACACGACGCGTCCGAGGATGCAGTGGTATTGTGAGGGCCAGTCGACGACCTCAAAGTCGATGCGCTCGCGCTGGAAGTTCCTTGGCGTGCCAAATATGACGTCGAGGTTGATTTTGCCCAGGGGGTATACGCCTTTCCCTGGGACGATGTCGTGGAACGTTGTGTCCGATGCCTCCAAGCAGGTTAGAGGGATCCTCATTGCTCGCAAGGTACTCGCGAATATGAGGTTGATGCCGCTTCCGCCATCCATGAAGACACGACTCATGTCGGAGCCTCCAATTTGCGCCTCGACTATGAGGGGGCAATGACCTGGGCGAGGTACTTGAGGCGGGTGGTCGCGTTTGTCGAAGGTAATGCACGACTCACTACCACTAAGGTACTCAGTGGTGGATGGTGGCGAGTGCGTGGCCAAATTGACTTGGCGAGTGATGGACTTCTACACCCTATTGGAGGGGCGCCCCTTTTGGATCATCATGGTACCCATGGCCCGTGGGTATGGTTCGCCTCCATGGTGCTGGTCTGGTGCAGCTCCGTTCGGGGGTGGCCCAGGTGGTTGTGGTGGTCCGCCATGTGCCACGGCGCCTGGAGCGGCTCCATAGCCTCTTTCGACTGCATTGCGGTTCATCCGAACCAATCCCTCATGTAGCTCGAGGAACTCGCGGCAGTCCTTGAGGAGGTGGCTGGACTTTCTCTTGCCATCATGCTTGTCGATGTAGAAGTGTACCGTGCATGGCCCGGATAGTTTGTCCTCTATGGAGGTCCCGGGTGCTTCATCGCGAGTGCGGTGTTGCCACACTTGCGTGGTTTTCCCGGAGTCGCGGTACCCGCCACTGCGGTATCCGTTGTTGCGGTTATCGTCGCGTCTATCGGCATAGCCGGCTGTAACCATGTTGACGTCATCGCGATCGTCGTATACGCGCATGCGACGCTTACTCCGGCGGTCGCGTCTTCGTTTGAGTTCTACCTCCTCGTCAGAGTGAACGCGGTTCTTCACCGAATCTTCTCCATCAGCCCACCGATTCGCGATCTCCATCAGGTGGTCGATGGTCTGGGGCTTTGAGCGGCGTAGTTCCTCCCTGAGTTCCATGCGGAGGACACCACCATTGAATGCATCAATCGCGTGGTCTTCCGAGATGTTCTCCACGGAGTTCTTGATGATGGACCACCTTTGGATGTAAGAGCGCAGCGATTCGCCAGATCTTTGCTGGCAGCATCTTAGTTCTTCGATTGAGGCGGGGTGTTTGTACGTGCCCTTAAAGTTGCGCACGAAGCTGTAGACCAGCTCATCCCAGCTACGAATGGATCCGCGTGGGAGGTTATTGAGCCATGCCCGGGCGGCGCCCTGCATTGTGGCGCAAGCATTGCATAAGATGCCCGCTTGCCTCCATGTAGTCTGACGGAGGAGATGTGATCCTCCAGCCAGATCTTGGGGTCCTGCAGACCGTCAAATTTCGGGTTCTCCGATGGGAGTTTGAGCCCTTTAGGCATTCGCTTTTGCCTGATGGATCTGCTGAAGCATCTGGCGCCGCAGAGCTTCCCATCTTCTTCTTCCGAGTCAATCGACCGACCACGTCGTGCCCTTGACTTGTCGATCTTGCGCTGCGTGAGTTCATCGCATGCATCGTAGTCGCGATCGTGTCGCCGTGAACGGCGGCGCCTAGACAGGTCGTGACTATCATCGCTGGACGAGGGCGAGGAGTAGCGCTTTGCTAATGCTTTGCCCTTTTTCGGGTCTGGTACCGGTTCCTTGTCGAGGGCGGCCTCGATTAGCCCCAGGCCCGCGATCATAGATTGGTGCATGGCCGTTCGGGGATCTCCTGCCGATGGCTGGTTATTGAGAAGGTACATGGTGGCCGCTATCACCGCGGCTTGTGGTGTCCTGGGAACCACGTTGCCTCTCGTGTCGACTGTCATAGAGCCGAAGTCGAGGACTTTCACGGCGTCTATGCGTTCTTGTTCGGTGAGGTGAGCCATCCGCGATTGCCTTTTCCTGGCGAGGTGCTCGTTGCCTCTTGAGGAGGATCCTCCGTAGGAGGAGAGCCCAGCACGACGAAGGCTCGACTCGTCCGCCGCCTTTTTACGTGCCTCAAGTTGCGCGATTGCTTGTTTTTGGCGCTTGAATTCCTCTTTTAGGAGCCAGTGGTAGCCCATCAGCAGTTCCTGCGGGGACCCGAAGGGTAGAGGTGCACCTCGTAGGGCTTCGCGACAGCGTTCCCACTCTTGCTTGTTGAGCCTGATCACGACGCGTTCACCGGTTTGCTCGTTGATTATGCTGGGAGGTTCGACTGCTCCTCCATTGCCGCCGTTGGCAGTGTTGGGCGGGTCGGTGCCGTTGCCGGTGTTACCACCGTTGTCGCGATTGGGTGGATCGGTGCCGTTACCGGTGTTACCACCGTTACCGCGGTTGGCGGAGGTGTCGCTCGCGTTGATGACGGCGCACATGAAGTGATTTGGGAAGTTGTTGCTTCCACAACTTTCAGATCCGGAACCGTAGGTTCCATCTTGATGTGATTGCTTAGATCGAGTCGCGATCGCCGTGACCATATTCCCAACGCCGCGGAGCATTGAGCTCACCGAGGGTGCCGATCGATGGAGGAACCATGATGCTGGTGCAATGTCTTTGTCGGCTGATCGGGCATGCGAAGCGTGCCCATCTGACCAACTTGGAAGCGGAAGCTCCCAATCACCAGGTTGATTCCGTCGCCCACGGACTCGAAGGCTGGGCGAGTAGCCGGCGTGTGGACGATGAAGTCGAAGGCGCCGAAAAGCTGGCGAATCTCCGCTATTGCAGAGTTGTAGATCGCGTTTGATGGAGCCGAAGAAGCCGCAACATCGGCACTCCCAATTCCCACAGACGGCGCCAATTGATGAGGGTTTAACTCGTCAATGCCCATTGTTATGGACTTGGGTTTTGGAGAAGGAGGGAGCACTGGAGACATCTATCGGCTAGCAAACAAGCACACATGGGACAAAGGATTTACCCAGGTTCAAGCCTCATAGAGGTCCCTACTCCTGCTTGTCTGCTCGTGGAATTATTGAGGGAGTCGAAAGTTACAACGGTGCGCAGATACAATCTGGCGAGGGTTTGTGGAAGCTAGAGTTGCGTGTGTCCTCCTCGCTGCCCCCTCCTAGCCTTTATATAGATAGGCTAGGTCTCGGGTAGCAGGTCGAGTCGGTTACAAGTTAGGGTTTTCCCCTTCAAACTTTCTATCTTTAGCTTCTTCTTGTCCTTCAAGCAATCGAGAGTCCGTAGGTTACTCGAGTCCCTCCATCCGGGCCTTGGCGACACCATGGGCCTGTATGTATTTGGACCGTATATACCAAGCTCGAGTACCTGTAGGGTATACCCATGTCAATTTTATTCCATGGTTGCAACTGACATCCGATGACATCATATGACTGAGAAATATCGACTCAATTCTATATGTGAGATTTCATCTTCCACAAGAGGATTTCGTAAATAGCAGAGTCTTGTCTCGGTGTAATGTTCCCTCCTTCCCAATTTAGTCGACCTACACGTTTTTCAAGATTAACGTTTGACCATTGATTTGACTAACGAAACATGTATTTTATACAAAACATGTATCAAGATTAACGTTTAACCCCGAGTTGCATGAGCTTGGGGACCCTATTACCGAAGAGGAGGTGTGGAATGCAATCAAGCAAATGCCAAGTGACAAGGAGCCCGGCCCCGACGGTTTTACCAGCGCCTTCTTCAAGAGATGTTGGAGCACAATTAAAGAGGACATCATGGGATGTAACACCCTCAAATTGGCCCTATGCAAGTTTTAGTGCTTCCCGCTAAACCCGCATAGAAACGATTCAAGGACGCCCACCAGGCACTTTCGTGCGGGTGGAAAACGAAGTAATACCATTACACAACAGTCCTCGATGGGACCCACAGAACAAATATATATACAACAGCGACTCAACGAGTCAAGAATACAGATATACAATACAAAGATCCAAATCACCTTGAAAACGATAGAGCGTCAAACTACGGACAAGATGCAAATGGGGCTAAGAGCCCTGAAGAATAACCAATGGCGTCCATAACCCTGCCCAGGCCAAGCCGGAAGGGTAACCCTGCTAACGACGGCGATCTCAAACCTGCTAAAACAAAAGGGGGTCGACAAAGGGCAAAGGGAAAAGAGGAGCGTCAGTACTGAGGCCATACACGACGAGGCTAGAATTCGGCGGCTGTCGCCTACATAGGTATGGTGGGCTGAAGCGGCAGCGTAGCGGCACTAAACAACCTATAGATACTCGATACAACTAGCGGTTATCAGAGAGGGATAAGAAAGACCTATTCGGAACCAACTTGAAGCTAACACCAAACAAACACATCCTGGTATTTCCCCCTCGAGACCAAACGAGGAAGTCGGACCAAGGAACGCACACAGTTGGAAATTTTACTCATTCCATTATAGTTGCAGCAATTACTAATCAGATATAGGTAGCATGAGTCATCCTGATAGCATAAGTAGTGGGCAGTTTTAGCTAACATTCCGTTGGAGTTGGAACATTTACTAGTCAGATATAATTGTCCTGAGGAATCCCAAAACCCAGCAGTTGTTGGCACTTTTATCACATTCCATTGGAGTTGCAATACTTACTAGGCAGGTATAGCATGTCACAACACATCCCAGATCCACCAGCTATTGGCATTTTTAATATCCATTCCGTTATACTTGAGCTGATTACTAGTCACATATTAAGTCAAATTTATAGCACTACTTTAGTTATACTTGTTTATGATCGAGATACTGTGCTCCAAGTCGTCCATAACCGCGGACACGGCTTTCAGAAAGTTTTACCCTGTAGGGGTGCACAAATAGCAACACGCACTCGATCAACCTCGGAAAAACCAACTCAAAACCCAACGAGGCTTTCACGACTAAGCAATCACAGGATTCATAAAATATTTCAGGGGGTCACCCCATTAAGCTACCCGCAACGAAGTTGGCCGGTTCCAAGACGGACCCAAGGTTTGTGCCAATGGTTGTAAATGACCGGGAACCCGAAAGTGTGACTGGGCTTGTCGATACCGCGAAAACACTCCGCAGTCCTAAACAGTACAGGTGCTCCACGCACAATCTTAAATAAAGCAGTAAAGCATGGCATAGGTACAGGATAGTAATAAAGCCCCAAACTACTTTGTGGCCCCCAGAAATAGAAATGAATCAAGCTCTGGCTCAGGGGGGGTCCATAAGGCCTCCCGGATGTGGATAGTGCGAATAGTCAAGGAACAGGTATCAAGTACTCGGGGTCCTACGAGACACAAGTGAGCGTGAAAGAACCAAATAACATCTATTGCCCACTGATGCCTCTGCATTAGTTATATCTAGCATTTTAATAGTTGTATTTAAAGTCATGATCATCTCCACCATTAAGCATCCCCACCATTAACATCTGCCAGCATTTCAACAACTGTGGTACTTGACAACACGAGATCGCACCCGAGCAAGCAACTACGACTCGCAAGGCCAGCTATCTACCAAACACGGGTAATAGGAGGTGTCCAAGGCAATATAGAGGCTGCATGGGATATAACTGGTGTACGGAAACTAAAGCATCGCGACACGGATAGCAATAGATCAACAGGAGGAAATAAAGACTACAAATGCAAAATAGGTAGAAGGGGAAGGGATGCTCGCCTGGGAAACACTGCTGAAGGTTCATATCCGGAGAACTTGTCGATTCTCGCATCCACTCATCGGTCTAATCCGCGAAGAGCAAACACTAGAAGAAACACCGGATGCAATATTTAATACTACGGCAGAAGATCCGGCATGATTATGATATGATGCATGGCATGGCACAGATGCAGTGCAATTAGGCAGTATTAAGCGGAACTGGGGTCCCGTCAATTAATTATATGGTTCAAGTTATTTATCTACCCCGCAAATTAAATGTTGTATTAACAAGACAAAACATGGCATCGGTTCGCTACACCAATTTAAATGGAGTCCGGAATAAGACAAAGATATCCCGCATAAACGCTCCATATTTAATTATGAGGTGAATCGGCATAATGCCTCCAAACCACAGACAGCCATGCATGCATGAAGAATTAATTATGCGACAGTTGATAATATCATATTATAAAAATAGGGGCTTAGGATCACACATCTGGGTTCAGCAGATCTTGGGTTCCGGGGGTCCAGGGTTCAACGGGGATCAGTCTCGGTGGGAACGTTCTCGGACAACAGAGGGAGAGCTTGGTGTTCTGGGAAGGAGGACTTGGTTTGGCGTCGGGGGCACATCGGATTCGCCCTGGTCGGTGTCGATCTTGTCGTTACGAAGAGCTTGTCGGGTCCTCGGGCATCGGTGCGGGAAGGAGGTCTTGCGGTTCTCCGTGAATCAGATCTTGACGCTCGGTGTCCGTGTTGGCGAACTTGGCGTCCGGGAGGAAGTACTTGGTGGTTCCGGGAAGGAGGTCTTGTCGCATCCGATGGATCGGTCCTCAGGGTCGAAGGACTTGGCGCGCCAGGGTTCGGTCTTGATCTTCGGACTTCGGGGGGGAGATCTTGGCGTCCGCGACGAAGTTCATGAAGCCGGAGCCAGGGTTCGGGCTTCGGATCCGAGATCGGGTCATCGAGGTAACACGAAGGAGAACTTGGGTTTCGAAGCTTCGATTGTCGTTGCCAAACTTGGAAATAGTTCTGGATCTTCAGGTGGCTTCTTGGGGTACTGGTCCGACTTGTAGATCTTATTCGCTGGCAGCGTTGGCAGCATGCCACCGAAACAGTGTAGCATTTCCACCAAACAAAAGCACCCGGAGGTTAAACATAGACAACACGAGCAAAAGCATGAGCTGTTCATCGAACCGAGTCTAAACAGCAGGGTAGGGCACGCAGCCTCAGGTGGAGCCGATGGCGTCCACCACGCGCGGGAGGAGGGGCTCGGGGGTTGGTTACCGGTGGCCTGCTAGACTCGGCGGAGGTCGCAGAGGCGGCCCGACGACAGTGGAGGCGTGGCGCGCTCGGGACCCGACGCGGGGCAGCCGCGGTGGTGGGGTCGACGGCCGACGGCAGAGGACGAGTGGAGGGCTCCGGCGGCGGAACCTCAGCGGAGCGGGTCGCGCCTGACGACGGTGGCCCAGGGCGCGGGGCTCGAGGACGAGCGTAGAGGCGACGCCGCGTCGGGCAGAGCCGTGGTCGGCCGGAGGCGGGCACAGAGCGGATGGAGGCGAGGAGGAGCGGGGAAGGGAGGCCGACGGGGCTTCATGGACGAGGAAGAGCAGGGCCACGGCGGGGCGGGCTCGGTGATACGGCGAGGTGGCTGAGGCAGGGCGAGGCAGAGATGACTGGCGGCGGCGGACCTCGCTGCGGGAAGGCGGAAGAGGAGGGGCGAGAGCGACGGCGGCTGGCGCGATGGCGCAGAGTCTAGGGAGACGGGGCTCGCAGGGCCTGGCGGGCGAGGAGGGCCAGGCGGCGGTGCGGGCTCCTAGCGGCCGGCGAGCTCGCGCTGCTCGAGGGTGAGGGCGGCGGGATCGAGGATGGAGGAGGTAGACGCGGGGGAAGGATGGAGCGGGGCGAGCGCGTGGTGGGGCCGGACGGGGTGGACCGCGATGGGAAAAAACGAGGCAGGGGCCAGAGGTGGCGTGCGCGTGTCGTGCGTTCCTGGTGGGGCCAGGGGGAAGACGCGTGTAGGGGGAAGTTGTGTGCGGCGCGTGTGGAGGGCTGGCGGGTGGGGCCCAGCAGCAGCCGGTGGGAGTTGGTGGAAGGGCTGGTGTGTGTGCTCTCTGTGTGTGTGTGTGGAAAAACTGGTGGGGGTGTGTGGTGGCTGGGTGAGGGAAGTGGGCCAGGGGGAATGATGTGGCGAGCCGTGAATGACCATGGTGAGGTGGAGGGGGCTGGGTAGATTAGGTTTGGGTAGATAGAGGGTTTGGTCTGATCTGGTTCTGTTACTGGGGGTGGCCGGTTGGGTCGGTTCGGCCCGGTTCGGCTGCCCCCTAAAAAACAACTTAAAATTTTATTTATTTAAAACAGGGTGTTTGTAATCCATTTTTAGACGAACCAAAATATTCCGGAGACCCGGGTTTGTATTTGAATAAAGACAGGGCTTATTTAGAAAAACAAAACTAGGCTTTTGGAAATAGTTTTAGGCAAAAATATGCATGATGACATGACAATGCTCAAATGCAATGTGGCATGATGACATGAGCATGCGGTCATGACGATGCAATGCACAAAAACAACGCGATTTTCTAGTAGTGGTTTTAGCGGGATGCCACATGGGAGTGATAAAATCTTTTTCGCAACCTCCATGCCGGGAATTTCCATTGGCTCAACTCCGCCAGTATCGTCCTCCTACCAAAGAAAGAGGGTGCGGAAGAGGTGTCCAACTTTAGGCCTATTAGCCTAATCCATGCTATTGCAAAAATCATTTCGAATGTGCTTGCTTTGTGGCTTGGTCCCGTGATGAACGACCTTCTCTCCAACGCCCGAAGTGCTTTCATAAAAAAAGGAGCATCCATGACAACTTCCTCCATCTTAGGAATCTAGTGAAGAGATTCCACAAGGGCAAGATTCCGGCGCTACTTTTCAAGCTTGACATCCGCAAGGCCTTTGACTCTATTAGATGGGACTATATTCTTGATCTTATCCAACGCCGTGGGTTTCCTAGTCGGTTCCGGGATTGGATTGTCGCGCTGCTCTCGACATCCTCTTCTCGGGTCCTTCTCAACGCATCGTCGGTACCCCAATATCCCATGGCTGTGGCCTTAGGCAAGGAGACCCATTGTCATCCCTTCTTTTCGTCATCGCGATTGACCCTATAACGCACATATTAGAAAGGGCAACCTCTCATGGGCTTCTCCATAAGCTTCATGGGAGAGGAACAATTTTAAGAACCTCTATATATGCGGACGATGCGGAGGTTTTTGTGGCTCCGATCAAACATGACATTATCAACTTAGCCGCCATCCTTGAGGGTTTTGGGGAGGTGACCGGGCTGCGCACAAACTTCCACAAGAGCTCCATTGTTTCCATCCGGTGTGGTCAAATTAATTTAGATGATATCCTCCATGACATACCGGTGTCCCGTACTACCTTTCCCTTGAGATATTTGGGCTTGCCTCCTTCGGTTTGGAAGCTCAAGAGGGCGGATTTCCAACATCTTGTGGACAAGTGCGCTGCCAAGCTCCCTACTTGGAATGGGGATATATCACCACGGCTGGGTAGATTTGCGTTAATAAAATCAGTCATCGCTTTTCAAGCAATATACCAATTGACGGTATTACCCATTCCCCCGGGCACTATTAAGTTCATGAATAAATTGGAACGATCCTTCCTTTGGTCGGCTAAGTACAAAACTACCGGGGCTAAGTGCAAAGTAAATTGGGACATGGTTTGCCACCGCAAGAAACTTGGGGGGCTTGGGATCCTTCACACGGATAAGTTTGCGATGGCTTTGCGTTTGCGGTGGCCATGGTTCGAATGGAAATTCAAGCAAGCTTTGGGCTGGACATGGAAATCCATGCACAAAGGAAGACATGAATATTTTCTACGCCGTCACGACCATCATGGTGCATAATGGAGACAAGACTCCGTTTTCGCATGCGCCTTGGATTCTAGGGAAGAAGCCTATTGAGGTTGTCCCTCTAATTTTTGCCTCATCTAAAAGGAAGAACTGGACCGTCAAACAATCATTGCATGACAATGCTTGGATTAGGAACGTGAAGCTGGAGGATAATTTCACCATCGAGCATCTTAAGCAATTCGTGGAGCTTTGAGTTCTTCTTCATGAGTTGGAGCTTGACCGCAATGTAGATGATGACATTTTTTGGAAGCTTGCGGAGGACGGAGAATACTCGACGGCGTCGGCTTACGAGGTGCAATTTCTAGGGGCCACACTATCCAATATGAATACAATGGTTTGGAAGGCTTGGGATCAACCCAAAACGAATTTTTTTTCTTGGCTTGCTTTGAGGAATAGAGTTTAGACGGCGGACCGTTTGGAAAAAAGGGGATGGCCTAATTGTGGGTTGTGTCCTCTATGCAAGCAAACTATGGAATCAATTTCACATCTTCTTGTTGCTTGTCGATTCACCATGCGTATTTGGAGTTATCTCAAAGATTGGTTGGGGCTACACACTATTTGTTGGGGTTCGCAGCATAGAAAACAAAAAAAATTCCTACTATGGGAACTATACGCCAAGATCTATCTACTAGATACAAGCAACGGGTGGATATACATCCATAGAGAACTTACCCTCGAACACAACAAAGCTTTGTTAACGAGTTCGAACTCGTGGATGATGTAGTCGTACACTTGCCGATCTCAAGATCGTGATAAAGTCCAGCAGGTCCGGCTCCAGCACGTCCTTCAGATCCAGCTCTAGCAAGTCTAGCACCACCAAGTCCAGTACCGCAAAGCAGCGGTGCATCTGTGATTGCACACATGTCCGGTACCCCGACAATTTCCGTCCCTCGCTCCAGTGAAGCAACGAAAGCAGCAACTCCTTTCCAGATAAAGCCACCGAGAACATGTATCTCGCTAATCCGAGACCATGGGGAATAATACTAGAGGGGGAGAGAGATCCTTCATGAGGAGGTGTAAGGAAGAAGGAGTGAGAGGGGGGCCTTTTATAGGAGGAGGGGAGGGTACCCCTCCCATGGCCGGCTCCCATGGAGGGTGTCCCTTCACCTCCCCCATTCATGTCGTGGTAACCCCCTCCACATTAAAATGCCCCTTCACATTCTCTTTTAAAGTCTCCACTTTAACTGCATTAAATTTCTCCAAATTTAATGCTCTCTCATTTAATAAAACTCTTTTATTAATTTTATTCAGAATTTTGTTAATTACTTTAATTAACAAACATTCACATAAAACCCCCTGCAACATTTCAATATTACATGCAGAACCAATTTCAGCAATTTCACCCGAAACAGTTTCGGTGTCTATTGAAATAATTCCAGCGCTTTCTTAAATCTTTATCTGAAACATATTTGCTCCAGATGGTGTCGGTATCCCTTAAGTGTGTCACCCTACGGTTCACGAATAATGCAGACATGATCGAGACCTCTCTCAGATCAATAATCAGAAGCGGGACCTGGAGATCCATACTGACTCCTACACATTCAACGATGACTTCTGTGATCGTGAGAACCTTTAACGCTAGTAACTAAATCCCTTTGTCTTGCGATATATTACATGTCTGAGATTCGATCATCGGTATCTCCATACCTAGTTTGATCTTGTTGCCGACATGCACTCTTTTCTCGTTCCCGTGATATAACATTCTAGTGATCACATCACTTGCTTGCAAGCTATCTTAATGAGATATCACCGAGAGGGCCCAGAGTATATCTATCCGTCATCGGGATGGACAAATCCCACTCTTGATCCATGAGCCTCAACATAACACCTTTGTAGCACTGAACCCACCTTTATAGTTACCCTATTACGGTGTGACATTTGATGTTATCAAGATACTCTTCCGGTGTTAGCAATTAACATGATCTCATGGTCTAAGGACTAAGATTACTTTGTATGATGTTATAGCAATATAAACATAATGACTTTTATCATAATGCTATACTTCGGATGAATGTTCATCACATCATTCCACCAATGTTGTGACCTCGTTATTAACAACATCTAATGTCCATGATCAGGAAACCTTGATCATCTTGTTAATTAACAAGCTAGTTTATATGAGAGGCAATACTAGGAACTTTGTGTTTTGTTTATTAAACACACATGTATTAAAGTTTCCAATTAATACAATTATAGCATGCAAAATAAACATTTATCATAAACATGGAATAAGATAATAACCAGTTTATTATTGCCTCTCGGGCATATTCCCTTCAGTCTCCCACTTGCACTAGAGTCAATAATCTAGTTTGTAAACTTGTATATACAACACCTAGGTGTTGAATATACGTGTTTGCTAGTGGTTAACATAATCTCCGAATCTGGCACTTTCAGGTCCGTGTGTATTTGCATGTCTTTGCGTCTCTACGCATCACTCATTCTCAAATGAGATGGCATTGTATAAATTTGGTCCTTTGGTGAGACCTTTAGTTCATTCGGGTTAAAATATATTGATATTATTGTCATACAATATATCTTCATAGTATTATACCACTTTGAACCACACCTAGTTTGATAGCAAACTTCTTAACACAAATGCCCTCCTTTGCTGCTACTATAGCAGTCATATACTTAGCCTTTTGTTGTAGTATCCGTCACAATGTTTCAACTTTGGAACTTATCCAAATCCATGATGGAACATCCTTTCCATTACATTGTGCCATCCATAGTTTAAATTGAGATAAATTTAATTTGTATCTTGTGACAAAACTAGTATCAATGTAACACTTTACAATGAACTACCTTTAACTATTTGTCACTTATACATGATATATTCTTAGTTCTTCCAAAGCTCATAAGAATATATTTACTATTGTCCAATGATCATCTTATGAATCATTCCGGTATGTACTCATAACATTTAGAGCATAGGACATTCTGGATATGTACATATCATGGTATAATCGCTCAAAATCTTCATGTGATTTTACTCACCAAGTGTTGAAACACTTGAATCTTGATACAATCCTTTCCATGCAGCAAGAACCTTTCTTGTTGTTTCCATATTGAACCCTTTGAATATCTCATATATGTATGTCTAGCACAACCATATTAGCGCCTCAATCTATCCATATAGATATTGATGCCAAATATTCTGATTTTGCCCAAGTCTTTCATCGAAATCTTATTTTAATGAAATTCTTAACTTGTGTCAATACAAGATACATCATTTTCAATCAACAATATGTCCTCTACATAATGTATTAGAAATATGTCTCAGCGCTCCCACTTAATTTCTTGCAAATGCAAGCATCTTCATCATCTCCGATGAATTTAAACTCTTTTAACAGTTTCATCATGGTGAAGATTCCAATTCCACTATGCTTACTTCAACTATTGATGTTTGCATGCCCTTTTAGCACCCTTTGAATTAACAAAACCCTTCGGACCGTGTCTTGTACACGTCCTAGGTAACCATTCTATTAGAAGAACATTGTTTTGTTTGTTCAACTACCATATATCAAATTATATGTAGTGGTTGCTACATTAATCCGTCAAGACTAAATATCGCTATGAAAGATTAAATCTTGTCATAGTCAACTCCTTGAACATTGTCGTAAACTTGTTTCTGACATGTCGACTATTTCATAGATGTTAAACATCCATGTCTATTTCTTTATAGATCCAAACATGACCGATAGGCTTCACGCCTTTCCAGAGGGTCTTCCAAGTTCAGAAACTTAATTTCTCGTGTATGGATACTATCACGGATTCTATGACTTCTAGTCATTTTATGGAGTCAAGGCCCATCATCGCTTCTTTGCATGTAGTCGGTTCATCATTGTCAAAACAATAACAACTTGCTTATCAAATCACACTATTTGATTCTTACCGACCCACATGGTTCAATAGGAACTCTAATCTCCAAGATCACAACCTTTGTAATCACGGGAGCCATGAGCATTGTGGCCACTGGGACACTTTCTAGTGCTACGCTACTTAGCACATATAACTAAGGTTCAACAACCTTATCAAAGTTCTATTGTCCTCCCACTTAACCTTTCGCGAAAAGTTCCTTCTCAAGAAACTTGACGTTCCAAGCGATAAACTCTTTTGTCCTCGGTGTTATGGAGAAATTCCCAACAAATTCTTTGGGATAACCTACAAAGACGTGCTTATCCGACTTTGGTTGTAAACATTTTACTTATGCATAGCATACCAAAATTTAAGAAAAGACAATTCGGGTTTTATCCCAAACCATAACTTATATGGTGTCATTTCAACGGATCATGATGGTGTTATTTTCAGTGTAAAAGCGGTAGTCTCTAAAGCTTTAATCCTTAAAACATAATGGCAGTTTTATAAATGACACCTTTGATCTTACCATGTCAAACAAGGTTTGATTTGATCTCTCGAACATACCATACTCCTGTGGTTTATCGGGAAATGCAAATTCATGGAATAATTCCTGAAATCTTAGGTGTTTTTCTAAACCTGTAACTCAAATATCTTCCTTTATGATCAAATCATAAACTCTTTTATTTTCTTGTTACAATGATTTTTCACTTCATCTTGAAAGTCTTTGAACAATTTTCAAATGTTTCATACTTCTTCCTTATTAAGTAAATATATAGATATATTCACTTAAATTTCTGGAGAAAGCATATGAAGCAAAAGGATCCATCGCATATGGCTACACATAATGGACTATATACATCAACATGGATAATATCCAATAAGTTAGTCATCCGTTCCTCTTTGGCGTATGAACGGAGTTTTAATTATCTCGAGAAAAGTTTCACCAGCGTCAATTGATCAAAATCAAAAGACTCCAAAAATCCATCAACATGGAGTTTCTTCATGTTTACTTTCCTATATAATTCAAACAGCGATGTCACTTCATAAGTGATCTTCCAATCATTTGTCTTACGAGATTTTAGCAATAATGTTTATGGATGTGATTTCTCCAACTAGACTTGTAAAAGTTCATCCATCCTTTATGGAATACGGTATTATTTGAACAACCATTGTTCTTGTAATACCGGAACAAAATAACAATTATTAAAACAAATCTTGAAGGCTAGGTTTGACGACAACAAAAACACAATAACACTTTATTTGTTTTCGATGAAAATCATCACTTATTCTCTTGCCAGTTACTTAGGCCGTTGCAGTTCATGAATTGTGTTGTTCTATATGAAACTTAACACCAACCAATTCGGTATCCAATACCTTAGAACCACATTGTTTAATAAGCAAGGAATATAGCCATAACATGTATATCTTCTATATACCTAAGTTGGACATATCCAACCTTTTCTTTTCTGCCAAATATTTTATAGATTCTCTTTCAACAATTCCTTTTCTTTAAAAAGAATCTATCAACATCAGTAGTGGTGTCATTCACATGACACATAGTACAAAGTGTATATAGTCAAATACTAATACCTTTGGACTTGCACTTTGAAGTGGATCACCATCATCAAATATTTGGTGTTCTTTCAAAAATCCATTCTTTAGTAATCTATTTGTGTAGTAAACATTTTACCTACATCTTATATTCATCCTTATCATGACAACTTTCATGATCAAGCTACTATAGCCTATAAGGAAGAATCGCGAGTATAATGTTAGTTCCCAAAAACCTTTTTGGGAGATCCGGATGCCTAGCATCTCCATCCTTTACAAATTCTCATAATATGAGAACATGTATTTTGCTAAATTATACTCTATCATAATGCAACCAAAAATATTGTTTCATATATCACAATATCTTCCACACATGATGGTTTCTGAAACAATTTTTCAGCTCCTAGATAATCTTGATATTAAAACAACTTTTGAATATCAAAAATCATGGAGGCAAACATGATACTTTAGATACTAACATTGGAATTCTTACTCTTGATTTAATACTACTTATTAAACTTCATGGAGTAAATAGAGTTTGCTGAAAGTTTGCAATAGGACTTCTAAACTTTTAAATTGACATTCAAAACAATACGATACCAGTTCGTAAAGTAAATATCCAGAATTCTATAGTTCTATTATCTCAATTAAAACTAAGCATAAGGTAGTGAACATACGCTAATGACTACAACAAATTATGCAAATTCACTTTGATTTAGTTTATGACAAATTGAGTTCGACTAATCAAAATTATAAATGAACTCCCACTCAAAAACGACATCCCTCATGCCTTTTTGGTGATTACATGAACCAAATCCACTACACCAAGTCCGATCATCACGTGAGTCGGTGTAGTTTCAAAGGCGAGCATCGATATGGGCATCATATCAACTATATGACTCATGCTTAACCTTTCGGTCCGTGTTCCGAGGCCATGTCTGTACATGCTAGGCTCGCCAAGTAAGAACCTTAGTACTCGCATGTGTAAAACTGTCTTACACCCGTTTGTATGAAAGCGCAAAGTCGAGTACACCCGATCATCACGTGATGTCTCGAAACACGATCCATAGAACAGTGCATACTTAAGGAAGAACATATTTTATCTTGATATTTAAATGAGGGATCATCTTATAATGCTACTAAAACGCCAAACAAGCAATATAAGATGTGAACATCATATGTGTAAAGTGGGATGATATGGTCCATGTATTTGATCACCATCATATGCATCGTGGTATGATCTCTATCATTCCTTTGTGTGTAAGGCCAAGGTCTATGGAACTTACACGTTAGGTGTGTTGTAAGAGTATCAATTATACATCAACTTACAACATTACCATATCATGACACTAGCCCAGCAACGATCTAAACTAGACGCCTCTAATTTATCCATTGCAAGTTTTACATGGCTTAGGGCTTTCAGAGATAGAACCGGTCTTACCTACGAACATGGAACCACAGCGAGGATTGATGACCCACAAGTATAGGGGGTGTATCACAGTATTTTCGAGGGAAGTGAAACCCAATTTATTGATTCGACACAAGGGGAGCCAAAGAATATTTATAAGCCTTAACAAATGAGTTGTCAATTCAGCTGCACCTGGAAACAATCTTGCTCACAGCAGTTTATCAGCAGCAACAGTTTTGTAGTAGGAATAGCAAAGTAGCAGCAGTAGTAAAGCAAATACAGTAGTAACAAAAGCAGTAAACAGTGGGATTCGAGTGCAGTAGGCATAGGGATGGATGGACGGGCGTTTGATGGACAAGACAATTCACATAGCAATCAGAACATAGGGCAATTGCAGATAAATAAGATAAAGCATCCAAGTACTAGACAATCATAGGCATGCGTTCCATATATAGTCATACGTGCTCGCAATGAGAACTTGCACAACATTTTTTGTCCTGCCAGCCCGTTTGCAGCGGGGCCTCTAGGGAACTACTAGCAATTAAGGTGCTCCTTTTAATAGAGCACCAGAGCAAAGCATTAACACTCCGTGAACACATGTGATCCTCACATCAAAGCCATTCCCTTCCGGTTATCCCGATTTACATCGCCGGGGCCATAGGTTCCGGACATCAACCTGTGTATACAACTTGCAGATAAGACCAAAAACAATACTATCATAATGAATCAATAACATGTTCAGATCTGAAATCATGGCACTCGGGCCCTAGTGACAAGCATTAAGCACAACAAGTCGCAACAAAGTCATAAAGCACTAATAAAAGATACTAGGCACCATGCCCTAACAATCTGATGCCATTACATGAACGATCTCATCCAATCTCTACCATCCCCATAGCCTACAGTGGGGGATTACTCACTCATAGATGGGGAAACATGGATGGTCGATGGAGAAGCGATGGTGATGGCGATGATCTCCTCCAATTCCCGTCCCGGCAGGGTGCCAGAATGGAGTTTCTGGTGCTGTTTCGTGGAATCTGGTGGTGGCGGCGGAGCGGAACTCCTTTTGAAAAAACATCGAACCCCCCAATGTTTTTAGGTCAGAAGGCTCCTTATAGGCGAAGAGAGAGACCGAGGGGGTGCCTAGGGCCACCACACCATGCCCTGGCGCGGCCAGGCCCAGCCCGCGCCTGGGGGGGTGGCTGATACGTCCATAACGTATCTATAATTTTTGATGGTTTTATGCTAATAATATGCTTTTGATACTCCTTTTTATATAAAGTTTATGATTTATTTGGACTAACCTACTAATAGTTGCAAAAGTACACAATGTTCTTGTTTTACACTTTGATGTGTAGAAATTACCAAGAATATAAGTGGAAACCTTGTTGGAGTCAAATTGGGATTTTCAAGAAATCTGTCTCAGAACTCTTTTTTAAGATGGTCACATTTCGGGTCGAAGACGGTGTGAAACGGAAAACTCTTCAACTACAAAGTTGTTGGAAATTTCGCGACAAATGTTCTGGACATAAAATTTAGCTGATTCCAAGTCCGGACGGGCCCAATAGACCCGATTTACTGCAGCCTAAGATGGGGGTGACGGAAATCCGAGAAGCTATATAAAGGGAGAAAACCTAATTCGTGGGAGACACATCCACCCACGAATTTGCAGCCACCAAAGCCACATTTTTGCCTCCCCATGGATCCCATATTCATGGGGAAGGGCTCCCAAGAAGCCATGAAGAAAGGGTGCTAAGGGGCGGTGCTCCCCTGTGATACCAGCGGCGGGGAAGGAGTCCTCCGTGCCGCTGCCAGAGTCATCTCCATCGATCTCCACCACCATCTTCATCACCATTGCTGATTTCCATGATGAGGAGCGAATAGTTCTTCCTCGAGGCTAAGGGTTCTACCGGTAGCTATGTGTCCATCTCTCTCTCTATGCATGATCATATTGTGATCATGAGCTTTGTAATCAAGTAGATCTACCTTGCTACTCAAGTGCTTTAATAGATTTCTGCTCTCCCCATGTGTGTGAAAGTGACAGCGTGCACACCATGGTGGCACATAGGCTGGAGATTACAAATACTTGTTATGAGTTATATTTGGAGTTGGATGTCTTTATGAAATTGTGGTGTTTGTTGGACTCATCTAGTACTCAAGGTGACAGTGTGGGGTTATCTAGATGGGAAAGGCTTACTTTGAGGTGTGTTGTTATAACCCTGCCATGGATTAGAGTGTCCAACCGGAGAGTACTTAAGAGTAGTATCATGAAGAGAAGATATTTATATGAGAGTGTTCACTAGTGAAAGTATGATCCCTAGGCCTTGTTTCTAAGCATTGAAACACCGTTTGCAACTAGATCTGTTACATGTCTGCTTGCTTCCATCTTTATTTCAGTTTGTCTTTAGTCTCTTCCACGCCATCAAGCTATTTGCTGGCACCGTTGTCTTATATCCATACCACTTATATTTCACTATCTCTTCGCCGAACTAGTGCACCTATACACCTGACAAGTGTATTGGGTGTGTTGGGGACACAAGAGACTTCTTATATCTTGATTGCAGGGTTGCTTGAGAGGGAATACCTTTGACCACTTCCTCCCTGAGTTCGATAAACATTGGGTGATCCACTTAAGGGAAAACTTGCTGCTGTTCTACAAACCTCTGCACTTAGAGGCCCAACAACTGTCTACAAGAATAGAAGTGCATAGACATCAAGCTATTTTCTGGCGCCGTTGCCGGGGAGGTAAGGTAAAAGGTATTCACACCGGAGGATTAAAGAAGAAGAACCTCCCACGGCAAACGCCTCTTTTGGCGGCGCTTCGGGAGGTAAGGTAAAAGGTACTCACATCCTCCGGTGTGAGTGCTCGAAGTTATTTCCTTTAGATTCTACAATTTTGTCTTTTTGTTTCTTATTTTCACTAGTTAGGCTTAATGGAAAACAACAAAAAAATTAGAGAGCTTTATAGTATTTATCTTGAGTTAGGGCATGAAGTGTTTGAAGAGAAAATTAAAAAACCTATGGAGCTTTATTTGCATGCTAATAGCAATGTTATTAGTATGAATTCTTCGAACACCATTATTACTAATGCTATGGAAAAGTCTAAGCTTGGGGAAGCTATTTTTGATGAGCATGATATTTTTAGTCCCCCAAGCATGGAGGAGCAAATTTACTTTGATGATACCATGCCTCCAATATATGATGATTACAATGATGAATATGATATTTTCAGTCCACCTACTATTGAGGAGGCAATTAATTATGACTACAATATGCCTCCTATATTTGATGATTATGGTGATGAGAATAATAATGATAGCTATTTTGTTGAATTTGCTCCCACTATGATTAATAAGAATGACTATGCTTATGTGGGGAGTATTCATTCTTTTATGCATATGGATCATGATAAGAATGTTTTATGTGATAGTTATATTGTTAATTTTATTCATGTTGCTACTGAAAGTTATTATGAGAGAGGGAAACATGGTTTTATGTGTCTCAATAGTATTAAGTTTCCCCTCTTTATGTTGAAAGTTTTGAAGTTGCACGTGTTTTGCTTTACTATGCTTGTTGCTTTGTGCTTTCATGACTTGTTTTTTTACAATATTCCTATGCATAGGAAGTGGGTTAGACTTAAATGTGTTTTGAATTGGCTTTTTGATGCTCTCTTTTACTTCAATTCATATTTCTTATGTGAGCATCTTCTCAAACTATCATGCCTAACTTAAAGGCGTTAAAGAAAAGTACTTGTTGAGAGATAACCCAAGAGTTTTAGATGAGTCTTGGAAGTTATTACCTCAGTAATAACCGCTCCTTATCCTTTTTATTTGCTTTTTTTGCCAAGAGTAACCTCTAATGAGAGAGAAGTAATGATTGGGAAAGTTGCTGTCCTGAAACAGATTTTTGTGCTTCACCGTAAAAATTTGTGTAAAATCTCTGTACGTCCTTTTTAGGCGTGATTTTTTGTGCTTCTGCCCCAGGTTGTTATCTAACTTTCGTTAGTTCAACACTTTTTGATTTGAGCAATAGAAAGTCTTCAAAAAAATTTGTCTTTACCTGCTGGTCTTTTTTGACAGATTTCTGCCATTATTTGCATTTCCTTCTTGTTGGTTCCTTTTTGAGTTCTTTTGGGGAATTGAGCTTTTTGAGGGAAGTTATTCAGTAGCTTGTGTTTTAATGGAAGTTTATTTGGTGTTAGAACTGAACCTTAAGACTTATTTATCTTGAGTGCACTAATGTTGCTAATAAAGATTGTGTGAAGTTTTGTATGAAGGAAAAAATTTAGGTGTATGGAAGGAATGAGTAATGAGATGAAGGATGGACTAAAGCTCAAGCTTGGGGATGCCACGCATGTCACCCAAAGAAATATCCAAGAAGTACAAGCATCAAAGCTTGGGGATGCCCAAGGCATCCCCCTCTTCATCAATAAAAATCCCAGGTTTCTTCCAAACGCTTCATTTTTATTGTTTCATGCACAGTTGTGTTGTTCTTGCAGCGTCTTCCTTTTCGTTTTCGTTTTGGTTTTTCGTTTTTTTTGTTTGCTTAGTTTTCTGAATAAATTGGTTGGACCTCCTCTTTCATACATTGGGTTGCAAATAGTTTGGTTTGTATTGGAAAAGAGTAGGAAAGTTCATACTTATGTGGTAAAAAGAGCTTGTTTTTGACTGTGGCCTATGCTTTGTCATGCCATGCTTGATATTGTTTTGGCTTTATGCTTAGTATTCTTTGCTGTAGCATGACTTGTTATAAACAGTTGAGATTGCTTAATGTGCCTTAGATGAATCATGCGTTGTTTTAGCATATTAAAGCATAGTATAGTGGTATTCTCCTTTGATGCTTTATTTGGGTTGACTTGGCACATGCTCACACCATGTTATGACTATCTCAAGTCACCATAGCCTTTATGATCCTTTAGTTTTCAACTTGTAGTATCACTTTATGCTTTGATCAATGATGTTTTGTCGCTCTACATGATTATGGCCATTATTGCTCTCTTAGTTTGTCGCTCCCAGTCTTTTGCTAGCCTCCACCACCAAGTATGAGTTCCAATCATGCATCCAACTCCCTAAACCAAGTTATTCCAAAGAGTCCACCATACCTACCTACTAGCTTATGCTAATCCAAGTATATTCATGTTTTTATGTACCTTCTGAATTAAACTTGTTATGAGAAAACTAGTGATTAAAGCTCTCACGAACTTGATGGCACACTTTACTTTTCTTGCCCTTAATAAACTTGAACCATTGTGTCGTCTATGTTGTATATGCTTGCACTTATTTGTTGGGAATTAGCAGAATCATGCTTTCATGGGGAACGCTTTCAACATTGCACTTGGTACTTGTACCTAGTTGATATCATGCTCTTTTGTATATGGATGTTGTCGGTGTGAAATGAAAGGGGAGCTTGTAAGTCCATGGAGTTATGTATATGTGTTAGAGAAACGCCTGGGCCGCTGGTCTAATCCATGCTGACATGGTGGAAACCTGCAGCATAACCATAATGAGCTGTCTATGAAGCATTCTTCTTATAAAAAAAGAGTCCTATATTGAGAAAAAAAGAGAAAAAAAGAGATACTATGAAAAGAGGAAAGAGAGAAAAAAGCACCATATTCCCATGGTAAATAAGAAGATTGTTGAGATGCTCGTTGTCTACTTGCCTTGTCATTTTGATATGGGGATTCTTCCGTATCATCGGGCAAGGGGTACCCCGTTGGCGGTTCTCTATGATACACATGTACTTACGATGACAAGAACTTACCGGTGACTAAACTTGAGTAGCATGAGGAGCGGCCCTCGTATACAAGGGACATGAGATTTCTAACTTATACTTCGTCAAGCATGTACACCATAGTTTGTTCACTTTAACCTTAATCACTTCAAGATGCTTATGATAGGGGCAATGAGAGCTGAAAGCTATAAGTACCATAATTTTTGGAAGCTCTTTATGAGACTTGAATCCCTACTTCCTTCTATAAAGAGATTTCTTTCACCATTATATTGAGTCTCCACCTTCTATCTTTATGCACCTATTTTGAGAGCATAGTGGCCATTCTTAGTTCTATGTGCATTGTCCCAAGACTAGTTGATTGATGCATATCTTGATATTGCTTGTTTTAAACTATATGTATCTAGTCACTCTTATGAACTTTGAAGGTGTCCTATGCATTTATATTTGCTACTCTATGAGGGACAAGCTGAATGTCACTATGCTATGTTTTCTATATGTGAAACAAACAAACGTCTTTTAAAAGTATTGTTATTCATGAATCTTTTGTTTGTGTCTTTTCATGCTACAACATAGTTGCTATATCTTATTTATAACTATATCTTTCATGCTCATGTTTAGAGTACTTTGATCCCAGCTATCAATGCTTTTACAATAAGGATGATCAAGATTGTGTTGGTTGCATGTCACCTCAAAAATTATATTGTTTTTATCGTTTACCTACTCGAGGACGAGTAGGAACTAAGCTTGGGGATGTTGATATGTCCATAACGTATCTATAATTTTTGATGGTTTTATGCTAATAATATGCTTTTGATACTCCTTTTTATATAAAGTTTATGATTTATTTCGACTAACCTACTAATAGTTGCAAAAGTGCACAATGTTCTTGTTTTACACTTTAATGTGTAGGAATTACCAAGAATACAAGTGGAAATCTTGTTGGAGTCAAATTGGAATTTCCAGAAATCTGTCTCAGAACTCTTTTTTAAGATGGTCACGTTTCGGGTCGAAGACGGCGTGAAACGAAAAAATCTTCAACTACAAAGTTGTTGGAAATTTTGCGACAAACGTTCTGGATATAAAATATAGCTGATTCCGAGTCCGGACGGGCCCAATAGACCTGATTTACTGCAGCCCAAGATGGGGGTGACGGAAATCCGATAAGCTATATAAAGGGAGAAAACCTAATTCGTGGGAGACACATCCACCCACGAATTTGCAGCCACCAAAGCCACGTTTTTGCCTCCCCCATGGATCCCATCTCCATGGGGAAGGGCTCCCAAGAAGCCATGAAGAAAGGGTGCTAAGGGGTGGTGCTCCCCTGTGATACCGGCGGCGGGAAAGGAGTCCTCCGTGCCGCTGCCGGAGGCATCTCCATCGATCTCCACCACCATCTCCATCACCATTGCTGATTTCCATGATGAGGAGGGAGTAGTTCTTCCTCGAGGCTAAGGGTTCTACCGGTAGCTATGTGTTCATCTCTCTCTCTATGCATGATCATATTGTGATCATGAGCTTTGTAATCAAGTAGGTCTACCTTGCTACTCAAGTGCTTTAATAGATTTCTGCTCTCCCCATATGTGTGAAAGTGGCAGCGTGCACACCATGGTGGCACTTAGGTTGGAGATTACAAATACTTGTTATGAGTTATATTTGGAGTTGGATGTCTTTATGAAATTGTGGTGTTTGTTGGACTCATCTAGTACTCAAGGTGACAGTGTGGGGTTATTTAGATGGGAAAGATGAACTTTGAGGTGTGCTGTTATAGCCCTACCAACGATTAGAGTGTCCAACCGGAGAGTAGTTCAGCGTAGTATCATAAAGAAGAATATATTTATATGAGAGTGTTCACTAGTGAAAGTATGATCCCTAGGCCTTGTTTCTAAGCATTGAAACACCGTTTGCAACTAGATCTGTTACATGTCTGCTTGCTTCCATCTTTATTTCAGTTTGTCTTTGGTCTCTTCCACGCCATCAAGCTATTTGCTGGCACCGTTGTCTTATATCCATACCACTTATATTTCACTATCTCTTCGCCGAACTAGTGCACCTATACATCTGACAAGTGTATTGGGTGTGTTGGGGACACAAGAGACTTCTTGTATCTTGATTGCAGGGTTGCTTGAGAGGGAATATCTTTGACCACTTCCTCCCTGAGTTCGATAAACCTTGGGTGATCCACTTAAGGGAAAACTTGCTGCTGTTCTACAAACCTCTGCACTTGGAGTCCCAACAACTGTCTACAAGAATAGAAGTGCGTAGACATCAGTGGCCAGCCCCTGGCCCTTCCCCGTCTCGTATTCTGGCTCCTAGAGTCTTCTGAAAAAATAGGCACTTTGGCTTTTGTCCCGTCTAATTCTGAGAATATTCATTTTCTGACTTTCCTGGAACCAAAAATAGCAGAAAATAGGCAGCTGGCACTGTGGCTCTTATTAATAGGTTAGTCCAAGAAATCATATGAAAAGTACTCCAAAGTGTGGACAAAACACAACAAAGTGGACAAAACCAAGCATGGAGCATCAAAAATTATAGATATATTTGCAATGTATCAAGGATAACCAAGTTATTAGCAACTCGTTGTAAATCAGATATTGACTATAGTAGGAGAGACAGACACCCGCCAGCCACTTATGCAAAACTAATTGCATGTCAGTCGTGAAATCGGTCTCATGTGCGATGACATGTAAGGTTGGTCCGGGCCGCTTCATCCCACTATGCCACCAATATCCAAAAAACATGAAAGATGCAATAACATGATCATCATCGCCCACATATAAACATATATGTATTACCCGTGCAAAGCACCTACACATAGATCTGGCTCTGATACCACTGTTGGGGTTCGCAACATAGAAAACAAAAAAAAAATCCTACGATGAGAACTATACGCCAAGATCTATCTACTAGATACAAGCAACGGGTGGATATGCATCCATAGAGAACTTACCCTCAAAGACAACAAAGCTTTGTTAACGAGTTCGAACTCGTGGATGACGTAGTCATACATTTGCCGATCTCAAGATCGTGATGAAGTCCAGCAGGTCCGGCTCCAGCACATCCTTCAGATCTAGCTCCAGCAAGTCTAGCACAACCAAGTCTAGCACCGCAAAGCAGCGGTGCATCCGTGATCGCACACATGTCCGGTACCCCGACAACCTCCGTCCCTCGCTCCAGCGAAGCAGCGAAAGCAGCAACTCCTTTCCAGATAAAGCCACCGAGAACATGTATCTCGCTAATCCGAGACCATGGGGAATAATACTAGAGGGGGAGAGAGATCCTTCACGAGGAGGTGTAAGGAAGAAGGAGTGAGAGGGGGGCCTTTTATAGGAGGAGGGGAGGGTACCCCTCCCATGGCCGGCTCCCATGGAGGGTGTCCCTTCACCTCCCCCATTCATGTGGTGGTAACCCCCTCCACATTAAAATGCCCCTTCACATTCTCTTTTAAAGTCTCCACTTTAACTGCATTAAATTTCTCCAAATTTAATGCTCTCTCATTTAATAAAACTCTTTTATTAATTTTATTCAGAATTTTGTTAATTACTTTAATTAACAAACATTCACATAAAACCCCCTGCAACATTTCAATATTACATGCAAAACCAATTTCAGCAATTTCACCCGAAACAGTTTCGGTGTCTATTGAAATAATTCCAGCGCTTTCTTAAATCTTTATCTAAAACATATTTGCTCCAGATGGTGTCGGTATCCCTTAAGTGTGTCACCCTATGGTTCACGAATAATGCAGACATGATCGAGACCTCTCTCAGATCAATAATCAGAAGCGGGACCTGGAGATCCATACTGACTCCTACACATTCAACGATGACTTCTGTGATCGTGAGAACCTTTAACGCTAGTAACTAAATCCCTTTGTCTTGCGATATATTACATGTCCGAGATTCGATCATCGGTATCTCCATACCTAGTTTGATCTCGTTGCCGACATGCACTCTTTTCTCGTTCTCGTGATATAACATTCTAGTGATCACATCACTTCCTTGCAAGCTATCTTAATGTGATATCACCGAGAGGGCCCAAAGTATATCTATCCGTCATCGGGATGGACAAATCCCACTCTTGATCCATGAGCCTCAACATAGCACCTTTATAGCATTGAACTCACCTTTATAGTCACCCTATTACGGTGTGACGTTTGATGTTATCAAGATACTCTTCCGGTGTCAGCAATTAACATGATCTCATGGTCTAAGGACTAAGATTACTTCGTATGATGTTATAGCAATATAAACATAATGACTTTGATCGTAATGCTATACTTCGGATGAATGTTCATCACATCATTTCACCAATATTGTGACCTCGTTATTAACAACATCCAATGTCCATGATTAGGAAACCTTGATCATCTTGTTAATCAACAAGCTAGTTTATATGAGAGGCAGTACTAGGAACTTTGTGTTTTGTTTATTAAACACACATGTATTAACGTTTCCAATTAATACAATTATAGCATGTAAAATAAACATTTATCATAAACATGGAATAAGATAATAACCACTTTATTATTGCCTCTCGGGCATATTCCCTTCACTATTCATACGAGGCAATGGCGGGGCTTTCCCTCAAGGATTGGTGGTCTATGATGGCGGAAGGGCGTAAGGCAATGACGTCTTTAACCTTGCTCGTTTCTTGGGAAATATGGAATGACAGAAATGCCCGGGTTTTCAACAATAAGCACGCCGCCTTTAGTTGTTCTTGATAAGATTAAGAAAGAGGCATGGTTGTGGGTGTTAGCGGGCGCTAAACGTTTGGGTGATGTAATACCGAGAGAGTAGACTTTCTAGAATTTCTACAGCCTCAACATGATTCATACATGGCAGATCTACAACATGTTTGAGAATTTATGGAATTAAACTTGCATATTTGGATCCAGGTCAAATTACTAGATGACAACGAGTTCTTGTTGTACATTGACCAAGAATATCCTTTTATGACACTACATAAAATTCTATATGTTTCAATGGAAGAGTGGATCCTTAAGGGAGATTTGAAGCTCATTCAGTGGACACGCGAATATGGTTTGGTGGGTTGTGTCGTTGACAAAGCGGCCTAGCTTCAGATAAGTGGTTTGCCTTACAACTTATGTTCAACGCGAGTGATTGAGTACATATTAGGCCCCTTTGGATCAGTAAAATCTTACAAAACAAACAAAGATGATTCTAAAAAGAATATCGGTAGAACAATCAACACATATACAAATGCACCCTGTGGTGTGCTGCATTAGAGGTCATACCAGCTACCCTACAAATCAAAATGCTGCTCGCGCGACTGACAAACTTAACATAAATTTCTATAGGAATCAGCCGCAACTGCCCTATCATTGATGTATCTATACAAGCCAGCGCAGCTCAAAGTATTGAGAACTTTGTATAGGCCATGTAATAATAACACCATACATTTGGGGATTTTGCCACATTACACAAATGGTCCGCATAAATATTAAAAAAAACGTTACCACCATCGACGATGGTGAGACAAAGGAGAAGCGATTTCCAGAGAGTTTTAGTTCTTATTTATCCCGGTGCAACGTACGGGTATTTTTAGTAGTGATACTCTTAAGTTTGAAATAATCCAAATTTCATCAATAACTGGATTTAGTGTCAACAAGAACCAGTTCAGCTCACTAATAATTTCATTGATATTATCTAGGTTTGCATATCTCGTCCGAGTGACCGATTTTTTAGGAGTTGCATGTCATGTCTTTAATTTGATGGCAATTTGTTGGTGCCGCGAGTGTTGAGGCTCTCCGACGCATATTTTATCTCCGGTTGCAACATACCGCATGTTTTACTGGCCAATACAAAATTCGGCCACCAGGCGTCTCGGGTTTGCCTGCATGCAGTAACCGACCAGTTAAGCCCCCACGAAGGGAGGCTAGCGCTGTACGTGCCCTAACGCGACAGCGTACCTCTCGAAATGCCCCTTTCCGTCGTGCGGCGCCGCGGGCCTGCTCCTCCGGCGCGTACTCCTCCTCTGCAGATCTCGCGTCGACAAAAGTTGACTCCCGGTAGCGCCGCGGAGCTAGCCGCCAGCATAGGTGAGCCTCCAGTCCGCCGCCATCATCATATATCTCGATCTCACCCAATTTATCATAACAAATAAAACCGCGGTGAGGAACTTAGATCCGGCGGGAATATTTTCGCGTTCAGAAACAAATATAGATCCAATCCGACAATTCTAGTTACCGTGCTCCTTGCCCTCCATCTGCGCGTTAGGGTTCGGTGAGGGGTAGAGTGTGGTTACGGGTACTCACTCCTTCGCAATCCAGTTTGCTTAATTGGTTGACTTCTGTGTTGGTAGGTGATGACTTTCTGAGAAATCGTGGGGTGGTCTCGGTGCTGTTAGAGACGCCATCTGGCTTCGCTATTTTCTATTTTTGTGGGCTCTTTCTCTACGTTCCAGATGCAATACAAGTAATGTGCTCGATCTTCCTTCCTTTGGTTAATAAATAATGTTCTTGCTTCCTCTTGTCATTGATATTAACCTTATATTTCATCCTTGTATCCAGAGTATGTGGGTAAACTTCGCTACATGTGCTAGAGCAAGAGAAGTGAGTGCTCCCCCTTTTCTTTCCTTCCCTTCTCATCATCACCGCTTCTTATTCCGTTCTTCATATGCTTATTGCCAAATTGATCCAACTCGACCTTGCATGAGTTACATCGTTTATGTTTGACATTTTTTTGTTTTATTTCGAATTAGTTTTGAGGGAGGCACAACACAGTTTGCTGTTCATTGCTTGTTCACTAATTAAAAGGCTCAACCCCTCCCCACACAGGTTTTGCAATCCATGTAGCTGGATGCAGCTACGGCCAAAAATTAGTTTTGCTAATGCTATATAGTCATGATGGGTGCAAGGTGATTTGTAAAGAACTGATGCTCGGTTGCAACCTGGTGGGTGGGTGTCCTTGCACCAATTAATTGGTAGCTAGGAATAATTGAGCCTTGATCTGGTGCTAGCATTGAAGAAGTGAAAAAAGCCAACGAGTTCTACTATTAATAACTGTTCACGGCACGAGCAAGGCGACAGAGGCCAGGCCCTTGTGCATTTGTCATGCCTTGCCGAACCGCACCAGTCGTCTAGGGTGTCGTCGCCGTCAGGTGGGCGGCATGGTACCCACAGTCACGCAAGGATATCGTGCCACACCTGCTACACGAAGGGGCATGCTAGGATCGGGTGTCTGATCGCAAAACAAGCATCTGGGGTGATGATGAAGTCTGTGACGTGCGCGTCACTCGGTGGTCCAGCAGTGGTCTTGATCAGCGAGCCAAGGGAAGAATTTGACTCGCGGCGACGCCCCCACATCTTCCATATGAGCTTCAAGGCCGTGGCAGTGCTGGAGCTGTGGAACATGGCTCGGTAGCATGACTGAGCCGTGTATGTGCTGCTGTCACCGGTTGCCATAGCTGCAGGTATTGCCAGGCCTTCGCAACCATGCGCTGCTTACGCCACCGCATTGGGATGCACTCGTAGAGCAGGGGCACAATCTCGCGGACGACGCGCCTCTAGATCCAGCGGTCTTCCCAGGACATCATCTTTAGGCCGTTGCCAATTGTCATTGTCATGGACGCAAAGAAGATCGCCCGCTCCTCCGAGGAGAATTGTAGATCAAGACCATGCCAGGCGCATCTGTCGTCCGTTCTTGATAGCCAAAGCCATCGAACACAGAGAGTGATGTTTTGGATTAACATGACTTTAAGGTTATGTTGAGCAACCTCAGTCCAGTACAATAATTATATATTGTTGCAAATATGTAGCAACACACATATGTTTTGCTAGTAACAATGAAATAACACTAATTTGAGATGGAATATCGCAGGATACCATGTGAATAAATAGCAGTTATTCAGGATGTAATAAAGATAGTTGTCTACTCTGACACGACATGTCATCCGTACATTTCCAGTGAAATAACACAAAAACATAATATAGATAGCGCAAGAAACTACAAGAAGTGTGCATAGTAAAAAATAGGAGAGCCAATGTATGTGTTTCTTTTTTCTGTTCTTGACTTTTTTTTTCTATCTCACCATGCGAAAGCATCATTTTTCAGGGTTTGGATGCAATATACGATGCAAATTCATATACAAATGCACCAGTAGGCCATTTAATATATAAAACACGATCATGTTCATAGATTTTAATATTTTAAAAAACTTGTTAAATGCATTTATAGAAATTAAGCTGTACTTTTTTGTTCCCTCGAGGATTTAATGTCTGATTTTCTTGATAATTCCTTCTATTCACTTCCTGTTTTAAGGAAAATGCTACTAAAATAGACAAGGTTCAAGAAATCCTAAGCATACGCTTAAGCGCTGAGCGATGGCAAATCACCTCGCTTAGACCTAAGCGACTTCTTAAGCGCTGATAAGGCCCATTAGCACAATATGGACGTAAAGGACTCGTTCTTATGGTCTCCTTCGTGCTATAAAATCGGTCCAGTAGGGCCCATAATGAAATCATAGTCTGCTAACCCAATTTGAGCCGTTCATCTTTTTAGATCTTAGCCTTCCATCTAATCTCTTTATCTCTTTCTATGACCTTCTTCCCTTTCACGTACACATACACAACAATAATGCCGGCGCTGCATGCACATCCTCTTTTCTGCATTCATCGCATGTTCTTCCATGCAGCAATCAACACTCTTCTCTACTCCTCCTCTACTTCTCCTTTGCTCCTGGATGCAAATCTACTACTAAATTAGTGAATTTCAGAAACGCTTAAGTGTCGCTTAAGCACTCAAAACTCTAAGCGAGAGCCCAACACTCCGCTTACGCTTTCCGCTTTCTTGAACCTTGAAAATAGAAAAGTGTGAAACAACCTTGCCAATAAATATTAAACACTGACCTACAGGGCATGGTACTTGGGAAAGGACGAAATCTGTCTCACATTGTTTTTCAGGTGTCCCGTCTTAGACGCTTAGGCGGCAAGGTGCTTTCGCAGTGCCTTGTAATTATGCCTGTTTTAGATGCTTAGGCGTCGAGGGTTGTGTGTATGTACTTGCCTTTTCCGCCTTAAAAACATTGTGTCGGCATGTGGTGTTGGGCATAGGGAGAGGAGGTTGAGGTTGAGGTCAACGTCATCTTAGTGAGGAGGTCGGGGCTACCTAGGCTGACAACAGGCCACCGCATGTGGGATCTAATACAAGCTGAAACGTGCATTGTCTTGGGGAGTAATTAGGAGATGGGTAATACTGGAGCAACTAGAGGAACTTATCTTTGTCCACTGTGGTATGGTCAAAAAGTAAAAAATCATCTTCATTATTTCGGATGGTCTAGATGAATAATGTCCCACTTTGAGTGGAGTACTTTTTTTTTGAGGTATAAATTTCCAGAATTACACTGCTTGACCTTGGCAAATGAACTTTTCTGAATCCCACTACAAAGTATTGATAAACTAGGGCTAAAGGTCTTTGGCCTTTTGGGGCCACCATCAATGTGCCTCTAAGGCTTGGAATGTTTTTGTGCCTCATGTGGAGCCTTACCAACGCCTCTTCTTCAAGCTCAAGTATACCGGAAAAGGGCTTAAGTGTTGGAGTAGATCTCTCTTCTCCAAAGCAAGAGTGGAGCACCTTATGGCCCTTGATGTCATTCTTCGGTTGGACGTTGCCCAAGAAAATCGGTCCCTTAGCCATGAGGAGCTGCGCGCTAGGCTCAAGAGGAGAGTCGTTGGTCTTGCGGCTCTTGAAAGGGCTAGGAAATGGCAAGCCTCGAGAGTTAAATTCTTGAAGGATGGGGATGCGAACACTAGATTTTTCCATCTCCGGGTTAATGCTAGAAGAAGAAAGAACCTAATCCATAGATTGAAGCATAACAATGGGTGGGTCACCGAACATGAGCAAAAGAAGGACATCATCCATGATCACTTCAAAAAGATTATCAAGAAAGGACCTCCGCGAGCCAAGGACTTTAATTGGTCCATTATTCCGACCACCCTTTGTGACTTGAGTGGCCTCGGGGTGCCTTTTTCGGAAGAAGAGGTCAAGACCGCGGTAGACAATACCGCATGTGGCAAGGCCCCGGGCCCGGATGGCTTTGCGGGGGCTTTTTTCAAAGCTTCTTGGGATACTATCAAAGGAGACATCATGGCGGTCATAAACAAGTTCTCTGACCTTCGCACGAATGAGCTTCATTGGCTTAACTCCGCTAACATTGCTCTCATCCCGAAGAAAGATGGAGCCGAGGATATCTCTGATTTTAGGCCTATTAGCCTAATCCACGCCATTGCCAAGCTCATCTCCAAGATGATGGCCGCTAGACTTGCTCCACTCATGAACAAGCTTGTCTCCAACTCGCAAAGTGCTTTCATCAAGACTAGAAGCATCCATGACAACTTCCTCTATGTGAGGAACCTTGCAAGAAAACTTTATAAGGCAAAAACTCCGACTCTTCTCTTCAAGCTTGATATCAAAAAAGCCTTTGACTCGGTTCGTTGGGACTACTGATGGATTTGCTTCAACATTTGGGCTTCCCAAGCAATTATAGAAGTTGGGTCTTGGTCCTTCTCTCCACCTCAACCTCGAGGGTTCTCTTGAATGGTATCACCGGTGACCCAATAAAGCACGGGAGGGGCCTTCGACAAGGGGACCCCCTTTCGCCTCTCCTTTTTGTGTTGGCTATTGATCCCCTACACCATCTACTCTCGAAAGCAACCGATCAAGGGCTTCTTCATAAAATCCGCGGGAGAACCCCAACTATGCGCACCTCTCTCTATGCCGATGACGCCACTATCTTCGTCACCCCAAATAGAGAAGATATCAACTTCTTGGCTTCTACTTTGGAGAGCTTTGGAAATGTCATCGGGCTTGTTACAAATTGCGAGAAGAGCCAAGTTGCTCCTATTAGGTGTGATGGCATTGATCTTGATACCATCCTTCATGCTTTCCCGACTTCTCGAGTAAACTTCCCAATGAAATATCTTGGCCTCCCTTTGTTGGTTCATAGACTCAAGAGACTGCACTTTCAACCTTTGGAGGACAAGGTGGCCTCCAAGCTAACCCCTTGGGTTGGGAAGCATGTTAACATGGCCAGTAGATCTACTCTCGTCAAGACGGTCCTCACTAGCATCATCATCTACTACATCACCGCCCTCGATGTTCCTCTAGAGGTCCTCATGAAGATTGATAGCATTCGAAGGGCATTCCTTTGGGCGGCTTGTGATAAGGTTACCGGCGGGAAATGTAAGGTGGCATGGGAAAAGGTTTGCAAGCCAAAAGAACTTGGAGGTCTTGGGATCATCAACCTCAACAAGTTTGCTTCCGCCCTTAGAATGAGGTGGCTTTGGTATGAATGGAAAGAGGAAGATAAGCCTTGGGTGGGGCTTGGAACTCCATGCACCCCACTTGACAAAGATCTCTTCGCGGCGGCTACTAAGGTCACTATTGGTAGTGGGACTAAGGCTCTTTTTTGGGAATCCTCTTGGTTGAATGGTTTGAGGCCAAAAGACGTTGCCCCCCTTATCTATGATCTCTCTAAGAAGAAGAAAAGCACCGTGGCCAAGGCCTTGACCGGGGACTCTTGGGTTACCCAAATCAATACTCAAGTTGGTCTCTCCACACTCCACATTGCCCAATTCGCAAGTCTTTGGGAGATGCTTCAAGAGGTCCAAATTGAGCCCAACACTCCAGACACCATTGCTTGGAAGCTCTCTATCAATGAGGAGTATTCGGCTAGATCGGCATATCGGATGCAATTCTTAGGGCATACTACTACCTTGATGCCTTCGTTGGTTTGGAAACAGTGGGCAACGCCAAAGTGCAAGCTTTTTACTTGGCTAATCTTGCAAAATAGAGTTTGGACGGCCGATAGATTAGAAAAAAGAGGGTGGCAAAACTGTGGGCTTTGCAAGCTTTGCAACCAAGTGCAAGAAACGGCGGATCACCTCTTTTTCAAGTGCCGTTTCACCATAAGGATTTGGGTGTGCTTGAAGGATTGGTTAGGCCTTCCCGAGCTTGAGCCAAGGGCATGGATTCACTACTCAAGTGTCATGGAGTGGTGGAGCACGGCCATCAATAGAAGGGTGGTTGCTAGAAGGGCGTTGGCGTCGTTGGCAATGTTGGTGGTTTGGGAGGTTTGGAAGGAGAGGAACTCTCGGATTTTTAGGAATACTTTTTCCACTCCAAACATGTTGGTTGCTAAGATAAAAGAGGAGGCAAATTTGTGGACTATCGCGGGTGCTAAAGCGCTTTGTAATTTGATGCCGCGAGAGTAGTCTTTTCTTGTTTGTTTTGCTTTTGGCCTTGTCCAAAAGCGGGTTTGTAAGACCTCCTTTTAAACCTCTTCTCTATTAATGGAACCGGCAAGTCTTTTGCTGCATGTTTCAAAAAAAAAAAAAACTAGGGCTTGAACAAGTGTTCATACTTACAATTCAGATGTACCTACTGAATTTAGAATACATTTCCCTTCATTGAAACATTGCATGATATTGATTAATAGTTTCTTCTTTACCCTGAACGTGCCCATCTTTGTTTATTTCTTTTATCAGGCTGTTTGGCTAAAGGAATTCCAAACTTTTGACGACAAGTCCAGCGCTATTAACGCTGATACTGGCGTTAACACACAGCTTACTGAGATGATCATGACGTCGCGCAGACCTGGGGAGAAACTAGTTGTTGCAAAACTGGAATACAAATCAATAATTGAAACACGCTTGGTGAGAATAAGCTCCTTGTTTTCTTATATTTGTGAACATATTTTGAGCACCATTTTTATGTTGCTTCTTATCAGGGAATACCCTGCCTGCATGATGAAATTGTGATGGAGCTAATGTGGGGGATGAAGCGTCTCCTGCGTAGTTTGCTGCGCGGAGAAAAATCAGAGTTTCCTAAAGAGGATCGCCTCCCTATGAGTCAAGGACTACAAATGCTATTGAGTCGTTATGGCTTTGATGTCGAACCGGAGATGGTGAGTTTACCAGCTGCCATGCTTTTGCTTGATACCCCGTCATTCGGTGTCACATTTTTCAATAGTGTGTGCTGAAAGAAATTGGAATCCCTCATTTCAAAGAGCGAAGCTTTGGATGCAAAAATGTTTTAGAAAAAATTGCCATTGCATTAATGCGTTTTCATTTTAGTGATGGAGCAAAACCTCTTTGTATCCAGGTCAATGAGCAGATTGTTGTGACTGCATCTGTCTTGTTTGATTGTGATGCTGTTGAGAAGAAATATTACCCAGGCTATCATGCTATTGCTCGCCACCTTAAGAAAATTTCTGGCATTGATTGTGAGAATTGGGACGTTCTGAAACTTGCGACAGCTTTTAATATCATATGCAGGCATGAAGTTGGTGATTCTGATGAGGTAAACCATATTATGCAAATGGGTTCTCAGCTGTTCGGCTGTTTAGTTTTTGTAACAAACGGTTTTCACCACTTACGTAATGGCCTGTCTTGTCACTTGCAGATGTTTTCAGAAGACGTGCAAAAAAAGTTGCTGTGTGATGCAGATAAATACGAAAAAAAGATAAATAAGTTGGTTTGCAGGCTGTACTACAAGGAACTAGTGTCTAACTATCAAATCAAGACTCGTCACAAAGATAAGTTGGCTGTCTTGGTAAAGAAAGCTAATGAAGCACATGAAGGTAAACTAGCGGAGGTCCAATAAGAAGAAAACTGTAAATGAACCTGCTGCAGCTAAATAGTTCGGTTCGTTAACTGAGCTTAATGTGGATTCTTTGTAGTGCTAAGCGTTGTTATCTTGGTTGGCTTTTAAATACGTAGTAACATTATGCATCTTACATGATCGGGCCTTAGGCAAAGGCTGCGCTGCTATGCAAAACATATCATCTTTGACTGTCATTTTTTTATGTGCTCAGTGATGGTTGATAGTGACCAGTGACAATCAACTATGCATACTTTGCTTTTTTTTGAACGATAAAAGGGTCTCGGCGACCCTAGAAGCTGCGATTGATAACGTGGCAGGTACAAGGATTAGGGAGGCCTCTAACAAAAAGCACCCTAGCCAGGCTAGAAACTAAGAAAAGGGGGCTCCACTTTACACAAAGCACCACAGACAAAAAAGAAAGATTACAATCCAGTCCCTGGGTGCCTCCGCCACCGAACTCCGGCCATCTCCAGCCGAGAGCCAGCGAGATCAAGGTCTCTTGCTTGTGATGCCTATCAAACCGGAGAAGAAGCAAGCAACCAGCCATCTTGGCATCGACGGGGACGAACCACTTGCCTGCATCAAGACGTCGAGCTCTGGATCCAAGCTTCGAACAGGGGCCTCCAATGGAGGTTGAAGCCCTCGGCCGCCCTTCGGCCAGAACAGGCAGAGGCTCGGCAGACTCACCACTTCCCATGGGCCACTGCGGAGGAACACAAGCATGCGCAGCTTCGAACAACTTCTGAGATAGCAGCGACAACATCCTAACCTGCTCTCCCTTCCTTGCCACCACGGCCGGCCAAAGGAGAGAAGAAGAAGCACACGTCGATGGAGAACTTGAAGCCCAGAGATGGTGACGCTTATTGACGTAGTGGTTTGCCACATCAAGAGAGCTGAAAGCCCCCTCCCTCCATGGGAGCACAACCATCCCTTCAATCGATGACCACCTGCCGCCTCGCCGGAACGGTAGAGCAGAAGACCCCCAGCTTCCTATCCCCTCAGCAGCAGCACCACTTCTATTCCACGACCCCCCGCCACCACGGCCGGCCAGAAGTGGAAGAAGAAGCAGAGCACCTCCTCCAAGGAGAAGAGGAGCGCTGACCTTATGAATGGAGATCCCCGGCCTCAGGATAGCCACCGCCGCCTCCGACCACCGGAGAAGCAACAACCACCACCGCCACCGGATGTACTAGATCTGGCCAGGAAGATCTAGTACCCTACTCCAAACTACAGGTAGAAGGCCCAAACACCTAAAACTACTCCTAAGGACTACTCTGGCACCTCTCCTCCACCCTCTCCAGCCAGCGAGGCCGGCGGAGAGGGCTCGGGATCGGGCCGGTAAGCGACGGTCGACTCTCAAGGCTCACGGGAGGGAGAGGAGAGGGGGTCCGGTCACGCGGGGGAGTTTCGCATACTTTGCTTTACCGTCCCTTATTAAGATGAGATTAGCGTTAACATGAAGTTTAGCTAGCTTCTTATCAATACCACATATATGGTAGTTCGAGATGAATGGGACATAAGCACTAGGGAGAGAATTCAGGAGAATATCAGTAGCAAGCTCTTCGCTCAGGGGAAAACCCAGCCAATCCAAGGACTACACATATCTGATCAACTTGATCATGGGCAGTCCAGTAGATCTCCAGCTTTCACTTGCTCTCGAATAAGGCTCTAGAGACATTGTACCTCTCCATCCTAGACTAAGTCTCAAACATGCTCTTGAGGGGTGAGATTAGTGTTAACATGAAGTTCAGCTAGCTTCTTATCAATACCACACATATGGTAGTTCAAGATGAATGGGACATAAGCACTAGGGAGAGAATTCAGGAGAATATTAGTAGCAAGCTCTTCGCTCAGGGGAATACCTAGCCGATCCAAGGACTACACATATCTGATCAACTTGATCATGGGCGGTCCCAGTAGATCTCCAACTTTCACTTGCTCTCGAATAAGGCTCTAGAGATATTGTACCTCTCCATCCTAGACTAAATCTTAAACATGCTCTTGAGGGGAACTATCATACTGTGCGCCTCAATGTTCTCAACTGTTGTGGCATATCCGGCTCCATATGAGTGATACCTTCGATCCGAAGAGATTGTAGTATAGCTTATTTTCCCTAATAGACGTAGGTTTATCAAATCCTTGGTAAGTCTTTTCTTGGTGTAAGATTACTTTAAACAAACCCTGAAAACTTAGTAGTATTTTTGCTTATTACACCAAACACGCTTATATTTTGTGGTTTTGTATCAATAAATGGAGATAGGTCAGGGTTATGATTTCACCCACAGCTACGCACATATGTTATGATAAAGATAAACTTAATCATCTTGTTCATGTATTGTGATATGTATCGATAAAGATTGTGGACGGATAAAGGGTGGTGATAAATCCCCGAGCTTATTTCGCGCACAACCGATATGGTGGCCACTTATTTTCATTGAACGTCCGACCCACCAGCTGTCCACTCTTTTGCCTTTTTCCTAGTTTCCATTTCCCATATATACTCCAAACTAAAAATAGTGCGTAACATTTATTAAACAAATGCAAATTTAATTTTGTTTGTATATTTGACTTTCTCGTGGCGGGCGCTTCGAAACGAGTCTAATTTTCAATATATCAAAATTTATGTAGAAACACTAGATCTATAAAGTTCTTTGTTGTGTGTCGATAAGCCTCGAAAGAAGATTCTACAGAGTCTTTCTACTTTGACTGGATCTATAAAGTTCATCACGATAGTTTTAAAGAGTACATATGAGGTTCTATAAAACTACTCAGAATGGGAGTATCATAGGTGGTATCATGCATTACATGCATGCAACACGCTAATATGTCACTGCAATTAATGACGATAGAGAGTATGGTAGTATCATAGGTAGATACAATATCATAGCAAATAAAAATAAAATTAATGTCAAATAAATCTTAAACACAAATTTATATTAAGATTCTACAATTCAATAAACATGATTAAATCATATTAATACTACATGATACCATACATCATAGACGTAGTATTATACACTAGTATCAATACTAGTGTATGATACTACCCACTGTGACTAGTCTAAGATCCTTCTACTTGATGAGGAAATTGAGGCAAAAGAGTGGATGGCCTCGCGGATCCTACATTTCCAGATCCCACTAAAAACGAGTGGCCAGCATATCAGCTGTGCATACAATCAGCTTGGCAAACTACGCGTCATGAAGGGTGGTGGCTTCCTTAACTTGATAGGTAGGTATGTTGTCATCGTCCAGAAATACTCTCATGCAGCTGCTTATATATCTATAAATAAAAAGTACTCTATCCTATCCAAATTAATAGATTCGGATTTATCTAAACATGTTTTACTGCTAGATACATTCGAATTTAGATAAATTTAAATCTATTTATTTGGATTGGAGAGGTATCTGTTCTAGCAAGACACCGTCGCACCAACTATATTCCATCTGGTCCAAGCCGAGCGGCACAATGCTAAAGGCAAAACAATGATACCTAAGATTTCTCTGAACTTTATGGCATACTCTGTGCTCCTTCCGTCATAAAAAGAACTAGATCGGTTTGCACGCTTCGCCGCGCTGTGTGCCCTGCGTTGCTGCTTGTTTCGTGGTGTGTTGTGTTGTGCCATGACATCGGTATTTTGTTTGTATTTTGTTCGTTTGTCACAGGAATGCGGATTTTATTTTGCATGAGGAATCATTTCAATGGACAAGTTAGGTTTGCAGCCTTAGTCATTGTTTGCCTCGTGGTGAATGGCAATCACAAAAAACCACTTCACCAACATGCATGAAGCCAAATAACTTTGTAAAAAGATTGAAGCACCTATCTCTATGTTGTAATGACTATGATGTTGTATTATGTGAAATATATATACAGAAACAATTCAAGACACTTCACTTTCTATATATAATATATTTTCGGAACCAACAAATTCTATAAGACAATATGAATTATTAAGAGAATAGGTGAACTTACAATAATCTCCTTCATATTCATCGATAGTTTAATCATTTGCTTCAAGCACGGTGCTAGTGTGATCTAATATTGACTCATGACATGCATGTAAAATCACATGACAAAATTGCATGCACCAGAAATATCAGAAGATATATTCAAGAATTTATAGATGATACAATAAATATAAATTGTTTTGCAAATAATGAACTCACATCCAACTTCAAACATTTAATTTGGTAGAATATAGAGGTGATTTGTTGATTCATTCAATATCAGTAAAGTAGATGTTGTTATGAACTTGCAAACCAAAAACCTCCACCTCTACATCCTCAACAATAGTGCTCAGGACAGTTTAGCCTAAATCTAAAGCCAACGCCTGGTAACAGAACTATGCAAAAGACCAAAGTTGGATTTCTATCTATATTAACTATCCCACGTCAGATTCATAGAAAAAAGATAGAGTAATCACAAACGACATGCACTAGCAGAAATCAACTTTGCATGCATACGAACTCTCGCATACACCGATGCTTCTTCTGACGTAGATAAAAGCTAATATGGCATGCATCTCTCAAATAAGAATGTGCATATCCTAAAATTGGCATCACCATGCACATGTAGCAAACCAATGGTGAGATCAATTACTGAGATACAATGATGGCTACTGATGCTTTGTTTTTTCTGTGACACTGCAAATTTCTTTGTTCATTGTTTTGGAAGTTCAATTTCACATCTACACATAGCCTAGCATTGGGACATCAAATTAACGTGAATAGAAGAAGATAATCTACATCAAAAGCATGCATTTTAATAATCGGTTGTCGAAAGGCTGCAAATATCATACCTAAAAGTGAAATTTAGAAACCTCGGGTATAACTAAAACACTCTAAATTTACAATGTCCATGGATTCGGATAATTCACCTTTTATACATGGAGAAATGATATACGATCCCCATTTAAAAATAGACCTTAGGAACAATTCAAAGAACGGCTACCTTCCCGAAGATAATAATACCACTCTTCTTCTAGCAAGCACATGATCCATGCATGGTACACTACTGTGTGACAAAATTCACCTAGAGATGAGTATTTAAGTAACAATTAAAATGGAGGAAAAGAGCAACACAAAAATATCTGAACCTTGGCACCTATGAGACATTCCATCAAACATATTGCATATGTGTCATGGCAATTTATCCCCGTGCTTGAGATAACGCCACCACAGTATAAAACTGAAAAGTCACATGAGAATTACTTGGGAAGAAATAAATTAGCGGACGCAAGACTAGCCAATCGGCATTAAACGACTTCCGTGGCTAATTTGGGAATGGAGGAGCGATGATCGAGGAGTCACCATGGATGGCGAACCCCTCACTCGCCTATTTTGCCGCCCGCAGAAGAACCTCAATATGATGGAGTGAGCAGGCCGCTGGAGGAGAAGAGGGAGCCGTGGACGATCTCTCCTTACGACACGGCAGATCCCCCATTAATGCGAACAACTCACCTCCCAGGAGGAGCCGAGGTGACAGTGGAACGTCCGACCGCCCATCACCAAGGACAACATGATTCGGCCGGAGAGCACGTGGGAGCTACCCACGCCTATCACCGTGAACATCTCAACTTGTCAACCGGGTCAAAGCACCAGAGATATCAGGAGAGACAATCCCCCACCCCATGAACCAACAAAAGAAAAACCACCCCACCTAAAATACATCATGAATGACAATCCGGGCCCACAAATAAAGGGCCACCCGTCAGGAGGAAAAAACCATGTCGCACACCCACCCGACCTTGGAACAATGCACGTGCAAGCCCATCCATCGTCCACGTGAAGTAGCGCGGAAGCAACGCCTCCGCATGCCCACAAACAACGACGATGCCAACAAAGTCTCACATGCAAAGATACGAAACAGAAGCACGCACGATATGTGCCCTAAAATGTCTCCGTGCCCACCTAAGCTATAGATATATGTCGCAGATTTGTTTAAATTAGAATGTATCTAAACACTATTTAGTACCCCCTCCATCCCAAAATAAATGGCGTGGATTTGTCTAGATTTGCTTGCATCTAGGCATATTTTAGTATATAGATTCATCCTAATCTAGACAAACTTAAGTCATTTAGTTTAGGACGAAGAGAGTATATAGATTCGTCCAAATTTAAGTAAATTTGCAACATCCTTTTGAAGGACTGGTATATTCAGCACTAAATACCTAGCTAGAGTTGAAATATGCAGCAATAGTGCAACTGGACCACGTCATGCATGAAAGATCATCGCCGAGCGAGTGAGATCGATTGGCACATCACTACAAGAAACGGTGGAGGCGCCGACGGACTGCCGTCGACAGCCAATATAGCCCGTCGGCTGATTGTGTCGACGGTGGCCGTCGGCGTAGCCCCCTCGGCGTACTACCTGGTCGGCGTAGCGAAAATCCCGTCGGCGTACTACCTGGTCGGCGTAGCGAAAATCCCGTCAGCGTAGGAGAACCCTCTCGGCACAATTTCTGCAGGGGGACCCACCTTGTCAGGCAACGGCCGTCTGCTAACGGCCCAGCCCTGAAGCTACGCCGACGGCTGAGCCGTCGGCACAGGTCCTGCCCAGGACGTAGCCAGAGCCCGCCGCGTGTCCCCCTACGCCGACAGCTCGGCTGTTGGCACATGCCCAGCCTAGGGAGTGACGATGCCCATCTGCTACGCCGAGCGCCTGGCCGTCGGCACAGCCTGTGCCATATGGCACATAATAGGCTGGCCGGCCTGGGTGGCAGCAAGCTATGCCGACGACATTGCCGTCGGCATAGCTCCTGACATTTTTTTTTGATTATTTTCAATTTTAGATCCATTTTAGCACCAGCAAAATAATTTCAAAATTCACAAATAAAATATTGAAGCAATCAACATGACATTGCAATATCCATCATCATCCAAACAACAACACAATCATCCACAAAACATATTCGTTATCCAAACAACATCATCACAAGTGCATACACAAGATCAAGATCTAGCTCTAGCTCTAACCATGTCCATGATCATGGTCTCGAACTCGGTGTATGTGTCGGTGTGTCAAGGAGCCCAAGGCTTCCCGTCCTGAGCTCAGGAGACGCACGTCGGGCCATCGGGGAAGTAGAACCACTAGCTGAACCACCAGGCGCCATGAGACGAAGTTGTGCGCCATCGCGTGGCAGACTAGGCGAGATCGGGGCACGACCAAAGGGTGCTGTCCCGAAGCATCCCGTTCCCTACATGTTTGAGAAAAACTTAGCAACTTGCGAGGCATATGAAAGCGGTAACAAGTGGTTTGTCAAAGAACTTACCGGGGTCCCTCCGTAGTATCTGGCAGCGAAATCTTCCATCGATATGCAGCGAGGCGGCATCAGATCAGGTGGCTGATCACCTTCTCTGGAACCCGCATCGATGGTAAAGTAGTGATTCATCGCCTACAGGATAGTTATATGTCAGTCGTTACAGAAACAAAGGCTCAAAGTAGAGGAAGTGGGACTTGTCATTATTTGCAAAAGTAAAGGTTAAAACTTACAGCCGTCACTTTCCTAGAGTACGCATCGCACTCTGCTTTCAGCTCAAGCCATGCATCATACTCCCTGTTATAATTTGCCTGGATGGCCTTGTAGGCATCCTGGAAATCATGCTACAATTTCAAAAATAAAGAATCTCGTCAGCTTAGCCATTTAGGATCAAATTGCGGAAAGATGGTGAAAATGAGAAACACTTACATCGACGATGGAGGTAGTAGGCCGAGGACGAGGCACGATAGAGGGGTGATCGGGGGTGAGGGTAGCCTTGACTTGTGTGAGGGTCATGGTAGGCTGGACCACCGCATCAAGAATGTTGAAACGGCCATGCGGCTTGCCGTGGCTCGCCATGATCAATGCAGTCTCATCGACCTCAACATGCATGGGCTCATCCACCTCCGGATGCAAACCCTTGAGCTTCTCGCAGTAGATGTTGAGCCTCTCCTTGGCGTTGCCGTAGTACTGGGCAAGCTGGGGTTGAGGCTGCTGTAGGTCGGGCTTCTTCGTCTTCATCTTCTCCCACACGACTAGGTCGGTAATAGGGCTGTCAACCTCCTCCTCCGTCTCCACCTGCATCGCCAAAGAAATGTTAATTATGTGTGTCAACTAATAACATGATAGGAAATAAATGCCGGTTGTTCCATGTATGTATATACCAAGTGCTTCTTGAAGAGACCATGGTTGTGGCTTCCCCCGCTGTGTGTTCCCATACTGCCATGGTTTTTCTTGTTCCGCTTGCTCACGACCTCGAAGTTAGGGTCTTCCCCGATCCACCTACCAGCCAACAACTCAAAAGCGTCTTCTTTGTGTTCACACCACATTGGCATAACCTGAAACCACAACACTTATTTGAAGAACAGATAATGCAGTAGGAACTTAGCATCTATGGAACTTCTCATTGATAATCTACTTACCGTCATGAAATCAGCCACCGTCATTTTTGGCTTCTGACCCTTGGCAATCTCATCCTTCCGTATATTAAGGCCGTGCTCAGCTTGGAAGTGATTGATCAACGTATTTTTGGTGTTATACCTTTGCTGCGTTGTCAACTTCCGACAAGCTGCAAGCAAAGTCTTCTCCGCCGCCACCTGATGCTCAGGTCTCACCTGATAGAAGACCTTCAATCATGCAACCCAAGTCATGAGTTAGCACGATGGTGGGCAAAATAATTATGAAAGTAATGAGTTAGCACGATGGTGAGTAAAAGTCTGCCTTACCCAAAAGCTGCTAATCACAGCATCAGCAGCACTCCCGAAGCCCGGGCAATCGGTGGAGGCCTCATAGTCTGCCCAAAACCAAGCTAGCTTCCTCTGGCCGTTGGGGACTGTAGTGTACAAGCCCGGCCAATACTTCCTAATCAAAGATCCAAGCAAGCTATTAGGGTGGCGGACCCCCTTAGGATGTGTCCGATTGCTGCACAATAAAAAAACATTAGTACATGCCAAATTGTTATGACCAAAAGCATGAGTTAGCATAATGGTGAAAAAAAGAACGATGGTGATCAAATTAGTAAAGTCACTTACTATTTGCCATAGGGCTCAATCGTAGGTCTCTCTTCCGGGCGAGGCTCCTTTGTAGGGACACGCGCCTCCCCACGAGTCGACAACTTCTTCGGCGGCGCCTCACCCTCCGCCTCCTCATCCGACATACCCTCCAACTCCTTGTCCGAATCTGACTGTGAAGCCATGGTGCCAGAAGCGGAGGGTAAGTCAGACAAACGAGCAACACGCCATGGGGAGGCAGTGGATCCTCTGAATCGAGTCTTGCACCTGCATTGAGAAAGAGTAAACAATTTAGCTTGAAGACATAAAAAATATAGACGTAATTCATAAACAATGGGGGAGATGAGTATGTACTCGAGGCTACACCTCCTCGTCCTCGTGCTGCACCTCCCCGTGTTGCACCTCCTCGTGCTGCACCTCCTCGTGCTGCACCTCCTCGTGCTGCACCTCCTCGTGCTGCACCTCTTCATGCTCGTCCTTGTCCTCCTGTCGGGGGAAGTTCTCCCTGTGAGGGAGGTGGGTCCTCGGCTCCCGGGTAGCGCGGGTTGGGACGATGTACCCTTCCCCTTTGGGTAATCTTCTCTTGGTTCATCAACTTGAGAAGGGAGGCCGTTGATTCCTTGCTCCCCCGAGGCATTGGTCAATCACCTGCATTGAGAAAGAGTAAACAATTAAGTATAAATAAAGACATAATGAAATTAAGAAGCATGTTGAGGAATAAATACTATGCATAAAGACATAAAAGACCCTCACCTCTAGTCATCACTATCATAAAGTACTTGGTTGTTCTCATTTTCACTATCAGTATCACTATCACGTGAGTAGTAAGGCTGGTCGCACGGTGGAGGCTCATCAGTGTTGAAATTCGCCTGATGAAACTTGGTGAGCATATCAACGTCCTTTACATCCACCACTGTCTCACCATGAGTTTGTGCATCATTATCGAGGCCCTCATGACCCACTTGTATGTCAAAACCCCCGAAGTTCTCTTCCTCTTGATAGAAAACTCCCTCGTATGTTACAGGGTCAATGTTGACGTAATCGTCGGCGTTGGGCCTGGGTAGCTTACCATGTGGCGATACCTGGAAGACGACTTCCCAACCCTGGAGTTCCTCTTTCTTGCATGGGTAGGGAAAATAATAAACTTGCTTGGCTTGGTGAACCACTATATACACATCGGCTCCGCTATAGGTGGTTGAAGGCCTAACTTCAACTAACCCAACGGAAGGGGTACTTCTTTGTCCATCGATGGGGTCGAACCGACGACATTTGAACACAACGAGCTTGAGTTTTATGTTTGTCTCGAACGTCAGCTCGTATACGTCCTCTAATATCCCATAGTAATCAACTTCATCGGTTCCTCCGGTGAAGACCCCGGTATTTATAGTTTTTGCATTAGGCCGATTGTTCTGGTAAAACTATGTATGGAAGCGGTGCCCATTAATATCGTAATTCTGATACCTCATGACTCTACGGCTACAACCCTGTGAAACACATCGAATCTCATTCGTCATCTCAACATTGCGATCAGCTCCCTACATGTCACGGATTGCAAGGTAAGAGGGATATGTGTAATAATAGGGACAAGTCACAGACTGCAAGGAAAGAGGGACAGGTTAGAAATTACTTTGGCCCTGAACCAAGCCACGAAATTTTTCTTTCCCGGGGCACCATCTTTTAGAAGAGTGTCCAGCTCCGCGACACTGGGATCCCTCATTTCTGACCATTGTTCATCCTTGAATTGGCTAAAAGGAGAAAACGCGTGTTAGACCGAAACCGAGTTACTAGTTGGAATAAGTAATTTGTTCATCAGTTTACCTCATGAAACTGATAAGTTCATGCTTCATGTTCATGAGCACATAGAACATTATGCCCTCCTTTTCGTTCGGCTTCAATAAGTACTCTTTTCCAGCATCGGACTTGCCACCGGGAGATTGAAAGAGTGGGATCTTGGGGTCTTCCTCCAACTCGTCGACATTGTACCGAGTGATCGGGTTATGCAGAGTGGGAACATCATCGGCATAGTACTTTGTTGTGATGTCTGCTATCTCCCCGGTCAGAGTTGCCTCAGCTATGCATGCTTCAATCTTACTTTTGTTTCCACATTTCATCCGAATATACTTAAACTCTCTCTCAATATAGAACTGCCAACGAAACTGCACTGGTCCACCCAAGAGTACCTCGTTCGCGAGGTGCACAATGAGATGTGCCATCGGAGTAGAAAAGCCTGGCGGAAAGATCGTCTCCAACTTGCATAGCAACTCTGGCACTAGTTCCTGCAGCCTCTCAATCATCTCGGGAGATACCTGCTTAGCACAAAGAGTGCGAAAGAAATGGCTCAACTACGCGAGCACTCGCCATACATGATCAGGGAGATACCCTCGAACCATCACTGGCATCAGCCGCTCAATCCATATATGATAGTCATGACTCTTTAGCCCGGTGACTTTTCCCGTCGCAAGATTGACTCCCTTACTAATATTTGAACAATAACCATCAGGGAACATCACGACATATTTGAGCCACCTGAATGCCTCCTTCTTTTGGTCACTATCAAGGCAGAAGATGGCATGCGGCTTGAACCAATTTCTTTGATTGCAGTCAGGAGGCTGCATGTGTTGTTTCTTCCTATCACGTAGCTTCTCAGCATCGACCCTAGCCTTGACATTATCCTTTGACTTCCCAGGAATGTTGCAAATTGTGTGAAAGAGGGACTCTCCTACATTCTTTTCAGTGTGCATCACATCGATGTTATGGGGAAGTTCGAGTTCCTTGTAATACTCGAGCTTCGTTATGGCTACCTCGTGAGTCCAGTTGTGTGTTTTACCATATCCCTCAAATTGTGGGCCAGAAATCTCAGTACGCTTAAGAGCAAGTAGCTCGGCTTTAACAACTGCACCATCAAATGTTGGTATTGCTTTTTCTTCATTCACAACTATGCCCTTCATGAAGTTCTTTTTGTCTCGTCTGAATCGGTGCCCTCTTTTGAGGAAAGGTCGATGTTTGTCAAAGGCGACATACTTGCCACCCGCGGTTAGCCAAAAGAACTCAAGTTTGAGCATGCAAACTGGGCAAGGCCACTTACCGGATGTACACCATCCGCAAAATAGGGCGTAGCCGGGCATGTCGTGCATGGAATATTGGTACCAAACTCTCATGAGGAAGTTTGTCTTAGATGCTCGGTCATATGTTAATGTCCCGTGGTGCCAAGAGTGGTTCAAATCATCAATAAGCAACTGCATGTAGACACTCAAATTCTTCCCCGGGTATTCAGGCCCTGGAATGACAAGCGATAGGAATATGGTATTCCTCTGCATTAGAACTCCGGGAGGGAGATTGAGCGGAATAACAAACACGGGCCAACAGCTGTAAGAGGCGGTCGACATACCATATGGATTGAATCCATCGGTTGCTATCACAATTCTGAGATCCGAGCCTCACTTGCAAATGTCTCGTGTTTTGCATCGAAGTTCTTCCATGCCTTACCATCAGATGGATGTCCCATCATTTCATGTCCGTGCTCGTCATGGCATCTCTTCCCTATCTTTTGCCACTTCATCTGTGTGGCAGACTCCTCGGTCATGTAAAGCCGCTGGATTCTTTTTATGAATGGGAGATAACGAAGAATATTCACGACGACATTTTTTTGTGTCATCTGACCATCACGTCCCTTTCAGGATCTGATTTGCAGGGTGGTGACGACCTCCAGCACGGCAACCTCTCCGACGGGGCCTAGTGTCCACCTCAAAGTCTGCAGATTGCAAACACATTTTTACAATTAACCTATTTAGCTATTGAGGATCTGATTATAATTAACCTATTTAGGATCTAATTATAATTAACCTATTTAGGATCCAATTAACCTATTTAGCTATTTAGCTATAATTAACCTAAAACTATCATATATACTAACTTAACTACCTAAAACAGAGAACAAAGAAGAGAATTTACCTGCAGGGAGCGCTCCGGCGAGGCGGTGTTACAGGGAGCTCCGGCGAGGTGGTGATGCAGGGAGTTGGCGGTGCAGGGGGCAATCCTCCTCACCCGGAGCTCGTTGTTGCAGGGGAGGACAGCAGTAACGGGAGAAGCCGGACCAGGAGGATCGAGGATGGGGAAGCTGGGCAGCGGACCTGGACCGGGTCGACAGTGAGAGCCGGCCGGGTCATGGACGGAGGAAGCGGGCGGGGTTGGTGCTGGCGGCGGCGGAGGCACGGCTTAGGGTGAGGGGATGGTCAACAGCGATGGAGGCACGGGGTTGGCCGTGGCTGGGTTCGTCTTGGCGGCGAGCCTTGAGGTTGGTGCTGGCGGCGGCGGCTGAGGTTAGTCTTGTGGCGGCAGGTTGATTGGAGATTGGAAACGAGTGGAGGAGGAGAGAGGGGCTCGGGCTAGGCCGCCTTGTGCCAACCAAAAGAAAGTCCTACGCCGACGGCATTGCCGTTGGCACAGGCTCTCTGCTTTTCCAAAAGCATCTAGGCCCACGCCGACAGCATTGCCGTCGGCATAGCCCTCTATTTTTTTTAATTTCAATAATATCACATAGATTTACTTATTTTCTTTTTTAATTTCAATAATATCACATAGATTTACTTTTTTTAGTTTCAATAATATCACATAGATTTCAATAATATCACGGCATTGCCGTCGACCACGACCCTCTGTTAAAAGACATCGCCGACTAGGGTTTCATTTGGAAAAGGAATGGCGGAGCTCGAAATCCTCTTGGAACTTGCATGTGGACCTAGTATATGTGTCCAAGTGTGGTGGAAGGTCCATGGATGCAATGTCTAGATCTCCGGTCTAACTTTCTTCACATGCGTGCGATAACACTTAGTAGATTCCTGGACATGTAGGGGTAACAGTCCCACTGCGGGTATACGGGGGGGCTAGCATGTGCTATAAGGTCCCAACCTTTGTTTTCCATGTATATATGACCTAAACAAAGCTAAACCAACAAAAAAGCGCGTTGTCTGAACCTCGTACTAAGAAAGCTACAGGGGTAGACCCGCGTGTGATAACACTTAGTAGATTCCTGGACGTATAGGGGTAATAGTCCCGCTGCGGGTACACCGGGGGGCTAACATGTGCTATAAGGTCCCAACCTTTGTTTTCCATGTAGATATGACCTAAAAAAAGCTAAACCAACAAAAAAGCGCGTTGTCTGAACCACGTACTAAGAAAGCTATAGGGGTAGACCCGCATGCGATAACACTTAGTAGATTCCTGGACGTGTAGGGGTAACAGTCCCGCTGCGGGTATACAGGGGGGCTAGCATGTGCTATAAGGTCCCAACCTTTGTTTTCCATGTATATGACCTAAACAAAGCTAAACCAACAAAAAGCACGTTATGAACCTCGTACTAAGAAAGCTACAGGGGTAGACCCGCGTGTGATAACACTTAGTAGATTCCTGGACGTATAGGGGTAATAGTCCCGCTGCGGGTACACCGGGGGGCTAACATGTGCTATAAGGTCCCAACCTTTGTTTTCCATGTAGATATGACCTTATAAAAGCTAAACCAACAAAAAGCGCGTTATGCGAACCACGTACTAAGAAAGCTATAGGTAGACCGCATGCGATAACACTTAGTAGATTCACGGGCGTGTAGGGGTACAGATCCGCTGCGGGTATACCGGGGGGCTAGCATGTGCTATAAGGTCCCAACCTTTGTTTTCCATGTAGATATGACCTAAACAAAGCTAATCCAACAAAAAAGCGCGTTGTCTGAACCTCGTACAAAGAAAGCTACAGGGGTAGACCCGTGGGCCCCACCGACTAGGGTTTTGATGGAAAAGGACCGCCGGAGCTCCGGAATCCCACTAGAACTTGCACGTGGACCTAGTATATGTGTCCAAGTGTGGTGGAAGGTCCATGGATGCAATGTCTAGATCCCCGGTCTGACCTTCTTCACATGCGTGCGATAACACTTAGTAGATTCCTTGACGTGTAGGGGTAACAGTCCCTCTGAGGGTATACCTGGGGGCTAGAATTTGCTATAAGTTCCCAAACTTTGTTTTCCGTAGATATGACCTAAACAAAGCTAAACCAACAAAAAGCGCGTTATCGAACCTCGTACTAAGAAAGCTACAGGGGTAGACCCGCGTGCGATAACATAGTAGATTCACGGGCGTGTAGGGGTAACAGTCCCATTGCGGGTATACCGGGGGGCTAGCATGTGCTATAAGGTCCCAACCTTTGTTTTCCATGTAGATATGACCTAAACAAAGCTAAACCAACAAAAAAGCGCGTTGTCTGAACCTCGTACTAAGAAAGCTACAGGGGTAGACCCGCGGGCCCCACCGACTAGGGTTTCGCTGGAAAAGGACCGCCGGAGCTCCGAATCCCACTAGAACTTGCACGTGGACCTAGTATATGTGTCCAAGTGTGGTGGAAGGTCCATGGATGCAATGTCTAGATCCCCGGTCTGACCTTCTTCACATGCGTGCGATAACACTTAGTATATTCCTGGACGTGTAGGGGTAACAGTCCCCGTGCGGGTATACCGGGGGGCTAGCATGTGCTATAAGGTCCCAACCTTTGTTTTCCGTGTAGATATGACCTAAACAAAGCTAAACCAACAAAAAAGAGCGTTGTCTGAACCTCGTACTAAGAAAGCTACAGGGGTAGACCCGTGTGCGATAACACTTAGTAGATTCCTGGACGTGTAGGGGTAATAGTCCTGCTGCGGGTATACCGGGGGGCTAGCATGTGCTATAAGGTCCCAACCTTTGTTTTCCATGTAGATATGACCTAAAAAAAGCTAAACCAACAAAAAAGCGCGTTGTCTAAACCTTGTACTAAGAAAGCTACAGGGGTAGACCCGCGGGCCCCACCGACTAGGGTTTCGCTGGAAAAGGACCGCCGGAGCTCCGGAATCCCACTGGAACTTGCACGTGGACCTAGTATATGTGTCCAAGTGTGGTGTAATGTTCATGGATGCAATGTCTAGATCCCCGGTCTGACCTTCTTCACATGCGTGCGATAACACTTAGTAGATTCCTTGACGTGTAAGGGTAACAGTCCCGCTGCGGGTATACTGGGGGCTAGCATGTGCTATAAGGTCCCAACCTTTGTTTTCCATGTAGATATGACCTAAACAAAGCTAAACCAACAAAAAACAGCGTTGTCTGAACCTCGTACTAAGAAAGCTACAGGGGTAGACCCGCGTGCGATAACACTTAGTAGATTCCTGGACGTGTAGGGGTAATAGTCCCGCTGCGGGTATACCGGGGGGCTAGCATGTGCTATAAGGTTGTGGCATCCCGCTAAAACCACTACTAGAAAATCGTAGTGTTTTTGTGCATTGCATCATCATGACCGCATGCTCATGTCATCATGCCACCTTGCCTTTGAGCATCGTCATGTCATCTTGCATTTGTTTGCATAAAACTATTTTCGAAAAGTCTAGTTTTGGTTTTCTAAATATCCCCTGCCTTTATTCAAATCAAACCCCTGTCTCTCGCCCGGGTATTTTATTTGCCTAAAAATTATTTGCAAAAGTATTTTAAAAATAAAAGTTAAATAAATAATGTTTGTACCGGGGAGGCAGTCCAGCCGGTCTGACCAGAGGCCCAACCGGCCAGACCGCCTACTACCCGGTTAAACCCTAGCCTATCTTCCACCGAACCCACGCCCAACCCACCTGGTCCTCACCTGATCGCCCCACCCCGCGCTCAGCCGACCCGCCCACCAACCTCCTTCCCCCTGCCACCTCACTCCGGCCACTCATGGTGTGCCACCTCAGCCTCCTGGCCCCACTCCCCTCCACCTGCCCAACCTCCCTTATACAACACACGCAGGCACACACGCACCGTCCGCTGCACACCACGCCATCGCTACCAACCACCCCCCACGCACTGGCGCGCAGCCCAGCCACCACACCTCCTTTTCCGCCTCCCCTTTGCCGCTCCCTGTGCCACGTCCCCACGCCCAGACGCCTGCCGAATGGTGTCTCAACCACCTGGCCCACCCCACCTCGATCGTATCCCCAGCCCGCACGAGATCAACGCGAGGCCCGGCCCCACCTCGTGTCCCCCGCTCCCTCTCTCTCCCCCTCCTCGAGCGCCGCCACCACGAGGCCCGCTGTCGTTCCCTTTCCCCCATCTCCTGGCCCGCCCGCGAGCGTCGCCCCAACGGCGATGGTCGCCCTCCTCCTCACCCGTGCCCCACGGAGTCGACCTCGTCGGCCCCCCGCCGTGTCTGCTCGCCGGCCGCCCTCTGTGACCCGGCCTACCGCCGCCTCCTCGGCCCCGTGGGAGCACCGCCAGTACCGCGGCAGAGGGCCTCCGCGGACTGCTCGACGCCGCCTCTTAGTCGGGCCCCACACTCGCCGCCGGTCGCCAGTACATCATCCGCCCCGGTCTTGCCTGCCAGCCCCTACACCGGCCGCCGCTCCTCCGCTTTCTCTCCCCACCTCCGGCGTCCTCTGCCTCGACCGTCGCGTCCCCGCCTCCTCTCCCAGCGCCTGCTCTGCCCGCTCGCTGGCGCTCCCTCGCCAGCCGTCGGCGTCGCCGTCGGCCCTCCTCCTCACCGCAAGCAGCGTCGCCACCCCGTGGTGCGGCGGTCTCAAGCCCCCTTCCGGCTGCCGAGCTGCAAGCCGCCGGTGACCTCGCCCCTGTCCGGCATCTGCGCCATGTTGCAAGCAGGTGTTGCTCACGTTGGACCCCGAAGCCTCATATCTGCCCAACTTCCGGTTCGAGTGTTGTTTGCGGCACACATTTTTGTCACGGTGGATTAATGTTTTATCCCCGTTTGGGTGGTGGTGTATTATGGTGGGTGGTGTTGCCCTGACCGAAGACCTCACGAAGTACAACCCGACAATGGCGTCAATGCCCAAGATCTCCACAATCGCCAGGTACTTTGCTCCTCGATGCCAAGATCCCTGGACGCCATGATCTTCTTTCCGGCTGTGAAGACCGATCCCTCGGACGACAAGTTCTTCATCCCGAACGACAAGATCGACGACACGACCCGACGGCCGCGGATGCGACAAGATCGTCGCTCGGACGCCAAGTTCTTTGACCCCGAGGACCGATCCATCGGATGCGACAAGACCTCCTTCTCGGAATGACAAGTGCTTCATCGCGGAACGCCAAGTCCTTCTTCCCGGAACGCCAAGCTCTCCTTCCATTGTCCGAGACCGATCCCGTCAAACCGTTCCCCCCGCCGAACCCTGTCGAACCCCCGAACCCCCGGACCCAAGATCTTCCGAACCCAGATGTGTGAACCTTTTCCGAGCCCCTATTTTATAAATGCTATATATAAATTGTCGCATATTAAATTGTTCATATCGCATGCATATCATGTGGGTTGGGGGCATTATGCCGATTCATCTCATAATTAAATATGGAATCCATCTGCGGGATATCTTTGTCTTATTCCGGACTCCATTTAAATTGGTGTAGCAAACCGATGCCATGTTCCGCCCTGTTAATACAACATTTAAATTGCGGGGTTCTAAATAACTTGAACGATATAATTAATTATCGGGACCCCGGTTTCGCTTAATATTGCCTAATTGCATCGCACCTGCATCATATCATAAAGCATGCCGGATCTTCTGCTGTCGTATTAAATATTGCATCCGGTGTTTCTTCTAGTGTTTGCTTCTTTGCGGATTAGGCCGATGAGTTGATGCGAGTATCGACAAGTTCTCCGGATATGATCCTTCGGCAGTGTTTCCCAGGCGAGCATCTCTCCCCCCTTCTACCTATTTTGCATTTATAGTCTTTATTTAATCCTGTTGATCTATTGCTATCCATGTCGCGATGCTTTAGTTTCCGTACACCAGTTATATCCCGTGCAACCTCTATATTGCCATGGACACCTCCTAATACCTGTTGTTTGGTAGATAGCTGGCCTTGTGAGTCGTAGTTGCTTGCTCAGGTGCGATCCCGTGTTGTCGAGTACCACAGTTGTTGGTATGCTGGCAGATGTTATTGGTGGAGAAGCTTATTGGTGGAGATGATCATGACTTTAAATACAATTATTAAAATGCTAGATATAACTAATACAGAGGCATCGGTGGGCAATAGATGTTATTTGGTTCTTCCACGCTCACTTGTGTCCCATAGGACCCCGAGTACTTGATACCTGTTCCTTGATTTTTCACACTATCCACATCTGGGAGGCCTTATGGACCCCCCCTGAGCCAGAGCTTGATTCATTTCTATTTCTTGGGGCCACAAAGTAGTTTGGGGCTATATTACTATCCTGTACTTATGCCATGCTTTACTGCTTTATTTAAGATTGTGCGTGGAGCACCATGCTTTTGGATCGCGCCATGTTTTTGGTATCGATCGACAAGCCCAGTCACACTTTCGGGTTCCCAGTCGTTTACAGCCGTCGTCGCAAACCCTAGGTCCGTTCCGGAGCCGGCCAACTTCGTTGCGGGTAGCTTAGTGGGGTGGCCCCCTGAAATATTTATGAATCCTGTGATTGCTTTGTTGTGAATGCCTCGTTGGGTTTTGAGTTGGTTTTTCCAAGGTTGATCGAGTGTGTGTTGCTATTTGTGCACCCCTACAGGGTAAAACTTTCTGAAAACCGTGTCCACGGTTATGGACGACTTGGAGCATAGTATCTCGATCATAGACAAGCATAACTAAAGTAGTGCTATAAATTTGACTTAATATATATGACTAGTAATCAGCTTCACTATAACAGAATGGATATTAAAAATGCCAACCACTGCTGGATCTGGGATGTTTGTTATATCTGCCTAGTAAGTTTTGCAACTCCAATGGAATGTGATAAAAGTGCCAACAACTGCTGGGTTTTGGGTTTCCTTAGGACAATTATATCTGACTAGTAAATGTTCCAACTACAACGGAATGTTAATTAAAACTGCCCACTACTTATGCTATCAGGAGGACTCATGCTATCTATATCTGATTAGTAATTGCTGCAACTATAACGGAATGAGTAAAATTGCCAACTGTGTGAGTTCCTTGGTCCGACTTCCTCGTTTGGTTTCGAGGGGGAAATACCAGGATGGGTTTGTTTGGTGTTAGCTTCAGGTTGGATCCGAATAGGTCTTTCTTATCCCTCTCTGATAACCGCCAGTTGTATCGAGTCTCTATAGGTTGTTTAGTGCCGATGCGCTGCCGCTTCAGCCCACCATACCTATGTAGGCGAGAGCCGCCGAATTCTAGCCTCGCAGTGTACTGGCCTCAGTACCGACACTCCTCTTTTTCCTTTTCCCTTTGTCAGCACCCCTTTTGTTTTAGTAGGTTTGAGATCGACGTCGTTAGCAGGGTTACCCTTCCGGCTTGGCCTGGGCAGGGTTATGGACGCCATTGGTTATTCTTCAGGGCTCTTATCCCCATTTGCATCTTGTACGTAGTCGGAAGCTCTATCGTTTCAAGGTGATTTGGATCTTTGTATTATATATCTGTATTCTTGACTCTTTGAGTCGCTGTTGTATATATATCTGTTCTGTGGGTCCCATCGAGGACTGTTGTGTAATGGTATTACTTCGTTTTCCACCCGCACGAAAGTGCCTGGTGGGCGTCCTTTAATCATTTCTATGCGGGTTTGGCGGAAAGGGCTAAAACTTGCATAGGGCCGATTCGAGGGCGTTACAGAGTGGTATCAGAGCTCAGCAGTTGCGATACCCCACAAGTCCAGCCTGTAGGATAACCTAGCTAACGGTCGAAGTAGAGTGTCAAAACTATTTTCGAAAAATCGGTTGGACAGATCTAATTAGGTCTGATTTTACTCCTTACCCCTCTACTGTTCTCCTCTTACCTCTGCGTGTTTTGAATCTGCTCTCTTATCTTTTCTTCGAGTCCAGGAATTCTCGTGGTTGGGTTTCCGTCGTACTTCAGGGTTTCGCTTCCTCCTTTGTTAACGGTGCTTCTACATCTAGTCTTAGTGCTATCTGAGGAATTCTTCATCTGTTGGACTTCTCTCTATTCCTTGTTGTGCCTTCCGGTGTTTTCCGTCACGACGACATCATCTACGCCAGATCCGATGCAGAGTCTGCATCACTCCTTTGTTTCCGAACCTCGATTGTCGTGATCTTCAGTCTGATTCCGAGAAAGGTTGCACGCTTTTCTACTGATTGTACGGAGTAATAGTTTGGGTGCGTGATGGATTGGCCCCCATGCCGACTACTCATTCTATTTGCTCTTGTACCTTGAAGTGGATGAGAATGCGTCGTTTCTCTCCTTCTATCGAAGCTAGGGGTGGCTTTATTGTTGATACCTCTACCTTCGTCCTCTGTTACCGGAGTGTTCTCCCAACGATCACGGACAACGACCTCTTGTTAGTGGTGTCATGAGGATCTACATGAAGCGAGAAGATTCAGATCGTCAGCCTTCTTCCCGGTACTATGAGGCGGATCTCGAGGGCGAGATCCATTGTTAGTGGTGTCGAATTGTGGCATCCCGCTAAAACCACTACTAGAAAATCGCAGTGTTTTTGTGCATTGCATCATCATGACCGCATGCTCATGTCACCTTGCCTTTGAGCATCGTCATGTCATCTTGCATTTGTTTGCATAAAACTATTTTCGAAAAGTCTAGTTTTGGTTTTCTAAATATCCCCCGCCTTTATTCAAATCAAACCCCTGTCTCTCGCCCGGGTCTTTTATTTGCCTAAAAATTATTTGCAAAAGTATTTTAAAAATAAAAGTTAAATAAATAATGTTTGTACCGGGGAGGCAGTCCAGCCGGTCTGACCAGAGGCCCAACCGGCCAGACCGCCTACTACCCGGTTAAACCCTAGCCTATCTTCCACCAAACCCACGCCCAACCCACCTGGTCCTCACCTGATCGCCCCACCCCGCGCTCAGCCGACCAGCCCACCAACCTCGTTCCCCCTGCCACCTCACTCCGGCCACTCACGGTGTGTGACCTCAGCCTCCTGGCCCCACTCCCCTCCACCTGCCCAACCTCCCTTACACAACACACGCACACACACACACGCAGACACACACGCACCGTCCGCTGCACACCACGCCATCACCACCAACCACCCCATGCACACACGCCACCTGGGCGTGCAGCCCCAGGCCACCACCTGCCTCCTTTTCCCGCCTCCCCGCCTGCCCGTTCCCCTCGTCCCCACCGCACGCTGCACGCTCGCGCGAGTAGGTCTCCAACCTGCCTGCCCACCCTACCTCGATCGTATCCCCATCCCGCACGGGATCAACGCGAGGCCCGGCCCCACCTTGTGTCCCCCGCTCCCTCTCTCTCCCCCTCCTCGAGCGCCGCCACCGCGAGGCCCGCCGTCGTTCCCTTCCCCCCGTCTCCTGGCCCGCTCGCGAGCGCCGCCCCAACGGCGATGGTCGCCCTCCTCCTCACCCGTGCCCCGCGGAGTCAACCTCGTCGCCCCCCGCCGCGTCTGCTCGCCGACCGCCCTCTGCGACCCGGCCTATCGCCGCCTCCTCGGCCCTGTGGGAGCACCGCTAGTACCACAGCAGAGGGCCTCTACGGACTGCTCGATGCCGCCTCTCTGTTAGGCCCCACGCTCGCCGCCGGTCGCCAGTACATCATCCGCCCCTGTCTTGCCAGCCAGCCCCTACACCGGCTGCCGCCCCTTCGCTTTCTCTCCCCACCTCCGGCGTCCTCCGCCTCGACCGTCGTGGCCCCGCCTCCCTCCTCCCAGGCGCCTCCGCTCTGCCTGGGCTCGCCGGCGCTCCCTCGCCTTCGGCCAAATCGAGCGTCGCCGTCGGCCCTCCTCCTCACCTCGAGCAGCGTCGCCACCCCGTGGTGCCACGGTCTCAAGCCCCCTTCCGGCTGCCGAGCTGCAAGCCGCCGGTGACCTCGCCCCTGTCCGGCATCTGCGCCATGTTGCAAGCAGGTGTTGCTCACGTTGGACCCTGAAGCCTCATATCTTCCCAACTTCCGGTTCGAGTGTTGTTTGCGGCACACATTTTTGTCACGGTGGATTAATGTTTTATCCCTGTTTGGGTGGTGGTGTATTATGGTGGGTGGTGTTGCCCCGACCGAAGACCTCGCCAAGTACTACCCGACAATGGCATCAATGCCCAAGATCTCCACAATCGCCAAGTACTTTGCTCCTCGATGCCAAGATCCCTGGACGCCATGATCTTCTTTCCGGCTGTGAAGACCGATCCCTCGGACGACAAGTTCTTCATCCCGAACGACAAGATCGATGACACGACCCGACGACCGCGGATGCGACAAGATCGTCGCTCGGACGCCAAGTTCTTCGACCCCGAGGACCGATCCATCGGATGCGACAAGACCTCCTTCTCGGAACGGCAAGCGCTTCATCGCGGAACGCCAAGTCCTTCTTCCCGGAACGCCAAGCTCTCCTTCCGTTGTCCGAGACCGATCCCGTCAAACCGTTCCCCCCGCCGAACCCTGTCGAACCCCCGGACCCAAGATCTTCTGAACCCAGATGTGTGAACCTTTTCCGAGCCCCTATTTTATAAATGCTATATATAAATTGTCGCATATTAAATTGTTCATCTCGTATGCATATCATGTGGGTTGGGGACATTATGCCGATTCATCTCATAATTAAATATGGAATGCATCTGCGGGATATCTTTGTCTTATTCCGGACTCCATTTAAATTGGTGTAGCGAACCGATGCCATGTTCCGCCCTGTTAATACAACATTTAAATTGCGGGGGTTCTAAATAACTTGAACCATATAATTAATTACCGGGACCATGGTTTCGCTTAATATTGCCTAATTGCATCGCACCTGCATCATATCATAAAGCGTGCCGGATCTTCTGCCGTCGTATTAAATATTGCATCCGGTGTTTCTTCTAGTGTTTGCTTCTTCGCGGATCCGGATGGAGGGACTCGAGTAACCTACGGACTCTCGATTGCTTTAAGGACAAGAAGAAGCTAAAGATAGAAAGTTTGAAGGGGAAAACCCTAACTTGTAACCGACTCGACCTGCTACCCGAGACCTAGCCTATCTATATAAAGGCTAGGAGGGGGGGCGAGGAGTACACACGCAACCCTAGCTTCCACAAACCCTCGCCAGATTGCATCTGCGCACCGTTGTAACTTTCGACTCCCTCAATAATTACACGAGCAGACCAGCAGGAGTAGGGACCTCTACGAGGCCTAAACCTGGGTAAATCCTTTGTCCCCTGTGTGCTTGTTTGCTAGCCGATAGATGTCTCCAGCACTCCCTCCTTCTCCAAAACCCAAGTCCATAACAATGGGCATTGACGAGTTAAACCCTCGTCACCAACCCATCCCTAAAAAATGACACCATCATACGTGTCTCCCCTTGAACTCTTTTGGGGCAAATTTCAATCATCGGCCTCAGTGGCAAACTAAAATATAATTCTTATACACTATGAATGCATGGAATAGATAATTCAAATATCATAGTTCTATGAATGTAGAATAAAGATTGTGGCCTCATAAGTTTCTACAGGGATGGCGTAAGTGAACCAAGTAACACTTGCACAACTTATATTGATCTTGTACATGGCCCCAGGTTTGCTAACTCATCCCTAAAAAAATCTGACACCAATGTGTCTGCCTCTCTTTGGGGAAAATTTGAATCATTGGCCACAATAAGAAATTGAAATGTAATCGTACAAAATAATATTCAGGGATATACATAGTCAGGTACAAAAACAAGCCTAAATATTGTAATTATAAATAAAAAAACTAAACAATTAATCTTCAGGTACATGTTAAAAATACTTATGATCAAAACCATTCATATACATATGCATCATACCAATCATTAAAAGATCAGAAACAAATCAAGGATCATATATGTAGTTCCATATGAGAATCAATCAAGGGCCTCATAATTTGTTTTAGAGATGGAGTTGGAGAACCAAAGTACCAACAACACAACCTATATTGTTTGTGTGCATTGCTGCCTCAGGTTCACCAACCCATCCCTAAAATACGACACCATCATATGTGTCTCCCCTTGAACTCTTTTGGGGCAAATTTCAATCATCGGCCTCGGTGACAAACTAAAACGTAATTCTTATACACTATGAATGCATGGAATAGATAATTCAAATATCATAGTTCTATGAATGTAGAATAAAGATTGCAGCCTCATAAGTTTCTACAGAGATGGCGTAAGCGAACCAAGTAACAATTGCACAACTTATATTGATCTTGTACATGGCCCCAGGTTCGCTCACTCATCCCAAAAAAAATCTGACACCAATGTGTCTGCCTCTCTTTGGGGCAAATTTGAATCATTGGCCACAATAAGAAATTGAAATGTAATCGTACAAAACAATATTCAGGATATACATATGCATAATACAACGCATTCATAGATCAGAAACAATACAAAGATTATATATATGTTCCATATGAGAAAAAAAATTAGGGCCTCATTTTTTCCAGCGATGGAGTTGGAGAACCAAAATACCAACAACACAACCTATATTGTTTATGTGCATTGCTGCCTCAGGGTCACTAACCATCCCTACGAAAACGACACCATCAGATGCCCTTGCACTATTTTGGGCAAAATTGAATCATTGGGCTTAGTAAGAAAAAGAAATGTAATGTTATAGGCATGTTGTGTATCGAAATCAACACTCAACTAGCAAACTCAACTAGATGGCAGATGAGCAGATTGGGGTTTTGTGACTAGATGGCAGATGCATCAATCAACCGATCGAACCATATATATACTACCCTACTTCAAGAGCAAAAGAATTTGTACACGATTGAGCAAATCCTATGTATGAACAGTGAAATCTGCGGCTGCGACTAGAGAAGCTAGCAATATAGTACCTCGGACTCCTCATCAGAGACCTCCTCCTCAAATTCGTCATTCTCCGCGATTGCATCGAAGATTTCTTGTACGGCGATGGGGTCATTGATGTAGAGCACCGGATTGCCTCCGCCTGCCGCCTGCCCCCCATCCAGATCTGCCGCTGGCACCACGACGTTGTCGGCCACGTGCTGCTCGGCGGCGACGGCTATTGGCTGGATGGATGAGCTCGCACCCTTGACAGCGCAGCGATGAGCGGCGTTCGTGCCCGGAGAAGACGCCTCCGCCTGCTTGGCGATGACCGAGCCATCTGCTGCTACGCCTTCAACTGGCTTCACCTCCGGCTCGTCTCCATGCGTACACTTCATGGCGCACCAAGGGAAGGAGGTAGTGCAAGCGAGCGAGCTTCAGCGCGCGCGGTAGGTGCAGATTGGGGTCTTAGGACTAGATAGACTGGGGGAAAATGACACGAGCACATGGAAGAAGAAGGTCGAGGGGGGTTATAAACACCGGACCGTTCGTAGTCCTCGAGTGGACACGTGTGGTGCGTGGGGGGGGGGGCTACCATGATCTCCACCTTTTTTGGGTTCCCTTTTTTTGGGAAACAACCACGATCTCCACTTTAGAGCTGCATTGAAAACACGCTCATGGCAGACCTCGATTCCACTTCATGCAAGTGGCGCGGAACCAATTTCTAGCAACGCTAGATCTACTCGAGGGGGCCCTTGACTCATGGAAGTTACTAGTGGTAGGGCCCAGTTGGAAGTGAGATTGAGAGCGCTGCGTAAAAATGGGATATGTCTTATTAAAATCAAGTGGCAATAAATTGCAACGTCCCGTCGACAACCGTGCACTCGATGACCCCGTTGCCCTGTGCATTTGTTGTAGTAGCAGTAGTAGCCTTTGCAGACTAGATTAAACGTGACATGACCACTCGACGACTTTTCCATGGACGACATCATGTTCCTTCTTATAGAGGGAGACGCCAAGATGGGGCCTCGTCAAGATGGTAGCTCGTTAACTGGCAGTTTGAAAGAGTATCCTTTTCCTCTCTCGCTAAACAGATATGTTTCATTTTTCCCAAATTGGTAGCAAATCTAGAGAAGATTCTCTCTTCGATAATTCGTTCCCTTTTGGACCTCTTTTTGCCTCCGATGAGGTAGCAAATCTAGAGCAGCAAATCACACCAGGTAGAATACATTCATTCAGAAAACAAAATAGATGTAGATATAGCTATGCGCAGCTAAATAGGATATAGCGATAGAAAGTAGGTTTCTTAACGAGGTTCATGCATTCAGCCAGAAATAGGATGCTAGCAAAATATAGAAAATCAAAAGAAGCTGCTTAGCAGCAGCAGCCGCCGCAGATGCAGATACATTCAAGGACACATCCAACCCGTCCTTCATGCGCCCGTGCCTCCGCCTCCTCCCTCCGGCGCTTCCTCCACTTCTTGCATCCCAGCCCCCTGATCTTGGGGGCCTTGAGCCTGATTGGAGGCATGCGACCCTCTTTGATGGCCACCCGCTGGAGGTTTCGGAGGTGAATGCTGAGAGCCCGGTGTTCAATGATGTAGGCGTTGATGTTCATGGTCTTGCGCTCGCCGCCTTTGTGGATGCTAGAGCCTGGGGCCTCTGCATGCTTCAGTAAGTAGTTGAAGATAGTGCCGGCGAGACTCGCCCGACAGAAGGGGCAGCGCCAGTAGCCACCCCTAAAGAAGGCATCGTACTGGCCGGCCCGTAGCCTCCTCAGCACCTAACGAGTCTTGGTGTGCATGGACTCGTCATCGCTGCAAATGTCGCTGCTGGAAACCTATTGGAAGAAAAGGAAAATGGGGGAGTAGATGATGTAAGAAGATCGAGAAATCGAAATGCGAACAAGCGAATTCTAATAAACCAAGATCTAGCATCCAACGATGGGAACTGTAGAAGAACCAGGGGAGGGGAGCAAAGCCTAGTTACCTCCGACCATGGGTCGTCGATGCCGGTGTCGTAGGGGTTTAGCAGAGCGATGTACTTATCTGGATCGTAGGTGCCCTAGAAGTGCTTGATCTGCTTGTGACCAGCGAGGGCCTCCTCGCCGGCTGGGGGCTCCTCTTCGGCGGCTCCGTCGGTAGCGGGGACGGGGGCCTGGACGGGAACGGCGGCTGCCATCGATGCCTCGACTGGGGCCTGGACAGGGACGGCGGCTGCTTTTGCTGCATCGAGGGGGACCGGCGAGCAGACGGGGGCCTCCTCTCCGGTGGCCTCAGAGGTGACGATGGCCACCTTATCGTCCTCGGCCATCACCGGACGGACGGGGTATTCTCGGGAGTTTACGGATGCTGGTGGGATGGTGGAGAGGGTTGCGTGGGGAGAGTGAGCGAGAGTGGGAGTGGGTGTGTGGAGAGGGGCTCTATAGTTAAGGTGGATGGAAGCAAGGCACGTTTCATTGCACCACCGTGCAACGCGCCGCGCAGTCTACTGCACCATGCACCGTGACACGCGCACGGTACGTCATGTTTTTTCCCGGGCAATGCATGGCAGTTCTATATTGAGCCGCATGCAAAGGGCGCACACATAATTTCTATGTACGAAGTTTGACACGGCCCTAAACTTGACGATAGTTAAAAGTGGAAATGTAGAGGGCAAGGTAGGTGGCTGTACGTCGAGATTTGTGGGGTTGTGATAGATCGGGTAGAGGGATGTGGTGATGGCTGCGAGTGACTCGATGAAGCCGGAGATGTTCGGCCTCCGGCTAGCGCGTGCAAGCTTCTTACGGTGGGGCCCAGTTGGAAGTAAGATTGAGAGCCGCTGCGTAAAAAATGGGATATGTCTTATTAAAATCAAGTGGCAATAAATTGCAGCTGTCCATCGATGACCGTGCATTTGATGACGCATGTGCTGTGGCGTAGTAGTAGCAGTAGTAGCCTTTTTAGACTTGATTAAACATGACATGACCGCTCGACGATGTTTTCCATGGACGGCATCGTGTTCCTTCATGTAGAAGTCTCGCTGAGGGACACGTCCGTGTTGTCTCACGTTGTACTGTGAAGGGCACGACGTGTGCAACGATCATCGTTGGATCGCACAGAATCAATGGTTGGTGCACACGATTCGCGTGACAACTGTGACAACCAATCAGGGAGTAGCAGACAGGGTGAGCACAGGTTTGGGCTTAAAGATAGAGAGAGGGGGGCAAAACTGAGTAGTATGAAAAAACCAAGGGCAAAACTGAGTAGTATAAAAAAGGAAAGTGAGTGTCTTGTACAATGAAATACATCGTGGCATACATCAAATTATGCCAAGATAGATCCACTAGAGTTCATTGGAGTGTGTTCTTTTCATGAACCAGAGCTAGAGTCATTGCATGTGTTTTCTTCTCACAAACCACACATGGATCCACCAGTGTCATTGCATATCTGTTCTTTTCATGAACCACAGCTAGACTCATTGCATGTGTGTTCTTCTCACAGACCACATAAGGATACACTAGTGTCATTGCATGTGTTTTCTTTTTACTAACAACAACTGGTGTCATTGCATGTGTGTTCTTCTCACAGACCACATAAGGATCCACCAGTGTCATTGAAATGTGTGTTCTCTTCAGAGACCACACATGGATCCACCAATGTCATTGCATGTGTGTTCTTTTAACTAACAACAACTTGAGCCATTGCATGTGTGTTCTTCTCACATACCACATATGGATCCACCTGTGTCATTGGAATGTGTGTCCTCTTCAGAGACCACACATGGATCCACCAGTGTCATTGCATGTGTGTTCTTTTCATGAACCACACCTAGTGTCATTGCATGTCTGTTCCTCTCACAAACCACACATGGATCCACCAGTGTCATTGCATGTGTGGTCTTCTCATGAACCACAACTAGAGTCAATGGATGTGTGTTCTTTTCATGAACCACAGATAGAGTCATTGCATGTGTGTTCTTCTCACAAACCACATAAGGATACACCAGTGTCATTGCATGTGTGTTCGATACATTGCAAATGTATCTATCATTTTTTATGTTCCATGCTTGGTTTTATCTACTTTCTTATGTTTTTTACACACTTTGGAGTACTTTTCATATGATTTATTGGACTAACTTATTAACAAGAGCCACAGTGCCAGTTGCCTGTTTTCTGCTATTTTTGGTTCTAGAAAGTCAGAAAATGAATATTCTCGAAATTGGACGGGACAAAAGCCAATATGCCTATTTTTCCGGGAGACTCACGGAGCCAGAATACGAGACGGGGAGGCGCCACGGGGTGGCCATACCACCCCTGGGTGCGGGTCCCCCTTGGCCGCTTGCCTATAAGAGCCTCCCGATGCAAAAACCCTAAATCGTCAAGCCTCCAGCCATGAAAAGTTCCGCAGCGCCGCCGCCACCGAAGGGGAGATTCGGGGGACAGAAAGTCTCTGTTCCAGTACCCTGCCGGGACGAGGGAAGTTTCCTCGGAGCCATCTCCATCGATCTCCACCACCATCTCCATCACCGTTGTTGATTCCCATGATGAGGAGGGAGTAGTTCTCTCTCGAGGCTAAGGGTTCTACCAGTAGCTATGTGTTCATCTCTCTCTCTATGCATGATCATATTGCGATCATGAGCTTTGTAATCAAGTAGATCTACCTTGCTACACAAGTGCTTTAATAGATCTCTGCTCTCCCCATGTGTGTGAAAGTGACAGCGTGCACACCATGGTGCCACTTAGGCTAGAGATTACAAATACTTGTTATGAGTTATATTTGGAGTTGGATGTCTTTATGAAATTGTGGTGTTTGTTGGAACCATCTAGTTCTCAAGGTGATAGTGTGGGGTTATCTAGATGGAAAAGGCTTACTTTGAGGTGTGTTGTTGTAGCCCTACCATGGATTAGAGTGTCCAACCGGAGAGTAGTTTAGCGTAGTATCATAAAGAAAGATATATTTATATGAGAGTGTTCACTAGTGAAAGTATGATCCCTAGGCCTTGTTTCTAAGCATTGAAACACCGTTTTCTACTAGATATGTTACATGTTTGCTTGCTTCTATCTTTATTTCAGTTTTCCTTTAGTCTTTTCCCACGTCAACCACACGCCACCAAGCTATTTTCTGGCACCGTTACCACTTGTATTTTACTATCTCTTCACTGAACTAGTGCACCTATACACCTGACAAAGTGTATTGGGTGTGTTAGAGACATAAGAGACTTCTTGTATCTTGATTGTAGGATTGCTTGAGAGGGAATACCTTTGACCGCTTCCTCCCTGAGTTCGATAAACCTTGGGTGATCCACTTAAGGGAAAACTTGCTACTGTTCTACAAACCTCTGCACTTGGAGGCCCAACAACTGTCTACAAGAATAGAAGTGCGTAGACATCAAGCTATTTTCTAGCGCCGTTGCCGGGGAGGTAAGGTAAAAGGTACTCACATCCTCCGCTGTGAGTGCTCGAAGTTATTTCCTTTAGATTCTGCAATTTTGTCTTTTTGTTTCTTGTTTTCACTAGTTAGGCTTAATGGAAAACAAAAAAAAAATTAGAGAGGTTTATTGTATTTATCTTGAGTTAGGACATGAAGTGTTTGAAGAGAAAATTAAAAAACCTATGGAACTTTATTTGCATGCTAATAGCAATGTTATTAGTATGAATTCTCCGAACACCAGTATTGCTAATGCTATGGAAAAGTCTAAGCTTGGGGAAGTTGGTTTTGATGAGAATGATCTTTTTAGTCCACCAAGCACGGAGGAGAAAATTTACTTTGATGATACTATGCCTCCAATATATGATGATTACAATGATGAATATGGTATTTTCAGTCCACCTACTATTGAGGAGAAAATTGATTATGATTACAATATGCCTCCTATATTTGATGATTATGGTGATGAGAATAATAATGATAGCTATGTTGTTGAATTTGGTCCCACTACAATTAATAAGAATAACTATGTTTATGTGGAGAGTAATAATGATTATATGCACGTGGCTCATGATAAGAGTGATTTATGTGATAGTTATATTGTTAATTTTATTCATGAGGCTACTGAAAGTTATTATGAGAGAGGGAAACATGGTTTTATGTATCTCAACAATATTAAGTTTCCCCTCTTTATGTTGAAAATTTTGAAGTTGCACTTGTTTTGCTTTCCTATGCTTGTTGCTTTATGCTTGCATGACTTGTTTCTTTACAAGATTCCTATGCATAGGAAGTGGGTTAGACTTAAATATGTTTTGAATTTGCTTCTTGATGCTCTCTTTTACTTCATTTCATATTTCTTATGTGAGCATCTTCTCAAACTATCATGCCTAACTTAAAGGCGCTAAATAAAAGTACTTATTGGGAGATAACCCAAAAGTTTTAGATGAGGCTTGGAAGTTATTACCTCTGTAATAACCTCTCCTTATACTTTTTATTTGATTTTTGTGCCAAGAGTAACCTCTAATGAGAGAGAAGTAATGCTTGGGAAAGTTGCTGTCCCAAAACAGATTTTTGTTCTTCACTGTAAAAATTCGTGTAAAATCTCTGTCCGTCCTTTTGAGGCATGAATTTTTGTGCTTCTGACCCAGGTTGTTATATAACTTTTGTTAGATCAACACTTTTCGATTTGAGCAACAAAAGGTCTTCGAAAAAAATTGTCTTTACCTGCTGGTCTGTTTTGACAGATTTCTGCCATTATTTGCATTTGCTTCTTGTTGATTCCTTTTTGAGTTCTTTTTGGGAATTGAGCTTTTTGAGGGAGGTGCTACAGTAGCTAGTGTTTTAATGGAAGTTTATTGGTGTTAGAACTGAACCTAAATACTTATTATCTTGAATGCACTAATGTTGCTAATAAAGATTGTGTGAAGTTTTGTATGAAGGAAAAATTTCAGGTGTATGGAAGGAATGAGTAATGAGATGAAAGATGGACTAAAGCTCAAGCTTGGGGATGCCACGCGTGTCATCACAATAAATATCCAAGAAGTACAAGCGTCAAAGCTTGGGGATACCCAAGGCATCCCCCTCTTCATCAATAAAAATCACAGGTTTCTTCCAAACGCTTCATTTTTATTGTTTCATGCATAATTGTGTTGTTCTTGGAGTGTCTTCTTTTTCATTTTCGTTTTGGTTTTTGTTTGCTTTGTTTTCTTAGTTTGCTGAATAAATTGGTTGGACCCCCTCTTTCATACATTGGTTTTCAAATAGTTTGGTTTGGTTTGGAAAAGAGTAGGAAAGTTCATGCTTAAGTGGTAAAGATACCTTGTTTTTGACTGTGGCCTATGCTTTGTCATGCCATGCTTGATATTGTTTTGGCTTTATGCTTAGTATTCTTTGCTGTAGCATGACTTGTTATAAACAATTGATATTGCTTAATGTGCCTTGGATGAATCATGCGTTGTTTCAGCATAGTATAGTTGTATTCTCCTTTGATGCTTTATTTGGGTTGACTTGACACATGCTCACACCATGTTATGACTATCTCAAGTCACCATAAGCCTTTATGATCCTTTAGTTTCAACTTGTAGTATCACTTTATGCTTTGATCAATGATGTTTTGTCGCTCTGCATGATTATGGCCATTATTGCTCTCTTAGTTTGTCGCTCCCAGTCTTTTGCTAGCCTCCACAACCACGCATGCATCCAACTCCCTAAACCAAGTTAGTCCAAAGAGTCCACCTGACATGGGTATACCCTACAGGTACTCGAGCTTGGTATATACGGCCTAAATAAATAGAGGCCCACGGTGTCCCCAAGGCCCAAATGAAGAACTCGAGTAACCTACGGACTCTTGATTGCTTGAAGAACAAGAAGTTAAGGATAGAAAGTTCAAAGGGGAAAACCCTAACTTGTAGCTGACTCGACCTGCTACCCGAGACCTAGCCTATCTATATAAAGGTTAGGAGGGGGCAGCGAGGAGGACACACGCAACCCTAGTTTCCACAACCCTCGCCAGATTACATATCTGCACCATTGTAATCTTCGATTCCCTCAATAATTCCACGAGCAGACAAGTAGGAGTAGGGACCTCTGCGAGGCCTGAACCTGGGTAAATCTTCGAGTCCCTTGTGTGCTTGTTTGCTAGCCGATAGATGTGTCCAGCGCTCCCTCCTTCTCCAAAACCCAAGTCCATAACAATGGGCATTGATGAGTTAAACCCTCGTCAATTGGCGCCGTCTGTGGGAACTGGGAGTGCTGATGTTGCGGCTTCTTCGGCCCCATCAACCGCGATCTACAACTCCGCAACAGCGGAGATTCGCCAGCTCTTCGGCGCGTTCGACTTCACCGTCCACATGCTGGCCACTCGCCCGGCTTTCGAGTCTGTGGGCGACAGAATCAGCTTGGCAGTCGGGAGCTTCCGCTTCCAAGTTGGTCAGATGGGCACGCATCGCATGCCTGACCAGCCGACGGTACCATCGATTGCTCCAGCATCGTGGTTCCCGCCACCGATCGGCACCCTCAGTGAGCTCAACGCCTCGACAACAGTGGAGAATACGGTCAGCGATAATAGTAGCGAATCCGATCTGGGCGATCTAGCAACTGAAGACGAGGCCTACGGCTCCGGATCTAAAAGTTGTGGGAGCAACAGCCTCCCTAATCACTTCATGTGCTCCGTCATCAACGCGGGCGACACCTCCGCCAACCGTGACAACACGGGCAGCCGTGGCAACGAAACCGACCCGCCTAACGGCGGCACACTAAATGGTGGCAACGGTGGCAACATCGCCCCCGTCAACAACGGAGGAGCAATCGAACCTCCAACTATAATAAACGAGCAGACCGGCGAACGCATTGTGATCAGGCTCAAAGAACAAGAGTGGGCTCACTGCCGCGATGCCCTACGGAGCAACCCTCTACCCTTTGGATCTCTGCAAGAACTACTAATGGGATACCATTGGCTCCTGAAGGAGGAATTCAAGCGCCAAGTACAAACAATCGCGCAACTCGAGGCACACAAAAAGGCGGCAGATGAGTCGAGCCTTCGTCGTGCTGGGCTCTCCTCCTACGACGGATCCTCCTCAATGGGCAACGAACACATCGCAAACAAGAGGCAATCCCGGATGGCCCATCTCACCGAGCAAGAACGCATAGAAGCTGCAAAGGTCCTCGACTTTAGCTCTATGACAGTCGACACACGGGGCAATGTGGTCCCAAAGACGCCGCAGGCTGCAGCGACAGCAGCCACCATATACCTTCTCAACAACCAGCCGCCAGCTGGAGATCCCCGAGCCGCCATGCACTGATCTATGATCGCGGGCTTGGGACTAATCGAGGCCCCCTCGACAAGGAGCCAACACCGGAGCCGAAAAAAGGCAAAGCGCTACTCCTCGCCCTCCTCCAGCGATGACAGTCACGATCTGTCTCGACGCCGCCAATCACGGCGACATGACCACGACTACGATGCGCGTGATGACATCACACATCGCAAGATCGACAAGTCAAGGGCGCGACGTGCCCGATCGACTGACTCAGAAGACGAAGATGTGGAGCTCTATGGCGCCAGATGCTTCAGCAGGGCCATCAGGCAAAAGCGAATGCCCAAGGGGTTCAAGCTCCCATTAGAGAACCCAAAGTTTGACGGTTTGCAGGACCCAAAAATCTGGCTAGAGGACCACATCTCCTCCGTCAGGCTCCATGGAGGGAGTCGAAGCACGGCCATGGAATGCCTGCAACTACAGCTGCAGGGCGTCGCCCGAGCATGGCTCAACAACCTCCCACGCGGATCCATTCGCAGTTGGGAAGAGCTGGTCTACAGCTTCGTACGCAACTTCAAGGGCACCTACAAAAGGCCCGCGTCAATCGAAGAGCTGAGGTGCTGCCAACAAAGATCGGGCGAATCGCTACGCTCGTACATTCAAAGGTGGTCCATTATCAAGAACTCCGCTGAAAACATCTCGGAGGACCGTGCAATCGACGCATTCAACGGCGGCGTCTGCCGCATAGAGCTCAGGGAGGATCTAGGCCGCTCGAAGCCCAAGAACATCGACCACCTGATGGAAATCGCGAATTGGTGGGCCGACGAAGAAGATTCGATGAAGAATCATGTTCACTCCGATGAGGAAGCAGAACTTGAGCGCAGACGCGACCGCCGAAGCAAATGCTGCATGCGCATCTATGATGACCATGACGGCATCAACATGGTCGCAGCCGTCTACGTCGACAGACGCGACGACAACCGCAACAGCAGCTACCGCAGCGGTGGATACCGTGACTCCGGGAAAACCACGCAAGTATGGTAGCGCCGCAATCGCGATGAGGCACCCGCAACATCCATTGAAGACAAGCTGTCCGGGCCATGCACTGTGCACTTCTACATCGACAAGCACGATGGAAAAAAGAAGTCTAGCCACCTCCTTAAGGACTATCGCGAGTTCCTCAAACTGCATGAGGGATTGGCTCGGATGAATCGCAACGCAGTCGAAAGGGGCTATGGATCCGCCCTAGGCTCCGTGGCACATGGCGCTCCGCCACCACCACCTGGACTACCCCCAAATGTAGCTGCGCTGGACCAACACCAGGGAGGCGAACCATACCCACGAGCCATGGGCACTATGATGATCCAAAAGGGATGCCCCTCAAATCGGGTGCAGAAGGCCATTACTCGCCAAGTCAACTTGGCCACAAACTCGCCACCATCTACCACTGAGTACCTCAGCGGGAGCGAGTCCTGTATCACCTTCGACAAGCGCGACCATCCGCCCCAAGTACCTCGTCCAGGCCATTGTCCCCTCGTACTTGAGGCACAAATTGCAGGTTTCGACATGAGTCACGTTTTCATGGAAGGCGGAAGTGGCATCAACCTTATATTCGCGAGTACCTTGCGAGCAATGAGGATCCCTCTAACTTGCTTAGAAGCCTCGGACACAACATTCCACGACATCATCCCAGGCAAGGGCGTGTATCCCCTTGGCAAAATCAACCTCGACGTCATCTTCGGCACGCCAAAAAACTTTCGGCGCGAGCGCATCGACTTTGAGGTCATCGACTAGCCCTCTCAGTACCATTGCATCCTCGGAAGCGTCGCATTTGCTAGGTTCATGGCGGTACCACACTACGCCTACCTACAGATGAAAATGCTAGGTCCTAATGGTGTCATCATAGTCAACGGGAGCTTCGAGAGATCTGACAGTTGCGACAGGGAATTCAACAGAATCTCCCAGTCCTTCGGCATGCAGGAAGAACTCGCGAGACTGAAGGAGTCGACAGACAACGATGCGCCTCCCCGAAGCGGCCAAGTTCGCCCGATCTATCTTTCGACTCATCGGTGCGTACAAAGAAAGTTCAGGTCCACCCATCGGATCCCGCCAAGACGGCCCTCATCGCCAACAACTTGAGTCCCGCATAGGAACTCGCGCTCGTCGAATTCCTCCGTGAGCACTGGGAAATTTTCGCCTGGTGTCTAGCGGACATGCCAGGAGTTCCCAGGGAATTCGCCGAGCACGCACTCAATGTCAACCCAGACGCAAGGCCAGTCAAACAAACAATTCGGCGATTGTCTGAACCAAGGGCAAAGGTAGTTGGAATGGAGATCAACAGACTCCTCGACGCCAAATTTATACGCGAGATCAAGGAAAGAACTTGGCTCGCCAACACGGTGCTAGTACCAAAAAAGGACACGGATATCCTGCGGATGTGCGTGGACTTCACCTCTTTGAATAAGCACTGTCCAAAGGACCACTTCCCTCTACCGCGAATCGACCAAATCATCGACTCCACCGCGGGATGCGAGCGCCTCTGCTTCCTCGGCGCCTACTTAGGATATAACCAGATTCGAATGAAGGAGGAAGACCAAGAAAAAACAGCGTTCACAACGCCCTTTGGTGTGTCCTACTATAACACAATGCCCTTCGGGCTAAAGAACGCAGGAGCCACCTACTAGCGGTGCATGCAGGCTTGCCTCAAGAACCAACTTGGTCACAACATTCAAGTCTATGTCGACGACATAGTAATCAAGACCAAAGAGGAAGCCTCACTAATCGACGATTTGCGCGAAACCTTCGCAAACCTCGACCACTACCGGATCAAGCTCAATCCGGACAAATGCGCCTTCGGCGTACCATCTGGGCAATTACTCGGGTATCTTATCTCCGTGAGAGGGATCGAGGCAAATCCGAAGAAAATAAAAGGCATACTGGCCATGGAGAAGCCGAAGAACGTCAGAGGCGTCCAACAACTGGATGGGCGAATTGCAGCGCTCAGTCGATCCATCAGTCGAATGGGCGAAAAGGCACTACCATTCTACCAACTCCTCCGCAAAGCTGACAAGTTCGAGTGTACCAATGAGGCGCAGGAAGCATTCGAAGACCTCAAGCGCCTGCTATCCACCTCGCCAGTACTGGTGACCCCACACAAAAGGGAACCATTGTTGCTGTACATCTCCACCACCAAACAAGGTGGTCAGCACAGTGCTCGTAGTCGAACGAGCCAAAGAAAACAAGGTCCACAGGGTACATCGCCCAGTCTACTACCTCAGTGAGGTACTTACGCCAACAAAACAGTGGTACCCGCACTACCAGAAGCTGGCGTACGGTGTCTTCATGACCGCCCGGCGACTGCGCCACTACTTCCAGGAGCACCCAATCGTGGTAGTCAACGACGACCCGCTGGGACATATACTCAATAACACTGACGCCACTGGGCGAGTCGCGCTTTGGGGAATCGAATTGTCTCCACGAGACATCACATACGAAAAGCGCGATGCAATCAAGTCGCAAGTTCTCCCTGACTTCCTCGTACACTGGATGGAGAATCAGCTCCCTGAAAAACCAGATATGTCCTACCTCTGGACAATGCATTTCGACGGATCCAAACGGAAGGACGGAGCTGGCGCAGGTGTCATACTGACATCGCCCCAGGGAGACAAGCTGAAATATATTCTGTGAATGCAGTTCACCGCCTCCAACAATGAAGCCAAATACGAGGCCCTGCTACACAGGATGAGAATGGCAAAATCCTGCGGTGCCAAGAGGCTCATTATATATGACAACTCCAAGTTGGTCGTCAACCAAACAATGCATGAGTGCGACGCACTGAACGACAACATGATCGCCTACCGCGACCTCTATGACACACTCGAAGGGGATTTTGACGGTTGCAAGTTGCGGCACATAGGACGCGAAAGCAATGAAGAGGCGGACGCACTCGCCAACATAGGCTCCACCTATGCCCCCATACCACCTGGGGTATTTCTTGAGTGCATCTACAAATGCTCCATCAAGCCAAAGGCCCCAGAGAAGAAAACAAGCGCAACAACAGACTCGGGGACTGCGCCTCCCAATGAGCCAATGGCACTCGATGAAATGGAGCTGGACACAGGACTCGAAGGACCAATGAGCGTCATGATGATCGAACCATCCTGGACCCAACCATACATTAGGTACCTCCTCAGCAAAAGGCTACCGGACGATCCGACTGATGCCCGGCACATTGCACGGCGCTCCAAGGCATTTGCTGTTATCCACGGTGAACTATACAAGTGCAACATCACAGGAGTACTCCAACGATGCGTCTCCATGGCCGATGGAAGAGCTGTTCTCCTCGACATCCATGAGGGGACCTGCGGGCACCACGCCGGCAGTCGCGCCCTCGTCGCCAAAGCTCTATGAGCTGGATTCTACTGGCCTACGGCCATGCGCGATGCCAAGGACATCGTCCAGAAATGCAACGCATGCCAGCGATTCGCGGACAAGCCGCACGCACCTGGCGCAGAGCTCAGGCCAATTCCATTGGCATGGCCCTTCGCGCAATAGGTACTCGACATGGTCGGCAAGCTCCCAAATTCCTCACGAGGAGGCTACGTCTACCTCCTGGTCGCAGTCGACAAATTCACCAAGTGGATAGAGGCCATGCCAGTGACCAATCAATCAGAACACAGCGCATTCAAGTTCTTCGAGTCCATCGTCTACCACTTCGGAGTGCCACACAGCATCATCACAGGCAATGGGACAAACTTCACATCCAAGGAGTTCCAAGAATTCTGTGAGAATCTGGGAATCAATGTCAGCTATGCCTCCGTAGCACATCCTTAGACCAATGGTCAAGTCAAAAAAGCTAAGGGGCTCGTCTGCGGTGGCATCAAGAAGCGACTCCTTAGGCCACTCGAATAGGCCGCGGGTTGCAGGCCAGACGAGCTGCAATCGGTACTCTAGAGCTTGCGCATAACTCCAAACAGCGCCATAGGGTACACCCCATTCTTCATGGTGCATGGGGCTGAAGCGGTGCTCCCCGCTGAAGTACGATACAAAGCACCACGCGTGGTCGCTTACAACGAGAAAGAGTCAACTCTGGCACTCAAAGACTTCGTCGACCTCCTTGACGGGGCAAGGGAAATCGCCGTGGAAAGATCAATGATCTACCAGCAGAACCTGTGCAACTACCACAGTAGGAGGCTACGCCCCAGATCCTTCGTCGAAGGCGATCTGGTCCTGCGACTGAAGCAGCAAGGGCATCTCAAGCTCGAGTCCCCCTGGGAGAGACCATACGTGATTACAGAAGTAATCCCATGTGGCGCCTATCGCCTTGAAGATTTAGAGACAAGAGTCCCATATTCCAACCCAACGTCGCGCAGCTGTGACGCTTCTACCCTTAGTCGCTTTTTACTTTTACATTGCAAATAAGGCTACTCAACTAAGGCTACTTAGCCACACATTGTACTTCGTACTATCCTGTGAATAAATAAAGCTAAGTGCCCCAAAACTCTGTGTTTTCCTTTATTTTTCGCAAATTATCCACTCGGGGGCTGCGCCACCCTATACACATCTGTTCTACGAACTAAAACGCGATATCCCGAGTAGCTGGCACACCAATCCAAACCCTTGACAAACATCAACCCAGTTGCAACGCACCTGACAGGTTGATAAGGGACTGAGATAAACACATGGCCAGGCTAACGAAAAGGAGTCGCATAGTGCAACGCACTCACAAAACATACACGCTAACAAGCTCTTTTATACATCATCGACAATCAATTATACACAGCATATATCGAACTTTACAACATTGGTACAATTATGTGCAGGATACAAACTAAACTACTATTGTAGCAAGAGAACATTGGTTTGCTCTTCGAAGAAGTCAGCGATCTCCTCTGCTGGGCGATCCACTACCTGGTAGTGCGGCACCATGTTCCAAGCAGAACCCGCTGGCGGCGTAGGTGGTCCAGCTGTAATTGCTGCAACGTCTACATCAGGCCTATGCAGTCGCACAAGTGATAGAGCAGCCTTGGCACTAGCCACTAACTGTTGCCGTACACACTCGCGGACTGCACTCAAGTCATGAAATTTAGCGAGAAGGGCCAGCAGGCTTGACAGGACGACATCCAGCAGGAACATCGTCCGATAAATGTTCTTCAAGCATGATTGCGACTTCTTCAAGAAATGAAGCACCCGCGATGCACGATCCTGCAGAGTTGCCAACGCGATTGCACGATCATGATCCACCCAGAAGTATCCACTCGCCTGAAGCTGTTCTTGGGTCAGGTCATGCATGCGAATGGCAATCCTATCCTTCTCATCATGTGGATGGCGTGCGCTGACAACTATACCAAGCAAAGGCGGAAGTATGAAGATAGCAAACCACTGCGAATGACTACAAGGAAAAGATAAGAGTAAGAAAACTAACATTTAAACTGGTCGCCCAGCTGCGTCACCTCCCCCAACAGATATTGTTCTCGGGCAGTGGCCTTCTCTGCCTTCGATTTCCATACATCCGCATTACCGTGGAGTACGGGCAATTCACGCTTCAACTTCTTCACGCGATCACGGAGTCGTGAGAACAGAGACAGCTCATCCACCCTTGAGCGCGGCGGTGCCAAAGTGTCATCAAGGGGTGGCGAATCCTAAGGTTCCCTCAACGGTTCAGTCGATGTGCCCTATCACAAGTCAAGCAAGAAGCAATAAGAAGACTAAAGCGATGCACAGACAAAAGATTCGAGTGCATTCAAGATTAGCAAAAGTATCAACAGATACACTCGCCAAGAGGCATGTTTTCAACAAAAGACATAAGCTATCTAACTATTACAAGACTACTGAGGAGCAACTGGTTTCTTCGACTTAGACTTTGGCTTTGGGGGCCTCATCGAGTCCATGGCGGTATCAGATGCCACTGACTTTCCACCGGCCCCTGACGCTGCAGCCTTCACCGCCTTCTTGGCTCGCTGTAGCTCCTTAGAGTACTTTGCAACTGTGTTGATCAGCTGTGGCCCATACTTGCCACAAGCAGTCGCGAAAGGTGCAGGAGGAGAGGGGATTACCTCGCTGCCAGGGACGCGCACATCAGCGACTGCGAACGACAAAACTCCGTCTTGGCAAAGAAGACGAAGCTCTAAGGACTTGATTACGGATGCACGCCACGCACCATTTCTGACGCGAGTGCCCATGCCCTTCTTTTTCCCGCCGGCGGCGGTGCTAGTGCCCGCAGAGGTGGAGCCACCCTTCTTCTTCGTAGCAGCCGCGACAACAGTGGAATCAGCCGCAGCACCTCCCTTTTTCTTCCCCATTCCGTGGTGGCGGTGTGACCGGAGGAAGTAGCTAGGAAATACGCGGAGCTGGTCCAGCGCCGTGAAGGAAAGGAGCACAAAGAAGCAGAGGAGCAGTGGCAATGGCGATGGAGGCAAAGGCAGAAAAGAAGTAAATGTGAAATTTACCGTCGCCGCATCGCTACTTAACCCCCTAGAATATGCAATCCAACGACTAAGAAAAACCCTATCAGACGCGTGGCGCTCATCGTGCTCGACACGTGGAGGACCTGAAGTGCGAACCGTCCCCCACTACCCCCATTATGTGTGGAAATCGAGGAGGTGCATTTAAAAACAAAGATTACGCACGCCCGGTCAAATTAGATTCAGGAAATGGGACCCACCGCTCGTCACGTCTCGTCAAACTCGCTCATGCGAGCAACTGAGGTCATCGAATCGTCAGCACTGACGTCATCCAAAATTACGCACCAGAATATTTTGACTACTTTAGTCCTTACTCGAGTCTTCGACTCCACCAAGCACTCGGGGGCTACTCCCATAGGGAGCGCTGGTTGTGCACCCTACGATTATTCTTCTTCTTTTTACAGGAACATGGACAATCAAAGCAAACCCAACCACTCGAAGCACGATTCGACTATGGACATGGGTTACTCCCATAGGGAGCGCTGGAAGCAAATTCGACTGAAACAAGCAAACAAAAGACGACAGCAGTCGCAACAGTTATTTTAGTCCCTGCCTAAGTCTTCGACTCAACCAGGCACTCGGGGGCTACTCCCCATAGAGAGCGCTGGTCGTGCACCCTATAATTATTTGTACAACGTGTTGTGTGTTGATAACATCCACACTCGAAGCTTACGGCAACACCGCCTCATATTTTCCCTGCAAAGAGACTGCGTCTCTTGGGTCACCCGAATCGTCTCCGCGATGACAAAAATTCGTATGCCGCGCTTACAGCGTGAAGATAAGACCTGAATAAGGCCTGGCAACGCATTTGCTACGCACTACCAGAAATATATCCATGCCTATAGGTACGATGAACATGCCTTGACGGATGTGTCGAGTGCTCACACCCATACACTGGAATTCGACTCCTGTAAGACCTCCGCGGCTTGAGTCAAATTACACCAGCACTTTTCTAGATTCGAGTCCGGGGACTCAAGTTCGAGTAGATGGCGTTGTTTTACCCTAAGGTAGTTAACTGATACCGATACATCGGTTAAATCAGGCACGCACATCAACAATCCCTATGACACAAACAGAACAGTCGAAAAACATACTCAGTCATGCACTCGAAATGATTCATAAAGTCTCTAGTCGAATATGCGATTCCACTAGACACTCGGGGGCTACTAACATGGGTATACCCTACAGGTACTCGATCTTGGTATATACGGCCTGAATACATAGAGGCCCACGGTGTCGCCAAGGCCCAAATGAAGAACTTGAGTAACCTACAGACTCTTGATTGCTTGAAGAACAAGAAGAAGCTAAGGATAGAAAGTTCAAAGGGGAAAACCCTAACTTGTAACCGACTCGACCTGCTACCCGAGACCTAGCCTATCTATATAAAGGTTACAAGGGGGCAGCGAGGAGGACACACGCAACCCTAGTTTCCACAACCCTCGCCAGATTGCATCTGCGCACCATTGTAATCTTCGATTCCTTCAATAATTCCACGAGCAGACAAGCAGGACTAGGGACCTCTGCGAGGCCTGAACCTGGGTAAATCTTCGAGTCCCATGTGTGCTTGTTTGCTAGCCGATAGATGTCTCCAGCGCTCCCTCCTTCTCCAAAACCCAAGTCCATAACAATGGGCATTGATGAGTTAAACCCTCATCACCACCATACCTACCTACTAGCTTATGCTATTCCAATTATATTCATGTTTTTGTTTACCTTCTGAATTAAACTTGTTATGAGAAAACTAGTGATTAAAGCTCTCACGAACTTGATGGCACACTTTACTTTTCTTGCCCTTAATAAACTTGAACCATTGTGTCGTCTATGTTGTATATGCTTGCACTTATTTGTTGGGGATTAGTAGAACCATGATGTCATGGGGAACTCTTTCAACATTGCACTAGTACTTTGTACCTAGTTGATATCATGCTCTTTTGTCTATGGATGTCATCGGTGTGAAATGAAAGGGGAGCTTGTAAGTCCATGGAGTTATGTATATGTGTTAGAGAAACGCCTGGGTCGCTGGTCTAATCCATGTTAACATGGTGGAAACCTGCAGCGTAACCATAATGAGTTGTCTATGAAGCATTCTTCTTATAAAAAAAAGAGTCCTATATTGAGAAAAAAGAGAAAAATAAAAAAAAAAGATTATGAAAATAGGAAATAGAGAAAAAAGCACCATATTCCCATGGTAAATAAGAAGATTGCTGAGATGCTCGTTGTATGCTTGCCTTGTCATTTTGATATGGGAATTCTTCCGTATTCTCGGGCAAGGGGTACCCCATTGGCGGTTCTCTATGATACACATGTACTTACAATGACAAGAACTTACGGTGATTAAACTTGAGTAGCATGAGGAGCGTCCCTCGTATTCAAGGGACATGAGATTTCTAACTTATACTTCGTCAAACATGTACACCATAGTTTGTTCACTTTAACCTTAATCACCTTCAAGATTCTTATGATAGGGGCAATGAGAGCTGAAAGCTAATAAGTACCATAATTTTTGGAAGCTCTTTACGAAACTTGAATCTCTGCTTCCTTCTATGAAGGCATTTCTTTTACTTTTTTGTTGATTCTCCACCTTCTACCTTTATGCACCTACTTTGAGAGCATAGTGGCCATTCTTAGTTCTATGTGCATTGTCCAAGACTTGTTGATTGATGCATAGCTTTGATATTGCTTGTTTTAAACTATTTGTATCTAGTCACTCTTATGAACTTTGAAGGTGTCCTATGCATTTATGTTTGCTACTCTATGAGGGACAAGCTGAATGCCACTATGCTATGTTTTCTTTATGTGAAACAAACAAACGTCTTGCAAAGCATTGTTATTCATGAATCGTTTGTTTGTGCCTTTTCATGTTGCAACATAGTTGCTATGTCTTATTGTTAGAACTTTGTCTTTCATGCTATGTTGAAGTACTATGATCCCAGCTATCAATGTTCTACAAATACTTTGATCAAGTTTATGATGGTGCATGTCACCTCAAAAATTATTCTTTCTTTTTATCACTTAGCTACTCGAGGACGAGCAGGAGTTAAGTGTGGGGATGTTGATACATTGGAAATGTATCTATAATTTTTGATGTTCCATGCTTGGTTTTATCTACATTCTTATGTTTTGTCCACACTTTGGAGTACTTTTCATATGATTTCTTGGACTAACCTATTAACAAGAGCCACAGTGCCAGTTGCCTGTTTTCTGCTGTTTTTGGTTCCAAAAAGTCGGAAAATGAATATTCTCGGAATTGGACAGGAGAAAAGCCAATATGCCTATTTTTCTCGGAGACTCGTGGAGCTAGAATACGAGATGGAGAGGCGCCACAGGGTGGCCAGACCACCCCTGGGTGCGGGTCCCCCTTGGCCGCGCCAGGGCATGGTGTGGGCCCCCTGGCCGGCCACCGACCTTGCCTCTCTCTCCTATAAGAGCCTCCCGATGCAAAAACCCTACATCGTCAAGCCTCCAGCCACGAAAAGTTCCGCAGCGCCGGCACCACCAAAGGGGAGATTCGGGGGACAAAAACTCTTTGTTCCGGCACCCTGCCGGGACAGGGGAAGTGCCCCCGGAGCCATCTCCATCGATCTCCACCACCATCTCCATCACCGTTGGTGATTCCCATGATGAGGAGGGAGTAGTTCTCTCTCGAGGCTAAGGGTTCTACCGATAACTATGTGTTCATCTCTCTCTCTATGCATGATCATATTGTGATCATGAGCTTTGTAATCAAGTAGATCTACCTTGCTACTCAAGTGCTTTAATAGATCTCTGCTCTCCCCATGTGTGTGAAAGTGACAGCGTGCACACCATGGTGGCACTTAGGCTAGAGATTACAAATACTTGTTATCAGTTATATTTGGAGTTGGATGTCTTTATGAAATTGTGGTGTTTGTTGGAACCATCTAGTGCTCAAGGTGACAGTGTGGGGTTATCTAGATGGGAAAGGCTTACTTTGAGGTGTGCTGTTATAGCCCTACCATGGATTAGAGTGTCCAACCGGAGAGTAGTTCAGCGTAGTATCATAAAGAAATATATATTTATATGAGAGTGTTCACTAGTGAAAGTATGATCCCTAGGCCTTGTTTCTAAGCATTGAAACACCGTTTGCTACTAGATCTGTTACATGTTTGCTTGCTTCTATCTTTATTTCAGTTTTCCTTTAGTCTTTTCCCACGTCAAGCACACGCCACCAAGCTATTTTCTGGCACCGTTACCACTTGTATTTTACTATCTCTTCGCCGAACTAGTGCACCTATACACCTGACAAAGTGCATTGGGTGTGTTGGGGACACAAGAGACTTCTTGTATCTTGATTTTAGGATTGCTTGAGAGGGAATACGTTTGACCACTTCCTCCCTGAGTTCGATAAACCTTGGGTAATCCACTTAAGGGAAAACTTGCTGCTGTTCTATAAACCTCTGCACTTGGAGGCCCAACAACTGTCTACAAGAATAGAAGTGCGTAGACATTAGTGTTCTTCTCATGAACCACAGCTAGAGTCATTGGATGTGTGTTCTTTTCATGAACCACAACTAGAGTCATTGCATGTGTGTTCTTCTCACAAACCACATAAGGATACACCAGTGTCATTGCATGTGTGCTCTTCTCATGGACCACATCTAGAGTCATTGCATGTCTGTTCTTCTCACAAACCACACATGGATCCACCAGTGTCATTGAGTGTGTTTTCTTCTCATGAACCACACCCAGTGTCATTGCATGTGTGTTCCTCTCATGAACCACAACTAGTGTCATTGGATGTGTATTCTTTTCATGAACCACATCTAGAGTCATTGCATGTCTGTTCTTCTCACAAACCACATATGGATCCACCAGTGCCATTGCATGTCTGTTCTTTTCACGAACCACACCCAGTGTCATTGCATGTGTGTTCTTCTCATAAACCACATATGGATCCACCAGTGTCATTGCATGTGTTTTCTTTTTACTAACAACAAGTGCAGTCATTTCATGTGTGTCCTTCTCATGAACCACATCTAGAGTTATTGCATGTGTGTTCTTCTCATGAACCATAGCTAGTGTCATTGCATGTGTGTTCTTATCATAAACCACATATGGATCCACCAGTGTCATTGCATGTGTGTTCTTCTCATGAACCACATCTAGAGTCATTGCATGTCTATTATTCTCACAAACCACATAAGGATACACCAGTGTCATTGCATGTGTTTTCTTTTTACTAACAACAACTGGTGTCATTGCATGTGTGTTATTCTCACAGACCACATAAGGATCTACCAGTGTCATTGCATGTCTATTCCTCTCACAAACCAAAAATGGATCCACCAATGGCATTGCATGTGTGTTATTGTCACAAACCACATATGGATCAACCAATGTCATTGCATGTGTGTTCCTGTCATGAACCACATATGGACCCACTAGAGTCATTGCATGTGCGTTCTTTTCACAAATCACATATGGATCAACCAGTGTTCACTGCATGTGTGTTCTTTCCACAAACCACTTATGGACCCACGAGTGTTCATTGTATGTGTGTTCTTTTCCACAAACCACATATGGATCCACTAGAGTCATTGCATGTCTATTATTCTCACAAACCACATAAGGATACACCAGTGTCATTGCATGTGTTTTCTTTTTACTAGCAATAACTGGTGTCATTGCATGTCTGTTCTTTTCACATACCACATATGGATCCACCAGTGTCATTGAAATGTTTGTTCTCTTCAGAGACCACACATGGATCCACCAGTGTCATTACATGTGTGCCCTTTTTACTAACAACAACTAGTGTCATTGCATGTGTGTTGTTTTCACAATCCACCTATGGATCCACTAGTGTCATTGCATGTGTGTTCTTCTCATTAACCACAGCTAGAGTCATTGCATGTGTGTTCTCTTTAGAGACCACACATGGATCCACCAGTGTCATTGCATGTGTTTTCTTTTTTACTAACAACAAGTGCAGTCATTTCATGTGTGTTCTTTTCACATACCATATTTGGATCCACCAGTGTCATTGAAATGTGTGTTCTCTTCAGAGACCACACATGGATCCACCAGTGTCATTGCATGTGTGTTCTTTTCACATACCACTAATGGAGTCATTGCATGTGTGTTCTTTTCACATACCACATATGGATCCACCAGTGTCATTGAAATGTGTGTTCTCTTCAGAGACCACACATGGATCCACCAGTGTCATTGCATGTGTGTTCTTTTTAGTAACAACAACTGGAGTCATTGCATGTGTGTTCTTTTCACATACCACATATGGATCCACCTGTGTTATTGAAATGTGTGTTCTCTTTAGAGACCACACATGGATCCACCAGTGTCATTGCATGTGTGTTCTTTTCATGAACCACACCCAGTGTCATTGCATGTATGTTCCTCTCACAAACCACACATAGATCCACCAGTGTCATTGCATGTGTGTTCTTCTCATGAACCACAGCTAGAGTCATTGGATGTGTGTTCTTTTCATGAACCACAGCTAGAGTCATTGCATGTGTGTTCTTCTCACAGACCACATAAGGATACACCAGTGTCATTGCATGTGTGTTCTTCTCATGAACCACATCTAGAGTCATTGGATGTGTGTTCTTTTCATGAACCACAGCTAGAGTCATTGCATGTGTGTTCTTCTCACAAACCACATTAAGATACACCAGTGTCATTGCATGTGTGTTCTTCTCATGAACCACATCTAGAGTCGTTGCATGTCTGTTCTTCTCACAAACCACACATGGATCCACCAGTGTCATTGCATGTGTTTTCTTCTCATGAACCACACCCAGTGTCATTGCATGTGTGTTCCTCTCATGAACCACAACTAGTGTCATTGGATGTGTATTATTTTCATGAAACATAGCTAGAGTCATTGCATGTCTGTTCTTCTCACAAACCACATATGGATCCACCAGTGCCATTGCATGTCTGTTCTTTTCATGAACCACACCCAATGTTATTGCATGTGTGTCCTTCTCATAAACCACATATGGATACACCAGTGTCATTGCATGCGTGTTCTTCTCATGAACCACATCCAGAGTCATTGCATGTGTGTTCTTCTCATGAACCACAGCTAGTGTCATTGCATGTCCGTTATTCTCATAAACCACATAAGGATACACCAGTGTAATTACATGTGTTTTCTTTTTACTAACAAATAACTGGTGTCATTGCATGTGTGTTCTTCTCACAAACCACATAAGGATCCACCAGTGTCATTGCATGTCTGTTCCTCTCACAAACCACACATGGATCCACCAATGGCATTGCATGTGTGTTATTGTCACAAACCACATATGGATCAACCAATGTCATTGCATGTGTGTTCCTATCATGAACCGCATATGGATCCACTAGAGTCATTGCATGTGTGTTCTTTTCACAAATAACATATGGATCAACCAGTGTTCACAGCATGTGTGTTCTTTCCACAAACCACTTATGGATCCACCAGTGTTTATTGCATGTGTGCTCTTTTCCACAAACCACATATGGATCCACTAGAGTCATTGCATGTCTGTTATTCTCACAAACCACATAAGGATACACCAGTGTCATTGCATGTGTTTTCTTTTTACTAACAACAACTGGTGTCATTGCATGTCTGTTCTTTTCACATATCACATATGGATCCACCAGTGTCATTGAAATGTGTGTTCTCTTCAGAGACCACACATGGATCCACTAGTGTCATTGCATGTGTGCTCTTTTTACTAACAACAACTGGTGTCATTGCATGTGTGTTCTTTTCACAATCCACCTATGGATCCACTAGTGTCATTGCATGTGTGTTCTTCTTATTAACCACAGCTAGAGTCATTGCATGTGTGTTCTCTTCAGAGACCACACATGGATCCACTAGTGTCATTGCATGTGTTTTATTTTTACTAACAACAAGTGCAGTCATTTCATGTGTGTTCTTTTCACATACGACATATGGATCCACCAGTGTCATTGAAATGTGTGTTCTCTTCAGAGACCACACATGGATCCACCAGTGTCATTACATGTGTTCTTTTCACATAACACTAATGGAGTCATTGCATGTGTGTTCTTTTCACATACCACATATGGATCCACCAGTGTCATTGAAATGTGTGTTCTCTTCAGAGACCACACATGGATCCACCAGTGCCATTGCATGTGTGTTCTTTTTAGTAACAACAACCGGAGTCATTGCATGTGTGTTCTTTTCACATACCACATATGGATCCACCTGTGTTATTGAAATGTGTGTTCTCTTCAGAGACCACACATGGATCCACCAGTGTCATTGCATGTGTGTTGTTTTCATGAACCACACCCAGTGTCATTGCATGTCTGTTCCCCTCACAAACCACACATGGATCCACCAATGTCATTGCATGTGTGTTCTTGTCATGAACCATAGCTAGAGTCATTGGATGTGTGATCTTTTCATGAACCATAGCTAGAGTCATTGCATGTGTGTTCTTCTCACAGACCACATAAGGATACATCAGTGTCATTGTATGTGTGTTCTTCTCATGAACCATAGCTAGAGTCATTGGATGTGTGTTCTTTTCATGAACCACAGCTAGAGTCATTGCATGCGTGTTCTTCTCACAAACCACATAAAGATACACCAGTGTCATTGCATGTGTGTTCTTCTCATGAACCACATCTAGAGTCATTGCATGTCTGTTCTTCTCACAAACCACACATGGATCCACCAGTGTCATTGCACGTGTTTTCTCATGAACCACACCCAATGTCATTGCATGTGTGTTCCTCTCATGAACCACAACTAGTGTCATTGGATGTGTATTCTTTTCATGAACCACAGCTAGAGTTATTGCATGTCTGTTCTTCTCACAAACCACATATGGATCCACCAGTGCCATTGCATGTCTGTTCTTTTCATGAACCACACCCAATGTCATTGCATGTGTGTTCTTCTCATAAACCACATATGGATCCACCAGTGTCATTGCATGTGTGTTCTTCTCATGAACCACATCTAGAGTCATTGCATGTGTGTTCTTCTCATGAACCAAAGCTAGTGGCATTGCATGTCCGTTATTCTCACAAACCACATAAGGATACACCAGTGTTATTGCATGTGTTTTCTTTTTACTAACAACAACTGGTGTTATTGCATGTGTGTTCTTCTCACAGACCACATAAGGATCCACCAGTGTCATTGCATGTCTATTCCTCTCACAAACCACACATGGATCCACCAATGGCATTGCATGTGTGTTATTCTCACAAACCACATATGGATCAACCAATGTCATTGCATGTGTGTTCCTATCATGAACCGCATATGGACCCAGTAGAGTCATTGCATGTGTGTTCTTTTCACAAATCACATATGGATCAACCAGTGTTCACTACATGTGTGTTCTTTCCACAAACCACTTATGGATCCACCAGTGTTCATTACATGTGTGTTCTTTTCCACAAACCACATATGGATCCACTAGAGTCACTGCATGTCTGTTATTCTCGCAAACCACATAAGGATACACCAGGGTCATTACATGTGTTTTATTTTTACCCACAACAACTGGTGTCATTGCATGTCTATTCTTTTCACATTTCATATATGGATCCACCAGTGTCATTGAAATGTCTGTTCTCTTCAGAGACCACACATGGATCCACTAGTGTCTTGCATGTGTGCTCTTTTTACTAACAACAACTGGTGTCATTGCATGTGTGTTCTTTTCACAATCCACCTATGGATCCACCAGTGTCATTGCATGTGTGTTATTCTCATTAACCACAGCTAGAGTCATTGCATGTGTGTTCTCTTCAGAGACCACACATGGATCCACTAGTGTCATTGCATATGTGTTCTTTTTACTAACAACAACTGCAGTCATTTCATGTGTGTTCTTTTCACATACCACATATGGATCCACCAGTGTCATTGAAATGTGTGTTCTCTTCAGAGACCACACATGGATCCACCAGTGTCATTGCATGTGTGTTCTTTTCACATACCACAAATGGAGTCATTGCATGGAGAATATCATTTTGTGGCCCAAAAGTTGGGGTGTACAGGCAACGCGGTACCCTAGTTCCCTGAAATCAGCTGGGATGACTACAGTTGGTGTGCCAAATACTCAGAGGGTCTTTTTTTTTGGCACGAATTCAACTTTACGTTTCAATACAAAAAATCAGGCTAACGGGCGTCAAGTTGGGCCCCCCTGTCAGTTCTCGCCGTTATGTCGCTCCCGTCGCTTAGGCGGGGTGGCTGTCACGTAGGCTTGCAGCGTTGACACAGTGGATAGGACAACACCCCCTACCCAGTGTATTGACATGACAAAACAGGGCCCATGTATCAGCGTTATAATTATTTTTGTTTACTCAGAAGCTGGAACAGCCACCACCACGCGTCTCTCCTTGGACTTCCGTCCCAATCGTTAACCCCTACCATAAAAGCGCATTGATTGTTTCACCATTCCCCTGCCTCGCAGAAACCACTCTTCTTCTTCCTGTCATCTACTATCTTCTTCCCGTCTTCTCCTTGCTGCCATGGAAGGTCTACGCACTCTATAAATATGAGGCCAGAGCGCTCGCTTTTGCCATCGCCTCGGCCTCTCTGCAGTCCATCTCCACCCCACCCCTTTAGCCATCGCCTCTCCACCGCGCCATCGTCTCGCCTCCCCTTCCTCTCCAATCTCCACTGTGCCGCCATGGAGGTGCCCACGCTCAACCACTACGAGGCGGCGATGTTTGCGTACTACGGCATCCTCGCACCGTCGTGCGCGACCGTGCACGCCGGATTTCGCATCGGCGAGGCGGGTGTGCTGGAGGCTCCGCTCCTCAACCCCCACGGATACGAGATGGAGTGCGTCATCACGGAGCGTCGCCGCCAGCTGCCCACGTGCATGAGGGAATTGCCCTGGTATGCGGCGGCCAGCGAGTACTGGCCCCAGCTGTTCAAGAAGGAGCGGAAGGCCAAGCTTGGCAACTGTATCATGGACGGACGCCTGGTGCACCCGGATCGCCGCAACCAAGAAGGGCGGGAGATGTTCTGGTCCGTCCCTGGACGGACCATCTACACCGCCATCGACGCCGCTAGCCGTGCAGAGGAGCTCCGTCTCCCGAACAACGCCGAAATCGTGGAGATTTCGTCCGATGACGACGAGGAAGCCGACGGCTCGGAGGACAGCGGCAGCGGAAGTGTTATCGACTAGGAAAATTTGTAAAGTTGCATCTTCGTATGGAAAAATTTATGGTCGAATAATAAAATGTCTCAATTTAGATCTTTGTCTCGATTAATTTGTGAAAGATTTTTTCCAAAATACTGATCAATTCAATTTCTACCTTGAATTAATTTCTGCCTCGAATTAATTTCTGCCCCGAATTAATTTACATTAATTGTCCTGGACTGCTGACCGTCGCGGGGTTTTTGATCCTGGTTCATGGCATGGTCCCAAACGAACCGGGACCGATGGAATTTGGGCGCTGGACCAAAGACCCTCTTTCTACCAAGTGCTAGAGACAAGCTTCACTACCCACGACAACAAGAAGATAGACGTTGTCTACACCCACAAGGAGGAGACAGTGGTGCGTGTCCTGAGGATGTACGAGGGTTGGCTTGGGATAGACGAGGACAAGTTTGTGGGATTGGACCTCGAGTACACCCAGAGAACCCATATGAAGGGAGTGAAGTCGCCGTTGTTCAATTGGCCATGCGGAAACACGTCCTCGTCTACCACCTCTCCCAGTTTGTAGATCTGCTCTCTGTAGCTAACCGCTTTTAGGATTTTCTCCTCTTGTTCTTTATCCACTTGCTCATCTTGCAGCTACTGGATTTTATTTAGGACCAAATAAATTAGGGTTTTCCTATGTCTCAATCGACTGAGATTTTCTTTAGTCTCAATCACCTAAGAAAAGTGCAACCGTAGTTAAAAGAAATGTGCAACTCGTTCAGTCGACTGAGAAATAGCAAAACCGAATAAATTATGACAATACAATGTTGAGAGTCTTGATCTTGCATTTACTAAACTTTTCAAAATTATATTGAGATGATGATCTTGCATTGACAAAATATTTGTAGTTACAAATTTTGGTGATGACAAACTACATACTTTCAGGACTGACAGGAAATGTCCGGCGCTGCGCCAGTTCCTTGAAAAAAGGGAATTGTTTTCTGTACTGTCGACAAAACAACTGATTTTTCGAAATTGTATCAAGAGGAAATTATAACTCCTGCGCACAAATGGATCGATATTCAGCATCTTGTCAAGATCCTAGGGGGCAGGAAGAAGGATGGAATGGCATCACTCGCAACTAGAATCCTCGATGAGTTGTACGTCACAATGAAGGAAGATTTCTCTACGGATAGGCACGATTTACGGAGCAGTGGCGTTGTCTGATATAAACCTGAAGTATGTAGCCATAGATGCTTACGTGACCTACCAGCTGTACAAGAAGATCTATTTTTTCAACGTTACCTCGTGTTTTGCCCTATTTGCAAGAGGGAAGACGACCTTAGGGGAGCCCTTTGTAGAAAATGCCGAATAGCTGAGTTTGAAGTTGAATATGCAAAGAAATTGGCTGCATCTGAAGCGGTTAGAGAAGGCTGCGAAGCGGTGAAAGAGAGCTTACCGGGTGAAGAAGCAGCTAACAGAGAGGCTGCAGCTGAAGCGGCAAACAGGGAGGCGGTATCTTCTAGCGGCAACAATCAGGCCTGTGATGCACCGCTAATTGTTCCACGGGACGCTAAAGATAGGAAAGCCAAGTCAGATGCCATTTGGGACAAAGCAGTTCGTCGGATGTGGAGTACCTGTAATGATGGCAAGCGCGTCAAGTGGTCTGATGAGGAGTGAATTAAATTTTACTTATCAGTGTTATGTTTCTGTTTCGTGGAACTCAGTTAGCTTTCCAAGATGTCTAGCGCATCAAGTGATACTAGTAAAATAAATTTAACCCTCGTTGTGTTATGTTTATGTATGTGTCTTGTAGCTTGTCAAGATGGTAGCTTCTTAACTAGCAGTTTGAAACAGTGGCCTTTTCCTCTCTCGCTAAACATATATGTTTCATTTTGCCCAAATTGGTAGCAAATCTAGAGAAGATTCCCACTTCGATATTTCGTTCCCTTTTGGACCTCTTTTTGCCTCCGAACAGGTAGCAAATCTAGAGTAGGAAATCACACCAGGCAGAATACATTCATTCAGAAAACAAAACAAATGTAGATATAGCTATGCGCAGCTGAATAGGATATAGCGATAGAAAGTAGGTTGCTTAACGAGGTTCGATGCGTTCAGCCAGAAATAGGATATAGCTAGAAAGGAATTGCTGGGCAGCAGGGGCAGCCGCCATAGCTACAGGCACATCCTGCAAGCGCCCGTGCCTCCGCCATCTCCCTCTGGTGCTTCCGCCACTTCTTGCTGGCCAGTTTCTTGGACTTGGGGGCCTTGGGCCTGATTGGAGGCATGCGACCCTCTTTGATGGCCACCCGATAGAGGTTTCGGAGGTGAATGCAGAGAGCACGGTGTTCAGCGATGTAGGCATTGATATTCGCGGGCTCGGGCTTGCCGCTTTTGTGGATGCCGGAGCCCGTGGCCTCTGCATGCTTCAGTAAGGTGTTCAAGACGGTGCCGCCGGCGGCGCGACTCGTCAAGCAGTAGACGCCCCCCTTGCGAAAGGGGTAGCTATAGGGGTCCCTGAGGAAGCCGTCGTACTTGCCGGCCCGCAGCCTCCTCAGCACCTGACGAGCCTTGGTGTGAATGGACTCTTCATCGCTGCAGACGTCGCTGCCGGAAACCTATTGGAAGAAAGGGAAAATGGGGGAGTAGATGGTGTAAGAAGATCGAGCAATCGAAATGCGAACAAGCGAAACCTAATAAACCAAGATCTAGCATCCAACGATGGGAACGGTGTTGGATAATTAGGCACAATTTCCATGATTAATTCCAGAATATTAAACATGACAATACCAGCTAAATTTTAAATAGATTAGCCCATTATTTCTAACAAACGGTCGAAGAACCAGGGGAGGGGAGCAAACCCAAGTTACCTCCGACCATAGGTCGTCGATGTCGGTGTCGTAGGGGTTCAGCGAAGCGATGTACTTATATGGATCGTAGGTTCCCAAGAAGTGCGTGATTTGCTTGTGACCAGCGGGGGCCTCCTCGCTGGCGGGGGGCTCCTCTTCGGCGTCGGTAGCTGGGACGGGGGCCTGGACGGGAACGGCGGCTGCCATCGATACCTCCACTGGGGCCTGGACAGGGACAGCGACTGCTTTCAACACGTCGAGGGGGACCGGCGAGGGAGAGGCCTCTCGCCCGGCCAGCCACGGGCGATGGCCACCTTATCCTCCTCGGCCATCGCCAGCGCGGATGGGGTATTCTTGGGAGTTTGCGGATGCTGGTGGGATAGTGGAGAGGGTTGCGTGGGGACAGTGAGCGAGAGTGGGAGTGGGTGTGCAAAGAGGGGCTCTATAGCTAAGGTGGATAGAAGCAAGGCACGTTTCGTTGCACCACCATGAACGCCCGCGATCGGTTGGACCGTGCCGCACCGACACGCCGCATCCGTCACGTTTTTTCCTGGGCCATGCATGGAAGTTCTGTATTGAGCCGCATGCAAAGGGCGCACACACAATTTCTATGTACGAAGTTTGACACGGCCCTAAAATTGGTGATTGAGAGCCGCTGCGTAAAAATGGGATATGTCTTATTAAAATCAAGTGGCAATAAATTGCAGCTGTCCATCGACGACCGTGCACTTGATGACGCATGCATTGTGGCGTAGTAGTAGCCATAGTAGGCTTTTTAGACTTGATTAAACATGACATGACCGCTCCACGACTTTTTCCATGGACGGCATCATGTTCCTTCTTGTAGAAGTCTCGCCGAGGGAGACGTCCGTGCTGTCTCGCGATGTACTGTGAAGGGCACGACGTGTGCAACGATCATTGTTGGATCGCACAGAATTAACGGCTGGTGCGCACGATCCGCGTGACAACTGTGATAACCAATCAGGGACTAGCAGACAGGGTGAGAACAAATTTGTGCTTCTACGAAAGATGGAGAGGGGGGGCCAAAACTGAGTAGTACCACATAAAACCAAGGGCGATACTAAGTAGTATAAAAATGGAAAGTGAGTGTCTTGCACAATGAAATACATTGTGGCATACATCAAATTATGCCAAGATAGATCCACAAGAGTTCATTGGATGTGTGTTCTTCTCATAAACCACTCATAAACCTTGTAAGGATCCACTAGAGTCATTGGATGTGTGTTCTTCTCACAAACCACATATCACCAGTGTCATTGCATGTGTGTTCTTCCCACAGACCACACATGGATCCACCGGTGTCATTGCATGTGTGTTCTTCTCACAAACCACACATGGATCCACCAGTGTCATCGCATGTCTGCTCTTTTCATGAACCACGGCTAGAGTCATTGCATGTCTGTTCTTCTCACAGACCACATATCACCAGTGTCATTGTATGTCTTCTCTTCCCATGAACCACAGCTAGAGTCATCGCATGCATGCTCTTTTCATGAACCACGGCTAGAGTCATTGGATGTGTGTTCTTCTTACAAACCATATCATGAACCGCACCTAGTGCCATTGCATGTGTGTTCTTCTCACAAACCACACATGGATCCACCGGTGTCATTGCATGTCTTCTCTTCTCATTAACCATAGCTAGAGTCATTGCATGTCACTTCTTTTCACAAACCACATATCACCAGAGTCATTGCATGGGTGTTCTTCCCATGAACCACACATGGATCCACCGGTGTCATTGCATGTGTGTTCTTCTCACAAACCACACATGGATCCACCCAGTGTCATCGCATGCGTGTTCTTCCCATGAACCACACATGGATCCACCAGTGTCATTCAATGTCTGCTCTTTTCATGAACCACAACTAGAGTCATTGGATGTGTGTTCTTCTCACAGACCACACATGGATCCAATGTCATTGCATGTGTGTTCTTCCCAAATACCACACATGGATCCACCAGTGTCATTGCATGTGTGTTCTTCTCACAAACCATATCATGAACCACACCCAGTGTCATTGCATGTGTGTTCTTCTCACAGACCACACATGGATCCACCAGTGTCATTGGATGTGTGTTCTCACAAACCATATCATGAACCACACCCAGTGTCATTGCACGTGTGTTCTTCCCATGAACCACACATGGATCCACCAGTATCATTACATGTCTGCTCTTCCCACAGACCACACATGGATCCACCAGTGTCATTGCATGTGTGTTCTTCCCATGAACCACACATGGATCCACCAGTGTCATTGCACGTTTGCTCTTTTAATGAACCACAACTAGAGTCATTGGATGTGTGTTCTTCTCACAGACCACATATCACCAGTGTCATTGCATGTGTGTTCTTCCCAAAGACCACACATGGATCCACCAGTACCATTGCATGTGTGTTCTTCACACAGACCACACATGGATCCACCAGTGTCGTTGCATGTGTGTTCTTCCCATGAACCACACATGGATCCACCAGTGTCATTGTATCTCTGCTCTTCCCATGAACCACAGCTAGAGTCATCACATGCGTGCTCTTTTCACAAACCACAGCTAGAGTCATTGCATGTGTGTTCTTCTTACAAACCATATCATGAACCTCACCCAGTGTCATTGCATGTGTGTTCTTCTCACAAACCACACATGGATCCACCGGTGTCATTGCATGTCTGTTCTTTTCACAAACCACATATCACCAGAGTCATTGCATGTATGTTCTTCCCATGAACCACACATGGATCCACCGGTGTCATTGCATGTGTGTTCTTCTCAAAAACCACACATGGATCCACCCAGTGTCATCGCATGTGTGTTCTTCCCGTGAACCACACATGGATCCACCAGTGTCATTGCATGTTTGCTCTTTTCATGAACCACAACTAGAGTCATTGGATGTGTGTTCTTCTCAGAGACCACATATCACCAGTGTGATTGTATTTGTGTTCTTCCCAAATACCACACATGGATCCACCAGTGTCATTGCATGTGTGTTCTTCTCACAAACCATATCATGAACCACACCCAGTGTCATTGCATGTGTCTTCTTCTCACAGACCACACATGGATCCACCAGTGTTATTGCATGTCTGATCTTTTCATGAACCACATCTAGAGTCATTGGATGTGTTTTCTTCTCACAGACCACAAATCACCAGTGTCATTGCATTTGTGTTCTTCCCAAAGACCACACATGGATCCACCAGTGTCATTGCATGTGTGTTCTTCTCACAAACCATATCATGAACCACACCCAGTGTCATTGCATGTGTCTTCTTCTCACAAACCACACATGGATCCACCAGTGTCATTGCATGTCTGTTCTTCCCATGAACCACACATGGATCCACCAGTGTCATTACATGTCTGCTCTTTTCATGAACCACAGCTAGAGTCATTGGATGTGTGTTCTTCTCACAGACCACATATCACCAGTGTCATTGCATGTGTGTTCTTCCCAAAGACCACACATGGATCCACCAGTGTCATTGCATGTGTGTTCTTCTCACAAACCATATCATGAACCACACCCAGTGTCATTGCATGTGTGTTCTTCTCACTAACCACAGCTAGAGTCATTGCATGTCTGTTCTTTTCACAAACCACATATGACCAGAGTCATTGCATGTGTGTTCTTCCCATGATGCACATATCGATCCACCGGTGTCATTGCATGTCTGCTCTTCTCATGAACCACACATGGATCCACCCAGTGTCATCGCATGTGTGTTCTTCCCATGAACCACACATGGATCCACCAGTGTCATTGCATGTATGCTCTTTTCATGAACCACAACTAGAGTCATTGGATGTGTGTTCTTCTTACAGACCACATATCACCAGTGTCATTGCATGTGTGTTCTTCCCAAAGACCACACATGGATCCACCAGTGTCATTGCATGTGTGTTCTTCTCACAAACCATATCATGAACCACACCTAGTGTCATTGCATGTGTGTTCTTCGAACAGACCACACATCGATCCACCAGTGTCATTGCATGTGTGTTCTTCTCACAGACCATATCATGAGCCACACCCAGTGTCATTGCATGTGTGTTCTTCCTTTGAACCACACATGGATCCACCGGTGTCATTGCATGTCAGCTCTTTTCATTAACCATAGCTAGAGTCATTGCATGTGTGTTCTTCTCACATACCACATATCACCTGTGTCATTGCATGTGTGTTCTTCCCATGAACCAAACATGGATCCACCAGTGTCATTGCATGTGTGTTCTTCCCACAGACCACACATGGATCCACCGGTGTCGTTGCATGTGTGTTCTTCCCATGAACCACACATGGATCCACCAGTGTCATTGTATGTCTGCTCTTCCCATGAACCACACATGGATCCACCGGTGTCATTGCATGTCTGCTCTTCTCATTAACCACAGCTAGAGTCATTGCATGTCTGTTCTTTTCACAAACCACATATCACCAGAGTCATTGCATGTGTGTTATTCCCATGAACCACACATGGATCCACCGGTGTCATTGCATGTGTGTTCTTCTCACAAACCACACATGCATCCACCTAGTGTCATCGCATGTGTGTTCTTCCCATGAACCAGACATGGATCCACCAGTGTCATTGCATGTCTACTCTTTTCATGAACCACAGCTAGAGTCATTGGATGTGTGTTTTTCTCATAGACCACATATCACCAGTGTCATTGCATGTGTGTTCTTCCCAAAGACCACACATGGATCCACCAGTGTCATTGCATATGTGTTCTTCTCACAAACCATATCATGAACCACACCAAGTGTCATTGCATGTGCGTTCTTCTCACAGACCACACATGGATCAACCAGTGTCATTCCATGTGTGTTCTTCTCACAAACCATATCATGAACCACACCTAGTGTCATTGCATGTGTGTTCTTCCCATGAACCACACATGGATCCACCAGTGTCATTGCATGTCTGCTCTTCCCACAAACCACACATGGATCCACCAGTGTCATTGCATGTGTGTTCTTCCCATGAAGCACACATGGATCCACCAGTGTCATTGCATGTCTGCTCTTTTAATGAACCACAGCTAGAGTCATTGGATGTGTGTTCTTCTCACAGACCACATATCACCAGTTTCATTGCATGTGTGTGCTTCCCAAATACCACACATGGATCCACTAGTGTCATTGCATGTGTGTTCTTCTCACAAACCATATCATGAACCACACCCAGTGTCATTGCATGTGTGTTCTTCCCAAAGACCACACATGGATCCAACGGTGTCATTGCATGTGTGTTCTTCTCACAAACCATATCATGAACCACACCCAGTGTCATTGCATGTGTGTTCTTCTCACAGACCACACATGGATCCACCAGTGTCATTGCATGTGTGTTCTTCTCACAAACCATATCATGAACAGAACCCAGTGTCATTGCATGTGTGTTCTTCCCATGAACCACACATGGATCCACCGGTGTCATTGCATGTGTGTTCTTCTCACAAACCACACATGGATCCACCCAGTGTCATCGCATGTGTGTTCTTCCAATGAACCACACATGGATCCACCAGTGTCATTGCATGTCTGCTCTTTTCATGAACCACAGCTAGAGTCATTGGATGTGTGTTCTTCTCACAGACTACATATCACCAGTGTCATTGCATGTGTGTTCTTCCCAAAGACCACACATGGATCCACCGGTGTCATTGCATGTGTGTTCTTCTCACAGACCACACATGGATCCACCAGTGTCGTTGCATGTGTGTTCTTCCCATGAACCAGACATGGATCCACCAGTGTCATTGTATGTATGCTCTTCCCATGAACCACAGCTAGAGTCATCGCATGCGTCTTCTTTTCACAAACCACAGCTAGAGTCATTGCATGTGTGTTCTTCTTACAAACCATATCATGAGCCACCCCCAGTGTCATTGCATGTGTGTTCTTCTCACAAACCACACATGGATCCACCGGTGTCATTGCATGTCTGCTCTTCTCATTAACCACAGCTAGAGTCATTGCATGTCTGTTCTTTTCACAAACCACATATCACCAGAGTCATTGCATGTGTGTTCTTCCCATGAACCACACATGGATCCACCGGTGTCATTGCATGTGTGTTCTTCTCACAAACCACACATGGATCCACCCAGTATCATCGCATGTGTGTTCTTCCCATGAACCACACATGGATCCACCAGTGTCATTGCATTTCTTCTCTTTTCATGAACCACAACTAGAGTCATTGGATGTGTGTTCTTCTCACAGACCACATATCACCAGTGTCATTGCATGTGTGTTCTTCCCAAAGACCACACATGGATCCACCAGTGTCATTGCATGTGTGTTATTCTCACAAACCATATCATGAACCACACCCAGTGTCATTGCATGTGTGTTCTTCTCACTAACCACAGCTAGAGTCATTGCATGTCTGTTCTTTTCACAAACCACATATCACCAGAGTAATTGCATGTGTGTTCTTCCCATGAACCACACATGGATCCACCGGTGTCGTTGCATGTCTGCTCTTCTCATGAACCACATTGGATCCACCAAGTGTCATCACATGTGTGTTCTTTCCATGAACCACACATGGATCCACCAGTGTCATTGCATGTATGCTCTTTTCATGAACCACATCTAGAGTCATTGGATGTGTGTTCTTCTCACAGACGACACATGGATTCAGTGTCATTGCATGTGTGTTCTTCCCAAAGACCACACATGGATCCACAAGTGTCATTGCATGTGTGTTCTTCTCACAAACCATATCATGAACCACACCCAGTGTCATTGCATGTGTGTTCTTCTCACAGACCACACATGGATCCACCAGTGTCATTGCATGTGTGTTATTCTCACAAACCATATGATGAACGACACCTAGTGTCATTGCATGTGTGTTCTTCCAATGAACCCACATGGATCCACCAGTGTCATTGCATGTCTGCTCTTTTCATGAACCACTGCTAGAGTCATTGGATGTGTGTTCTTCTCACAGACCACATATCACTAGTGCCATTGCATGTGTGTGCTTCCAAAAGACCACACATGGATCCACCAGTGTCATTGCATGTTTTTTCTTCTCACAAACCATATGATGAACCACACCTAGGGTCGTTGCATGTGTGTTCTTCCAATGAACCACACATGGATCCACCAGTGTCATTGCATGTCTGATCTTTTCATGAACCACAGCTAGAGTCATTGGATGTGTGTTCTTCTCACAGACCACATATCACTAGTGTCATTACATGTGTGTGCTTCCAAAAGACCACACATGGATCCACCCGTGTCATTGCATGTGTGTTCTTCTCACAAAAAATATTATGAACCACACCGAGTGTCATTACATGTGTGTTCTTCCCAAAGACCACACATGGATCCAATAGTGTCATTGCATGTGTGCTCTTCTCACAAACCATATCATGAACCACACCTAGTGTTATTGCATGTTTGTTCTTCTCATAGACCACACATGGATCCACCAGTGTCATTGCATGTGTGTTCTTCTCACAAACCATATCATGAACCACACCCAATGTCATTGCATGTGTGTTCTTCCCATGAACCACACATGGATCCACCGGTGTCATTGCATGTGTGTTCTTATCACAAACCACACATGGATCCACCCAGTGTCATCGCATCTGTGTTCTTCCCATGAACCACACATGGATCCACCAGTGTCATTGCGTGTCTGCTCTTTTCATGAACCATAACTAGAGTCATTGGATGTGCGTTCTTCTCACAAACCAGATATCACCAGTGTCATTGCATGTGTGTTCATCCCAAAGACCACACATGGATCCACCAGTGTCGTTGCATGTGTGTTCTTCCCATGAACCACACATGGATCCACCAGTGTCATTGTATGTCTGCTGTTCCCATGAACCACATCTAGAGTCATCGCATGCGTGTTCTTTTCACAAACCATAGCTAGAGTCATTGCATGTGTGTTCTTCTTACAAACCATATCATGAACCACACCCAGTGTCATTGCATGTGTGTTCTTCTCACAAACCACACATGGATCCACCGGTGTCATTGCATGTCTGCTCTTCTCATTAACGATAACTAGAGTCATTGCATGTCTATGCTTTTCACAAACCACATATCACCAGAGTCATTGCATGTGTGTTCTTCCCATGAACCTAACATGGATGCACCGGCGTCATTGCATGTGTGTTCTTCTCACAAACCACACATGGATCCACCCAGTGTCATCGCATGTGTGTTCTTCCCATGAAGCACACATGGATCCACCAGTGTCATTGCATGTCTGCTCTTTTCATGAACCATGGCTAGATTCATTGGATGTGTGTTCTTCTCACATACCACATATCACCAGTGTCATTGCATGTGTGTTCTTCCCAAAGACCACACATGGATCCACCAGTGTCATTGCATGTGTGTTCTTCTCACAAACCATATCATGAACCACACCCAGTGTCATTGCATATGTGTTCTTCTCACTAACCACAGCTAGACTCATTGCATGTCTGTTATTTTCACAAAACACATATCACCAGAGTCATTGCATGTGTGTTCTTCCCATGAACCACACATGGATCCACCGGTGTCATTGCATGTCTGCTCTTCTCATGAACCACACTTGGATCCACCCAGTGTCATCGCATGTGTGTTCTTCCCATGAACCACACATGGATCCACTAGTGTCATTGCATGTATCCTCTTTTCATTAACCACAGCTTGAGTCATTGGATGTGTGTTCTTCTCACAGACCACACATGGATCTAGTGTCATTGCATGTGTATTCTTCCCAAAGACCACACATGGATCCATCAGTGTCATTGCATGTGTGTTCTTCTCACAAACCATATCATGAACCCTACCCAGTGTCATTGCATGTGTGTTCTTGCACAGACCACACATGGATCCACCAGTGTCATTGCATGTGTGTTCTTCTCACAAACCATATCATGAAGCACACCCAATGTGATTGCATGTGTGTTCTTCCCATGAACCACACATGGATCCACCAGTGTCATTGCATGTCTGCTCTTCCCACATACCACACATGGATCCACCAGTGTCATTGCATGTGTGTTCTTCCCATGAACCACACATGGATCCACCAGTGTCATTGCATGTCTGCTCTTTTCATGAACCACGGCTAGAGTCATTGGATGTGTGTTCTTCTCACAGACCACATATCACCAGTGTCATTGCATGTGCGTTCTTCCAAAGACCACACATGGATCCACCAGTGTCATTGCATGTGTGTTCTTCTCACAAGCCATATCATGAACCACACCCTGTGTCATTGCATGTGTGTTCTTCCCATGAACCACACATGGATCCACCAGTGTCATTGCATGTCTGCTCTTTTCATGAACCACAGCTAGAGTCATTGGATATGTGTTCTTCTCACATACCACATATCACCAGTATCATTGCATGTGTGTTCTTCCCAACACCACACATGGATCCACTAGTGTCATTGCATGTGTGTTCTTCTCACAAACCATATCATGAACCACACCCAGTGTCATTGCATGTGTTCTCTTCTCACTAACCACAGCAAGAGTCATTGCATGTCTGTTATTTTGACAAACCACATATCACCAGAGTCATTGCATGTGTGTTCTTCCCATGAACCACACATGGATCCACCGGTGTCATTGCATGTCTGCTCTTCTCATGAACCACACATGGATCCACCTAGTGTCATCGCATGTGTGTTCTTCCCATGTACCACACATGGATCCACCAGTCTCATTGCATGTATGCTCTTTTCATGAACCACAGCTAGAGTCATGGGATGTGTGTTCTTCTCACAGACCACATATCACCAGTGTCATTGCATGTGTGTTCTTCTCACAGACCACACATGGATCCACCAGTGTCATTGCATGTGTGTTCTTCTCACAAACCATATCATGAACCACACCCAGTGTCATTGCATGTGTGTTCTTCCCTTGAACCACACATGGATCCACCGGTGTCATTGCATGTCAACTCTTTTCATTAACCACAGCTACAGTCATTGCATGTGTGTTCTTCTCACAGACCACATATCACCTATGTCATTGCTTGTGTGTTCTTTCCATGAACCAAACATGGATCCACCAGTGTCATTGCATGTGTGTTCTTCCCACAGACCATACATGGATCCACCAGTGTCGTTGCATGTGTGTTCTTCCCATGAACCACACATGGATCCACCAGTGTCATTGTATATCTGCTCTTCCCATGAACCACACATGGATCCACCAGTGTCATTGCATGTCTGCTCTTCTCATTAACCACAACTAGAGTCATTGCATGTCTGTTCTTTTCACAAACCACATATCACCAGAGTCATTGCATGTGTGTTCTTCCCATGAACCACACATGGATCCACCGGTGTCATTGCATGTGTGTTCTTCTCACAAACCATATCATGAACCACACCCAGTGTCATTGCATGTGTGTTCTTCCCATGAACCACACATGGATCCACCGGTGTCATTGCATGTGTGTTATTCTCACAAACCACACATGGATCCACCCAGTGTCATCACATGTGTGTTCTTCCCATGAACCACACATGGATCCACCGGTGTCATTGCGTGTCTGCTCTTTTCATGAACCACAACTAGAGTCATTGGATGTGTGTTCTTCTCATAGACCACATATCACCAGTGTCATTGCATGTGTGTTCTTCCCAAAGACGACATATGGATCCACCAGTGTTGTTGCATGTCTGTTCTTCCCACAGACCACACATAGATCCACCAGTGTCATTGCATGTGTGTTCTTCTCACAAACCATATCATGAACCACACCCAGTGTCATTGCATGTGTGTTCTTACCATGAACCACACATGGATCCACCAATGTCATTGCATGTCTGCTCTTTTCATGAACCATAGCTAGAGTCATTGGATGTGTTTTCTTCTCACAGACCACATATCAGCAGTGTCATTGCATGTGTGTTCTTCCCAAAGACCACACATGGAACCACCAGTGTCATTGCATGTGTGTTCTTCTCACAAACCATATCATGAACCACACCCAGTGTCATTGCATGTGTCTTCTTCTCACAGACCACACATGGATCCACCCAGTGTCATCACATGTGTGTTCTTCCCATGAACCACACATAGATCCACCGGTGTCATTGCGTGTCTGCTCTTTTCATGAACCACAGCTAGAGTCATTGGATGTGTGTTCTTCTCATAGACCACATATCACCAGTGTCATTGCATGTGTGTTCTTCCCAAAGACCACACATGGATCCACCAGTGTCATTGCATGTGTGTTCTTCCCACAGACCACACATGGATCCACCAGTGTCATTGCATGTGTGTTCTTCTCACAAACCATATCATGAACCACACCCAGTGTCATTGCATGTGTGATCTCCCCATGAACCACACATGGATCCACCAGTGTCATTGCATGTCCGCTCTTGCCACAGACCACACATGGATCCACCAGTGTCATTGCATGTGTGTTCTTCCCATGAACCACGCATGGATCCACCAGTGTCATTGCATGTCTGCTCTTTTCATGAACCACAGCTAGAGTCATTGGATGTGTGTTCTTCTCACAGACCACATATCACCAGTGTCATTGCATGTGTGTGCTTCCCAAAGACCACACATGGATCCACCAGTGTCATTGCATGTGTGTTCTTCTCACAAACCATATCATGAACCACACCTAGAGTCATTGCATGTGTGTTCTTCCCATGAACCACACATGGATCCACTAGTGTCATGGCATGTATGCTCTTCTCATGAACCACACATGGATCCACCCAGTGTCATCGCATGTGTGTTCTTCCCATGAACCACACATGGATCCACCAGTGTCATTGCATGTATGCTCTTTTCATGAACCACAACTAGAGTCATTGGATGTGTGTTCTTCTCACAGACCACATATCACCAGTGTCATTGCATGTGTGTGCTTCCCAAAGACCACACATGGATCTACCAGTGTCATTGCATGTGTGTTCTTCTCACAAACCATAACATGAACCACACCTACTATCATTGCATGTGTGTTCTTCCCATGAACCACACATGGATCCACCAGTGTCGTTGCATGTCTTCTCTTCTCATGAACCACACATGGATCCACCTTGTGTCATCGCATGTGTGTTCTTCCCATGAACCACACATGGATCCACCAGTGTCATTGCATGTATGCTCTTTTCATGAACCACAGCTAGAGTCATTGGATGTGTGTTCTTCTCACAGACCACATATCACCAGTGTCATTGCATGTGTGTTCTTCCCAAAGACCTCACATGGATCTAGCAGTGTCATTGCATGTGTGTTCTTCTCACAAACCATATCATGAACCACATCTAGAGTCATTGCATGTGTGTTCTTCCCATGAACCACACATGGATCCACCGGTGTCATTGCATGTTTGCTCTTCTCATGAACCACACATGGATCCACCCAGTGTCATCGTATGTGTGTTCTTCCCATGAACCACACATGGATCCACCAGTGTCATTGCATGTATGCTCTTTTCATGAACCACATCTAGAGTCATTGGATGTGTGTTCTTCTCACAGACCACATATCACCATTGTCATTGCATGTGTGTTCTTCCCAAAGACCACACATGGATCCACCAGTGTCATTGCATGTGTGTTCTTCTCACAAACCATATCATGAACCACACCCAGTGTCATTGCATGTGTGTTCTTCTCACAGACCACACATGGATCCACCAGTGTCATTGCATGTCTGTTCTTCTCACAAACCATATCATGAACAGAACCCAGTGTCATTGCATGTGTGTTCTTCCCATGAACCACACATGGATCCACCAGTGTCATTGCATGTGTGTTCTTCTCACAAACCACACATGGATCCACCCAGTGTCATCGCATGTGTGTTCTTCCAATGAACCACACATGGATCCACCAGTGTCATTGCATGTCTGCTCTTTTCATGAACCACAGCTAGAGTCATTGGATGTGTGTTCTTCTCACAGACCACACATGGATCTAGTGTCATTGCATGTGTATTCTTCCCAAAGACCACACATGGATCCATCAGTGTCATTGCATGTGTGTTCTTCTCACAAATCATATCATGAACCCTACCCAGTGTCATTGCATGTGTGTTCTTCCACAGACCACACATGGATCCACCAGTGTCATTGCATGTGTGTTCTTCTCACATACCACATCATGAACCACACCCAGTGTCATTGCATGTGTGTTCTTCCCTTGAACCACACATGGATCCACCGGTGTCATTGCATGTCAGCTCTTCTCATTAACCACAGCTAGAGTCATTGCATGTCTGTTCTTTTCACAAACCACATAGCACCCGTGTCATTGCATGTGTGTTCTTCACATGAACCACACATAGATCCACCGGTGTAATTGCATGTGTGTTCTTCCCACAGACCACACATGGATCCACCAGTGTTGTTGCATGTGTGTTCTTCCCATGAACCACACATGGATCCACCAGTGTCATTGTATGTCTGCTCTTCCCATGAACCACAGCTAGAGTCATCGCATGCGTGCTCTTTTCACAAACCACAGCTAGAGTCATTGCATGTGTGTTCTTCTTACAAACCATATCATGAACCACACCAGTGTCATTGCATGTGTGTTCTTCTCACAAACCACACATGGATCCACCGGTGTCATTGCATGTCTGCTCTTCTCATTAACCACAGCTAGAGTCATTGCATGTGTGTTCTTCTCACAAACGACATATCACCAGAGTCATTGCATGTGTGTTCTTCCCATGAACCACACATGGATCCACCGGAGTCATTGCATGTGTGTTCTTCTCACAAACCACACATGGATCCACCCAGTGTCATCGCATGTGTGTTCTTCCCATGAACCACACATGGATCCACCAGTGTCATTGCATGTATGCTCTTTTCATGAACCACAGCTAGAGTCATTGGATGTGTGTTCTTCTCACAGACCACACATGGATCCAGTGTCATTGCATGTGTTCTTCCCAAATACCACACATAGATCCACCAGTGTCATTGCATGTGTGTTCTTCTCACAAACCATATCATGAACCACACCCAGTGTCATTGCATGTGTGTTCTTACCATGAACCACACATGGATCCACCAATGTCATTGCATGTCTGCTCTTTTCATGAACCACAGCTAGAGTCATTGGATGTGTTTTCTTCTCACAGACCACATATCAGCAGTGTCATTGCATGTGTGTTCTTCCCAAAGACCACACATGGAACCACCAGTGTCATTGCATGTGTGTTCTTCTCACAAACCATATCATGAACCACACCCAGTGTCATTGCATGTGTGTTCTTCTCACAAACCACACATGGATCCACCGGTGTCATTGCATGTCTGCTCTTCTCATTAACCACACCTAGAGTCATTGCATGTCTGTTCTTTTCACAAACCACATGTCACCAGAGTCATTGCATGTGTGTTCTTCCCATGAACCACACATGGATCCATTGGTGTCATTGCATGTCTGCTCTTCTCATGAACCACAGTTGGATCCACCCAGTGTCATCGCATGTGTGTTCTTCCCATGAACCACACATGGATCCACCAATGTCATTGCATGCGTGCTCTTTTCAGAAACGACAGCTAGAGTCATTGGATGTGTGTTCTTCTCATAGACCACATATCACCAGTGTCATTGCATGTGTGTTCTTCCCAAAGACCACACATGGATCCACCAGTGTCATTGCATGTGTGTTCTTCTCACAAACCATATCATGAACCACACCCAGTGTCATTGCATGTGTGTTCTTCTCACAAACCATATCATGAACCACACCTACTATCATTGCATGTGTGTTCTTCCCATGAACCACACATGGATCCACCAGTGTCATTGCATGTCTTCTCTTCTCATGAACCACACATGGATCCACCTTGTGTCATCGCATGTGTGTTCTTCCCATGAACCACACATGGATCCACCAGTGTCATTGCATGTCTGCTCTTTTCATGAACCACAGCTAGAGTCATTGGATGTGTGTTCTTCTCACAGACCACATATCACCAGTGTCATTGCATGTGTGTTCTTCCCAAAGACCTCACATGGATCTAGCAGTGTCATTGCATGCGTGTTCTTCTCACAAACCATATCATGAACCATACCCAGTGTCATTGCATGTGTGTTCTTCTCACAGACCACACATGGATCCACCAGTGTCATTGCATGTGTGTTCTTCTCACAGACCATATCATGAACCACACCCAGTGTCATTGCATGTGTGTTCTTCCCATGAACCACACATGGATCCACCGGTGTCATTGCATGTCTACTCTTTTCATTAACCACAGCTAGAGTCATTGCATGTGTGTTCTTCTCACAAACCACATATCACTAGAGTCATTGTATGTGTGTTCTTCCCACAAACCACATATCACCGGTGTCATTGCATGTCTGCTCCTCTCGTTAACCACATCTAGATCCACCTGTGTCATTGGATGCATGTTCTTTTCATAAACCGCATCTGGATACTAATTAACATTAGGAGAACCCTAACCTTAGCGTTAGACCGAGTCTTCTAGAAGGCACGCCCTAACACAGTGGTTCTGCTTGTCGATTGTTACATACCGTCCGATCAGGGCGCTTGGACGATTCGGATGGTTTTCGTGAGATCGATCCGCGAGTAGTCTGTTCTGCGGCATGATTGGCGACGCTTGCTCTGGACAAACTTGCAACACCGGGGCTCCCCTGTTGCGAGTGTCACGACTCACGAGTTGAGCGGGCCATATCCCAGTGTCGTCCCCATTACTTCTCTTCCTTCCCCTTGATGCCACATTCCCCACTTCACTCCCATCCTACCGTAGCCGCAAGCCGATGGCGCCGCCATCCCAATCCCCTCTCCGGCAGCCACCACCCCCCTTCCCTCTCGCCATGGGTTCAAGGGGAGACGACGAGGAAACGCGTCGTGACGACAGGGACGGTGATTTTGATGTGAGTCGTCTCATCTCTATCTCTATCATCCGTGGCTAGTTATCTATTTTTTGAGCCAGATCTACTCCGTTTATTCATGCGCGTATGATGTGTTAGGCCAACCAGACGATGTATGACGCCGACTATCACGATTTAGCGGATGAAGACAATCCTCTGCTATGTAAACATGGATATGTGCCCGCTAAATTTGTAGCGTTCGAATGACGAAACACAGGCAGGAGGTTTCTACGGTGTCAAGGACATCGTGCAATGATGCGAGGCGGAAGTTGCGGTGTTGTCAAATGGGTAGATCCAGAGTGGCCCAAATCGATGCAGAAAACACTGGACAAACTATGGGAAATGATTGTTGAGTTGAAAGAATCCGCATTCAGCTCACTTCTTGACAGTGTTGAGATGAAGCTATGGGAACTAGTTGACACGACCAAGCATAAGTGAGATCTCATGGGGGTGGAAGACAAGGTTAGCAAAGTCGAGAAGGAGAGGGACGCGGCGTTGGCCCTGAAGGCTAAAGCAGAGCAAGAACTGACTCAAGCAAGGAAGGATCTTCACCAGGCCAAAGTCCTGCAGTTCACAACTACGAGTATTGACAAGTGCATGAGGAAAGATGCAGAGAAACAATTGAAGCTATGCAAGGAAGATGCTAAAAGGAAGGAGCAGACAATTCGATCCTTGCTCTCGCAGGAAGATGCGCATAAGGCTAAGATTAGGAAGATCAAGGAGATGTGTGTTAACTAGTTCTATTTAGCTTAAGCCCTGTGCCTTTTTGAAGTTGTAATAGTTGTACTTGTTGACCTAGCGGTCTGAACTATTGGCCTCGGAGTCCTGGGAGTAAAAAAATTGGTCACCCGTTAATCTGTCTTAACGCTGCATTACTTCCTTTTGTCTGACCAATGCCCCTTGGATATTCCGCCCGTCGCTTCATCGTCTTCGTGTACAAATAGGAGGCGCCACAACTCGTCGCTTTGTCGCCCATCCTCTCGCCCTCTCCAATCTCCACCGCGCTGTCCACCCCTCGCTCCCTCTCCAATCTCCACCACGCCGCCATGGAGATGCCCTCGCTGAACTTCTATGAGGCGGTGATGTTCTCGCACTTCGACATCCTCGCGCCGCCGGCAGCGACGGTGCCCCACGGATGGCGCATCAGCTATGCGGGGGTGCTGGTGGCTCCGCTCCTCTTCCCCGGTGGAGCCGTGATAGAGAGCAAAATCGCGGCACGCTGCCTCCAGATGACCGCATGGAAGAGGGCGCTGTCCCGGTACGCGGCGGCCAGCCCGTACTGGCCGGCGCTATTCAAGAAGGAGCAGAAGGCCAAGATTGGCAACCGCATCGTTTACGGTGGTGCACCGGGATCTCCGCAATCGAGAAGGGCGGGAGAGGTTCTGGTCCATCCCTGGACGGACCAAGTTCACCGTCATCGCCGCTGCTCACCGCGAAGAGGTGCTCCATCTCGCGTACAATGCGGAAATCGTGGAGGTTCCGTCCGACGAAGACGAGGAAGCCGGCGGCTCGGAGGACAGCGGCAGCAGAAGTGAAATTGTTGACTAGTTGGTTGAATTAATGTAGGATGTGAAATCGCACCTTTGTTTAGAAGAATTTGTGGTTAAATTAATGAAATGCCTCGATTTAGATCTCTGTCTCGATTAATTTGTAGAAGAATTTGTGATTTAGATCAATTTCTGCCTTGATTTAGATCTCTGTCCCGGATTGGGAACGTAACCGTGGACCAAAGACACCTTTTCTACTAGTGTATTCTGACACTGGTGGTTTGTTTAAACGTAATCTACGTGGATTGTGCCGCATGCAAATGGCACAACTACAATTTATAAAGTGGAAGCACGTACACATGGTTACTGGAGATCCGGGAGCTTCGCCAGATGCAGGGGATGCAGGAGCAGAGAGGCGGTGATTTAGACGGGCTCAAGATTAGGCCAGAAAGTGGTACCCATTTCCTCCTCATCTAGGTATTATCGGTGAGAACATTGTTGTTTATGTTGCCACGTCGTTGTGCAGCATATGAAATAAGTTGCTGCTTCGTGGAGTGTGGCAGCTTAAATAATTTATTTATGTGCCACTTACATTCCGTCGTATTTGGAGACCTCCAGCCCCTCAGCAATCGTAGAACCGGTGGATCATTGTTTTCAGATAGTAGTGGCACAATCACAATTTCGGATTCAACTACTGACTCGGACGTTTCCAAACCCTAAGTCGCGGTACATTTTACTCAGAGAACGTGGGTAGATTGTTTCGCCCAGCAACGTGCCACACACAGAGCGATCAAAATTTAACAGAATTACATATATAGGTTCAAGTTCAACATATTACTATGCATCTTCATTGCCAACAGCCTTGTTCCGCAGCCTGGGTGGCAAGCCTTCACGTCCACTGGCTTCTTCATTTCCTGCCTTCTTCCTCTTCCTCGGTGCCAATTTTCTTAGCTTCACGTACTCTGCATCGCCGGGACAATGGGCACCAGAATCGTGTCTAGCATCATCTTCCCACTCATTTTTTATTTCTTTAGGCAGCAAAATCACTGACCCGACAGTCATGTTTCTAACCTTGCGGCGCTTCCTGTCAAAGAAACAAGACTGTTGCATAACTGCCTAATATCTATAGAGTAAATAAAACAAAAATTACAATTCATCACAAACATGCGAACCCCAAGCAACCTTTGCTTACCAGGAGCTAATTGGGTTCGAGCAACCACCCTGCCAAGAATAGAAGGGCGACTCCTAGTTGTAGCAGCTTCCACATCCAGTACATGACATTTCAGGTCAAACATGGCAGCCGAAGCATACCTTTTCATCAACCCAATTAGCTGACTGTCACACGTTATAGGAACCATGATGCCACGTTCATCCATGAAGCTGAACTTTGCTGTCTGCTTCGGCCATAATTCAACATGATTTCGTAGAGCAGAAACCATACTAGATATAGTGCAGATCTGTGCAGGCACTTCTTCCATCGTGAAATAATGGCTTCCATACCACTTTCCATTAGAGTCGTACTTGTAGAGGACTACCGTAACCAGGTAAGGGGGGTCTACGCAGATCCCACTTGACAGAAAACTGTGGACAAAATATGTTTGTCAGCGTTGGGCTAATAAACAATTTGAGGTTTAGTAGCCAGCTAGCAGTTGTAATTAGTGCGAATAGCAAAGAGAAGGGTAGCTCACCCACTTGTAGACAGAACTTCTTCTTTCTTGATAGTAGGATCTGCCATCCTCCGAGCTGCTCGGCTCGTCAGCGGCGGAGGCGGACTAGAGCCTCGCAACGGCGGCTATGGCATGCACCATTGGAGCTCGGGATCAGCGACTGGGCGCAACAACTGGCCGTAGCAACTTGGCGTCGGAAGTCAAATGCCCAAAGGGATCATCCTGCCTGGAGGGTGGATTCCGACGCCGCCGGTGCTAGGGGAAAGCTGGGAATGGATTTGTGAAATTGGTCAACGCATCCGATCCACTTAGCTGCTCGATTTGCCTAAGAGGTTGCCGCGTTTGCGCCCGCGTCACGGACAGATGACCGACATGTGGGTCTCGACCGTCTACTTCACGGGGCGGTTTAACAGAATGTTTGAATTTGGCAGGGGTGAGATGAGTTTGCCTCGAAATGGCCCCTCTCAGTAGTTGGCGGCCCAACTTTTCGAAACGCGGTAATTTCAGGCAACTTAGGTACGCCATGCGCTGGCCTGCGAACTTTGGTACCGCAGACGAACAAGCCCCATTGCATGTGTGTTATTTTCACATACCACATATGGATCCACCGGTGTCATTGAAATGTGTGTTCTCTCCAAAGACCACACATGGATCCACCAGTGTCATTGCATGTGTGTTCTTTTTACTAACAACAACTGGAGTCCACCCGTGTCTTTGAAATGTGTGTTCTCTTCAGATACCACACATGGATCCACCAGTGTCATTGCATGTGTGTTCTTTTTACTAACAACAACTTGAGTCATTGCATGTGTATTCTTTTCACATACCACGTATGGATCCACCTGTGTTATTGAAATGTGTGTTCTCTTCAGAGACCACACATGGATCCACCAGTGTCATTGCATGTGTGTTCTTTTCATGAACCACACCTAGTGTCATTGCATGTCTGTTCCTCTCACAAACCACACATGGATCCACCAGTGTCCTTGCATGTGTGTTCTTCTCATGAACCATAAATAGAGTCATTGGATGTGTGTTCTTCTCACAACCACACATGGATCCACCAGTGTCATTGCATGTGTTTTCTTCTCATGAACCACACCTAGTGTCATTGCATGTGTGTACCTCTCATGAACCACAGATAGAGTCATTGCATGTCTGTTCTTCTCACAAACCACATATGGATCCACCAGTGCCATTGCATGTCTGTTCTTTTCATGAACCACACCAAGTGTCATTGCATGTCTGTTCCTCTCACAAACCACACATGGATCCACCAGTGTCATTGCATGTGTGTTCTTCTCATGAACCACAGCTAGAGTCATTGGATGTGTGTTCTTTTCATGAACCACAGCTAGAGTCATTGCATGTGTGTTCTTCTCGCAAACCACATAAGGATACACCAGTGTCATTACATGTGTGTTCTTCTCATGAACCACAGCTAGAGTCATTGCATGTCTGTTCTTGTCACAAACCACACATGGATCCACCAGTGTCATTGCATGTGTTTTCTTCTCATGAACCACACCAAGTGTCATTGCATGTGTGTTCCTCTCATGAACCACTACTAGAGTCATTGCATGTCTGTTGTTCTCACAAACCACATATGGATCCACCAATGCCATTGCATGTCTGTTCTTTTCATGAACCACACCCATTGTCATTGCATGTGTGTTCTTCTCATAAACCACATATGGATCCACCAGTGTCATTGCGTGTGTGTTCTTCTCATGAACCACATCTAGAGTCATTTCATGTCTGTTATTCTCACAAACCACATAAGGATACACCAGTGTCATTGCATGTGTTTTCTTTTTACTACCAACAACTGGAGTCATTTCATGACTGTTCTTTTCACATACCACATATGGATCCACCGGTGTCATTGAAATGTGAGTTCTCTTCAGAGACCACACATCGATCCACCAGTGTCATTGCATGTGTGCTCTTTTTGCTAACAACAACCAGTGTCATTGCATGTGTGTTCTTTTCACAATCCACCTATGGATCCCCAGTGTCATTGCATGTGTGTTCTCTTCAAAGACCACACATGGATCCTCCAATGTCATTGCATGAGTGTTCTTTTAATAACAACAACTGCAGTCATTTCATGTGTGTTCTTCTCACATACCACATATGGATCCACCAGTTTCATTGCATGTGTGTTCTTCTCATGAACCATAGCTAGAGTCATTGCATGTCTGTTCTTCTCACAAACCGCACATGGATCCACCAGTGTCATTGCATGTGTTTTCTTCTCATGAACCACACCAAGTGTCATTGCATGTCTATTCCTCTCATGAACCATAGCTAGAGTCATTGCATGTCTATTCTTCTCACAAACCACATATGGATCCACCAGTGCCATTGCATGTATGTTCTTTTCATGAACCACACCAAGTGTCATTGCATGTGTGTTCTTCTCATAAACCACATATGGATCCACCAGTGTCATTGCATCTGTGTTCTTCTCATGAACCACATCTAGAGTCATTGCATGTCTGTGATTCTCACAAACCACATAAGGATACACCAGTGTCATTGCATATGTTTTTCTTTTTACTAACAACAACTCGTGTCATTGCACGACTGTTCTTTTCACATACCACATATGGATCCACCAGTGTCATTGAAATGTGTGTTCTCTTCAGAGACCACACATGGATCCACCAGTGTCATTGCATGTGTGCTCTTTTTACTAACAACAACTGGTGTCATTGCATGTGTGTTCTTCTCACAATCCACCTATGGATCCACCAGTGTCATTGCATGTGTGTTCTTCTTATTAACCACAGCTAGAACCATTGCATGTGTGTTCTCTTCAGAGACCACACATGGATCCACTAGTGTCATTGCACGTGTGTTCTTTTTACTAACAACAACTGCAGTCATTTCATGTGTGTTCTTTTCACATACCACATATGGATCCACCAGTGTCATTGAAATGTGTGTTCTCTTCAGAGACCACACATGGATCCACCAGTGTCATTGCATGTGTGTTCTTTTCACATACCACAAATGGAGTCCACCAATATCATTGAAATGTTTGTTCTCTTTAGAGACCACACATGGATCCACCAGTGTCGTTGTATGTGTATTCTTTTTACTAACAACAACTAGAGTCATTGCATGTGTGTTCTTCTCACATACCACATTTGGATCCACCTGTGTCATTGAAATGTGTGTTCTCTTCAGAGACCACACATGGATCCACCAGTGTCATTGCATGTGTGTTCTTTTCATAAACCACATCCAGTGTCATTGCATGTCCGTTCCTCTCACAAAGCACACATGGATCCACCAGTGTCACTGCATGTGTGTTCTTCTCATGAATCACAGCTAGAGTCATTGGATGTGTGTTCTTTTCATGAACCACAGCTAGAGTCATTGCATGTGTGTTCTTCTCACAAACCACATAAGGATACACCAGTGTTATTGCATGTGTGTTCTTCTCATGAACCACAGCTAGAATAATTGCATGTCTGTTCTTCTCACTAACCACACATGGATCCACCAGTGTCATTGCATGTGTTTTCTTCTCATGAACCACACCAAGCGTCCTTGCATGTGTGTTCCTCTCATGAACCACATCTAGAGTCATTGCATGTCTGTTCTTCTCACAAACCACATATGGATCCACTAGTGTCATTGCATGTCTGTTCTTTTCATGAACCACACCCAGTGTCATCATAAACCACATATGGATCCACCAGTGTCATTGCATGTGTGTTCTTCTTATGAACCACATCTAGAGTCATTTCATGTCCGTTATTCTCACAAACCACATAAGGATACACCAGTGTCATTGCATGTGTTTTCTTTTTACTAATAAGAACTGGTGTCATTGCTTGACTGTTCTTTTCACATACCACATATGGATCCACTAGTGTCATTGAAATGTGTGTTCTCTTTAGAGACCACACATGGATCCACCAGTGTCATTGCATGTGTGCTCTTTCTACTAATTACAACTAGTGTCATTGCATGTGTGTTCTTCTCACAATCCACGTATGGATCCACCATTGTCATTGCATGTGTGTTCTTCTCATTAACCACATCTAGAGTCATTGCATGTGTGTTCTCTTCAGAGACCACACATGGATCCACCAGTGTCATTGCATGTGTGTTCTTTTTACTAACAACAACTGCAGTCATTTCATGTGTGTTCTTTTCACATACCACATATGGATCCACCAGTGTCATTAAAATGTGTGTTCTCTTCAGAGACCACACATGGATCCACCAGTGTCATTGCATGTGTGTTATTTTCACATACCACAAATGGAGTCCACCAGTGTCATTGAAATGTTTGTTCTCTTCAGAGACCACACATGGATCCACCAGTGTCGTTGTATGTGTGTTCTTTTTACTAACAACAACTGGAGTCATTGCATGTGTGTTCTTCTCACATACCACATATGGATCCACCCGTGTCATTGAAATGTGTGTTCTCTTCAAAGACCACATGGATCCACCAGTGTCATTGCATGTGTGTTATTTTTATGAACCACATCCAGTGTCATTGCATGTCTGTTCCTCTCACAAACCACACATGGATCCACCAGTGTTATTGCATGTGTGTTCTTCTCATGAACCACAACTAGAGTCATTGGATGTGTGTTCTTTTCGTGAACCACATCTAGAGTCATTGCATGTGTGTTCTCTTCACAAACCACATAAGGATACACCAGTGTCATTGCATGTGTGTTCTTCTCATGAACCACATCTAGAGTCATTGCATTGTCGTCGGATTGATGACAAGTACGCCATGAGGGGGTCCTCGAGGCGTGCGGAAGAGAGGGGTGTGAGATGTACGGTGTTCCAGGATGGTGGGCACACAAGTTTACCCAGGTTCGAATCCGCCGGCTTTGGACGGATCCTACTCCTGCTAGCAATCCAGTAATACGGCAGAGCCGGAATATGGGTTACAAGGGTTCGCCTATGCGAGTTGAGATTGTAGACTATTGAGTGTTGCCCTAAAGGCTCTCCCTAGGACAGCTTATATAGATATCCGGCCTAGGGTTTACAGGAGAGATCTATCTGGCTACGACTAAGAGTCGGTTACAGAGTACATCTTGAACTACAAGTAACACTATGGGCCTAAGTCAATAAGTCTTCTGGGCCTTCCCGTAGACGGACTGAACTCCGTCTCTTCTCCCTGACTGGGCCCCCCGTGAAGCAAAGCTCTAACCTGAAATGGGCCACCCTGGTCAGTGAGGAACTGTGAGGATACCCAGAAAGTATATCCCCAACAGCAGCCCCCAGAAGTCTCCAAGATACAAAGTCGGATTTATCATCGTCTAGCTTGATCTTCGGCTTGCAGAATCTTGAAGGGTTCCTGAAACTTCACAACAAAAAATACGATCCGGGTCTTAAAAATAAGTCGGACCTATCAACATGTTACTCGGATTTCCCAGCTTGATTTTCAAACTAAGCTGGAACTTGGTCTCTGTTGTCACCTGACACTAGTCATGGTCAAGTCACATCATCTGACAAACATCATGTCAGCGCGACCGTTGATGGGTCCACCGTTCACGGAACTGAGGCGCCGTTTCAATGCGTACGCGGAGATCGAGGCGATGTAATCATCGCGTGGGTCATTCCCAGTTCCTTCCACGACGCGCGGCGGTTACATAGTGTCATTTGCATGAATCTTGGCGCGGTTAGGTGGATATAAGGGGTGCCGATTCTCCTTCTCCCATCTTCACCTGTTCCCCTTGCCGTTTCTTCTCCCCCACCTCTCCCTCGCGCACAGAGCTCCCCTGCTTTCCCAAACTCCTAGCGCCACCCATCTAAGGTCACCGATTCACCGGAAGAATGGCTTCGTCCTCATCATCCGGCTTGGCTACGGCAGCGGCGACAGCGGAGAAGGAAAGCAATCATGGGGTCTGGATCCCCTGCTTGTTGGACGACGAGAAGTTCTGTGGCGTGGAGGCTGAAGGGCTCCTCCGCGCCGGCGACTGACGGAGTGGCTCCGGCGAAACCATCCCCAACCCGCGCGCCGGCGAGCGGGTAAACTTCGGCACCCACCTTGACAGAGGTTTGTCCTTCCCTACCTCGGAATTCTTTTCCGATGTGATAGATCATTATGGTGTTCAACTCCACCATCTTCCCCCCAACTCCATTTTAGAGATGAGCGCCTCTACGGCCTTGTGCGAGGGATTTCTCGGCATTAGGCCAAGTCTTACTTTATTTCAGTACTACTTCCATGTCCGGAGAAATTCTATCACCGTCGGTAATCCTTATATTACCGGTACAATTAGTTTTTCAGTTAGGCGTGAGCGCACATATCCTAAGATTTTTGCCAATGACTCGGTCAAACAATGGCCAGCCACTTTCTTTTACCATAAGGATGTTCCTGCTCCCGGCAAAGCCACTTGAAAGGGAAATGGACGTCGCCTAGAGAGGGAGGGTGAATAGGCATTTTAAAATTATTACGGTTTAGGCTCTAATAAATGCGGAATAAAACTTAACGTTTAATTTATCAAGCCAAAACCTATATCCACTAGTTTTACTAAGTGCACCAACAACCTATGCTAAGCAAGACAAGCAACAAGGTGATAGCAAGATATAGTACTTCAAGCACGAAGGCTATCACAATGTAAATTGCATAAGTAAAGAGCTCGGTTGAGAGATAACCGATGGACGCGGAGATGATGATTTGTTTCCCAAAGTTCACTTCCAAAGAAGCTACGTCTCTGTTGGAGAGGTGCGGGGGCGCAATGTACTTCGAACGCCACAAATGGCTCACCTCGAGGTGTGGTGGCTCGATGCTCACCCAACGCCACACAAGGCCTCACCCCAAGATGCGAAGGCACGCAACTCACCGACGCCATAACAGGCTCACCCTATTCTCCCGTGAGCTCGCCACAAAAGGCCTACTCACGTTCCACTATGGGACACTTGAGGGCGGTCACCGAACCCGTACAAGGCTTGGGGCAATCTTCACAACTCAATTGGAGGGCTCCCAAGAAACGCCACAAAGGCTCCACAATGCCACAAAAGGCCAACAAGCTTGGGGAACCTCCACAACTCAATTGGAGCCCCAAGAACAATGCCACAAAGGCTACAAAGCCACAAAAGGCAACAAGGCCACAAAAGGCTACAAGACCACAAAAGGTCAACTATCCAACCACACAACCGTCTAGGGTTCCAAGAACCCAAGAGAAACAAGCCCAAGGGCTTGAACTCGCCAAATCTCCGAGGAGAACTCAAACCTATGCACCAAATGCAAGAGGCAAGTCCTTCACTCTCAAATTCCACCAAAGCTACAAAAGCTATTGGGGGAATAAGGGAGGAAGAACACAAGAGGAGAACACAAAACTCTCCAAGATCTAGATCCCAAGGATTCCTTCACAAAGAAGGGATTTGGCTTGGTGGGGCTTGTAGATCTAGATGTCCTCTCTCAAATCCCTCAAAAAGATGCAAGAATCATAGGAGGGGAAAGGGGAGAGTGCAAGCTCTTCAAGGTCAACAATGGAGGAGAGAGAAGGCCAAAAACCGAGAAGAACAAGAGTTGGAGCCGAAGGGGAAAGGGGAGCTCCTTTTAAAGGGCTCCCCGATCTGCCTGTTACTCATAGATTCGCGCACGGCCGGTAGTACCGGTGGGTGGCCGGTACTACCGGTGGCACCCAGCCAACGGTCAGAAAACAGCGAGAGAAAGAACAAAAACGCGAGCCTGGCCGGTACTACCGCCGCTTCGCCGGAACTACCGGTGGCAAGAATGTCCTAGCGGTACTACCGCCTGAAAATCCGATCCAAGTTCCATCAAATAGCGCTAACCAGGCAGAGAGAGTACTGAACCAAAAATGGGTTTACCGGAAGTTGGGCCGGAATTAACACCGGTACTACCGGTGGCAAACTGCCCTGGCGGTACTACCGGTGGCCCGCCGGAACTACCGGTCAGGCAAAAACTTCACAACCAGAACTGCCACAACTTTTGCATCCGAACTCCAAACAAGATGAAACCAATTTTGTTGGAAAGATAACGACGTGTAGAATCCAAAAAAAAATACCATGAATATATATGTGAGATACCTCCCAAGGTGTGGAGCCGGAAAACCTGCAAGATCAAAAACGCAATAAGATATGCAAGGGAAATCCGTTTTTGATGAACTAGAGCTTGTTATGAAGATAACCACAAGCTCTAGATCCTCACATGGACAAGAACCAAACAACAACCAAGAAAGACGATGCTATGTATGCAAAGGTTTGATCTCTCTCCGAAAGATACGAACGAGTCACCCACTCAAGAGCTCCTCTTGATAGTACGGCTATCTATCCTAAACGCGGTCTCCCAACACTACACGAGACCGGTAAAATAGAAACCCTATCAAGATCATACCTTTGCCTTGAGCATCCCACTTGAGCTTGATGTAGATGATCTTGTCACCTTCAAGATGGAGCACCTTTATTTATTGCTCTTGCTTGCTCTTGCTTGATGAATACTTGCGAATGGCTCCCCCATACTCCATGGGGAAACCACTTCATTGACCTTGTCTTCATCACTCCAGGAACGCCGAGGATGGCAAGCTCCAAGCATGATATCTTCTAGAGATGGTGCATCTTGAGCTTGCACTTCATTTCTTGATGATGTCTTGAAGATAGCCATGAGGAACTCCATCTTCTTCTTCTTCTTCAAGACATACTTGATCTTCTTCTTCTTCTACTTGATTCCAAAAGGCACAAAGCCCTTGGACAATGCTTCTTCTTTTTCATCCTTGAAACCAACACATGGTCCAAGCGATGCCAATGGACAAACCTACAAGTGAAACTCAATTTGCACATTAGTCCATAGGGATTGTCATTAATTACCAAAACCACATATGGGGGCATACATGCCCTTTCACCACTGCTTTGCCGGCTTTCATCGACGGAGCCGCCCCGCCTCAATTATCTTGGGACGAGGCTGCTCTAGCTCTCAATGATGATCAGCTTCTTGCCAAGAGGCGGATCGAATATCTGATGAAACACAAAGGACTGAAGGGATCCGACTTAGTCCATTGTTGGGTATCACGCCGGATCCAACCCCTCCAGCACCACGGAGACCGACTGATGCACTCCATCACGACGTCCAAAAAAGATTCCCTCCGCATCAACCCTAGAGCCTATACATCGCAAGGTTACATAAGCCAGATTAAATGGCTGATAAGGGAGCGGATCGAGAGGAGGATCCCGGAGGTTTCTCTGGACATGCACAAGCGGAAAACCCTGTTGTGCCGGCAATCTTTTAACAATAAACTCTTTCTATGTGTTTCACCTTTAAATTGTTTCGCAATACTGAGATGTTTTCTTTCTTTTCAGCTTGCCGACCTCCCCGAGTTGGAACTTGCTCCACTTGAGGGATATCCTCCGGAGTTTTCTCAGGAGGCTGAATTGGTTCCATTGTCGGATGTTGTGCCCAAGAAGTGCAAAGCTCCAACATTGGCTGTTGGCACAAAGGAGGTGCCAGTCGTGAAGAGGTAACTTTCGACATAACTTTTCGCCTTTGTACCTTGATGACCCACAAGTATAGGGGGTGTATCGCTGTATTTTCGAGGGAAGTGAAACCCAATTTATTGATTCGACACAAGGGGAGCCAAAGAATATTTATAAGCCTTAACAACTGAGTTGTCAATTCAGCTGCACCTAGAAACAATCTTGCTCACAGCAGTTTATCAGTAGCAACAGTTTTGTAGTAGGAATAGCAAAGTAACAGCAGTAGTAAAGTAAAGATAGCAGTAACAATAGCGAAACAAATGGGATTCGAAAAGGTAGGCATAGGGATGGATGGACGGGCGTTGCATGGACAAGACAATTCACTTAGCAATCAGAACAAAGGGAAATTGTAGATAAATAAGATAAAGCATCCAAGTACTACACAATCCTAGGCATGTGTTCCATATATAGTCATACGTGCTCGCTATGAGAACTTGCACAACATCTTTTGTCCTGCCAGCCCGTTTGTAGCGGGGCCTTTAGGGAACTACTGGCAATTAAGGTGCTCCTTTTAATAGAGCACCGAAGCAAAGCATTAACACTCCGTGAACACATGTGATCCTCACATCAAAGCCATTCCCTTCCGGTTATCCCGATTTCTGTCACTTCGGGGCCATAGGTTCCGGACAACAATGTGTGTATACAACTTGCAGATAAGACCAAAAACAATACTATCATAATGAATCAATAACATGTTCAGATCTGAAATCATGGCACTTAGGCCCTAGTGACAAGCATGAAGCACAATAAGTCGCAACAAAGTCATAAAGCACTAATAAAAGATACTAGGCACCATGCCCTAACAATCTGATGCCATTACATGAACGATCTCATCCAATCCCTACCATCCCCATAGCCTACATTGGGGGATTACTCACTCATAGATGGGGGAAACATGGATGGTTGATGGAGAAGCGATGGTGATGATGATGGCGATGATCTCCTCCAATTCCCCGTCCCGGCAGGGTGCCAGAACGGAGTTTCTGGTGCTGTTTCGTGGAATATGGTGGTGGCGGCGGAGCGGAACTCCTTCTGACGTCGACCCCCCCAGAGTTTTTAGGTCAGAAGGCTTCTTATAGGCGAAGAGTGAGACCGAGGGGGTGCCTGGGGCCCCACACCATGACCTAGCGCGGCCAGGCCTAGCCCGCGCCTGGGGGTGGTGTGGCCAGCCCCTGGCCCTCCTCCGTCTCGTATTCTGGCTCCGTGAGTCTTCCGGAAAAATAGGCACTTTGGCTTTTGTCCCGTCCAATTCCGAGAATATTCATTTTCTGACTTTCCTGGAACCAAAAACAGCAGAAAATAGGCAGCTGGCACTGTGGCTCTTGTTAATAGGTTAGTCCAATAAATCATATGAAAAGTACTCCAAAGTGTGGACAAAACACAAGAAAGGAGATAAAACCAAGCATGGAACATCAAAAATTATAGATACATTTGCAATGTATCAACATCCCCAAGCTTAACTCCTGCTCGTCCTCGAGTAGGTAAGCTATAAAAAGAAAGAATAATTTTTGAGGTGACATGCACCATCAAAGACTTGATCAAAGTATTTGTAAAACATTCAAAGCTGGGATCATAGTACTTCAATCATAACATGAAAGACAAAGTTCTAGCAATAAGACAAAGAAACTATGATGCAACGTGAAAAGGTACAAACAAAAGATCCATGAATAACAATGCTTTGCAAGACGTTTGTTTGTTTCACATAAAGAAAACATAGCATTATAGTATTCAGCTTGTCCCTCATAGAGTAGAAAATATAAATGCATAGGACACCTTCAAAGTTCATAAGAGTGACTAGATACAAATAGTCTAAAACAAGCAATATCAAGTCATGCATCAATCAACTAGTCTTGGGACAATGCACATAGAACTAAGAATGGCCACTATGTTCTCAAAGTAGGTGCATAAAGGTAGAAGATGGAGACTCAATATATAAGTGGAAGAAAGGCCTTCATAGAAGGAAGTAGGGATTCAAGTCTCATAAAGAGCTTCCAAAAATTATGGTACTTATAGCTTTCAGCTCTCATTGCCCTTATCATAAGCATCTTGAAGTGATTAAGGTTAAAGTGAACAAACTATGGTGTACATGCTTGACGAAGTATAAGTTAGGAATCTCATGTCCCTTGAATACGAGGGCCGCTCCTCATGCTACTCAAGTTTAGTCACCGGTAAGTTCTTCTCATCGTAAGTACATGTGTATCATAGAGAACCGCCAACGGGGTACCCCTTGCCCGATGATACGAAAGAATCCCCATATCAAAATGACAAGGCAAGCAGACAACGAGCATCTCAGGAATCTTCTTATTTACCATGGGAATATGGTGCTTTTTTCTCTCTTTCCTCTTTTCATAATCTTTTTTTTCTCTTTTTTTCAATATAGGACTCTTTTTTTTATAAGAAGAATGCTTCATAGACAGCTCATTATGGTTACGCTGCAGGTTTCCACCATGTCAGCATGGATTAGACTAGCGGCCCAGGCGTTTCTCTAACACATATACATAACTCCATGGACTTACAAGCTCCCCTTTCATTTCACACCGACAACATCCATATACAAAAGAGCATGATATCAACTAGGTACAAGTACCAAGTGCAATGTTGAAAGCGTTCCCCATGAAAGCATGGTTCTGCTAATTCCCAACAAATAAGTGCAAGCATATACAACATAGACGACACAATGGTTCAAGTTTATTAAGGGCAAGAAAAGTAAAGTGTGCCATCAAGTTCGTGAGAGCTTTAATCACTAGTTTTCTCATAACAAGTTTAATTTGGAAGGTAAACAAAAGCATGAATATACTTGGAATAGCATAGGCTAATAGGTAGGTATGGTGGACTCTTTGGAATAACTTGGTTTAGGGAGTTGGATGCATGAGTGGAACTCATACTTGGTTGTGGAGGCTAGCAAAAGACTGGGAGCGACAAACTAAGAGAGCAAAAATGGCCATAATCATGCAGAGCGACAAAACATCATTGATCAAAGAATAAAGTGATGCTAGAAGTTGAAAAATAAAGGATCATAAAGGCTATGGTGATTTGAGATAGTCATAACATGGTGTGAGCATGTGCCAAGTCAACCCAAATAAAGCATCAAAGGAGAATACCACTATACTATGCTTTAATATGCTAAAACAACGCATGATTCATCCAAGGCACATTAAGCAATCTCAATTGTTTATAACAAGTCATGCTACAGCAAAGAATACTAAGCATAAATCCAAAACAATATCAAGCATGGCATGACAGAGCATAGGCCACAGTCAAAAACAAGGTATCTTTACCACTTAAGCATGAACTTTCCTACTCTTTTCCAAACCAAACCAAACTATTTGAAAACCAATGTATGAAAGAGGATATCCAACCAATTTATTCAGCAAACTAAGAAAACCAAGCAAACAAAAAACCAAAACAAAAACAAAAAAAAAGACGCTCCAAGAACAACACAACTGTGCATGAAACAATAAAAATGAAGCGTTTGGAAGAAACCTGGGATTTTTATTGATGAAGAAGGGGATGCCTTGGGCATCCCCAAGCTTTGACGCTTGTACTTATTGGATATTTCTTGGGGTGACACGTGTGGCATCCCCAAGCTTGAGCTTTAGTCCATCCTTCATCTCATTACTCATTCCTTCCATACACCTGGAATTTTTCCTTCATACAAAACTTCACACAATCTTTATTAGCAACATTAGTGCACTCAACATAAGTCTTAAGGTTCAGTTCTAACACCAAATAAACTTCCATTATAACACTAGCTACTGTAGCACTTCCCTCAAAAATCTCAATTCCCCAAAGAACTCAAAAAGGAACCAATAAGAAGCAAATGCAGAAAATGGCAGAAATCTGTCAAAACAGACCAGCAGGTAAAGACGAATTTTTTCGAAGACCTTATGTTGCTCAAATCAAAAAGTGTTGAACTAATTAAAGTTAGATAACAACCTGGGGCATAAGAACAAAAATGCACGCCTCAAAAAGACGTTCATAGATTTTACACGAATTTTTACGGTGAAGCACAAAAATCTGTTTCGGGACAGCAACTTCCCCAACCATTACTTCTCTCTCATTAGAGGTTACTCTTGGCACAAAAAGCAAATAAAAAGGATAAGGAGCGGTTATTACAGAAGTAATAACTTCCAAGACTCATCTAAAACTTTTGGGTTATCTCCCAATAAGTACTTTTCTTTAAAGCCTTTAACTTAGGCATACGCAAAAACTAAAATGGATAGAATAGAAGTAAGCGGAGATAATTATAGTGAAAACATTGTTTTGTTGAATGAAATCCTTTTGTTAACAAGGTTGATCAGGTCTTGTTACCAAAACAATTTCATATGATACAAAAATTTGTATTCCACTAATGATTATGTTACCTCAACCTTGATAGCAATGGTCCCAATCATAATAGTTTCAAATTTTTCTCTTCGTATGGAACAATATATTTCTCCAACTTGAATGCCCTCAACATGTTCAATTGAATTCAAACCATAAGTCCTTTCAATCTTCTTGGGGAAATAGACAGTATGTTCCTTGTCATTAACATTGAAAGTCACCTCTCCTTGATTACAATTGATAACAACTCTTGCAGTATTTAAGAAAAGGTCTCCCAAGAATAATAGACATATTATCATCTTCAGGCATAATAGTTTGAGAGGATGCTCACATAAGAAATAAGAGTTGAAGTAAAAGAGAGCATCAAGAATCAAATTCAAAACACATTTAAGTCTAACCCACTTCCTATGCATAGGAATCGTGTATGCAAATACATTCACAAAGAACAAAGTGACAGGCATAGGAAGATAAAACGAGAGTAACTTCAAAACTTTCAGCACATAGAGAGGTGTTTCAATTCCATGAAAAGTTCTACAACCATATTTTCCTCTATCATAATAATTTTCAGTAGCCTCATGAATAAACTCAACAATATAACTATCACATAAAGCATGCTTTTCATGATCTACAAGCACTAGAGCTTTATTATAAACATTTTCAAAAGAATCCTCAGGAACATAACATTCATCCTCCTTTAGTAAGCATGGAGGACAATCAAATAATGTAAGGGATAAAGAGTTACTCTCATTAGAAGGTAGGCATGGGTAGCTAATCCATTCTTCCTCCTTTTGTTCATCACTCTCCTCCTCTTTTTCATCTAATGAGATTTCAGGTTCATCAATTTCTTCTTCCATAGGATCCTGCAAGGCATTAGTCTCTTCCATTTGGAGAAAGCATCTATTAAAATATTCAAGAATATAGACATTTTCATCCTTGTAATTATCAAAGAAAAATTTAAGTATACCATAAACCTCATATTTGTAAGGTGAATCATCAATATTTTCAAGCAAACTAGCAAGTTCAAAAGCACCATTCCAAGCAATAAATTCTTTAATTTGTTCCGCATCATAAAAGTCATAAATTTCTTTAGCATAAGAAGATATGGTATCATTATCATTATACTCACATTGAAAAGGGAGGTGTTTATACCTCTTTCTGCAACAAGATTTACCACAGCAATAAGTAACATTATAAGTAGACGACATGTTTCTAGCAATGGTATACAATCTATCAATTTGTTCCGATAAGTGTTTCCCTTTTTGTGACAAGCGGTGTTCCTTATAATAATTTTTTTGATCTTCCGTGAACCCACCTTGCCAATAAGCTTCAGTTTCAAAGAAACCAACCATTGACAACAAGCATGATAAGGCAAGACAATAACAGACCAACGAAAATAACAACTAGAGTAGGAACTACTTTTTTTGTATTTTTGATAAAGAAACAAGCAAACAGGGCAAAAATAAACTTAGCTTGAACAATAGTGATTCCAAGTGAACTTGATAAATAAAGCTATGCTCCCTGGCAACGACGCCAGAAAATAGTCTTGATGACCCGCAAGTATAGGGGGTGTATCGCAGTATTTTCGAGGGAAGTGAAACCCAATTTATTGATTCGACACAAGGGGAGCCAAAGAATATTTATAAGCCTTAACAACTGAGTTGTCAATTCAGCTGCACCTAGAAACAATCTTGCTCACAGCAGTTTATCAGTAGCAACAGTTTTGTAGTAGGAATAGGAAAGTAACAAAAGTAGTAAAGTAAAGATAGCAGTAACAATAGCAGTAAACAGTGGGATTCGAGTGCGGTAGGCATAGGGATGGATGGACGGGCGTTGCATGGACAAGACAATTCACTTAGCAATCAGAACAAAGGGCAATTGCAGATAAATAAGATAAAGCATCCAAGTACCAGACAATCCTAGGCATGTGTTCCATACATAGTCATACGTGCTCGCAATGAGAACTTGCACAACATATTTTGTCCTGTCAGCCCGTTTGCAGCGGGGCCTCTAGGGAACTACTGGCAATTAAGGTGCTCCTTTTAATAGAGCACCGGAGAAAAGCATTAACACTCCGTGAACACATGTGATCCTCACATCAAAACCATTCCCTTCCGGTTATCCCGATTTCTGTCACTTTGGGGCCATAGGTTCCGGACAACAACATGTGTATACAACTTGCAGATAAGACCAAAAACAATACTATCATAATAAATCAATAACATGTTCAGATCTGAAATCATGGCACTCGGGCCCTAGTGACAAGCATTAAGCACAACAAGTCGCAACAAAGTCATAAAGCACTAATAAAAGATACTAGGCACAAGGCCCTAACAATCTGATGCCATTACATGAACAATCTCATCCAATCCCTACCATCCCCATAGCCTACAGCGGGGGATTACTCACTCATAGATGGGGGAAACATGGATGGTTGATGGAGAAGCGATGGTGATGATGATGGCGATGATCTCCTCCAATTCCCCGTCCCGGCAGGGTGCCAGAACGGAGTTTCTGGTGCTGTTTCGTGGAATCTGGTGGTGGCGGCGGAGCGGAACTCCTTCTGGAAAAACGTCGAACCCCCCGGAGTTTTTAGGTCAGAAGGCTTCTTATAGGTGAAGAGGGAGACTGAGGGGGTGCCTGGGGGGCCCACACCATGCCCTGGCGCGGCCAGGCCCAACCCGCACCTGGGGGTGGTGTGGCCAGCCCCTGGCCCTCCTCCGTCTCGTATTCTGGCTCCGTGAGTCTTTCGGAAAAATAGGCACTTTGGCTTTTGTCTCGGCCAATTCCGAGAATATTCATTTTCTGACTTTCCTGGAACCAAAAACAACAGAAAACAGGCAGCTGGCACTGTGGCTCTTGTTCATAGGTTAGTCCAAGAAATCATATGAAAATTACTCCAAAGTGTGGACAAGACACAAGAAAGGAGATAAAACCAAGCATGGAACATCAAAAATTATAGATACATTTACAATGTATCATACCTTACTCGAACTTTCTTCCGAGATGTAATGTTTTCCATTCTATTACATTATCAGGGCTAAACAACTCATCAAGGGCAAGGGGAAGGGAACTTCTTTGAAGCCCTTGCGGCAGACGAAGCTTACCATAGCTTCTCCTGCCGTGGCTCCTCCGACTCCTACCCCTCAACCCTCTGCAACACCGGTGGTTACTCCATCACCAGCTGTCGCAGAAGATCCGGCTCCTTCAATGGAGCCAGTGATCCTTGAATCGCAGACTGACATCACCATGAGTGAGTCAGGTTTAGATAAGGGTGAACCCTCTTTGGGTAATGATCCCTCGACAGAGATCTTCACTGACAACCTTCTCAATAATCCAGGGCTTGCCAAACTTGGCTAGTCCCAGAAATCTGCGAAGGAGATCCAGCGGCTGGCCCGGCAATGTCTGGAGAAAAGAAATCTCTCTCCAAGGAAGAAGCACAAGAGGCAGAAGACATCAAATATTCCGACCTTCTTGAACAAGTTCGCCTTCGCGACGAGGGACTTAGAGCTGGTGTGCTTCCACCACCTCTGATTTCTTCCACTCACCCTCGCCGAGAAAGTTTCCACCGAGGTGAAAATATGTCTGAGCAAGCTCACACATGAACATCATGTAAGTCGGAATTCTAACTCATGTTTTCTTTATTGTACTTTATATCATATCCTCTAGCCCCCAAGCATGAAGTAGGATATATAATCTGGGCTTATGCTTCCTTAGGATGCCAAAGAATGAACTAGTGTAGCCCCCAAGGCTCATGCTGATATTAGTAACAATATTAGCCCGAGTCTTCAGTAGACTTCTAACTCTAGGTATTCTGACTTACAGAAAGTTAATTCATATAACCAGGATTTGTTGAAGAATATCTGCAACAAGCGGAGAGAGATCCGAGCTCTCTGACTTGAAAATGTTGAGCTAAAGGTCTCCAAGGATGAGGCCGAAGGTAAACATTCCGAGACTCAAACCTTGTCTTTTATATTTTCATAGTCGAATATTTTTCTTTGAACTGTTTGTTCTTTTTGACTTACAACACTGGTCAAACAATCCTGCGCTATGATTGAAGAGGCCGAGAACCTCAAAACCCATGTGGTGGAGAACAAAGAACTCCGCAAAGAGCTGGATAAGGTCAAGGTGGATCATGAGAAGAGCATCGCTCAAATTCTCGAATCCTCCTCCATGGCAACTGACGAGCGTGATCGTAAGATTGCGGCTCAAGATCAGAAAATATCGGACCTCAATAATGAGCTTTGCAGAGAGAAGGACCTTTCCGAGGCGCTCTGGGCTGAACTTCGGAGTCTTCGGGAAGAGAAGACCAAAGTTGATGACATCATCTTCGGTATGTTCCATCTATCTGACTTGTCTATTTTCTTCGACTTCTTTCAATGTCGGATTCCTTAACTATTTTTGTGTATAGGTCCTTTGAACTTGCCGGACTCCACCTCTACCGAGCCTTGCACCCACCGGCTTACCCAAGTCGGTGATCTGCTTCATGACTTCAGCCAATCCCTTGAGGATATTGGCGAAGCTCTCAAGATTCTGGACATGCATAGCATGTCGGATTTTCAGGTGCAGGACAAGGCGAAGGAGATGCCGCAACTTGTCCAGGATTGGAACATGTCTACGCGCGATCCGCAGCACAAAACGCTCTCACCATGGTCATGAGCCACCATGGAAGCATGGAGATCTAGCAAGTGACCATAGGGTACTGCAAGGTGGACGAAGACAGACAAGAGAAAGACATCAAGGCAATCATGGACTCCTGCGCCGGATATGGGTGCCATGTAGCTGATCTAACCAGCTACGACACCCCCTTCTTCACCCGCGTGGACACGCCGCCTCCGCCTCCGCCTCCCGAAGAATCAACATAAGTTTCCGATGATGACCACACCATGTCGGACGTGGACATCTCGGAACGATATCAAGACGATGTATCCAGCGAGCCAGCAACTCCTTCCTCTCCTCTTGCATCATAAATTACCAGAAAATGTATTATTCTGAGAAATATTATGGGTCTGTAAATATGCAGTATGATAATTTTGCTAGTACCAAGTTTTAATCTATTCAACACTTTTGACTTTAAATTTTTGTGTGCCTCAAATGTTTGCATAAGCACTTATACTTTTTCGTCTATAATTATCGTCTATCTGGCTTTCCGCCTCGTCCCTTTCGTGAGCCGGCTAAACCTTCTGCACGAAAACTTTGCCGAGCAACTGAGCTCAATTGCTAAACCAGTTTAAACTCGGAAACAAAGTCGGCTTCTAGTACCAACAATTCACTACTCGGAAAATGCCCGCATCCAGTAATCAGACAAATAACCAAAGTATAGACTAGAAACTTTAGAGTTATACCCAAAGGTAGCATTTTTAGAATCGGAAATCTAAACCAGAACAAACATGAGCATAAAGTACTTTCAAGTATTCTGGGATTTTCGACTATGACATGATCATTCAGAAATAAGATGGTAAAAACTTCTCAGAAAAAACTTGAGGCAACCAATACTTTCATTTCTCACAGAACATGTACATATGTATGATTACAAAGAAGGATAAACTAAGAATAAAAGGGACGTAGCTGAGCAATATTTCATGGTCTATCTAACTCATCCGGATTTGTACTGCCTCCAGCTCTCTTTCTCTTCTTAGTAGCAGGTCTTTCTTTGAATGGCCTCATGTCAGTTAAGTAGTACGAACCATTGTGCAATACTCGACTAACTAAAAAGGGCCCTTCCCATACCGGGGAAAGTTTGTGCTTTCTTTGTTGCACAAGCTAGAGAACCAAATCACCTTTATTGAAAGATCTGTTCCAGACTCTCTGGCTATGATACTTGCGTAACTTCTGCTGATAGGCTGTTGATCTCATTTCAGCAACGACGCGAAGTTCTTCGACTAAGTCGAGATCATTTTGTCGAGAAATCTCGGCATCTTCTTCGATATACGCGGCCACTCTGGGAGAATTATGAATTAAATCACTAGGAAGAACTGCTTCTGCGCCATAGACCAAGAAGAAAGGTGTGTATCCGGTTGACCTATTTGGAGTTGTTCGTAAACTCCATATTACAGAGGGTAACTCCTCTGCCCAAGCCCCCGCAGCACGTCGTAGTGGTGCTTTGAGTCTCAGTTTCAAGCCCTGTAGGATTAAACCATTTGCTCTTTCAACTTGTCCGTTAGCCTGTGGATGTGCGACTGATGCAATGTCAAGCCGGATATTTTGCTCATTGCAGAATTCAACCAATTCTCCCATAGAGAAATTACTACCGTTGTCCGTGACAATACTATGCAGATAACCATACCGGATTATAACATCCTCGACAAATCTTTTGGCTGTTGCTCCATCACAACTAGTGACGGGTTTGGCCTCAATCCATTTGGTGAATTTATCCACCATCACTAAGAGGTGAGTAAATCCACTTGGAGCTCGTCTAAATGGTCCTACCATATCAAGCCCCTAGACCGCGAAAGGCCATGTTATAGGTATTGTTCGTAGCTGATCAGCCGGAACATGAGCTTGCTTGGCGTACTTTTGGCAGCCCTTGCACATCTTGACTAGCCGTTTGGCATCTTCCTTGGCTGTAAGCCAGAAAAAACCGTGTCTGAAGGCTTTTGCCACTAAAGATTTGGCTGCAGTGTGGTGACCACACTTGCCTTCGTGGATTTCTCTTAGGATTTCCACTCCTTCTTCCGGAGATACGCAGCGCTGAGAAACCCTAGAAACACTCCGCTTATAGAGCTCACCTTTAACTATTGTATAGGTTTTTGCTCGTCGGACGATCTATCGGCTCAGAACCTCGTCTTCGGGTAACTTGCCATCTACCAGATAATCAAGGTAGGGTTGGGTCCAGATGGGAATTACAGCTAGGACTGCTATTAGAGGTGAGTCGGATTTGGTCGGATATTCCTCATCTACTCCCTTTATTGAGGGAACTTTGAGGTGCTCTAAAACAGCGCCATCCGGGACCTCTTTCCGTGCAGAGCCTATCCGAGATAGTGCATCTGCTTCCTCGTTTTCTACTTGAGGGATGTGTTGAACTTCAAACCCTTCGAACGATTTAGATAAATCATCCACGACAGCTTTATATGCTGCCATGTGTTTATTTGCATTACAAATATCTGTTTGCTGAGCAACAAGATCCGAATCTCCATAACACATCAAACATCGGATGCCGATATCCTCAGCAATCCGGATTCCATGCAGTAGTGCTTCATACTCGGCAATATTATTTGTCGCTGTGAAGTGGATCTGCAACACATATAGAAGTTTATCTCCTTGGGGTGATTTGAGCACCACGCCAACCCCCGAGCCCCCATGAGCCTTAGACCCATCAAAGTAGAGGGTCCAATATTCCAACTCAGGGAGAATCATATTCTCCTTCGTCTCTATCCAATCAGCAACAAAGTCGGCAAGGATTTGGGATTTGATTGTTGTCCGGGGTTTATACTCAATATCGAAAGCTGAAAGCTCTATGCCCCATTTGGCGACTGGCGCCGTGTAGGCCACCGTTGTTGATTATATCTCTCATGGGAGCTATGCTCACCACGGTAATTGGATGCTCCTGAAAATGGTGTCGTAGCTTACGAGATGCTAGAAAAACACCGTAAGCCAACTTTTGATAGTACGGATACCATTGTTTTGATTCTGTCAGAACCTCGCTGACAAAGTACGTCGGACGCTGCACTAAGTGTTCCTGATTTTCCTCCGGTCTCTCCACCACCATGACGATACTAACGAATTTGTTCGTCATAGCAAGATAAAGCAACATCGGTTCCTGTGGTTTCGGCGCAGTAAGGATAGGAGCAGATGAGAGTACTTTCTTCAGGTCTTGTAGTGCAGCTTCAGATTTGTCGGTCCACACAAAATCCTTGGTCTTTTTCAGGAGTTTGTATAATGGTGCGGCTCTTTCACCAAGCTGGCTTACAAATCGACTGACTGTGGCGATGCAACCAGTTAGTCTTTGTACGTCCTTCAGGCGAGTTGGCCTAGAAATATTGAGTATAGCCTTGATTTTGTCCCGGTTCACCTCTATGCCTCTTTGAGACACGATGAAACCTAACAATTTTCCGGCTGGAATTCCAAAGAAGCATTTCTTCGGATTAAGCATGATGTTGTATTTTTGTAGATTGTCGAACGTTTCCTCCAAGTCGGAAATCAACGTTTCCTTCTTTTTGGACATCACCGCAATGTCATCCACGTATGCATGTATGTTGCGTCCGATTTGGTCATGGAGGCAACGTTGCATCGTGCGCTGGTACGTAGCTCCTGCGTTCTTCAGCCCAAAGGGCATCGTAATAAAACAGAAGGTTTCGAAAGGGGTTATGAATGAAGTTTTGACTTTGTTAGATTCCTTCATCCGGATTTGGTGATAACCAGAATATGCGTCGAGAAAACAGAGGAGTTCCGAGCCTGCCGTAGAATCGATAACTTGATCAATCCTAGGCAGAGCGAACGGATCTTTTGAACAAGCCTTATTCAAGGCAGTATAATCAACACACATCTTAAATTAGTGGTGTCCTTTTTAGGGACCATTACAGGATTGGCCGACCACTCAGTGTGGATGACCTCTTCTATGAATCCGGCTAACTCGAGCCGTGCTAGTTCCTTAGCTATTGCTTTACGCTTTTCATCGCCGAAATGTCTTAAGGACTGTTTAACGGGTTTAGCATTCGGGTTTACATTTAAAGAGTGCTCGGCAAGTTCCCTAGGTACTCCGGTCATGTCAGATGGCTGCCATGCAAAGATATCTTGATTTGCTTGGAGGAACTTGACAAGCGCGCTTTCCTATATGCTATCTAGGCCTACGCCTATCTGGGTCAAGTTGGAGGGGTCATCATCCTTCAACGACGTCTTCTTCGTCTCTTCTGATGCCTTGAACTCCGGATTTGGCTTTGTCACCTCCTTCTTCGTTGCGGGCATCTCGGACGGATCTATGCTCTTCTTGATCTCCTGGTACTCCTGGGCTTAGTCCGTCATTCCTTCTTTGTCACCTCCTTTTTCACCCCACTATCTAGGCCTGACGGCTTGTCTCGGCATGGTATTCGGCATTCCTTCCTCCGTCATCCGGACGTCTTGCATGTCTAGGAGGTGGCATTCTTTGTCAGTCCTCCTCCCGATGTTTCTCTATCATCATCCCTGCGGTTTTTTGACTCTCGCAGGGGCGGGTTCCTCGGATTCAGTGCAGCAATTGCTTCTTGCTTCGCAACTGGGTTGATGCTATGCCAGTTACGGGCAGCTTTGTGGTGCTGTCCCGAAGATCCGGTTCTTGAGTAATTGTCTTCCCGGCGATCGGGGCGGTGATGCTACGCCGGTACGCGCTGGGGTCTTATGTTAGCCCATGCCGGATCCATGCGACATAGGTTGGAATCAGAGACCAGTTTTTGACTTCCAGAAATGGTGACCTTTTTCTGCTCCAGTCCCTTGTTGAGTAATTTGATTCCCAACCGGATCTCTTCCGGGCCTGGCTTAGCCGCTAAAATTTCTCGGGCCGCCACGGTGTTCTGTACTGGGGTTGGATATACCCAATCCCCTCTGCTATCTTTCTGAGGCTTCCCCATTTCATCCCCGAAAAGGACGGCGTGAATCTGCGGAAATTGGTTGTCACTAGTATGTCGCTTCCTGGTCTTCTGGTATGGCCTGGAGTTGTACTTCTCCACAGATGCTATGCGTTTCTTTTCCTCCTCAATGTTTTTGGCTTCATCGAGGAGTACTTGACGACGCGCTTCTAGGGCATGCGCCCTCTTGTCCAGTTCTTCAGCAGTAAGTTCTGCAGCTGTAGGAATAGGTGTGGTTCATGCAGCATCGATGAGTTTACGCGCACCTTCAGTGATCACGTGTCCATCCACCAATTCTTCTTTTTTGGGCTCTTCTGGGATAAGTGCTCCATCCGAGTCTTCCTCGTATTCCTCGGCAATCACCTCCTCTGTCAGAGGGTCTTTTGCCGGGCTCTTGTTCTTCTTATTCTTCTTCTTTGCCTTCTTGGCAGTGCCGGTAGCAAAGACGGCTTTGGGTCCGTTTCCCGGAGTCAAGCTCTGATCGGTACTTCTAGACCTCTGGATCTCGGGATTATCTCCGATTTCCATGTCATCCTGCGCTTTGGGAGAGTGTTCCCCGGATTCTTCATCCATGGCTTCTCCTTCTTCTGCAGCTTTGGAGTTGTACTCCTCTTCATACTCCGCGGAGAACTTTCGGAAATCTGCCGGCGTCATCGATTCATCCGAGGATGGGGGTACGTCGGCGTTTGTTCCAATTGCCTCCAGCACCGAGTCGGTGTTGTCTCCAGCATCGGCAGAGCCGGATCCGGATCCCACGTATCCAACAAAGTGTGATGCATTCTTCCTGAGGTACCTGCGGCTCTCGCGATCAGCTTCGTCAAAACTTTTGATGGTCTCGAGAATTGCGTCTACGCCTGAGTTTTCTGATATCCGGAACTCTGCCGCCTCCACAGACAAAGGGGACCTAGAAGATTCTTTTGGCTCTATCATCACCGCTGGGGTGGGTGGGACAGGTTCAGCAAAACCGATGTAAACATCGATCTCGCCAAAAGACATGATTGTGTAGGCAGTTACAGCCTCCCTAGCCGGAATCCACGTCTCGTCGAGAACGATGAGAGGGACGTCGCTGGCGTAGAGGATGCGACCGACAGCGATAGTCTCGCCGATTCCGATTCTTGCAGATTCCGCTCGGAACGCAGATCCGAAGCTCACTTGCCCCATGGCGGGCGCCAAATGTCATCGGATTGATGACAAGTATGCCATGAGGGGGGTCCTCAAGGCGTGCGGAAGAGAGGGGTGTTCCGGGACGGTGAGCACACAAGTTTACCCAGGTTTGAATCCGTCGGCTTTGGATGGATCCTACTCCTGCTAGCAATCCAATAATACGGCAGAGCCGGAATATAGGTTACAAGGGTTCGCCTGTGCGAGTTGAGATTGTAGACTATTGAGTGTTGCCCTAAAGGCTCTCCCTAGGACGACTTATATAGATATCCGGCCTAGGGTTTACAGGAGAGATCTATCTGGCTACGACTAAGAGTCGGTTATAGAGTACATCTTGAACTACAAGTAACACTATGGGCCTAAGTCAATAAGTCTTTTGGGCCTTCCCGTAGCCAGACTAAACTTCGTCTCTTCTCCCTGACTAGGCCGCCCGTGAAGCAAAGCTCTAACCTGAAATGGACCACCCTGGTCAGTGAGGAACTGTGAGGATACCTAGAAAGTATATCCCCAACAGCAGCCCCTGGAAGTCTCCAAGATCCAAAGTCGGATTTATCATCGTCTAGCTTGATCTTCAGCTTGTAGAATCTTGAAGGGTTACTGAAACTTCACAACAAAAAATATGATCCAGGTCTTAAAAATAAGTTGGACCTATCAACATGTTACTCGGATTTACCAGCTTGATTTTCAAACTAAGCTAGAACTTGGTCTCTGATATCTCCTGATACTAGTCATGGTCAAGTCACATCATCTGACAAACATCCTGTCACAAGACGACTGTGGGTCCGATTCGCAGTCGAACCAAAGGCGTTTCAATGCGTACACGGAGATCGAGGCGACGTAATCATCGCGTGGGTCCTTCCCAGTCCCTTCCACGACACGTGGCGGTTACACAGTGTCATTTGCACGAATCTTGGCGCGGTTAGGTGGATATAAGGGGTGCTGATTCTCCTTCTCCCATCTTCACCTGTTCCCCTTGTCGTTTCTTCTCCTCCACCTCTCCCTCGCGCACAGAGCTCCCCTGCTTTCGCAAACTCCTAGCGCCGCCCATCTAAGGTCACCGGCGCACCGGAAGAATGGCTTCGTCCTCATCATCCGGCTTGGCTGTGGCAGCGGCAACGACGACGGCGACGGAGAAGGAAAGCAATCGCGGGGTCTAGATCCCCTGCTTGCTGGACGACGAGAAGCTCCGTGGCGTGGAGGCTGAAGGGCTCCTCCGTGCCAGCGACTGGCGGAGTGGCTCCGGCGAAACCATCCCCAACCCGTGCGCCAGCGAGCGGGTACACTTTGGCACCCACCTCGACAGAGGTTTGTCCTTCCCTCCCTCGGAATTCTTTTCCGAGGTGATAGATCACTATGGTGTTCAACTCCACCATCTTCCCCCCAACTCCATTTTAGAGATGAGCGCCCATGTGGCCTTGTGCGAGGGATTTCTCGGCATTAGGCCAAGTCTTACTTTATTCCGGTACTACTTCCATGTCCGGAGAAATTCTATCACCGTCGGTAATCCTTATATTACCGGTACAATTAGTTTTTCAGTTAGGCGTGAGCGCGCATATCCTAAGTTTCTAGCCAATGTCATTGCATGTGTGCTCTTTTTACTAACAACAACTGGTGTGATTGCATGTGTGTTCTTCTCACAATCCACCTATGGATCCACCAGTGCCATTGCATGTGTGTTCTTCTCATTAACCACAGCTAGAGTCATTGCATGTGTGTTCTGTTCAGAGACCACACATGGATCCACCAGTGTCATTACATGTGTGTTCTTTTTATTAACAACAACTGCAGTCATTTCATGTGTGTTCTTTTCACATACCACATATGGATCCACCAGTGTCATTGAAATGTGTGTTCTCTTCAAAGACCACACATGGATCCACCAGTGTCATTGCATGTGTGTTCTTTTCACATACCACAAATGGAGTCCACCAGTGTCATTGAAATGTGTGTTCTCTTCAGAGACCACACATGGATCCACTAGTGTCATCGTATGTGTGTTCTTTTTACTAATAACAACTAGAGTCATTGCATGTGTGTTCTTCTCACATACCACATATGGATTAACCTGTGTCATTGAAATGTGTGTTCTCTTCAGAGACCACACATGGATCCACCAGTGTCATTGCATGTGTGTTTTTTTCATGAACCACACCCAGTGTCATTGCATGTTTGTTCCTCTCACAAACCACACATGGATCCACCAGTGTCATTGCATGTGTGTTCTTCTCATGAACCACAGTTAGAGTCATTGGATGTGTGTTCTTTTCATGAACCATGGCTAGAGTCATTGCATGTGTGTTCTTCTCACAAACCACATAACGATACACCAGTGTTGTTACATGTGTGTTCTTCTCATGAACCACAGCTATAGTCATTGCATGTCTGTTCTTCTCACAAACCACACATGGATCCACCAGTGTCATTGCATGTGTTTTCTTCTCATGAACCACACCTAGTGTCATTGCATGTGTGTTCCTCTCATGAACCACAGCTAGAGTCATTGCATGTCTGTTCTTCTCACAAACCATATATGGATCCACTAGTGCCATTGCATGTCTGTTCTTTTCATGAACCGCACCCAGTGTCATTGCATGTGTGTTCTTCTCATAAACCACATATGGATCCACCAGTGTCATTGCATGTGTGTTATTCTCATGAACCACATCTAGAGTCATTGCATGTCTGTTATTCTCACAAACCACATAAGGATACACTAGTGTCATTGCATGTGTTTTCTTTTTACTAACAACAACTGGTGTCATCGTATGTGTGTTCTTTTCTCATACCACATATGGATCCACTAGTATCATTGAAATGTGTGTTCTCTTTAGAGACCACACATGGATCCACCAGTGTCATTGCATGTGTGCTCTTTTTACTAACAACAACTTGTGTCATTGCATGTGTATTCTTCTCACAATCCACCTATGGATCCACCAGTGTCATTGCATGTGTGTTCTTCTCATTAACCACAGCTAGAGTCATTGCATGTGTGTTCTCTTTAGAGACCACACATGGATCCACCAGTGTCATTGTATGTGTGTTCTTTTTACTAACAACAATTGCAGTCATTTCATGTGTGTTCTTTTCACATACCACATATGGACCCAACAGTGTCATTGAAATGTGTGTTCTCTTTAGAGACCACACATGGATCCACCAGTGTCATTGCATGCCTGTTCTTTTTACTAACAACAACTGGAGTCATTGCATGTGTGTTCTTTTCACATACCACATAAGGATCCACCAGTCTCATTGAAATGTGTGTTCTCTTTAGAGACCACACATGGATCCACCAGTGTCATTGCATGTGTGTTCTTTTTACTAACAACAACTGGAGTCATTGCATGTGTGTTCTTCTCACATACCACATATGGATCCAACTATGTCATTGAAATGTGTGTTCTCTTCAGAGACCACACATGGATCCACCAGTGTCATTGCATGTGTGTTCTTTTCATGAACCACACCCAGTGTCATTGCATGTTTGTTCCTCTCACAAACCACACATGGATCCACCAATGGCATTGAATGTGTGTTCTTTTCATGAACCACAGCTAGAGTCATTAGATGTGTGTTCTTTTCGTGAACCACGGCTAGAGTCATTGCATGTGTGTTCTTCTCACAAACAACATAAGGATACACCAGTGTCATTGCATGTGTGTTCTTCTCATGAACCACAGCTAGAGTCATTGGATATGTATTCTTTTCATGATCCACAGCTAGAGTCATTGCATGTGTGTTCTTCTCACAAACCACATAAGGACACACCAGTGTCATTGCATGTGTGTTCTTCTCATGAACCACATCTAGAGTCATTGCATGTCTGTTCTTCTCACAAACCACACATGGATCCACCAGTGTCATTGCATGTGTGTTCTTCTCATGAACCACATCTAGAGACATTGTATGTATGTTCTTCTCACAAACCACATAAGTATCCACCGATGTCATTGCATGTGTGTTCTTTTCATGAACCACAGCAGTGGCATTGCATGTGTGTTCTTCTCACAAACCACACATGGATCCAACAGTGTCATTGCATGTCTGCTCTTTTCATTAACCATAGTTAGAGTCATTGCATGTGTGTTCTTTTCACAAACCACATATCACCAGTGTCATTGCATGTGTGTTCCTCTCATAAACCACATATGGATCCACCTAGTGTGATTGCATGTGTGTTCTACTCACAAACCACATAAGGATCCACCAGTGTCATTGGATGTGTGTTCTTTTCACAAACCACATATGGATCCTAACCTTAGGAGAGCCCTAACCTTAGCCCCCCAATGGATCCACCGTTAGACCGAGTCTTCTAGAAGGCATGCCCTAACACAGTTATTCTGCTTGACGATTGTTACATACCGTTTGATCGGGGCGCTTGGACGATTGGGATGGTCTTCGTGAGAGCGATCCACGAGTAGGCTGTTCTGCGGCATGATTGGCCACACTTGCTCTGGACAAACTGGCAACACTGGGCGCTCCCCTGTTGCGAGTGTCACGACTCACAAGTTCAGTGGGCCATATCCCAGTGTCACGGCCCCATTACTTCTCTTCCTCCCCGTACTTCTCTTCCTTCCCCTCGAAGCCACTTTCCCCACTTCACTCCCATCCCGCCGTAGCCGCAAGCCGATGACGCCTCCATCCCAATCCCCTCTTCGGTAGCCACCCCCCTCTCACCATGGGTTCAAGGGGAGACGGCGAGGAAATGTATCGTGACGACAGGGACAGTGATTTCGATGTGAGTCGTCTCATCTCTATCATCTGTGGCCAGTTATCTATTTTTTGAGCAAGATCTAATCTGTTTACTCATGCACGTATGATGTGTTAGGCCAACCAGACGATGTATGACTCCGACTATCACGGTTTAGCGGATGAAGACAGTCCTCTGCTATGTAAACATGGATATGTGCCTGCTAAATTTGTAGCGTTTGAAGGACGAAATGCAGGCAGGAGGTTTCTACAGTGGCAAGGACATCGTGCAATGATGCAAGGCGGAAGTTGTGGTGTTGTCAAATGGGTAGATCCAGAGTGGCCCAAATCGATGCAGAAAATGCTGGACAAACTATGGGAAATGACTGTTGAGTTGAAAGAATCCGTATTCAGCTCACTTCTTGACAGTGTTGAGATGAAGCTATGGAAACCAGTTGACACGACCAAGCATAAGTGAGATCTCAGGTGGGTGCAAGACAAGGTTAGCAAAGTCGAGAAGGAGAGGGACGCAGCGTTGGCCCTGAAGGCTAAAGCAGAGCAAGAACTAACTCAAGCAAGGAATGATCTTCACCAGGCCAGAGTCCTGGAGTTCACAACTACGAGTATTGGCAAGTGCATGAGGAAAAATGTAGAGAAACAATTGAAGATGTACAAGGAAGATGCTAAAAGGAAGGCGCGGACGATTCGATCCTTGCTCTTGCAGGAAGATGCGCATCGGGCTAAGATTAGGAAGATCAAGGAGATGTGTGATAACTAGTTCTATTTAGCTTAAGCTCCGTGCCTTTTTAAGTTGTAATAGATGTACTTGTTGACCTAGAGGTCTGAACTATTGGCCCCGGAGACCTGGGAGGAAAAAAATTGGTCGCCCGTTAATCTGTCTTAACCCTACATTACTTCCTTTTGTCTGACCAATGCCCCTTGGATATCCCGCCTGTCGCTTAGTCGTCCTCGTGTACAAATAGGAGGCGCCATAGCGCATCGCTTCGTCGTCCATCCCCTCGCCCTCTCCAATCTCTACCACGCCGTTGCTTTGTCGTCCATCCCCTTGCTCCCTCTCCAATCTCCACCGTTCCGCCATGGAGATGTCGCGCTGAACTTCTACGAGGCGGTGATGTTCGTGCACTTCGACATCCTTGCGCCGCCCGTCAGCGGTGCCCACGGATGGCGATCAGCTATCGAAGTGCTGATGGCTCCGCTCCCTAGCCGACCCGAGATGGATAGCAAAATCGAGGCGCGCCACCGCCAGATGCCCGCGTGGAAGAGGGCGCTGCCCCGATACGTGGCGGCCAGCCCGTACTGGCTGGCGCTATTAAAGAAGGAGCGGAAGGCCAAGATTGGCAACCGCATCGTTTACGGGCGCGTGGTGCATTGGGATCTCCACAACCGAGAAGGGCAGGAGAGGTTCTGGTCCGTCCCTGGACAGACCAAGTACACCGTCATCGCCACTGCTTGCCGCGAAGAGGTGCTCTGTCTCGCGAACAATGCGGAAATCGTGGAGGTTCCATCCGACGACGACGAGGAAGCCGACGGCTCGGAGGACAATGGCAGCAGAACTGAAATTATTGACTAGTGGTTGAATTAATGTAGGATGTGAAATCGCACCTTTGTTTAGAAGAATTTGTGGTTGAATTAATGAAATGCCCCGATTTAGATCTCTGTCTCGTTTAATTTGTGGAAGAGTTTGTGATTTAGATCAATTTCTGCCTCGATTTAGATCTCTGTCCCAGATTGGGAACGTGACCATGGACCAAAGACCCCTTTTCTACTAGTGTATTCTGACATTGGTGGTTTGTTTAAACGTAATCTACGTGGATTGTGCCGCATGCAAATGGCACAACCACAATTTATAAAGTGGAAGCACGTACACCCAGTTACTGGAGATCCGGGAGCTTCGCCAGATATAGGGGATGCAGGAGCAGAGAGGTGGTGAGACAGACGGGCTCAAGATTAGGCCAGAAAGTGGTACCGATTTCCTCCTCATCTGGGCATTATCGGTTGTCATTGCTGTTTATGTTGCCACGTCGTTGTGCAGCATCTGAAATAAGTTGGTACTTCGTGCAGTGTGGCAGCTTAAATAATTTATTTCTATGCCACTTACATTCCATAGAATTTGGAGACCTCCTACCCCTCAGCAATCGTGGAACCGTTGCTGCGTGTTTTCAGATAGCAGTGGCACAATCACAGTTTCGAATTTAACTACTGACTCGGGTGTTTCCAAACCCTAACTCATGGTACATTTTACTCAGAGAATGTGGGTTGATTGTTTCGCCCAGCAAAGTACCACACACAGAGCTCCAGAATTTAACCGAATTACATATATAGGTTCAAGTTCAACACATTACTATGCATCTTCATTGCCAACAGCCTTCTTCCGCAGCCTGGGTACCAAGCATTCACGTCCACTGGCTTCTTCATTTCCTGCCTTCTTCCTCTTCCTCGGTGCCAATTTCCTTAGCTTCACGTACTCTGCATCGCCGGGACAATGGGCACCAGAATCATGCCCAGCATCATCTTTCCACTTGTTTTAATTTCTTCGGGCAGCAAAATGACTGCCCGGCAGTCATGTTTCTAACCTTGTGGCGCTTCCTGTCAAAGAAACAAGACTGTTGCATAACTGCCCAATATCTACAGATTAAATAAAACAAAAATTACAATTCAGCACAAACATGCGAACCCCAAGAGACCTTTGCTTACCAGGAGCTAATTGGGTTCGAGCAACCACCCTGTCCAAGAATAGAAGGGAGACTCCCAGTTGATGCAGCTTCCACATCCAGTACATCACAATTCAGCTCAAACATGCAAGCCGAAGCATACCTTTTCATTAACCCAACTAGCTGATTGTCACACGTTAGAGGAACCATGATGCCACGTTCATCCATGAAGCTGAACTTTGCAGTCTACTTTAGCCATAATTCATCATGATTATGCAGAGCAGCAACCATACCAGATATAGTGCAGATCTGCGCAGGCGCCTCTTCCATCATGATACAATGGTGTCCATACCACTTGCCCTTAGAGTCCTACCTGAAGAGGACTACCGTAACCATGTAAGGGTGGTCCGTGGAGATCCCACTTGACCGAAAACTGTGGACAAAATATGTTTGTCAGTGTTGGGCTAACAAACAATTTGAGGTTCAGTAGCCAGCTAGCAGTTATAATTAGTGCGAATAGCAAAGAGAAGGGTAGCTCACCCGCTTGTAGCTAGAACTTCTTCTTCCTTGGTAGTAGGATCTGCCATACTCCGAGTTACTTGGCTCATCAGCAGCGAAGGCGGGATAGAGCCTTGCAACGGGGGCTACGACATGCGCCATTGGAGCTCGGGATCAGCGATTGGGCACAACAACTTGGTGCCGGAAGTCAAATGTCCGAAGGGATCGTCCTGCCTGGAGAGTGTATTCCGACGCCGCCGGTGCTAGGGGAAAGGTGGGAATGGATTTGTGAAATTGGTCAACGCATCCAATCCACTTAGCTACTTGATTTGCCTAAGAGGTTTCCGCGTTGGCGCTCGTGTCACGGACAGATGACCGACATGAGGGTCCCGACCGTCTACTTCACGGGGCAGTTTAACGGAATGTTTGAATTTGGCAGGGATGAGATGAGTTTGCCTCGAAATGTCCCCTCTCAGTAGTTGGCGGCCCAACATTTCGAAACACGGCAATTTCAGGCAACTTAGGTACCGCCATGCGCTGGCCTGCGAACTTTGGTACCACAGACGAACAGGCCCCCCCACACTGGGGAGCGTCAAGTTGTTGCCTGGACATCGATTCTGGAAGAATCTTCGAAGTCCCTGGAGGAGCACGTGAGCTTTTTTCTCGTGCCATTGGCACTCGTATTTTTGCGTTAATGCTCACACTGCTTCTCTTTTCGTGTAGCCTATCGTGAAGGATTCCACTCGCCTCGCTGAGCAGATCCTTTCCTTGGGTCGACAGCATGCCTTGTTGGATAACCGCCATCGTGCTTTCGAAGGTTAGTTTTAAACTTTTCTCTTTGTTCTATTGCATAGATATTAGCGAGTGATATTGCTATGTGTATATCCTTTGCAGATGAGCATAATGAGCTTCTTCGTCGCGTCGCTACCCTCGAGAAGGGACTTGCCGTGGTGGAGAAGCGCGACAAGGCAGTCGAGGCTCTTAAGGAGTCACAGAAGCGCGAGGAAGATTTGCATGCCTCCACTGTTGACAGAGAAAAGGTGTTCATAGAATAGCTCTTCTCAGTCACGAAAGCGCTCTCAGGTATGACATTGTCTTGCTTGTATTCGTCATGTACTTTTGCTTCATATTATTGTGCTCATATGTGTATTCTTGCAGATGCTGCCGGTGTAGACTTTGATGCTCAAGCTTTGACTCGCGCGAACGCCTTGGCCAGCGTCGTGACTGTAGTCGAAGACTGCAGCGTCTCTATGAAGGATACACTAGAGAAGGCCAAGGGCATGCTGGGTCATCTTCGCGAGGAGATGCTTCCCAAGGCCCAGATGATCGAGAATTTTGATGGCTTGCTGGAGTCCTTCGCAGAGGGCATCCCGATGGACTTCAAGAATTCGCAGAGGTCAGTTGGCGCGACCATGGCACTCGCAATGGCGCAGGCCCATGACGTGGAGCTAGACCCAGCGATATTTCTTCGGTGATGCCGGTCTCTACAGATGGTCAGCGGGTAGGCTTTCAGCCTTTTGCCACTAGTTGCAGTAAGTATGGGCCTCGGCTCATTGATACAGTCGTTGCTTATTTGGCTGAACTGTGGCATTTGAAGATGGCGAAGCCTGTGGCATATAGGGCTACAACTAGGAAATCTGTGGCGTCGGAGACTGCCACAGATTCGAGGAAGCCCCCAAAGTCAAAGTCGAAAAAGCAGAGCATTCCTTAGTTGCCTCCTGTAATAGCTTAGCTTTCCTTTTGATGAACCTTATTTTGTGGGGGTACCCCTTTTGATACTTGGTTGAACTTGAATGCACTCCTTGTTAATGTATAGTTGGTCTTATTTGTCTCTTGTTTGGCTGTAATAGGGTCCTTCAAGTGGTCCTCTTGACTCTCCTCCCACTAATGAAACTGTGGCGCAACCACGTTCAAGAGTGGAGGAGCTGTCGCTGCTTGCATGACTGCGTGATCACGTGAAGCAGTTGGAGCGAGAATTGCATGTGATCTGCGGTAATGTGGATGTATGGAAGTCGAAGGCTGAGAAGGCCAACGTGTGCGAGAAGTATCTCCTAGACGAAGTTGCGCAGCTGAACGAGCAATTTAAGTGTTAGCTCTCTATCTTCTTATCCTTTCCTTTGGCCATTCACGACGATGCTCTATCTTATGCTCTTCTCTTGCTTCTTGTAGTTGTTAGCGCTCGTGATCCGCAGGATGAGAGGATCAGGTTGCCATACGCCTGCATAATCTAACCCAGGAGCAGCTGCAAGCTCGCGGTTACTTTTGGGTGGACCATGACCATGCAGTCGCATTGGCGACCTTGCAGGATCGGGCCTCGCGGTGCTTCAGTATTTGAAGAATCCGCAGTCGTGCCTTAGGCATATCTTCTAGGCAATGTTTCCCTTGGACATGGTGCCATCAAGCTTGCTTGCTTTGCTGGCGAAGTTTCAAGATATCAGCACAGTCCGTGAGTGCATGCGCCAGCAATATGCCGCGGGTGCCAAGGCTGCATTGGCGCTTGTTCGATTGCATCAGCCAGATGTGGATGTCACAGCTGTTGCCGCTAGACTGCCGTCGCCGCCAGAAGGGATGACCTGGAACATGGTGCCACACTACTAGGCGGTTGATCGGCTAGCCGAAGATATCGTCGATTTCTTTGAAGAGCAAACAAATGTTCTCCTTTTGTAGCAGTAGTGTAGTTTATGCCCTACACATAGATGTATAAGTGTTATAAAATTCATACAATTGCATCGGGTATGTTTGATACCCGTTAATGTATAAAGAGCTTGCTATCTTGTATATTTATCGAGTGTATTGAGATATACAGTTCCTTTTTGTTAGCCTGATGTATGTTTATCTCAGCACCTTGCCAACCTGTCAGGTGCGTTACAGCTAGGTTGGTGTTTATCAAGGGTTCGATTGATAGTGCGTCAGCTACTTAGGATACTGTGTTGTTCGTGGAACGAGGTGTAAAGGGTGGCACAACCCCCGAGTAAAATAATTGCAAGGAAAATAGAGACACAAAGTTTGGGGCACTTAGCTTTATTTATTCGTGGAATATGACGAGGTACAATGTGTGGCTAAGTAGCATGGCTGAATAGCCTTATTTGTAAATTAAAAAACATCTAGGGGTAGAAACAATAAAGTTGCACGACGTTCCAGAGATTGGAGTATGCGACTCCGCTCTTGAAGTCTTTAAGGTGATAGAAGCCACCTAGGATTACTTCAGTAATCACATAAGGTCCTTCCCAAGGGGACTCAAACTTGAGGTGCCCTTGTTGCTTCAGTCGTAGGACCAAATCTCCTTTGACGAAGGATCTGGGGCATAGCCTTCTGTTATGGTAGTTGCGGAGGTTCTGCTGGTAGATCGTAGATCTCTCCGCTGCAATCTCGTGTGCCTCGTCGAGGAGGTCGAAGGAGTCTTTGAGTGCGAGGGTTGATTCTGCCTTGTTGTATGCTACTAGCCGTGGGGCCTTGTAGCGCACCTCTGTGGGTAGTACCGCCTTGGCACCGTGTACCATGAAAAATAGAGTATAGCCTGTAGCGCTGTTTGGAGTTGTGTGCAGGCTCCATAGTATTGATTGCAGCTTGTCAGGCTAGCACCCGGTAGCTTTTTCGAGTGGTCGGAGAAGCCTTTTCTTGATCCCGCCGTAGACGAGGCCGTTGGCCTTTTCGACTTGACAGTTGGTCTAGGGATGTGCTACCGAGGCATAACTAATGTTGATTCCCAAGTTTTCGCAGAAATCCTGGAACTCCTTGGAGGTGAAGTTCGTCCCATTGTCCGTGATGATGCTATGTGGCAACCCAAAGTGGAAGACAATAGACTCGAAGAACTTGATGGTGCTGGCTCCTGATTGGTTTGTTACCGACATGTCCTCAATCCACTTGGTGAATTTGTCGACTGCGACTAAGAGGTAGTCGTATCCTCCTCGTGAGGATCGCTGGAGCTTGCCGACCATGTCGAGTCCCCATTGTGCGAAGGGCCAAGCCATGGGTATTGGCCTAAGTTATGCGCCAGGTGTGTGTGGTTTATCCGCGAATCGCTGGCAGGCGTTCAAACATTGGATGATATCCTTGGTGTCGCGCATGGTTGTTGGCCAGTAGAATCCAGCTCGTAGAGCTTTGGCGACGAGAGTGCGACTGTTGGCGTGGTGGCCGCAAGTACCTTTGTGTATGTCTAGGAGGACTGCTCTTCCATCCCCGTTGGAGACACACCGCTAAAGGACTCTTGTGATGTTGCGCTTGTACAGTTTGCCATCGATCAGGGCGAATGCCTTAGATCACCATGCTATATGATGCACGCCAGTCGGGTCATCTGGCAACCTTTTGCTGAGCAAGTATGTGACATATGGTTGCATCTAGGATGGCTCGATCATCATGACCTCCATGGGGCCTTCGAGTCCTGTATCTGGCCCCGTGTCGTTGGCTCGCTGGGTGGCGTAGCCCCCGAGTCCTTTGACACGCTGGTTTTATGCTCTGGCACCTTTGGTTTGATGGAGCGCTCGCATATGCGCTCGAGAAATACTCTGGGTGGTACTTGGGCACAGGTGGGGCCGATGTTGGCAAGTGCCTCTGCCTCCTCGTTGCTCTCGTGGTCGACGTGCCACAGCTCGTAGCTGTCGAAGTCTCCCTCGAGTGTGTCGTAGAGGTCGCGGTAGGCGATCATGTTGTCGCTCAGAGAATCGCACTCGTTCATTGTTTGGTTGACCACCAGTTTGGATTCGCTGTAGATGATGAGTCGCTTGTCGCTGCAGGCTTTCGCCATCCGCATCCCATGGAGCAAGGCTTCGTATTCAGCTTTGTTATTGGAGGCGGTGAACTGCATTCGCAGAACATTCCTCATCCTGTCACCTTGTGGCGATGTCAGGATGACACCCGCGCCAGCTCCTTCCTTGCGCTTGGACCCATCGAAGTGCATTGTCCATAGATAGGACATATCTGGCTTGTCGGGGAGATGGTTTTCCATCCAGTGCATGAGGAAGTCTGGGAGAACTTGCGACTTGATCGCGTCGCACTTCTCGTATGTGATGTCTCATGGAGATAGCTCTATCCCCCAAAGCGCGTCTCGTCCAGTGGCATCGGGATTGTTGAGGATGTGCCCAAGTGGGGCGTCGTTAACCACTACAATTGGGTGCTCCTAAAAGTAGTGGCGCAGTCGCCTGGCTATCATGAAGACACCGTATGCCATCTTTTGATACCGCTGTTTGGTTGGTGTGAGCACCTCGATGAGGTAGTAGACTGGGCATTGTACCCCGTGGAATATATTTTCTTCGGCTCATTCCACCACGAGCACAGTGCTTACCACCTGGTTGGTGGCGGAGATGTATAGCAGTAGCGGCTCTTTTTCCTGAGGTGTCACCAACATCAGCGAGGTGGATAGTAGACGCTTGAGGTTGTCGAATGTTTCTTGTGCTTCGTTTGTCCACTCGAATTTGTCAGCCTTGTAGAGAAGTTGGTAGAAAGGCAGTGCCTTTTCGCCCATCCGACTGATGAATCGACTGAGCGTTGCGATTCTCCCAGCCAGCTGTTGGACGCCTTTTAAGTTCTTAGGCTTCTCCATGGGTAGTATGGCCTTTATTTTCTTCGGGTTGGCCTCAATCCCTCTCGTGGAGATGAGGTACCCGGGAAGCTGCCCAGATGGTACTCCGAAAGAGCATTTGTCCGGATTTAGTTTGATTCGGTAACAGTCAAGGTTATCGAAGGTCTCACGGAGATCGTCGAGTAATGAGGCTTCCTCCTTGGTTTTGACGACAATGTCATTAGACTCAGATGTTGCGACCAAGTTGGCTCTTGAGGCAGGCCTGCATGCACCGCTGGTAGGTGGCTCCTGCGTTTTTTAGCCCGAAAGGCATCGTTGTGTAGCAGAAGACACTAAAAGGCATGACGAACACCATTTTCTCTTGGTCCTCTTCCTTCATTCGAATCTGACGATAGCCTGAGTAGGCGTCGAGGAAACAGAGACGCTCACATCCCGCAGTGGAGTCGATTATTTGATCGATCCGCGGCAATGGGAAGTGGTCCTTTGGACAATGTTTGTTCAGAGAGGTGAAGTCCACACACATCCGCAGGATATCCATGTCTCTTTTGGGAACGAGCACGGGGTTTGAGACCCAGGTGCTTTCCTTGATCTCGCGTATGAAATTAGCATCGAGGAGTCTGTTGACTTCCATACCGACCGCTTTTGACCTTGGCTCCGACAGTCGCTGGATTGTTTGCTTGACTAGCCTTGCTTCAGGATTCACGTTGAGTGCTAGACAACGTCTCCTTGGCCACCCGAAACACCTCCGCGGTGATAAACATTCAAATGTTGTGTCTATGACGCAAATATAAGACCTACAGATCTAACTTGATGGCCTGGCAACCGCATTCGTTGTGCTCTACCGGAAAAATACCATGTCTACGACATGAAGAAAATCCCGACGGACGCATTGGGTACACATACTTATCAACTCGAGTTCAGATCAGTAAGGCCTCCGCGGCATGAGTCGAACTACGCCAGTAATTTCTGAATTCAAGTCTGGGGACTCGTGTTTGAGTAGGTAGCATTGTTTTTTCCCTAGAAGCAATTAACTGGTCCCGATCCGTAGAGCACACCAGGCATGCTTGCCAATATCCCTATGAACTATTACGAATTTCGACTGACCCAATGAACTTCTAGGTGAAGTGCTTTGCACTCGACACAATTGTCGACTTCGACCTCAAAATGTAAGGCTTAAGACAACTAAGTCTCCACCCGAATCTATGATTTGGCTGGACACTCGGGGGCTACTGACATAGGTATGCCCAACAGGCACCTGACTATAGCCTACCTAGTGCAGCCCGACGGAAGGCCCACTCGACAACGTGCCAAGGTCCACGAAGCCGAAGACAGTTCAGGTGGTGCGAAGCCTAGATGGACATGGACTCTAAGTGCGCAAGACAAGGAAATCTCAATACTAGAGTTCTAATCTAACTTGTAACCAACTCGTATTGGTACCTGAGACGTAGCCTCCCCATATATAAAGGCTAGGAGGGTCCGACGAGGAGGACACGACATAACTTCTCCACCTCTCCCGCAATACATCTAGACACCGTAAAACCTAGCACATACGCCAGATCTAATCTACACATACACCGCCATCAGTGACATTGTAATTCTTCGGATCATCATCAATCAAGAGCAGACAAGCAGGAGTAGGGTTCTCTACGAGGTCTGAACCTGGGTAAACCTTGTGTCCCTGTGTGCTTGTTTTCTAGCCGATCGAGATCTCTAGTGCTCCTCAATTCCTTGAACCTAAGTCCATAACAATGGGCATTGATGAGTTAACTCCACGTCACAGTGTTTTGCTGGAATAAGAGAGAGGTTTTCCCTTTTGCATGAGGACAGCACCTAGTCCATGTCCACTAGCATCAGTTTCTAAGGTGAATGGTATGCTGAAATCTGGTAGAGCCATGACTGGAGCAGTCAGTAGACTAGTTTTGAGTTGTTCAAAAGCTACAGATTAAACTTCTGTCCATTTGAATTAATCCTTCTTCAGCATGTCATGGAGTGATCGACAGATGAGGCCAAAGTTCTTCACAAATCATCTGTAATAACCAGCCAGGCCTAGAAACCCTCATAGTTGAGTGATATTTTGTGGAGTAGGCTAGTCCTTGATGTAACATCCCAAAACTTTAATCAAGGTTATCAAGTTCCTAATCACCCAATTTAGGGTTAACAAAAACTTTTTATTATTAAAATGATTATGAATGCATGTGTATGTTGCATTAGTGTAGAATTGTTTGAAAATGCCATGCTTGATTGTTCTAAATGTTGTGAAATGGTTTAAAGGTGAATACCACATCATCTAGACCATTTACAAACAAAATCCAAAGAAAAAGAAATCAAATAAGAATAAAAAGATCAAATGGTCATTTTGACCAAAGTTAACCACTAGGCCAATATAGGTGTTCCTAGAAGACAATTTCTAACAGAAGCTATTCTAGTTCTTTTCACCCCTTTCTAGACCAAGTAAAGATGTACCAAGGCCCACTTTACAAACTTACAAAAACATTTGGCCACTCCATTTAAAGGACATTTGAAAATTGAATCAAGTGTATGTGTTAAGATCACCCTTTTTCAAAAACACACCAAATGAATTCACCTTGGCAATCCCAAGCAAACCTAGTCTCTCAAGCTTAATACAAGATCACTCAAAAAGTTTGAATCAAAAATTCAAATATAAATTTCTTGCGGCCATTTCCTCAAACACTTGGCAGGAACAACATGTCGGGGGGATGATCCCCAGATACCCCAACGGGACAAGAAACTGGGCAGTCGGATCACGTCCGGCTGACCAAATGCAGCCGGACCTGGCAAGACAGGCCGGCTATCGCATGGTAGCCGGATCGGCAAGAAGCAGCCGGCTACGGCGATGTAGCCGGAACCAATCAGTGAGACAGGATGACGTGCGTATCAGTGCACGATACGCCCTGTACGATGACAAGACCGGTAATTACTCGCCCATACCGAAGACTTTGCGGGGATGACGCGGGAACAGTGGCCCGATGCTGACGACAGGCTCGCACGGCGTCCACTGTGCCTACGACAGCCATACCGCTCATACTCCAATGGGACACACCGTACCAGACACTGTAGATGACCAGTCGGCTGGGACCCGCCTGTGGGGCCCACTAGTCGGATTGGCCAGTGAGACCGTTGCCTCTCTGCCTATATAAGGAGAGGCAAGGCCTCAGTAGTAAGGGTTGGTCTCAGTGCATTTAAGGCAGTAGCCAGAGAATACAGCTCGAGGAGCACTTGTAGTTCGTATATCCCACATAGTCAGATCCGGCAGGAGTAGGAGTTTTATCTCACCACGAGGGCTCCGAACCTGGGTACTTACCGTATCCAGCTACGCTTGCTTGTATCCAATCCCGCCTGCGGATGCCGTCGATAGCTTCCCTGCTAGTCCCCACACCTCTATCTAACCTCCTTAGGTATTGCCGTTCCCAACACAACGACAGTTGGCGCCCACCATGGGGCGGATGGCTTCGACCGGAGTCACGTTCCGCATGGGACCCTGCACTTCAGCCGGTGAGCGCGTGGCCTCCGGCCTGGTGCTCATGCTCGGCAAATTCGACTGCGTCATCAACAACGCTTCCTGCTTCGCCGGAACCTCCTTCCCGGAGAACGGCACCGTCCTACTCTTCGGCGACCTCCCCGTCTACGTCGCCATCATCCTAGAGCGTTTCCCTAGGGAGATCGTCTCTCTCGCGGAGCTACTGCATCCGAGCGGTAGTGCCTCCGTCGCTTCTTGCGGCGTAGAGGTCATGATGGCCGGCTCCAGCTTTCATCCCCGCCAATCGCGGGAGCGAGGCGCGGACGAGGTTGGAACTTCCTTGCCCCCGCAGCCTCAGAACCCGGTGGAGGATGTCATTGATCGGCTCCTGACGCCGGTTAACCTCGGGGATAACCTGGCGGAGGCGGAAGCCAACTTCGCCATGGAGAGACAGATCCTCCTCCAGGAGGCCATGGAGCTGGCGGCAACCCGCAAGAAACTCGAGATCACCCGGCGCGAGTACGGCCGCACGCACGGCTTCACTCCGGCTACCGCGAAGCCAAGCCGGCACGGCCAGGTACGGCACCGGGGCGACGAACTAGGCGGCAGGATGGAGAAGGATGGGGAGCCCGATCCTGCACCCGCCCTCATCCGGCCCACCTACAGCACGCCCATCAAGAACCTGCGCGCGGCGCGAGCCGTAGCAGAAGAACTGCCCAATCTGGAGGGCAAGAAGCGAGTCCGCCAGCACGCTCGCGTGCAAGAGCTCCTCCGCATCGTGGACGAGCAGGCTGATGCCAACCGGCAGATGCAGGAGGACCCCAACTACTCCAGGGGGAGCAAGCTTCCTACCAACAGCAGGGGCGCGCCACGCGACACCCAACAGGCGTATTCCCCTCAGTCGGCTAAGGCCTGCAGCAGGAGTCGTAGCTCTAACAACAAGGGCCAGCCGCGCTAGGAGCAAACGGTGAACAGCAACCCACCGCCTCCCCCTCCACCAGCCGGAGCACCTAGACCTGCCGGTTCCCGTCTCTCGGCGCCCAACCCGAATTGTCTGGATGCCCACGACCGCATCGAGCTCCTCGCTCAAGCACGCGTCACGGAGGAAGAAGACTCTACCGGCTCGGTTTGTTTCGGACCCCGCATCCGGAACAAGCCATTTTCGGATAAGTTCTCCCTGCCCAGGGACACCCCCAAGTACGACAGCAGCATGAAGCCGGAAGATTGGCTGACCGACTATGCTACGGCAGTCGGCATCGCCCATGGGAACAAGCGCATAGCCATGCGCTACGTCCCTCTTATGCTAACCGGGCCGACAAGGACGTGGCTCAACAGCCTCGCTCCCAACAGCATCAACGCCTGGCCAGACTTCGAGAAGGTGTTCGTCCGCAACTTCAATGGCACGTACAAGCGCCTGGGACGCCCACGTGACCCGGCCTTGTGCGTCCAGGGTGACCGCGAGACTGACCGCGAGTACCTCGCCAAGTGGACGGAGCTACGCAATACCTGTGAGGGCATCCTGGAGAGCCAGGCCATCAACTTCTTCATCGAGGGTTGTTGAGAAGGCACCATGCTTCGCCACCGGCTACTGTCTGACGAGCCGAAAACCATGGCGGAGCTCATGACGGTTGCGGACCAGTACGCCATGGCGGATGCCGCCATGAAGAAGCCCCACCGAGTAAATGCTAACGGGTGTCCGACTCCTACGGAGCCGGCTCGCGACCGTCCGAGCAATCCGGCTGGCGAGCCGGATCCTCCAGGCGCCACGGCAACGACAACCGGTCCCATGGGGACCGCCAAGCCGGACAACAGAATCCCCGCTACCATGCGCGGCAGGTCAATGCTGTGGAAGGCGCGCCCGACGCGCCGGCTAACGATGCAAGGAGGCAGAAGCCACGTCTCACCTTCAACCAAATGATTGACGGCCCGTGCAAGTGGCAGAGCGGTCCCTTCAAACCGGCTACGCATACCACCCGGAATTGCAGCTGGACCCGCCAACTAAAAGACCAGGGTAACCAGCCTCGTCTCCCCCCACCCCCTCCTGGTGGACCACCACCACCGGCTAGGGGAGCCGGCAATGATGGTAACGGCGGCAACGGCGGCAACAACAACAATGGCTACCCCCAGCCGCACGCCGCCTACCACATCTTTAAGACAGAGCTGGACGACAAGCACAGCCGCAGGCGACGCTCCAAGGAGGTCAACGCCATCGTCTCTCCGGTCCCCTAGTACCTGAACTGGTCGGAAACCCCCATCACCTGGAGCCGTGCAGACCAGCCGGAGCAACTGCCGACTCCCGGGGGCTACGCCATGGTGCTCGACCCCCTCATCGTCTCCAACGCGCGTACCTGTCGTTTCTCGCGCGTCCTCATCGACGGAGGCAGCAGCCTCAACCTCCTCTACCAGTCCTCGCTGGAAAAGCTGGGCATTCACGAGTGCGACCTGCGCCCGACTACCACAACGTTCCATGGTGTACTGCCGGGGCCAGCCTACGCCCCGCTGGGTAAAATCCAGCTGGACGTCATCTTCGGGACCGAAGAGAACTTCCGCCGTGAACCGATCTGGTTCGAGGTGGTAAACTTGACGAGCTCCTATCATGCTCTCCTCGGGCGCCCCGCCCTCGCCAAGTTGATGGCCGTCCCCCACTACGCATACCTGAAGACGAAGATGCCGGGACCCAACGGCGTGATCACCATCGCCGACTGCTTCAGGCGGTCGGTGGAGTGCGCTTCGGCTGGTTCCAAACTGGCAGAGGCCCTCATCATAGCTGAGGAGAAGCGCGTGATCATGCGCAATGTGGCCATGGCCCAGCAGGACATACCGGCTAGCAGCAAACCGGCTGGAGAAGGAGCTTTCCAGTCGGCAAAGGAGACAAAGAGGATCCTTCTCGACCCCTCCGATCCGACCAAGTTCGTCACCATCGGTGGCAACTTGGACAGCAAATAGGAAGGCGCGCTCGTCGACTTCCTTCGTGAGAATCGGGACATCTTTGCATGGTCCCCCAAGAACATGCCAGGTGTGCCGAGGGAGTTCGCCGAGCACTCACTCCATGTGTAGCCGGATGCCAAGCCGGTCAAGCAACCTCGGCGCCGATTTGCAGAGGAGAAGAGGAAGATAATCGGTGATGAGATCACCCGGCTCCTTGCAGCCAGGTTCATCATGGAAGTGTACCACCCGGACTGGCTGGCAAATCTAGTCCTAGTGCTGAAGAAGAACAAGACCTGGCGCATGTGTATCGACTACACCAGCCTGGACAAGGCGTTCCCGAAAGACCCATTCGCCTTGCCTCGTATCGATCAAGTCATCGATTCCACGGCTGGCTGTGATTTGTTGTCTTTTCTAGATTGCTATTCCGGTTACAATCAGATCCGGTTAAACCCAGCTGATCAGATTAAGACATCGTTCATCACCCCCTACGGGGCTTTCTGCTACGTAACCATGCCTTTAGGTCTAAAAAATGCAGGCGCTACCTATCAGCGATGCATGTAGAAGTGCTTGCACTCATAGATAGGCCGAAACGTACATGCTTACGTGGACGATGTGGTCTTCAAGACCAAGGAGAAGCGCACCCTCCTTGAAGATGTAGGAGAGACATTTGGCAATCTCCGCCAGTACTAGATGAAGCTGAACCCGGAGAAGTGTGTCTTCGGAGTGCCATCCGGTCAGCTCCTCGGTTTCCTCGTATCACAACGAGGCATCAAGGCAAAACCGGAGAAGATCGCGGCCATCGAGAGGATGCAGCCGCCCAGGAGCCTGCTTGGAGTCCAAAAGTTCACCGGATGCCTGACCTCCCTCAGCCGTTTTGTCAGCCGGCTGGGGGAGAAGGCACTCCCGTTGTACCAGCTGATGAAGAAGACGGACAAGTTCTCCTAGACTTCGCAAGCCGACGCCGCATTTCATGACCCCAAGCGCATGCTGTCCACAGCGCCGGTTCTAGCCACGCCGGCTAGTAAGGAGCCGATGTTGCTCTATATAGCAGCCATCAGTCGGGTCGTCAGCGTCGTCCTAGTGGTGGAGCGCCCCGAGGAAGGCAAGGCTCAGCCGGTTCAGAGGCCCGTCTACTACCTCAGTGAGGTTCTCTCCCTCTCCAAGTAGAACTACCCCCACTACCAGGAGATGTGCTACGGCGTGTACCTGGCATGCAAGAAGCTCAAGCACTAATTCCAGGAGCATCCGATTAAGGTTGTCTGCACCGCACCCCTTTCGGAGATCATTGGCAACAAGGACGCCATCGGCCGAGTCGCCAAGTGGGCCATCGAGCTCGCCGCCTACTCCATCCAGTACGAGCCCCGGCTCACGATCAAGTCACAGGCGTTGGCGGACTTCCTCGTCGACTGGGACGAGACCCAGTATCTTCCACCGGTTCCGGATTCGGACCATTGGAAGATGCACTTCGATGGGTCGAAGATGCTCGGGGGCTTGGGAGCCGGCATCGTGCTCACCTCGCCCAAGGGAGACCGGCTGGAGTACGTGTTGCAGATCCACTTCAAGGCCTCCAACAACGTAGCCAAATACGAGGCACTGGCGCATGGACTCCGGCTGGCCAAGGAGATCGGTGTCAACCGGATCCTTTGCTTCGGCGATTCGGATCTGGTGGTGCAGTAAGTATCCGGAGAATGGGACGCCAGGGATGAAAACATGGCCCTCTACCGGTTCCATATCTAGAAGCTCAGCGCCTCCTTCGACGGATGCGAATTCCATCACGTCCCCCGCGCCAACAACGAGGCAGCCGATTCGCTCGCCCGAATCGGATCCACCAGGCAGGCGATCCCACCCGGGGTCTCCTTGGAGCATCTACGCAAACCCTCCATCAACCCGTCGCCGGAGTCAGACTCCATCATCTGGGCAGGGAGCGCTCCGGCTGACAGAGCAGCAGAAGAGGAGCAGGCAGAACCTCCAAAGAAGAAGACCCACACCAACTCCGGCAAGGCAGTGCCCTCCGGTTCACAAGACCTGGGGGCTGCCGGCTCGCCAAGCGGCTCGGAGCCTGCCGTCCCGGGTACGTCACCCGGACGACCCCCCGACAACCATCAACCGAAGAGCGGGAGCATCCTCGCCATTCGGGAAGTGCCATCCTGGATGCAGCCCTTCATGAACTACATCGCCAACGGGGAACTTCCGGATGACGAGGTGGAAGCCAGGCAAATCTGGCGCCGCGCGCACACGTACACCATCATCAACGGCGAACTGTACAAATGCAGCATGTCCAGCATTTTCCAAAGGTGTGTCGATGTGGACACGGGCTACCGGCTACTCAAGGACATCCACCAGGGCAAGTGCGGGCACCACGCTTCATCAAGGGCGATAGTCGCCAAGGCGTTTCGCCATGGCTTCTATTGGCCCACCGCCCTCGAGGACGCTGAGCAGATGGTCCGCGCGTGCAATGGGTGGTAGCCCTTCGGGCAGCTCAGGCACATGCCGACTTCGGTACTCAAAACCATATCGATTACCTGGCCATTCGCGGTTTGGGGCCTCGACATGGTCGGTCCCTTCAAGCGAGCGCGTGCGGGCATGACCCATCTGCTGGTGGCGGTGGACAAATTCACGAAGTGGATCGAGGCCAAGCCCATCCGGAAGCTGGACGGGGCGATAGTCATCACCTTCTTCACCGACATCATCAATCGGTTCGGCTACCCTAATAGCATCATCACTGACAACGGCACGAACTTCGCCAAGGGGGCCTTCGCACCTGCAGTCTAACGGGCAAGTCGAAAGAGCAAATGGCTTGGTGCTAGCCGGCATCAAGCCATGCCTTATCGAGCTGTTGGAGTGGTCACCCGGATGCTAGATCGAAGAGCTTCCGGCTGTGCTATGGAGCCTCTGCACCACGCCGAATAGATCAACCGGCTACACCCCATTCTTCCTGGTCTACGGATCGGAAGCCGTCCTCTCCGCGGATATCGAGTTCAACTCCCGGCGCAAGCTCCTATACGATGAGAAGGCCAACCAGGAGGCGCGGGAGGATGGTGTGGACCTCCTAGAGGAGGCCCGTGAGCTGGCCTTGTCCAGGTCGGCCCTGTACTAGCAATGGCTACACCGATACCATTTAGGCCGGATCTGCCCAGTCGCGTTCCGCGAGGGCGACCTGGTTCTCCGGCTGGTGCAAGATACAAAGGGCATGCACAAGCTATCGCCACCTTGGGAGGGCCCCTTCATCATCAGTCGGGCACTGTCCAATGACTCCTACTACCTCATCGATGTGTAGCAGCCGCGCAAGAACAAGATGGACAAATTAGATGAGGAGACCGAGCGTCCCTGGAATGCGGCCTTGCTGCGCCTGTTTTACACCTAGTCACTAGACAGTGTATGTATCCCGCAACCCTATGAATGAAAATGCGGACCCCTGCGAGATGCTCGGGGGCTCCTTGCTAGAAATGTGTTTGTACCTATTTTCCGGTTATGGTTTTCCGACTCCGGCAACCCCTACCCGGCGGCTTGCCGGCTGGCCCGTCCTGCTAAGTTAACAAACCGGCTGAGTAGTGTGCAATGATGTCAGAGGCCCACTCTTCGTCTCAGCTCCAGACCGCAACCCGGCTGTCCGGCTAGCAAGAGCAAAAGCCCGAGGCATCCCACACGAAAGATCGGGTATCCCGACCTTGCAACTAGCTTAAGATAATCTGGTTACTTAGACGTTAGTACCGTGCGCGATGTACTGTCAGCTCCCTTCGATTCCGGCTGCAGACCACAACCCGGCTGCCCGGCAAGGACACAACGAAAACAACAGAGCACACGAGAAGGCGACCAAGTGTCCAGAAAGGCGCAAGCTAGTTTTCGAAAAAACAAATCCGTTTTCTGGCTACAATTTGGCAGACTAACCTATTAACATGTGAGGATGTATGTGTATGCATATTCTTGTACAACTACCTTGATTCGGAATTCAGGAAGAAAAGAGAAGAAGATTCGAAGTCCTTGCCTTCATCAAGCGTTCCGAATCTCGGGGGCTACACCCACTGGGTGCGCTCGCGCGCCCTAGTGGAATCTTGTAGTTCCCGACCGGCTAAAGGCATTTAGCCGGCCGTTCGGAGCCCAGGTGAGGGCAAGGGAAGGAGCAAGAGAAGACAAGGAAGATTCGAAGCACCTGGCTAGGCCAGCTACTCCGAATCTCGAGGGCTACACCCAGTGGGTGCGCTCGCGCGCCCCTACTGGAATGTTAGTTCCCCCAGCTGAAGGTGTTCAGCCAGCGAAAGCAGCCGACTAAGACGAGTCTAGTCGGATAAAGTTAGAAGATTTGGGGAAAAGAAAGAAGATTCGAAGCACCTGGCTACGCCAGCTACTACGAATCTCGGGGGCTACACCCAGTGGGTGCGCTAGCGCACCCCCACTAGAGGTGCAGTTCTCCCGGCTAAAGGCGTGTAGCCGGACGAAGTAAGCCGGATAAAGTCAATCGACGAAATGTTGAAAGAAAATGCAAAACGCACAAGTTGAAGGAAAGTCAATCCAGTTCAAAATTAACAAACAAAAGAAAAAGGAGGCGAAGCTCCCATAAGTTTACCCGGCGCCAGAGACTGCCGGTACAGACAGACAAGTTTCAAAGCAAGATTGAACAAGACAAATACACCCGGCATCCCGGGGCAGTGACTAAACGGCAGGACCCTTGCCATGTGGAGCATCTTGACTGGCGGAAGCTTCAGGCGGAGGAGGAGGCGCGGCGCTTGATCCAGTTCCGACGCCCGCTGCCGGCTGCGTTGGGGCTTCCACATCCGGAGTACCGACGGACTCCGAGTCGGTGAGCACCTCATCAGGGTCCACGTAGTCGGCAATCTTGATGGTGGAACCTCGGAGCTCTGGATGGGCCTGGCGGATGGCGGCAATGTCGGCGCCGGCACGGAAGCCTCCGTCGATCTTCTTGACACGGGCGTCCTTGTACTAGGAGAGCATGAGGGCGAGAGCCATCTCCCCCGGCTCGTCGTCGGAGTTGTCGTCACCGACAACCACGAGTTTCTTGCCTGCTGTGGCTCCCCACGCGCCTGCGGAAGAGCCACCCGACTGAGTAACCTCTGCTTCCGGCTAGGCCACCATGTCCGGCTGAGGACCCTTTGACCCAGCTAAGGCAGCCGGTTCAGCTTGAGGTGGCGGTGGAGGCGGCGCCTCAGAAGAAGGGGGCGCTGGCGGACGTGGTCGGAGTGCGGGGTGGCGACCTGGTCGGCGCTCGCGCCGGGCTCGCGGCTCCAAAGGAGACCAGCGTGCTAAGAAGGCAGAGGACAAGAAGAAGGAAAGAAAAGCAAATAAGCCAAGGGCAGAAAGGTAGAAAAAGAAACAAGCAGAAGTAGGTGAAAGAAGAGGAGGAAGGACGTACCCCTGCACAACCGGAGGCGACCCCTTCTTCCGGCCTAGGCGACTCGGCAGAAGGGCGCTGGTCCGGCTCCTCTTGGGAGGCGGCTTCTCCGCGGCAGGCCGGTTGGAGCTGGAACGGCTGGAGCCGCTCCCGCCAGCTTCACCGTCCGTCGCAGGGCGCTACACCGGATCAGAGGTCGACGCGGCCTCCTCTTCCTCGTCAACCTCCGCATGGGGGTCGGCAGCCGGTTCATCGTTCCGGCTGGGGAAGGCATCGACATCCCCGTCCGACTCCTCGCCAGACCGCTGAGCATGTGGCTCAGGCAAGTCAGGCGTAAACGCCTCGAGGGGGCTTCACCCTCCTCGCGAAGGATGCAAGGGAAGATCTGCCGAATACAAGAAGTTAGTCGGATAAAGCAAGAAAGAAAGGAAAGAAATACGAAAGAAAGCTCCGGCTAAAATGACCTACCCGGGGCACGCGGTTGTCCCGGTTGTAGGGTGCCAGGTTGAAGGTCCAGCTCTCCGGCAGCCCCTCCTTCGTGATCGTCTACACCGACTCCTTCAGGTTGTGGTAGCGGGGATCGCGGCGCGACAGCCAGGTCGGGTCCAGCTGGCTGGAGTAGAAGCACATTTTGTGCGCTTGCTGCTGCAACGGCATCATCAGCCGGGACATCCAGCTGAGGGTGATGTCTAGGCCGGTTAGCCGGCAGGTGACGTGGACCACCCCAGCAGAGCCGCGCCTAGAATGTCTGCGCCATGCCGAGCACGCGCCAGAGCGCCGCGCCCGACCAGCTTGCACGTGTCGCGCCTCGACCTCACCCCACGCACACTGCTTCCCCATGACCCCAGCAGCCGCCCAGACATCCCCGTTCGCCGCCGCTTGACCCGTAGCCACCGTGCACCGCATTGAGCACCCGATGTCTCCGCCCAGAGCGCAGACGCTCCCGACCAAATGCGACCGCCCCTTTCCGTGCCTTTCATCCAGAGAGGACCGCTAGGGAGCACTATGTCGACCGCCGCTCACAGCCATGCCGATAGCCACCCGTAGCCATGTCGCCAGCACCGCCCGACCATGCCGCATTGCCCCTCTCGCCGATGTATAAATAGAGGTCACCCCAACCTCATTCCTCACACCATTCCACTCCCCTCTCACCACTGACCATCCCACACTCTCCCTGGAGCAAGGTGAGCCTCAGTTCGCTGGAATTTCGCCAGGGCTTGCTGCTACAGAGGAGAAAAGGCGATGTCGATTGGAGCCACCCCAGGAGCCGCCGCGACCACGCCTCGAACCGCCGTCGTCTACCAGCTTGAACGCCCCCATCGCCGATCGTCGCTGGAGCCCAGGTGAGCCCCCGTAGACCCCCACCGTGCCGCTAGGGTTCATCCTCGCCTGAGACCTGTTCACCAGGGACGACGAACCACAGCCGTTAGATCCTCGTCTAATCGCACGGCTGAGTTTGAAACTGTCGTTGTATTGGGAACGGCAGTACCTAAAAAGGTTAGATAGAGGTGTGGGGACTAGCAGGAAAGCTATCAACGGCGTCCGCAGGCGAGATTGGATAGGAGCGAGCGTAGCAGGACGCAAGAAGTACCCAGGTTCGGGGCCCTCGTGGTGAGGTAAAGCCCCTACTCCTGCCTGATCTGACTATGTGGAATATACGAGCTACAAGTGCTCCTCGAGCTGTATTCTTTAGCTACTGCCTTAAATGAACTGAGACCAACCCTTTCTACTGAGGCCCTCCCTCCCCTTATATAGGAAGAGAGGCAAGGGTCTCACTGGCTAGTCCGGCTGGCGGGCCCCACAGGCGGGTCCCAGCCGACTAGTCATCTACAGTACCCGGCATGGTGTGTCACATCGGTGTATGGGCGGTATGGCTGTCGTAAACGATGGGCGCCCGGCGAGCCCGTCGTCAGCACAGGCCACTGTTCCCGCGTCAGCCACGCCAAGTCTTCGGTATGGGCGGGTGGTTGCCCGTCTTGTCGTTGTACAAGGCGTACCGTGCACTAATACGCACGTCGTCCTGTCCCTCTGATTGGATCCGGTTACGTAGTTGTATCCGGCTACCTCTCCAGGGTCCGGCTACTGGGTGGTAGCCGCTCCCTCCTACCCTGTCCGGCTGCATCTGGTCAGCCAGCCGAGACCCGACTGTCCTGTTTCTTATTCGGATGGGGTATCCGGGGATCATCCCCCTAACACTAGCCCCCGAGCGCGTGTGGATTCTGCCCTTGGGCAAAATGCACGCGCGCTCCCTTTTGCTTTTCGAATTTTGATCCGGCTGAGCCTGACGGCTGCGCTACCCGTGACGTTAGTGCTGACACCGGCCACGCGCGCACGCGCCATCATTGCTCTGCGGCGGGCAGCGTAACGTCTCGTCGCGCGTCGCCTCGGGGAACTGCTTGCCCGGCGCCTTGGTTTCCGTCCCAGGATCATCTGCGCATCCCGTCCCGGCACACGGGATCTAGGCGGCGGTTGGGATGTGGGTCGCCCGGATGCGCGGCACGTGGCCCCGCTGACGGTTGCCCTTCCGGTCCTTTAAAGGGATGCCGTTGGGGAGGCAGTTCTTTTCCTTCGCTCCCCCGCTGCAATCTTCCTCTCCTTCTCGCGCGCTGCTGCTCCTGTGCTCTTGTCCTCTGAGCCGCCCGCTCACCACCGTCGATGCTACAGGCCACCGTCACTCCTCCGTTGCCGCTCCTTCCCTTCAGCCGGAAATGGCCGCTGACCGCGGAGCCTGGTGCGGCTCCTCCGTCTTCGAGGACCAAATCGCGAAGTATCGCGCGACCCGCGTCCTCCCGCCGGCGGAGGAGGTGGAAGTGCGGTTGGCACCGGTAGGGGAAGTGTCGCCGCATCCGGCAGAGGGGGAGCGCGTGATCTTCCTCTCGCACCTGGCGCATGGGTTCGCGCTGCCGTTGCATCCCTTCTTCCTCACGTTTCTGGCCTTCTTCGACCTCCGCCTCCACCACCTCGGCGCCAACGCCATCGGAACGCTGGTGCACTTCATGCCGTTCTGCGAGAGCTACCTCGGGATCCAGCCGGATCTCGGGCTCTTCTGCCGGCTCTTCCGAGTTCGGCCGCAGGTCCAGTACACGAAGGGCCCGCTAGTCGTCTGCGGCGGCGCCTCCATATACTCCCGCTCCCAATCCAGCTACCTGAAGTTCTTGCTCCAGGACACGGTACGGCTGTGGCAGCAGTCATATTATTATGTCAAGAACGTCACCGGCATCGACCGGATAAACCTGCCGGCCTTCCAAGACATCGAGTCCAGCCGGCAAAACTGGGACTTGAAGGTCTACGGCGACAAGACGGAGACGGACGGGATGCTGGCACGCATGCGCTCCCTTGTCACCTGCCAGCTAACCGGTCGGGACATCACCCTTAGCTGGATGTCCCGGCTAATGATGCCGCTCCAGCAGCGGGCGCACAAGATGTGCTTCTACTCCGGCCGGCTGGACCCGACCCGGCTATCGCGCCGTGATCCCCGCTACCACAACTTGAAGGAGTGGTTATGGACGATCAGCAAGGAGCGGCTGCCGGAGAACTGGAAGTTCAGCCTAGCGCCCTACAGCCGGGAGAACCGCGCCCCCCGGGTAAGTTCTTGTAGCCGGAACTTTTGCTTATTCCCTCTGTTATCTCCTTGTTCTGTCTGGCTGACCTTTTGCATTTGCCAGATCTTCCCCTGCATCCTCCACGAGGAGGGCGACGCTCCTCTCGAGGTGTTCGCACCGGACTTGCCCGAGCCGCGCGCTCGGCGATCCGGCGAGGAATCGGATGGGGACGGCGATGCCTTCCCCAGCTGGAACGACGAGCCGGTCGCCGACCCGCACGCGGAGGTGCACGAGGAGGAGGAGGCCGACAGCTGGAGCGACAACGCGCTCGCGGCGGCCAGCGGCGAGAGGGCTGGCCATTCCGGCTCCTGCCACCTCTGGAGGAGCCGGGCTCGAAGGGCCGGACTAGCGCCCTGCCGCCAAGCCGTCTTGGCCGGAAGAAAGGGCAGCCCCCGGTTGTGCCGGGGTACGTTTTTCTCCTCCCCCCCCCCCTCGATGCTTTCTGTTTGTGTTTCCTTGTCCTTGTTTTTCTGACTTTAGCCTGTTTTGCTCTTGTCTTTTCTTCTTTCTCTTTAGCGCACTGGTTTCTTTCGGTGCCGCGAGCCCAGCTCGGACGCCATCCGGGTCGCCGCCTCGCGCCCCGACTGATCCAACCGGCACCTCCCCTTCCTCTGAGGCGTAGCCTCCTTCTCCTCCTCAAGCCGAGTCGGCTGCCCCCTCCTAGCCGGAGGGTCCCCAGCCGGAAGCGACTCGCTCCCAGCCGGAAGGTTCCTCCGCGGGAGCGTGGGGGGCTACTGGCAAGGAGCTTATCGTAGTAGGCGACGACGACTCCGACGAGGCGCTCGGGGAGGAGTGGCTGACGGTGGTGCTCGCGGCGAAGGAGTCCTTGGCCGTCAACGCCGTGGATGATGACGCCTCTTCCGCCGCTTCGCTGTCGGATCTTGCCGCCACGCTCGAGCTGGCAGTGAAGGAGATCCGGCTGCTTGAGGCCACAGCCGGTGGAACCCGCAGCCTGGAGCAGAAGCTTGCTGCTGCCAACGGGACCTCCTAGAGTAAGTCCGCCTTATCCGTCCGGCTCTTTTTTTTTGTAATAGCCGGCTTTGTTGCAGCCATCCTCGTGTGTGCTCAGCGCGAGATCGATCGCTTGAAGAAAGCGAACGACCGGCTGAGCAGGTCCAACTCCACGCTGCGCTTGCAGAACAAGGACTGGCATGCACGGGTAGACGGCTTGGAGGCTACTGTCAAGGAGCGCGACGCCTCGCTCGCTAGCCGGGCCGAAGCCTTCTCCCTTCTCGAGGCCCAGAACAAGGACCAAGAGAAGGAGATAAAACGGCTGGCGGTCAAGGAGAAGGCGTTGGTGGAGGAGCTGATGCAAGTCGGACACACTGCCAAAGGTGAGTTCTTTCTTCCGTCTTCTTTTCTTTCCGGATCCGGTAGCCAGATTTGACTCCTCTTTTCTGACAGCCTTTTACCCCGGCATAGACCTGCTGGCCTACAACCGGCTGTAGGAGAACTGGCCGGGAGTGCAGCCGACGGCTCAGGAGCTCGTCGTTCTTCTTGGCGAGGAGGCCGCAAAGCTTCGTCAGGCGGCGCGGGACGTCTTCTCCTTTGTGTGGCCGGAGGTTCCGGTTTCAGAGACTATGGCGCAGCTGGCGGCGAAGGTAGGGGAGGTGCCGGCTGCGGTGGACCGGCTGCGGGATCTTGCGGCGCGGGGTGGAGCGGAGATGGCCTTGGCGCTGATGCTTTCCTGGTACAAGGATGCTCGCGTCGAGAAGATCGATGGGGGCTTCCGCGCCAGAGCCGACCTTGCCGCCGTTCGCCAAGCCCATCCGGAGCTTCGCGGGTCCGCCATCAAGATCGCCGACTACGTGGATCCGGACGAGGTGCTCACCGACTCGGAGTCCCCCGACACTCCGGATGCGGAGTCCTCGGTGCCGCCGTCTGCCAGCGCTGGAGCCAGAACAAGCACTGCGGCTCCGCCCCCGCCTCCAGCATCTGCCAGCCAGGAACGCCCCCACGGCAAAGGCCCTGCCGTTTAGCTGTTGCCCCGGGATGCTGGGTGTATTTGTCTTGTTTTAGATTATCGTAAAACTTGTCTATCTGTACCGGCTATCTTTGATGCCGGGTAACTCTCGGGAGCTTCGTCTCCCTTTTGCTTGTTAATATTAAATTCTTGAGTCTTTCTTAACTTGTGTCTTGAATTTTCTTTTGATATCTTTGTCGGCTCGCTCCGCCTGGCTATCATCATCCGGCTATGCACTCTTAGTCGGACGAACTACACCTCCAATGGGTCCCCGAGATTCGGAGTAGCCGGCGTAGCCAGGTGCTTCGAATCTCCCTTGTTCTTCCCCTCTCTTCTAACTTTATCCGACTGACCTAGCCCCAGTCGGCTGCTTTCGTCGGCTGGACGCCTTCAGCCGGGGGAACCAACATTCCAGTGGGGGCGTGCGAGCGCACCCACTGGGTGTAGCCCCCGAGATTCGGAGTAGCTGGCATAGACAGGTGCTTCGAATCTTCCTTGTCTTTTATTGCTCCCGCCCTTGCCCTCACAGGCTCGACTGCCGCTAACGCTTCTTGGTGGCCAGAACTATAAGATTCCACTGGGCGTGTGGCGCACCAGTGGGTGTAGCCCGAGATTCGGCGCTTGATGAAGGCAAGGGCTTCGAATCTTCTTTCCTTCTCCTGAATTCCGACTCGAAGTAGTCGGACAAGAACGCACATATGCATACACATACATCTTCATAGGTTAATAGGTTAGTCCGTCAAATCGTAGCCGGGGAACGGCTTATTTTTTCAAAAACTGGCTTGCTCCTTTCTAGGCGCTTAGTCGCTTTCTCGTGTGTTCTGCTATTTTCACTGCGTCCTTGCCCGACACGGCGGGTTGATGCGCCCGGAATCGAAGGGAGCTGACAGTACATTACGCACGGTACTAGCGGCTTAGCGGCTGGATTGGTTTGAGCTAGTTGCGGGGCCGGGACGCCCGATCTGTCACGCCTCTTCCCCATTTTTCATGTGGGATGCCTCGGGCTTTTGCTCTTCCTAGCCGGACAGCCGGGTTGCGGTTTGTAGCTGTGACGAAGAGTGGGCCTCTGACATCATCGCACACTACTCAGCCGGTTTGTTGGTTTAACAGGCCGGGCCAGCCAGCGAGCTCCAACGGCTCGATGAGACGTGGTTTGATGCCGGCTAGCACCAAGCCGTTTGCTCGTTCGACCTGCCCGTTGGACTGCGGATGTGCGATGGAGGCGAGGTCTAGCCGGATGCCCTTGTTGCTGCAGAACCGGGCGAAGGCCCCCTTGGCGAAGTTCGTGCCGTTGTCGGTGATGATGCTATTGGGGTAGCTGAAGCGGTTGATGATGTCGGTGAAGAAGGTAACAATCGTCGCCCCGTCCAGCTTCCGGATAGGCTTGGCCTCGATCCACTTTGTGAACTTGTCCACCGCTACCAGCAGGTGGGTCATTCCCGCGTGAGCTCGCTTGAAGGGCCCGACCATGTCGAGGCCCCAAACCACAAAGGGCCAGGTGATCGGTATGGTCTTGAGCACCGAGGTTGGCATCTGCCTGAGCTGCCCGAAGCGTTGGCACCCATTGCACGTGCGGACCGGCTGCTCGGCATCCTCGAGGGCGGTGGGCCAATAGAAGCTGTGGCGAAATGCCTTGGCGACTATCGCCCTTGACGAGGCGTGGTGCCCGCACTCGCCTTGGTGGATGTCCTTGAGTAGCCGGTAGCCTGTGTCTACGTCGACACATCTTTGGAAGATACCGGATACACTGCGGTTGTATAGGTCGCCGTTTATGATGGTGTATGTGTGCGCGCGGCGTCGGATTTGTCTGGCCTCCACCTCGTCATCCGGGAGTTCGTTGTTGGCGATGTAGTTCATGAAGGGTTGTGCCCAGGATGGCACTTCCCGGATGACGAGGACGCTCCTGTCCTCCGGCTGTCGGGTGTCGGTGGGCCGTCCGGGTGGGATGTCCGGGGCGGCAGCCCCTGAGCCTCGAGCCGGTCTCGCGAAAGCGAGGGCACCGCCTGGCCGGAGTTGGCACGAGTTTTCTTCTTTGGTGGCTCCGCCGGCTCCGCTTCCGCTGCCCCGGCCGCTGGGACGCTCCCCGCCCAGATGATGGAATCTGATTCCAGCGACGAGTTGATGGATGGCTTGCGCAGGTGCTCCAGGGAGACCCCTGGTGGGATGGCCTGCCTGGTGGACCCTATCTTGGAGAGCGCGTCGGCTGCCTCGTTGTTGGTGCGGGGGATGTGATGAAATTCACACCCGTCGAAGGAGGAGCTGAGCTTCTGGATGTGGAACCGGTAGAGGGCCATGTTGGCATCTCAGGCGTCCCATTCCCCGGATACTTGTTGTACCACCAGGTCCGAATCACTGAAGCACAGGATCCGGTTGATGCCGATTTCTTTGGCCAGCCGGAGCCCGTGCGCCAGTGCCTCGTATTCGGCTATGTTGTTGGAGGCCTTGAAGTGGATCTGCAACACGTACTCCAGCTGGTCTCCCTTGGGCGAGGTGAGCACGATGCTGGCTCCCAAACCCCCGAGCATCTTCGACCCGTCGAAGTGCATCCTCCAGTGGTCCGAATCCGGAACCGGAGGGAGGTACTGGGTCTCGACCCAGTCGACGAGAAAGTCCGCCATTGCCTGTGACTTGATCGTGAGCCGGGGCTCGTACTGGATGGAGTAGGCGGCGAGCTCGATGGCCCATTTGGCAACCCGGCCGGTGGCGTCCTTGTTGCCGATGATTTCCGAAAGGGGTGCAGTGCACACGACCTTGATCGGGTGCTCCTGGAAGTAGTGCTTGAGATTCTTGCATGCTAGGTACACGCCGTAGCACATCTTTTGGTAGTGGGGGTAGTTCTGCTTGGAGAGGGAGAGAACCTCGCTGAGGTAGTAGACGGGTCTCTGAACTTGCTGAGCCTTGCCTTCCTCGGGGCGCTCCACCACCGACGACGACCCGGACGGCTGGTGGCTGCTATATAGAGCAACATCGGCTTCTTGCTAGCGGTGTGGCTAGAACTGGCGCTGTGGACAGCATGCGCTTGAGGTCGTGAAGCGGTGTCACTGCGAAGTCCGGAGAACTTGTCCGTCTTTTCATCAGCTAGTACACAGTGCCTTCTCCCCCGGCCGATTTAAACGACTGAGGGAAGCCAGGCATCCGGTGAACTTCTGGACTCCAAGCAAGTTCTTGGGCGGTTGCATCCTTTCGATGGCCGCGATCTTCTCCGGATTTGCCTCGATGCCTCGCTAAGATACAAGGAAACCGAGTAGCTGGCCAGATGGTACTCCGAAGACGCATTTTTCTGGGTTCAGCTTCATCTGGTACTGGCGGAGGTTGCCAAATGTTTCTCGCAGATCCTCGAGGAGGGTGCGCTTTTCCTTGGTCTTGATGACCACGTCATCCACGTAAGCATGCACGTTTCGGCCTATCTGCGAGTGCAAGCATTTCTGCATACATCGCTGATAGGTGGCGCCTGCGTTCTTTAGGCCGAAAGGCATGGTTACATAGCAGAAAGCCCCGCAGGGGGTGATAAATGATATCTTAATCTGATCAGCCGGGTTTAGCCGCATCTGATTGTATCCGGAATAACAATCTAGAAAAGACAACAAATCACAGTCGGCCGTGGAATCGATGACCTGATCGATACGGGGCAAGGCGAAGGGGTCTTTCGGGCACGCCTTGTTCAGGCTGGTGTAGTCGATACACATGCGCCAGGTCTCGTTCTTTTTCAACACCAGGACTGGGTTTGCCAGCCAGTCCGGGTGGTACACTTCCATGATGAACCCGGCTGCGAGGAGCCAGGTGATCTCGTCACCGGTTATCTTTCTCTTCTCTTCTGCGAACCGGCGCAAAGGTTGCTTGACCGGCTTGGCATCCGGACGCACATGAAATGAGTGCTCGGCGAACTCCTCGGCACACCCGGCATGTCTTTGGGAGACCATGCGAAGATGTCCCGATTCTCACGGAGGAAGTTGACGAGCGCGCCTTCCTATTTGATGTCTAAGCCGGCACCAATTGTGATGAACTTAGTCGGGTCGGAAGGGTCAAGCAGGATCCTCTTCGTCTCGTTTGCCGGCTGGAAAGCTCCTTCTCCAGCCGGTTTGCTGCTAGCCGGAATCTCCTACTTGGACATGGCCATATTGCACATGATCGCGCGCTTTTCTTCGGCTATGATGAGGGCCTCTGCTAGTTTAGAACCGGCTGAGGCGGACTCCATCGATCGCCTGAAGCAGCCGGCGACGGTAATCACGCCGTGGGGTCCTGGCATCTTCGTCTTGAGGTATGCGTAGTGGGGGACGGCCATGAACTTGGCGAGGGCGGGGCGCCCGAGGAGAGCGTGGTAGGAGCTCGTCAAATTTACCACCTCGAACCAGATTGGTTCGCGGCGGAAGTTCTCCTCGGTCCCGAAGATGACGTCCAGCTGGATTTTTCCCAGCGGAGCGCAGGCTGGCCCCGGCAGTACGCCGTGGAACGTCGTGGTAGTCGGGCGCAGGTCGCTTTCGCGAATGCCCAGCTTCTCCAGCGAGGACTGGTAGAGGAGGTTGAGGCTGCTGCCTCCGTCGATGAGGACGCGCCAAAATCGGCAGGTGCGCGTGTTGGAGATGATGAGGGGGTCGAGCACCATGGCGTAGCCCCCGGGAGTCGACAGATGCTCGGGTTGATCTGCCCGGCTCCAGGTGATGGGGGTTTCCGACCAGTTCAGGTACTGGGGGACCGGAGAAACGGTGGCGTTGACCTCCTTGGAGCGTCGCCTGCGGCTGTGCTTGTCATCCTGCTCCGTCTCGAAGATGTGGTAGGCGGCGTGCGGCTGGGGGTAGCCGTTGTTGTTGTTGCCGCCGTTACCATCATTACCGGCTCCCCTAGCCGGTGGTGGGGGTCCACCCGGTGGGGGAGGCGGGAGACGAGGCTGGTTGCCCTGGTCCTTTAGCTGGCGAGTCCAGCTGCGATTCAGTGGTGTCGTGGCGGTTTGAAGGACCGCTATGCCACTTGCACGGGCCGTCAATCATCTGGTCGAAGGTGAGTCGGGGCTTCTGCCTTCTTGTGTCGTTAGCCGGTGCGTCGGGCGCACCCTCTACGGCATTGACCTGCCGCGCGTGGTAGCGAGGCTTCTGTTGCCTGTCCTGGCGGTCCCCGTGGAACCGGTTGTCGTTGCCGTGGCGTCTGGAGGATCCGGCTTCACCAGCCGGATTGCTCGGACGGTCGCGAGCCGGCTCCGTGGGAGTCGGACGGCCTTCCGCGTTTACTCGGAGGGGCTTCTTCATGGCGGCATCTGCCGTGGCGTACTGGTCGGCAACCGTCATGAGCTCCGCCATGGTTTTCGGCTCGTCACCACGATGGCGGTGGCGGCATGGTGCCCTCTAGTCATCCTTCGAGGAAGAAACCTATGGCTTGGCTCTCCAGTATTCCCTAGCAAGGGTTTTTGAGCTCAGGCCACTTGGCGAGGTACTCGCGGTCGTCTCTGGATGCCCCAGACGCACAAGGCCCGGTCGCGCTTATGCGCCTGCCGTTGAAGTTGCGGACGAAAACCTTCTCGAAATCAGGCCAGGCGTTGATGCTGTTGGGCGCGAGGCTATTGAGCCAGGTCCTTGCCGACCCGGTTAGCATGAGAGGGACGTAACGCACGGCTGTGCGCTTATTCCCGTGGGCGATGCGCTGCGTGGCGTGGTCGGTCAACCGATCTTCGGCTTCATGTCTTTGTCAGATTAGGTGTCCTGGCAGGAGAATTTATCCGGAAACGGCTCATTCCGGATGCGGGGTCCGAAACAAACTGGCCCGGTAGAATCTTCCTCCTCCGTGACGCGCGCTTGAGCGAGCAGCTCGATGAGGTCGCGGGCATCCGGACAATCCGGGTTGGGCGCGCCCACCCAGCCTGAGAGGCGGGAACCGGCTGGTCTGGGTACTCCGGCTAGTGGGGGTGGAGGTGGCGGGTTGTTGTTGACCGTCTGCTCCTGGCACGGCTAGCCCATGTTGCCAGAGCTGCGACGTCTGCTGCGGGCCCTAGCCGGCTGAGGGGAGGGCGCCTGCTGCGTGTCATGTGGTGCGCCCCTGCTGTTGGCGGGTAGCCTGCTTCCTCTGGAGTAGCTAAGGTCCTCCTGCGTCTGCCGGTTGGCGCCGGCCTGCTCATCCGCGACGCGGAGGAGCTCCTGGACGCGAGCGTGCTGGCGGGCCCGCTCCTCGCCCTCCAGGCTAGGTAGTTCTTCTGTCGCGGCTCGCGCCGCGCGCAAGTTCTTGATGGGCGTGCTGTAGGTGGGCCGTATAGGGGCAGGTGCGGGATCCGGTTCTCCGTCCTTCTCCATCCTGTCGCCTAGCTCGCCGCCCCGACGTCGTACCTGGCCGCGCCGGCTCAGCTCCACAGTAGCCGGGGTGAGGCCGTGCGCGCGGTCATACTCGCGCCTAGCGATCTCCAGCTGCTTGCGGGCTGCTGCCAGCTCCATGGCCTCCTGGAGGAGGATCTGTCTCTCCATGGTGAAGTTGGCCTCCGCCTCCTCCGGGTTGTCCCCGAGGGTAACCGGCGTCAGGAGCCGATCAATGGCATCCTCGACCGGGTTCCGAGGCTGCGAGGCGGAAGTTCCGACCTCGCCCGCACGCCGCTCCTGCGGCCAAGGCTGAGCTGGATCCGCCATCATGACCTCCACGCCATGAGTGCGGTGAGGTGCGCCCGCATGAGCGGCCCTCGGCGATGATACGATTTCCCTAGGGAAGCGCTTGACGATGGCGATGTAGACGGGAGATCGCCGAATAGCGAGAACGGTGCCGTTTGCGGGAAGGAAGTTCCGTGAGCGAGGCGTTGTCGATGACGATCGAACTTGCGGCGTGAACACCAGGCGGAGGCCACGCTCACCGGCTGAAGTCGCGGGGTCCCGTCGGAACGTGACTCGGCCGAAGCCATCAGCCCCACGGTGGGCGCCAACTGTTGTATTGGGAGCAGCGTACCTAAAAGGTTAGATAGAGGTGTGTGGACTAGCAGAAAGCTATCAACGGCGTCGTGGCGAGATTGGATCTGACGGCGTGGCGGGGCAAGAAGTACCAGGTTCGGGGCCCTCGTGGTGAGGTAAAGCCCTACTCACCTGATCGACTATGTGGAATATACGAGCTACAAGTGCTCCTCGAGCTGTATTCTTTAGCTACTGCCTTAAATAAACTGAGACCAACCCTTTCTACTGAGGCCCTCCCTCCCCTTATATAGGAAGAGAGGCAAGGGTATCACTGGCTAGTCCGGCTGGCGGGCCCCACAGGCGGGTCCCAGCCGACTAGTCATCTACAGTACCCGGCATGGTGTGTCACATCGGTGTATGGGCGGCAGCACAGGCCACTGTTCCCGCGTCAGCCACGCCAAGTCTTCGGTATGGGCGGGTGGTTGCCCATCTTGTCGTCGTACAGGGCATACCGTGCACTGATACGCACGTCGTCCTGTCCCTCTGATTGGATCCGGTTACGTAGTTGTATCCGGCTACCTCTCCAGGGTCCGGCTACTGGGTGGTAGCCGGTCCCTCCTACCCTGTCCCAGCTGCATCTGGTCAGCCGGCCGAGACCCGACTGTCCTGTTTCTTATTCGGATGGGGTATCCGGGGATCATCCCCCTGACAGAAACTTACTGCTTCGCGTAGATGTGTCGCTGACGCATGGGACCCCCATGTCAGTAGCCCGCTGCACCGTGGAGTGCCACTGGGCCGGCCCATTTCCTTTCCCGCGCTAGCCCACCGATTCAAATTAGTATTTCCCTTTTTATAGAAATCCTATTCTGTCCACTTATTCAAAAATCAATTTAGAGATATTTACTTAACCAAAATGCATGATTCAAATTTTGCTAGAAAGGTAATCAAAATATCTATCCAAGCCCGTTGGATTTAAGTCAATTGGAGTTAGATATTACATATAGCAAAAATAACAAGACAAAGACTTTTGCAACTTCAAACATTTTTTCAAAAATCAACCATATTAGCTTTTGAGTTGATTCCAACTCTCAAAAATCACATTTGAGGATATCTATCTGAATATATAAAAACATTTAGGTTTGCATGCAGTGACATTGGACTAGTACCAAAAGAATGCTATTAGGGAATTTCTAGTCACTTTAAATCCATTAAATAATAATCTTAAACTTTATAAAATATGACCAAACCTTTTTAAAATCACATTCCCATGTATTAGAATATGTGGTGATGACATGTGTCCACGTGATCCCATGTTCTATTTGGAGAATATTAAATCTTAATTAATTTCAATGAGTAGAAATTACTTTTCTCAAATAAAATAAATGAAACTAGCTCTTTAAATCATGTGATGATTGGGATGATGCTAGATCATCAAGTGTTGCCTTAGTGTGCTATTTAGCAATATATAAGTATTGTTTGGTGATTGTGTACCCCGTATTCATTCATAGATGATAATACCGACCGAGTCTACGAGGAGGAGGACTTCTACCCCGAAGAAGACGAGGAGAATTTCAATCACTGCACCAATCAAGGCAAGCTATCATTAGCAAGCTAATACTTGTAAGCCACCACTAGATGCAAGTTAACCTAAGAAAGATTCCTTAAGCATGCTTTGGATATATCTTTTATTATACCAAATTCCAATTTTTACTTACAAGCTTTACTTTCTTTTACTTTACCAAAGTTCTTTACTTTTCTTATAGATAGCATAAAGAGTATAAAACTTGGCCTATCTAGTTATACTTAGATGTCATTCTATGGCATAAGATTGAATATTAGCACCCCTCTTTAGTGAACACTCTTAACCTTAGTGGCTAGTGATAAGCATAAAACTTGATCACTTTAGATGGGAATACTTAATGAAAATGCTTATGAAAACCTTGGAATGATGAGTCATTCTATTGAGATGTTTTGACATGTGTTGAGAAACACAAATGGTTTATGATGATGAAAATGTTGAGGCATGAGCCTTAGCCCTTTATAAAACTGATGGTTGGGTTCGGATGCGATACCATTCCAATTTTACCGTACAACCACAATACCTGAATTGGGTAAGGCTTAGCCGGAAGTTTATATGCATTAGTATGGGTTCCCTCGCGAGAGAGGTTTGAGCTGAGGCTACCTCTTGATGTTTGTCCACCTATGAAGTGCCTAGGATGGCAGATGGCCATGGCTGGGAGGCCAAGATCATAGGGGAGGTGCCTATACTAGGGTGTGTAATTGAAAGGTTATGATTGATTCAGGGTTATCCCTGATGGATGTATCGAATTTTGTGGTGAAAGTGTACCACCTCTGCAGAATGTCAAACTATTTGAATACTGCGTCCGCGGTCATGGACAGTTAGAGTGCCCACACTGTTCCGTCGTCAGATGTTTTAGAAATGACTTGTGAAATGATTTGTGACTTTGACTTGACCACAACAAGGTTGTGAACATGAAAACTAGTTTCCCACTTTAGAACTTTAAATTAGCTTTCTTTACTTCTGAACTCAACTTAAGATAAATCTAGCTTTTGCAAATAAACGTAGAGCTTAGCTTTCCTTCTAGAACTACCTTACTTGTTAGTGATAGTTTGCGAGTACTTAAAGAGTACTCATGGCTTTGTCCATGGCTATTCCCGTGGCCAGACTATGAGGAGGACTATCAGGAAGATGGACAACAGGACGGCTACGACAACTAGGATCATCTCCCATCGTCAGCATTGTCTGTGACACTGAAGATGGAGCCCACTACTACGCTTATTATGTCGCTGCTTGTTTGTATTAAGACTGGATCATGAGATCCTTTATTTCTGTAAGACCTTATTATGGTTTGTAATGGATGATATACTATGATATCCAATCTATTATGTCTCGCAAAAATGGTAATCCTGGGATTGCGAGGTATGGCATAACAGGCATCTAGGATTAAAATCCGGGTGTTGACACTTGACAACTTCTATCTTCTTTGGATCAGTGGACACACCCTATGCAGAAATAATATGCCCCAAGTATTCAACTTGTTGTGTGGCAAAGGAGCATCTTTTGTGGTTAGCAAACAATTTGTTTGCTCTCAACTTGTGTAACACTATTTTCAGATGTGTCAAGTGCTCTTGTTTGGTTTTATTGTAGACCAATATATCATCAAAGAAGACCAGTAGGAATTTCCTCAAATATTCAGCAAAAATGTTGTTCATGAGGACTTGGAAGGTTGTTGGTGCATTGGTGAGCCCAAAAGGCATGACCAGGTATTCAAAGTGCCCAAAATATGTTCTAAATGCTATTTTGTGGATGTCAGAAGGCTTCATCCTGATTTGGCGATAGCCAGATCTGAGGTCCAATTTACTGAAGAACTATGCTCCATTTAGCCCATCAAGCAAATCTTCAATGATAGGGATTGGGAATTTGTCCTTGATGGTTTGAGCATTGAGTCTTATGTAATCTATGCATAATCTCCAGGTGCCATCTTTCTTCCTCACCAAAATGGATGGAGAGGCATAAGGGCTGGTGCTATGTCTGATTACTGAAGATTCCAGCAGTTGCTGCACTTGTTCTTCCATTTCATCTTTTTGCTTGTGAGGTACTCTATAAGGCCTAATCATTGGAGGCTAGGAATCAGTATTGAGAGGTATTGCATGGTCATTTTGCCTCTCTAGTGGTAATCCCCTTGGTTCTTCAAATACATTTCCATATTCTTGTAGAAGTGTTTTCACTTCTGGATCAATGCTGCAATCCATGTTGTCTACTTTAGTAGATAGAGGGAATAAGAGATAGCCAGTTGCTCCTTTGCTCGGTTCTTTGTGAAGCTTGTTCGTAGACATGAGTTGGACTCCTTTCCTTAAGGAATTGTCCTTGAGGACAATTTTTGCTTGGCCACATAGATTTAGTTTAACTGTTCTGGACTAATAGTCAAACTTGGTTGGGTTGTGGGTTGTCATCCAATCACTGCCCAATATGATGTCAAATCCTTTTAGAGGCAAGATTTTGAATTGATTATTGAAGGAGTGTCCTTGAATGCTGTAAGGAATGTCAGCAACATGTGCTCATGTTTGTAGCTCACCTCCTCCAACCACCTTGACTCTTTCCGGTGAGTTTTGGACTGTTTGGCAGCTGATTTTGGTAGAAAATTTCAGATCTATAAATGTGTGTGAGATGACTGTGTCTAGTAGTGTAATTCCTGTTTTGCCCCCAATATTGACTAGTACTCTGAAGGTGATTTTGGTACTCTGCCCTTTAACCGCTTGCACTGATATTTCTATCAGGTGCTCATCAGTCTGATTGGGAACAGGTTGTTCCTGGTTAGCAGTTTCTTCTTCCTCTTGTTGACAGTCCTGAAATTGGTCATCTCCTTCGGCAGTCATGAGTTTCAGGTTCTTGTATTGTTGGCAGCGATGGGCAAAGAACCACTTCTGACCATAATATTTGCACATATTGAGTTCCCTGGGTTTGCTATCTCCTTTAGGAGATGGTTTATCTGGATCTTTCCTGGCAGGAGCCGACTCAGGAGCCTTGGCAATTGACTTGTAGAACTGTGCATGTCTATCAAGTTCTTGGTTCATGTTGCCTCTATGCTGAAAACCTCTATCATGTGGCTCATAGATCCTTTGGTTGAAATGGTTGTTAGTGTCTGGTTTGTTGGGTTGTGGATTATGATGGGGTTGTGTAGGGTGTTGGTTGCCAGCATGTTGCCAGGTAGGAAGATGTGGTGGGGGACAGTAGGAATTGGGTGGGTTGTAAGGATCAGGGTTGATTGGTATAGTGTAGGTGGGGTTGTTGTGGTGTTGGGAGAACTGGGGCCATTGTGGGTACTGTTCAGGCATAGGTTGGAAGTATGGAGGTTGTTGTGGTTGCGGGTAGTAGTAGTAGTATGGGGGTGGGTTGTTGTGGAACTGAGCTTCTTGGTACTGGCCTTGATAATGTTCCTCATACTGCTCGTAATGCAGTTGGTCCTGATCATTGTGCTCGGTATACATGTGCTCATACCTTGGTTCAGTGGCCACACCGTGTCTGCGCCAGTGTGGAGGTTGTGAATGGCCTCGAGGCTGCTCCGTGACAACATGTGTCTATAACAATCCTTCAGCATGGACTGGCTCCAGTTGAGCCGAGCGACCGCGATTAGCATTCAGTAAGGTCTCCAGGCGAGTCATTTGGTCACACGAGGAGGACATTTTATGTTCTACTCCATCAACCTTCGCACCAATTTCCTCTGTACGTGTGTCGACGTGTTCCATATCCAGCCTGAGAGCAGCAAGTTCGGCTGCTTCTGCGCTCTCTGTGGTCTTGGACATCGGCATCTGAACTTAGTAGCCAAAGGTGCTTGTCGGAGTGTCGATTTCTACCGCCGCCTCGCAATCCCGCCTCCCAATACACGAGACGAGAGTATCACCGGAATTTTATCACAAGGGAAAGGTTCCCCAGCAACCATGACCCGAGCTCGACTTGTACGCGAATGGTGCCTCCGTCGACACACGCTTAGGGGAGCGTCACCGCCCGTCACCACCGTCGACCAAGCACCCCGCCGCCGTGAATAGGGTGAGGAGGGTGGGATTTTACGGGAGACCCCAACCACCGCTGTCACATCGATTCGAGCCGCTGCCGGAGTTCCAGAGAACTCGATTGAATCTGGGTAGAAAATTTTGGGGCCGAGAGATCGGCTCGTTTTGATACCAAATTGTTAGATCCTCGAAGAGATCTGACGATACTGAACCTCCCGATGTGGAGTACCCTCGATCAATTGGGGATTTTACTAATTATCTAACCCTAGAACAGGAAATAAGAGGAGCAAATAGCTTGATAATATCTTCGATGGTTCAGTCGTTCCCCGTGGGAAGCCATAAGTAGCCAGACTAGGTTATTACAAGTGAGGTAAAAGGTAAACAGTAAATGGCATGCAGTGGTAACTGTCACTGGTTTTGGACCGTCGATCCTTCTCATCGCCTCTGGGTCGTCAGATCAACGTAACTGTACCGACCCAACGCGTCCTCCTTCTTCAGGCTTCAGAATATGCAGGTGTCTGTCAGATGTACGCATCCAACTCCCGGTCGCAGTCATCCGGGTTAGCCATGGCGAAATCGCGCCAGGCCTTCATGCCTTATGTTGTGATAGGGGACAATTGGTGGAGTTTTTTTGGAATTTTGTGGAGGGATCGTAGAGCTCTGTTACCAGATCTAAGCACCCATTAGTATTTCTCATCAAATTCAGGTTACATGCTTGGATTTCAGAGAAACATTATAGATAGTGTGGGGATCTAGGAGGAATAAGATGAACCTAGCGACGCAAACAACACACAGAGGCCAAGCCAGGCCTCGGCCGAAGCCGTCGGTCCTCCTTTCCTTCCAAGTTCCAAGCAAGTGTCTCGTAGTTTTTTTTTTTTTTTTTTGAAAATCTCATAGTTCTCTTCTTGGCATATATGGTTCTGGATCTCCTCCTCGTCTGAATCTGGAGCAGGCCACGGCCCAAGCACGCCGGCTCACTGGCCAGCCAGGTAGAGTGATCGCTGACAGTGAGATGCTACTGTATTATTATTGGATGGATCAACGTTGAGCGTGGGTGAGCACAGCAATGTTCTGCCACGCAAGTAAGTACGTAACGGAGGAGGTCATGTATGGATAAGCTAGGGGAGCCTGTTTAATTTTGATTCTATCGGAAGTATGAGTCTGAATTTTCATTACGTACATATAGTACGTTTGGAGCGCTAGCTGCTGGGACCAATCCAATAATCCTTCATCGACAAAGACGTAAAAACGAAATTGCGGGCTGGATGCGTACGTACGGAAATACGGTCTACTACCGTCAGCGAACGAACTCGCTAATCACGAGCTAGCTAGGGATCTGGTTTAATTCCTCGCGATTATAATCAGGATCGATCGAGCTGGAGTATGTGCCGACGCCGGAACACGCCACAAGCTGCCGCACGGCGGTGCGGTGCGCGGCCCGTGTCCGATCACGCCGTGCCGGTGAGGTCAGGGTCGTTGCATGATGCACGGATCGATTGGTCTGGATCAATCGTGTCCAACAAGCTGTGATGCATTGTGCACGGTTTGGTCTCGCGTTCCTTCCATCGTCTAGTGCCACGCCGCGCCTGTGCTGTACGTGTCCGCGCGCAGGATATAGTATACACACCCCGACGTTGAGACTTGAGACTGGTCGGACGTCGGACAGGCAGTGGTAGGTGGTCTGGCACCAGAGTTGGTGACCGAACCTGCTTCGTTAATCTAAGGAGCACTCGAAAACGCCTGCCTGTCCAGGATCGAGCCTAGCGGCAGGAACGGCTCTGACGACGATGCCGCCGCGCCGAGGCACCACCGGTGGGTCGCCGATCACCGCGCTGCCGTGCCGTCGCCAGTCAGAACATAATACTTTGCATCTGCATATGGTACCCGCGCGCGTCGCGTCGCATCGCATCGCCGGTACCGTACGTCAGACAGTCTGCTACAGCAGGGCTGCCTCACAGCTGGCCGCTAAAACCTAGTCACCGTACGTCTCCAGCCGGGCCTCTATCAGCTCCCTCTAGCTCGCCTGAGGGTGACCCCGGGAGAGATGCTGACGCGCCCATTTTTGGACAGACGAGCTGGGGATTTTGTGTATGCTGATCGCCGTCGATGACACTGCCCGTTCGGAAAGAAAAATGAATATCAAGTAGTACTACGACGTTGATGGACGTGCGATGATTGGTGCTTATCGTCGCGATCGATCGATCGATCGATCGTGGCTAGGATCGGAACAAATTTCGCGCGAGTCCATGGGTGCTCTCTGCGAACGCAATTAAGAGAAGGGTATACTCCTGTATGATAAAGATCGCTAGCTAATTCAGGCTCTATATCACCGTATTGCGTACGGCATTATCGGGAAAAGGCTACTCCGGCCGACACAGACACGATACGTCGATACTGGTGGGAACACGCTGCAATCCAGTACGTGCTCAGGCACGATAAGATCGGATTCATTGTCGATCTCATCCGACCCAGGATTTCAAACATTTAAAACGGCGGCTCATGGAACCCTCCATGACGCTGACCTGCAGGGACAGGTCAATGATATGGTCCTCTGTTAATTATATTATATACACGACGTTGTTGGCCAACTACGATATTCTGTTCCTTGTTAGTATTATCTGCGTCTTCACTTTGTCCATTCCATTTCATCGTTCGGAACCCACCACACTCCACTACAGCTACGTCCCACTATCATCCATGTCTGCTGCCTCCATTCCAACATGGCATGTCTGCTCGACTTGTTAATGGAGCATTGGAGGCCAAGCGATATGATGAGGTGTAGTAAATCGTCCACTAACTACTGCCCACCGAAACCCATCATTAACCCGCTCAAGGATGTTATCTCAACGCTTTACCGCCAAAAACGACTAACAAACTGAATCAATTGTGAGAGGTGTGTTTGAGTGGAGACAACAAGGGATTTGTCCCTCTCTGCTCCGAGGTCAAAATCAAAGATTTCAAATGGATGTTTACCGCCGTACTATATGGCAGCGCCTTCTCTGCGTGGCAACTAGGCCACTCACGCCGCATACACCGCATCCTTACATTATCTTTTTGATATAATAAAACGAGGGGGCAATTTTCCACGTAGAAAAAACTACTTCCTCCGATCCAAACTAGTCTTAATAACTCGACGTACAAGTATTTATGTTGTGGTGTGTGCGAGAGGGAATAAATACGAAACCTCGGTCGGATATAGTAACGGACGGCACAATTTTACTTGTTGTGTAAATAACTTGAGGTCCCGTGGACGCAGAATTTCACTCTCAGGTGACAAGGGCCGATAAATTGTACATATCCATTTTTCCTGAGTACTACTCCCTCCGTTTTATAATATAAGAAGTTTTAGCTCCGTGAAAAGAGTATATTTAGACTTTTTTAGTGTATAGGTTCGGAGTGAATCTACACACAAAAAAATATCTAGATACACTCATTTTATAAACCTAAAACATCTTATATTATGAAATGGAGGGAGTACCTCTGTTTGGGATTAGAAGACCAGAGAGTTTTTTAAATTGTTAGAAATTATAAGACCTATCTTTTTTATTGTCTTAATTCCAGTGACTAATTAATTTACATACCTCTCTTTTCTCTCAATCCTCTAGTGCATTATCTCTCATCATGTCTCCTATTTTTTCTCTAGCATCTCATGCATCTAAAAATTATTGGTGCATGTTGTTTCATCTCTCATCATGTCCACTATTTTTTCTCTAGCATCTCATGCATGTGAAAACTATCGGTGTATGTTATTTCATCTCTCATCATGTCCCCTATTGTTTCTCTAGCATCTCATACATGTCAAAACTATTGATGCATGTATAGATTAATTAGAGTGAGTAATTGATCTTCTTGATATTACACTAGTAGAAACCAGGCCATTAGCCCCGGTTCGTAAGGACCTTTAGTTCCGGATTGCAAACCGAGACTGCCAAAGCGAGCCTAAATGTCCGGTCTTTAGTCCTGGTTCTGTTACGAACCGGGACTAGAGGTCCACCACGTGGCCCCGTGAGCCGCGCTAGGCTGGAGGACATTTAGTCCCGATTCGTAAGGTTCCCTGCCGCGACAGCGTTTTGGGCCATTTGGCTGCCGCGGCAGGAGATGGGGTTTTAGGGTTTTCTGTTTTTCTTTTCATTTTATGTTTCGTGTTCAATTATTTTCCATTCTGTGTTTTCATTACAAACAAGTTTTCGTATATATACACAACGCTACTACACTGTACTTATACACGTTGATGCATATATAATATAATTTCTCTTACAAGCATACATGCATGGAGGTCGATCATTGCATGGAGTCCCAACCGGGTCCAGAGCCTGTCTATTTGATTACATGGAGATCATTACATGGATGCTTTAGGGTCTATCTATAGAGTATTCTCCGTATGGGTCTATGACCTCGACGACAAGAAATCCAGCCAATTTCTCTTGGATTGCTAGTAGGCAGTCCTGTGGTAGGAGCTTGTCCCGCATCGTGTCCAACTATAAAGAAGGAGATCATATGAATTAGACTCAACACAACTTTTTGTAATAAAAATAAAGGGTGAATATATTGCTTACTTACTCGAACAGTTCCAAGGGCTTCTCAGTAGTGATGTGAATGAACTCGCACACGTAGAATCCACATAGATTAGTCCCCCGTGGCTGTCTCGCGCACTTTACAAGAATAAAATTCAATCAAATAATAACTCTAGCATGATAAATGTACATAAACTAGAATTAAATAGATGTGCGGACCTAGCTCATACTACTTACCGAGACCGATTTAAAAAATAGCTCCTCACGCCATTGACCGCAGACCTTGTTCTTGAACCATGTCCAAACACTACCCGACAAAGAAAATGAATGTATGAGTTAATAACTACTTGATATCCTAGAAAATGAATGAAAGAAACCGATATAGTGCGATAATGGTTGAAATTACCTCTGAAGCATATCGATAATGCCGCGGTACTCTTCCATGTCTTTGTTTAGTGAGTCCATGATGTGAACTCTTTCCAAGTCAACTGAAATGCTTAGAAGAATCCAGTGGTAGCTACGCAAGGTTTACATACGTCAGTAACTCATCATTTACACTGAACATCGAGTAAGCAAAAGTTAATGTGTACAAGACAATAACACACTCACCCGAAGTGGTAAGGAAATAGTATTTCATTACAGAAATGCTGGTTCGTGAGAAACCGGAGCAAGTTTTTCTCGGTCTCTAGTGGCTTATCCTTTAGCACAGGTCCATTAACTCAATGTGGATCAATGAACCCAAATCCGTTGATAGCCTTTCTTTTACATTCGAGAATCTTCAATCTGCATCATTATATATAGCGTACAAAAGAATATAGTGAGTATACTTACCGGCAATAAATTGAACAAGCTGAGCTAGAGACTTAATTAAATAAATAAAGTAATCACTTACAGACAATAGCAACTGAGGATAGATTTTTCAAGTTCCTTTAGATTGAATAATTGAAAGAATTCTGTAAATTCAATAGGGACCTCGTCTTCAGTGAAGTAATGCTCTTTTCGAACTTTCACTATGGGCCAATATCGCTCTTCTTTTGATACTTTCATGTACCATTCATGCAATCGTCGCATTTTTGTTGGCATATCCCGAAGCCTCTCAGAACTGACCAGAGGCTCCCCATGAACAAATTTGGGTGCTACCTCAGCCTTGGGCATATGAGCGCCGTGAATAATGTCATGAATAGACATATTACATTGCTCGGCCAATATCTTAGTCGTTTCCATATGCAAAGGTTCTCCCTCATATAGTTGAGGTTCGGGTATGTACACCTGGAGCGGGGGGAGCGATTTATTTGCTTGTTTCCCTAGCTGGGGAACGTTTCTTTTAGTTCTTCGGCTACCACTCGATTGTTTTGCTTATTTCCCCAGCTGGGGAACATCCGTTCTGATGCTTCCGCTACCACTCGATTGTTTTGCTTGTTCCCCCTACTGGGGAACGTCTTTTGTGATGCTTCCTCTACCACTTGATCTCTTCTGTTTCAGTGTCTTCTGAAGACATCGTGTATAGTCATCTGGCGCATTTAACTGAGCTTGGGATGGCTGCGTCAGTAATTTCCTAAAGTGCTCCTTGGTTTCCGATTTTATTTGGACCTCTGGCTCAGGTTGTTTCTTCTTAAAATGAGCATCCACTTCGGCCCGTACGACCGCATCGGTCTCCTCATCGTTCAGGTCGTAAGCCCTCTTGGGAGGAACCAGCGGTACTCTTGGGAGGGGCGACAACTGTCGCTTTGGGCGTTGGTTATCGCTCGACGGAGCGGTGCCATTCTTCCGCTTTTGGCCCTTAGTGGGTGGAGGCGGCTGCGTAGATTGAGATGGACTTGTTTTGATGTCATGGATTGTACTTGGAGGTGGTGGACTTTTACTAGGAGGAGACGGTGCCGTTAGAGGTGGACTTGGAGGTGGACTTTTACTAGGAGGAGACGGTGGCCTTGGAGGTGATGGATTGTTTCTCGGTGGAGAAGGTGGCCTTGGTGCCGAGCCTAGAAACTTGATGTATTTCTTTTTCCAAAGAATGAAGCCACTCGTGACTTCTCTCAGTGTTGTCTCCCCTTCACCTCCAGGGAAGTCAAGCAGTAGTGACTTGTTGGATCCGCAGCATAGAAAACAAAAAAATTCCTACGATGAGAACTACACGCCAAGATCTATCTAATAGGTACAGAGCAACGGGTGGACATACATCCATTGAGAACTTACCCTCGAAGACAACGAGTTTTGTTAATGAGTAGGAACTCGTGGTTGATGTAGTCGTACACTTGCCGATCTCAAGATCGAGTGGAAGTCCGAGCGCCGCAAATCAGCACCGCATCCGTACTCGCACACACGTTCAAGCCACCGGACAACCTCCACCTCCTCGCTCCAGCGATCCAGCGGAAGCATCAACTCCTTCCAGACGAAATGCCACCGGAAACATGTATCTCGCTAATCCGAGACCATGGGGGAATAATTCTAGAGGAGGAGAGAGATCTTTCACGAGGAGGTGTGAGGAAGAAGGAGGAAGAGGGGGGCCTTTTATAGGAGGAGGGGGGTGCCCCTCCCCATGGCCGGCGCCTCATGGGGGGTGACCCCTCACCTCCCCCATTCATGTGGTGGTAACCCCTCCACATTAAAATGCCTCTTCACATTCCCTTTTAAAGTCCCCACTTTAAATGCATTAAAATTCTATAAGTTTAATGCTCTCTCATTTAATAAAACTCTTTTATTAAATTTATTCAGAATTTTGTTAATTACTTTAATTAACAAACATTCACATATAACCCCTTGCAATATTTCAATATCACATGCAAAACCACTTTCTGCAATTTCACCGAAACAATTTCCGGTTTCTATCGAAACAATTCCTGTGCTTTGCAATTCTTTCGTCTGAAACATATGTGCTCCAAAATGGTGTCCGGTAACTCTTAAGTGTGTCACCCTATGGTTCGCAAATAATGCAGACATGATTGAGACTCCTCTCAGATCAATAATCAGAAGCGGGACCTGGAGATCTATACTGACTCCTGCATATTCAACGATGACTTTTGTGATCGTGAGAACCTTTAACGCTTGTAATTTAATCCCTTTGTCTCATGATATAATACATGTCCGAGATTAGATCATGCCAAATACCTAGTTTGATCTCGTTACCGACATGCACTCTTTTCTCGTTCCCGTGGTATAACATTCTAGTGATCACATCACTTGCTTGCAAGCTACCTTAATATGATATCACCGAGAGGGCCCAGAGTATATCTATCCGTCATTGGGATTGACAAATTCCACTCTTGATCCATGAGCCTCAACATAACACCTTCAGAGTAATCGAACCCATCTTTATAGTCACCCTGTTACGGTGTGACGTTTGATGTTATCAAGATACTCTTCCGGTTTTAGCAATTAACATGATCTCATGGTCTAAGGATAAAGATTACGTCGTATGATGTTATAGCAATGTAAACATAATGACTTGATCGTAATGCTATACTTCGGATGAATGTTCATCACATCATTTCACAAATGTTGTGACCTTGTTATTAACAACATCCAATGTCCATGATCAGGAAACCTTCATCATCTTGTTAATCAACAAGCTAGTCTAACAAGCTAGTCTATAAGAGAGGCATACCTAGGAACCCTTTTTGTTTATTAAACACACATGTATTGACGTTTCCAATCAATACAATTATAGCATGCAAAATAAACATCTATCATATATAAGGAATACATAATAACAACTTTATTATTGCCTCTCAGGGCATATTTCCTTCAGTCTCCCACTTGCACTAGAGACAATAATCTAGTTCACATAGTGATAAATCTAACACCCATGGAGTTCTGGTGTTGATCATGTTTTGCCCTAGGGAGAGCTTTAGTCAACGGATCTGCTACATTTAGGTCCGTGTGTACTTTACAAATCTTTATATCTCCATCCTTGACATGTTCGCGGATGGAGTGAAACCGGCGCTTAATATGCTTGGAATTCTTATGAGACCTCGGTTCCTTGGCATTGGCTATGGCTCCATTGTTGTCACAATAGATCACCATTGGGTCCAATGCACTAGGAACCACACCTAGTTCCATAATGAACTCTTTCATCCAAACCGCTTCCTGCGCCGCTTCTGAAGCAGCAACATATTCCGCCTCCGTCGTTGATCCAGCCACCACAGGTTGTTTGGAACTCCTCCAACTAACTGCTGCTCCGTTCAAGAGAAATACGTATCCGGATTGAGACTTAGAGTCATCTGGATCGGTGTCAAAGCTAGCATCGACATAACACTTAGCGACTAGCTCTTCTTCACCTTCGTATATAAGAAACATATCCCTAGTTCTTCTCAAGTACTTGAGGATATTCTTGACCGCTATCCAGTGTTCTGAACCTAGATCAGATTGGTACCTACTAGTCAAACTAATAGCATGTGCCACATCCGGTCTTGTACATAGCATGGCATAAATTATAGAGCCTATGGCCGAGGCATAGGGGATCTTATCCATCATCTCTCTTTGTTCTGTCGTAGCCGAACTTTGAGTCTTACTCAATGTCTTGCCTTGCAACATAGGTAAGAACCCCTTCTTACTTCCGTCCATATTAAACTTCTTTAATATCTTATCAAGGTATGTACTCTGCAATAGCCCAATTAGGCGCCTTGATCTATCTCTATAGATTTTAACACTGTTTAAAAGATCTATATAATTTCCAATCAATAATATGCCATCCACATATAATAGCAGAAATGCCACATTGCTCCCACTCACTTTCTTGTAAATACAAGCCTCTCCATAAGTTTGGACAAATCCAAACTCTTTGATCACCTCATCAAAGCGGAGATTCCAACTCCGAGATGCTTGCTTCAGTCCATAGATGGATCGCTAAAGTTTGCCTACCTTATTAGCATCCTTAGGATCGACAAAACCCTTAGGTTGTATCATATACAACTCTTCTTCAATATTACCATTGAGGAACGCAGTTTTGACAGCCATCTGCCATATTTCATAATCGAAATATGCAACAATTGCTAACATAATCCTAACCGACTTAAGCATCACTACAGGAGAGAATGTCTCATTGTAGTCAACTCCTTGAATTTGTCGAAACCCCTTTGCGACAAGTCAAGCCTTATAGGTGGTCACATTACCATCAGCATCAGTTTTTCTTTTGAAAATCCATTTATTCTCAACGGCCTTTCGATCGTGAGGTAAGTCCACCAAGGTCCAAACCTGGTTCTCGTACATGGATTCCATCTCGGATTTCATGGCTTCTAGCCATTTGTTGGAATCCAGGCTCATCATCGCTTCTTCATACGTCGCAGGGTCATCTATTTCATCAACCATGAAATTCATAACAGGATTACCGTACAGTTCAGGAGCTGCACGTGTCCTAATTGACCTGTGAGGTTCGGTAGTGTCCTCTTTCGGAGTTTCATGATCAATATCATTAGCTCTCTCTTCATTAGGTGAAGTCAACTCCGAAACAATTTCCGGTGCTACGCTACTCGCCACTTCATGAAGAGAAGGTTCAATAACCTCTTTGACTTCTACTTTCTGACTACTCACACCTTTCGCGAGAAACTCCTTCTCAAGAAAGGATCCATTCTTGGCACAAAAACCTTGCCCTCGGATCTGTGATAGAAGGTATACCCAATCGTTTCCTTAGGGTATCCTATGAAGATGCATTTTTCCGCTTTGGGTTCGAGTTTATCCGGCTGAAGTTTCTTCACATAAACATCGCATCCCCAAACTTTAAGAAATGACAGCTTAGGTTTCTTTCCAAACCATAATTCATATGGTGTCTTTTCACCGGATTTAGATGGAGCCCTATTTAAAGTGAATGTAGCGGTTTCCAATGCATAACCCCAAAATGACAGTGGCAAGTCAGTCAGAGACATCATAGATCGAACCATATCCAATAAAGTACGATTACGACGTTCTGACACACCATTACATTGTGGTGTTCCGGCAGACGTGAGTTGTGAAACTATTCCACAGTCTTTCCTATGTGTGCTAAACTCGTAACTAAGATACTCTCCTCCATGGTCGGACCGCAGAAATTTGATCTTTCTGTTACGATGATTTTCCACTTCATTCTGAAATTCTATGAACTTTTCAAAAGTTTCAGACTTGTTTTTCATCAAATAGATATACCCATATCTACTCAAATCATCCGTGAAAGTAACAAAATAACGATATCCACCTCGCGCCGACACACTCATTGGTCCACACACATCAGTACGTATGATTTCCAATAGATCTGTCGCCCGTTCCATTGAACCGGAAAACGGCGTTCTAGTCATCTTGCCCATAAGGCATGGCTCACATGTATCAAATGATTCAAAATCAAGTGATTCCAAAAGTCCATCAGAATGGAGTTTCTTCATGCGTTTAACGCCAATATGACCTAGACGGCAGTGCTACATATATGTAGATATATCATCATCAAGTTTAATCTTTTTAGCATCAACATTATGAATATGCATAATATTACTATCGAGATCCAACAGAAATAAACCATTCAACATAGGTGCATGACCATAAAAGATATTATCCATATAAATCGAATAACCATTGTTTTCAGATTTAAAGGAATAACCACTTTGCATCAAACACGATCCGGATACAATGTTCATGCTCAGTGTAGGCACCAAATAACAATTATTTAGGTTTATAACTAAACTAACTAATCCCGATGGCATATGGAGAGGTAGCGTCCCGACGGCGATCACATCAACTCTTGATCCATTGCCGACCCGCATCGTGACCTCATCCCTTGCTAGTTGTCACTTGTACCGCAGCCCCTGAATCGAGTTATATATATTAGCAACCGATCTTATATCAAATACCCAGGTGCTACTGCGAGTACTAGTCAAGTACACATCAATAACATGTATATCACATATACCTTTGTTTGCCTTGCCGGACTTCTTGTCCGCCAAATACTTGGGGCAATTGCGCTTCCAATGGCCAGTCCCCTTGCAATAGTAACACTCGGTGTCAGACTTAGGGCCATCTCGAGATTTCTTTTCAGGTGCAGCAATAGATTTGCCACCCTTCTTTCCCTTGTGCTTGCCTTTCTTGTCTTTCTTGAAACCGGTGGTCTTATTGATCATCAACACTTGATGTTCTTTCCTAATCTCCACTTCTGCAGTCTTAAGCATTGACAGAAGCTCGGGAAGAGACTTCTTCATGCCCTGCATATTATAGTTCATCACGAAGCTCTTGTAGCTAGGTGGCAGAGATTGGAGAACACGATGTATGCCTAAGTCAATGGGAATCATTATTCCCAAGGACACAAGCTTATCGGCGTACCCAAACATTTTGAGTACGTGCTCACTAACGGAGCTGTTCTCCTCCATCATGTAGCTAAAGAACTTTTCTGAAGCATTATAACTCTCTACGGCAGCATGGGTATCAAAAATCATTTTCAATTCTCCCATGATATCAAAGGCATTGTCGTTTTCGAAACGCTTTCGAAGTTCTGGCTCTAGCCCATATAGTATGCCGCAATGAACTAAGTTGTGGTCCTCCTGACGAGTCATATAGACATTCTTTTCCTCGTCGGGGGCATCAGGAGCTGGTGGGGGCCTAGAGGCGCCTCTAGCACATATTGCTTTTGTGCAGCAGTGAGGAGAATCCTCAAATTCATATCCCAGTTGGTGAAGTTGCTACCATTTGCAGCAAGTTTCTCTTTCTCCATGAACACATTGAAATTAAAAGCAGGTGGTGCCATCTACAACAGAATTTGTAAAGTTTATTTAGAGTAAATTTATGATAGAGTGAGTTCAACTAATCCAATTACTAATGAACTCCTACTAAAAAACGACATCCCTCGTGCCTTTTTGGTGATTACATGAACCAAATCGACTACACCAAGTCCGATCATCACGTGAGTCGGTGTAGCCTCAAAGGCGAGCATCTATATGGGCATCATATCAACTATATGACTCATGCTTAACCTTTCGGTCCATGTTCCGAGGCCATGTCTGAACATGCTAGGCTCGCCAAGTAAGAACCTTAGTACTCGCGTGTGTAAAACTGTCTTACACCCGTTGTATGAAAGCATAGAGTCGAGTACACTCGATCATCACGTGATGTCTCAAAACACAATCCATAGAACGGTGCATACTTAAGGAAGAACACATTTTATCTTGATATCTAAATGAGGGATCATCTTACAATGCTACCAAAAGCGCCAAACTAGCAGTATAAGATGCTAACATCTAATGTGTAAAGTGAGATGATATGGTCCATGCATTTGATCTCTATCATTTGCATCGTGGTATGATCTATATCATTCCTTTGTGTGTAAGGCCAATGTCTATGGAACTTACACGTTGAGTGTGTTGTAATAGTATCTATCATACATCTACTTACAACAATACCATATCAAGACACTAGCCCAGCAACGATCTAAACTAGACGCCTCTAATTTATCAATTGCAAGTTTTACGTGGCTTAGGGCTTTCGGAGATAGAACCGTTCTTACCTACGAACATGAACCACAACGAGGATAACCAAGTTATTAGCAACTCGTTGTAAATCAGATATTGACTATAGTAGGAGAGACAGACACCCGCTAGCCACTTATGCAAAACAAGTTGCATGTCAGTCATGGAACCAGTCTCATGTACGATGACATGTAAGGTTGGTCCGGGCCACTTCATCCCACTATGCCACCAATATCTAAAATACATAGAAGATGCAATAAAATGATCATCATCGCCCACATATAAACATATGTGTACTACCCGTGCAAAGCACCTACGCATAGATCAGGCTCTAATACCACTGTTGGGTCCGCAGCATAGAAATAAAAAAAAATTCCTATGATGAGAACTACACGCCAAGATCTATCTACTAGGTACAGAGCAACGGGTGGACATACATCCATCGAGAACTTACCCTCGAAGACAACGAGTTTTGTTAACGAGTAGGAACTCGTGGTTGATGTAGTCATACACTTGCCGATCTCAAGATCGAGTGGAAGTCTGAGCGCCGCAAATCAGCAGCGCATCCGTACTCGCACACACGTTCAAGACACCGGACAACCTCCACCTCCTCGCTCCAGCGATCCAGCGGAAGCAGCAACTCCTTCTAGACGAAATGCCACCGGGAACATGTATCTCGCTAATCCGAGACCATGGGGGAATAATTCTAGAGGGGGAGAGAGATCCTTCACGAGGAGGTGTGAGGAAGAAGGAAGAAGAGGGGGGCCTTTTATAGGAGGAGGGGGTGCCCCTCCCCATGTCCGGTGCCTCATGGGGGGTGACCCCTGATGTGCTCGTCGTGCGACATAGAGCTCGTTGGGAACCCCAAGAGGAAGGTATGATGAGCACAACAGCAAGTTTTCCCTCAGTTATGAAACCAAGGTTTAATCGAACCAGTAGGAGCAAGGAAACACCCCAAAGGTGTTACTAGCTGAGCTTTGGCAGGGCGCACTACCGGTGCTAGTAACAACGTGGAGACCTACACAACACAACCACAGAACTTTGTCCCCAACTTGTGATGAGGTTGTCAATATCACCGTGTTTTGTGGAAAACAAAGGATTAAACGTATTGAATGGAAAGAAGTAAAAGTTTGCAGAAAGTAAACACAAAGAAGTAAATAGTTGTAGATTGTATGTAAAGAAAAAGGAAAGGGATCCATAGTTCACTAGAGGTGGCTCTCCTTTGATAGATAACATGCTGGGTGAACAAATTACAGCGGGGCAATTGACAAACACCGAGAAAGAAATACATGCATATACTAATCATCTTGACTCCTTTGAGACTTGATTGGGCAATACAACATAATACATAGACTGCCATCCAACTGCATCTATGACTAATAATCCACCTTCAGGTTATCGTCCGAACCCCTCCAAAGATTAAGTTGCAAGCAATGATTATTGCTTCTTAATCGCGTGTAAAGTAAACAATACGATTGTTCTATGAACAAAGGATTGTTGTTTTCTCCCTAGTAGCAACATCACATCTAGTACCTTAGAGATTTCTGTCACTTCCCCAGATTACTAGAGGGATGAACCCACTATCGAGCATAAATACTAACTCTTGGAGTTGCTAGCATCTACTTGGCCAATATAGCTACTAACAACGGAAAGCATGCAAGATCACAAATAACAAAGACATGATAGAATCAATAATCAATGTGAAATAGCATCTCAATATCCATCGGATCCCCGCAAACACAACATGTATGGATTACAAATAGATGATCTTGATCATGAACGGAGCTCACAAGATCTAAACATGAAAGCACAAAGGAAGAGAACCAGCCATCTAGCTACTACATGGATCCGTAGTCCAAGGATGAACTACTCACGCATCACACCGGAGGCTTACATGGTGATGAAGAAGGCCTGTGGTGAATTCTCTCCGTGGTGCCGAAGAGCTTCAGATCCCTCCCGATCTAGGGATGGAGATGACGGCGGCTACAGACTCTTTCATGGATTTTTGATCGGGTACTTAGGGTTTTCGTCCTGAGGGCAATATATAGGCGGAAGGAGAGGCCGAGGGGGTGCCGGGAGCAGCCACACCACTGGCCAGCGGCCAGGCCAAGGCAGCCAGGCGGTGTGGTGGCTCTCGCCCTTCTCCGCCTCAGATCGCACTTGATCCTTCCGAAAAATAGGCACTTTGGCTTTTGTCCCGTCCAATTCGAGAATATTCATTTTCTGACTTTCCTCGAACCAAAAACAGCAGAAACAGGCAGTGCAATCGTGGCTCTTGTTAATAGGTTAGTCCAAGAAATCATATGAAAAGTACTCCAAAGTTGGAACAAAACACAATAAAGTGGATAAAACCAAGCATGGAACATCAAAAATTATAGATACATTTGCAATGTATCAACATCCCCAAGCTTAACTCCTGCTCGTCCTCGAGTAGGTAAGTGATAAAAAGAAAGAATAATTTTTGAGGTGACATGCACCATCACAGACTTGATCAAAGTATTTGCAAAACATTCAAAGTTGGGATCATAGTACTTCAATCATAACATGAAAGACAAAGTTCTAGCAATAAGAAAAGAAACTATGATGCAATATGAAAAGGCACAAACAAAAGATTCATGAATAACAATGGTTTGCAAGACATTTGTTTGTTTCACATAAAGAAAACATAGCATAATAGTATTCAGCTTGTCCCTCAATAGAGTAGCAAATATAAATGCATAGGACACCTTCAAAGTTCATAAGAGTGACTAGATACAATAGTTTAAAACAATCAATATCAAGTTATGCATCAATCAACTAGTCTTGGGACAATGCACATAGAACTAAGAATGGCCACTATGCTCTCAAAGTAAGTGCATAAAGATAGAAGGTGGAGACTCAATATTATGGTGGAAGAAAGGCCTTTGTAAAAGGAAGTAGGGATTCAAGTCTCATAAAGAGCTTCCAAAAATTATGGTAGTTATAGCTTTCAGCTCTCATTGCCCCTATCATAAGCATCTTGAAGGTGATTAAGGTTAAAGTGACACAACTAAGAGGATATGCTTGACAAGTTATAAACCGAAATCTCATGCCCCTTACTTACGAAGACCGATCCTCATGCTACTCAACTTCAGTCACGAGTAAGCTCTTGTCATTGTAAGTATATGTGTATCATTAAGAACCACCAACGGGGTACCCCTTGCACATGATACGGGAGCTTTCCCATAATCAAAATGACAAGGCAAGCAGACAATGAGCATCTCGGCGAACTTTTTATTTGCTATTTGCATAGGTTTTTATTGAGGATGCTTCATAGAGTGCTCATTATGGTGATGCTGCAAGTTTCCACCATGATTAGGCATGGCTTAGGCTAGCGGGCGTTCTCTAACACACATACAAACTCCATGATCTTACAAGTTCCACTTTTATTTCACACCGTCGGGATCCGTAAGCAAAAGAACATGATATCAACGGGGTACAAAGTACAAGTGCAATGTTGAAAGCGTTCCCCATGAAACATGGTTCTGCTAATTTCAACTTATAAAGCGCAAGCATATACGCAACAAAGAAGGACCCAATGGTTCAAGTTTATTAGAGGCAAAAAGTAAAGTGTGCCATCAAGTTCGTGAGAGCTTTAATCACTAGTTTTCTCATAACAAGTTTAATTTGGAAGGTAAACAAAAGCATGAATATACTTGGAATAGCATAATCTAGTAGGTAGGTATGGTGGACTCTTTGTAATAACTTGGTTTAGGGAGTTGGATGCATGAGTAGAACTCATACTTGGTTGTGGAGGCTAGCAAAAGACTGGGAGCGACAAACTAAGAGAGCAATAATGACCACAATCATGTAGAGCGACAAAACATCATTGATCAAAGCATAAAGTGACACTACAAGTTGAAATTTAAAGGATCATAAAGGCTATGGTGACTTGAGATAGTCATAACATGGTGTGAGCATGCTCCAAGTCAACCCAAATAAAGCATCAAAGGAGAATACCACTATACTATGCTTTAATATGCTAAAACAACGCATGATTCATCCAAGGCACATTAAGCAATATCAATTGTTTATAACAAGTCATGCTACAACAAAGAGTACTAAGCATAAATCCAAAACAATATCAAGCATGGCATGACAAAGCACAAGCCACAGTCAAAAACAAGCTCTTTTTACCACATAAGTATGAACTTTCCTACTCTTTTCCAAACCAAACCAAACTATTTGCAAACCAATGTATGAAAGAGGGGGTCCAACCAATTTATTCAGAAAACTAAGCAAACCAAGCAAACTAAAAACCAAAACGAAAACGAAAAAGAAGACGCTCCAAGAACAACACAACTGTGCATGAAATAATAAAAATGAAGCGTTTGGAAGAAACCTGAGACTTTTATTGATGAAGAAGGGGGTGCCTTGGGCATCCCCAAGCTTTGACGCTTGTACTTCTTGGATATTTCTTGGGGTGACACGAGTGGCATCCCCAAGCTTGAGATTTAGTCCATCCTTCATCTCATTGCTCATTCCTTCCATACACCTGAAAATTTTCCTTCATACAAAACTTCACACAATCTTTATTAGCAACATTAGTGCAGTCAGCATAAATAAGTCTTAAGGTTCAGTTCTAACACCAAATAAACTTCCATTAGAACACTAGATACTGTAGTACTTCCCTCAAAAAGCTCAGTTCCCCAAAAGAATTCAAAAAGGAAGCCACAAGAAGCAAATGCAGAAAATGGCAGAAATCTGTCAAAACAGACAAGCGGGTAAAGACGAATTTTTTAGAAGACCTTCGGTTTCTCAAATCAAAAAGTGTTGAACTAACGAAAGTTTGATAACAACCTGGGGCAGAAGCACAAAACATTACAGCTCAATCCGATATATATAGCTCTCTCACGAATTTTTACGGTGAAGCACAAAAATCTGTTTCGGGACAGCAACTTTCCCAATCATTACTTCACTCTCATTAGAGGTTACTTTGGGCACAAAAAACAAATAAAAAGGAGAAGGAGAGGTTATTACAGAGATAATAACTTCCAAGACTCATCTAAAACTTTCGGGTTATCTCCCAATAAGTACTTTTCTTTAACGTCTTTAAGTTAGGCATAAGAAGCAAAGAAAGAATCAAGTGTTCTCAAATGAAGAAGCATTAAGACAAAATTTTGTTTTCATAGGAGAAGCAAAAGAAATATTTTCTCTTTTTTTAGAGAAGTGTTCTATACCTTTCTTGAATGGGAGTTGATATTTAATGGTGCCTTCTTTCATATCAATGATGGCACCAACAGTTCTAAGAAAAGGTCTTCCCAAAGTAATAGGACAAGAAGCATTGTATTCAACATCCAAATCATAGAAATCAACAAGGACATAGGAATCGTTAACCATAATAAGAATATCATTAAGACTCCCCATGAGTTTCTTTTTAACATTATCATCAAGTGGGACATTTAAATAGCAATCTTCAAGAGGAGGCAAATCAAGCATATCATAAATCCTTCTAGGCATAATAGAAACACTACTATCAAGATCACACAAAGCTTTGAAATCAAAGTCATTCACTTTCATATTAATGATGGGTTCCCAACCATCCTATTGTTTTATAGGAATAGAAGCTTTATGTTTCATCTTTTCTTCCTTAATCTTTATGAGAGCATCGGTAATGTGTTTTGTAAAGGCCATGTTCATAGCACTAGCATTAGGACTTTTAGCAAGCTTTTGTAGGAACTTAATAACTTCAGAGATATTGCAACCATCAAGATCAAAATCAACTTTATCATCTAAAGTAGTAGAAATATTACTAGCATCAACACTAGTGGTGGTGATAGTAGAAACACTAATGTTTCTAGCAATTTCATCTTCTCTTTCCCACTTAGCATGTAATTCAGCTAATAGTCTAACGTTTTCATCAATTCTTACTTGTATAGCATTGGTAGCTGCAAAGGGATTATCATTAGTTTCAGGTTTAGCAGCCATTTTATTAATCAATGAAGATTGAGCTTTAGATAGAGATGATATATTCCTTTCAGCATTAGAGAGTTTCAATTGTAAACTAGGAATTTCCCTATTTAGACTCTCAAGTTGATGGCTAATATTTTTCAAAATGGTAGATTGTTCCTCCATAGTTTTAGTGAATAGCTTATTTTGCTCATATTGCATTTGCATGAAGTTTTTAGTGGCTCTTTCAACTTCTAAAATTCGTCCTTCACTAGGTAATCCAGATTTACCATTATAGCCATAAGTATTACTAGGAGGGTAGGGCCTATAATTGTTGTTACCAAAATTGTTCCTATAAGCATTATTACCATAAGAATTGTTGCCAAAGTTGTTATTTCTTATGAAGTTCACATCAACTTGCTCTTCTTGAGCAACCAAAGAGGCTAAAGGAACATTATTTGGATCAATATGGGCTTTCCCATTAACAAGCATAGACATAATAATATAAATCTTATCACTCAAGGAGGAAGTTTCCTCAACAGAATTTACCTTCTTACCTTGTGGAGCTCTCTCAGTATGCCATTCAGAATAATTAACCATCATATTGTCCAGAAGTTTTGTTGCAGTACCCAAAGTGATGGTCATAAAGGTACCTCCAGCAGCAGAATCCAATAGGTTCCTTGAAGAATAGTTCAATCCTGCATAAAAAGTTTGGATGATCATCCAAGCAGTCAGTCCATGAGTGGGACAATTCTTTACCAAAGATTTCATTCTTTCCCAAGCTTGAGCAACATACTCATTATCAAGTTGTTTAAACTTCATTATTTCACTTCTCATGGATATAATCTTAGCGGGAGGATAGTATTTTCCAATAAAAGCATCTTTGCACTTAGTCCAAGAATCAATACTATTCCTAGTTAAGGAATTCAACCACTCTTTATCTTTTCCTCTCAAAGAGAAAGGAAACAATTTCAGCTTAATAATATCACCATCTATACCCTATGATTTTGCATCTCACAAAGTTCAACAAAGTTATTTAGATGGGAAGCAGCATCTTCATTACCAATACCAGAATATTGTTCTCTCATAACAAGATTGAGCAAAGCAGGTTTTATCTCAAAGAAAGTATTTTCAGCCACAGGTGGAGCAATAGGTGTGCTCATCATTGTCGTTGGTGCTAGTGAAGTCACACAACTTAGTGTTTTCAAGAGTAGTCATTTTTTTTGGGTTTTCAAATAAGAAAGCAAACTAGTAAAACTAATTTATTTGTGTTTTTTGAAGAACAAAACAAGCAAACAAAGCAAAAAGAAAACTAAGCAAAACAAAAACAACAAAGTAAAGAGATTGGTTATGAGGGACTCCCCTTGTGAATATGTCCTTGACTCCCCAGCAACGGCGCCAGAAAAGATCTTGATGTGCTCGTCGTTCGACGTAGAGCTCGTTGGGAACCCCAAGAGGAAGGTATGATGAGCACATCAGCAAGTTTTCCCTCAGTTATGAAACCAAGGTTTAATCGAACCAGTAGGAGCAAGGAAACACCCCAAAGGTGTTACTAGCGGAGCTTTGGCAGGGCGCACTACCGGTGCTAGTAGCAACGTGGAGACCTGCACAACACAACCACAGAACTTTGTCCCCAACTTGCGATGAGGTTGTCAATCTCACCGTGTTTTGCAGAAAACAAAGGATTAAACGTATCGAATGGAAAGAAGTAAAAGTTTGCAGAAAGTAAACACAAAGAAGTAAACAGTTGTAGATTGTATGTAAAGAAAAAGGACCGGGATCCATAGTTCACTAGAGGTGGATCTCCTTTGATAGATAACATGCTGGGTGAACAAATTACAGTGGGGCAATTGACAAACACCGAGAAAGCAATACATGCATATACTAATCATCTTGAATCCTTTGAGACTTGATTGGGCAATACAACATAATACATAGACCGCCATCCAACTGCATCTATGACTAATAATCGACCTTCAGGTTATCATCCGAACCCCCTCCAGTATTAAGTTGCAAGCAACAGATTATTGCTTTACAAACTGCGCATAAAGTAAACAATACGATTGTTCTATGAACAAAGGATTGTTGTTTTCTCCCTAGTAGCAACAGCACATCTAGTACCTTAGAGATTTTTGTCACTTCCCCAGATTACCAGAGGCATGAACCCACTATCGAGCATAAATACTAACTCTTGGAGTTGCTAGCATCTACTTGGCCAAGATAGGTATTAACAACGGAAAGCATGCAAGATCACAAATAATAAAGACATGATAGAATCAATAATCAATCTGAAATAGCATCTCAATATCCATCGGATCCCTGCAAACACAACATGTATGGATTACAAATAGATGATCTTGATCATGAACAGCGCTCACAAGATCTAAACATGAAAGCACAAAGGAGGAGAACCAGCCATCTAGCTACTACATGCATCCGTAGTCTAAGGATGAACTACTCATGCATCACACCGGAGGCTTGCATGGTGATGAAGAAGGCCTCCAGGGTGAATTCCCTCTCGTGAGGTGCCGGGAAGAGCTTCAGATCCCTCCCAATCTAGGGATGGAGATGACGGCGGGTACAGACTCTTTCATGGATTTTTGATCGGGTACTTAGGGTTTTCGTCCCGAGGGCAATATATAGGCGGAAGGAGAGGTCGAGGGGGTGCCGGGAGCGGCCACACCACCCCCTGGCACGGGCCAGGCCTGGCCGCGCGGCCAGGTGGTGTGGTGGCTCCCTGGACCTTCTCCATCTCGTCTTCTTGCACTTGATCCCTTCCGGAAAAATAGGCACTTTGGCTTTTGTCCTGTCCGATTCCAAGAATATTCATTTTCTGACTTTCCTGGAACCAAAAACAGCAGAAAACAGGCAGTTGGCATTGTAGCTCTTATTAATAGGTTAGTCCAATAAATCATATGAAAAGTACTCCAAAGTTGGAAAAAAACACAAGAAAGTGGATAAAACCAAGCACGGAACATCAAAAATTATAGACACATTTGCAATGTATCAACCCCTCACCTCCCCCATTCATGTGGTGGTAACCCCTCCACATTAAAATGCCTCTTCACATTCCCCTTTAAAGTCCCCACTTTAAATGCATTAAAATTATATAAGTTTAATGCTCTCTCATTTAATAAAACTCTTTTATTAAATTTATTCAGAATTTTGTTAATTACTTTAATTAACAAACATTCACATATAACCCCTTGCAATATTTCAATATCACATGCAAAACCACTTTCTGCAATTTCACCCAAAACAATTTCCGGTTTCTATCGAAACAATTCCTGCGCTTTGCAATTCTTTCGTCTGAAACATATGTGCTCCAAAATGGTGTCCGGTAACTCTTAAGTGTGTCACCCTATGGTTCGCGAATAATGCAGACATGATTGAGAATCCTCTCAGATCAATAATCAGAAGCGGGACCTGGGGATCCATACTGACTCCTGCATATTCAACGATGACTTCTGTGATCGTGAGAACCTTTAACGCTTGTAATTTAATCCCTTTGTCTCATGATATAATACATGCCCGAGATTCGATCATCCGTATCCAAATACCTAGTTTGATCTCGTTACTGACATGCACTCTTTTCTTGTTCCCGTGATATAACATTCTAGTGATCACATCACTTGCTTGCAAGCTACCTTAATGTGATATCACCGAGAGGGCCCAGAATATATCTATCCGTCATTGGGATTGACAAATTCCACTCTTGATCCATGAGCCTCAACATAACACCTTCGTAGCACTGAACCCATCTTTATAGTCACCCTGTTACGGTGTGACGTTTGATGTTATCAAGATACTCTTCCGGTGTTAGCAATTAACATGATCTCATGGTCTAAGGATAAAGATTACTTCGTATGATGTTATAGCAATGTAAACATAATGACTTGATCGGAATGCTATTCTTCAGATGAATGTTCATCACATCATTTCACAAATGCTGTGACCTTGTTATTAACAACATCCAATGTCCATGATCAGGAAACCTTGATCATCTTGTTAATCAACAAGCTAGTCTATAAGAGAGGCATACCTAGGAACCCTTTTTGTTTATTAAACACACATGTATTGACGTTTCTGATCAATACAATTATAGCATGCAAAATAAACATCTATCATATATAAGGAATACATAATAACAACTTTATTATTGCCTCTCAGGGCACATTTCCTTCATGACTGACACAACGGTTGAACTTCATCCACACCGACACGAGCAAAGCCAGCTGGAATTGGATTGCAATGGTAGGTCGCTCCCGGTGCAGAAGGTAAAGCAAAGCCGACCGCCACCTTCATGGATATGTTCTTCAGTTCAACATGCAGCTCACAACTAGTCTTCTCCTTAATTGCATCCACGGGGTACACATCCATCATTGCATCATTACCGTGGCCCTCTGTGGAAGCCACGCTGCTTTTCCATTGCGATGGGCCAACCGTATTGTCTGGTGCAAGATCTTGCTGTCGGAGTCCTTTAAGTTCATTAAGCTCCTGCCGATGCTCCTGCAGCATGGCTTCAAACCTCGCGAACCGCTCCGCATCCTCCTATTTTTGCCGCTTTGTTTTTCTCGATCGGCTTCTGTACATGTCAAGGTCCTCGAGAAACCTGATAGCCCATGGACAAGAAGGTCCGAACCCTCTTGTTCGTCTAGCCTTTTCAGGATTCCCGAGAGCCTTTGTCAGCTCATCATTCTCTCTGCCGGGAACAAACTTTCCCTCTTCAACCTCTTTTATCACTTTAATAAGATCATCTTTGGGTCCAGCAACTTCTTTGGTTGCAACAATCTCGCATGTTTCTGGGTCATACGATGCCCCATGCCCGAGTAACCAATTTCTTGACCTCAAGGGCCAACCAGACATAGCTGGAGTGACCCCATTAGCCGCCAGGTCGGCCTCGTCTTTATCCCACTTAGGCATGGCAGTCTTGTAGCCACATGTGCCCATATGATGGTGATATTTCTTTTTGGCTGCATTTAGCTTATTCTTTTCTAACACTGCCACAGCTGGTGTCGAGATCTTGTATTCCACAAATGCGTCCCAGTTATCCTGTTGCATCTCTAGTGGGCCAGTGAATGGAGGAGGTTTTTTCTTCAATACATAGTTGTGGTACAATATTTTCTTCCAATCCTTGAATAGTTCTCCCATCTTCTTAAGAGCCCACTCCTTGACTTTCCTCGTCATTTGCTGTGTGAGCTCATCGGTCTCCAAGACTGGTAGGGTGAAATGTGTCATGAGAGAATTCCACATTGCATCTCTCGCTCTGTCATCTACAAAACTAGCCACAGCTGGATCCCTTTTCTTTCCTAGCTTATTCCATTCTCGCATGGTGATCGGGACGGTGTCTCTAACAATCACTCTGCATTGATGTACAAATGCATTCATAGATTGTTTGGGATCCAATGGTTTACCCAGCGCAGAGACTAAGTCAATGCTGAAACGGATATCAGTGGGCAACTTTTGTGTCAGGCCTCTTTTCCTTATAGAAGATTGGCCCGATGCGGAGGTCTAAGAGAAGAAACATTCGTCAGTACATATATATGAATCAATTAGTGTATCTATACTAGTGATCGATCGGTAGAAGATTTATATACCTCGCCGGACTTTGTTATTAAGGTGTCTTCACCATGGTCTCCACCATGGTCAGCACCATCATCTCCACTATCGTCTCCATCCTCGTCTCCTCCAAACAAATTAAGATACTGGGAGTCATCATCGTAATAAGAACCCCCAGTACCCTCATCTATCATGTTGAGAATCTCATCTTCATTCTGTCTACCGTCCATAGCTTAACTAATACAGAAAAAGAATATTACATTAAGTAAAAGAATTTTACAATTGCGACAACTCGGATACAGAAAAAAGATTACGTACTAATAATGAAACAATTTTGCATTAAGATAACGTACAATAATATAAGATAAAGTACATTATTAATACATCTCTCTCATATCTCGCTCATAAGATAAAGTACAATAATAATCAAACTAGCGAACTCGGCTACCGCGTTCTATGCCACGGCAGCTCCGCACCCAGAGAACAGGAACCATCACCGGAGAATAGCTCGGGTGAGATCCGTGAACCTGCCAGATATTGGAGAGCCAGGTCTCCAAAAGATACATATATTGCTGTACGTGCTCGTCCTCCTACCTGATACGACGATGTACCACCTCCTCGGGGGCAGGCTCGCTCTGCACCGCTGCTAGACCTCGTGGACGCCACCAAAGAAGCTCAGGGTCAACGATGATACCCGGATTCCTCACCAAGGTACGAGTCCCGACAGGTAGCACCTCCCAGTTCTAACCCGACGGAGCCCAGCCTCGGACATCCCCGGAACTGACGGAGTCCAGTACGCTCGGACGAGGAGGAGGTGGCATAACTAAATAATAGCAATAATAAATCATAAAACATAAACAGTAACTAAATCACTAAGTATTGCCCTAATAACACTAACCCTAAACCTAACACTAACTAAACTAAACCTAATTAACTAAGTATTCTAACTAACCATAATCCCTAATAAACCCTAATCCCTAATAAACTAACTAATTAACCTAACTAATCCCTAATCCCTAATTAACTAATTGACCTAACTAATCCCTAATCCCTAATAATAAACTAAAATCCCTAACTAAAATCAAAAACTAAAATCCCTAACTAAAAGCCCTAATAATAAACTAACTAAAATCCCTAATTAACTAATTGACCTAACTAATCCCTAATAATAAACTAAAATCCCTAACTAAAAGCCCTAATAATAAACTAACTAAAATCCCTAATTAACTAATTGACCTAACTAATCCCTAACTAAAATCCCTAACTAAAATCACTAACTAAAATCCCTAACTAAAATCCCTAATAATAATAAACTAACTAAAATCCCTAATACTACACACCTCACTGCAGGGCGTGGCCTTGGACAGACGACGGCGAATGCGGCGGCCTGTGACGAAGCTGACAGTCGGGCGGCGATCCTCCTCGATCGGCAGACGGACAGCGGATGGCGGGGCTGCGATGGCAGCGGCGATGCCAGGCAGAAGCGGAGGGCAGCCTTGGGGCGGCAGCGGCACGGGCGTGGAGGGATGATGACAAGTTCTACGGCAGCATCAGGAAGAATTGGGCTGCTTCGGGTCATGGCTCGACCCGAGGTGGAGGTGGGGGTATTTATACCCCCCACTGATGACCCACAAGTATAGGGGGTGTATCGCAGTATTTTCGAGGGAAGTGAAACCCAATTTATTGATTCGACACAAGGGGAGCCAAAGAATACTTAACAGCCTTAACAACTGAGTTGTCAATTCAGCTGCACCTGGAAACAATCTTGCTCACAGCAGTTTGTGAGTAGCAATAGTTTTGTAGTAGGAATAGTAAGGTAACAGCAGCAGCAAAGCAAAGACAGTAGTAACAAAAGCAGTAAACAGTGGGATTCGAGTGCGGTAGGCATAGGCATGGATGGACGGGCGTTGCATGGACAAGACAATTCACATAGCAATCAGAACATAGGGCAATTGTAGATAAATAAGATAAAGCATCCAAGTACTAGACAATCCTAGGCATGTGTTCCATATATAGTCATACGTGCTCGCAATGAGAACTTGCACAACATCTTTTGTCCTGCCAGCCCGTTTACAGCGGGGCCTCTAGGGAACTACTGGCAATTAAGGTGCTCTTTTTAATAGAGCACCAGAGCAAAGTATTAACACTCCGTGAACACATGTGATCCTCACAACAAAGCCTTTCCCTTCCGGCTACCCCGATTTCTGTCACTTCGGGACCATAGGTTCCGGACAACGACGTGTGTATACAACTTGTAGATAAGACCAGAAACAATACTATCATAATGAATCAATAATAAGTTCAGATCTGAGATCATGGCACTCGGTCCCTAGTGACCAGCATTAAGCACAACAAAGTTGCAACAAAGTCATAAAGCACTAATAGAGATACTAGGCACTATGCCATAACAATCTGATGCCATTACATGAACGATCTCATCCAATCCCTACCATCCCCATAGCCTACTGTGGGGGATTACTCACTCATAGATGGGAGAAACATGGATGGTCGATGGAGAAGCGATGGTGATGATGATGGCGATGATCTCCTCCAATTCCCCATCCCGGCAGGATGCCGGCGGAGTTTACGCCATCGCTTCGTGGAATCTGGTGGTGGCGTGAGCAGAACTCCGGAAAACGTCGAACCCCGAAGTTTTAGGTCGGATGGCTTCTTATAGAAGAGGGAGACCGAGGGGTGCTGGGCACCACACCAGCCCTGGCGGCGCCAGGCCCGACCAGCGCTTTGGGGTGTGTGGCCACCCCAGCCCTCCTCCTCGTATTCAGCCCGTGAGTCTTCTAGAAAAAATAGGCACTTTGGCTTTTGTCCCGTCCAATTCCGAGAATATTCATTTTCTGACTTTCCTCGAACCAAAAACAGCAGAAAACAGGCAGCTGGCACTGTGGCTCTTGTTAATAGGTTAGTCGAAGAAATCATATGAAAAGTACTCCAAAGTGTGGACAAAACACAAGAAAGTGGATAAAACAAGCATGAAGCATCAAAAATTATAGATACATTTGCAATGTATCAACATCCCCAAGCTTAACTCCTGCTCGTCCTCGAGTAGGTAAGTGATAAAAAGAAAGAATAATTTTTTAGGTGACATGCACCATCAAAGACTTGACCAAAGTACTTGCAAAATATTCAAAGCTGGGATCATAGTACTTCAATCATAACATGAAAGACAAAGTTCTAGCTATAAGCAAAGAAACTATGATGCAACATGAAAAGGCACAAACAAAAGATTCATGAATAACAATGCCTTGCAAGACGTTTGTTTGTTTCACATAAAGAAAACATAGCATAAAAGTATTCAGCTTGTCCCTCATAGAGTAGCAAATATAAATGCATAGGACACCTTCAAAGTTCATAAGAGTGACTAGATACAATAGTTTAAAACAAGCAATAACAAGTTATGCATCAATCAACTAGTCTTGGGACAATGCACATAGAACTAAGAATGGCCACTATGCTCTCAAAGTAAGTGCATAAAGATAGAAGGTGGAGACTCAATATAATGGTGGAAGAAAGGCCTTTTGTAAAAGGAAGTAGGGATTCAAGTGTCATAAAGAGCTTCCAAAAATTATGGTACTTATAGCTTTCAGCTCTCATTGCCCCTATCATAAGAATCTTGAAGTGATTAAGGTTAATGTGAACAAACTATGGTGTACATGCTTGACGAAGTATAAGTCAGAAATCTCATGTCCCTTGTATACGAGGGACGCTCCTCATGCTACTCAAGTTTAGTCACCGGTAAGTTCTTGTCATCGTAAGTACATGTGTATCATTGAGAACCGCCAACGGGGTACCCCTTGCCCGATGAAACGGAAGAATCCCCATATCAAAATGGCAAAGCAAGCAGACAACAAGCATCTCAGCATTCTTCTTATTTACCATGGGAATATGGTGCTTTTTTCTCTCTTTCCTCTTTTCATAGTATCTCTTTTTTTCTCTTTTCTCAAACTAGGACTCTTTTTTATAATAAGAATGCTTCATAGACAACTCATTATGGTTACGCTGCAGGTTTCCGCCATGTCAGCATGGATTAGACTAGCGGCCCAGGCGTTTCTCGAACACATATACATAACTCCATGGACTTACAAGCTCCCTTTTCATTTCACACCGACGACATCCATATACAAAAGAGCATGATATCAACTAGGTACAAGTACCAAGTGCAATGTTGAAAGCGTTCCCCATGAAAGCATGGTTCTGCTAATTCCCAACAAATAAGTGCAAGCATATACAACATAGACGACACAATGGTTCAAGTTTATTAAGGGCAAGTAAAGTAAAGTGTGCCACCAAGTTCGTGAGAGCTTTAATCACTAGTTTTCTCATAACAAGTGGAAGGTAAACAAAAGCATGAATATACTTGGAATAGCATAAGCTAGTAGGTAGGTATGGTGGACTCTTTGGAATAACTTGGTTTAGGGAGTTGGATGCATGAGTGGAACTCATACTTTGTTGTGGAGGCTAGCAAAAAGGGGAGCGACAAACTAAGAGAGCAATAATGGCCATAATCATGCAGAGCGACAAAACATCATTGATCAAAGCATAAAGTGATACTACAAGTTGAAAACTAAAGGATCATAAAGGCTATGGTGACTTGAGATAGTCATAACATGGTGTGAGCATGTGCCAAGTCAACCCAAATAAAGCATCAAAGGAGAATACCACTATATTGTGCTTTAATATGCTAAAACAACGCATGATTCATCCAAGGCACATTAAGCAATCTCAAATGTTTATAACAAGTCATGCTACAGAAAAGAATACTAAGCATAAATCCAAAACAATATCAAGCATGGCATGACAGAGCATAGGCCATAGTCAAAAAAAGCTCTCTTTACCGCTCAAACATGAGCTTTCCTACTCTTTTCCAAACCAAACCAAACCAAACCAAACCAAACCAAACCAAACTATTTGAACACCAATTCATGAATGAGGGGGTCCAACCAATTTATTCAGCAAACAAAGCAAACAAAAAACCAAAACAAAAAACAAAAAAGAAGACGCTCCAAGAACAACACAACTGTGCATGAAACAATAAAAATAAAGTGTTTGGAAGAAACCGGGGATTTTTATTGATGAAGAAGGGGATGCCTTGGGCATCCCCAAGCTTTGATGCTTGTACTTCTTGGATATTTCTTGGGGTGACACGCGTGGCATCCCCAAGCTTGAGCTTTAGTCCATCCTTCATCTCATTACTCATTCCTTCTATAGACCTGAAAATTTTCCTTCATACAAAACTTCACACAATCTCATTAGCAACATTAGTGCACTTAAGATAAATAAGTCTCAAGGTTCAGTTCTAACACCAAATAAACTTCCATTAGAACACTAGATACTGTAGCACTTCCCTCAAAAAGCTCAATTCCCCAAAAAAACTCAAGAAGGAACCAATACGAGGCAAATGCAGAAAATGGCAGAAATCTGTCAAAACAGACCAGCAGGTAAATACGAATTTTTTCGAAGACCTTCTGTTGCTCAAATCAAAAAGTGTTGAACTAACAAAAGTTAGATAACAACCTGGGACAGAAGCACAGAAACTTACAGCTCAATCCGACATACAGAGATCTCTCAGGAATTTTTACGGTGAAGCACAAAAATCTGTTTTGGGACAGCAACTTTCCCAATCATTACTTCACTCTCATTAGAGGTTACTCTTGGCACAAAAAGCAAATAAAAAGGATAAGGAGCGGTTATTACTGAAGTAATAACTTTCAAGACTCATCTAAAACTTTTGGGTTATCTCCCAATAAGTACTTTTCTTTAATGCCTTTAAGTTAGGCATAAGCAAAAACTAAAAATGGATAAAATAGAAGTAAGCAGAGATAATCATGGTGAAAACATTGTTTTGTTCAATGAAATCATTTTGTTAACAAGGTTGATCAGGTCTTGCTACCAAAACAATTTCATATGAGACAAAACTTTGTATTCTAGTAATGATTATGTTACCTCAACCTTGATAGCAATGGTCCCAATCATAATAGTTTCTCATTTTTCTCTTTGTATGGGACAAAATATATTTCTCCAACTTGAATGCCCTCAACATGTTTAATTTAATTCAAACCATAAGTCCTTTCAATCTTCTTGGGGAAATAGACAATGTGTTCATTGAAGGTCACCTTCCCTTGATTACAATTAATAACAGCTCCTGCAGTATTTAAGAAAAGGTCTCCCAAGAATAATAGACATATTATCATCTTCAGGCATAAAAGTTTGAGAGGATGCTCTCATAAGAAATAAGAGTTAAAGTAAAAGAGAGCATCAAGAAGAAAATTCGAAACACATTTAAGTCTAACCCACTTCCTATGCATAGGAATCATGTAAGCAAATAACAAAGTGACAGGCATAGGAAGATAAAAGAAGAGTAACTTCAAAACTTTCAGCACATAGAGAGGTGTTTCAATACCATGGAAACTTCTACAACCATATTTTCCTCTCTCATAATAATTTTCAGTAGCCTCATGAAGAAACTCAACAATATAACTATCACATAAAGCATGCTTTTCATGATCTACAAGCATTAGAGCGTTATCATAAACATTTTCAAAGGAAACCTCGGGAACATAACATCCATCCTCCTTTAGTAAGCATGGAGGACAATCAAATAATGTAAGGGGTAAAGAGTTACTCTCATTAGAAGGTAGGCATGTGTAGCTAATCCATTCTTCCTCCTTTTATTCATCACTCTCCTCCTCTTTTTCATCTAATGAGATTTCAGGTTCATCAATTTCTTCTTCCATAGGTGCCTGCAAGGCATTAGTCTCTTCCATAGGGTCCTGCAAGGCATTAGTCTCTTCCATTTGTGGAAAGCATTTATTAAAATACTCAAGAATATAGCCATTTTCATCCTTGTAATTGTCAAAGCAGAATTTAAGCATACCATACACCTCATATTTGTAAGGTGAATCATCAATATTTTCAAACAAACTAGCAAGTTCAAAAGCACCCTTCCAAGCAATAAATTCTTCAATTTGTTCCGCGTCATAAAAGTCATAAATTCCTTTAGCATAAGAAGATATGGTATCATTATCACTATACTCACATTGAAAAGGGAGGTGTTTATACCTCTTTCTGCAACAAGACTCATCACAGCAATAAGTAACATTATAAGTAGAGAACACGTTTCTAGCAATGGTATACAATCTATCAATTTGTTCCCATAAGTGTTTCCCTTTTTGTGACAAGCGGTGTTCCTTATAATAATATTTTTGATCTTCCATGAACCCACCTTGCCAATAAGCTTGAGTTTCAAAGAAACCAACCATTGACAACAAGCATGATAAATCAAGACAATAACAGACCAACTAGAGTAGGGACTAAATTTTTTGTATTTTTGATAAAGAAACAAGCAAACAAGGAGAAAGATAAACTTAGCTTGAACAAGAGTGATTCCAAGTGGACTTGATAAATAAAGCTATGCTCCTCGGCAACGGCGCCAGAAAATAGTCTTGATGACCCACAAGTATAGGGGGTGTATCGCAGTATTTTCGAGGGAAGTGAAACCCAATTTATTGATTCGACACAAGGGGAGCCAAAGAATACTTATCAGCCTTAACAACTGAGTTGTCAATTCAGCTGCACCTGGAAACAATCTTGCTCACATCAGTTTGTCAGTAGCAACAGTTTTGTAGTAGGAATAGTAAGGTATGAAGACAAAGCAAAACAGTAGTAACAAAAGCGATAACGGTGGGATTCGGTCACGGTAGGCATAGGCATGGATGGACGGGCGTTGCATGGACAAGACAATTCACATAGCAATCAGAACATAGGGCAATTGTAGATAAATAAGATAAAGCATCCAAGTACTAGACAATCCTAGGCATGTGTTCCATATATAGTCATACGTGCTCGCAATGAGAACTTGCACAACATCTTTTGTCCTGCCAGCCCGTTTACAGCGGGGCCTCTAGGGAACTACTGGCAATTAAGGTGCTCTTTTTAATAGAGCACCAGAGCAAAGTATTAACACTCCGTGAACACATGTGATCCTCACAACAAAGCCTTTCCTTGGCTACCCGATTTACATCTTCGGGACCATAGGTTCCGGACAACGACGTGTGTATACAACTTGTAGATAAGACCAGAAACAATACTATCATAATGAATCAATAATAAGTTCAGATCTGAGATCATGGCACTCGGGCCCTAGTGACAAGAATTAAGCACAACAAAGTTGCAACAAAGTCATAAAGCACTACTAGAGATACTAGGCACTATGCCCTAACAATCTGATGCCATTACATGAACAATCTCATCCAATCCCTACCATCCCCGTAGCCTACAGCGGGGGATTACTCACTCATAGATGGGAGAAACATGGATGGTCGATGGAGAAGCGATGGTGATGATGATGGCGATGATCTCCTCCAATTCCCCATCCCGGCAGGTGCGAAACGGAGTTTCTGCTAATGGAATCTGGTGGTGGCGGCGGGCGAACTCCTTGGAAAAACGTGAACCCCAAGTTTTTAGGTCAAGGCTTCTTATAGGCGAAGAGGGAGACCGAGGGTGCCTGGGCCACCACACCAGGCCTGCGCCAGCCCAGCCCGCGCCTTTGGGTGTGGCCAGCCCCAGCCCTCCTCAAATCTCGTATTCAGCTCGTGAGTCTTCTGGAAAAATAGGCACTTTAGCTTTTGTCCCGTCCAATTCCGAGAATTTTCATTTTCTGACTTTCCTGGAACCAAAAACACCAGAAAACAGGCAGCTGTCACTATGGCTCTTGTTAATAGGTTAGTCTAAGAAATCATATGAAAAGTACTCCAAAGTGTGGACAAAACACAAGAAAGTGGATAAAACCAAGCATGGAGCATCAAAAATTATAGATACATTTGCAATGTATCACCCACGTTTAACCCCGGTTTGTATTACAAACCGGGGCTAAAGGTCTTTTCGTCCCACCGCTATTCCCGCGCGGTATACCCTTTTAGCCCCGGTTCGTATCGTGTTTTTGGCGCCAAAAAGAAAAATGGTTTATAATTTTCAGAAAATTATGTATTATATATCAAAATTTTCAGAAAAAGAAGATCTATAATTTAAATCTATTATCATATTCTATTATACAACTTAAATGAAATTATCTATTGTTTAACAAGTATTATATTTAGTATAAATGTTGGAAAAATATAGTTTATTATTTAAACAACAGAAAAATACATATAATATACCAAAATATTCACAAAAAATAATATACTCATTAGAAATATAATATTTAATACTAAAACTAACTGGGACTAAAAGATATTTCAAGGGCCTTTAGTCCCGGTTGGAGCCACTAACCGGGACTAGATATTTCCCGCCATTTCCCCCGCTTCCCACCATGTTTTCCTGCCATTTCCCCCCGTTTCCCGCCATGTTTTCCCGCCATTTCCCTCGCTTCCCACCATGTTTTCCTGCCATCCCCCCGCTTCCCGCCATTTCCCTCTATATCTAGGCCGACCACCATGTCCATCCACACATCCACACCTTCTCTCTCGCAACAATGGACACCGCTTACTGGGCCTTTCTGACGCTCAAAGAGACTGAGGCACTGTGCGCCTCGAGCTACCCATGCCCGCCAGGGTACCGGCTGCCCACCGGCTGGATGCTGAGTGCTGGAGGGGTTCCTGTTCCTCCTGTGCCTCAAGGTTCGGCCCGCCAGGCAGCCATCACGAACCACTTCTACCTTGACCTCACGCCGGAGCAGTGGATGGATCCCCATTGGGATCCCGACAACATCAACACCTAGAATGCCTTCTTCGCAAACCGGCGGAAAAAGGGAGCTGGCCAGGTATGAGGGTGACGGCCCATCCCTAGTGAACCACAACGAGGCCGGTCTCCGTCTGTGGTGGGCGAACCGGACTATCACCGGCGTGATGCGCTACATCGCCATGGGAGACCATCCTCGCCTGAGGTACCCGCACTTTCACCAGCCGCATAGCCACAAGAATGGTGGTAGTCGTGAAGGTCGAGGGCGTATCGGGGTCGTCATCCGGGAGCCCCCTCCCCCCCACGCGTCGTGAATCCGAGGCCGGAGTGGCAGGTGCCCCCTCCCCCGTTCCCCCGTGCACAAGCCGGGGAAGGGCTGAGGATCCAGTCGCGTGCTACGAGCGACGACGATGACGATGATGTTCCGAAGACGACCCTGAAGCTGTGTACTACAGGGCTAGATATTATTATGACTAATTTTTACATTTTAATATTAATAAATGTCTTTGTTAAGTTGTTGGCCACAACAAGTTGCAATACTACCTATTGATATCGAGACAGTTCATATCCATATATATATGTAGATCATTAAAAATAAAGGTTTACTAATATTGTACATCACCAACATCCACACATCTCTATTGTTAGGGTTTTCTTCTAATCCGTAACCATGGAGCGTCTTCCTTACTTAACGGGATGCTTGGGTCATCCTTCACAGCGAAGGGCGAAATTTCATGAAACTTATCATAATCTTCTGACATGTCTGTCTTATCCTCCACCCCCACGATGTTTCTTTTTCCTGAAAGAACTATGTGGCGCTTTGGCTCATTGATACGTCCAAAACGTATCTACTTTCCCGAACACTTTTGCTATTGTTTTTCCTCCAAACTTGTGTGATTTGGCTACAACTAACACGGACTGACGCTGTTTTCAGCAGAATTATTTTGGCGTCTAGTTTTTGTGCAGAAAATCAACTATAGGGAAAAATCCCAGAAAATGTGCCAAAAATCATATTTCACCAGAAGACTCATGGAGCCAGAAGACGAGATGGAGGAGGGCCACAAGGGGCCCACACCACCTGGCCACGCGGGTCAGGCCAGGCCGCGCCTGGGGGTGGTGTGGCCTCCTCGGTCACCCCCTCGGCCTCCCTCTTCGCCTATAAGTTGCCTCTTGACCTAAAAACCAAGGGGGGTTCGACGTTTTTCCAGAAAGAGTTCCTTTGCGCTGCCACCACCAGATTCCGTGATTCAGAACCAGAAACTCCGTTCTGGCACCCTGTCGGGACATGGAATTGGAGGAGATCATCGCCATGATCATCACCATCGCTTCTCCATCGACCATCCATGACTCCCCCATCCATGAGTGAGTAATCCCCTGATGTAGGCTATGGGGATGGTAGGGATTGGATGAGATCGTTCATGTATGGCATTAGATTGTTAGGACATGGTGCCTAGTATCTATTATTAGTGCTTTTTGACTTTGTTGCAACTTGTTATGCTTAATGCTTGTCACTAGGGCCCGAGTGCCATGATTTCAGATTTGAACATGTTATTGATTCATTATGATACTATTGTTTATGGTCTTACCTGCAAGTTGTCCAGAACCAAAGGCCCCGAAGTGACAATAATCGGGATAACCGGAGGGGATGGCTTTGATGTGAGGATCACATGTGTTCACATAGTGTTAATGCTTTGCTTCAGTGCTCTATTAAAAGGAGCACCTTAATTGCCAGTAGTTCCCTTGAGGCCCTGCTGCAAATGGGCTGGCAGGACAAAAGATGTTGTGCAAGTTCTCATTGCGAGCACGTATGACTATATATGGAACACATGCCTATGATTATCTAGTACTTGGATGCTTTATCTTATTTATCTACAAATGCCCTATGTCTTGATTGCTATATGAATTGTCTTGTTCATGCAACACCCGTCCATCCATCCCTATGCCTACCGCGCTTTAATCCTACTATTTACTGCAATTGTTACTACTGTCTTTACTTTTACTACTGTTATTATTTTGCTATTGCTACTACAAAACTGTTACTACTGATAAACTGTTGTGAGCAAGATTGTTTCCAGGTGCAGCTGAATTGACAATTCAGTTGTTAAGACTTATAAATATTCTTTGGCTCCCCTTGTGTCGAATCAATAAATTGGGTTTCACTTTCCTCGAAAATACTGCGATACACCCCCTATACTTGTGGGTCATCAAGACTATTTTCTGGCGCCGTTGCCGGGGAGTATAGCTCTCTTTATCAAGTTCACTTGGAATCACTATTGTTTGCTACCATTGATTCATCATGGGTAAGTCTCGTGATGGAAAGGTTCCTATATTACCATCCACTACAAGGAGAGGTACGGTTCTGAACACCTCTGTTGCTCTTGATTCACCATCTATTATGAGTAAGCTCCTTACACCACCATATACACATGCTACACACACTGCTACTACTACTGAATCTGAAACTTCTGATACTTATGATGCTGCTTCTACTGTGCTTGATAAAAGTGGTTCATTAGGTCATTTCCTAGATGCTACGATTGCTAGAACTATAGCTGGAAATACTAAAACTCCTAATGAAGACACTACTACACCTGTCAGTTCACCTGAGTCTAGAGAGAGCTATGATATTGAAGACGGATATATAGAAATGACTGTTGAATTTATTAAAGAATGCCAAAACACCCATAGGAGTGCTATTAAGAGTCTTCTTGAGAAACATACTATTAGACCTAAATTATCTCCTAATGCTAAGTTTGCTACATCTCCCATAAACATTAAAGATAAGGATTATGATTTCTCTCTTAATTTATCTTACATAACTATTGTTGAGAAAGAACCTTTTTGTGGGACTAATAATGAAAGTGCGGTAGCACATATGACTGAGCTTTCTACCATGAGTGGCTTATTTTCTGATGATATTAAGATGCGCACCTACTGTGTTGCTAAAATTTTCCACTTTTCACTAAAAGGAGAAGCTAAAACTTGGTTTAATAATTTACCTCCTGGATCTATTGATATCCCTGATTGCTTGATTAGTTCTTTCGTTCAGAAATATTTCCCTCCTAGTGCTAGACATGCCATTCTGCAGGAACTTTTTGATTTTAAACAGGGAGAAAATGAGATATTGCCTGAATCATGGGAAAGGTTTTGTGCTTTGATTCATGCACAGGCTGGATGTCCATTACCTAAGAACGAGCTTCTTGATATATATTATAATGGACTAACTAAAGAATCTAGGACATACCTGGATAGTTGTGCTGATTGTGTTTTCAGGAATAGGACTCCCAAGGAAGCTGAGGAATTAATGGCTAAAATAAGCAAGAACTATGAAGATTGGACTCCTCCTGAACCAACTGTACCTGAGACAACTACACCTGAGTTAACTACGCCTGAGCCAACACCAACACCAAAACCAAAGAAGAGGGGAGTTATTGAACAAAATGATGAAGTGATGAAGGAAGCTAAGAAATGTCTTAAGGAGAAGGGAATTAAAGCTGCAGATGTCAAGAATTTACCTCCTATAGAAGAACTATGTAAGCAAATCCCCCAATCATCCAGTATTGAGGTACACTCTCTCCAACATTTTGATGAAGGTGATATTCCTTACTCTAAACCTCCTGATCAATGCTTAGAAGAATTTGATATTTTTATTGTTAAGCAAGACAATTTTAATAAAAGGGTGCAAAATCATCTAATGGAAAACTCTAGAGCTATTGTTGAGTTGAAGGATATTGTGGAAAGAACCTCTAATGATGTTAAAATGCTTGTTAAACATTTTCAAATGGTTCAAACTCATATTGATCATCTTATTAAAGTACAAAAAGACTTGCTAGTTAATGCTGCTAAAGAAAAACATGCTTATGAAATTAGAACTAGAAGTGGTGCTGCTACCCAGGATCCTCTATATCCTGAGGGGCATCCTAAAAGAATTGAGCATGATTCTCAACAAACTGAAAATAGTGGTACTACTCCTAAGAAAAGGAAAAAAGAAACATAAAACTATTGTAGAACCTTCTGAACCTGCTAAAGATCCTAATAGTATATCTATCTCTGATGCTGAAACTGAAAGTGGTAATGAAGAAAATGATGCTCCTGATAAAGAAAAAGTTGAAGAAGAACCCGAAAGGCACACTAAGAATACTAAATAAACTAAAGAAGATTTTGTTGCTAAGAAATATGGTAGTGAAAGAGAGCGTTGGGTCCAAAAACCTATGCCTTTCCCTGATAAGAAACACAAGTCAAAGGAAGATGAACACTACAACAAGTTTTGTGAGTGGACGAAACCTTTATTTTTGCAAATTCCTTTGACTGGTGCTATTAAAATGCCTCCTTATTCAAAGTATATGAAGGATATTATCTCTAATAAAAGGAAGATCCCTAATGAATAAATTTCTACTTTGCTTGCCAATTATTCCTTTAATTGTAAGGTTCCAAAGAAACTTGGAGACCCAAGGATTCCAACTATTCCATGCTCTATTAAAAATAGTTATGTTAGAACTACTTTGTGTGATTTGGGAGCAGGAGTTAGTGTTATGCCTTTTTCTCTCTACAAGAGACTTCAATTGGAAAAACTAATACCAACTGATATATCTTTGAAAATGGCTGATAAATCTACTACTATTCCTGTTGGTATATGTGAGGATGTACCTTTTCAAGTTGCTCATAATTGCTTGATATTAATTGACTTTGTTGTGCTTGAAATGCCTGAAGATGACAATATGTCTATTATTCTTGGGAGACCTTTTCTTAAAACTGCAGGAGTTGTTATTAATTGTAATCAAGGAAAGCTGACTTTTAATGTTAATGACAAGGAGCATACTATCTATTTCCCCAAGAAGATTGATAGGACTTATGGTTTAAATTCAATTGAACATGTTGAGGGCATCCAAGTTGGAGAAATATATTGTCCCATACCACGAGAAAAATATGAAACTATTATGATTGGGACCATTGCTATCAAGGTTAAGGTAACATAATCATTAGTGGAATACAAAGTTTCGTTTCATATAAAAATTGTTTTGGTAACAAGACCTGATCAACCTTGTTAACAAAGGGATTTTAATGAACAAAACAATGTTTTCACCATGATTATCTTTGTTTACTTTTAGTTTATCCATTTTAGTTTTTTCTTTCACTTAGTTCACTTTTCTGTTGCTAGTTGCTTGCATATTAGAGGGTCTTAGAACTTATGAAGTTTTAGCTTTGTTTTGTTTTTGAATCATTCCAAAGTCATCTTTTTGTCAAAAAATCATTCATCAATACCTGAAAATTGCTAAAAAATAAAGTGTCTCGAAAAATTCCAGAAAATTTATATTAAATTTTTACGTGAAAAAAGGGGCAGAGAAGTGTCTGGAGAGTACCAGGGGGCCCACCAGGCAGGCACACCACCTGGTGGCGCGGCCACCCCAGGGGCGCGCCTAGCCATGGTGTGGGTCGCCCCTGGCCCTCCACTCACTCTCTCACTTGCCATTGTCTTCTATCTCCTGAGAAAACATCAGTTCATTCCTCAAAATCGCGTACTTGCTGTCCTTGTTCACGATTTTTCGATCTCCTTGCTCGGCCCATCTTTGTTGCTGAAATTTGGAGCATTTGTTCTCCGGTATGTGACTCCTCCACCCTTCCAAGTAGATTTGTGTTTAGTGGTTTATATCTTGAGTATTTTGCTGCTGTAGGTGACAGGTTATATAAGCTTGTAAGCTTGTTCAATGCTTAGAAAATTTGTTTTGATGGATGCTTAGGCCTCTTACAAGTCCCTATGAGTAGTTTCCTTCATTATGTAATCACTTGTATGATGGTTGTCCTAAATTTCAGAAAAGAAGATGAATGAACACCAACTCAACCAACATGAATTAAGGGTGCCTGAGGTTATGATGGTTCACCGAGAGGAGGAAGTTTTTCCTTCCATCTATCCATGCCACGAATTCATGAGGGCTGCAGGGATTTCTCAGGACTTCCCATGCTTTAATTGCTAATGCAGGATTGGAGAATTTTGTGGGAGATGAACCTTACCAATTTGTGAAACTAACTATGTCTGTGGTGCACGACTTTCGGTTTAGTTGCTCTTTGCCTAACCCCATGGTTCACTACAAAATTTACAATATAGCTGTCAACCTTCCTTTTGATGACTTTTGTGAAGCTATTAAAGTACCCCAGTGGGGATCATGTGAAAGGATTAAAGAGCGACCTGCACCACTCATGGACTTGTATGCAGAAAATTGCCAAGGGAGCAGCTTCTCGAAGGAGAGTGGGAAAATTCGTAATATTCATCTCCCGTCTATTCACTACTTTGCTTACTTTATTGCCAAGTGTGTTCTTGCTAGGAAAACTGCTAATAAGTTATCTTCATATGATCTAGCATTCATCTCAGCTGCTTTAAAACGAGATAGAACTTACAATTTGGGTGCCTTGATAGCTTTCTGTCTTGCTGCTAACCGCGAGAAAGGTGGAATTTGTGGAGGCCTCATTGCCTCTAGTTTATTAGCTTTGCATGGTGCAGTGCCTCATCATCTAGACCTACAGTTTCCCGTAGAGAGGCTTGACCTTAATTCCATGATACAACATAAATCTGTTTCTTCTTGGGCTAATTTGAGCGATTTGTCTTATGAAATAACCTTTCTCAAGGCTGGTTGGAGAAGGAGTAAGTCCGAGCGTGTTGTTCTTTTGCCTGCACCTGTTTTGTTTAACCTTGAAACCAGGGTAGGATGGTCACTCACTGACGAAGAGCTCAATACTTATCTGGGGGAGCTCTCTCAGCAGGAGCAGGGGACTGGAAGGGAGGCTACAGATGATTCGGTCCAGCCCTCGAATGAGGGGGAGTCTTCGTAGCAGCAGCCTACCTATGATTGGGGAGCTTCTTCTTCCCAAGGGCCTAACTATGATCATTCTTACGATGACCCGTCGGCTTGGAACCCTTACCCGTGTTGGGGTTGATACCCACTTAGGACAAAAGCCTAAGCTTAGGGGGAGGTACGCCGACATCACACTCATCTACATATCATGTTTAGTCGGTACTTTGTATATCCATGCTTCGTTCTCTTTTTAGTTTTCATTCTTTCTTTACTTTTGCTTTCCAAAACACAAAAAGACCAAAAATATTTTCGTTGTTTCTCTTTGTTTGCTTCTTTGTCTTTCTATCCTTGGTTTGCTTCTTCCTTTTTGCTTTGTTTTGATTATTCAAAAAACCCAAAAAGATTTCACTTTGCTTGTTCTTCCTTTTGGTTCTTGCCTTTAAAAATCAAAAACCCAAAAATATTTGTTCTTCTTATTTGGTTTTGTGAGTTTGTTGCAGGGTTCAGTAGTCCTCAGTGGAGTTGGGTTTCATGTTATTATGCAAGCCACACAAGTGAAGGGCAATAATGAGGATCAATGACAACTTGAGGTGTGGTAAGAGGCTGGTAACAAACTCTATTTGTTTTCATTTTTGTACATATACTCATCATTGTGGGCATGCTTAGTCTGTTCATGTAAGGTGTATGTTATTTATGGATGCTTAGTAGTTCTTGCTTTCTTATGATTAGCTCCAGCTTGCTAATGGTTTGTAGCATGTCATATGAATGTTTGCTTGCATTGCTCTATTCATAGCTTGGTATGACACTGTGGTATCCTCCTCTGAATGTTTCACTTGAATTGACTTGGCACATGCTCAAGCATGCATATGACTGAAACAATAATCAGTTAAGCCTCAATGAATTATTTTGCCTCAGGGGTCTTGAATCACTTCATGCCATGATTAGTCATGTTTTGTTGCAAGCATGATTATGACAGTTATTTCTCTCTCGTTTGTCGCTCCCTTACTATTGCTAGCCTTCACGTGCACTGAATATGAGCTCTACTCGTGTTTCCAACTCCCCAAAACCAATATTGCCAAAAGTGTCCACCATACCTACCTATTAGCATCATTTGCTATTCCGTGAATATTTCAGTATGCCTTGTTTTCTTCCAAATAAAATGTTTGCTTGTCATGAGAAAGTTAGTTAGTAAAGCTCTCATGAACTTGATGGAACACTTTATTTCTTGCAATTAATAAACCTGAACCATTGTGACTGTCCATGAAAGTTATATGCTTGAAAATTATAGGCTGGGGATTAGCAGAACCGTGCTGTCACGGGGAACGCTTTCAACACATGTAAATATATACCCAGTTGATATCATGCTCTTTATGGATGTCATCGGTGTGAAATAAAAGGGGAGCTTGTAAGTCCATGGAATTATGTATGTGTGTTAGAGAAACGCCTAGGCGGCTGGTCTAATCCATGCCTAATCATGGTGGAAACCTGCAGCATAACCATAATGAGCAATCTATGAAGCATTCTTCTTATAAAAAAAGAGAGGGATAGTTATTGAGAAAAAGGAAAAAAAGATGATGAGAAAAGAGGAAAGGGAGAAAAAAGCACCATTTTCCCATGGTAAATAAGAAGATTGCTGAGATGCTCATTGTCTGCTTGCCTTGTCATTTCGATATGGGGATTCTTTCGTATCATCGGGCAAGGGGTACCCCGTTGGCGGTTCTCTATGATACGCATGTATTTACTATGACAAGAACTTACCGGTAAAGTTGAGTAGCATGAGGAGCGACCCTCATACTCAAGGGACATGAGATTTCCATTTTATAGTCTGTCAAGCATATAACTCGTATTGGACCTCACTTTCACCTTAACCAATTAAAGATGCTTATGATAGGGGCAATGAGAGATCAAAGCTAATGAGTACCATACTTTCAGCATTTGGAAGCCTTTCAAACTTTTCAAAACCTTTTCATTTCCTTGTTGAGTCTCCACATATTCTATGAGCACTTTCTTTAGAGCATAGTTGTCATTCTTAGTGTAATATGCTTGTCTCAAAATTTGGATTAATTGTGTCATGACTTTGATGCTTGTATCTTTGATATCTTTACTTCTAGTCTTCACTTGAACTTTAGAGGTGCCTTCGCATGTTTGCTCTACAATCAAAGGCAAGCGAGATACCACTCTATCATACCTTTTTATGAGCATTGCAATGTTGCTTATGTTTATGCTTCATGCTATTTATTATTTTTGAGTTGGAATCTCTTCATAGCTTGCAATGACTATTAAGTAAACTTATTTTCATACTCTTTATTATGAATTGCCTAAGTAGTTGATCATATGCTGAGAATATATACATCTTATGAAGCAAATGTGTTTGTGAAAGCTTCTTTTATCGCACTCAGTTTTCAACTGAATTGCTTGAGGACAAGCAATAAGCTAAGCTTGGGGGAGTTTATACGTCCAAAATGTATCTACTTTTCCGAAAACTTTTGCTATTGTTTTTCCTCTAAACTTGTGTGATTTGGATACAACTAACACAGACTAATGCTGTTTTCAGTAGAATTGTCTTGGTGTCTAGTTTTTGTGTAGAAAATCTACTATAAGGAAAATCCCAGAAAATATGCCAAAAATCCTATTTCACCAGAAGACTCACAGAGCCAGAAGACGAGACGGAGGAGGGCCACGAGTGGCCCACACCACCTGTCCACGCGGGCCAGGCCATGCTGCGCCTGGGGTGGTGTGGCCGCCTCGGTCACCCCCTCGGCCTCCCTCTTCGCCTATAAGTTGCCTCTTAACCTAAAAACCAAGGGGGGTTCGACGTTTTTCTAGAAAGAGTTCCGATGCGCCACCACCACCAGATTCCGTGATTCACAACCAGAAACTCCGTTGTAGCACCCTGCCGGGACGGAGAATTGGAGGAGATCATCGCCATCATCATCACCATCGCTTCTCCATCGACCATCCATGATTCCCCCATCCATGAGTGAGTAATCCCCCACTGTAGGCTATGGGGATGGTAGGGATTGGATGAGATCGTTCATGTAATGGCATCAAATTGTTAGGGCATGGTGCCTAGTATCTGTTATTAGTGCTTTTTGACTTTGTTGCAACTTGTTATGCTTAATGCTTGTCACTAGGGCCCGAGTGCCATGATTTCAGATCTATACATGTTATTGATTCATTATGATAGTATTGTTTATGGTCTTACCTGCAAGTTGTTCGGAACCAAAGGCCCCGAAGTGACAATAATCAGGATAACCGGAGGGGATGGCTTTGATGTGAGGATCACATGTGTTCACTGAGTGTTAATGCTTTGCTCCGGTGCTCTATTAAAAGGAGAACCTTAATTGTCAGTAGTTCCCTTGAGGCCCCGCTACAAACGGGCTGGTAGGACAAAAGATGTTGTGCAAGTTCTCATTGCGAGCACGTATGACTATATATGGAACACATGCCTATGATTATCTAGTACTTGGATGCTTTATCTTATTTATCTGCAAATGCCCTATGTCTTGATTACTATATGAATTATCTTGTCCATGCAACGCCCTTCCATCCATCCCTATGCCTACCGCGCTTTAATCCTACTGTTTACTGCAATTGTTACTACTGTCTTTACTTTTACTACTGTTATTACTTTGCTATTGCTACTACAAAAATGTTACTACTGATAAACTGCTGTGAGCAAGATTGTTTCCAGGTGCAGCTGAATTGACAACTCAGTTGTTAAGACTTATAAATATTCTTTGGCTCCCCTTGTGTCGAATCAATAAATTGGGTTTCACTTCCCTCGAAAATACTGCGATACACCCCCTATACTTGTGGGTCATCACTCATCGTATGATGTATTCTTTTGCTCATCTTTCCTTTTTCTTGGTTTGGTAGACATGTCCTTCACATAAAAAACCTGAGCCACATCATTGGCTAGGACAAATGGTTCATGTCTATACGCAGGGTTGTTGAGATCCACTGTTGTCATTCTGTATTTCTTGTCTACCTCAACCCCGCCTCCTGTCAACTTGACCCATTTGCACCGGAACAAAGGGACCTTAAAATAAGGTCCATAGTCAAGTTCCCATATATCCTCTATGTAACCATAATATGTATCCTTTTGCCCATTCTCGTCAGTTGCATCAAATCGGACGCCACTGTTTTGGTTGGTGCTCTTTTTATCTTGGGTGATCGTGTAAAATGTATTCCCATTTATCTCGTACCCTTGGAAAGTCAATATAGTCGAAGATGGTGACCTGGCCAACAAGTACAACTGCTCTCCAACATTGATGTCATTCATGAGATGTGTCTGCAACCAACCGCCAAAAGTCCTCATGTGTTCATCTCTAATCCAGGAGCCAGGCTTTCCCGGGTTGTTGGAGTGTACAATATTCTTGTGTTCCTCGATATACGGAGCCACCAAGGTGGAACTTTGTAGAACTGTGTAGTGTGCTTTAGTGAGAGAATGTTCGTCCATACATATCCTTGCTTTCTTTCCTAGCATGCCTTTTCCACTCAATCTACCCTCATGCCGTGATTCAGGAACACCGATGGGCTTAAGGTCAGGAATAAAGTCAACACAAAACTCAATGACCTCCTCTGTTCCATATCCCTTTGAGATGCTTCCTTATGGCCTAGCACGGTTATGAACATATTTCTTTAAGACTCCCATGAACCTCTCAAAGGGGAACATATTGTGTAGAAATACAGGACCGAGAATGTTAATCTCTTTGACTAGGTGAACTAGGAGGTGCGTCATAATATTAAAGAAGGATGGTGGGAACACCAACTCGAAGCTGACAAGACATTGGACCACATCTTTCTGTAACCTTGGTAGACTATCTAGACTGATTACCTTCTGAGAAATTGCATTGATAAATGCACATAGCTTCACAATGGATACTCGAACATTTTCCGGCAGGAGTCCCCTCAATGCAATCGAAAGCAGCTGTGTCATAAGCACGTGGCAGTCATGAGACTTTAGGTTTTGAAATTTTTTCTCTGCCATATTTATTATTCCCTTTATGTTCGACGAGAAACCAGACGGGACCTTGATACTGTAAAGGACTTCAAAAAAGATTTCCTTCTCTTCTTTGGTAAGAGCGTAGCTGGTAGTACCTTTAAACAGCTCTGGATGCATGTCGTCTCGGTCTTTCATACGTTGTTGGTCCTGCCATGCTTCTAGTGTATCTTTATTCTTCCCATACATGCCCAAGAAGCCTAGCAGATTCACACAAAGATTCTTCGTTAGGTGCATCATGTCAATTGCAGAGCGGACCTCTAGGACTTTCCAATAGGGTAGCTCCCAAAATATAGATTTATTTTTCCACATGGGTGTGTATCTGACATCATCCTTTGGAACAGATTGTCTATCAGGACCCTTTCCAAAGATTACTTTTAAATCTTTCACCATATCAAATACAGCATCACCAGTACGGCGGATAGGCTTACACCGGTTGTCTGCCTCACCATTGAAATGCTTACCTTTCTTTCTTAGGGTGTTTGTGGGCGGAACAAAACAATGATTCCCCGGGTACACATTCTTCTTACATTTATCGAAATATATACTTTCAGTCTCATTTAAACAGTGTGTGCATGCATTGTATCTCTTGTTTGTCTGTCCTGAAATGTTACTAAGAGCAGGCCAATCATTGATTGTTCTGAACAACAACGCCCGTAGGTCAAATTACTCATGCTTGTTCTCATCCCACACACGTACACCTTGTCCGTACCACAACTGTAAGAGTTCTTTAACTAATGGCCTTAGGTACACATCAATGTCATTACCGGGTTGCTTCGGGCCTTGGATGAGCACTGGCATCATAATGAACTTCCGCTTCATGCACAACCAAGGAGGAAGGTTATAGATACACAGAGTCACATGCCAGGTGATATGACTGCAGCTCTGCTCCCCAAAAGGATTCATGCCATCTGTACTTAGACCAAACCATAAGTTTCTCGTGTCACCTGCAAAATTCAGGAACTCTCTCTCGATTTTTCTCCACTACGACCCATCAGCGGGGTGTCTCAACATCTCGTCTTTCTTACGGTCTTCCATGTGCCATCGCAACAACTTGGCATGCTCTTTGTTCCTGAACAAACGTTTCAACCGTGGTATTATAGGAGCATACCACATCACCTTGGCAGGAACACTCTTCATGCTGCGCTCGCCCTCAACATCACCAGGGTCATCTCGTATTATCTTATACCGCAATGCAGTGCATACTGGGCATGCATCTAAATTCTCGTACTCCTCGCCGCGGTAGAGGATGCAGTCATTAATGCGTGCATGTATCTTCTGCACCTCTAATCCTAGAGGGCAGACAACCTTCTTCGCTTCGTAGGTACTGGCGGGCAGTTAGTTATCCTTTGGAAGCAACTTCTTCATTATTTTCAGCAACTTTTCAAATCCTTTGTCAGTCACACCATTCTCTGCCTTCCATTGCAGCAATTCCAGTGTGCTATCCAGTTTTTTGTGCCCATCTTCACAATTTGGGTACAACAATTTGTTGTGATCCTCTAACATCTCCTTGAACTTCAACCTCTCCCTTTTAGTTACGCATTCTTCCTGGGCATCAGCAATGGCCCGACTAAGATCATCATCAGGCAGATCTGATGCCTGTTCTTCATCTTCTTCTTCATCATTGTCTTCCATTATAGTACCATCGTATTCAGGGGACATAGTAGGGTAGTCGTTATCATTCTCTTCTTCTTTGTTTTCTTCCATCATAATCCCTCTTTCTTCGTGCTTGGTCCAACAATTATAGCCGGTCATGAAACCGGACCGAAACAGGTGGCTGTGAAGGACTCTTGAGGAAGAGTATTCCTTATGATTCTGACAGACACCACATGGACAAGACATAAACCATTCCACTTGTTTGCCTCGGTCACAAGGAGAAAAGAATACACGCCTTTAATAAACTCGCTAGAGAGTCGGTCAGCGTACATCCATTATCGGTTCATCTGCATTATATAATTAATTAAGTACATCAAACAGAATCATGATGATAAAATTGGTACTGGTCTAAAAACAAAATTAAAGCCAACAACCGGGACTAAAGATATGATGAACCTTTAGTCCTGGTTGGAGGCACCAACCGGGACTAAATGTGGATGTGGCGACAACATGTCGACACTATGTTCTCAGTGGGCAACACTAAGCCAGTAAATGACGACACTATTTTGGGTGGGTGGCAGCACTATTCCAGGGGTGAGTGTGTCGACATTATGTCTTCAGTGCCCGACACTATGTTGTGTTGCTTAATCTATAAATATGTATGCATTATTGTGAAGAACTGCAAGATGGTGTGCGAGAGCAGGGACACCACTACGGTGAAGCTTCTCGAAGATGTCTTAGGACCTCGTCCTCAGACATCTTCGAGGAGCCGCCGTAGAGGCACGCTCTAATATGTGAAATTAGTTAGCTCCACCAACATACTGATCTAGCTAGAGAAGATATAAACTGAAAGATGGTGTGCGAGAGCAGGGACACCACTATGACAGAGCTTCTCGAAGATGTCTTAGGATCCCGTCCTCAGACATCTTCGACGAGCTCGCCATAGAGGCACTCCCTAATATGTGAATTGTTTTAGTTACCCGGCGTATTAATCTATAGATAGAGAAGTTATTAACTCCAAGATGGTGCGAGAGGGACACCACTACGGCGGAGCTTCTTGAAGATGTCTTAGGATCCTATGCTCAGACATCTTCGAGGAGCTCGCCATAGAGGAGCTTCTCGAAGATGTACTGTGATGTCTTCTTATCAAGCTTTTATGAATTAACCCTAACTTTGTTACAATTTTTTCAGTTTGCTGAAGGCAGATAGAAGACGAAGAAGGGTATTTTGCCCAGCTAGTTAGAATGATAAACTCACGCATGTGTGTGCTTCTAAAATCAAATTTTGAGACTATGTGCCAAAACAAGATATATAGATAGAATCCACATATTGTGATATTTATCTCGTAGTTCCTTAGATTAATACAACATAGATACAATCTAAACATCGATGTCATGTTATCATTGCAAAAATTACTACCAAACTAAATCCACAAATCCATCTACAAGATAGAGCATGAAATGAGCTAATATAGCAATGAGAGTTCAAAGGATGAAGTTGCTCACCTTTTAGAACCTTTGGATAGATGGGCACCAGAAAATATAGACAAATCTTGAGAGAAAATTGGGCATAAACTTGAGCTCTTGTTGAAGCAAGAAAGATAGAGGAGCCACCAGCTTGAAATGGTGGCTCGGGCAGGTTGGGGAAGAAGATATAGCCATGCCTTTAGTCCCGGTTTGTTTCTAGAACCGGACTAAAGGTCTACCTTTAGTCCCGGTTCGTATAACAAATCGGAACTAAAGGGTCTGGCGATGGACCCAGCCTGCCTGACGCCCTTTAGTCCCGATTTGTTACACGAACCGGGACTAAAGGGTCCGTTCGAACCGGTCTGCCGCCCCTGCGGCCAGATAGAGCCGTTGGGACCGGGGCAAAGGTCCGTTTTCTACTAGTGTTAACGAATTAGCCCTTGGCTCTATAATCCCAAACAGAGGGAGTACACCACATGACATAAGATGCTGGGTGTGTTTGCTATCTAGGAGTGGCTTAGCAAGCTATTGACCCAAGTGATCAGTTTGAAATTGATGTCACGGCACCCCATCCGTTCCAAATTATAAGATATTTTAGTCTTGTCTCCAACGTACGTCGTGAACCTACACACTAAAATACATCTATTTACATGTGTTATAAAAAAGACTAAACATCTTATATTTTAGAACGAAGGGAGTACAATCCGATCATTGGACATGATTCATATGTGTGCTAGGGATGTGTGCATGCGTTTCGACTCTTTGGTGCATATGCTCCCTTTACTCAGAATACATTTTAAATATATTTATAAATGTCAAAAAATTCTAAGAAAATATACCGGCGCGTACATATCCACATTCTACGTGCGCACATAGTTGTTTCACAAAAGTTAGTTTTTTGGTAGTTTTTGTAAAAAGTTAAAATTCGGTGCTAAAATAATATTATCATGAGATATCTTATTTACACTGCCAACAAAAAATATTGGTGTTTCGTGAAATTTTACATGAACACGCATAATTTAGTGATGCATACACAACATTTTATTGGATTTTTTACAATTAAAAAATATGCGTTTTTGGTAAATTGGGCATATACACCTCGGATCAAAAGTGAATTTCTAGCTAGGGACCTGGATATTCTAGATCCAAATATTCACATGTCATGGTTGATCAAATCGCTGGAACTGTTTGTAACATATGGAAGTAGAGTATATTAATATATTTCTACCCTCTAGACTTAACATGTATTATTCTAAGTGAAACCATGATAAGTAACCACAAAATTCGTAACATAATTAACTAGATTTGTGCGGATGGATTTTGGTCTCAGAAGACAAGATCGTAGTAGCTATTAGAGAAGAGGCCTCTGGTTCAGTACAACCCACTCCCCCTAAACTCGTATAAACCCGTATCCAATCTTAGTATAGATACAGATTGGGACGTATAGGCATACGCCATCGACCCGTCTTCCTCCCGGTGCCGGCCATCGTCATCACCACTGCCGATCACCGCCGCCTCTAGCATTCGTCGCATCCGCCGCCGCCAGCCATCATCGCTGCCGCCGCCTCCTTCGTTGTTTCTAGACATCCTTGTGGCTTGTCCACGCTGGTAGGGACAAGACGCGCCGGACAAGAAGCCGGCCAAGCCGCCGGACTGTCTAGTAGTTCGCCGGACACTAGTTCGGACTGTCCGACAGGTGGCCGCCCAGCTTACGCGGCGGCACCGCCGCCAAGTCTGTCCGCCGCCGTCACCTCGCCGGCCCTGCCGAGGCGTGTGCCGGCCAGGTCGAGTCACCGGCTCGCCGGAGACGACTTCCACCACTGCCAGCTCAGGGAGCTCGCGGCCACGACGGTCGCCGACAATGATCTGGCCTAACCGCCATGACTACCAGCTCGCAGAGCTTGCGACCATGGCCATCGCCGGCCATGATCCGGTACAGCTGTACTTTTTTTTCCTTTTGCGAACATACGTACTAGTACAGATACGTTTGTTAGAAAGACGTATAATTTGGTTAGGCTATACGTGTTTTATACCGGGCTACATATACCCGACTATACTAATTACGAAGGGATATCAAGCGATCTAAGCCGTTCATGTGTTTAAGAATACACGGGTTTATACGAGTTTAGGGGTAAGGGGTTGTAGAGGCCTAGAGAAGATTTGAGTCACGAGGCTAGGATGCTGGTCTTAATATTTTATTATCTTATATGGCAATATTTCGGCCCGTAAGATCGAAATGTTTTATTATCCGGGTTGTTTACCACGAAGTTTGGTAAGTACAATGTGTTGGGGAACTTTAGCAGGATTGATCGGACAGTCGATCTTTCTCCACCATGGGAAGGAACTTCACATCCTTGTTGCGCCCGTTGTTTGGTGGACATGGAAGCATCCGAAAGCTGCCGTGTTCGCTGGCACATTAACACTGTCTTCGCCACTCCTGCGACGTGTACCGTACACGGTGTACGAGAAGGTAGAAAAGTGTGGTTCAGAACTGATCTTTTGCGCAGTGGTACATAGCCCTTTCCGCGTAGCGAGTATAGTTTTTGTAAAATGTTTGCAAGCTGGACTGTCAGAGGCCTTGTGCTAGCTCCTCGATGCTGTCTTCGGTGTCTATCACCGTTACTGAATGCACGCATGTGATTTAAGCACCGTGATTTGAACCCATGATGGCAGGGTATTCCACCGCCCACCCAGGAGACGAATCTCATCACTCACTGGCATCTCGTTGACTAGAGTTATGGCTAGATCTACCTGGCCTAAAATTTAGAAAAGTACTCCAGCACGCAAATGCTTGTACGGCAAAATACTTATGGTCTGCAGCTACACGTGGGACGTGTTTGTTCAGGTTTCATGCACACAAAATTTGCGCGCGGTGGAACAGATTGTACTTTACGCAAAATTCAGGCTCAGATGTACTTTATGCTGTCATATCGATGTGAGAAATCACGACGCGTTAAGCTTTGCTATCCAATGTTTGTAGGCATGCACCGTCATCAGATCAAACCCCAGTGAAACATCAGGTTCGGGACTGTCATGGATGTCGGTAAGATCGGATTCCGGAAATTCCTCCATGGTGTGTAGGTGTAGGCCCGAGAGCCGAGTCACATCTTCTTTTCAAGTGCCGCTACACCATCCGGATTTGAAACTTCGTGATTCTTTGGCTTGGGCTCCACCATATCGACACTATAAGTTAGACCTCATGTGACTCCGTTGAAGATTAGCTTTTGCCTCGTTTAAAAAAAAAAGAGTCCGTTGAAGATTGGTGGAATTTAGTCTTGTTCACAAATGATACTATGAGGAAATCTATGGCGTCTCTCCTCATGCTAGTCTCGTGGGAGGTTTGAAACGAACAGAATGCGAGGGTCTTCCGCAAAATATCTACTTTGCCAACTTTGATACTCCAAAAAATCAAGGAGGAGGCGAGGCTTTGGGTCTTGACCGGGGCAAAACATTTGGGATCTATCATGCCGGGAGAGTAGGCTTTTATTTTTGCGGGCACTTCTTGTTGCTCGCTTGTAACCGAACTTTGTTATAACCTCCTTCTCAATTAAATGAGATGAGGCAAAACTTTTGCCTCCGTTTCAAAAAAAAAAAAAAAAAGCCAAGGGTAGTCGGATGGTCAAAGTTATGGACTTCTGTACCGGTGATCTTCACGGACAAGGGTAATGCGATAGTGCTCGTTCGCAAACCTCAGCTCATGCAGCATCGAGGAGACACTTCGCAAAGCCCGCTTTCTCATCGGCACCATCAGGCATGTCGATATCAGCATGTCCGCCGCGGTTACCATGGTGCTGTCTGAGGTGTCAAAGCAGTCATGCCAGAATATCTGAATGACTCATCAAGTTTGTTGGATGAGATTAAGACGATACTTCACATGCTATTGTGGGAGACTGGGAGTACAATTGTCAAAACTAAGCGTTACGACTGTGAGATTGGTGTTTGGTGATTTCGTAGCATCCTCAGCAACTTGGGGGTGGCAACACTCGCAACTTTATTTTTGGTGGTTCTTTTCCGTACTAGATCTTAGTGCCTAGGATGAAAACCCTAAGTCCGACATTTATTGGTTCTACATGTCAATGATGGACTTCTTGCGGCTTCCTTGTTAAAGGCATTGTCTTAAGAGTTTAGACTTTCTCCAGGGTGAAAATTCATCATCTGATCGGATTGGGCAACGATCACATGTCGAGACATTTGTGTTCATCTGATGCGAGTAGTAGATCGTTTTGGGTGTCAAAAATTTTAAAGTAGAGACCACGCTCAATTTTCATAATATATGAAAAATTATACAAGTACATATGGATGTAGAAATTTTTGTGGAGTTATGTCTCATGTGCGACATAGACAAAGATGACATGTGTTGTCCGTAATGGATGCACCACCAGTTATTAACTCCAATATAACTAACAATAGAGCAAAATCGATAAAAAAAATTGAAAGAGTCTAGGCTCAATCTTTAAAAAAAATGAAAACTTCAATCTTTCACTAAATTTTTTTAAAGTATTTTCTGGATGTATAGAATGTTCGTATAAATTTATGTAGGGTTATGTTTTCATATCCGACATACACAAAAATAATAAATGTGAAGACAATAAAATGATTTTTAATTATGTCCTAAAGCCACAGTTTTTGTGGGTTTTTTGCCCAAAATATAACGTATTTTTTGACAAGACTTTTTTTGCGTGTAGAGACTTTACACTTTCATAGAAAATATCTCTATGTATCTTTGTAAAAGAATTCAGATCTTTTATAAAAACTCTGAAATACGGTTTTTAATTATACTTTTGTAAAATAATTCACACTATTGTACTTAATTCTAGTCTTGTATAGATGATGTGGAAGACAACAGGTATCCAGTACAACACCCTTATTAGCAAGTATCAGAAAAGAGAATCCTAGGTTTTCCTTAGGTTGAATATAGGGATTTTATTCAATTAACATATAGTCATGAATACAAATTTTGATGGTCTTCTAAAAGTATAAAAATTCTGGCAGTTCAGTAAACCACGCATGTCAAGCAAAAGGGCTAGTTATAGAATATCTACCAACTCATTGTCGGCACTATGCCTTAGAGAAACTCTAACAGCTGTTGCATTTTGCGGGCAGGACCACAAGTAACTACCAAATGAGGCACTTGAAGACCAAAAATTGTCTCCAACAGCTGCTGCATCCGGTTTTGCTGCCCCATTTTTTCAGCACGGCCTCCTCGTTGCAGCACCACGGGAGCTCGCACTTTTCTTCAGGGGTAGCGCGACCAACCACGTGAAACTTCATTCCTTTTTCCCGCTGCTCCGGCCGGCCTCCGTCGAGGTCGCTTACCGGTGAATCTCTGGCGCCTCCGCTCCGCACTTGGATCCCGCCGCCTTCCAGCTCGTACCGTTCCGTGCTCCCACGCCGCTTGCCCCATGCCATGCTTGTCCACGGCCGCCTTCACGCCGCTCGTCCACGGCGCCGCCCCGCGGTCATGGAGCATAGCCCGCTGATGACCCACAAGTATAGGGGTGTATCGCGGTATTTTCGATAAGTAAGAGTGTCGAACCCAACAAGGAGCAAAAGGTGTTGGTGAATGGCTTGGAGCAGAAATTCTCTGTAAATACTTAGCAAACAGATTTTTAGGGGTTTTTAACAATGCAGGTAAATAAAGTACGTGTAAATAAAATACAATAAGAATAAATGCAGCAAGTGGCTCAATTCTTTCTTTAGTAAAGGACAAGCCGGTTGTATTACTTAAGATAACCAAACGTTCTCGAGGACACATGGGAACATCGTCAAGTGCTTTCGCTTCATATAGTTGATTAATCTTCTTTAGTTTGCTAAGTGTTGTGTGGGTGAACCTGTGCTAATGTACCGACCTTCCTAGGGCTAATACATACTTGTGATTATACCCTTTGCAAGCATCCGCAAGTACAAGAAAGTAATTAAGGTAGAAACCTAACCACGGCTTTAAACTCTAAGACCCTGACGTCCCTGGTTCAAAAGTTTCCTAACGGCGGTTCAGGTTTCTGTCACTCCGGCAACCCCTACGATTAGTAGCCAAATACACAATGCATTCCCCTAGGCCCATATAGGTGAAGTGTGACGTTCACATGACACCACTAGAAGAAATACACCACAACTTAAATATCAAACCATTGAATCTTTCTCAACACAATTCCACTACTAACAACATGACTTCTCCCATGTCCTCAAGAACAAAACGAACTACTCACAAGACATCATATAGATCATGATCAGAGATGAAATAATAATGTGTAACAATCTGAGCATAAACGATAATTCAATGGTTCACTCAATAGCATCAACTACAAGGAGTAATCAACATCAGGAAACTTTCCCCTAAGAACTATGCAAGATTCAACCCAATTGTTACAGCGGTATGAAGTGGTGATGATGGTGCTGGTGGAGATGATGGTGGAGATGATGATAATGATGATCCCGATGAAGTCCAGCTTGATGGTGGTGTTGATGGCGACGATCTCCCCTCTCCAGGAAGGAATTCCCTCGGCAGAATTCTGTCTGCCGGAGAGATCTTTCTCTCTCGGTGATTTCCCCCCGCAGAGGCGGGGGAATCTTCATGTGGTCGCTCTCCGAGTCTTAGGGTTTCAGGAGGATAATATACGCCAGAGGGGAGAGCCTGGAGTGGGCCAGGGCAGCCACACCACCTGCTGGCGCGGCCTAGGGCTGCCTGCGCCGGTGGGTGGTGTGGCCCTCCTGTGGCCCATCTCCACTTCCCCTTCTGGCAATCTTCGTCTTCTGGAAAAATAGAATTTTCCATGTATTTTCCCGAATTTTTTGATCTTCGCGAATTTTGCCTCCAAACAACACCTTTTCCATCAGAATCCTGACTACAGCGGTCCATGCTCCAAAAGTCATCAACCATGCAAAAACAGAGGAAATAACATAAGTATCATCTCTTAATATAAAATATATCAATGAATAACAGTAAATTATGATACATAATAGTGATGCAAAATGGACGTATCAACTCCCCCCAAGCTTAGACTTCACTTGCCCCAAGCGAAAACTGAGCTCAATAAACATGACCTCAGGTTTATGGAGTGAAGAGTCGATAAAAGAATACGGACAAGAAGCATCACATTCATCAATACATAGATCATAATAGAAGACAACTCACTATTATATAACTTAACTTGTAATAAGTAAAGGAAACACAATAAAGATGCACAAAGTAAATCATAATTGGTAATGGCAAACTTAGCTCTTGGTCGAAGAATAGTTGACAATTTGCAGGAGTTCACAAATAACTGTTTTTTAGTGATAGCTTTCAAAGTAGTAAACACCAAGATAAGAGCAATGTGCAAAACAACGAATATAATAAACATGATTGAATAAATCATCATATGAATGAATGAAACACAATAACTCAAAATACTTGCTGAGGTAGAAGGGAATAGGTTTACTGACTCAACTAAAAAGTAAAAGATAGGCCCCTCGCAGAGGGAAGCAGGGAATTCAAGTTTCATAAAGAGGTGGAGCAATATGTGTGCACATGAAATCATTGTTCTTGGTGCTAGTAAAGTCACACAACTTAGTGTTTTCAAGAGTAGTCATCTTTTGTGTTTTTAATAAAGAAAGCAAACTAGTAGAACTATTTTTTGTGTGTTTTTGATAAAGAAACATGCAAACAAAGAAGAATTAAACTAAGCAAAACAAAAACAACAAAGTAAAGAGATTGGTTATGAGGGACTCCCCTTGTAAAGATGTCCTTGACTCCCTAGCAACGGCGCCAGAAAATATACTTGCTGCCTCGTGTATTAACGAGCTCGTTGGGGAACCCCAAGAGGAAGGTATGATGAGTACAACAGTAAGTTTTCCCTCAGTTATGAAACCAAGGTTATCAATCCAGTAGGAGCAAGGAAACACCTCCAAGGTGTTTCTAGCTGGACTTTGGCAGGGCGCACTACCGGCGCCAACAGCAACGTGGAAACTTGCACAACACAACCACAGAACTTTTCCCCCAACTTATAGTGAGATTGTCAATCTCACCGGTTTTGTTGAAAACAAAGGATTAACCGTATTGTGTGGAAGAGAGTAATAGTTTGCAGAAAGTAAACAGAAAATAGTAAACAATTGTAGATTGATGATAAAAGAAAGGACGGGGGGTCCATAGTTCACTAGATGTGGCTCTCCTTAAGATAGATGACATGTAGGGTGAACAAATTACAACGGGGCAATTGACAAACATCGAGAAAGTAATACATGCATATAGTAATCATCTTGACTCCTTTGAGATTTGATTGGGCATTACAACATTATACATAGACCGTAATCTAACTGCATCTATGACTAATAATCCACCTTCACGTTATCATCTGAACCCCCTCCAGTATTAAGTTGCAAGCAACAGATAATTGCATTACGCATTGCGTGTAAAGTAAACAATACGATTGTTCTATGAACAAAGGATTGTTGTTTTCTCCCTAGTAGCAATATCACATCTAGTACCTTAGATATTTCTGTCACTTCTCCAGATTACTAGAGGCATGAACCCACTATCGAGCATAAATACTAACTCTTGGAGTTGCTAGCATCTACTTGGCCAAGATAGCTACTAACAATGGAAAGCATGCAAGATCAAAAATAACAAAGACATGATAGAATCAATAATCAATCTGAAATAGCATTTCAATATCCATCGGATCCCCGCAAACACAACATGTAGGAATTACAAATAGATGATATTGATCATGAACGGAGCTCACAAGATCTAAATATGATAGCACAAAGGAGAAGAACCAGCCATCTAGCTACTACATGGACCCGTAGTCCAAGGATGAGCTACTCATGCATCACACCGGAGGCTTGCATGGTGATGAAGAAGGCCTCTAGGGTGAATTCTCCCCTCCGACAGGGTGTCGGGCAGAGCTTCAGATCCCTCCCGATATAGGGATGGAGATGACGACGGCTACAGACTCTTTCATGGAATTTTGATCGGGTACTTAGGGTTTCTGTATCGGAGGCATCTTATAGGCAAAAGGGGAGGCCGAGGGGGTGTCCTAGGCGGCCACACCACCCCCTGGCGCAGGCCAGGCCTGGCCACGCGGCCAGGTGGTGTGGTGGCCCCCTGGCCCCTCTCCGTCTCGTAATCTGGCTCCGTGTCCCCCTCGGTGAAAAACTGACTTTGGCTTTTGTCCCGTCCAATTCCGAGCATATTCATTTTCTGACTTTCCTGTAACCAAAAACAGCAGAAAATAGGCAGCTGGCACTGTGGCTCTTGTTAATAGGTTAGTCCAAGAAAGTGTATAGAAAGTACTCCAAAGTGTGGTCAAAACATAAGAAAGTAGATAAAAACCAAGCATGGAACATCAAAAATTATAGATACATTTGTAACGTATCAACATCCCCAAGCTTAACTCTTGCTCGTCCTCGAGTAGGTAAGTGATAAAAAGAAAGAATAATATTTGAGGTGACATGCACCATCATAAACTTGATCAAAGTATTTGTAAAACATTGATAGCTGGGATCATAGTACTTCAACATAGCATGAAAGATAAAGTTCTAACAATAAGACAAAGCAACTATGTTGCAACACGAAAAGGCACAAACAAAAGATTCATGAATAACAATGCTTTGCAAAACGTTTTTTGTTTCACATAAAGAAAATATAGCATAGTGGCATTCAGCTTGTCCCTCATAGAGTAGCAAACATAAATGCATAGGACACCTTCAAAGTTCATAAGAGTGACTAGATACAAATAGTTTAAAACAAGCAATATAAAAGTTATGCATCAATCAACAAGTCTTGGGACAATGCACATAGAACTAAGAATGGCCACTATGATCTCAAAGTAGGTGCATAAAGATAGAAGGTGGAGACTCAACATAAAAGTAAAAGAAAGGCCTTCATAGAATGAAGTAGGGATTCAAGTTTCATAAAGAGCTTCCAAAAATTATGGTACTTATTAACTTTCAACTCTCATTGCCCCTATCATAAGCATCTTGAAGTGATTAAGGTTAAAGTGAACAAACTATGGTGTATATGCTTGACAAAGTATAAGTCTGAAATCTCATGTCCCTTGAATACGAGGGTCGCTCCTCATGCTACTCAAGTTTAGTTACCGGTAAGTTCTTGTCATAGTAAGTACATGTGTATCATAGAGAACCGCCAACGGGGTACCCCTTGCCCGATGATACGGAAAAATCCCCATATCAAAATGACAAGGCAAGCAGACAACGAGCATCTCAACAATCTTCTTATTCACCATGGTAAAATGGTGCTTTTTTCTCTCTTTCCTCTTTTCCCATATCTTTTTTTTCTTTTTCTCTTTTTTCTCAATATCTGACTCTTTTTTTTATATAAGAAGAATGCTTCATAGATAGCTCATTATGGTTACGCTGCAGGTTTCCACCATGATGGCATTGATTAGACCAGTGGCCCAGGCGTTTCTCTAACACACATACATAACTCCATGGACTTACAAGCTCCCCTTTCATTTCACACCGACGACATCCATAGACAAAAGAGCATGATATCAACTAGGTACAAAGTACAAGTGCAATGTTGAAAGCGTTCCCCATGACAGCATGGTGTTGGATATATGCCCAAGAGGCAATAATAAAAGTGGTTATTATTATATCTTTGTGTTTATGATGAATGTTTACATCCCATGCTATAATTGTATTATAAGGAAACACTAATACATGTGTGTGTTGTAAACATAAAAGAGTCCCTAGTAAGCCTCTTGTTGAACTAGCTTGTTGATTAATTGATGATCATGGTTTCCTGATCATGGACATTGGATGTCATTAATAACAAGATTATATCATTAGGAGAATGATGTGATGGACACACACCCATAGTAAGCGTAGCATAAGATCAAGTCATTAAGTTTGTATTGCTACAAGCTTTCAAATGCATAGTAACCTAATCCTTTGACCATGAGGTTATGTTAATCACCATCACCGGATGGGTGCTTTGATGACATCAAACACCACTTCGTAACTGGGTGGTTATAAAGGTGTCATTGGGTATTCTGAAAGTATGTGTTGAAGCGCATGGACCAAGATTGGGATTTGTCCATCCATATGACGGATAGATATTGTCTGGGCCCTCTCGGTGGAATGTCATCTAGTTAGCTTGCAAGCATGTGACTAGGTCACAAGGGATGACATAACATGGAACGAGTAAAGAGTACTTATCAGTAACGAGGTAGAACTAGGTATGGAGATACCGATGATCAAACCTCAGATAAGTAGAGTATCGCGTGACAAAGGGAATTGATTTCGTATGTTAATGGTTCTATCGATCACGAAGTCATCGTTGAGTACATGGGAGCCGTTATGGATCTCCAGATCCTGCTGATGGTTATTGATCGGAGAGGTGTCTCCATTATGTCTACATATTCACGAACCGTAGGGTGACACACTTAAGGTTCGAAGTTGTTTTTAAGTAGATATGGAATGTGCATTGGAGACCGAATGTTGTTCGGAGTCTCGGATTGGATCCGGGACATCACGAGGAGATCCGGAATTGTCCGGGGAATAAGATTCATATAATGGGGATCATTTTCTAAGTTAGGAAATGTTCCGGAGTATTTGTATGGGGATTCTAGAAGGTTTCGGAAGGTTCTAGAAGATATTTTGGAGTTTACTTGAAAACCAAGATAGGATAAGGGGAAACTTAAAGGGTAAGTAAAGGAAACTTGGGGGGGAAGGACTCTCCCCCCAAGCCTCCTGTCTTGCGACCCTAAGGGGTGGGCCTAGGGGTGGGAACCCTAGGCGCACCTCCTCTATATATAGAGGGTGGGCGCCACCCCTTGCCCTCCCACTCCAAACCCTAGCCGCCTCTCTCCTCCTCCTTCCATCTGCTCGGCTTGGCGAAGCCTGCAGAATTCTCTACTCCACCACCACCACCACGTCGTGCTCTTTGGGATTCCGTGGAGAGATCTACTACCTCTTTGCTTGGCTGGAGCAGGAGAGGAAGGTGCTTCGACTCGCACATGTGACCGATCAGCTGCGGAACGCGGCGCCGGAAGGATCGTCTACTCGATCTTGAGATCGGCAAGTGATCGTCTACATCAACCACGAGATCCGATCTCGCACAAGGCTTTCGGATCTACAAGGGTTAGTACAGACCTATCTCGTTGCACATGTCTAATAGATTAGATCTTGGCTTTTATCTAGATTAGATCTGGGTTTTGTTCGTTCTTGCGGTAGAATTTTTTTGTTTTCCATGCTATGAACCCATCAGTGGTATCAGAGCCTTGTCTATGTGTAGATCTGTTGCACGAGTAGAACACAATGGTTTTGTGGGCGTTGATGCTCGTGCCGTCTTTTGCTTTGTGTACTTTGCATCTTGCGGTATGGTGGGATGAACCGGCTCGGGCTAACCTTACATGTCATCGCACATGAGACTTGCTCCACGCTTGACGTGTAACTTGCTTTGCACAAGTGGCTTTGCGGGTGTCTATCTCTCCCACCATAGTATAGATTCAATTTACACTTTGTACTTGATAGCACTTGTATCAACGTTGTGGTTCAGTTTCGTAGGTAAGATCCGTTCTTATTCGAAAGCCCCAAACTACGTAAAACATGCAAAGAAAATTAGAGGCGTCTAACTTGTTTTTGCAGGGGTTTTGTGATGTGATATGTCCATCATGTGATTGTGATTATATTTGATGTATGCAATGATCCTTGTTGTAATATGGCAACCGGCAGGAGCCTAATGGTTGTCTTTAATTCTGTTAAGACCTGCGTGTCTATTCATCTTGTAATAGCTTTATTCCAAGTAGTTGTAATAGTTGCTAGTGATGATGGACAACCATGAAGCGGCGCCACTGACCTTGACGCAATGCTAGTGATGATGGAGATCATGTCCGTGCTTTGGAGATGGAGATCAAAGGCATAAGAAGAAAGGGCCATATCATATCACACTAATTATGAATTGCCTGTGATGTTAATCCTTTATGCATCTTGTATTGCTTAGATCGCGACGGTAGCATTATAAGATGATCCCTCTCACTAAATATCAAGTAATAAAGTGTTCATCCTTAGTTGGCGCCGTTGCTAAGACTCATCATTTCGAAGCATCTCGTGATGATCGGATGTGATAGATTCTACGTGTGCATACAACGGGTGCAAGCCAGATTTGCACATGCGGTAACTAAGGTTGATCTTGATGAGCCTAGCATGTACAGACATGGTCTCGGAACACGAAATACCGAAAGGTAGAGCATGAATCATATAAATGATATGATGAACATGAAGATTGTTCGCCGATGAAACTACATCTTCTCTCGTGAAGATCGGACTTGGTGTAGTGGACTTGGTTCGTGTAATCACTAAGACAATGTGAAGGATGTTGTTTTGAGTGGGAGTTCACCTAGTTAATTTAAGAATTAAAATTGAACTCAATTTATCATAAACTTAGTCTAAACTACTTGCAAATTTGTTGTAGATTATGGCGAACCTCTCCATCAATTTCAAGGTGTTCCTAGAGAAAGAAAAGCTTAAGAACAATGGAAGCAACTTCACGGACTGGCTCCGTGGACTGAAGATTGTCCTCAGGGCTGGTCAGTTGACCTATGTGCTCGAAGCACCGCTAGGTGACCCACCTGCAGAAGATGCCACCGATGACGTAAAGAATGTTTACGCCACTCGGAAGAATCATTACTCCACAGTTCAGTGTGCCATCACATGCGGTTTAGAAGCGGAGCTTGAGCGCTTTGAGCACCATGACCCGTTCGAGATCATTAAGGAGCTCAAGCTCATTTTTGAGACTCACGCGGCCGTGGAGAGCTATGAGGCCTCCGAAAAGTTCTTTAACTGTAAGATGGAAGAGGGTAGCTCCGTTAGCGAGCACGTGCTCACCATGTCTGGGCACGCAAACAAGCTCCAAGAGTTGGGGATAATGATTCCTAACGAGTTAGGCATTCACCGAGTCCTCCAATCACTGCCACCGAGTTATAAGAACTTTGTGATGAACTACAATATGCACTGCATGAACAAGACGTTGCCTGAACTATCGTCCATGCTAAAAACTGCTGAAGTGGAGATCAAGAAGGAGCACCAAGTGTTGATGGTCAATAAGACCACCAATTTCAAGAAACAGGGCAAGCCTAAGAACAAGGGCAACTTCAAGAAGGATGGCAAGAAAGCTGCCGCACTTGCTAAGAAGCCCAAGGCTGGTCCTAAGACTGAAACTGAATGCTTCTACTGCAAGGGTGCTGGTCCTTTGGGCGTAAGCGCCCCAAGTACTGGCGGATCTGAAGAACAGCAACATCAAGAAGAAAGGTATATTCGATATACATGTTATTGATGTGTATCTTACTAATGTCGTAGTAGTGCCTAGGTATTTGATCTTTGGTTCGGTTGCTCATATTTGTAACTCGAAGCAGAGCTGCGGAATAAGCGAAGACGAGGTGATGATGCGCGTTGGAAATGGCTCCAAGGTTGATGTGATCGCCGTCGACGCTCCCTCTACATCTACCATCGGGATTAGTTTTAAATTTAAATAATTGTTATTTGGTGCTGCGTTAAGCATGAACATTATATCTGGATCTTGTTTATTGCGAGGCAGTTACTCTTTTAAGTCTGAGAATAAAGGTTGTTCGATTTATATGAGTAATATCTTTTATGGTAATGCACACGAGATGAATGGTTTATTCTTCTTGAATCTCGATAGTAGTGATACACATGTTCACAACATAGATGCTAAGCGAACAAAATTGAATGATAATTCTACATACATGTGTCGTCATCTTGGTCACATTGGAGTGAAGCGTGAAGAAACTCCATTCGATGGACTTCTTGAATCACTTGATTTTGAATCACTTGAAAGATGCGAAGCATGTCTAATGGGAAAAATGAATAAGACTCCATTCTCTGGAATAATGGAGCGAGCTACAGACTTATTGGAAATAATACATACCGATGTGTGCGGTCCAATGAGTGTAGCGTCGCATGGTGGATATCGTTATGTTCTCACTTTCACAGATGACTTAAGTAAATATGGGTATGTCTACTTTATGAAACATAAGTCCGAAACTTTCGAGAAGTTTAAGGAATTTCAAAGTGAAGTGGAAAATCATCGTAACAAGAAGATTAAGTTTACGCTTAAGCGGAGGTGAATATCTAAGTTATGAGTTTGGCATGCATTTAAAGAAATGTGGAATACTTTCATGATTGATACATGAGAACACCACATCGTAATGGTGTGTCCGAGCGTCGTGTCGAACTCTCTTAGATATGGTTCGGTCTATGATGTCTCTTACAGATTTACCGCTATCGTTTTGGGGCTATGCATTAGAGACAGCCGCATTCACTTTAAATAGGGCACCATCTAAATCCGTTGAAATGACACCGTACGAATTGTGGTTTGGAAAGAAACCTAAGTTGTCATTCCTTAAAGTTTGGGGTTGCGAAGCGTATGTAAAGAAGTTACAACCTGATAAGCTTGAACCCAAAGCAGAGAAATGCGTCTTCATAGGATACCCTAAAGAAACAATTGGGTATACCTTCTATCATAGATCCGAAGGCAAAGTTTTTGTTGCCAAGAATGGATCCTTTCTTGAGAAGGAGTTTCTCTCGAAGGAATTGACTGGAAGGAAAGTAGAACTCGACGAAGTTATTGAACCTTCTCTCGGAGTTGAGAGTAGCGCAGCACCGGAAGATGTTTTTGTGCCGCCTGCACCAATTGGAGAGGAAGCTCATAATGGTGATCATGAAACTTCGAACGAAGTTCCTGCTGAACCTCGCAGGTCAACGAGGGTTCGTACCACTCCTGATTAGTATGACCCTGCCTTGAACGTCATGTTGGTGGACAACACTAATAACCCTGCGACGTATGAAGAAGCTATGGTGAGCCCAGATTCCGAGAAATGGCTAAAAGCCATGAAATCCGAAATGGGATCCATGTACGAAAACCAAGTATGGACATTGGTAGACTTACCGGATGGCCGTAAGGCTGTCGAGAACAAATGGATTTTCAAAAGAAAAATAGATGCTGATGGTAATGTTACCGTCTATAAAGCTCGACTTGTCGCGAAAGGGTTCCGACAAATTCAAGGAGTTGACTACGATGAGACATTCTCACCGATGGAAGCTAAAGTCGTGGAGGATTTTGTTAGCAATTGCTGCATATTTCGATTATGAGATTTGGCAGATGGATGTCAAAACGGCGTTCCTTAATGGTGACATTGAGGAAGAGTTGTATATGGTACAACCCAAGGGTTTTGTCGATCCTAAAGATGCTGACAAGGTATGCAAACTTCAGCGCTCCATTTATGGACTGAAGCAAGCATCTCGGAGTTGGAATCAACGTTTGATAAAGTAATCAAAAACTTTGGATTTATACAAACTTATGGAGAAGCTTGTATTTACAAGAAAGTGAGTGGGAGCTCTATAGCATTCCTAGTACTATATGTAGATGACATATTGTTGATTGGGAATGATATAGAACTTCTTAATAGCATCAAAGCCTATTTGAATAATAGTTTTTCAATGAAGGATCTTGGCGAAGCGGCATATATTCTAGGCATCAAGATTTATAGAGATAGATCAAGACGCTTAATAGCGCTTTCACAAAGTACATACTTGGACAAAGTTCTAAAGAAGTTTAGGTTGGAAGAGAGCAAGAAAGGGTCCGTGCCCATGTTGTCAGGTAAGACCTTGAGTAAGACTCAAAGTCTAGCTACGGCAGAAGATAGAGAGAAGATGAATAATATTCCCTATGCCTCGGCCATAGGTTCTATCATGTATGCCATGTTGTGTACAAGACCGGATATAGCACATGATGTTAGTTTGACTAGCAGATATCAAAGTGATCCGGGAATGGAGCACTGGACAGCGGTCAAGAATATCCTAAAGTACCTAAATAGGACTAAGGATATGGTTCTTTCTTATGGAGGTGATGAACAGCTTGTTGTAAACAATTACACTGATGCTAGTTGGAACACCAATCCAGATGACTCGAAGTCACAGTCTGGATACATATTTATTTTAAATGGTGCTGCAGTGAGCTGGAGGAGTGCCAAGCAAAGCATTGTGGTGAAATCTTCAACTGAATCGGAATACATAGCTGCTTTAGAGGCTGCACAAGAAGCCATATGGATGAAGGAGTTCATTGCTGAACTTGGCGTGGTTCCTAGTGCGTTGGACCCGATGGCCATCTACTGTGACAACACAGGTGCCATAGCTAATGCACAGGAGCCGAGGTCACATAGCAAGCTGAAGCACATCAAGCTACGTTTCCATGCTATTCGCGAGTATGTCCGAGATGGTGACATAAAGATTTGCAAAGTAGACACTGATCTGAATGTGGCAGATCTGTTGACTAAACCTCTCCCTAGAGCAAAGCATGACCAACACCAGAATGCCATGGGTGTTAGGTATATTACCATGTAATCTATATTATTGACTCTAGTGCAAGTGGGAGACTGTTGGAGATATGCCCAAGAGGCAATAATAAAAGTGGTTATTATTATATCTTTGTGTTTATGATGAATGTTTGCATCCCATGCTATAATTGTATTATAAGGAAACACTAATACATGTGTGTGTTGTAAACATAAAAGAGTCCCTAGTAAGCCTCTTGTTGAACTAGCTTGTTGATTAATTGATGATCATGGTTTCCTGATCATGGACATTGGATGTCATTAATAACAAGATTATATCATTAGGAGAATGATGTGATGGACACACACCCATAGTAAGCGTAGCATAAGATCAAGTCATTAAGTTCGTATTGCTACAAGCTTTCAAATGCATAGTAACCTAATCCTTCGACCATGAGGTTATGTTAATCACCATCACCGGATGGGTGCTTTGATGACATCAAACACCGCTTAAATGGGGTGGTTATAAAGGTGTCATTATTACGAAAGTATGTGTTGAAGCGCATGGACCAAGATTGGGATTTGTCCATCCATATGACGGATAGATATTATGCAGGCCCTCTCGGTGGAATGTCATCTAGTTAGCTTGCAAGCATGTGACTAGGTCACAAGGGATGACATAACATGGAGCAGTAAAGAGTACTTATCGATGTGAGGTAGAACTAGGTATGGAGATACCAGATCAAACCTCGGATAAGTAGAGTATCGGCGTGACAAAGGGAATTGGTTTCGTATGTTAATGGTTCTACTCGATCACGAAGTCATCGTTGAGTATGTGGGGCCGTTATGGATCTCAGATCCGTGATGGTTATTGATCGGAGAGGTGTCTCCATTATGTCTACATATTCACGAACCGTAGGGTGACACATAAGGTTGAAGTTGTTTAAGTAGATATGGAATGTGCATTGGAGACCGAATGTTGTTGAGTCTCGGATTGGATCCGGGACATCACGAGGAGATCGAATTGTCAGGAATAAGATTCATATAATGGGATCATTTTCTAAGTTAGGAAATGTTAGGAGTATTTGTATGGGGATTCTAGAAGGTTTGGAAGGTTCTAGAAGATATTTTGGAGTTTACTTGAAAACCAAGATAGGATAAGGGAAACTTAAAGGGTAAGTAAAGGAAACTTGGGGAAGGACTCTCCCCAAGCCTCCTGTCTTGTGCCCTAAGGGGTGGGCCTAGGGGTGGGAACCTAGGCCGCACCCTCCCTCTATATAGAGGGTGGGCGCCACCCCTGCCCTCCCACTCAAAACCCTAGCCGCCTCTCTCCTCCTCCTTCCATCTGCTCTGGCTTAGGCGAAGCCCTGCAGAATTCTCTACTCCACCACCACCACGCTGTCGTGCTGCTGGGATTCCATGGAGTGATCTACTACCTCATGCTTTCGCTGGAGCAGGGAGAGGAAGGTGCCTTCGACTCCGCACATGTGACCCAGGAGCGCTGGAGCAGCTGCTTTGGAAGGATCGTCTACTCGATCTTGAGATCGGCAAGTGATTGTCTACATCAAGCACGAGATCCGATCTCGCACAAGGCTTTCGGATCTACAAGGGTTAGTACAGATCTATCTCGTTGCACATGTCTAATAGATTAGATCTTGGCTTTTATCTAGATTAGATCTGGGTTTTGTTCGTTCTTGTGGTAGAAATTTTTTGTTTTCCATGCTACGAACCCATCACATGGTTCTGCTAATCCCCAACATATAAGTGCAAGCATATACAACATATACGACACAATGGTTCAAGTTTATTAAGGCAAAGAAAAGTAAAGTGTGCCATCAAGTTCGTGAGAGCTTTAATCACTAGTTTTCTCATAACAAGTTTAATTCGGATGGTGGATAAAAACATGAATATACTTGGAATAGCAAATGCTAATAGGTAGGTATGGTGGACTCTTTGGAATAACTTGGTTTTAGGAGTTGGATGCATGAGTGGAACTCATACTTGGTTATAGAGGCTAGCAAAAGACTGGGAGCGACCAATTAAGAGAGCAATAATGGCCATAATCATGTAGAGCGACAAAACATCATTAATCAAAGCATAAAGTGATACTACAAGTTGAAAACTAAAGGATCATAAAGGCTTATGGTGACTTGGGATAGTCATAACATGGTGTGAGCATGCGCTAAGTCAACCCAAATAAAGCATCAAAGGAGTATACCACAATACTATGCTTTAATATGCTAAAACAACGCATGATTCTTCAAAGGAACATTAAGCAATCTCAATTGTTTATAACATCTCATGCTATAACAAAGATCACTAAGCATAAAGCCAAAACAATATAAAGCATGGCATGACAAAGCATAGGCCACAGTCAAAAACAAGCTCCTTTTACCACTTAAGCATGAACTTTTCCTACTCTTTTCCAATCCAAACCAAACTATTTGAAACCAATGTATGAAAGAGGGGGTCCAACCAATTTATTCAGCAAACTAAGAAAACCAAGCAAATGAAAACCAAAAACAAAAAATGAAGACGCTCCAAGAACAACACAATTGTGCATGAAACAATAAAAATGAAGTGTTTGGAAATAACCTGGGATTTTTATTGATGAAGAAGGGGATGCCTTGGGCATCCCCAAGCTTTGACGCCTGTACCTCTTGAATATTCCTTGGGGTGACACGGGGTGGCATCCCCAAGCTTGAGCTTTAGTCCATTCTTCATCTCATTACATCATTCTCTCCATACACCTGAAAGTTTTCCTTCATACAAAACTTGACGCAATCTTTATTAGCAACATTAGTGCACTCAAGATAATAAGTCTTTAGGTTGAGTTTCAACACCAATAAAACTTCCATTAAAACACAAGCTACTGTAGCACTTCCCTCAAAAATCTCAATTCCCCAAAAGAACTCAAAAAGGAACCAACAAGAAGTAAATGCAAATGATGGCAGAATTCTATCAAAATAGACCAGCAGGTAAAAACCAATTTTTTCGAAAACCTTCTATTGCTCAAATCAAAAAGTGTTGAACGAACGAAAGTTATATAACAACCTGGGGCTGAAGCACAAAAATTCACGCCTCAAATCGACGTACAGAGATTTTACATGAATTTTTATGATGAAGCACAAAAATCTGTTTCGGGACAGCAACTTTCCCAATCATTACTTCTCTCTCATTAGAGATTACTCTTGGCACAAAAAGCAAATAAAAATGATAAGGAGCGGTTATTATAGAGGTAATAACTTCCAAGACTCATCTAATACTTTTGAGTTATCTCCCAATAAGTTCTTTTCTTTAACGCCTTTAAGTTAGACATAAGAAGAGGATCAAGTGTTCTCAAATGAACAAGCATTAAGAGCAAATTTTGTTTTCATAGGAGAGGCAAAATAAATCTTCTCTCTCTTCTTAGGGAAGTGTTCTATACCTTTCTTGAGTGGGAGTTGATATTTAATGGTGCCTTCATTCATATCAATAATGGCACCAACAGTTCTAAGAAAAGGTCTTCCCAAAGTAATAGGACAAGAAGCATTGCATTCAACATCCAAAACATAAAAATCAAGGGGGACATAGGCATTGTTAACCATAATAAGAACATCATTAATACTCCCCATGAGTTTCTTTTTAGCATTATCATTAAGTGGGACATTCAAATAACAATCTTCCAATGGTGGCAAATCAAGCATATCATAAATCCTTCTAGGCATAATAGAAACACTACTATCAAGATCACATAAAGCTTTGAAATCAAAATCATTCACTTTCATATTAATGATGGGTTCCCAAACATCTTCTTGTTTTATAGGATAGAAGCTTTATGTTTCATCTTTTCTTCTTTAATTTTTATGAGAGCAACAGTAATGTGCTTTGTAAAGGCCATATTCATAGCACTAGCATTAGGACTTTTAGCAAGCTTTTGTATGAACTTAATAACTTCAGAGATATTGCAACCATCAAGATCAAAGTCATAATTATAATCTAAAGTAGTAGAGCTATTACTAGCCTCAACACTAGTGGTAGTGATAGTAGAAACACTAATTTTTCTAGCAATTTCATCTTCTCTTTCCCACTTAGCATGCAATTCAGCTAATAGTCTAACATTTTCATCAATTCTAACTTGTATGGCATTAGTAGCAGCAAAGGGATTATCAATAGTTTCAGGTTTAGCAGTCATTTTGTTCAAAGAAGATTGAGCTTCAGCCAATGATGCTATATTTCTTTCAGCATTAGAGAGTTTTTCCTCAATAGTTTTATTGAAAGCAGTTTGTTTACTAATAAAATCTTTAAGCATAACTTCAAGTTCAGAGAGAGCACTCCTATTATTGTTGTAGGAATTTCCATTAGCATTACCATTATTGGGAGGATATGGCCTATAATTATTATTACCAAAATTATTCCTGTAGGCATTGTTGCTAAAATTGTTATTTCTTATAAAGTTCACATCAACTTGCTCTTCTTGAGCAACCAAAGAGGCTAAGGGGACATGATTTGGATCAATATGAGCCTTCCCATTAACAAGCATAGACATAATAACATCAATTTTATCACTCAAGGAAGAGGTTTCTTCAACATAATTTACCTGCTTACCTTGTGGAGCTCTTTCAGTATGCCATTCAGAATAGTTAACCATCATATTATCCAGAAGCTTTGTTGCAGCACCCAAAGTAATGGTCATAAAGGTACCTCCAGCAGCAGAATCCAATAGATTTCTTGAAGAATAGTTCAATCCTACATAAAAGGTTTGGATAATCATCCAAGCAGTCAGTCCATGAGTGGGAAAATTCTTTACCAAAGAATTCATTCTTTCCCAAGCTTGAGCAACATGTTCATTATCAGATTGTTTAAACTTAATTATTTCACTTCTCATAGATATAATCTTAGCAGGAGGATAGTATTTTCCAATGAAAGCATCTTTGCATTTAGTCCAAGAATCAATATTATTCCTAGTTAAGGAATTCAACCATTCTTTAGCTTTTCTCTCAAAGAGAAAGGAAACAATTTAATCTTAATAAAATCCCCATCTATATCCCTATGCTTTTGCAGCTCACAAAGTTCAACAAAGTTATTTAGATGAGCAGCAGCATCTTCATTACCAATACCAGAAATTTGTTCTCAGGAAATAAGATTGAGTAAAGCAGGTTTTATTTCAAAGAAAGTAGCTTGAGGAACAAGTGGAGCAATATGTGTGCACATGAAATCATTGTTGTTGGTGCTAGTGAAGTCACACAACTTAGTGTTTTCAAGAGTAGTCATTTTTTTGTGTTTTTAATAAAGAAAGCAAACTAGTAAAACTATTTTTTGTGTGTTTTTGATCAAGAAACAAGCAAACAAAGCAAAAATAAACTAAGCAAAACAAAAACAACAAAGTAAAGAGATTGGTTATGAGGGACTCCCCTTGTGAAGATGTCCTTGACTCCCTGGCAACGGCGCCAGAAAATATACTTGCTGACTCGTGTATTAACGAGCTCGTTGGGGAACCCCAAGAGGAAGGTATGATGAGTACAACGGTAAGTTTTCCCTCAGTTATGAAACCAAGGTTATCAATCTAGTAGGAGCAAGGAAACACCTCCAAGGTGTTGCTAGTTGGACTTTGGCAGGGCGCACTACTGGCGCCAGCAGCAACATGGAAACTTGCACAACACAACCACAAAACTTTGCCCCCAACTTATAGTGAGGTTGTCAATCTCGCCGGTTTTGCTGAAAACAAAGGATTAACCGTATTATGTGGAAGAGAGTAATAGTTTGCAGAAAGTAAATAGAAAATAGTAAACAGTTGTAGACTGATGATAAAAGAAAGGATCAGGGTCCATAGTTCACTAGTGGTGGCTCTCCTTTAGATAGATGACATGTAGGGTGAACAAATTACAACGGGGCAATTGACAAACATCGAGAAAGCAATACATGCATACACTAATCATCTTGACTCCTTTGAGATTTGATTGGGCATTACAACATTATACATAGACCGTAATCCAACTGCATCTATGACTAATAATCCACCTTCAGGTTATCATCCGAACCCCCTTCAGTATTAAGTTGCAAGCAATAGATAATTGCATTACGCATTACGTGTAAAGTAAACAATACGATTGTTCTATGAACAAAGGATTGTTGTTTTCTCCCTAGTAGCAACAACACATCTAGTACCTTAGAGATTTCTATCACTTCCCTAGATTACTAGAGGCATGAACCCACTATCGAGCATAAACACTAACTCTTGGAGTTGCTAGCATCTACTTGGCCAAGATAGCTACTAACAACGGAAAGCATGCAAGATCACAAATAACAAAGACATGATAGAATCAATAATCAATCTGAAATAGCATCTCAATATCCATCGAATCCCCGCAAACACAACATGTAGGAATTACAAATAGATGATCTTGATCATGAGCAGACTCACAAGATCTAAACATGATAGCACAAAGGAGAAGAACCAGCCATCTATCTACTACATGGACCCGTAGTCCAAGGATGAACTACTCACGCATCACACCGGAGGCTTGCATGGTGATGAAGAAGGCCTCTAGGGTGAATTCTCCCCTCCGGCAGGGTGCCGGGAAGAGCTTCAGATCCCTCCCGATCTAGGGATGGAGATGACGATGGCTACAGACTCTTTCATGGAATTTTGATCGGGTACTTAGGGTTTTTGTATCGGAGGCATCTTATAGGCGAAAGGGGAGGCTGAGGGGGTGCCCTAGGCGGCCACACCACCCCCTGGTGTGGGCCAGGCCTAGCCGCGCGGCCAGGTGGTGTGGCGGCCCCCTGGCCCCTCTACGTCTCGTATTCTGGCTCCGTGTCCCCCTCGGTGAAAAACTGACTTTGGCTTTTGTCCCATCCAATTCCGAGAGTATTCATTTTCTGACTTTCCTGGAACCAAAAATAGCAGAAAACAGGCAGCTGGCACTGTGGCTCTTGTTAATAGGTTAGTCCAAGAAAGTGTATAGAAAGTACTCCAAAGTGTGGACAAAACATAAGAAAGTAGATAAAAACCAAGCATGGAACATCAAAAATTATAGATATGTTTGCAACGTATCACCAGGTTTGCCAAAACCAACTAAATTAACTCAATGATCCCAAAGTGATACTAATACTAATGACAAGATCAATCATATAACCGTGAATTGAAAACTAATATAAGATATGCAAAAGAGTAAATGATAGAACTTCTCATTAATATTCCATAACGGCAACTCACACCAAGGGATACATAGATATCTTATGAGAGGGGGACACTTACATAATACAAACCATCCTACATGATAACTTCTCTATTCATGATATGACTCTACTAAAAAAGGTAAAAAGATAGAAGATAGTGATGTGATACCGCGGCACTCCCCCAAGCTTGGAACAAACCAAGGGTATGCCAAAACCTAATGATGAATTACTCCTTTGGTGGTGGTGGTGTTCTCTCGTCATCGTCCGACTTCCAAGGTAAGGGCTCCCCATCAACAAAAGACATCGTCGTCTCCAGCATCCTGAAACTTGCAGCAGCACTTATGCGTTTAAACCTAACCTCGTACTCACAGTTTTGATTTTGAACGTCGTAGAGTTGTGCTTGCAGTTAGTTGGTTGTTTGGTGGAGTGAGAGAATTTCATCCTTAAGCTCAGTAGTCTCCTTTTGGTGCTCGGCAATGAGTTTGGAACAAATCTTCTGGATGATATCCACTTCGCGTTCCGCCATCTTCTTGTACCTAAAGACTTCTTGCTCCAGCGCTTCCATCCTTTCCTCCAGACCTCCTTCACCTTTAGGGCCTTGAACCTCTTTTATCTGTACCTCCCCATTTTCAAGCAACAACTCCTTGGGATGAATCTTCTACTCTCGCATGTATGGGTTGATGATATCTGTTGGGGCATCTTCCTTGGCTAATCCAGAGGAAGACATTGTGGCTCCAAAACTGGGACTCTACCTGTCAGAAACAGATTGAAATGAAAACACGATGAGAACACGATATACGAACTTCGGGGGATCCGGGAGATTATATATTACGGATTTTTACAACAAAAGGAAGGTACTGGGAGAAAACGGGTCGGAGACGGACTCCGGGGTGGCCACACCACCTGCTGGCGCGACTAGAGGGGCCCACGCCAGGGGTGGTGTGAGCCACCCTGGCTCCGTTTCCGTCCCTCTTTCGCTTCGTTGATTTCCCTGTTGGATAAAAATTGCAAACATATAACTTGACAGAATTTTTGTGGAACTTTTCTTACCAGAACTGTTACCTAATCGAAAACAAACTCTGCAGGTCTCTGAATTTGGTCTTTAGTAGATTCTTACGGAGTCACCGCTTGAATAACATCAATATCTTCATCTGCATACTCATATTTCTTGAGTCATGAAACCTTTCACTTTCTTATTACACCATTTTCTCCAATAACCTGGAAATTTCTTTCACACAAAACTTTACACAATTCTCATTAGGAACATTAGTGTAAGCGAGGTAATAAACCTTTTAGGTTCAAATTCAACTGAAATCCATCAAAATATAAGCTACTGTAGCAACTCCTTCCGAAAACCCAAAAAGAATTCAAAAAGGAAATCGATTTAAGAAGCAAATGCAAGAGTGGCAAAATCTGTCAAAACAGACCAGCCGGTAAAGATCAATTTTTTAGAAAATCTTCTCTTGCTCAAATAAAAAAGTGGAAAACTAAAGAAAGTTAAATAATAACCTGGTGTATAAGAACAAAACATTACAGCTCAATCCGATGTACAGAGATCTCTCACGAATTTTTACAGTGAAGCACAGAAATCTGTTTCGGGACAGCAACTTCCCCAAATCTTACTTCTCTCTCATTAGAGGTTGATCTTGACACAAAAACCAAACAAAAAGGATAAGGAGAGGTTATTACCGAAGTAATAACTTCCAAAACTCAAATAACAAAAAACAAAGTGAAAGCACAAATAAATTGGGTTGTCTCCCAAAAAGCTCTTTCTTTATAGCCATTAAGATGGTCATGATAATTTCAATGATGCTCACATAAGAATATGAATTGAAGTGAAAGAGAGCATTAAGAAGCAAAAATACACATGTTTAAGTCTAACCCACTTCCTATGCAAGGGAATTTTGTAAGCAAATAAATTGTTGAAACCAGAAGCTACAAGCATAGGAAGGCAAAACAAGTGCAACATAAAAACTTTCAGCATAAAACGAGGAAACTTGATATTATTGAGATGCATAAGAACCGTCTTCCCTCTCTCCTAATAACATTTAGTATCATGCATAAATTTAATGATATAACTATCACAAGAACCATTGTAGCAATGATCACTTATTCTAATAGAAAACACAGGGACACTAGCTCTCATAACATTACTTTGTGAAACAATATTAGGGATATCCTTATAGAGGATAGTGTGTCCATCTTCTTCATATTTAGTGACAAAATCTTTCACATTTTCTATTATAGGTTCATCATCCATTTGTTTATCAGGTTCAATAGCTTTATTCGTACTTTCATTAACCATACTAGCTATCATAGAATGTTCCTTTATCTTAACTGGGAAAGGTGTTTTCTCAATGTAAGGATCAGGTAAAACATGATTAGCAGTATAAACTTCAGTATTTCTTGCAGGAACACACTTAGAAACATCTTTATATGGTTCAGGATACTTATTCCACTTCTTTTTAGGAACTTCAATATAGGAAGCAAAAGCCTTAAAATAAGTTGCAATAGCTTGAGAGTCTAAACCATAAGCATTTTTAATAATTTGAAAGTCTTCAGTTCCCATAAAAGATTCAATGCATTCATAATCATAATTTATACCTGACTTCCTTCCTTTGTCATTCTCCCATGCTTCAGCATTGTCTTGAATACGGTCTAGAAGATCCCATTTAGCTTCTTCTTCCATGCGAGTGAATGATCCAGCACATGAGGCATCAAATAAATCCTTATCATGAAGAGAAAGCCTTGCATAAAAGTTATTGATAATAATATTGTTGGGGAGCTCATGAATGGGACATTTGAGCATTAGTAACTTCAATCTCCCCCAAGCTTAAGCTGTACTCTCTCCATCAAGAGGCCAAAAGTTGTATATTTGATTCCGATGTTTAAGAATCTCACTAGGAGGATAAAACTTTGAACAAAAGAGAGGCACTATTTCCTCCCATTCAAGAGCTTGACCATTCTTCAGCAGCTTATACCATTCCTCAGCTCTTCCTTTGAGTGATAATGAGAATAACTTGTTCTTGACTTGATCTGTTGTAATACCTGCACACTTGAACAACCCGCATAATTCGTGTATAAAGAGTAAATGATCACCAGGATGCACAGTTCCATCTCCAACATAATAGTTATCCATAACACGATCAATAATTCTTGTAGGTATTTTAAAAGTATCATTCTCAGCAGGTGATGGTTCATCTACTACCTTAGTAGTGGTAGTAGCATTACGAAATAAGAAACTCAGCGAATTATCCATATTGAAATAAAGCAACTAACAGAAGTAAACAATACTCATAGTAGAAGTTTCCTTTACCAGTTCCACTCTCCAATAGCGCTTCACTCCCCGGCAACGGCGTCAGAAAATAGTCTTGATGACCCACAAGTATAGGGGGTGTATCGCAGTTTTTTCGATAAGTAAGAGTGTCGAACCCAACAAGGAGTAGAAGGTGTTGGCGAATGGCTTGGAGCAGGAATTCTCTGTAAATACTTAGCAACCGGATTTTTAGGGGTTTTTGATAATGCAGGTACATAAAGTATGAGTAAATAAAATACAATAAGAATAAATGCAGCAAGTGGCCCAATCCTTTCTTTAGTAAAGGACAAGCCAGTTGTATTACTTAAGATGACCAAACGTTCTCGAGGACACATGGGAACATCGTCAAGTGCTTTCGCTTCATATAGTTGATTAATCTTCTTTAGTTTGCTAAGTGTTGTGTGGGTGAACCTGTGATAATGTACTGACCTTCCTAGGACTAATACATACTTGTGATTATACCCCTTGCAAGCATCCGCAAGTACAAGAAAGTAATTAAGGTAGAAATCTAACCACAGCTTTAAAGTCTAAGACCCTGACGTCCCTTGTGCAAAGGTTTCCTAACGGGGGTTCAGGTTTCTGTCACTCCGGCAACCCCTACGATTAGTAGCCAAATACACAATGCATTCCCCTAGGCCCATATAGGTGAAGTGTCATATAGTCGACGTTCACATGACACCACTAGAAGAAATACACCACAACTTAAATATCAAACCATTGAATCTTTCTCAACATAATTCCACTACTAACAACATGACTTCTCCCATGTCCTCAAGAACAAAATGAACTACTCACAAGACATCATATGGATCATGATAAGAGATAAAATAATGATGTGTAACAATCTGAACATAAACGATAATTCAATGGTTCACTCGATAGCATCAACTACAAGGAGTAATCAACACCGGGAAAGTTTCCCCTAATAACTATGCAAGATTCAACCCAATTGTTACAGCGGTATGAAGTGGTGATGATGGTGCTGGTGGAGATGATGATGATGATCCCAATGAAGTCCAGCTTGATGGTGGTGTTGATGGCGATGATCTCTCCTCTTTGGGAAGGAATTACCCCAGCAGAATTTTGTCTGCCGCAGAGATCTTTCTCTCTTGGTGTTTTCTGCCCCGCAGAGGCGGCGGAATCTTTCTGTGGTCGCTCCCCGAGTCTTAGGGTTTCGGGAGGATAATATACGCCAGAGGGGAGAGCCTGGAGTGGGCTAGGGCGGCCACACCACCTGCTGGCGTGGCCTAGGGCTGCCCGCGCCAGGGGGTGGTGTGGCCCCCTGTGGCCCATCTCCACTTGCCCTTCTGGCAATCTTCGTCTTTTGGAAAAATAGAGTTTTCCATGTATTTTCCCGAATTTTCTGATCTTCACGAATTTTGCCTCCAAACAGCACCTTCTCCATCAGAATCCTGACTGCAGCGGTCCATGCTCCAAAAGTCATCAACCATGCAAAAACAGATGAAATAACATAAGTATGATTTTCTAATATGAAATATATCAATGAATAACTGTAAATTATGATACAGAATAGTGATGCAAAATGGATGTATCACCCGCACGCGTGCATCATCTCCTGTCCCTGCCCTTTTCTGCCTCCTGCCTGTCAGCCGCCGAAGCATAGCCTGCCTCCACATGTCGGCGCCGGTCATCCCGGCCCCTATTCGCTGCTTTGCGTCAAGACGACAAAGGACCCGATAGTTTTTCGCAAATTCTTTGTAGGGTGTTTTTTTGGATAATTTTGTATCTGTTTGTAGCAACTTTATTTGTTTTGGTACGTTTATGTGTGTTTTGTAGGGGTTCCGCGTATGAAAACAATAAAATTTTACCCTATGCCCCTGAACCCCTGATGTTGCCAGGACCTATCTATTAGTAATGCAGTAACGGGAGGGGCTTTTCGCGAACTTACCCTTGAAGACCGACATGCGTTGTCAACGCTCAGGAGAGCGTGGTTGATGTAGACGAGCCGAAGCCGACCTCAAGGTCATGATGAAGTCCTTGTGCTCTTGTGGCTCCAACGACTTGAGTGCCTCAAGTGTGACACCTCACAGGGAGTTACATGCATCCGGTGCCTGACGATGACCCCCGCTTCCCCGATCCAGCAGTAGTTGCGGAAGTAGAGCTCCTGGATCCTAATCCCGCAACGCGACGGCGCTCCGCAGTGAAGATGTATCTCGTTCGCGTAGTCCGAACTTGGAACCACGGTCACGAGAGAGAGAGAGAGAGAGAGAGAGAGAGAGAGAGAGAGAGAGAGAGAGAGAGAGAGAGAGAGAGAGAGAGAGAGAGAATATCAATTGTAGGTCTCCCCAAAAGTGAGGAAACCTTTATTGAATATTGGCATGATAGTTTGAGAAGAAGCTCACATAGGAAATATGAATTGAAGTAAAAGAGAGCATCAAGAAGCAAATTCAAAACACATTTAAGTCTAACCCACTTCCTATGCATAGGAATCTTGTAAAGAAACAAGTCATGAAAGCACAAAGCAACAAGCATAGGAAAGCAAAACAAGTGCAACTTCAAGACTTTCAACATAAAGAGGGGATACTTAATATTATTGAGATGCATAAAACCATGTTTCCCTCTCTCATAATAACTTTCAGTAGAATCATGAATAAAATTAACAATATAACTATCACATAAAACATTCTTATCATGAGCCACATGCATAAAATGATTATTACTCTCCACATAAGCATAGTCATTCCTATTAATTGTGGTGGGAGCAAATTCAACAAAATAGCTATCATTATTATTTTCATCACCATAATCATCAAATACAGGAGGCATATTGTAATCATAATTAATTTCCTCCTCAATAGTAGGTGGACTGAAAATATCATATTCATCATTGTAATCATCATATATTGGAGGCATAGTATCCTCAAAGTATATTTTCTCCTCCATGCTTGGGGGACTAAAAAGATCATTTTCATCAACACCAGCTTCCCCAAGCTTAGACTTTTCCATAGCATTAGCAATAATGGTGTTCAAATAATTCATACTAATAACATTGCTATTAGCATGCAAATAAAGTTCCATAGGTTTTTTAATTTTCTCTTCAAACACTTCATGTCCTAACTCAAGATAAATACTATAAACCTCTCTAATTTTGTTGTTGTTTCCATTAAGCCTAACTAGTGAAAACAAGAAACAAAAAGACAAAATTGCAGAATCTAAAGGAAATAACTTTGAGCACTCACACCGGAGGATGTGAGTACCTTTTACCTTACCTCCCCGGCAATGGCGCCAGAAAACAGCTTGATGTCTACGCACTTCTATTCTTGTAGACAGTTGTTGGGCCTCCAAGTGCAGAGGTTTGTAGAACAGCAGCAAGTTTTCCCTTAAGTGGATTACCCAAGGTTTATCGAACTCAGGGAGGAAGTGGTCAAAGGTATTCCATCTCAAGCAACCATGCAATCAAGATACAAGAAGTCTCTTGTGTCCCCAACACGCCGAATACACTTGTCAGGTGTATAGGTGCACTAGTTCGGCGAAGAGATAGTGAAATACAAGTGGTATAGATAGTTATAAGTGGTAACGGTGATAGAAAATAGCTTGATGGCGTGTGGTTGACGTGGGAAAAGACTAAAGGCAAACTGAAATAAAGATGGAAGCAAGCAAACATGTAATAGATCTAATAGCAAACGATGTTTCAATGCTTAGAAACAAGGCCTAGGGATCATACTTTCACTAGTGAACACTCTCATATAAATATATTCTTCTTTATGATACTACGCAGTTAGTTGGAGGAGTTCCAAACAACCTGTGGTGGTTGGATCAACAACGGAGGCGGAATATGTTGCTGCTTCAGAAGCAGCGCAGGAAGCGGTTTGGATGAAAGAGTTCATTACGGAACTAGGTGTGGTTCCTAGTGCGTTGGACCCGATGGTGATCTATTGTGACAACAATGGAGCCATAATAGCATAAAGGAACGAGGTCTCACAAGAATTCCAAGCATATTAAGCGTCGGTTTCACTCCATCCGCGAGCATGTCAAGGATGGAGATATAAAGATTTGTAAAGTACACACAGACCTAAATGTAGCAGATCCGTTGACTAAAGCTCTCCCTAGGGCAAAACATGATCAAGACCAAAACTCCATGGGTGTTAGATTTATCACTATGTGAACTAGATTATTGTCTCTAGTGCAAGTGGGAGACTGAAGGAAATATGCCCTGAGAGGCAATAATAAAGTTGTTATTATGTATTCTTTATATATGATAGATGTTTATTTTTCATGCTAAAATTGTATTGATCGGAAACATCAATACATGTGTGTTTAATAAACAAAAAGGGTTCCTAGTTATGCCTCTCTTATAGACTAGCTTGTTGATTAACAAGATGATCAAGGTTTCCTGATCATGGACATTAGATGTTGTTAATAACAAGGTCACACCATTGGTGGAATGATGTGATGAACATTCATCCGAAGTATAGCATTACGATCAAGTCATTATGTTTATATTGCTATAACATCATACGAAGTAATCTTTATCCTTAGACCATGAGATCATGTTAATTGCTAACACCGGAAGAGTATCTTGATAACATCAAACGTCACACCATAACAGGGTGACTATAAAGATGGGTTCAGTACTACAAAGGTGTTATGTTGAGGCTCATGGATCAAGAGTGGAATTTGTCAATCCCGATGACGAATAGATATACTCTGGGCCCTCTCGGTGATATCACATTGAGATAGCTTGCAAGCAAGTGATGTGATCACTAGAATTATATCACGGGAATGAGAAAAGAGTGCATGTCGGTAACGAGATCAAACTAGGTATGGAGATACCGATGATCGAATCTCATACATGTAATATATCGCAAGACAAAGGGATTTAGTTACAAGCGTTAAAGGTTCTCACGATCACAGAAGTCATCGTTGAATGTGGAGTCGATGCGGATCTCCGGTCCATGCTGATTATTGATCGGAGAAGGGTCTCGATCATATACGCATTATTCGCGAACCATAGGGTGACACACTTAAGAGTTGCGGACACCATTTTGGAGCACATATGTTTGAGACGAAAGAATTGCAAAGCGAGAAATTGTTTCAATAGAAACAGAAATTGTTTGGTGAAATTGCAGAAGTGGTTACGCATGTGATATTGAAATATTGCAAGGGGCTATATGTGAATGTTTGTTAATTAAAGTAATTAACAAAATTCTGAATAAATTTAATAAAAGAGTTTTATTAAATGAGAGAGCATTAAACTTGGAGAATTTTAATGCATTTGAAGTGGAGGCTTTAAAAGGGAATGTGAAGAGGCATTTTAATGTGGAGGGTTACCACCACATGAATGGGGGACGTGAGAGGTCACCCCCCATGCGCCGGCCATGGAGAGGAGGGGCACCCCCCTCCTCCTATAAAAGGCCACCCATTCCCTCCTTCATCCTCACACCTCCTTGTGAAGGATCTCTCTCCCCCTCTAGAATTATTCCCCCATGGTCTCGGATTAGCGAGATACATGTTCCCGGTGGCATTTCATCTCGAAGGAGTTGCTGCTTCCGCTGGATTGCTGGAGCAAGGAGGTGGAGGTTGTCCGGTGGTTTGAACGTGTGTGCGAGTATGGATGCACTGCTGAGTTGCAGCGCTCGGACTTCCTCACGATCTTGAGATCGACAAGGGTACGACTACATCAACCATGAGTTCCTACTCGTTAACAAAACTCGTTGTATTCGAGGGTAAGTTCTCGTTGGATGTATGTCCACCTGTTGCTTTGTACCTAGTAGATAGATCTTGGCGTGTAGTTCACACCGTAGGAAATTTTTTGTTTTCTATGCTGCAGACCCAACAGTTATGTGAAAATTAGTGATTAAAGCTGTCACGAACTTGATGGCACACTTTACTTTCTTGCATTTAATAAACTTGAACCATTGGGTCCTTCTTTGTTGCGCATATGCTTGCGCTTTATGAGTTGAAGTTAGCCGAACCATGTATCATGGGGACCGCTTTCAACACTTCATTTGGTACTTTGTACCTAGTTGATATCATGTTCTTTTGCTTATGGATCCCGGCGGTGTGAAATAAAAGTGGAACTTGTAAGATCATGGAGTTTATATGTGTGTTAGAGAAACGCCTGGGCCGTTATCCTAAGCCATGCCTAATCATGGTGGAGACTTGCAGCATAACTATAGTGAGCATTCTATGAAGCATCCTCAATAAAAACCTATGCAAATAGCAAATAAAAGATCACGAGACGCTCCTTTGCCTTGCCTTGTCATTTTGATTATGGGATAGCTCTTGTGTCATGTGCAAGGGGTACCTCATTGGCGGTTCTCAAGTATACGCATGTATTTACAATGACAAGAGCCTACTCGTGACTAAAGTTGAGTAGCATGAGGATCGGTACTCATAAGTAAGGGGCATGAGATTTCAACTTATAACTTGTCAAGCATATCCTCTTAGTTGTGTCACTTTAACCTTAATCACCTAAAGATGCCTATGATAGGGGCAATGAGAGCTGAAAGCTAGTAAGTATCATAATTTTTGGGAGCTCTTTATGAGACTTGCAATCCCTGCTTCCCTCTTTGAAGGGCCTTTCTTTTACTTTGTAGTTGAGTCAGTAAACCTACTCCCTTCTATCTCAGCAAGTATTTTGAGTTGTTGTGTTTCATTCATTCTTATGTTGATTTATTCAATCATGTTTCTTATGTTCCTTGTTTTGCACATTGCTCCTATCCTGATGTTTACTACTTTGAAAGCTATCATTGAAAAACCAGCTATTTGTGAACTCCAGCAAATTATCAACTATTCTTCGACCAAGAGCTAAGTTTTCCATTACCAATTCTGATTCACTTTATGTATCTTCATTGTGTTTCCTTTACTCATTACAAGTTGAGTTATATAATAGTGAGTTGTCTTATATTATGATCTATGTATTTGATGAATGTGATGCTTCTTGTCCGTATTCTTTTATCGACTCTTCACTCCATAAACCTGAGGCCATGTTTATTGAGCTCAGTTTCGCTTGGGGGAGTTGATACGTCCATTTTGCATCACTATTCTATGTCTTAATTCACCATTATTCATTGATATATTTCGTATTGAGAGGTGATACCTATCGTATTTCATCTGTTTTTGCATGGTTGATGACTTTTGGAGCATGGACCGCTGCAGTCAGGATTCTGATGGAAAACGTGTTGTTTGGAGGCAAAATTCGCGAAGATCAGAAAATACGGGAAAATATACGGAAAATCCTATTTTTCCAAAAGACTAAGGATGCCATAAGACGGAGTGGAGATGGGCCACAGGGAGCCCACACCACCCCCTGGCGCGGGCAGCCCTAGGCCGCACCAGGAGGTGATGTGGCCACCCTGGCCCACTCCAGCCTCTATCCTCTGGCGTATATCATCCTCCCGAAACCCTGAGACTCGGGGAGCAACCATAGAAAGATTCCGCCACCTCTGTGGAGCGAAAAACACCGAGAGAGAAAGATCTCTCCGGCAGACAGATTTCTGCCGGGGGAATTCCTTCCCGGAGAGGGGAGATCGTCGCCATCAACACCACCATCAAGCTAGACTTCATCGGGATCATCATAATCATCACCACCATCATCACCATCAGTACCCTCATCACCATCTCCATATTGCTGTAACAATTGTGTTGAATCTTGCATTAGTTCATAGGGGAAACTTTCCTGGTGTTGATTACTCTTTGTAGTTGATGCTATTGAGTGAACCATTGAATTATTGTTTATGTTCAGATTGTTATACATCATTATTCCATCTCTAATCATGATCAATATGATGTCTTGCGAGTAGTTCGTTTTGTTCTTGAGGACATGGGAGAAGTCTTGTTGATAGTAGTGGAGTTGTGTTGAGAAAGATTCAATAGATTGTTATTTAAGTTGTGGTGTACTTCTTCTAGTGGTGTCATGTGAACGTCGACTACATGACACTTCACCTATATGGGCCTAGGGGAATGCATTGTGTATTTGGCTACTAATCGTAGGGGTTGCGGAATTGTGAAACCTGAACCACCGTTAGGAAACCATTGCACAAGGGACATAAGGGTCTTAGAGTTTAAAGTTGTGGTTAGGTTTCTACCTTAATTACTTTCTTGTACTTACGGATGTTTGCAAGGGGTATAATCACAAGTATGTATTAGTCTTGGATGGGGCGGTACATTAGCACAGGTTCACCCACACAACACTTAGCAAGCTAAAGAAGATTAATCAACTATATGAAGCGAAAGCACTTGACAGTATTCCCATGTGTCCTCGAGAACGTTTGGTCATCTTAAGTAATACAACCGGCTTGTCCTTTACTGCATAAAGGATTGGTCCACTTGCTGCATTTATTCCTACTGTCTTTTATTTACTCGTACTTTGTTTACTTGCTTTATCGAAAACCCCTAAAAATCCGTTTGCTAAGTATTTGCAGAGAATTCCTGATCCATACCACTAGCCAGCACCTTCTGCTCCTTGTTGGGTTTGACACTCTTACTTATCGAAAATACTGCGATACACCCCTATACTTGTGGGTCATCAGGAAGCAAAGATTCAAGTTTCATAAAGAGCTTCCAAAAATTATGGTACTTATATCTTTCAGCTCTCATTGCCCCTATCATAAGAATCTTGAAGTGATTAAGGTTAAAGTGAACAAACTATGGTGTACATGCTTGACAAAGTATAAGTTAGAAATCTCATGTCCCTTGAATACGAGGGACGCTCCTCATGCTACTCAAGTTTAGTCACCGGTAAGTTCTTGTTATCGTAAGTACATGTGTATCGTAGAGAACCGCCAACGGGTACCCCTTGCCCGATGATACGGAAGAATCCCCATATCAAAATGACAAGGCAAGCAGACAACGAGCATCTCAGCAATCTTCTTATTTACCATGGGAATATGGTGCTTTTTCTCTCTTTTCTCATATCTGTTTTTTCTCTTTTTTCTCAATATCTGACTCTTTTTTTATAAGAAGAATGCTTCATAAACAGCTCATTATGGTTACGCTGTAGGTTTCCACCATGTCATCATGGATTAGACCAGCGGCCCGGGCGTTTCTCTAACACATATAACTCCATGGACTTACAAGCTCCCCTTTCATTTCACACCGACGACATCCATAGACAAAAGATCATGATATCAACTAGGTACAAAGTACCAGTGCAATGTTGAAAGCGTTCCCCATGACAGCATGGTTCTGCTAATCCCCAACAAATAAGTGCAAGCATATACAACATAGACGACACAATGGTTCAAGTTTATTAAGGGCAAGAAAAGTAAAGTGTGCCATCAAGTTCATGAGAGCTTTAATCACTAGTTTTCTCATAACAAGTTTAATTTGGAAGGTAAACAAAAACATGAATATACTTGGAATAGCATATGCTAATAGGTAGGTATGGTGGACTCTTTGGAATAACTTGGTTTAAGGAGTTGGATGCATCAGTGGAACTCATACTTGGTTGCGGAGGCTAGCAGAAGACTGGGAGCGACAAACTAAGAGAGCAATAATGGCCATAATCATGTAGAGCGACAAAACATCATTGATCAAAGCATAAAGTGATACTACAAGGTGAAAACTAAAGGATCATAAAGGCTAAGGTGACTTGAGATAGTCATAACATGGTGTGAGCATGCGCCAAGTCAACCCAAATAAAGCATCAAAGGAGAATACCACAATACTATGCTTTAATATGCTAAAACAACGCATGATTCATCCAAGGCACATTAAGAAATCTCAATTGTTTATAACATGTCATGCTACAACAAAAATCAATAAGCATAAAGCCAAAACAATATCAAGCATGGAATGACAAAGCATAGGCCACAGTCAAAAACAAGCTCTCTTTAACATTTAAGCATGAACTTTCCTACTCTTTTCCAAACCAAACCAAACTATTTGAAAACCAATGTATGAAAGAGGGGGTCCAACCAATTTATGCAGCAAACTAAGCAAATGAAAAACCAAAACAAAAACGAAAGAGAAGACGCTCCAAGAACAACACAACTGTGCATGAAATAATAAAAATGAAGCGTTTGGAAGAAACCTGGAATTTTTATGCATCCCCGAGCTTTGACGCTTGTACTTCTTGGGTATTTCTTGGGGTGACACGCGTGGCATACCCAAGCTTGAGCTTTAATCCATTCTTCATCTCATTACTCATTCCTTCCATACACCTGAAATTTTTCCTTCATACAAAACTTCACACGGTTTTTATTAGCAACATTAGTGCACTCAAGATAATAGGTCTTTTAGGTTCAGTTCTAACACCAATAAAACCTCCATTAAAACACAAGCTACTGTAGCACTTCCCTAATAAAGCTCAGTTCCCTGAAAGAACTCAAAAAGGAACCAACGGGAAGCAAATGCAAATAATGGCAGAAATCTGTCAAAACAGACCAGCAGGTAAAGACGAATTTTTTCGAAGATCTTCTGTTGCTCAAATCAAAAAGTGTTGAAATAACGAAAGTTAGATAACAACCTGGGTCAGAAGCACAAAAACTCACGCCTCAAAAGGATGTACAGAGATTTTACATGAATTTTTACGGTGAAGCACATAAATCTGTTTCGGGACAGCAACTTTCCCAATCATTACTTCTCTCTCATTAGAGGTTACTATTGGCACAAAAAGAAAATAAAAAGGATAAGGAGCGGTTATTACTGAAGTATTAACTTCCAAGACTCATCTAAAACTTTTGGGTTATCTCCCAATAAGTAATTTTCTTTAACGCCTTTAAGTTAGGCATGATAGTTTGAGAAGATGCTCACATAGGAAATATGAATTGAAGTAAAAGAGAGCATAAAGAAGCAAATTCAAAACACATTTAAGTCTAACCCACTTCCTATGCATAGGAATCTTGTAAAGAAACAAGTCATGAAAGCACAAAGCAACAAGCATAGGAAAGCAAAACAAGTGCAACTTCAAGACTTTCAACATAAAGAGGGGAAACTTAATATTATTGAGATGCATAAAACCATGTTTCCCTCTCTCATAATAACTTTCAGTAGCATCATGAATAAAATTAACAATATAACTATCACATAAAACATTCTTATCATGAGCCACATGCATAAAATGATTATTACTCTCCACATAAGCATAGTCATTCTTATTAATTGTGGTGGGAGCAAATTCAACAAAATAGCTATCATTATTATTTTCATCACCATAATCATCAAATATAGGAGGCATATTGTAATCATAATTAATTTCCTCCTCAATAGTAGGTGGACTGAAAATATCATATTCATCATTGTAATCATCATATATTGAAGACATAGTATCATTAAAGTAGATTTTCTCCTCCATGTTTGGGGGACTAAAAAGATCATTTTCATCAACACCAGCTTCCCCAAGCTTAGACTTTTCCATAGCATTAGCAATAATGGTGTTCAAAGAATTCATACTAATAACATTGCTATTAGCATGCAAATAAAGACAAAATTGCAGAATATAAAGGAAATAACTTTGAGCACTCACACCGGAGGATATGAGTACCTTTTACCTTACCTCCCCGGCAACGGAGCCATAAAAGAGCTTGATGTCTACGCACTTCTATTCTTGTAGACAGTTTTTGGGCCTCCAAGTGCAGAGGTTTGTAGAACAGCAGCAAGTTTTCCCTTAAGTGGATTACCCAAGGTTTATCGAACTCAGGGAGGAAGTGGTCAAATGTATTCCCTCTCAAGCAACCCTGCAATCAAGATACAAGAAGTCTCTTGTGTCCCCAACACACCCAATACACTTGTCAGGTGTATAGGTGCACTAGTTCGGTGAAGAGATAGTGAAATACAAGTGGTATAGATAGTTATAAGTGGTAACGGTGATAGAAAATAGCTTGATGGCGTGTGGTTGACGTGGGAAAAGACTAAAGGCAAACTGAAATAAAGATGGAAGCAAGCAAACATGTAATAGATCTAATAGAAAACGATGTTTCAATGCTTAGAAACAAGGCCTAGGGATCATACTTTCACTAGTGAACACTCTCATATAAATATATTCTTCTTTATGATACTACGCTGAACTACTCTCCGGTTGGACACTCTAATCCATGGTAGGGCTATAACAGCACACCTCAAAGTAAGCCTTTCCCATCTAGAAAACCCCACACTGTCACCTTAAGCACTAGATGGTTCCAACAAACACCACAATTTCATAGAGACATCCAACTCCAAATATAACTCATAACAAGTATGTGTAATCTCTAGCCTAAGTGCCACCATGGTGTGCACGTTGTCACTTTCACACACATGGGGAGAGCGAAGATCTATTAAGCACTTGAGTAGCAAGGTAAATCTATAGATTACAAGCTCATGATCTCAATAATATCATGCATAGAGAGAGATGAACACATAGCTACCGGTAGAGATGAACCCTTAGCCTCGAGAGAGAACTACTCCCTCCTCATCATGGGAATCAGCAATGGTGATGGAGATGGTGGTGGAGATCGATGGAGATGGCTCCAGGGGCACTTCCCCATCCTGGCAGGGTGCTGGAACAGAGACTTTCTATCCCCCGAATCTCCCCTTCGGTGGCGGCGGTGCTGCGGAACTTTTCATGGCTGGAGGCTTGATGATTTAGGGTTTATGCATTGGGAGGAATATATAGGCGAAGGGGCAAGGTCGGTGGCCATCCAGGGGGCCCACACCATGCCTTGGCACGGCCTGGGGGGACCCGCGCCTAGGGGTGGTTTAGCCACCCTGTGGCCCCCCTTCGTCTCTCCTGGCTCCGTGAGTCTTCCGGTAAAATATCGACTTTGGCTTTTGTCCCGTCCAATTCTGAGAATATTGATTTTCTGACTTTTTGGAACCAAAAACAGCAGAAAACAGGCAACTGGCACTGTGGCATCTTGTTAATAGGTTAGTCCCAGAAAGTGTATAAAAATACTCCAAAGTATGGACAAAACATTAGAAAGTAGATAGAAACCAAGCATGGAACATCAAAAATTATAGATACGTTTGCAACATATCAGTTGTGTATTTTCTGGTCAAAATACCCCACTATATATAGGGGGGAGGTACTACCTCCCTCAAAGTCCCGGGATGGGACTAAAGGAGGGAGAGAGGGGGAGGCGCGCCGGCCAGCCCCCCACAATGGGCCCCACGTGGGGCAGGCCCACTAGGTCCACCGGCCACCCCCTAGGCTCCTCCTAGGGGTGTGGTCCCCTCTTGGGCCCTTTTCCCTCCGAGAATTGGCCCATTAAGCCCTTTGACCATTTAATTGATTTTCTCTTTATTAAATAATTATGAATAAATAACTAAATCAATATTTAACATTCATTCACATACTATTTAGTCTCCGTGGCTATGGAACACCTTCCACCTCCACTCCGAACATCCTCCAGACTTACCGAAACCCTTCCGGATTTCTCTCTTCTCTTCTTCGGTGATCCTACCGATCCTGTAAACACTCTCTAAGCATCATCAAGCCCTTAAGCGTGATACCCCACGGTTCGGGAACACTCCAGACATGGTCGGGACACTCCCGGACCAATGATCGACAGAGGGACCTGGATGGCCATGTGACCCCTGTGCATTCCACGATGATCTTTTGTCGTTTGAACCAGGATAGTCACGTCTTATTGCTTTTGCATTCCTCGAGATCTGATCAATGACATCACCATGTCGTGTTCAATCGCGTTACCGAACAATGCTACTTGACTCGTTTCGACAAGTGATATCCCTATGATCAAATCACACGATGCAGAGCTATTGGATATAACTTCTCCGAGTGGGCCCTCGAGTATCTTTCCGTCACGTGGATGGAAAAATCCTGCTCTTCACATATATTGCCTCTACGGTTCCTATGAATAGCTGAACACACTTGAACATGCTTACTCATGGAAGAGGTTGAGTCTTGGTCCTATACTTTACAGTCCCAAATCCTTTCCAACTTACTAATGTCACCTTGATTGACATTAATACTTTATCATCACATGATAACATCTTTGTGTATGCATCGTCGCTATGGCAGCAGAACGAGGCCGGATTCCAGGAGCCTACAGTCACTTTAGATCAACCTCGGTGGCTTTCTCATGGGAACTATGCCCTGGGACACATCATTCTACTTTAAAATAAAACTAGCCCCGCCATAACATTATACAACACTTTAGATGGTACCCTCATCTATTATTATAAAAGTAATCATCAAAACACGAGTGCACCCTGTGCACCTTTCGATCTTTTGTTCACCTTGCTTCCTACTTGACTTTAGTCGGTATTACAGGAGTTTCCAACATATTCCCTTATAACATAACCCTTTGCTTTAAGATATGTCATCCTTTATGGATTTGGAAAAACATGTTTACAGTTCTCTATTAGATACTACGGACAAACTTAGCTCAATGTTCCGTAATTCGAACCTAATCACTTTTCAAACGTTTCTTCTTGGATCATATATTATGTTAAGTTATCATCATGGTTTTCTAAGATAGAACCTATGTCCCAACATAGTGGATTATGATCATCCTTTTCTTTCTTTCAACCATTGATGTTAAACTTAATACTATTCCTAACTTGAGTTATTAAGGACCAGTTCCTTAATTAACTTCTATTCTGAAACCCTTTTCAGAATCCTTTAAGGAATACTACATATTATCGTAATATTCTTACTATCAACTTCTACTCCTTATAAATCATTATTTATTGGTACTTGCGCTTTTATTCTTAATGTGTCGTATACACACTTAAGAATCATTCCTTTAAACTCCTATTCAAATATGTTCCCAGCATGTTTTGGTATGAGTCACTACTCTTACTCAAACCATGTTCCTACACATTTGAATCTGAGACTTATTTTGCTCCCACTCAGAATGTTTTCCCGACACATTTGAGTTCGAGACTTACATTGCTCCCACTCAAAAATATGTCATTCACATATTGTTTTAGGAAGACTTTCATAGCTCCCATTTAGTTTCATGCAAATTGCATATCCACTCACTATTTTGAACGATTTCAAAATCCTTTGATCAAATATCAAACTTGGAGATTTACTATGAGATACTAGTATTTACTAGTATTAAATCCACTAGACATTCAACACACTTGAATCAAATTCATTTGAATTTGTCTAATACTTGACAAATTGTGCTTTTGTTATTCACCCCCTTTTCCACTATGGCTTTGCAGTCATTTGGGAAAATCCAAGTAACCCCTTTACAAGATTCAGCAACGAATTGCTTTTTAATCTCAAGTGAATTTTTCTTTTAGGATTTCTCATAATTTTAGTTTACCATTATTTCCTTAGTAGTTCGTAGGTATGTCATATTCCGGTAATCATTACAAATTATTCACAAATGTCTCCATACAAGGTATGGGCTACATTTTGAATCCTACTTCATGTAGTGAAAACACCAGTGGGGAAATGTAACACCCTCAAATCGGCCCTATGCAAGTTTTAGCCCTTTCCGCCAAACCCGCATATAAACGATTCAAGGACGCCCACCAAGCACTTTCGTGCGGGTGGAAAACGAAGTAATACCATTACACAACAGCCCTCGATGGGACCCACAGAACAGATATATATACAACAGCGACTCAACGAGTCAAGAATACAGATATACAATACAAAGATCCAAATCACCTTGAAAACGATAGAGCGTCTGACTACGGACAAGATGCAAATGGGGCTAAGAGCCCTGAAGAATAACCAATGGCGTCCATAACCTGCCTGTGCCAAGCCGGAAGGGTAACCCTGCTAACGACGTCGATCTCAAACCTGCTAAAACAAAAGGGGTGCCGACAAAGGGCAAAGGAAAAAGAGGAGCGTCAGTACTAAGGCCAGTACACGGCAAGGCTAGAATTCGACGGCTCTCGCCTACATAGGTATGGTGGCTGAAGCGGCAGCGCAGCGGCACTAAACAACCTATAGAGACTCGATACAACTGGCGGTTATCATAGAGGGATAAGAAAGACCTATTCGGATCCAACCTGAAGCTAACACCAAACAAACCCATCCTGGTATTTCCCCCTCGAGACCAAACGAGGAAGTCGGGCCAAGGAACTCACACAGTTGGCAATTTTACTCATTCTGTTATAGTTGCAGCAATTACTAATCAGATATAGATAGCATGAGTCATCCTGATAGCATAAGTAGTGGGCAGTTTTAATCACCATTCCGTTGTAGTTGGAACATTTACTAGTTAGATATAATTGTCCTGAGGAATCCCAAAACCCAGCAGTGGTTGGCACTTTTATCACATTCCATTGGAGTTGTAATACTTACTAGGCAGGTATAGTATGACACAGATCACCACAGATCCACCATTTGTTGGCATTTTTATTATCCATTCCATTATAGTTGCATCTGCTTACTAGTCACATATTAAGTCAAATTTATAGCACTACTTTAGTTATGCTTGTCTATGATCGAGATACTGTGCTCCAAGTCATCCATAACCACGGACACGGCTTTCAGAAAGTTTTACCTAGGTGCACAAATAACACACACTCAATCAACCTGAAAACCAACTCAAAACCCAACGAGGCTTTCACGACAAAGCAATCACAGGATTCATAAATATTTCAGGGGCACCCCATTAAGCTACCCAAGAAGTTGGCGGCTCGAGACGGACCCAAGGTTTGCGCCAATGGCTGTAAACTGGGAACCGAAGTGTGGATCGGGCTTGTCGATACCGCGAAAACACTCCGCAATCCTAAACAGTACAGGTGCTCCACGCACAATCGTAAATAAAGCAGTAAAGCATGGCATAAGTACAAGATAGTAAGAAAGCCCCAAACTACTTTGTGGCCCCAAGAAATATAAATGATTCAAGCTCTGGCTCAGGGGGGTCCATAAGGCCTTCCGGATGTGGATAGTGTGAATAGTCAAGGAACAGGTATCAAGTACTCGGGGTCCTACGGGACACAAGTGAGCGTGGAAGAACCAAATAACATCTATTGCCCACTGATGCCTCTGCATTAGTTATATCTAGCATTTTAATAGTTGTATTTAAATTCATGATCATCTCCACCAATAAGCATCTGCCCGCATTCCAACAACTGTGGTACTCGACAACACGAGATCGCACCTGAGCAAGCAACTACGACTCGCAAGGCCAGCTATCTACCAAAGAACAGGTAATAGGAGGTGTCCATGGCAATATAGAGGCTGCACAGGGTATAACTGGTATGGAACACTAAAGCATCGCGACACGGATAGCAATAGATCAACAGGAGGAAATAAAGTCTACAAATGCAAAATAGGTAGAAGAGGGAGAGATGCTCGCCTAGGAAACACTGCCGAAGGTTCATAACCGAAGAACTTGTCGATACTCGCATCAACTCATCGGCCTAATCCGCGAAGAAGCAAAGCACTAAAAGAAACACCGGATGCAATATTTAATACTACGGCAAAAGATTCGGCATGATTATGATATGATGCAGATGCGGTGCAATTAAACAGTGTTAAGCGGAACCGGGGTCCCGACAATTAATTACACGGTTCAAGTTATTTAGCTACCCCGCAAATTAAATGTTGTCTTAACAAGGCAAAATATGTCACCGGTTCGCTACACAAATTTAAATGGAGCCAGAAGAAGACAAAGATAACCCGCATATAGACTCCATATTTAATTATGAGGTGAATCGGCATAATGCCCCCAAACCATAGACATGTATGCATGCATGAACAATTTAATATGCAATAGTTGATAATGTCATATTATAAAAATAATGGGGGTATCGGATAGGGAATCACATTTAGGGTTCGGCGAACTTGGGCTCCGAGGGGTTCGGGGTTTGACAGGGTTCAACGGGATCGATCTCGGACAACTGAAGTAGATCTTATCGCATCCAGGAAGAAGGACTTGGTTTGGCGTTGGGGGCGCATCGGATTCGCCCTGGTCGGTGTCGATCTTGTCGTCGATGGCGAACTTGAGTGGATCGCGTACCGGGGTCTTTGGATCCGGGAAGTAGATCTTGTCGCACGGTGTCCGGGTAGGCGAACTTGGCGGGTTGGGGACGATCTTGTCGGATCCACGTATCGGGTCGGTCTTGGCGTTCGGGAAGGAGAACTTGGCGTCCTATGGCGAAGCTCTCGGGTGACGGTGTCAGTCTTGGGTTCGGCTCCGGTAGATCTTGGTGTCCAGGGATTCTCCGGGTTCGGGGGCCTCGACGCTCCGTGTCAAAGGCCACGGTTTCCATGACGGAGATCTTGGAGTTCCGGGACGAAGTTCTTGAGATTCGACGCCGGTGGTCGGTGATGGACTTGGATCCTTCCGGGGCAGAAGTAGCCGAAGTAGTGATACTCGAGCCAACGTCTAACCCACGAACACGTTTTCCTGGTCTCGGTAGCATCAACACGAGGGCATCTATACATTTGTTCTGCAAAACGTTCCAACACATATATGCAAGACACTGTTGGGCCACATCGATACACGGTCGTACTTGCATCTGGAGGCAGAGAAGAGGACGCGCGGTTCCTGGCGAGGTAGGGCTTGAGGAGGACCGAGGCGAAGCGGTGGCTGAGAAGGAGCTCGGGGCGACGATGAGGTGCATGGCCGGCAGCCGGGTCGAGCACGGGGAGGAGGGCGGCAGCTGACGGTGGCTTCGGCCCTGGCAGCGAGGCGCAGGAGGCGCAGAGGAAGGCGGCCTGCAGGGACGGCGAACCCGGTCGTCGCGGGAAGCGGCCGCGGAAAGGCGGGGAGGCGGCGGCGGTTACTGGCGGAAACGCCAGAGAGGCCAGGCGTCGGGGAGGGGAGCGGTCGGTGGAGGTCATTGATGGCTCGCCCGGGGCGGAGGATGACGCGGCCGGGCTCGAGGAAGGCGGAGGGGCGGCGGCCGACGGTGTGGGAGCCTGGGGCGTCAGGAAGAGCGCGATGGTGGAGAGGCGAGGTCGGCCAGAGAGGACGTCTGCGAGGTCGCTGGCGAGGAGCGGGGCCGGCAGAGGCGTGCAGGGGACGCGACGGTGAGGTCGGGTCCGGGGTCGCCGAAGAGGAGCGCTCGAGGGACGGCAGGGCAGCCGGACAGACGGTGGTGATGGGCAACTTTTGGTTTGGGAGAGTGAGAGGAAGGCAGTGTGGGGCAGGCGGAGGACGCAGGGGCCTGGCGGAGAAGGCCGCGGAGGGGAGGCAGAGGGGAGGAGAGCAGAGGCGGGCAGCGACGTGCACGGTAGGTGGGAGGAGAGAGAGAAGAGGGAGGGAGAAGGGGGCACGGGGCGCGTCGGTGAGGGGCACAGGGCGCCTCCAGTGGTGTCGGCGTGAGGCTGAGGGCGGGGTGGGAGCACGAGGCGGTCGGGTGGAGGAAGGGAGGGGGGCTGAGGTGGGCGGTGGCGGTGGTTGGGGTTTGGCCAGAGGTGATGTGGCGTGATGGGATAGGTTGGGGTGAGGTGTAGGGGCTGGGTAGGATAGGGCCGGGTAGGTTATTTGGTAGGAAGGGTTTGGGATTTAGACAGATTAGGGTTTTTAATTTGGAGGTGGCCGGCTAGGCTTTCGGGCCTGGCTGGCTGCCTCCTTTTAAAATAATAAAAAAAATTGTTTATTTAACACGGGGCTTTTGAAAGCTGTTGGTAGACGAAACAAAATATTCCGGAGACCCGGGTTTTGTATTTGAATAAAGACGGGGCATTTAGAAAACAAAACCAGACTTTTCGAAACTAGTTTTTAAACAAACCATGCAAGATGATGACGATGCTCAAATGCAATGTGGCATGATGACATGAGCATGCAGTCATGATGATGCAATGCACAAAAACACCGCGATTTTCTAGTAGTGGTTTTTGCGGGGCGCCACAGGAAAATACAATGATCATTATCGTTGATTCTTTCCTTCGTGAAGAGTATCATTCAGGAACACTTTCTGTTGCGCTTCTCAACACTCTGATGCAGGGTTTTGAATCCTCATCATGTTTTTCACTATCTTCCATTTGCTTCATAATCGAGAAATATCACTGAATGTGAACTTTCTCGAGAATGCACCAAAATCCAAGCAATACAAGTTTTTCTTTCCTTTTGGTTCTAGCTATGGATTTTTTATTCAAAGTTTTCCAATGAATACTCTATAAGGACTTATTCGCTATTGTTTTGGTTATATCGAATAACCCCAAAACTTTTATGACGATCCATACCAGATATGGAGCCGCTTTCACGAATTCTCATAGTTCACTATATATTCTAATTGAGTGCTAACTATTTCTAACTAATGGTCTCTACATCTACACTACAACGATTTACTTGGCACCATCTATTGATACGTTGCAAATGTATCCATAATTTTTGATGTTCCATGCTTGGTTTTATCTACTTTCTTATGTTTTTTCCACACTTTGGAGTACTTTTCATATGATTTCTTGGACTAACCTATTATCAAGAGCAACAGTGCCAGCTGCCTATTTTCTGTTGTTTTTGGTTCCAGGAAAGTCAGAAAATGAATATTCTCGGAATTGGACGGGACAAAAGCCAAAGTCAGTTTTTCACCGAGGGACACTAGGAGCCAAAATACGAGATGGAGAGGGCTGGGGCCCGGCCACACCACCTGGCCGCACGGGCTAGGCCTGGCCGCGCCAGGGGGTGGTGTGGCCGCCCCAGGCACCCCCTCGGCCTCCCTCTTCGCCTATAAGTTGCCTCTTGACCTAAAAACCAAGGGGGGTTTGACGTTTTTCTAGAAAGAGTTCCGCTCCGCCACCACCACCAGATTCCGCGATTCGGAACTAGAAACTCCGTTCTGGCACCCTACCGGGACGGGGAATTGGAGGAGGATCATCGCCATCATCATCACCATTGCTTCTCCATCGACCATCCATGTTTCCCCCATCTATGAGTGAGTAAATCCCCCGCAGTAGGCTATGGGGATGGTAGGGATTGGATGAGATCGTTCATTGTAATGGCATCGGATTGTTAGGGCATGGTGCCTAGTATCTTCTATTAGTGCTTTTTGACTTTGTTGCGACTTGTTATGCTTAATGCTTGTCACTAGGGCCCGAGTGCCATGATTTCAGATCTGAACATGTTATTGATTCATTATGATAGTATTGTTTATGGTCTTACCTGCAAGTTGTATACGCACGTTGTTGTCCGGAACCAAAGGCCCCGAAGTGACAGAAATCGGGATAACCGGAGGGAATGGCTTTGATGTGAGGATCACATGTGTTCACGGAGTGTTAATGCTTTGCTCCGGTGCTCTATTAAAAGGAGCACCATAATTGCCAATAGTTCCCTTGAGGCCCCGCTGCAAAAGGGCTGGCAGGACAAAAGATGTTGTGCAAGTTCTCATTGCGAGCACGTATGACTATATATGGAACACATGCCTACGATTATTTAGTACTTGGATGCTTTATCTTATTTATCTACAATTTCCCTATGTTCTGATTGCTATATGAATTGTCTTGTCCATGCAATGCCCGTCCATCCATCCCTATGCCTGTCGCACCTTAATCCAATTGTTTACTGCAATTGTTACTATTGTCTTTACTTTTACTACTGCTATTACTTTGCTATTCCTACTACAAAACTGTTGCTACTGATAAACTGCTCTGAGCAAGATTGTTTCCAGGTGCAGCTGAATTGACAACTCAGTTGTTAAGGCTTATAAATATTCTTTGGCTCCCCTTGTGTCGAATCAATAAATTGGGTTTCACTTCACTCGAAAATACTGCGATACACCCCCTATACTTGTGGGTCATCAAGACTATTTTCTGGTGCCATTGCCGGGGAGCATAGCTTTATTTATCAAGTCCACTTGGAATCACTATTATTCAAGCTTAGTTTATTTCCGCCTTGTTTGCTTGTTTCTTTATCAAAAATACAAAAAAATTAGTTCGTACTCTAGTTGTTATTCTCGTTGGTCTGTTATTGTCTTGCTTTATCATGCTTTCTATCAATGGTTGGTTTCTTTGAAACTGAATCTTATTGGCAAGGTGGGTTCATGGAAGAACAAAAATATTATTATAAGGAACAACGCTTGTCACAAAAAGGGAGATACTTATGGGAACAAATTGATAAATTGTATACCATTGCTATAAACGTGTGCTCTACTTATAATGTTACTTATTGCTTTGATAAATCTTGTTGTTGTAGGAGGTACAAACACCTCCCTTTTCAATGTGAGTATAATGATGATGTTACCATATCTTCTTATGTTAATAAAATTATGAATTTTATGATGTGGAACAAATTTGAGGAATTTATTGCTTGGAAGGGTGCATTTGAACTTGCTAGTTTGCTTGAAAATATTGATGATTCACCTTATAAATATGAGTTCTATGATATACTTAAATTTTTCTTTGATAATTACAAGGAAGAAAATGGCTATATTCTTGAATATATTAATAGATGCTTTCCACAAATGGAAGAGACTAATGCCTTGCAGGATCTTATGGAAGAAGAAATTGATGAACCTGAAATCTCATTAGATGAAAAAAAGGAGGAGAGTGATGAACAAAAGGAGGAAGAATGGATTAGCTACCCATGCCTACCTTCTAATGAGAGTAACTCTTTATCCCTTACATTATTTGATTGTCCCCCATGCTTACCAAAGGAGGATGAATGTTATGCTCATGTTATCTGTGATAATCCTTTATTTGTGCCTAACTTTGAGATGCATGGTACTAAAGAGTTTTGCTTAGAATATTTTTATGATAAAGCTCTAGACGATGGTCCTATATTGAATGATCAGTCATCGTGTTATAGAATTGTTAAAAGTGGGTTTGAAGGTTTTAATCCCACTATTTTTGAGCTTGATAAAAAATTATGTTTTTGTAGAACATGAAAAGCATGCTTTCTGTGATAGTTATATTGTTGAGTTTATTCATGAGGCAACTGAAAATTATTATGAGAGAGGAAACTATGGTTGTAGAAGTTTTCATGGTATTGAAACACCTTTCTATGTGTTGAAAGTTTTGAAGTTATTCTTGTTTTATCTTCCTATGCCTGTCACTTTGTTCTTTGTGAATTTATTTGCATACAAGATTCCTATGCATAGGAAGTGGATTAGACTTAAATGTGTTTTGAATTTGCTTCTTGATGCTCTCTTTTACTTCAATTCATATTTCTTATGTGAGCATCCTCCCAAACTATCATGCCTAACTTAAAGGCGTTAAAGAAAAGTACTTATTGGGAGATAACCCAAAAGTTTTAGATGAGTCTTGGAAGTTATTGATTCAGTAATAACCGCTCCTTATCCTTTTTATTTTATTTTTGTGCCAAGAGTAACCTCTAATGAGAGAGAAGTAATGGTTGGGAAAGTTGTTGTCCTGAAACAGATTTCTGTGCTTCACCGTAAAAAATTGTGTAAAATCTCTGTACGTCCTTTTGAGGCGTGAATTTTTTTGCTTCTGCCCCAGGTTGTTATATAACTTTCATTAGTTCAACAATTTTTGATTTGAGCAACATAAGGTCTTCGAAAAATTCGTCTTTACCTGCTGCTCTGTTTTGACAGGTTTCTACCATTATTTGCATTTGCTTCTTGTTTGGTTCCTTTTTGAGTTCTTTTGGGGAATTGAGCTTTTTGATGGAAGTGCTACAGTAGCTTGTGTTTTAATGGAAGTTTTATTGGTGTTGGAACTGAACCTAAAGACCTATTATCTTGAGTGCACTAATGTTGCTAATAAAGATTGTGTGAAGTTTTGTATGAAGGAAAATTTTCAGGTGTATGGAAGGAATGAGTAATGAGATGAAGGATGGACTAAAGCTCAAGCTTGGGGATGCCACGCGTATCACCCCAAGAAATATCCAATAAGTACAAGCGTCAAATCTTGGGGGATGCCCAAAGCATCCCCTTCTTCATCAATAAAAACCCCAGGTTTCTTCCAAACACTTCATTTTTATTGTTTCATACACAGTTGTGTTGTTCTTGGAGTGTCTTCTTTTTTGTTTTCATTTTGGTTTCTCGTTTACTTGGTTTTCTTAGTTTGATGAATAAATTGGTTGGACCCCCTCTTTCATACATTGGTTTTCAAATAGTTTGGTTTGGATTGGAAAAGAGTAGGAAAGTTCATGCTTAAGTGGTAAAGAGAGCTTGTTTTTGACTGTGGCCTATGCTTTGTCATGCCATGCTCGATATTGTTTTGGCTTTATGCTTAGTATTCTTTGCTGTAGCATGACTTGTTATAAACAATTGAGATTGCTTAATGTGCCTTGGAAGGATCATGCGTTGTTTTAGCATATTAAAGCATAGTATTGTGGTATTCTCCTTTGATGCTTTATTTGGCTTGACTTGGCACATGCTCACACCATGTTATGACTATCCCAAGTCACCATAGCCTTTATGATCCTTTAGTTTTCAACTTGTAGTACCAATTTATGCTTTGATTAATGATGTTTTGTCTCTGCATGATTATGGCCATTATTGATCTCTTAATTGGTCGCTCCCAGTCTTTTGCTAGCCTCCACAACCAAGTATGAGTTCCACTCATGCATCCAACTCCTAAAACCAAGTTATTCCAAAGAGTCCACCATATCTACCTATTAGCATATGCTATTCCAAGTATATTCATGTTTTTATCTACCTTGTGAATTAAACTTGTTATGAGAAAACTAGTGATTAAAGCTCTCACGAACTTGATGGCACACTTTACTTTTCTTGCCCTTAATAAACTTGAACCATTGTGTCGTCTATGTTGTATATGCTTGCACTTATATGTTGGGAATTAGCAGAACCATGATGTCATGGGGAACGTTTTCAACATTGCACTTGTACTTTGTACCTAGTTGATATCATGCTCTTTTGTCTATGGATGTCATCGGTGTGAAATGAAACGGAGCTTGTAAGTCCATGGAGTTATGTATGTGTGTTAGAGAAACGCCTGGGCCACCGGTCTAATCCATGCTGTCATGGTTGAAACCTGAAGCGTAACCATAATGAGCTGTTTATGAAGCATTCTTCTTATAAAAAAAGAGTCAGATATTGAGAAAAACAAAAAAAAAGATATGAGAAAAGAGGAAAGAGAGAAAAAAGCACCATTTTCCCATGGTAAATAAGAAGATTGCTGAGATGCTCGTTGTCTGCTTGCCTTGTCATTTTGATATGGGGATTCTTTCGTATCATCGGGCAAGGGGTACCCCGTTGGAGGTTCTCTATGATACACATGTACTTACAATGACAAGAACTTACCGGTAACTAAACTTGAGTAGCATGAGGAGCGGCCCTCGTATTCAAGGGACATGAGATTTCCAACTTATACTTTGTCAAGCATATACTTCATAGTTTGTTCACTTTAACCTTAACCACTTCAAGATGCTTATGATAGGGGCAATGAGAGCTGAAAGCTAATAAGTACCATAATTTTTGGAAGCTATTTATGAAACTTGAGTCTCTACTTCCTTCTTTGAAGGCCTTTCTTTTACTTTTATGTTGATTCTCCACCTTCTATCTTTATGCACTTACTTTGAGAGCATAGTGGCCATTCTTAGTTCTATGTGCATTGTCCCAAGACTTGTTGATTGATGCATAGCTTTGATATTGCTTGTTTTAAACTATTTGTATCTAGTCACTCTTATGAACTTTGAAGGTGTCCTATGCATTTATGTTTGCTACTCTATGAGGGACAAGCTGAATGTCGCTATGCTATGTTTTCTTTATGTAAAACAAACAAACGTCTTGCAAAGCATTGTTATTCATGAATCTTTTGTTTGTGCCTTTTCATGTTGCAACATAGTTGCTTTGTCTTATTGTTATGACTTTATCTTTCATGTTATGTTGAAGTGCTATGATCCCAGCTATGAATGTTTTACTAATACTTTGATCAAGTTTATGATGGTGCATGTCACCTCAAAAATTATTCTTTCTTTTTATCACTTACCTACTCGAGGACGAGCATGAGTTAAGCTTGGGGATGTTGATACGTTGCAAACGTATCCATAATTTTTGATGTTCCATGCTTGGTTTTATCTACTTTCTTATGTTTTGTCCACACTTTGGAGTACTTTTCATATGATTTCTTGGACTAACCTATTAACAAGAGCCATAGTGCCAGCTGCCTGTTTTCTGCTGTTTTTGGTTCTAGGAAAGTCAGAAAATGAATATTCTCGGAATTGGACGCGATAAAAGCCAAAGTCAGTTTTTCACCGAGGGACACCAGGAGCCAGAATACGAGACGGAGAGGGGCTGGGGCCCGGCCACACCACCTGGCCACGCGGGCTAGGCCTGGCCGCGCCAGGGGGTGGTGTGGCTGCCCCAGGCACCCCCTCGGCCTCCCTCTTCACCTATAAGTTGCCTCTTGACCTAAAAACCAAGGGGGGTTCGACGTTTTTCCAGAAAGAGTTCCGCTTTGCCGCCACCACCAGATTCCGTGATTCGGAACCAGAAACTCCGTTCTGGCACCCTGCCGAGACGAGGAATTAGAGGAGATCATCGCCATCATCATCACCATCGCTTCTCCATCGACCATCCATGTTTCCCCCATCTATGAGTGAGTAAATCCCCCGCAGTAGGCTATGGGGATTGTAGGGATTGGATGAGATCGTTCATTGTAATGGCATCGGATTGTTAGGGCATGGTGCCTAGTATCTTCTATTAGTGCTTTTTGACTTTGTTGTGACTTGTTATGCTTAATGTTTGTCACTAGGGCCCGAGTTCCATGATTTCAGATCTGAACATGTTATTGATTCATTATGATAGTATTGTTTATGGTCTTACATGCAAGTTGTATACACACGTTGTTGTCCGGACCAAAGGCCCCAAAGTGACAGAAATCGGGATAACCGGAGGGAATGGCTTTGATGTGAGGATCACATGTGTTCACGGAGTGTTAATGCTTTGCTCAGGTGCTCTATTAAAAGGAGCACCTTAATTGCTAGTAGTTCCCTTGAGGCCCCGCTGCAAACGGGCTGGCAGGACAAAAGATGTTGTGCAAGTTCTCATTGTGAGCACGTATGACTATATATGGAACACATGCCTATGATTATTTAGTACTTGGATGCTTTATCTTATTTATCTGCAATTGCCCTATGTTCTGATTGCTATATGAATTGTCTTGTCCATGCAACGCCCATCCATCCATCCCTATGCCTACCGTACCTTAATCCTATTGTTTACTGCAATTGTTACTATTGTCTTTAATTTTACTACTGCTATTACTTTGCTATTCCTACTACAAAACTGTTGCTACTGATAAAGTGCTGTGAGCAAGATTGTTTCCAGGAGCAGCTGAATTGACAACTCAGTTGTTAAGGCTTATAAATATTCGTTGGCTCCCCTTGTGTCGAATCAATAAATTGGGTTTCACTTCCCTCGAAAATACTGCGATACAACCCCTATACTTGTGGGTCATCATCTATTCACCCACTTGATATAAAATATATTGTGATGCTTTCCATTTTTGACATTTCAAACGCATTGCATTCCACAATTCTCTTTATGCCAATCTTACAAAGTCGAATTTCATTACTATTGATCAAATCATAGTAATTAGATTCTCGTTTATCTTTAATACCCTTTGTTGATGAAATACTTTGATCATATCAAATAGTTTCATACTCATGTTTCCTTTGGTAAACTTATTTACACATTTAAACAATCATATAATGATAATCACCATTTTTGTTAAAACACAATACATCGAGTATGTATTTACTTTCAACAATTCACCAAACACTTTGTATTCATGTAATACACGGTGTTCAAGTTATTTCTGCCGAACTTAGGCATGATTCATATGCGACAAGAATACAAGTGTCTTTCACATATTATCAATATAACTTTGAATTTAAATAATGGTTTCATTTAGAAATGAGCATATCATTAAGTTGGGTAATTTTAAGGCATTTCAATAGTTTACAAATGTTCATGTATTATCAATTAGTTTCAAATCAGGATAATTCACACATAATCAAAAAATATATGAACACAAATATAAATCATTCATAAAAGTGGAACAACTGTTTGTTACAAGCTCATATGAATAACCGTCTCACAAAGTGTGAGACACACTAAAGAGGTTCACAATCTTTTGATTACAATAACTATCCAAAAATGATAAACTAAGTGATAAATGTTGAGGGAGAGTGTCGTTGGCCATCATCATCATGCTCGCCATCAACACGCAACGTCACCTCTTCTCCAGCAAGCACCTCTATGCAGAAGGACATGTTTTCAGCAAAACAGAACAAGTATCAAATATACTTAACACTACAACATGTATTTGCACAATTATAACATTTATAAAATTGTATATCAAATATACCTTTGTCATCGATGACCTCAGCGACAATAGGTTCAACCATCACATCCCTGAAATGTGATATGAACTCGTGGAAATCCCGTGTTTCCGCGTTGCCTCTCATAATGCAAATCCTGGCAAGTGCTTGGTAGCTCAGTGGCAGCGACCACAACAACACGCCTATTGCAAAAGAGCTTGCGAACCAGTTGTCCAGGAAGTATGCAAGACTCATGTATGCATCATATATGCATAACAAGTGATCATCCAATGAGGAGTTCTCCTCCATCTTTATGGAGAGGAAATCCCCCATCAGCTCATACTCCCATATGCGCACTTGTTCCACGAAATGTGATCTCAGATGTGCCATAACCGTTCAGGGATTAAGACTTCCCACAATCAATCATAGCCCATATTCCATCCTGAGGCGCATCGTTACTGATATGAATGTGGCCATCACACAACGACAGCATCGGTGATCCCACTGCTCCTGGGACTCATGAAGATATGGCAGCTCCAAGTACATCTCGCAGATCATGTAGTCGGCCACTTTGTTCTCTCTAAGGAGACCATGAAGGCGCATGACCCATACAGAAAAGTTGGATCCATCTAACTTGAGCTTTTCTCCTTTTAACCAATTATCAATAGGGAAGATAATCTCGGGGAGAACCATTTTCTACATTTATAATTGCAAAAAGGAATTTAGACTAAGTTTATAATTAAATGAGTTAATAATAACTCCACTAAGAAACACCTATCCCCTGAAGGGTTCTAGTGATAACACGACCCCTTTTCCCCACATCTCCCCCGATCATCACGGCCATCAATGTGGGTTTTCTAGGGTGGACGCTAAACGTCGGTCACATCATTCATGCGACTCGTGCTCGATCTTTCGACCATCCGTGTTCCAAGGCCATGTTTGTACATGCTAGGCTCGCCAACTCAACCTTAGTGTATTCGTTGTGCAACATGGCTTACACCCACTATATGCGAACGTAGATATGTCTGACACCCGATCATCATGGCATGCCTCATACCGAAGAACTTTCTTGGTGGTGCACACTAAGGGGGAACACAATCATTGGTAATTTTAACAGGGATCATCTTATTAGGCTACCTTCAAGTATATAATACTAGCACACAATAAGATATACAAACAATAACATTGAATGTAAATGCGATGTGATATGGTCCTTCACGTCGTGATCTCCATCCGTCGTCATCAGATTCAGGCGCCAGGGTACCGGTGACGTAGACACCAGGGTACTAGTGTCTTTCCGACGCGGTAGTCTGTCACCTCCATGACTATCTACTACTACTTTGTAACAAAAGTTAATCACTTTACCTTTGCCACAACCATATCACAAAACAACGCCTGATGACCCACAAGTATAGGGGGTGTATCAGTATTTTCGATAAGTAAGAGTGTCGAACCCAACGAGGAGCAGAAGGTGTTGGCTAGTGGTATGGATCAGGAATTCTCTGCAAATACTTAGCAAACGGATTTTTAGGGGTTTTCGATAAAGCAAGTAAACAAAGTACGAGTAAACAAAAGACAGTAAGAATAAATGCAGCAAGTGGCCCAATCCTTTATGCAGCAAAGGACAGGCCGGTTGTATTTCTTAAGATGACCAAATGTTCTCAAGGACACATGGGAAGACTGTCAAGTGCTTTCGCTTCATATAGTCGATTAATCTTCTTTAGCTTGCTAAGTGTTGTGTGGGTGAACCTGTGCTAATGTACCGTCCCATCCAAGACTTAATACATACTTGTGATTAAACCCCCTTGCAAACATCCGTAAGTACAAGAAAGTAATTAAGGTAAAACCTAACCACAGCTTTAAACTCTAAGACCCTTACGTCCCTTGTGCAATGGTTCCCTAACGGGGGTTCAGGTTTCTGTCACTCCGGCAACCCCTACGATTAGTAGTCAAATACACAATGCATTCCCCTAGGCCCATATAGGTGAAGTGTCATGTAGTCGACGTTCGCATGACACCACTAGAAGAAGTACACCACAACTTAAATAACAATCTATTGAATCTTTCTCAACACAACTCCACTACTAATAACAAGACTTCTCCCATGTCCTCAAGAACAAAACGAACTACTCACAAGACATCATATGGATCATGATCAGAGATGGAATAGTGATGTATAACAATCTGAACATAAACAATAATTCAATGGTTCACTCAATATCATCAACTACAAAGAGTAATCAACACCGGGAAAGTTTCCCCTATGAACTATAGCAAGATTCAACCAATTGTTACAGCAATATGGAGATGGTGATGAGGGTGCTGATGGTGATGATGGTGGTGGTGATGATGATGATCCCGATGAAGTCCAGCTCGATGGTGGTGTTGATGGCGACAATCTCCCCTCTCCGGGAAGGAATTCCCCCGGCAGAAATCTGTCTGCCGGAGAGATCTTTCTCTCTCAGTGTTTTCTGCCCCGTAGAGGCGGCGGAATGTTTCTGTGGTTGCTCCCCGAGTCTTAGGGTTTCGAGAAGAAGATATACGCCAGAGGGGAGAGGCTGGAGTGGGCCAGGGTGGCCACACCACTCCCTGGCGTGGCCTGGGCTTGCTCGCGCCATGGGGTGGTGTGGGCCCCCTGTGGCCCACCTCCACTCCATCTTCTGGCATCTTGAGTCTTTTGGAAAAATAGAATTTTCCGTATATTTTCCCAGATTTTCTGATCTTCGCGAATTTTGCCTCCAAACAGCACCTTTTCCATCAGAATCCTGACTGCAGCAGTCCATGCTCCAAAAGTCATCAACCATGCAAAAACAGATGAAATAACATAAGTATCACCTCTCAATACGAAATATATCAATGAATAATAGTGAATTCAGACATAGAATAGTGATGCAAAATGGACGTATCAACTCCCCCCAATCTTAGACTTCGCTTGTCCCCAAGTGAAATTGAGCTCAATAAACATGACCTCAGGTTTATGGAGTGAAGAGTTGAAAAAAGGATACGGACAAGAAGCGTCACATTCATCAAATACATAGGTCATAATAGAAGACAACTCACTATTATACAACTCAATTTGCAATGAGTAAAGGAAACACAATAAAGATACATAGAGTAAAACATCATTGGTAATGGCAAACTTAGCTCTTGGTCGAAGAATAGTTGATAATTTGCTGGAGTTCACAAATAGCTGGTTTTTTCATTGAAAGCTTTCAAAGTAGTAAACTTCAAGATAAGAGCAATGTGCAAAACAAGGAACAAAATAAACATGATTGAATAAATCATCATATGAATGAATGAAACACATCAACTCAAAATACTTGCTGAGATAGAAGGGAATAGGTTTACTGACTCAACTACAAAGTAAAATAAAGGCCCTTTAAAGAGGGAAGCAGGGATTACAACTCTCATAAAGAGCTCCCAAAAATTATGATACTTACTAGCTTTCAGCTCTCATTGCCCCTATCATAGGCATCTTTAGGTGATTAAGGTTAAAGTGAGGTCCAATCTAAGTTATATGCTTGACAGACTATAAACTGAAAATCCCAAGTCCCTTGAGTACGAGGGCCACTCCTCATGCTACTCAACTTTAGTTACCGGTAAGTTCTTGTCATCGTAAGTATGTGCGTATCATTAAGAACTGCCAACGGGGTACCCCTTGCCCGATGATACGGAAGAACCCCATATCAAAATGACAAGGCAAACAGACAATGAGTATCTCAGCAATCTTCTTATTTACCATGGGAAAATGGTGCTTTTTTCTCTCTTTCCTCTTTTCATAGTATCTCTTTTTTCTTTTCTTTTTCTCAATAGCTATCTCTCTCTTTTTTTATAAGAAGAATGCTTCATAGATATCATTATGGTTATGCTGCAGATTTCCACCATGTCAGCATGGATTAGACCAGTGGCCTAGGCGTTTCTCTAACACACCTACATAACTGCATGGACTTACAAGCTCCCCTTTTATTTCACACTGATGACATCCGCAAACAAAAGAGCAAGGTATCAACTGGGTATATATTTACAAGTGTTGAAAGCGTTCCCCGTGACAGCACGGTTCTGCTAATCCCCAACCTATAATTTGCAAGCATATAACTTTCATGGAGAGTTCACAATGGTTCAGGTTTATTAAGTGTAGAAAATAAAGTGTGCCATCAAGTTCGTGAGAGCTTTAATCACTAACTTTCTCATAACAAGTTTAATTTGGGAGGTAGACAAAACAGGAATTTACTTGGAATAGCAATAATGCTACTAGGTAGGTATGGTGGACACAAATGGCAAAGGTTTTGGTTTAAAGGAGGTGGATGCACAAGAAAAATTCCCTCTCAGTACAGGTTTTTGGCTAGCAAGGCTGGGTAGCAAGTACAAGAGTTGAAGGAAACAAACAAACATACAAATGATAAATACAAACATGCAATCTTCCTTGGAAGCACAAAAGATCTTAACTAGAGAATACTAAACTTATGAGCAAATCAAGAAAGAAAGATGATGAAATTATTTTTCTCTTGAGTACTTCTATCTTTTTCTTCAAAAAGGGTGTTGCTACTGACCGAGCCAGGTTTGCCAAAACCAACTAAATTAACTCAATGATCCCAAAGTGATACCAATACTAACAACAAGATCAATCATATAACCACGAATTGAAAACTAACATAAGCTATGCAAAAGAGTGAATGATAGAACTTCTCATTAATATTCCATAACGGAAACTCACACCAAGGGATACATATCTAACGAGAGAGGGGACACTTCCATAATGCAAACCATACTACATAATAACTCCTCTATTCATGATATGACTGTACTAATAAGGTAAAAAGATAGAAGATAGTGATTTGATACCGCGGTACGCCCCCAAGCTTGGAACAAACCAAGGGGATGCCAAACCTGATGACGAATTACTCCTTTGGTGGTGGTGGTATCCTCTTGACAAGCTCTTTGATTAGTTTCCCCAAGTCCTCAATCTCGAAGGTGAGATTACGAATCAGCTGTGAGTTTTGCTCAATGCGGCTCATGATCATGTCGTGTTGAGAATTCCATCTCTTGCTATTCTTTCCCCACTCTTCCTCCTTGAATTCTTCTTTTCCTGCATGGCTAGAACGAGGCAAATCCCAATTGGAGGGTAATTTCTCCTTCGGCATATTCTGGTATTGATGCTCATGGATAAGGGTATGGAAAGGATTCTTGGTGCATGGAGGAAGTGACCAGGGATCTGAACGGTGATGAGGAGGCTTCCCTCCAATGGCTGGATTTTCCACCACTCCAATGCTTGCAATGGTAGTGCCGGTGTGCGGGTGTTGGACTTGCTCCTCTTCACCTTCACTCTTGGTCTCCTTCTCCTTCCCTTTATCCTTGGCAGACACCATTGTGCTTCTAAACCTTCAAAGAGTATGTCCTGGCAGAAACAGATCGAAACAAAAACACAACGAAAACACGATATACAGACCTCGGGGGATCCGAGGGGTTATATATTACGAAGTTTCATATCAAAAGGAAGGTACTGGGAGAAAACGAGTCGGAGGCAGAGTCCTGGGTGGCCTCACCACCTGGTGGCGCGGCCAGGGGTGGACCCGTGCCATGGGGTGGTGTGGGCCACCCTGGCTCCGTTTCCGTCCCTTTTTTGCTTTGTAGATTTCCTTATTGACTGAAAACTGCAAAAATATAGTTGGATTGTATTTTCGCGGAACTTTTCTTACCAGAACTGTTACCTATTTGAATACGGACTCTACAGGTCTCTGAATTTGGTATCTAGTAGATCCTTCCGGAGTCATCACTTGAATATCATCGATATCTTCATCTTAATATACTTATTACTTCAGTCATAAAACCTTTCTCTTCCTTATTACACCATTATCTCCACTTCCTGGAAATTTCTTTCACACAAAACTTCACACAGTTCTTATTAGCAACATTAGCATAAGTGAAGTGATAGAACCTTTTGAGTCCAACTTCAACTGAAAACCATCAAAACATAATCTACTGTAGCAACTCCTTCCGAAAACCCAAAAAGAATTCAAAAAGGAAATCGAATAAAGAAGCAAATGCAAGAGTGGCTAAATCTGTCAAAACAGACCAGCAGGTAAAGATCATTTTTTTCGAAAATCTTCTGTTTCTCAAATCAAAAAGTGCAAAACTAAAGAAAGTTAAATAACAACCTGGGTCATAAGCACAAAATATTACAGCTCAATCCGACATACAGATATCTCTCACGAATTTTTACGGCGAAGCACAAAAATCTGTTTCGGGACAGCAACTTCCCCAAATCTTACTTCTCTCTCATTAGAGGTTGATCTTGACACAAAAACCAAACAAAATGGATAAGGAGCGGTTATTACCAAGGTAATAACTTCCAAGACTCAAAGAAACAAAAACAAACTGAAAGTAAAAACAAATTGGGTTGTCTCCCATAAAGCTCTTTCTTTATAGCCATTAAGATGGACATGATAATTTTGAAGAAGCTCTCATAGGGATATAATTTGAAGTGAAAGAGAGCATTAAGAAGCAAAAACACACATATTTAAGTCTAACCCACTTCCTATGCAAGGGGATTTTGTAAACAAACAAGTTGTTGAAACCATAGGAAACTTGCATAAGAAGGCAAAAGAAGTGCAGCATAAAACAGGGAAACTTGATATTATTGAGATGCATAAGAACACTTTTCCCTCTCTCATAATAACTTTCAGTATCATGCATAAACTTAAAAATATAGCTATCACAAGGACTATCATAGCAATGATCACTTATTCTAACAGAAAACACAGGGATACTAGTTCTCATAACACTACTTTGTGAAACAATATTAGAGGTATCCTTACAAAGGATAGTGTGTCCCTCTTTTTCATATTTAGCAACAAAGTCTTTCACATTTGCTACAATAGGTGCATCAACCATTTGTTTATCAGGTTCAACAGCTTTATTCATACTTTCATCTACCATACTAGCCATCATAGAATGTTCCTTTACCTTAACTGGGAAAGGCATTTTCTCAATATAAGGTTTAGGTAAAACATGATTAGCAGCATAAACTTTAGTATTTCTTGAAGGAACACTCTTAGCAATATCTTTATAAGGTTCATGATACTTATTCCACTTCTTTTTAGGCACTTCAATGTAGGAAGCAAAAGCCTTAAATAAGAAGCAATAGCTTGAGAGTCTAGACCATAAGCGTTTTTAATATTTTGAAAGTCATCAGTTCCCATAAAAGATTCAATGCATTCATAATCATAAGTTATACCTGACTTTCTACCTTTGTCATTCTCCCAAGCTTCAGCATTGTCTTGAATACGATCTAGAAGGTCCCATTTAACTTCTTCTTCCATGCGAGTGAATGATCCAGCACAAGAAGCATCCAATAAATCCTTATCATGTAGAGAGAGCCTTGCATAAAAGTTGTTGATAATAATACTGTTGGGGAGCTCATGAATGGGACATTTGAGCATTAATAACTTCAATCTCCCCCAAGCTTGAGTTGTACTCTCTCCATCAAGAGGCCAAAAGTTGTATATTTGATTCCGATCTTTATGAATCTCACTAGGAGGATAAAACTTTGAATAAAAGAGAGGCACTATTTCCTCCCATTCCAGAGCTTGACCATTCTTTAGCAGCTTATACCATTCCTCAGCTCTTCCTTTCAGTGATAATGAGAATAACTTCTTCTTAACTTGATCTGTAGTAATACCTGCACACTTGAACAACCCGCATAATTCGTGTATAAAGAGTAAATGATCACCGGGATGGACAGTTCCATCCCCAAAATAGTAGTTATCCATAACACGATCAATAATTCTTGTAGGTATTTTGAAAACATCTTTCTCAGCAGGTGGTGGCTTATCTACTACCTTAGCAGTGGTAGTAGCATTACCAAATAAGAAACTCAGCGAATTATCCATAACGAAAATAAAGCAACTAGCAGAAGTAAACAATACTCACAGTAGAAGTTTCCTTTACCAGTTCCACTCTCAATAGCGCTTCACTCCCAACAGGCGCGGAAAATAGTCTTGATGACCCACAAGTATAGGGGGTGTATCACAGTATTTTCGATAAGTAAGAGTGTCGAACCCAACGAGGAGCAGAAGGTGCTGGCTAGTGGTATGGATCAGGAATTCTCTTCAAATACTTAGCAAACAGATTTTTAGGGGTTTTCGATAAAGCAAGTAAACAAAGTACGAGTAAACAAAAGACAGTAAGAATAAATGCAGCAAGTGGCCCAATCCTTTATGCAGCAAAGGATAAGTTGGTTGTATTTCTTAAGATGACCAAACATTCTTGAGGACACATGGGAAGACTGTCAAGTGCTTTCGCTTCATATAGTCGATTAATCTTCTTTAGCTTGCTAAGTGTTGTGTGGGTGAACCTGTGCTAATGTACCGACCCATCCAAGACTTAATACATACTTGTGATTAAACCCCCTTGCAAACATCCGTAAGTACAAGAAAGTAATTAAGGTAAAACCTAACCACAGCTTTAAACTCTAAGACCCTTACGTCCCTTGTGCAATGGTTTCCTAACGGGGGTTCAGGTTTCTGTCACTCTGACAACCCCTACGATTAGTAGCCAAATACACAATGCATTACCCTAGGCCCATATAGGTGAAGTGTCATGTAGTCGACGTTCACATGACACCACTAGAAGAAGTACACCACAACTTAAATAACAATCTATTGAATCTTTCTCAATGCAACTCCACTACTAACAACAAGACTTCTCCCATGTCCTCAAGAACAAAACAAACTACTCACAAGACATCATATGGATCATGATCAGAGATGGAATAGTGATGTATAACAATCTGAACATAAATAATAATTCAATGGTTCACTCAATAGCATCAACTACAAAGAGTAATCAACACAGGGAAAGTTTCCCCTATGAACTATAGCAAGATTCAACCAATTTTTATAGAAATATGGATATGGTGATGAGGGTGCTGATGGTGATGATGGTGGTGATGATGATGATGATGATCCCAATGAAGTCCAGCTCGATGGTGGTGTTGATGGCGACGATCTCCCCTCTCCGGGAAGGAATTCCCCTGGCAGAAATCTGTCTGCCGGAGAGATCTTTCTCTCTCGGTGTTTTCCGCTCCGCAGAGGCGGGGAATCTTTCTGTGGTCGCTCCCCGAGTCTTAGGGTTTCGAGAAGAAGATATACGCCAGAGGGGAGAGGCTGGAGTGGGCCAGGGTGGCCACACCACTCCCTGGCGTGGCCTGGGATTGCCCGCGCCATGGGGTGGTGTGGGCCCCCTGTGGCCCACCTCCACTCCATCTTCTGGCATCTTGAGTCTTCTGGAAAAATAGAATTTTCCGTATATTTTCCCGGATTTTCTGATCTTCGCGAATTTTGCCTCCAAACAACACCTTTTCCATCGAATCCACATTGGCGGTCCATGCTCCAAAAGTCATCAACCATGCAAAAACAGATGAAATAACATAAGTATCACCTCTCAATACGAAATATATCAATGAATAATAGTGATTAAGACATAGAATAGTGATGCAAAATGGATGTATCAACGCCCCCTGCAAAAGAAAGTTAGATGCCTCTACTTTATCTTCGCATGTTTTACATGGCTGAATAGGCTTTCACACAAGAACCATTCTTACCTACGAACTGTCACCACAACGCTGATCAAGTAGTTGTCTATACTATACCCCTTTCGGGGCCCTCCGTTACAAATGGCATACCAACTAATGCGGGAGAGACAAACACCCCCCAAAGCCACTTTATATGGTACAAGCCGTATGTCAAGCGTGGACCAGTCTCGTGAATGAACGCATAAAGTCGGTTGGGGTCCGCTTCATCAAGCATTACTGCGGTATACACAAATACACGTGGGAGGGTAACAACTAAAAGATCAACGCCCACACGCTACATCTCGTGTGTTCTACCCATACTAGCATTACTACGCATAGATCTAGCTCTGATACCACTGTAGGGGTTCCACATATGAAAACAATAAAATTTTACCCTACGCCCCTGAACCCCTGATGTTGCCAGGACCTATCTATTAGTAATGCAGTAACGGGAGGGGCTTTTTGTGAACTTGCCCTTGAAGACCGAAAAGCATTGTCAACGCTTAGGAGTGCGTAGTTGATGTAGACGAGCCGAAGCCAACCTCAAGGTCGTGATGAAGTCCTTGCGCTCCTATGGCTCCAACGACTTGAGTGCCTCAAGTGTGACACCTCGCGGGGACTTGCATGCATCCGGTGCCTGACAATGACTCCCTCTTCCCCGATCCAGCAGCAGTTGCGGAAGTAGAGCTCCTGGATCCGAATCCCGTAGCGCGACGACGCTCCGCGGTAAAGATGTCTCTCGTTCGCGCAGTCCGAACTTGGGACCACGGTCACGGGAGAGAGAGAGAGAATATCAATTGGAGGTCTCCCCAAAAGTGAGGAAACCTTTATTAAATATTGGTTGTGTATTTTCTAGTCAAAATACCCAACTATATATAGGGGGAGGGGAGGTACTACCTCCCTCAAAGTCCCGGGGTTGGACCAAAGGAGGGGAGAGGAGGGAGGCGCGCCGGCCAGCCCCCCACCATGGGCCCACGTGGGGCAGGCCCACTAGGGCCGCCGGCCACCCCCTAGGCTCCTCCTAGGGGTGTGGTCCCCTCTTGGGCCCTTTTCCCTCCGGGAATTGGCCCATTAAGCCCTTTGACCATTTAATTGATTTTCTCTTTAATAAATAATTATGAATAAATAATTAAATCAATATTTAACATTCATTCACATATTATTTAATATTCGTGGCTATGGAACACTTCCACCTCCACTCCGGACATCCTCCGGACTTACTGAAACCCTTCCAGTTTTCTCTCTTCTCTTCTTGGGTGATTCTACCGATCCTGTAAACACTCTCTAAGCATCATCAAGCCCTTAAGCGTGATACCCCATGGTTCGGGAACACTCTAGAAATGGTTGGGACACTCCCGGACCAATTATTAATAGAGGGACCTGGATGGCCATGTGACCCCTGTGCATTCCACGAAGATCTTTCGTCATTTGAACCGGGACAGTCACGTCTTATTCCTTTTGTCTCTTGATACTTGCATTGCCCGAGATCTGATCAATGACCACCATGTCGTGTTCAATCTCGTTACCGAACAATGCTACTTGACTCGTTTCGACAAGTGATATCCCTGTGATCACATCACACGCTTCGCAGCTATTGGACATAACTTCTCTGAGTGGGCCCTCGAGTATCTTTCCATCACGCGGATGGAAAATCCCGCTCTTGACATATATTGCCTCTACGGTTCCTCCGAATACCTGAACACACCTTTATTGTCACTGTATTACCAAGTGAAGTTTGATGCTATCTAAGCATTCTCGGGAGACAATGATTGATATAGCCTCATGGTCTAAGGAATCGTCTACGAGGCCTATTCTAATCATAGTAACTTGAACTTTGTGACATGATCGGGTCACGATGTTTAGGTTGGGTATTGGTTCGTCATCTCATTCTCTGAATGAGTTGACTCCATTTCCAACTAGCATAAATGCCACATGATCAGGAAACCTTGATCATCTGTTGACCAATGAACCAGTGACTAGAGTTTCACCGGGAACCCCTGGTTGTTTATATATCCCACGTGTATTGATGTTTCCTTTCAATACAGTTATAGCATGATATAAAACTTAATCATAAACTTTATGAAATATGATAATAATCCTTATTATTATTTGTCTCTAGGGCATATTTCCAACATGTTTGGTGCCCTATTATAGGGCAACCACCAGAGAAACCGTGTTGCAAAATCAGGCAGCTGATAAAGCGACAACGTTTTGGTGCCAAAAACTAGTGCCGCATTTTCAAAATTGTCACCGCAAAATGCAGCAGCTGTTAGAGTTGCTCCTATTCAGCGGGACCACCGCCCCCCTTTCCTAGAGTTGAAGGAATCAATTGAAGTTCTTTTTCTTTTATTGTCCCCAAGACATCCTCGGCAAGCTCTACACTTCCAGGCCATTCACTTTTGCATAGGCGCAACACGCATTAAATTTGTGAAGTCCAACATGAATAGACTATTCCTTTTCTTATAGTACTCACATCATCGATGATCCTAGACAAGACTCGTATTAGGCATCCCCGCCAAAATCACATCAACCCGCCCAAAACCGGAGGAAAATAAGTTTATGATTGTCTATAATTTGTCTTTGGGGAAATTCAGCGCATGAATACGTTGTGTAAGTTGGTGCATCCTCTGGGTGCATTACGACACATTCACACTCCATCCGCTACTAAGTCATTCCATCATCATCCTCGTCATTACCCCTCACATGCCTTCACTTCTAATCATTCCATCCTCCTTGAGTAATTGGCATGGGCTGCAGGCAGGGTGGGAAAGGTTCACCAGCAGGTGCGTACCGAGTTGCTAGCTTGTACTCCTGCAAAATTCCCTACATTTGGGCCATTTTGCAAAAACAGAAATGAAACTACCACATCATGATGCACATAGACTCACCTCATATCGGTATTTGCGTATCCATATGTGCTCAACCAGATCATCCTGCAGCTGTTGATGCACTACCAGGTCTCGGATCTCCTGACGCATGACGATGAAAGCAGCCCAGGTTGGTGGCACCTGGTGATCAGGTTGTGCAAGAGGTCCCTATCTGTAGTATGGCTCGTTCTGCTCGACCAAACTCACTGGGTCCTTCCTCTCATCCTCAATGATCATGTTGTGCAAGGTCACACAACAATTCATCACTTCCCACATCTAATCTTTCGACCAGGTCATAGCAGAGAACCGGACAACTGCGGACCTCTGTTGGAGCACACCAAATGCCCGCTCCACATCCTTCCTGCAAGCTTCCTGTTCCTTGGCATACTGAGCATGCTTGGGGAGTATCGGGTTTGAGATAGTCTTCACAAATGTTGGTCATCTTGGATAGATGCCATCTACAAGATAGTATCCCTTGTTGTAATGGTGCCCATTGATCTCAAAGTCCATAGGGGAAGCATGACCCTCAACAAGTTTGGCAAATACATTTGAGGAGTTGAGAACGTTGATGTCGTTGTTCGATCCTGCCATGCCAAAGAAGGAGTGCCAGATCCAAAGATTATGTGTAGCAACTGCCTCAAGTATCACAGTGCAACCTCCTTTGTGGCCTTTGTACATCCCCTATCATGCAAATGGGAAGTTCTTCCAGTGCCAATGTATGCAGTCTATGCTTCCAAGCATCCTAGGGAATCCTCTTCTTTCATTGACTACGAGGATCCGAGCAGTGTCTTCAGCAGTGGGTGTTCTCAAGTATTGTGGCCCAAACACTGCAATCACCACCCTGCAGAACCGAGACAAGCAATCGATGGCGATGGACTCAGCCATGTGAAGATAGTCATCAGCACTATCACCTAGCGCTCCGTATGCAAGCAACCTCATCGCCACTATGCACTTCTGCAGTGAGGAAAACCCAACCATGCTGGTGTAGTCTTTCTTGCACACGAAATATGGGTCGAATTCCCGGATGGCATGCACGATCTCGAGGAAGAGCTTTCGTCCATCCTGAAATGGCGCCGAAACACGGCCTCTTCGTGGAGCGGCTCGTCGGCGAAGTAGTCGACGTACAGCATGCAGTAGCCCTCCGCACTCTACCTTGCTTTGCACTTCCGGTGACCCTTCGTTGAGCCTCCAGGCTTCAGCGTTGCAGTCTGCATGTTCAGCCATGCAAGAGAGGTGAGGATTTGTACGTGATCTACATCTTCGGTGGCTGCAGTGTTCTCTTCCTCCAGCAACACAGTGAACAACTCCTCGTCGTTGGAGTCCATGGCCGAATGGGCCACTCATCGAACACTTGGCAGGCGAGGTGGGGGGAGCTCGAAGCATGGCCGAGCTACGACGAAGGAGGGGCGGCGAAAGGTGGCCTAGGATGCAGGGGAAGTTACGGCGGTGGTGGCGGACCTATCTATAGGCGCGAATTCGTCTTGAACCGGCGGAGCTTCGCCGATGCAAGCATGGCGACAAGGCAGCTGGGGGGAATCCTTCGCCGCGGGAGAGGCGACTGGTGGTGGGAAATGGGATGTCTCGCCAATAGGACTGGCCCACCTCTGTTTTCGCTCCATCCGGCGTTCCCAGGCCATTCCCGGCACCGCGGGATCGACCTGGGAAGGTCGGACGTATTTTGGACCAAATCCGAGTGAAACCGGCGTCCTGGGAACGCGACTGGACGAAAAATCGCCGTCCGGACGAAAAAAGGCCCTGGGAACGGCGTCCTAAGTATTGAATTGATGCACTAGCCATCTAAACTAAAAATCTGAACTGATGAAAATGGTTAGGCGTGTATCCCCTCATGTCGAGGCTATTTTAGTCCTTAGCGTGGGTTCGGTGCCAGCCGCATAATCTTTTTTTAATACTGCGTGAGCAGGGTCTTGAACTTGAGACCTCGTAGCTCTGATACCATATTAAATTGATGCACTAGCCATCTAAACCAAAAGTCTGAACTGATGGAAAAGGCTAGGCATGTATTATATTCTTAACACCGGGAACCCGAGTGGAGATGCTCTTAGTGTTTATATATATAGATCTACTTTAGTGTTTATATATAAGTGTGTGAATGTAGATAAATCTAAGGGCATCTCCACTCGTAACCCCCATACGGGCTCGACGCTGCCGCTTTTACAGATATGGGCGCCACATGATGTTGCCAAATAGGAGGGGGGCACCGGCTCCCAGCCGTGCCCCCCATAACAAAATTTAAATTTTTTAAATTTAGGAGAAATTTAGAGTCAAACTTCAACGAATAGTTTAAACTTAACAAAAATTTACAAAAAACAAAAAAAACGCCATCTAATGGCGGCCACGGCCGATCCCGAGCCAGCGGTACATCGCCGCGGCATAGTCGAACATGCTGTCCTCCTCGTCGTCGTCGCTGGGCGGCTCGTCCTTCACCGGCGGCAGGCGGCTGCACCCCTCGCCGCTGGTCCTGCGCGCCGGCCGTGTGGAAGGACCAGCCGCCCCCTTGTCATCGTCGATGTCGACGTCGATGTGGCGCCTAGCGCGCTCGGCCTGCTCCCGCCGCTAGTCCTGCGCGGACCAACTGGCGGCGAACTCGTCGGTGGCCAGCGGGACGTCGTTGAAGGATGCCCGCTCCAGCATCCTCTGACCCGGAAATTCTTCCGGGTCCTCGCCGTCCGCCAGCTGGAGCGATGCCGCCTTGTACTCCGGCGGTGGCGTCCACTCCTTCTTGGGCTCGGGCTTGGGCCTGTCCAAGCGGAGGCGGCGAGGGAGGCGCGCGGCGCCTGCGCGGTGGGCTCGGCGGCTCGTCCTTCACCGGCGGGAGCGCGAGGTAGCGCGATGCCGACGAGGGGTACGGCGAGTACCGCGCCGGGGACATCGACGAGCGCGAGGAGGAGGAGGCGGACGTCGACGGCACGCGGCGGGGCCCCCAGCGGTTGCTGGCGATCGCGCGGGATGCGTGGCGGCATCACCAACGGCTGGTTGTTGTCGTTGACGATGTGGTCCAGGACCCAGGAGAGGGTCCGTCCCGAAGCGCTCCACCACCGCTTTCGGCCTTCGCTGTTGTAGTTGGCCGGCGGCGGGCCAACGCCGTCGTAGGCCTCGATGCGTTCCTCGCGCTGCCGCACGAAGAACGGTGGGTTTTTATACTAGGGAGGAGGGGAGGCGAGCGGTGGGCATTAACGCCGCCGCTTTTGACGGACGACGTCGGTGCCTTTGCCTGCCGTTGGCTGGGAAGGCTGCGGCGAGCAGCGCCATTACTCGGCGCTGATGGCGAGGAAGAACGGCTCTACGCGGCTGCCACGCGGGCCAGCTTTGATAGGGGTGATTTGGCGCACGCTCCCGCCTAATCTTCCCGCCACCCGCCCTGCCACGCGTCCATCCGACGCCCCCGCTCGCCTCCCTGTACATTGGCTTTGGTCTGGGGCCGGCAGATAAATAACTAGGCCACGCCGGCACAAAAAAAAAATAGGACGCGCGGCTAGGTTCGAAATTTCGCGCCGGCGTCCCCTAAACACTATGGAGTATCTTTGATGGCTCCGAGTGGAGATGCTCTAAGTCACTCGTTCCCGGATGGGTGAGTAGATGATTTCCTTCTCCTTGTGGTACACGGTAAGACCATAGATCGGTCTGGAGAGAAAAACGGAGACGAGGTATTCCGTGTTCCACTGGCCGCACGACATAACCCACCCACGGACGGTTGGTCCCCGCCAGACACACTGTCACGCGAGTACTGAATCAAGTACAGGTGCTGCTACTGTTGAGGCAACTCACGCGCTCATTGGTGGATTCGAGGCTAAACACACGGTGCAAGTCAAGCCATAGCTTTGCCAAAAAAAAATCAAGGCACAGGACTAGAGAATTGAACGCAGTGTGCTCTCTTCTCGAGAAAAAAAAAGGAGCAAGATAAGCGGAAAATAAATCTGAGATCGAAAACAAGGAAGGGACTAAATCGGCATTTAATCATTTCTGAAACGGTGGGGTCCGCATGCCCTGCCTGCGCGGCCCTATATAAAGCGTCTCCAGCAGTACTCACTCACCCGCTCCCACCTCCTACCCAACCACTCCCACCTCCTCGGCAGCGGAAGCAGAAGCAGAGCACCATGGCGCGCGCCTCGACCTCGTCGCTGCTGCTCCTGCTGCTCGCCGTGGCGGCGACATCGGCTGCGGGAGCCAAGGTCCCTGGGAACGCGACGTCGGCTGACCTGCGCGTGCGGCGAGCGCGGCGCGCGCGGCGGAAGACGACAGAGAACGGCCTGGGCAGGACGCCGCAGATGGGGTACGTTCGTTACGCCGCCATTGACGTTTCTCCGACGTCGCTTCTTTTTGGTTTTTATTTACCCTGTTGCATTCGTATTCGTATCCTCCGCCTCACGAGCACGCCACGGCCCAATAATCTGTACGAACCAAGATTTTTTTACGATTTCGAAAAAATACGGTTCCAATATTCTGCGGTGGTTATCCACACGGATGATGGTAGCTTTCGGGCGAGGAAAGGGACATGCCTAGTATGCCTGCATGTCTATGGCTTGCAGCGGAAGCGAGAAAGGTCCATGGCCAAATCCTTTGCAGCGGCCATGCCATGCCATGCCATGCCAGCCAGCCACCGAGTGGGTCGTTAAGCCGCTCTGCTTTCATCATGGTTTGGAGCTGATCACTTTTGCTAAAGTCCCTTTTGACCCTACTTCCGCTTCCTGCACGCAATATTTCCATTTTCTATCCTTTTGGCCCAATCTGTGGTGACATTTTTATTTTCTTAAAAAAGGGTAAAGAGAAAACTGCTGGAACAACCGAGCCGAAAGAAGAGGGAAAAGAATTGACGGCCTAGCTATGCTCTTTTTCCTTTCCTCTTTTGACCTTTGTTTCTGTCTTTCCCTTTGGCCTCGTCCTTGCGCTACATACATTTAACTGTGGATGGAGGTACGCTTTCAAAAAAAAAACTGTGGATGGAGGTAACCTGAACCAGACGTCTTTTTCGCCGTACCGTACTGCCACTTCATTGATCATGATTCATTATGACGTAGGCATATACCAGGCGACTTCCACTTTTTTTTTTTACCTAGACTAGATGGCTAGATGTGTAAAAATTCCGTGTGTGTGTGTCGGTGGCTCGGTGGGGTCATGTTTTCAGTGAACGCTGAACATATCAGTACTACTAACTGACGGAGTCCAGTTGAGGCAGGAGAGAAGACGCAAACATTTTAGTTTCATCACAACGGACGGCGATAGTGCGTCGTGGTTCGCAATTACTATTCTTTTGGCGAGCCCTGGTCATCATGGGTCACGATTTGTCTTTTGACGAAACGTCGTCATGGGTCTAGATTTTCTCTGGTAATAATTTAATCTAATCCTGTTGACGAAATGTGTGTTAGGTGGAACAGCTGGAACCATTTCTTCTGCGGGGTGAACGAGGAGATCATCAGGGAGACGGGTACGTCACCACACTTGCTGTCCCTCTTTATCTGCTAGTAGTACTACTATTTGGAACCCATGGTGCCGTCTCACTTTCAGTTCTTGAATGCACATGCGGCCCAATGAGTTGCTAAGTTGATGTGCTCTTCAACATGTCATTGTCATCGCTAACATGTCATGCCCGAGAATCCGAACGCTATAACACTAGGTTAGCAAACATTCGGAAAAGACGAGTACTACACACAACCTAGTGATTAATCAGCCTCACTAGCAGCCAGGCAAGAAACATGCAGATTCTTTTTGTCCGAGCGAACCAGCCATGGGCACACCGGATGTTTGCGCGGTGGGTCGTCGGTGCACCGAGAGATTTTTGTGCGGGCTCGGAGGCGTCAGCGCTGGGCGTTGCCACCAAGAACCACAGAGACCTCCTCACACTTGTCTGCCGGCACGAGCTAGCTAGCTACCACTGCAGCTCACTCGCTGCCGAGCGGCAATCGAGCTGCTGCTGGTCGTTTGTTTACAGCTTGCAAGCAGAAGCAGGCGAACCGTGCAAACAACACGACAACCCATGCAGTCGTGCACATTGCCATATTCTCTCCTCCAAAATCTCTGACCAATCTTTATTTTAGATAAAAAAAAATGCCCACCCAATCTTTATTCCTTAAGCACCCGGTTTAGATCTGGAAATCATTCGTCCGTCCGTCCGTCCCCCCGGAGACGCTTTTCCGCCTTTGAATGATTCAGAGATGCTTTTGTCCCGCCTTTTGTCCAGGAAATCTGCATAAGAAAACACGCAAGTGGAACCATCGGTCCCAAGTATCAATCAGGAATAAAATGATCCCAAACCATGTTTCACTTCAGCTATACCCGTGGAGAGGAACACGTTCACATGCCACATGTGCTACAGAGTTCTCTAGAGATAGGCCCGTGTGCAGAATAACTTTGGTTCTCATGTTCATGACGGGGTTGACGGGTAATGAGGACCCATAATAAACATATTTAAGGCCAACTGATCATTTGATAAAAAGGACTCCATACTCCGAACATCTGTTTTCTGAGATGACGATTGGGCTGAAATAATCGTTTATGTTGACAGCCATCATGTGGAGGGCAGATCTCTCAACAAATCTTAGATCAGGTTTTCATGGCTGGATGTGCCTGGATAGTGGATATACTCATCATCTCATCCGTTCAAACATTTGTGGTCCAAACTCCAAAGCATAAATAGATCCATTGACTAGTGTCACAAACCACAGTGGTCTCTAGAATCTGTGACAGATGGACACGTATCAGGACAGAGACTTTTGAGCTAACAAGTTGGGTCGGACTTTGAACTGTTGCAGCCTAACTACCCAGTTCTAATTAGAGGCACGCACCTGCTCCTATTGTGCTGACCCGCAATTGCCACATAACTATGGCTGGTTACTGCTAGAACCACCGAGTCAATAGTTGGGTTGTTGGTGCCCGACCAAGATCACAACACCATCATGATCTCGTTGTCTTACTATACAACAATAATGGATGGATCATTTTGCACTGTCGTGATAATTGTCAAATTGTGTCTATATACCTATATGCAAAGATTTTTCTTATAGATTAACCTGTTTCTTTTCCTACAGCCGATGCATTGATCACCACTGGTCTGGCCAAATTGGGTTATACATTTGTTAACATAGGTATGGGTTGCTCTCTGAACCATGCTTTTTCCAGACGACACTTGTTAGACACAAGTACTGTAATACTTTTGACAGTATGTTAATCTTACTCAAATGTGTTTCCGCCTCCTGTTTCAGATGATTGCTGGGCGGAGCAGAACAGGGATTACCAGGTATGGACACAAAAGCATTGCTAACCACTTGTATCATTTTTACAACTGTGAAAGTATATTTTTATAGGATTCAAGAAATTAATTTAATCTAGTTATGAACATCAAGAGATTGCGTTAACTGCTATATTGTGCCAAAACTTTAAATCCTGTGCTTGTGCATACTATTTTCAAGACGTTTTAGATGCGGAGAATTATGATTATGAACATCGATAATGTTATTGTTGTCAGTATTGACAAATTTGCATCACTGTTTCCCAGGGTAACATGGTTCCAAATAAGCAAACATTTCCCTCTGGCATCAAGGCGCTTGCAGATTATGTGCACGCAAAAGGGTTGAAACTTGGTGTTTACAGTGATGCTGGGTATGATAGCTACCCATTTTATTATAGGCACACTAATATGTTATCATACTGTAGAACCTAAAACTCCGGATTAGCCTAAGAAAACTAGAATTTACAAACTGGCAATCTACCTGAAATTAACCGTGACTGTGTATGGCAGGACACTAACATGCAGTAACAGAATGCCAGGATCACTCGACCACGAAGAGCAAGATGTGAAAACCTTCACATCTTGGGTATGCGCCTTAAAACTACTTACTTGACGCCTTATGCTAAACCAACACTGACACCATAAATCCTGATGTGCTTGTAATTCTTGCCTTCTCAAAACCAGGGAGTTGATTATCTCAAGTACGACAACTGCAATGATGCTGGCAGGAATGTGGTGGAAAGGTAAGGAAAACAATACCGAAGCAGTACCGGCACATTGAATCTAGATTGCCAAGTAAATTATCGTGGCTCGTGCAGATATACTAAGATGAGCAACGCCATGAAGAAATACGGGAAGACCATCTTCTTCTCACTCTGTGAATGGTGGGTTTTGCTCTTCATAACATTTTAGGGTGTACAGTAGCAACACCGAGCATTGCTGATTCACTCTACTGTGCTTTTGTTGTTCAGGGGAAACAGCAACCCTGCTACATGGGCAGGTGGCATGGGTAATAGCTGGAGGACAACTGGTGACATCGCCGACAACTGGGACAGGTGCTGCTCATTCATCAAATCTAGATTTTTTGTCAAATAGCTGCTAGAATTAGAATTATTGGTCATGGTTACCTCATTACTTCAGCATGACATCCCGTGCGGACCTGAACGACAAATGGGCCGCCTACGCTGGACCTGGTGGATGGAACGGTGAGAGTTATGGACGAGTCTGTCCCAGTATTGGCGATTGTCTAACCACGTACTCCCTCCATCTCAAATTAGTTGTCTGAGAATTGTAACTAATCTAAGAAAACTAATTTGAGACGGAGGGAATATTACATTTGAACTGATCAACAGACTATGTCCTGCTCCAATCTCAGATCCTGACATGCTTGAAGTTGGGAATGGTGGGATGACTGAAGCTGAGTACCGCTCCCACTTCAGCATCTGGGCACTTGCCAAGGTACTCATGTTTTCCCCATATGCATTTAATACTGTTGCCTCATTTCTCAATTTTTCTGAAGTTCCTTGTGCAATCCTGGTTTGACTTGTGCAGGCTCCTCTTCTGATCGGGTGCGATGTGCGCTCGATGAGCCAACAGACAAAGGACATAATCAGCAACTGGGAGGTCATCGCCGTCAACCAAGGCAAGTATTACCTTCCACTTACTTGCCCACAAAACCTTCTTCCTATGTAATTTTCTGTGTACTCAAACTACAATTGTCTTGACAGATAGCCTAGGCGTCCAGGGAAAGAAGGTGCAGTCTGATAATGGTTTGGAGGTATTGCTCGATTCAAACTTCTTAGTTGCAGCTACCTTGAGGAAGTTTGATCCACGGCACAGCAAGACAAAGCTTTAGCATGGTTTTGAAACTGAAATTGCCGTGACTGTTTGTAGGTATGGGCCGGTCCGCTCACTGGCAACAGGAAAGCCGTGGTTCTATGGAACAGGCAGGGGTACCAGGCAACCATCACTGCGTACTGGTCAAGCGTTGGGCTTCCTGCATCCGCCACCGTCACTGTTCGCGATCTATGGGCGGTAAGCTCACTTTCTTCAGAGCTCAGCGGTCTTATTCTAAAAACCGACTGCAGATTAAAGGGTTCAATCACAACAATTTATGTCTTCTCATGCAGCACTCATCATCCTCTGCTGGGCAAATGCCTGGCTCGGCGGAGGGGCAAATATCCGCCTCGGTGGCGCCTCATGACTGCAAGATGTACATTCTCACACCAAAGTAACGGTAGAAAAAAGCATAGCGCAGACCATATTGGAGTTTACAGTCGATCATCTGTCAGTCAAAGATTCAGGAGAAGAGTTTGCAGTAAAGGATCGGTAGAGCTGAAATGAAATTTAGAGATGCAATTTGGTTATTTATATACCACTAGAAATAAGCTGTAAGTGTATGTAATGTGCCACGAAACGTCGGTGCATTTGTTTCTGAAGATTGCAAGGTGTAAGGAAAGTTGCAGCAATAAAAATGGATGTCATACCAGTGTCTTCTACATTGGGGTTTCTCCCTGAAATTGTTCGGCTCAACCTAAACCGACCACTCAAATCTGTACTACTGAATGCCCTTAAAGAGTTCGTTGTTGCCTTAATCTAGCGGAAAATCTAGTTATTTCCAGAAAAAATACTGGCAGGCGGCAGGTTGGATGCAGAAGGGAACATGAATCAAGCCGCTAAACACTAAACCAAGCGAGGAGCGCAGTACGGCAAGATAGCATATGCGGGCGGAGAGGATACGAGGGCGACATACTGAAGGTTAGCGAGGGCGGTGCGTGTCGCAAGCCGGTGGGAGCGGGCATTGGAGCCGAGCAAGTTTACCCAGGTGCCCGGCGACGGCCGTGAAATCTACACCGGTGGGATGGCTGCTGCTGCGTACCTGTCTCTGAGACTGTCTCTGTCACCAAACCGGCGTCTCCGCCGCTGGCCCTCTGGCTGGACCGAGGACTTGGTGGTTCCAAGTCTCGCCGTGACTTGGTGTAACATCCACCGTCCATCTGAAATCTAACGTATCAGATTGTCTCAGATTTTGAACTACAAATTTAAAACTATTCAGAAATTTTGAAAAAAATTCAGTAAAATGTAAATGCCTCATATTGAAACATCTGTAAGTTTTATCTCATCCGGATAACTAGTTTGTGATTAAATAGCTTTTTACGTTTTCGCGCACTAGTTTAAACTAAATACCTATTTAATCACAACCCCGAGATCCAAATGAAATGAAATTTCACCAGAGTACAAATTGAAACATTCATGACTTACTAAATTTTTTTCAAAATTTTCCGAATAGTTTTAATTATTAAGTTTGAAATCTAAATCAATCTGGTACGTTGGATTAGAAATGGATGGTAGATGTTGGCACCAAGTCACAATGAGACTTGGAACCAGCAAGTCACCGAAGCTCGGTCCCCTGGGGAGTGGGGATGCCCCTCACCGGCAACGCGCATTTTCTCTAGCGAACTGGACGCCCAGCGCTTTGGCCGCCCATTGCTTTAAAATTGATGACAAAATCTCCCTCAACATTATCATATGAGGAAGTCCTAACAGCTTAGGACACATGGAGCAGTGTTTATAAAGTTCTTAAAAAAATCATACGATCTGGCAGATCTGGCAAAATGTTTAGTAAGTACTGTGGATTTATACAAGATTTCATCTACAAAATTTGTCACACAAAAAGTCCCTTGTATTTGTTCATAAGAATCTGCCATTGTTCTTATAAGGTACAGTGGATTTGTAGTTACAACATTCTTCACAGATTTTGATAGAACTACAAAGTTCTTCACGATTCTTTACTAGCAATAGGCCTTGTGGTTACAAAGTTCTTCCAGAACAAAATGGGGAAGGGGATCCAAATTCGAAGTACAAAAATCAAGTAAAAAGAGAAGAGGAAAAGGGGATCTGGCATGCAGCGGCCATCGGGACGGAGCAGGCCACCGTCGGGGATCCGACCAACCACCGCCAGGGATCTGGCCTCCAAGCTGCGCGGTCGGGGGGAGGCGGCGGCTACGGCGTGGCTAGGAGAGGCAGAGGCGGCGCATCCGTGGGAAGGCGGTGGCGGTGCGACCATGGGGAGGCGGCGGAGGCGCGACGGGGGGAGGCGCGGACGTGGGGATCTGGGCGGTTAGGGTTTGGCTGGGAGTATTTATCCTCTCTCATCCCTAGACCGGAGGGAGATTTCCTTCTTTTTGGAGGACTGTTTTGCAAAATAGCTAGTACGAATCTCCGAGTTGAATGTGTGCTTGGCGCCCGGACCGCTAGAGATTCTTGTTTTCGCCTCACTGGTCCATCGACCAACTTTGTGACGGTCAAGATAATGCCATCCGCACATCGGCTGGCAAAAGCGCCAGATCCATCAATTGGAATGTTGGTGCATGATAACCCACAAATATAGGGGGTGTATCGCAGTATTTTCGAGGGAAGTAAAACCAAATTTATTGATTCGACACAAGGGGAGCCAAAGAATATTTATAAGCCTTAATAACTGAGTTGTTAATTTAGCTGCACCTGAAAACAATCTTGCTCACAGCAGTTTATCAGTAGCAACCGTTTTGTAGTAGGAATTGCAAAGTAACAGCAGTAGTAAAGTAAAGACAGTAGTGACAATAGCAGTAAACAGTGGGATTCGAGTGCGGTAGGTATAGGGATGGATGGACGGGCGTTGCATGGACAAGACAATTCACATAGCAATCAGAACATAGGGCAATTGCCGATAAATAGGATAAAGCATCCAAGTACTAGACAATCCTAGGCATGTGTTCCATATATAGTCATACGTGCTTGCAATGAGAACTTGCACAACATCTTTTGTCCCCTTGACCCGTTTGCGGCGGGGCCTCAAGGAACTCTTGGCAATTAAGGTGCTCCTTTTAATAGAAACAGGAGCAAAGCATTAACACTCGTGAACACATGTGATCCTCACATCAAAGACATTCCCTCCGGTTATCGATTTACATCGCCGGGACCATTGGTTCGAGACGACAACGATGTGTATACAACTTGTAGATAAGACCAAAAACAATACTATCATAATGAATCAATAACAAGTTCGGATCTGAAATCATGGCACTTTCGAGCCCTAGTGACAAGCATTAAGCACAACAAGTCGCAACAAAGTCATAAAGCACTAATAAAGATACTAGGCACCATGCCCTAACAATCGATGCCATTACATGCGATCTCATCCAATCCCTACCATCCCCATAGCCTATAGCGGGATTACTCACTCATAGATGGGGAACATGGATGGTCGATGGAGAAGCAATGGTGATGATGATGGCGATGATCTCCTCAATTCCCGTCCGTGCGAGTGCAACGGAGTTTACGGTGCTTTGTTCGTGGAATCTGGTGGTGGCTGGCGGAACTCCTACGGAAAAACGTCGACCCCAAAGTTTTTAGGTCGAAGGCTCCTTATAGGCGAAGAGAGAGGCCGAGGGTGCTGGAGGGCCCACACCACCCCAGTGCGGCTGGCTGGCCGTGCCACCGGTGGTGTGGCCACCCAGCTCTTCTCAGTCTCGTGATAGCTCACAGAGTCTTCGAGTGAAATAGGATTTTTGGCATATTTTTCAGGATTTTTCCTGATAGTTGATTTTCTGCAGAAAAAGTAGACACCAAGGCAATTCTGCTGAAAACGGCGTCAGTCCGCATTAGTTGTATCTAAATCACACAAGTATAGAGGAGAAACAATAGCAAAAGTGTTCGGGAAAGTAGATACGTTTTGGACGTATCAACTCCCCCCAAGATTAGCTTATTGCTTGTCCTCAAGCAATTCAGTAACTGAGTGCGATAAAAGAACTTACACGAACACATTTGCTTCATAAGATGTAAATATTCTCAACAATGCGATCAATTACTTAGACAATTCATAATAAAGAGTATGCAACTGAGTCTACTTAATAGTCATTGCAAGCTATGAAGAGATTTCAACTCAAAAATAATAAGTAGCATGAAGTATAAACGTAAGCAACATTACAATGCTTATAAAAAGGTATGATAGAGTGGTATCTCGCTTGCCTTTGATTACGAATGTCAAGGCACCTCTGAAGTTGAAGTGATGACTAGAAGTAAAGATATCAAGGATACAAGCATCAAAGTCATAACACAAATAATCAAGTAATGAGACAAGCACAAAGAATGACAACTATGCTCTCAAGAAGGTGCTCAAAGAATAAATGGAGACTCAACAAGTAAAGAAAAAGGTTTTGAATAATTTTGAAAGGCTTCCAAATGCTGAAAGTATGGTACTCGTTAGCTTTGAGCTCTCATTTCCCCTATCATAAGCATCTTTAAATGGTTAAGGTTAAAGTGACACAACTAAGAGGATATGCTTGACAAGTTATAAATCGAAGTCTCAAGCCCCTTACTTACGAAGACCGATCCTCATGCTACTCAACTTCAGTCACAAGTAAGCTCTTATCATTGTAAGTATATATGTATCATAGAGAACCGCCAACGGGGTACCCCTTGCACATGACACGGGAGATGTCCCATAATCAAAATAACAAGGCAAGCAGACAATGAGCATCTCGGCGATCTTTTTATTTACTATGTGCATAGATTTTTATTGAGGATGCTTCATAGAATGCTCATTATGGTTATGCTGCAAGTTTCCACCATGATTAGGCATGGCTTAGGCTAGCGGTCCAGGCGGTTCTCTAACATACATACAAACTCCATGATCTTACAAGTTCCACTTTTATTTCACACCGCCGGGATCCATAAGCAAAAGAACATGATATCAACTAGGTACTAAGTACCAATGAAATGTTGAAAACGTTCCCCATGAAACATGGTTCTGCTAACTTCAACTTATAAAGCGCAAGCATATACGCAACAAAGAAGGACGCAATGGTTCAGGTTTATTAAGTGCAAGAAAATAAAGTGTGCCATCAAGTTCGTGAGAGCTTTAGTAACTAACTTTCTCATAACCAGCAAACATTTTATTCGGAAGAAAACAAGGCATAATGAATATGCACGGAAGTAGCAAATGATGCTAATGGGTAGGTATGGTGGACACTTTGGAAATATTTGGTTTAGGGAATTGGAAACTTGAGTAAAACATACTCAGTGTAAGTGAAGGCTAGCAATAGTAAGGGAGCAACCAACGAGAGAGCAATAACTGTCATAATCATGCTTGCAACAAAACAGGACTAATCATGGCATGAAAGTGATTCAAGATCCTCAAGGCAAAATAATTCATCAAGGCTTAACTGATTATCACAGTCATGTGCATGCGTGAGCATGTGCCAAGTCAATTCAAATGAAACATTCAGAGGAGGATACCACGGTGTCATACCAATTTATGAATAGAATAATGCAAGCAAACATTCATAGGACATGCTACAAACTATTAGCGAGCTGGAGCTAATCATACGAAAGCAATAACTACTAAGCATCCAAAGATAACATACACCCTACATGAACAGACTAAGCATGCCCACAGTGATGAGTATATGTACAAAAATGAAAACAAATAGAGTTCGTTACCAGCCTCTTACCACGCCTCAAGTTGTCATTAATCCTCATTATTGCTCTTCACTTGTGTGGCTTGAATAATAATGTGAAACCAATATCCACTGAGGACTGCTGAACCCTGTAGCAAACTCACAAAAACCAAAGAAGAACGACAAATATTTTTGGTGTTTTCGTTTTTTAAAACAAGAACCAAAGAGGAAAACAAGCAAAGCAAAATCTTTTTGGGTTTTTCGAATAGTTCAAACAAAGCAAAAGGGAAAAACAAACCAAGGCAAAAAGAAAAAGAAGCAAACCAAAGAGAAACAACAGAAATATTTTTGGTCTTTTTGTGTTTTAGAAAGCAAAAGCAAAGAAAGAACGAAAACTAAAGAGAGAACGAAAACATGAATATACAAAGTACCGACGCAACATGATATGGAGATGAGTGCGGTGTCGGCGTACCTCCCCCCAAGCTTAGGCTTTTGTCCTAAGTGGGTATCAATCCCAAGCTGGCCAGGATGAAGTGTCACCGTGGTACGACGAGGAGGTACCCTCGTCTTGGTGCGAGCTTGAGTACGTCCCTCCATAATGTGCAGAGTAATCATAGGAGGGCACATCCTCCTGATGCTGCTCGTGGAAACCCAGCAAGCGAAGCTGCTCGTCCACCTCCTCCTTGGAGCGCGACCACGGTCTCCTGTGAACACTAAACAAAGAAGGCTGTGGCAAAAGGATCTCCCTTTCATCCCCATCAGTGAAAAGCATCCTATATACTAGACTGTTCAAATCAGAAGTAGCAATGACAAAGTGATGAGTTTTCATAGCAACAAGGTCAAGCCTCTGTGGTGCCAGCATAGTATCATTGGGCTCCACTAAAAGACCTAATGCACCGACTATACGCGAGGCAATGATGCCCCCATAGATAGGCCCCCTAGCAGCTAGGCGGCGAGCAATAAGCGAGCCAAGATTGTACCGAGTATCATTGTTAAGTGCAGCAGCAAGGAATGCTAAATGATAGTTGGAGATATTACTTGTGTTCTCCCTACCAAGTACACTAGTAGCAAGATAATATGCAAAGTATCTAAGAGCAGGGAGTTGGATATTTCTTCTCTTTCATTTGCGCATGCGGTCATCATCATTGGTCACCCCTCGGTAAAGCTCCAACAAATCAATGGTCGCCCTTGAATTTTCTTCACGGTCCCTGTCATGCGTACACCTACAATACTGCAAAATCTCTCCAAAGGCATGGTGAAGGGAAGATTATAGATTTTAAAAGAGACAGTCGACTGATAGGATGTGTTAGTAAACGTGAAGCTCTCAACAAAAGTTTTGGTGAGCGTAGTGTATTGCGCACTCTCATCTTGCATATATGAGGTCAAACCAATCCTCTCAATCAGTAGCAAGAAATCACCAAGAATACCTGCAGCTTGTAAGAAAGTAAAACAAGGAAAAGAGGATGGGTGAGCATCCCCATCATCCCTTTCACTACCAATACGAGTTGCAATGAGATCTTCGTTGTATGATGGCCTAGCTTGAGAGGCTGTTATTGAGGGCCTCGACCTCCTAGGTGCATCACTCTCAAATATCTCTCCAAAAGTATGGTTGTTCATGCTTGGTATTCTGAAATTTAAACACCTATTAAACAAGTGATTGCAAAGTAAATATAATGAAGGATTCTACTCATAGGGACTTGCAAGAGGCCTAAACATGCATCAAAACTATATCTCTAAGCATCAAACAAGCTTACAAGCTCTCATAACCAGTCACCTACAGCAGCAAAATACTCAAGATATAATCCACTAAACACAAATCTACTTGGATAAGGGGAGGAGTCACATACCAAGGAACAAATGCTCCAAATTTCAGCAAGAAAGATGGGCTGAGCAAGGAGATCGAAAAAATCGAGAGCAAGCACAGCAAGAACGCGATTTTGAGCAATGAACTGGAGCTTACTCGGGAGAGAGAAGTAAGTGGCAGGTGAGAGAGTTAGTGGGGGGGCAAGGGTGGCCCACACCAGGGCATGGCGCCACCCAGGGCTGGCCGTGCCACCATGTGGTGTGCCTGTCTGGTGGGCCCCCCTGGTACCTCCCAGGTACTCCTCTGCCCCTTTTTTCACATAAAAGTTTAATATGAATTTTCTGGAATTTTTTGAGACACTTTATTTTTGGGCAATTTTCAGAAATAGAAGAATGATTTTCTGACAGACAATTTTTTTTTTGAAATGATGCAAAGACAAAACAAGGCTAGAACTATAGAAGTTCTAAGACACTCTAACATGCAAGCAACTAACACCAAAAAGAAAGCTAAACGAAAGCAAAAACTAAAGTGCAAAGGATAGAAATAAACAGAGATAATCATAATGAAAACATTGTTTTGTTCAATGGAATCCTTTTGTTAACAAGGTTGATCAAGTCTTGCTACCAAAACAATTGCATATGAGACAAAACTTTGTATTCCACTAATGATTATGTTACCTCAACCTTGATAGCAATGGTCCCAATCATAATAGTTTCAAATTTTTCTCTTGGTATGGGACAATATATTTCTCCAACTTGAATGCCCTCAACATGTTCAATTGAATTCAAACCATAAGTCCTTTCAATCTTCTTGGGGAAATAGATAGTATGTTCCTTGTCATTAACATTGAAAGTCACCTTTCCTTGATTACAATTAATAATAGCTCCTGCAGTATTAAGAAAAGGTCTCCCAAGAATAATAGACATATTATCATCTTTAGGCATTTCAAGCACAACAAAATCAGTTAATATCAAGCAATTGTGAGCCACCTGAACAGGTACATCCTCACATATACCCACAGGAATAGTGGTAGATTTATCAGCCATTTGCAAAGATATATCAGTTGTATCAATTTTTCAAGCTGAAGCCTCTTATAGAGAGAGAAAGGCATAACACTAACTCCAGCTCCCAAATCACACAAAGCAGTTCTAACATAACTATTCTTAATAGAGCAAGGGATAGTTGGAATCCCTGGGTCTCCAAGTTTCTTAGGAACCTTACCATTGAAGGAATAATTAGCAAGCAAAGTGGAAACTTCTTCATTAGGGATCTTCCTTTTATTCGAGACAATGTCCTTCATATACTTTGAGTAAGGAGGCAATTTAATAGCATCAGTCAAAGGAATTTGCAAGAATAAAGGTTTCATCCACTCACAAAACTTATTATAGTGTTCATCCTCCTTTGACTTGTGTTTCTTATCAGGGAAAGGCATAGGTTTTTGGATCCAAGGTTCTCTTTCACTACCATGTTTCTTAGCAATAAAATCTTCTTTGGTGTATTTAGTATTCTTTTCAGGTTCTTCTTCAACTTTTTCTTCATTAGGAGCTTCATGTTCTTCATTACCACTTTCAGTTTCAGCATCAGAGATAGATATACTATTAGGATCTATAGTAGGTTCAGAGGGTTCTACAATAGTTTTATGTTTCTTTTTCCTCTTACGAGTAGAACCACTATTTTCAGCTTGTTGAGAATCCTGCTCAATTCTTTTGGGATGCCCCTCAGGATATAGAGGATCCTGGGTAGCAGCACCACTTCTAGTTCTAATTTCATAAGCATGTTTTTCTTTAGCAGCATTAACTAGCAAGTCGTTTTGCACTTTAACGAGTTGATCTATTTGAGTTTGGACCATTTGAAAGTGTTTAATAATCATTTTAACATCATTAGAGGTTCTTTCCACAATATCTTTCAACTCAACAATAGCTCTAGTGTTTTCCATTAGATGATTTTGCACCCTTTTATTAAAGTTATCTTGCTTAACAATAAAGATATCGAATTCTTCTAAGCATTGATCAGGAGGTTTAGAGTAAGGGATATCACCTTCATCAAAGTGTTGGAGAGAGTGTACCTCAATAGTGGATGAGTAGGGAATTCTTGACATCTGCAACTTTAATTCCCTTCTCCTTAAGACATTTCTTAGCTTCCTTCATCACTTCATCATTTAATTCAATAACTCCCCTCTTCTTTGATGTTGGAATAGGCACCGGAATAGATGGTTCAGGTACAATTACTTCAGGTATAGCTTGTTCAGGAGGAGTCCAATCTTCATAATTCTTGCTTATTTTAGCCATTAATTCCTCAGCTTCCTTAGGAGTCCTATTCCTGAAAACACAATAAGCATAGATATCTAGGTATGTCCTAGATTCTTCGGTTAGTCCATTATAAAATATATCAAGAAGCTCATTCTTAGGTAATGGACTTCCAGCCTGTGCATGAATCAAAGCACAAAACCTTGCCCAAGATTCAGGCAATACCTCCTTTTCTCCCTGTTTAAAATCAAAAAGTTCCTGCAAAATAGCATGTCTAGCACTAGGAGGAAAATATTTCTGCAGGAAAGTACTAATCAAGCACTCAGGACTATCAATAGATCCAGGAGGCAATTTGCTAAACCAAGTTTTAGCTTCTCCTTTTAGTGAAAAGGGGAAAATCTTAGCAACAAAGTAAGTACGCATCTTAATATCATCAGAAAACAAGCCACTCATGGTAGAAAGTTCATTCATATGTGCTACCACACTTTCATTCTTAGTCCCACAAAAAGGTTCTTTCTCAACAATAGCTATGTAAGATAGATCAAGAGAGAAATCATAATCTTCATCTATGATGTTTATGGGAGAAGCAGCAAACTTAGCAGCAGGAGATAATTTGGGTCTAATAGTACGCCTCTCAAGGAGACTCTTAGCAGCACTCCTATCATGGGTGTTCTTACATTCTTTAATAAATTCGTCGGTCATCTCAACATAACCATCTTCAATATCATAACTCTCACTAGACTCAGGTGAACTAACAGGTGTGGTAGTGTCTTCATTAGGAGTTTCGGTATTTCTAGCTATAGTTCTAGCAATCGTAGCATCTAGGAATGGACCTAATGAACCACTCTTATCAAGCACAGTAGAAGCAGCATCATAAGCATCAGAAGTTTCAGATTCAGCAGTAGTAGCAGTGTGTGTAGCATGTGTATGTGGTGGTGTAAGGAACTTACTCATAACAGACGGTGAATACAGAGCAGCAGAGGTGTTCAGAACCGTACCTCTTCTTGTAGTGGATGGTAAAATAGGAACCTTGCCATCACAAAACTTACCCATGATGGATGGATAACAGCAAACAATAGAGAATCCAAGTGAACTTGATAAATAAAGCTATGCTCCCCGGCAACGGCGCCAGAAAATAGTCTTGATGACTCACAAGTATAGGGGGTGTATCACAGTATTTTCAAGGGAAGTGAAACCCAATTTATTGATTCGACACAAGGGGAGCCAAAGAATATTTGTAAGCCTTAACAACTGAGTTGTCAATTCAGCTGCACCTGGAAACAATCTTGCTCACAATGATTTATCGGTAGCTTTTGTAGTAGGAATAGCAAAGTAACAGAAGTAGTAAAGTAAAGACAGTAGTGACAATAGCAGTAAACATTGGGATTCGAGTGCGGTAGGCATAGGGATGGATGGACGGGCGTTGCATAGACAAGACAATTCACATAGCAATCAGAACATAGGGCAATTGCAGATAAATAAGATAAAGCATCCAAGTACTAGACAATCCTAGGCATGTGTTCCATATATAGTCATACGTGCTCGCAATGAGAACTTGCACAACATCTTTTGTCCTGCCAGCCCGTTTGCAGCGGGGCCTCAAGGGAACTACTGGCAATTAAGGTGCTCCTTTTAATAGAGCACCGGAGCAAAGCATTAACACTCCGTGAACACATGTGATCCTCACATCAAAGACATTCCCTCCGGTTATCCGGATTTCTGTCACTTCGGGGCCATTGGTTCCGGACAACAACGTGTGTATACAACTTGTAGATAAGACCAAAAACAATACTATCATAATGAATCAATAACAAGTTCAGATCTGAAATCATGGCACTCGAGCCCTAGTGACAAGCATTAAGCACAACAAGTCGCAACAAAGTCATAAAGCACTAATAAAAGATACTAGGCACCATGCCCTAACAATCTGATGCCATTACATGCACGATCTCATCCAATCCCTACCATCCCCATAGCCTATAGCGGGGGATTACTCACTCATAGATGGGGGAACATGGATGGTCGATGGAGAAGCAATGGTGATGATGATGGCGATGATCTCCTCCAATTCCCGTCCGTGAGTGCGAACGGAGTTTCGGTCTGTTTAAATGGAATCTGGTGGTGGCGGCGGAGCGGAACTCCTTCTAGAAAAACGTCGAACCCCCCAAAGTTTTTAGGTCAGAAGGCTCCTTATAGGTGAAGAGAGAGGCCGAGGGTGCACAGGGGCCCACCACCACCAGTGCGGCTGGCTTTGGCCGTGCCACGGTGGTGTGGCCACCCCAGCTCTTCTCCGTCTAAATGATGCTCCTGGAGTCTTCGAGTGAAATAGGATTTTTGGCATATTTTCCGGGATTTTTCCTGATAGTTGATTTTCTGCACAAAAAGTAGACATCAAGGCAATTCTGCTGAAAACAGCGTCAGTCCGCATTAGTTGTATCCAAATCACACAAGTATAGAGGAGAAACAATAGCAAAAGTGTTCGGGAAAGTAGATACGTTTTGGACGTATCAGTGCATCATGTCGTGTTTGGCGCACAATGCTATTCATCCACGTCCTGCAAATGTTTTAACCAAATTTTTATATTTATCCAAATTTTGATTATATTTTGAAAGAAGTAACCTCCAGTTTGGGGTTTCGGTCGCTAAACCTCCTAAGTTTGTCTTGGGACACTTAACCCCCTAACTATGAAATAGCAGGCAATTGACCTCGTTTGGTCGCTGATGGCTGTTTTGATAGCGGTTTACTTCACATGGACAAGTAGTTTTAGCTAGGGAGGAGATTAACAGTTAATTTTTTTGTGGCTCTTCTGCTCCCACGTGTCCTTCTACTTCCATAACGCCGACAACATCGCTGGGACCATGAACGACGGGTACTACACTGTGATCCCCGCCCTACCTCTCAAGTATGACGCATCCCTCTGCATAGTGGACGCATTTCGGATAAGCGAGCAGGAACACCACGATAATACCTTGGGAGATATCTCACATAAATAAACTTGATATTTTCACCCTTGGCGGTATCTAATATTTTGACACGTCGTTATCTTTTCAACAAAATGAAGGAGTTATGCCTTAGAGGCAAATAATAAAGTGTATTATTTGATATATCTCTTATATGTTCATAATACGTTTCATACAGTGCTATAACTGTGTTAATACGAAACATTAATACACGTGTGGTATGTGAACAAACTGTGTCTCTAGATACCTGTAGCAAACTAGTTCATTGGTCATGAGGATGATCTGGGTTTCAAGATCATGTGCATTTATGCCAATTGACAATGAGGTCATGTCATTAGTTGAATGACATGATAGACATACATCCGGCAGTTATATCTTAATGAAATCTAGTTACAAAATTCACCATTGATGATAAAACACAAAGAACCTCACAACCTGATCCTTTGACTGTGAGGTAATGCAAATCACCATTCTGGAGGAAGCTTAGATGGTTATCAAGTATCATCTCGTAAAAGGGTGATCAAAAAGGTGCCACTCAGATTTTCCAAAGGGATGCGTAGAGGAGTACATATCAAGATCATGATTTGTCTAATCCATGTAACGCATAGATACATGTGGCCATCTCGGTGACGTTGCATTAATGAAGCTTGCAAGCATGTGACTTGGTCACAGAATGCAACGACATGGGAACAAGTAAACAAGTTCATTGGTAACGAGACCGAACTAAGGTATGGGGATACCGAAGATCAAGTCTCGAATGTATTAGGTATCAAATGACAAAGGGAACAGGAAACGACTATCTCATGGTTCGAGCAATTATATTCGTGAAACGCACGGGGTCACATGGCCATTCAGGTCCCTCTATTGATCATTGATGTGAGAGTAGTATCGATCATATCCGGAGTGTTTCCGAACCAAAGGATGTCACGCTTAAGGGTGGGGACGCTAAGGATAGATGAGGTATCGTAGGAGAAATAGAGAAAGAGAAACCGGAATAGTTCCGGGTAACATCCGATGGAGATCGGAAGGGGTCCGGAAGGTGTTCCTGAGTGAAGGAATAAGATAATATGTATATTTGAATGCTAATTGGAGAATTAATATTAAATATATATTTTATTTTATTATTAAAGGCAGCTCAATGCTAATGTGCCTCACCCAAAGGGGAGGCCCAAGGGGCAAGGCGCCTAGGGAAAGGGGGGCAGCCGGCCTGGGCTCAGTGGGTGGCCTCAGTGGGGCCCACCTAGGGCCGGTGGCTGCCCCTAGGTGGCCGGCGGGTGTGGGGATTAGTCCCACACCGCCTGGCCCCTAGGTGGTGCGCCCCCTTCCACTATATATAGGGGTCTCCCTCCCCCTTTGGAATCATCCCATTCCCTCTCATTCTCTCTCTCTCATCCATTGAGGACTTCTCCGGAATATTGGGGAGGACTTCGTGGGTGAGTTCTACACCTTCACACCACAGTCGTGTGATCAACGATCCGGTGTCTATTTATTCTGTTGCTCGGCTGGATCAGAGTCCGATTTACGTCACCTACACCGGACGTGTGACGAACTTCGGAGGCACCACATTTGAGGTGCTGCTCGTCTTCATACGCCTTCCTGCGTAAGGCGTGCCTCGGTCTTCAAAGGTATGACAACCGTCTTTCCCTTCCGTTACTTATGTCTACATAGTATATATCCTGGTATTAGTGTTCAAGTAGATAGAAAAAATTTGTTTTCTGCTACGGAACCCTTTCGGTGGTATCAGAGCGTGTTTATGGGTAGACATGTCATACGGATAGAACACATAGCAATATGTGGGCATTTATTCTCTAGTTGCTACCCTCTTTTATGTTCTTGTTCATATCGTGCACTGTTTGATGAAGCGGCCCCCAACCAACCTCATGTGGTGATTCACGAGACTGGTCCACGAATCAAAGTGGCTTAGGGGGTGTCTGTCTCTCTACAGTAGTTGATATGGCATCAACATTCGAGGGCCCTGAAAAGGGAAGAATAACGGCAATCATTAAATCCATGTTGTGGCTCCACGTTCGTAGGTGGGAAGGGGTTCTACCGCGAAAGCCCTAAAGCCGCGTAAAACTTGCAATGGATAATATAGAGGCATCTATTTTTATTGTTGCATGCGGTGAGCCAGCATACCACTGCATGATGTAGTACACTATAGTCGTTGACATAACACCAATGAAACACTGTTCACTAGTATTACATCCCTCAGAGTGGTACAAGAGAGACACACCAGGTCCAAGACATGACTATAGATTACAACTCGACTCTTTACAAAAGATCCAGATAACACTCTAGGTGAAAGAGAGAGAAAGAACTTCTTATAAAGAAGAACCAGAAATAATAACTCAGAACTATCTAGTAACTAAGACTAGTATCTAAACTATTTGGCTTGCCATTGCTGCTATTGCAATGCTCTGCAGAAATAGGTTTTATGGCTAGATAATCTACTCCTATCTAAACCGACACTTTATCTTCACTTTAGGTGATGTATATGTTGACTTCATTGACTTTATTGAAGAACTTGAGTTGTCGATGACGGTTTCTTGAGCAGAAATTGATGTTGACGTCGTCTTCAATGGCTTAGAACCTAGCAAGGGTTAAGAAGGTACGGTTGAGTACGAGCGTACTCAGCAAGTTCACTAAAAAGGAGTGTATGATGCACTATCTCTACAGCCACAGACCATAGGTCATAGGCAATGCAGGTTTTCGTAAACATTTCTTCAAAGATTGCTTTTATTCTGAAAACTATGTCTGATAGCCTTCACAGGTTGACCAGAACCTTCGTGGGGTTCCTTTCCTGCCGTGTTCGTAGGTCCTTCCCAGAATAGGAAGTAACATGTCACAATTCTTACACTCTGCAGAGGTGCGTCACTTTTCCCACAAGAGACCTTAAGCTTTGTTGCACAACCGGGAGTATGTCCCCGTTCAAACTTCCGTGGTTTGAGGCCCAACTTAAGATCCAAGCCAATCACTGCCCTCTCCGCGACCTCATATGTCTACACGATCCTCCGGGGCTGACTACACCTCATAGATAATCCTTTCGGGCAAGCTACACCCCTGGTGAGTTTCCGAAGACTCTACGAGCCGGTTATGCCCTTGGCAAGCTCCATAAAGGTTCGATTGTACCTCCGACAGCCGCTCATAGATAATCTAGATACCAAACGTGGGGCCTAAGGGTGCCCATCCATATGCTGGATCCGCACAAGGAATCCCAGTGTCACGTTAAGGTCATCTTGCCTCCATATGAAAGGAAGAAGATACAGCTGACTTCTCTGTCCTATTCCAAATCTCATGGTTAACGCGTAATATACGGCGCTAGAATCACTGGCGATATTGGTTGTTAAGTCCTAGATATTATGTTCCTTTACCACTAGAACTATATCAGTAGATTATTACCATCTGGTAAATAATCCATAATCATATTATTATGAAAATAGTGTTTTCTGACCTTTTTGGAATGCAGGTGATGACAACATTTGAGTTACAAGCATTTGATAGAAAATAATCAAAGGACATGAGCAAGTTGTGAACTTGCCTTTTGTGATTGCAAGATTATGCACTCAGAGTCTTCGAGATAATAGAAGATCCAAATTCTGTAAACAGCATCATTGGTCCGGTAAGGACTAATGTTTAAAGAAGCAAGATGCAACGATGCATAAGTAATGTAATGCAATTTGATAAATGTGAATCCCCGGAATAGTCGTATCTAATCTAGGGTTTGGAGTTTGTGATGAGTTCTTTGGAATGTGTTGCACGTTTATACTAGATTCACACTTGTGCTTCTTATTAAGGCTTGTGAGAATGTGTGAAACAACTTGCAGGTATAAATAAGTAGTATACAATACTAAAGCATTCAAATGGATCATGGTATCTGAAATATTTCTTAAGCAAGATTATTAAATAGGAAAACATCACTACATTAAATAATCATAGTATAAGGGGATGCATTTACCTTTCTATCTTAAAAATCAATGGTTGTACTTAATAAGTAAATAATAGGTATTATTTCAATTACTTTAGAATTTAGTTTATATCTTTAAGTGGTTTTCTCAAACTGGTGAAAGAACTAGTAAATAAGAGTTTGGTGAATTTATAAGTGCATAGGATTCTTGTGATAAACAATATACCATTTTATTTGATTTTATAATTGGTAAAAAACTTTTAGGAAAACTAAAATACCCTTAATTTGAGATGATAGTTTTAGTAGATATATTTTAAAATGGTTTGACCTAAGTTATCTTCACTTAAATATTAATTGACTTGTTATTACATTTTTAGACTTTAAACAAATAATGCTAAAAGCAATAGTAGAGATTTATATAATTTTAATAAACTAAAACAGAAGAAAAGTGTTTAAACTAGTTTTATTAAACCTTTACCTTTTATTTTACTTCAAAAGTGAGAGTTGATATTTTTAGTGTGTAGATTTCATTTTTGTGATCATTTTGGTATATTATATGTATTTTTGTGATTTTTAAATAACAAGATATGATTTTTATAAGTTTATTCACTTTATAAATACTTACTAAATAATAAATATTAGTTAAGTGATTAAAAAATGTATAAAACAAATTTATAAGTCTTTATTTTGTTTTTCTAAGATTTTTGATATAATATAATTATTTTTATGAATTTTAAGTAATAGAATATATTTATTAAGATTTACTCAATAGATTATTTACTAATAAATACTAATGATTTATTTAAGTTGGAAAGTAGTTATAGTAATAGGTTTATATTATAGATTTTATTTTTCTGAACATTTTGATATATAATACATATTTTTCTAATCTATAGAATAAAAGATATTCAATTTTTAAGATTTAACTATTTTCTTAAATTCCTAGAAAATACTTATAATTGAATTTATATTGTTTATTCATTTTCTAATTCAAATTTAAACAAAAGAATACTTTTTATACATCACCTAAACCTACCCTGGGTCACTGACCCGTGGGCCAGCGGCCATGTTGGATGCCACGTGAGCTAAACGGGCCAAACTAACTGGGCGGGCGGTGACGTCACTAGTCTTGACCATGACGTTAGCACGCCGGAACACGGCGGCTGAACGCCGGCGCACGGCGGCGCCATCAATTCCTGGCACCAGGAACCATGCGAAGGGTGCGTTCGAACGAGGACACTGAGGCGGAGCTAGCTACATGTCTTGTTGCTAGGTTTTGTCGTGAACGGCGACCGGACACGGACTCTGGGCGGTGGCGACTGAGATGGCAAGGTGATTCAGACCACCCCAGAGAGCGAGAGAGACACGGGAAGAAGGAGATGCTCACCATGATTGCGATGGACGGCTTGGGGAGGCGAGATAAGACGCGGTGAAGCCGGAATCAATGATGAACGCAGTAACCGGCGCTCAGGAAGATGAAGTCCATTCGGTCGCCTCCAGGCACATCAGCTCGATTCCTTTGCATAAGAAGACCGAGGAGACTACGGCGGAGAAGATAGAGCTTTACCCCGAGCTTGGGGAGGTCAGGAACAATGGCAAGCTTCAACGACCGACGGCAGCTAGGGTTTCGGTTTTAGGGAAAACAGTAGAGAGAGCGAGAGAGAGTGAGATGTGTATGAGCGGATAGAGGAGAGCGCGGTGTTCTTATCCCCATCTCGAAGCGGCGTGACGCATCGACGCTGCAATGAATGTCGGCAAGCTTATTGACACATTACCGTCATCGGCGAAAACGGCGAAGGGGTATCTGAATGGAGTCGATCTTGAAAATAATGAAATGGCGAAAAATTCACAGGGTGAGCAACGGTTAGCGCAGAAGACGACCTGGTCCATGGGCCAGTTCTGCAGACAGCTTTTTTTTCTTTATCCAGTTTCTATTATCTGTTTTCTTTTCTATTCATAACTTCATTTCAAATTGGAATTTCTTCAAGGGTTTAAATATCCTGAATTTTTGTAAGTCAGGGATATATGATAGAGGTGAATTATAACCCATTCCTCTACATTTCTTGTTGTGTATACAAAATATGTTATTATATGAAGGGTTCTTTTATTTAATAAAGTAAATATAACTTGGGGTTTTAGGGTTTACTTCCTATAAGAAAATCTTATAGAAGTGATTTGTATTACCACTAAAAGAATGTAATAGTTATGGTTTATGAGGGATATTTATGTGTACCAAATCTTATTAATACTTAACCTCATAAAGGAATCATACATATACATTAATAAGGTGTTAATCTTTGTGGTTCATAATAGGGCGATATAAGCTTCATGGTCCTCCAGATTTCGTGATTTGCCAGATCCAATTCTACTTGGTTTGTAGAGTTTAGAATTACAACAGAACACTCTCCTAATGTAACCTTAATGATCCTATGAGACTAAGTTTCTATTAGGGTTTAAGATAATAAAGTAGACAAGATTTTCATACATAAACACTCATCTGATATTCTACTTATCTCTTAGACATTTCATTTGACTAAGAGATACTATCCATTGGCTACCTAAAAATAGGAATTGGTTTACTACCCTCTTTATTCTAGGATGTTAAACAAAGAGATAGACATGGTTATGTTCATGGCTTGACATGATCTTGGTTAAGGCTTCTAAAGAATCCTTACCTTAACACCTCACTAAGGTTATCTTTAGATAAGGAATTCCTTTCCTAAATATACTCTATATATCTCTCTAATCTTATTCACAAAGATCACATCTTCCTAACTAAGTCAATCATCTGACTCCACTATATCCATCATCATATGATGACATGGTCATGCACTTCAACATTACTCCTTCATATTTACCTTGCATCTACTTCTAAGGCTTGCAAGATTATAGTTCTCTCTATACATCACATGTGATATCAATCCTCTGGAATAGGTATGGTACTACTCCCCATAATACAAGTTTGTTCTTGTATCACCTTGTTTAAACTATTATACTTCCAACTACTCCATATACTCATGTTATATACTTCATCCTACTCTAGCTTGGTTTCTCATGATCAAGTTAGATGATTCTCTTACTAGGGATTTACCTAATTTGGTATACTCACAACTCTTCTTCAACACCTAGTCATCTATTCTCAAGTAACTTGAGAATAATGACCACCATTATTTGATCAAACTAAGATTAGGCTTCTAATTGTCTGATCAAGATCTATTATCCACTAAGTAGTAAACTTGTACTAGTCTTTCTATAGGATTTATCTTGTTAAGAAGCTTTCTTCATATTTGCATCTAATTATCTTAACAGGATTATCATTGAATACTCTAATACTACTAGCTTTCTCATAGCTTCATAATTACTATTTACTTCTTGGGTTTAAATACTTCTTTTGGTTAACTCATGAGTGAGTTAACTCCTCCAACATCAAATGGTTTGGTCTCCACTAAGGATCACATTCCGTTGATGATGGTACACTCAACCATATCTAGTTCTTCCTTCAGATTAATTTACTTAAGGTATTTGGAAGGTCAACACAATAGGTCAAAGGCTATGAGTCAATAAGTTCTAGATCGGGAATTGATCACACACATTGATGATCAATGGACACTAGGACTTGGTTAAATAGGATTATCATCTATTAGCATGACACAAAGGGTATGTGATGGATGGTCTTGGCTTGACTTCCCTTTCTACTCTATTTGTAATAAGAGTTGATGTTTAAGAACTACCATGATACCCATGGTAGGAACAACTATGGCAAACAAGTGTTGCAAGATTTAGTTTTATGAGTTTCTTTTACTTAAGTTATATACTTAACTTGGTATTCAGGGTTTGTTGTAGATAATACCTTGATATCATCTTTAGAATATTAAGTATTCATCCTAGAGTTGTTGTATGGAATGCCATGTAATGATCTCTAGAAGATCAAGTACTCCTTATTAAATAGTGTGTTGTGACTTAGTTTATTACATTTGATCTACCCTTAGATCAAATTATATTACCCAAAGATAAGGTTTTAACAAAGGTCATATTGAAACTTATCGCAGTCAACTTGATGATCTACTTCAGTTCCACCAAGTTAAGAGAAGCTTCAATCTCTTTGACAAGTTTTATTTAAAAGTGCAAAAATTATCTGGATTTTCTATGCATGAATGCAATGCACACACCTGTGTTCAGCTTATTTCTAAGCTCTAATGCTGGGGTGTTACATTGCATAGGGGCATGTGTTAAGACATGGCAATGGCGAGTTTATGAAACTTTCATGGAAGCTATTGATGATGATGAAGATTCTATAACCACGTCATAACACTTTACTTTATGAAGTATTACTTATTATGCTAGTATAATTATATATACATTCGACGGTAACATAATAAGATAATCCATCACAATATTCCAGTTATCGTATTCCCCTTGTGTGTGCACCACCAAGAAAGTTCTTTGGTATGAGGCAGGCCATGATGATCGGGTGTTAGACATATCTACATTCGCATACAGTGGGTGTATGCCACGTTGCACTGCGAATACACACAAGTTAGAACTGGCGAGCCTAGCATGTGACAGACATGGCCTCAAAATACAAGAGACCGAAAGGTCGAGCATGAATCACATGGTTGATGTGATCGACATTAGGGAATGACCACCTTTGATACAGCACTGATGGTCGTGATGATCGGGGGAGCTGCAAGGGATTGGGATCATGTGATCACTAAACGAGTGGAGGGATGTTCATTTAAGTGGGAGTTATTTTGTTGTAAGTATGATAGTATAATTAAAAGTTGAACTCATTATTATGAACATGGTCTAAACACTTTACAAATCCATTGTAGATGTCTCGCCCACCCACCTTCAACCTTAGAACTTTCCTCGAAAAGGACAAGCTGAAAACTGATGGTACCAACTTCACCGCATGGTTCCGAAATCTTAGGATCCTCCTAGTCCCCTACAAGTTGACTTATGTCATCGGGGATGAGCTTCCGGCTAAGCCTGCAGATTTCGGCTCCCAAGACGAAAATAATGTCTGGCAGTCCAAGGTGGATGATTCCTCCCTCATCCAGAGTGGAATGCTCTATGCCATGGAGCCGAAGCTTCAAAAGGATTTTGAGAAGATAAATGCTTTTGAGATCGTTGAGGATCTCAAGGCTGTCTTTGCTCCACAGGCTCGTGCAGAGAGGTATGATGCTTCCGAGCTCTTCTTCTCTACTAAAATGGAAGAGCACAGCGGTATCAGTGAGCACGTAGTCAAAATGTCTGGCTACGTTAAGTGTTTGAATGCCCTGGATTGCAAAATCCTGGAGGAGCTCGCGATTGATAGGGTGTTGCACTTGCTGCCCCCTAGCTATAAGAGCTTTGTGATGAACTACAACATGCAAGGGATGACTAAGACCCTTGCTGAGGTGTTCGCCATGCTCAAAACTACTGAGGTAGAAATCAAGAAGGAGCACACAGTGTTGATGGTAAATAAGACCACCAACTTTAAGAAGCCGGGGAAAAAGGGAAAAGGCAAGGGCAAGAAGCCCAAAAAGGATGGCAAGTTCGTTGCTAGTACCTCAAAGACTACCAAGCCTAGCCCTAAGCCCGGCACTACGTGCTACTACTGCAAATGGGATGGGCACTAGAAACACAACTGCCCCAATTACCTTGAAGACAAGAAACTCGGCAAGATAGCCGCCAAGGACAAAGGTATATGTGATATACATGTTATTGATGTGTTCCTTACAAGCGCAAGGAGTAACACATGGGTATTTGATACCGGTTCTATTGCTCACATTTGTAACTCTCAGCAGGATCTGCAGAGTAGGAGGTGCCTGACGAAGGACGAGGTGACGATGCGCGTCGGCAATGGTTCGAGAGTCGAAGTGATGGCCATCGGCACCCTGCATCTTCGTCTACCGTCAGGATTATTCTTGGTTTTGAATAAATGCTACTATGTACCCGCATTGAGTATGAATATTGTGAGTGGATCTTGCTTATTGCAAGATTATTATTTGTTTAAATCAGGAACAAATGGTTGTTCAATTTATATGAATGATATTTTCTATGTTCATGCCCCTATGTGTAATGGTTTATTCTTACCTAATCTTGATTGTGATACGCACATCCATAGTGTTGATGCTAAATGTTGTAAGCATAATGATGATAATTCCATGTTTATGTGGCATTGCCATCTTGGTCACATTGGCGTAAAACACATGAAGAAGCTTCATTCGAAAGGGCTTCTTGGGTTGTTGGATTTCAAATCCCTTGATACGTGTGAGCCATGCCTCATGGGCAAGATGACTAGGACACCATTCTCCGGGACAATGGAGAGAGCTCTAGACTTACTAGGAATCATACATACGGATGTATGTGGACCAATGAGCGTCTCAACACGCAATGGTTATCGTTACTTTGTTACCTTTACTGATGACTTAAGTAGATATGGATATATCTACTTAATGAAGCACAAGTCTGAAACCTTTGAAAAGTTCAAGGAATTTCAGAAAGAGGTAGAGAATCAAGCATCTCCCATCGAATCGGGGAGGCGAGTATTTGAGTTATGAGTTTAACATCACTTGAAGGACTGTGGGATTATCCCATAGCTTACGCCAGCCGAAACACCACAATGTAATGGTGTGTCAGAATGACGTAACCGAAGTCTATTGGATAGCGTGTGGTCCATGATGTCTTTAACTGATTTGTCTGTGTCTTTTTGGGGGTACGTGCTGGAAACCGCTGCTTTTATTTTAAACCGAGCACCATCCAAATCCGTGGAGACAACTCCATATGAGATATGGTATGTCCAGAAGCCAAAGTTGTCATTTCTAAAAGTTTGGGGTTGTGAGGCTTACGTCAAGAAACTACAGCCTGACAAACGCGAACCCAAATCGGAAAAATGTATCTTTGTGGGATACCCAAGGGAAACTGTTGGGTATACTTTCTACAACCAGGCCGAAGGCAAAACGTTTTTCATGAAAGCCGGTACCTTTCTCGAGAAAGAGTTTCTTGCTAAAGGAGTTAGTGGAAGGAAAATTGAGTTAGATGAAGTTGTTGACCCTTCTCTCCAAATTCCGAGTAGCGCAACGGAAGCTGTTCCGAAGCCGCTCTCCAACATGAAGGAAGAGCCCAATGATGATGATCAAAACAACAATGTCAAGACTCCTGAGGTTCGCAGGTCTACAAGAGTTCATGCCACTCCTGATTGGTGTAGTAGCCTTGTGATGTATGTCATCGTAGATGAACAGGAAGAACCTGCAAACTACAAAGAAGCTATGGATAGTGCTGACTCTGAGAAATGTCTAGAAGCCATGAAATCGAAATAGGATCCATGTATGAAAACCAAGTTTGGACCTTGTTAGATCTTCTAGAAGGCCGCAAGGTCGTGGAGAATAAATGGATCTTTAAGAAAAATACAGATGCAAATGGTAATGTGACCATTCACAAAGCTGGACTTGTCGCAGAGAGGTTTCGACAAATTCAAGGAATTGATTATGATGAGACTTATTTTCCCGTAGTATTTCTTAAGGCTATCCGTATTTTACTAGCAATTGCTGCTCATTTCGACTATGAAATTTGGCAGATGGAATGTCAAGACCGCATTCCTCAATGGTCACATTGATGAAGAGTTGTATATGATGCAACCAGAAGGTTTTGTTGATCCTAAGGATGCTGGAACGGTGTGTAATCTTCAGCGGTCCATTTATGGATTGAAGCAGGCATCTTGGAGCTGGAACCAATGTTTTGATCAAGTGATCAAGAGTTTTGGATTTTTCCAAAATCAACAAGAGTTCTGTCAACACCCGGATTTTTAATCCCAGATGCCTGTTATGCCATACATCGCAATCCCAGGGTTACCATTTTTGCGAGACATAACAGATTGGATATCACAGTACATCATCCATTACAAACCATAATAAGGTCTTACACAAATAAAGGATCTCATGATCCAGTCTTAGTACAAACAAGTAGCGGAATAATAAGCGTAGCGGTGGGCTCCATCTTCAGTGTCACAGGCAATGCTGACGATGGGAGATGATCCTAGTTGTCGTAGCCGTCCTGTTGTCCTTCTTCCGGATAGTCCTCCTCATAGACTGGCCACGGGAATAGCCAGGAACAAAGCCATGAGTACACTTTAAGTACTCGCAAACTATCACTAACAAGTAAGGTAGTTGTAGTAGGGATGCTAAACTCTAAGTTTATTTGCAAAAGCTAATTTGAAACCTAAGCTGAGTTCAGAAGTAAAGAAAGCTAATTTAATGTTCTAAATCACTTAAGTGGGAACTTAGTTTTCATAGTCACAACTCTGTTGTGGTCAAGTCATGTCACAATTCATTTCATAAGTCATTTTGAAAACATCTGACGACGGAACAGTATGGCCACTCCAACTGTCCATAACCGCGGAGGCGGCTATTCGAGTAGTTTGACACTCTGCAGAGGTGGTACACTTTCACCACAACATTCGATACATCCGTCAGGGATAACCCTGAATCATCATACTTAGTATGCGGATAATCAATCATACCCTTTCCTTTACACACTCTAGTATAACCACCTCTCCTATGAGCTTGGCCTCCTAGCCATCACCATCTGCCATCCTAGGCACTGCATAGGTGGACAACATCAAGAGGTAGCCTCAGCTCAAACCTCCTCCGCGAGGGAACTCATACTAATGCATATAACTTCTGGCTAAGCCTTACCCAATTCACGTATTGTGGTTGTACGGTAAAATTTGAATGGTATCGCATCCGAACCCAACCATCAGTTTTTATAAAGGGCTAAGGCTCATGCCTCAACATTTTCACCATCATAAACCATTTGTGTTTCTCAACACATGTCAAAAACATCTCAATAGAATGACTCATCATTCCAAGGTTTTCATAAGCATTTTCACCAAGTATCCCATCTAGAGTGATCAAGTTTTTGGTTTAGCTCTAACCACTAAGTTAAGAGTGTTCACTAAGGTGGGATGCTCATCTCAATCTCATGCCATAGAATGACATCTAGTATAGGCCAAGTTTTATACTCTTTATGCTATCTAAACTACTTTCTAAAATCTCACAAAGAATTACTAGAAGTAAAGAAACTTTGGTAAGGCAAAAGGTAAAACTTGTAAGTAAACTTGGGATGGTATAAATCAAAAGGTATAACCAAAGCATGCCTAACGCATCTTGATTAGGTTATCTTGCATCTAGTGATCGCTTGCTAACAATAGCTTGCCAATAATAGCTTGCCTTGGTTGGTGCAGTGGTTGAAATTCTCCTTGTTTTCTTTGGGGTAGAACTCCTCCTCCTCGTAGACTTGGTCGATACTATCGTCTATAAATACATACGGGATACACAATCACCAAACAATACTTAACTAGTCTATTTAGCATACTAAGGCACACACTTGATGATCTATTATCATCACATTCATCACAAGATTTTATGAACTAGTTTCATTTATTTTATTTGAGAAAGGTAATTTCTACTCATTGAAATTAATTAAGATTTAATATTCTCCAAATAAAATATGGGATCATGTGGACACATGTCATCACCACATATTCTAATACATGGGAATGTGATTTAAATGTTTGATCATATTTCACTAAGTTTAAGTTTATTATTTAAATGATTTAAAGTGACTAGAAATGCCTATATAGCATTATTTTGGTACTAGTCCAAAGTCACTATGTGCAAACCTAAATATTATTACATATTCAGATAGGTATTGTCAAATGTGATTTTTGAGAGTTGGAATCAACTCAAAAGCTATTAGGGTTGAATTTTGAAAAACGTTTTAAAGTAGAAAAGTCTTTGTCTTGTTTTTTTGCTATATGTGATCTATAATTCCAAATGATTTAAATCCAACGGGCCTGCATAGAGATTTTAATTATCTTTCTAACAAAATTTGAATCATTAATTTTGGTTCAGTAGAACTCTCTGAATTGATTTTTAAACTAGTGGACAGAACCTAGTTTAAACTTAATTAGAAAAACATTCATTTGAATTTTAGGGACAGCGCGGGAAACTAAACGGGCCGGCCCAGTGGCGCTCCGCGGCGCAGAGGGCAACTGACAGGGGGTCCCGCATGTCAGCGGTGCATCTAACGCGAAGCGGTACGGGGCGACATCAGCTGTGCAATTAGAATAGAAATCGATGACCGTGGTTCATCGTCGACGATGAACAGGTCGCCGGCGAGAACGAACCCTAGCGGCTCAGTGGGGGTGCATTGGGGCTTACCAGGGCTCCAGCTAAGCATGGCGATGGGGGCGATCGAACTAGTGGATGACGACGGTCTCAGGCGTGGTCGCGGCGGCTCCTAGGGTGGTCGCAATCAACGACCCCCTTCCTCCTCTGTTGCGGCAATCTCCGGCAAAATTCTGGCGGCTGAGGGCTCAAGTGGCTCCGAAGAGAAGTTGGGAAGGATCGGTGGTGAGAGGGGAGGTGAGTGGTGTGTAGAATTTGGACGGAGGAGGCCTCCTTTTATAGGCTCGATGGTGAGGTAGTGCGGTATGGGTGAGGCTCGTCGGAGACGACGGTATAGGCAGCTATGGTCGGGGCAGAGCTAGGCGGACGGTGCGCGGTCTGCTGGCGATCATCTACGGCGTAATGGCGTGGCTAGGGGTGGTGGTAATTGGTCGGGCGCATCCATGCTCTGGGTGGAGGAAGTGAGTATTCGATGCGGCGCACGGTGGCTGCTAGTCACGCGGCAGGAAATGGGCGTGTCCGGGCGGTGGTGGAGTCGAGCGGCAGTGAGCAGGTTGCTGCGGCGGCGTGTCTTTGCCTTGTCAAGTGGCCTTGGCGCGATTGGCATGGCACAAAGGTGGTGGGCACGGCGTGCTGGGGAGTGGTCCATGGCGTGGCTAAGCTCGGGGAAGGGACAGATAGGGGCGGTATGGACAGCGAGAACGAGAGGGGCGGTCTGCTGCGACTGGGGCATGGTCGACCGGTGGCGGCCACCTTTAGGCGGCGCGACACTGCTGCTAGCGTTGAAGGGGGTGCTGTCTGGGTTGGGTTGGGTGCTAGGGAGACAAGGGGAGTGGAATGGGGCAATTGGGCGGACAATGCATTGATCAAGAACAGTGTTAGCTAGGACAGATTATTTTTGCCTTCCAAGTGTTCGACAAAATGGCTGCAAGAATTTTATTTTTGAATTTTGAAAAGATTTTTTGTGTGTGACTTGATCTCATGCTTGGTAGTCTGTGGTTGCTTGGGATTGTTAAGTGGAGTTCATTTTAGTGGTTTTTGAAAAGTGGGATCTATGCATATGAAATGGATTCAATATTTAAATGCCATTTAAAATTAGTGTTTAAATGTTTTCGTAAGATTTCAAAGTGGGCCTTGGTAGATCTTTACTTGTACTAGCAAGGGGTTAAAAGAGTTAGAATTATTTCTGTTAAGAATTGACTTCTAGGAACACCTAAAGTGGCCTAGTAGATTAAAATGGCACAAATGACCATTTGCATTTATTAAGCTTATTTGATTCCTTTTTCTTTGGATTTTGTTTGGGAATGATCTAGATGATGTGGCATTCACCTTTGAATCATTTTACAACCATTAGAGCAAACAAACATGGCAATTACACACAATTCTATACTAATGCACAAACACATGCATTCATAAATATTTTTATTAATAAAAAGTTTTTGTTAACCCTAAATTGGGTGATTTGGATCTTGATAACCTCGATTAAAGTTTTGGGATATTACAAACCTTCCCCCCTTAAACAAAATCTCGTCCCGAGATTTAAGAAAAACTAGGAACTAAAGAGATCTGGAAACTCAGTCCTAATGTAATCTTCTCGCTCCCAGGTGGCTTCTTCGGTGTGGTTGCTCCATTGGATCTTGAGAAATTTGATACTCGGGGTCATGGTGGTTCTGAAGGCTTCTTCCAAGATACGGATGGGCACTTCACGATACGTCAGATCCTTGTTGATATCAACGGCTCGGTGATCGATGTTCTTGAAAACTTCGGTCTTCTCCGGCACTTCTAAGCATTTGCGAAGTAACGAGATATGGAACACATTATGGATGGCTGACATCTCCTCTGGCAGTTCCATCTGATATGATACTTCTCCTCGATGATTCAGAATCTTGAAGGGTCCGATATATCTGAGGGCTAACTTTCCTTTCAGACTAAAACGTTGCGTTCCCTTTAGCGGCGAAACCTTGAGATACACAAAATCTCCGACATTGAAAGTCAGGTCTCTACGTCTCTTGTCGGTAATTTTTTGTCAGGCAAGGTCTTGAGGTGCTCATGGACTTTGTGAACCTTCTCTTCAGCTTCTCGTAGGATGTCGGGTCCGAAAATCTAACTCTCTCCTACTTGCGACCAATTCAAAGGGGTACGACACTTTCTTCCATATAAGAACTCAAATGGGGCCATTTGCAAACTGGCTTGATAATTGTTGTTGTATGTGAACTCTGCGAAAGGCAAACAATCTTCCCGTTTTGATCCATACTCTAGCACACAAGCTCTCAACATATCTTCTAAGATCTGGTTGACTCTTTCAGTCTATCCATCGGTCCGTGGGTGATAAGTTGTGCTGAAATTCAACTTGGTTCCTAATCCTTCTTGGACTTTCTGCCAAAATCTTGAGGTAAATTGGGTTCCTCAATCTGACACTATGGTCTTGGGGGTTCCATGCAAACTGACGATTCTAGCAATATATAACTCTGCTAGCTTCAAACTCTAGTAGGTTGTCTTGACAGGTATAAAATGGGCTACCTTGGACAGTCTATCAACTATGACCGAGATTGAGTCATTTCCCCTACTAGAAGTAGGCAAACCGGTGATAAAGTCCATTCCAACAGAATCCCATTTCCATTTCGGAATCTGTAATGATTGCAACAGTCCTGTGGGTCTCTGATGTTCTGCTTTGACTCTTTGACAGATATCACACTTGGTGATGTAGCTTCCGATTTCTCTCTTCATCTTGTGCCACCAAAATTGCTCCTTCAAATCTTGATACATCTTCGTTCCTCCAGGGTGGATAGAATAAAGAGTATCATGAGCTTCTTGCATGATAACTTGCTTCAGCTACGAATCTGCTGGCACACATATACGTCCTTTGTACCATAGAACTCCTTCTTCGTCTTCGGTGAATCCAGGTACCTTTCCTGTACTAATACGACGTTTGATTTTGTCGATACTTGCATTTCCCTTCTAGGCTTCCTTGATCTGGTTGATCAAAGTGGGTTGAAGTTCAATGCTAGCTAAAAATCCTTTGCTAACTAGCTCAGTTCTAAACTGCTCCAACTCATCATGCAAACTTGGCTGGTTCTCTTTGATCATGGTGTTTAACCTACATGGCAATCTGCTAAGAGCATCCGCTACCACATTGGCTTTGCCGGGGTAATAGTGAATGTCAAGGTCATAATCCTTGATTAACTCTATCCATCTCCTTTGCCTCATATTCAGCTCCTTCTGAGTGAAAATATACTTCAAGCTCTTGTGGTCCGAATAAATCTCACAGTGGTTACCCATAAGGTAATGACGCCATGTCTTCAAGGCTAACACTACGGCTGCTAGTTCAAGATCTTGGGTAGGGTAGTTTTGCTCATGCTGCTTCAGTTGTCTTGATAAATATGCTATGACTTTGCCTTCTTGCATCAACACACATCCGAGACCAATCTTGGATGCATCACAATACACATCAAACGACTTCTTGATATCTGGCATAATTAATATTGGGGCTAAAATCAATCTCTTCTTGAGCTCTTGGAAACTTGCTTCACATTTGTCGGTCCATTCAAACTTCTTGTCCTTCTTCAACAATTGGGTCATGGGTCTTGCGATGCTCAAAAAACCTTCTACGAACTTGCAATAATATCCCGCTAATCCGAGAAATGCACGGACTTGGGTTTGAGTGGTTGGGGCTTCCCATTCTTCAACATATTTGATCTTGGCGGGATCAACGACGACTCCTTCGGCAGACACAATATGTCTGAGGAATCCTACTTCTTTCAGCCAGAACTCACATTTGCTGAACCTTGCATACAACTGATGTTCTCTAAGGGTTTCAAGGATGGTTCTCAGGTGTTGTTCATGGTATTCTTCTGACTTGGAGTAGATAAGAATATCATTGATAAATACAACAACAAACTTATCCAGAAAGTTCATAAAGATCTTATTCATGAGATTCATGAAATAAGCGGGGGCATTGGTTAATCCAAAAAGACATGACCGTATACTCACACAATCCATATCTGGTGGTAAAGGTGGTCTTTGGAATATCCATTGCATGAATCTTGAGTTGATGATAACCAGTCCTAAGATCAATCTTAGAGAACACTTTGGCACCAGTCAACTGATCAAGCATATCCTCTATCTTGGGCAATAGGTACTTGTTCTTGATGGTGACATCATTCAACTTCCGGTAATCTATGCACAAACAGTTACCTCCATCCTTCTTGTCGACGAACAACATGGGTGATCTCCATGGCGATGCGCTTGGTTGAATCAAACCTTTCGCCAGCATAGCATCAAGTTGCTTCTTCAGCTCCACTAATTCAGAGGGGTTCATGCTATAGGGTCTCTGAGCTATGGGTCCAGTTCTAGGGATTAGTTCAATAATGAACTCGATATCCCGATCCGGGGGCATACCGGGTAATTCATTTGGGAATACGTTGGGGTATTCATAGACTACTCTGACTTGGTCTATGGTTGGTAGGGATAGACTCTTGTTGCAGTTGAACTGACGGGTTAAGGTTTCAGATATATGCTCTACTGTTACTCTAGAGCTACTGGTCATGGTGATGGCTTTCTTGGCACAGTCGATCAATCCTTTATGTTTTGACATCCAATCCATTCCTAGTACTACTTCCAAACCTTTGGTTCCAAGTACTATTAGATTGGCATAAAAATCTATCCCATGTATTCTGATAGGCACAACCTTCTTTGCGTGTTGACGACGAAGTGATTGGCGATCCTTGACGAGCAGGGCGGAAGTCTGGGCCTTCTGGGCGGCAATGGCAAGGTTGTGGTTGGCCTACTCTCTAGCATTGTCCAATTCCTTCTGTCTATCATATAGTAGGAAGTCAAGGTTCTCCAGTTGGCGCCTCATCTCCGGGTGACTTGGCATCTCTAATGGCATTCCCATAGAATCACGCCTTGCATAGTGAGCAAAGTGAGTTCCCTTGATCAAGTTGATGTTCTGTTCGCAAAGACGGGCGAGAGCTTCATGCATTGCCCTGGCTAATCCATCTAGCCAGTTGTTCTCTCTCACGGTGAATTGAATCTTCTTCGAAAGAGGTGCTTCCATATTTCCTCGAAGATCAGCAACTATCAGCCATTGTAGATCTCCTCCTGGGTGATCATTGAGTTGAGCTCCGAAGAATTCTGGATGCGAGTGCTCCAGGTATTTAGACAGTGCATCAAGATCCCCCTCGAAGATCAGTTGGCCTCCGTTGCCCAACTGGTAGAACTTGAAGTACTAAACTTCCATCTACAAGGATTTAGGATGAGTAAGTTAGTGAGTGATCAAGTGTGTCAAATTTTATGTACTAGTGTAAGAATTTTTGAGGAACATGATTTTTTTTGAAAGAATCTCAAGGGTAAGAGGGGAAATAGTTTTTCATAAATACTCACTTCTTTTGTTTTGAAACTAAGTTTTTGTTCGGACGTCCATTCTAACTAGGGTCTCCTATGGTCAGGATGGCTCTGATACCAACTTGTCAACACCCGGATTTTTAATCCCAGATGTCGTTTGTAACATCCCAAACTTTAATCAAGGTTATCAAGATCCAAATCACCCAATTTAGGTTTAATAAAAACTTTTTATTAATAAAAATATTTATGAATGCATGTGTTTGTGCATTAGTATAGAATTGTGTGTAATTGCCATGTTTGTTTTCTATAATGGTTGTAAAATGATTCAAACGTGAATGCCACATCATCTAGATCATTCCCAAACAAAATCCAAAGAAAAAGGAATCAAATAAGATTAATAAATGCAAATGGTCATTTGTGCCATTTTAATCTACTAGGCCACTTTAGGTGTTCCTAGAAGTCAATTCTTAACAGAAATAATTCTAACTCTTTTCACCCCTTGCTATTACAAGTAAAGATCTACCAAGGCCCACTTTGAAATCTTACAAAAACATTTAAACACTAATTTTAAACGGCATTTAAAAGTTGAATCCATTTCATATGCATAGATCCCACTTTGTCAAAAACCACTCAAATGAACTCCACTTAACAATCCCAAGCAACCACAGACTACCAAGCATGAGATCAAGTCACACACCAAAAATCTTTTCAAAATTCAAAAATAAAATTCTTGCGGCCATTTTGTCGAACACTTGGCAGGCAAAAATAATCTGGCCTAGCTAACACTGTTCTTGATCAATGCATTGTCCACCCAATTGCCCCATTCCACTCCCCTTGTCTCCCTAGCAACCAACCCAGCCTAGAAAGCACCCCCTTTACCGCTAGCAGCAGTGCCACGCTGCCCAAAGGTGGTCGCCACCGGTCGACCATGCCCCAGTTGCAGCAGACCGCCCCTCTCGCTCTCGCTGTGCCTAGAAGGATCGCCGCACCCTACCGCCCCTCTCTGTCCCTTCCCCGAGCTCAGCCACGCCGTGGACCACTCCCCATCATGCCGTTCCCACCGCTTCTATGCCATGCCGAGCACGCGCCAGTGTGCTGCGCTCGACAAGGCAGCACATGCCGCCCCTCGACCGTAGCCTGCGCTCACCGCTCCACCCTGACTCCAGCAACTGCCTTGACATGCCCATTTCTCGCCGTGCGACCAGCAGCCACTGTGCGCTGCATCGAACACTCACTGCCTCCGCCCAGAGCACGGACGCGCCCGAACAATTGCCACTACCCCTATCCACGCCATTATGCCGGAGATGACCGCTAGCAGACCGTGCACCGTCCGGCTTGCTCTGCCCCGACCATAGCTGCTTATACTGTTGTCTCCGACGAGCCACGCCCATACCGCACTGCCTCACCGTTGAGCCTATAAAAGGAGGCGTCCTCTGTCCAAATTCTACACACCACTCACCTCCCCTCTCACCACTGAGCCTTCCCCAGTTCTCCCCGAAGCCACTCGAGCCCTCAGCCGCCGGAATTTTGTCAGAGCTCGCCGCAGCAGAGGAGGAAGGGGGCCGTTGATTGCGACCACCCCATGAGCCGCCGTGACCACGACTGAGACCACCGTCATGCATCAGTTTGATCGCCCCCATCACCACGCTTAGCTAGAGCCCTTGTAAGCCCCAATGCACCCCCACCGAGCCGCTAGGGTTCGTTCTCGCCAGCGACATGTTCGTCGTCGATGATGAACCATGGCCGTCGATTTCTATTCTAATCACACGGCTGATATCGCCACGTACCGCTTCGCGTTAGATGCGCCGCTGACATGCGGGACCCCCCTGTCAGTTGCCCTCTGTGCCGCGGAGCGCCACTGGGCCGGCCCGTTTAGTTTCCTGCGCTGGCCCTAAAATTCAAATGAATGCTTTTCTAATTGAGTTTAAACTAGGTTCTGTCCACTAGTTTAAAAATCAATTCAGAGAGTTCTACTTAACCAAAATGAATGTTTCAAATTTTGTTAGAAAGATAATTAAAATCTCTATACAGGCCCGTTGGATTTAAATCATTTGGAATTATGGATCACATATAGCAAAAATAACAAGACAGAGACTTTTCTACTTTTAAACATTTTTCAAAATTCACCCCTAATAGCTTTTGAGTTGATTCTAACTCTCAAAAATCACATTTGACAATACCTATCTGAATATGTAATAATATTTAGGTTTGCATACTGTGACTTTGGACTAGTACCAAAATAATGCTATATAGGCATTTCTAGTCACTTTAAATCATTTAAATAATAAACTTAAACTTAGTGAAATGTGATCAAACATTTAAATCACATTCCCATGTATTAGAATATGTGGTGATGACATGTGTCCACATGATCCCATATTTTATTTGGAGAATATTAAATCTTAATTAATTTCAGTGAGTAGAAATTACCTTTCTCAAATAAAATAAATGAAACTAGTTCATAAAATCTTGTGATGAATGTGATGATAATAGATCATCAAGTGTGTGCCTTAGTGTGCTAAATAGACTAGTTAAGTATCGTTTGGTGATTGTGTATCCCGTATGTATTTATAGACGATAGTACCGACCAAGTCTACAAGGAGGAGGAGTTCTACCCCGAAGAAGACGAGGAGAATTTCAACGTACCACTGCACCAACCAAGGCAAGCTATTATTGGCAAGATATTGTTAGCAAGCCATCACTAGATGCAAGATAACCTAAGCAAGATGCATTAGGCATGCTTTGGTTATACCTTTTGATTTATACCAATCCCAAGTTTACTTACAAGTTTTACCTTTTGCCTTACCAAAGTTTCTTTACTTCTAGTAATGCTTTGTGAGATTTTAGAAAGTAGTTTAGATAGCATAAAGAGTATAAAACTTGGCCTATACTAGATGTCATTCTATGGCATGAGATTGAGATGAGCATCCCACCTTAGTGAACACTCTTAACTTAGTGGTTAGAGCTAAACCAAAAACTTGATCACTCTAGATGGGATACTTGGTGAAAATGCTTATGAAAACCTTGGAATGATGAGTCATTCTATTGAGATGTTTTTGACATGTGTTGAGAAACACAAATGGTTTATGATGGTGAAAATGTTGAGGCATGAGCCTTATCCCTTTATAAAAACTGATGGTTGGGTTCGGATGCGATACCATTCCAATTTTACCGTACAACCACAATACGTGAATTGGGTAAGGCTTATCCGGAAGTTATATGCATTAGTATGAGTTCCCTAGCGGAGGAGGTTTGAGCTGAGGCTACCTCTTGATATTGTCCACCTATGCAGTGCCCAGGATGGCAGATGGCCATGGCTGGGAGGCCAAGCTCATAGGAGAGGTGGTTATACTAGAGTGTGTAAAGGAAAGGGTATGATTGATTATCTGCATACTAAGTATGATGATTCAGGGTTATCCCTGACGGATGTATCGAATGTTGTGGTGAAAGTGTACCACCTCTGCAGAGTGTCAAACTATTCGAATAGCCGCGTCCGCGGTTATGGACAGTTGGAGTGGTCATACTGTTCCGTCGTCAGATGTTTTCAAAATGACTAATGAAATGAATTGTGACATGACTTGACCACAACAGAGTTGTGACTATGAAAACTAAGTTCCCACTTAAGTGATTTAGAACATTAAATTAGCTTTCTTTACTTCTGAACTCAGCTTAGGTTTCAAATTAGCTTTTGCAAATAAACTTAGAGTTTAGCATCCCTACTAGAACTACCTTACTTGTTAATGATAGTTTACGAGTACTTAAAGAGTACTCATGGCTTTGTCCCTGGCTATTCCCGCGGCCAGACTATGAGGAGGACTATCCGGAAGAAGGACAGCAGGACGACTACGACAACTAGGATCATCTCCCATAAATCGACATTTCTGTGACAGAAGATGGAGCCCACGCTTATTATTCCGCTACTTGTTTGTACTAAGACTGGATCATGAGATCCTTTATTTGTGTAAGACCTTATGATGGTTTGTAATGGATGATGTACTGTGATATCCAATCTGTTATGTCTCGCAAAAATGGTAACCCTGGGATTGCGATGTATGGCATAACAAGCATCTGGGATTAAAAATCCGGGTGTTGACAAGTTCTATGTTTACAAGAAAGCGAGTGGGAGCTCAGTTGTTTTCTTAGTAGTATATGTGGATGGCATACTGCTCATGGGAAATAATGTGGATCTTATGAGAAGCGTGAAAGCATATTTGAGTAGTCAATTTTCCATGAAGGATATAGGTGAAGCTGCATACATATTAGGAATCAAGATCTATAGAGATAGATCAAGACGCCTAATTGCATTAAGTCAGAGTACTTACATCAAAAAAGATTTTGAAGAGGTTCAAAATGGACAATACCAAAAGGGGCTTTATACCAATGATGAAGAATTGCAAAATGAGTGTGGCTCAATGTCTGGTAACGGATAATGATAGAGAAAAGATGTCTTGCATCCCCTATGCCTCAGCCATAGGATCTATCATGTATGCAATGTTAAGTACGCGACCTGATGTGGCATTGACTCTTAATTTGACGAGCTGATACCAAAGTAGTCCAGGACTGGATCACTGCACAGCTGTGAAGAATATCCTAAAGTATCTAAAAAGAACAAAGGATATGTTCCTAATCTATGGAGGAAGTGATGAAGCTCTAAACGTAACGGGTTACATGGATGCGAGCAAGAACTCAGATCATGATGACTCAAAGTCTCAAATAGGATTTGTGTTCCTAGTGAATGGTGGGACGGTAAGCTGGAAGAGTAAGAAGCAGCCGGTGGTGGCGCAGTCTTCAATGGAGTCTGAATACATTGTTGCGGCTGATGCAGCGAATGCAACCGTTTTTCTAAGGAATTTCATCTTTGAACTAGGAGTCTTTCCAAGTGTGTAAGACCCCGTGACGATCTATTGTGACAACACGGGAGCTATTGCGAACACAAAGGAACCGAGGACTCATTCCACAGCCAAACACATCAAGCTTAGATTTCACGTCATTCGGCAGAATGTTGACGAAGGTGAAGTCAAGATTTTAAAAGTAGATACGAAACTGAATATGGCAGATCCTTTGACCAAAGCTCTCCAACAAGACAAGCACGAACAACACCGAGATTCCATTGGTGTTAGGTTCTTGCCTATTGTAGACTAGTTGTATTTGTACTCTAGTGCAAGCGGGAGACTGAAGGAGTTATGCCCTAGAGGCAAATAATAAAGTGTATTATTTGATATATCTCCTATATGTTCATCATATGTTTCATATTGTGCTATAACTATGTTAATACGAAACATTAATACACGTGTGGTATGTGAACAAACCATGTCTCTAGTTACCTCTAGCGAACTAGTTCATTGATCATGAGGATGATCTGGGTTTCAAGATCATGGGCATTTATGCCAATTGACAATAAGGTCATGTCATTAGTTGAATGACATGATAGACATACATCTGAACGTTATATCTTAATGAGATCTCGTTACAAAGTTCACCATTGATGATAAAACACAGAGAACCTCACAACCTGATCCTTTGATTGTGAGGTAATGCAAATCACCATTCTGGAGGAAGCTTAGATGGTTATCAAGTATCATCTCGTAAAAGGGTGATCAAAAAGGTGCCACTCAGGTTTTCCAAAGGGATGAGTAGAGGAGTACAAATCAAGACCAGGATTTGTCTAATCCATGTAACGGATAGATACATGTGGCCATATCGGTGACGTTGCATTAATGAAGCTTGCAAGCATGTGACTTGGTCACGGAATGCAATGACATGGGAACGAGTAAACAAGTTCATTGGTAACGATACCGAACTAAGGTATGGGGATACCGAAGATCATGTCTCGGATGAATTAGGTATCAAATGACAAAGGGAACGGGAAACGACTATCTCACGGTTCGAGCGATTATATTCATGAAACGCACGGGGGTCACATGTCCATCCAGGTCCCTCTGTTGATCATTGATGTGAAAGTAGTCTCGATCATGTCCGGAGTGTTTCCAAACCAAAGGATGTCACGGTTAAGGGTGGGGATGCTTAGGGTAGATGAGGTATCATAGGAGAAATAGAGAAAGAGAAACCAGAATAGTTCCGGGTAACATCCGATGGAGATCGGAAGGGGTCCGGAAGGTGTTCCGGAGTGAAGGAATAAGATAATATGTATATTTGAATGTTAATTGGAGAATTAATATTAAATATATATTTTATTTTATTATTAAAGGTATCCTAATGCTAATGGGCCTCACCCAAAGGGGAGGCCCAAGGGGCAAGGCGCCTAGGGAAAGGGGGCCAGCCGGCCTGGGCTCAGTGGGCCGCCCCAGTGGGGCCCACCTAGGGCCGACGGCTGCCCCTAGGTGGCCGACGGGTGTGGGGATTAGTCCCACACCGCCTGGCCCGTAGGTGGTGCGCCCCCTCCCACTATATATAGGGGTCTCCCCTCTCCCTTTCGAATCATCCCATTCCCTCTCATTCTCTCTCTCTCACATCCATGGAGGACTTCTCCAGAATATTGGGGAGGACTTCGTGGGTGAGTTCTCCACCTTCACACCACCGTCATGTGATCAACGATCCGACATCTACTTCTTCCGCTGCTCGGCTGGATTGGAGTCCGGTTGACGTCACCTACACCAGACGTGTGACGAACTTCGGAGGCACCACATTTGAGGTACTACTCGTCTTCATACGTCTTCCGGCGTAAGGCGTGGATCGGTCTTCAAAAGTATGACTACCGTATTTCTCTTCCGTTACTTATGTCTACATAGTATAGATCCTGGTATTAGTGTTCAAGTAGATAGAATTTTTTTGTTTTCTGCTACGAGAGCCTTTCACAAAATTGGTTTCATGACTTTTGGAATTCGGATGCAAAAGTTATGACAGTTTTGGTTTTGGAGTTTCCCTGACCGGAAGTACTACCACCTCACCGGAATACCAGGCTAGTTATGGTGAGCATGGGAACGCTCCCACCATCCGTTTTGTTTTAGCTACCCATTTATCGGTAGTTGGGCCGGTAGAAGAGCGGTAGTACCGGCCAGAAGAGTCGTTGGAGCAACGTGGCCAGAAGTACAGGCTAGGCACCGGAAGTACCGCTCGGGTATATTTTGTTATTGGTAGTAAACCAGTAGTTCCGGATGGAAGTTCTGGCCCGGGTCGGCCCGAACTTTCGGCCTATACAAGCAGGTCTTTTCAACTACTGTCGAGCCGTTGGAGCCAGGCCGACCGAAATTTTTGGTGGCTCACCGGTACTACCGGCCAAGCACATAAATGTCCCAAACAGTCAATTTTGGAGAGCCCTTTAAGAGGGGCTCCTCTTCACCTTCGTCTGGTCAACTCTTTTCTTGGTTCTTCGATTTCTCTCTCCTCCATTGTTGACCTGGAAGAGCTTGTCCTCTCCCATTCCCCATCCTATGATTCTTGCATCTTTTTGAGGGACTTGAGACATGAGATATAGATCTAGATCCCAAGGATTTGCAAACTAACAACTTCCTCTCATTCATTCATTTAAAGCACACAATACAAACACACACCACAACACAAATAGAAAACAGATGGTTTTAAGAACCATTTTGTGAAACTACGATACAGTGGGACCGGTACAACTCACTCCTACAGTAGTGCTCAAGTGCATCTAATCATCATCAATGAAGGCGAAATCATCATCATCAGTGTGGAACTCCATGGCATCGTCCTCCAAGTAGTCGTTATCATCACTGAGGTAAGAATAGAGATCTCCCTGGATATCTTCACCTTCCTCCTCCTTCGCTTCAAGCTGGATCTCCTGTTCACGGATCATCTTCTCGAGAGTGGCCACCTTCTTGCGAAGACGATCGATGATGTGATCTTTCTTGTCACGCTGACGACGAAGTGAATGGCGCTCCTTGGCGAGGATTGCGAGGGTCTAGTCCTTCTTGACTGCAATGGCATGGTTGTGGTTGGCATAGGCACGGGCATTGTCCAACTCCTTCTGTCTATCATACAACATGAAGTCGAGATTATCCACCTGGTGCTTCAGCTCCGGGTGTCCTGGCATCTCCAAGGACATTCCCATAGAATCACGCCTTCTGTAGTGAGCAAAGCGAGTTCCCTAGATCTGATTGATGTTCTGTCCACACAGACGGGCAAGAGCTTCATGCATAACTCTAGCTAATCCATCTAGCCAGTTGTTCTCCCTCAAGCTGAATTGGATCTTCTCCGAAGTGGGTGCTTATATCTAGCCTCTGAGATCTGCAACTATCAGCCATTGTAGATCTCCTCCTACGTGATCGTTGAGTTGTGCCCCGAAGAACTCCGGGTGCGGGCGCTCAAGATACTCTGAGAGTGCGTCTAGATCCCTCTCAAAGATCAGGTGGCCTCCGTTGCCCAGCTGGTAGAACTTGCAATACTGGACCTCCATCTATAAGAATTTAGGGTGAGAAAGTTAGTGGGGTGATCAAGTGTGTCAAATTTTATGTAGAATTGCAAGAATTTTTGAGGAACATGATTTTTTTGAAAGAATCTCAAGGATAAGAGTGGGAATAGGTTTTCATAAATACTAACTTCTTCTATTTTGAAACTAAGTTTTGGGTTCAAGCGTCCATTATAACTAGGGTCTCCTATGGTCAGGATGGCTCTGATACCAACTTGTCAACACCCGGGTTTTTAATCCTAGATGCCTGTTATGCCATACCTCGCAATCCCAGGATTACCATTTTTGCGAGACATAACAGAATTGGTACCATAGTACATCATCCATTACAAACCATAATAAAGGTCTTACAAATAAAGGATCTCATGATCCAGTCTTAATACAATCAAAGCAGCGCAAAGTAAATGTAGTAGGGGCTCCATCTTCAGGGTCATAGGCAATGCTAACGATGGGAGATGATCCTAGTTGTCATAGACCTCCTGCTGTCCATCTTCCTGGTAGTCCTTGTCATAGTCTGGCCACGGGAATAGCCAGGGACAAAGCCATGAGTACTCTTTAAGTACTCGCAAACTATCACTAACAAGTAAGGTAGTTCTAGTAGGAATCTTAAGCTCTAGGTTTATTTGCAAAAATCCAGGTTTATTTCATACTGATTTCAGAAGTAAAGAAACTAATTTAATGTTCTACATCACTTAAATGGGAACCTAGTTTTCATGTCCACAATCATGTTGTGGTCAAGTCAAAGTCATAGTTCAATTCACAAGTTATTTTTGAAAACATCTGACAACAGTAACAAAGATGGCCACCTAATCTGTCCATGATCATGGATGCGGCTATTCAATAGTTTGACACTCAGTAGAGGTGGTACACTTTCACCAAAAATTCGATACATCCGCTGTGGATAACCTGAATCATCATACTTAGTATGCGGATAATCAATCATAACCTTTCAATTACACACTCTAGTATAGGCACCTCCCCTATGAGCTTGGCCTCCTAGCCATGGCCATCTACCATCCTAGCACTGCATAGGTGGACCTTGACATTCATGAGGTAGCCTCAGCTCAACCTCTTTCCACGAGGGAACCCATACTTAGGCATATAAACTTCCAGTTAAGCCCGATCCAATTCGGGTATTGTGGTTGTACGGTTAAATTAGAATGGTATCGCATCTGAACCCAACCATTAGTTTTTATAATGGGCCAAGGCTCATGCCTCAACATTTTCATCATAAATTTATTTTGTGTTCATAACACATGTCAAAACACTTCAATAGAATGAATCATCATTCCAAGGTTTTCATAATCATTTTCACCAAGTATTCCCATCTAAAGTGATCAACTTTTATGCTTAGCACTAGCCACTAAAGTTGAGGGTAGTTCCTAATGAGAGTGCTAATCCAGTGTAACTATCCAATCTAGTTTTAGTGATATCTAAGTATAACTACTTAGACCTAGTTTTATACTCTTTATGGTATCTATCCTATTTTTCCAATACTCACAAATCACTAACAAAAGGTAAAGAACTTTGGTAAAAATAAAAGAATAAAGCTTGCAAGTAAAATTTGGGATTGGTATAATCAAAGATGCATAACCAAAGCATGCATAATGCATCTTGCATAGGTTATCTTGCAAAGATGGCTTGCATAGTTCTAGCTTGCCTAGTTAGCACACTAAGGCTCACACTTGATGATCTAGCATCATCACAAACATCACATGAAATAAAGACCTAGCCCTATTTATCTTATTTTGGAAAAGTAATTTCTACTCATTGAAAATACTTAAGATTTAATATTATCCAATTAAATATGGGATCATGTTGACACATGCCATCACCACACATTCTAATACTTGGGAATGTGATTTAAAGTGATGGTCACATTTTATAAAGTTTAAAATTACTTTTTAATACAATTAAATTGACTAGAATTGCCTATATAGCATTCTTTTAGTCCTATCCCAAGATCACTGCATGTAAACCTAAATATTTTTACATATTCAGATAAATCTTGTTAAATGTGATTTTTGAGAGTTGGAATCAACTCAAAAGCATTTATGGTTGATTTTTGAAAAATGTTTGAAGGTGGGAAAGTCTTTGTCTTGTTATTTTTACTATAGGTGATGTATCATTTCAAATGGTTTGAATCCAACGGGCTTGGATAGATAATTTGAACCTTTCTAACAAAATTGGAATCATGCAATTTGGTTAAGTGAATCTCTTTGAATTGATTTTTGAATCTACTGATAGAATCTAGTTTTAACTAAAATTGAAAAATCCTATTTGAATCGATGGGCTCTGCGTGGGAAACTAATTGGGCCCAACAAGACCTTGCACTATCTCGGCACAATGGCTATTGACAGTGACGGTCCCACTAGTCGTATCAATACTAATCTAAAGCAGTATCTAGCAATCCTAGCCCTACGATTAGAACATGATCCTACGGCTGAGGTTCGTCGTCTCTGTCGAACAGCTCCGGTGAGATACGAACCCTAAAACAATGGTGGGGGTCGTGTGAGGCTCACCAGGGCTCCAGCTAGGGTCGGCGATAGGGGCGATCGGGCTTGTCGAGGATGGAGGTTCGAATGGTGGTCGTGGCGGCTTTTGGGGTGGCTCCTAGCTCTGGTTCCTCTTCTCCTCTACAGCGGCGGGCTCTGATACTTTGCAAACATATCTATAATTTTTGATGTTCCATGCTTGTTTAGTATCTACTTTCTTATGTTTTGTCTACATTTGGAGATACTTTTATGCATTTTCTGGAACTAACCAATTAACAAGATGCCACGGTGCCAGTTGCCTGTTTTTCTGTTTTTGGTTCCAGAAAAGCCAGAAAATGAATATTCTCGGAATTGGACAGGACAAAAGCCAAAGTCAATATTTCACCGAGGGGAAAACAGAGCCAGAAGACGAGACGGAGAGGGGCCAGGGGCTAGCCACACAATGTGGTGGTGCGGGTCCCCCTGGCCGCGCCACCAGGTGGTGTGGGCCCCTCCAGCCTCCACCGACCTTGCCCTTTCGCCTATAAGAAGCCTCTGATGCAGAAACCCTAAGTAGTCGAGCCTCCAGCCACGAAAAGTTCCGCAGCACCGCCGCCATCGAAGGGGAGATTCGGGGGACAAAAAGTCTTTGTTCTGGCACCCTGCCGGGACGGGGAAGTGCCCCTAGAGTCATCTTCATTGATCTCCACCACCATGTCCATCGCCGTTGCTGATTCCCATGATAACGAGGGAGTAGTTCTTCCTCGAGGCTAAGGGTTCTATCGGTAGCTATGTGTTCATCTCTCTCTCTATGCATGATCATATTGTGATCATGAGATTTTTAATCAAGTAGATCTACTTTGCTACTCAAGTGCTTTAATAGATCTCTGCTCTCCCCATGTGTGTGAAAGTGGCAGCGTGCACACCATGGTGGCACTTAGGCTAGAGATTACAAATACTTGTTATGAGTTATATTTGGAGTTGGATGTCTTTATGAAATTGTGGTGTTTGCTGGAACCATCTAGTGCTCAAGGTGACAGTGTGGGGTTATCTAGATGGGAAAGTCTTACTTTGAGGTGTGCTGTTATAGCCCTACCATGGATTAGAGTGTCCAACCGGAGAGTAGGTCAGCGTAGTATCATGAAGATAATATATTTATATGAGAGTGTTCACTAGTGAATGTATGATCCCTAGGCCTTGTTTCTAAGCATTGAAACACCATTTTCAACTAGATCTGTTACATGGTTGCTTGCTGCCATCTTTATTTCAGTTTGCCTTTAGTCTCTTCCACGCCATCAAAGTATTTTCTAGCACCATTGTCTTATATCCATACCACTTGTATTTCACTATCTCTTCGCCGAACTAGTGCACCTATACACGTGACAAGTGTATTGGGTGTGTTGGGGACATAAGAGACTTCTTGTATCTTGATTGCAGTGTTGCTTTAGAGGGATACCTTTGACCACTTCCTCCCTGAGTTCAATAAACCTTGGGTAATCCACTTAAGGAAAACTTGTTGCTGTTCTACAAACCTCTGCATTTGGAGGCCCAACACTATCTACAAGAATAGAAGCGTGCGTAGACATCAAGTTATTTTTCTAGCGCTGTTGCCAGGGAGGTAAGGTAGAAGGTACTCACATCCTCTGGCTACTAAGCTATCTTCTAGCACTGTTGCTGGTGTGTGAGTGCTCGAAGTTATGTCCTTTAGATTCTGCAATTATATCTTTTTGTTTCTTGTTTTTATTTTCACTAGTTAGGCTTAATGGAAAACAACAACAAAATTAGAGAGCTTTATAGTATTTATCTCGAGTTAGGACATGAAGTGTTTGAAGAGAAAATTTAAAAACCTATGGAACTTTATTTGCATGCTAATAGCAATATTATTTGTATGAATTCTTTGGACACCATTATTGCTAATGCTATGGAAAAGTCTAAACTTGGGGAAGATAGTTTTTATGAAAATTATCTTTTTAGTTCCCCAGCTTTGGAAGATAGCTATTCTATTGCTTATGATGATACAAAACCTCCAATATATGATGATTACAATGATGAGTATGATATTTTCAGTCCACCTACTATTGAGGAGAAAATTAATTATGATTACAATATGCCTCCTATATTTGATGATTATGGTGATGAGAATAATAATGATAGCTATTTTGTTGAATTTGCTCCCACTACAATTAATAAGAATGACTATGTTTATGTGGAGAGTATTAATTCTTTTATGCATGTGGCTCATGATAAGAATGTTTTGTGTGATATTTATATTGTTAATTTTATTCATGATGCTACTGAAAGTTATTATGAGAGAGGGAAACATGTTTTATGTGTCTCAACAATATTAAGTTTCCCCTCTTTATGTTGAAGTTGCACTTGTTTTGCTTTCCTATGCTTATTGTTTTGTGCTTTCATGACTTATTTCTTTACAAGATTCCTATGCATAGGAAGTGGGTTAGACTTAAATGTGTTCTGAATTTTCTTCTTGATGCTCTCTTTTATTCAATTCATATTTCCTATGTGAGCATCTTCTCAAACTATCATGCCTAACTTAAAGGCGTTAAAGAAAAGTACTTATTGGGAGATAACCCAAAAGTTTTAGATGAGTCTTGGAAGTTATTACCTCTGTAATAACCGCTCCTTATCCTTTTTATTTGCTTTTTGTGCCAAGAGTAACCTCTAATGAGAGAGAAGTAATGCTTGGGAAAGTTGCTGTCCTGAAACAGATTTTTGTGCTTCGCCTGTAAAAATTCGTGAAAAATCTATGTACGTCGGTTTGAGCTGTAATTTTTTGTGCTTCTGCCCCAGGTTGTTATCCAACTTTCGTTATTTCAACACTTTTCAATTTGAGCAACAGAAGGTCTTCGAAAAAAATTGGTTTTTACCTGCTGGTCTATTTTGACAGATTTCTGCCATTATTTGCATTTGCCTCTTAACCTCTTTCTCTTTGAGTTCTCTTTGATCACTTGAACTTTTTAAAGGAAGTTCTACAGTAGCTTGTGTTTTAATGGAAGTTTTACTTGTGTTGAAACTGAACCAAAGACTTATTATCTTGAATGCACTAATATTGCTAATGAAGATTGTATGAAGGAAAATTTCAGGTGTAGTGAAAGAATGATGTAATGAGATGAAGAATGGACAAAAGCTCAAGCTTGGGGAAGCCACCCGTGTCACCCCAAGAAATATTCAAGAAGTACAAGCGTCAAAGCTTGGGGATGCCCAAGGCATCCCCTTCTTCATCAATAGAAATCTCAGGTCTTTCTAGCCACTTCGTTTTTATTGTTTCATGCACAGTTGTGTTGTTCTTGGAGCGTCTTTGTATTTTGTTTTTGGTTTTCGTTTGCTTAGTTTTCCTTAATAAATTGGTTGGACCCCCTCATCCATTCATTAGTTTTCAAATAAGTTGGTTTGGATTGGAAAAGAGTAGGAAGCTCCATGCTTATAACTGGTACAAAAGGAGCTTGTTTAGACTGTGGCCTAGACTTTATCATGTCATGTTTGATATTTATTTGACTTTATGCTTAGTGATTATTGCTGTAGCATGACTTGTTCCAAACAATTGAAATTGCTTAATGTGCCTTGAAAGAATCATGCGTTGTTTTAGCATATTAAAGCATAGTATTGTGGTATTCTCCTTTGATGCTTTATTTGGGTTGACTTGGCGCATGCTCACACTGTTGGGTCCGCGGCATAGAAAACAAAAATTTCCTACGATGAGAACTACACGCCAAGATCTATCTACTAGGTACAAAGCAACGGGTGGACATACATCCAACGAGAACTTACCCTCGAAGACAACGAGTTTTGTTAACGAGTAGGAACTCGTGGTTGATGTAGTCGTACACTTGCCGATCTCAAGATCGCGAGGAAGTCCGAGCGCCGCAACTCAGCAGCACATCCGTACTCACACACACGTTCAAGCCACCGGACAACCTCCACCTCCTCGCTCCAGCGATCCAGCGGAAGCAGCAACTCCTTCCAGACGAAATGCCACCGGGAAACTGTATCTCACTAATCCGAGACCATGGGGGAATAATTCTAGAGGGGGAGAGAGATCCTTCACAAGGAGGTGTGAGGAAGAAGGAGGAAGAGGGTGGCCTTTTATAGGAGGAGGGGGGTACCCCCTCTCTCCATGGCCGGCGCATGGGGGGGTGACCCCTCACCTCCCCCATTCATGTGGTGGTAACCCCTCCACATTAAAATGCCTCTTCACATTCCCCTTTAAAGTCCCTACTTTAAATGCATTAAAATTCTCCAAGTTTAATGCTCACTCATTTAATAAAACTCTTTTATTAAATTTATTTAGAATTTTGTTAATTACTTTAATTAACAAACATTCACATATAGCCCCTTACAATACTTCAATATCACATGCAGAACCACTTTCTGCAATTTCACCCGAAACAATTTCCGGTTTCTATCGAAATAATTCCTGCGCTTTGCAATTCTTTCGTCTGAAACATATGTGCTCCAAAATGGTGTCCGGTAACTCTTAAGTGTGTCACCCTATGGTTAGTGAATAATGTAGACATGATTGAGACTCCTCTTAGATCAATAGTCAGAAGCGGGACCTGGAGATCCATACTGACTCATGCATATTCAACGATGACTTCTGTGATCGTGAGAACCTTTAACGCTTGTAATTTAATCCCTTTGTCTCATGATATAATACATGTCCGAGATTCGATCATCGGTATCCAAATACCTAGTTTGATATCATTACCGACATGCACTCTTTTCTCGTTCCCGTGATATAACATTCTAGTGATCATATCACTTGCTTGCAAGCTATCTCAATGTGATATCACCGAGAGGGCCCAGAGTATATCTATCCGTCATCAGGATTGACAAATTCCACTCTTGATCCATGAGCCTCAACATAACACCTTCATAGCACTGAACCCATCTTTATAGTCACCCTGTTACGGTGTGACGTTTGATGTTATCAAGATACTCTTCAGGTGTTAGCAATTAACATGATCTCATGGTCTAAGGATAAAGATTACTTCGTATGATGTTATAGAAATATAAACATAATGACTTGATCGTAATGCTATACTTCAGATGAAAGTTCATCACATCATTTGACCAATGGTGTGACCTTGTTATTAACAACATCCAATGTCCATGATCAGGAAACCTTGATCATCTTGTTAATCAGCAAGCTAGTCTATAAGAGAGGCATAACTAGGAACCCTTTTTGTTTATTAAACACACATGTATTGATGTTTCTGATCAATACAATTCTAGCATGCAAAATAAACATCTATCATATATAAGGAATACATAATAACAACTTTATTATTGCCTCTCAAGGCATATTTCCTTCAGTCTCCCACTTGCACTAGAGACAATAATCTAGTTCACATAGTGACAAATCTAACACCCATGGAGTTTTGGTGTTGATCATGTTTTGCCCTAGGGAGAGATTTAGTCAACAGATCTGCTACATTTAGGTCCGTGTGTACTTTACAAATAAACCGGTGCTTAATATGCTTGGAATTCTTGTGAGACCTCGCTTCCTTTGCGTTGGCTATGGCTCCATTATTGTCACAATAGATCACCATTGGGTCCAATGCACTAGGAACCACACCTAGTTCCGTAATGAACTCTTTCATCCAAACCGCTTCCTGCGCCACTTCTGAAGCAGCAACATATTCCGCCTCCGTCGTTGATCCAGCCACCACAGGTTGTTTGGAACTCCTCCAACTAACTGCTGCTCCTTTCAAGAGAAATACATATCCGGATTGAGACTTAGAGTCATCCGGATCGGTGTCAAAGCTATCATCGACATAACACTTAGCGACTAGCTCTTCTTCACCTCCGCATATAAGAAACATATCCCTAGTTCTTCTCAAGTACTTGAGGATGTTCTTGACCGATATCCAGTGTTCCGAACCTGGATCAGATTGGTACCTACTAGTCAAACTAATAGCATGTGCCACATAGCATGGCATACATAATAGAGCCTATGGCCGAGGCATAGGGGATCTTATCCATCATCTCTCTTTCTTCCGCCATAGCCGGACTTTGAGTCTTACTCAATGTCTTGCCTTGCAACATAAGTAAGAACCCCTTCTTACTTCCGTCCATATTAAACTTCTTTAATATCTTATCAAGGTATGTACTCTGCGATAGCCCAATTAGGCGCCTTGATCTATCTCTATAGATTTTAATGACTAATATATATGACGCTTCACCAAGGTCTTTCATCGAAAATTTGCTGTTTAGATAACTTTTAACACTGTTTAAAAGATCTATATCATTTCCAATCAATAATATGTCATCCACATATAATATCAGAAATGCCACATTGCTCCTAGTCACTTTCTTATAAATACAAGCCTCTCCATAAGTTTGGACAAATCCAAACTCTTTGGTCACCTCATCAAAGTGGAGATTCCAAGTCCGGGATGCTTGCTTCAGTCCATAGATGGATCACTGAAGTTTGCATACCTTATTAGCATCCTTAGGATCGACAAAACCCTTAGGTTGTATCATATACAACTCTTCTTCAATATTACCATTGAGGAACGCAGTTTTGACATCCATCTGCCATATTTCATAATCGAAATATGCAGCAACTGCTAACATAATCCTAACTGACTTAAGCATCGCTACGGGAAAGAATGTCTCATCGTAGTCAACTCCTTGAATTTGTCGAAACCCCTTTGCGACAAGTCGAGCCTTATAGATGGTCACATTACCATCAGCATTAGTTTTTCTTTTGAAAATCCATTTATTCTCAACAGCCTTTCGATCGTGAGGTAAGTCCACCAAGGTCCAAACTTGGTTCTCGTACATGGATTCCATCTCGGATTTCATGGCTTCTAGCCATTTGTTGGAATCCGGGCTCATCGTCGCTTCTTAATACGTCGCAGGGTCATCCATTTCATCAACCATGAAATTTACAATAGGATTGCCGTACAGTTCAGGAGCTGCACGTGTCCTGCTTGACCTGCGAGGTTCGGTAGTGTCCTCTTTCGGAGTTTCATGATCAATATCATTATCTCTCTCTTCATTAGGTGAAGTCAACTCTGAAACAACTTCCGGTGCTGCGCTACTCGCCATTTCATGAAGAGAAGGTTTAATAACCTCTTCGAGTTCTACCTTCCGACTACTCACACCTTTCACGAGAAACTCCTTCTCAAGAAAGGATCCATTCTTGGCAACAAAAACCTTGCCCTCGGATCTGTGATAGAAGGGATACCCAATCGTTTCCTTAGGGTATCCTATGAAGACGCATTTTTCTGCTTTGGGTTCGAGTTTATCCGGCTGAAGTTTCTTCACATAAACATCGCATCCCCAAACTTTAAGAAATGACAACTTAGGTTTGTTTCCAAACCATAATTCATACGGTGTCGTTTCAACGGATTTAGATGGTGCCCGATTTAAAGTGAATGCAGCTGTTTCCAGTGCATAACCCTAAAATGATAGTGGCAAGTCAGTCAGAGACATCATAGATCGAACCATATCCAATAAGGTACGATTACGATGTTCCGACACACCATTACGTTGTGGTGTTCCAGAAAGCGTGAGTTGTGAAACTATTCCACACTCTTTCATGTGTGTGCTAAACTCGTAACTTAGATACTCTCCTCCACGGTCGCATCAGAAATTTGATCTTTCTATTACGATGATTTTCCACTTCATTCTGAAATTCCTTGAACTTTTCAAAAGTTTCAGACTTGTGTTTCATCAAATAGATATACCTGTATCTACTCAAATCATCCGTGAAAGTAACAAAATAACGATATCCAGCTCGCGCCGACACACTCATTGGTCCACACACATCAATATGTATGATTTCTAATAAATCTGTCGCCCGTTCCATTGAACCGGAAAACGGCGTTCTAGTCATCTTGCCCATAAGGCATGGCTCACATGTATCAAATGATTCAAAATCAAGTGATTCCAAAAGTCCATCGGAATGGAGTTTCTTCATGCGTTTAACGCCAATATGACCTAGACGGCAGTGCCACATATATGTAGATATATCATCATCAAGTTTAATCTTTTTAGCATCAACATTATGAATATGCATAATATTACTATCGAGATCCAACAGAAATAAACCATTCAACATAGGTGCATGACCATAAAAGATATTATCCATATAAATCGAACAACCATTGTTTTCAGATTTAAAGGAATAACCACTTTGCATCAAACACGATCCGGATACAATGTTCATGCTCAGTGTAGGCACTAAATAACAATTATTTAGGTTTATAACTAATCTAACTAATCCCGATGGCATATGGAGAGGTAGCGTCCCGACGGCGATCACATCAACTCTTGATCCATTGCGGACCCGCATCTTGACCTCATCCCTTGCTAGTTGTCACTTGTACCGCAGCCCCTGAATCGAGTTACATATATTAGCAACCGATCTTGTATCAAATACCCAGGTGCTACTGCGAGTACTAGTCAAGTACACATCAATAACATGTATATCACATATACCTTTGTTTGCCTTGCCGGACTTCTTGTCCGCCAAATACTTGGGGCAATTGCGCTTCCAATGGCTAGTCCCCTTGCAATAGTAACACTCGGTGTCAGACTTAGGGCCATCTCGAGATTTCTTTTCAGGTGCAGCAACAGATTTGCCACCCTTCTTTCCCTTGTGCTTGCCTTTCTTGTCTTTCTTGAAACCGGTGGTCTTATTGATCATCAACACTTGATGTTCTTTCCTAATCTCCACTTCTGCAGTCTTAAGCACTGACAGAAGCTCGGGAAGAGACTTCTTCATGCCCTGCATATTATAGTTCATCACAAAGCTCTTGTAGCTAGGTGGAAGAGATTGGAGAACACGATGTATGCCCAAGTCAATGGGAATCGTTATTCCCAAGGACACAAGCTTATCGGCGTACCCAGACATTTTGAGTACATGCTCACTAACGGAGCTGTTCTCCTCCATCATGCAGCTAAAGAACTTTTCAGTAGCATTATAACTCTCTACGGCAGCATGGGTATCGAAAATCATTTTCAATTCTCCCATGGTATCAAAGGCATTGCCATTTTCGAAACGCTTTCGAAGTTCTGGCTCTAACCCATACAGTATGCCGCAATGAACTAAGTTGTGGTCCTCCTGACGAGTCACATAGACATTCTTTTCCTCGTCAGGGGCATCAGGAGCTGGTGGGGGGCCTAGCAGCGCATATAGCACATATTGCTTTTGTGCAGCAGTGAGGAGAATCCTCAAATTCATAGCCCAGTTGGTGAAGTTGCTACCATTCGCAGCAAGTTTCTCTTTCTCCATGAACACATTGAAATTAAAAGAAGGTGGTGCCATCTACAACAGAATTTGTAAAGTTTATTTAGACTAAGTTTATGATAGATTGAGTTCAACTAATCCAAATTACTAATGAACTCCCACTCAAAAACGACATCCCTCATGTCCTTTTGGTGATTACATGAACCAATCCACTACACCAAGTCCGATCATCACGTGAGTCGGTGTAGCTTCAAAGGTGAGCATCTATATGGGCATCATATCAACCATATGACTCATGCTTAACCTTTCGGTCCGTGTTCCGAGGCCATGTTTGTACATGCTAGGCTCGGCAAGTAAGAACCTTAGTACTCGCATGTGTAAAACTGTCTTACACCTGTTGTATGAAAGCGTAGAGTCGAGTACACCCGATCATCACGTGATGTCTCAAAACACGATCCATAGAATGGTGCATACTCAAGGAAGAACACATTTTATCTTGATATCTAAATGAGGGATCATCTTATAATGCCACCAAAACCGCCAAACTAGCAGTATAAGATGCTAACATCTAATGTGTAAAGTGAGATGATATGGTCCATGCATTTGATCTCCATCATTTGCATCATGGTATGATCTCTATCATTCCTTTGTGTGTAAGGCCAAGGTCTATGGAACTTACACGTTGAATGTGTTGTAAGAGTATCTATCATACATCTACTTACAACAATACCATATCAATACACTAGCCCAGCAACGATCTAAACTAGACGCCTCTAATTTATCAATTGCAAGTTTTACGTGGCTTAGGGCTTTCGGAGATAGAACCGTTCTCACCTACGAACATGCACCACAACGAGGATAACCAAGTTATTAGCAACTCGCTGTAAATCGGATATTTACTATAGTAGGAGAGACAGACACCCGCCAGCCACTTATGCAAAACAAGTTGCATGTCAGTCGTGGAACCGGTCTCATGTACGATGACATGTAAGGTTGGTCCGGGCTGCTTCATCCCACTATGCCACCAATATCCAAAGTACATAGAAGATGCAATAACATGATCATCATCGCCCACATATAAACATATGTGCACTACCCGTGCAAAGCACCTACACATAGATTAGGCTCTGATACCACTGTTGGGTCTGCAGCATAGAAACCAAAAATTTCCTACGATGAGAACTACACGCCAAGATCTATCTACCATGTACAAAGCAACGGGTGGACATACATCCAACGAGAACTTACCCTCAAAGACAACGAGTTTTGTTAACGAGTAGGAACTCGTGGTTGATGTAGTCGTACACTTGCTGATCTCAAGATCGTGAGGAAGTCCGAGCGCCGCAACTCAGCAGCGCATCCGTACTCGCACACACGTTCAAGCCACCGGACAACCTCCACCTCCTCGCTCCAGCGATCCAGCGGAAGCAGCAACTCCTTCCAAACGAAATGCCACCGGGAAACTGTATCTCGCTAATCCGAGACCATGGGGGAATAATTCTAGAGGGGGAGAGAGATCCTTCACAAGGAGGTGTGAGGAAGACGGAGGAAGAGGGTGGACTTTTATAGGAGGAGGGGGGTACCCCCTCTCTCCATGGCCGGCGCATGGGGGGGTGACCCCTCACCTCCCCCATTCATGTGGTGGTAACCCCTCCACATTAAAATGCCTCTTCACATTCCCCTTTAAAGTCCCTACTTTAAATGGATTAAAATTCTCCAAGTTTAATGCTCTCTCATTTAATATAACTATTTTATTAAATTTATTCAGAATTTTGTTAATTACTTTAATTAACAAACATTCACATATAGCCCCTTGCAATATTTCAATATCACATGCATAACCACTTTCTGCAATTTCACCCGAAACAATTTCTGGTTTCTATCGAAACAATTCCTGCGCTTTACAATTCTTTCGTCTGAAACATATGTGCTCCAAAATGGTGTCCGGTAACTCTTAAGTGTGTCACCCTATGGTTAGTGAATAATGTAGACATGATTGAGACTCCTCTCAGATCAATAGTCAGAAGCGGGACCTGGAGATCCATACTGACTCATGCATATTCAACGATGACTTCTGTGATCGTGAGAACCTTTAACGCTTGTAATTTAATCCCTTTGTCTCATGATATAATACATGTCCGAGATTCGATCATCGGTATCCAAATACCTAGTTTGATATCGTTACCGACATGCACTCTTTTCTCTTTCCCGTGATATAACATTCTAGTGATCACATCACTTGCTTGCAAGCTATCTCAATGTGATATCACCGAGAGGGCCCAGAGTATATCTATCCGTCATCAGGATTGAAAAATTCCACTCTTGATCCATGAGCCTCAACATAACACCTTCATAGCACTGAACCCATCTTTATAGTCACCCTGTTACGGCGTGACGTTTGATGTTATCAAGATACTCTTCAGGTGTTAGCAATTAACATGATCTCATGGTCTAAGGATAAAGATTACTTTGTATGATGTTATAGAAATATAAACATAATGACTTGATCGTAATGCTATACTTCAGATGAATGTTCATCACATCATTCCACCAATGGTGTGACCTTGTTATTAATTACATCCAATGTCCATGATCAGGAAACCTTGATCATCTTGTTAATCAACAAGCTAGTCTATAAGAGAGGCATAACTAGGAACCCTTTTTGTTTATTAAACACACATGTATTGATGTTTCCGATCAATACAATTCTAGCATGCAAAATAAACATCTATCATATATAAGGAATACATAATAACAACTTTATTATTGCCTCTCAGGGCATATTTCCTTCACACACCATGTTAAGACTATCCCAAGTCACCATAGCCTCGATGATCATTTAGTTTTCGACTTGTAATATCACTTTATGCTTTAATTAATGATGTTTTGTCACTTTGCATGATTATGGTCATTATTGCTCTCTTAGTTGGTCGCTCCCAGTCTTTTGCTAGCCTCCATACCAAGTATGAGTTCCACTCATGCATCCAACTCCAAATAAAGCCAAGTTATTCCAACGAGTCCACCATACCTACCTATTAGCATTTGCTATTCCAAGTATATTCATGTTTTTATCTACCTTCTGAATTAAACTTGTTATGTGAAAATTAGTGATTAAAGCTCTCACGAACTTGATGGCACACTTTACTTTTCCTGCACTTAATAAACTTGAACCATTGTGTCATCTATGTTGTATATGCTTGCAATTATACGTTGGGATTAACAGAACCATGCTGTCATGGGGAACGCATTCAACATTGCACTTGTACATTGTACTCGGTTGATATCATGCTCTTTTGTTTATGGATGTCGTTGGTGTGAAATGAAAGGGGAGCTTGTAAGTCCATGGAGTTATGTATGTGTGTTAGAGAAACGCCTGGGCCGCTGGTCTAATCCATGCCTAATCATGGTGGAAACCTGCAGCGTAACCATAATGAGCAATCTATGAAGCATTCTTCTTATAAAAAAAGAGATAGATATTGAGAACAAAATAAAAAAAGAGATGAGAAAAGAGAAAGAGAGAAAAAAGCACAATTTTCCCGTGGTAAATAAGAAGATTGCTGAGATGCTTGTTATCTACTTGCCTTGTCATTTTGATATAGGGATTCTTCCGTATCATCGGGCAAGGGGTACCCCATTGGCGGTTCCCTATGATACACATGTACTTACTATGACAAGAACTTACTGGTAACTAAACTCGAGTAGGATGAGGAGCGGCCCTCGTATTCAAGGGACATGAGATTGCCAACTTATACTTTGTCAAGCATATACTCCATAGTTTGTTCACTTTAACCTTAATCACTTCAATATGCTTATGATAGGGGCAATGAGAGATAAAAGCTAATAAGTACCATAATTTTTGGAAGCTCTTTATGAGACTTGAATCCATGCTTCCTTCTATGAAGGCCTTTCTCTTACTTTTATGTTGAGTCTCCATATTCTATCTTTATGCACCTATTGAGAGAGAATAGTGGCCATTCTTAGTTTAATGTGGATTTTCCCAAGACTTGTTGATTGATTCATAACTTTGATATTGCTTGTTCTTAAACTGTTTGTATCTAGTCACCCTTATAAACTTTGAAGGTGTCCTATGCATTTATGTTTTGCTACTCTATGAGGGATAAGCTGAATGCCACTATGCTATGTTTTCTTTATGTGAAACAAACAAACGTATTGCAAAGCATTGTTATTCATGAATCTTTTGTTTGTGCATTTTCATGTTACAACATAGTTGCTATGTCTTATTGTTAGAACTTTATATTTCATGCTATGTTGAAGTACTTTGATCCCAACCTATCAATGTTTTACAAATACTTTGATCAAGTCTATGATGGTGCATGTCACTGATACATTGCAAATGTATCTATAATTTTTGATGTTCCATGCTTGGTTTTTTATACTTTCTTGTGTTTTGTCCACACTTTGGAGTACTTTTCATAGACTTTCCTGGACTAACCTATTAACAAGATGCCATAGTGCCAGTTGCCTATTTTCTGCTGTTTTTGGTTCTAGGAAAGTCAGAAAATCAATATTCTCGGAATTGGACCGGGCAAAAGCCAAAGTCGATATTTTACCGGAAGACTTGATGGGTTCGTAGCATGGAAAACAAAAAATTTCTACCGCAAGAATGAACAAAACCCAGATCTAATCTAGATAAAAGCCAAGATCTAATCTATTAGACATGTGCAATGAGATAGATCTGTACTAACCCTTGTAGATCCGAAAGCCTTGTCCGAGATCGTATCTCGTGGTTGATGTAGAAGGGAAGGAGGAGGAGAGAGGTGGCTAGGTTTTTAAGTGGAAGGGGCAAGGGGGGTGGCGCCTCCACCCCTCTATATATAGAGGGAGGGGTGCGGCCTAGGGTTCCCACCCCTAGGCCCACCTCCTAGGGCACAAGACAGGAGCTTGGGGAGAGTCCTCCCCCCAAAGTTTCCCTTACTTACCCTCCAAGTTTCCCTTTATCCTTTCTTGGTTTTCAAGTAAACTCCAAAAAATCTTCTAGAACCTTCCGGAACATTCCGAAACCTTCTAGAATCCCCATATAAACACTCCGGAACATTTCCTAACTTAGAAAACGATCCCCATTATATGAATCTTATTACCCGGACAATTTTGGATCTCCTCGTGATGTCCCAGATCCAATCCGAAACTCCGAACAACATTCGGTCTCCAACGCACATTCCATATCTCCTTAAAACAACTTCGAACCTTAAGTGTGTCACCCTACGGTTCGTGAATATGCAGACATGATGGAGACACCTCTCCGATCAATAACCATCAGTGGGATCAGGAGATCCATAACGGCTCCCATATACTCAACGATGACTTCGTGATCGATAGAACCATTAACATATGAAACCAATTCCCTCTGTATCCGAGGTTTGATCGTCGGTATCTCCATACCTAGTTCTACCTCGTTACTGATAAGTACTCTTTACTCGTTCCATGTTATGTCATCCCTTGTGACCCAGTCACATGCTTGCAAGCTAACTAGATGACATTCCACCGAGAGGGCCCAGAGCATATCTATCCGTCATATGGATGGACAAATCCCAATCTTGGTCCATGCGCTTCAACACATACTTTTAGAATACCCAATGACACCTTTATAACCACCCCATTTAAGCGGTGTTTGATGTCATCAAAGTACCCATCCGGTGATGGTGATTAACATAACCTCATGGTCGAAGGATTAGGTTACTATGCATTTGAAAGCTTGTAGCAATACGAACTAAATGACTTGATCTTATGCTACACTTACTATGGGTGTGTGTCCATCAAATCATTCTCCTAATGATATGACCTTGTTATTAATGACATCCAATGTCCATGATCAGGAAACCATGATCATCTATTAATCAACAAGCTAGTTCAACAAGAGGCTTACTAGGGACTCTTTTATGTTTACAAAACACACAAGTATTAGTGTTTCCTAATAATACAATTATAGCATGGGATGTAAACATTCATCATAAACACAAAGATATAATAATAACCACTTTTATTATTGCCTATTGGGCATATCTCCAACAGTCTCCCAGTTGCACTAGAGTCAATAATCTAGATTACATGGTAATATACCTAACACCCATGGCGTTCTGGTGTTGGTCATGCTTTGCTCTAGGGAGAGGTTTAGTCAACGGATCTGCCACATTCAGATCAGTGTGTACTTTGCAAATCTTTATGTCACCATCTCGGACATACTCGTGAATAGCATGGAAACGTAGCTTGATGTGCTTCAGCTTGCTATGTGACCTTGGCTCCTGTGCATTAGCTATGGCACCTGTGTTGTCACAGTAGATGGCCATCAGGTCCAACGCACTAGGAACCACGCCAAGTTCAGTAATGAACTCCTTCATCCATATGGCTTCTTGTGCAGCCTCCGAAGCAGCTATGTATTCCGATTCAGTTGAAGATTTCGCCACAACGCTTTGCTTGGCACTCCTCCAGCTCACTGTGGCACCATTCAAAATAAATACGTATCCAGACTGTGACTTCGAGTCATCTGGATTGGTGTTCCAACTAGCATCAGTGTAACCGTTTACAACAAGCTGTTCATCACCTCCATAAGAAAGAACCATATCCTTAGTCCTATTTAGGTACTTTAGGATATTCTTGACCGCTGTCCAGTGCTCCATTCCAGGATCACTTTGATATCTGTTAGTCAAACTAACAACATGTGCTACATCTGGTCTTGTACACAGCATGGCATACATGATAGAACCTATGGCCGAGGCATAGGGAATATTATTCATCTTCTCTCTATCTTCTGCTGTAGCTGGACTTTGAGTCTTACTCAAGGTCTTACCTGACAACATGGGCACGAACCCTTTCTTGCTCTATTCCATTCTAAACTTCTTTAGAACTTTGTCCAAGTATGTACTTTGTGAAAGCGCTATTAGGTGTCTTGATCTATCTCTATAAATCTTGATGCCTAGAATATATGCCGCTTCGCCAAGATCCTTCATTGAAAAACTATTATTCAAATAGGCTTTGACGCTATTAAGAAGTTCTATATCATTCCCAATCAACAATATGTCATCTACATATAATACTAGGAATGCTACAGAGCTACCACTCACTTTCTTGTAAATACAAGCTTCTCCATAAGTTTGTATAAATCCAAAGTTTTTGATTACTTTATCAAAACGTTGATTCCAACTCCGGGATGCTTGCTTCAGTCCATAAATGGAGTGCTGAAGTTTGCATACCTTGTCAGCATCTTTAGGATCGGCAAAACCTTTGGGTTGTACCATATACAACTCTTCCTCAATGTCACCATTAAGGAACGCCGTTTTGACATCCATCTGCCAAATCTCATAATCGAAATATGCAGCAATTGCTAACAAAATCCTCACAGACTTTAGCTTAGCTACTAGTGAGAATGTCTCATCGTAGTCAACTCCTTGAATTTGTCGGAACCCTTTCGCGACAAGTCGAGATTTATAGACGGTAACATTACCATCAGCATCTGTTTTTCTTTTGAAAATCCATTTGTTCTCGACAGCCTTACGGCCATTCGGTAAGTCTAGCAAAGTCCATACTTGGTTTTCGTACATGGATCCCATTTCGGATTTCATGGCTTCTAGCCATTTGTCGGAATCTGAGCTCACCATAGCTTCTTCATACGTCGCAGGGTCATCAGTGTTGTCCACCAACATGATGTTCAAGGCAGGGTCATACCAATCAGGAGTGGTACGAACCCTCGTTGACCTGCGAGGTTCAGCAGCAACTTCGTTCGAAGTTTCATGATCACCACCATTAGCTTCCTCTCCAATTGTTGCAGGCGGCACAAAAACATCTTCCGGTGCTGCGCTACTCTCAACTCCAAGAGAAGGTTCAATAACCTCGTCGAGTTCTACTTTCCTTCTAGTCAGTTCCTTCGAGAGAAACTCCTTATCAAGAAAGGATCCATTCTTGGCAACGAAAACTTTGCCTTCGGATCTATGATAGAAGGTATACCCAATTGTTTCTTTAGGGTATCCTATGAAGACGCATTTCTCCGCTTTGGGTTCAAGCTTATCAGGTTGTAACTTCTTTACATATGCTTCGCAACCCCAAACTTTAAGGAACGACAACTTAGGTTTCTTTCCAAACCACAATTCATACGATGTCGTTTCAATGGATTTAGATGGTGCGCTATTTAAAGTGAATGCGGTTGTCTCTAATGCATAGCCCCAAAACGATAGTGGTAAATCTATAAGAGACATCATAGACCGGACCATATCTAAGAGAGTTCGATTACGATGTTCGGACACACCATTACGCTGTAGTGTTCCCGGTGGTGTCAACGGCGAAAGTATTCCACATTTATTTAAATGCATGCCAAACTCATAACTTAGATATTCACCTCCGCGGTCAGAACGCAGAAACTTAATCTTCTTGTTACGATGATTTTCCACTTCACTTTGAAATTCCTTAAACTTCTCGAAAGTTTCGGACTTATGTTTCATAAAGTAGACATACCCATATCTACTTAAGTCATCCGTGAAAGTGAGAACATAACGATATCCACCACGTGATGCTACACTCATTGGACCGCACACATCGGTATGCATTATTTCCAATAAGTCTATAGCTCGCTCCATTATTCCAGAGAATGGAGTCTTAGTCATTTTACCCATTAGACATGCTTCGCATCTTTCAAGTGATTCAAAATCAAGTGATTCAAGAAGTCCATCAGAATGGAGCTTCTTCATACGCTTCACTCCAATGTGACCTAGACGACAGTGCCACATGTATGTAGAATTATCATTCAATTTTGTTCGTTTAGCATCTATGTTGTGAACATGTGTATCACTACTATCGAGATTCAGTAAGAATAAACCATTCATCTCAGGTCCATTACCATAAAAGATATTACTCATATAAATCGAACAACCTTTATTCTCAAACTTAAAAGAGTAACCGTCTCGCAATAAACAAGATCCAGATATAATGTTCATGCTTCACGCAGGCACCAAATAACAATTATTCAAATTTAAAACTAATCCCGAAGGTAGAAGCAGAGGGAGCGTGCCGACGGCGATCACATCAACCTTGGAGCCATTTCCAACGCGCATTGTCACCTCGTCTCTCGCTAGTCTTCGCTTATTCCGTAGCTCCTGATTCGAGTTACAAATATGAGCAACCGAACCAGTATCAAATACCCAGGCACTACTACGATTACTAGTAAGATACACATCAATAACATGTATATCGAATATACCTTTCTTCTTGATGTTGCCGTTCTTCAGATCCGCCAGGTACTTGGGGCAGTTACGCTTCCAGTGATCGGCACCCTTGCAGTAGAAGCATTCAGTTTCAGTCTTAGGACCAGCCTTGGGCTTCTTAGCAGGTGCGGCAGCTTTCTTGCCGTCCTTCTTGAAGTTGCCCTTGTTCTTAGGCTTGCCCTGTTTCTTGAAATTGGTGGTCTTATTTACCATCAACACTTGGTGCTCCTTTTTGATCACCACTTCAGCAGTTTTCAGCATGGACGATAGTTCAGGCAACGTCTTGTTCATGCAGTGCATATTGTAGTTCATCACAAAGTTCTTATAACTCGGTGGCAGTGATTGGAGGACACGGTGAATCCCTAACTCATTAGGAATCGTTATCCCCAACTCTTGGAGCTTTTTTGCGTGCTCAGACATGGTGAGCACATGCTCGCTAATGGAGCTACCCTCTTCCATCTTACAGTTAAAGAACTTTTCGGAGGCCTCATAGCTCTCCACGGCCGCGTGAGTCTCAAAAATGAGCTTGAGCTCCTTAATGATCTCGAACGGGTCGTGGTGCTCAAAGCGCTCAAGCTCCGTTTCTAAACTGCATGGATGGCACACTGAATCGTGGAGTAATGATTTTTCGAGTGGCGTAAACATTCTTTACATCATCGGTGGCATCTTCTGCAGTGGGTCACCTAGTGGTGCTTGAGCACATAGGTCAATGACCAGCCCTCAGACAATCTTGATCCACGAGCCAGTGAAGTTGCTTCCATTGTTCTTAAGCTTTTCTTTCTCTAGGAACGCATTGAAATTGATGGAGAGGTTCGCCATAATCTACAACAAATTTGCAAGTAGTTTAGACTAAGTTTATGATAAAATGAGTTCAATTTTAATTCTTAAATTAACTAGGTGAACTCCCACTCAAAACATCATCCCTCACATTGTCTTAGTGATTACTGATGGGTTCGTAGCATGGAAAACAAAAAATTTCTACCGCAAGAACAAACAAAACCCAGATCTAATCTAGATAAAAGCCAAGATCTAATCTACTAGACACGAGCAACGAGATAGATCGGTACTAACCCTCGTAGAACCGAAAGCGTTAACGAGATTAGATCTCATGGATGATGTAGTCGATCACTTGCCGATCTCAAGATCGTGTGGACGATCCTTCCGGCACCGCATTCCGGCAGCACTTCCGCAGACGGTCACATGTGCGGAGTCGAAGCAGACCTTCCTCTCCCCATTCCAGCGAGCAGCGGAGGTAGTAGATCTTCTCCACGGAATCCCAGCAGCACGACGGCATGGTGGTGGTGGAGATGAGAAATCTGCAGGGCTTCGCCTATGCCTGTGCAGAAGAAACGTGGAGGAGAGAGGCGGCTGAGAGAGATTGTTATGAGACAAGGTGCAAGAGGGGGCACCCCCTCCCTTCTATTTAAAGGAGGGAGGCGCGCCTGGGGAGGGGGAGTCCTAGTAGGACTCCCTCCTCCTTGGGCCAGCGGGTTGGGGGGAGGAATCCTCCTCCCCCACGAATCCGTGTCTTACCCCACTTGGTTTCTTTGATCCCTTTCTTGGTTTTCAAGCAAACTCCAAGAAATTCTCTAGAACCTTCCAGAACATTCCGAAACCTTCTAGAATCTCCATACAAACACTCCGGAACATTTCCTAACTTAGAAAATGATTCCCATTGTATGAATCTTATTCTCCGGACCATTCCGGAACTCCTCGTGATGTCCCGGATCCATTCCGAGACTCCGAACAACATTCGGTCTCCAACGCAAATTCCATATCTACTTCAAACAACTTCGAACCTTAAGTGTGTCACCCTACGGTTCGTGAATATGCAGACATGATGAAGACACCTCTCCTATCAATAACCATCAGCGGGATCTGGAGATCCATAACGGCTCCCACATACTCAACGATTACTTCGTGATCGATTGAACCAATTAACATACGAAACCAATTCCCTTTGTCTCGCGACATTCTACTTATCCGAGGTTTGATCGTCAGTATCTTCATACCTAGTTCTTCCTTGTTACTGATAAGTACTCTTTACTCGTTCCATGTTATGTCATCCCTTGTGACCTAGTCACATGCTTGCAAGCTATCTAGATGACATTCCACCGAGAGGGCCCAGAGTATATCTATCCGTCATATGGATGGACAAATCCCAATCTTGGTCTATGCGCTTCAACACATACTTTCAGAATACCTAATGACACCTTTATAACCGCCCAGTTACGAAGCGGTGTTTGATGTCATCAAAGTACCCATCCAGTGATGGTGATTAACATAACCTCATGGTCGAAGGATTAGGTTACTATGTATTTCAAATCTTACAACAATACGAACTTAATGACTTGATCTTATGCTATGCTTACTATGGGTGTGTGTCCATCATATCATTCTCCTAATGATATAACCTTGTTATTGATCACATCCAATGTCTATGATCAGGAAACCATGATCATCAATCAATCAACAAGCTAGTTCAACAAGAGGCTTACTAGGGACTCTTTTATGTTTACAAAACACACAAGTATTAGTGTTTCCTAATAATACAATTATAGCATGGGATGTAAACATTCATCATAAACACAAAGATATAATAATAACCTCTTTTGTTATTGCCTCTTGGGCATATCTCGAACAATTACACGAACCAAGTCCACTACACCAAGTCCGATCTTCACGAGAGAAGATGTAGCTTCATCGGCGAACAATCTTCATGTTCATCGTATCATTTATATGATTCATGCTCTACCTTTCGGTATTCCGTGTTCCGAGACCATGTCTGTACATGCTAGGCTCGTCAAGATCAACCTTAGTTTACGCATGTGCAAATCTGGCTTGCACCCGTTGTATGCACACGTAGAATCTATCACATCCGATCATCACGAGACGCTTCGAAACGACGAGTCTTAGCAATGGTGCCAACTAAGGAAGAACACTTTATTACTTGATATTTAGTGAGAGGGATCATCTTATAATGCTACCGTCATGATCTAAGCAATACAAGATGCATAAAGGATTAACATCACAGACAATTCATAATTAGTGTGATATGATATGGCCCTTTCTTCTTATGCCTTTGATCTCCATCTCCAAAGCACGGACATGATCTCCATCATCAACATCATTGCGTCAAGGTTAGTGGAGCCGCTTCATGGTTGTCCATCATCACTAGCAACTATTACAACTACTTGGAATAAAGCTATTACAAGATGAATAGACACGCAGGTCTTAACAGAATTAAAGACAACCATTAGGCTCCTGCCGGTTGCCATATTACAACAAGGATCATTGCATACATCAAATATAATCACAATCACATGATGGCCATATCACATCACAAAAACCGTACAAAGACAAGTTAGACGCCTCTAATTTTCTTTGCATGTTTTACGTGGTTTGGGGCTTTCGAATAAGAACGGATCTTACCTACGAAACTAAACCACAACGTTGATATAAGTGCTATCAAGTACAAAGTGTAAATTGGATCTATACTATGGTGGGAGAGATAGACACCCGCAAAGCCACTTGTGCAAAGCAAGTTACACGTCAAGCGTGGAGCAAGTCTCATGTGCGATCACATGTAAGGTTAGCCCGAGCCGCTTCATCCCACCATACCGCAAGATGCAAAGTACACAAAGCAAAAGACGGCACGAGCACCAACGCCCACAAAAAACCATTGTGTTCTACTCGTGCAACAGATCTACACATAGACAAGGCTCTGATACCACTGATGGGTTCGTATCATGGAAAACAAAAAATTTCTACCGCAAGAACGAACAAAACCCAGATCTAATCTAGATAAAAGCCAAGATCTAATCTATTAGACATGTGCAACGAGATAGATCTGTACTAACCCTTGTAGATCCGAAAGCCTTGTGCGAGATCGGATCTCGTGGTTGATGTAGACGATCACTTGCCGATCTCAAGATCGAGTAGATGATCCTTCCTACGCCGCGTTCCGGCAGCGCTTCCGCAGTCGGTCACACGTGCAGAGTCGAAGCAGACCTTCCTCTCCCCGTTCCAGCGAGCAGCAGAGGTAGTAGATCTCTCCACGGAATCCCAGCAGCACGACGGCGTGGTGGTGGTGGTGGAGTAGAGAATTCTGCAGGGCTTCGCCTAAGCCAGAGCAGAGGGAAGGAGGAGGAGAGAGGCGGCTAGGGTTTGGAGTGGAAGGGGCAAGGGGGTGGCGCCTCCACCCCTCTATATATAGAGGGAGGGGTGCGGCCTAGGGTTCCCACCCCTAGGCCCACCTCCTAGGGCCGGCGCACAAGGGAGCTTGGGGGGAGAGTCCTTCCCCCCAAGTTTCCCTTACTTACCCTCCAAGTTTCCCTTTATCCTTTCTTGGTTTTCAAGTAAACTCCAAAAAATCTTCTAGAACCTTCCGGAACATTCCGAAACCTTCTAGAATCCCCATATAAACACTCCGGAACATTTCCTAACTTAGAAAACGATCCCCATTATATGAATCTTATTCCCCGGACAATTCCGGATCTCCTCGTGATGTCCCGGATCCAATCCGAGACTCCGAACAACATTCGGTCTCCAACGCACATTCCATATCTACTTAAAACAACTTCGAACCTTAAGTGTGTGACCCTACGGTTCGTGAATATGCAGACATGATGGAGACACCTCTCCGATCAATAACCATCAGCGGGATTTGGAGAACCATAACGGCTCCCACATACTCAACGATGACTTCGTGATCGATAGAACCATTAACATACGAAACCAATTTCCTTTGTCATGCGACATTCTACCTCGTTACTGATAAGTACTCTTTACTCATTCCATGTTATGTCATCCCTTGTGACCCAGTCACATGCTTGCAAGCTAACTAGATGACATTCCACCGAGAGGGCCCAGAGCATATCTATCCGTCATATGGATGGACAAATCCCAATCTTGGTCCATGCGCTTCAACACATACTTTTAGAATACCCAATGACACCTTTATAACCACCCAGTTACAAAGCGGTGTTTGATGTCATCAAAGTACCCATCCGGTGATGGTGATTAACATAACCTCATGGTCGAAGGATTAGGTTACTATGCATTTGAAAGCTTGTAGCAATATGAACTAAATGACTTGATCTTATGTTACACTTACTATGGGTGTGTGTCCATCACATCATTCTCCTAATGATATGACCTTGTTATTAATGACATCCAATGTCCATGATCAGGAAACCATGATCATCTATTAATCAACAAGCTAGTTCAACAAGAGGCTTACTAGGGATTCTTTTATGTTTACAAAACACACAAGTATTAGTGTTTCCCAATAATACAATTATAGCATGGGATGTAAACATTCATCATAAACACAAAGATATAATAATAACCACTTTTATTATTGCCTCTTGGGCATATCTCCAACAAGACTCACGGAGCCAGAAGACGAGACGGAGAGGGGCCAGGGGCTAGCCACACCAACTGGTGGCGTAGGCCAGGCCAGGCCACACCAGGGGGGTGGTGTGGGCCCCTCCAGCACCCCCTCGGTCTCCCCTCTCGTCTATAAGAGCCTCCCGATGCATAAACCCTAAATAGTCAAGCCTCCAGCCACGAAAAGTTTCAAAGCATCGCTGCCAATCAAGGGAGATCTGGGGACAGAAGTCTCTGTTCGGCACTGCCGACGGAAGTGCCCCCGGAGCCATCTCCATCGATCTCCACCACCATCTCCATCACCGTTGCTGATTCCCATGATGATGAGGGAGTAGTTCTCTCTCGAGGCTATTGGTTCTACCGGTAGCTATGTGTTCATCTCTCTCTATGCATGATCATATTGTGATCATGAGCTTTGTAACCAAGTAGATCTACCTTGCTACTCAAGTGCTTTAATAGATCTCTGCTCTCCCCATGTGTGTGAAAGTGACAACGTGCACACCATGGTGGCACTTAGGCTAGAGATTACATATACTTGTTATGAGTTATATTTGGAGTTGGATGTCTTTATGAAATTGTGGTGTTTGCTGGAACCATCTAGTGCTCAAGGTGACAGTGTGGGGTTATCTAGATGGGAAAGTCTTACTTTGAGGTGTGCTGTTATAGCCCTACCATGGATTAGAGTGTCCAACCGGAGAGTAGGTCAGCGTAGTATCATGAAGATAATATATTTATATGAGAGTGTTCACTAGTGAATGTATGATCCCTAGGCCTTGTTTCTAAGCATTGATACACCGTTTGCAACTAGATCTATTACATGTTTGCTTGCTTCCATCTTTATTTCAGTTTGCCTTTAGTCTCTTCCACACCATCAAGCTATTTTCTGTCACCGTTGTCTTATATCTATACCACTTGTATTTCACTATCTCTTCGCCAAACTAGTGCACCTATATACCTGACAAGTGTATTGGGTGTGTTGGGGACACAAGAGACTTCTTGTATCTTGATTGCAGGGTTGCTTGAGAGGGATACCTTTGACCACTTCCTCCCTGAGTTCGATAAACCTTGTGTGATCCAATTAAGGGAAAACTTGCTGCTGTTCTACAAACCTCTGCACTTGGTGGCCCAACAACTGTCTACAAGAATAGAAGTGCGTAGACATCAAGCTATTTTCTGGCGCAGTTGCCGGGGACTAACAAAGAAGAAGCTCCCACGTCAACCACGCGCCATCAAAGCTATTTTCTGGCGCCGTTGTCGGGGAGGTAAGGTAAAAGGTACTCACATCCTCCGGTGTGAGTGCTCGAAGTTATTTCCTTTAGATTCTGCAATTTTATCTTTTTTTTCTTGTTTTCACTAGTTAGGCTTAATGTAAAACAACAACAAAATTAGAGAGCTTTATAGTATTTATCTTGAGTTAGGACATGAAGTGTTTGAAGAGAAAATTAAAAAACCTATGGAACTTTATTTGCATGCTAATAGCAATGTTGTTAGTATGAATTGTTTTGACACTATTATTGCTAATGCTATGGAAAAGTCTAAGCTTGGGGAAGCTGGTTTTGATGAGCATGATATTTTTAGTCCCCTAAGCATGGAGGAGAAAATTTACTTTGATGATATTATGCCTCCAATATATGATGATTACAATGATGAATATGATATTTTTAGTACACCTACTATTGCGGAGGAAAATAATTATGATTACAATATGCCTGCTATATTTGATGATTATGGTGATGAGAATAATAATGATAGCTATTTTGTTGAATTTGCTCCCACTACAATTAATAAGAATGACTATGTTTATGTGGGGAGTAATAATTCTTTTATGAATGTGGCTCATGATAAGAATGTTTTATGTGATATTTATATTGTTAATTTTATTCATGATACTACTGAAAGTTATTACGAGAGAGGGAAACATGGTTTTATGTATGTCAACAATATTAGGTTTCCCCTCTTTATGTTGAAATTTTTGAAGTTGCACTTGTTTTGCTTTCCTATGCTTGTTGCTTTGTGCTTTCATGACTTGTTTGTTTACAAGATTCCTATGCATAGGAAGTGGGTTAGACTTAAATGTGCTTTTAATTTGCTTCATGATGCTCTCTTTTACTTCAATTCATATTTCTTATGTGAGCATCTTCTCAAACTATCATGCCTCACTTAAAGGCATTAAAGAAAAATACTTATTGGGAGATAACCCAAAAAGTTTTAGACGAGTCTTGGAAGTTATTACCTCTGTAATAACCGCTCCTTATCATTTTTATTTGCTTTTTGTGCCAAGAGTAACCTCTAATGAGAGAGAAGTAATGCTTGGGAAAGTTGCTGTCCCGAAACAGATTTTTGTGCTTCGCTGTAAAAATTCGTGTAAAATATCTGTACATCGGTTTGAGATGTGATTTTTTGTGCTTCTGCCCCAGGTTGTTATCTAACTTCCATTAGTTCAACACTTTTCGATTTGAGCAACAGAAGGTCTTCGAAAAAATTGGTTTTTACCTGCTGGTCTGTTTTGACAGATTTCTGCCATTATTTCCATTTGCTTCTTGTTGATTCCTTTTTGGGTTCTCTTTTGGGGAACTTAGCTTTTTGAGGGAAGTGATATAGTAGCTTGTGTTTTAATGGAATTTTTATTGGTGTTGAAACTGAACCCAAAGACTTATTATCTTGAGTGCACCAATGTTGCTAATAAAGATTGTGTGAAGTTTTGTATGAAGGAAAAAATTTCAGGTGTATGGAAGGAATGAGTAATTAGATGAAGGATGGACTAAAGCTCACGCTTGAGGATGCCACGCGTGTCACCCCAAGAAATATCCAAGAAGTACAAGCGTCAAAGCTTGGGGATGCCCAAGGCATCCCCTCTTCATCAATAAAAATCCCAGGTTTCTTCCAAACACTTCATTTTTATTGTTTCATGCACAGTTGTGTTGTTCTTGGAGCGTCTTATTTTTCGTTTTCGTTTTGGTTTTTCGTTTGCTTGGTTTTCTTAGTTTTCTGAATAAATTGGTTGGACCCCCTCTTTCATACATTGGTTTTCAAATAGTTTGGTTTCGATTGGAAAAGAGTAGAAAAAGTTCACGCTTAAGTGGTAAAGAGAGCTTGTTTTTTACTGTGGTCTATGCTTTGTCATGCCATGCTTGATATTGTTTTGGCTTTATGCTTAGTATTCTTTGCTGTAGCATGACTTGTTATAAACAATTGAGATTGCTTAATGTGCCTTGGAATAATCATCCGTTGTTTTAGCATATTAAAGCATAGTATTGTGGTATTCTCCTTTGATACTTTATTTGGGTTGACTTGGCACATGCTCACACCATGCTATGACTATCCAAAGTCACCATAGCCTTTATGATCCTTTAGTTTTCAACTTGTAGTATCACTTTATGCTTTGATCAATGATGTTTTGTCGCTCTGCATGATTATTGCCATTATTGCTCTCTTAGTTTGTCGCTCCTAGTCTTTTGCTAGCCTCCACAACCAAGTATGAGTTCCACTCATGCATCCAACTCCCTAAACCAATTTATTCCAAAGAGTCCACCATACCTACCTACTAGCATATGCTATTCCAAGTATATTCATGCTTTTGTTTACCTTCCAAATTAAACTTGTTATGAGAAAACTAGTGATTAAAGCTCTCACAAACTTGATGGCACACTTTACTTTTCTTGCCCTTAATAAACTTGAACCATTGTGTCATCTATGTTGTATATGCTTGCACTTATTTGTTGGGAATTAGCAGAACCATGCTGTCATGGGGAACGCTTTCAACATTGCACTGGTACTTTGTACCTAGTTGATATCATGCTCTTTTTTCTATGGATGTCGTCCGTGTGAAATGAAAGGGGAGCTTGTAAGTCCATGGAGTTATGTATATGTGTTAGAGAAACGCCTGGGCCGCTGGTCTAATCCATGCTGACATGGTGGAAACCTGCAGCGTAACCATAATGAGCTATCTATGAAACATTATTCTTATAAAAAAAGAGTCCCATATTGAGAAAAAGAGAAAAAGAAAAAAAAGAGATTATGAAAAGAGGAAAGAGAGAAAAGGCACCATATTCCCACGGTAAATAAGAAGATTGCTGAGATGCTCATTGTCTGCTTGCCTTGTCATTTTGATATGGGGATTCTTCCGTATCATCGGGCAAGGGGTACCCCGTTGGCGGTTCTCTATGATACACATGTACTTACTATGACAAGAACTTACCGGTAACTAAACTTGAGTAGCATGAGGAGCGGCCCTCGTATTCAAGGGGCATGAGATTTCCAACTTATACTTTGTCAAGCATATACACCATAGTTTGTTCACTTTAACCTTAATCACTTCAAGATGCTTATGATAGGGGCAATGAGAGCTGAAAGCTATAAGTACCATAATTTTTGGAAGCTCTTTATGAAACTTGAATCTTTGCTTCCTTCTATGAAGGCCTTTCTTCCACCATTATATTGAGTCTCCACCTTCTACCTTTATGCACCTACTTTGAGAGCATAGTGGCCATTCTTATATCTATGTGCATTGTCTCAACACTTGTTGATTGATGCATAACTTTGATATTGCTTGTTTTAAACTATTTGTATCTAGTCACTCTTATGAACTTTGAAGGTGTCCTATGCATTTTTATTTGCTACTCTATGAGGGACAAGATGAATGCCACTATGCTATGTTTTCTTTATGTGAAACAAACAAACGTCTTGCAAAGCATTGTTATTCATGAATCTTTTGTTTGTATCCTTTCATGTTGCATGCATAGTTACTATGTATTATTGTTATAACTTCATCTTTCATGTTATGATTGAAGTACTATGATCCCAGCTTTCAATATTTTACAAATACTTTGATCAAGTTTATGATGGTGCATGTCACCTCAAAAATTATTCTTTCTTTTTATCACTTACCTACTCGAGGACGAGCAGGAGTTAAGCTTGGGGATGTTGATACATTGCAAATGTATCTATAATTATTGATGTTCCATGCTTGGTTTTTTATACTTTCTTGTGTTTTGTCCACACTTTGGAGTAATTTTCATAGACTTTATTGGACTAACATATTAACAAGATGCCACAGTGCCAGTTCCCTATTTTCTGTTGTTTTTGGTTCCAGGAAAGTCAGAAAATCAATATTCTCGGAATTGGACCGGACAAAAGCCAAAGTCGATATTTTACCGGAAGACTCACGGAGCTAGAAGACGAGACGGAGAGGGGCCAGGCCAGGCCGTGCCAAGGGGTGGTGTGGGCCCCTCCGGTACCCCCTCGGTCTCCCCTCTCGCCTATATTAGCCTCCCGATGCATAAACACTAAATAGTCAAGCCTCCAGCCATGAAAAGTTCCGCAGCGCCGCCGCCACCGAAGGGGAGATTCGGTGGACAGAAAGTCTCTATTCCGGCACCCTGCCGGGACGGGGAAGTGCCCCTGGAGCCATCTCCATTGATCTCCACCACCATCTCCATCACTGTTGCTAATTCCCATGATGATGAGGGAGTAGTTCTCTCTCGAGGCTAAGGGTACTACCGGTAGCTATGTGTTCATCTCTCTTTATGCATGATCATATTGTGATCATGAGCTTTGTAACCAAGTAGATCTACCTTGCTACTCAAGTGCTTTAATAGATCTCTGCTCTCCCCATGTGTGTGAAAGTGACAACGTGCACACCATGGTGGCACTTAGGCTAGAGATTACATATACTTGTTTTGAGTTATATTTGGAGTTGGATGTCTTTATGAAATTGTGATGTTTGTTGGAACCATCTAGTGCTCAAGGTGACAGTGTGGGGTTATCTAGATGGGAAAGGCTTACTTTGAGGTGTGCTGTTATAGCCCTACCATGGATTAGAGTGTCCAACCGGAGAGTAGTTCAGCGTAGTATCATGAAGATAATATATTTATATGAGAGTGTTCACTAGTGAAAGTATGATCCCTAGGCCTTGTTTCTAAGAATTGATACACCGTTTGCAACTAGATCTGTTACATGTTTGCTTGCTTACATCTTTATTTCAGTTTGCCTTTAGTCTCTTCCACACCATCAAGCTATTTTTTGTCTTATATCTATACCACTTGTATTTCACTATCTCTTCGCCGAACTAGTGCACCTATACACCTGACAAGTGTATTGGGTGTGTTGGGGACACACGAGACTTCTTGTATCTTGATTGTAGGGTTGCTTGAGAGGGATACCTTTGACCACTTCCTCCTTGAGTTCGATAAACCTTGGGTGATCCACTTAAGGGAAAACTTGCTGCTGTTCTAGAAACCTCTGCACTTGGAGGCCCAACAACTGTCTACAAGAATAGAAGTGCGTAGACATCAGTCACCTCAAAAATTATTCTTTCTTTTTATCACTTACCTACTCGAGGACGAGCAGGAGTTAAGCTCGGGGATGTTGATACGTTGCAAACGTAACTATATTTTTTTATGTTCCATGCTTGTTTAGTATCTACTTTCTTATGTTTTGTCTACATTTGGAGATACTTTTATGCATTTTCTGGAACTAACCTATTAACAAGATTCCACAGGACAGTTGCCTGTTTTCTTCTGTTTTTGGTTCCAGAAAAGCCAAAAAATGAATATTCTCGGAATTGGATGGGACAAAAGCCAACGTCAATATTTCACCGAGGGGAACACGAAGCCAGAAGATGAGACGGAGAGGGGCCAGGGGCTGGCCACACCATGTGATGGCGCGGGTCCCCCTGGCCGCGCCACCAGGTGGTGTGGGACCCTCCGGCCTCTACCGACCTTGCCCTTTCGCCTATAAGAAGCCTCTGATGCAGAAACCCTAAGTAGTCAAGCCTCCAGCCACGAAAAGTTCCGCGGCGCCGTCGCCATCGAAGGGGAGATTCGAGGGACATAAAGTCTCTGTTCCGGCACCCTGCCGGGACGGGGAAGTGCCCCCGGAGCCATCTCCATCGATCTCCACCACCATCTCCATCGCCATTGCTGATTCCCATGATGATGAGGGAGTAGTTCTTCCTCGGGGCTAAGGGTTCTACCGGTAGCTATGTGTTCATATCTCTCTATGCATGATCATATTGTGATCATGAGCTTTGTAATCAAGTAGATCTACTTTGCTACTCAAGTGCTTTAATAGATCTCTGCTCTCCCCATGTGTGTGAAAGTGACAGCGTGCACAACATGGTGGCACTTAGGCTAGAGATTACAAGTACTTGTTATGACTTATATTTGGAGTTGGATGTCTCTATGAAATTGTGGTGTTTGTTCGAACCATCTAGAGCTCAAGGTGACAGTATAGGGTTATCTAGATGGGGAAAGCGAACTTTGAGGAGTGTTGTTATAGCCCTATGATACATTGCAAATGTATCTATAATTTTTGATGTTCCATGCTTGGTTTTATCTACTTTCTTGTGTTTTGTCCACCCTTTGGAGTACTTTTCATATGATTTCTTGGACAAACCTATTAATAAGAGCCACAGTGCCAGCTGCCTGTTTTCTGCTGTTTTTGGTTCCAGGAAGTCAGAAAATGAATATTCTTCGAATTGGACGGGACAAAAGCCAAAGTTATTATTTTATCGGGGAACACTTGGAGCCAGAATACGAGACGGAGAGGGGCTGGGGCCCGACCACACCACCTGGCCGCGCGGCCAGGCCTGACCCTCGCTAGGGGGTGGTCTGGCCGCCCCAGGCACCCCCTCGGCCTCTCCTTCCGCCTATATATTGCCTATGATACGGAAACCCTAAGGACCCGATCAAAAAATCCATGAAAGGGTCTGTAGCCGCCGTCATCTCCATCCCTAGATCAGGAGGGATCTGAAGCTCTTCCCGGCACCCTGCCAGAGAGGGGAATTCACCCTGGAGGCCTTCTTCATCATCATGTAAGCCTCCGGTGTGATGCGTGAGTAGTTCATCTCTGGACTACGGGTCCATGTAGTAGCTAGATGGCTGGTTCTCCTCCTTTGTGCTATCATGTCTAGATCTTGTGAGCTCCGTTCATGATCAAGATCATCTATTTGTAATTCTGCATGTTGTGTTTGCACGGATCCGATGGATATTGAGATGCTATTTCATATTGATTATTGATTATATCATTTCTTTGTTATTTGTGATCTTGCATGATTTCCGTTGTTAGTAGCTATCTTGGCCAAGTAGATGCTAGCAACTCCAAGAGTTAGTATTTATGCTCGATAGTGGGTTCATGCCTCTAGTAATCTGGGAAGTGACAGAAATCTCTAAGGTACTAGATGTGTTGTTTCTACTATGGATAAAACAACAATCCTTTGTTCATAGAACAATCGTATTGTTTACTTTACATGCAATTCGTAATGCAATAATCGGTTGCTTGCAACTTAATACTGGAGGGGATTTGGATGATAACCTGAAGGTGAATTATTAGTCATAGATGTAGTTGGATGGCGGTCTATGTATAATGTTGTAATGCCCAATCAAGTCTCAAAGGATTCAAGATGATTAGTATATGCTTGTATGCTTTCTCGATGTTTGTCAATTGCCCCGCTGTAATTTGTTCACCCAACATGTTATCTATCTTAAGGAGGGCCACCTCTAGTGAACTATGGACCCCGGTCCTTTCTTTTACATTCAATCTACAATCTGTTTACTGCTTTGTGTTTACTTTCTGCAAACTATTACTTCGTTCCATTCGATACGTTTAATCCTTTGTTTTCAACAAAACCGGTGAGATTGACAACCTCATCGCAAGTTGGGGGCAAAGTTCTGAGGTTGTGTTGTGTAGGTCTCCACATTGCTACTAGCACCGGTAGTGCGCCTTGCATAGGCTCATCTAGCAACACATTTGGGGTGTTTCCTTGCTCCTACTGGATTGATAACCTTGGTTTCGTACTGAGGGAAAACTTGTTGTTGTGATCATCATACCTTCCTCTTGGGGTTCCCTAGCGGGCTCGATATATTTTGGGCCATCAAGCTCTTTTTCTGGCGCCATTGTTGGGGAGTCAAGGACATCTTCACAAGGGGGGTCCCTCATAACTAATCTCTTTACTTTGTTATTTTTGTTTTTCTTAGTTTACTTTTGCTTTGTTTGCTTGGTTCTTTATCAAAAACACAAAAAAATAGTTTTACAAGTTTGCTTTCTTTATTAAAAACCACAAAAAATTAAGTCTTTCTATAGTTGTTACCTTCCCCTTAACACACCATGTTGATCCCTAAATTCACCCTGAAAGACCTTTCAATAGGTAGTGGTTCTATAATTGGAAGAGATAATATTGAAGAATTCTTTAATCATGTTATTAAGCATGAAGATATTGAGGATAGATCCCTTGCAGAACTTGCTCCAAACTATGAGATTTCTGCAGCTTCTTTAGTTCACATGTTGGAAGCTAGGTTTGTTAACCTTAACCCCTTAATGCAAGTAATGTTTCTTAAACTTAAAGAAATTGAGGGCCCTGAAAAAAGGGATTTTATTGTAGAAACTTTGCTTAAGGAATTCTATGATGTTGCCAAGGAAGCTAGAAAAGTCTTTGAACGTTTTAATATGCTAGGCTCATGCGTAGATGTTATTGGTACACGAGAAAACATGGACAAAACCAAACCTAATGGGGAGGAACCTAAGATACCGATACCTTTTAAACTCGTAGCAATGCATGAAGCCATAGAAAAATCTTGATTGGATTGTTCCTGAAAACCCTTTTGATGAAAATAGTGAACCCAAGAGCATTGAGAGAGGATCCTCTAAAACTTATTTGGATGATATACCCTGCCTTGTTGAATATATTTCTGGTATTGATCTTAATGCTTCTTCATTTGAGAACACTTGATTCTTTTTCTTGCTTCTTATGCCTAACTTAAAGGCGTTAAAGAAAAGTACTTATTGGGAGATAACCCAAAAGTTTTAGATGAGTCTTGGAAGTTATTACTTCAATAATAATCACTCCTTATCCTTTTATTTGCTTTTTGTGCCAAGAGTAACCTCTAATGAGAGAGAAGTAATGATTGAGAAAGTTGTTGTCCTGAAACAGATTTCTGTGCTTCACCATAAAAATTCGTGTAAAATCTCTGCATGTCCTTTTGAGGTGTGCATTTTTGTGCTTCTGACCCAGGTTGTTATCTAACTTTCGTTAGTTTAACACTTTTCGATTTGAGCAACAGAAGGTCTTCGAAAAAATTCATCTTTGCCTGCTGGTCTGTTTTGACAAATTTCTGCCATTTTCTACATTTGCTTCTTGTTGGTTCCTTTTTGAGTTCTTTTGGGGAATTGAGCTTTTTGAGGGAAGTGCTACAGTTTATAGTGTTTTAATGCAAGTTTTATTGGTGTTAGAACTGAACCTAAAGACTTATTATCTTGAGTGCACTAATGTTGCTAATAAAGATTGTGTGAAGTTTTGTATGAAGGAAAAATTTCAGGTGTATGGAAGGAATGAGTAATGAGATGAAGTATGGACTAAAGCTCAAGCTTGGGGATACTAGGCATGTCACCCCAAGAAATATCCAAGAAGTACAAGCGTCAAAGCTTGGGGATGCCCAAGGCATCCCCTTCTTCATCAATAAAAATCCTATGTTCCTTCCAAACGCTTCATTTTTATTTTTCATGCACAGTTGTGTTGTTCTTGGAGCGTCTTCTTTTTCGTTTTTGTTTTTGGTTTTTGTTTGCTTAGTTTGCTGAATAAATGGGTTGGACCCCCTCTTTCATACATTGGTTTTCAAATAGTTTGGTTTGGTTTGGAAAAGAGTAGGAAAGTTCATGCTTAAGTGGTAAAGAGAGCTTGTTTTTTACTGTGGCCTATGCTTTGTCATGCCATGCTTGATATTGTTTTGGCTTTATGCTTAGTATTCTTTGCTGTAGCATGACTTGTTATAAACAATTGAGATTTCTTAATGTGCCTTGGATGAATCATGCGTTGTTTTAGCATATTAAAAGCATAGTATTGTGGTATTCTGTTTTGATGCTTTATTTGGGTTGACTTGGCGCGTGCTCACACCATGTTATGACTATCCCAAGTCACCATAGCCTTTATGATCCTTTAGTTTTCAACTTGTAGTATCACTTTATGCTTTGATCAATGATGTTTTGTCGCTCTGCATGATTATGGCCATTATTGCTCTCTTAGTTTGTCGCTCCCTGTCTTTTGCTAGCCTCCACAACCAAGTATGAGTTCCACTCGTGCATCCAACTCCTTAAACCAAGTTATTCCAAAGATTCCACCAAACCTACCTACTAGCATATGCTATTCCAAGTATATTCTTGTTTTTGTCTACCTTCCAAATTAAACTTGTTTTGAGAAAACTAGTGATTAAAGCTCTCACGAACTTGATGGCACACTTTACTTTTTTGCATTTAATAAACTTGAGCCATTGGGTCCTTCTTTGTTGCGTATATGCTTGCGCTTTATAAGTTGAAATTAGTAGAACCATGTATCATGGGGAACGCTTTCAACATTGCACTTGTACTTTGTACCCCGTTGATATCATGTTCTTTTGCTTATGGATCCCGGCGGTGTGAAATAAAAGTGGAACTTGTAAGATCATGGAGTTTGTATGTGTGCTAGAGAAACGCCTGGCCGCTAGCCTAATCCATGCCTAATCATGGTGGAAACTTGCAGCATCACCATAATGAGCACTCTATGAAGCATCCTCAATAAAAACCTATGCAAATAGCAAATAAAAAGATCGCTGAGATGCTCATTGTCTGCTTGCCTTGTCATTTTGATTATGGGATAGCTCATGTATCATGTGAAAGGGGTACCCCGTTGGCGGTTCTTTATGATACACATGTACTTACAATGACAAGAGCTTACTCGTGACTAAAGTTGAGTAGCATGAGGTTTGGTCTTCGTAAGTAAGGGGCATTAGATTTCGGTTTATAGCTTGTTAAGCATATCCTCTTAGTTGTGTCAGTTTAACCTTAATAACCTTCAAGATGCTTATGATAGGGGCAATGAGACCTGAAAGCTATAAGTACCATAATTTTCGCAAGCTCTTTATGAGACTTGAATCCCTACTTCCTTCTATGAAGGCCTTTCTTTTACTTTTATGTTGAGTCTCCACCTTCTATCTTTATGCACCTACTTTGAAAGCATAGTGGTCATTCTTAGTTCTATGTGCATTGTCCCAAGACTAGTTGATTGATGCATAATCTAATATTGCTTGTTTTAAACTATTTATATCTAGTCACTCTTATGAACTTTGAAGGTGTCCTATGCATTTATGTTTGCTACTCTATGAGGGACAAGCTGAATGCCACTATGCTATGTTTTCTTTATGTGAAACAAACAAACGTCTTGCAAAGCATTGTTATTCATGAATCTTTTGTTTGTGCCTTTTCATGTTGCAACATAGTTTCTTTGTCTTATTGCTAGAACTTTGTCTTTCATGTTATGATTGAAGTACTATGATCCCAGCTTCGAATGTTTTACAAATACTTTGATCAAGTTTATGATGGTGCATGTCACCTCAAAATTATTCTTTCTTTTTATCACTTACCTACTCGAGGACGAGCAGGAGTTAAGCTTGGGGATGTTGATACATTGCAAATGTATCTATAATTTTTGATGTTCCATGCTTGGTTTTATCTACTTTCTTGTGTTTTGTCCACCCTTTGGAGTACTTCTCATATGATTTCTTGGACTAAACTATTAATAAGAGCCACACTGCCAGCTGCCTGTTTTCTGCTGTTTTTGGTTCCAGGAACTCAGAAAATGAATATTCTCGGAATTGGACGGGACAAAAGCCAAAGTTATTATTCTACCGGGGGACACTTGGAGCCAGAATACGAGACGGAGAGGGGCTAGGGCCCGACCACACCACCTGGCCGCACGGCCAGGCCTAGCCCATGCCAGGGGGTGGTCTGGTCGCCGCAGGCACCCCTTGGCCTCTCCTTCCGCCTATGTATTGCCTCTGATACGGAAACCCTAAGGACCCGATCAAAAAATCCACGAAAGAGTCTGTATTCGCCGCCATCTCCATCCCTAGATCGGGAGGGATCTGAAGCTCTTCCAAGACCACGGAGAGGGAATTCACCGAGGCCTTCTTCATCATCATGCAAGCCTCCGTGTGATGCGTGAGTAGTTCATCTCGACTACGGGTCCATGTAGTAGCTAGATGGCTGGTTCTCCTCCTTTGTGCTATCATGTCTAGATCTTGTGAGTCTGCTCATGATCAAGATCATCTATTTGTAATTCTGCATGTTGTGTTTATTGGATCCGATGGATATTGAGATGCTATTTCAGATTGATTATTGATTCTAACATGTGTTTGTTATTTGTGATCTTGCATGCTTTCCGTTGTTAGTAGCTATCTTGGCCAAGTAGATGCTACCAACTCCAAGAGTTAGTATTTATGCTCGATAGTGGGTTCATGCCTCTGGTAATCTGGAGAAGTGGCAGAAATCTCTAAGGTACTAGATGTGCTGTTGCTACTAGGGAGAAAACAACAATCCTTTGTTCATAGAACAATCATATTATTTACTTTACACGCAATTCGTAATGCAATAATCTGTTGCATGCAACTTAATACTGGAGGGGGTTCGGATGATAACCTGAAGGTGGATTATTAGTCATAGATGCAGTTGGATGGCGGTCTATGTATAATGTTGTAATGCCCAATCAAGTCTCAAAGGAGTCAAGATGATTAGTATATGCTTGTATGCTTTCTCGATGTTTGTTAATTGCCCTGCTCTAATTTGTTCACCCAGCATGTTATCTATCTTAAGGAGAGCCACCTCTAGTGAACTATGGACCCTGGTCCTTTCTTTTACATTCAATCTACAAAATGTTTACTACTTTGTGTTTACTTTCTGCAAACTATTACTTCCTTCACTCGATACGTTTAATCCTTTGTTTTCAGCAAAACCGGTGAGATTGACAACCTCATCGCAAGATGAGGGCAAAGTTCTGTGGTTGTGTTGTGCAGGTCTCCATGTTGCTACTAGCACCGATAGTGCGCCTTGCCAAGGCTCAGCTAGCAACACCTTTGGGGTGTTTCCTTGCTCCTATTGGATTGATAACCTTGGTTTCGTACTGAGGGAAAACTTGCTGTTGTGCTCATCATACCTTCCTCTTGGGGTTCCCCAATGAGCTCGATATATTTTGGGCCATCACCCTACCATGGATTAGAGTGTCCTACTGGAGAGTAGTTCAGAGTAGTATCATAAAGAGAATATATTTATATGAGAGTGTTCACTAGTGAAAGTATGATCCCTAGGACTTGTTTCTAAGCATTGAAACACCATTTGCAACTAGACCTGTTACATGTTTGCTTGCTTCCTGATACATTGCAAATGTATCTATAATTTTTGATGTTCCATGCTTGGTTTTATCCACTTTCTTGTGTTTTGTCCATACTTTGGAGTACTTTTCATATGATTTCTTGGACTAACCTATTAACAAGAGCCATAGTGCCAGCTGCCTGTTTTCTGCTGTTTTTGGTTCCAGGAAAGTCAGAAAATGAATATTCTCATAATTGCACGGGGCAAAAGCCAAAGTGCCTATTTTTCCGGAAGTCATCAGATGCCAGAATACAAGACGGAGAGGGGCTAGAGGCCGGCCACACCACCTGGCCGCGCGGCTTGGCTTGGCCCACGCCAGGGGGTGGTGTGGTGGCCCCTGGCACCCCCTCGGCCTCCCCTTCCGACTATATATTGCCCTCGGGATGAAAACCCTAAGGGCCCGATCAAAAATCCACGAAAGACTCTGTAGCCGCCATCGTCTCCATCCCTAGATCGGGAGGGATCTGAATCTCTTCCCGGCACCCTGTCGGAGAGGGGAATTCACCCTGGAGGCCTTCTTCATCACCATGCAATCCTCCGGTGTGATGCGTGAGTAGTTCATCCTTGGACTACGGATCCATGTAGTAGCTAGATGGCTGGTTCTCCTCCTTTGTGCTTTCATGTCTAGATCTTGTGAGCTCCGTTCATGATCAAGATCATCTATTTGTAATTCTGCATGTTGTGTTTGCGCGGATCCGATGGATATTGAGATGCTATTTCAGATTGATTATTGATTCTATCATGTCTTTGTTATTTGTGATCTTGCATGATTTCCGTTGTTAGTAGCTATCTTGGCCAAGTAGATGCTAGTAACTCCAAGAGTTAGTATTTATGCTCGATAGTGGGTTCATGCCTCTAGTAATCTCGGGAAGTGACAGAAATCTCTAAGGTACTAGATGTGTTGTTGCTACTAGGGAGAAAACAACAATCCTTTGTTCATAGAACAATCGTATTCTTTACTTTACACGCAGTTCGTAAAGCAATAATCTGTTGCTTGCAACTTAATACTGGAGGGGGTTCGGATGATAACCTGAAGGTGGATTATTAGTCATGGATGTAGTTGGATGGCTATCTATGTATAATGTTGTAATTCCCAATCAAGTTCCAAAGGAGTCAAGATGATTAGTATATGCATGTATTGCTTTCTCGGTGTTTTTCAATTGCCCCGCTATAATTTGTTCACCCAACATGTTATCTATCTTAAGGAGAACCACCTCTAGTGAACTATGGATCCCGGTCCTTTTCTTTACATGCAATCTACAAATTGTTTACTGTTTTGTGTTTACTTTCTGCAAACTTTTACTTCTTTCCATTCGATATGTTTAATCCTTTGTTTTCCGCAAAATACGGTGAGATTGACAACCTCATCGCAAGTTGGGGACAAAGTTCTGTGGTTGTGTTGTGCAGGTCTCCACGTTGCTACTAGCACCGGTAGTGTGCCCTGCCAAGGCTCAGCTAGTAACACCTTTGGGGTGTTTCCTTGCTCCTACTGGTTCGATTAAACCTTGGTTTCATAACTGAGGGAAACTTGCTGCTGTGCTCATCATACCTTCCTCTTGGGGTTCCCAACGAGCTCTACATCAACACCGCACCAACACTTTTCTAGGCCGTGCACTGAGCCATCAAGCATTTTTCTGGCGCCGTTGCCGGGGATTCAAGGACATCTTAACAAGGGGAGTCCCTCACAACCAATCTCTTTACTTTATTATTTTTGTTTTGCTTAGTTTGTTTTTGCTTTGTTTGCTTGTTTTCTTTATCAAAAACACAAAAAAATAGTTTTACTAGTTTGCTTTCTTATTTGAAAACACAAAAAAATTATTTCCTATCCTAAGTTGCCATTATGTCTAGCCTTACTCCAATCACTATGTCACCCGAGGAAATGATTTTCACTTTTAAACAAGGAATTGAGGAAAGTTTTAAGGAAGCTTGGTCTAGAATCTCTGATCTACATGAAAAAACTGGGCCTAAAATGACTCAAAGTTTGTTCCTTAGCAGTTTTTACCTTGGAATTGCTCTTTGCTATAGATATGCTTTAGATGTTGTTGTGGGAGGAGATTTCCTCCAATGTAATGAGGATGATGCTATAAATTCTATAAAGAAATTGATCCTCACTTACAACTTGCCTAGCCAAACTGATATTTCCTTCCCAAGAATATTTGCTAGATTGAACACTCTCGAGACTAGCACTACTAGCTTAAAAGATTGTTATAATACGCTTAGGGAGCATCACAATTATGTCCCAATAAATTCTGAACCATCAAAGTGGCTCCCTACAGTAAAGATTGAGATAAACACTGAAACTTTTCAAGCTCGCTGTGATATCATGTCTAAATTTTGTCTTATGCCCAAAGATATTTATGAATCTCTGAATACTTGGGGGCTTACTGAAGGAGGAAAATAAATATCTCTTGCTTATAATGCTACCATATTACCTCTTGGAATATCTGAAGGAGTGTTTACAAAGATCCTTGGGAAAATGATTTCTACTGATTATCTTGTTATTGAATGTGCAGGAAAAGGACAAATTACACTTGGAAGGTCCCTATTAAAACTCCTTGGAGCAATAATAGATGTGGGAAAGAGGACCATGCACCTTTATTCTCCACCAAACAATCATATTTTCCCCAAGGTTAAGAATAAAAGTAAGAGAGGTAAGGGCAAGAAATTTGGTTTCAATGCTTCTTCATTTGAGAACACTTGATCCTTTTTCTTGCTTCTTATACCTAACTTAAAGGCGTTAAAGAAACGTACTTATTGGGAGATAACACAAAAGTTTTAGATGAGTCTTGGAAGTTATTACCTCTGTAATAACCGCTCCTTATCCTTTTTATTTGCTTTTTGTGCCAAGAGTAACCTCTAATGAGAGAGAGAAGTAATGATTGGGAAAGTTGCTGTCCCGAAACAGATTTCCGTGCTTCACCGTAAAAAAATGTGTAAAATCTCTGAATGTCTTTTTGAGGCATGAAATTTTGTGCTTCTGCCCCAGGTTGTTATCTAACTTTCATTAGTTCAACACTTTTTGATTTGAGCAACACAAGGTCTTCTAAAAAATTCGTCTTTACCTGCTGGTCTGTTTTGACAGATTTCTGCCATTTTCTGCATTTTCTTCTTGTTGGTTCCTATTTGAGTTCTTTTGGGGAATTGAGCTTTTTGAGGGAAGTGATACAGTATCTAGTGTACCAATGGAAGTTTATTTGGTGTTAGAACTGGACCTTAAGACTTATTTATCTTGAATGCACTAATGTTGCTAATAAAGATTGTGTGAAGTTTTGTATGAAGGAAAATTTTCAGGTGTATGGAAGGAATGAGTAATGAGATGAAGGATGGACTAAAGCTCAAGCTTTGGGATGCCACGCGTGTCACCCCAAGAAATATCCAAGAAGTACAAGTGTCAAAGCTTGTGGTTGCCCAAGGCATTCCCCTTCTTCATCAATAAAAATCCCAGGTTTCTTCCAAACGCTTCATTTTTATTGTTTCATGCACAGTTGTGTTGTTCTTGGAGAGTCTTCTTTTTCGTTTTCTTTTTGGTTTTTTGTTTGCTTGGTTTGCTTAGTTTTCTGAATAAATTGGTTGGACCCCCTCTTTCATACATTGGTTTGCAAATAGTTTGGTTTGGTTTGGAAAAGAGTAGGAAAGTTCATACTTATGTGGAAAAAAGAGCTTGTTTTTGACTGTGGCCTATGCTTTGTCATGCCATGCTTGATATTTTTTTGGCTTTATGCTTAGTATTGTTTGTTGTAGCATGACTTGTTATAAACAATTGAGATTGCTTAATGTGCCTTGGATGAATCATGCATTGTTTTAGCATATTAAAGCATAGTATTGTGGTATTCTCCTTTGATGCTTTATTTGGGTTGACTTGGTGCATGCTCACACCATGTTATGACTATCTCAAGTCACCATATCCTTTATGATCCTTTAGTTTCAACTTGTAGTATCACTTTATGCTTTGATCAATGATGTTTTGTCGCTCTGCATGATTATGGCCATTATTGCTCTCTTAGTTTGTCGCTCCCAGTCTTTTGCTAGCCTCCACAACAAAGTATGAGTTCCACTCATGCATCCAACTCCCTAAACCAAGTTATTCCAAAGAGTCCACCATACCTACCTACTAGCTTGAGCTATTCCAAGTATATTCATGCTTTTGTCTACCTTCCAAATTAAACTTGTTATGAGAAAACTAGTGATTAAAGCTCTCACAAACTTGATGTCACACTTTACTTTTTTGCATCTAATAAACTCGAACCATTGGGTCCTTCTTTGTTGCGTATATGCTTGCGCTTTATAAGTTGAAATTAGCAGAACCATGTTTCATGGGGAACGCTTTCAACATTGCACTTTTACTTTGTACCCTGTTGATATCATGTTCTTTTGCTTACGGATCCGTGATTGTGAAATAAAAGTGGAACTTGTAAGATCATGGAGTTTGTATGTGTGTTAGAGAAACGCCTGGGCCGCTAGCCTAAGCCATGCCTAATCATGGTGGAAACTTGCAGCACTACCATAATGAGCACTCTATGAAGAATCCTCAATAAAAACCTATGCAAATAGCAAATAAAAAGATCGCTGAGATGCTCATTGTCTGCTTGCCTTGTCATTTTGATTATGGGAAAGCTCCCGTATCATGTGCAAGGGGTACCCCGTTGGCGGTTATTTATGATACACATATACTTACAATGACAAGAGCTTACTCATGACTAAAGTTGAGTAGCATGAGGTTCGGTCTTCGTAAGTAAGGGGCATGAGATTTCGGTTTATAACTTGTCAAGCATATCCTCTTAGTTGTGTCACTTTAACCTTAATCACCTTAAAGATGCTTATGATAGGGGCAATGAGAGCTGAAAGCTATAAGTACCATAATTTTTGGAAGCTCTTTATGAGACTTGAATCCCTACTTCCTTTTATAAAAGGCCTTTCTTCCACCATTACATTGAGTCTCCACTTTCTACCTTTATGCACCTACTTTGAGAACATAATGGCCATTCTTAGTTCTACGTGCATTGTCCCAAGACTAGTTGATTGATGAATAACTTGATATTGCTTGTTTTAAACTATTTGTATCTAGTCACTCTTATGAACTATGAAGGTGTCCTATGCATTTATATTTGCTACTCTATTGAGGGACAAGCTGAATACTATTATGTTATGTTTTCTTTATGTGAAACAAACAAACGTATTGCAAAGAATTGTTATTCATGAATCTTTTGTTTGTGCCTTTTCATGTTGCATCATAGTTTCTTTGCTTATTGCTAGAACTTTGTTTTTCATGTTATGATTGAAGTACTATGATCCCAGCTTTGAATATTTTACAAATACTTTGATCAAGTCTTTGATGGTGCATGTCACCTCAAAAATTATTCTTTCTTTTTATCACTTACCTACTCGAGGACGAGCAGGAGTTAAGCTTGGGGATGTTGATACATTGCAAATGTATCTATAATTTTTGATGTTCCATGCTTGGTTTTATCCACTTTCTTGTGTTTTGTCCACACTTTGGAGTACTTTTCATATGATTTCTTGGACTAACCTATTAATAAGAGCCACAGTGCCAACTGCCTATTTTCTGCTGTTTTTGGTTCCAGGAAAGTCAGAAAATGAATATTCTCGGAATTGAACGGGACAAAAGCCAAAGTGCCTATTTTTCCGGAAGTCATCAGATGCCAAAATACGAGACGGATATGGGCCAGAGGCCGGCCACACCACCTGGCCGTGCGGCCAGGCTTGGCCCACACCAGGGGTTGGTGTGGTGGCCCCTGGCACCCCCTCGGCCTCCCCTTCCGACTATATATTACCCTCGGGACGAAAACCCTAAGGGCCCGATCAAAAATCGATAAAAGAGTCTGTAGCTGTCGTCATCTCCATCCCTAGATCGGGAGGGATCTGAAGCTCTTCCCGGCACCCTGCCGGAGAGGGGAATTCACCCTGGAGGCCTTCTTCATCACCATGCAAGCCTCCGCTGTGATGCGTGAGTAGTTCATCCTTGGACTATGGATCCATGTAGTAGCTAGATGGCTGGTTCTCCTCCTTTGTGCTTTCATGTCTAGATCTTGTGAGCTCCGTTCATGATCAAGATCATCTATTTGTAATTCTGCATGTTGTGTTTGCGCGGATCCGATGGATATTGAGATGCTATTTCAGATTGATTATTGATTCTAACATGTGTTTGTTATTTGTGATCTTGCATGCTTTCCGTTGTTAGTAGCTATCTTGGCCAAGTAGATGCTAGCAACTCCAAGAGTTAGTATTTATGCTCGATAGTGGGTTCATGCCTCTGGTAATCTGGGGAAGTGACAGAAATCTCTAAGGTACTAGATGTGCTGTTGCTACTAGGGACAAAACAACAATCCTTTGTTCATAGAACAATCGTATTATTTACTTTACACGCAATTCGTAATGCAATAATCTGTTGCATGCAACTTAATACTGGAGGGGGTTCAGATGATAACCTGAAGGTGGATTATTAGTCATAGATGCAGTTGGATGGCAGTCTATGTATAATGTTGTAATGCCCAATCAAGTCTCAAAGGAGTCAATTGCCCCGCTGTAATTTGGTCACCCAGCATGTTATCTATCTTAAGGAGAGCCACCTCTAGTGAACTATGTACCCCGGTCCTTTCTTTTACATTCAATCTACAAAATGTTTACTGCTTTGTGTTTACTTTCTGCAAACTATTACTTCCTTCCATTCGATACGTTTAATCCTTTGTTTTCAGCAAAACCGGTGAGATTGACAACCTCATCGCAAGTTGGGGGCAAAGTTCTGTGGTTGTGTTGTGCAGGTCTCCATGTTGCTACTAGCACCGGTAGTGCGCCTTGCCAAGGCTCAGCTAGCAACACCTTTGGGGTGTTTCCTTGCTCCTACTGGATTGATAACCTTGGTTTCGTACTGAGGGAAAACTTGTTGTTGTGCTCATCATACCTTCCTCTTGGGGTTCCCCAATGAGCTCGATATATTTTGGGCCATCACCCTACCATGGATTAGAGTGTCCAACTGGAGAGTAGTTCAGAGTAGTATCATAAAGAGAAGATATTTATATGAGAGTGTTCACTAGTGAAAGTATGATCCCTAGGCCTTGTTTCTAAGCATTGAAACACCATTTGCAACTAGACCTGTTACATTTTTGCTTGCTTCCTGATACATTGCAAATGTATATATAATTTTTGATGTTCCATGCTTGGTTTTATCCATTTTCTTGTGTTTTGTCCACACTTTGGAGTACTTTTCATATGATTTCTTGGACTAACCTATTAACAAGAGCCATCGTGCCAGCTGCCTGTTTTCTGCTGTTTTTGGTTCCAGGAAAGTAAAAAAATGAATATTCTCGGAATTGCACGGGGCAAAAGCCAAAGTGCCTATTTTTCCGGAAGTCATCAGATCCCAGAATACAAGACGGAGAGGGGCTAGAGGCCGGCCACACCACCTGGCCGCGCGGCCAGGCTTGGCCCGCGCCAGGGGGTGGTGTGGTGGCCCCTGGCACCCCCTCGGCCTCCCCTTCCGACTATATATTACCCTCGGGACGAAAATCCTAAGGGCCCGATCAAAAATCCACGAAAGACTCTGTAGCCGCTATCGTCTCCATCCCTAGATCGGGAGGGATCTGAAGCTCTTCCCGGCACCCTGTCGGAGAGGGGAATTCACCCTGGAGGCCTTCTTCATCACCATGCAATCCTCCGGTGTGATGCGTGAGTAGTTCATCCTTGGACTACGGATCCATGTAGTAGCTAGATGGCTGGTTCTCCTCCTTTGTGCTTTCATGTCTAGATCTTGTGAGCTCCGTTCATGATCAAGATCATCTATTTGTAATTCTGCATGTTGTGTTTGCAGGGATCCGATGGATATTGAGATACTATTTCAGAATGATTATTGATTCTATCATGTCTTTGTTATTTGTGATCTTGCATGATTTCCGTTGTTAGTAGCTATCTTGGCCAAGTAGATGCTAGCAACTCCAAGAGTTAGTATTTATGTTCAATAGTGGGTTCATGCCTCTAGTAATCTCGGGAAGTGACAGAAATCTCTAAGGTACTAGATGTGTTGTTGCTACTAGGGAGAAAACAACAATCCTTTGTTCATAGAACAATCGTATTCTTTACTTTACACGTAGTTCGTAAAGCAATAATTTGTTGCTTGCAACTTAATACTGGAGGGGGTTCGGATGATAACCTGAAGGTGGATTATTAGTCATAGATGCAGTTGGATGGCGGTCTATGTATAATGTTGTAATGCCCAATCAAGTTCCAAAGGAGTCAAGATGATTAGTATATGCATGTATTGCTTTCTCGGTGTTTGTCAATTGCCCCGCTGTAATTTGTTCACCCAGCATGTTATCTATCTTAAGGAGAGCCACCTCTAGTGAACTATGGATCCCGGTCCTTTTCTTTACATACAATCTACAAATTGTTTACTGTTTTGTGTTTACTTTCTACAAACTTTTACTTCTTTCCATTTGATAAGTTTTATCCTTTGTTTTCCGCAAAACACGGTGAGATTGACAACCTCGTCGCAAGTTGGGGACAAAGTTCTGTGGTTGTGTTGTGCAGGTCTCCACGTTGCTACTAGCACCGGTAGTGCGCCCTGCCAAGGCTCAGCTAGTAACACCTTTGGGGTGTTTCCTTGCTCCTACTGGTTCGATTAAACCTTGGTTTCATAACTGAGGGAAACTTTCTGTTGTGCTCATCATACCTTCCTCTTTGTGTTCCCAACGAGCTCTACATCAACACCGCACCAGCACTTTTCTAGGCGTCGTGCACTGAGCCATCACTTCCATCTTTATTTCAGTTTGCCTTTAGTCTCTTCCACGCCATCAAAGTATTTTCTAGCACCGTTGTCTTATATCCATACCACTTGTATTTCACTATCTCTTCGCCAAACTAGTGCACCTATACACCTGACAAGTGTATTGGGTGTGTTGGGGACACACGAGACTTCTTGTATCTTGATTGCAGGGTTGCTTGAGAGGGATACCTTTGACCACTTCCTCCCTGAGTTCGATAAACCTTGGATAATCCACTTAAGGGAAACTTGTTGCTTTTCTACAAACCTCTGCACTTGGAGGCCCAACACTGTCTACAAGAATAGAAGCGTGCGTAGACATCAGGCTCCGATGGAATTCCGGCAATGTGGTGATCGCCTTGCTCCGGGGAGATGTCTGGGAGGTGTCTGAGAGAGAGGGGAGTGGAATGGTGTGGCGAATTGGGGCTGGGGTGGCCTCTATTTATACATCGGTGAGAGGGGCAACGCGGCATGGTTCGGGCTCCTCCGGTGACGGTGTTACAGAGAGATATCGGCATGGATGAGGGTAGGGGTCAATGCGGTGCTTCGGGGCGGTGGTCATGTGCTTGATGGCGCGGCAAGGGGCGGTCGGGAGCGGTCTGTGCTCTTCGCGGGAATGATGGTGTTCAAGACGATGTAGAGTGGCTACGGTCCATGCGGTGGTGAACGGGCATGTTTGGGGGTAGCTGGTGTCGCGTTGACTGCAGGCACGTGCGGAGAGGGCGAGGCGCGGTGTGTGTGCGCGTGTCGGCTGCGGCGCTCTAGCGCGCTCTTGGCATGGCAGGCGGAGAAATGGGCGCGGTGTTTTCGGGTGGTCTACGACGCGTCTTCGGTCGAGGGGTGGACAGAAGGTGGTGGTGGACGGTTGCCTGTCTCCTGGACATTGTGAGAGAAGGCGGCGCGGTCTATGGTTACTGGTGCTTGGTTGGCCAGCGCGGCGAGCTCAAGCGGCGCGGTACTGGTGCGAACGGCAGAAAGGGAGTTGTCTGTTGTGCTGCTAGGCACTAAGGGAGACCAGGGGAGAGAAATGAGGGGCTAGTGGGGTGTGATCACCGCCGTTATCAAGAAAAGAAGGTTAGTAGTTAGTTTGTTGTATGCGGGTGCTCGACCAAATGGCCGCATGAATTTAAGTTTTGAATTTTTGGCTGAATTTTGGTGAGTGTTCTGAGTACTTGCTTGAGTGTCTATGGTTGCTTGGAAAATTCAAGGTGAATTGATTTGAGTGGTTTTTGAAAAATGGTGATCTATGCATATGAAGTTGATTCAATTTTGCAATGTCCTTTTAATAGATTTGGAAATTGTTTTTGTTTGTTTGTAAAGTGGGCTTGGGTTCACTTTTACTTGATGTAGCAAGGGGTGAAAAAAGTGGGAAAGTTTCTGTTAGAAATCTTTTACTAGAAACACTCAAAGTGGTCTAGTGGGAAATTTTGGTCAAAATGACCATTTGCTTATATGATTCATATTTGAATTTCTTTTCTTTTGATTTTGTTTGTAAATGGCCTAGATGATGTAGTATTCATCTTTAAACCATTCCTTATCATTTGTAGCAATCAAATATGTCAATTGCACTCATTCATACACTAATGCAAATCACACATACACTCATATTAAATTTAATAATAAAAGTTTTTGTTAACCCTAAACTTGGGTGATTAGAACTTGATAATCTTGATTAATATTTTGGGGGTGTTACAAACCTTCCCTCCTTAAACAAAATCTCGTCCCGAGATTTAGGAAAAACTAGGAACTAAAGAGATTTGGAAACTCTGTCCTAATATAATATTCTCGCTCCCAAGTAGCTTCTTCTTTAGTATGGTTGCTCCATTGGATCTTGAGAAACTTGATACTCCTGGTCCTGGTGGTTTTGAAGGCTTCTTCCAAAATACGAATGGGTACTTCATGATAGGTTAGATCTTTGTTGATATCTATGGCTTGGTGATCGATGTTCTTGAACACTTCGGTCTTCTCCGGAACTTCTAGACATTTGCGAAGTAACAAGATATGGAACACATTATGTATGGATGACAACTCCTCCGGCAGTTCCAGTTGATATGATACTTCTCCTCGGCGATTCAAAATCTTGAAGGGTCCAATATATCTAGGGGCTAACTTTCCTTTCAGACGAAAACATTGCATTCCTTTCAAGGGTGATACTTTGAGATATACAAAATCTCCGACATTAAAGGTCAGGTCTCGACGTCTCTTATCAACATAACTCTTCTATCTAGATTGGGCGGTCTTGAGATGTTCACGGACTTTGTGAACCTTTTCTTCGGCTTCTCGTAGGATGTCGGGTCCGAAGATCTGACTCTCTCCTACTTGTGACCAATTCAAGGGGGTACGGCACTTCCTTCCATACAGAAATTCAAAGGGGGGCATTTGCAAACTGGCTTGATAACTATTGTTGTATGAGAATTCTGCAAAAGGCAGACAATCTTCCCATTTTGATCCATATTCTAGCACACAAGCTCTCAACATATCTTCTAATATTTGGTTGACTCTTTCAGTTTGTCCATCGGTTTGCGGGTGATAAGTTGTGCTAAAGTTCAGCTTGGTTCCTAATCCTTCTTGGACTTTCTGCCAAAATCTTGAGGTAAACTGGGTTCCTCAATCCGATACTATGGTCTTAGGGGTTCCATGTAAACTGATGATTCTAGCAATGTATAGCTCTGCTAGCTTCAAACTCTGGTAGGTGGTCTTGACAGGTATAAAATGGGCTACCTTGCACAGTCTATCAACTATTACCCAAATAGAGTCATTTCCCCTACTAGAGGTAGGCAAACCGATGATGAAATCCATTTCGACAGAATCCCATTTCCATTCTGGAATCTGCAATGGTTGCAAAAGTCCCGCGGGTTGCTGATGTTCCACTTTGACTCTCTGACAGATATCATACTTGTCTATATAGCTTCCGAATTCTCTCTTCATCTTGTGCCACCAAAATTCCTCCTTCAAATCCTGATACATCTTTGTTCCTCCGGGATGGATAGAATAAATAGTATCATGAGCTTCCTGCATGATGACTTGTTTCAACGTGGAATCTGCTGGTACACAGATACATCCTTTGTACCACAAAACTCCTTCTTCATCTTCGGTGAATCCGGCTTTGTTGATTTGACTGATCAAAATGGGTTGAAGTTCTATGCTAGCTAAAAATCCTTTGCTAACTAGCTCTATTTTAAACTGATCCAACTCTTCATGCAAACTTGGCTGGGCTTCTTTAATCATGGTGTTTAATCTACATGGCAATCTGCTAAGAGCATCCGCTACCACATTGGCTTTGCCGGGGTGATAGTGAATGTCAAGGTCATAATCCTTGATTAACTCTATCCATCTCCTTTGCCTCATATTTAACTCCTTTTGGGTGAAGATATACTTCAGACTCTTGTGATCCGAATAAATCTCACAGCGGTTACCCATAAGGTAATGACGCCATGTCTTCAAAGCTAAAACTACGGCTGCTAGTTCTAAGTCATGGGTAGGGTAGTTTTGCTCATGTTGCTTCAGTTGTCTAGATAGATATGATATGACTTTACCTTCTTGAATCAACACACATCTGAGACCAATCTTGGATGCATCACAATACACATCAAAAGGCTTCTTGATATCCGGCATAATCAAGATTGGGGCTGAAATCAATCTCTTCTTGAGCTCTTGAAAACTTGCTTCACATTTGTCCGTCCATTCAAACTTCTAATCTTTCTTCAACAACTGGGTCATCGGTCTTGCGATACTCGAAAATCCTTCTACGAACTTGCGGTAATATCCCGCTAACCGAAAAATGCGCGGACTTGGGTTTGAGTGGTTGGGGCTTTCCATTCTTCAACATCTTTGATCTTGGCGGGATCGACAGCGACTCCTTCTGCTGACACGATATGTCCTAGGAATCCTACTTCCTTCAACCAGAACTCACATTTGCTAAACTTAGCATACAATTGATGCTCTCTAAGGGTTTCAAGGATGGTTCTCAGGTGTAGCTCATGGTCTTCTTCTGACTTGGAATAGATCAGAATATTGTCGATAAAAACAATGACAAACTTTTCCAGGAAGTTCATAAAAATCTTATTCATGAGATTCATGAAATAAGCTGGGGCATTGGTTAATCCAAAAGACATGACAGTGTACTCATACAATCTATATCTGGTGGTAAAGGCGGTCTTTGGGATATCTGCTACACGAATCTTGAGTTGATGATAACCAGTTCTAAGATCAATCTTAGAGAACACTCTGGCACTAGTAAACTAGTCAAACAGATCTTCTATCTTCGGTAGTGGGTACTAGTTCTTGATGGTGATGTCATTTAGCTTCCAGTAATCCGTGCACAAATGGTTACCTCCATCTTTCTTATCCACAAATAAAACAGGCGATCTCCATGGCAATGCACTTGGTTGAATCAGACCTTTCTCCAGCATAGCATCAAGTTTCTTCTTTAGCTCCACTAATTCAGCTGGGTTCATACTATAAGGTCTCTGAGCTATGGGTCCGGTTCCAGGAACTAGTTCAATGATGAACTCGATATCCCGATCTGGGGGCATACCGGGCAATTCATCTGGAAACACGTTGGGGTATTCACAGACTACTCTGACTTGGTCTAGGGTTGGTTGGGCTAGACTCTTGTTGCACTTGAACTGACCGACATCATCTCAGATACATGCTCTACTGATACTCCAGTGCTACTGGTCATGGTTATGGCTTTCTTGGCACAGTCGATCAATCCTTTATGTTTCGACATTCAATCCATTCCTAGTACTACTTCCAAGCCTTTGGTTCCAAGTACTATTAGATTAGCATAAAAATCTATTTCATGGATTCTGATAGGTACAGCCTTGCAAATTTTTATAGATTTGGTGGTTGAACCAGGTATTTGAACTACATAACATGCTTCAGTTTTGTTGGTTGAATCTTACTAGTTCATGCAAATTCTTCTGTAACAAACGAGTGTGATGCTCCAGAATCAAACAACACTCTTGCAAGTACTGAGTTAACAGAAAACATACCCAGCACGACATCTGGCGCTTCCTGAGCTTCTTCAACATTCATGTGGAACAGACGGCCGTTGCGGTTGACCGAGTTCCCTGGGGCAAATCTCCTTCCAGGTTGAACACGACGTTGCTGCTGATCGGGTGCATTCACATTTGTGGTTGCTGCAAGCTTCTTGGGGCACTCGTTGGAGTAGTGACCCTCGACTCCGCACTCAAAGCAAGTAATCAGGGACTTGTCTTTTCCCGCAACAGGCACAACATTGCTTCCAGTCCTTGGGGCGGTATTGTTGTTGTTGGTGTTGTTGTTGTTGGACTTGGGTGGTGCACGGTTGAAGTTATTGGAGTTGTCGGGGTTGTTGTTGTGGTTTCCTCCAGACTTCAAGTTTCCTCCGCTACGATTGGGATAGTTTGGAAGGGACATAGGGGGTCTGTTGTTTCTTGGGGCATATCCTGCAGACGGGTTTGGGCGATACTTCTGGGTATGGTGGGATCCAGGCTGGTGCATCATGCGACGCTTGCGGTTGTCATTGGCTTGGTTTATCTTCCCTTCCATATGGATAGCTGAGTCAACTAGTTCTTCTAGATCCGCAAAATGGATGTTGACTAACATTGTATGCATCTCATCATTTAGTCCATTTAGGAACCTCTCCTTCTTCTTTGCTTCGGTGCTAATCTCATCAGGGGCATACCTAGCTAAGGATAAGAATTTGTCATGGTATTCTACCACGGTCATTCTCCCTTGCTTCAATTCCCTAAACTCATCCCTCATCCTAGTGACCAAACCTTGGGGCACATGGGTCCGGCTGAACTTGATCTTGAATGCTTCCCAAGTCATCGTTTTCCCTTCGTTCATGGTACGGGTGCTATTCCACTAGGCTCTTGCATCACCTGCCAGATAATGGGTGGCAAACAATACTTTTTCATTGGCCTCAACTCCCGCGACCTCCAAATTGTTCTCCATGGTTTGCAACCAGTCATCAGCATCTAAGGGATCCTCAGACTTACTAAATATAGGTGGGTTGGTATTTTGAAAGTTCTTGAGCTTGGAACCATGGTTATCCTGGTTTCCATGGCCTTGATTATTGTGGGCCATCTGAGCTATCTGTTGAAGAGTGGCTAAGCTGGCTTGACGTTCGGATCTACTAGCTTCACGGTCAGAAACTAACATTTGTAGAATCTGCAGCATTGGGTCCTAAGATGAACTACTTCCTCTGGGGTTACCACGAGTCATCTGAAGATTGAGATAGATAATGACACAAGGAGGAAATTTCTAGGGTTCATGGTTTTGTTTCAAAAAGCTTTAAACTTTGAGTTTGACTTAGGTTTTGCAAACTAACAACTTCCTCTCATTCATTCAAAGCACACAATACAAACACACACCACAACACAAATAGAAAACAGATGGTTTTAAGAACCATTCTGTGAAACTACGATACAGTGGGACTAGTACAACTAACTCCTACGGTAGTGCTAAAGTGCATCTAATCATCACCAATGAAGGCAGAATCATCATCATCAGTGTGGAACTCCATGGCATCGTCCTCCAAGTAGTCGTTATCATCACTGAGGTAAGAATAGAGATCTCCCTAGATATCTTCACCTTCCTCCTCCTTCGCTTCAAGCTGGATCTCATGTTCACGGATGGTCGTCTCGACACTGGCCACCTTCTTGCAAAGACGATCGATGATGCGATCCTTCTTGTCACGCTGACAATGAAGTGAATGGCGCTCCTTGGCGAGGATTGTGAGGGTCTGGTCCTTCTTGACTGCAATGGCATGGTTGTGGTTGGCATAGGCACGGGCGTTGTCCAACTCCTTCTATATATCATACAACATGAAGTCGAGATTATCCACCTGGTGCTTCAGCTCCGGGTGTCCCGGCATCTCCAAGGGCATTCCCATAGAATCACGCCATGCATAGTGAGCAAAGCGAGCCCCTAGATCTGGTTGATGTTTTGTCCACATAGACGGGCAAGAGCTTCATGCATAGCCCTGGCTAATCCATCTAGCTAGTTGTTCTCCCTCAAGCTGAATTGGATCTTCTCCGAAGTGGGTGCTTCTATCTTGCCTCTGAGATCTGCAACTAACAGCCATTGTAGATCTCCTGCTATGTGATTGTTGAGTTGTGCCCCGAAGAACTCCGGGTGCGGGCGCTCAAGATACTCTGACAGTGCATCTAGATCCCTCTCAAAGACCAGGTGGCCTCCGTTGCCTAGCTGGTAGAACTTGCAATACTGGACCTCCATCTATAAGAATTTAGGGTGAGCAGGTTAGTGGGGTGATCAAGTGTGTCGAATTTTATGTAGAATTGCAAGAATTTTTGTGGAACATGATTTTTTTTAAAGAATCTCAAGGATAAGAGTGGGAATAAGTTTTCATAAATACTCACTTCTTCTGTTTTGAAACTAAGTTTTGGGTTCAAGCATCCATTCTAACTAGGGTCTCCTATGGTCAGGATGGATCTGATACCAACTTGTCAACACCCGGGTTTTTAATCCCAGATGCCTGTTATGCCATATCTCGCAATCCTAGGATTACCATTTTTGCGAGACATAACAGAATTGGTACCACAATACATCATCCATTACAAACCATAACAAAGGTCTTACAAATAAAGGATCTCATGATCTAGTCTTAATACAATCAAAACAGCGGAAAGTAAACATAGTAGGGGCTCCATCTTCAGGGTCACAGGCAATGCTGACGATGGGAGATGATCCTAGTTGTCATAGACCTCATGTTGTCCATCTTCCTAGTAGTCCTCCTGATAGTCTGGCCACGGGAATAGCCAGGGGCAAAGCCATGAGTACTATTTAAGTACTCCCAAACTATCACTAACAAGTAAGGTAGTGCCAGGTTTATTTCATACTGAGTTCAGAAGTAAAGAAACTAATTTAATATTCTACATCACTTAAATGGGAACCTATTTTTCATGTCCACAATCCTGTTGTGGTCAAGTCAAAGTCATAGTTCAATTCACAAGTTATTTTTGAAAACATCTGACAACGAAACAATATGGCCACTCCAACTATCCATTACCACGGACGTGGCTATTCGAATAGTTTGACACTCTGCAGAGGTGGTACACTTTCACCACAAAATTCGATACATCCGTCAGGGATAACCCTGAATCATCATACTTTGTATGCGGATAATCAATCATAACCTTTCAATTACACACTCTAGTATAGGCACCTACCCTATGAGCTTGGCCTCCCAGCCATGACCATCTTCCATCCTAGGCACTGCATAGGTGGACCTTCACATTCACGAGGTAGCCTCACCTCAACCTCTTTCCACGAGGGAACCCATACTAAGGCATATAAACTTCCAGTTAAGCCCTACCCAGTTCGGGTATTGTGGTTGTACGGTAAAATTGGAATGGTATCGAATCCGAACCCAACCATCAGTTTTTATAAAGGGCCAAGGCTCATGCCTCAACACTTTCATCATCAATTTATTTTGTGTTCATAACACATGTCAAAACACTTCAATAGAATGAATCATCATTCCAAGGTTTTCATAATCATTTTCACCAAGTATTCCCATCTAAAGTGATCAACTTTTATGCTTAGCACTAGCCACTAAAGTTGAGGGTAGTCCCCAATGAGAGTGCTAATCCAGTGTAACCATCCAATCTAGTTTTAATGATATCTAAGTATAACTACTTAGAACTAGTTTTATACTCTTTATGGCATCTATCCTATTTTTCCAATACTCACAAATCACTAACCAAAGGTAAAGAACTTTGGTAAAAATAAAAGAATAAAGCTTGCAAGTAAAACTTGGGATTGGTATAATCAAAGATGCATAACCAAAGCATGCATAATGCATCTTGCATAGATTATCTTGCAAAGATGGCTTGCATAGTTCTATCTTGCCTAGTTATGAAACTTGCAAGTGTTAGCGTGTCTTGAGTAGTGTAGTGGTTGAAGTTTTCTTCTTCTTCGTAGTACTCCTCCTCCTTGTATCCCTGGTTGGTACTAGCGTCTATAAATGAATACGAGGTACACAATCACCAAACAATACTTAACTACTTCTATTTAGCACACTAAGGCTCACACTTGATGATCTAGCATCATCACAAACATCACATGAAATAAAGACCTAGCCCTATTTATCTTATTTTGGAAAAGTAATTTCTACTCATTGAAAATACTTAAGATTTAATATTATCCAATTAAAATATGGGATCATGTTGACACATGTCATCACGACACATTCTAATACTTGGGAATGTGATTTAAAGTGGTGGTCACATTTTATAAAGTTTAAAATTACTTTTTAATACAATTAAATTGACTAGAATTGCCTGTATAGCATTCTTTTAGTCCTAGTCCAAGACCACTACATGTAAACCTAAATATTTTTACATATACAAATAGATCTTGTTTAATGTAATTTTTGGGAGTTGGAATCAACTCAAAAGCATTTATGGTTGATTTTTGAAAAATGTTTGAAGGTGGGAAAGTCTCTGTCTTGTTATTTTTACTATAGGTGATCTATTATTTCAAATGGTTTGAATCCAACGGGCTTGGATAGATAATTTGAATACCTTTCTAATAAAATTGGAATCATGCAATTTGGTTCAGTGAATCTCTTTGAATTGATTTTTGAATCTACTGACAAAATCTAGTTTTAACTAAAATGGAAAAATCCTATTTGAATCGGCAGGCTCTACGCGGGAAACTAATTGTGCGGGCCCAGTTGCACTGCGCAGGCGCAGCTGGCTACTGACAGGACGGTCCCACTAGTCAGCGACTAATACTAATCGAAACGGTATCTAGCAATCCTAGCCCTACGATTAGAACGGGATCCTACAGCTAAGGTTTGTCGTCTCCGTCGAACAGCTCCGGTGAGATACGAACCCTAAAACGGTGGTGGGGGTCGTGTGAGGCTCACCAGGGCTCCAGCTAGGGTCCGTGATAGGGGCGATCGGGCTTGTCGAGGACGGCAGTTTGAATGGTGGTCGCGACGGCTCCTAGGGCGGCTCCTAGCTCCGGTTCCTCTTCTCCACTACAGCGGCGGGCTCCGGTGAAATTCCAGCGATGTGGTGCTTGTCTTGCTCCGGGGAGAGGTGTGGGAGGTGTCTGAGAGAGAGGGGAGTGGAATGGTGTGGCGAATTGGGGTTGGGTTGGCCTCTATTTATAAACCAGTGAGAGGGGCAGTGCGGCATGGTTCGGGCTCCTCCGGCGACGGCGTTACAAAGAGCTATCGGCATGGCTGAGGGTAGGGGTCAACGTGGTGCTTTGGGGCGGTGGTCATGCGCTTGATGGCGCGGCAAGGGGCAGTCGAGAATGGTCGGGAGCTGTATGTGCTCTGTGCGGGAACAACAGCGTTCGAGACGACGTACAGTGGCTACGGTCCACGTGGCGGCGAACGGGCATGTCTGGGGGGTAGCCGGTGTCACGCTGAGTGCAGGCACACGTGGAGAGGGCGAGGCACGGCGTGTGTGCGCGTGTCGGATGTGGCGCTCTGGCGCGCTCTCGGCATGGCAGGCAGAGAAATGGGCGCGACATTTTCAGGTGGTCCACGGCGCGTCTTCGGTCGAGGGGTGGACAGAGGGTGGCAGTGGACGATTGCCTGTCTCCTAGACATCGTGGGAGAGGGCGGCGCGGTCTGTGGCGAGTGGTGCTTGGTCAGCCGGTGCGGCAAGCTCAGGCGGTGTGGTACTGGTGCGAACGGCAGAGGGGGAGCTAGTCTGCTGCGCTGTTAGGCACTAAGGGAGACCAGGGGAGAGAAATGAGGGGCTAGTGGGGTGTGATCACTGCTCAGAATAGTAGAAGTTAGGCAGGGTTAGTTTGTGTCTGCCAGGTGCTCGACCAAATGGCCACATGAATTTAAGTTTTGAATTTTTGGCTGAACTTTGGTGAGTGTTCTGAGTACTTTCTTGAGTGTCTATGGTTGCTTGGAAAAGTCAAGGTGAATTGATTTGAGTGGTTTTTGAAAAATGGTGATCTATGCATATGAACTTGATTCAATTTTGCAATGTCCTTTTAACAGATTTGGAAAAAAAATATTGTTTGTTTGTAAAGTGGGATTGGGTTCACTTTTACTTGATCTAGCAAGGGGTGAAAAAATTTGGGAAAGTTTCTGTTAGAAATCTTTTACTAGAAACACTCAAAGTAGTCTAGTGGGAAATTTTGGTCAAAATGACCATTTGCTTATATGATTCATATTTGAATTTCTTTTCTTTTGATTTTGTTTGTAAATGGCCTAGATGATGTAGTATTCATCTTTAAACCATTTCTTATCATTTGTAGCAATCAAACATGGCAATTGCACTCATTCATACACTAATGCAAATCACACATACACTCATATTAAATTTAATAATAGAAGTTTTTGTTAACCCTAAACTTGGGTCATTAGAACTTGATAATCTTGATTAATATTTTTGGGGTGTTACACCCTCATAGAGGAAACCATACTTCCTGCTTGTCTGCTCGTATTATCATTGGAGAATACAAACTCGTTGAGTCGACTAGATGCGATCTCGCCGAGAGAGAGAGAGGTGTGATGTCTATTGTCTAGATCTATTGTTGGGTGATTCTATATCCTCCTCGTTGGCCCCTCCTAGCCTTTATATATGAGGAGGCTAGGTCTCGGGTACTAATACGAGTTGGTTTACAAGTTAGAATTCGTATCTAGTCTAGTCTTGTACTTTCCTTGACTTGTTCCGCCAGGATTCTGTGTCCTTGTAGGCTTTGTATATGTTGAATCATCATGGCTTCATGGATCTTGGCATGTCTTCGGGTGAGCCTTTCGTCGGGTCGTACCATATATGCCAATAGTAGGCACCCGAAGGGTTATGCCCATGTCAGGTATGTAAACAAACGAAGTCCCTAGTAACCTCTAGTCAACTAGCTCATTGGTCAAATGATGGTCGAGGTTGTCTGATCATGGACATTTATGTCAATTAACAATGGGGTCATTTAATTAGATGAATGATGTGATGGACACACACCCAAACTAAGTATTGCAATGAGATGCAGTCACAAAGTTGAACATTGCGACAACTAGTAAAACATAGTAACACACTCCTTTAACCGTGAGATCATATATAATCACTGTCACCGGAGGCTTCCTTGACTGCATCAACCGTCACACCGTAACATGGTGATCATAAAGGTGTATCTCAAGTATTCCAAAGGGGTAGGATGAGGCATATGCATCAAGATCGGAATTTTCCCATCTGGGTGATGGATATATACTCTAGACCCACTCGGTGAGATTACATCTATGAAGCTGGCAAGCATGTGACTAGGTCACATGAATGTAATACCAAGGGAATGATTAAATGCGTTTTTCAGTAACAATTTCAAACTAGGTATTGTGATACCAGAGATAAGATTTTGGACAAACCAGGTATCAGAGAGCAAAGGGAATGAAACTTGACGTTTAAGGTTTAAGCGATCAAGTCATTCATGGAATGCATGGGGCCATCATGGGTTTCTAGATCCTATTATTGGCAATTGATCGGAGAGGTGTCTCAATCATGTCTGTGTATTCCCGAACCATAGGGTAGCACATTTAAGACCTTAAGGGTAAATGATTCTTAGGGATTGATCCGAGATCGATGGAGAAGAGATAAGAGAGAACCAGAAACATTTCGTGAGGATCCGAAAGATGTTCAGAGGGATCTTAAAGTGTTTTCAGAGTGAGAGGAATTAAATAATGTGTATTTAATATTAATTAAATGAATTAATATTTAAATATATTTTTAATTGATTTTAGGAGCATCCCACCTATATGGTACCTCCCGGAGGGGAGGCCCATGTAGGGGGCGTCGTCCCTAGGGCTAGGCGAGCATGAGGATCCCCCTCCCCATCATCCTATCAATTGAACGTTGCCTTCTCTCTACCTCTCCTCTCTATCCCTCACGTGCGGTTCTGCAATAGGAACATGCATACGGGGATAGGGGTTTCTCCATGAGACGCACGCCGTTGTGCTGAGATCTTGGTCTGGATGTTTCTTCTTTCGGTGCTTCGCTGGATTGGAGCTCGGGGGACATCTTCTGCACCGAACGCATGTATAATTGTGGAGGTCATGCCAGTTGTGGCACTAGACGCTTGTACACCTACACGTCCTTGAGTTCAACTTCATCGTACATCAACATCGGCAAAATTTGAACGGGAACATAATCCTGCTCTCGATCTTCAAGGGTATGAATATCGAATCTGTCTCATTACTTTACATCTATATAGACATATCTTGGCTATGTTGTTGTCGTCGTTAGGAATTTTTTGTTTTCTGCTACAGAACCGTTCATAAACTACAACAAAGAATTAAGACACAAACACGAAGTGAATTAAACTCAGATAACCTAACTTCAATGATGCCTCACCCTTTCCCTCGCCCGTCGACAATTTCACACTCTTGCCCTGCGATGGTGAAGCACTCTTTGCCTTCTTTGAGACAACTCTCTTGATCTTGCTGCTCGGCGACATGAAGATATCATCTTTGTCCTTGCTCTCTTCTATCCACAACCAAGGGTTATTTTCTCAACACTATTTTGGAGTTTTTGGTCTTAAGCTTTATCTTTGTCCACCTTGAATTAATCCTAAGAAGTTCTTGTCGTATTTCCTCAAGGTTCCTCTAGGGCACCCATACCTATATAATGCCTCACCCAGCCCATTGAGGAGGATGTCAATACTTGAGTTCCTCCCATGCACTGGAGTATCATCTATGCTAAACTCTCTACCAAAATATAAAAGGTGGTAGGACACCCATCTTGGAAAGCAACGATTGGAAGGAGAACCCGACATCTTAAAGAGAAAACACTCTCTTGCTTACACAACTAAAAGGCCCAACTTTGGTCGACTAGAGGGGGTGAATAGGAGACTACCAATTTTTATTCTTTTCTTGCAATTTTAGGCTTTGCACAAAGTAAATTTCACTAGAGATGCAACTAGATGAACAACCTATATGGCAAATGATACAACAAGTAAACAAGACGGTAATTGCCAGAAGTAAAGGAGAGGAACGAATAAACCGGCAAGGGGACACAGAGATGTAATTCCCGTAGTTCACTTCCAAGGAAGCTACGTCTACGTTGGAGAGGTGTCGAGGCCACACAAGGTCACCCGAGCGCCACAAAGGGCTCACCTTCTTCTCCGGTGAGCACCACCACAAAGGTGGCCTCACAATCCACGAACCGGTGACCTTGAAGGTGCCAGCCGAAACCTTTACAACAAGGTTGAGGGGAGACTCCACAACTCAATTGGAGGCCCTCAACGACACCACGAAGCTTCACTACAATTGCCCCAGCTTCGAGGATGCCCTACACCGTCTAGGGTTCCAAGAACCCAAGAGTAACAAGATCCACTAAGGATGGGTGGGGGAAATCACGATTCCTTTGGTGGAAGTGTAGATCTAGGTCACCCCTCCCAATCCTCAAAAGATCAAGAGGTTTGAGTGGGTAGGGAGAGAGATCTAGGCAAGTAAAGCTCTTGTATTAATGGAGGAGAGAGAAAATGGAGAGGATTATACAGAAGTATTTTGGAATCGATTTCGGCTTTACCGGAATTAGGACCGGAACCGCGGCCAGAAGTACCGCTTGATCAGCTCCTGAAACACCTCTGGCGGTACTACTGGCGCCTGGCCGGTACTACTGGTCAGGGCAGAAACCACACCACCTTCTCAAGGATCTCTCTCTCACATGAAACCTGGGAAGGCTGTGGATGTGCGGATATGGTATGTGCATGAAACAGTGATTTCCCACAAACTTCCAAGGTGGACCCCCTCTTGATAGTACGGTAGCCTATAACAAAGATAAGAGAAAGTGCAAATAATGGCCACCGTCTTCAAGCTCCTTCTATAGAGAAGTTCATCAACTAAACCGTCCGTAGGCAAAACCTGTAACTTAGGCACACGGTTAAACCACAAATGAAGTTGTCATCAACACCAAAATACATGGAGAAAACAATATCCTTTCAATATCCCCCTTTTTAGTGTTTGATGACAACCCCACAAGATTTGCATAAAAGATAAGAACAAGGAAAAACCTTATGCAATAAGAGAAATAAGAAGCTCCCCCTAGATGTGTGCAAGATATAGGAACAACTGCTTCTGGAATGCAACAAGCACACACGAGAGGGAGCTCCCCCTTTCAAAGTAAACCAACAAGGGTGCAAGGAAAGGAATACAAACAAGAGGGACTCATACCTTGCACTAATACCAATGTGGTGAGAACAACAATGTGGAGAGACAATATTAGATACATGAAGATACCTCCACATAATAACCAACCACTAGTACATCACATAGATACCATAACACATAATCTCACCAAACATAGTCACATACAGAAATAAGGTCCATAGACAAATAACCAACAGAGGTCCACAAGCATACATAACGGAGGAAAAGCGTGCACGAGCATAAAAATATCAAAGAAAGAACGAGCTCGTGACACAACCCATGCAAATCCCGTAGCCCTAAAGTAACACATTCTCCCCCCCCTTTGGCATCAAGACGCCAAAAAGGGACAAAGTAGACAATCTAAGCGCCCCACCCACCAACATACGGAGGAGGAGGCTCGGGGTCCCATGAGGCATTGTTCCAAGAAGGCATAAAAGGACCGATGACCTCAGATTCATCATCACTATCAGTCCACCTGCAATGCAAATTGACCCACTGATCCTTGGGCGCGGTGACGGAGCTGGACTCAGGAGATACCTCAATATCAAGATTCCTCATAATAGCCTTCTCCATCTTGACACGGTGCCTCTGAGCAACATAGGACTGATACTCATGGTCCTGAATGAAGCAGAAGGTCTTCTTAACTTTCCTCAGCAACTTCTTAGCCCAAGATGACTGTCTCACAAGTCGGGGTGGAGGAGAAGCCTCAGCACGGTCCCCATCACTAGCAGGGCATGATGCCTCAGCAGCATCTCTGGCGGCCTCTTTAGTCACAGCTTCCCTCTTAGCTTGAGAACGTGGTTTCACATGCTTCATGACACGGAAGGTCTTCTCCTCATGAACAATGCAGACATCCTGAGGATAAGCAGAACCTGTGGCCTCAAGCCACTTAGTATTGATGAGGATCTGGATGTAAGGAGCATAGGGACACGATCTCTTCTCAATCAGGGCAAACCAAATCTCTTCAAATAGATAGTCCATAACATCAATGCGTTCCTGAGAGTTTCTATGGCGACAAGTCTGATACATGAGATCAATCTAGAAGGCATGAAGCTGATCGAAGTTACCTGCCTTGGGAGCAATGGTGTTCTGATAGACTTTGTGCATGATATCATAGGTTGGAAGGAGGTAAGCAACATTACCATTGATGCCCCAGCCCTCAATGTACAAGGGCTCTAGAACTTCAGGCTCAGAGGCCTTCCCCTATGAATGTGCCTTCCATTTGCGTGATGGCCTTGCAGAATGGGATAGCCAAGAAGGGCAGCAAACTCAGACCACTTGGCAGTCAGAAACTTGTTTTGAGTCATCCACCTCAGAGTTCTATCCTAGGCATCATGATCAATGTAGATGGTGGAGTAGAACTGAGCAATAACCCTCTCATCATAATTCTCACGGTGCTGCATAAGGAGAATGAGCCCAAACCTCCTGCACATGTCGAGAGCCTCACCAAAATACCCGAGATTGATTTCCATCTTGGCCATGTTGATGTGTTTCTAAGGGGCAACCACATTCTTCTTCTTGCAGGCATACACCTTGGTGTAGATTTCTTCTTGGCGCTTGGTATGGAAGTAGGGGTCCTGAGCCAGACAATCTTGGGGAACACTGTAGGGATCAATCTTGCGAAACTCTTCATATGCATTTTGAGGCCAGGAGGAAATCTTATTCTTGTTAACATCAGGCCCAGAGGTGCTATTATTCTGGCTAGATAGAACATGCCTCTTCCCTTCAGCAATAGCAACACGACGCTCAACAACAGCTCTCTAACGGGCAGTCTGAGTAGGAGGACGAACAACCTCGAGATCACCTTCATCAATCTCTAAAGGACCACGAGAAGGAGCACGAGACCGCTTGGAGCCACCACAGGAAACACCTTGCCCTAAGAAGAAAGCATAGAATAGGGAGGGAAAGGGGGTAAGTGCACGAGGTCGAAGAAGAAACACAACAACTAAGAGCAGATTGACAAGATATAGAGACATATGTCGAAAAATGGTGCAGCGGTAGTGACGCCGAGCTGCCGGAACTACCGGTGGCGTGGGAACTACCAGAAGTACCGTTCGTGTCCCATCGGTAGTACCGGTGGAGAGGAGCCCACCAGAAGTACCGGACAGGCCCACCGGTAGTACCGGTCAGGGCACGAACAGGGCAGTTCGTCGATTTGCACTGTGTAATGGATCTAAGTGCCAAAAGACGAAATCTAGCAAATGTATTGAGTCAATATGTTCTACCAACGAATCCTAGCCCTACCATGATCTCCCGAAATAGTTCTCGCTAAAGAAGAGCCCTAGACATGGCAAGTCCTACTCAAGCACAAAAATGGCCAGATCTCCATGAACGGAGGGTGAGAGGAGCAAATACCAGGGTCCATGGCGGGAGATCGAGGTGGGGAAGAATCCCACGGAGCAGATCTGAGGTGGGATGGTCGGAATCGGTGGTGCCGATGACATCACCGTGGAGAGCTCCCTAGGACGTGCGTGTTTGTAAGTAGAGGGTCAGGGAGCAAGTGGGGAAGAAGATCTCGTGCCCCCCTGGCCCGTAACTTATAGGACCCACACTCGGCAGGTAGTACCGGCCAAGGGCCGGAACTACCGGTGACATTGGTAGTTCATAACTGGAGCGGTAGTACCGGTCCGAACAAAACTTTCGGGGAAGTTGGGCCCAGAGCAGTAGTACCAACGGTCGTCGGAACTACCGGTGACGCCTAGAGAAAAACTGTCCAGATTTGGAATGGCTAGGAATTGACCTTGTGCAAGAAAGAGAGAGGTTTAAGGGGAGGAGCAAAAGCTTGGGATAGATGGCACAAACTGTGAATAGCCAAATTAAGATCAAAAAATGAAAAACAACACCAAAAACATGGGAAACAAGGTGAAACACCACAAAATAAAAACAAAGAGAAACCCACAATGTTGGTGGCCTAGGCCACCATATATGAGTATATTTGGCTTGACACCACGAAGATATATCTTGGGTTTATTACCAAAACTCATCATTTAAGCTCATTTTGCTTCCTAGAGAGATCATAGAGAATGAATACATTAATATGTGCATAATAGGGAGAGTGTTGGTTCATATGAGGAACTACACTCCCCCTAAATCCATGTGTACATCCAAACAAGATATTCTTTGAGACCCGGGTAGGTGTGCAAGATACTCAAACCACATTGCTCGAATCTATGATATTTAATTCATGCCTCAACTCCCAAAACTTTGCTTCATCAAGTGGCTTCGTGAAAAGATCCGCAATATTGGCCTTGGTTGGAACATACTCTAATGAAATGTCTCCTCTTGCAACATGATCCCGAATGAAATGATGACGAATCTCAATGTGCTTGGTCTTGTTGTGTTGCACCGGGTTGTGAGCAATAGCAATGGCACTCTCATTGTCACAAAGAAGGGGCACCTTGTTGAAAGAAAGTCTAAGATCCTTCATGGTTTTCTATGATACCAATTGAAAGGCCCAATTTTGGTCGACTAGAGGGGGGTGAATAGGAGTCTACCAATTTTTATTCTTTTCTTGAAATTTTAGGCTTTTCACAAAGTAAAGTTCACTAGAGATGCAACTAGATGAATAACCTATATGGCAAACGATACAACAAGTAAACAAGACGGTAATTGCAAGAAGTAAAGGAGAGGAACGAATAAACCGACAAGGGGACATGGAGATGTAATTCCCGTAGTTCACTTCCAAGGAAGCTACGTCTATGTTGGAGAGGTGTCGAGGCCACACAAGGTCACCCAAGCACCACAAAGGCCTCACCTTCTTCTCCGGTGAGCACCACCACAAAGGTGGCCTCACAATCCATGAACCGGTGACCTTGAAGGCGCCAACCAAAACCTTTACAACAAGGTTGATGGGAGACTCCACAACTCAATTGGTGGCCCTCAATGACACCACGAAGGTTCACAACAATTGCCCTAGCTCCGAGGATGCCCTACACCGTCTAGGGTTCCAAGAACCCAAGAGTAACAAGATCCACTAAGGATGGGTGGGGGAAATCACGATTCCTTTGGTGGAAGTGTAGATCTAGGTCACCTCTCCCAGTCCTCAAAAGATCAAGAGGTTTGAGTGGGTAGGGAGAGAGATCTAGGCAGGTCAATCTCTTGTATTAATGGAGGAGAGAGAAAACAAAGAGATAAAATGGAGAGGAGGAAGAAGAGGGCCTTAAATAGGCCTCTTCCAAACGGGGTCTGCCCTCCCGACACCACCACACTACATGGTGGCAGGTGGTTCGTAGTTCGAAGCTCCTAGCGGTCCAAAGGCGGTCCACGGAACAGACGAATTTGATAGTTCAGCAGGCCCCGTAAACTGACCGGTACTACCGGTCCTAGTTCCGATCCAACTACTGATAAACGGACACTTTGATACAGAGAAGTATCTGAATCGATTTGCTAGTTATCGGAACTTAGAGCTGAATTAGGGTCGGAACTACCGGGCCGCTAGGTGTTGACCGGTACTACCGGGCAGGGAGCGGTACTACCGCTCAGAGGATCTGGGGCTGGTCAGCGCTGGCCGGAAGTTCCAGTCCAACCGGACCAAAACTCTGGCCGGTACTACCGGTGCTAATTCTGACACTAATTCCATCAAATAGATACATCGATATAGAAGTATTCCTGAATCGATTTTGACTTTAACAGAATTAGGACCGGAACCGTGGCTGGAAGTACCTCTCGATCAGCTCCCAAAACACCTGTGGCGGTACTACCGGCGCCTAGCCGGTACTACCGGTCAGGGCAGAAACCACACCACCTCCTCAAGGATCTCCCTCTCACAGGAAAACTGGGAAGGCTGTGGATATGCGGATATGGTCTGTGCATGAAAGAGTGATTTCCCACAACTTCCAAGGTGGACCCCTCTTGATAGTACGATAGCCTATAACAAAGATAAGAGAAAGTGCAAATAATGGCCACCGTCTTCAAGCTCCGTCTAGAGAGAAGTTCACCAACTAAATCGTCCGTAGATAAAACGTGCAACTTAGGCACACGGTTAAACCACAAATGAGGTTGTCATCAACACCAAAATGCATGTAGAAAACAATATCTTTTCAACAACTCAGTGAGGAGGGGGTTTTATAGAATGAGAAGAGAAGAAATGGTGGGAATATTTTGGCGGAAAGTTTATGGCAGGAATTCATTGATGGAAGAAATTGGTGGGAAGATTCTGGTGGAAGAAATTGACATGAAGATTATAGCAGGAACATTATAGTGGGATAAATTTGGTGGCAAATACAATATATCTGAAATTAAGATACATCTCTACACTAAAACTGGAATTAAGATACATCTCTACACTAAAACTGAAATTAAGATACATTACAGCAGGCATAAATCTGTTTGTCCTGAGTCTAGTGTGGGTACTTTCTAGTCTTGTCACCACATTCTTCTGCGCCTCAACAACTTTTTCTATTAATCTCTGTGTTTCGACCTCGTGGACCACCTTGCGTCTCTCTTCTTCCGCCTCAAGGGTCTCTGTCCTCTTTCGATTGATCTCACAGTTTTGAGCTTTCTCTGCTCTTAATTTTTTCATTTCACTCTCGTTCTCCTCTTTCTCCCAAGAAGCAACCCTTTCATCATGCTCTACAACGTAAAAGCGCTCCCATGCATGGGCACTCCTATCATTGATCTCCTACAGCGCCCATGCCGGCTGCTCAGTGTCGATTCAACGGTTCCACTCGCAGAGGGGCGGAGGAAACTACAACGAAAATAATAACATTAATAAGAGAACAATGATGATATGAAAACTCCCTCCAAGATGCTTTTAGAACATACCGAAGGCCTCTCAAACGACGAGCTTGCTTATCAGGGTGGATCATCGTCATAGCTAGCACACATGAAAAACTTTATTCCCAACTTATTAGAAAATCCTCGTTCTCCTTCACCTTGGCAAGATGGCTACACCAACACCTCTCCGCTCTCACCCCCAGTGGCAATCTTGCATCTTTCATCTTTCTTGGCATGTAGTTAGGTTCCGACCAAGGCACACTCATGGTGGAATCTCGTTGGTGAGAGGAAGAGGAGGAAGAGGTGAACTAGTACATCGGAACATACTGATGCCCGGATTTATTAGAAGCATTCAGAAAAATTGGCGGGAAATGTTGGCGGGAGAAATTGACGGGAATTATAGACGGGAGATAATGGTGGGAAATGGTGGAGGGAGAAAAAAGGGGAAACAGTGGCGGGAGAAATTCACGGGGAAAAACAATACGGAGAATTAGCTATTTAGATTTGAGGGCATATAACCGTGATCATGCAGCCATTTGGCTAGGATTAGGCCGACATAACGAGTCGGCATGGCCCAGATCAACTGACCAGTCAGCTTGGGCCAGGGCAACTGGAACCTGACATGAAGCATGTATGTTAGGGTGACAAGCCACTCTACTTCATGCAGGCCGACTGGACCACTCGGCTTGGCCCAGACCAACCGAGTCCACTTGGCTTCGCCCAACTGGACTATGTGCTAGATGTGAAAATTTTCAATTTTACGTATTGTTTTTTAAAATAATTAAAAAATATACTATTTAAAACATAGTTATTTAAAAAGAAGAATAATAAAAACGAACACAAGGTTTACTACTCCCTTCTATATAAACTAAGACTCGGATTTTTCTAGATTTAGATATATCTAGATTCTTATGTATCTAAATATATTTTCATTGCACACTCTTCCAAGTTTCTCCGCTCTTAATTTTTTCATTGCACTCTCTTCCTCCTCTTTTTCCCGAGCAGTAGTCCTTTCGGCACGCTCTACAGTGTAAAAGCGCTCCCATTCACGGGCACTCCTATCCTTGATCCTGCTGCGCCCAAGCCAACTGCCCAGTGTCGATCCAATGGTACCACTTGTAGAAAAGAGGAGGAGACTACAACAAAAATAAGAACATTAGTAAGAGAATAACGATGATATGGAAACTCTATCCAAGTTTTCTTTTAGACATACCGGAGGCCTCTCAAACGACGTGCTTGCTTGTCGGGTGGATCATGGTCCTAGTTGGCACACATGAAAAACTTCATTCCTAATTTATCAGAAAAATCCTCGCTCTCCTTCACCTTGGCAAGATGGCCGCACCAACACCGCTCCGCTCTCACCTCCGGTGGCAACCTTGCATTTTTCATCTTCCTCGACCTATAGTCAGGGTCTGAGCAAGGCACACTCATGGTGGAATTTCGTTGGTGAGAGGAAGAGATGAACTGGTACATCAGAACATATCGATGACCGAATTTATATAAGCATTAGAAGAATTGTCAGGAAATAATGACGGGAGAAACTGACGGGAATTATAGACGAGAGATAATGGAGGAAAATGGTGGCGGGAGAAATTCGCGAAAAAATACAGTGCGGAGGGAAATGGCGGGAAACGGTGGCCAAAGAAATTCGCGAAAAAAGTTGTGCGAGAGAATTAGCTATTTAGATTTGTCGGCACGTAACCATGATCATGCAACCATTTAACGAGAATTAGGCCGACATGACCAATCGGCGAGGACCAGACCAACTGACCCAGTCCAACTGGAGCCTGACACAATGCGTGTTTGTCAAGGTGACAAGTCAGTCTGCTTCGTGTAGACCGACTGGATCACTCAGTTTGGCCCAGAGCAAACTAAGTCCACTCGGCTTCTTCCAACTGAATTATGTGCTAGATGTGAAAACTTTTAATTTTGTGTATTATTTTACAAAATAATTATAAAAATATATTTTTTGAAAAAAAATTAGCTATTCAAGAAAAAGAAGAAAGCGAACACAAGATTTACTACTCCCTCCTATCTAAATTAAAATTCAGATTTGTCTAGATTTAATATATATTTAGTTATGTTTTAGTGTTATTTCCTCCGTTGTAAATTAAGTGACTTGAATTTGTCTAGATTTTTATATCTAAACACGTTTTAGCATCTAGATACATCCAGATTTAGACAAACTCCGAGTCACTTATTTCCGGAGTACAGGAGTAGTTATATTTGGATCTAACTAAATCCAAGTAGTTATATTTGGATCTAACTAAATCCAAGTCTATTAATATGGACGGATGGAGTAAGTCGAAAGCAAACGAGATAGATAAGGAGAAAATAAATGTAGATTTGCAAAAGAGTGGAAGGGAGTAAATCGGCAGTATTAATCATTTCGTACCAGTGGGGTCCGCATGCCCGGCTTCCTCTGCCCTATATAAAGGCGCCTGTCAAGCGCGTCTCCAGCAGTACTCACTCACCAGTCACCGGCACCCCCTGCCTTTACCACCCACGCCCCACCCACCACATCACTTCCTCTGCTCCAGTCGGCAGGGGAAGCAGAGCACCATGGCGCGCGCCTCGACCTCGTCGGTGCTCCTTCTGCTGCTCGCCGTGGCGGCGACGGCGGTTGCGGGATCCAGGGTGCCTGGGACCGCGACGGGCCCGCCCCTGGCGTCGGACGGGAACGCGACGTCGGTGTCGGTTGAGCTGCGCGTGCGGCGCGGGCGGCGGAAGACGAGCGAGAACGGCCTGGGCAGGACGCCGCAGATGGGGTACGTTACGTTACGCTGCCATTGAACGTTTCTTGGTCGTTTTCTTAATTTTTCTACCCGGCGCAATCGTATCATCCGCCTCACGCCACGGCCCGGCCAATCTGCACGAACCAAGAGTTTTGCACTAGAAAAATCTGCCGTGGTCGTAGAATCTGCAGTGATTATTAGTGACACTGACGATGGTAGCTTTCGGGCGAGGAAAGGGACATAGTGTGTGGAAGCGAGAAAGGTGCATGGCCAAATCTTTTGCAGCGGCCAGGCCACCGACTGCTTTCATCATGCTTTGGAATTGGACCCTTAAAGACCATTTTGTCCCTTCCCTTCCCTTCCAGCACGCAATATTTCCATTTGCTTGCCTTCCTCTTCGTCGCTCGAGATGGACAGGAAATTTTCTTTGGGTCTGATAAGATGAGATTAATGCTTTGGGCAAGCACGCACGTGGTGCAATATTTTCTGCTCCCCTCATCCACGCCAAGATCTAACGAATTATTTTCCTCTTGTGTTATAAAAGAAAAAGAATTATTTTCCCCGGCACCCTTAGGCCTTTCACAATGGGGTGTATCTTATCACGTCATCCTATAAAAAATAAATGATTAAGATACAACTTCTCCAATGCATTGTTTTTTAAGTGGTGTCTCTACATTTAATGATTTAGATGACATGTATGCATTTGATGTTGAAAATATAAGCAAATTACCATAATATTTAATCCGAAATAAGTAATAATAAATCATGACTATAAGTGCTAGAATTAATCTAATCATGTATACTAGCAGAACAAACGAACAGATCATATTCAACCAGAATAAACAGATCACATCTATTCCAAGAGCTAGTACAAGAAACTGCAACAGAAACTAAACTAGATAGGAGCAGATTACGTACGGTGCTGGAGGAGGAATCGGGTTCGCGTTCAGGTTGAGGTTGAGGTTGACACCAGTGTCGTCAGCCATGGCGTCGATGTAGAGGCTGCTGATGTCCGGGAAGAAGTCCTCGTCGGGGAAGGAGTGGTCGGTCGACGTGATGCCAAGAGTCGCAGACGCGCTCCCCAAAAACCTGATCGCCCCTCACCCGTACAGGTTCATGAGAGGCGTGGTTCCGGAGGCCTACTGTCCCGTCGTCCGGTGCACGCCGAAGAGGGGATGGAGAAGGTGTAGCGGCGGCGCAAGGTTCTGGAGGCAGAAAGATGTGTATTTTCTCGTATTAGGGTTTTAGCCTAAGGCCGTCTATATATAGGCGTCGGTCGGGTAAGACGTGGGGCGTAGTCCACGTCCGAACCGTGGCGTGGCGTGGCGAGGCGAGGCGAGGCGTGGCGAGGCGGGCGGCGGAGGAGGAGGAGCGCGTATGCCACTCCTCTTCACTCTCTTTAGGAGATAGTGAAACACTCCACTATATATATTGGTCCAACTCCCTCTAAACTAGCAAGGTGGGACTAAACTTTGGTGCCACCCCTTGCTAGGCATGAATGGGCCAAGAGAATTTCAGAATTTGTATTAGGCTATGGGCCAAGGCCCACACCCAAATTCCAACATTTGATTGACCTAACCATGGTATTTTGCCTATGGTTTCGTGCAAGAGGTGTTTCTTAGCTAAGATACAACATCACTCTCTTTCCTCATTAACTATAGTGTCGTGCCTAGGATACACCGCTAAGAGCCACCCATTGTGAAAGGCCTTATTAATTTGCACGGTCATGTATGTAGCAAGGGTCCTCGCAAAAGGAAAGTAGTAAAAAGTGTACAATAATTACTCTGTCTTAAAATAAATGTCGCAGATTTATATAAATTTGTACTTGTATATATCTATTTAATACTCTTTCCAATCTATATTAATGGCTTCAAATTTATTAGATTCGTATGTATTAAATTAAGTATTTTAACTAGATGCATCGTATTTAGACAAATGTGAGGTTATTAATATGGACAGGAGAGAATATATAGATATATCTAAATTCTCAACATCTATTTTGATGAGACCGAGGGAGTAGTATGCTTGCGCTTGTCGCTCGCTCCATCCACTGTACATGTATTCACCTTTCGACAGTATACATGCATGCACATTCAGTAGGAAAAAAGAAAAGAGAAAGTATGATCTTATCTAATGCCGGTGATGAAAATGTGTGTTTTAGGTGGAACAGCTGGAACCATTTCTTCTGCGGGGTCAATGAGGAGATCATCAGGGAGACGGGTACGGCACACTTGCTCCCCTACTGCACCCCATTCCATGTCTCCCTTTAACCCTCCGTCTCAAAACAGATGTCGGGATTTTATTTAAATTTAAATGTATCTACATATTAAATAGTGTCTAGATACATTCAGATTTAGATAGATTTGCGACATCTATTTTGAGACAGAATATTATTTTGCATCCATGGTGCCTTCTCACTTTCAGTTCCTCAATGCACATGCGGCCCAATCACTTGCTAAGCTGTTGTGCTTTATCTTTGACATGTCATTGTCATCGCTAGCATGTCCGAAAACTCATAACGCCTTAATAGTAGGTTAGCAAACATTGGAGGCATCGGTGATGCTGACCTTGGAGCAACTTGTATCTGTGTTGTTCTAAGAGAACAAGATAAGATTCATGGAAAAGACTAGACACAAGTCACAGGAACCTAGTACTCACTAGGAGCCAGCCGAGGAACATGCAGATTTTCCTTTTGTCCGAGCCAACCAGCCGCGGGCACACCGGATGTTTGTGCGGTGGTGGGTCGTTGTTGGTGCACCGGGCGATTTTTGTGCAGACTCAGCGGCGTCAGCGCAGGGCGTTGCCCCCAAGAGCCAGAGAGACCTCCTCTCCCTACTCACACTTGTCGGCCGGCACAAGCTAGCTAGTATACCCACTACTCCAGTTCACTCGCTGTTGTTGGTCGCATGCAGCAAGTTGCACGAACGGTACAAACAACACGACAACCCCTGCACACTTTGCCATATTCTCTCCTCCAAAACCTCTGCCCGATCTATATTTTAGATCAAAATGCCCGATCTTTATTCCTTGAGCAACACCGGCTAGATCAGATCTGGGAATCATTCGTCCGATCCATACACTTTTTTCGCCTTTGAATGATTCAGAGATGCCTTTTTTTTCACCTTTTGTCCCAAAAATCTGCATGAGAAAACCAGCAAGTGGAATCATGTGTTGGTACTTGGTAGCTTTTGTAATACTGTAGAAGCTTAATCGGTCCAATCTACTAGTACTAGTATCGATCAGGAATGAAAAGATCCCAAGCACATTTCGTTTCAGCTATACCCATTGACAGAGGGGAACACGTTCACATGCCACACGTGCTACAGAATTCTGTAGCGATGAGATATAAGATGGATCACCATCCTGAATGTGAATAGGCCCGTGTGCAGAATAACTTTGATTCTTGTGTTCATGAGGGGTGATGAGGACCCATAACCATATTTAAGGCCAACCAATCATTTGAAAAGAAAAGGACTCCATTGATTCTATCTGTGGATCTGTTTTCTCAGATTAGGATTGGGATGAATTAATCGTTTATGTTGACAGCATGTCGCGAGGGAAGATCTATCAACATATCTTGATCAGGGTTTTATGGCTGGATGCCTGGATATATTAGCCATCTCAGCAGTCTTAAATATCCGTGGGCCAATGGATAAATAAATCAATTGGCCATTGTGTCACAGACCACAATGGTCTCTAGAATCTATTGCGTTGCTTATCATAGATGGACATATCAGGACCGAGACTTTTGAGCTAACAAGTTGGGTCAGACTTGGAACTGTTGCGGCCTAACTACCCAGTTCTCATAAGAGGAGACATGCACCTGCTCCTATTCTACTGATCCCATTGACAGAAACATGAGCATGGTTAATTAGTGCTAGAACCACCGAGTCACTAGTTGGATTGTTGGTGCTGGACCAAGATCACCACCCATGATGATCTCGTTGTCTTACTATCACAATAATGGATGGATCAATTGACACTGTCGTGATAACTGTCAAATTGTGTCATTGTTATATGCAAAGATCTTCTTATAGATTAACCGGTTTCCTTTCCTTCAGCTGATGCACTGGTCAACACTGGTCTCGCGAAATTGGGCTATACATATGTTAATATAGGTATGGGTTGCTCCTCTGAACCATGTCTCACACGACATGTTACATACAATTACTGTTATATTTTTGACAGTATGTTAATCTTACTCGGATGTGTTTCCCGCCTCTTGTTTCAGATGATTGCTGGGCAGAGCAGAACAGGGATTACCAGGTATATCATTTCCACAACGGTGAAAGTATATTTTTACAAGATTAAGAAATTCATCTAATCTTGTTATGAACATCAAGAGGTTATGTGAACTGATACGTTTTGCAAAACATATCATGTGCTTGTGCATACTATGTCTCAAGCCGTTTAGAAGCAGAGAATTATGCATATGAATTCCATTTATATTGCTGTCAGTATTGAAAATATTGTATCTCTATTTCTCAGGGTAACATGGTTCCAAATAAGCAATCATTCCCCTCCGGCATAAAGGCGCTTGCAGATTATGTGCACGCGAGAGGGCTGAAGCTTGGTATTTACAGTGATGCTGGGTACGCTGCCTATCCAATTTATCATAGAAAACACTAATTTGTTCTCATACGGCAGAAAGTAAACGCTGCATTAGCCCAATAACACTAGAATTTGTATAATGACGAGCTGGCGATGAGCCTGAAACTAACCGTGACTGTGTATGTCAGGACGCAAACGTGCAGTAAGAGAATGCCAGGATCACTCGATCACGAAGAGCAAGATGTTAAAACCTTCGCGTCTTGGGTATGCGCTTTATAATTACAATTACATACCTGGTGGCTCATGCTGAACCAACACTGACACCATAAATCCTGCGAGAAAAAAAATCCTGACGTTCTTGTAATTGTTGCATTCTCAACCACAGGGAGTTGATTATCTGAAGTACGACAACTGCAATGATGCTGGTAGAAGTGTCATGGATAGGTAAGGAGAACACTATTGCAAACTGTGGCATGACATTGGGTATGATGTGTTAGATTGCAATAAACTTACATGGCTCATGCAGATACACTAAGATGAGCAAAGCCATGAAGAAATATGGGAAGAACATCTTCTTCTCACTCTGTGAATGGTGAGTTTGCTCTCCATAACATTATAGGATGTTCAGTAGCAACATCAAGCAATGCTGATTCACTCTACTGAGCTTTTGTTGTTTAGGGGAAACGAGAACCCTGCTACATGGGCACGTGGCATGGGTAATAGCTGGAGGACAACTGCCGACATTGCCGACAACTGGGGCAGGTGCTGCTCATTTCATCAACTCTAGAATTTTAGTCAAGTAGCTACCAGAATTAGCAGGACTGATGATAGGTTACCTTGTTTCTTCAGCATGACATCCCGCGCGGACCAGAACGACAGATGGGCCTCCTACGCTGGACCTGGTGGATGGAACGGTAAGAGTTTCAGACGAGCTAGTCTGTCCCAGTATAGGTGATTGCCTATCCATTTGTTAGATTCGAGCTGATGTCCTGCTCAAATCTCAGATCCTGACATGCTTGAAGTTGGGAATGGTGGGATGACTGAAGCTGAGTACCGCTCGCACTTCAGCATCTGGGCACTTGCCAAGGTACTCATGTTTTTCCCATAGGCATATAATAATGTTGCTTCAGTTCTCAAATTTTTCTGCATTTCCTCACTGCAATCCTGGTTTGAGTTGTGTAGGCTCCTCTTCTGATCGGGTGCGATGTGCGCTCAATGAGCCAGCAGACAAAGGACATAATCAGCAACTGGGAGGTCATCGGCGTCAACCAAGGCAAGTATTCTCTTCTACTTCTTCGTATGGAATTTTCAGTGTACTCAAACTACAATTGTCCTAACAGATGGCCTAGGCGTCCAGGGAAAGAAGGTGCAGTCTAATAATGGTTTGGAGGTATTGCTCAATTCAAACTTCTTAGTTGCAGCTACCAAGAGACAAAGCTTTCGCATGATTCGGAAACTGAAATTTCCGTGAATGTTTTGTAGGTATGGGCCGGTCCTCTGACTGGAAACAGGAAAGCCGTGGTTCTATGGAACAGGCAGGGGTACCAGGCAACCATCACTGCGTACTGGTCCAGCGTTGGGCTTCCTGCATCAGCTGCCGTCACTGTTCGCGATCTATGGGCGGTAAGCTCGCTTTCTTCCGAGCTCGGTGCTTATTCTAACAACCCACTGCAGATTCCAGAGTTCATAACAACTTCCGTCTTCTCGTGCAGCACTCGTCATCTTCCGCTCAGGGGCAGATATCCGCCTCGGTGGCACCTCATGACTGCAAGATGTACATCTTGACACCAAAGTAATAGTAGACGACGAAAGCATAGTGGAGTCCATATTGAGGATTACAGTCAATCATCTGTCGGTCAAGATTCAGAAGGGTTTGCGGTGAAAGATCGGCAGAGGTCAAATGAAATCTTAGAGATGCAAATTGGTTATGTACCGCTAGAAATAAGCTGTAAGTGTATGTAATGTGCCGTGAAACGTCGGCCCATGTGTTTCTAAAGTTTGCAAGTTGTAACGAAAGAGCAGGAATGAAAATGGATGTCGTACTCATACCCCCACTGTTTTGTACATTGGGGTTTCCCCCTGAAATTGTGTTGGGCTCAACCTAACCAGGCCAATCAAATCTGTACGTCTGAATCTACCGGAAAATCTACTCCAGTTGGTAAGTTCACACTGGCAGACGGCAGGTTGGGATATTGAAGAGAACATGAATCCAGCCGCTTAGAAATTAAACCAAGCGAGGAGCGCAGTAGGGCATAATGGCAAACGCGGAGAGGGTAGAGGGCGACATACCCAAGGCTAGCGAGGGCGGTGCGTGTAGCACGCCGTGGGGAGCGGACAGTGACCAAGTTCACCCAGGCGCCCTGCTGCGTGTCTGGCCGCCACGACGGCCGTGAAATCTCCGACGGTGGGATGGCTCCCTGCTGCGTGTCTGGCCGCCACGGAACCGGCGTCGCCGCCGCTCGCCCTCCTCACCGGTTCATCTACGGCCCAAAGGGATGCTACTCGCCATCATAAAATCGGCGTCCTATCACCAGCCCATCAGTTACACGGCCCGGTCGAAGGACCAAGAGAAGAGAGGCAGGGCAATTTGGCCCTGGCGCACCTTACCGGGGGCAGTGCTATACACCGCTTAAAGCGGTGCAGCACGGGGGCGCCGCACACCTGGCCGCTCGGAGCAAACGCCAGATGGGCCAGGCCCATCTACTTTTCCGTCCTACGCTAGTACATGACGGTGAATTGGTGATTCCACATTCGTTAGGCTTTTTTTTTCTTGTTAGGTGCTTTTTCCTTTTTCATTAACGTTTCCTATTTTCTGTTCTCATTTTTCAAACTGAACTTAATCTGAACCATTTAAAACTCATGAACAAATTTTCAAAACTGAAGTTTTTAAATCATGAACCAAATTTTAGAGCATGAACCAATTTTTCAAGCCATGAAACAATTTTAAAAAATCATGAACTATTTTTCAAAATCATGAACAATTTTCAAAAATCATGAACAATTTTCTTGAACAATCATGAACTAAAATTTAAAAGTCATGAACAGTTTTAAGTAATGAACAATTTTCAAAAGTTAGCAAATAATTTTAAAAACTACGTAAACAATTACATACACTTACAATTTTAAATCATGAACCAAATTTTAGACCATGAACCATTTTTTCAAGCCATGAACCAATTTTAAAAAAATCATGAACAATTTTCAAAAATCATGAACAGTTTTTTTAAAACAATCATGAACAGTTTTCAAAAGTTAGCGCATAATTTTAAAAACTACATAAACAATTTTAACATGAATATAACAAAAAGTAAATGGGGAAGAAAAAATAAAAATAAAAGTAAAAATGAAAAATAGAAATAGAAGAAGAAGATGAAGAAAAACCAACAAAAACCAAAACAGAAAACCGGATGCAAACAATGGTCTTTTTTGGCAAGGCAAATAGCTGTGGATACCTGGAACTCGAGCCACCGACCCAACAGTTCTTAGAAATAGATAGGCTTGGCCCATAATCAATTCCCTTCAAGCGGCGCGGGCAGTAGTGCCGCTTAGAGCGGCATTTAGCATTTGGCCCTTACCGGCTCGCGTTAGAACTCTTTTGAAAAACAACTTGATTATTATCCTGAATGATAGAATGATAGAGGACCCTGGTGGTTAAGTTAGCAGTGGCTCACCCAACAACTAGAGTTTAAGGCCCCGTTCAACAACGCTCCGGCTCCTAGCTCTCCTCCCAGAGCGAGCGGAGCGTACCCGAACACATGCGCTTCGCGGATCTCAAATGGAAGAATGCTCCAAATTCCAAACTGCGGAGCGAGGGATTGGTCGTTCCATGAAAAGTAAAACTGAGGAGCGGCTGGTAATTACCTGTTCTGGGGAGTGGAGCGGAGCAACCAATTTTGAAAATCTGTCCGAAGCGAATTTCGAAAATCTGTCAGAGGGTTAGGGTTTGTTCGACAACCCTCCACTCCTAGAAAATTGATTGCTTCGCTCCGCTCCCCAGATGGATCACTATGTCAATCGAGTTTGCTAATCATGTTGCGTTCGGTGAGGCTCCGCCAGAGGGTTAGGGTCCATTCGGCAACCCTCTGACTAACCCTCCACTTTGTCGGAGGGTTGCCGAACTGCGGAGCGAGGGTAGAAAATCTGTCAGAAGCAAATTTTGAAAGAGTATTCTTATATAAAAAATACCAATAATCGCTAGAGATTTGGTTGGTCTCATTTCTACGTATAAGATTTAAATTTTGACCTAATCTTAATCACGACGTTGTTCGCTCCTGCAGTCTACCAAACTTAGATAATTCATGACTTATAATTTTGCGAGCGTGTGACCTTGGATATGTTGATCAATTGGTCGCAAGCAAACAATGCACGTGCTTCTGCCATAAGATGTCCCAAACAGTGTAGTCCACCTGTGAACCGGTACGTGACTTATCAGGAGGTGGCGACTGAAAAACCTATATAGGATTTCGTTTCCCTCTCTAGTGATATCGTTGGTTCGCTCTATCTCTGGTGGCCTTGGAGCGTTAGAGATGTTGCGGACCACGGCCCCTCGCTGGTGGGGTTTTCGTTTTCTATTTTTTTGTATCTTTTTCAGAATGATGAGACGTCACCTACATACTGAAGTTGGGAGACCGTGTCGCCCTTCATGAGTAGTTGTCATCATATGAGCATGTGGCCCGCTAAAAGACGCTGGAGCACGGAAGTTTGGTATTTTGGTCTCAAATAGTGAGTTGCCATCTTTAAGGGATGCAGTTAAATTAAACTTTCTCAGCAACAAATCGTGAAGGTCCAAAAAGGTATGGTTGTTTTTTTTCCAAGAAGAAAAAGGTATGCTTGTTGACACGCAATATTTTGTAGGTCTCTCCTAGAGTTAACAATATCTGTCTCAACCAACGCATTCTACTGAGAATAGAGGTTCTCGGGTCTGATTTATCCAAATATGTATCACACTAGAGATGACAATATTGGCCACACCAACATATATAACATGCAGAGCTTGAGTATGCTGACGAACAATCAGCTCTCTCTCATCATCATCGCTATAGCTATCTGACAACATCTGCACACGTATACATAAAACATTAGCATGAATAAAAAAGGACAAAGTACATCACGTAGGACAATATAGATATCTAAATAAGTTCTCAACCATAGTTGTAATCAAACATGATTACAAACACAATGACCCTGATACATGTTCATACGTATATAGTATACAGATAAGTTTTCAATGATAGTTCATAGGTTCTCAACATCACATAAACCACACCCCTCATATGGTCCAGACGACCATATTTGGCTACATACTTTCGCTTAAGCCAATTAAGAGCATCTTGTGGCTCTTGCATATGAAGGAACATCTTCCTTTGCTCTTTATTGACAAACAACTCAGTGACAATGAAATACTCATCAATACCGATAACCCCACCGCACTCAACCACCAAGCTCATCACGAAATTGATAGCGGCGGTGTCATATTTTGTAACATCCCAAAACTTTAATCCAAGATTATTAAGATCCAAATCATCAAAATTAGGGTTAACAAAAAACTTTTCCAATTAAAATTATTAAAGCATTCATATGTGTGTGCATTTAAATTAGGAGTTGATTTAAATTGCCATGATTAAGTGATCCATTGCTTGTAGAATGATTCTTAGGTGAAATAAACATCATCTACATCATTCCCAAACCAATCCCAAAGAAAAACAAATCAAAATGAATAAAAGAAGAGAATGGTCATTTGTGCCATTTTAATCAGCATGCCTACTTTGGCTATTCCTAGTACTCAATTTTTAACAGAAATAAATATGGATCTTTGCACCCCTTGCTAGTACATGTAATGATGTACCAAGGCCCACTTTGTGATCTGCCAAAAACTTTCAAACACTAATTTTAAATGGCATTTAAAAATTAAATCTAGTTCATATGGGAAGACCCACTTTTTCAAAAACCACTCAAATGAGCTTTATTTTCAAAACCCAAGCAACCACAGGTGATCAAGCTTATGACTAACAAACCCACCAAAAATCTTTTCAAAATTCAAAACTAATTTTCTTGCGGCCATTTTCACAAACACTTGGCAGGCAGAGATTACACCTAGTATTAGCTTACTGCTTTCTACAGGATTTTACCACCCAATTGACCTCAAATCACTCCCTCTGTCTCCACTTGATCTAACCAGACCATAAACACCCCATGCCCTATCCCCTAGCAGCAGTGCTGAGCCACCCCGAGGACATGCCCGCCAGCCAAACCTTGCCAACGCAGCAGCAGACCGCCCCCTCTCTCTCTCTTGCTATGTCTAGGAGCTAGACCAGACCGCACCGCCACCCTTTGTTCCCTCCCCGAGCAGAGCCAAGCCGTGGACCACTCGCCCAGCGTCGCGCCCAGAGCGTCTGCACCATGCCGAGCACGCGCCAGAGTGTCGCGCCCGACAAGCGTGCACACGCCGCGCCTTGACCGCCAGTTGAACCGCTTGAACGCAGCCATCGCCCGCCGTGTCGAACACCGCCTCTGCCGCTCAGAGCGTGAGCACCGCCCGACCGTTTGCCACCACCCCTAGCAGGGCAATTACCCTGTAGAGCACCGCCAGGAGACCACGCATCGATCGCCGCTCGCAGCCATGCCGCTAGCAGCCCGTAGCCATGTCGCCACCGTCGCCTGGCCACGCCCCACTGTCCCGTCGTCGAGCCTATAAAAGGAGGCCACCCCCAGCCTCATTCTGCACACCACTCACCTCCCCTCTCGCAACTGATCAGTCCCCACTTCTTCCCAGAGCCGCTCGAGCTCATAGTCGCCGGAATTCCACCGGAGCTGGCCGCCTCTGGAGGAGAAGGGCCCCGCTGATTGCGACCACCCCTGAGCTCGTCGTCGTCCACCAGTTCGTTTGCCCGCCTCGCCGTCGTCGCTGGAGCCCTGGTACCCCCCTGAGCACCCCCACCGATCCGCTAGGGTTAGACCTCGCCGGCGACCTGTCCGTCGTCGACGACGAGCCCCAGCCGTAGATCCTAGTTCTAATCTAACGGCCCACATCGCCTGCATCGCGCTTGCGTGTAAAGAGCCATTGACCGATGGACCCCTGTCGATGTGCCTCAGCTGTGAGTGCTTCGGGGCCAGCCCGTTTTGCTTGTGACCCATTTAATTCAAACTTAGATTTTCTATTTAGGTTGAACTTAGTTCTGTCCCCTGGTTTGAAAATCAATTCAGAGAGATTTACAAATCCAAATGGAGTGATTCCAATTGTGTTGGAAAGCTTCTGAAAAGATCTAACCAAGCCTGTTGGATTTAATTCATTTAGAGTTAGAGATCTCTCCTAGTAAAAATAACAAGACAGAAGCTTTTGCACATTCAAACATTTTTATAAAATCAACCATGATAGCTTTTGAGTTGATTCCAACTCTCAAAAATCACATTTAACCATACCTATCTGAATATGTAATCATATTAGGGTTTACATGCAGCCACTTTGGACTAGTACCAAAATAATGCTATATAGGCATTTCTAGTCACTTTAAATCATTAAATAATGAACTTAAACCAAAGTAATTGTGATCCAACCCTTAAATCACATTCCCACATGTTAGAATATATGGTGATGACATGTGTCCACATGATCCCATATTTAAGTGGTGAATATTAAATCTTAGTTATTTTCAATGAGTAGAAATTACTTTTCTTAAATAAAAAGAATGAAACTAGTTAATAAAATCTTGTGATGCTTGTGATGCTAATAGATCATCAAATGTGTGCCTTAGAATGCTAAGTAGCCTAGTTAAGTATTGTTGGGTGATTGTGTACTCCGTATGCATGTATAGACGATAGTACCGACCAAGCTTTCGAGGAGGAGGAGTGCTATCAAGAGGAGGAAGAAAACTTCAACCACTGCACCAACCAAGGCAAGCTAACACTTGCAAGTATTATACTAGCAAGCCACAATTAACAATGCAAGCTAATACTTGCAAGCTATTGTTAGCAAGCTAGAATTAAGCTAGAGAAAATAAGCAAGATGCATTAGGCATGCTTTGGTTATACCACTTTAACTATTACTTACCCCAAGTATTATTTTCCAAGCTTTATTTCCTCTACTTTACCAAAGTCCTTTACTTGTTTTGAAGGTAGCATAAAGAGTATAAAACTTGACCTATTTATATAACTTTAGATGTCATTCTATGGCATGAGATTAATCCCATCTTTCCACCTTAGTGAACACTCTTAACTTAGTAGTTTAGAGTAGATAAAAACTTGAGTCACTTAGATGGGAACACTTGGTGAAAATGAATTATGAAAACCTTAGAATGATGAGTCATTCTATTGAGATGTTTTGATATGTGTTGAGAAACACAAATGGTTTATGATGATGAAAATGTTGAGGCATGAGCCTTAGCCCTTTTATAAAAACTGATGGTTGGATTCGGATGCGGTACCATTCCAAATTTATCGTACAACCACAATACCTGAATTGGGTAAGGCTTAGTCGGAAGTTTATATGCATTAGTATTAGTTCCCTCGCGGGAGAGGTTTGAGCTGAGGCTACCTCTCAATGTTGTCCACCTATGCAGTGCCCAAGATGATAGATGGTCATGGTTGGGAGGCCATGCTCATAGGAGAGGTGCTTATACTAGGGTGTGTAAAGGAAAGGTTATGTTTGATTATTTGCATACTAAGTATGATGATTCAGGGTTATCCCTAAAAGATGTATCAAATCTTGTGGTGAAAGTGTACAACCTCTGCAGAGTGTCAAACTATTCGAATAGCCGCGTCCGCGGTTATGGACAGTTGGAGTGGCCATACTGTTTCGTTGTCAGATGTTTTCAAAATAACTTATGAAATGAATGATGAATCTTGACTTGACCACAACAGGGTTGTGACTATGACACTAGCTTCCCAACTTAAGTGATTCTAGAACTTTATTTTATCTTTCTTTGTTTCTGAACTAAGCTTAGGTTTCAAACATAACTTTATAGTTAAACTTAGAGTTAGCACTTTACATTAGAATTATACTACTTGTTAGTGGTAGTTTGCGAGTACTTAAAGAGTACTCATGGATTTTGTCCCTGGCTATTCTTATGGCCAGACTATGAAGGAGACTACCAAGATGATGGCTAGCAGGAGGACTATGATAACTAGGACTATCGCGTCACAAGATTACTGTGCCCCTGAAGATGGACCCCACCGCTACGCTTATTAATTATTCCGCTGCTTGTTGTATTAGGACTGGATCATCAGATCCTTAATTGTGTAAGACCTTATGTATGGTTTGTAATGGATGATGTACTGTGATATCCAATCTGTTATGTCTCGCAAAAATGGTAATCCTGGGATTGCGATGAATGACATAACAGGCATCTGGGATTAAAAATCCGGGTGTTGACAAGTTGGTATCAGAGCCATCCTGACCATAGGAGACCCTAGTTAGAATGGACGTCCGAACAAAAACCTAATTTCCAAACCAAAGTGAGTATTTATGAAAAACTATTTTCTCTCTTACCCTTGGGAATTCATTCTTTCTCAAAAATTCATGTTCCTCAAAATTCTTACATTACTACTTAAAATTTGACACACTTGATCACTTCACTAACTTCCTCATCCTTAATTCTTGTAGATGGAGACTCAGTTCGGCAAGTTCTACCAATTGGGCAACGGAGGTTAGCTGATCTTCGAGAGGGATCTAGATTCACTGTCGGAGTTACTGGGACGCCCGTGTCCGGAGTTTCTTGGAGCTCAACTTCTAGGACCCCCAGGAGGAGATTTGCAATGGCTAGTCACCGCTGATCTTCGAGGAAGCATCGAAGCACCAATGTCCGGGAGAATCCAGTTCTCCGTGAGAGAGAACAACTGGCTAGATGGATTAGCCAGGGCAATGCATGAAGCTCTCGCACGTCTATGTGTTCTTAGTGTCAACCAACTCCAAGGAACCCATTTTTCTCACTATACAAGACGTGACTTCATGGGAATACCGATGGAGATGCCAAGTCACCCAGAGCTGAAGCGTCAAGTGGAGAACCTTGACTTCCTGTTGTACGATCGCCAGAAGGAATTGGACAATGCCAGGGAGTTCGCCAACCACAACCGTGCCATTGCCGCCCAGAAGGCCCAGACTTTCTCACTGCTAGTCAAGGATCGTCAGTCTCTTTGCCTCCAGTGCGAGAAGAAGGATTGCACCATCACCCGTCTTCGCAAGAAGGTGGCCGACCTCGAAAAGACCTATTGGGGATATACTTTCCGGGTATCCTCACAGTTCCTCACTGACCAGGGTGGCCCACTTCGGGTTAGAGCTTTGCTTCACGGGCGGCCCAGTCAGGGAGAGAATACGGAGTACAATCCGGCTACGGGAAGGCCTAGAAGACTTACCGACTTAGGTCCATAATGTTACTTGTAGTTCAAGATGTACTCTGTAACAGACTCTTAGTCGTAGCCGGATAGATCTCTCCTGTAAACCCTAGGCCGGATATCTATATAAGCCATCCTAGGGAGAGCCTTTAGGGCACCAGATAACACTCAATACTTTAGACCCTCAACTTGCACAGGCGAAACCCTTGTAACCCATATTCCGGCTCTGCCGTATTACTGGATTGCTAGCAGGAGTAGGATCCGTCCAAAGCCGGCGGATTCAAACCTGGGTAAACTTGTGTGCTCACCATCCCGGAATACCGTACGTCTCACACCCCTCTCTTCCGCACGCCTCGAGGACCCCCTCATGGCGTACTTGTCATCAATCCGACGACAGTTGGCGCCCACCGTGGGGCAAGTGAGCTACGGATATGCGTTCCGAGCGGAATCTGCAAGAATCGGAATCGACGAGACCATCGCCGTCCGTCGTATCCTCTACGCCAGTGACGTCCCTCTCATCGTTCTCGACGAGACTTGGATTCCGGCAAGGGAGGCCGTGACTGCCTACACAATCATGTCTTTTGGCGAGATCGATGTTTACATCGGTTTATTGAACACCTTAACCCACCCCAGCGGTGATGATAGAGGCAGAAGAATTTTCTGGGTCCCCTTTGTCCACGGAGGCGGCAGAATTTTGGATCTCAGAAAACCCTAATCCCACCCAGCCCGCACCAGTTGCGGAGATAGTGGAGAAACCCGAACCTGAAGAAGACCTAGCGGTCAACGTCGAATCTGGAGTGGATCTCCCCGGAGGAGCCAAATCCCAGATCGACCCACCCATGGAAGTCGAAATCCAGGAGGAGCATATCAACGACACTGATTCCGGCTCTGATGATGCCGGAACAGACATGCCTTTCCTAAGGTACACACTAAAAAATATGATACTGCAAGGCGAAAGCGTAGATGCAATCCTCGAGACCATCAACAGTTTTGATATGGCTGATCGCGAAAGCCGCAGGTACCTCAGGAAGCACACGTCGCACTTCGTCGGATACATGGGATCCGGATCCGGCTCTGCCGATGCTAGAGAAAACACCGACTCGATGCTGGAGGCAATTGGAACAAACGCCGACGTACCCGCATCCTCGGATGAAACATTGACGTCAGCAGATTTCCAAAAGTTCTCCGCAGAATATGAAGAGGAGTACAACTCCAAAGCTGTAGAAGAAGGAGAAGCCATGGATGAAGGATCCGGGGAACACTCTCCCAAAACACAGGATGACATGGACGTCGGAGATAATCCCAAAGTCCAAATGTTCGAAAGTACCAATCCGAGCTTGACTCCGGGAAACGGACCCAAAGCCGTCTTTGCTACCGGCGCTGCCAAGAAGGCAAAGAAGAAGAACAAGAAAAACAAGACCCCGACAAAAGACCCTCTGATAGAGGAGGTGATTGCTGAGGAATACGAAGAAGACTCGGATGGAGCACTTATCCCAAACGAGCTGAAAAAAGAAGCATCGGTGGATGGACACGTGATCACTGAAGATGCACGTAAACTCATCGATGCCGCATTAACCACACCTATCCCTACAGATGAGCTAGATGAAAGGGCGCAAGCCCTAGAAGCGCGTCGTCAACAACTCCTCGATGAAGCCAAAAACATCGAGGTGGAGAAGAAACGCATGTCGAACAAGGAGTACATGTCTCGTCTGCATTAGAAGACACGGAAGTGTCACATAGATGACAACCAATTCCCATGTGTCCATGCCGTCCTTTTTGGAGATGAGATGGGGAAGCCACGGAAAGATAGCAACGGAGATTGGGTATACCCAACACCAGTACAAAATACCGTGGCAGCCCGAGAAATTCTATTGGCTAATCCAGGACCAGAGGAGATCCGTTTGGGTATCAAGCTACTCAACAAGGGACTAGAGCAGCAAAAGGTCGCCCTGTCCGGAAGTCAAAAACTGGTCTCAGATGCTGACCAATGTCGCACGGATCCGGCATGGGCTGGCGTAAGACCCCATTATGTTTCGGAGCAGTATCATCGCCCCGAACGACGGGAAGACAATTATTCAAGAACCGGATCATCGAGACAGCATCGCAGAACTACACATAACTGGAGCAACGTCGCTCTAGTAGCCGAGAAAGACACGATCGCTGCACTGAATCCGAAGAATCCTCCCCGAAGGGGAGAAGATAAAGAGAAACGTCGGGAGGAGGATCGTCAAAGGATGCCACCTCCTAGACATGATAACCATCCGACTGAGCCTCACCATGGTGGGAACGACGGATGAAGGAAGGACGGAAACCATGCAGGTACAAGCCGGCAGGGGGCTCGTCGTAGTCAAGACCCTCCCCGGAATCGGAATAATGACGTTCCGGACGGAGGCCGGCGATCAGCCAGAAACTACCCCACTGCACCACCCTCTCCACCACACAGTTATCACAACGGCCCCCACAGAGGTCAAGGAGGACATGGCGGAGGAGGTGGTGGCAGAATCCGAAGTCCGTCTCCAAGGCACCGTAGCCACAACCGGCATTCAGGACGATCCCTATCCCCGAACGACGCAAGGCATAGGATCAACTCCAACATAGAGGCTCGGCGCTACGAAAACGATGACGTGTACATGGGCCCAAAGTGCTTCGGACCACGCATCAGAGCTACAAAGTTCCCGGAAGGATTTGCTATCTCAAGACATATTCAAGCCTACGACGGCATTGCTCGGCCAGACACCTGGTTACAGGATTTCTTCCAAGCTTGCTGCATCGCCAAAGGTGGAAACAGCCTGGTCGCAACTCGATATCTCCCACTCATGCTGAGGAAGACGGCATGATCATGGCTCAATGAGCTTCCGGCGAACACCATCCACAACTGGTATGATTTACAAAGTGCGTTCTTTCGGAATTTCGAAGGCACATATCGGAGGCTCTGTACGGTTGGAGACCTACAATGTTGCACCTAGAAAGCCAGAGAAACTTGCCGGTATTACCTCGGACGATGGATTGACACCAAGAACTCCTGTGAAGGAGTAAACGATCAAACTGCAATTGAAGCTTTCATCGCAGGTCTCCCAATTGGTTTACTGCGCCATCGCTTGAAGTGTGACAAGGTTACTGATCTGGGAGAAATGATAGAAACAGTGAGCAAGTATGCAGATGCTAACGACGATGCAAAGGGATTACTCAATGCCTTGGCTATGCCTCAGTCGGCAAAACAACCAAAGCAACAAGCTCAGAAGCGCAAAAATACCTCGGAAGAAAAACCCAACGCGGAGACAGCGGTAGTCACTACTGTTTCCGGGTCTGGAGGACGAGGAGGACATGGCGGAGGCCGCGGACGTGGCTGTGGGACATCAAGGGTCCAAGGTAGAGGAGAGCAACAACCAGGCAAAACCTACACTTGGGCCGACATCGCTAATAACCCATGTGTGCATCATTTGGACGCCAATGGGGGCTCATCCCGCACCAACGCTGAATGTCGTTTTAGCGATGACATCAAGAGATATGATACCGCGGGCTACGAAGCTAAGCGGAAGAAGGGAAAGAAAAATCCCGAAAAAGACAAAGAGACCAAGGAAGATTCCGACATGGAGGAAGCCGACGCTTCAAATCCCAAGTCGGAAGGGAAGAAAACTTTTCCCACCAAGAAGGACACTTACGTCACCTTCCTCGGATCTCAACCAGCAAAGGTCAAGAAAGCAGTTCTCCATGAGCTCAACACAACAGTTCCGGCTGTCCCTTAGTATCTGGACTGGTCGGAAGTAGCAATAACGTTTGACCGTGCTGATCATCCGCCTAAGCTACATAGGCGAGGAAAATACGCCTTAATCGTTAATCCACTTATTGATGGTTATGGTTTCTCCAAGACCCTCATGGACGGTGGTAGCAGCATCAATATTCTCTATGTCGAAACGCTACGCCGGATGAAGATCTTGGAAACACAGCTGAACCATAGCTCTGTGATCTTTCACGGAGTTGTCCCAGGAAGACAGGCTAATTCCCTGTGAGAGATCACTTTGGATGTTACTTTTGGAACACCAAAGAATTATCGGACGGAGGCACTTTCCTTCGAAGTGGTCCCGTTCAAGAGCGCATACCACGCTATATTCGGACGTCCGACTAACTAGGCTTTTATGGCTCGTCCGTGTTACATTTACAATATGATGAAAATTCCAGGTCCCAACGGTGTAATCACCATCAGGGGAGACCCGAAGAAGGCGCGAGAGTGCGAGGATGGAAATGCCGCCTTTGCCGAAGCCGTGCTGCATGCCCAGGAGTACCAGGAGATCAAGAAGAGCATAGATCCGTCCGAGATGCCTGCGACGAAGAAGGAGGTGACAAAGCCAAATCCAGAGTTCAAGGCATCAGAAGAGACGAAGACGACGCCGTTGAAGGATGACGACCCCTCCAAGGTGACCCAGATAGGCGTAGGCCTAAGTAGCACATAGGAAAGTGCGCTCGTCAAGTTCCTCCAAGCAAATCAAGATATCTTCGCATGGCAGCTATCTGACATGACCGGAGTACCTAGGGAACTTGCCGAGCACTCTCTAAATGTAAACCCGAATGCTAAACCCGTCAAATAGTCCTTACAACGGTTTGGTGATGAAAAGTGTAAGGCAATAGCTAAGGAACTAGCACGGCTCGAGTTAGCCGGATTCATAGAAGAGGTCATCCATACTGATTGGTCGGCCAACCCTGTAATGGTCCCTAAAAAGGACACCACTGATTTAAGGATGTGTGTTGATTATACTGCCTTGAACAAGGCTTGTCCAAAAGATCTGTTCGCTCTGCCTAGAATTGATCAAGTTATCGATTCTACGGCAGGCTCCGAACTCCTCTGTTTTCTCGACGCATATTCCGGTTATCACCAAATACGGATGAAGGAATCTGAGAAAGTCAAGACTTCATTCATAACCCCTTTCGGAACCTTCTGTTTTGTTACAATGCCCTTTGGGCTGAAGAACGCAGGAGCTACGTACCAGCGCACGATGCAGCGTTGCCTCCACGACCAACTCGGACGCAATGTACATGCATACGTGGATGATATCACGGTCATGTCCAAAAAGAAGGAAACATTGATTTCTGACTTGGAGGAGACGTTCGCCAATCTACAAAAATACAACATCATGCTTAACCCGAAGAAATGCTTCTTTGGAATACCAGCCGGAAAATTGTTAGGTTTCATCGTGTCTCAAAGAGGCATAGAGGTGAACCGCGACAAGATCAAGGCTATTCTCAATATTTCGAACTTCGCTTTGAAGGACGTACAAAGGTTAACTGGTTGCATTGCTGCGGTCAGTCGATTTGTAAGCCGGCTTGGTGAAAGAGCCGCACCATTATACAAACTCCTGAAGAAGACCAAAGATTTTTTCTGGACTGACGAAGCTGAAGCTGCACTACAAGACCTGAAGAAAGTACTATCATCTGCTCCTATACTTGCAGCGCCGGAACCTCAGGAACCGATGTTGCTTTATATTGCTGCGACAAATAGGGTCGTTAGTATCGTCATGGTGGTGGAGAGACCAGAGGAAAATCAGGAACACAGTGCGGCGTCGACTTATTTTGTCAGCGAGGTCTTGACAGAATCAAAACAGCGATATCCGCACTATCAAAAGTTGGCTTACAGTGTTTTCCTAGCATCTCGTAAGTTACGATACTATTTTCATGAGCATCCAATTACCGTGGTGAGCAAAGCTCCCATGAGAGACATAATCAACAACAGCGACGCCACAGGACGTGTCGCCAAATGGGGCATAGAGCTCTCAGCTTTCGATATTGAGTATAAACCTTGGACAGCAATCAAATCCTAGATCCTTGCTGACTTTGTCGCTGATTGGACAGAGACGAAGGAGAACATGGTCCTCCCTGAGTCGGAATACTGGACCCTCTTTTTTGATGGGTCTAAGGCTCGAGGGGGCTCGGGGGCCGGCGTGGTGCTCAAATCACCCCAAGGAGATAAACTATTATACGTGTTGCAAATCCACTTCACAGCGACAAACAATATTTCCGAGTATGAAGCACTGCTGCATGGAATCCGGATTGCTAAGGATATTGGCATCCGACGTTTGATGTGTTACGGAGATTCGGATCTTGTTGCTCAGCAAGTCTCGGATATTTGTAATGCAAATAAGCACATGGCAGCATATAAAGCTGTCGTGGATGATCTATCTAAATCGTTCGAAGGGTTTGAAGTTCAACACATCCCTCGAGCAGAAAATGAGGAAGCAGATGCACTATCTCGAATAGGCTCTGCGTGGAAAGAGGTCCCGGATGGCGCATTTTTAGAGCACCTCAAAGTTCCCTCAATAAAGGGAGTAGATGAGGAATATCTGACCAAATCCGACTCACCTTTAATAGCAGTTCTGGCTGTAATTCCCAGCTGGACTCAACCCTACCTTGATTACTTGGTAGATGGCAAATTACCCGAAGACGAGGTGCTGAGCCGGCAGATTATCTGACGAGCAAAATCCTATACTATTGTTAAAGGTGAGCTCCATAAACAGAGTGTTTCTGGGGTTTTTCAGCGTTGTGTATCTCCAGAAGAAGGAGTGGAGATCTTAAGAGAAATCCACGAAGGCGAGTGTGGTCACCACGCTGCAGCCAAATCTTTAGTGGCAAAAGCTTTTCGACATGGATTTTTCTGGCTTACAGCTCAGGCATATGCCGAACGATTAGTCAAGACATGCAAAGGCTGCCAAAAGTACGCCAAGCAAGCTCATGTTCTGGTCGATCAGCTGCGAACAATACCTATAACATGGCCTTTTGTGGTCTGGGGGCTTGATATGGTAGGACCTTTTAAACGATCACCAAGTGGATTCACGCACCTCTTAGTGATGGTGGACAAATTCACAAAGTGGATCGAGGCTAAACCTGTCACTAGTTGTGATGGAGCAACAACCAAAAGATTTGTCGAGAATGTTATAATCCGGTATGGTTATCCGCATAGCATTATCACGGACAACGGGAGTAACTTTTCTATAGGAGAACTGGCTGAATTCTGCGATGAGCAAAATATCCGGCTTGACATTGCGTCAGTCGCACATCCACAGGCTAACAGACAAGTCAAAAGAGCAAATGGTTTAATTCTACAAGGCTTGAAACCGAGACTCGAAGCACCACTGAGACGTGCTGCGGGGGCTTGGGTAGAGGAACTACCCTCTGTAATTTAGAGTTTGCGAACAACTCCGAACAGGTCAACATGATACACACCTTTCTTCTTGGTCTATGGTGCAGAAGCAGTTCTTCCTAGTGATTTAATTCATACTTCTCCTAGAGTGGCCGCGTATATCGAAGAGGATGCCGAGATTTCTTGACAAAATGATCTCGACTTAGTCGAAGAAGTTCGCATCGTTGCTGAAATGAGATCTTCAGCCTATCATTAGAAGTTACGCAAGTATCATAGCCAGAGAGTCTGAACTAGATCTTTTAATAAAGGTGATTTGGTTCTCCGGCTTGTGCAACAAAGAAAGCACAAACTTTTCCCAGTATGGGAAGGGCCCTTTTTAGTTAGTCGAGTATTGCACAATGGATCGTACTACTTAACTGACATGAGGCCAGTCAAAGAAAGACCTGCTACTAAGAAGAGAAAGAGAGCTGGAGGAAGTACAAATCCGGATGAGTTAGACAGACCATGGAATATTGCTCAGCTACGTCCCTTTTATTCTTAGTTTATCCTTCTTTCTAATCATACATATGTACATGTTCTGTGAGAAATAAAAGTTTTGGTTACCTCAAAGTTTTCCTGAGAAGTTTTTACCATCTTATTTCCTAATGATCATGTCATAGTCGAAAATCCCAGAATGCTTGAAAGTACTTTATGCTCATGTTCGTTCTGGTTTAGATTTCCGACTCTAAAACTGCTACCTTCGTGTATAACTCTAAAAAATTCTAGTCTTTACTTAGGTTATTTGTCTGATTGCTGGATGCGGGTATTTTTCGAGTAGTGAATTGTTGGTACTAGAAGCCGGCTTTGTTTCTGAGTTTAAACTGGTTTAGCAATTGAGCTCCGTTGCTTGGCAAAGTTTTCGGCTGAAGGTTTAGCCGGCTCACGAAAGGGACGAGGCGGAAAGCCAGATAAACGATAAGTAGAGACGAAAAATTCTAAGTGCTTGTGCAAACATTTCAAGCACACAAAAAGTCTAAAACAAAAGTGCTGAATAGATAAAAAAAATTTAGCACTAGCAAAAGTCACAGTACTTCATATTTACAAAACACATCATGTTATTTCACAGAATAATACATAAGTTTGTGGTCTATGATGCAGGAGGATATGAAGGATCTACTGGCTCGCTGGTCACTCCGCCTTGGTATCGTTCCGAGATGTCCGGATCCGAGGTGGTCCATTCATCGTTGGAAACTTCTTCGGCGTCTTCTGGAGGAGGTGGTGGAGTATCCACGCGGGTGAAGAAGGGCACCTCGTAGCTGGTCAGGTCAGCTACATGGCACCCATACCCGGCGCAGGAGTGCATGATGGCTTGAAGGTCCTGCTCCTGGCCGTCTTCATCTACCTTGCAGTACCCTTTAGTCACTTGCCATATTTCCATGTTTCCATGGTGGCTCATGACCATGGAGAGGGCATTCTGCGCGGCAGTCCGCGCGTAGGACATGTTCCAGTCCCGAACGAGCTGCGGCATCTCCTTGGCCTTCTCCCGCACCTGGAAGTCCGACATGCTTGGCATGTCCGGAATCCTGAGAGACTCGCCAATATCCTCAAGGGATTGGCGGTAGTCATGAAGAAGATCACCGACTTGGGTAAGCTGGTGAGTGTGGGGCTCGAACGAGGAGGAGTCCGTCAAGTTCAGAGGACCTATACACAAAATGAAGATAAGGAAAAACCGACATTGATAAAAGTCGAGGAAATGATAAGTCAGATAGATGGAACTTACCAAGAATGACGTCGTTAATCTTGGCTTTCTCCCCCCGGAAGCTCTAGAGTTCAGCCCGGAGTGCTTGGGAGATATCCTTCTCTCTGTCAACCTCATTCTTGAGGTCCGAGATAACTTTATCTTGAGCAGCAATCTTGCGATCGCGCTCTTCAGTGGCCATGGAGGAGGATTCCAGGACTTGAGCTATGCTCGTTTCATGATCCACCCTGAGCTTTTCTAGCTCTTGGCGAAGTCCTTTGTTCTCCACCACCAAGGTCTTGAGGTTCTCGGCCTCTTCAATCATAGCGATGGATTGTTTCACCAACGCTGTAAGTCAAAAAAGAACAACAATTCAGAAAAATTCGACATTAAAAAGCAAAAGGCAAGGTTTGAATCTTGAAATGTTTACCTTCAGCTTCATCCTTGGCTACCTTGAGCTCAACATTTTTAAGCCAGAGAGCTTTGATCTCTCTCCGCTTATTACAGACATTGGACAATAATTCCTGGTTATAGGAACATACTTTCTGTAAGTCAGAATACCCAAAGTCAGAAAGCTACTTAATACTCGGGCTAATATTTTTACTAAATATCAGCACGAGCCTTAGGGGCTACAATAGTTCGTTCTTTGGCCTCCTAACGAAAGCATAAACTCGGATTCTATATCCTACCTCATGCTTGGGGGCTAGAGGATATGATATAACATAATGTAAAAACAAGAGTTGGAATTCTGACTTACATATTGCTCGCGGGTGAGTTTGTCTAAACCCGCGTTCACTTCAGCTGCCACCTTCTCAGCGAGAGTAAGAGGGATCACTAGAGCTGTTGGAAGCTCGCCAGTCCTGATCCTCTCATCGCGAAGGCGGACTTGATTAAGAAGGTCGGAGAACTTGACATCCTCTGCTTCTTGCACCTCCTCTTCAGGGGATAGATGGCTTTTGTCCAGGACTTGCCTGGCCAGCCGCTGGATCTCCTCTGCAGACTTCCGGGTCAGGCCAAATTTGGCAAGACCCGGATTGTTGAGGAGGTTGTCAGCGAAGACTTCAGCCGAGGGATCATTACCCGAAGAGGGTTCACCCTTATCTTGAGCTGACGCACTGGTGGTGACGTCAGTATGCGACCCAAGGATCGTCGGCTCCGCTTGAGGAGCCGGATCTTCTGCAACAACCGGACAAGGAGTAATCGCCGATGTTGCAGAAGGTTGAGGGGAAGGAGTCGGAGGAGCCGTGGCAGGGGAAGCTATGGTAAGCTTCATTTGTTGTAAGGGCTCCGAAGGAATCCCATTCCCCTTGCCCTTGATGATTGATTTTGCTCTGAGAAGGTAGTAAAGTCAGAAACATTACATCTCGGAAAGAAACTTGAGTAAACAACAAAGGCGGAAAAGTTGTGACAGAAAGGTTACCTCTTCACGACTGGCACCTCCTTTGTGCCAAGCCATCTTGTCAGACTTTGCGCTTCTTGGCGCAAGATCCGACAGTCACTTCCACCTCCGAGAGAACTCCGGAGGTATCCTTGGCGGAAAGCAAGCGACTCGGGGAGGTCAGCAAGCTGAAAACAAGAAAACATATCAGCATTGCAATGTAACTCGAAGATAGAAACACATAAAAGATGTGATGATAAAAGCTTACCGGAACCACGGGGTTTCCAGTGTGCATGTCGGAGAAACCTCTGGAATCCTCCTCTCGATCCGCTCCTTGATCATCCACTTGATCTGGGTTATGTAGCCCTGAGTGGTGTAGGCTTTGGGGCTGATGTAGAGGGAGTCGGTCAGGGAAGACGTGACGGAATGCATCAGTCTGTCCCCGTGGTACCGAAGTGGCTGGATCCGGCGTGAAACCTAGCACTAGACCAAGTCGAATCCCTTCAGACCCTTGTGCTTGATCAGATATTCGGTCCGCCTCTTAGCGAGGATCAGATCATCTGTGAGAGCCAGAGCAGCCTCGTCACAGGAAGGTTGGGCCGTGGCGGCTCCGTCGACAAAAGCCGGCAAAGCAGTAGCTTTGCCGGGAGCCGGAATATCCCGATGATAGAAAAAAGTGGCTGGCCGTTGTTTGACCGAGTCACTGGCAGAAATTTTGGGATATGCCCGGTCTCGTCTAAGAGAAAAACTAATGGTGCCGGTGATGTAAGGAACACCAGCAGTGATGGAATTCCTCCAGACATGAAAGTAAAACCGGAAGAGAAGCAAACTCGGCCTAATGCCGAGAAATCCCTCGCAAAGCGCAGCGTATGCGCTCATCTCTAGAAGCGAGTTGGGAGGAAGATTGTGGAGTTGAACTCCATAGTGGTCAATCACCTCGGAGAAGAACTCCGAGGGAGGAAAGGACAAACCTCGGTCCAGATGGGTGCCGAAGTGGACGCGCTCGCCCTCGTGCGGATTGGGGACGGTCTCGCCGGAGCCGCTCCACCGATTGCGGCGGCGAGCCCCTCCTTCTCCACGTTCTTGAGACCTGCTTGTCGAGAGCGCGAGGATCCAGACTTCAGTAGTTTTCTTTCTCTGCTGCTGCTTCTTCGCTGCCACTTGCCGCCAAACTGGAGGAAGAAGATGAAGCCATTTTCTCCGGTGGAAAGGTGACCTTAAAGGGGCGGTGCTAGGAGCTTTGTGGAGGGAGAACAAGAAGGCTCTGTGCGCGTAGGAGGATTGGGAGGAAAGGAACGGCAAGGGACTGGTGGAAAGGAGAAGAAGAAATCCGAACCCCTTATATCCACCTACCTGCGCTAAGATTCGTGCAAACGCTACAGTGTAACCGCCACGCGTCGTGGAAAGAACTGGGAAGGGCCTGCACGATGATTGCATTGCCTCGATCTCCACGCACGCATTGAAATGGCGCCTCGGTTCCGCGAACCGCGGACCCACTAACGGTCATGCTGACGAAACGTCTGTCAGATGACGTGACTTGACCATGCTTGTGTCAGGTGGCGTTAGAGACCAAATTCCGGCTTAGTTTAAAAGCGAGCTGGAAAATCCGAGTAACCAATTGTAAGGTCTGACTTATTTTTAAGACCCGGATCGTATCTTTTTGTTGTGAAGTTTCAGGAACCCTTCAAGATTCTGCAAGCCAAAGATCAAGCTAGACGATGATAAATCCGACTTTGGATCTTGGAGGCCTCCGGGGGCTGCTGTTGGGGATATACTTTCTGGGTATCCTCACAGTTCCTCACTGACCAGGGTGGCCCACTTCGGGTTAGAGCTTTGCTTCATGGGCGGCCCAGTCAGGGAGAGAAGACGGAGTCCAATCCGCCACGGAAGGCCCGAATACTTACCGACTTAGGCCCATAATGTTACTTGTAGTTCAAGATGTACTGTAATGACTCTTAGTTGTAGCCGATAGATCTCTCAGAAACCCTAGGCGGATATCTATATAAGCCGTCCTAGGGAGAGCCTTTAGGGCACCAGATAACACTCAATACTTTAGACCCTCAACTCGCATGGTGAAACCCTTGTAACCCATATTCGCTCGCCAGACATTAGATTGCTAGCAGGAGTAGGATCCGTCCAAAGCCGGCGGATTCGAACCTGGGTAAACTTGTGTGCTCACCGTCCCGGAATACCCTACGTCTCACACCCCTCTCTTCCGCATGCCTCGAGGACCCCCTCATGGCGTACTTGTCATCAATCCAACGACAAGACCGTCAAGGAGCAAGAAGCTCAGCTTGCAGCAAAGGAGGAAGAAGAGGAGGGCGAAGACCTCCAGGGAGACATGGATTCTTACCTCAGCAATGATGATGACTTTCTGGAGGAGGATGCTGTGGACTTCTACACTGACGATGAGGACTCCGACTTCATCGATGATGAGTAGATGCACTAGAGCACTGTCATAGCATGAGATGTATCGGTCCCACTGTATCGTAGCTTGCAGAATGGTTCTTAAAACCATCTGTTTCCTTTGTTGTTGTGGTGTGTGTTTGTATCGTGTGCTTGTTTGCATGAATGAAATGGACTTAGTTGCAAAACCTGAGTCAAACTCAAAGTTTTAGCTTGAAACCAAAACCATGAACCTTAGAACTTTCCCTCTTACCCCTTTATCTACCTCAATCTTCAGATGACTCGTGGAAACCAAGGAGGGAGCAGCTCGTCGCAAGACCCAATGCTGCAGATCTTGCAGAATCTCATCATAGACAGAGAAGCAAGCAGGGCAGAGCGCCAAGCTAATCTAGCAACACTGCAACAGATCGCCTAAATGGCTCTCAACAACCAAGGGCATGGAAACCAGGATCGCCATGGATCTAAACTCAAAAACTTTTAGAATACCAATCCCCCAATCTTTAACCAAGCTGAAAACCCACTAGATGCTGATGACTGGTTACAGACAATGGAAAACAACTTAGAAGTAGCAGGAGTTAATGACAACGAGAAAGTTCTCTTCACCACCCACTATCTGGCGGGAGATGCAGGAGCTTGGTGGACTAGTATCCGTAACATGAACCATGGTCAGGTGATGACATGGGATGCCTTCAAAGTCAAGTTCAGCCGCACCCAGGTGCTGCAGGGCTTAGTCACCAGAATGAGGGATGAGTTCCACGACTTGAAGCAAGGCAGAATGACTGTGGTGGAGTACCGTGATAGATTCCTGTCACTTGCAAGGTATGCACCTGATGAGATCAACACAGAGGCCAAAAAGAAGGAGAGATTCTTGAACGTACTGCATGATGAGATGCAGACTGTCCTCGTCAAAATCCGTTTCCAGGATCTCGAAGAGCTAGTCGACTCTGCCATTCAGATGGAAGGGAAGATTAACCAGGCAAACAACAACCGCAAACGTTGTATGATGCAGCAATCAGGATCCAGCAGTCACTAGAAGTACCGTGATATGCACCAAGGAACAATCGACCCCCAACATCTCGCCCAAGCTACCCCAACCGTAGCGGAGGCAATGTGAAGTCCGGAGGAAACAATCACAACTCCGGCAATGCCAACAATTTCAACCGTGCCCCTCCCAAGAGCAATAACAACAACAACACTGCACCCAGAACTAGCAGTAATGCTATGCCTGTCGCAGCAAAAGACAAGTCTTAGATCACCTGTTTCGAGTGTGGAGTGAAGGGTCACTATTCCAATGAGTGTCCCAAGAAGACCGCTGCCACTGCCAATGTGAATGCCCCAGCTCAACAGCAGCGTCGTGTTTAACCAGGGAGAAGATTTGCCCCAGGAAACCCTCACAACCGCAATGGTCGTCTCTTCCACATGAACGCCGAAGAAGCCTGTGAAGCGCGGATGTAGTCTGGGTATGTTTTCATCAACTTAGTTTTAGCAAGGGTATTGTTTGATTCGGGAGCATCGCATTCATTTGTCACCAAGAATTTGCATGCACTAGTAAGATTCACCCAACTTTGAAGCATGTCATGATAGTTCAAATCCCCGGTTCAACTACAAAAGCTAGAAAAATTTGCAAGGTTGTGCCTATCAGAATACATGGGATAGATTTTTATGCCAACCTTATAGTACATGGAACCAAAGGATTGGAAGTAGTACTAGGTATGGACTGGATGTCAAGGCATAAAGGAATGATAGACTGTGCTAAGAAAGCCATCACCATGACCAGAGCTCTGAGTCACGATGAGAGCATATATCTGAAACCTTACCCCGTCAATTCAAGTGCAACAAGAGTCTAGCCCTACCCACCATAGACCAAGTAAGAGTAGTCTATGAATACCCCGACGTATTCCTAGATGAATTGCCAGGTATTCCCCCGGATAGGGATATTGAGTTCATTATCGAACTAATCCCTGAAACCGGACCCATAGCCCAGAGACCCTATAGCATGAACCCCTCAGAGTTAGTGGAACTGAAGAAGCAGTTGGACGCCATGTTAGCAACATGCTTGATTAAACCAAGCGCATCGCCATGGAGATCACCAGTGTTATTCGTCGACAAGAAAGATGGAGGCAACCGTCTGTGTACAGATTACATGAAGTTGAATGACGTCACCATCAAGAACAAGTACCCCTGCCAAGGATAGAGGATCTATTTGATTAGTTGACTGGAGCTCAGGTATTCTCAAAGATTGATCTTAGGACTGGTTATCACCAACTTAAGATTCGTGCAACAGATATTCCAAAGACCGCCTTCACTACTTGTTATGGTTTATACGAGTATACGAATATGTCTTTTGGATTAACCAATGCCCCTGCTTATTTCATGAATCTCATGAATAAGATCTTTATGAATTTCCTAGATAAGTTTGTAGTTGTGTTTATCGACGATATCCTTATCTACTCCAAGTCAGAAGAAGAGCATGAGCAACATCTAAGAATCATCCTAGAAACCCTAAGAGAGCATCGGTTATATGCCAAGTTCAACAAGTGTGAGTTTTGGCTAAAGGAAGTAGGATTCCTAGGACATATTGTGTCTGCCGGAGGAGTCTCTGTTGATCCCGCCAAGATCAAAGATGTCGAAGCATGGGAAGCCCCAACCACTCAAACCCATGTCCGTGCATTTCTCGGATTAGCGGATACTACCGCAAGTTCGTAGAAGGATTCTCGAGCATCGCCAGACCCATGACCCAATTGTTGAAAAAGGACAAGAAGTTTGAATGGATAGACAAATGTGAAGCCAGTTTTCAAGAACTGAAGAAGAGATTGATATCAGCCCCAATTTTGATCATGCCAGATATCAAGAAGCCGTTTGATGTGTATTGTGATGCATCCAAGATTGGTCTCGGATGTGTATTAATGCAAGAAGGCAAAGTCATCGCCTATTTGTCTCGACAACTGAAGCAACATGAGCAGAACTATCCGACACATGATCTTGAATTAGCAGCTGTAGTTTTGGCATTGAAGACATGGCATCATTATCTGATGGGTAATCGCTGTGAGATTTACTCAGATCACAAAAGCTTGAAGTATATTTTCACTCAGAAGGAGCTGAATATGAGGCAAAGGAGATGGATAGAGTTAATCAAGGATTATGACCTTGACATTCGCTATCACCCCGGCAAATCCAATATGGTAGCGGATGCTCTTAGCAGATTGTCGTGTAGGCTAAACACCATGATCAAGGAGAAGCAACCCAGTTTGTATGAGGAGTTAGAGCAGTTTAGAACTGAGCTAGTTAGCAAAGGATTCTTAGCTAGCATTGATGTTGTGGTGGTGTCACGGCAGATGCCATGGATAGGCTAAAGGTGGGGACTAATATGCGCTAGGGGAATCCAGGGAGGGATAGTAGAGTGATTCTCTACACAGAAGTTTGTATTGCTATATCTTCAGGATTACAAGTGCTCCTTGAGCTGTATTGGCGAGAGGAGGAAGAAGGTACTCTCTTACTCTTGCCTACTATCTAGCCCAAGAACCCTAGATCTACTAGTGCTCAACCAACTAGAATTTTGCCAGCGCCCTCTACCAGAACCCTAACCCCCCTTATATAGAGGTGGTTCGATCCTGGCCTAGGGCATACGTGGAGGCATATTCCTAAGAATATGCCCCCTCCCAAAGTGGTAACCCGACCGGGGTGCTTTTCCCCTGCGTCACACATGCTTTAGCGACGTAAGCCGACGTGAGCGTTGTCATCCTTGTCGGCCACGACCCGATGGTCCTGCCCTTGCTTTATTCTCTCATCCAGTACGTACCGGCCCTTCTTTTTTGACCAGAGAGATTCCTTCCTTATCCCAGAAGCTAAGCGAGGATCCGGATCATAGTAGACCCGGCCACACCTATTCCTGCATATAAGTTAGACAAGCATTTCCGACTTACTCCTTAAGTCGGATGAGACAACGTTAGGCGACCCCCCCTGGTCCGGGTTACTCTGTGATCTGGCCTGCCTTGAGGTGACTCGGCCAGCATCCGCTTTGACCTTGCCGAACCTCGGCTAACTCGGCCCTTATACCCTGGAGTGACCCTACCCGGGGGTATCCCCCAACATTAGTCCCCAAAGCTGGTGCGGTCTTAGATGCCTCGGCCGCTAAGGCCACATCAGGTTCATTTACGTCCGAGCCTCAGACGTTCAATTCCGGGTTAGCTCCTTATCTCGGATTTTATGGATTTACATTCCCTTTGCGCGTTCCAAGTTTTCACTTGCCGGCCGGGTCACCACTTTGACTCGGATCCCATGGTTATCATGGTTTGATCCGGGCCCCGTTTCCTTCTCTCATACGCCAACCCACGTGGAGGCTAATCATTACCTTGTCTTATTTTAAGGGCCTGCACAGTAACCACCGCAGTAATTGTCAGTTTTACTATGCGCGGGTTACGTCATGCCTGTCTCCTCGTTTACCACAACAGCACGTCGCGTCATGGGATCTCATCTACTCTTTGGCCTCCTGTGTGGCTTTTCTCTGATTGGCTGATGCCGGTGATACACGGCCACACCGTGTGGCTCGCCGGTGCAGCGCGATCCCACTCATCGATCACTGGGGGCGGTTAAATAGGGGAGGGGCGTGTCCCTTAGTATTTTTCCATCTCCGCGCCCCTTTGCCCGTTGCGATTTTCACCTTCATATTCCCTGCGACCACGCCGCCGCCGGTGCTTTCCATCAGCAACGCCGCCGCTGCACCTCCCAGTGCCTCCGCACCGCAGCCACCGCTGCGCAACTGCTTAGCCACGGGTCCTCGTCAATCTAGACCACAGACCCCCGCCGCCGCTAGCTCCATCAAGGACAACAGATACGAGATGACTGAGGAGGAGCTCGTCATCGCCGAGCAGGAGATGGAGGAGGACGCCGGCGCGGCGGACCGCGGCGCGTGGGCCAGTTCGTGGGTCTGCCAAGACGACATCGACTGGCTCTACCGGACTAGGCGTATTCCCGCCGGCGTCGCCGCTCGTCTCCCCTCCTCGGAACTGGCCCCCTCACCCAATCCGGGTGAGTTCGTCGTATTCCTATCCCATTTCCAACAGGGATTTGGTCTCCCGGTGAGCGACTTCTTCCGGGACTGGGTCAGACGTACCACTGCCGCACCATCTCCCGTGACAAATCACCTCTCTTTCTGCCTTTGTCTCTACGATCGAAGGTTATACCGGACTATGGCCCATGAAGGAGCTGTGGATCCGGTTCTTCGGTCTTCATCGCAACGTCGTCCCCAACATCCACGTCGAGTCGGAGGACAAGCAGCTCACCCAGTTCGGAGCTGCCTCGATCTCGCCCCGGAGATTTTCAATCTTTCCTCGGGTCACCGAGCTTGACTCCTGCAAAGGATGGGCCTAGACCTTCTTCTACGTCTGGAACGAGGGTACCGAAGACTTGATTCGGTTGCTGCCCTACGCTCCGGGTCCCCCTGACACGGATTTCTAGGAGGAGGTCGCCAAGAAACCTACAGCTCTGGCCAACCAAGTCAACAAAAGGTTCGCGGAGCTGAAGAAGCTCGGATTGTGCAACAAGGATGCTATGATCATGTTCGTGCGCAACCGAATCTCTCCCCTCCAGAGGCGCACCCACAAGTTGTGCCACATGAGCTTCGGTCGCGACCCCAACCGAACCTCCTCCTTCGAATTGAGCAACACAGAGATCTTCCGTCGGGTCAAGGCTCTGTTCACCACTCATAAGGATTTCTCTGCCGAATGGACGTGGGGAATCGAGCATTACTGCCGTGACAGGCTCCCTCTCGCGGTAAGCTTCGCGGGGTAAACTTATTTCGGATCAATTATGTGTCGGTTTTTGTCATATTTTTGACTCTGCTCTTTGTGCTTTTTCTCAGCTGTTTCTCCAGCAAACTCTCGAGGATGGCACGGATCCGACCCTTAAGTGGACGCCGGACCGAAAGATCTCGGATGAGGAGGAGCCGGACCAGGAGATGTTCCTTCCTATGACCGACGCCACCAAACGTCCCAGCGGTAAATTCTCTTCTCTTAGAGATTGGCCCGATGATGAGGATGACTCGGATATCGACGTGATTGAACCCGTTGAGGCTGTCCCTCTTTCTTTTGCCTTTCCAGCATCAGCTAACCCCGGTGGGCATATCCACGAGGATCCTCCACTTGCCACGGGCGAGCCGGTTCCGGTGGCGTCGAAGAAGAAGCGTGGATCCGCGCCAAGTTATTCTTCCAAACCTTCTCAGCCCACCAACAGGCAAAATAAGGCCGGAGACAAGACTGCCTCCAAGCGGGCAGGCAAAGCCCCGGCACGGAGGGCCCGGAAACCCAAGGAGGCCGAGACCTCGGATGCGTAAGTCATTTTTCACTGCGCAACACACTTCTCCTTGCATCGGGGTAATTTCACTCCTGACATCATTTTATTTTGCAGGCCTCCTATGGAGGTCCCTCAGAGCGGATCGAGCATCTCTTCTCCCCTTCGGTTTGGTCCTTCTCCTCCTCGTGACGACGAGTCACGCCCGCTGATCCCTATTCTGGAGGGCTCTGCGGCTGCTCCGGGTTCCACAGTACCTCATCAAGAGGAACGCGACCTCGGATCGGGAGGGGTCGGTTCGGCCGGGGCAATGGCGTCCACCACTTCGGCATTGCTGCAACCAGCAACCACCAAGTCTACCGCAACCCCAGCACCAGCACCAGCTCCAGTACCAGCTTCCAAACCGGCACCTGTCCCGGCAGCCAGGAAACCCACAGCAGCTCCAGTACCAAGTTCCTCTGCCTCTTCCGAGTCATCTCAGCCCCGGCGAGGAACCATTCCAGCAGCTTCCAAAGGGAAGTCCGTCGTGGTTACTTCTTCCCAGCAAGCTAAAGGCAAGAAGGCTCTGAATGCTGCCAAGTCTACATGCATCGAGGCCGGGCAGCGAACCTTGTCGTCAATGCTTCCGAAGAAATCACCAGCAGCGACGGATCCTCCTGCCGAGCCAACCGATGCGCAGCAGATGGTTCTTCACACCAGCCCAGCTCTTGCCCTAATTGAGAGGAAGGAAGCTCATGCGAAGGGCTTGGTGGCACCCCACATGCCCACTGGCGAACGGTACCCTCCGAGCCTTATCGAGTTTGTCATGAACTGGAATAAGGCGGAGTTCGTCTACAACGACGATCTCCCAGAAAAGTTCGGCCCCGCAGAATTTTTTGCCCAGATGAACACTGCCGCCAAGGCAATTAACCTCGCGGGGCGAATGATGGAGGTATGTCGTTTCTCCTTTACATGCTGTAGATAATAACCATTAGTCCCCGAGCCTCCGGCGGAGTAACTTGTTACTCGGCCGGATGCTCATTAGAAAATCAACATAGCTGCATGTAAACTTCAAATATGCACACTCCTAGAGCCGGGTTAAGTTCCACTTGGCCCGGATCTTGCACACTTCGAATATGCACACACCTAGAGCCGGGTTAAGTTCCACTTGGCCCGGATCTTGCACCCTTCGAACATGCACAAACCTAGAGTCGGGTTAAGTTCTACTTGGCCCGGATCTTGCACACTTCGAATATGCACACACCTAGAGCCGGGTTAAGTTCCACTTGGCCCGGATCTTTACCGAATATATGCACACACCTAGAGCCGGGTTAAGTTCCACTTGGCCCGGATCTTGCACACTCAGAATATGCACACACCTAGAGCCGGGTTAAGTTCCACTTGGCCCGGATCTTGCACACTTCGAATATGCACACACCTAGAGCCGGGTTAAGTTCTACTTGGCCCGGATCTTGCACACTTCGAATATGCACACACCTAGAGCCGGGTTAAGTTCCACTTGGCCCGGATCTTGTACACTTCGAATATGCACCAAACTAATTTTACACTTCTATACTTCTTTCAGGTACTACCAATCGCCGGAGCGCCGAATTTCAATGCCTGCTTGATACCCACAAGATCCTGCGCGCAAAACATGTTGCACTTGGCGCAGAGCATGAAAAGAGGGGTAATTTTCTCCCTCAGCGCCTCTCTGTTTTTCTTCACTTGTTTCCGCCAGACTAACCTCCTCATTCGGTTTTTTGCAGCTGTGGTGGAGGCTGAGAACAAAATTATGCGGAAGAACTTGGAGGAAATCCGAGGTATGTCCTCTTTTGCCCAACCTTGTTGTGTTTTCCATTTCTTCTTATCCTTGGCTCGGCAAACATTCACTTCTTGGCTTTGCCGGGTCAACATACTATTTCAGCATCGCTTGAGGATAGTGTGCCCGTGCCTGATATGATGCTGCATTTTCTCGAACAAGCAGGACAGCATCAAGCTGAGCTAAAGAAGAAGAATGATGAGCTTGCCCTCCTCCAGACCAAGGACGACGAGATAGCCAAGCTCAAGGCTGAGATGGAGAAGATGAAGGCCCAACACAAAACCGAGCTCCAAAAAGTTGGCCAGAACTTCACCGAAGAGCGTGAGCGCCTTACTCTCCAGATCTCCAAGGACCAGGACCTGCTTAAAGAATCCGAGGTCCACCTTGGGTCGGCGATCGCTGAGCTTGAACAACTTCGCCAGAGACGCGACAATTGCATCAAGGAGTTGACCCGGATCCACCGCCATATCTCACGTAAGTTTCTTTCCCTTATCCGACATAATTTTCTGGCTCGGCCCATATGTGTTTGCGTCAGCATCTTCCTTTTCCTTGTTTCCAGACCACTTTCCCGAGGGTACTCCCATTGCCAGTGCTGCTGTTGCCAAATTCCGCCGAGAAAGGGGTACTCCCGTCGCTCCTGATGGTGAGAGCATCCCCTTAGACATGGAGGACCTATTGGTCAGCGTGTCAGCTCGTGTGGAAACCATTAAGAACTATGGGAAAGATCTCCTCGACGTTGCGGTCCGGATCTACAACACCTTCTGTCCAAGCGAGAGCGCTCCAAAGAGGATCACACTCCTTGCTGAAAAGCTGTTGGAAATTGAGACCCAGCTTGACCTCTGGAGAGAGTCCGCCGGGCGTGCCGCAGTAGATACCCTCCTTCATCATATTCTTACATGGTACGAGAAGATCGACCTGAGCCTCCTCACACGCCGGCGCACCGGATCCAAATGGACCGACGATCCGGAGTGGGTAGCTCGGCGCCAGGCTTGCGCCTACAGCCTCGTCGAATATTCTCCGATCCATGACTGGGTTGAGGGACTGAGCTTTCTGGAGTCCAGTGGGGATGAGCATATTGAGAACGTGGAGGATGGGTCAGGTGAGGATGGAGAAGATTCTGCTTCGGATATTGAAGACAGCGATGACGACGCCAAACTTCCTCCTCCTGCTGCTCCTTAGTTGAAAAAACTTGAAAATTTTATCAGATCCCCGGTATGCCGGGTGCAATTGTATGCTTGATATGTGATATTTTGCTACTATGTTTGTATGCCGGATTAACTTGGGAGTAGTCCCCGAGTTTCATTTTCTTGTTCGTCTAATTCTCTGGCTCGACCCGTGTCTACCTTGATTCGGTTTTACGACTTACGAATCCGAGCTTCAAAAATTGTCTTAACAATACTTAGAAACTTTGAGGCTTGGCTCAAAATAATTCAGCATAATAACTTGAAAATAAATCTGAGGTTAGTCTGAAAAAACAAACGTTAGCTCGAATAAATTCGTTTCCTTAGTGGTTTTCACGTGCTACATAATTCAAACTTGTTCCCTTGCTTGCAATTAAGCCAATTCTTGTTGGACAGCAGAAAGTCGAAGGGTTGGGTTTTTGGTGCTCACACATTACTAATCCGGGTTAAGTAAAACGACTCATTCCAGCTACCGCATAAGAAATTACGACAAACATTATTAAAGGCGGTCCCGAAGTTCTTTGCTCGAGCTGCTATTTCATTGATAAGCTCATTGCCGACATACATACCGACATATGAGATGACTGGATACATACACTTCTTAGCTAAGTGTAGAAGGAGCAGTAGTGCTACATTCCACGGTCGCTTGGATTCCTCTCCGGACCTGTCCGCCTTGTTCTTTTCCTGTGGCTTTGCATCTATGAGATAGTAAGAATCATTGTGCAATGCTTTGCTCACAATGAACGGCCCTTCCCATGTGAGGGATAATTTATGCATGCCAGTAGTACGTTGTACCAACCGGAGTACCAGATCGCCTTCCCGGAAGACTCGGGGGCACAATTTCCGGCTATGATAGCGTCGGAGGTTTTGCTGATATATGTCGGATCTGGACAGTGCCAGTTCTCTCGCTTGTTCCAGCAGATCAACATCATTTTGCCGGGCTTCTTGCACTTACGTGTATTAGGTGACCTAAATGAATCATTCTCTATGTCGGATGGTAATACAGCTTCTGCCCCATATACCAGAAAGAATGGCGTATAGCCTGTTGATCGATTCGGAGTTGTTCTTAAGCTCCACAGTACTGCTGGTAGTTCTTCTATCCAGCACCCCGCTGATCTTTGCAGCGGCTCAATGAGCCGGGGTTTTATCCCGGATAATACTAATCTGTTGGATCTTTCCACTTGTCCGTTCGATGCGGGGTGGGATACCAAGGCGACATCGAGTCGGATCTTCTTATCTCGGCAGAAGCGTGCAAATGCTCCTTCCACAAAATTTGTTCCATTATCAGTTATAATACTATGTGGATAACCGTATCTCAAGATGATGTCTTTGAGAAATGTCATGGCCGTAGCTCCATCACATTTTCTTATAGGTTTCACTTCAATCCATTTTGTGAACTTGTCCACCATGACCAAAATATGTGTCATGTTTCCTCTACATGAGTTTGAACAGCCAACCATATCCAAGCACCATACATCAAATGGCCATGTAATTGGTATGGTCTTGAGTTCCGACATAGGCATATGTGTCTTGGTGGCGTACCTCTGACAACCATTGCATTTTCTCACCAGATCTTCTGCTTGTTCCAAGGCATTTGGCCAGTAGAATCCATGTCCGAACGCCTTTGCCACCAAGGCTCGGGATGAGGCATGATGCCCACATTCCCCTTGGTGGATATCTCGGAGGATGTCAAGCCCTTCTTCCGGGTCAACGCATCGTTGGAGGACATTAGTTACACTTTGTTTGTATAAGTCGGAATTGATGATTGTGTATGCTTTTGCTCTCCTCTGAGTTTGCCTGGCTAACACCTCCTCAGCGGGTAACGTTCCGTCTTTCAGGAATTGGAATATAGGCAGTGCCCAAGATGGTATGGCTCATGGAGGGAATATCTCCTCATCAATTTCCATCTGATCCACCGGCATAACTTCATTTGGATCATCTTTGAGCAGTCCCGGGTCTAGCGAGGTAGTCCCGGGTTTCTTGAGGCAGTCCCGGGTTTTGCTAATGATCCCGGGTCTCGTACCTCCCATGTCAATGTCCATGGGCTCAGCTCGGATTCCGTATTTTCCGGGACATAGATCGAGTCGGTTCTGAGGGACAGCACGATAGATGGTTTCGAGGTGTTCCAATGCTACACCGGTGGAATTGCACTGTCGGTCGATCCGAGCTTCAACAACATGTCGGCAGCCTCGTTTTCTGCCCGGGGTACATGGTGAAATTCACACCCCTCGAAGTAACCAGATATCTTCTGCACGTGAAATTTGTATAGTGCCATGTTTGGATCCAGGGCGTCCCACACTCCGGACACCTTTGCACCACTAGGTCCGGTCGCGAAGCATATTATCCGGCGTCGCCGATCTCCTTTGCCACTTTGAGCCCATTCACAAGAGCCTCATACTCAGCGACATTGTTCGATGCATGAAATGGATCTGCACGATTTCTGAGCTGATCCTTCTTTGGCGAGGTAAGCACAACCCCGACGCCTAATCCAGTTTTGGTTTTCGATCTGTCAAAGTGCATCCTCTAGTAATTCAGATCTGGTGGCGGTGGTTCGTATTGTACCTCGGCCCAATCCATGAAAAGTCATACAACTGAGATTTGATCGCTTCTCTTACAGCCGTGTTAGGCGCATAAGGGTCTAGCTCAATTGCCCATTTTGCGATTCTGCCACTCGCATCCTTGTTACCCATTATCTCGGATATGGGAGCTTCACATATTACTTTGATGGGGTGCTCCTCAAAGTAATGCTTTAACTTCTTTGCCGCCATATAGACACCGTATGCCACCTTTTGAAAGTGCGGGTAGTTCTGTTTTGAGGCAGACAATACCTCGCTCAGGTAATACACTGGCCTCTGCACCGACTTACCCTCTTCATTGCGTTCCACTACGATTACTGCACTTACAACTCGGTTGGTTGCGGCTACGTAGAGCAACATTGGCTCCTTTGATAGTGGAGAGGCTAACACTGGCGCAGTGGCCAACATCTTTTTCAAGTGGGCAAAGGCTTCATCGGCCTGTGGCGTCCAAGCAATTTATCCGACTTTTCATGAGTTGGTAGAGAGCGGTGCCTTTTCCCCCAACCGACATACAAACCGACTCAGCGGCGCGGGCATCCAGTGAACTTCTGGACATCGTTAAGACACTTCGGCAGCTCCATCCGTTCGATGGCTCGGATCTTAGTTGGATTAACTTCGATACCTCGGCTGGAGACGAGAAATCCGAGTAACTTTCTAGCCGGGACACCGAAGGTACATTTTTCCGGGTTAAGCTTCATCCGGAACCCCAGCACCAGACAGATAGTTTTCCGACCCTTCTGCTCCATCATCACCTTCTCTGTTCATCTCACTTATGAGATTTTTCCCTTTTACCCTCACTGCATCAACCTTGTTTGCCTTTGCGTACTCACGCAGCGTCATGTTCAGTGACTGCTGAGCTGCGGCTATTTTCTTTGCACCCTCCAGTATCATTTGCCGAGTTTCCTCTAGCTCGGCCTGTGCCTGAGCCGGATCTACCACCGCTGCTACCGGGTTAGCCAAGCTATCCATAGCTTCCCTCAGTACGTTCTCAGGCCTCTCTAGTGGAGGTCCTCTACCTTTCCTCAGTGCCTTAGGTGTTACCTCCGGGTCTGGTGCCGGATCGTTGCTTGCGCCTGCACCTGGCGCAGTCATCATCACCTCCGCTTTGGTCCGGGAGCGGCGTCTGGCGAGCGAAACCCGGTGAGGTGGTTCCCCGCATCGACGACATGGCGGATGAGCGACGAGACGTCCACAACAACGTAGACCTTGTGCGCGCCGAGCTTGTGAAGAGGCCGTTCTTGTGAAGCGGCGTGCCAAAGTAGCCGGCGTTATGCCGGCGAAATCAACGCTCAAGCGCTGAGCGAACCCGGAGCGATCGTTCGCGGTGCCGATGAAGTTTCTCGTCCGGATCTTCACCCTGCTAGCCGCTAGCCCAAGGTGGCGCCAAGCCGTGGTGGTGTCACGGCAGATGCCATGGATAGGCTAAAGGTGGGGACTAATATGCGCTAGGGGAATCCAGGGAGGGATAGTAGAGTGATTCTCTACACAGAAGTTTGTATTGCTATATCTTCATGATTACAAGTGCTCCTTGAGATGTATTGGCGAGAGGAGTAAGAAGGTACTCTCTTACTCTTGCCTACTATCTAGCCCAAGAACTCTAGATCTACTAGTGCTCAACCAACTAGAATTCTACCAGCCCCCTCTACCAGAACCCTAACCCCCCTTATATAGAGGTGGTTCGATCCTGGCCTAGGGCATACGTGGAGGCATATTCCTAAGAATATGCCCCCTCCCAAAGTGGTAACCCGACCGGGGTGCTTTTCCCCCGCGTCACACATTCTTTAGCGACGTAAGCCGACGTGAGCGTCGTCATCCTTGTCAGCCACGACCCGATGGTCCTGCCCTTGCTTTATTCGCTCATCTAGTATGTACCGGCCCTTCTTTTTTGACCAGAGAGATTCCTTCCTTATCCCAGAAGCTAAGCGAGGATCCGGATCATAGTAGACCCGGCCACACCTATTCCTGCATATAAGTTAGACAAGCATTTCCGACTTACTCCTTAAGTCAGATGAGACAACGTAGGCAACCCCCCTGGTCCGGGTTACTCTGTGATCCGGCCTGCCTTGAGGTGACTCGGCCAGCATCCGCTTTGACCTTGCCGAACCTCGGCTAACTCGGCCCTTATACCCCGGAGTGACCCTACCCGGGGGTATCCCCCCAACAATTGAACTTCAACCCACATTGATTAGCCAAATCAAGGAAGCCCAAAAGGGAAATGAAAGTATCGACGAGATCAAATGTCGTATTGGTACAGGAAAGGTACCTGGATTCACAGAAGACGAAGAAGGAGTTCTGTGGTACAAAGGACGTATTTGTGTGCCAGCAGATTCGGAGCTGAAGCAAGTTATCATGAAGGAAGCTCATGATACTCTTTATTCTATCCACCCCGGAGGAACGAAGATGTATCAAGACCTGAAAGAGCAATTTTGGTGGCACAAGATGAAGAGAGAAATCGGAAGCTACATCACCAAGTGTGACATCTGTCAAAGAGTCAAAGCAGAGCATCAGAGACCCACAGGACTGTTGCAACCTTTGCAGATTCCGGAATGGAAATGGGATTCCGTCAGAATGGACTTTATCACCGGTTTGCCTACTTCTAGTCGGGGAAATGACTCAATCTGGGTCATAGTTGATAGACTGTCTAAAGTAGCTCACTTTATCCCTGTCAAGACTACCTACCAGAGTTCGAAGCTAGCAGAACTGTATATTGCTAGGATTGTTAGTCTGCATGGAACCCCCAAGACCATAGTATCAGATCGAGGAACCCAGTTTACCTCGAGATTTTGGCAGAAGGTTCAAGAAGGATTGGGAACCAAGTTGAACTTCAGCACCGCTTATCACCCGCAAACTGATGGACAGACTGAGAGAGTCAACCAGATCCTAGAGGATATGTTAAGAGCTTGTGTGTTAGAGTACGGATCAAAATGGGAAGACTGCCTGCCTTTCGCAGAATTATCATATAACAACAGTTATCAAGCTAGTTTGCAAATGGGATCATTTGAATTCCTATACAGAAGAAAGTGTCGTACCCCTTTGAATTGGTCGCAAGTAGGAGAGAGTCAGATCTTTGGACCTGACATTCTCTGAGAAGCCGAAGAGAAGGTTCACAAAGTCCGTCAGCACCTCAAGACCGCCCAATCCAGACAGAAGAGTTATGCTGACAAGAGAAGGAGAGACCTGACTTTCAATGTCGGAGATTTTGTATATCTCAAGGTTTCTCCATTGAAGGGAACCCAATGCTTTAGTCTGAAAGGAAAGTGAGCCCCCAGATATATCGGGCCCTTCAAGATTCTGAATCGTCGAGGAGAAGTATCGTATCAATTGGAACTGCCAGAAGAGATGTCAGCCATCCACAATGTGTTCCATATCTCGTTACTTCGCAAATGCCTGGAAGTGCTGGAGAAGACTGAAGTTTTCAAGAACATCGATCAAAGAGCTATGGAGATCAACAATGACCTGACATATCGTAAAGTACCCATCCGTATCTTGGAGGAAGCTTACAGAACCACCAGAACCATAAGTATCAAATTTCTCAAGATTCAATGGAGCAACCATACCGAAGAGGAAGCCACTTGGGAGCGAGAAGATTACATTAGGACAGAGTTCCCAGATCTCTTTAGTTCCTAGTTTTTCTTTGTAAATCTCGGGACGAGATTTTTTTTAAGGGGGGAAGGTTTGTAACATCCCAAAACTTTAATCCAAGGTTATTAAGATCCAAATCATCAAAATTAGGGTTAACAAAAAACTTTTCCAATTAATATTATTAAAGCATTCATATGTGTGTGCATTTAAATTAGGAGTTGATTTGAATTGCCATGATTAAGTGATCCATTGCTTGTAAAATGATTCTTAGGTGAAATAAACATCATCTAGATCATTCCCAAACCAATCCCAAAGAAAAACAAATCAAAATGAATAAAAGAAGAGAATGGTCATTTGTGCCATTTTAATCAACATGCCTACTTTGGCTATTCCTAGTACTCAATTCTTAACAGAAATAAATATGGATCTTTGCACCCCTTTCTAGTACATGTAATGATGTACCAAGTCCCACTTTGTGATCTGCCAAAAACTTTCAAACACTAATTTTAAATGGCATTTGAAAATTGAATCTAGTTCATATGGGAAGTGTTAACACCCGGATTTTTAATCCCAGATGCCCATTATGCCATACCTCGCAATCCCAGGATTACCATTTTTGCGAGACATAACGTGTTGGATATCACAGTACATCATCCATTACAAACCATACATAAGGTCTTACACAAATAAGGATCTCATGATCCAGTCTTAACACAACAAGCAGCGGAAATAAAAGATAAGCGTAGTGGTGGGGTCCATCTTCAGGGGCACAGCAATCTTGTGACGAGATAGTCCTAGTTATCATAGCCGTCCTGCTGGCCATCATCTTGGTAGTCTCCTTCATAGTCTGGCCATGAGAATAGCCAGGGACAAAAGCCATGAGTACTCTTTAAGTACTCGTAAACTACCACTAACAAGTAGTATAATTCTAAGTTAAAGTGCTAAATCTAAGTTTAACTATAAAGTTAAGTTTGAAACCTCAGCTGAGTTCTGAAGCAAAGAAAGATAAAATAAAGTTCTAGAGTCACTTAAGTGGGGAAGCTATTGTCATAAACACAACCCTGTTGTGGTCAAGTCAAGATTCATCATTCATTTCATAAGTTATTTTGAAAACATCTAACAACGAAACAGTATGGCCATTCCAACTGTCCATAACCGTAGACACGGCTATTCGAATAGTTTGACACTCTGCAGAGGTGGTATACTTTCACCATAAGATTCGATACATCTGTCAGGGATAACCCCGAATCATTATACTTAGTATGCAGATAATAAAACATAACCTTCCCTTTACACACCCTAGTATAAGCACCTCTCCTATGAGCATGGCCTCCCAACCATGACCATCAGTCATCTTGGGCACTACATAGGTGGACAACATTGAGAGGTAGCCTCAGCTCAAACCTCTCCCACGAGGGAACTAATACTAATGCATATAAATTTCCAGCTAAGCCTTACCCAATTCAGGTAGTGTGGTTGTACGATAAATTTGGAATGGTATCGCATCCAAATCCAACCATCAGTTTTATAAAAGGGCTAAGGCTCATGCCTCAACATTTTCATCATCGTAAACCATTTGTGCTTCTCAACACATGTCAAAACATCTCAATAGAATGACTTCATCATTCCAAGGTTTTCATAATTCATTTTCACCAAGTGTTCCCATCTAAGTGACTCAAGTTTTTGATCTAATCTAAACTACTAAGTTAAGAGTGTTCACTAAGGTGGAAAATAGTGGGATCAATCTCATGCCATAGAATGACATCTAAAGGGTTCTAAATAGGTCAAGTTTTATACTTTTTATGCTACCTTCAAAACAAGTAAGGGACTTTGTGTAAATTAAAGGAAGTAAAGCTTGTAAGGTAATACTTGGGGTAGTAATAGTCAAGGTGGTGTGACCAAAGCATGCTCAAGGCATCTTTGCTCATTCATCTAGCTTAATTATAGCTTGCTAACAATAGCTTGCATTGTTAATGGTGGCTTGCCTTGGTTGGTGCAGTGGTTGAAGTTTTCTTCTTCTTCTTCTTCTTCTTCTTCTTGGTAGCACTCCTCCTCCTCGTAAGCTTGGTTGGTACTATCTTCTATAAATACATACGGAGTACACAATCACCAAACAATACTTAACTAGTCTAATTAGCACTCTAAGGCACACAATTGATGATCTATTATCATCACAAGCATCACAAGTTTTATTCACTAGTTTCTTCCTTTTTATTTTAGAAAAGTAATTTCTACTCATTGAAAAATTAACTAAGATTTAATATTCACCACTTAAAATATGGGATCATGAGAACACATGTAATCACCATATATTCTAACATGTGGGAATGTAAGTTAAAGGTTGGATCATAATTACTTTGGTTTAGGTTCATTATTTAATGATTTAAAGTGACTAGAAATGCCTATATAGCATTATTTTGGTACTAGTCCAAAGTCACTGCATGTAAACCTTAATATTATTACATATTTATTTAGATATGATTAAATTTGATTTTTGAGAGTTGGAATCAACTCAAAACCTATCTTAGTTGATTTTATAAAAATATTGCAAGGTGAAAATGCTTTTGTTTTATTATTTTTACTAGGCGAGATCTATAACACTAATTGAATTAAATCCAACGGGCTTGGATAGATCATTTCAATACCTTTCAGGAAAAATTGGTTTCATGCAATTTGGATTTGTCAAACTCCCAGAATTGATTTTTAAACTAGTGGACAGAAACTAGATTACCTCTAAATAGAAAAAACTAAATTTGAATTTCTAACTACTCATGGCGGCCACTCTACAGTGCACAATTTGCGACATGCGGGCTCCACCGGTCAGTGGCACAAAAACACCGAAACAGTATCTAGCATCCTGGGCCACACGATCTAAAGGGGATCTAACGGTGGAGAGTCATCGTCGACGACGGATTACTCCGGCGAGAGTCAGACCTAGACGTGGCGGTGGGGGTCGACTGGGGCATACCAGGGCTCTAGCAAGGTCGGTGAGGCGGGCAAACGGGCTGGTAGACAATGGCGAGGCGAGGCGTGGTTGCGGTGGAGCTTGGGGTGCCCTAAATCGCAAACGCCCTTCTCCTCCTGCTGCGGCGGCTTCAGCTCCAATTCCGGCGAGACAGAGCTCGAGCGGCGTCGGCTAGAGGTGGGTGAGGTTCAGTGAGAGGTGGGGAGTGAGTGAGTATGGATAATTGAGGCTGGGGTGGTCGCTTTATATAGGTCGACGAGAGGGGAGAGCACGCGCCGGTGAGGTCATCGGTGACGATGATGCGGGGCTTGCTCGGCATGGGCGAGGGCGGCGATGGATTCTCTGTCCCCCGGCGGTCCTCTGGGGCTTAAAGGCGTGGCAAGGCGAGGTCTCCACTGGTCGGGGCGTGCGGTGAACTGAGCGCGGGCGGCGGTGTTGACGCGGTTCCTCCGGGCTGTTGGTCGCGAGGCAGCGAACGAGGGTGTCTGGGCGGTTGCTAGGCCTGCTACGGGTGCTGCCACGCAAGGCTAGGGCTAGGCGAGGCTGGTGCTGCTCTGGCGGGCGCGGCGCTCCGGGGTGATCGGCATGGCGGACTAAGGCATGGGCGCAAGCAAATGCGGCTGGTCCTCCGCTCGATTTTGGTCGGGGGCTGGTCGAGGCGGTGCGGTGTGATGGCGCCTGTCTGCCAGCGGGTGAAGGAGAGCACGGGACGGGCTGAGGCGAGCCGTCCATGGTCGACCTGGCGCATGGCGTCAGGCGGCTTGGTACTGGAGCAGATAGGGGAGAGGGAGAGAGGGCTAGGTCCGGGGTTTTAGCTGGGGGGACAAGGGGACCAAGTTAGGCCCAAATGGTGACCAAATCCACTGCTCACTATAGTGTTTTGGAATTTGCAAGATTTGTGTCTGCCACCTGTTTGATGAAATGGCCGCAAGAAGTAAAAGTTTGAATTTTGGTTTCAAAAATTTTGAGTGATCTACACTAGTGCTAGGTAGTCTCTGGTTGCAAGGGTTTTGAAAGTGGAGGTCAATTTGCTGGTTTTTGAAATAGGGGTGATCTAGGCATATGCATTGAATTCAATTTTCTCATGCCATTTAAAATAAGTATTTGAATGTTTTTAGCAGATCAAAAAGTGGGCCTTCGTACCTCATTATGTGTACTAGCAAGGGGTGTAAAGATCTAAAATTATTTCTGTTGAGAACTGAGTGCTAGGAACACTCAAAGTAGTGTATTGGATTAAAATGACCAAAATGACCATTCCTCATTTTTAATTGTTTTTGATTTGGTTTTCTTTGGGATTTGCTTGGAAAAGGTTTAGATGATGTTTAAGTTATCATACAAACATTTTACAACCAAAGAATCACAGAACCATGGCAATTCAAATCAATTCCTAAATTAAATGCACATACATATGAATGCTTTCATTTTTAATTTGGAAAAGTTTTTGTTAACCCTAAATTTTGATGATTTGGATCTTGATAAGCTTGGATTAAAGTTTTGGGATGTTACAGGAAGATCCCACTTTTTCAAAAACCACTCAAATGAGCTTTATTTTCAAAACCTAAGCAATCACAGGTGATCAAGCTTATGACTAACACACCCACCAAAAATCTTTTCAAAATTCAAAACTAATTTTCTTGCGGCCATTTCACAAACACTTGGTAGGCAGAGATTACACCTAGTATTAGCTTACTGTTTTCTACAGGGTTTTGCCACCCAATTGACCTCAAATCACTCCCTCTGTCTCTACTTGATCTAACTAGGCCATAAACACCCCATCCCCTATCCCCTAGCAGTAGTGCTGAGCCACCCCGAGGACATGCCCGCCGGCCAAACCTTGCCAACGCAGCAGCAGACCGCCCCTCTCTCTCTCGCCATGTCTAGGAGCTAGACCAGACCGCACTGCCACACTCTGTCCCCTCCCCGAGCAGAGCCAAGCCGTGGACCACTCGCCCAGCGCCGCGCCCAGAGCGTCTGCACCATGCCAAGCACGCGCCAGAGCACCGCGCCCGACAAGCGTGCACACGCCACGCCTCGACCGCAGCCCGCGCTTACCGCTCAGCCACGAACCCAGGAACCGCCCGGACATGCCCGTTCGCCGCTGTTTGACCCGCAGCTACCGCCCGTCATGTCGAACGCCGCCTCTGTTGCTCAGAGCGTGAGCACCGCCCGACCGTTTGCCACCGCCCCTAGCAGCACAATTACCCCGTAGAGCACCACCAGGAGACCACGCATCGATCGCCGCTCGCAGCCATGCCGCTAGCAGCCCGTAGCCATGTTGCCACCGTTGTCTGGCCACGCCCCGCTGTCCCGTCGTCGAGCCTATAAAAGGAGGCCACCCCCAGCCTCATTCTACACACCACTCACCTCCCCTCTCACCACTGATCAGTCCCCACTTCTTCCCAAATCCGCTTGAGCTCGTAGTCACCGGGATTCCACCGGAGCTGGCCGCCTCTGGAGGAGAAGGGCCCCGCTGATTGCGACCACCCCAGGAGCTGCCGCGACCACCCTTGATCTCGCCGTCGTCCACCAGTTCGTTTGCACCATTTGTTGTCGGCTGGAGCCACAATGCGCCTTGAGCACCCCAGAGCCGCTAGGGTTAGACCACCGGCGACCTGTCCGTCGTCGATGTGAACCCCAGTGAGATCCTAGTTCTAATCTAACGGCCCCATATATCGCTTGGCGTGTAAAAGAGTGACGGTGCACCCCAGCTGTGCCCAGCGCATGAGTGCCATGGGCAGCCCGTTGCTTTCCTTGCGACCCATTTAATTCAAACTTAAAATTTTCTATTTAGGTTGAACTTAGTTCTGTCCCCTGGTTTGAAAATCAATTCAGAGAGATTTACAAATCCAAATGGAGTGATTCCAATTGTGTTGGAAAGCTTCTGAAAAGATCTATCCAAGCCCGTTGGATTTAATTCATTTAGAGTTAGAGATCTCTCCTAGTAAAAATAACAATACAGAAGCTTTTGCACATTCAAACATTTTTATAAAATCAACCATGATAGCTTTTGAGTTGATTCCAACTCTCAAAAATCACATTTAACCATACCTATCTGAATATGTAATAAAATGAAGGTTTACATACTGTGACTTTGGACTAGTGCCAAAATAATGCTATATAGGCATTTCTAGTCACTTTAAATCATTAAATATTATACTTAAACTTATTAAAATGTGATCCAACCTTTAAATTACATTCCCATATGTTAGAATATGTGGTGATGACATGTGTCCACATGATCCCATATTTTAATTGGAGAATATTAAATCTTAGTTAATTTCAATGAGTAGAAATTACTTTTCTTAAATAAAAAGAATGAAACTAGTTAATAAAATCTTGTGATGCTTATGATGATAATAGATCATCAAATGTGTGCCTTAGAATGCTAAGTAGCCTAGTTAAGTATTGTTGGGTGATTGTGTACTCCGTATGTATGTATAGACGATAGTACCGACCAAGCTTTCGAGGAGGAGGAGTGCTATCAAGAGGAGGAAGAAAACTTCAACCACTACACCAACCAAGGCAAGCTAACACTTGCAAGTATTATACTAGCAAGCCACCATTAACAATGCAAGCTAATACTTACAAGCTATTGTTAGCAAGCTAGAATTAAGCTAGATAAAATAAGCAAGATGCATTAGGCATGCTTTGGTTATACCACTTTAACTATTACTTACCCCAAGTATTATTTTCCAAGCTTTATTTCCTCTACTTTACCAAAGTCCTTTACTTGTTTTGAAGGTAGCATAAAGAGTATAAAACTTGACATATTTAGATAACTTTAGATGTCATTCTATGGCATGAGATTGATCCCATCTTTCCACCTTAGTGAACACTCTTAACTTAGTAGTTTAGAGTAGATAAAAACTTGAGTCACTTAGATGGGAACACTTGGTGAAAATGAATTATGAAAACCTTAGAATGATGAGTCATTCTATTGAGATGTTTTGACATGTGTTGAGAAACACAAATGGTTTATGATGATGAAAATGTTGAGGCATGAGCCTTAGCCCTTTTATAAAAACTGATGGTTGGATTCGAATGCGATACCATTGCAAATTTACCGTACAACCACAATACCTGAATTGGGTAAGGCTTAGTCGGAAGTTTATATGCATTAGTATTAGTTCCCTCACTGGAGAGGTTTCAGCTGAGGCTACCTCTCAATGTTGTCCACCTATGCAGTTCCCAAGATGACAGATGGTCATGGTTGGGAGGCCATGCTCATAGGAGAGGTGCTTATACTAGGGTGTGTAAAGGAAAGGTTATGTTTGATTATTTGCATACTAAGTATGATGATTCAGGGTTATCCCTGACAGATGTATTGAATCTTGTGGTGAAAGTGTACAACCTCTGCAGAGTGTCAAACTATTCGAATAGCCGCGTCCGTGGTTATGGACAGTTGGAGTGGCCATACTGTTTCGTTGTTAGATGTTTTCAAAATAACTTATGAAATGAATGATGAATCTTGACTTGACCACAACAGGGTTGTGACTATGACACTAGCTTCCCAACTTAAGTGATTCTAGAACTTTATTTTATCTTTCTTTGTTTCTGAACTCAGCTTAGGTTTCAAACATAACTTTATAGTTAAACTTAGAGTTAGCACTTTACATTAGAATTATACTACTTGTTAGTGGTAGTTTGCGAGTACTTAAAGAGTACTCATGGATTTTGTCCCTGGCTATTCTCATGGCCAGACTATGAAGGAGACTACCAAGATGATGGCCAGCAGGATGGCTATGATAACTAGGACTATCTGCCTTCGTCAGCATTGCATGTGCCCCTAAAGATGGACCCCACCGCTACGCTTATTAATTATTCCGCTTCTTGTTGTATTAAGACTGGATCATGAGATCCTTAATTGTGTAAGACCTTATGTATGGTTTGTAATGGATGATGTACTGTGATATCCAATCTGTTATGTCTCACAAAAATAGTAATCCTGGGATTGCAATGAATGACATAATAGGCATCTGGGATTAAAAATCCGGGTGTTGACATATTTCTTGGTGTAAGACTCTAATGATACTTGAATCCTCTCAGCCAAAATACCAACTTTTAAATCTCATCTTGCATCACTTGGGATGTCTTCAACTTATTTGACTACTTGTTACCCACGACCTTTGCGATTATCTTCCCTTTGGTGCTAGGAGACTCATCTATCTCGTTAATGCATCCTCTCCTTCAACATTAACGAGACCTTGGTTGTGGAGAATCTTCGGATGTTCGACACCAAATATCACTTCTGTCATTATTGATATCTTCAAACATAACCTTTAGAAGGTTCACATTGCGTATACCTTGCTTTTGAAACCTACCAAAAGCTGGAATGCCCTGCTAAAAGATCAATAAACGATTATTATCACGAATAACATTACAGAGCATTATTCATGTTGACACTCATTTTGGGCTTGTAGCTAACCAAGACAAATGGAGAGACACTCGGAAAGTCCACTTGGAGGAATATTAATCATCACCAGAGAGGTATTGTATCAAGTCAAGCCATGATCGGGCTTAATAGCCGATTATGCTAGTGTTCACAGAAGGGATTGGTATATGGAGGCTTCCACTATGACTCCTTTAGGACGATCTCGAATAAAAAAGTGCCAAACATGAAAGTTGTGTGTCTCATCGAAACAAACAACTTTAGTTTTTGAATCGAGTTAATATGCAAAATTGAGAGCCAAAATACTGTCAGTGACCAAATTACCACGTGTGGGCTCGCCGGACACACAATAGTTTGACCTTTGGCGTGGGCAATACCAAAAAAAGGCATTAGCGAATGTATTTCTGTACGATCAGCATAAATCTGTCAAGATCAGCTCGGATGAAAAAGTGATAAACATGAAAGTTCTTCAGTTTTTCGAGATGAACAATTTTTCTTTTGGAGCCATCTTCATCTGAGCAAGTATGTGGCCTCCAGATTGAAGATACGGCCAAATTAAGTTAAATTCGTTCGGTCTAAATCCGAGTTTGATACGAAAATAAGAGGAAAAGACTATGAAGGTCAAGTCATATGAAAAAGTAAAAGACATGAAAGTTCTTTGTTTTTCCGACACGAACAACTTTTATTTCGGACTAATCTCAATCTGCGCAAAGTTTACTATCCCAAAAAGTGGCCGGGTCGTTCAGGTAGATTCTAAACTGAACAGTCCGGCCAATATATGGAAAGTTCGGACCCACCGGTCCGAATTCGACCCGAGCTAGGTTTTTGGGCGTGGATCCAAGCTTCTATCTTGCATGGGAAGTCCAGTCACCCCTTATATACACGAGGGGTGACGGCCAATTGAACAACAACACACAATCACAAAAACCAATCTACAAACCTCTCCTGCCCTAGTTTCTATTTCTCGTTCGTCGACGTTCTTCATACCGGAGAGCTTCGATACACGAAATCCTAGGGGCAGGCTAACCAACCTAGGGCAGCCCATCATCGATGTGCATCCAGGGGCTCTCTCCCGGTTGTGTGGGGTTTGGGGTGCTAAAAAGATCTCGTCGGTTGTCTTGCGTATCATGCTTCCGGTGAGGCTCCTCCGACGACGCGTCTTGTGTATCGCGCTCGACGCTGGAGGTACACATGATGTGTTCGTGTGCTAACACACTTTTTGGCGACTCTGTTGGGACGATCATCATGTCGGATGGCAGGATCCCCCATCCATCTCACATAAGCACCGAAAACATCATCAAGCCAACCTTCAAGGAGCTTTCGATGTATCAACGTGAAGTTTATGAGGCGCTCAAGAAACAACGTCAATAGGAGTTCTATGCTTTGAAGAAAAAACAAAAGGAGGAAGACATGGAAGCGTTCTTGTCAAGCTACAAGAAGGATCGCCAAGGCACCATCACCCCTCTTGGAGAAATCAAGCTACCGCCAATGCTCGGCAAGTCAGCCAAGCCTTCTGTAAGTCAAAGTACTTTTACTCCTGAGCAAATAGCTGAAATCCAAATTCGTATTAATTCTAGCAACAAAAAAATGTATAATGTAATTTTGGAGCGAGACACAGCTAAAAAGAATACACCTCCTCCTAGATCTTCGGCGTCATACATGCTGACAGATCCTTATCATATTCAGAGTGACCAAATTGTGGCTGCGCTAGAATACCATACTTCACTTCGAAGCGTCCCTTATTCGGTGACACAACCAAATTCAGGTGTGCGTTTCCCAAATACCGGCATGACACTAAATGTTAGATCGACACTCGCAACAAATCCGTCATCAGTAGGTTCATCTACACTAGAGGAAATGCTAGACAAGTTTAGGGAGGATTTAGATCAAGTTTTCTTTGAAAAATATGGAGTTAAGACGACTAGTCGAGTTTATCATAAACCCTACCCTAAATATTTTGATGCTTTGCCTTATCCCCAAGGTTACAAAGTGCATGACTTTGCCAAGTTTAATGGGATAGATAGCAAAACTACTTGGGAACATGTTAGCCAATATTTAGCACAACTAGGAGAAGCTAGCAATAGTGATGAACTAAAAGTGTGTTTGTCTCCTTTATCTTTAAATGGTACCGCCTTTTCATGGTCTTTTGCTTTGCCTTATGGTTCTATTAGTACTTGGTATCATTTAGAAAAGAAATTCCATGGGCATTTTTACAGCGGTGATAATGAACTTAAGTTGTCACATCTTACATTGGATAGACAGAAGCATGACGAATCGGTCATCGATTATGTTAAAAGGTTTAGGGATACAAAAAACTGATGTTGTAGTTTAGTGATAACTGAGAGGGACATGGGATACATGGTGCTCAATGGTTTTAGAACTCACATCAGAGAAAGAATTGAAGGTTATGAGTTTTTAAATGTTAACCAAGTTATGCAAAGAGCTTTGGCTCAAGAGAGCCGAAGCAAAGAAACAAAAGATATGCATAGGTCAAAATCTGATCATCCTCGCATAAATACTGTTGGATGTGATAGAGAAAATTCAGAGGATGAAGCTGATATGTATGTCGCTGAATTTGTTTGGCCCTCAAAGGCTAAACCTTATACTTGTGATGCTCTTAAGTCGATTCGCAAGAATCGTGAAGATGAGATGACTTTCAGTTTTGATGTGGCCAAATGTGACAGAATATTTGACGCCATGTTGAAAGATAAATATATTAGAATTTCTCATACTTTATCGCCGTTTGAAGAGTTAAAATGGCATGCTTATTGCAAGTATCATAATTCTTTCTCTCATGCTACTAACGACTGCAATTTTTTTGTTGACAGATACAATCGGCTATCAATGATGGACAACTTTGCTGATATGCAAATTGACAAGCAGCCGTTCCCAATGAATACCTTGGAGCTGAATGGGAAAAAGATATTAATTCGGCCAGAGGTGGCCGAATCCGCTAATAAAAATAATATTGTTATTGGTGAACCAGGAACAAAAAGGGGAGCGACAAGACCTTGGGAAAGGAGATTGTTCTTGGCAAACAACCCTATGGCAAGGAGAGGTTGAAGATCACCATAAAAAATCCTGCACTCAGGGGGCAACCGCAAGTGAAAAATGATCTTCGTGCCAAGTGCATTAAACCCAAGTGTCCAGAGGTTGGCAAGTGGAAAACCAATGAGGTCAAAATGCAACACAAACGTATTAAACCAACCTTGGATATGTGAAGGAAATATGCCCTGAGAGGCAATAATAAAGTTGTTATTATGTATTCCTTGTATATGATAGATGTTTATTTTGCATGCTATAATTGTATTGACAGGAAACATCAATACATGTGTGTTTAATAAACAAAAAGGGTTCCTAGTCATGCCTCTCTTATAGACTAGCTTGTTGATTAACATGATGATCAAGGTTTCCTGATCATGGACATTGGATGTTGTTAATAACAAGGTCACACCATTGGTGGAATGATGTGATGAACATTCATCCGAAGTATAGCATTACGATCAAGTCATTATGTTTATATTTCTATAACATCATACGAAGTAATCTTTATCCTTAGACCATGAGATCATGTTAATTGCTAACACCGAAAGAGTATCTTGATAACATCAAACGTCACACCATAACAGGGTGACTATAAAGATGGGTTCAGTGCTACGAAGGTGTTATGTTGAGGCTCATGGATCAAGAGTGGAATTTGTCAATCCAGATGACGGATAGATATACTCTGGGACCTCTCGGTGATATCACATTAGGATAGCTTGCAAGCAAGTGATGTGATCACTAGAATGTTATATCACGGAGCGAGAAAGAGTGCATGTCGATAGAGATCAAACTAGGTATGGAGATATCGATGATCGAATCTCGGACATGTAATATATCGAGAGACAAAGGGATTTAGTTACAAGCGTTAAAGGTTCTCATGATCACGGTCATCGTTGAATGTGTAGGAGTCGATGACGGATCTCTGTGTCCCATTGCTGATTATTGATCGGAGAAGGGTCTCGATCATGTCTGCATTATTCGCGAACCGTAGGGTGTCACACTTAAGAGTTACCGGACACCATTTTGGAGCACATATATTTCAGACGAAAGAATTGCAAAGCGCAGGAATTGTTTCAATAGAAACCGGAAATTGTTTCGGGTGAAATTGCAGAAAGTGGTTCTGCATGTGATATTGAAATATTGCAAGGGGCTATATGTGAATGTTTGTTAATTAAAGTAATTAACAAAATTCTGAATAAATTTAATAAAAAGAGTTTGCTTTGTACCTAATAGATAGATCCTGGCGTGTAGTTCACACCGTAGGAAAATTTTTGTTTTCTATGCTGCGAACCCAACTGTGGTATCAGAGCCTGATCTATGCGTAGGTGCTTTGCACGGGTAGTACACATAGTATTACATGTGGGTGATGATGATCATGTTATTGCATCTTCTATGTACTTTGGATATTGGTGGCATAGTGGGATGAAGCGGCCCGGACCAACCTTACATGTCATCGTACATGAGACCGGTTCCACGACTGACATGCAACTTGTTTTGCATAAGTGGCTGGCGGGTGTCTGTCTCTCCTACTATAGTCAATATCTGATTTACAACGAGTTGCTAATAACTTGGTTATCCTCGTTGTGGTTCATGTTCGTAGGTTAGACAGGTTCTATCTCCGAAAGCCCTAAGCCACGTAAAACTTGCAATTGATAAATTAGAGACGTCTAGTTTAGATCGTTGCTGGGCTAGTGTTTTGATATGGTATTGTTGTAAGTAGATGTATAATAGATACTCTTACAACTCACTTAACGTGTAAGTTCCATAGACCTTGGCCTTACACACAAAGGAATGATAGAGATCATACCACGATGCAAATGATAGAGATCAAATGCATGGACCATATCACCTCACTTCACACATTAGATGTTAGCATCTTATATTGCTAGTTTGGCGCGTTTGGTAGCATTATAAGATGATCCCTCATTTAGATATCAAGATAAAATGTGTTCTTCCTTAAGTATGCACCATTTTGTGGATCGTGTTTTGAGGCATCACGTGATGATCGGGTGTTTTCAACTCTACGCTTTCATACAACGGGTGTAAGACAGTTTTACACACGCAAATACTAAGGTTCTTACTTGACGAGCCTAGCATGTATAGACATGGCCTCGGAACACGGACTGAAAGGTTAAGCATGAGTCATATAGTTGATATGATGCCCATATAGATGCTCGCCTTTAAAGCTACACCGACTCACGTGATGATCGGACTTGGTGTAGTGGATTTGGTTCATGTAATCACCAAAAGGACACGAGGGATGTCGTTTTTGAGTGGGAGTTCATTAGTAATTTGGATTATTTGAACTCAACCTATCATAAAATTAGTCTAAATATACTTTACAAATTCTATTGTAGATGGCACCACCTGCTTTTAATTTCAATGTGTTCATGGAGAAAGAGAAACTTGCTGCGAATGGTAGCAACTTCACCAACTGGGCTATGAATTTGAGGATTCTCCTCACTGCTGCACAAAAGCAATATGTGCTAGATGCTCCGCTAGGCCCCCCACCAGCTCCTGATGCCCCTGACGAAGAAAAGAACGTCTATATAACTCGTCAGGAGGACCACAACTTAGTTCATTGCGGCATACTGTATGGGCTAGAGCCAGAACTTCGAAAGCGTTTCGAAAATGGCAATGCTTTTGATACCATGGGAGAATTGAAAATGATTTTTGATACCCATCTTGCGTGAGAGTTATAATGCTACAGAAAAGTTCTTTAGCTGCATGATGGAGGAAAATAGCTCCGTTAGTGAGCACGTACTCAAAATGTCTAGGTACGCCGATAAGCTTGTGTCCTTGGGAATAACGATTCCCATTGAGTTAGGCATACATCGTGTTCTCCAATCTCTGCCACCTAGCTACAAGAGCTTCGTGATGAACTATAATATGCAGGGCATGAAGAAGTCTCTTCGAGCTTACATCAATGCTTAAGACTGCAAAAGTGGAGATTAGGAAAGAACATCAAGTGTTGATGATCAATAGGACCACCGGTTTCAAGAAGGACAAGAAAGGAAAGCACAAGGGAAAGAAGGGTGGCAAGTCTGTTGCCACGCCTGAAAAGAAACCTTGATCTGGCCCTAAGTCTGACACTGAGTGCTACTATTGCAAGGGGGCTGGCCATTGGAAGCGCAACTGCCCCAAGTATTTGGCGGACAAGAAGTCCGGCAAGGCAAACAAAGGTATATGTGATATACATGTTATTGATGTGTACTTGACTAGTACTCGCAGTAGCACCTGGGTATTTGATACGGGATCGGTTGCTAATATATGTAACTCGGTTCAGGGGCTGCGGAACAAGCGACAACTAGCAAGGGGTGAGGTCTCGATGCGGGTCGGCAATGGATCAAGAGTTGATGTGATCGCCGTCGAAACGCTGCCTCTCCATATGCCATCGGGATTAGTTATAAACCTAAATAATTGTTATTTGGTGCCTGCACTGAGCATGAACATTGTATCCGGATCGTGTTTGATGCAAAGTGGTTATTCATTTAAGTCTGAAAATAATGGTTGTTCGATTTATATGAATAATATCTTTTATGGTCATGCACCTATGTTGAATGGTTTATTTCTGTTGGATCTCGATAGTAGTATTACGCATATTCATAATGTTGATGCTAAAAGGATTAAACTTGATAATGATATATCTACATATATGTGGAACTGCCGTCTAGGTCATATTGGCGTTAAACGCATGAAGAAACTCCATCCTGATGGACTTTTGGAATTACTTGATTTTGAATCATTTGATACATGTGAGCCATGCCTTATGGGCAAGATGACGAGAACGCCGTTTTCCGGTTCAATGGAACGGGCGACAGATCTATTGGAAATCATACGTACTGATGTGTGTGGACCAATGAGTGTGTCGGCGTGAGGTGGATATCGTTATTTTGTTACTTTCACGGATGATTTGAGTAGATATGGGTATATCTATTTGATGAAAAACAAGTCTGAAACTTTTGAAAAGTTCACAGAATTTCAGAATGAAGTGGAAAATCATCGTAACAGAAAGATCAAATTTCTGCGGTCCGACCATGGAGGAGAGTATCTTAGTTACGAGTTTAGCACACATAGGAAAGACTGTGGAATAGTTTCACAACTCACGCCTGCCGGAACACCACAATCTAATGGTGTGTCAGAACGTCGTAATCGTACTTTATTGGATATGGTTCGATCTATGATGTCTCGTTGACTTATACTTATCATTTTGGGGTTATGCATTGGAAACCGCTACATTCACTTTAAATAGGGCTCCATCTAAATCCGTTGAAAAGACACCATATGAATTATGGTTTGGAAACAAACCTAAGCTGTCATTTCTTAAAGTTTGGGGATGTTTATGTGAAGAAACTTCAACCGGATAAACTCGAACCCAAAGCGGAAAAATGCGTCTTCATAGGATACCCTAAGGAAACGATTGGGTATACCTTCTATCACAGATCCGAGGGAAAGGTCTTTGTTGCCAAGAATGGATCCTTTCTTGAGAAGGAGTTTCTCGCGAAAGGTGTGAGTAGTCGGAAGGTAGAACTCGAAGAGGTTATTGAACCTTCTCTTCATGAAATGGCGAGTAGCGCAGCTCCAGAAGTTGTTTCGGAGTTGACTTCACCTAATAAAGAGAGAGCTAATGATATTGATCATGAAACTCCGAAAGAGGACACTACCGAACCTCGCAGGTCAAGCAGGACACGTCAGCTCCTGGAATCAGCAATCCTGTTATGAATTCCATGATTGATGAAATAGATGACCCTGTGACATATGAAGAAGCGATGATGAGCCCGGATTCCAACAAATGGCTGGAAGCCATGAAATCTAAGATGGAATCCATGTACGAGAACCAAGTTTGGAACTTGGTGGACTTACCTCACGACCGAAAGGCCGTTGAGAATAAATGGATTTTCAAAAGAAAAACTGATGTTGATGGTAATGTGACCATCTATAAGGATCGACTTGTCACAAAGGGGTTTCGACAAATTCAAGGAGTTGACTACGATGAGACATTCTCTCCCGTAGCGATGCTTAAGTCGGTTAGGATTATGTTAGCAATTGCTGCATATTTCGATTATGAAATATGGCAGATGGATGTCAAAACTGCGTTCCTCAATGGTAATATTGAAGAAGAGTTGTATATGATACAACCTAAGGGTTTTGTCGATCCTAAGGATGCTAATAAGGTGTGCAAACTTCAGCGATCCATCTATGGACTGAAACAAGCATCACGAAGTTGGAATCTCCGCTTTGATGAGGTGATCAAAGAGTTTGGATTTGTCCAAACTTATGGAGAGGCTTGTATTTACAAGAAAGTGAGTGGGAGCAATGTGGCATTTCTGATATTATATGTGGATGACATATTATTGATTGGAAATGATTTAGATCTTTTAACGGTGTTAAAAGCTATCTAAATAGCAAATTTTCGATGAAGGACCTTGGTGAAGCTTCATATATATTAGGCATTAAAATCTATAGAGATAGATCAAGGCGCCTAATTGGGCTATCATGAGTACACACCTTTATAAGATATTAAAGAAGTTTAATATGGACGGAAGTAAGAAGGGTTCTTACCTATGTTGCAAGGCAAGACATTGAGTAAGACTCAAAGTCCGACTCTGGCGGAAGAAAGAGATAATGGATAAGATCCCTATGCCTCGGTCATAGGCTGCTCTATAATGTATGCCATGCTATGTACAAGACCGGATGTGGCACATGCTATTAGTTTGACTAGTAGGTACCAATCTGATCCAGTTGAACCTTTGGATAGCGGTCAAGAATATCCTTAAGTACTTGAGAAGAACTAAGGATATGTTTCTTGTATACGGAGGTGAAGAAGAGCTAGTCGCTAAGTGTTATGTCAATGCTAGCTTTGACACTGATCCGGATGACTCTAAGTCTCAATCCGGATACGTATTTCTCTTGAACGGAGCAGCAGTTAGTTGGAGGAGCTCCAAACAACCTGTGGTGGCTGGATCAACAACAGAGGCGGAATATGTTCTGCTTGAAGCGGCGAGAAGCGTTTGGATGAAGGAGTTCATAACGGGCGGGTGTGGTTCCGGTCGTTGGACCCGATGGTGATCTATTGTGACAACAATGGAGCCATAATAACGCCAAGGAACCAAGGTCTCACAAGAATTCCAAGCATATTAAGCGCCGGTTTCACTCCATCCGCGAGCATGTCAAGGATGGAGATATAAAGATTTGTAAAGTGCACACGGACCTGAATATAGCAGATCCGTTGACTAAAGTACTCCCTAAGGCAAAACATGATCAATACCAGAACTCCATGGGTGTTAGATTTATCACTATGTGAACTAGATTATTGTCTCTAGTGCAAGTGGGAGACTGAAGGAAATATGCCCTGAGAGGCAATAATAAAGTTGTTATTATGTATTCCTTGTATATGATAGATGTTTATTTTGCATGCTATAATTGTATTGATAGGAAACATCAATACATGTGTGTTTAATAAACAAAAAGGGTTCCTAGTCATGCCTCTCTTATAGACTAGCTTGTTGATTAACAGGATGATCAAGGTTTCCTGATCATGGACATTGGATGTTGTTAATAACAAGGTCACACCATTGGTGGAATGATGTGATGAACATTCATCCGAAGTATAGCATTATGATCAAGTCATTATGTTTATATTGCTATAACATCATACGAAGTAATCTTTATCCTTAGACCATGAGATCATGTTAATTGCTAACACCGGAAGAGTATTTTGATAACATCAAACGTCACACCGTAACAGGGTGACTATAAAGATGGGTTCAGTGCTACGAAGGTGTTATGTTGAGGCTCATGGATCAAGAATGGAATTTTTCAATCCAGATGACGGATAGATATACTCTGGGCCCTCTCGGTGATATCAATTAGGATAGCTTGCAAGCAAGTGATGTGATCACTAGAATGTTATATCACGGGAACGAGAAAAGAGTGCATGTCGGTAACAAGATCAAACTAGGTATGGAGATACCGATGATTGAATCTCGGGCATGTAATATATCAAGAGACAAAGGGATTTAGTTACAAGCGTTAAAGGTTCTCACGATCACAGGAGTCATCGTTGAATGTGTAGGAGTCAGTACGGATCTCCAGGTCCCGCTGCTGATTATTGATCGGAGAAGGGTCTCGATCATGTCTGCATTATTCGCGAACCGTAGGGTGGCACACTTAAGAGTTACCGGACACCATTTTGGAGCACATATGTTTCAGACGAAAGAATTGCAAAGCGCAGAAATTGTTTCAATAGAAACCGGAATTGTTTGGTGAAATTGCAGAAAGTGGTTCTGCATGTGATATTGAAATATTGCAAGGGGCTATATGTGAATGTTTGTTAATTAAAGTAATTAACAAAATTCTGAATAAATTTAATAAAAAGATTTTTATTAAATGAGAGAGCATTAAATTTGGAGAAACTTAATGCATTTAAAGTGGAGACTTTAAAAGGGAATGTGAAGAGGCATTTTAATGTGGAGGAGTTACCACCACATGAATGGGGGAGGTGAGGGGTCACCCCCATGCATGACCATGGAGATAGGGGGCACCCCCTCCTCCTATAAAAGGCCACCCATTCCCTCCTTCATCCTCACACCTCCTTGTGAAGGATCTCTCTCCCCCTCTAGAATTATTCCCCCATGGTCTCGGATTAGCAAGATACATGTTCCCGGTGGAATTTCGTCTGGAAGGAGTTGCTGCTTCCGCTGGATCGCTGGAGCGAGGAGGTGGAGGTTGTCCGGTGGCTTGAACGTGTGTGCGAGTGCGGATGTGTTGCTGAGTTGCGGCGCTCGGACTTCCTCACGATCTTGAGATCGGCAAGTGTACGACTACATCAACCACGAGTTCCTACTCGTTAACAAAACTCGTTGTCTTCGAGGGTAAGTTCTCCATGGATGTATGTCCACCTGTTTGCTTTGTACCTAGTAGATAGATCTTGGCGTGTAGTTCACACCGTAGGAATTTTTTTGTTTTCTATGCTGTGGACCCAACAATATGTTATTGTCCAAGTATGCAAACCAAGCGACCGATTCTAACTATAATCGGTCACCATATATGAAGTGTCCAAGATCACCTCCAAGGGAGAGGTCTCCATGACACATGAGGCCGTATGGGCAGTGGGCGCCGAAACCATGGATGGCACCACCCCCTTACACGCCATATTATTTCAATGGGGGATGGGGGCAAGCCCCAATGGAGCCATACGTTTTTCATCCGGGATGGACAGAACCTAGAAGATCTGTTCATGATAGGATTTCACGACCAGTTCGTGACCGTTTGAGATACAATGATAATCGATCATCACAGAAATCTTCAAGAAAGAGTGCTCAAAAGGAGTGGCGTCCTAAGTCACCATGTGCTGAAATTTCAGAGTCTGGAAAGAAACAAGAGGACAATTCAAATGCTTGTGGTAGGTACTCATGATATGAAGCTCAAAGAGCCGATTGTTGCTAATAAACCGGATAATTCTAATGGGCCTATGTTGGTTATTCAGCCAAGATCCTCGGCTAATGATCATGAAGTTGGTACTAGCAAAGCTAAGCCAAAGGATTCTAAATATACTTATCCCAAGTGGTGTCCTCCTGGATTAACCAAAACCAAGAAGAGGAGATTGCAGCGCATGAGGAACCAAGAGAAGGTGGAACATGAAGCGGAGAAGAGGAGAGATGAGTCTTTATTTGAGGCCCGTCCCATGATACCTTCCAAAATATGGGTACCCAAGCGAGTTGAGGATGCCACGGTGAAATATCATGGATGTCGCCTAGAGGGGGTGAATAGGCGGTTTAAAACTTTTACGAGATGGGCTTAACAATGGCGTAATAAAACTAGCATTTTATTTTGTCAAGCACAAAGCCTAGATATACAAAGGTTCACCTATTTGCACCAACAGCTTATGCTAAGCAAGACAAGCAACAATGTGATAGCAATATATATTACTTCAAGCACGAAGTCTATCACAATTTAAAGTGCATAAGTAAAGAGCTCGGGTATAGAGATAACCGAGGCACACGGGGACGATGATATTTTACTGAGTTTCTCCCAACAAGGGAGTACGTCTTGTTGGAGGGGTGGGCGGTACTAAGACCACCAAGGCCACAAAAGGCCTCACCCTATTCTCTAGAGCACCCACCACATGGCAAGCACCCGTTCCACTATGGGACACTTGAGGGCGGTCATCAAACTCGTACAAGATTGGGGCTATCTCCACAACTTAATTGGAGGCTCCCGATAATCACCACCAAGTACAATATCTTGGGGAGAGCTCTACAACTTAATTGAAGGCCCTAAGAACATGCCGCAAAGGCCACACAACCGTCTAGGGTTCCAAGAATCTAAGAGGGACAATCTTCTTCATTTCACCAACCAAATCCTCTGTAGAGAACTTAAAGCGATGCACCTAATGCAATGGCAAGTCCTTCACTCTCAAATTACACCAAAGCTACAAAAACTATTGGGGGAATAAGAGAGGAAGAAGACAAGAGGAAATCCACAAAAGAAACCCCAAGATCTAGATCCCAAGATGTTCCCCTCACATAGAGGAGAGATGGATTGGTGGAGTTGTAGATCTAGATCTCCTCTTTTAAATCCCCTAGCAAGATTCAAGAAATATGGGAGGGATTGAGAGTATTTGCAAGCTATTGAAGATAGAAACAATGGAAGAGAGAGAGAGAGAGCAAGAAACCAGCCACTTGGGGAAGAAGGGGGCCTTTTATGGGTCCCCCACGACAACTCGCCATTGCAGACCACTTATCCTAGAGTTTCCGGCCTTCAGGACTAGAGTCTCCGGCCCCCAGGACCGGAATCTCCGGGGTTCAGACTCAGGCCAAGACTCCGGGTAGCCTCCAGATGCTCTCTGTACCCCCCCTCCTAGAGTCTGGGCTGGAATTTGTGCCAGAGTCTCTGGGGTGCGAACCCTAGAGTCTCCGACCCCCACAAAACTAGCAGAAACACCGATACGAAAACAATCATAACTTTTACATCCGGACTCCAATTTTGATGATCTTGGGCTCGTTTTGAAGAGGAAAACAAGCTATACAAGATTATGTAGGGAACCATAACAGTCCAGCAAGTTAGGATATAACCTAATGATGAAAGGTTTAACCTATCTATAAAAGACAAACCGGTAAAACCTCCAATATCGAAAACGCAATAGAGAATGCATATGAAATCCATTTTCGATGAACTTGAGCTTGTCATGGATATTTACACAAGATACAAATCCTCTCATGGATAAGAACCAAGAAATATGATGCCAAGTATACAAATGTTTGAGCTCCCTTTGGAGGATATGATCAAGTTACTCACTCGAGAGCCCCTCTTGATAGTACGGTTATCTATCATAAACCCGGTCTCCCAACAACAACATAAGACCAGCAAAAGGGAAAACCTATCAAGATAATACCTTTGCCTTGACCAATCCACTTGAGCTCAATGTAGACGATCCTGTCCTTCTCAAGATGGACACCTTTCTTGATTGCTCTTCCTTGAGCATGAATGATGAAGACTTGAAACATGCTCCCCCATACACCATGGGGAAACCTCTTATTTGACCTTGTCTTCATTGATCCATGATCACCGAGGATGGCAAGCTTCAAGCATGAGATATTATAGAGATGGAACATCTTGAGCTTGCACAACATTTCTTCTAACTCCAATTGGATGATGTCTTGAAGATACACATGAGGAACCCCATCTACTTCTTCAAGACACACTTGATCTTCTTTTCTTTATTCTTCTTCTTATACAAGATTCCAATAGGCCCAAAGCCCTTGGACAATGATTCTTATTCATTTATTCTACCTTGAAGCCAACACATGCTCCAAGCAATGCCAATGGACAAATCCTACAAGTGCAACTCAATGCAAACATTAGTCCATAGAGATTGTCATTAATTACCAAAACCACACATGGAGGCCCACATGCTCTTTTAATATCCCCCTTTTTGGTAATTGATGACAATCCCTTTAAGAGGGTTTATATAAGGAATTTAGCGAATAAAATGGTAGATCCAATATCAAGTACTACACAAGTATGTGATATTGGTACCACCACCATATATAGAGCAAACTCCCCCATAATCTATGCATGTGTGATGAACTTGAATTTCATTGCATATATTGCCAAATAAAATGGTAGAACCAATATCAAATACTACACAAGTATGTGATATTGGTACCACCACCATATATAGAGAAAACTCCCCCACAATCTATGCATGTGTGATGAACTTGAATTTAATTGCATATATTGCCAATCATAAACATTGGTGGAGTTTCCTCTATATAAACCACATGCTAAGCAACAACAAGATGCAAGAGCATGACAAGCAAATGCTTAAGAACAAACTCAAGCATAAACCAACTTCCCTTAAACCCTCTAAAACTTCTCCCCCATTGGCATCGATTGCCAAAATGGGTGAAGAGTTCTAGAAGGCTAATATAGTGATAATTCCTCCAAAGGTGTGCATTTGCACATATCCAATGATGAATACATGGGAGGAACTAGAACTATATTGAGGACCCGAAGATTGCCAAAGTAAATAAATATAAAAGAAGCATCAACAAATGACACAAGCAACCAGAAGATCCACCAAACCAATTGAAAACAACAAATGAGATCAAAATGGAAACAACAAGATATTATGATACGATTAAAAGAGTGTTTTAAATAAAAATAGAGAAGCCCCCCAAGATTTTTGCACAAATAGAATAGTTGCATTTGAATACATCATGCATAAATTTGGAATCATCGTTCCCCCATGAGCATTTAAAACACAACAAATGTGAAAGAAGACAAATGCGCATTATTAAATGAATTAGAGGATCTCCCCAAGGATTATGCACAAATTATGATAATTGCATTTGGGAACAAAGTGCATAATCATGGAATTCTCACTCATCCAAATTCATTTAACAATACAAGGCATGAGAGAACAACTATGAGTGCCCGAAGATGCAAATACAAGAGACAAGCACTCATTGGCAAATTAATTTGGAAGCCACCAAAGCATCAAAAAGAAATAGAAAGGTGGACACCAAGGAATAAAATCTCAATGAAAAATATCTTCTCTTAAGTGTATAAGTTTCTAAGTGGAAAACATCACAAAGACATATGCCCACAAGGAAACAAGCACACAAAAAGAAGATGGACAAGAAAGCACATGAAAACCAAAATGAAGTCACAACATATACCAATAAGATTTTTGCTTGAAAGCATGACCAAAGGCACAATATTATCTTATTGTTCATTAATGAGCTTCAAACATCAACACACTACATATATTACAACTATCACCAAGGTAAAAGGAGATAGTTGGAATATATGAAGAATGGCAACAAGAACCACAAAGTAAAAATCAACTTGCAAAGTCTCACTATTGCACATGAGAGAATTTGAGGAAAATATAGGCAATGAAATTGCTAGATTGATATGTTAGGGATTGGTGAATCATATGTATGATTTTGTATAGTCCCTCTAATATGCACTCATCTCAATTTACTCACATTTGCAATAAGAGTTTCTAATAAGACCAAAACGCAAACAACAACATTTACAATTACAAGAGAGATCATGCCATGAAGCAACCTACAAGAGGTTGGAAAAAATATGTGTATGCATGAGTAAGGGATAGTTGTTACCGAGATATAATTGGTAGGATGTAGAGGATAAGAATTTGTTGATCATCCTAGATTGTCTCCATTGGACATGTAGACACCACTTCTTCCTTATTTGAGAGACAAGCATTCAATATATCACCAATGTACCTAACACATATTAAGTACAAAATGGTCCCAAAACATATTGGGTCCAAAGTAGTTAGTGCAACTATAATACATAGGAGAGACTCCACAAAAATATGTGCATATATATATATATGAAATTGAATTTAATGCACAACTTAGCCAATGGGATATGGTGGAGTTTCCCCTATATATTGGATCCAAGAAAGCAAGCATGCCATAATATAAACATGTAGTAAATATGCATGCATAAGGCTTTTAAGAACCAACAAGGGGATACAATTTGAACAAAAACACCAAGTAAATCGAGATGGCACACATAAGAGTGTGACACGACAAAAGGTGTCCAAATTGTATCAAAGAACCAATTCAACGCATGAATGATCACAAGTTTAACAAATGAACAAGACAAAAGTCAAAGAGAAAAAGATAGATAAAAACACAAATGCTCTAGGATTTATCTCATTCTAAAAGGTTAAAACACGAAACAAGGAATGAGGCAAAAACAACTCCCCAAAAGAGAAAGGTTCCAACAAATGAACCAAACTCTCCACACTTTTTATGATGGCACAAAATACCAAAACAAAAAGATCGAACTACCAAGCACATGAAACATAATATGGATCAAACGATGAAACAGAAAAATGAGTGTTCTAGATAATATAGGAGAGCTCACCCATAAGTAGTACATTATATAGAATATTTCTTTTGAATGCAAAATGCACACAAATAGGATCATCATTAGTACCTACATTAAATAAAACAAAAGAGGATACCAATAAAATAAGAAGATCCATAAGAGGCGAGGAAAGCTTGGGAGAAAACACAAAACATTTTATTGGAAATTTATGGAACAAAATTAAGAAAAGGCCAAAGTGAATATGATAAATAAATTCTACCACAAATCTAGTACTAATTGTCCAAGGACAAGAAGTATTGGGAATAATTTTCGCGAGGTAGTTCACAAGGATATCCAAGATCATATTCATATTAAGAAGCATATAACAAAGTATAAGAATTAAGCTTGATGCTTCAAAAGAGATTCTTGGTAGCTTCCAATAGTCACACAATCACTAGTGATTAGAGTAACTTGACGCTAATGGTTTCCATGTGGATATAGAGATACAAATATGAGGAAACACATACCAATAGACACTCTCACAAACAAGATCCAAAAGATGAGAAACAAAGACATTGAACTTGTTTGAGCAAACGTGTCACATAGGAGCTAGATAATTATCAATATCAATTCTAAGTGACACAATCTCAAATTTTCACATTTTCTAGGCTTGTAATATGCACTAAGCATATGACGCCCCCATAATGTGATAAATAATAAATCTGAACATGAGGCAAAAGAATCCAAATAGAGATAATTAATGGACATTATAGAACTTAAATTTCGCATGAGAATCATACCACATAGAGACTAGATAATATTGCTAAATCACTACTAAGTGGTATTCCTCATGTACACACATTTTTAGGATTGTGGAATGACCAAGCATAACACTCCCCAAAATGGGATAGTCCATTAATCTCTCACAAGAGCCAAAAAGATATCAATTGAATTCAATAATAGCTCCAAAACAAGAAACACACATACATGGTGTGCAAACCAACAAATACATAAACTTGATAACTCAAGATAAGTAAGTGGTAAGCATAACATATACAAAAACATGCAAGGTACAAAACCAACACATGCACAAGGGGCAAGTAACTTTCAATGTAATGATTTAAGCACATGTTACCGCAAGGAGGAACATTGGAAATATAGGCAATATAATCCACATGACTTGGCTTGACAAATATAATAGATGAATATCACTCAATTCTTCATGATGAAACCAAGTCTCCAATGTCCTCCAAAATCACCTATTGATCAAGTTTTGGCTTTTTGGTCCCCAACCAAGTTGGGTCCTAAGAAGTTAGTCACAATAGGCTTGGCAACCCAAATGGTTATTTTCTTGACACCATATTGAGCACCAACAAATTTGGCAAACACATTGCCAACCTCATCCTTACAAAGAGAATAAGCATCATCAATCAAGATAGTGTTGGATGAGGAGATACCACTAGTGCATGAGGAAGAAATGTGCCCCTTCTCACGACAAATGTAGCAAGTTCTCGTCTTGCTCGCTTTCTCCTTATGTGATTCCACAACTTGAGGAAGAGCTCGAGTAGTCCTCTTAGGAAGAGACACATCTACAACTTGAGGTAGAGCTTGAGGCTGCTTCCCTTGTTGCTTCACACCAAGAGGCTTATTCTTCAATGGGCAAGATCTAACTTGATGCCCTTCTTACTTGCACTTGAACCAAACAATGTTGGCCGGATACTTTACTTGATCTTGGCCATTCTTCTTGTTGCCCTTGTGCTTTAACTTGATAGTGGACTTGTTCTTGATATTGGAGTTGAATCAAAGTCCACTCTTGTCATTGGAATTTTTGCACAATCAAGATGTGGTTGAGTGTGGCCTTTCCTTTATGACCCTTTTTCAAGTCATTCTTCAAATAAGTGACTTGAGCCTTGAGCTTCTTGTTTTCCTCTACATGGTTAGTGTCAACAACAATAGTAGAGGAACTAGATGCTACAGTGTTAGAGAAACAAGGCACGAAATGCAATTCATCACAAGATATAGCATGGTTATGCGGAGATGAATTACAATGACTAGCACATGGCAATATCACATTAGGAGTAGAAGTAGTTCTAATGTCCACATGAGGCCCACTAGATGTTACCTTTGACACAATGGCCTCATGAGCTAACTTTAGCCTATCATGGGAGACTAGAAGATACTCATGCGAGATTGAGATCTTAACATGAATTTCTTCCAATTTCCCATATTTGCTATTTAGCAAAGCAAGTTGAGCCTTTATCTCAACATTATCCTTCAAAATAGATGCTTTACAAGAAATAGAGTTAGTAGCACAAGCATCATTATTAATTGCAGGAGGTGATGGCAACTTGGCAAGCTCTTTAGAATATGAATCTTTAAGTTTCTCATGCGACTCGGTGAGTTTGATCAGCTCACTCTTAACGACCCGAGAGCCATTTTCGAGGTGCTTAAAAGCCTCAACAAATTTAGCATGGGCAACTAAGATTTCATCATTTTTAGTTTTGAGAACATTTGCCACCACAAGTTCTCTATCACGGTTTTCCTTTACTCTAGATAATTCTAGAGTAAAGGTCTCCTCAAGAGATTCCTTGGTGGTTTGTTCCTCTTCAAGGGAGCTCTTTAGATAGGCAATCTCATTAGCATACTCATGTTCATGTTCATTCTTTTGATATATGATATTTTCTTGCTCCTCAATAAGTTTCTCGCCCTCAATAGCACAAGAGAAAATTTCAGCAAAGTTGGAGCAAGCAATTTATTTTTATGAAGAGCAGGAAAGACAATCTCTCCCATCTCTTGAATAGGTGCAATATCATAATCAATAAGATGATCATCATCATCACTACCGTCAACATTATCATCATCACAACCATCAACATCATCATCATCATCATCATCATCATGAGATACAATGGGATCCGAAGAGGTTACCTTTGTTCCCTTAGCCATAAGACATATGTGAGAACCAAAAGAAGGTGATGCTGAGATTTTACTTGAATCTCCATTCAAGCACTTGTCTTGACCCATAGAGTCTTTGATTTACTATACATGTTTATCACCACAAGTACTAGAGGAAATAGAAGCAATTTTATCATGGCAATAAGACAAAGCAAGCATATCATCATGTGATTTATTCAAGTCATTTCTACATGATATGCAAGGACTATCAACACTATCACGTAAGGAGTTTTGAGTGCTATAAGTGTTAAGGTACAAAGATAGAACATTGCAACTAGATAGAGAATATGGATTACCAATAGTAGGCTCACTATCCACATTGCAATTTCTATCACCACTCACCATATCATTACCTTATGAAAAATGACATGTTGGTGAAGTGGTAGAAGATGAGAACTCATCATGGCCGGAGGTGGAGGGAATACAATCATCCTCAATAATGTTGGACTCACTATATTTATCTTCAAGCTTAGTCCATATCTCATGAGCACTCCGATAAGACATGATTGAAGAAATAACTACATTGCTCACAATAAGTAAAAACACTTTAGTAGCTTGAGCATCTATATAAGAGTTCACCTTCTCCTCTAAAGATTCGTTTTGGGGATCCATAGGAGAAGAAAAACTCATATATAGAATTCCCTCAATGGATGGGTGAATGTCCCAAAAATAATCTAGCATGCGAGATTTCCAAACACCATAATTTGTGCCATTGAATATATAAAAGGAATCATGCACTACTCCCCTAGTCGACATCTTTACTCTCAAGACGATTAATCCTAAAAGTGAGAGACCTTGATCTGATACCAATTGAAAGATCACGGATGTCACCTAGAGGGGAGTGAATAGGCGGTTTAATTTTTTTACGAGATGGTCTTAACAATGGCGGAATAAAACTAGCGTTTTCTTTTGTCAAGCACAAAGCCTAGATATACTAAAGTTCACCTATGTGAACCAACAACTTATGCTAAGCAAGACAAGCAACAATGTGATAGCAATATAGATTACTTCAAGCATGAAGGCTATCACAATGTAAAATGCATAAGTAAAGAGCTTGGGTATAGAGATAACCGAGGCACGCAGGGATGCCGATATTTTACCGAGTTCCTCCCAAAAAGGGAGTATGTCTTGTTGGAGGGGTGAGCAGTACTAAGACCACCAACGCCACAAAAGGCCTCACCCTATTCTCCCGAGCACCCACCACGCAGCAAGCACCCGTTCCACTATGGGACACTTAAGGGCAGTCACCGAACCCATACAAGATTAGGGCTATCTCCACAACTTAGTTGGAGGCTCCCAATAATCACCACCAAGGACAATATCTTGGGAAGAGCTCCACAACTTAATTGAAGGCCCCAAGAACATGCCAAAAAAATCCACACAACCGTCTAAGATTCCAAGAACCCAAGAGGGACAATCTTCTTGATTTAACCAACCAAATCCTCCGTAGATAACTCAAACCGATGCACCTAATGCAATGGCAAGTCCTTCACTCTCAAATTCCACCAAAGCTATAAAAGCTATTAGGGGAATAAGAGAGGAAGAACACAAGAGGAAATCCACAAAAGAAACCCCAAGATCTAGATCCTAAGATGTTCCCCTCACATAGAGGAGAGATGGATTGGTGGAGTTGTAGATCTAGATCTCCTCTTTTAAACCCCCCAACAAGATTCAAGAAATATGGGAGGGATTGAGAGTATTTGCAAACTCCTGAAGGTTGAAATAATGGAAGAGAGAGTGAGAGCAAGCAACCAACCACTTGGTGAAGAAGGGGGGACTTTTATAGGTCCCCCACGACAACTAGCCGTTGCAGACCACTTATCCCGGAGTTTCCGGCCTTCAGGACCGGAGTCTTCGGCCCCCAGGACCGGAGTCTCCGGGGTCCGGACTCCGGCCAGGACTCTGAGCAGCCTCTAGATGCTCTTTGTACACCCCCGGAGTCTGGGCTAGAATTTGGGCCGGAGTCTCCGACACCCCGGAGTCTCTGGCCCCAACAAAACTGGCAGAAACACTGATACAAAACAATCATAACTTTTGCATCCGGACTCCGATTTTGATGATCTTGGGCTCGTTTCGAAGAGAAAAACAAGCTCTACAAGATTATGCATGGAACGATAATAGTACATAAAGGTAGGATAGAACCTAATGATGAAAGGTTTAACCTATCTATAAAAGACAAACTGGTAAAACCTCCAACATCGAAAACGCAATAGAGAATTGATGACTGCAAGTGCACAGATCATTTGTAGCTAGTTTCAAAATAAAGATATCGATCCCATAGGGAGAAGTAGGCGAAAGACTAAAATGCTTTTAACTATAACTAAGCAAAGTACTTAAGAAATAACTTTAAGATGCAAGTAAAGTAGAGTTGTTTTTGGGTTTTTGGTTGAACAAGGTGATTTAAAGTAAAGCAAAACTTAATGCAGAAAGTAAGAATCGCGTGTGTAATAGAAATTTGGAACTATAATAGGGAAAAAGCATTCTCAGAGAATAGTCGATACACCGCTAGAAATTTAGACTAGGCAATCAAGATTATTATAACGAATATTCTTATAATGTGTATGTACGTGGGAGGAGCTCCATATATGGACGATTTACCAGCAACCGCTGCACACATCGTCCTCATAACCATAGCAGTAGTAACCAACAACCATCACGTTACCGCGCTATTAAGGGATTTCTCCCGTGGCATGGACATGGCTTGATGAGCTCTCCTTGATTCCCCAAGTTAGTACGTAAAGAATGACAACAACTTTATAGTCATAGTAAGTGCTATCATCCCTCCGTCTACCAACAAGTAATCCCCTTCACCGAGTCCCCATAAGAGGCAAATATTAAGGAGGTGCACAACTCCCAATATCAAGATAAAGACAATTAACATATATACATGATGATATATAACATAATAATCTCTATCTCACCTTAATCATATGTTATGGTTTCTCCATCTCCCCAAGAACTAGAGATCTACTCAGACATGAAGGCAATCAACATCATAGCAATGGTAATGGAAACGATCATAGGTGAATAATACTTGTATAATCCACAATGAGTACGGGAATTACAACAAGATCGAGACAAGATGTAGATGGAATGGATGATGGTAGTGATGCAACGGTGGTTGATGAAGATCGATGCCTTAGCCTCCCGGATCTGCGCAGGGCAAAGATGGATCCCCGGCGGATGAGTTCCCCCTCCACATGCCTTTTGGAGGTGAGTTTTTTGCGATTTCTGGGTGTTATGTATGCCGTCTCCTCGAACCAATTGCACGGGGTGAAACTATTTGACGAGGCGGAGGTGGCACCAACTATACAGCCGGAAAAGTTGCTTCGGTCGTATAGTTGGTCGTTAGACTCTCTGCCTCCCTTCTTCGCTCTTGGTTTTCTTCTATATTATTAATATTTACCAAATAAGTGATTTAAGTTGTTTTTTACTCCTTTTCTCCATAGTACAACTGCTCTAAGAATTGTATCCATTGGATCCATCATCATCACGATCCTAGTGAAGCAGGACATAAAATGCGTCAGCGGCCATAAAATACCAAGATCCTACATCTACAACGTAAAACAATAATGTAAAACATGATGCAAACATGCACTCATCAAGAATGCATATGAAATCCATTTTCGATGAACTTGAGATTATCATGGAGATTAATACAAGATCTAAATCCTCTCATGGATAAAAACCAAATAAGAACCAAGAAAGATGATGCCAAGTATGCAAATGTTTGAGCTCTCTTTGAAGGATATGATCAAGTTAATCACTTGAGAGCCCGTCTTGATAGTACGGCTATCTATCATAAACCCGGTCTCCCAACAACAACATGAGACCAGCAAAAGAGAAAACCTATCAAGATAATACCTTTGCCTTGACCAATCCACTTGAGCTCGATGTAGACGATCTTGTCCTTCTCAAGATGGACACCTTTCTTGATTGCTCTTCCTTGAGCACGAATGATGAAGACTTGAAACATGCTCCCCCATACACCATGGGGAAACCTCTTATTTGACCTTATCTTCATTGATCCATGATCACCGAGGATGGAAAGCTTCAAGCATGAGATCTTATAGAGATGGCGCATCTTGAGCTTGCACAACATTTTTTCTAACTCCAATTGGATGATTTCTTCAAGATACACATGAGGAACTCCATCTACTTCTTCAAGACACACTTGATCTTCTTTTCTTTATTCTTCTTCTACAAGATTCCAATAGGCCCAAAGCCCTTGGACAATGCTTCTTCTTCATTTCTTCTACCTTGAAGCCAACACAGGCTCCAAGCAATGCCAATGGACAAATCATACAAGTGGAACTCAATGCAAACATTAGTCCATAAGAGTGTCATTAATAACCAAAACCACAAATGGATGCCCACATTCTCTTTCACACGGTTCCCATGGTAATTGCAACTCATCTTGTGTCGTCCGAGGAGAAGAATATGAATATTGTTGCCTCATCCACACCATCCCCTACACTACCCTTGATTGATGAAACTTCGGAGTCATCGTCCATAGTAGAAGGCGATGAAGAGATGGTGTACTTTGAGAACACGCCGGCTCGGGAAGGTATTGATATGAATATGGTGTATTATTTACCTGCTGAGTTCCATGTTGTAGATGAAGAAGGGGATGTAGCGCAGCTGTAATTTGGTCCCAAGAATGCCATCTTTGAGAAACCAAGAGAACTGGTGGAGCACTTGAAGCCAGTATATGTCAAGGGACACATCAATGGATCACCGGTTGCGAGGATGCTCGTTGATGGTGGTGCGGTAGTATATATCATGCCATATTCAGTCTTCAAGAAATTGGGATTATATGAGAATGACTTGACGAAGACCAATATGGTACTCAATGGATTTGAAGGCAAAGAAAAAATAGAGGCCAAAGGTGTGATGAGTGTGGAGCTCACAGTGGGGAGCAAGACTTTAGCCACCGCCTTCTTTATTGTTGAGGTGCAAGATAATTACAATGCCATATTAGGCCATGATTGGCTTCATGCAAACCAATGTGTGCCATCTACTTTGCACCAGTTCCGGATACAATGGGTTGATGATGAAGTGGAGGTTGTCCATTTGGATAATTTGGCTTGTGTTTCCTTAGCCGATTCATTGGTATATTGACAACATCTCAGTGCGACTTTCTTAATAGGGCACGACCTTTCAGATTTTGATTTTCTTAGTGCCACAAGGAACGGTTTTGTTCCCGTGTCTTTAAAGCCGATTGGTAGTTATCGTCTCCTCAACATGTAGTTAATGGATTCCAACAAAGAGTGGTTATAGAAGAGACTTGTAGAATATCGTTCTAATGAGAATGATATGTATGAGTCAATAGAAGAAATAGAAGGTATGGATAAGTTGGGACAAGTTTTACATCGGCTGATCCATTGGAAGAAGTAGACATAGGAGATGGTTCAATTCCTAGGCCGACGTTTGTAAACAAAAATCTGGAAGCTGATTATAAAGATGTACTAATCCGGTTGCTTAAAACAATATGTTGATTGCTTTGCATGTGAGTATCACGAGATGCCTGGTTTGAGTCGAGAGCTAGTTGAGCATCGTTTGCCTATTAAGACTGGTTTTAGACCTCATAAACAACCAACCTGAAAATTCAATCCAAAGATGTATGACCAGATCAAGGAAGAGATCGATCGTTTTCTTAAAGCTAATTTTATTAAGCCTTGCAGGTATGCGGATTGGATTTCTAGTATTGTACAGTAGAGAAGGAGTCCAACAAGTCAAGGGTGTGTACTGATTTCAGAGATTTGAATAGAGCTACACCCAAAGATGAGTATCCTATGCCAATAGCCAATATGCTTATTAACGATGCATCTGGACACAAAGTTATTAGTTTTCTTGATGGCAACGCTAGGTACAATCAGATTTTCATGGTCGAAGAAGATGCATTCAAAACAGCCTTTCGCTGCCCTGGTTTTGTTGGTTTATTTGAGTAGACAATGATGACCTTTGGCTTGAAAAATGTCGGTGCCACGTATCAAAGAGCTATGAATTTAATATTTCATGATCTCCTTAGGGTCATACTTGAAGTCTATATTGATGATGTTTTTGTTAAATCATATGGTAATGAATCTCATTTAGCCAATTTGCATTCATCTCTTGAGAGGATGAGGAAGTATGGGATCAAGATGAATCCTTTGAAGTGTGCTTTTGGTGTATCGGCTGATAAATTCTTGGGTTTTATTATACATGAACATGGCATAGAGATTTATCCCAAGAAGATAGAAGCTATCTAGAAAGTACAAGCTCCAACATGCAAAAAGGATATGCAGAAATTCCTTGGGAAGGTTAATTATTTGAGGCGATTTATAGTGAACTTATATGGGAAAGTTGAAGCATTTATGCCTATTCTTTGGTTAAAGAATGATACCAATTTTACTTGGGAGGCAAAACATCAAGACACATTCGAAAAGATCAAAGTAAGTCTGTCTACTCCTCTAGTGATGAGAGCACCAAAGCGTGGAGAGCCTTTTAGGCTTTATATTGCTGCGGAGGAAGGTGTTCTTGGTGTTTTTTTGACACAAGAAACTGAAGAAAATGAGTATGTGTTCACTTATTTGAGTCGACATTTGTTGGATGCTAAGACAAGATATACTTTTATTGAGAAATTATGCCTATGCTTATATTATGCTTGCACTAAGTTAAGGCATTATTTGTTGTCTAGTATGTGCATTATAGCTTGTCAAACCAATGTTATTAAATATATGTTTCATAGGTCAATTTTTAGTGATAGGATTGGTAAATGGGCTTATGCGTTAATTGAATATGATTTGGCTTATGAGTCTTTAAAAACTATGAAAGACCAAATTGTTGCTAATTTTATAGTTGAATATCGGATTGATAACAAGCATGATGTGGATATTAACCTTGTCACTCTAGTACCATGGAGGCTATACTTTGATGGTTCAGTTTGTGACAATGGCCAGGGGGTTGGTGTTGTTTATGTGTCTCCTCATGGTACTGTTTTTGAAGCCTCAGGCCGCTTAGAATATTTTTGCACAAACAATCAAGCCGAATATGAAGCTTTATTATTCAGGTTATAACTTTTAACTGTTGTAGGTGCAACACATATTGAGGCTTTTGGTGATTCACTGCTAGTAGTACAACAAGTATCCAAGGTTTTCCAATGTCTCGATGAATTATTTAATGTTTATCTTGATAAATGTCTAGATATATTTTCTACTTTGTATTACTTTAGCATTACTCATATATCTAGAGAAGACAACTGAAATGCAAATGATTTAGCACAACAAGCATCTCGCTACCATGTTAATCGTGGTGTTTTTCATATATCTCATGAGCCGATGTTTATGTTTGCTAACATAAGTAAGGCTTAGTTAAATCCCATTGATTCGACCACTAATGAAGGATCTAGTGCAGGTGGACATGAAGATTGGAGAAGACCCATTATTGAATATTTGCAGGATCCTAGTAAGAGGATAGATAGAGCTGTTCAGCGAATGGCTTTCAAATATACATTGATAGATGATGATCTCTATTGCTGAATGATTGATGGTATTCTTTTGAAGTGCTTGGATGAGGATCAAGCAAGGGTTGCTATGGGAGAGGTACACGAAGGCATATGTGGTACTCATTAGTCGGCGCACAAAATGAAGTGGCTCTTACGACGTGGAGGTTTTTATTGGCCGACAATGATCAATGATTGCTTCAGGTACTATAAAGGATGCGAGGCTTGTCAAAAGTTTGGTGACATTCAGTTAGCTCATGCCACTATGTTGAATCCTATTATCAAGTTGTGGTCGTTAGAGGTTGGGGATTAGATTTTATTGGTATGGTCCATCCTTCTTCTTCAAAAGGGCATCGGTTCGTGTTGGTAGCTACTGATTATTTTACCAAGTGGTCTAAAGCAATACCTCTCAGAAATATGACCCATAAGGAGGCGATCAAGTTCATAACCGAGCATATACATATATTCGGCATTCCTCAAACATTAACTGTAGATCAAGGTACGTCATTTATGGCAAAGCAAGTGAAAGAGTTCGCCGAATCTTACAAAATAAAGATGCTTAGTTCATCTCCATATTATGCGCAAGCTAATGGACAAGCTGAGTCGAGCAATAAGATTTTGATCAAGCTTATTAAGAAGAAGATTTAGGATCATCCGAGAAAGTGGCATGAAATATTATCCGAATCTTTATGGGTGCATATGATCTCAAAGCAAGGTGCAACAAAGGTAACTCCATATGACCTTGTGTATGGACAATAAGCCATTTTGCTGGTAGAGGTAAATCTGGCTGCTTTGAGATTTGCTAAGCAAAATGATTTATCGACAGTAGATTTTCATAACTTGATGATAGACAACATTGATGAAGTTGCTGATAAACGTTTATTTGCTTTGAAAGAGATACAGAAAGAAAACTTGCGGGTAGCAAGAGCTTACAATAAAAAGGTAAAGTTGAAGAGCTTCCAAGTTGGTGATCTGGTGTGGAAGGTGATTCTGCCAGTTGGTTCGAAAGACATAAAGTTTAGCAAGTGGTCTCCGAGCTGTAAGGGTCCTTTCAAGGTTGTGAGGGTAGTTCCCGGGAATCCATATTCAGTGGAATCTATGGAAGGGAATTTACTGCTCCGATCTCTCAATGGAAGATATCTAAAGAAGTTTTACCCGAGTGTGTGGCAAGAAGCTTGAGCACACATATGTCCGATATATAATTATCACCCTTAGCATATATGGACGATATAAAATTATCGCCCTTAGCATATATGACCAATACAGAGTTATCGCCCTAAGAACAAGTGGTCGATGGAGTGTTGACATCGTCCTTAGAAAAAAATTAGTGAAATATATTTTTTGACATGCAAGCTCTGCCAGAAAAAAGGGGGCATGTATTGGCACTCGTTTTGGGCTCGTAGCTAACCAAGACAAATGGAGCAACACTCGGAAAGTCCACTTGGAGGATTATTAATCATCATCAAAGAGGTATTATATCAAGTCAAGCCATGATCGGCCTTAATAGCCGATTGTGCTAGTATTCACAGAAGACTTGGGGATTGGTATATAGAGGCTTCCACTATGACTCCTTTAGGATAATCTCAAATGAAAAGGTGCCAAATATGAAAGTTGTGTGTCTTGTCGAAACAAGCAACTTTGGTTTTGAATCATATTGATCCGAGTTAGTATGCAAAATTGAGAACCAAAATACTGTCAGTGACCAAATTACCACGTGTGGGCTCGCCGGATCACACACCAGTTTGACCTTTGGCGTGGGCAATACTAAAAAAGGCATTAGCAAAATTATTTTCATATGATCAGTATAAATCAGTCAAGATCAGCTCGGATGAAAAAGTGATAAATATAGAGGTTCTTTAGTTTTTCAAGATGAACAACTTTGCTTTTGGAGCCCTCTTCATCTGAGGAAGTATGTGGCCTCCAGATTCAAGATACGGCCGAACTGAGTTAAATTCGTTCGGTCTAAATCCGAGTTTAATACGAAAATAAGAGGAAAAAGGCTATGAAGGTCAAATCATATAAAAAAGTGGAAAACATGAAAGTTCTTCTTTTTCCGATATGAACAACTTTTATTTTGGTCTCATCTCAATCTAAGTGAGTTTACTATCCCAAAAAGTGGCTGGGTCGTTCAGGCAGATTCTAAACTGAATAGTCTGGCCAATATATGGAAAGTTCGGACCCATCGGTCCGAATTTGACCTGAGATAGGTTTTTGGACGTGGATCCAAGCTTCTGTCTTACAAGGAAAGTCCAGCCGCCCCATATACACGAGAGGTGACGGCCGATTGCAGTGGCGGAGCCAGGAATGAAGCAAGCTCCGGGCCAAAAACTAAGCGTACAAAAAACTAGTAACTTTTACCTTGTAATAACACAGAAAATTTGGTACGATAGCAAACATGAGCATATATTTTTAAATCCATCATACAAAGAGATGATTACAAACTAGAAATAGTAGTATGAAATATAAAAGAGTACCAAATCACTTGATTAGTTCATCTAAGCCTCCCATGACCTCATCGGTAGTAGAAGAACCAGTACCTTCAGAAAACGAAAAATATTTCATAAGAAAAGGCACAAATATGAAATGAAATGGTGAATCATTGATATGAATATGAAAACGTACCAAAAAGAAGAGGTAAAACTCCTCTACGTGAACAATATGCTTGAAAACGATATACAATATCATCATCACTAATAGAGTGAAATACATCTCGCTCAATATAGCAAACCATTCTATAATTCATCCAATCATCACCCATTTTATTCCTCAACTCGGTCTTGATAATGTTCATAGTTGAGAAAGCTCTCTTCACTTATGTTGTTGCAACCGGTAAAATCAATGCCAACTCAATAAGGCGATACACCAAAGGAAAAACCATCTTCACAGCAAGATTACCAAGGTCATGACAACTCACAAAATCTGAAGAACCTCTCACATCAGCAATCAATGTCTCAAGTTGGTTTCTAAGGATAAAAGAAATCTCATACATGGAGAAGTCATCAGCATACATCTCAGCGAGTTCAACAAGTTTGTCTTCATCAAAATTAGCAAATGAATTCCTTGGATCAAGACAAGCAATGCACCTCAACAATTGAGTAGATTTTTCAGCAAAGCGGTTATTCAACTCAACAAGCACTTGGTCATGCACAACATTGAATATTTCATATCTAAAGCGGTGATAGTAAGTTACCATTGTGCATCCACGACCCCTTGAGCGACCTCGAGCGGGTATTGTATCATCCATGTTTGGCACCAGAATGTTATGTTTGATACAGAAGTCATTTGTCTCTTTCATGAGTTCATCCCAACCATTATCTCTGATACCTTGAAGCTTGTCCAGTGTTACGACAATCAAACTCACATCTCGAACAATATTTTGATTTTTTACTTTGCAAACAATGTGACAACTTATTAGTTTTTCCCAACAAATTCAAAGCTCTCCATTTGAGAAATCAAGCCACCTGCTATGGTTCTTTGTGTAAGATTTTCTTCATCATCATGAACATTCTCTAATACATGGAGAACATATTTCCACATCATCTACACAAAGTTTTGTGGTGTGTGCCCCACCTTGTATCCCCAGGTTTTACAAGGTTTGTTGCTTGGTTTTTTTCTCTTCCTGAAATTTTTTTCCAGACTCCAATTGGCTAACCATAGTGTCATGTTGATGTTGTGCTACTTCATCACGTCTTTTGCAAGAAGCATTAACAGTATTGACAATCAAAGTGACAGTGTTAAAAAATCCAATATGGAGGAACAACACTTGGAAACAGCAACAAGCACTACCTGCAATTGATAGGCAAATCAATGAATGTAACAACCACTAACATACCATCAATAGCTTGCTTTAGCGAAGTTGCTCTCGTGTTAGGAACATGCTTAAGCCCAATAAATCTCTCAATCACATACCCTCGTTTGCCAACATATCTACATAAGACAAAGAATCATAAGTAAATAAACAAGTAACTAACATTTCAAATTGTAAATAATAAAACAATAAGAAGCTACTAACCTCAAAACCATAGCCATTTGCTCCTTTATAGACACATCTCTAGACTCATCAACAAGTAAAGAAAATTTCCTATCTCCAATATCAGCAATGATGGATTTGGTGGTCCCTTCCGCACAAGCGTTGCACAAGTCCAATTGTATCCCATGAGAGATCATCAAATGGTTCCCACCGACACTATCAAGCAAAGCCCTAGCATTTGGATCTAGATTTGTTGTGAGCACTATCAGGTCCACCAACATGTTCATTAAGGACACTAGGTCCATCTTTCCAATTATTAAAACCCTTCTTTGTGAAAGATTTAATGCCAAAGTTGTGTTCTTTAGGTTGCTTAAAAAGAAAGCAATAGAAACAAAATGCAGCATCTTTAGCAACACTATACCCCAACCAATTGCCATGATTTTTGAACCAACTATCGTGAAAACTTCTAAGTCTACTTGATTTTCCAAAAGGCGGCCTCTTATATTTGTGACCAAAAGGTTGGCATGGACCTAAATTAATATACTTCTTTCTAGCAACATCTTGAATGTGGATCCAAGTTCTCAATAGGTGTCCTAAGACTGGGATCTGAAACAATAATATCCATACCAAGTCCCACTCGAGTATTGGCATTGGCAACACGATACGAAAGATTATCACTTGCTTCACTTGAGACCGATGATGATGAAGGTCTATTTTGGGGAATTGATTCATTTTCAGTAGCTTCTTCGGCTTCAAGATTCACATTTGTTGATTGGTTTGGTTTTGAGATGGATGGATACAATCTCTTCGTCTTGTCTTACTGCAACATTAAATGAATTACTACAATCAAATCCAACTATCCAAATGAGTCAAATTCTAATCGGTTAGCGGTACACAATTCAATTAGCTAGATGAATTCCAAATTCAAAATTCGAGCAATACTGAAATTACCTAGCAGAACGGAGGAACCAAAGGCAGTAGTCAGGCACTCAGGCAAGCAGCTAGGAGTCTAGGACTGGTGGCGTCGTGGCGGCCGACGGCGGACAGGGGGAGGACGGAGACGGGCAGACGGCGACGCAGCTCGAGGTTGCAGGGGAGCCGGGTCTGAGGAGGCGATCGGTCGGGGCTGCCGGGCTGGGACTGGGTCGGGGAGACGGTCCGGCGAGCGGGGGTCGCCGCCGGCGTGCGTGGCTCCTGGCTACTGTCCTAGCTGGTTGCTGGCGGCGCCGACGCGCAGTCCTAGGAACGAACGGGGTCCAGGGGTCGTGCGACGTGCATCGTGGTGGTTTCTCTCTGTCCAGCAAGCAAGGAGGAAGGCCACATGGGCTAGACTTCGGCTGCGACCCGGGCAAAAAAAATTCGTTGATGGTAAGAAGGAATTTGCGCTGCGCCCCGGGCCATGGCCCAGGTTGCCCTGGGCCTGGCTCCGCCCCTGGCCGATTGAACAACAACACATAATTACAAAAACCAATCTACAAACCTCTCCTACCCTAATTGCTGCTTCTCGTTCGTCGACGCTCTTCATATCGGAGAGCTTCGATACGCGAAATCCTAGGGGCGTGTGAACCGACCTAGGGCAGCCCATCACCGTTGTGCGTCCAGAGGGGGTCTCTCCCGGGCGTGTGGGGTTTCGGGTGCTGAAAAGATCTCGTCGGCCGTCTTGCGTATCGCGCTTACGGCGAGGCTCCTCCGGCGATGTAACACCCTCAAATCGGCCCTATGCAAGTTTTAGCCCTTTTCGCCAAACCCGCATAGAAACGATTCAAGGACGCCCACCAAGCACTTTCGTGCGGGTGGAAAATGAAGTAATACCATTACACAACAGTCCTCGATGGGACCCACAGAACAGATATATACAACAACGACTCCATGAGTCAAGAATACAGATATAATATACAAAGATCTAAATCACCTTGAAAACGATACAGCGTCCGACTACGGACAAGATGCAAATGGGGCTAGGAGCCCTGAAGAATAACCAATGGCGTCCATAACCCTGCCCAGGCCAAGCCGGAAGGGTAACCCTGCTAACGACGTTGAACTTAACCTGCTAAAACAAAAGGGGTGCCGACAAAGGGCAAAGGAAAAATAGGAGCGTCAGTACTGAGGCCAGTACACGGCGAGGCTAGAATTCGGCGGCTCTCGCCTACATAGGTATGGTGGGCTGAAGCGGCAGCATAGCGGCACTAAACAACCTATAGAGACTCGGTAAAACTGGCGGTTATTAGAGAGGGGTAAGAAAGACCTATTTGGATCCTACCTGAAGCTAACACCACACATACCCATCCTGATATTTCCCCCTCGAGACCAAACGAGGAAGTCGGACCAAGGAACTCACACAGTTGGCAATTTTACTCATTCCGTTATAGTTGCAGCACTTACTAATCAGATGTAGGTATGATAACATAAGTAGTGGGCAATTTTAGTTATCATTCCGTTGTAGTTGGAACATTTACTAGTCAGATATAACTGTCCTGAGGAATCCCAAAACCCAGCAGTTGTTGGCACTTTTATCATATTCCATTAGAGTTGCAATACTTACTAGACATATATAACAAACAACCCAGATCCACCAGTTGTTGGCATTTTTAATATCCATTCCGTTATAGTTGAATCTGAATACTAGTCATATATTAAGTTAAGTTTATAGCACTACTTTAGTTATGCTTGTCTATGATCGAGATACTGTGCTCCAAGTCGTCCATAACCGCGGACACGGCTTTCAGAAAGTTTTACCCTGTAAGGTGCACAAATAGCAACACACACTCGATCAACCTCGGAAAAACCAACTCAAAACCCAACGAGGCATTCATGACAAAGCGATCACAGGATTCATAAAATATTTCAGGGGGCCACCCCACTAAGCTACCCGCAACGAAGTTGGCCGGCTCCGGAACGGACCTAGGGTTTGTGTGGACGGCTGTAAACGATTGGGAACCCGAAAGTGTGACTGGGCTTGTCGATACAGCGAAAACGTGTCACGATCCTAAACAGTACAGGTGCTCCACGCACAATCATAAATAAAGCAGTAAAGCATGGCATAAGTACATGATAGTAATAAAACCCCAAACTAGTTTGTGGCCCCAAAAAATAGAAATGAATCAAGCTCTGGCTCAGGGGGTCCATAAGGCCTCCCGGATGTGGATAGTGCGAAAAATCAAGGAACAGGTATCAAGTACTCGGGGTCCTACGGGACACAAGTGAGCGTGGAAGAACCAAATAACATCTATTGCCCACCGATGCCTCTGCATTAGTTATATCTAGCAATTTAATAGTTGTATTTAAAGACATGATCATCTCCACCAGTAAGCATCTGCCAGCATTTCAACAACTGTGGTACTTGACAACACGAGATCGCACCTGAGCAAGCAGCTACGACTCGCAAGGCCAGCTATCTACCAAACACGGGTGATAGGAGGTGTCCAAGGCAATATAGAGGCTGCACGGGATATAACTGGTGTTCGGAAACTAAAGCATCACGGCACGGATAGCAATAGATCAACGGGAGGAAATAAAGACTACAAATGCAAAATAGGTAGAAGGGGAAGAGATGCTCGCCTGGGAAACACTGCCGAAGGTTCATATCCGGAGAACTTGTCGATACTCACATCAACTCATCGGCCTAATCCGCGAAGAAGCAAACACTAGAACAAACACCAGGTGCAATATTTAATACCACGGCAGAAGATCCGACATGCTTATGATATGATGCATGGCATGGCACAGATGCGGTGCAATTAGGCAATATTAAGTGGAACCGGGGTCCCGGCAATTAATTATATGGTTCAAGTTATTTATCTACCCCGCAAATTAAATGTTGTATTAACAGGGTGAAACATGGCATCGGTTCGCTACGCCAATTTAAATGGAGTCCGGAATAAGACAAAGGTATTCCGCATATCGACTCCATATTTAATTATGAGGTAAATCGGCATAATACCCCCAACCCACATGAGATGCATGCGAGATGAACAATTAATATGCAACCAGTTTTATATATAGCATTTATAAAATAGGGGCTCGGGAAAAAGGTTCACACATCTGGGTTCAGAAGATCTTGGGTCCGGGGGTTCGGGGGTTCGACAGGGTTCGACGGGAAACGGGATCGGGAACCGGGAAGAAGGACTTGGTTTGGCGACGAGGCGCATCGGATTCGCCCCGGTCGGTGTCGATCTTGTCGTCGTGAAGATCTTGTCGGGCCCGCGCCATCGAGTCGGTCTTGGCGTTCGGGATGAAGAACTTGGCGTTCTGGTGGCGATCTTGGCGGTCTTCGGATCCGGGTCTCGTATCCGGGGAAGGAGTACTTGTCGCATATGTGGTCTTCGGGTTCGGTCTTCGGATCCGTGTCGGCGCGCTCGAGGTCTCGGTCATCGCATTCGGGAAGAAGAACTCGTCGGATCTCCGGATCCATGTCGGCGCACCGGGGTTCTCGGCGCCTTCGGGTGCAGGAAGGAGATCTTGACATCTATGGTCGGTGGCGTACTTGTGCGGTGTCGGTGGTCTTCGGCGGCACGGGGTCGGGGTCGAACTTGTCGAGAGGGTTTTGAACAAAAAAAAAGGGGGTAGCCTTGGCAGCGACGTGCACAACAGAAGTGAATTGGGCTGCCGACGAGAGGGACCTGCAGAGCTACCTGTCAGCACCACAACTGATGGCTTACTGCATCTGAACAGGAAAACCCAGGCAACGAACAATGCGTCCCGGAGGTAGGCAGAGAACGCTCAAGCGGAGGCCCTCCTAGCGACGGCCGAGGGAGGCGGCTACCCTGTGCCTTCTAGGTGGCGGCCGGCGGCGGGGCTCGCAGGCCGGGGGTGAGGCGCACGGGACGGGGAGGTCGACGGGGGTGGGGTCAAACGGGGCCGGAGACGTGCTCGCAGGGGCGGAGGAGCTCGCTGGAGGCTCGACCAGAGGAGGCGCGGGGAAGTCGCAGGGTGCGGCGGAGGAGAGGCGACCGCAGCGACGAAGAGGTGGCCGAAGGCGCGCTGCCGTGACGGGGAGACGTCCCTAGCGGCGGCTTGGAGGTCGACGACGGGATCTCCGGGACAGGGGCGAGGTGTGGCGGCCCCGCTCGGGAGGAGGAGGGGTACCCGCGGTGGCGGCGACCTGAGGAGGGGAGGTCGGGGTAGGGTGATGCGGCCTCGGGCCGGGGATGCGTCGCCGGCGGCGGCGGTGGTTGGAAAGGAGGAGAGCGCGAGGGGGTTGGTAGGGAACGGGGCCACGACGCGGGGGAGGTTGGTGACGGGGAGCTCGGAGGCGCGGATGACGACCGGCGGCGAGGGAGCGCGGGCCGGGCGACGAGGGGCGAGGTGGAGCTGGGCGGCGGAGGGAAGAGGGCGAGAGCGAGGGGAGAGAGAGGCGAGGGGTGAGAGAAGGAGCCCCGCGGCGCGCTCGAGAGAAAGGAGCAGATGCGGGGTGGGTACGCGGTAGGTGGCACTGTCGGTGGGAAAGGTGGTGGGCTTGGGCGGAGATTCCGAGGAGGCCGCGTGCGTGTGTGTGGCGTGGGTTTGGACGGGGCAGGGGCCAGGTGGATGGGGAGTGGTGCAGGTGGGCTGAGGTGGCGCACAGGGGTTGGAGGGAGTGAGGTGGAGAGCACCCCAGGTGGCGGCAGGGGTTGGGTCGCTGCGCGCGGGGTGGTGTGCGGCTGGGCGGGAAAAAAGGCAGGCGCGGGGCAGGAGGGAAAAGGAGGGAGTTGGTTAGGATAGGGTTAGGCTAGGGTTTTATTTGGAGGTGGCCGGCTGGGCTTTCGGGCCTGGCTGGCCGCCTCCTATAAAAATAATATAAATTTTGTTTATTTAAAACGGAGCTTTTGTAAACCGTTTTTAGACAAAACAAAATAATCCAGAGACTGGTGTTTATAGTTTGAATAAAAGACGGGGCGTTCAGAAACAGAACCAGGCTTTTCGAAAATAGTTTTAGACAAACAGATACATGATGATGACGATGCTCAAATGCAATGTGGCATGATGACATGAGCATGCGGTCATGATGATGCAATGCACAAAAACACCGTGAATTTTTAGTAGTAGTTTTTATGGGACGCCACAGGCGACGTGTCTTTTGTATCGCGCTCGACGCCGGAGCTACACGTGACATGTTCGTGTGCGAACAATTCCAATGCAACATTACAAAAGAAAAACTTACAATTCCGGCTTTCTTTCACCATTCTTTGTCTTATTTGAAGGTTTTCCTTGTATGGTTCTATCGGGCACCTATTTGTTTGAGCAACCTTTTTCATATGTTATAATCGATCTCCAGTTTGTTTCATTCGTTATCCAATTGCGACTTCTTTAAGTGGGTGCTTGTCTTATTTTAAATCTCTTCGCTATATCCTCGTGCTTGAACGATTTCCAGTACCAACTTCAGCAAATAATCCAGTAACTATACTAGTGTTTTCATGGGTCCATGCAATGGCAACCATTCTTCAAAAAATAATTTGGATTGTTACTCTCCATGTCATCTAATCTAATATAATGGAATCAGTATGAACAAGCAGAATCAACACAATCTGACAATACATACGGGTTCAAAAAAAATCTGACAATGCGTATGAACACCGTCTAGTGTTAATCGTATACACCATATACCGAGCATGTTGACCAAACGGAAATAGAAAAATCTAATAGAATCGATATGAACGAGCAGTATCAACTCAATCTGACAATACGCACATGATAAAAATAAACTGACTATACATATGAACACCATCTAGTGTTAATCGTGTTCACCATCTGTTACTGAGCTTGTTGAGCAAACGGAAAGGGAAAAAAGACCAAAGGAGTACCTTCATGCAGCGAGCTTCTGGAAGAAAAACTACAAGGGCGACGGTGAACTACGGGTACAGGAATCTCTCGTGGATGTATACGGCGGGTCCTTGCTGCAGGAAAATAGCGACGGAGGCAACACTCTGGTCCAGGAAGACGGCGTCAGCGGCGGGTTGAGAGACGAGAATCAGGGTCGGATGGGAGAAAACGTGCCCTAGTCGCTTGCCATGGTGGGAGATAAGATCTGTTTTGAGGAAGGAGATATGATCGAGACTAGCGATGTGGAAAAAGAAGAAAACGTTTTGTTCGGGACTTGAGATGGCAAATGTGGGTAAATTCATCCAAACTCTAGGTAAAGGTACGTATCATGGGGTGAATTGGAGTAAACGAAGAAATTGTTTCCTTGCTCCAGTAAATTGTACTCCCTCCTATTTAAATTAGTAAATTAGTGTTCTCACATTTGTCTAGATTTAGATGTACCTAGTCATGTTTTAGTGCCAAATGCATCCGAATCTAGCTAAATCCGAGAACATTAATTTGGATCGGAGGTAGTACTAGGATGCGTCTCCGCTCCGCTAGAAGGTGAAGTTTACACGTTTGGGACAGCTTCACCTACTCCGACTGCTGTTTGGTGGAGTTGAGCTATCCCAAACACACCCTAGTTTGTACCAACCTTCTGGTGGTGGGTTCCATAAAGATACGACTACTGACTGTTGTTGTTTTTGGTTGCCTGCTCTGTTAAGGTTCTTTGCATATGCTGTGAAAGAAGGCCTGAAACTAGTTCAGACTATAGGCTGCAATAGATTTATCCTTAATTCTGATAGCCTGGAAGCTGTTAATGCTATGAGAGAGAGAAGGTCGATGGGTCTTGCAGTAGCTATCTTCGATGACTGCTAGCATCTCGCTTCTGAGTTCCTGAAAGTCATATTCGAACACTTCATCATGAAGCTAACTCAGTAGCTCATGAGTTAGCCAGGGTTGCTAGAGGCCCATGTGTGCAGGTGTGGTTAGATGATCCACCTGAGTTTATTTCTGCGTTGTTATTGGCTGATGTAACTTTGATTCTGGATAAGTAATAAAATGTTGTTGTGTTTAAAAAAAAGGTTATTTGCATATCGTGTCCTAGGGACCCTGTGTATCTATGCTAGCACGACCTCCGTGATCTCTTCTAGGTCATGTATCTAACAACTTGAGCAAACGACCGCTCTCTGAAACAACCTCCTACTGCCTCAGGTTCCTCTAAGGAGCGTGCACCATCTGTTCTAAACCATATTTTGTTGGTCATGGCGTTCTGTCCAGTTGTCGGACTCATTGTGCATCTACGGTCTGGCTCTAATCTTTATGACTCCTCAATTCTCCGACGAGTAGCCTAACACCTATTTAGATAAGTGCTAAACTTTTATATACTTCAAAATTACTATATCTTTATCATCTCAATTATTTACTTTAGTCTGTAGCACAACTGTGTAAGCCTGGGTTAGCAGAAGCAAATAATGAAACTTAGATAGCTTGGTGCTGATGATTTGTTCATGGAAACACACATAGTAAGATGAAAATAATATTGATAGTGCAGCCTCCATTTCACACATGATCGTCCATGAATTTTGTTAACATGCCAATCCATTAATAGCATACTTTCATTGTATTTCTTATACCACATCTGCTTTAGTTTCTTTAGAAGAACCCGCATTAGGAACTGTTAAACTTGATGAAATTCCAATTAGATATGTCTTCACTTTATAAATGTAACCTTTATTAAGCAAGGAGACACCACGGTGACATAGGTGGAATGCCCAAGAAACATTTGCGACTATTCCTACTTCATTTATTTTTTTATGATCAGCACATACTATCATGCTTATCACATTTCATAGTTATTGGATTGCATTTCTTTACTAGACTAGCTGAACTACACCATAGCTACCTTCTTTGGTGTCGGAAAGATGAGCTATGTTTTTTTGCATTTAGTTCTTCAATTTACATTTCAAGTTTCAAATGTCCTTCTTTTACTAAGATTCTTGTGATCTCCTCTCATAGTGTTGTCTTTCTGGATAAGCAACATTATCTAAATTTGGCTATGAAGTGCATTTTTTAATACAACATGGCTTGCTCTCCCACTGTGAAATAACTTTGTTGCCATGTAGGTTTTGAAGTGCATTTCTTATGATAAACACTTCAATGGGATCAACGAATTTCATTTCATGGCAACCTTGATGGGGATTGTCCTAGAAAATTGATTTGGTTTTGATCTTCACGGTGTTTTCTCCATCATGTTTGTAGGTGGATCCACGCGAGATATCCAACATGGTGCAACTACTGGTTCTGATAGACCCAGTGCAAGGAAATCGAGTCAGCATTGAAGCTCTGTCACCATTCAGGAGATCACAATGCAAACTTTCAATAGTGAAATGACTGGTCAAGGAATTCTATAGACAACATAACGGATGCCACTTTGTTCTACGAAGTGCTATGTAGGATGTGGCGATGAGGGTAAGGTGATCAATTTACGTAATGTTGGTCCTTAACAGTTAAAATATACTCCCTCCGTTTCAATGAATAAGGCGTCCTCGTTTTGCATGTTTTGCTTTGACCAAGAATTACTAAAAATATATAAAGATTACTGATATAAAATTAGCATCATTAGAAAGTATTATTCAATACGAATCCAACAATACTAATTATGTGCAATATAATCCAGATTATGGTGCTTGATTTATTTGGTCAAAGTTCGTCTTGGAACAGGTGTGCGCCTTATTCATTGAAATGGAGGTAGTAACAACAAAAACTTGTAGTGACTGTATTGATGCAGGTTTTCATTTATTCTTACAACACTACAGAAAAGGGTCTTTCCATGATTGACCTAGAATTATATTGCTAAGTGTCTAAAGACATTTTGTCAAGAACATATGTTCCGATTCTCCTGAAGAGTATATATTAGGCTATTTAGTTCTCTTCCAATGCCTTACCGAACCTTTCTCAGGTGCTCTTCTTGTCAACATAGGACACACTGGCAATGTGGCGTGTTCTCGGCAGGATGTTCCATAATCAGGTATGTTTTATGACGTAGAGGTAAAAACTTTATATTGTCTTCACTGTTCTAGTTACATGTATCTGCTTGAGAAAAATAAGTCATCACTAATATTGGAATTTGTCTCATGAAAAGGCTTGGTACATAACATATACTGACATCCTATGTTATAATTTGTTTTGTAACAACCTATAGATTGAGGCAATAGTAGTAATGCTTGTACCAAAAGATACTAATGATAACTGTCCGATATTGTTTATCTTACAAGTAAGTTTTTTAGATTAGCAATGTCCTTGAAAAATCGATAATTGCAAATATATTATTTTGTTATGATAACACCATGTATAGCATCCATCAATTTAATGTAGTAAAGAAATTTTCGTTTTTCAAGTGAGGATGGTTTTGTTTCACTGTCCAAACAGTTTGTTGTGAAGAATGTTCTGGTTCTTATTGGTCAAACCGCTGATGACCAGGAGCAACCTACGAAGAATGTCATTTCAGTGAAAGATCTAACATCTGGTATCAAAAAATTATTAAAGACTTCGGTTGTTGAAAGCAGTTTTGAGAAGAATAAAAAGATATACATCGAATCAAACAAAGGAACCTATCCAGCCAATTGGACTAGAGGAAAATAAAATTGTCCTTATAACTCTTGAGTTCTGTTAAATCTATAGAGAGAAGACTTTGATATATGTTTCTAAGTCGTACAAAGGCAAGGAAAAGATAGAGATCATCTTTAACGAGGTTAATTTATCCCGTGTCTTGAGTTTTTTCATTGAATGATGGAGATCATGGTTTAGTAAACTATAGAACAAATAACACATATCATTACATGTGGTAGGTTGTCCGGCCCGATGGGTCGTCCTTTAGTGATCTAGCATTACCCGCCGTAGCATAAAAAGTGTTCAATTTCCTCCTTGATTTTTCAGATATTTACAAACATCACTACACACCCTTTTTCTTCTACTAATAATGTTGGAATTATGCCCTAGAGGCAATAATAAAGATGTTATTATTATAATTCTTGTTCATGATAAAAGTTTATATTCCATGCTAGAATTGTATTAAGCAGAAACTTTAATACTTGTGTGGTTTGTGAACAACACCGTGTCCCTAGTACGCCTCTATGGACTAGCTCATTGATCAATGATGGTTAAGGTTTCCTAACCATAGACATGAGTTGTCAATTGATAATGAGACCATATCATTAGGAGAATGATATGGTGGACAGACCCAAACTAAGCAAAGCTATTAGATCGTTTCATTGTGTTCTTCTTTGCGAAGCTTTTCCTATGTCAAATATTGTATTCCTTAGACCATGAGATAATACAACTCCCTGGTATCGGAAGAAAGCTTTGAGGTCATCAAACGTCATCCTATGAGAGGGTGATCATAAAGGTGTCTCTCAGGTGATCGGAAAGTATCTGTTGGGTTGTATGTATCGAGATGGAATTTGTCCCTCCCAAGTCGGAGAGATATACTTGGGCCCACTCGTAATCGATATCAACACCGCTTGCAAGCATGTGGTTAAGGAGTTAATCACAAAGTGATATCGGATTACGAACGAGTAAAGTACTTTTGCTGTGAACGAGATTGAACTAGGTATGACGATACCGACGATCGAATCTCGCAAGTAAAATATCGCGAGACGAAGGGAATATATATATGGGATTGATTGAATCTCGGCATCGTGGTTCATCCGATATGATCATCGATGAATGTGGGAGTCAATATGGGTGCCTGACCCGCTGTTGATTATTGATAGAAGATCATGTCTGCATATTCTCGAACCCGCAGGGTCACACACTTAACGTGTCTCGTCGTTAGGATAGATTGGATAATTGGTTTATGAATTTTTGTTTGGAGTCTCGGATGGGATCCGGGACATCACGAGAGGTTCCGGAATGGTCCGGAGAATAAGATTCATATAAGGCAGTGCAGTTTTTGGAGTTCGGAATTGTTCCGGATTAATCAGTATTGTACCGGAAGCTTCTAAAACCTTCCGGAAGGGGGCCAACGTGGTCCCACCTTCCGCGAGGGGGCATGGGCCTATGAGGGAGTGTCCTGGCCGCATTGGGCCAGGGGCACAAGGCCCCATAGGGCCCAGCCGATCCTAGATAAGTTTAAACTCGTTTAAACTAGAGATAGGATTTCTAGATAAGGGAGAGTTTAAACTAGAGATAGGATTTCTAGATAAGGGAGAGTTTAAATTGTTTAAACTAGAGATAGGCTTGGAGGATGGGCAAGGGCTGGCCGCACCCCCCCCTCTATATATATAGAGGGCTGGTGCGCCCCCTCCCTACAACCTACACCTTTCTCCAAACCCTAGTTGCCCTGCTGCCCTCCTCTCTCCCTCCCGACTGTTTGTGGGCGAAGCCCTGCTGCAGAAATTCTCCACCATATACACCACGCCGTCGTGTTGTAGATCCAATCTATCTCTCCACCATACTTGCTAGTCCGAGGAAGGAGGAGACGTCGAGGTGCCGCACGTGTTCATCTCACGGAGGCACCGCCACTTGTGGTGCTAGATCGGATCGGATCGCGAGGAGGAGAAGCGAGTACGACTACATCACCCACGTTCCGATTTAACGTTCCGCCAGCGAATCTTCAAGGGTATGAAGATCTAATCCAATCTCTCTCGTTGTTTGCATCTCCTAGATTAGATCTTGGCTTTCCTCTGCTCGCTCAGAAAAATTTTGATTTACTATGCTGCGAAACCCCTTCAGTGGTATCAGAGCTAGATCTATGCGTAGATGTGTTTCACGAGTAGAACGCAACATGGTTGTTGCGGGCGTTGATGTTTTCTGTTGCAAGCCTCTTGTTTGTGTTCTTCTTATGACGCGGGATAGTGAGATTGAAGCGGTCCAGGCCAACCTTACGCGACGCCGTCATGAGACCGGCTCCGCACTTGACGTGTGGCTTGTACCATACATGCGGCTGGTGGATGTCAGTTTCTCTCACTATAGTTGTCATGGGATTAACACCGGAGTTTGGCAACCATAATATCACTGTTGTGGCTTTCCGTAGGTAAGAATCGTTCTTAGCATCTACTCCCATAAGCCACGTAAAACATGCAACAACAAAGTAGAGACGTCTAACTTGTTTTTGCAGGGAGTGTTTTCTGTGATATGGTATGGCCCAAGATGTGATGTGTATAATGTATGTGATAATCATGTTTTGTAATGTTTCACGACTTGCATGTCGATGAGTACACAACCGGCAGGAGCCATATGGTTGTCTTTATAATTGTGTATGACCTGCGAGTCAACTTCTTATACGCCATGTAATAGCTTTACTTTATCGCTAAGTAGTTAGCAATAGTTGTAGTTGCTATTCGTGGTGGAGGCAATCATGGTGGAGTGATGGAGATCATGCCGGAACGCACAAGATGGAGGTCATTGCGCGAAGATTGGCTATACCATGTCACATAAAGTTATATGCATGTGATGTTTATCCTTTTATGTATCTTATTATGCTTAGATCGCGACGGTAGCATTATAAGATGATTCCTCACTTAAAGATCAAGATAAAACTGTGTTCTCCCCATGTATGCACCGCTAGAAAGTTCGTCGTGTCCAAGCATCACGTGATGATCGGGTGCTATAGACTCACGCTCACATACAACGGGTGCAAGCCAGTTTTGCACACGCTGAAATACTTGGGTTTGACTTGACGAGCCTAGCATGTCTGACATGGCCTCGAACACATGAACCGAAAGGTTAAGCATGAGTCATATGAATGATATGATCGACACTTCGTTGTCCACCATTGAAGCCACATCTCTTCTCGTGAATATCGGATTAGGTGTGGTGAATTTGGATCGTGTTCACTAAACAACTTGAGGGATGTTGAATTTAGTGGGAGTTCATCTAGTAATTTGATTAAGTTGAACTATTTATCATGAACATAGTCTAAATTGTACTTGCAAATATGTAGATCACATGGCCAAGTCCAACTTCAACTTCAACGCTTTTGCTGAGAAAGAAAAGCTTAGAAACAATGGGTCTAACTTCACCAACTGGTTCCGCAATCTAAGAATCATTACATGCGGTGGACAAAAGGACTATGTCCTTGGGAAAGCGTTAGGTGACCCCCCGCAATCGCGCCGCTGATGAGAAAGCTGTCTATCATCGGCAAGAAAGATGATTATGGTGTGATTAAGAGCACCATGTTGTTTGCTATGGAACCAGAACTTCAAAATCGTTTTGAAAACTATCCGGCCCTTTGAGATTCTCAAGAGTTGAAAACCATGTTTCGACTCAGCCCGCTCGAGAGATATGAGATCTCTGAGAAGTTCTTTAACTGCAAGATGGAGGAAGGGAGTTCTGTTAGTGAGCACGCCATTAAGATGTCGTGCTACACTCAACGCCATGAGCAACTGGACTGCAAGATTCCAGAGGAGCTCAAGATTGACAGGTTCGCAATCACTCCCTCCCAGCTACAAAAGTTTTGTAGTGACTCATAATCAGATTGGTTCCATCGATACGATCACCGAGCTCTTCGCAAAGCTGAAGGCTGCGGAGGAGGTGGACATCAAAAGGATAATCATGTGTTGATGGTCAACAAGCCCTCCTTTAAGAAAGGTAAAGGTGCAAAGAAGCCCTTCAAGAAAAGCGGGCAAGCGCGTTCTCGCTGAGAGAAGAAGCTCAAGTCTGGTCCTAAGCCGAAACCGAGTGCTTCTATTGCAAGGACAAGGGTCACCGAAGCGCATCGTCCAAGTACTTAGCGGACAAGAAGGCTGTCACCATCAAACGTATATTTGATATACATGTTATTGATGTTTTCCTTACTAGCCCTCGTTGTAGTGCCTGGGTATTTGATACTGGTTCAGTTGCTAATATTTGTAACTCAAACAGAGCTACGAATAAACGACGCTACGAGGGATGAGGTGACGATGCGCATTGGCAACGGATCAAGAGTTGATGTGATGGCGCCGCACGCTCTCCTTAGTTTTACCTTCGGATTAGTTTTAAACCTTAATAAATGTTATTATGTGCTGCGTTGAGCATGAACATTATTTCTGGATCGTGTTTATTGCAAGACGGTTATTCATTTAAATCGGAGAATAATGGTTGTTCTATTTATATGAGTAACATCTTTTATGGTCATGCACCTCTTGTGAGTGGTTTATTTCTTCTAAGTCTCGAAAGGGATGAAACACACATCCATAACATTGAGGCTAAGAGATGCAAAGTAGATAGTGATAATACTACTTATTTGTGGCAATCGCTGCTCAGGTCATATTGGTGTAAAGCGATAAAGAAACTCCATTCGATGGACTTTTGGAGTCTCTTGATTTTGAATCATTTGACACATGCGAACCATGCCTCATGGGCAAGATGATCAAAACCCCGTTCTCCGGTATGATGGAGCGAGCAACAGACTTGTTAGAAATCATACATACCGATGTATGCGGACCGATGAGTGTTTCGACGCGCGGTGGATATCGCTATTTTCTCACTTTTACCGATGACTTAAGTAGATATGGGTATATCTATTTAATAAAACATAAATCTGAGACGTTTGAAAAGTTCAAAGAATTTCAGAGTGAAGTGGAGAACCATCGTAACAGAAAGATTAAGTTTCTACGATCTGATCGTAAGGCGAATATTTGAGTTATGATTTTCTCACGCATCTTAAAGCAAGCGGAATTGTATCGCAACTCACGCCACCGAACACCACAAGAATGGTGTGTCTGAACGCCGTAATCGAACCCTATTAGATATGGTCCGATCAATGATGTCTCTTACTGATTTGCCGTTATCATTTTGGGGTTATGCATTAGAAACCGATGCATTCACTTTAAATAGGGCTCCATCTAAATCCGTTGAGACGACACCGTATGAACTATGGTTTGGTGCTAAACCTAAGTTGTCGTTTCTTAAAGTTTGGGGATGCGAAGCTTACGTCAAGAAGTTGATGTCGGACAAGCTCGAACCCAAAGCGAGAAATGCGTCTTCATAGGATACCCTAAGGAAACTATTGGGTATACCTTCTATCACGTAACCAAAGGCAAAGTGTTTGTCGAAAGAACGGTTCCTTTCTTGAGAAGGAGTTTCTCGAAAGAGGTGAGTGGAGGAAAGTAGAGCTAGACGAGGTTATTGAACCTTCTCTTGAATTGGAGAGCGCAGCACCTGAAATTGTTCCAGCGCTTGCACCAACAATAGAGGAAGCTAATGACAAGGATCATGAAGCTTGGACAATGTCGCCATCGAACGTCGCAGTCGACAAGGTCGCGTGCCCTCCCCGAGTGGTACGGCAACTCGCCTTGACTGTCTTGTTAGTAGAAGACAGTGAACCTACGAACTATGAGGAAGCGATGATGAGCCCAGACTCTGAGAAATGGCTAGAAGCCATGAAATCCGAATTGGGATCCATGAGCGAAAACCAAGTATGGACTTTGGTGGACCCTCCTAGCGACCGAAAGGCCGTTGAGTGCAAATGGATCTTCAAGAAGAAAACGGACGCGTATGGTAATGTTACCGTCTATAAAGCACGGCTTGTTGCGAAAGGTTTTCGACAAGTTCAAGGTGTTGACTACGATGAGACTTTCTCTCCCGTAGCGATGTTTAAGTCCATTCAGATTTTATTAGCAACTGCTGCGTTTCATGATTATGAAATATGGCAAATGGATGTCAAGACTGCTTTCCTCAATGGCAACATTGATGAAGAATTGTATATGATGCAACCCGAAGGTTTTGTCGATCTAAGGATGCTGATAAAGTATGCAAACTTCAGCGTTCCATTTATGGACTGAAGCAAGCATCTCGGAGTTGGAACCTTCGTTTTGATCAAGTGATCAAGAGCTTTGGATTTGTTCCAAATTGCTACGAAGTTTGCATCTACAAGAAAGTGAGTGGGAGCTCGGTGACATTTCTGGTACTATATGTGGATGACATATTGATTATTGGAAATGACATCAACATGCTTAACAATGTGAAGAGTTATTTGAACAAGTGTTTTTCAATGAAAGACCTAGGTGAAGCTGCTTATATATTGGGCATCAAAATCTATAGAGATAGACAAAGACGCCTGATAGCTTTAAGCCAGAGTACATACCTAGACAAAGTTCTGAAAAGGTTCAGAATGGATAAAGCATTGAAAGGTTCAAAGGCCTATGTTGTCGTAAGATATTGAGCAAGGCTCGGTGTCCCTCACGGTAAATGATAGGGAAGCTATGAGCAAAGTGCCTTATGCCTCGGCCATAGGTTCCATCATGTATGCCATGTTGTGTACTAGACCGGATGTGTCCAATGCTCTTAGTTTGACGAGCAGATATCAAAGTGATCCAGGAGTGGAACACTGGACAGCCGTGAAGAACATCCTAAGGTACCTAAATAGGACTAAAGAAATGTTCTTAGTCTATGGGGGTGATGAACAGCTCGTCAGAAAAGGTTACGTCGATGCTAGTTTCGACAATCGACAAGGATGATTGTAAATATCGACAGGATACGTATATTTTGAATGGAGGAGCTGTGAGCTGGAGAAGCTGCAAGCAAAGCGTGATCGCGGGATCTATGAGAAGCGGAATACATGGCTGCCGCAGAAGGCCAAGTGAAGGAGTTTGGATCAGAAACTTCATCACTGAGCTTGGCGTGGTTCCAAGTGCATTGGACCCACTGGAGATATTGTGTGACAACACTGGCGCCATAGCACTCGCTAAGGAACCAAGATATCATCCAAAGACCAAGAATATCAACCGCAAGTTTCATATAATCCGAGATTATATCGCAGATGGATATCTGAAGATCAGCAAAGTACATACAGATCTGAATGTCGCAGATCCATTGACTAAACCTCTTCCACGTGTAAAACATGATCAGCACCTCAGTGCCATGGGTGTAAGATTGTTGCCAAATGTAAACTAGATTATTGACTCTAGTGCAAGTGGGAGACTGTTGGAATTATGCCCTAGAGGCAATAATAAAGATGTTATTATTATAATTCTTGTTCATGATAAAAGTTTATATTCCATGCTAGAATTGTATTAAGCGGAAACTTTAATACTTGTGTGGTTTGTGAACAACACCGTGTCCCTAGTACGCCTCTATGGACTAGCTCATTGATCAATGATGGTTAAGGTTTCCTAACCATAGACATGAGTTGTCAATTGATAATGAGACCATATCATTGGGAGAATGATATGGTGGACAGACCCAAACTAAGCAAAGCTATTAGATCGTTTCATTGTGTTCTTCTTTGCGAAGCTTTTCCTATGTCAAATATTGTATTCCTTAGACCATGAGATAATACAACTCCCTGGTATCGGAAGAAAGCTTTGAGGTCATCAAACGTCATCCTATGAGAGGGTGATCATAAAGGTGTCTCTCAGTGATCGGAAAGTATCATGGTTGTATGTATCGAGATGGAATTTATCCTCCCAAGTCGAGAGATATACTTGGGCCCACTCGGTAATCGATATCAACACCGCTTGCAAGCATGTGGTTAAGGAGTTAATCACAAAGTGATATCGGATTACGAACGAGTAAAGCACTTGCGTGAACGAGATTGAACTAGGTATGACGATACCGACGATCGAATCTCGGGCAAGTAAAATATCGCGAGACGAAGGGAATATATATATGGGATTGATTGAATCCTGGCATCGTGGTTCATCCGATATGATCATCGATGAATGTGTGGGAGTCAATATGGGTGCCTGCACTTCGTTGATTATTGATAGAAGATCATGTGCGCATATTCTCGAACCAGCAGGTCACACACTTAACGTCTCGTCGCTAGGATAGATTGGATAATTGGTTTATGAATTTTTGTTCGAGTCTAGGATGGGATCCGGGACATCACGAGAGGTTCGGAATGGTGGGAGAATAAGATTCATATAAGGCGGCAGTTTTGGAGTTCGGAATTGTTAGGATTAATCGGTATTGTACCTAAGCTTCTAAAACCTTCCGGAAGGGGCCAACGTGGTCCCACCTTCATGAGGGGCATGGGCCTATGAGGGAGCATTGGGCCAGGGGCACAAGGCCCCATAGGGCCCAGCCGATCCTAGATAAGTTTAAACTCGTTTAAACTAGAGATAGGATTTCTAGATAAGGGAGAGTTTAAACTAGAGATAGGATTTCTAGATAAGGGAGAGTTTAAATTGTTTAAACTAGAGATAGGCTTGGAGGATGGGCAAGGGCTGGCCGCACCCCCCCTCTATATATATAGAGGGCTGGTGCGCCCCCTCCCTACAACCTACACCTTTCTCCAAACCCTAGTTGCCCTGCTGCCCTCCTCTCTCCCTCCCGACTGTTTGTGGGCGAAGCCCTGCTGCAGAAATTCTCCACCATATACACCACGCCGTCGTGTTGTAGATCCAATCTATCTCTCCACCATACTTGCTGGTCCGAGGAAGGAGGAGACGTCGAGGTGCCGCACGTGTGCATCTCACGGAGGCACCGCCACTTGTGGTGCTAGATCGGATCGGATCGCGAGGAGGAGAAGCGAGTACGACTACATCACCCACGTTCCGACGAACGTTCCGCTGTGCGAATCTTCAAGGGTATGAAGATCTAATCCAATCTCTCTCGTTGTTTGCATCTCCTAGATTAGATCTTGGCTTTCCCTCTGTTCGCTTCCGTAGAAAATTTTGATTTACTATGCTGCGAAACCCCTTCAAATAAATATGCAACTTATGTTGTTGTGTTGGAGATGGTACGACCTCAATCCCTTTTTTTTCATGTCCATGGTGATAATCCAAATCTTGTGAACCTCGTCAAGTATGAAGTGGAGAACGTTGGCGTCCTGCCGGTCGACTACCGGGTATACCAGCAAGAGTTGTGGCAAAGGGGAATTTTGGTAGTCCGGGAGAGACCAGAGGTCTTGGAGTTGGACGGTGATGTCCTTGTCCCACACCAACGACTCTGGCGTCTTTAGAATCCAGGTCGTGATGGTGCACCGGTCGCTCTTGGTGGAACTGTAACGGCCATTGTCGACGTCCACGAATTTCAAGAGGCCTCTGTCGCCGACGGCAGACACGGTCCTGTGCTTTACAGGAACTCCACGGTCGCCGCCCCACATCTGTGTTATATGTTGATCCAAATTCTACAAAGTAAAGGACAACTTCTGACGGAGCGGAGCGAGGCCCGTCGCCGGAGGCTTGGGCCGATGCGGATCGTTGATGACCTAGGTTACCACCACTATATATACTTCTTGTAAGCCGCCGGTTGGGATAAGTTGCATCGGTGAAATCCCCGGCGTTGTGTAAACACTCTTCGATATAGTGAAGTTTCGCTGGCTGGCGCCCGTGGTTTTTTCCCTCTCTTTGTTGGAGAGGGTTTTCCACGTTAAATCTGTGTCCCCCTCGCTGCAATTTTATTTTTGTTCTTCATTATTTACTTGTCGCAAAGCTAACAAGTGGTATCAGAGCCCCAGGTTCTAATCTAGGGTTTGCGACATGTCGTCATTGAAGTTCGATCTACCGCAGCTGGACTACTCCACAAGATTCTGCTTGTGGCAGGTGAAGATGCGGGCGATTCTCGCCCAAAGTTCAGATCTGGATGATGCGCTGGATGGATTCAGGGAAAAGGATGCTAAGAGCTGGTCTGACGAAGAAAAGCGGAAAGACCGTAAGGCTTTGTCTATGATTCAACTTCATCTATCCAATAATATTTTGCAGGAAGTCTTGACAGAAAAATCTGCTGCTGCCCTTTGGGGGGAAACTGGAATCGATCTGCATGTCAAAGGATCTAACCAGTAAGATGCATGTGAAGATGAAGTTGTTCTCGCATAGATTGCAGGAAGGTGGATCGGTAATGAATCACTTATCTCTTTTCAGAGAGATTATTTCTGATTTGCAATCTATGGAAGTAAAATATGACGATGAGGATCTAGCCCTATTACTCTTATGCTCGCTGCCTAGTTCTTATACACACTTTCGTGATACAATGTTGTTGAGCCGTGAGAAGATAACCCTTGATGAAGTGCAAGATGCCCTCAAACAGAGGGAAAAGATGAAATCTATGGTGCAGGCAAATGGGGCGTCTTCCAAGGCTGAAGCTCTGCAGGTTCGTGGCAGGACCGAGCAGAGATTTAACAACCATGGCAACCGAGATAAGAGCAAAGACGGTAGAGGTCGTTCGAAGTCCAAGAGAAAGGACAAGTTCTGCAGGTATTGTAAGAAATCTAATCATGTTATTGATGATTGTTGGAAGCTGCAGAATAAGGAGAAAAGGAACGGTACTTACCAACCGAAAGATAAGGATCAAGGTAATGGTAAGGCTTCTGTTGTTTCTGGTGATAGTTCTGACGGTGAATGTTTAGCCGTTTTTGCTGCTTGTGCTTCTCGTGATGATGAATGGATACTTGATACTGCATGTTCGTTTCATATTTGCTGTAACAAAGATTGGTTCAGTTCATATGAGTCTGTGCAGACTGGAGATTTTGTACGTGTGAGGAATGATAACCCGTGTCATATTGTCAGAGTTGGATCTATTAAGATCAAGACACATGATGGCGTGACGCGTACGTTGAATGAGGTGAAGCACATACCAATCATGGCCAGAAATCTGATCTCCCTGAGTACCATGGACGTTGATGGATACAAGTACGCCGGTGGGCGTAGGTTGTTAAAGGTATCGAAAGGCTCTCTTATTCACATGATAGGTGATATGAATTCTGCTAAGTTATATGTTCTTAGAGGTAGCACTTTGCCTGGTATTGCTGCTGCTATTACTGCTAATGATTCTGATGATTGTGGTAAAACAAATCTTTGGCATATGCGCCTTGGGCATATGAGCGAACATGGCATGGCAGAATTGGTTAAGAGAGAGCTGATTGATGGTTGCAACTTGGGTAAGTTTGAGTTCTGTGAGCACTGCGTTTTTGGTAAGCACAAAAGAGTTAAATTCAATGCTTCCGTTCATACCACCAAAGGCATTTTAGATTATGTGCATGCTGATGTATGGGGACCTTCCCGTAAGACATCTATTGGTGGTGCTAATTACATGCTTACTATTATTGATGACCACTCAAGAAAAGTGTGGCCATATTTTCTGAAATACAAATCTGATGTTTTTGATGCTTTTAAGAAGTGAAAAGTTATGGTAGAAAAGTAAACTGAAAAGAAGGTAAAGGTACTACGTACTGACAATGGTATGGAATTCTGTTCTAATGAGTTTGAGGAGTTTTGCAGTAATGATGGTATGATCAGGCACCACACCATCCCTTATACTCCTCAGCAGAATGGCGTGGCTGAGCGCATGAACAGAACCATCATCTCGAGGGCTCGTTGTATGTTATCCAATGTAGGTATGCATAGACGTTTCTGGGCTGAAGCAGCCAACACAGTGTGTTATCTCATCAACAGGTCACCTTCTATTCCACTTGAGAAGAAAACTCCTATTGAGGTATGGTCAGGTTCGCCTGCTGATTATTCACAGTTGAGAGTTTTTGGTTGCACTGCTCATGCTCATGTTGATAATGGAAAGTTAGAGCCTAGAGCTGTCAAGTGCATATTCCTTGGTTATGGTTCAGGAGTTAAGGCATATAAACTATGGAACCCTGAAACTAAAAAGATTTTGTTGAGTAGGAACGTTGTTTTCAATGAATCCGTTATGTATCATGACAGCTTGCCATCAGATCCCTCTCCTGTTGCTATTGGAGAGGAGGGAGTTCGTGTGCAGGTGGAGCACCTGCAGAAAACTGTTGATAATAATGCTGTTGTTGATGATACTCATGAGGAAAATATTGATGATGATGTTGTTCAGCACTCACCTACTGTTTTGCAGCAGCCACAGGAATCTATTGCTGCTGATAGACCGAGGCATAACATAGTTCCACCTCGTCGTTTGATTGAAGAGTGTAATCTTACTCATTATGCTTTGAGTTGTGCTGAACAGGTGGAGCATGATACTGAACCTGCTACATACAATGAGGCTATTGCATCCGTTAACCGCGAGAAGTGGGTTTCTGCTATGCAAGAAGAGATGCAGTTGTTTGATAAGGATGGCACATGGGAAGTTGTGCGCTTGCCTAAACAGAAGAAGGCCGTCCGCTGTAAGTGGATATATAAGAGAAAAGAAGGTTTGTCTCCTAATGAGCCTCCAAGGTTTAAGGCAAGGTTAGTAGCAAAAGGTTTTAGCCAGATTCCAGGTATTGACTATAATAATGTTTTCTCTCCGGTTGTGAAGCATAGCTCTATTCGTACTTTCTTTGGTATTGTTGCTATGTATGATCTTGAGCTTGAGCAGCTAGATGTAAAGACTGCTTTTCTGCATGGTGAACTGGAGGAGAAGATTTACATGGACCAACCTGAAGGGTTCATAGTTCCTGGAAAAGAGGATTTTGTGTGCAAATTGAAGAGGTCGCTTTATGGTTTGAAGCAATCTCCAAGACAGTGGTACAAAAGGTTTGATTCTTTTATGATCTCACAAGGTTTTAAGAGGTCTCAATTTAATAGCTGTGTTTACATAAAGTTTGTTAATGGATCACCTATTTACTTGCTGTTATATGTTGATGATATGTTAATTGCTGCCAAGAGCATGAAAGAAATCACTACTTTGAAGGCACACCTAAGTAGTGAATTTGAGATGAAAGATCTTGGTGCTGCTAAGAAAATCCTAGGTATGGAAATTAAATGGGACAGAAAATCTAGGTTGTTGTTTCTTAGTCAGCAAAGTTACGTTGAGAAAGTTCTTCAACGTTTTAATATGCATGATGCAAAGTCAGTTAGTACTCCTGTTGCTCCTCACTTTAAATTGTCAGCATTGCAATGTCCTAGTTCTGATGAAGATATTGAGTACATGTCTCGAGTTCCTTATTCTAGTGTTGTTGGTTCCTTGATGTATGCCATGGTTTGCTCTCGTCCTGATTTATCATATGCTATGAGTTTGGTGAGTCGTTACATGGCTAATCCTGGTAAAGAACATTGGAAAGTTGTTCAGTAGATTTTCAGGTACCTCCGTGGCACATCCAACGCTTGCTTGAAGTTTGGCAAGACTGATGAGGGACTCGCAGGCTATGTGGATTCAGATTTTGTTGCCGACTTGGATAAGAGGAGGTCCCTCACAGGGTATGTGTTCACGGTAGATGGATGTGGCGTGAGTTGGAAGGCAACGCTGCAACCAGTTGTTGCTCTATCTATAACCGAAGCAGAATATATGGATGTTGCTGAAGCTTGCAAAGAGTCTGTTTGGTTGAAAGGTTTGTATGCTGAGCTTTGTCAGGATGATTTTTGCATTAACCTGTTCTGTGACAGTCAAAGTGCTATTTACCTTACTAAGGATCAGATGTTCCATGAGAGAACAAAACACATTGATATCAAGTACCATTATGTTCGTGATGTTGTTGCACAAGGTACACTGAAGGTATGCAAGATAAGCACTCATGATAATCCTGTTGATATGATGACAAAGCCTGTTCCTGTTGCTAAGTTTGAGCTATGCTCAAGCTTAGTTGGTATAACTGCTTAGCCCAAGTGGCTATTGGCGTCGAAAGTGTTTTCTTTGTTTGTTCAGGGAGATAATTACTGTTAATGATACAAGAAGGAATTTGTCTCAAGGTGGAGTTTGTTATATGTTGATCCAAATTCTACAAAGTAAAGGCCAACTTCTGACGGAGCGGAGCGAGGCCCGGATCGTTGATGACCTAGGTTACCACCGCTATATATACTTCTTGTAAGCCGCCGGTTGGGATAAGTTGCATCGGTGAAATCACCAACGTTGTGTAAACACTCTCCGATATAGTGAAGTTTCGCTGGCTGGCGCCCGTGGTTTTTCCCCTCTCTTTGTTGGGGAGGGTTTTCCACGTTAAATCTGTGTCCTCCTCACTGTAATTTAATTTTCGTTCTTCGTTATTTACTTGTCGCAAAGCTAACAATCTGGATGGCAGGGAAGCGGACGAAGCTGAGGTGAGATGAGTCCTCGGAGGAAAGGTCGTAACGCAGGATGCCACGGAGGTAATCAACCCAGCACATGAATCCACCGGACGAGAAGACGGTGTCCGTTCTCCAGCGGTAAGAACCAGCATACTCCTTGGCTAGGTCGGGGGGCATGATGGTGAGCCGCTTGGCCTCCCACATGTTCTTCTCGGATGAATAGAGCAGCAAGTCGGCCACCTCCACCCAGTTGTCACTGTTATCGCTGACATAGGTTATGTTAAGATTGGCGACAAAGAAATCCTCACCGCTGCGGCTGCGGGCGATGGCAGCGTTCTCACGGCGGCCTATGTTGTGCAGGAGAGAAGGTAGATGCGGCATCCACGGCCATCGATAGTCTATCCAGTCCACGGGAGAAGGTAGAGACCGCAGGCACGGTGACGACGGTGTGTGCGCACCACCGGCCTTGTAAACCAAATAATTGTCCGGGTAGCTGCCGTCATGCGTATCTTGGATGGTGACGACCATGTTGATGAGGAGAAGGTCGCCATCCGCTGCCAAGACCGTCGGCCTCCCGTGCACGGGTTCGTTGGTGTAGAGCCGGACGGTGGAGGGAGCAGGCGGTGAGTCGAGGTGGAGGGAGACGCCCACGACCTTGCCGGTTCTCATCGCGCAGGTGGCGACCGTTGGGTTGTGCGTGAGCTCTTCGTCCAGGCCGACCGTTGTGTCGAACGACACCCAACCGGCACTGACGACCTGCGGAGGCACGTGCATACCGGAGAGGGTGGTTTTCGTCGGCTGTGTACGTAATGGATTCGATGCAACGAACGATCGTCCTCTGTGGTTTGTCCTTTCTTGTTTCCTCTCTTCTCTTCCTAAAAAAGATTGACTTAGACACTTAGACTCGTGCAACCGGATATGTATTCGAGAAGAACTGGAATTGGGAAAATAGGACGAACAAGACTAGTGCATGCCATATATATTGGCGAGCGACAGAAACGCTTTCGGACTTTACTCGGGAAATATGATAGGACTAGCAAAATGCCCGCGCATTGCGGCGAAAAAGTTAGTCGTTGTTACCGGTGGTGAGTTAATATTTTCTTTCTTCAAATCTCATCTTTATCTTTCTTAGCGTACTTTCTTTTTATCTACTCGTGAAGTGCGCGCCACTGCTAGCTCTGACTGGCACCATCCCATTTAATTAGCCACGTATTTAATTTATTATCTGCCCTCATAATCTCTCACAATCAGTCTCCTTCAGTTAAGCCCACGGTCCCTCCGCTTAGTTGCTGCTTATTTTGATTTTTCCCTTTAATCTTGTTGATAACACGCGAAAGCGATTGTAATATAAACTGGTGTTGATCTTTGTAATGCAGTAGGGTGAGACTAAATAGAAGAGTACCACGTTTAATTACACGGTCAAAACAAGCTGGACCGGTTCTTGCAATCAACGCTCATAAAATCAAACGAAGCCTCATAGTTTTCATAGAAAACAAAGTGGGATAGTGTGAGCGGACGGGCATCCATATCAAATCGAATTATTCATCCACTCTAGCTAGGCAATAGGGGAAAATGCGTTCGAAAAATGCATCTACCAAGACGGTCGTCGCCGCCACCGATCCGCCATGCTGGACGGCCGCTCCTGCCGCATGCCCTAACCACCAGGATTTGGCGTCCCGTTGGTCACTTCTCCCGCGCCGGTCCCGGCAGCACGCCCAGATCAAACCCGGTCAGCCCCACCGCCTAGCCGGTGACGGCCTGCCCATGTGCAGCGTCTGACTTCCAGACCCGCTCTATATTTTGCGAGGCCCAAGATGAAATTGGTGTCGTGGGCCCTAAGGCAAATATATATAGGATATATCTAGAAATATCGTGTATCTATTTCAATTGCACAATATTAAAAGTTAACACCTAACCACATATTATTAGTCAAAGAAGTATATAAATTATTATTAAGCACTTAAGAAATGTCATATTACGGTAGAAAAACTAAAAAGTAGCAACGCGGTTGAGGCAAGGTCATATAATCACTGGTATGCAGACGAAGAGCCGAAGAGGCAGATCAGTTGCAGACCACTTCGGTTGTGAGCGTAAAATCAGTCGGGTCGCTGCGTAGTTATGTGTGTTTTCCGGTCTCCTACTTTTCCCGCTAGGCTCATATGTCTTCTCTCTGTTTTTTGCAGCCCAAAATAATAAAATATACAATTGTATAGTCTAGAGGATGAACTCCTTCACGTCGTGGGCGCTAGGCGGTGGTACAAGGTCGTCTAGGATCAGATCTGGCTCTACAAACTTCCTAGGTAGTAACTTTTATGCCGCGCCCAGATATACTATCAAACAAGGTACTCCTGTCCACCGATCTGTAGAGCAGGCACCAAACTTGCAGCAGCAAACTCGTGTCCTCCTCCTCCCCCTCCCCCTCCCCCTCCTTGAGAGTCGCCCCAGCGCCACCGGCTCCCCTCTCCTTCTCCTCCGGCTTTGGCTGGAGTAGATGGGGCAGGCGACGCCGGCCGTTGTATAGTTGTAGTAGTAGGTGGTTTGGCTTCGTGCCGGGCTTGGGCTGCATGCCCGTAGGCGGAGGCGGTGCTAGGATTCTGTGCAGCCAGATCCCTAGCTTCTTCGGGTCTCTCGTTGCTCTCTTGCTGGTCCATGGTGGACGGCTGGTGACGACGGCGACCACCGCGCTCCTCAATAAAGCTGTTCTGGGCGTTGGTGTTGAGCGGAAGCTTCCAGATCTGAGGCCCTCTCTGACCGGCCATGGCGGCGGGGGGAGAAGGCCTGCTTCTGGTGGGCGGTTGCGACGCACCTCGTCTTCGAGTTACTCCCTGGCGCTGTCGGGCGGCGTCTGGAGGTCGCTAGGATTCCCCCTCCTTGGTGTTGTAGTGGATGCAGTCATCGGCGGGTGGAGCAGACTTGGCGGCTCGGTCATAAAGCTCGTGAGCTTCTTCCTGGCGTTGATAGCGACTGGTTCCCCTTCCAAATCTCGACCTGCCGTGGAGGCGAGGGAGAGAAGGGAGGTGAGCTTCGAGTTGCCGATGCTGGAGAAGATTGGGGCTGCCTGGGTTCCTCAGGTGGCGATGTTGCGAATCCTTCGGCGTTCTCCAAGCGGAAGCAAGATGCCACCCGCTATCCTCGGCCAAGACGACGGCCACGCCGTGCTCGAAAGGCCTCTGTGCCTGAGCTTCAACCGCCTTCAGCGGCATGTTCTCTCCCTCCTCGCGGCGCTCTTCGTTGACGTCAGCCCAAGTGGTTCATCCCCGGTGCTGGCGCCGGCGGCCGTGGCTGGAGGCGAGCTGGATGCGGTGCGCAGGACTAGATCGCGTTCGGCGTTTTCCTGCAGGGTGCAATGTGCAAAGTTGAGGGTCCTGTTGTAATTTTGGTTTTTCTTTTGACCATTTCTGTAATATGTACCCACCGCTTTGACTAATCGCAGTATCTGGGTCCTTCGGGACCTATCCTGGTTCCAAAAAAAAAACAGTTTTCGCTTACCAATTCTAGCATGCATCAACTTGCATCATGAAAATACGATGGCATACCACACGTGCTCTGCAAAAGCCTGATGGAATGCAATGCGAGCAGACGCATTAATCAGTAGAGAGAAGCAATGCAATTTTTTACCTCAACCTAAAATCTGAATGGGTCGACAAGCAAAATAATCAATTTCTTCATGGCTCAGCTGGGTCCCGCATTACCATCGGGCTGTCCAATGCTATACAAAAGTCAGTGGATGACGCATCAATTCACGATGGCCGCCATGATATTCCCGATCTGCGGCAAAACGAAAGATAGGTAAAGACCACATAGAGGATGGTTTATCATCTTGCGCCAATGTAACAGAAACAATCGGATCGGAGTAGCAGCTGGAAATCAAATTCGTCAACGCCGGATCGATCTGAGGACAATTATTGGAGAGTTTTTTTTCCCTTGGTAGTGGTAGCGTTGGGAGGAGGATGAGAAATTGCGGCGCTCGTTTCCCTCAGACAACACGGTTTCCCTCGACAACACGGTCGTCCCTCAATGAAGCGACGACAGTCAACACGGTCCCTCGATAAAGCGGCGGCGTTCTAGGGTAGGCGTGTTTAATCTTCGATAATTTTTTTTGCAGGTAGGCCTGTTTAATCTTGCGGTCAAAGATAAATCTTACATGAGTTGTTCGGATGAAATTTGGTTACCTCCATGTGGGCTTTGGTGGGAGGGAACAGAAGAGTAGCACACACGGGATCGCGAGCGCTTGACATGTAGCACAAACAGGAAGGCGGCGACGTTCCATATGTGATCTGCAGCAGCAACGGGAACCGACCAACGTAGTTTTTTCAGCATGTCGAAGTTGTGTCCGCTGGTTTGCTGAATTGCAGGCTTGCAACATCTGCCGTTTGCTGAATTGCGGCGCTCCTCCATCTTGATGAAAGAGGCAGTTCCTCCTTCTGCATCATTGCTGGCGCGTGGCCCACGTCTATCCGGTGCCACGACGGCGTTGGATTGGTTCCAGACCTGTCAATATGCCATGGGATCTCAGGAAAAGGTTCCAGCAACTATCATCACGGAGAGGGGCGACATCCAGGGGCGAATTCATGGGGTAGGCTTCGATAGGCTGAAGCCTACCCTCCGATTTTACATAAGAAAATTGAGTATATATGTTGAAAGTATAAGCAATAATTCATATGATTTAATCTGAATAATAAACTGATAAAACGTGATCATACAGACAGTACTAAAACTAATCATGCAGATCAACAAAGTAGATGAACAGATTACATCTAAATAAGATAAACCTATCACATCTACACCGAACGCTAGAATAAAGAAGTCTAGCAGAATCTGAAATAAAAAGTTTAGTATTACAAACGGTAGAGCAGCGGCAGCAGTAGCTGCAGCGGTAGCAGCGTCGTCGCTCATGTTGAGGTTGTCGAAGAGGTCGGTGACGTCCGGGAAGAAGTCGCCGTTCGGGAACTCGTCGTCAGAAGACGTTGTGGAAGCCAGTAGTCGCGCAGAAGCGCTTCCCAAAAACCTGATCGCCCCTCACTCGTACAGGTTCACAAAAGGCGGGATTCCGGAGGCCTACTGTCCCAATCTGCGGTGCACGCCGCAAGCCGGGATGGAGAAGACGAAGACGGCGACGCAATAGACTAGAAGGAGACGCGTGTTGTAAGCGATGTCGATTAGGTTTAGCACGGAGGTTTATATAGCGCAGGCCAGGGAGATCGTGGGACTCAGCCCACGTCCGAGTCGGTAACAGCCCACGTCCCATAAAGACTGGAAACGGCTGACTCATTAACGCGTCCGTTAATTACTCGTAATTAATTCAAGGTTAATTTTCTCAACTAGCAAAAATAAAGTTCGGTTCGGCGAGATTCCCGCAACCCGCGGCGCGCGCGCGTCGTGACGAGGCGAGTCGAGGCGGGCGGCGTCGGAGGAGGAGTGCGTGAGAGCTGCTCTTCTTCTCACACCTTAGTGAGTGGTGGAACAGCCTAGTATACAAGGAGGTGTAACTCTCACTCAACTAGCAGTATAAGACTAAACTTTGACACCACGTGCACAACCATATGCTGCCATGCACAAATGGGCCAAAGAGAATTTCAGAATTTGTCTAATGGGCCTATAGCCCAAAACTCACCAAATTCCAACAATCCCCCACAAAGTCTCATTGGCATATCACCTCATTTCCATTCTAAAATATTGTTTATATACCGATGTGTAGTGGAGACTGTTAAGTTGAACTTCCATATTAAACTTTATGCTACACTAGCTAGCAACTTGAATAGTGGACTATGCCTTGAACTACAAGTTTTCTGCAAACTAGTTTCACACAAAATCTAGACCGGTACAGGGCTGTCGCAGGGCTTCCCCGTGGTTTGAAGCTTATGCGTCATACTCCAGGGCCCTTCATGAGTTTATTAGAGAGCACCAACTCTCACAGACTGCGATGTTTAACAGTCAGACTCATATAGGTGTGTTCCTCAATAGATGTTCTGCAGGATAACATCTCTGCTTAGAAAAGCCACTTAGAGCACATTAAGATAAATATTAACCTGCCATGCAAAATAAGAGAGTATTGCATCTTTTAGGGAGATGTAAATATAATATGGGCATACTCTCGTCTCAGCTGATCAACAGCTTGTCTCCCAGCTCTAATTAACGGGATCTCCGATCACATAGAGTGGGTTGATACATTGCAAATGTATCTATAATTTTTGATGTTCCATGCTTGGTTTTATCCACTTTCTTGTGTTTTGTTCCAACTTTGGAGTACTTTTCATATGATTTCTTGGACTAACCTATTAACAAGGGCCACAGTGCCAGCTGCCTGTTTTCTGCTGTTTTTGGTTCCAGGAAAGTCGGAAAATGAATAATCTCGGAATTGGACGGTGTTGGGGATATACTTTCTGAGTATCCTCACAGTTCCTCACTGACCAGGGTGGCCCACTTCGGGTTAGAGCATTGCTTCACGGGCGGCCCAGTCAGGGAGAGAAGACGGAGTCCAATCCGGCTACGGGAAGGCCCAGAAGACTTACCGACTTAGGCCATGATGTTACTTGTAGTTCAAGATGTACTGAATGGACTCTTAGTCGAAATGGATAGATCTCTCCTGTAAACCCTAGGCCGGATATCTATATAAGCCGTCCTAGGGAGAGCCTTTAGGGCAACACCTTATAACCTCAATAGTCTACAATCTCAACTCGCACAGGCGAAACCCTTGTAACCCATATTCCGGCTCTGCCGTATTACTGGATTGCTAGCAGGAGTAGGATCCGTCCAAAGCCGGCAGATTTGAACCTAGGTAAACTTGTGTGCTCACCGTCCCGGAATATCGTACGTCTCACCCCCCCTCTCTTCCGCACGCCTCGAGGACCCCCTCATGGCGTACTTGTCATCAATCCGACGACAGTTGGCGCCCACCGTGGGGCAAGTGAGCTACGGATCTGCATTCCGAGCGGAATCTGCAAGAATCGGCATCGGCAAGACTATCACCGTCGGTCGCATCCTCTACGCCAGCGACGTCCCTCTCATCGTTCTCGACGAGACTTTGATTCCGGCAAGGGAGGCCGTGACTGCCTACACAATCATGTCTTTTGGCGAGATCGATGTTTACATCGGTTTCGCTAAACCTGCCCAACCCACCCCAGCGGTGATGATAGAGGCAGAAGAATTTTCTGGGTCCCCTTTGTCCGCGAAGGCGGCAGAGTTCCGGATCTCAGAAAACCCTAATCCCACCCAGCCCGCACCAGTTGCGGAGATAGTGGAGAAATCCGAGCCTGAAGAAGACCTAGCGGTCCAAGTCAAATCTGGAGTGGATCTCCCTGGAGGAGCCGGATCCCAGATCGACCCACCCATGGAAATCGAAATCCAGGAGGAGCATATCAACGACACTGATTCCGGCTCTGATGATGCTGGAACAGACAGGCCTTTCCTAAGTTACACACTACGACGTATGATACTGCAAGGCGAAAGCGCAGATGCAATCCTCAAGGCCGTCAAAAGTTTCGATATGGATGATCGCGGAAGCCGCAGGTACCTCAGGAAGCACGCGTCGCACTTTGTCGGATACGTGGGATCTGGATCCGGCTCTGCCGATGCTGGAGAAAACGCCGACTCGGTGCTAGAGGCAATTGGAACAAACGCCGACGTACCCACATCCTCGGATGAGTCGATGACGTCAGCAGATTTCCGAAAGTTCTCCGCGGAATATGAAGAGGAGTATAACTCCAAAGTTGCAGAAGAAGGAGAAGCCATGGATGAAGGATCCGGGGAACACTCTCCCAAAGCGCAGGATGACATGGACCTCGGAGACAATCCTGAAGTCCAAATGTCCGAGAGTACCGATCAGAGCTTGACTCCGGGAAACGGGCCCAAAACCGTCTTTGCTACCGGCGTTGCCAAGAAGGCAAAGAAGAAGAACAAGAAAAACAAGACCCCGGCAAAAGACCCTCTGACAGAGGAAGTAATTGCCGAGGAATACGAAGAAGACTCGGACGGAGCACTGATCCCAGACGAGCTGAAGAAAGAAGCATCGGTGGATGGACACGTGATCACTGAAGGTGCACGTAAACTCATCGATGCGGCATTAACTACACCTATCCCTACAGCTGCAGAACTTACTGCAGATGAGATGGATGAAAGGGCGCAAGCCCTAGAAGCGCGTCGTCAACAACTTCTCGATGAAGCCAAAAACATCGAGGTGGAGAAGAAACGCATGTCGAACAAGGAGTACATGTCTCGTCTGCATCAGAAGACACGGCAGCGTCACATAGATGACAACCAATTCCCACGTGTCCGTGCCGTCCTTTTTGGAGATGAGATGGGGAAGCCACGGAAAGATAGCAACGGAGATTGGGTATACCCAACACCAGTACAAAATACCGTGGCAGCCCGAGAAATTCCATCGGCTAATCTAGGACCAGAGGAGATCTGTTTGGGTATCAAGCTACTCAACAAGGGACTGGAGCAGCAAAAGGTCGCCCTGTCCTGAAGTCAAAACTGGTCTCGGATGCTGACCAATGTCGCACAGATCCGGCATGGGCTGACGTGAGACCCCATTACGTTCTGGAGCAGCATTATCGCCCCGAACGACGTGAAGACAATTATTCAAGAACCGGATCGCCAGGACAGCATCGCAAAACTACACACGGTTGGAGCAACGTCGCACCAGCAGCCGAGAAAGACTACACGCAGTTGAATCCAACGAATCCTCCCCGACGAGAATCTAAAGATCAAGGGGAGAAGATAAAGAGAAACGTCGGGAGGAGGATCGTCAGAGAATGCCACCTCCTAGACATGAGAACCGTCCGGCTGAGCCTTACTATGGTGGGAACGACGGACGAAGAAACGACAGAAACCATGCAGGTACAAGCCGGCAGGGGGCTCGTCGTAGTCAAGACCCTCCCCGGAATCGGAATAATGATGTTCCGGACGGAGGCCGGCGATCAGCCGGAAACTATCCAGCTGCTCCACCTTCTCCAGCACACAGTCATCACGACGGCTCCCATGGAGGGCAAGGAGGACGACATGGCGGAGGAGGTGGTGGCAGAAGCCGAAGTCCGACTCCACGGCACCGCAGCCACATCCGGCATTCGGGACGATCTCTATCCCCGAATGACGCAAGACACAGGATTAACTCCAACATAGAGGCTCGGCGCTATGAAAACGATGACATGTACGTGTGCCCAAAGTTCTTCGGTTCATGCATCAGAGCTACAAAATTCCCGGAAGGATTTGCTATCTCAAGACATATCCAAGCCTACGACGACATTGCTCGGCCAGACACCTGGTTACAGGATTTCTTCCGAGCTTGCTGCATCGCCAAAGGCGGAAACAGCCTGGTCGCAACCCGATATCTCCCACTTATGTTGCGGAAGACGGCATGATCATGGCTCAATGAACTTCCGGCAAACACCATCCATAACGGGTATGATTTACAAAGCGCGTTCTTTAGGAATTTCGAAGGCACATATCGGAGGCCCTGTACGGTTGGAGACCTACAGCGTTGCACCCAGAAAGCCGGAGAAACTTGCCGGGATTACCTCGGACGGTGGATCGACACCAAGAACTCCTGTGAAGGAGTAAATGATCAAACCGCGATTGAAGCTTTCATCGCAGGTCTCCCTATTGGTTTACTACGCCATCGCTTGAAGTGTGACAAGGTTACCGATTTGGGAGAGATGATAGAAACAGCGAGCAAGTATGCAAACACTGACGATGATGCAGAAGGACTACTCAATTCCCTAGTTGTGCCTCAGTCGGCAAAACAACCAAAGCAACAAGCTCAGAAGCGCAAAAACACCTCGGAAGAAAAACCCAACGCGGAAACTGCAGTAGTCACTACTGTTTCCGGGTCTGGAGGACGAGGAGGATGTGGCGGAGGCCGCGGGCGTGGCCGTCGGACATCAAGGGTCCAAGGTAGAGGAGAACAACAACCAGGCAAAACCTACTCTTGGGCCGACATTGCCAATAACCTATGTGTGCGTCACCTAGACGCCAATGGGGCTCGTCCCACACCAACGCTGAATGTCGTTTCAATGACGACATCAAAAGAGATGACACCACGGGCTACAAAGCTAAGCGGAAGAAGGGAAAGAAAAATCCTGAAAAAGACAAGGAGACCAAGAAAGATTTCGACATGGAGGAAGCTGATGCTTCAAATCCCAAGTCGGAAGGGAAGAAGACTTTTCCCACCAAGAAGGACACTTATGTCACCTTCCTCGGCTCTCAACCAACAAAGGTCAAGAAAGCAGTTCTACACAAGCTTAATGCAACAGTTCCGGCTGTCCCCCAGTATCTGGACTGGTCGGAAGTGGCAATCACGTTTGACCGTGATGATCATCCGCCTAAGCTATATAGGCGAGGAAAATACGCCTTAATCGTCAACCCACTTATTGACGGTTATGGTTTCTCCAAGACCCTCATGGACGGTGGTAGCATCATCAATATTCTCTATGTTGAAACGCTACGCCGGATGAAGATCTCGGAGACACAGCTGAACCATAGCTCTGTGATTTTTCACGGAGTTGTCCCAGGAAGACAAGCTAATTCCCTGGGAGAGATCACTTTGGATGTTACCTTTGGAACTCCAAAGAACTATCGGACGGAGGCACTTTCCTTCGAAGTGGTCCCGTTCAAGAGCGCATACCACGCTATATTCGGACGTCCGGCTTACTGGGCTTTTATGGCTCGACCATGTTACATTTACAATATGATGAAAATTCCAGGTCCCAACGGCGTGATCACCATCAGGGGAGACCCGAAGAAAGCGCGAGAGTGCGAGGATGGAAATGCCGCATTTGCTGAAGCCGTGCTACACGCCCAGAAGTACCAGGAGATCAAGAAGAGCATAGATCCGTCTGAGATGCCCGCAATGAAGAAGGAGGTTACCAAGCCAAATCCGGAGTTCAAGGCATCAAAAGAGACGAAGAAAGCGCCGTTGAAGGAAGATGACCCCTCCAAGGTGACCCAGATAGGCGTAGGCCTAGATAGCGCATAGGAAAGCGCGCCCGTCAAGTTCCTCCAAGCAAATCAAGATATCTTCGCATGGCAGCCATCTGACATGACCGGAGTACCTAGGGAACTTGCCGAGCACTCTCTAAATGTAAACCCGAACGCTAAACCCGTCAAATAGTCCTTACGACGGTTTGGCGACGAAAAGCGTAAGGCAATAGCTAAGGAACTAGCACGGCTCGAGTTAGCCGGATTCATAGAAGAGGTCATCCACACTGAGTGGTCAGCCAATCCTGTAATGGTCCCTAAAAAGGACACCACTAATTTAAGGATGTGTGTTGATTATACTGCCTTGAACAAGGCTTGTCCAAAAGATCCGTTCGCTTTGCCTAGAATTGATCAAGTTATCGATTCTACGGCAGGCTCGGAACTCCTCTGTTTTCTCGACGCATATTCCGGTTATCACCAAATCCGGATGAAGGAATCTGACAAAGTCAAAACTTCATTCATAATCCCCTTCAGAACCTTCTGTTTTGTTACGATGCCCTTTGGGCTGAAGAACGCAGGAGCTACGTACCAGCGCACGATGCAGCGTTGCCTCCATGACCAACTCGGACGCAATGTACATGCATATGTGGATGATATCGCGGTGATGTCCAAAAAGAAGGAAACACTCATTTCCGACTTGGAGGAAACGTTCGCCAATCTACGAAAATACAACATCATGCTTAACCCGAAGAAATGCTTCTTTGGAATACCAGCCGGAAATTTGTTAGGTTTCATCATGTCTCAAAGAGGCATAGAGGTGAACCGCGACAAAATCAAGGCTATACTCAATATTTCCAGGCCAACTTGCCTGAAGGACGTACAAAGATTAACTGGTTGCATTGCTGCGGTCAGTCGATTTGTAAGCAGGCTTGGTGAAAGAGCCACACCATTATACAAACTCCTGAACAAGACCAAGGATTTTGTCTGGACTGATGAAGCTGAAGCTGCACTACAAGACCTGAAGAAAGTACTCTCATTTGCTCCTATCCTTGCAGCGCCGGAACCTCAGGAACCGATGTTGCTTTACATTGCTGCGACAAATAAGGTTGTCAGTATAGTTATGGTGGTGGAGAGACCAGAGGAAAATCAGGAGCACCTGGTGCAGCGTCCGACATATTTTGTCAGCGAGGTCTTGACAGAATCAAAACAACGATATCCGCACTATCAGAAGTTGGCTTACGGTGTTTTCCTAGCATCTCGTAAGTTACGACACTATTTTCAGGAGCATCCAATTACCGTGGTGAGCAAAGCTCCTATGAGAGACATAATTAACAACAACGACGCCACAGGACGTGTCACCAAATGGGGCATAGAGCTATTAGCTTTCGATATTGAGTATAAACCTCGGGCAGCAATTAAATCCTAGATCCTTGCCGACTTTGTTGCTGATTGGACAGAGACGAAGGAGAACATGGTCCTCCCTGAGTCGGAATATTGGACCCTCTTTTTCGATGGGTCTAAGGCTCGAGGGGGCTCGGGGGCTGGCGTGGTGCTCAAATCACCCCAAGGAGATAAACTTTTATACATGTTGCAGATCCACTTCACAGCGACAAACAACATTGCCAAGTATGAAGCACTGCTGCATGGAATCCGGATTGCTAAGGACATTGGAATCCGACGTTTAATGTGTTACGGAGATTCAGATCTTGTTGCTCATCAAGTCTCGGATATTTGTAATGCAAATAAGCACATGGCAGCATATAAAGCCGTCGTGGATGATCTATCTGTTGGGTCCGCAACATAGAAAACAAAAAAAATCTTACGGTGTGAACTAAACGCCAAGATCTATCTACTAGGTACAAAGCAACGGGTGGACATACATCCAACGAGAACTTACCCTCGTAGACAACGAGCTTTGTTAACGAGTAGGAACTCGTGGTTGATGTAGTCGTACACTTGCCGATCTCAAGATCGTGAGGAAGTCCGAGCGCCAAGAACTCAGCAGCAGATTCAAGACTTCGCACACATGTTCAAGCCACCGGACAACCTCCACCTCCTCGCCCAGCGATCCAGAAGCAAGAACTCCTTCCTGCATTTAAATGCCACGGGAACATGTATCTCGCTAATCCGAGACCATGGGGAAATAATTCTAGAGGGGAGAGATCCTTCACAAGGAGGTGTGAGGATGAAGGAGGAATGGGTGGCCTTTTATAGGAGGAGGGTGCCCCTCTCCATGGTCGCATGGGGTGACCTCACCTCCCCATTCATGTGGTGGTAACCCTCCACATTAAAATGCCTTTTCACATTCCTTTTAAAGTCTCCATTTTAAATGCATTAAATTTCTCCAAATTTAATGCTCTCTCATTTAATAAAACTCTTTATTAAATTTAATCAGAATTTTGTTAATTACTTTAATTAACAAACATTCACATATAGCCCCTTGCAATATTTCAATATCACATGCAGAACCACCTTCTGCAATTTCACCTGAAACAATTTTCGGTTTTTATTGAAACAATTCCTGCGCTTTGCAATTCTTTTTTCGTCAAACATATGTGCTCCAAAATGGTGTCCGTAACTCTTAAGTGTGCCACCCTACGGTTCATGAATAATGCGTACATGATTGAGACCCTTCTCCATCAATAATCAACAATGGACACGGAGATCCATCGACTCCTACACATTCAACGATGACTCCTGTGATCGTGAGAACCTTTAACGCTTGTAACTAAATCCCTTTGTCTCTCGATATATTACATGTCCGAGATTCGATCATCGGTATCTCCATACCTAGTTTGATCTCGTTACCGACATGCACTCTTTTCTCGTTCCCGTGATATAACATTCTAGTGATCACATCACTTGCTTGCAAGCTATCCTAATGTGATATCACCGAGAGGGCCTAGAGTATATCTATCCATCATCTGGATTGACAAATTCCACTCTTGATCCATGAGCCTCAACATAACACCTCCGTAATACTGAACCCATCTTTATAGTCACCCTGTTATGGTGTGACGTTTGATGTTATCAAGATACTCTTCTGGTGTTAGCAATTAACATGATCTCATGGTCTAAGGATAAAGATTACTTCGTATGATGTTATAGCAATATAAACATAATGACTTGATCGTAATGCTATACTTCGGATGAATGTTCATCACATCATTCCACCAATGGTGTGACCTTGTTATTAACAACATCCAATGTCCATGATCAGGAAACCTTGATCATCCTGTTAATCAACAAGCTAGTCTATAAGAGAGGCATGACTAGGAACCCTTTTTGTTTATTAAACATACATGTATTGATGTTTCTGAATCAATACATTTCTAGCATGTAAAATAAACATCTATCATGTATAAGGAATATATAATAACAACTTTATTATTGCCTCTCAGGGCATATTTCCTTCACTATCTAAATCGTTCGAAGGATTTGAAGTTCAACACATCCCTCGAGCAGAAAATGAGGAAGCAAATGCACTATCTCGAATAGGCTCTGCGCGGAAAGAGGTCCCGGATGGCGCATTTTTAGAGCACCTCAAAGTTCCCTCAATAAAGGGAGTAGATGAGGAATATCCGACCAAATCCGACTCACCTTTAATAGCAGTTCTGGCTGTAATTCCCAGCTGGACTCAACCCTACCTTGATTATTTGGTAGATGGAAAATTACCCAAAGACGAGGTGCTGAGCCGGCAGATTATCCGACAAGCAAAAGCCTATACTATTGTTAAAGGTGAGCTCCGTAAACGGAGTGTTTCTGGGGGTTTTCAGCGCTGTGTATCTCCGAAAGAAGGAGTGGAAATCTTAAGAGAAATCCACGAAGGCGAGTGTGGTCACCATGCTGCAGCCAAATCTTTAGTGGCAAAAGCTTTTCGACATGGTTTTTTCTAGCTTACAGCTCAGGCGGATGCCGAACGGTTAGTCAATACATGCAAAGGCTGCCAAAAGTACGCCAAGCAAGCTCATGTTCTGGCTGATCAGCTGCGAACAATGCCTATAATATGGCCTTTTGCGGTATGGGGGCTTGATATGGTAGGACCTTTTAAACGAGCTCCAAGTGGATTCACTCACCTCTTAGTAATGGTGGATAAACTCACGAAATGGATCGAGGCTAAACCTGTCACTAGTTGTGATGGAGCAACAGCCAAAAGATTTGTCGAGGATGTTATAATCCGGTATGGTTATCCGCATAGCATTATCACGGACAATGGGAGTAATTTTTCCATGGGAGAATTGGCTGAATTTTGCGACGAGCAAAATATCCGGCTTGACATTGCGTCAGTCGCACATCCACAGGCTAACGGACAAGTCGAAAGAGCAAATGGTTTAATTCTACAAGGCTTGAAACCAAGACTCGAAGCACCACTAAGACGCGTCATGGGGGCTTGGGCAAGGAACTACCTCTCGTAATTTGGAGTTTGCGAACAACTCCGAACAGGTCAACAGGATATACACCTTTCTTCTTGGTCTATGGCGCAGAAGCAGTTCTTCCTAGTGATTTAATTCATACTTCTCCTAGAGTGGCCGCGTATATCGAAGAGGATGCCGAGATTTCTCGACAAAATGATCTCGACTTAGTCGAAGAAGTTCGCGTCGTTGCTGAAATGAGATCTACAACCTATCAGCAGAAGTTACGCAAGTATCATAGCCAGAGAGTCCAAACTAGATCTTTCAATAAAGGTGATTTGATTCTCCGGCTTGTGCAACAAAGAAATCACAAACTTTCCCCAGTATGGGAAGGGCCCTTTTTAGTTAGTCGAGTATTGCACAATGGATCGTACTACTTAACTGATATGAGGCCAGTCAAAGAAAGACCTGCTACTAAGAAGAGAAAGAGAGCTGGAGGCAGTACAAATCCGGATGAGTTAGACAGACCATGGAATATTGCTCAGCTACGTCCATTTTATTCTTAGTTTATCCTTCTTTGTAATCATACATATGTACATGTTCTATGAGAAGTAAAAGTTTTGGTTGCCTGAAGTTTTTCTGAGAAGTTCTTAAACCATCTTATTTCCGAATGATCATGTCATAGTCGAAAATCCTAGAATGCTTGAAAGTACTTTATGCTCATGTTCGTTCTGGTCTAGATTTCCGATTTCTAAAAACTGCTACCTTCGGGTATAACTCTAAAAATTTCTAGTCTTTACTTTGGTTATTTATCTGATTGCCGGATGCGGGCATTTTCCGAGTAGTGAATTGTTGGTACTGGAAGCCGTCTTTGTTTCCGAGTTTAAGATGGTTTAGCAATTGAGCTCCGTTGCTCGGCAAGTTTCCGGCTGAAGGTTTAGCCGGCTCACGAAAGGGACGAGGCGGAAAGCCAGATAAACGATAAGTCGTGACAAAAAATATAAGTGCTTATGAAAACATTTCAGGCACGCAAAAATTTCAAAGTCAAAAGTGCTGAATAGATCAAAAGCTTAGCACTTGCAAAAATAAATAGTACTTAATATTTACAAACACATCATGTTCTTTCACAGAATAATACATAAGTTTGTGGTCTATGATGCAGGAGGAGATGAAGGATCTACTGGCTCGCTGGTCACTCCGCCTTGATATCGTTCCGAGATATCCGCATCCGCGTTGGTGCGTTCATCATCGGAAACTTCTTCGGTTTCTTCTGAAGGAGGAGGCGGAGTATCCATGCGGGTGAAGAAGGGGATCTCGTAGCTGGTCAGATCAGCTACGTGGCACCCATATCCAGCGCAGGAGTGCATGATGGCTTGAAGGTCCTGCTCCTGGCCGTCTTCGTCTACCTTGCAGTACCCTTTAGTCACTTGCCATATTTCCATGTTTCCATGGTGGCTCATGACCATGGAGAGGGCATTCTGCGCGGCAGTCCGCGCGTAGGACATATTCCAGTCCCGAACAAGCTGCGGCATCTCCTTGGCCCTGTCCCGCACCTCAAAATCCGACATGGTTGGCATGTCCGAAATCCTGAGAGACTCGCCAATGTCCTCAAGGGACTAGCGGTAGTCATGAAGAAGATCACCGACTTGGGTAAGCTGGTGAGTGCGGGGCTCGGACGAGGAAGAGTCCGACAACTTTAGAGGACCTATACACAAAACAAGTCAAGAAAAATCTGACATTGATAACAGTCGAAGAAAAGATAAGTCATAAAGGTGGAACGTACCAAGAATGACGTCGTCAATCTTGGTCTTCTCCTCCCGGAGACTCTTGAGTTCCGCCCGGAGCGCCTGGGATATATCCTTCTCTCTGCCAAGCTCATTCCTGAGGTCCGAGATTACTTTATCTTGAGCGGCAATCTTGCGATCGCGCTCTTCAGTGGCCATGGAGGAGGATTCCAGGACTTGAGCTATGCTCGTTTCATGATCCGCCTTGAGCTTATCCAGCTCTTGGCGAAGTCCCTTGTTCTCCACCACCAAGGTCTTGAGGTTCTCGGCCTCTTCAATCATAGCGATGGATTGTTTCACCAACGCTGTAAGACAAAAAGAACAACAGTTCAGAAAAATTCGACATAGAAAAAGCAAAATACAAGGTTTGAATCTCGAAATATTTACCTTCAGCTTCATCCTTGGCTACCTTGAGCTCAGCATTTTTAAGCTGGAGAGCTTTGATCTCTCTTCGCTTATCACAGACATTGGATAATAATTCCTGGTTATAGGAACACACTTTCTTTAAGTCAGAATACCCAAAGTTAGAAAGATACTTAAGACTCGGGAATATTTTCTACTAAATATCAGCATGAGCCTTGGGGGCTACACTAGTTCGTTCTTTGGCATCCTAATGAAAGCATAAACCCGGATTTCTATATCCTACTTCATGCTTGGGGGCTAGAGGATATGATATAACATAATGTAAAAACAAGAGTTGGAATTCCGACTTACATATTGCTCGCGGGTGAGTTTGTTTAACCCCGCGTTCACTTCAGCTCCCACCTTCTCGGCGAGAGTAAGTGGGATTACTGGGGCTGTTGGAAGCTCGCCAGTCCGGACCTCTCGTCGTGAAGGCGGACTTGAGCAAGAAGGTCAGAGAACTTGACGTCCTCTGCTTCTTGCGCCTCCTCTTCGGGGGATAGATGGCTTTTGTCCAGGACTTGCCTGGCTAGCCGCTGGATCTCCTCTGCAGATTTCCGAGTTAGGCCAAATTTGGCAAGACCCGGATTGTTGAGGAGGTTTTCAGCGAAGAATTCAGCCGAGGGATCATTACCCGAAGAGGGTTGACCCTTATCTTGACTTGACGCACTCGCGGTGATGTCAGTATGCGACCCAAGGATCGTTGGCTCCGCTTGAGGAGCCGGATCTTCTGCAATCACCAGAGAAGGGATGATCGCCGGAGTTGCAGAAGGTTGAGGGGCCGGAGTCGGAGGAGCCACGGCAGGGGAAGCTATTGTAAGCTTCATCTGGCGCAAGGGCTTCGAAGAAGTCCCCTTCCCCTTGCCCTTGATGATTGATTTTGCTCTGAGAAAGTAGTAAAGCCGGAAACATTACATCTCAGAAAGAAACTTGAGTAAAGAACAAAGGCGAAAAAGTTGTGACAGAAGGTTACCTCTTCACGACTGGCACCTCCTTTGTGCCAACCGCTACTGTCGGAGCTTTGCGCTTCTTGAGCGCAAGATCTGGCAGTGGAACTACTTCCATCTCCTGAGAGAACTCTAGAGGGTATCCTTCAAGTGGAGCAAGTTCCGACTCGGGGATGTCAGCAAGCTGAAAATAAGAAAACATATCAGTATTGCAATATAACTCAAAGATAGAAACACATAAAAGATTTGATGATAAAATCTTACCGGCACCACGGGGTTTTCCGCCGTGTGCATGTCCAGAGAAACCTCTAGAATCCGCCTTTCGAGCCGTTCCTTGATCAGCCACTTAATTTGGCTTATGTAGCCTTGAGTGGTGTAAGCCTTGGGGCTGATGCGGAGGGAGTCGGTCAGAGAAGACGTGCCGGAATGCATCATTCTATCCCCGTGGTACTGAAGTGGCTGGATCCGGTGTGAGATCCAGCACTGGACCAAGTCAGATCCCTTCAGACCATTGTGCTTGATCAGATATTCGATCCGCCTCTTAGCAAGGATCAGATCATCTGTGAGAGCCGGAGCAGCCTCGTCCCAGGAAGGTTGGGTCGTGGTGGCTCCGTCGACAAAAGCCGGCAAAGCAGTAGCTTTGCCGGGAGCCGGAATATCCCTATGGTAGAAAAAGGTGGCTGGCCATTGCTTGACCGAGTCACTGGAAGAAATTTTGGGATATGCCCGGTCTCGTCTAAGAGAAAAACTAATAGTGCCGGTGATGTAAGGAACACCGGCAGTGATGGAATTCCTCTGGACATGCAAGTAAAACCGGAAGAGAAGCAAACTCGGCCTAATGCCGAGAAAGCCCTCGAAAGCGTGGCATATGCGCTCATTTCTAGAAGGGAATTGGGAGGAAGATTGTAGAGTTGAACTCCATAGTGGTCAATCACCTCGGAGAAGAACTCCAAGGGAGGAAAGGACAAACTTCGGTCCAGATGAGTACCGAAGTGAACTCGCTCGCCCTCGTGTGGGTTGGGGACGGTTTCGCCGGAGCCGCTCCGCCAGTCGCCGGCGATGAGCAGCCCCTCCTTCTCCACATTCTTGAGGCCTGCCTCGTCGAGGGCGCAGGGGATCCAGATTCCCAGTAGCTTTCTTCTCCGTTAGCTTCCGCCACGCCGCCGCTGCCGCCAAACCGGAGGAAGAAGATGAAGAAGCCATTTTTCTCCGGTGAGAAAGTGACCTTAAAGGGGCAGCGCTAGGAGCTCTATGGGAGGAGGACGAGGAGGCTCTGTGCGCGTGGGAAGATTGGGAAGGAAGGAACAGCAAAGGACTGGTGGGTATGAGAAGAAGAAATCTAAACCCTTTATATCCACCTACCTGCGCCAAGATTCATGCAAACGCTACAGTGTAACCGCCACGTGTCATGGAAAGAACTGGGAAGGGCCCGCGCGATGATTGCATCGCCTCGATCTCTACGCACGCATTGAAACTGCGCCTCGGTTCCACGAACCGCGGACCCACCAACGGTCGTGCTGACGGAACGTCTGTCAGATGACGTGACTTGACCATGCTTGTGTCAGGTGGCGTTAGAGACCAAGTTCCGGCTTAGTTTAAAAGCGAGCTAGAAAATCCGAGTTACCAATTGAAAGGTCCGACTTATTTTTAAGACCCGGATCGTATTTTTTGTTGTGAACTTTCAGGAACCCTTCAAGATTCTGCAAGCCGAAGATCAAGCTAGACGATGATAAATCCGACTTTGGATCTTGGAGGCCTCCGAGGGCTGCTGTTGGGGATATACTTTCCAGGTATCCTCACAGTTCCTCACTGAGCAGGGTGGCCCAATTCGGGTTAGAGCATTGCTTCACGGGTGGCCTAGTCAGGGAGAGAAGACGGAGTCCAATCCGGCTACGGGAAGGCCCAGAAGACTTACCGACTTAGGCCATGATGTTACTTGTAGTTCAAGATGTACTCTGTAATAGACTCTTAGTCGTAGCCGGATAGATCTCTCCTGTAAACCCTAGGCCGGATATCTATATAAGCCGTCCTTGAAGGAAATATGCCCTGAGAGGCAATAATAAAATTGTTATTATGTATTCCTTGTATATGATAGATGTTTATTTTGCATGCTATAATTGTATTGATAGGAAACATCAATACATGTGTGTTTAATAAACAAAAAAGCGTTCCTAGTTATGCCTCTCTTATAGACTAGCTTGTTGATTAACAAGATGATGAAGGTTTCCTGATCATGGACATTGGATGTTGTTAATAACAAGGTCACAGCATTTGTGAAATGATGTGATGAACATTCATCCAAAGTATAGCATTACGATCAAGTCATTATGTTTATATTGCTATAACATCATACAAAGTAGTCTTAGTCCTTAGACCATGAGATCATGTTAATTGCTAACACCGGAAGAGTATCTTGATAACATCAAACGTCACACCGTAACAGGGTGACCATAAAGGTGGGTTCAGTGCTATGAAGGTGTTATGTTGAGGCTCATGGATCAAGAGTGGAATTTGTCAATCCCGATGACGGATAGATATACTCTGGGCCCTCTCGGTGATATCACATTAAGATAGCTTGCAAGCAAGTGATGTGATCACTAGAATGTTATATCACGGGAACGAGAAAAGAGTGCATGTCGGTAACGAGATCAAACTAGGTATTTGGATATTGATGATTGAATCTTGGACATGTATTATATCATGAGACAAAGGGATTAAATTGCTGACGTTAAAGGTTCTCACGATCACAGAAGTCATCGTTGAATATGCAGGAGTCAGTATGGATCTCTAGGTCCCGCTTCTGATTATTGATCTGAGAGGAGTCTCAATCATGTCTGCATTATTCGTGAACCGTAGGGTGACACACTTAAGGGTTACCGGACACCATTTAGGAGCACATATGTTCCAGACAAAAGGTTTGCAAAGCGCAGGAAATGTTTCGATAGAAACAGGAATTGTTTCGATAGAAACCGGAATTGTTTCAGGTGAAATTGCAGAAAGTGGTTCTGCATGTGATATTGAAATGTTGCAAGGGGTTTTATGTGAATGTTTGTTAATTAAAGTAATTAACAAAATTCTGAATAAAATAAATAAAAGAGTTTTATTAATTGAGAGTTGCATTTAATTTGGTGGAAATTAAATACATGTGAGTGGGATTTTGGGTGGAGGCCATGTTTATGTGAGTGGAGGTTCACCACATGAATGAAGGAGGGGAGGAGTCCCCCCCCTCATGCGCCGGCTATGGGAGGGGTCTCCTCCTCCTATATAAAGCCCCCCTCTCCCCTCTCACAAACGACACCTCCTCGTGAAGGATCTCTCTCCCCCTCTAGATATTCCCCCATGGTCTCGGATTAGCGAGATACATGTTCCCGGTGGCCTTGCGTCTAGAAGGAGTTGTTGCTTCCGCTGATTCGCTGGAATGAGGAGGTGGAGGTTGTCCGGTGGCTTGAACGTCTGTGCGAGGACGGATGCGCTGCTGATTTGCAGCGCTTGGACTTCCACACGATCTTGAGATCGGCAAGCGTACGACTACATCAAACACGAGTTCCTACTCGTTAACAAAACTCGTTGTCTTCGAGGGTAAGTTCTCCATGGATGTATGTCCACCCGTTGCTCTGTATCTAGTAGATAGATCTTGGTGTATAGTTCTCATCGTAGAATTTTTTTTGTTTTCTATGCTGCGGACCCAACAGTGGTATCCGAGCCTGATCTATGCATAGGTGCTTTGCACGGGTAGTACACATATGTTTATATGTGGGCGACGATGATCATGTTATTGCATCTTCTATGTACTTTGGATATTGGTGGCATAGTGGGATGAAGCGGCCCGGACCAACCTTACATGTCATCGTACATGAGACCGGTTCCACGACTGACATGCAACTAGTTTTGCATAAGTGGATAGCGGGTGTCTGTCTCTCCTACTATAGTCAATATCTGATTTACAACGAGTTGCTAATAACTTGGTTATCCTCGTTGTGGTTCATGTTCGTAGGTAAGACCGGTTCTATGTCCAAAAGCCCTAAGCCACGTAAAATTTGCAATTGATAAATTAGAGGCGTCTAGTTTAGATCGTTGCTGGGCTAGTGTCTTGATATGGTATTATTGTAATTAGATGTATGATAGATACTCTTACAACTCACTTAACGTGTAAGTTCCATAGACCTTGGCCTTACACACAAAGGAATGATAGAGATCATACCACGATGCAAATGATAGAGATCAAATGCATGGACCATATCACCTCACTTCATACATTAGATGTTAGCATCTTATATTGCTAGTTTGGCGCTTTTGGTAGCATTATAAGATGATCCCTCATCTGGATATCAAGATAAAATGTGTTCTTCCTTAAGTATGCACCGTTTTGTGGATCGTGTTTTGAGGCATCATGTGATGATCGGGTGTTCTTGACTCTACGCTTTCATACAACAGGTGTAAGACAGTTTTACACACGCGAATACTAAGGTTCTTACTTGACGAGCCTAGCATGTATGCATGGCCTCGAACACGGACGAAAGGTTAAGCATGAGTCATATAGTTGATATGATGCCCATATAGATGCTCGCCTTTGAAGCTACACCGACTCACGTGATGATCGGACTTGGTGTAGTGGATTTGGTTCATGTAATCACCAAAAGGACACGAGGGATGTCGTTTTTGAGTGGGAGTTCATTAGTAATTTGGATTAGTTGAACTCAATCTATCATAAACCTAGTCTAAATATATTTTACAAATTCTGTTGTAGATGGCACCACCTGCTTTTAATTTCAATGTGTTCATGGAGAAAGAGAAACTTTCTACGAATGGTAGCAACTTCACCAACTGGGCTATGAATTTGAGGATTCTCCTCACTCCTGCACAAAAGCAATATGTGCTAGATGCGCCGCTAGGCCCCCCACCAGCTCCTGATGCCCCTGCGAGGAAAAGAACATCTATATAACTCGTCAGGAGGACCACAACTTAGTTCAGTGCGGCATACTGTATGGGCTAGAGCCAGAACTTCGAAAACGTTTCGAAAATGGCAATGCCTTTGATACCATGGGAGAATTGAAAACGATTTTCGATACCCATGCTGCCGTAGAGAGTTATAATGCTTCTGAAAAGTTCTTTAGCTGCATGATGGAAGAGAACAGCTCTGTTAGTGAGCACGTACTCAAAATGTCTGGGTACGCCGATAAGCTTGTGTCCTTGGGAATAACGATTCCCATTACATTATGCATACATCGTGTTCTCCAATCTCTACCACCTAGCTACAAGAGCTTCGTGATGAACTATAATATGTAGGGCATGAAGAAGTCTCTTCCCGAGCTTCTGTCAATGCTTAAGACTGCAGAAGTGGAGATTAAGAAAGAACATCAAGTGTTGATGATCAATAAGACCACCGGTTTCAAGAAGGACAAGAAAGGCAAGCAGAAGGGAAAGAAGGGCGGCAAATCTGTTGCCACGCCTGAAAAGAAACCCCGAGGTGGCCCTAAGTCTGATACCGAGTGCTACTATTGCAAGGGGACTGGCCATTGGAAGCGCAACTGCCCCAAGTATTTGGCGGACAAGAAGGCCGGCAAGGCAAACAAAGGTATATGTGATATACATGTTATTGATGTGTACTTGACTAGTACTCGTAGTAGCACATGGGTATTTGATACGGGATCGGTTGCTAATATATGTAATTCGGTTCAGGGGCTGCGGAACAAGCGACAACTAGCAAGGGATGAGGTCACGATGCGGGTCGGCAATGGATCAAGAGTTGATGTGATCGCCGTTTAACACGCTTCTCCATATGCCGTCGGGATTAGTTATAAACCTGAATAATTGTTATTTGGTGCCTGCACTGAGCATGAACATTGTATCCGGATCGTGTTTGATGCAAAGTGGTTATTCGTTTAAGTCTGAAAACAATGGTTGTTCGATTTATATGAATAATATCTTTTATGGTCATGCACCTGTGTTGAATGGTTTATTTCTATTGGATCTCGATAGTAGTATTACGCATATTCATAATGTTGATGCTAAAAGGATCAAACTTGATAATGATATATCTACATATATGTGGCACTGCCGTCTAGGTCATATTGGCGTTAAACGCATGAAGAAACTCCATTCTGATGGACTTTTGGAATCACTTGATTTTGAATCATTTGATACATGTGAGACATGCCTTATGGGCAAGATGACTAGAACGCCGTTTTCCGGTTCAATGGAACGGGCGACAGATTTATTGGAAATCATACATACTAATTTGTGTCGACCAATGAGTGTGTTGGCGCGAGGTGGATATCGTTATTTTGTTACTTTCACGGATGATTTGAGTAGATACGGGTATATCTATTTGATGAAACATAAGTCTGAAACCTTTGAAAAGTTCAAAGAATTTCAGAATGAAGTGGAAAATCATCGTAACAGAAAGATCAAATTTCTGCGGTCCGGCCGTGGAGGAGAGTATCTTAGTTAATAGTTTAGCACACATATGAAAGATTGTGGAATAGTTTCACAACTCACGCCTGCCGGAAGACCACAACGTAATGGTGTGTCACAACGTCGTAATCGTACTTTATTGGATATGGTTCGATCTATGATGTCTCTGACTGACTTGCCACTGTCATTTTGGGGTTATGCACTGGAAACCACTTCATTCACTTTAAATAGGGCACCATCTAAATCCATTGAAAAGACACCATATGAATTATGGTTTGGAAACAAACCTAAGCTATCATTTCTTAAAGTTTGGGGATGCGATGTTTATGTGAAGAAACTTCAACCGGATAAACTCGAACCCAAAGCGGAAAAATGCGTCTTCATAGGATACCCTAAGGAAACGATTGGGTATACCTTCTATCACAGATCCGAGGGCAAGGTCTTTGTTGCCAAGAATGGATCCTTTCTTGAGAAGGAGTTTCTCGCGAAAGGTTTGAGTAGTCGGAAGGTAGAACTCGAAGAGGTTATTGAACCTTCTCTTCATGAAATGGCGAGTAGCGCAGCACCGGTAGTTGTTTCGGAGTTGACTTCACCTAATGAAGAGAGAGCTAATGATATTGATCATGAAACTCCGAAAGAGGACACTACCGAACCTCGCAGGTCAAGCAGGACACATGCAGCTCCTAAACTGTACGGCAATCCTATTATGAATTTCATGATTGATGAAATAGATGACCATGCGACGTATGAAGAAGCAATGATGAGCCCTGATTCCAACAAATGGCTAGAAGCCATGAAATCCGAGATGGAATCCATGTACGAAAACCAGGTTTGGACCTTGGTGGACTTACCTCACGATCGAAAGGCCGTTGAGAATAAATGTTTTTTCAAAAGAAAAACTGATGCTGATGGTAATGTAACCATCTATAAGGCTCGACTTGTCGCAAAGGGGTTTCGACAAATTCAATGAATTGACTATGATGAGACATTCTCTCCCTTAGCGATGCTTAAGTCTTAGGATTATGTTAGCAATTGCTGCATATTTTGATTATGAAATATGGCAGATGGATGTCAAAACTGCGTTCCTCAATGGTAATATTGAAGAAGAGTTGTATATGATACAACCTAAGGGTTTTGTCGATCCTAAGGATGCTGATAAGGTGTGCAAACTTCAGCGATCCATCTATGGACTGAAGCAAGCATCCTGGAGTTGGAATCTCCGCTTTGATGAGGTGATCAAAGAGTTTGGATTTGTCCAAACTTATGGAGAGGCTTGTATTTACAAGAAAGTGAGTGGGAGCAATGTGGCATTTCTGATATTATATGTGGATGACATATTATTGATTGGAAATGATATAGATCTTTTAAACAGTGTTAAAAGTTATCTAAACAGCAAATTTTCGATGAAGGACCTTGGTGAAGCTTCATATATATTAGGCATTAAAATCTATAGAGATAGATCAAGACGCCTAATTCGGCTATCGCAGAGTACATACCTTGATAAGATATTAAAGAAGTTTAATATGGACGGAAGTAAGAAGGGGTACTTACCTATGTTGCAAGGCAAGACATTGAGTAAGACTCAAAGTCTGGCTACGACGGAAGAAAGAGAGATAATGGATAAGATCCCCTATGCCTCAGCCATAGGATCTATAATGTATGTCATGCTATGTACAAGACTGGATGTGGCACATGCTATTAGTTTGACTAGTAGGTACCAATCTGATCCAGGTTCGGAACACTGGATAGCGGTCAAGAATATCCTTAAGTACTTGAGAAGAACTAAGGATATGTTTCTTGTATACGGAGGTGAAGAAGAGCTAGTCGCTAAGTGTTATGTCGATGCTAGCTTTGACACCGATCCGGAAGACTCTAAGTCTCAATCTGGATACGTATTTCTCTTGAACGGAGCAGCGGTTAGTTGGAGGAGTTCCAAACAACCTATGGTGGCTGGATCAACAACGGAGGCGGAATATGTTGTCGCTTTTGCTTAGGCAGGAGGCAGTTTGGATGAAAGAGTTCATTACAGAACTGGGTGTGGTTCCTAGTGCGTTGGACCTGATGGTGATCTATTGTGACAACAAAGGAGCCATAGCCAACGCAAAGGAACCAAGGTCTCACAAGAATTCCAAGCATATTAAGCGCCGGTTTCACTCCATCCGCGAGCATGTCAAGGATGGAGATATAAAGATTTGTAAAGTGCACACGGACATGAATGTAGCAGATCCGTTGACTAAAGTACTCCCTATGGCAAAACATGATCAACACCAGAACTCCATGGGTGTTAGATTTATCACTATATAAACTAGATTATTGTCTCTAGTGCAAGTGGGAGACTGAAGGAAATATACCCTGAGAGGCAATAATAAAGTTGTTATTATGTATTCCTTGTATATGATAGATGTTTATTTTGCATGCTATAATTGTATTGATAGGAAACATCAATACATGTGTATTTAATAAACAAAAAAGGGTTCCTAGTTATGCCTCTCTTATAGACTAGCTTGTTGATTAACAAGATGATGAAGGTTTCCTGATCATGGACATTGGATGTTGTTAATAACAAGGTCACATCATTTGTGAAATGATGCAGGAGTCAGTATGGATCTCCAGGTCCCGCTTCTGATTATTGATCTGAGAGGAGTCTCAATCATGTCTGCATTATTCGCGAACCGTAGGGTGACACACTTAAGGGTTGCCGGACACCATTTAGGAGCACATATGTTCTAGACAAAAGGTTTGCAAAGCGCAGGAAATGTTTCGATAGAAACAGGAATTGTTTCGATAGAAACCGGAATTATTTCGGGTGAAATTGCAGAAAGTGGTTCTGCATGTGATATTGAAATGTTGCAAGGGGTTTTATGTGAATGTTTGTTAATTAAAGTAATTAACAAAATTCTGAATACAATAAATAAAAGAGTTTTATTAATTGAGAGTTGCATTTAATTTGGTGGAAATTAAATACATGTGAGTGGGATTTTGGGTGGAGGCCATGTTTATGTGAGTGGAGGTTCACCACATGAATGAAGGAGGGGAGGAGTCCCCCCCCTCATGCGCCGGCTATGGGAGGGGAGGGGTCTCCCTCCCTCCTATATAAATCCCCCCTCTCCCCTCTCACAAACGACACCTCCTCGTGAAGGATCTCTCTCCCCCTCTAGATATTCCCCCATGGTCTCGGATTAGCGAGATACATGTTCCCGGTGGCCTTGCGTCTGGAAGGAGTTGCTGCTTCCGCTGATTCACTGGAGCGAGGAGGTGGAGGTTGTCCGGTGGCTTGAACGTGTGTGCGAGGACGGATGCGCTGCTGATTTGCGGCGCTCGGACTTCCACACGATCTTGAGATCGGCAAGCGTACGACTACATCAACCACGAGTTCCTACTCGTTAACAAAACTCGTTGTCTTCGAGGGTAAGTTCTCCATGGATGTATGTCCACCCGTTGCTCTGTATCTAGTAGATAGATCTTGGCATATAGTTCTCATCGTAGGAATTTTTTTGTTTTCTATGTTGCGGACCCAACAGTCCTAGGGAGAGCCTTCAGGGCAACACCTTATAACCTCAATAGTCTACAATCTCAACTCGCACAGGCGAAACCCTTGTAACCCATATTCCGCTCAGACATCGATTGCTAGCAGGAGTAGGATCCGTCCAAAGCCAGCGGATTCGAACCTGGGTAAACTTGTGTGCTCACCGTCCCGGAATACCGTACGTCTCACCCCCTCTCTTCCGCACGCCTCGAGGACCCCCTCATGGCGTACTTGTCATCAATCCGACGACAGACGGGACAAAAGCCAAAGTGCCTATTTTTCCGGATGTCATCAAGTGCCAGAATACGAGACGGAGAGGGGCCAGGGGGGCACCACACCACCTGGCCGCGCGGCCAGGCCTGGCCCATGCCAGGGGGTGGTGTGGCCGCTCCTGGAACCCCCTCGGCCTCTCCTTCCGCCTATATATTGCCCTCGAGATGAAAACCCTAAGGACCCGATCAAAAATCCACGAAAGAGTTTGTAGCCGCCGTCATCTCCATCCCTAGATTAGGAGGGATCTGAAGCTCTTCCCGACACCCTGCCGGAGAGGGGAATTCACCCTGGAGGCCTTCTTCATCACCATGCAAGCCTCCGGTGTGATGCGTGAGTAGTTCATCCTTGGACTACGGATCCATGTAGTAGCTAGATGGCTGGTTCTCCTCCTTTGTGCTTTCATGTTTAGATCTTGTGAGTCTGCTCATGATCAAGATCATCTATTTGTAATTCTGCATATTGTGTTTATGGGATCCGATGGATATTGAGATGCTATTTCAGATTGATTATTGATTCTATCATGTCTTTGTTATTTGTGATCTTGCATGCTTTCCGTTGTTAGTAGCTATCTTGGCCAAGTAGATGCTAGCAACTCCAACAGTTAGTATTTATGCTCGATAGTGGGTTCATGCCTCGTAACTGGGAAGTGACAGGAATCTCTAAGGTACTAGATGTGTTGTTGCTACTAGGGAGAAAACAACAATCCTTTGTTCATAGAACAATCGTATTGTTTACTTTACACGCAGTTCATAAAGCAATAATCTATTGCTTGCAACTTATCTCGAGGGGTTCGATGATAACTCAAGGTGGATTATTAGTCATAGATGCGTTGGATGGTCTATGTATAATGTTGTAATGCCCAATCAAGTCTCAAAGGAGTTCAGATGATTAGTATATGCATGTATTGCTTTCTCGGTGTTTGTCAATTGCCCCGCTGTAATTTGTTCACCCAGCATGTTATCTATCTAAGGAGAGCCACCTCTAGTGAACTATGGATCCCAGTCCTCTTTCTTTACATACAATCTATAAATTGTTTACTGCTTTGTGTTTACTTTCTACAAACTTTTACTTCTTTCCATTCGATATGTTTAATCCTTTGTTTTCCACAAAACACGGTGAGATTGACAACCTCATCGCAAGTTGGGGACAAAGTTCTGTGGTTGTGTTGTGGAGGTCTCTACGTTGCTACTAGCACCGGTAGTGCGCCCTGCCAAAGCTCAGCTAGTAACACCATTGGGGTGTTTCCTTGCTCCTACTGGTTCGATTAAACCTTTGTTTCATAACTGAGGGAAACTTGCTGCTGTGCTCATCACACCTTCCTCTTGGGGTTCCCAACGAGCTCTACATCAACACCGCCATCAAGCACTTTTCTGGGCGCCGTGCATTGAGCCATCAAGCGATTTTCTGGCGCCGTTGCCGGGGAGTCAAGGACATCTTCACAAGGGGAGTCCCTCATAGCCAATATCTTTACTTTGTTGTTTTTGTTTTGCTTAGTTTCTTTTTGCTTTGTTTGCTTGTTTTGTTCCTCAAAAACACACAAAAAAATTAGTTTTACTAAGTTGCTTTCTTTTCAAAAACACAAAAAATTAGTTTTACAAGTTTGCTTTCTTATTTGAAAACCCAAAAAAAATGACTACCCTTGAAAACACTAAGTTGTGTGACTTCACTAGCACCAACAACAATGATTTTATGAGCACTCCTATTGCTCCACCTGTGGCTGAAAATACTTTCTTTGAGATAAAACCTGCTTTGCTCAATCTTGTTATGAGAGAACGATTTTATGGTATTGGTAATGAAGATGCTTCTGCCCATCTAAATAACTTTGTTGAACTTTGTGAGATGCAAAAGCATAGGGATATAGATGGTGATATTAGTAAGCTGAAATTGTTTCCTTTCTCTTTGAGGGGAAAAGCTAAAGAATGGTTGAATTCCTTAACTAGGAATAGTATTGATTCTTGGACTAAATGCAAAGATGCTTTCATTGGAAAATACTATCCTCCTGCTAAGATTATACCTATGAGAAGTGAAATAATGAAGTTTAAACAACTTGATAATGAGCATGTTGCTCAAGCTTGGGAAAGAATGAAATCTTTGGTAAAGAATTGTCCCACTCATGGACTGACTGCTTGGATGATCATCCAAAAAATTTATGCAGGATTGAACTATTCTTTAAGGAACCTATTGGATTCTGCTGCTGGAGGTAGCTTTATGACCATCACTTTAGGTGCTGCAACAAAACTTTTGGACAATATGATGGTTAATTATTTTGAATGGCATACTGAGAGAGCTCCACAAGGTAAGAAGGTAAATTCTGTTGAGGAAACCTCCTCCTTGAGTGATAAAATTGATATTATTATGTCTATGCTTGTTAATGGGAAAGCCCATATTGATCCAAATAATGTTCCTTTGGCTTCTTTGGTTGCTCAAAAAGAGCAAGTTGATGTGAACTTCATAAGAAACAACAATTTTGGCAATAATGTTTATGGTAATAACAATTATAGGCCCTACCCTCCTAATAATACTTATGGCTATAATGGTAAACCTGAATTACCTAGTGAAGGAAGAATTTTAGAAGTTGAAAGAGCCACTAAAAACTTCATGCAAATGCAATATGAGCAAAATAAACTATTTACTAAAACTATGGAGGAACAATCCACCATCTTGAAGAACATTAGCCATCAACTTGAGAGTCTAAATAGGGAAATACCTAGTTTACAATTGAAACTCTCTAATGCTGAAAGAAATATATCATGTTTGTCTAAAGCTCAATCTTCATTGATTAATAAAATGGCTGCTAAACCTGAAACTAATGAGAATCCCTTTGCAGCCACTATGCTATACAAGTAAGAATTGATGAAAATGTTAGACTATTAGCTGAATTACACGCTAAGTGGGAAAGAGAAGATGAAATTGCTAGACACATTAGTGTTTCTACTATCACCACCACTAGTGTTGAGGCTAGTAATAGTTCTACTACTTTAGATGATAAATTTGACTTTGATATTGATGGTTGCAATATCTCTGAAGTTATTAAGTTCCTACAAAAGCTTGCTAAAAGTCCTAATGCTAGTGCTATGAACATGGCCTTTACAAAACACATTACTGATGCTCTCATAAAGATTAAAGAAGAAAAGATGAAACATAAAGCTTCTATTCCTATAAAACAAGAAGATGGTTGGGAACCCATCATTAATATGAAAGTGAATGACTTTGATTTCAAAGCTTTATGTGATCTTGATAGTAGTGTTTCTATTATGCCTAGAAGGATTTATGATATGTTTGATTTGCCTCCACTTGAAGATTGTTATTTGAATGTCCCACTTGATGATAATGCTAAAAAGAAACTCATGGGGAGTCTTAATGATGTTCTTATTATGGTTAACAATTCCTATGTCCCTATTGATTTCTATGTTTTGGATGTTGAATACAATGCTTCTTGTCCTATTACTTTGGGAAGACCTTTTCTTAGAACTATTGGTGCCATCATTGATATGAAAGAAGGCACCATTAAATATCAACTCCCATTCAATAAAGGTATAGAACACTTCCCAAAAAAGAGAGAAAAGATTTCTTTTGCTTCTCCTATGAAAACAAAATTTGGTCTTAATGCTTCTTCATTTGAGAACACTTGATTCTTTCTTTGCTTCTTATGCCTAACTTAAAGGCGTTAAAGAAAAGTACTTATTGGGAGATAACCCAAAAGTTTTAGATGAGTCTTGGAAGTTATTACCTCAGTAATAACCTCTCCTTATCCTTTTTATTTGCTTTTTGTGCCAAGAGTAACCTCTAATGAGAGAGAAGTAATGATTGGGAAAGTTGCTGTCCCGAAACAGATTTTTGTGCTTCACCGTAAAAATTCGTGAGAGAGCTCTGTATGTCGTATTGAGCTGTATTTTTTTTGCTTATGCCCCAGGTTGTTACCTAACTTTAGTTAGTTCAACACTTTTTGATTTGAGCAACATAAGGTCTTCGAAAAAATTCGTATTTACCTGCTGGTCTGTTTTGACAGATTTCTGCCATTTTCTGCATTTGCTTCTTGTTGGTTCCTTTTTGAGTTCTTTTTGGGAATTAAGATTTTTGAGGGAAGTACTACAGTAGCTAGTATTTTAATTAAAGTTTATTTGGTGTTATAACTGAACCTTAAGACTTATTTATCTTGAGTGCACTAATGTTGCTAATAAAGATTGTGTGAAGTTTTGTATCAAGAAAAATTTTCAGGTGTATGGAAGGAATGAGTAATGAGATGAAGGATGGACTAAAGCTTAAGCTTGGGGATTCCACGCGTGTTACCCCAAGAAATATCCAAGAAGTACAAGCATCAAAGCTTGGGGATGCCCAAGGTATCCCCTTCTTCATCAATAAAAATTGCAGGTTTCTTCCAAACGCTTCATTTTTATTGTTTCATGCACAGTTGTGTTGTTCTTGGAGCGTCTTCTTTTTCGTTTTCGTTTTAGTTTTTTGTTTGCTTGGTTTGCTTAGTTTTATGAATAAATTGTTTGGACCCCCTCTTTCGTACATTGGTTTGCAAATAGTTTGGTTTGGTTTGGAAAAGAGTAGGAAAGTTCATGCTTATGTGGTAAAAAGAGCTTGTTTTTGACTGTGGCATATGCTTTGTCATGCCATGCTTGATATTGTTTTGGCTTTATGCTTAGTATTCTTTGCTGTAGCATGGCTTGTTATAAACAATTGAGATTGCTTAATGTGCCTTGTATGAATCATGCGTTGTTTTAGCATATTAAAGCATAGTATAGTGGTATTCTCCTTTGATGCTTTATTTGGGTTGACTTGGCACATGCTCACACCATGTTATGACTACCTCAAGTCACCATAGCCTTTATGATCCTTTTTTTTCAACTTGTAGTATCACTTTATGCTTTGATCAATGATGTTTTGTCGCTCTGCATGATTATGGCCATTATTGCTCTCTTAGTTTGTCGCTCACAGTCTTTTGCTAGCCTCCACAACCAAGTATGAGTTCCACTCATGCATCCAACTCCCTAAACCAAGTTATTCCAAATAGTCCACCATACCTACCTACTAGCTTATGCTATTCCAAGTATATTCATGCTTTTGTTTACCTTCCAAATTAAACTTTTTATGAGAAAACTAGTGATTAAAGCTCTCACGAACTTGATGGCACACTTTACTTTATTGCCTCTAATAAACTTGAACCATTGGGTCCTTCTTTGTTGCGTATATGCTTGCGCTTTATAAGTTGAAATTAGCAGAACCATGTACCATGGGGAACGCTTTCAACATTGCACTTGTACTTTGTACCCCGTTGATATCATGTTCTTTTGCTTACGAATCCCGGCGGTGTGAAATAAAAGTGGAACTTGTAAGATCATGGAGTTTGTATGTGTGTTAGAGAAACGCCTGGGCCGCTAGCCTAAGCCATGCCTGATCATGGTGGAAACTTGCAGCATCACCATAATGAGCACTCTATGAAGCATCCTCAATAAAAACCTATGCAAATAGCAAATAAAAAGATCGCTGAGATGCTCATTGTCTGCTTGCCTTGTCATTTTGATTATGGGAAAGCTCCCGTATCATGTGCAAGGGGTACCCCGTTGGTGGTTCTTAATGATACACATGTACTTACAATGACAAGAGCTTACTCGTGATTGAAGTTGAGTAGCATGAGGATCGGTCTTCGTAAGTAAGGGGCATGAGATTTCGGTTTATAACTTGTCAAGCATATCCTCTTAGTTGTGTCACTTTAACCTTAACCACTTCAAGATGCTTATGATAGGGGCAATGAGAGTTGAAAGGTATAAGTACCATAATTTTTGGAAGCTCTTTATGAGACTTGAATCCCTACTTCCTTTTACAAAAGGTCTTTCTTCCACCATTATATTGAGTCTCCACCTTCTATCTTTATGCACCTACTTTGAGAGCATAGTGGCCATTATTAGTTCTATGTGCATTGTCCCAAGACTAGTTGATTGATGCATACTTTGACATTGCTTGTTTTAAACTATTGTATCTAGTCACTCTTATGAACTTTGAAGGTGTCCTATGCATTTATATTTGCTACTCTATTGAGGTACAAGCTGAATACTATTATGCTATGTTTTCTTTATGTGAAACAAACAAACGTCTTGCAAAGCATTGTTATTCATGAATCTTTTGTTTGTGCCTTTTCATGTTGCATCATAGTTTCTTTGTTTATTGCTAGAACTTTGTCTTCCATATTATGATTGAAGTACTATGATCCTAGCTTTGAATGTTTTACAAATACTTTGATCAAGTCTTTGATGGTGCATGTCACCTGAAAAATTATTCTTTCTTTTTATCACTTACCTACTCGAGGACGAGCAGGAGTTAAGCTTGGGGATGTTGATACATTGCAAATGTATCTATAATTTTTGATGTTCCATGCTTGGTTTTATCCACTTTCTTGTGTTTTGTTCCAACTTTGGAGTACTTTTCATATGATTTCTTGGACTGACCTATTAACAAGAGCCACAGTGCCAGCTCCCTGTTTTCTGCTGTTTTTGGTTCCAGGAAAGTTAGAAAATGAATAATCTCAGAATTGGACGGGACAAAAGCCAAAGTGCCTATTTTTCCGGATGTCATCAAGTGCCAGAATACGAGACGGAGAGGGGCCAAGGGGCCACCACACCACCTGGCCCGCACCAGAGGGTGGTGTGTCCTCTCCCGGCACCCCCTCAGCCTCTCCTTCCGCCTATATATTGCCCTCGGGACGAAAACCCTAAGGACCCGATCAAAAATCCACGAAAGAGTCTGTAGCCGCTGTCATCTCCATCCCTAGATCGGGAGGGATCTGAAGCTCTTCCCGGCACCCTGCCAGAGAGGGGAATTCACCCTGGAGGCCTTCTTCATCACCATGCAAGCCTCCGGTGTGATGCATGAGTAGTTCATCCTTAGACTACGAATCCATGTAGTAGCTAGATGGCTGGTTCTCCTCCTTTGTGCTTTCATGTTTAGATCTTGTGAGCTCCGTTCATGATCAAGATCATCTATTTGTAATTCTGCATGTTGTGTTTGCGGGGATCCGATGGATATTAAGATGCTATTTCAGATTGATTATTGATTCTATCATGTCTTTGTTATTTGTGATCTTGCATGCTTTCCGTTGTTAGTAGCTATCTTGGCCAAGTAGATGCTAGCAACTCCAAGAGTTAGTATTTATGCTTGATAGTGGGTTCATGCCTCTGGTAATCTGGGGAAGTGACAGGAATCTCTAAGGTACTAGATGTGCTATTGCTACTAGGGAGAAAACAACAATCCTTTGTTCATAGAACAATCGTATTGTTTACTTTACACGCAGTTCGTAAAGCAATAATCTGTTGCTTGCAACATAATACTGGAGGGGGTTCGGATGATAACCTGAAGGTGGATTATTAGTCATAGATGCAGTTGGATGGTGGTCTATGTATAATGTTGTAATGCCCAATCAAGTCTCAAAGGAGTCAAGATGATTAGTATATGCATGTATTGCTTTCTCGGTGTTTGTCAATTTCCCCGCTGTAATTTGTTCACCGAGCATGTTATCTATCTAAGGAGAGCCACCTCTAGTGAACTATGGATCCCGGTCCTCTTTCTTTACATACAATCTATAAATTGTTTACTGCTTTGTGTTTACTTTTTGCAAACTTTTACTTCTTTCCATTCGATACGTTTAATCCTTTGTTTTCCACAAAACACGGTGAGATTGACAACCTCATCGCAAGTTGGGGACAAAGTTCTCTGGTTGTGTTGTGCAGGTCTCCACGTTGCTACTAGCACCGGTAGTGCGCCCTGCCAAAGCTCAGCTAGTAACACCTTTGGGGTGTTTCCTTGCTCCTACTGGTTCGATTAAACCTTGGTTTCATAACTGAGGGAAACTTGTTGCTGTGCTCATCATACCTTCCTCTTGGGGTTCCCAACAAGCTCTACATCAACACCGCCATCAAGCACTTTTCTGGGCGTTGTGCATTGAGCCATCATGGGTTGCCACTGTGAACAACTCATTGTGTGGGTCTCAAACCCATCTCACTCGATGCATTATCTATCACATTACGTGATAGGCCCTTTGTGAAGGGATCTGCCAAGTTCTTAGATGTTTGGATATAATCCAACGCAATAACTCCGGAGTTTCTCAGTTTCCTGATAGATTTTAATCTCCTCTTCACATGCCTTGATGACTTCATATTATCCTTAGAACTGTTTACTTTGATGATCACAGTTTGATTATCATAGTTCATTGGGATGGCGGGTATTGGTTTTTCAACCACAGGTAAGTCCATCAAAAGCTCATGAAGCCACTCTGCTTCAACAGTGGATGTGTCTAATGCTGTGAGTTCTGCTCCCATAGTTGACCTCGTTAAGATGGTCTGCTTGCAAGACTTCCAGGAAACAGCGCAACCACCAAGTGTAAACAAATAACCACTTGTGGCCTTAATCTCATCAGCATCAGATATCCAATTTGAATCACTATAATCCTCAAGTACTCGAGGATACCCAGTATAGTGAATACCATAACTCGCAGTACCTTTCAAATAGCGCAAAACTCTCTCAAGAGCATGCCAATGATCATCTCCAGGATTTGACACAAATCGACTCAATTTGCTTACAGCAAAGGAGATGTCAGGTCTCGTAGCGTTGGCTAAATACATGAGCGAGCCAATGATTTGAGAATATCTCAATTGATCTTTAGCATTCCTTCGATTCTTTCGAAGTAGTACACTCGGATCATAAGGCGTTGGAGAAGGCTTGCAGTCGCTATACCCAAAGCGACTCAATATCTTTTCCACATAGTGGACCAAGCAAAGGTAATCCCACCATTGTCATCCTTCAGTAGCTTGATGTTTAAGATTACATCAGCCACTCCCAAGTCCTTCATCTCAAAGCAGCGAGATAGGAACTCTTTGACCTCCTCAATAACAGCGAGGTTGGTCCCGAATATCAATATGTCATCGACATATAGACACATAATAACTCCCTCGCCCCCACCATGGCGATAGTACACACACTTATCGGCTTCGTTTACAACAAAGCCTTCAGCGGTTAAAGTTCTTTCAAACTTCTCATGCCACTGCTTAGGAGCTATCTTAAGACCATATAAAGACTTCATTAACTTACAGACCTTTCCTTCTTGACCATCTACTACAAATCCATCAGGCTGCTCCATATAAATTTCCTCATCTAGCTCTCCATTTAGAAAAGCTGTCTTAACGTCCATTTGATGAACGAGAAGACCATGTGAGGCAGCCAAGGATAGTAGTACTCGAATAGTGGTCAATCTGGCAACAGGTGAGTAGGTATCGAAGAAGTCTTCACCTTCTTTCTGGGTATAACCCTTGGCAACAAGACGTGCCTTGTACTTTTCAATAGTACCATCAGGTCTAAGCTTTTTCTTGAACACCCACTTACATCCTACAGGTTTACACCCATAAGGACGATCAGTGACCTCCCAAGTTCCATTAGCTAAGATGGAATCCATCTCACTACGGACAACTTCTTTCCAGTAGTCAGCATCTTGAGATGCGTAAGCTTCTGAAATAGAGGTGGGAGTATCATCCACAAGGTACACAATGAAATCATCACCAAAAGACTTTGCAATCCTTTGTCTCTTGCTCCTTTTAGGAGCTTCATTGTCGTCCTCCACAGGATCATCATAGTGTTCTATCGGCATAGTGGGTTCAGGAATTATAACAAATTCCAGACTAGATGAACTAGTCATCTCCTGAGTTGATGAGCTAGACATACCTTTCATGGGAAAGATGTCCTCAAATAAAGTCGCATAATTCGACTCCATAATCGTACCAACATGCATGTCGGATACCTCAGATTTTACTATCAAAAATCTATAGCCAATGCTATGAAAAGCATATCCCAGAAAAACACAATCCACGGTTTTTGGTCCAAGCTGCTTGGGTATTGGAATATTGACTTTCGCCAAACATCCCCAAGTTCGTAAGTAAGAGAGTTTAAGCCTTTTCTTCTCCCATTCCTCAAATGGAGTCATGGTTTTATCCTTTACAGGAACACGGTTTAGGACATGACACGCAGTCATTAGCGCCTCCCCCACCATTCCTTGGAAAGACCCAATGTATCTAACATGGCGTTAACCAAATCATTTAGAGTGCGGTTCTTTCTTTCGGCCATCCCATTTGACTGAGGTGAGTAGGGAGGCATCCTCTCATGAATAATACCATGTTCCATACAGAATATATCAAATTCATTTGAAAAGTACTCTCCACCACGATCCGACCTTAACCGCTTGATTCTAAGATCAAGTTGGTTTTCTGCTTCAGCTTTATAGTTTTTGAAGTAACTCAAAGCTTCATCTTTAGATTTCAGAAGATAAACATAGCAGTATCTAGTGGAGTCATCAATCAACGTCATAAAGTATCTTTTTCCACCTCGTGTCAACACACCATTCATCTCACAAAGATCTGAATGTATAAGTTCTAGAGGTGCTAATTTCTCGGTTCCGCAGCCGTATGAGACTTGCGGGGTTGCTTTGCTGATACATTGCAAATGTATCTATAATTTTTGATGTTCCATGCTTGGTTTTATCTACTTTCTTGTGTTTTGTTCCAACTTTGGAGTACTTTTCCTATGATTTCTTGGACTAACCTATTAACAAGATGCCACAGTGCCAGTTGCCTGTTTTCTATTGTATTTGGTTCCAGGAAAGTCAGAAAATGAATATTCTCGGAATTGGACGGGACAAAATCCAAAGTTCCTATTTTATCGGAAGACTCACGGAGCTGGCAACGAGATTTGAGGAGGCCAGGCCTGGCCACACCATGTGGTGGCACGGGCTAGCCCTGTCCGTGCCACCAGGTGGTGTGGGCCCCCTGGCTGGCCATCGACCTTGCCTCCTTCGTCTATAAGAGCCTCCCGATACCAAAACCCTAAATAATCAAGCCTCCATCCACGAAAAGTTCCGCAGCGCCGCCACCACCGAAAGGGGAGATTCGGGGGACAGAAAGTCATTTTTTCGGCACCCTTCCGGGACGGGGAAGTGCCCCCGGAGCCATCTCCATCGATCTCCACCACCATCTCCATCACCGTTGTTGATTCCCATGATGAGGAGGGAGTAGTTCTCTCTTAAGGCTAAGGGTTCTACCGGTAGCTATGTGTTCATCTCTCTCTCTCTATGCATGATCTTATTGAGATCATGAGCTTGTAATCTATAGATCTACCTTGCTACTCAAGTGCTTTAATAGATCTCTGCTCTCCCCATGTGTGTGAAGTTGACAGTGTGCACACCATGGTGGCACTTAGGCTAGAGATTACAAATACTTGTTATGAGTTATATTTGGAGTTGGATGTCTTTATGAAATTATGGTGTTTGTTGGAATCATCTAGTACTCAAGGTGACAGTGTGGGGTTATCTAGATGGAAAAGATGAACTTTGAGGTGTGATTTTATAGCCCTACCATCGATTAGAGTGTTCAACCGGAGAGTAGTTAAGAGCAGTATCATAAAGAGAAGATATCTATATGAGAGTGTTCACTAGTGAAAGTATGATCCCTAGGCCTTGTTTCTAATTATTGATACACCGTTTGCAACTAGATCTGTTACATGTTTGCTTGCTTCCATATTTATTTCAGTTTGCCTTTAGTATTTTCCACGCCATCAAGCTATTTTCTAGCACCGTTGTCTTATATCCATACCACTTGTATTTCACTATCTCTTCGCCGAACTAGTGCACCTATATACCTGACAAGTGTATTGGGTGTGTTGGGGACACAAGAGACTTCTTGTATCTTGATTGCAGGGTTGCTTGAGAGGGATACATTTGACCACTTCCTCCCTGAGTTCGATAAACCTTGGGTGATCCACTTAAGGGAAAACTTGCTGTTGTTCTACAAACCTCTGCACTTGGAGGCCCAACAACAGTCTACAAGAATATAAGTGTGTAGACATCAAGCTATTTTCTGGCGCCGTTGCCGGGGAGGTAAGGTAAAAGGTACTCACATCCTCCGGTGTGAGTGCTCGAAGTTATTTCCTTTAGATTCTGCAATTTTGTCTTTTTGTTTCTTGTTTTCACTAGTTAGGCTTAATGGAAAACAATAACAAAATTAGAGAGCTTTTTAGTATTTTCCTAAGTTAGAACTTGAATTGTCTGAAAAGAAAATTAAAAAACCCATGGAAGTTTCTTTGCATGCTAATAGCAATGTTATTAGTATGAATCTTTTGAACACCTTTGTTACTAATGCTATGGAAACGTCTAAGCTTGGGGAAGTTGGTTTTTATGAAAATGATCTTTTTAGTTCCCCAGCTTTAAAGAAGAAAAGTTGCTCTGATGATACTTTATCTCCCATATGTGGTAATTCTATTGATACTTGTGATATTTTAAATCCACATACTGAAAGCATCCCTTTTAAAATACCTATAAAAATTGTTGAACGTGGTATGAATAACTGCTATTTTGGAGATGGAACTGTCCATCCTGGTGATCACTTACTCTTTATACATGAATTATGCGAGTTGTTCAAGTGTGCATGTATTTCAATGAACCAAGTTAAGAGGCAGCTATTCCCTATTTCACTTAAGGGCAAAGCAAGGGAGTGGTA